>JAFJYI010000102.1:0-2548047 GCA_019022655.1 Acacia acuminata | reverse complement strand
CTCAAAGAAATATAATCTATTGATTATATTTTTGTCCAAATTTCACTTTGGAATTAATTAACCAATGGTTGATTAATGAGACCACATATAAGGAGCTATAAAATGTGACATAAAATCACATGAAATAATAACTATTTTAAATGCTCATAAGCCAAGAAAAGGGAATAGGGAAACACTTAGTTTAATTGTTATCTATTAACAATTACCCTTAGCAAAATAAGCTTGCACTAATTGAAATTAATTGGAAAATTCTTCAAGGTAATTAGAGGCAAATTAAGATCATCAAAAGGAGTTGATTATTTCAAAATATATAAGGGCAAAAAAAAATGAAGAATTAAGCTTGTCTAATTAAGCACTAATTTCCATGGTTAGTTAACAAACCAATTAGGTAATAACACATATTAATGAAAGGCATATAAGCATTGGATTAAGAGTTAATTAAGCTTTGTTAATCAACTCTGAAAAGTCAACAATTGCAACTAAGACCAATGGTTGAGATTGTTGCACATATAATTCAATCCATGGTCCTAATTAATCCTATTTAAATTGACCAATGAAAGCACTTAACCATTCGCATTTTTGCCACCTAAAAAGCACATCTAATGACTCCTAAAAGAGAGGCTGTCAGCACACAAGAGAAGGGATGAGACTAAATATAATAAAGTGAATATAAGATCAATGGTTGTGAAGAAAGAAGGAAAATGGGATTACCTTGTGAATTACCTCCTTAACCTTGGCAATTTCCCTATAAATAGGCCCTGAATCCTCTTCATATCTTCACACCAAAACATCAAACAACATTTGATCCTCTTTGTGAGAGTGAGTGGCAAATTCGACGAAGGAGTTGAAGTTTCAAGGTAATTCTTGATCTTTAACTTTTAGTTCTTCGTAAAAATTGTAGTTTATTCTAGAAAATTGGGAGGTAAATTCCTTTACATGTTTTTAGGCCTCCATTGCATTTAAAATGCTTAATAAGGTAAAAATATGTTGGGAAATAATTTTTTAGAATTAAAGGAACAAGATTGTGAAAAATAGAAAATTTTCAGATTTCTGGGCTATTAGAGTAAGTCATGTTAAAGCTATTATTTTATGTATAAAATGAGCTTTAAAAATTATTAAATTTTACAAAGATAAAGTAGACATGTAGGGATTTCTAAATATATAAGATATGTAACCTTTTGAGTTTTACAGAAGGATTTATGTATTTTTGAATTTAAGCCTTATTTCTGGAGTTTTAAATCTAAACAATTTTTGAAAACGCTAAACGGAGAATGATCCTTGATGTTCTAGCTTCTATGAATATTTTTCCTTGAAACTAGACATGTCAAGGGTCATGTGAAATGTTGAAGTACTCAAAAATGATTTTTTATAATTAATTATGGTTTTTCAAAGTTAGTGAAACATCTAGGCAAAATTCTAGAAATTGCGTTTTTAAAGAAATGTAAGGGTAAAATTGGAATAACAAATCCATCAAGGGTAAAAGGGTCAAAGATGATGAAAATAATCCTTAGGATATTATTCTAAATGCAATGGTAATATGTTAGGATATCCGAAAAGTCCGGGGTCGGATTCATAGGACAGACATATTAAATTCGTTTTAAAATCACAAAAAATCTAAAGGGGGAATTCTTTTATATTAAAGAATAGTTGGCATCGGTGTTATCACTTTGCATCTATGAATCAACCTTCCCTCACGGTGGGAAGGGATAAACGCCGATTCCTCCTTGCAATGGTTATTTCGGATTCGTAAGAGCGAATTCTATGGTACAAAAAGGCTATGAAGATTGTATGCATCGTAAGACAGGGATCTTCAACTAGTCTTGTTCC
This sequence comes from Acacia acuminata, assembly GCA_019022655.1. Taxonomy (NCBI): domain Eukaryota; kingdom Viridiplantae; phylum Streptophyta; class Magnoliopsida; order Fabales; family Fabaceae; genus Acacia; species Acacia acuminata. The sequence goes on along the minus strand of JAFJYI010000102.1, from coordinate 2,546,220 downwards.
GGGCGATCTTAAAAGTACGTAACTTGTAAGATCTGGACTCGAGCCGGTCTTAAAGAAACTATTTCTGACCGGACCCTAAAAATATTAGGTCTTAAAAATCGTTCAATATAGACCTGATATATTTTATGTTCGGTCTTAAAACAAAAATTTTAAGACCGGACAACTAAAAAGGCCGATCTTAAAAATATGAATTTTAAGATCGGACAAAAAAATGTCCGGCCTTAAAATTCTAACTTTTTAAGACCAAACAATTAAATACACCGGTCTTAAAAAATCGAAGTTTAAGACCTTACTTTTATGTACACCGGTTTAAAAGTACCAACCTTTAAGACTAGACTAATAAATACATACATTCTTAAAAGTGATATGTCTTTTAAGACCGAAGAAATAACGTCCGATTTAAATAGTCTGACTTTTAAGACCGGATGACAAATACACCGATCTTAAAAAATCGTCATTTAAGATCGGAATATTATTAAATACACCGGTCTTAAAAGTTGAATTTTCTCTGTTCTATTTCTTCTTGATCTACACATCAAGCACCTAAAAGACAGTACTTTAAGCTATAAGCTATGAACAATCCATTATTCATCATGAGTTATATGGCCTTTTGATGAATATACTTGAAAGTGGAACTATATACCCAAGAGGGCGGGTGAATTGGGTATTTTAAAAATTTCTCTAACGCTCTGTTTTAGACGGTGAAAACGAGAGATGAACAGTAGAAGGAAGAGTAGGCTGGACACGAGATTTATCTTGGTTCGGTCCTAACAAACTTGACCTACATCCAGTCCCCAGACTCTCTGGGTTTTTCACTATCACAAAGATTACACACTCTGTACTCAAGAGTAGTTCTCTCACTAGAACTCACTCCTCCTTATAAGTTGTAATCAATGAACTCCCAAATCACCAAGTCCCCTTAACTTGTGATTCTTTAGAATAAATGATTTACAGATAAAAACTCTCTGTAAGAGTGGATAATAATAAACACTGAAGCTTATAATGTCAAAAGACAAAATGCAAGTGAAAACAAAAAGGTAGTTGAAGAACTTGAATGCTTGTGCGTTTTCAGATGTAGTTGTTGTTGAGAAGAATTGAATGCAACTCTATTTATAGTCAGATAGCATTAATAGACCGTTGCATTGATAATAAGACCGTTGAAGATGATCTGCAGAAGTTGTGAGCTGCTTAGGTCTTCTTCTCCTTCTAAAACTCACTTCATCCAGCTGGCTAGATGGTCAGAGTTGACTCTCTGCAAATTAATCCATTGGAGAAGACGTTGCTTGTTGTAGAAATCATTCTTTAATGCTTTGCAACCGTGTGCAGATGGATTAACCAAAAGGATGCAAGTTTCTGGGTTGAGCATTTAATGTTCGACATCACTTTTGCTTTTGCTTTAAACCTTGATAAACTTTCCTTAATCATGCAAAACTCACTAAAAAGATGGTTAAACATATCTAGAACCAATAGAGATTAATCATGGAAAGCATTGAGATCAAACAAGAAGGTATCACAAAATCGACACATTTGATTTTCGAGCAACGTTCGAAACCTGGAGGTTTGTTCACAAACCTCGAGGTTTGGTCACTTGAAGTTGAAAACGATTTAGGACCAAAACCTTAAACCTGGAGGTTTATAATAAAACCTGGAGGTTTCTCATGATGCAACAAACAATGGTTTCTCGGCTTACTCCAAACCTCAAGGTTTTCTCGAAACCTCGAGGTTTCACATTGTAAGTGAAACCCGCGAAACACGATGGAAGCAAACCCGGAGGTTTCTCAAGAAACCCGGAGGTTTTAGAATGAGTCAAAGTTCATTTGCTCTTCGGAACTCACAAACCTCGAGGTTTATAGCAATACTCGAGGTTTTGTCCAAACTTCAAAGTTCTTTGTTTTGAGCCAAAACACAAACCTGGAGGTTTCTATGGAAACCTCGAGGTTTTCTATCATACTCAAAACCATTAGCTCTCTACAAGCCAAAAACCTCGAGGTTTCTGTCAATACTCGAGGTTTGACATTTAATTTCAAAACTTTGAGTTTGGCGCCAAGGCATAACCTCGAGGTTTTGTTGTAAACCTCGAGGTTTTACAACTTGGTGTGAAACCCGAGTTTTCTCTGGAAGTCCAAAACCTCGAGGTTTCTTAATAAACCTCGAGGTTTAACATAAATTTGTGAAACCAAGTTAAAACACGGAACCTTGAGGCTTCCTTTGTAAGGCCAAACCTCGAGGTTTTCGGGCAAACCTCGAGGTTTGCTCTCACTCGAGATTTTCCAACTTCGAGAGCAAATCCTCATTCTTTGTTCACAATTGTTGGCAATCATCAAAATCTTTTAGAGAACCAACATATACTATTACAGTACAACACCTTAATGAATATATACAATAAGATAAGTTACAAAGATACAACACCTAGCTAATTAATTAAATGAACATATACATGCCCAAATCACCATGTCTTCATCAGATTCCCACCCAACAACATAACATTCCTCTTTTGTAACAAGCCCCTATCGATCGGATCCTGCCACAAAAATAAAAACAAGAACAAAAGCTTTGCAGTCAATGACATTGTTTATGAATAAAAGAAGGAATATAGTTAAAACCTTACATTTCTCAAAGAATTCTACATATGAATATTACCTTATGAATTGTCTCTTTTATAAAGGGATATCCTCCCATATCCCTTCCTGATGATCATTTCCGATGCCAGACTCATTATCTGCTTCATCTTCTTCGTTCATGTCCGGGAGATCCCTTGAAAAAGGAGTGCTCTCAGGAAGACCATAATTTGGATGAATTTCATCATCAATATCAATGACCCTTTTTCCTTGGAGAACTAAAGACCACGTTTTATTTTCCTGATCGATGATATAGAACACTTGTTTCGCCTGGTCTACCATAATAAAAGGTTTATCTCCTAAACTTCTCTATTGATATCGACTAATGTAAATCATAGCCGATTGATCTGAACAACATTATTGACATTAACTCACTTGCATTTGAAAATGGGGAATTCAATTTTAACATAGTCCACCTTCCAAATCTCGTCAATAACCCCATAATAAGGCATGACCGCCAATTTAGGCCTCTTGTCTTTCGAACCGGAGAAGTGATAGATTCATCCTCTAACATAACACCATTGTTACGACAAGATTCTCCTATCATATACGGACTTCGTGTAAAATGTATAGCCATTGATCACATATGAATTCCAACTTATGACATCAACCTCAGGATCACGTGCTAACCATTTTATTGTATTAGAACTTCATTCCTCTCCCTCGACCTATTGTATGAACTAGTTTGCAAAAGTTTTGTTATGCTTTCTAATTAACCTTTGTTCAGTCATTCGATGATTTTCTTTCCTTACAGCTTCTTTATGTTCATCTATGCTGGCTTGAACTTCATCAACATTATTCAAGATGTATCAGTAGACTTGTGACAATTTATCAGAATCCACACTCTTTACTGAAGCCCCTCGTCTGCCCCCTTCAGCATGCTGACGTTTTGGAAGCCCAATATGTCTTACTTTGGCCAAATAATTTTTATAAAATTCCATGGCTTCTTTATAAACATATTTCTAAACAATTGATGTTTCTAGCCGGTATGCGTTCTTCACATACCCTTTTAGGAATTTCATAGATCTTTCAATTGGGTACATCCATCGTAAATGGATAGGGCCACACAACTTTATCTCCCTTTCTAGATGAACAATTAGATGAATCATGATGTCAAAAAATGTAGGAAGAAAAAGCTTCTCAAGCTGGCACAAGATAAGATATCCTTCATTTTCTAATTCATCCAATTTTCCAATCTCAAAAATTTTACTACAAACCGCATTGAAGAAGAAACAAAGTCTAGTCAAAATATGTTGAAGATCATATTCGGCAATGCCTTAAATAACTACTGGGAGTAGTTGTTGCATTAAGATATGACAATCATGAGACTTTTGTCCTACTAATTTCAAGTCCTTCATCGAAACAAGCCTCTTAAAATTTGAAGAATACCCCGAGGGAACTTTTGTGCCATGTAAACACACACAAAAACTTCTTTCCTCATTCTTAGACAAAATATAAGAAGTTGGGGACAATAAGTTCTGTTACCATATGTCCTTGGATGTAAGCCTTCATGTATTCCCATTACTTGCAAATCCAATCTTGCCTTCACACCATTCTTAGAACTACCTTGTATGTTGAGAAGCGTGCCAATAATATTATCACATACGTTTTTCTCCACATGCTTGACATCAATACAGTGTCTCATATTCTTCAGGATGGGGTTCTCTATTTAAACCTGTTGTTACTTTAGTTTCTTCACATTCTTCCCTATTACTTCTACAACCTCAACGGCCTCCTCCACCGTCTAGCCTCCACCATAATGGCTGCTCCACCAGGTCCTCCTCCTCCTCCTCCTCCTCCTCAACCTCAACGTCCTCCTTCGTTGCCTCCAAATCCTACTTTCTACCAAATGGTGGAGCACGTGGTGGCCCGCGTGGATCACATCGATCGACTCTTGGCCAATTGTTTCAGCTTGTTCATACCGTCAACAACACGCTAAACATGGTACTCCACACCAATGATGTGGAGTACCATCCTTCTGACAGACTCCTTTGATGCACTATTCACTGGCTTCTCCCCTTCCAACAATGATAGGGAGGATTAGATGTTTTATGTTTTTTTTATTTTGTCTGTAGTAGTGCTGCCCTTGATTATAATAAATAAAATTTTTAGTTCCCATCTTGGATCATTGTCCTTTTCTTTATCTTCCTTTTATTTTCCGACAAAAAGAAAACAAACAAAACATTGTCCTTGTGTGTGATCAACATTAAAAATTTGCAAAATACAACGTTAAGACCATACAAAACAAAAAAACATCATTTACCTTATTCAAACCAATACAAACACAATGACAAATCTTCTCAAGGTTGAACCATCGTTGTCGTCAGTTTTACCTCGCCTAGATTTGATCATTTTCAGTGTCCTTTTCATTATCTTCCTTTTTTTCTCTGACAAAAAGAAAAAAGACAGAGAAACGGGAGACCGATAATGCTACTCAATATCCGGAGAGGTAAATGAAGACTTTTAAGACCAAACATTTAACAAATATGCGGTCCTAAAAGTCTCGCCATATTTTTTAAAATTAAATGAAGGCTTTTAGGACTGGACCTTTAACAAATATACAGTTTTAAAAGTCTCGCCATATTGTTTAAAATTAAATGAATAGTTTTAGGACCGGACCTCTAACAAATATACGGTCCTAAAAGTCTCACAATATTTTTTAGAATTAAACGAAGACATTTAGGACCGGACCTTTAACAAATATACGGTCTCAAAAGTCTCGTCATATTTTTTAAAGTTAAACGAAGACTTTTAGGATCGGACCTCTAAAATATATGGTCCTAAAAGTCTTACCATATTTTTAAAAATTAAACAAAGACTTTTAGGACCAAACCTTTAAAAAATATACGGTCTTAAAAGTCTCGCCATATTTTTTAAAATTAAGCACTAAATAGCTTTATCCACCATCCAATACATTCAGCAACAAGAAATGGACACAAGGTAATTGTTGGAAATGAATAAACAAATTATTCTTGATCATTAAAAAAATTGTACAGTTGTTCATTTACAGATCGAAGATGATTGTTGCTACAACATATATTTACAAATGAATTCACAAATCATTTATTGTTCTAACTTTCTGAGGTCAACAGATCATACAGATATTCACAAAACACATCGCTTATGTACTCAATATCACCATCGGGAAAGGGGTCGGCACGGAGCAAACGTACGTAACATCAAAGACAGAAATATATTAGTCATCCTTCCTTGCATCAAAGGGGTTAGCGCACAGGCAAACGTATGTAATATGAAATACATTTACTGTTTCAGTGATGTTAGTCATTCGTTGCATAATAATATTATATATGTGTGTTAAGACGTAATGGCCACATAAGTTGGATGCATGTGGTTGCCGACGGGTCTAAAAACGAACAATAAATATATAAGAGCATATATTGATTATTGACCAAGTTCACACGGCAGTGTGCCAGTGTCCAAATATGTACTAACCTTTGGTATGATCCATGTAAGCTCTCTGACCTAAAACCCAAGCATTTTCAAGGCCTTCGTTTGGAAATTCTTCAAGGGCCTATAATGAAAATCACATTTTTATCAATCATGTTCACTGAAAATTCACAACAGAGATTTCAAACAAGACAAACAAAATGACATGCTTACTTGTCCACGATCTGCTTCAATGCAGTCGGTGGATCGTTGTGAGTGGAGCATAAAAAGACTACTTTATTCTCATCCGCGCAAATCAGGACCAACTACTAATGGTGACTTGAAAACTCTCTGTCAAGCATAAACTCGAGTTTTCTCAAAACTTGGAAAAACTTAGAAAACTCTTAACAAACTAAAAACTGGAGTTTCCATATCAAACTGGAGTTTGCATAAGTTGAAAACATTGATGACTCTCTGTATGACCAAAACTCGAGTTTACTATCGTAAACTGGAGTTTTGCTTACTTCAGAAAATATTGAAGAGTCTCTGTATGGTGCAAACTTGAGTTTTCTATGAAAACTGGAGTTTGTCTAATTGTGAAAAACTTGGAGTGCTCTTTGTAAGACCAAAACTTGAGTTTGCCTATGCAAACTGGAGTTTTCTTTAGTTCATAAAAAAAAAAAAGAGCTACTCTCATCAAGTCAAAACTTGAGTTTTGAAACCAAAAATCAAGTTTTCCTTTAACAGTAAGTTTTTCAACTTACCAAAGACAAACTACAACTTATGTTTACAATTGTCAGTTATCATCAAAACACATAGAGAACTAACACAGAGCACACAACAGGTTCCGGATCCACAGCGCTGGGAAAACAACGACTGAATGCAATAACGCGTGTCCTAGACATGGATCCACAATCATGGTAAAAACATGCATACACAGATATACAAAGTACATGAGATTAGAGTTACTACCTATATGCTTTACCAAGTCTCAAGTTAGCTCCCGATCCTTTCATCACTTCAGGAAAGTATCGAATCTTCTACTTCTTTTATGTATTTGGTTCTCCATTCCAATAGAACCTCCTCCAAATCGGAGACGAAATTGGCCCTCTACTCCTTCTCTCTCTATTTCATTTCCCTCTCTCTCTCTCTCTTCTCTTTTTCATGTTTTGGCCGAAATGGCCTAAAGGCAAATGGGAGGGAGGGGATATATATAGAGCACGAGTGTGGTCCAAAACATGCTGCTTGTCTGGTCAAGAATGCGCCGCTTGTCTGGCAAGAATGCGCCGCTTGTTTGGCCCAGAATGCGTTGCTTGTCTGACCTAAAATGCGCCACGTGTCTGGTCTAGAATTCGCTACTAGTTTGGGATTCTTCTCGGGGTTTTTCTCATGCATACCGAGACTCGTCAAATTACACCACATATCGGTATCTTCTCCCAAAAACGCAAGGCACATATATCTGCCCAGGAAATGTCATGTACATACCTATTTTGGCACATTTTTACTTAGCTAATCGTCCCATACCTTAGAGCATAGCTGAATGGCATCTTTACCGACTAATTAGCACTGTATAAGTGTTTTGTGCTCTTCTGCACTGGCCTATACATATTAGGTCCACTAACCAGTATGGCTGAATTACTTAATCCCCGAAAGCTTTTTTATTCTCTTATGATTTGAAATCTTTATGACTTGTCCTCCTCTTATGGCTTGAAATTTCCATGGCTTAAAAGAGGGATAAGTCATTACTTTACTCTTCTTTTATCTTGCATTGTTGGCTTTTCCCTTTGCCACAATTTTCACCTTCCTCTTGGCTCTCCCTTTTACCACATCTTTTATTTGCATTGTTGGCCACTTCCATCTCACATATCTTACCTACCAAATGATGTGGCATTCTATGGTTCTTTAATTGCTCTTTTAATATCCTCCAATCACATGCTTTCTTATTAAATTAATTTAATTATTTATTAAATCATAATTTATTCATTTTCCCCTTTTCCTTTACCATTTTTCGAAAATAATGGCATTCTTAGGATATTCATATCACATCTTTAAATAATCCCAATATAAGTATAAAATCCTTAAAAATTTACTTGTTAACCAATAATTTCTCAAATAGGCAAATAATAGCCTTAATTTTTCAATGGAATATTATTCCCTAATAATATTTCCATAGTGCAAAAAAAGGCTTTAAGACCGCCTCATTTAGAGCGGACAATGGACACCCGGTCTTAAAGGAATGGCCGGTGGCGATTCCGTAAATATAAAGAACTTCTTGCTTGCCGGACCAATTTTTCACCGCTCTTAAAATCATTATTGAGACCGACTAAAATACCACCGGTCTTAAAAATTGAACTGAAATTTCAATTACTTTCTAAATATATCTCATATAGCCGTACTTATATTTTTACGCGGTAAAACATAATAAGGAAAAATTTAAATATAAAAAGTCTAAAGTTTTAAGACCGAACTTATCAACAAGACGGTCTTAAAAGTTTTCTTTCAAAACCGGACATATGATACTTGCGGTTTGAAAAAGTTCATTAATATTAAGGCCGGCGTTTTAAAAGGAACGGTCTTAAAGGTTAAACTTTTTAGATCGGACGTTTAATATGGCCGGGATTAATGTAAATATTAAGGCCGTCTCTTTTTCATCCGGTCTTAAAAATCCAAGCAAGTTATACATTTCTTCGCGCGAAAGCTTTTGTTACTCTGTGGAGAACCTCATTCACGTTCCGAAACCCTTCTGTTGCATTACCTCTCTTCCTCGCCCACGTACCATCAGCCCTGTTACTCTCTCATTTGCTCGGGCATTCCTCTCTTCTGTCTCGAAAATGGACGGTGAAAACGAATCTATTCGTGTTCGGCAACGCCGAGTTCTGGTGTGGCGGTGTGAGTGAGAACGAACCCTCTTCATCTCACAATGAGGCTCGTAATCGCCACTGCACGCCGTGGTAGAAGAGGCACACGAATGATGGATGTGACCCTAAGTCGGACTTAAGGGTCAAAGCTCGAGATTGAGTTTAATGCAAGGTTGGAACTGTCGGTCCTAATAAAAGCAAATATAATAGTTTTGTCGGTGTCTAGCACGCGACAAGGTTAGCATCTTGACGGATGAGTGGAAAAGTGTGGACTATAAGAATGTAAAGGATCCTATTTGGGAGACTATCCGGGTTACATCTGTTGTCACATTTGTCGAAGTTGAAAGACAAGACATTGTCTTATTGTGCTGATCGGTGGAGGAAGTTTAAGACCTTTCTCGCTAACACGTATATTTTCTCCGATGTTCCGCTTTGCCAAACATCCTTGGGAAGTTTACACATTTATTGATGAACGAATTTGGCGACAATTTGTTCTTAGCGGACCACTCACTGAAGCTCTGGTGAGTTTATATTTAGTTTTGTTTTCCCTTTTGTTTGCTTATTAACTTGTGCGGATATGTGAATGTTATTGTGTTCATCTAATCCTGTTAGTTATATAATAGTTCGGTGTGTGAATAGAAGTATACATTTCCTGCCTTTGTCTATGCAAGTCGATATGTCAACCACGAAAAGGTAAATTACGATGAGAAGGTATTAATTGTGTAATGGTTTGTCTTGCAAAGGAGGAAATGAATAGTCTTAAAAGGGGAAACTTTATATACCCAATTGTTACTATCTAATGGGGATAGTGCCTTAAAAAGGATCAAGTTTGTATTATTACGTAAGCCTTTGTCTATGCAAGTCGATATGTCAACCACGAAAAGGTAAATTACGATGATGAGAAGGTATTAATTGTGTAATGGTTTGTCTTGCAAAGGAGGAAATGAATAGTCTTAAAAGGGGAAACTTTATATACCCAATTGTTACTATCTAATGGGGAATTTCTGATCCCAGTTTGGATGCCTTAAAAAGGATCAAGTTTGTATTATTACGTAAGCATAATTCTCTTTTGTTTCTTAACCTATCTATCTAGCTAGCACTACAAAACATAGCTCCAATTTCTTCTACAATTCTACATCTTCCTTAAATAAAATGTTGAAACTTGATGAAGTGAAGAATTTGACTCTTGTTTGATTGACGTTCATATGAAGCGAAGTTCTCTAATTTACGTTAGTGACATGCATGGCTGGAATTCATAATTAATAGATGTTTTCAATCTGATTCACGAGAAAAAGAAGGGAACAAGCACGGGAGATAGGTAGAAAGAATGATTGCCCTCATAGGGCTTCTCGCGGGATATCAAAAGGCCGAAAAAGATTTGATGGCTGCCAAGCGGAAGAGATTGGATGATGAAGCGAGAATCAATCCTTACGTGATACATGCTCCTCCATCTCCAATACGTCGCGAGGAGTTGTGGTTGCATATTCGGCAAAAGCCAAGCGGCGCCTACACGAGTGAACAAACTCGTCTAGTTCTTTGAAAGAATTGTAAGTATCGTTATTGTTATTTTTTAGTTACTAAACATGTTTCATTACTAAGCTTCTCGTTATACGTATCTTACGGGAAGATCTTAAAAAAAAGAAGCGAGAGGGATCTTTTGTGTCGGACGGGAGGAATGATGTTCGGCCGTTGCGGCCGAAAAAACGGGATCACCGGGCGTGTAAGGGGGATTGGAGGACGGGTAGGCATAAAGCAAGTCTTTGGTACATCCAAACGCCATAGACAAAGTATGGTTACCGGGAGGAGATGGACCGGGCAGGCTGCTTTGCTAATAAAGCTTCAATGGCTGCAATGTTTCAATCCGAGATGAGCCGGATGAAGGAGGAGCTGAGTCGGTGAGGCTGCTTTTGAGCAATCGTCCGAGAGACCGGTGTTCCCTTCACACACTCACTGCAAGCGTGCGTGAGCACTAGAGGGAGCTGCATTGTTGGACGTCGAGCAACCTTGTGACCTTTATGTGGAGGATCCCGATCATCATGATGGACGATTATTGGTTGCAAAAGGGACTTCACAACTTGGGATCAAGCTGTACACCACCAACAAATGCACGATGATGAAGTCGAGTGTCGGTTGAAAAGGTGATCATTGATGCACGACTCCTCTCCAAAGCGATGAGTGAAGCTTGTGAGTGATGTCAAGGGAACCTTCATCCTTGGCCAGTGAAGCTTGTACATGTCTCTATTGCTCCTGAAGCTTCAACCCCTGCTCCTCCAGTTCCATCCCCTCGTCAGGCTCCATCCCCTCGTCAGGCTCCATCCCCTCCTCAAGCTCTATCCCCTACTGCTAAGTTGGGCTGGCTTTGCCGGGGAAAAAATATCCGATCTAATGAAAAGTGGATATTTTAAGGATAAATCGTGGCTTTGTCGATGAAGTAGTAGGTGTCCCTCATCCTATGCCCGTTCAAGTTGACACCGTTGATGTTGAGTCCTGCTTTGCTTCCTCGACGGGAGCTTCGATGCGGTTGTTAGAATTTTTATGAAGTAAGTATCTTAAATCTATGAGTACATCATTTAAATGCATCGTTTAGACATACATACATATATACTAATTCCACGATCGATGTCATTATGGTAGGTTCTTGCATCATGAATTGGTTCAAAGGTGCGGGATCAACGATTTTGGATTCTTGTGCCTGTCTATTCAAGTCAAACAACCATGGAGGAGAGACGGTACATATCAAAGAGGTTGTGTCAAGTGATCGAGAAAGTTGTACTTTTTGCCATTCTTCCACGGTACATATCAAAAATCTTGTCCATAATTCACTTAATTCTGCTACATATATATATCAGTTGAGTATAGTTTACTTGATGTGAATTTTCAGCCGCCAGCGCGGTTGGTCGTCATGTGCATGGACGAGCATAAAGTTATCTTCTTATGCTCCACTCCACGGTGAGCCATTGCCTTCGTTGGTGCGAGACCATCAACGAGTAAGCATGTCATTTTGATTCTCTTGTCGACATCTCTGCTTTGTGAATTTTAAGTGAATCATTGATAAATTTGTGATTTTGATGATAGTGCCATGAGGACCTTCCAAAGACTAGAAAAGAAAAGGCGTGCTACTCGGGACAAAGACCCCATATGGTACGGACCGGAGGTTGGTACAATATTTAATTTGTAGCACACTTGCCTTGTGAACTTGGTCATTGAGCTATATATATGCTCTTATATATATTTCTTGTTCATTTTAGACCCGTCGGCAACCACGAGAGTCCAACTTATGTGGCGATACGTCATGAAACACATGTATGATATTACAAGGCGAGGGGATACTAAATTAACTGCAAAGGTAAATGTATTTGATGTTACATATTATGCAAGTTAATTCAGTTTAAAACTTCTTGTTACAAATGAAATATGCACGCAAGTTAATTCGATTCTTGTCTTTGATGTTACGAGATGTTTCAATGCAAAACTCCCTTTCGATGATGAAGCTGGAGCACATACGCAATGTGTTTTGTGAATATCTGTATGGTCGATCTTAGAGTCGAGAAAAATGACAATAATTAATGTCCTAAATTCATTTGTAAGTATAATACGTAGCAACAATAATCGATCTTACGTAAATTTGTTTATTTTTTTGAACAATTCATTTGTAAATATACATAGGCAATGTAAAATTCAATAAATAAATTTAGTTAATTTTTTGAACATTTTCTTGTGTCCATTTTGGGTTTGAATGTATTATTGGATGGTGGATATAGCTATTTAATTTAGTGTTTGAAATCGAGACTTTTAGGACCGTTCATTAACGGCATGTCCGGTCTTAAAGGTCATAAAAATCTTCGGTGTAAAAAGTATGAGACTTTTAGGACCGTATATTGCTTTAGTGTCCGCTCTAAAAGCTTAAAAACCACATGAACTTTTAGGTCGGACGTATTATAAAAGGTCGGTCTTAAAAGTCCCCGCTTAACTTTTTAGGACCGTATTTTTATATATAATCGGTCTTAAAAGTCCTTTGGTTAAAAGTATGCTTAACTTTTAGGACCGTATGTTGTTATTTGTGCGATCTTAAAAGTCATTCACCTTTAAATACCCCTTTTCGGACAAATTAAATGGTTAGGGTTGAAGACAACCGAGGTTACGCGTTACTGCTCAAGCTAGGTCCTTCTTTATCATCGTTTTTACCTTTCCATGTGTAGAGGCAGCATTATCGGTGTCCCTTTTATTTTGTCTTTTGTCTTTTTGTCGGAAAAAGAAGGAAGATAATGAAAAGGACACTTTGTTTCTCACATGGGGAGGTAAAACCGACGTCAACGAAGGTCCAACCTTGAGAAGAATAGTCACTTTGTTTGTTCTTGTCCGAATAAGGTAAAAGCTCCTTTTTTTTGTATGTTCTTAAGCGTATTACTGCGAATTTCTGTTGTTGGATTTACACGAGGACAATGTTTTGTTTGTTTCCTTTTTGTCGGAAAAAGAAAGACGATAATGAAAAGGACAAGAGGCAATCGGATATGGAAACCAAAGTGACAAAAATGGCGGTGTTTTTAGGGCCGTCGATTTACTAACTAAAGTCTTCGTTCTTTTATTTTAGGTTTTTTAGTACGCCATTATCCGTCCTTCATAGTTGCCTTGTTTATTGCTTTCCGGGTTCGAGATAAAGTACTAAACTCGCACGAGAACAAAATTTAAAAATATTTTATTTACTAATTTTTTTACGCTGCCCTATAGGGGCGCGATCACAAAAAAAAAAAAATAAAAAAAAAACAAAAAAAAAAAAACTAATCCCTCTCGTAGTCGGAAAGGGAGGGGGCGTCGGAGTCGTCGGAGTTGTCGGAGTCGTCGGAGTCGTCTTCGGCGGGATCGTAGTTCACGTCATTGGCGTGGAGTACCATGTTCAGGCTTGTTGTTCATGGTATGAGCAAGCTGAACCAATTGGCCCAAATGTCGATCGATTTGATCGACGGGGCCACCGATGGCTGCACCAAGCGCTTCACGGTCGGATTTGGAGGAGGCGGTGGCGGAGGGGGCGAGGTTGAAGAGGAGGAGGAGGAAAACGGAGGACTGGGGGAGCAGCCATTACGGTGGGGGCTGAGGTTGAAGAGGAGGAGGATGAAACGGAGGACTGGGGAGAAGAATGTGAAGAAAGTACGGTAACAACGGGTTTAAATAGAGAACCCATCTGAACAATGTGAAACGCCGAAAAGCTTTAACGAGGAGACGCATTGTTCATCGGAATACGAGGAGACGCCTAGTTGGGAAGTTTATCGGAAGCCGAAGAGACTCTGCATCATTCATTTGAACGGTGTGTAAGTACGGGTAAATGATAAAAGGTCGGTCTTAAAGGTAAGACTTTTAGGACCGGACTTATTATAAAAGATCGGTCTTAAAAAATTAAATAATAGAATTTTATACCGCATACCTATAAGTACGGGTTAATGATAAAAGGTCGGTCTTAAAATAAAATGAATTGGAAAAATATTAAATAATGGAATTTTATACCGCGTACCTATAACTCCTTATTAATTCCTCACTACCTCGTAACTCCAAACTACGTACGTGGCTATCGAGAACAGCTCTGCGCCTCTATTAATTAACTCCTCATACCTCTCTGCCCCAAGCTTGCTCAAACCATGGTTAGATTCAAGAGAACCGCTCGTAGGGGTGCTCTTAGTCGTGATGCTCGTGCCTTCCGTCGATCGTTATACGGTGCGCCTCCTCCATCGAGAGTCCGTCCTATTGTGACGAAAGAGTCTCGGGTCGTTGGACCCATTGTTATTTCTTCGGATGATGAAGAGGTTCCCGCTCCCCCTCTCCAACCTCTTGGCCCCACCGCGACTACTACGACCCTCTCCTCTTTCCTCTAATGAAGCATTGTGGCTGATTCGAGTAAGGCAAAACTTGCTGATCTCCGTGGGAAATTAATGCTTGTTCACGCCGAAATCGCCAAGGCTTTGGAGGATAATAAGCTTTAGGAGATGTTTAGTCGAGATTCTTGTTTTTGATAATTTTCTGCTTGTTTTTGTTTTGTATTTTTTCTTGTGTACGTGCATATGCAAGTAATATATGTAATTAAAGAAACTCCAGTTTTCCTTTAATTTTTATTCATTCGATTCTTTGCGCTCGCCAAATCCTTTTTAGAAATCACAAAAACTAAGAATTTTAGGACCGGAGTATTATAAAACGGCGGTCTTAAAAAGTTGTATATATAGAACGTCTCCTTTTAATGAACCGGTTTAATTGTCTCAATTTAGGTCCGGAGGATTATAAAACTCCGGTCTTAATAAAATCCCAAATATAAAACATGTCTCGCTACGTCGCGCGGAATATTAAATTTCCCTCTACGAACTTCTCTTGTCGCGCCTAAAGTGTTACTCGGGTTACGTCGCCACTTAAATCGTTTTGGTTCGCGTTGCTCTCTCGACAATCACTTTACGGTTCCTTAGCTAAACGTCTATAGACCAAGCTGTAAGAGGTGTTTCGGTTATATAACTTTATGATTTTCCTGCTCATCGTTACGGGTTTTTCTGGGTTGAGCGAAATCGATCAAATGTTCTTGTGGGTTTTTGTGTTGTTAATGGATATTGTATTTTGAAGATTATAATTGCATTTTAGACCTACCCAACTGACCAATAAATGTTTTTAGGGTACTCTTTACATACGCAACATCAACGTTCGTGGCGGGAGAAGAAAGACTAAGCAAACGCATTTGAATTTATATGATACGGTGAGTCCACAAGACCTTCACGCGATGCATTTAATTTCCTCGTCATGCATTTATTTTGGTTCTTGGATTCTCTGCGATACATTTATGACCAAAAGTGATTCTTCGTTCTGCATTTAATGAGCAAGTTTATCCGAAAAAAAAAAAAAAAAAAAAAAACATAACCGACATTTGAGCATATATATGTATGTTAAATCTTTAAGTCTATATATATAGGAATTCTACTATGGATCACGGTTGGATAAATGCTAAACGGACGAGTGTTGAATATCGAGAATGGGGTGAGAGACTTTATAAAATTTGCTAAACAAAATGCCCATCTTTGAGGGTGGGAAGTTTTATTGCCCTTGTGTAAAATGTTTGAATGAGAGGCGACTAAGTCTGAAGTTATACACACATTTAATTTGTGAAGGAATTTGTAAGACTTATACGGTATGGGTATGGCATGGTGAAAAAATACCAAGTGGGTCTCAACATAGGGAAGTGGCCTTTGATGATAATGACACGGATATGGATGATCACATAGAGGACATTATCCGTGATGTAGGAGAAGAGGCTTTTCATCAATCACATGCATATGGTAATATGTGCGGTGATGCGAGACCCCTATATCCGTGGGTGTAAAAAATACCAATTGTTGAATCTTTGTATTGAAATTGGTAAGCTTGAAGGCACGTCATGGATGGAGCGACAAGAGTTTTTCGAGAAATGCTTGAGGCTTTTAAGGACATGCTTCCGGATGATAATGTGTTGCCGCATCGATACTATGATGCTAAGAAAATACTTTGTCCAGGGGGATGGAGTACAAAAAGATCCATGCATGCCGAATGATTGCGTGTTGTATAGAAAAGAGTTTGAAGAGGAGCGAGTTGTCCGAAATGTGAAACCCCAAGGTACAAGTCAAATAAGGGGCACTGCAAAAGTGTTGTGGTATCTTCCAATCATACCAAGGTTCAAGCGGTTGTTTGCGAATGAAAATGATGCAAAAAATTTGAGGTGGCATGCGAGATGAGAGGATTTCGATGGAAAGCTTCGACATCCGGCCGATTCTTCTCAATGGAAGAAAATCGATCAATTATTTCCGAACTTCGGCGAAGAACCTAGGAACCTTAGGCTTGCCCTTAGCACGGATGGCATGAATCCATATGGAAGCCTTAGCGGCATACATAGTTCATGGCACATGTACTACGATTATTTACAACTTATCTCCAATGTTATGCATGAAACGAAAGTACATCATCTTGTCTATGTTGATTTCGGGACCGAAACAACCGGAAATGACATTGATGTTTACCTTGACCCTTGATCGAAGACTTGAAGGAGTTGTGGGCGAGAAGGTGTTGATGTTTTTGACTCTTTCAAGAAGGAGGTGTTTAAAATGCGAGCCATGATATTTTGTACTATAAACGACTTCCCGGCATATGGGAACTTGTCGGGGTATAGTGTAAAAGGCCATAAAGCATGTCGGTTTGTGAAGAAGGCACACGCTACCATCAACTTCAACATGGAAGAAAGACGGTTTATCTTGGACATAGGAGATTTCTTAGACGGGGCCACCCATATCGTCGATTGAAGAAAGCCTTTTTTGGTGGCCAAGAGTATGAAGATGCTCCGGTGGCATTGGTAGGGAGCAAGTTTATGAAAAGGTGAAAAATATCAATGTCGTATTCGGTAAGGCGCAAAGTGTAGAAAAGAAACAAATATATGGAAAAAGAGATCTGTATTCTTCGATCTTCCATATTGGCGCAATCTTGATGTGAGACACGGTATTGATGTCATGCATGTGGAGAAAAATGTATGTGATAGTATTGTCGGCACGCTTCTCAACATACAAGGTAGTTCCAAGGATGGTGTGAAGGCAAGATTGGATCGATAGCAATGGGAATACGCGAAGAGTTACATCCAAGGCCGGATGGGAAGAGAACTTATTGTCCCCGGCTTCTCATACTTTGTCTAAGGATGAGAAAGCGAAGTTTTGTGAGTGTTTACATGGCACAAAAGTTCCCACGGGGTATTCTTCAAATTTGAAGAGGCTTGTATCGATGAAGGACTTGAAATTAGTAGGCCAAAAGTCTCATGATTGTCATGTCTTGATGCAACGACTACTCCCGATAGCTATTCGAGGCATCGCCGAATATGATCTTCGGGTCGTTTTGACTAGACTTTGTGTCTTCTTCAATGCGCTTTGTGGTAAAGTTTTTGAGATTGAAAAGTTGGATGAATTGGAGAATGAAGGATATCTTATCTTGTGCCACCTTGAGAAGCTTTTTGTTCCTACATTTTTTGACATCATGGTTCATCTAATTGTTCATCTAGTGAGGGAGATAAAGATGTGCGGCCCTATCCATTTACGGTGGATGTACCCAATTGAAAGATCTATGAAATTCCTAAAAGTGCGTGAAGAAGCATACCGGCGGAAGCATCGATTGTTCGAAAATATGTTTGAAGAAGCCATGGAATTTTGTCAAGATTATTTGGCCAAAGTAAGACATATTGGGCTTCCAAAACGTCGGCATCTTTGATGGGGGTAGACGAGGGCTTCCGTAAAGAGTGTGGATCGATGAATTGTCACTAGTCCACTTGTACATCTTGAATAACGTCGATGAAGTTCAAGCCGACATAGCTGCACATAAAGCGGTTGTAAGGAAAGAAAATCATCGAATGGTGAACAAAGGTTGATTAGGGAGCATAACGAGAACTTTTGCAAAGCTGGTTCAAACAAAAGGTCGAGGGAGAGGAATGTGTTTACGATACAATCAAATGGTTAGCGGTGGTCACGAGGTTGATGTCATAAGTTGGAATTCGTATGTGATCAATGGTTATACATTTTACACGAAGTCCCTAGATGATACGAGCACGATCGAAAACGGTGGTGTTATGTTAGAGGCTGAATCTATGCACTTCTCCGGTTCGAAAGACAAGAGCCCTTTATTGGCGGTCATGCCATATTATGGGGTTATTGAAGAGATTTGGGAGGTGGACTATGTGAAAATTAGATTTCCCATTTTCAAATGCAAGTGGGTTAATGTCAATAATGGTGTTCGGATCGATCGGCTAGGATTTACATTAGTCGATGTCAATGGTAGAAGTTTTGGAGATGAACCTTTTATTATGGCGGACCCGGCAAAACAAGTGTTCTATATCACCGATCAAGAAAATAAAATGTGGTGCAGCAGCTCTCCAAGGAAAGAGGGTCATTGATATTGATGAGGAAATGAATTCAAATTATGGTATTCACGAGAGTACTCCTTTTTCAAGGGTCTCTGGACATGAGCGAAGAAGATGAAGCGGATAATGAACCCGGCATAAGAAGTGATCATCAAGAAGGGATATGGGAAGATATCACTTTATAAAAGAGTCAATTCATAAGGTAATATTCATATGCAGATTTCTTTGAAGACTTTAAGGCTTTAACTATATATATTATATTCCTTCTATCTATGTTCATAGTTAATGTCACTGACTATGAATTTTGTTCTTGTTTTATTTTTGTGGCGGGGATCCGATCCAAAGGGGCATGTTATATAAGAGGATGTTACGTTGTTGGGTGGGGGAATCGGATGAAGGCATGGTGAATATTATTTTGGGCGCATGTATGTTGTACTTGTAACTTATTGTATTTGTAAGTAAGTTATCTTATTGTATGAATTATATTAATTTAGGTGTTGTAGTCATAGTAATCATTAATTAAGAGGCCAAATAGCTCATGGTGAATAATATTTGTATTCTTTTTCCAATTCAATTTATTCAAATAATTGTTCATAGCTTGTAGCTTAAAGTATCGAATTTTATGTCTTTGGATTGGGTGGTGGATTTGTGTATATATATAATCGGGAAGAACAGCGGGGAAAAATTCGGGAAAATTTAGGCCGGAAATAATAAGACGGTCTTAAATGTTCACTTGTTAAGACCGGATGTAATTATATGACCGGTCTTAAAGGTCGGGACGACTTTTGATTTTTGATATTTTAAGATGGTCTTTTAAGACCGGTATATTTAGACCGGTATATTTAACGTCCGGTCTTAAATCAAAATATTTAAGGCCGGATGTTTTTATCATCCACTCTTGAAAGTCAGTCCTTTAAGGCCGTGTGTAATTAGTCGTGTGGTCTTAGAAGCCGCTATTTTTCAGACCGTATGTGTCTTGTCCGGTCTTATAATTACGATCTTTTAAGAGCGACCTATTTTTTGGCGGTCTTAAAAGTTGAGCATTAGGATCGAACAAAAAATATTTCGGCTTCATTTAGTACAACTTTTTAAGACCCAAGTTTTTAAATGTCCGGTCTTAAAAGAGTTTCTTTAAGACCGGTTGATCGGTCTTAAATGGTAGACTTTTAATACATTTGGAACAAGACCGGTCGCATATCGGTCTTACGACCCCTCTTTTGTCCGGTCTTAAAAGCCTTTTTTGCACTAGAATTATTTTACAAACATGTCATTTAGAAAAGCAAGGCTAAGTACTCTTAGAAATAAATACTGACTACATAAATTATAGTGAAGGGTGGGCACTCAATAAGTTCAAGTGCATATATTTTAATAATAAAAGTATATTATAATAAAAATAATTACAATGTCATTCTTTTAGGCCTTATTTTTTGGAATTCCATCATAATTGCCTTATTATCAATGTTATCAAATACATCTTTTTCAATATAAGGCACTAAACAATCATTCAACCATTCATCCCCATCCGATTACGAAGTGCAATCTTGATGTATTAAAGGTGGACACTTAATTTAAAGGTGGACAATCATTTAAACATGTATTAATTTATTTTATTTAAAAACAAAAAACCTCATATTCAAGGGGCACTTGCCCCCTATAATACCTTAATAATTATCTATCTGGAATATTATATTTTAGCAAATAATACCTATTTGGAAATAGGTGAATATGTGGTTTTAAAACCTTGTAGGATACTTATTCTATTGTCTAGGAAATTTCTAATGAAATTAGAGGGATTAAAGTGTCAAAATCCCTAAATGCAATTATGGGCCATAAAATGCCACGAAAATATTATGATAAATCCCAAGAGGCAATAAAATATTTATTGAAAATTAGAAAGTATGTTGTCTCTAATTTTAGGAATTTTTTGGATTATTTCCCTTGAAAAATAACGAGGCAAAATTAAATATAATTTTGGGGAGCATAAGTTGCCCCATGATTTTTAATATGATATGTGGGACATAAAATACCAATGTCAATGAAATAGTTGTGAGAAAATGATTAATCCTAATTAAGAAAACTATCAACAATTAGAAAGTCATTAGTTAAGTAATTAATGGCTAATCGTTTAAGCACGAACAAGAGAATATTTAAGGTAGATTATGGAAAATCCTTTAATTAAGTGTTTATGGCTAATATTAGCATAAAGTGTGCTTGCTAATCAATTAGAAAAGATTAAGAAAAATTGGTGAGATTAAGAACATGAAAACCCTAAATCCTAAAAGATTGCTAATCATAGGATTAAGGCTCTAATTAAGCTTATAGCTAATTTAGATAAATTAAATAATAATAATAATAATAATAATAAAGGGAAGAGAAAACCGAAATTTGAGTGTGAAAAGGGTTGTGGGTTTTTCAAAAATAATATCATGATATTTTGTTAATTAAATAATAATATAATTAAGATATTTGTGGAAGAACCGGGTTGGATAAATGAGAACCGATAGAAATTAAATCCTTTCTAGAAAACCATGAGCGAAGTTTCTTAGGTCGGGGACATATTACAAACAAGTGAATTTTGTCCAAGTCGGTGTTAGCTAGCGGAAGTCATTTAAAGTAACCGGCGAGAAGCGAATAAGGGATCAGATGAAAAGATATTTTGTAAACAAAGGGCGAGATAAGAAAAGTGAGAACCAATGGAAAATAAATCATAACTTGAAATCCTTGAACTAAGTAGAAAACAAGCTGGACATATTATGAATCGGTGGATTTTTGTCCCGAAATTAGCATTACCCGAAGTAATTTTTGTAAAAGCGATTAATGTACGAAAATGTTCAGCGAGACAACGGAATACCCTTAATGGGATCAAAAATTTAGTTAACTCGAATATTTCCAAAGAGGAAGAATAGAACTTCAAACATGTTCGAATTTTTGAGATTTTCTAAGATTACGTGATTAGAACATCAATCGGGGATTTTATCGGGTAAATGCATAAAGTAAGGGAGTGACATCATCTTGATGACATCATGGTCTTGAAGAATGAGGTAAGGAGGTGGATTGGATGGTGGAGATGAAGCCATGTGTAAAGTCAAGATCAAACGGCCAAAATCCGATCTGAAAAAGTATGAATAGTGTCATACTTCTTGCCTATAAATAGACCTTCCTTTCAGTTCATTCTTCACAATTCCTAGAGCCACTTAGAGAGGTTTTAGAGAGAAGAAGGATGCGGAGAAAATAGCAAGTTAAGGGTAAGTTCTTAGGTCCCTAGTCTTAAGCTTTGGTAGTTCCTTCGGTAATTATAGTAGAAATGCTAGATTAATCTTTAATCTTCAAGTTAGTTTAGATATCATGTTTTAGGGATAAATATGATATTTATTTCAAAAATATATTGGAGATGGAGATATGTCAAAATTTTGGAAGATTAGAGTTAAAAATAACGAAGTTACGGCGCAATTTAAGCCAATTAGGAGAGTTAGGAGCAAAATGGTAATTTGTACCTAAAATGCCTATTATGATGTTGGGCCTTGATAATATGATATTATCCTTATAGGATATCTGTAATCACGTACCGCTGTTGTACCGTTGTCGTACCGCTGTCAAAAGTACCGTTTTCCGTCAACGAAGGTACGTTCGCATACTGTAACACTAACTATGATGTTTATTGTATGCGTACATGTGCTATGTGTATGGTATGTTTATGTGAGGTAGTTGATAGCTCTGTGGTATGTTCAATGTACTGTTATTATCCTTGCTGAGTATTGGGATACATTTGCTAGGTGCGAAATGCTTGGTGCAAAATGCTAGGTGCGAAACGTATGCTAAGTGTGACATATCTGCCAGGGGGCATGTGTGCTGTTGGCATAAGCTTGTTTGTATGCTCATATATTGTCTATGTTGTATATATAAACATGAGGTTAACCGTGCACGAGGTTCAATGGGCATTGAACCTCGGCTCTTAATATAGCGTCGGGGTCGGGAGGGGCCAGGGATCGAGGAGAAAGACAAAGCGGCACGCATAGGGACTCAGTGAAGACTTTCTTCTTTTGTTATTTACTTTTGAAAACACTCGGTATAACGTACCACTCATGTAATCACCAGGACTTACGGCATTTTGAATATAAATATCAGTTACTCAATTGCTCCGATGCTCTACTCCCGATGAAAATATATATATATATATCTTGCTTTTGAAAATGGGATATTACACCCCCCCCCAACCCAACACTTGGGTCCACCAATGTCCTCAGCTCCTATTATTATTATATGAACTATTTAAGTCTTATTTGCAATTTATTATGTGCCCATACCATTTGCAACTTATATCCTCTGAAGCACAAGGTAAGGTGAGAGCAAGAGATTCAGAGCTCTGAGAATCCGAAGAATATAATCAAAGAAGAGCGAGATCATACTTAGAGGAAGTGTTAGAGCCGCACATTTTAATGTTTAAGCATGATTGGTTTTTCGAATCGTTGAGGCAAGCATCATTATAAAGCTTTGTAGTCATGTGGTTAATTGTCGTTAATGGGTGATTGTATTTAGCGAATCTGAATGAGAATACCTTAGGCGACCATTCATTTAGTTTGTGTAAATATGACTATTCACTTTGACCCCATATATATATATATATATATATATATATATATATATAGCATTTGTTTCCCCCCTCATAATGTGTCATATACTCCCTTCATGTTTTCTTATAAACTTCAATTTTTCAAAACAGATTTGATCCTTTTCATAAGCTACACTTTGGAAATGTCTAAATACTTGATGCAATGTTTTTTTTTTCAATTTTACCCCTATTGAGGAAAAAGGATAGTAAAAGGTATAAGAGAGAAGCCAAGTCCTAATTAAATATGCCTATCTCATATATGTTTCCTGCTCATTTTCTCTCACTCACCCTCTCAATAAATTATGGTGTTTTGAAAAAAGAAAAAAATCAGTTTCATGAGTACGTTTGTAATAGCTTTGTTACCAGCAATAAATATATCTAGAAGTGTTCCCCAAAAAAAAAAAAATCAGTTACATTTTTTACATATTTATTATTTTAAACCAATTTTAACTTAATTTTTATTTACATAATTTAATCATTTTAACCTTGGAAAAAACGGAGTGAGAATATAATGTGAAGTTCATAGGAGCTGTGCTTCTAGTGGCGTGAATAGTTTATCCCGTTACCCATGTGGAATATAGGGCCCACCTAAAGCAGTAATTGATCCTATATGTCTTGGTGATTACTATAACTTCTTAGAAATGGGTGCTTATCATTTTTAAAATTGTTTAGGTCGGCATCTCCAAGCATAAAGCTTTGTAGTCCCCTTAGTCATGTGCTTGCCATTAATGTGTAATTGTATATATTCAGTTAACAATGCTTTTTTGAGGAATCATTCAACAACTTCCTCTACTGTCCAAATTTGCATATGTTTCCTAGACTGGCGTGGCTCAAATTTTGAATTAAATGATCTTCAACATAACTATTAGCACTACCAGAGGTGGAACCAGAAAGGAAATTGGGGGCAAAAATTACTGAATAAAACCCAAATTTTCATGAAAGTACATTTTAGCCCCATAAAATTTAAATAATTTCATTTTAGTCCCTCCATGAAACTTTTAATGAGGACTAAAGTGAAACTTTTGAAATTTTATGAGGCAGAAATGTAATTTCTTAAAATTCTGGGTATGATTCTGTAATTTTAGGGAGGCCCACCCCTGAGTACTACATTGTAAAATTAAATATGTCAAGGTTCTATCAACAAGCTGTTATTTAAGGTGATAAGTGACCATACCCCTAATTAATTAAAGAGAAGAATACAAGTTTGAATCTTGGTAAGTGTACTTATTGAGAGAAGTGAAAACCTTGTGGAGTAAATATGATTTGTTTTCAACGTAAAGGTGTTTGCACCGTAAGTGCACAAGTCACATCAAGTAATAAAGTGATAAGTAGATATCGTTGTCACGGAGATTTGGTCAACAAAATTGTCAAGCAAGAGACTTAATGAATTCAATTAAGTTGAGTTAAAATACAATTGTGGTGAAATAAGAATTTTAAAAACTATTTCTAAAGCTAGAAATTAATAAAAAGAAAAAAAAAGCGTTTTTGTAATTTGTAATCCTCTTTCACACTCACCCACACACATACATGCCTGCAATTGTTTTCCTCATATATGGAACTTATATCCTCAGCTCCTATTATGATTATATGAACTATTTAAGTCTTATTTGCAATTTATTATGTGCCCATACCATTTGCAACAAAGCTAATGCTTAAGCATGATTGGTTTTTGAATCGTTTAGGCAAGCATCATTATAAAGCTTTGTGGTCCCTTTAAGTCATGTGGTTAATTGATAAATGTTTGAGAGGGCCAAATATATACTCATTAACTAATTAAGAAAAAAAATATTTGGAGAGGCCAAATGTATAAATATTTGGGCCAAATGTATGAATTTTTGGGCCAAATATATAAATTTTTGGGCCAAATATATAAATTTTGTATAAAAAAATCCATTTTATATTAAAAATTTAGGACAATTTTTTTTGGGGGGGGGGGGGCATGGTCCCCTCTGGCCCTTAAGAAGCTCCGCCACTGAATGGGTGATTCTATTTAGCGAATGTGAATGAGAATACCTTAGGGGATCATTCATTTAGTTTGTGTGAATATAACTATTCACTTTTACCAAATTTATATATGAAGTTATATCTTGAATTTGTTTTAACCCTCATAATATGCGATATACTCCCTCCCTTGTTTATTATAAAGTTCAATTTTTCAAAACAGGTTTGATCCTTTTTATTACACTTTTGAAACGTCTAAATATTTCATGCATTTTTTTTCTTCATTTTTACCCCTTATTAAATATGCCTATCTCATATATTTTCCCTACTCATTTTCTCTCACTCACCCTCTCAATAAATTAG
Organism: Acacia acuminata; assembly: GCA_019022655.1. Taxonomy (NCBI): domain Eukaryota; kingdom Viridiplantae; phylum Streptophyta; class Magnoliopsida; order Fabales; family Fabaceae; genus Acacia; species Acacia acuminata. The sequence continues at coordinate 2,520,555 of JAFJYI010000102.1, read as the reverse complement.
GGTGTTTTGAAAAGAAAAATAAGTTACTTTTTTTTTTTTTTTTTTTTTACATATTTATTATTTTAAACTAATTTTGACAAGCTTTTTATTTATATAAATTAGTTATTTTAACCTTACAAAAGGATGAAGTAAGTATATAATGTAAAGTTCATAGGAGCTGAGCTTCTAGTGGCGTGAATAGTTTATCCTGTTACCATGTGGAATATGATGTCCGCCTAAAGTAATAATTGATTCTATATGTCTTGGTTGATTACTATAACTTCTTAGAAATGGGTGCTTATCATTTTTTAAATTGTTTAGGTCAGCATCTCCAAGCATAAAGCTTTGTAGTCCCCTTAGTCATGTGCTTGTCATTAATGGGTGATTGTATTAGGTTAATGTAACGAGAATATCGTGGTTGACCATATATGTACTCCCTCCCATCCAAAATATAAGACATTGATTAATTCATACGAACCATGAATGCTAAGTAAAATAATATAATGTGTCTTAAGTTTATAATATTTACTTATTTTAACCTTATTAAAAAATATGATGTTCAAATATACCTTTAAATATCTATCACCTCTTTCCCTCTCTTATAAAGGTAAAAGCAAAACAGCAATAATTAATTATCCCATCAATTTCTTATATTTTGAAACGAAATTTACTTCTAAAAGATTTCTTATATTAAGGATGGAATAGTAGCTCGAGAGAAGATGACTACATGCCTCCCATTCATCGAGATGAATATGTCTTTTTCTTTTTTTTAAGCCAGCAAGAGAAGATGAAGAGGTCCTCGATGAAAGTGAGGCATAGTCATGTTCACACACAAGCTAAATGCATCGTCAATCGATGTATGCTTTTTATATTTTTAATACTCTCAACAGGTCTCTAGCACTTTTTTTTGGATCTAGCTTACTACCAAATAATTGAGTAACCAATACTTTTGTTTCAGCATCCGTGGCTGTCCTATTCAGTACAAGTGTCTCATTTGAGACTTGAACTTGAGATTCAAACAGATCTAATAGAGCTTTACACTTCTAGACAAACCTTGCATTGGTATCAATGTATTCTCTTTCACATTCACTGTATTCAATCACCCATTAACTCTTGAGGGAAAAAAAAAGCACCCATTAACGACAAGCACATGACCTGGGGGGACTACAAAGCTTTATAAAGATGCTTACCTAAACAATTTAGAAATAATATATATATAATAGGCACCCCTTGCAGTAAGCTACAAGAGTCAACCAAGATATACGGAGTCGACTGTAGTTTCACGCGGGGTCTATTTTGCCTGTGGGTATATTATTTATTCATTCTACTCCACAACCAAAAAGCTTTCTCACTTAACAATGCTTTTTGAGGAATCACTCAACACCTTCCTCTACTGTCCAAATTTGCATATGCTTCCTTGATTCGCGTCGCGCAGATTTTAAATTAAATGATCTTCAGCATAACTATTAGTACTACATTATATTGTAAGATTAAATATGATAAGGTTCTACCAACAAGCTTTTGTTTGCGATGGTAAGCGGCCTCACCCCTAATTAATTAAGAAGAAGAATACAAGTTTAAATCCCGATAAGCGTACTTGTTGAGAGGAGTGAAAACCTTGTGGAATAAATGTCATTTATTTTCAATATAAAGGTGTTCACGGTTACACTGTTTGCATAGGATACTTCAAGTAATAAAGTGACAAGTCGATATCGTTCCCATTGCGATTTAGTTAACAAAATCGCTAAGTAAGAGGCATAGTGAATTCAATTAAGTTAAACTAAAACAAAGTAGAGGTGAATGAGAATTTTAAAAGCTATTTCTTAAGGTAGAAATTAATACAAGCAAATGATTCTTTAATTAACTTTAAGGATTAAATGGAGCCGAGGGTTATTTCTCCCCTTTATACTTCATAGAACTTGATTAAATTCCTCTCTAATAGTATTTCAATGAATATATGTGTTAGTCTAATGTTAGAAAGCACTTGACAAAGCTCTCTCAAGTCAAAATTAAACTTTTATTTTCGTTAAAATGCACAATCTCTTGCTACAATTAATGAAAATCCACTTTAAGCAACAACCTTTGACAAGTATATATTTTATGATTAAATAGGTGTATATTTTTTGAGAATTAGTTGGATTTATTGATATTATATACCTATTTAATTATCTTTTATATACTTTATTATCATTATAGGATAAAAAAATATTTTGATATAAAATCTATTTATTTCCTATTATATTTTACGAGGGAATATTAGCTGATTTGGAAAGAAGTAGAAAGAGCAATTAAGAGGATATGCAATCGGTCAAACTCGGTGGTCTCCCGTAAGAAAAATAGAAACAAAATCAATTGTGTGATCGATGGAGTAGATTACAAGGAATAAGATATCTTTTTAATAAGAAAAGGAGAAGCGAAGACTTGCGACCTAATTTATATTTAGGTTATATATATGAAGAAAGGAAGAAGCAAGAAGAAGATATGGGGAGACGCAGAACAAGAAGGAAGGGACGAAGAAGCAGAGGAGTAGAGGCTGAGCAGAGGCTGAGCGTTTCAATTCTCTTCATCATCTCCATGGAAGGACTGTGGAGGCGACAGAGAATCTTTCTTTCCTCTCTCTCTCTCTCTCTTTATTCTTTGAACTTAAATTCTTATCTTTTTGTTATGGATTTGAATAAAGCCATGTGTGGCTAATTGGTTTTGCAACCTAGAGAACCTATGAACTTGTTTGGGTTTTAGAGATTATTCCCACTTGTTAGTTTTGCTTAATTTAATCTCAGTTTATTTAATCATGTGTGCATTGTTATTGCTTATTGATTGATCACCATTAAGCATGTTTTGGGGATTTAGGGTTGAACTTGGAAGAGGGAATCTTAAATTGACCTTGGGATTAAATAATGTGGAATTAGGTTTAAATTTAAAGTGAAATTAGGTTTTAATCTAATTTGCGTCTAGGATAGGAATATACCTAGAAGCTCCGCATAATCAAATTAGAGTGAGCCCGATTCAGAACACATCTTATTTAGTTGTGTGAGGCGTCATATAATTAATTAAGGTAGGTATATAGGTGGACCGGAAGGCATTTATAAACATTAATACTCTAGATTAGCTGATCAGGTTAAGTCAAAGTTAATTTAGTGGGGATAAAATCTAATAAACAAACAAGGGATTAGTGACTCTAGGTTGCTCGTTCATTCGTGTGGCAGTTTGTTTGTTTTAATTTTAGATTTTCTTTTCTTTTCTCTTAATTAAATTCAATCTGATTTGCTCAACTTAAACGAAACTGTGAAATTAATACTCAACTGAAATTTGTGGTACTAAGTCATCGTGGGAACGATACTTTTCTTATCACTTTATTACTTGATCTGACCCGTGCACTTGTGGAGTTTATAGGCTACAAAGTTTTGCCCTATCAACCTTAATGTGACAATGTAAGGTTGGTAAATATATCTCTATTTTACCAACAAGCCATCTATTTATCAAGTAAATCTCAAGTTAAGCATGAGTTTAATCTAGAAAACAAATATTTTAGAGTGCAGCTTGCTAGATAGTAGATACTATTTTAAAAAAAAAATTATTTGAGGCTGATTAGTCCATCAAAAATTATTTTAGGGTGAAAAATGCCATTAGAAAAATATATCAAGGTGTGAATGTTACTTTTTTTATATATAAAAAAAAAAAAGAAAAAAAAAAGAGAGTAGCACAGGCTCCCTTTTTAGTTTTTAATATCCAAAATGATATAGTTTTGGGTAAATGAGAGAAAATGGATGGAAAATAATGGGAGAGGAGCGGATTCCAAAATAATATTCAAGAGAATGTATTTCATGTGGCCCCGGGGCATCTTCCTTATTTTTAACAAGTCAGTCAACTAATGTTGGCAAGCAAAAGTCAGTCAACCAATGTTGGCGTGTGGGTATAGCTTGCAGCATCTTTGGATTAACCCATATATTTTCAGTTTTAAATCATAGAAGTTTTAGGGAAAAACAATTACAGATAAATTACCCATATGTTTTTTATTAAAAATAATTACAGGTAAAAATATTTTTATTTTACATAGTTAAAAATTCAAAAGATTTATTTCCTTAGAAAATGGGCAAAAATAGGTGAAGCAAAATAAAGGAGGAAGCTTAAGTTTGAGTCATATAAAACTATAAATAAGATGGAATTGAGGGATGAAGCTGAGATTAAGAAAGACAAGGCGTAGATGGAAGCATTCATAAGCCCAGGAGCGATAGGAAGAGAGAGAGGATTATGGCGTTGTTGGTGTTTAGTGTTGTGGCCCTCTGTGCTTCTAGTGGCGGGAGTTGTGAGTTCTGAACTTCACAACAAAACCTGTACCTCTCAGTGTGGCATTACCACAAACATCTCATATCCATTCCGACTACCACATGACCCACCCGACTGCGGCCACCCCAATTACGAGCTAGCCTGTGAAAACAACGTCACTCTCCTTCATTTGAAGAATGGAACATACCGGGTGGTAGCAACATACAGAGTGGTGGAAATAAACTACCACAACTTGAGAATCAAACTCGTAGATCCAGGAATTCAGGCGGGCAATTGCTCATCCTTCCCTCTCTATTCCTTATCCCGATACGACTTCAACGATTTCAGGAGTCCTTACGCTCATTATGAAGATACCTATAGTGCTCTACACAGCACATGGACAGAATCTTTGCTAATCGAGCAGGTGGCGTACCTGAACTGCAGCGATCCGGTGAGGGACGACACAGCGTATGTGAATACGGATACTTGTGTGAAAGCAGGAGGCCATCTTTATGCCGTGGCTGGTGACTTGTTGGCTCCCCGGTTTCAACCTCAATGTCGTCTGGAATTTGTGACCCCCGTAGCCTCAGATTGGGAATCGTTGGTGCCTGATGGAATCAAGTCCTATGCTGATATTCACACACTCTTTTCCTCCGGATTTGAACTTTCATGGTGGCGACAAGCTTGTGCTGATTATAATTGTCCGATTGACCAATGCGGGTTCAGCACTGAAAATCAAAGCCTGCTTTGCTTTGGAGTTGAGTTCACCTGTGCAAGTCCCCTGGGAATGCATTTTTCTTGCAGGAGTAAGTCCCTTACTTTTCTCAATATTTTTATTACCATATCATTTTATACTTAATACCGGGTGTTTAATACTCCCAAATATGAGACACAGGATTCATATTTATCAATTTTTTCTCAATTTACTCTTGTTGATACTCTCTTAACAAAAATGTCTAGGAAAAATGACATCAAGGTCCAAACCAAGAAAAACAATATTTGAAAAAACCAATAACTTGTTAATGGTTACTTTTTCATTTGTTATTAACAAGTAATTACTTCCGGTCCGAAATATAAGACCTTGTTAAATTTTTGTGTGAAGAGATTAAAGCAATTAAATAAGTTACTTAATTATGTTATATTTTATGTATTAAGGAAGCTAAATGAGACTTTTTCCAAATGTATTTTCCCTCTTATTTTTATTCATTATTTTTTAAATTTATTATTGGCTGGTTATAATTTTTTTTTTTTTTTTTACATGGATTGTGTTATTGTGTTTACAAATTTTTTATTTATTTAAAACAGGTAATATATAATTAAGATCATATTAATTTAATTATAAGTAATTTTATGAGGATCCGACATGTGAAAGTGATTTGACCATTGTTGAACAAAAAAAAAAAAAAAAAAGTGATTTGATAATCATTTCATCAATATGTAGCTTGTGTAAATTTTTTAATAATAACTAAAATCAGCTAAGGGGTACCTATCAACTCAAATCGATTTTATAATTTTTTTTGGTCAAAACCAAGAATGAAAATTAAATATAATTTAGTTCAAAAGGATGAATTTTCATTTACCTGGCACTTCCATATTATCGTACATGATGTCAGAATGTTGAGTTAATATGAGGTTTGATCGCTGGGCCATGTAGGAAAGCCACCAAGGCTGCGCATATCGGCTGAAGGTAACAATTTTCTATTACCTATTTAATTTCAACCTCCTGCATTTCTCCTGCTTATATTCAATTATATATATGATAGTCATGTGAATATATGTGTGTGTGTGTAACGAGTCATGTGAATATGAAATAAAAATAGCAAGATAATCAATCATACCCAAGCTTTGTATTTTTTCCCATCACATGAGGCTCCAATATCACATATAAAAGTTATTAATAGATAATTTACATTTGATTCTACATGTAAGACCTCATTTCATTTATCTAGTTTCATAAAGATATATGGTTTTTCCCCTAAACTCTTCATATTGATTGCTCATATTAAGATTATTTTCTATCATGAGAATATTGGCTCGTGCAAATGATTAGAATTAGTATTTTAGAAAAATCAACAGGCATCTTTTATAAATAATTAACTTAACAAGTTTTCGTATTTTATATAAATTAATTTTCCACTTTTTATATTTAGAATTGGAGGGGGTATTTATACTCGGCTTACATTATATCATTTTTCTTATCCACACGTAACCTTCTTTGATTTAACATGGAGATAACCTTGCAATTTGGTTCAGTAAAGGCACAAGAAGGATTAAGATATATTGAGAGACTAAATTAATCAACTTGCATTGAAAATTTAACATTTTTTATTTTTTTTAAGAGTGAAAAAATAGTAGCTTTATTTTAATTATATCAAATAAATGTTTGTAGAAATTATTTATTGCTGAAATTATTACTAACATTAGTGTATACACATTTCTTTATCGTTAGTTTTTTATATTATCAACATGTATCTAATGTCTTTTCTAAATCCTGTTATAAGGTATACGAGCAACTGACTAGCATAGGTGTCTCCCTATAACATAGTATCCTAGTAATCATGCTAGATTATCATACTTCAAAATACAAGTATGTTAGTTTGCGTGGCCTTATTTTATAATATATATAAGGGACACTTTTATCAATTTGATAAGAAAATAATATATAATTAAATTAAATTAAATTAAAAATAAATTCTAAATCTGAGCATCAACATAGATAAATATTTATAAATTAATTTTAATATAAAATTCATAAAAAGTATTTTATTTAGTAATAGTAAAGTGTGGGATTCATCGGTCCAAATAGGTGAGAGGACCGAATTTTATCAAAAAATTCTTTTCATCCAGTATTGGTTACTCGTTCTTTTAATTAATAGGTATTTTTTTGCTATTTTCACCTTTGCTACTGTTGACTTGAGTAAAATTTTGTTGCAGCTTATCTCATGGGAATTTGGGAAGGTAAGGTCCTATCACCTATGATTTGGGGCATACATTATATTTTTCTATTTCATGGGTTAATTTTATTAGAAGTCTTTTAACTAATTTATTTACATTTTAAATACACATATTTTATGTTGAATCCTTAATTAGGTATTAATTTGTATCATGTTTTCCTTCAACCTACAGCTTCCATTACTGTCCATGAACTAATGCTATGTTTGTTTGATATATATGATTGCTTCAGCTGACATTTATTATATATGTTGAATTAATAATAAGGCTAAATTAATTTGTAACATACATTTTGCAGGACTACGCCGGATAGCGAACATTCCTGGAGCCGACTACACTTATTTCTATGATTTTGTGCCATTAAAGCTTCCGGTCAAATTAGGAGTGTACACTGGATTTGTTTTGCCATTTATCACGGCCAGATTTTTGTTTGGTGTTGTATTGTTGTCTACGGTGTTGATCAATACATGCCGTAGAAGACACCTGTCAACATATGAAGATATTGAAGATTTTATAAGACTTCATGACCTCATTCCAATAAGGTACTCTTATAAGGATTTGAAGACAATGACCGAAAATTTCAAGAACAAGTTGGGTGAAGGAGGCTTTGCTACTGTGTATAAGGGAAAACTAAGGAGTGGACCTGATGTTGCTATCAAAATGTTAGGTAAATCCAATAAAGCTAATAATGGCCAAGATTTTATGAGTGAAGTGGCAACAATTGGGAGGATACACCATTTCAATGTGGTACATCTCTTAGGGTTTTGTGTTGAAGGAACAAAACGTGCTCTTATATATGAATTTATGTCTCATGGATCTTTGGATAAATATATTTTTTCTAAAGAAAAAAAAAACGCCTTGAGTTATCGTAAGATACATGAGATATCACTCTGGGAGTGGCTCGTGGGATTGCTTACCTTCATCATGGATGTGAGATGCAAATATTGCATTTTGATATCAAGCCTCATAATATTCTTCTTGATGAAAACTTCACTCCAAAAATTTCAGATTTTGGACTGGCATGTTCATATGCAATTGATGGTAATATTGCCACTTTGACGGCGAGGGGAACCATAGGATATATAGCTCCTGAGTTGTTCTACAAGAATATTGGAAGAGTGTCTCATAAGGTTGATGTTTATAGTTTTGGGATGCTTCTTATGGAAATGGCAAGTCAAAGAAGGAATTTTAATCCGCAGGCAAAACATTCAAGCCAATTATACTATCCCTTATGGATTTATGACCAATTTGATGATAATAATAATATAGAAATGGAAGATTTGATGGAAGAAGAAAAAGGTTTAGTAAAGAAGATGTTCATAGTAGCACTTTGGTGCATACAGCTAAAGCCTGTTGATCGTCCTTCAATGAACAAAGTAATAGAAATGTTAGAAGCAAATGATGTTTCAAGTCTTCAAATGCCTCCAAAACCCTCTCTATATCCTAATGAGAGAGTTTTAGTGGATGACATATCCAACTCGATGAGATAGCATCCAATGTTTTAGTACATTCTCATAGTAATATTGGTGAGGGAACAAGTAATGGAAATTAGCATCTTGCAATTGAAAAAAGGAGGTCATCAAAGCTGGTACCTTTTGGAAGTTTTAACTTGTCATATTTGTATTAGATGACAAGTATTTTGTTATTGTTTGTGGTTTGGATTTTTCCTTTATAATTCAGTATCTTTTTTCTTTATTAGTAATTATGAATGTTATGTGTAAATTAAGGTTATTAATCTCCTTTCAAGCTCATAATCTACTATGCAATAACAAATATTTTATTTGAAAATTAACAATACAAAAAAAAAAGCCTTTAGCGACGAAGAAATCCGTCACAAGAAAGACGAAATCTATTGCAAATACCTGCGCGATGGAATTTATGTGCAAAAAACAATCGTCACAAAACCCTCGTTGCAACAGATTTTGTGCGGTCCAAAATCCTTGCAAATTGCAATGAATATATTCGACACAAAATTGTGTAAATCCCTTGCAACATACATACTTACCCACGGTGTTCTTACGTCGCGGACTATTCCACAAAGAACCACTCAAATAAAGAAAAAAATATTACAAAATAAACAATATTGAATAATGTATTAAAAAAAGTGTATATGAATAAATATATACTCGTAGCAATACTAAGAATTATACATAAACAAAAACGAAATATAAACAACAATAAAATCCAACAAAATGAACTAAAAAACACAAAAATCATAAATAAGGTCTATATACTAGCAAAGATAGTCATCATCATCCCTCGGAGCCGACTCCTTATCCTTGTTGTTTTCCTTCTTGTCCTTCAATAGGGCCTGGAGTTGTGGTCGCACTGAACTACTATTCCAACGCTTTCATCCTTTTAGGGTGTGTTTGGTTTGAAAGGAGAGAGGGGAGAGAATATTTTTACTGAATTACCCATAAAAGTTGGTAAATATTTATAGTCTCCAGTGGGGTTCATAGGAAGGCAAAGATTGAAATCACAGTGGGCTCCATGGGCTACCTAGTCAAAGATAAGAGAAATTTTTCTCCTCCCTCCCTTCCCTCAAACCAAAATACCCTTAAGATCATCTCGCAAATCCATTATTAGGAAGCAAAGTAGTCAATCCCGAGATAGCGGTGGCCCCAAAAAACGCTATAGCGGTACAACGCATTGCGGGATGACCACTACACTGAAGATATACAAATAAATATTCAAAAATAAAAATTTACTCAAAATTTAAGATATATTCATCATTAAACAATAACTCATACAATTCTCTAAAAGTCATAACAAAACATTAACTTATAAGAAAACATTCAACATTAAATTAGTTTGTGGCGTGGATTTGTCATGGCATTTTTACTATACAACTATTAGATATTTTAGAACACCGAGAACTCACAAGTCGAACTCGTCAAGCTTTGACAAAAAAAAAAGAACTCAATCAATCAAGCAAATCGATAGTCACGAAAACTCTCATGACCGTGTCTCACCCAAAAAAAAAAAAAAAAAAAAAAAAAAGAACTCAATCAATCAAGCGGATCGACAATATTGCCGAGAACTCTCACAACTACATCTCGCCCGAACTCAATCACGACAACGTCTTTAGAAGACTTGCGTCTCGTGGCTCTCAACGACTCGACCTAAGTCTCTTGCGTCTTCGAGTCGGCTTTAAACCTATTTCCGGATGCACTACGTCTCTCGTATCTTGGCCTCTAACCCTTTTTTTTTTAAAAAAAAAAAAAAAAAAAAAAAAAAAAAAAAAAAAAAAACCAAAATTGTGTGACGCCACACAACTAGCTACGCCGCAACTGGCACAACCTACGTGATGCAAAAATACACCGTGAAGGACCTGTTGTGGCGGCCAACCACTGTTCTATTCTTTACCAGCGTGGTAGTGCCGCTATTAGGTGCTATTAACTACTCTATTAGGAAGTAAGTTTATTTTTTGTACTTAATTTAAACGGACCAGTGAATGAAAATGTAAAACAATTAAGCTCAAAAGCATTACGTTTACTTGCGTAAATTGTCACCTTTTCCCATCACACCAAGTGAATAGAAAAATACCAAATAAAGGGTAAGGATCAAGATGTTGTTACCTTGTCCCAAAATTTTTTCTTTTAAATAAGCTTATAAATTTGTACTTCGAGGTTGGGAGTAAATCAACAAGTTCTTGAGAAAGACCTTGGCTATGAGTTCCAACTGCCTCACCCAAGTCCAACAATTCCTACCAAAAAGTAAAACATGTTTCAGCATCAATCCTCAAGGTAATACACATTTTCAAAGAAATTACCAACTTAACATAAGAATACATTCTTTCATTAGGGACAGGAGTTGAAGCTGTATCTGCCTCATCATCTCCTGTTGCTGACTCATCTGTTGCCTCATTATCTCTTATTCCTAACTCATATATTGTCTCATCATCTCCTATTCCTGACTCATCTCGGCTTGCCTAATCATCTCCCGTTGCTTGACCCATCACCGTTGTGTCTCGCTAAGCTCATTTGCTATTTGACTCCAAAGGTGCTTTATCCGCTCGAAGACGCTTGCTTGCGACTCATCTACGCCACTTGCTCCTCCACCAATGCCTTCATCATTTTCAAATCATCCGCAAAAACATTAGCGAGTACATTTATATTTTGTATTTGATTTAAATGGACAAGGGAATGAAAATTATCGATATCAAATGTACGTTTACCAGCAAAAACACCTTCACTGCTGGATGAGGAGCACTTCGTTTGCTTCAGTCGGTTAGCAGAGGTACCGAGCCTAAAGACTCTCACTTTCTTATTAAATCTCACTGCAGCCTTAAAGAACAAACTCTCATTATCGGACTGTGAAGATGAGGGGTCGGTCCCACTCTGTGAGTCTCTCTCCTACGACAACTTTTGAAAGGTTTCCTAGAGGCACAAAAATATATCACAATTAAGGCATATAAAATGAAATAAATATGTTGGTGCACTGAAACAAATAATAAATGCAAGAAATGTCTCACCACTACTTGCTGCGCCTTGGCGTTAATCCAGTGCCTCCTACTACCTTCAGACTCCTGGGAATGGGTCCACTCAAAGGTAGCCTAATCTATTGATTCTGCAGGAACTTCCCCATACTCTGTCTACAAACACAAATGAAGATCGATAATTAATTACTTCAAACAACAAAAATATTGAATGCTTTGAAATAGAAAATAACGTGTACTCACAATTTTTTGTCAATGCTCACTAAATGGAATGGAGCTACCAGTATATGACGGTTTATCCATTTTGGCCGTATTTATTTTATTTTTCTCACTTTTGTCCTTAAATTTGGGATCGGCAGCCCATCTTTCAATTAATTGGTCTACAGTCTTAGGTAGAATCCAATCTTGTTTGCCTTTATGCTTTCTTAGTTTATAAAACTTCTCAAACAACCGAAGTGGCTTCCCTTGTGGTTATAAGCTTTTTTCAAATTTTCCTGATGCTCAGGAAACTACCTAAACTTTTCCTAAAAATCAATAACGAATGATGACTTCCTATTTTTAATTGATTTGAGATATACTTTGATCTATTTAGGAAGTCATCAATGCTAAATTGAAGAGAATTTATTGAGATTTTAAGAGAAATCAATCGGATACATCATTTGTGGGATTTCAATTTAAAATAGAAGCTTTTGAGTTTAGGAAATAAATAATAGTAATAGGAATTCTTCTTATATAATTTCCTTTTCTTGTGCACAATCAGCAATGGGAGGAGTAATTATTTGATTTGTTTCCAATTCATTGTTTTGGAAACATTGGAGGAGTGATGACGTGGGGACCACACAAAAGGAACAAAAGAATGAAGCAGATCACGGGTAGATAAGCACAAGGGAGCATTGTTTCTAATTCATTGTTTTGGAAACATTGAAGAATTGAATTGACAAATGGACCCCACTTGGAAAAGTCAAAATTGGATTGTGGTGAATTTGTGATCGGCGGAGAGAATTGAAGGGAAATTGGGCTATATCAATTAGAGATGAATCACGTGGCCCAACACTACACACAAAAATCAAACTTGGAACCTAAGCCACAAATTGAATAAAAGAGAGCAGGACGCACGGCACGAGGAATTGGAGCATGAGATTTTGCTTTGAGACGAAAAAAAAGCGAGAGCGTGATATCAATTCAAGAAGCGAGTTGTTAGGGATCTCTTCTTTCTTCTTCTTCTTCTCTTTATTTTGGAACTTGAATTTCTCATGTTTGTTATGGATTTTCTTATAGTCATGTTTGGCTAATTTTTCTTTTCAACCTAGAGAACCTATGAACTTGTTTGGGTTCTAGAGATTATTCCCACTATTAGTTTTGCTTAATTTATTTCAGTTTATTTAATCCTGTGTTTATTGCTATTGCTTAGTGAGTGGCCACCATTGAGCATGTTTTGGGGATTTAGGGTTGAACTTGGAAGAGGGAATCCTAAATTGACCTAGGGAATAAATAATGTGGAATTAGGTTTAAATTTAACGTGAAGTTAGGTTTTAATCTAATTTGCGTCTAGGATAGGAATATACCTAGAAGCTCCGCATAATCAAATTAGAGTGAGCCCGATTTAAAAAAGCATCTTATTTAGTTGTGTGAGGCATCACATAATTGATTAAGATAGGTAGATAAATGAACCTAAGGCATTTATAGACATTAATACTCTAGATTAGCCATTTAGGTTAAGTCAAAATTAATTTAGTGGGGATAAAATCTAGAAAAAACGAACAAGGGATTAGTGACTCTAGGTTGTACTTTTTGATATTGGAATTTGCTCTTTTGTGAAAAGTCTTTTGCTACTATTAGTTCTTATTACTTTTCATTTTGAAAACAATTCGACTCGCTCAACTTAAACGAAACAAGGAGATTTAATATCTAATCGCTAGTTAGATTGAGTCCTCGTGGGAACGATACTTTTCTGATCACTCTATTACTTGATACGGCCCGTACACTTGCGGAGTCTAAAGGATATAAGGTTTTTCCCTATCAACGAACAATTACTTCTCCAAATTATAAAAGTACTTAATCAATTTGCATTTGGATAAGAAATTAATAACCATAAAGCACATAACTTACCAAGAACTCAGAGAACCAACGATCCCGATCAGCCTTAGGAATCTCTGTCCAATGGCCCAAGGCTTATTGAAATTATGGAATATTTGGTTCGATATGAAATTTGTCACCTAATTATAAGGATAAAATCTGAAGACATAGGAAATGATGCAAATATTAGCATACAAACTATAGGTAAAAAAAATCCTAACATTACTAGTAACTTTATATGACTTACTTAGTGGTGCTAATTGGACGGATCCATAACACCCTTGTCGCAGGATCAACTGTTCCCCATTGGAGGAACTAGCTTCCCCGACCTGACTATGAGGCGACGCACTGTGCTTAAGGAAGAAATATCAAGTATTGAAAATGTTAGTACATAGATGCTTAAAGAAACTAAACATATCTTAATTGTTAGTTCTCTATGTGTTTTGATGATAACTGACAATTGTAAACACAAGGTATAGTTTTGTATTTGGTAAGTTGAAAAACTTACTGTCAACACAAAACTCGAGTTTTGGGTTTGCGAGAGTTGCTCATTTTCAAGCAATCAAAGCAAAACTTGAGTTTTCAAATGAAAACTCGAGTTTTGGGACTTACGAGAGCACTCGCTTTTTCATCTAAAGACAAACTCGAGTTTTGATCGAAAAACTTGAGTTTTGCATTTCACGAGACTTCAAATTATTTTCAAATGAGGACAAAACTCGAGTCTTGGTTTGGAAACTCAAGTTTTGGCCAGACGAGAGTCTCAAACTTTTTGAACATATGCAAACTCAGTTTCGCGCTAAGACTCCAAGATTTTGCTTTGCTCTAAATTTTATAAGTTTTCTCTAAGTTAAGAGAAGACTCGAGTTTTGATTTTAAAACTCGAGTTTTGTCTTGGTAGAGAGTCTTCAAGTTTTTACACAGATTTTGAAAACTCGAGTCTTCTCGAAAAACTCCGCTTTGTCTTGGCACGTTTTCCTCGAAGTTTTCATAATTATATGAAAACTCGAGTTTTGATTTTAAAACTCGAGTATTAGCCAAGCCGAGAGCATTGCATCTTTTCAAGGTTTTGAAAACTTCGGTTTCCCTTTGGAAACTCGAGTTTTGATTTGGCTCAATTCTCTCAATGTTTTCATACTTAAATGAAAACTCGAGTTTTGTTTTGGAAACTCGAGTTTTGGGCAACCCGAGAGCCTTGAGCATTTTCAATGTTTTGAAAACTCTAGTTTCAATTGAAAACTCTAGTTTTGATGTTTTGGACTTAAATGCACTTGTTTTCATTAAAAGTCCAAAATTCGAGTTTTGTTCTGAAACTCTAGTTTTGAGTTTCAAATGAAAACTATGTCCAAAAGCTCAAATCGTGACTTTCCTCTCGATGGAGGAAACTCGAGTCTTGATACTGAAACTCGAGTTTTGACTTAAGTGCACAGTTGAAAACTCGAGTTTACAAGAACAAACTCGAGTTTGTATCGTGAAGTCAGAAATTCAAATCTGACGAATTTGTGAAACCTTCTTGTTTGATCTTAATACTTCCTATGATTATTCTCGATGTTCCTAGTTATGTTTAACCACTTTGTTAGTGAGTTTCAATTGGATTAGAGAATGTTTATTAAAGTTTTAAAGCAAAAGCAAAAGTGATGTCAGCACATTAAATGCAAAACCTAGAAAAGTTGCACATTTTTGGGTAATCCATCTGCACACGTTTGCAAAGCATTAAAGAATGTTTTCCACATCCAAGAACTCGCCACTCCAACGGATTAATTCGCAGAGAGTCAACTCTGAACTTCTGCACAGCTAGATTAAGTGAATATTAAAGAGAGAAGAAGACCAAAGCTTAAGCTAATCCTTGTCTAATGAAGGCAACGGTTATATTGAAGATTACAACGGTCATTTAATGCTCTCTTAGTATAAATAGAGCTGCATTCAAGTCTTCTCAACTAACACATATGCTGAAAATGAATTGCATTCAAGTCTACATTTATTCTCTTCAGTTTTCAATTTTATTGTGTCTTTTGACACTAAAAGCTTCAGTGTATATCATTATCCACTCTTAGAGATAGTTTTTATCTGTAAATCATTTATTGTAAAGAATCACAAGTCTGGGGACTTGGTGATTAGGTTCATTGATTGCAACTTGTAAGGGGGAGTAAGTTCTAATGAGAGAATTACTTTTGAGTACAGAGTGTATAATCAATTGAGATAATGGAAATCCCAGAGTGTCTGGGGACTGGACGTAGGTCAAAGAGTTGGACCGAACCAGTATAAATTCGTGTGTCTTGTTCTTCTCATTTCTCCTATATTCATCTATGTTTTCGCAACACCAAAACAGAGCAAAGTTTTTAAGTTTTTAAAATCCCCAATTCACCCCCCTCTTGGTGATTTAGCTCCACTTTCATAAATCAATCAAAATTTGTAAAGTAAACCTACTCTACCCTAGTTTGTGGATCAATGGAAGTTCTTGGCACACCTCTACCGCCCATAAAAGAGTTGGTAGTAGACAGTGAGGATGACATATAAAGTGATGGTGAAGATGACATATAAATCGATGGTGAAGTGGACATATTGAGTGGCAGTAGCTCTGGGGAAGATCTAAGCCCTCTACCTACAGAGGAGGCAGATGGTTGTTAGTTATGATTAGTTTTGATGATGTCTTATATAGATGTCATTATTAAAAGCAAAAAGATTGAGTAATATAGTTATCTCCTACATTGACTAACTACAATATTTAATGTAGATTAATCCAAGATGAATTATAGAGATTGATCAAGAAAGTAGATTGAAGAAAGAAGTTCTTGCATGCAATATAATGGGAATATCAGAATGTCAAGGAAGCAAGAAGTTATCAAAGGATTTTAGGAATAGTCAAGAGGAAGAGGAAATATTGAAGAAGGTAGGACTTGCAGAAAATGATGAGTCCAAGTTGAATGACGGAGAACAATCAACAAGAAAATCAATAAAGAAGTATTGAATTAGAGAAAGAAGATGTGAAGTCAAATGATAAAGAATGATCAAGAGAAGAGAAGAAAGAAAGAGTTAGAGTTATGGAGAATGGTCAAGAGAAGAAAAAAGAAAGAAGAACTTGTTGAATGAAGTGAAGATATCATTATTCAAGTTCTAAGATTGATTCTAGAAGTCTCCACGATCGGGATGAGAAAACTCGAGTTTCCAAGTCAAAACTCGAGTTTCCTACTTTGCTACAAACATTTGCCTCTCGGATAGGATAAAACTCGAGTTTGCAACTCAAAACTCGAGTTTGTAGTGTCTTCAGCAACTCGGCGTCTCGGACTAGGAAAACTCGAGTTTACAAGTGAAAACTTGAGTTTGCAAGTGAAAACTCCAAGGTTACAACGCGATCGCTCTTCAGCTCCACTCGCTTCACGTTCAGCTCGGGCGATGCCTGGTAATTTGATGATATCTCTTAAACTAGAAATCAGATTGAGGTGAAATCAGTGGCATATGAAACTAGACTCCCAATGAATAATTTTGATATATAATGCAAGCCCAAAATGAGTTCAGATAAAGGAGATATAAATTTTGGAAGTTTACAGAAAAATCTACGCCACATAGACAACCAAGTTTCAATGTTTTGAGTGTAACTCACAAACTAAAAATCCAATTGATCTGAAATCAGTGGCATATGAAAGTAGACTCACAAATATTTCCATCAAGATTTGAACAGACTAAAACAGAGTTCAGACCAAGAAGATATGGCCCTTGAAAGTTGACAGTTGTTTTTCAAGAAAGCTCAACAAAGTCAAAACTCGAGTTTGTAAGTATAAAACTCGAGTTTCGAGTTACGAGAGCAACCAAGGGTAGAACAAAGTCAAAACTCGAGTTTGTAAATCAAAACTCAAGTTTATCGAAGGTAGAGAGAAAAGTTTGGTTTTGGGAGAGAACCAAAACTCGAGTTTACAAGTAGAAACTCGAGTTTTCATCTCGGCTTCGGAAAATCGCGTTTTGAAAATCCTGATTCTTTTGATAAACATCCAGATGATTACCCAAATGATTTATAACACTTCTTAACATCATTTATATCATTTGTGTACATGTTTCAGATGATCAAAGGCTATTAAACTAAAGATCAAAGAGAAAGTAAATGTTGATGTCATAGCCGGTTCAAAAGCAAAAGTTCTAACGGCTAGTTTCTAACGGCTATATTTCTTTATCCAACAAATCATTGAATCTTCTTAACGGTCATATATTGATCTCTACCTATAAATAGAAGACAGATTCAAGCAGAAAAACACAGAGACAAAAGCTTACATCTTCAAAATGTTCATACTCTATTTTTCATAGTATTTACTCTCTGTTTTCAATGTTTACATAGCTTAGCATAGAGAGTGAAATTATTTGTAATGCACTTCAGTGTTTATCTTATTCACTTCTGAGAGAGAAGATTCATTAGAAGCATTCTATCTGTTTATTTGAGAGTTACTCAAGATTGGGTAATCTTGAGAGGGAAACAGATTATAACCTTGCATTGTGTAAGGGGGAGTATCTCGGTGGGAGATTTGTCTTCACAAGTGCCTGAGTGAACTTGTGGGATTGTAAAGGCTTCTCTTGTGCCCGGATTAAACAAGAGGATAGTGGATTGAAAATCTCAAGTGGAGCTTGAGACCGGACGTAGGTCAAGGATTGGGCCGAACCAAAGATAAATCTCGGTTTGCATATTCTCTTCTCTTATCTCTTATATTCCCAAAGATATATGTTTGAATGACTATTTATTGTTTTATAAATTATTTCTGTCATTCAAACTAATTTAGTTAGTTACGAAAATTTTTTCAAAGTAACTAAAGTTTTTATCAAACACCCAATTCACCCCCCCCCCCTCTTGGGTGATAGCCAGATCTTACAATGGTGTCGCCCTGCTCCCTCTGATAGGATGGGGCTGTGCTCGACCACTACTATGACCACTGCCTGAAGGCCCTCCTAGATGCTCCATCTCTGAACACTTATAAACATTATGTCAATATATATATAACAAAATTACTTAATATGACACTACCAAAGTAACGAGTATCTAGTATAACAAATCGTTATAAACAAAGGACTAACACAAATCAACCAGACGATTCCTGTTCTTCGACCTCTGCTTGCACGCCTTCCCTTGAAGTTTCATAGTCGTCAAACTCATATTCACTATCAGAGTAAATCATTTTTTCCTCATCGTCTAATTCATCATCGTCAATTTAGATAGGAATCAACTCTAACTCTGTAGAGGAATCAAACAGATTGGTTGGTATATCGTCATCAACAATATTTACGGCAGCCCATGTTCCACATTAGCTTGGAACGGTTTGTAAGAACCGGCTGAACCCAAGAGGGGGGTGAATTGGGTGAAGTATAAAAATTTAGGAACTTTGAAAATCTTTTTGTAACTCAGTAAAACCAATTTGTATGATAGTAAAGAGTTATAAAGTAATAGATAGTCATTTAAACATATATGCTGGAAACATAAGAGATAAGGGAAGAGAATATGCAACTGAGATTTATCCTAGTTCGGTCCAATCCTTGACCTACGTCCAAATCCTCAAGCTCCACTTGAGATTTTCAATCCACTATCTTCTTTCAACTTGATTACACGTTCGTACTTGGAATAATCCTCTCACTAGGATTCACTCCCCTTACAAACTGTAATCAATACACCCACTTGATTACAAACTCTATACTCGAAGTAATTCTCTCACTAGAACTTACTCCCCTTACAAGCTGTAATCAATACAATGAGTTTCCCACTCAAGATCACCCAATCTTGAGTATCTCTCAGATAGAAGAATAGGATGATTACAATAAATCTTTTCTCTCACGAGTGAATGAATAAACACTGAAGAACAATACAAATCACTTCACTCTCTATGATAAACTATCTAAACATGAAAAACAAAGAGTAAATGATGTGAAAAACAGAGTATTAGCATGTTGAAGATGTAAGCTTGTGTCTCTGCGTTTTTCTGCTTGAATCTGTCTTCTATTTATAGGTAGAGATCAATATATGACCATTGAGAAGATTCAATAACCGTTGGATAAAGAAATAGCCGTTAGACTCAGATGGAACTAGCGGTTAGAACTTCATTTTCTGAACTAGCTATGACATCAGCATTTACTTTCCCTTTGAGCTTCAGTTTAACAGCCTTTGATCATCTGAAACATGTACACAAATGATATAAATGATGTTAAGAAGTGTTATAAATCATTTGGATAATCATCTGGATGTTGATCAGAAGAATCAGGATTTTCGAAATGGTGATTTTCTGAAGCTGAGGTGTTAACTCGAGTTTGCACTTGAAAACTCGAGTTTTCCTTTTGTTATCGAGTGCTGGATTTCTCTCTGCCTAAGCAAAACTCGAGTTTTGTACTTACAAACTCGAGTTTGGAAGATACTCTAAAGTTCATTGCTCTCTGTCTGATGGAAACTCGAGTTTCCACTTGTAAACTCGAGTTTTGGTTCTCTCCCAAAACCAAAGTTTGCTCTCTGCCTTTGATAAACTTGAGTTTTGATTTACAAACTTGATTTTTGACTTTGTTCTACCATTGATTGCTCTCTGTAACTCGGAAACTCGAGTTTTGTACTTACAAACTCGAGTTTTAACTTTGTTGAGCCTTCTTGAAAAACAACTGTCAACTTTTGAGGGCCATATCTCCATGTTCTGAACTCTGTTTTGGTCTGTTCAACTCTTGATGGAAATATATGTAAGTCTACTTTCATATGCCACTAATTTCAGCTCCATTGGATTTGTAGTTTGTGAGTTACACTCAAAATATTGAAGCTTGATTTGCTGTATGGCGTGGATTTCACTGTCAACTTCCATAATTCATAGCTTCTTGATATGAACTCCTTTGGGCTTTAATTTTATATCAAAATGACTCATTGGGAGTCTAGTTTCATATGCCACTAATTTCACCTCAATCCGATTTCTGGTTTAAGAAATATCATCAAATTACCAGACGTCGCCCGAGCTAAATGTGAAGCAGAGTGGAGCTGAAGAGCTGATCACGCTGTAAACTCGAGTTTTGACTTGGCAACTTGAGTTTTCACCCTTAAACTTGAATTTTCCTAGTCCAGAGATGCCAGAGGTACTGAAGACACTACAAACTCAAGTTTTGAGTCCTAAACTCGAGTTTTCTTGTACCAGAGGAGCAAATCATTGTAGCGAAGTAGGAAACTCGAGTTTTGAGTTGTGAACTCGAGTTTTCTCATCCTGAAGATGATTTTTGCTGACCTTAACTCCAAATTGAGCCATCCAACTTCCATATGATCGTGGAGACTTCTAGAATCAATCTTAGAACTTGAATAATGATATTTTCATTTCATTCAGCAAGTTCTTCTTTCTTTCTTCTCTTCTCTTGATCATTTTTGATAATTCAACTCTTTCTTTCCTCTCTTCTCTTTTCTCTTGATCATTCTTCATAATTCAACTCTTTCTTTCTTTTCTCTTGGATTATCCCCCAAAATCCTTTGATAAGTTCTTGCTTCGTTGACATTCTAATATTCTCATTATATTGTGTGTAAGAACTTCTTTCTTCAATCTACTTTCTTGATCATTCTTCAATTTTAAACTTCACATCTACATTAAATATAAGACTTAGTCAAAGTAGAAGATAAATGTAGTATGCAAACTTTTTGCTCTTAATAATGTCATATATATAAGACATCATCAAAATTAATCATATCTAACACGATTCATTCATACCGTCATTTGTTTCTGACTCTTTCAACTTGGGTATAATATTCTCGTGCTTTGGTTTTGATAACTCCCCTCCACCCTTGGCGGGATGTGGGGTATAATGTATGATAAACTTGTTCCGCCTATTGTGTAAGGATGAATGGGTCATAACCAACCGTATATCTCATTGTCCAGTGGATCTCAATATTTCCATATTTGTCCACTTTTGTCCCACGCGGACTGTTATCAAACTACTCACATTTAAAAAGAGTCACCACCTTGTCCCATGGCTAACTCAGTTGAATTATGTCAATTAACTTCCCGTAGTAGTCGCCCTCCACCCCGTCACCTTGGCCACTGTTGGTTGATTTCTTTGATGGCAAGTGAACCAGTCGAACAAGTAATAAAGTGTAAGTAGAGTATCGTCCCACAGAGACTGAGATACCAAAGAGTGACGCGCGATTGCTATGATAGTTGTGCAAGCATAAAGTAAGTATATTCGTGTTGAGAGGTTTTTGTGGTTATGCTACTAGCAGAAGTAAACAGAATGACTTTAAACGTGAGAAGATATCAGTAAGAAGTTAGGCTAGACTCAGAATCACCCTTAAGCGCATAAATCCCCCAATTGCTTTACCCAATGCTATAGCATCTATACTGCACAGCTTCTGCAATGCTACAGTATAGCTACTAATTACAAATCTATTTGGTTAATCCACCTCGATAGTCTACCAAAGCTTTCGTGTTTGATACATATGATGCTAACTATACTCCTTCCATATTCCTATGGCAACTTTCTAGTCAGATCTGCTTTATGCTCAGGGTGTTATGGTTATGAGAGGTGACCCATTCTTGAAGCCTACAATAATAGGTCAAGCCGTGCACGGGCTGCCTAGCAAATACTGTTTCTCAGAGGTCTAGCCTCAACTCCTTGCCAGTAAGTTGAGGCCACAAATCTAGCTCTTAACTTCCGTTAATCAACTAGTAATTAAAGCACTGATAAGCAAACCAAATTTATTAAATTCAGAACTACGGCGTAAGTTACAGCGAGCTGGGCCTTTCCTAATCCGTCAGGATCTATCGTATCTCTTGATCTGAGTAGATTGCTTCTACTGATCCTGCGGGATTCTTCAAATCTCTTAGTTCCGATCCTCCGCATCTTCTATTCCTTTATGTCAGCAATCTACCTGTCAGTATCGCCCTTTTCTTTTTATTCCTGAAAACATCTGAGTAAAAAGGTCAGAAAACATGTCGCATAGCATTGCGTCCTCTACTTTGCTATAGCCTTCATGATGCCTTGTATTGTACTTCAAGTTGCTGTCAGAATGCTATAGCATCGTATCAGCTCTACTATTGCTTAGATTATCTGCAGTTAAGCTTGTATTTAACATTCAATTCAGTCATAAAGTATAGGGAAACATAGTATGATTTGTGCTCATCAGCCACCTCAACAACATACACTGTAATTGCAACATTTCATATTTGCGTTCGCTTCAACAGTTGAAAATTGATACCCATTGATTACATATTTTTTGCACTGGGTAACAACTATTGCAACTGCATAAGATAAACTCCACTCAATTTCATTGGGATCTTTTGGATTTTACACAAAGTAGGATCGAAACGATTGAGGAAACTTAGAGTTCGTGAATTGATTAACTTCAGAATCTGACATTAAAAGATTTGTCGATCGGATCCAATTAGAGAAGTAACTGTAACAAAAAATTAAAGTTAATACTTTAATACTCACCATAATAGTAAAAAGAAAAGAAATCTTACTTTAAAAGATTTGTTTAGAATGTACCACTCTGCTACTCGCTTATCTCTTCCTTCCAGGGTTGACCTCCAATGTTTTCCCATGACTCGGCTTGGAAAATTAAATATTGATTTTTGATCGCTCATATCACCACCATCATCGTTGCGAGGTACCCCCTCCATCTTGATATCATTTCAGGGGGATAATAGTATGACGCAAACTTAGTGGCCTCTTCGACTAGAAACGCTTCAGCCATAGGTCCTTAAATGTACCTTGGATTTTTTATCTTCTTCTTAAGAGTTCATAAAAACCTACAATGAACCATCAGAGGGTACTTATAAACTAAAGTACCATCTCGGTTAGTTAATAATTGTGCGAAAGAAATATATATAGTACCTCTCAAATGGATACAGCCACCTATATTGTTGCGGGCCTCTTACCTTTGCTTCATAGGCCAAGTGAACAGGCAAATGTTCCATTGAGTCAAACAAGCTAGGAGGAAACACCATCTCTAACTTGCATAGCATTATTGGCAAGCTCTCCTCCAGGTACCATAACTTTTCAACATTAAGCTTAGATGCACAAATTTCTCAAAAGAACATGGAAAATTCAACCACAATCACAGGCCAACAGGAATAATTCCTACCTGTATTGTTGAAAGGAGCAAAACCATTCGAACACAGACCAAGATGGACATTACGGGATCCTATGCAAACATAGGATGTGCCTCGTCAAATTTAAGCCAAGCTTCGGCATTGGATGGATGCGTCATAAATTTTCGCCCCTGCGATGCTCCTAGTGCCATCTCATGTGAGCAGCTGTTTATTCTTATGAATACAATCTCTGAAGTCTGGGCACGAGAGGAAAGTACCACATCTTGCTTAGTGCTTGATGGGTCATTTTCCTTCCATTCGTCACAACTTTGTATCTATTATGTTCACAAAATTTACAATTGGTCAGCTCAGCAGCATCCTTGTAATACAACATGCATCCTCTAAGGCGGCAATGAATTTTTTCACATTTATACCCAAGCTCTTTCACCTTTTTGTTTGGCTTGGTACAAATCCTTTGACAAATTATTGTCTTTGGAACAACCTTACTCATGATCTGTATCACTTCTTTGGGAACCTCTCGGCTTCTAGATTATGGACGTTGCGCATCTTGAAGCATTTTATAGAACCTCTCGGCTTCTAGATTATGATCCTCTCTCATGTATGATGGTTGAGTATGTGTACCGATTTCCTCTCCCATGTATGATTGTTCAACATGAGTAATGGGATCAAAATAATAGTCGATCGACGGTCCTGCGGCATCCATAACCAACTGTTCATATTGTTTAAAGTTGTCACAATGAATACTGTCCCCGTAATAACCACTCGGTGTCTGTCGGACTTCACCATGACATTCCCAACATTCATAATCCTTCATGAATCCCTTTTTACATAAATGGATTTTAATCGTGTTTTGATCTTTAAATTTTAAACACCTACATTTGATACACGGACAACTGATCCAGGTACTTGAATTAGTTGAATTCGCCAAAGCAAATTGGATGGATTCTTCCAAACCCACCAAGAATGCTTGAGTTAGTTCTTTTCTTTCAGTTAGATGATTGTACATCCAACTCCTATCACAATCACCTTCCATACTTCCTAGCTATTTCAGTTACTAACCTAATTAACATCTCAACATGCCACAAATATAAGTGGCCAATACAACTAGTCACTTATAACAACCAATTGCCACTTAATCAAGAAAGTAAGAAACAAACACATGCATTTCACTAATAATGTAATTTTATAGTTTTAACAAAATTCAAGGTTAATGAATTATAATTTTTTTTAAATCAGCAAAAAATCCCCTGTGATTATTTTAGGAACCCTATCGTAAATAAGCAAATACAAAAATGATGAAATCAAATTAATTAATACTATATAAAACTTAATCAAGTTTGTAAAATATACAAAATCCATTTTACCTTGTTTATTTATAATTACCTTTTAATTAAAATAATATTTGTAATTTTCAAAATCCATTTTACCTTATTTATTTTTAATTACCTTTTAATTAAAAATATTTATAATTAAATTTTTCAAATTATCCATGCATATGTATAACTTGTTGAGGAATTTCTCACAAACAAGCAGTTTCAAATGAAAAAATTAAATGAGATATTTTTTTAAAAAAAAAATTAACATGCATTTTTATAAGAGACTAACTCAACTAGTTAATTTTTTAAAAAAATATAATACATACGATTCTACACCTATTTTTTCTTTTTTATTAATTTCACCTCCTTCTTTTTTTTATCAATTTTACCTCTTTCTTGAATTTCGACAATTTTTTATTTTCATAAATCAAGCAAAATCTACTAATTATATCAATATCCGAACCTTATTGTATATATATATATAAAAAAGGAGGTTTTTTTCTTGTATACAGACTCCTAAAAGTATATGAGCACTCCGCCATTTATTTAATATTAATGAATAGCTAATTGGCTTTCTTTTTTATTATTATTATTTGTTCTTCTGTTTTAGAGTTTATAATTCAATTTATAATTTCAAATTCAAGTAAAAAAGGAAATAAATTTAAAATATGAAATTCATATTCTAATTATATATTTAGAATTCCATATTATATATATGAAATTTTATGATAAAATAAAAAATTATAAATTAGAATACTCTAATACTAATATATAATTTATATGAATAAATAAATTAATTAGAAATATATATTCTATATTAATATAATTCTATATTGATAGAAATATATTAAATAAATAAATATAAATATATTAAATAAATAAAATTATTTCTTATTAAAAAATATATTAATTAAAAATTCTAATAAATTGAAAAATAAAATAGAAATATTTATTAATATATTAGATCTATTAGATATTATTAAAAGATATTTCCACATCGACATCTTTCTCAAACTTGGTACATAATTGGTTTAATTAAGATACATATACAAAAGCAATATAATAGTAGTAACTTAAAATGTTAAAAGAGAATCCAATGTTCACCCACTATAAGGAAAAAATATTTTTTTACTATTATCAGATTATATTTGAGAATAATTAACTCTAGACCTCATAATAATAAGCTATAATGTTTGTTTACAACTAAAATTAACTTATTAATATAACAAAAAATTAACTTGTTAGTCTGTATATATTCCTAAATAATTTTAATATTATAATTAATATTTAATTATTTCATGCATGTACACAAAATAAAAAGAACATGTACACCTTAATTCTTACCACAACAGAACCATACAAAAAAATTTCCTTATAAATAAGAGGCATATGAGTAATAAAGACAAGAGCATTACGATTATTTTAACAAGCAAACTGTAATACCCGCCCGGGGTGCCGGTATTCTTTCACTTAATCTTACGCAGTAGTGTGGCAAAACCAGAAATAGTTTGTTATACTGATAATGCGGAAATTAAACTTGACTACATGATAGGGGTATTCCCAGGGTTTATACCCCTTTACATTCATTTAGAGACAGTGAAAACTAAAAATACATAACACATCGTCACCCCCCGGTTCTTCAAGATGTCCCTCCATTGAGCCATCTTCAAGCAACGCTCTCTCCTTGAGCCTTGTGTAGCACATCTCTCTAGTGCTACCTATCTATTGGTTTGTAGTGCGGGGTGAGATTCTGAGGAATCCCAGTAGCAGACAATACCAATACAGTGCATGCAAGATAAATGCTAATGTATG
This sequence comes from Acacia acuminata, assembly GCA_019022655.1. Classification (NCBI taxonomy): domain Eukaryota; kingdom Viridiplantae; phylum Streptophyta; class Magnoliopsida; order Fabales; family Fabaceae; genus Acacia; species Acacia acuminata. The sequence continues at coordinate 2,493,688 of JAFJYI010000102.1, read as the reverse complement.
ATATACTTGCCTTGCACATGCTCATGTTAACATAATGACATGTCCGCATGCTCAATGCTTCATGCATCATACTCATGGCCATAGCATAATCATAAACAAAGCTTCAATCATTCAAGTATGTTAAACATAGCAAGCAAGTACAGCAATCAAACATATACATACAAGCAATAATATCAAATACATGCAAGTAAGGTAAGCCCACTACCTTTTAAGGACTACTGTCCTTACACAAGTTTCATCTTTTCCCTAATCGTCAGGGTTGCTTGAAGTTCTTTCCTTCATTCTCCTTATGGCCTTAATGATATAACCATACTTTTAGAACCAAGGAATATGAATGTTTATGAAGATGGAGCAAAATCACCAAGAGGGGGGTGAATTGGGGATTTCTAAAACTTTTAAAAAAATTACTCTATTTTAAAGCAATGAAAACAGAGATGAACAGAGTAGAGAGAAGAACAACTAGACACAGAGATTTATACTAATTCAGTCCAATCTTTTGACCTACGTCCAGTCCCCAGACTCTCTGGGATTTCCACTACCAAAATTGATTACACACTCTGCACTTAAGAATAATTCTCTCACTAGAACTTACTCCCCCTTACAAGTTGTAATCAATGCACCCAATCACCAAGTCCCCTAACTTGTGATTCTTTACAGTAAATGATTTATAATCAAAAACTCTCTCTAAGAGTGGATAACGATAATCACTGAAGCACTAAGTATCAAAAGATGCTCTACAAGTGAAAACTGAAGGAAATTAATGTAGACTTGAATACAATTCGTTTTCAGCAGATGTGTTAGTTGAGAAGAATTGAATGCAGCTCTATTTATAACAAGAGAGCATTAAATGACCGTTGTGATCTTCAATATAACTATTGCCTTCATTAGACAAGAATTAGCTTAAGCTTTGGTCATCTTCTCTCTCTCTAATCTTCACTTAATCCAGCTATGCAGATGTTCAGAGTTGACTCTCTGCAAATTAATCCATTGGAGTAGCAGCTACTGGATGTGGAAAACATTCTTTAATTTTTTCCAAACGTGTGCAGACAGATTACCCAAAAGTATGCAACTTTCTGGGTTTAGAATTTAATGTGCTGACACACTTTTTGCTTTTGCTTTAAACCTTCAATAAACCTTCTCTAAGACATATGAAAACTCACTAATAGGGTGGTTAAACATAGCTAGGAATATTAGTGAATAATGATAGAAAGTATTAAGATCAAACAAGGAGTTTTCCAAATTCGTTAGATTTAAATTTCTGATTTAGCGATGCAAACTCGAGTTTATATTATCCAAACTTGAGTTTCCTCCATCCAGAGAGGAAGGTCGCGATTTGAGCTTTGGAACTTATTCTTGAACCAACTGTAAACTCGAGTCTATTAGAGAGTAGCCTCGAGTTTGCCACTATAAATATCAAAGATCAGTTTTAGTTCTCAAAGAGTAAACCGGAGGTTTTCGGTGCAAACTCTAGAGTTTCCTTAAGTTCAAATCACATTGCTCTCTGTAAGGCGCAGGCTCGAGTTTAACATTTTAAGCTCTAGTTTTCTTAACTAAGAAAACTTTTGGAAAACTGTTGGCCAGACACAAACTGGAGCCTATATGTATAGTCTCGAGTTTGCTTAAGTTAAAAACATTGAAACCTCTCGGCCAAGCGTAAACTCGAGTTTACAAGTTTTGTGAACTCTTAAGGATTTTTCAACATATGATAAACTCTTCACGAAAATGGGAGTCTCGAGTTTATGAAATTTCTCATTTGAAAAATTCTTCCCGCCGAGGCAAACTCGAGTTTGTCACCGCAAACTCAAGTTTACCTGTTTGTAAACTCTTTGAAGATTTTCTCTAGAGGTGCAAACTTGAGGTTTGGAAATTGAGTCTCGAGTTTAAAAATGTTTTTAAATCACAATGCTCTAGTCTCTCATAAACTCGAGTTTACAAGTGTAACCTCGAGTTTACTTGAAACTCTCAAGTTTAAACTTCTCGGTCCAGTCTCGAGTTTAAAGTGCCAACAGTCAAGTTTGGCTTCTTTGTTAGTAGCAAACTCGAGTTTGCCTACCTAGGCTCGAGTTTGGCTCGACGGAATGTTTTTGGGTTGAAATCAACAAGTTTCCAAAAAAAAAAAAAAAAAAAAAAAAAAAAAAAAAAAAAAAAAACCATTTAGCTTATCCAAAAACATCCACACTTGTTTACAATTGTCAGTTATCATCAAAACACATAGAGAACTAATAGTTTACTTACCTTTTAAACCCTTATTTCATTAGGGTTTAATTAAGTAACTTAAATTTGTTACTTTCAACCTTTATCTTTCACTGCCTTTAAAAAGTCTAGCAACTTCAACTATTTTTAATTAATTCCACAAAAATCATTTTAAAGTTCTGTCAACTCTCACGTGTTTCTAGAAAAGTCCAATTTCATAAAAAAATACTTTCAGAGATCAGGACTTGTCAAATAATTCCCAGAATTTATGTTTTTCTTGACTGTTCAGTTAAGCTTCCAGAATTAATGACTCAAATTGAAAAATTTGTATCTTGCTGATCAGAGCCTTAAAAGTTAAAAAACTTATATTTCCTTAACGCCCAGGGAGTCTTCTTCATGCCTGAAAAATTTCATCATTTTATAAGCACTTAAAACCAGTCAATGCACATGTCCAAATCGTTTGCCTAATTTTGCTTTGCAGGACGCAGAGTCATTTTGTAACATTTATTACTCAGTAACCAAAAATAAAAAAGAATGCAAATGACCCATCATTTTAAAGGTATGCGTGTCCTCTATCTCCAGTAATATTTTCAGAATTTTTAAAGAACACTAACTCAGTCAAACAAGCATTGGAAGTTGTTTGACTCCAGAGACCAAAAACTAGCAGTTTGGACTCCTTCTTTGACCTCATTATTTTATATGTGAAAATCTCTTTAAAATTCAATCACCAACATATTCCCACTCCATTTTCCATGAGGAACACGTTGGTGGTGTTCAATTTTCCAAATTCCAATTTTTTCTACAATTTTACCACAGAGTACAAAATCTAGGTTTCAAACTTAAAGTTTTAAAAACTTGAAGAGAAATAGATATTCTTACCACTAGGCTTACTCTTAAGTTTGTGGTCTCTTCCTTGTCAATTTTCCATGCTCATCCTGTGACCTAGAACCATATATGTCACATGCATGTGGATTTATTCTCATCCAAAACAACATGCATGAGAAGATCAAGACACTATACCTAGTGTTCATACACATACCTTGATCTTATGTGCTTCTTCTTCCAAACCGTGGCTTCCTTTTTAGCTTGATGTTGATGAAGATGATGATAATTGTTGTTGGTGGTGTTGATCCGTGGAGAGGGAATGGATGAAGGATGTTGGTGTTGTTGTGAAAAGGGCCGTGAGGTTTAGAGGGAAGGGTGTGGAAGTTGTTGAAGTGGGTGCATGAGTGAAAGAGGGAAATGCCGTGAAGGAGTAGGGGAGAAGAATTGAATCAGATTTTTGATGAAGGGAGAAGGGATTATGCCGTGAGCCTATGAGAGAGGAATGAGAGAATTGAATGTTGTTGGATGTGTGTGTGTGCGCATTTGTGTCTGCGGCAAGGAGAGGAAGAAGCATTGAAAATATGATTTTTGTTTAAGTGTGAAATGTATATTATGTGTTGTGATGCCGTGGCCAACAAAGGGAAAAGGGATAGAATCAGAATTTTGTGTTAATGTAAGTGTGTGACAATTATTTGGGCATGCAAAATGACATTTGTAATGTTGCATGTGTGTGTGATGTGTTTAAACCGTGGAGAATAATGAGAGAAGAGGAATGAATCAGTTTTGAATGTTTGTGTGTGTTTAAGGCCGTGGGTTTTTGTGAGGGCGGGAGTGAATAATTATTAAGTGTGTGTGGTTGATTGTGTGTGTTTGACCGTGTAATAAGAGGAGGGAGGAAGATAAATTCAGATTTAATTGTGAGTTGCCAAGCGTGATACATGCAAGAGGCCAAGTGTTAAGTTGTGTGAGGAGAATTGACAAATGTCATAGTTATTGCATGTATGTGTGTGTTGTCTTATCCTCATGACGCCATGTGTTGCAATTGTGCATGGGTTTGTGTGTTGGCAATAGGATATGATGCCACATGTTGTCTCGGTTTGCGTGTTTGCCTCAGTTTATGCGGTGTACTCAGAATTCTTGCTCGGGTTTTACTCGGGATTGCGACACAAATACTAAGACCCGACAAATGATGCCACATACCAGTTCTTTCTTAAAAAACGCAGGGCATACCCTACTACCCTAGAAATGTCGTTTACTTACTTATACTAGCATATTTTCACTCAACTAATTGTCCTATACCTCAGGACATAGTTGGGTGGCATGTTTTCCAACCAGATGTACACCGTATTGTGCTCAGTGCCCCTTTTTCACTAACACTTTAATTCAATGGCTCATACATACTAGGTCCACTGACCTGTATAGCCGAGTTACCTAGTCCCCGAGAGGCTTCTTATCTCTCAACATCCTTGGGACTCTTCCCGAATTGGGCTTAGTCGTTTTCCTAATTTAGGCATATTCTCAATTCTTTGGGCCCAAAATTCAGAATGTTACAGAAATTTCCGACAGAAATTTCATACATGCAATTACGGTTTTCAATTTTGAAATTTTCCTACCCAAATTTACATTAAAGCAACAAATATTGAATATTAAGGAAGTTCTTGGGCTTACCTGGAGGTTGAGACGATAAGCGAGGAGTACCAGAGGTTGTGAGGATGAGGAGGAGCAGAGGAGATTGCAAGCACAAACTGGAGGCCGGACGTTGCGAGGAATGGGGAGGAGTGCCGAGCAAGAGGAGGAGGAAGAGGCAGCATGATGGAGAAGATGGGAGAACAAGGGGGAGGAGAGGCCAGAGAAATGAGAAAATAGGGAGGCGGACGAGTCGTGGAGAGGGGGTGCCAGGCGAAATAAGGAAGAAGGGGGGTTGGTTTTCTTATTTTTTTAAAAAAAATTGGGTAGTTGGGGATTGCAGCGGATTTAAGGCGAATATAATTTCTCGGGGTTGCGGCAGAATAATTATTGTTGCAACCCCTAGCTGGGGGTTGCGGCTTTGCAAAAAGAAAAAGAAAATCAAATTTTTTTAATGGGTTTTGCGACGAAGTTAAAATCACGCAAAATCCATTCTTTGCGACGGATTTTTTTTTCTGTCACAAATTTTTTTTTCCGATGGAATTTATTATTCCATCGCAAAATTCAAATATTTTTTACAGAAAAAATTCCGTCACTAATATCCTTTTTTCTTATAGTGTTTGATTATCTTTGATCTTGTTATCTACTTACTGTAAAAGATTCATCCTCATCCCTCACTTACTCTCGTTCTCACAACACACACAATCTCCTTGTCTCACTGTACACATGAATCTTTTGTATAGTTTAGTATGGCTATGGCAAATTTTATTTGACAGTGAAATGACTGATAAAGTGCACCCTACTGAAAATTGTTTTTGGTTTTCTTCAATATCTTCATTCGAGAACTGTACAATTTTTTTAATTGAAATGGTAAAACTTTCCATTAATTTTATAGCCTTAGCTTTGGTTCATCTCCATTCATTATTTAGTTTCTTCTCATTTTCATATAATTGATAGGAGATGAAATATGCAACTTAATTCATTGTTACATGCTACAATAGCATTTCTTAATCCATCAATCTTCTACTGTCCAAACTTCAACATAGATTTTCGGATGAGGAATGAATTTCAAGAAGTGATGCTCAAGAGGGCCACAACAGATAAAGATAATAAAATTGAGATCACTAAAGAACATCATATTTACATCAATGCACACGGTGTGCTTGGAATTGACTTTGCTATCCTAGGAAGACTACCAAACACCCCAGGTATGCGTCATCTCTAGCATGCTAATAATTTTGGCCTCGTGATGTTTTGAGTTTGAGCTACAATGTGATTAGTGAGTTCAACAAGCAGAGCTTGGATTGTGGCAACGAGTGTTGGAGTTGTAGAGGCCTTGAAGGACCAAGGAATTTGCAGATGGGACTCTTCTTTAAGATTAGCTCACCAACATCTCAAGAACCAAGTAAGGTCCGTCTCTTTGGCTAAAAAGCTTTCTTCTTCTTCGTCAACTATGATTTCCAACGAAGTAAAAGATGAGAAGGTGAAGCAATCAGAAGAGTCCCTGAGGACAGTGATGTACTTAAGCTGTTGGGGCCCCAATTAAAGCCAAAAGGAAGCTTGAAAAGAACATTCTTGTAATTAATTTTTGGTTCTAAGCTTCCTCCAACTAGAAAATAGGGGATGAGTTTTCTGGTGCTGTATTAGCTTTAGTTTATCCTCCCTTGTGACAGAGTAATGTAAATTTTAATAGATGGTAATTGGAAAGTCTAAATATTTCACTATAAATTAATGTTCATCTCCATTTTTGACGTCTAAATTTTCGTGTGAGGATGTGCTTCCTCCTATATTACTCTATCCACATTTTCCATATTGATATGTGCATGCTTGATTTAAAAGAGAAAACAAGCTCGCCAACTGAAAAGAAGGTCAAAATATGAAACTGATGATCATAGAAAATTACCGACAAAATTCCAAGAGAAAATCACCCACGGAATTCTATTGGTAAGTTTTGTGTGTAATTTCCCACAGAATTCTGTCTGAAATTACATGGAAAATTACTTGCGGAATTCCATGGGTGATTTTCCCACGTAATTCCGTCGTTAATTTCCATCCCAAATTTTTTACGGAAACATTCCATGGGGAAATAGCAACAAAATATAATTTCATCGGTAATTTCTTTTCCCACAAGTTTTTCTACAGTGGACTTTTTTCCATTGGTAAATTCCGTCACAAATGAAATTATCAACAGAATTCGTCGAGAATAGCGTGTCTTTTTGTAGTGTCAATGGGATATTTCCTTCAGAAAATATAACGTTATCCAAAGATCTTGACATGAATTCATAGACAAGAACATGTTTCTTTCCTTCTATACAAAACACAACAAGATGTACCACATTGAAATGATGTATCCTACCAATAGTTGCCACTTCATTGATAAAATATTGATTATTAGTTTTGTATTCACCCAACATGTTGATAACAACTTCAGGACCACTCCTTAGCTTCCATTTATATACAGTGCCAAAAAACTCCTTGACCCAATTTATTCTTAAAACCCTCACTCATTGTTTTCAACTCCTTGTAGGAGTATCTTATTAGAATAAGGCTATGAAGCCTTATGAAATCTTTGATGTTTACATACATTGACAAGTGTCTTCTATGAAATATAGATAGGAATATTGTACCCAAAAAATATCTGACTAGGATGTATGGCACAAGCCCTCTTCCAGTGATTCATCCTAATGTGTGATGAGGGCTTTTTGTACATTAGCCTTGGGATCCCAAATAAAAATTAACTAAGGATTATATATAGGCAAACCTAAGATCGTTCTTTCCTCTCGATTAGCCTTTTATTGATTCCTAAGTAATCTAAATGCCATGCAAATGCAATGACAATAAGGCGAAATTGGTTTTGGGTTTTTTCAAATTAATAACTAAAGGAATAATGTAATTTAATTAAAAGCTAAACTATTGTTTTTGGTATTCTTAGAAAAATTGTGAAGCAGTGAATGGAATTGGATTTGAAAATATTGAATTTGGAGGGATAAAACACACTCTATTAATCTGTGAATGAAAGAGAGTACATATGGGCCTTTATATAAACAAACCTAGAGTTAACCCAATAATCTAATTTAATGTAATCAATCAAAATAATCAAGATATAATATATCCTTATTAATCCTAAGATATTGAAGGTGGAATATCACCTAGAGGCGGGGTGAATAGGTGATTATAAAATTCTTTCGCTAATTGCTCAAGAACACTTAAAACAAAGACTGAGAGAAGAGCAATGAACACAAGAGGTTATACTGGTTCGGTCTAATTCTTGACCTACGTCCGGTCTCCGGAAACACTCGGGATTTCACTATCTCAATTTCTTGATTACAAACTCTGTAACTCTCAAGTAATCATCTCACTAGGACTTACCCCTCTTTACAAATTGTAACCAAATAACTCGGACACAATTACACACTCGTAAACGAAGGATGATCCTTTTACTCTCGACTCACTCCCTTACAAGTTGTAATTGTACACCCACACTCAAGATACCTCTATCTTGAGATTTGAATGAATTGAAATACAAATGATAAGACTCTCCCACGAGAGTTGATAAATGATAAACACCGAAGCTCAATGATATCCTAAGATATATACGTAATAGAGATTGAACACTTTGTATTCTTTGTCTGTGTATGTGCTGGTTCTTGTAGATGAACTCTCTTCTTCGTGAATTTATAATAGTTGGAGAAATGGCCATTGGTAGGATTTGAATTCGTCCGTTTGATTTTGATCGTTGTTAGCATTTAACCATTCGCGCTAATCTCGCTTCAATTGGGTTTAATGATTTGACTCTGTTTGTGTCCGTTTCACAAAGTTGTCTGATGAAGATTTAACCGTTGCTAAATCATCTGAAGATCACTCAACATTATGATTAATGATCTCACAATAAATGTTGAATAATGTTTAGAAGTAGTATAAGTTCATTTGGAATTCATCGAAGGTTCTTGATGAGAAGCCAAGATTTCGGACACGGTGAATTTCAAAAACCACAGACCCTAACTTGAGTTGCTTGACTGCTTAATGACTCGAGTTGCATCAGCTGTGACTCGAGTTGCTCCTTGTCTCCAAGCTTCTGGTTACTCTCTGTCTGCATGGTGACTCGAGGTAGCAATACCTTGACTCGAGTCTGGAGTACGTTGAAGATGCAGAAATGAAGTCTGTAAGATTGACTCGAGGTGAAGAAATACTTGACTCGAGTTTGTGCATCGTTATATTCAAAGTGTACTTTTGAAGGAGGATATTCACTCGAGGTAATGGTAGTGACTCGAGGCAAAATGTGCTCTCCATGCTTGAAACTCTCAGGTTGTCATTTGACTCGAGTTGGTCTATGTGACTCGAGTTGGATCTTCAGGTATAAGTTGAAATAACTCGAGGTATCTCTGCTAACTCGAGGTAAAAAGAGCTCTGCATTCTTCAAACTCTCGGGAGGGCCATTTGACTCGAGGCACACACTCTGACTCGAGGTAAAAACTGCTCTCCAATGTTCAAACTCTCTGGAACCCCATTTGACTCGAGGTACACTCTTTAACTCGAGGTAAAAACTCTTCTCAAAGTGTGATATTGGCGTAAAACCCGAGGCTATGCTGAATTGATTCCGAAATTCGAGTGTCAACTTTAGAAGGCCATATCTCCCTGGTCTGAGCTCCGTTTTGATTGGTTCAACTCTTGATGGAAATATCTGTGTGTCAGATTTCCAATGGCACCGATTTCAACTCAATTGGATTTGTAGTTTGTGAGATACACCCAAAAATTAAAGCTTGGTTCTGACTGTGACGGTGATGTTTGTGGAAACTTGTAAAATTCATAGCTCCTTGATCTGAACTCCTTTTGGCTTTAGTTATATATCAAAATGACGCATTAGATGTCTGGTTTCATATGCCACTGGTTTTACATCAATCTAATTCTTGGTTTGAGAGATATCATCGAATTACCAGAGATCGCCTGAGCTGAACGTGGAACAGAGTGCACCAGAGTTGCTGTAAGTGACTTTAACTCGAGGTACATGAAGCCTGACTCGAGTTTTTCACCCTAACTCGAGGTAGATGACTCCTGACTCGAGTCAAAACGTTTCAGGAGCAAAAATCACTTGGAAAACAGTGTTGACTCAAGGTAGTAAGTTGTGTGACTCGAGTTAATCATCCTAGATGCCCAAAACACTATAGCTAGACGTTCTAACTCGAGGTAAGTCGCTTGGCTCGAGTTAGCTCATTGAATTTGTTTATTTTCACTCCGATTTGAGCCGTTTCAACTTCCATATCATTATGGGGACTTCTAGAATCAATCTAGGAACTTGTATGATGATTTTCTCATTCCATTGAGCAAGTTCTTCCTTCATCAATATCTCATCTTGATTAATCTCCATCATTAAACTTCACATCATCATTAATCTCTTCACATGGAGCAAGTTCTTCTTTCTTTCTTCTCCTTTCTTGATTAATCTCTATCATTAATCTTGGACTAATCTACATCAAATATATCATAGTTAGTCAATGTAGAAGAATTAGAAGAATTGTATAATATACGATCTTTTTGCTCTTAATGGCATCTATATAAGACATCATCAAAAATAATCATAACCAACAGATATAATATCTAATCCTAAGATATAATAAATATCAAACTTAATAATAAGATAATGATTAATCTAAATAATCCATAACATTATAACACTCTCCCTCAAGCCGGAGAATATATGTCGTTCTACCTAGTGGTTTAGTCAAGACATCTACAATCAGGTTTGCAGATCTTGTGTGAGACAGAGTCAAACTGCATGCTTCAATCTTCGAAATTTGCCACGCCTCTTTAGAAGTCGATTCAATTCATATTAGGTAAGTTTCCGTCTACTTTTAAAAAAGGAGGGAAATGTTATAGAGAATGACAACTTAAGCCATAACAAATAAATTTAGTATCACTTACATATAATAAAAAAATAATAGCAAAAGATGACTTGAAAATAATATTAATTAATTCAGACACTTGGTAAATATGATGAAAATCTCAATGGCTATTTATTAAAAGTGACCTATAAAACCTAAATTTCATATTTGTCACTAACAAAATGATATATACAAATATTTAAATTGATATTTAGAAATCTTTTTTGTTAAACTTAATTTTAAGAAATTAACTGTGTTATTAAATTCTTAAAGGCCATTCCCAAGAAGGTTATTTATTTCTGTCAAACCTGTTTTATTGAGATGCATATGATGGGGCATTATAAAGAAAAGCCATTTGGAATGAGCAAACATGTCTTAATTTTACACTGATAAGAATTGGGTTCATACAATATTTGGTTCTCATAGTTTGTTTTCATTTGGTTTTAGCCACTATAATTTTAAACTATTGGTTTTAGTTTGCTTTCATTTTGGTTTTAGTCACTATAATTTTAAACTATTGGTTTTAGTTATTTAAGGGGCAAAATGGTCCAAATTTTTATTAAAATATAATAATTAACATTTTGAACGGAAAGAAACTTAAGGGACTAAATTATTCAAAAAATGAGGCTAAATTATAAGGACTATAAACATTATATTCCTATAAAAAATTTATTTTTTTGATATATTTGATGAAAAGAATTGAATTTAATTATCAAGGGATAAAAAGATAAAATAATTTGAATTTAATGTCCTTTTAACAAAAAAATGTGTTCTTAAAATGAATGTAATGTGCATATTAGGTTAGACAATCATCATATATAATCAATAAATTTAGCCATATTTTAATTTTTTGACAATTATTAGAGAATTTATCCGTACCGTGTGGTCAAAGTTCAACATTTAGGATACCACATTGCTTTCTTTTGTGTTTTTATTAGGGTTTTTTTTTTTTTTTTTGAACAATGTGTTTTTATTAGGTTAAAGAATCAACATCAAAATTCATAGCCATATTGGTTTAGTTTATTAGAGTTTAATTTGGAGGAAATTACTATAAAGTTTCAAGGAAGATATTTAATCACCTAAAGTTCGGTAATAATTGATGAGTATACAATAAAAAGTTCTAGCATAAAAAATGATAATAGGTTGATATTGTTTACTTATCATTGAAACTTTTTGAGTACTTAATCTCTTTCCTGAAACCTTGTAGTGATCAAGGTTATTAAAACGGACCGGTCACTAAACCGGTTGAGGTACTCGGGTCAAGGGTCGATGAGGTCGATCGAGTCAAACCGGCTCAAACCGTGAGAAAATAAAGATTTTAGTTATTAATAAGAAATTTATATAAACAATATTTTCTTTTAATTACTATTATTAAATAACCATTGAATAAAAAAGGGTGATTTTCTAATTTAAAAAAAAAAAAGAATAAAACAAAGGGTGATTGATCAAATGAAGTGTCTTTTCGCTTCTCCTACAAGGCCGCTATCACCGCATTTTAGTGAAAAATCATAAAAAGCGTTGAAAATGAATCGAGCGTCACACACCGCAGAGGGGAGGTCAGTGAGGCTATTTCTTCTTCTTCTTCATATTCATTTTAAACCTTTCGTAATGGCAAGTACACACCGGACGCGTGGGGCCGTGAGCTTCGTTTTCACTTCTCTCTCTCTCTTTCTCGCATTTAGCCGTGGCCATAAACGTCGTCCGATCGAGCTTGAATCCTTCACCGGATCGACTTCTACCTCGTTTTCTCGCTCCTCGCCTGTCATTGCCGTTCTCCTCTTTTGGTATTATCTCCTCACCGGATTTGTTCACTCCGGCCCGTTTTCACCGGATCTCGTTATGGTCGGATTTATTTCTCTTCGGCTTTGTTTCTCTCTGTCTCACTCTCTTTCTCGCCTGTAAATGTCTTCACAATCGATTTTTATTTTTTTTGGAGACTTTGACTCGGTTTCCTACGACAGAACGGACCGGTGTCACGGCCGGTTCGCCGGTTTCCGGTCGGAACCGGCCGGTTCGGTCCGGTTCTGATAACCATGGTAGTGATTCTCTCTTTGATTTTGTAATACCCTAACTTTCATAACTCTTATAAATATTGTATTTTAGCAAATAATTAGCAAAATACAAAGGTGAATATGTGTCTCAAAGAATTATAATCTTTTGATTATAATTTTACCCAAATTTCACTTTGGAATTAATTAACCAATGGTTAATTATGAGACTACATATTAGGGGCTATAAAATGTGACATTAAATCACATGAATATTTCAAATGATCATAAGACAAGAAAAGGGATTAAGGAAACTTAGTTTAATTGTTATCTATTAACAATTATCCTTAACAAAATTAGCTTGCACTAATTGAGATTAGTTGCATAATTCTTCAAGATGATTAGGGAAAAATTAAGATCATTAAAAAGGGGGCTTATTATTTAGAAATATATAAGAGCCAAAAAAGAAGAATTAAGCTTGTCTAATTAAGCACTAATTTTTATGGTTAGTTAAAAAATCAATTAACCAATAGCAAATGCAATTAAGGGTTAATTAATCCTATAAATAAGCTTAATCCCTTGTAAATTCATTAACCAATGAGAAATCAAGAAAATGAGCTAAATCCTCATGAAATTAAATGGACCAATAGGAGACTTGAACCATAGATTAATGGTGAGGATTAAGCTTGAACAAACACAAGTGGAATCCAATGGTCCTAATTAATTCTATAATTAACCTAAATCCTTGTGTAATTGAATTAGCCAATAGAAAATCAAAGAAATAAGCTTAATTCTTGTGAAAATTAAATAGACCAATGGGAGAAGAAAGAAGTGTTAGATTGCACATGGGAGAGAGAAAGAGAGAGAGAGAGAGAGAGAGAGATTAAAATATAATTTTTTTAAGAGCATATGTTGAATTAAAAAAGAAAATAAAAATAATTAGCTAAATCCTATGTAATTAAAATTGACCAATGAGAATCTTTTTTATACATATTTTGTGCCTTCATGAAAGCACAAATCAACCTAAGCCATTGATTATGGAAAGTGATCCAAAGGTCGTAATCCTTGGACTTTTCCTATAAATAGAGGACAACTCCCTTCACAATTCTTCACACCAACTCATACCAAATAGGTGAGTTTAAAAGTAGAGAGTGAAGCAAGAAGGAGAAAGGAGTAGCAAGAGTCTTCAAGAGGTAAGCTTGCTTTTAGTTTCTAGTCTTTAGCTTTTGAAGTTCTTAGTAGTTTTTAGTAGAAATGTTAGTTTAATCTAGGAAATTGTTAAAAATATTCCTTTTCATGTTTGGAAGTCTCCATTTCTTTTAAAACTCAAAATGGAATGGAAAACATGTTAGGGAATAAGTTTTGAAATCAATTGATCAAGATTGTGAAGATTGTAGAATTTCCAGTTTTAAGCTTTTTATTGGCAGCAAATATTGTGTCTATTATTTTATATAGCAAATGAAGTCATTAAATTATTAAATTTCACAGAAATAAATTATAAATATAGGGCTTTCAAAATATATAAAATATGTAAAGTTTTGATCTCTGGTCAAGGAGATATGAATTTTTGAAGTTAAGCTATTTTTCTGGACGAAAATCTGGGCAACGTTGAGAAAATCTAAAACTGGGAATGAACCATGATGTTCTAGGTTCTTGGAATATTTTTACTTGAAAATAGACATTTCAAGGGTCATAAGGAATTTTACGTAACCTCGTTTTGATTTTTCTAGAATTAAATATGATTTTTAAAATTTACTGAAAAATCTGCCCAGAAAATCCAATACTGCGTTTTTAAATAAATGTAAGGGCAAAATTGTAAATAAAAAATCCACCAAGGGTAGAGAGGTAAATAGAGGTGTAAATATCTCTTAGAATATTATTCTAAGTGATATGGTGATATGTTAGGATATCCGAGAAGTCCGGGGCCGGATTCAAAGGTCGGGCATATTGCTAACTACACAGAAGGAAGGTATGTTCGCGTACTAGTAACTTTAACTCTGATGTGTCTTGTATGCATGTATGTGATGGAATGATTCATAAAGTGATGGACAAGACTAGGTCTTAGGTCATGCACTGTGACTTAGGTCACCTGTTTATACATTCAGCTTTATATGAGTTATAGTCTTGATAACGCCGTTGAGTTTTCCTAGCGCTGAGGACACGAGGGGCCATCGTGGCACTGGTTAGTGCAAACATGGATGACTTTACATGTGTTGTGTGCTATGTACTGTTGTTGTGTTAACATTATATCTGTTGTGTGCTTATGTACTGTTGTAATCTTACATCTGCTGTGTGCTTATGTATTGCTGTAATGTCATGAACATCTGTTATACATATACTGTTATACTTTTCATATGAGGTTAACTGTTATCTGAGGTCCAATGGGTATTGGACCTCAGATATGTCCAAGGTTCAGGAAAGGAACCAGGGTCGGAGAAGGCACCAGTAAAGGGAGCCGAAAAAGGCACTGAAGGATGAAGCCGAAGAGAGGCACCGATGGACGGAGTCGTGAGGAGGCACTGGTCGAGACAAGAGCAGGAAGAAGTTTAACAGAGCATTCCTTCTGGCATGGATTTAATGAAGTTATTTCAAACCTTTTGGTGTCTAAGGAAGGGTTTCATCTATGTGGTTTAGTCAATAAGTCGCCGTAAACTTGGTGAGACTTCCACTAGACTCCGACCTGGCCAATTGGTTTGTTTGACTGAGTTAGGTTCATTGCCTCAAGTCTAACTAAGGCTTGGTTTGAGGTTGTATAGTTAACATAAAGATTTGTAATTATACAAAGCTCTATACTAACGTATCACATGAATATTCCTTAGAGAAATTTTTAATATACCAGCTTATGTCGGGACATCATCATATGTCTGGGCATTTTATAAGTTACTCATTATCCAAATGTAATCACATGCTCTCCGTTCCGCATTACTCTGAGTGGTAGCACCTCAAACTCTGTTGATTTTTCTAAAACTAAGTGTCAACCGACACCATTTGAAGTATGGAATTTGGGGTATTACAGATTTAGTGCCTCATCATAATCCAACATGTTGTTAGATTTTTTTAAATTTAATTTGATAATTTAAAATATTGAATTATACTAATTAAAAAAAAAGGTTACCTTTTTCCTATTACTCTTACAAAAACATGTGGGAAGATAATGATATCTCCAACAATTAAATTAATTTAGGAATAATGCCGCAACTCTTGGTTCTTTCTTTTTCTTTCTATCATCTTCCCTCAGAATTGTCACCCTCTAACACTCTTTTCTTTTTCCTTCTTTTCTCTTTCACTTTTTGTTTTTGTTTTTAATTTCCCACATACATGAACAGCCCCCTCTTTTTCTTTCTCTTCTTTCAAACAGTTCCCACATGCGATGCACAATATTTTTGCTCCTAGCGACCCTATCTACTCCTACAGGATCTTTTGCATGACACAGTGACTGTATTCACAATCCTTTTTCATAGTTTCGTTGCCATCGGTGGTTTTTGCTTTGGAGCCAATAAACTGTGAATTAGGGGCACTGTCGTCATATATTAACATATTCAAATCTTTTAATAATATTCAATGATGATAAAGAAACCAAAATAAAGGAGAGCGTTGTACATCTATTGCGCCGTCTTTGATTAAACCAGATTTTAATATTCTCTTTCATGATTAATTTGGGGGAATTTAATGTATTTCTTATACCATTATTATATGATTAAGCACTAATATGAGTTAGAAATCGACACTTGTATTGAATTAAGTCTAATTATGGGTAAAATGGTCAAAATTTGTTAATTATTCATGCAAATAATTTTTTAGATTTTTTATGCTACCTTGTGTTCAATCTTGCATTGTAAGTGTTTTGGAAGAAAAATGGAGAATGTGGAAAATATCAATTGCGTTAGAATTAATATTTTTGTAGACTATGAAAAATTATTGAAAATGCCCCAGAATTTCTATAAACTTAAAATCAATGAAGAAAAGGGCCAGATAAAACTATAGTTTTTGAAAATTATAGTTTGGCCCACAAAAGTTTCGAAATGTTAATTTTAGTTCCTCCATGAACTTTTGAATATTTTTATGTTGGTCCCTAGTCAAAATGCAGAGCAATTAGGTCATCTTCTTCCTCAACATTTTGTAGAGCTCCAAGGCCACAAAGAATGCGCAAGATCGAGCTCATATTGGAGTGCACTCGACCTTCACCTTCTTCTTCTTTCCTCCCCAGCGCGACCTTTGATTCATCGTCACCATAAATCTTTGTCACTGGCGAGCTTTAGAGCTTGAAAAGATAGCTAGAAGCCCGACATTGAGGAGGCTATGCTGCGAAAAAGAAAAGAAGGAGAGAGATTCAGATCGGAAGTTGGAATGGAGAGGTTAAGAGAAGAGAGAAAGAGATGAAGAGCCACGACCACCATCGAGGACTTCCTTCCTTACCACTGCTAGCATCTTCTATTCTCTTCAACACTTCTCTGTTCTTCACTGTCAAACCACTGTCAACACCATCATCGTCTTCTCTAACCACCTTTACCTTCAGTCACCTTCCCCCAATGGTTCCCCTCTCACTTCTACCATCCCACCTTAGCCTCATTCTCCGTAGGCTTTGTTCTCATGTCACCACCTCAATCTTCCTTCCTCCACCTTCACCTTCACCTTCCTCCACGCCATCTTCACCATCAATTTCACCTCCATTATCACATCATAGGACCTTTACTCATCTTTTCTTAGTCAATCAGATTCGTTCCATGGGTGTTTTGAGATTTGAACGAGTTGCTGCTACATTGTGCTTCATGAATGGCTAAATCTCTTGCTTCTTGGTGATTAGGATGGGTCCTTGAGCTCAATAGTCATATAGGGGATTTTTTTTTTTTTTAATATCATTCCATTAGTCTGAAATTTTATATTTAGTTTCCTAGTTTTAGGAATGATTGGATATGATTTTGGAACTGAGATTGATGTTAATTAGTTTTTATTGGTTTGATATTGATAGTTGAGATTGGATTTTGTAGTGTACAAATTACATATGTTTGATTTCTTTGTGGTTGCAATGAAATTATGTTAATTAGCATGTTATTGTCTCGTTAATGTGGTTGATTTGTAGCTTTTAGGGATTGCTTAGCACTCAAATTTAAGAAGACTCATGTTGCATAATTCCAATTTCAATTACATATTAAGTTGTTTTAAACAATATTTCAGGAGGTATTATTTAGTTATGCTTGTAGGAACTATGTTAATTGGAAATATTAAACGCAAGTGTTATCCTTGAGATTTTACTCAAGACTTAATGAAATTTTAATTCTCATAATATTTTTAAGTAAGGATAGCCACTTTTTTGTTACAAAGAGCATCTATCACTCATATTCTCCAAATCCTTCCATTCACTCATTCACAATTTTTATAAAAAATTACAAAAAGAATAGTTTAGCATTTAATTAAATTTCATTTCTTTTTTAGTTATTAATTTGAAAAAAAAACTAAATTTTTTCCCCTTGTTTCATTATATTTGCATTGCAGTTCGATCACTTACGAATCTATAAAAGGTTCCTTGAGAATAGAGAATGATTCTAGATTTTCCTATACGCTAGTCTTTGGTTAATTTTTTATTATAGACCTCAAAGATAACACACCAAAGGTTCTCATCAGTCATGCAGAAAACTACCCGTAGGCCGTAGTAGCAAATACAACTGTTGGGAGCAAAAACATTGTTTAACACATGTAGGAACAGTTTGTTAAACGGTCAACATCAGTTGACTTAATAGCTATGACTTTTTTTGCATCATTACAAAAAAAAAAAAAAAAAAAAAAAAAAAAAATACTTGTATTTTTGCATCAAAGTAAATACTATTATACCAAGTGCACATAAAAAACAATTAATGGGTAAATTACAGCGTAACACAATTAATAATTGAAAAGAGAAGTCTCATGAATAACATGGTAACGTGAATAGATGGGTTGATTTTAATTTTCTATGATAAATGAACCAAATTAATAATAAAGCTTTAACATAAATATATTAATTTGATGGTTGCCTAATTAATAACTGAAAAGCGAGTCACACACATTATTGTCAAACTTGTGAGTTGACTCTTCGAGTTTACCATTCTTACGTTTCTAATTTACAAAAACGAGTTAAGTTAGTGGTAAACTTGTGCTAGTTGTAAACTCTCTAAATTCACGAGTTTATATATTGAATTTACAGTTTCTAAGTTTCTAACTCACAAAACTATGTTAACTTATTCTTAAACTCGTATTATTATTATTTTTTGATTTGACCATACTTAGCTTCTTTATATAGAAAATTTATAGAAATTTCTTTATTAAATATAATAAACGATGAATGTTGATGGATTTAATTTCAATTATTTGGATTTAAAATATATTTAAATCAAATTGTTGTCATTTTATATTTTAATTATTTAATTTTACACCAAGTAATACCTATTTACTAATAAAAATAAACTCTTACGAATTTACAATTTGAGTCACGACACAAGTTTACGCCAATCACAAGTTTACTTAAACTCGTGAGTTTGACAACCTTACCACACGGGTCACAGTTAATGTAATCACGTGAATATATATATTCATTGGTTTGTCATGAGAAATGAACCAAATCAATAATATGTGAATATATTGATTTCATAGTTACACAAGATATGATAAAAGTTAATATTTTTCCATTAATTATTATAAGAGACGTTTTTAATTAATTCACTCATTTGACCCTCTCAGCAATAAATGAACCGAATTAACGAAGGTCAAGTAATTTTGTTTTAATTTGTGAAAAATATTTTTATGGAAAACACGTCGATTTCTCTTAATATTCCACAAAATAATTCTTAAATTAAAATACTAGACTTCAAAAAATAAGTTTTATTATATAAATAGGGGGAATACATTTTTTAACTTAATAACAAGTTTAAAATATTTGTATTATAATCACTTATTTTTAGTTAACATGTGTCTAAATAGTTGTTAAACAATATTTATGCTAAATGGGGATATTACGGTAAAGAAAACATTAATAATGTGATTCAACAATTAATTAATAGTAATTAAACGAAAAAAAATCCAAAAAATAAAAGGGCTAAGCATAGGTTTGGTTCTCTAGATTTATAGTAAATTTTTTAAATTAATAAATTATCATTTTAGCTCCTTGATATTAACATGTTAATTTCATTAGAAAAATGGTGACTCGGAAGTTAAATGGTGATTTGCAACGCTAACAAAGCCAGATTAAATTCTGATCGTTTAATATAATATTTTTATATTTTGAAAGATAAGTTACTAAGGCTTTGTTTGGAAGTTCCATTTTGGAGGGAAAGGGAAGGGAAGGGAGGGTTTTAGTAATTCATTCCCTTGTTTGCAAGTTTTAAAAATAAGAGGGGAGGAAATCAGATATTTTTACAAATCCCCCAAAATCTTCTTTCTTCTAAAAAATAAAATTCTCCCAATATATGGGGTTTAAAGGGGGAAAATAGATTAATGACCCTCATCCCTGTAATCTTGTATCTCTATTATTTTGACGGAGTTAAGCGTGCAGCTGCCCTTTTTGGGGCCAGCAGCAGTTCGCATGTTACAAAATCAACAGCGTGGCGGAAAATAAATAAATAAATTACATGAATCAAAGGTTTGTCCAAAATTTCAACATCGGTATCATCTAGGAGGAAGGGAGATTTCGCTTTGCCCATGGATTGTGGGTGAACCTAACCCTTTTCCTAAAATTTCATTTATATCAGGAAAAAAAAAATCACATGAAACAGTCCTACTACTATTTAATTTGTGAATGTTGCAATTCCTTATAAATAATACTCCCTTTTGTCTTTAATATAAGACATTATATATTTAAGAAGTTGACTTTGATCTTAAATATAACGCATAATTTTTATATATGTCAATATTTTTCTAATTTATCTTTATCAATCATTTCTCACTAATGATTAAGGATGTTTAAATCTCAATAAATTTTAAAATAACAAATCATATTCAATTTCAACTAGTTATGGAATTATGTATAATTTTATATTTTAGGTTGTAGTTTTATATACTTAAATCATTATGTACTAAAAAAGTATATATAAATTATTATAGAGAGAGAAATGTTTTTTAGGGGAAAATATTTTTTGAATATAAAAATTACATAAATAATTTTTTTAGAAAATTTAAATTTAGATTTATTTGTAAAGTATAATAATTATATTAATTTTTAAAGAAAATGATAAAATGGTAAAAATAACTCATTAATCTCTCATCTTCCTCCCTTACTATGTTTTTAACTCCCAAACAAGGGAAGAAAATATCCTCCATTTTCCTTCCCTCCTCTCCCCTCTCTTCTCCTTGCATCCTCTTCCTTTCCCTTGCATCCCCTTCCTTCCCCTTCCCTCCCTTCCCTCCAAACTCTCAAACAAAGCCTGAGTTTGAGAGTTTAGATCTGACGTAGGTTTTATTTTAAATGTTTTTATTTTACAAATTTGAAATTAAAGATTGATTTGTCAACATTTAATTGCGAGTCATTGTACTATTTAAAATTGTTGAGTCAACATTTTTTGTTTATAAGATTAATAGTATTAACATTAAAGACTAAAAATTATACTTTATAAAATTAAAGAACTAAACTAAAACTTGAAATAATTTTTTGTAAGATCAAACAAATACTTTAGCCAAGACAAATGGATTGGTTTTAAGTGAAGTGTCCAAACTGCACTTTACAAAATGGAGTTTTTAGAAAGAACATGCTTGAAGGTTTAAAAAACCGAAAATAACTTTTTCCCAATACGATCATTCAAAAATATATTCTTATAAATCTCGTGGGTCTGCACATTGCTTACTTAGCTAATTTACATGCTTATGTGGCGCCCTTGATGATATGCTTATATATAGTCATGATTATCCTTGTGTGTGGTTCATTGAATTATTTCGGTTCACTGGATTTTTGTCTTGGATTGGTGATCTACTTACGTGTCCATGATTATCTTTTTATGAGGTTCATTGAATTGTTTCAGTTCATTGGATTTTATATCTTGGATCGTGTGTGTTCATTAGAAGTGGTCAGCTCATCATTGAGTTGTTTTGTTTCATGGGTTCTTGTGTATGGATTGTGCATGTTCATTTGGATGTGGTGAATTGGTTATTGAATTGTATGGTTTGTGTCAAATGTAAAATAACAATTTTCATATTTAGTTGAAGGGATAAGATATTGTTACTACCAATTAATATTACTACCAATATCACTATTGTTGGGATCCGTACACGCTAAAATGGATTAAAAAACTTTATGAATCCCATCCGAGGATCACTCAATAACATTTAAATTAAGGCGAAAGGAATCTGAATATTACCTACGCGCCGAAACGGTATGCGTCTCTTGAGCTTTTGAACGGTGGGGTACCTCCTCGATCGGTAGAAGCCGACTCTATGAATCGCCTTCCTCTACCCGGTATCCACACGAACAATCTCTCGAACATGGCTACGGCGATGCTAGCACCTTTTTGAGTTGTGCGTCTCTCTCACTCACTCTAGGGTTTTCTCGCGGCTTTCTAATATGCTCGATAATAGTTCCATAAGTTTTTGCAAAACCAATCGGCGTATTATATTCAAAATTAATCCTCATTAATTTTGAATTTTGAATTTTGAATCTGATTAAAATATATTAATTAAATCTATCGATAGATCTAATCTAATATATTTATTTAATCTGAATTAAAAGCCGTTTAAAATTTGAATTTTGGATATGGATTAAAAAATATATTAATTAAATCTATCTAATAGATCTAATCTAATCTATTTATTTAATCCAAATTAAAAGCCTTCGATTTAATTTTATCTTTATAAATTAAACCGAGAAATGATATCTATCTATTTAATTAAATCTAAGATACTATATCTCAATTTAAATTAAAAAGATATATGATATTTTTATTCAAAAATTAAATGAGATACAATATCTCTATTTGTTTTAGATATTTAATTTATCAAATAAATTAAATACAAAACAAATATTATATAATAATATTATAATCTCCATTCAATAATATTATTATATTATTTTTGAATTTAACATAATCATATTAAATTCGGTATTCATTAAATCTTAGATTAATCTAAGATTCAATGAATCTGACATTTTTGCTCGTATTAGGTTATTCTTGTATGCGACCTATGAGTTCATGAGATTGACAATGGGCCAATATCGTACCAGCCCACAAGTTGCAAGCGGCCTCGCAAGACATTGCGACTACCCAATTCACATGGGGATCGATGACACGATACAACCTATCGTACAACCATGTCACGTCCCTTTTGTCACGCGATAATTTGGTCAAGGATGAGGCATGGATAATATCAATTTCCTGTTTTTGACCATTACTTTCTTGATTCTTGAGTAGTCTAATAAGTGAAATGGAAACTCCTTTCCATCATAGTATGCCATACATTTCTTAGACTCACTCATCAAGGGGCCCAAGATTATCTCTACAAATGTGAGGGACAAATTCTATCTTGACCATTCACATTCCTCCGCATGAAAACCACTGACCCAGATCCTAGCCTTTATCATCACCCGGTCAAAGGTAACTTTTGACTAGGTCAAAGGTCAGTGACTCATCATGTAGAAATCCATGATGATCTCAGGTCATAGGGCGTTGTGACGCCGTTATACATGAGATAAGCTTATGACTTAATCCATGCAGCTTTCTTATAGTGGGTCGGTTCAGCCCCTTGTACACTTACAAGTGCCCATGACTTTGATTTGTATCTTCATACCTCATCAAAGTCATACAGGTCTTATCTCATCTTCGCTCCCACGTAGATAACCGACCAGGGACATTAAGGATAATCTATAAGATATATTCAGGGATACGGTGATCATTATAAACATGAGAATGAAATGATAACTAAATGGAGAACAATGACTTGCCCCTAGGGCATAATTTCCAACAACTATCAGTGTGTTTCACCTTAGATCAAAATCAATCTCAATAGGAGAGAGAAATGATAAAGCTAGATGAGATTATGATCTAATGATAAAACACACTGGTAGTCATATTGGTAGTAATACTAATTGATAGTAATAATATCTTATCCCATAGTTGAAACCTCTTTCTGTTATATGGTTTGTTAGTTAGTTACTTATATTATGCTAGCACATTTTATGTAAGTACTTGGTTATCATTAATCAAAGATACATATTCCACTTTTCCCAATTTATTCCGTCACATGGTATCAAGGCATTTTTAATTCTCCATTGTCAACTTTTTTCCTTTTCCGTTGCCCCTTCTCTTCTATGACCTTATTTCCTTATTTGCCATTTCTTTCCTCTCGAAACCCTTGCCATGGCCGCCGATTCTCTGACAGACCAAACCAATCCATTCTACTTTCATCCCAATGAGAATCTGGCTCTAGTCCTCAACGCATTGCCGTTTGATGGTTCGAATTACCACAGATAGGCAAGGGCCATGCGAATGGCTTTGCTTTCAAAGTATAAGCTCAAATTTGTTGACATAATCTCTCCTCCGTCGATTATTGACCCTCTATTTTCGACTTAAGAATGATGTAACAACCTTATTCAAGGTAGGATCACGAAGTCACTTTCTCCAACCATAGCGAAAAGCATCCTCTGGTTCAATCAAGTGTATGGATTTGGACCGATCTCTGCTCTCACTATTCTCAGTCTAATACGTTTCGAATAGCAGATCTCCAAGAAGAAATCTCTAGTCTCAAACAAGGTAGCAAGAATGTTAGCGAGTATTACACTCAATTAAAGATTCTCTAGGATGAACTCTGTAACATTCGTTTTCTAAATGCTTGTTCATGTGGTTCATTATTGTGAGTGCTCTTCATCATTGTGAAGAAGATCATGTTATATAATTCTTGAAGGGATTGCACAAGCAACACCGTCCAGTCAAATTGAAGATCATATTGCTTGACCTTCTCCTCCAATTAACCGTGTTTTCCCTTGTTCTCCAACAAGAATGTGAGCTCTCTATTTCCTGTGAATCCAATGTATTGATGGAAAAAACATGTCGGTCCTTTGCTCTAGTTATGGAAACTCTGGTTCTAAGCATAATAATAGTAATAATGCACATATTTTGGAAAGTTTCGTCATATCGAGGACATATGCTATCGCAAACATGGCTTCCCGCTTGGATTCAAATTTTGTTCCTCTTGTTTTTCTACTGGGGTGAATCAAATTTCCTCTCTAGCTTCTAGTAAAGTTCAAGAAATAGCTACTACAAAGGTGTATCTCCCAAATCAATCTTCTTCAATAGCCTCTACTTTACCACAACTGTCTGCATATCAATACCAACATCTCCTTCATCTCTTAAATTCACCAGTCTTCCACACCATTAATTAATCACCTCATTACTTCTACTCCTGGAAAAGGTATCTGTAATTCTTTTTCTTTTAGTAATCTAGCCACCTGGATCATTGATTTTGGAGCTACTGATCATGTCTATTGTTCTTTGGAGTTATTTTCTTCCTACAATCCCTTTCTCTAGTTTTTGTAAGCCTCCCTATAGGATCAACCATTGTTGCTTGTTTTTCAAGAACTGTGACTATTTCTTCCTCATTGGTTTTTGCAACTGTAACACCCCAAATTCCATACTACTTATTGTGTCCGTTGACATGTAGTATTTAGGAATACGGTGCTACAAGTTAGAATAAAGCGGAACGGAGAGCATGCATTAACGTTTGAACAATGCGTAACTGATATAAAATGCCCAAGCATATGCTGGTTAAATTAAATATCCCGAAAGAATATTCATGTGATACAATTACAGACTCAAATACTGGTCTATCTAGACCTATGGCTTGGAACCCAACTCAGTTAATCAAACCCATTGGCCAAGTCGGTGTTTAAGTCTAGTGGAAGTCTCTCCGTCTTTTAAGGTGACTTATGACTGAACTACATAGACCAACCTTTCCTTAGTTTAAGCACCAAATGATTTGAAATAACTTCATCATATTCATGCCAGAAACTATGCTTTGATGAACCTCTTCTGGCATTCGCCCTGACCGGTGCCTCTTCATGTACTCCATCCATCAGTGCCTCTTCACGCTCCATCCACTGATGCCTCTTCCTGACTCTCTCCATGTCATCTTCTCGATCTAGGTTCCTTTCCTGAACCTTTAGTGAGGTTTGAGATTCAATACCTATTGAATCTCAAGTAACAATCAACCTCTATAGTAGATTTAACAACATATGACTGATATTTATTACATTTCAGCATCAACCATACATAGTACACAGCAAATGTAAGGTTACAACAATACATAACACACAGTACATGTAATGTTAACAACACAACAATACATAGCAAACAACAAATGTAATGTTTACAACGTTTGTGCTCACCAGTGCCATGACTTCGTGTATCTTGAATCCTAGGAAAACAACCCTACGGTATTATCATGACTATAACCCGTAGAAAGCTGAATGTATATAAACAGGTGACCTAAGACCCATATCTTGATTACGGTGCATCGCTCAAGACCTAGTCTTGCCCATGACTTCATGAATCATTCAATCATATATAATCATACAAGATATAGATGATTATAGTTACTAGTATGCAAACATACCTTTCTTCCACGTAGTTAGCAATACGCCCGACCTTTACATCTGACTCTGGACTTTCCAGATATCCCATAACGTTATTGTCGTATTATTTCTTTTTCCGTGATATTATAATTAATATCATATTTCTGAGGATAATATCAAAAAGGATATTTTCACCTATTTTGACATTTCTACCCTTGGTGGATTTGTTATTACAATTTTGCCCTTTTATTTTTTCAAAAACACAATTTCCAGTATTATGCCTAGATTTTTCACTAAATTTGAAAAATCATAACTAATTCTATAAAAAAAAAAAAAAAAAAAAAAAAAATTACGTGCTTCAAAAATCCTCATGACCCTTGACATGCCTATTTTCAAGAAAATATATTCCCAGAAGCCAAAATATCAAGAATCATGCCCAAGTTTAGCGTTTTCAAACACTGCTCAATTTTTAATTTCAAAAATAAGGCTTAACTTCAAAAATATATTACTCCTTGTGTATAACTCAAAACGTTACATATTTTATATCAATAGAAATCCCTATATGTCTACTTTATTCTTGTAAAATTTCATGATTTTTAAAACTCATTTGATACATAAAATAATAGCCACAAAGTGACTGACTTAACAACCCAATTTTCTGGAAATTTTCACAATTTTGTTCCATTAATATCAAAATTATTTCCTGACATGTTTTTACCCCAATTTTGCGTTTTAAATGCAATGGAGGCCTTAAAAACCTGAAAATGAATTTTTCTAACAATTTCCTAGGTTAAACTACTATTTTACGAAGAACTAAAAAACTAAAGTTTAAGAACTCACTTTTGATGCTTTTGGAAATTTCTCCTATTTCCCTCTCCTTTTCCTCTTGATTTCGTTCAGCTCTCCCTCTGTCTAGGATCAGTTGAGCTTATTGTCGTGTGAAGGAAATGGAGAAGAGACCCTTGCTATTTATAGGCAAAATAGCAAACCATTGTGGGTCCGACAAATGCCAAGAGTTCCAACTTTTCTTCCTTCTTCTTGCCTAATTATCCAAATCAGCTCTCATCCTCTCCCTTCAATATTATGGTCGACGTCCCCTCTCTTTTTCAGCCCTAGGATGACTTCTCCATGTGGCTATTTCTCATTGCTTCAAGTCTCTTATTGGTTCAAGCAATTTTGTGAGGATTAAGTTAATTTCCTAAGATATTATCTTACAAATACTTGGCTATCATTCATCCAACAAGGTCAACTAAAAATGTGGACTTTTGGGGCATATGTACTAAGTTAACTACCATCCTAAACAAAATCTTAATTTCCCTTTTATTACATGTGTCAAATAAGATTTGTTGGTTAGCTAATCATGGTCATTAGTGATTTATTACCCAAGCCTAATTCTTTATCTTTGGCCCTTAACGAACAGCCTTCTTTTGATGCTTTTAATTTACCTATAATTAAATTGAAGAATTATGTCACTAATCTCATTTAGTGCAAGCTTATTTGCCAATTTTTCTAATTGACACTTAATTTAATTAAGTGTTTTTATAATCTTTCCATGGCTGTTTTAAACGAGAATAACCATTATTATATATGACTTTATGTCACATATGTTAACCAATTTAATATGGTAACATATCCCTAAGATATAAGATTTTTGATAAATTGAAAAATTGGGTATTATAGCATAAATGCTCCTCATCTTCCTAATTTTTCTTTCAATATCATGTATGCTTCTCGTATAACCAATTTTCTCAATTATTCTCTAACCTTTTCTTCTCATTCTTCTCAAATACACTCACTCAAACCTTCTCTGATGATTGGTCCACCTAAACTCCTTAGAGGGCTATACATTTTGAATGCATCTATGATTGGCTCATCACAGTCTCCTTAGATTCATTCGGCTAATACCTCCACATTACTTATGATTACGTCATCTTTATGATTTGACTTTTTCTATTTTACACAAGCAAGTTTATGATATTTCCCGTACCCCCCACTCCCTTATATGTGATACTTGCTACTTTACTAAACAAAAACAAAATACTTTTCCCATAAGCACAAGTTCATGTAATAAAATCTTTGATTTGGTACATACTGATATTTGGGGCCCTTTCTCTGTTCCTTCTGTTCAGGGCTACCGTTACTTTCTTAGAATTGTTGATGATTACTCTATATATACTTGGTTATTTTTGCTGCATAACAAGTTTGAAGCTAGAGTTCACCTTAAAAAATTTTCCATACTTGTTGAAAATCAATTTTCTACTTCAATAAAGGCTTTGTGAACTGATAATGGTCCTAAATTTCATATGTGATGAGTACTATTTGTACCATGTTTTCGTTATAATGCGTGACGGTTTGTATGGTGAATCTGAACTTAAATGTATCTAATCTGAGTAAATATGTTATAATTCATGCATATAGGGAAATGTATGATGAATCTCATAAATTGTGGTAACTGCATAATTATCCCATACATGTGCATAAGAAAAGGACAAGTTTGAGGTTTACCGTGAAAGCACATAGCATAGCAGTACAATGCTATAGCATCTGGGAAGCCATGACGAGCCAGCAATACAACGTGACCAGAATGCTATAGCATCGTAAGTGAAGCAATGCTATCCGCCTTGTGTTCGACTTTTCTCGAGGCTATTTCGGAAATCAAGTGTAGGTGTTTAGACGGCGGTTGGATTCTACTAGGTTGAATGAGAAGATGTGGAGGACCAAAGATAAGATTCGGCGAATCACAACGGTCATGTAATCTTTAGATTTACACATTTATCACAACGGTCATGTATTAAATTATTAAATTTATTGGTTGGTTTTAATGCATGATATACATATATATATATATATAATAGATATTATTTTATTTTTTATTTTTATTAGGAACTAACTAAATGAAAATATGGTTAGATTTCTTCACGTAACTATCAAAATTATAGGCCACATACTAGGAAATAGCTATAAATATGAGATATAAATACATACATATATATGTACACACACTACAAAAAAAATAACTTTTGGTGACGACTTTTGGCAGCGACCTTGAATGTCGCCGCTGAAAGTCTACTTTCAGTGGTGACAAAGAGTCGCCGCTGAAAGTATTGACTTTCAGTGACGACAATTTTTGTTGCCGCTGAAAGTCTAACTTTCAGTGGCGAATTTATTTTGTCGCCGCTGCGACAATTTTTGTCGCCACTGAAACTTAGTTTTCAGTGGCGACTTTTATATGTCACCACTAAAAATGTCTTTCAGTGGCGACTTAATATCGCCACGGAAAACCTTATTTGTAAATTTTTCAGACACTATGTCGGCCAGCGGCTCTTATTCCCATTTTCATTCATTCATTTCAATCAAACACTCCCTCTCTCCCAAATTCATTTCGCCTAAACACCTCTAGAAGCAAAGGCAGAGACAAGATTGAAAGATGGAGAGACGGAGGAAGACGAAGAGAGCGCGAGAGGAGCCAGAGGTGTTGAATTTCACACTCATTTCGAATAACAGCCCCTTTTCCCACACTTCTCATTCAGTTTTGTCTTTCACAAAATCATAGAAGGCGAAAGTGAGAGTTGAGTCCGAGGGTGGGAGTCGGCGATCAAGAAGGGAAGAGGAAGAAGGAGGACACCGATTAAAAGCTTGGATTTGGGTTTAGGTAAGCTTCTTCATTCCCCTCCCATCTCTGATTTTCGGTCGTTGCTACTGTTTGGGTTAAAGGAAATAGCAGAAAATTGATTAAATGAGATGGGAAACCGATTAAGTAGATTGTGTTGCACGCGATTTGGTTTTTCTGTTAGGTGATTTTCGGATTCCAATTTTCCCTTTCTCTGCGTGTCACTGCTCTGTGATTGCCGAATCGGGGTTCATTTTTCTGGGCGTATAGATGTTAGTTTATGAATAACTTTGAAGCCCAAGGATTCTTTTCTGATCTGGTTTACTAATTTGGTGCTCTTGTGCAGTCGGGTTTCAGTTCTGAATCAATGGGTATGAGCTTGATATATATATATATATATTGTATGAAGATGAATGATAGTTGAATCTGAAATTGAAGGCAGAAATTTAAGACAAATACCACTATTTGATATGTTTAAGTGAGGAATTAGGGTTCTGAATTATTTATTTCACCTAATCCTCGTGTAGAAGCTCTTGAGATGTGCTCAAGGGAAATAGTATTAAATTTCATGAATTTTCCCTTTTCCCTGTTCGGTTAGTCACTGTTCTGATATGTAGGAGTTGGATTTTGCTTCAATGTGTTTAGAAGAGATTTTTGTGTAGGATAAGCGCCTAACATTGACAATTTGAATCCTGAAAGGTCTGGTTAGTTTTGCCCCCCACTCGTATTGAAAATATTTACACACTATTCTGTTTTATGCTGCAATTGGCAGTAATTATATTTAAATTCTTCAAAACTGAGTTTACCTCTAGTACAAGAAGTGACCTTTAGACTCCTCCCCCTTCTAGAAAACAAAGCTTTTCCTTGGGGAATAGAATTGCCTTCTTTTATTATGATGATGGAAAGCATGGATTATTATTACATTTGTTGCCTTGGGGAATAGAACTACCTGTGCTTTAATGTATCAAATTTTCTTTTTATGAGTGGAAAGTTGGTAATTAAAATATGAAATTGATCCTTTCTTCCTTTTATTCAAATTCAAACAGCTTTTTGCAACATAGGAATCCATGTCTGGTTCATTATCTTGTATGCATGTTAAATTTTCAACAATTTTTGTTTCATGCATAGTAATTAAGTCTGTGTTTATGTATAGACTCAGGATTTCTTAGGACATTGGATTCTAGCATCAAGCGCAACATTGCAGTTATTAAGAAAGTGAAGCAGATCAATGAAGAGCAGCGAGAAGCACTGATGGATGAGTTACGAAGTGTCAACTTAAGCAAATTTGTCAGTGAAGCTGTGGCAGCTATATGCGAAGCTAAGCTTAGATCATCGGATATACAGGCAACAGTTCAAGTGGTTGCTTTGCATTTTTCTTTCTTCTCATCATTTTCTTTTGGGCATCCTGCATTGCTTTAACCGAGTCATGTTTGGTTTCTTGTTTGTACATATTAGAAATGATTTCCTAGTAAAATGGAGGTTCTTTGTTTAATTCTAGTTAACATTTTAAGGGACAGTAATTTTGCATGTACCTTGTTTAGATTGTTGCACAAATCTATGATAAGTATTCTAAATCCTCCAATGGTACAAAATTTAAACTTTGAAGTGGCAGATAAGTATTCATGTGTTTTCTTCAGCTGTCATCTAGCTTGCTGAATCCCATGATTATAGGGATTGATTAAATCCCAGATTAAGCAGGAATCCCATGATTATAGGGATTGATTAAATCCAAGATTATAGCGGATAATTAGGATTATTATTTCAGATTCTTTCCTGATTATATAGTGATTGTATAGTATCAAATCTGGATCTCATTCAGTATTATTCTTTCTGAGCGATACATTTAAAGACTACTTAATCCCTCTACCCCAAAAAAAGAATAAAAGAGAGGACTACTTAATTCATTGCAAATGATGTGGCATCTTGGTAGATTGTTCTTCCAATATGGTGCTACTTATTAATGTGATTTTACTCCTCAAACAGACTATGGAATTCATTGCAAATGATGTGCAGCCAGATGGCAATGACTGCTCTCTCCATGTGTGCTGCCCATTAGCATTAGATGTGGCCTCTGTTAATTAAATTTTGCATTTGTATGTCTTTGCGTCTAAGTGTACAATATGTAGTTCTTTTAGGGAAGTTAGAGTTTTGGATAAAATATGATGTTGTGGCTATGTTGTGATGATTTCATTGTTTTCACTCGTCATACTTTTCTGTTTGTACTTTACTGCTTTTATTCAAATTAAATAATGAATTTTTGGGTTTCTATGTGCTATCTCGTTTTGGAGAATAAATGGTAAAATTGCTTGTGTCATATGCATATCATTGTTCATATCAAGTTTGATACTATATTTCAAGAATTTTCTCCTGGTTCCAATGGACGGATGACCACAATGGGTGTATATGTCCATGATTTACTTCTTGGACAGGGCAATTACTACTAAATCTATCACACTATTTTACCTGGATATGCTTCCTAGTAATTCTGTTTCTGGCACATGCTCTCTTGTTGCTTGTGGAATTAAATCATCAAATGATATTGGCAAAGCATACCCTAAACACTTGATAATGAGATTGTTCAATTTTTTTTTTTTTGGTCAAACAGTAGCAAGCTAAAATTTCATGTGACTCTACTGTCATTGGATGCTTAATTTTGATTTTTCATGGTTTCGGGCACTTTTGTTTGCTTGTCACTTACTATGTCCCGATTTTATCCTTATTGATTAGTATAACTAGATTTTTTGGGTCAAGCTTCAATACCACCTCATTTTGACTCCTGAGGAAATGCATTTATGAGTATGTTCTGCTTTTGTGTTGCAGTACTACTATGACACCCTGTTTCCACGTATCCCTGTTCCTGTAATGAGGCAAGTTGTGGCTAATCTTGAGAAGCTGAAGCTTCCGACCAAACATTCCAGTTCAACAGGGGAATCCACCCATCATGGTTCTGATGATACTGCCCGCCGACCACCTTCTGTGAAAGCATCCCTTTCAGTTGTTCTTTATAGTTTTTTGTTTGATCTTTCCAATGGACAATTTTGAGACCTTGTTTAGAAAAATTTAGTTAATATATTGTTAGTTTCAAATTTCTTATGATCTTAATCCATACTTGTACGGGTTTTAATTTTATCAATTTACATTTTAAATTTTTTTTTTAAATGTCACTTTTGGCAAGCGTTTTAATTTTATCAATTTATATTTTAATTTTTTTAAAAAAAAAAATTCACTTTTTGGTGGCGACAAATGTCGCCACTGAAAAGACTATCGATGTATAATTTTTGTCGCCACTGAAACAAGTATTAGCAGCGACAAAATTGTCACCACCAAAAAATTTATTTGTGGCGACAATTGTCGCCACCGAAACCCTACTTTTGGCGGCGACAACTACTTTCGTGGCTTCTGATGAACTTTTAGTGGCGACAAAAAGTCGCCACTGATAGTCTACTTTTGGCGGCGACATTAAAATGTCGCCACCGAAAGTATTCTCAACAAAGCTTTCAGCAGCGACTTTTTTGTCGCCACTGAAGACTATTGGCGGCGACTTTTGGACTTTCAGTGGCGACTTTTGTCGCCGCTGAAAGTCAATTTTTTTGTAGTGACAACACACACACACACATAAGAGATATATTGTTTAATTTATCAAATTTAATTATGAACTAACTAAATGAAAATACAGTTAAATTCGTCTTTTAACTATCAAAATTCTAGGCTACATACTAGGGAAATAGATAAAAAAATATGGGATACAACGACTGTTTTTATAAAATCAGTTGTTTTATCACAACATTTAACATCTGTTTTATAAAGCAAAAGTTAAATGTTCACTTTTAACGTCAATTTTTAAAGAAACGGACGTTAAAGGTAAGAAAAAAATTACAATAGTGCCACCGCCTACTTCTTAACGTCCATTTTGTGTGAAACAGTCATTAAATATTCTTGCCAAAATTTCAAAAATGCCACCACCTTGTTTTCTATGTCTGTTTTCATTTAGTCGTCATCATTAAATCTACTTTTTGTGGAAGTGCAAGGGTCATTTAGGCTTCTGAAGCTCTTGATTTTGATATGTAGATAATTAATTATGAATTTGTCAAGATTAGTGATAAATTCTGGAAATTTTAGGAAAAGCTGAAAATGAAGGTGAAAAGGGAAATTTTGGTGTTTTGGTAGTTAATAAAAGACTTTTAGTTAAATAAGGACCAGATGGAAATTAACACAAGTATTATTGGAATTTTTGAAGAATTTGGATAAGTGATGAATATTATTTATAATTATAAGAATAGTCGTCACCAGGAGTTTTTAAAAGAATTTGGATAGTGATTATCAGTGTAAAAATTTGCCAGGTAGTAACTATAATCTCACATACTCTGTATAACTGTGTATGCATGTTTTTACCAAATTGTGGATTTGTGTCTGGGACGCGTGTTGTTGTTTTCCTAGCGCTGTGGATACGAAACTTGCTATGTGCTCTGTAGTCATCACTGTGTGCATATATGACTACTTGTTCTAGGAATTGTTGTGTGTATTAGGGGCCTTATTGTGTGTCGTGCCCTATAGTCAATGTTGTGTGCATTATGTGTCTGCGTGTATAATGAATGCTGTATTGTTTATTTTCATGATTGTGGTTGACTATCATACACTATTTATGCATTATACTTGAGATTAATATGTTACTCTAGGATTCTTCGGGATTCCAGCCCCTATTGCTACCTGTGAATTATACAATATATTGGACGTAGCTCTTAGGAAAAAGCAACGGATGTCAACAAATGGAAGTGTCGGACTAATTCTAGATTGTTCAAGGGATTTTTGTAGAAAATTTATGAAATTATATATCATTACCATAGTACACCCCACCCGTTTTGCTCACTGTACTGTGCTATAATGCTTTAATGTGGGATATACTATTGGAAGGGTGTGACAATAAATATTTTCTTTGCTAAATTCTTTTCCTCTTCTGTTAAATCTTCCATTTCAATATCTTTATATTCATCAAATTGAACATAATTAAATCCACAAGGGAAAATAAAGTTGGTTTGAATGTTCAACGTATGGATTCAAATTTCTTCTTTGACTAGCCATTTCCATCAAAAGCATTCAAAGCTATAAACATCAGCTTTATAGGACACTCCCTCAACATTCTTGTAGAATAATTCTGGAGCCATGTATCATATTTTCCCTCTTGTTACCGTCAAAGTGACAATACTATCATCAAAGGAGTATAATCTTGCTAATCCAAAATCTGAAATCTTCGGAGTGAAGTTATCATCAAGAAGAATGTTATGGGGCTTGATATCAAAATACAATATTTGCATATCACATCCATGATGAAGGTAAGCAATCTCACGAGCTACTCCTAGAGATATCTCATATATCTTTTGATAACGCAAGGAGATGCTTTCTTGTTTAGAGAAGATATATTTATCCAATGATCCTTTAGACATAAATTCATAGACAAGAGCTCGCTTTGCTCGTTCCACACAGAATCCAACAAGGTTTACTGCATTAAAATGGTGAGTCCTCGCAATAGTTACGACTTCATTGATAAATTATTGGCCATTTGCTTTGGATTACCCAACATCTTGACAGCAACATCATATCCACTCCTTAACTTGCATTTGTATACAGTGCCAAATCCACCGTCACCTAACTTATCCTTGAAACTTTATTCATCTTCAAATCCTTGTAGGAGTACCATATTGGAATGAGGTTATGAAGTCTTATGAAATCTTTGATGTTTTCAAAAATTGACGCGTGCCTTCTATGGTACGTATAAATCAACAATAATAGATACTAATACGGTGCCAATGGAAAATCTGACTATGACATATGGCACAACACCTTTTCCAGTAAATATTCCCAGATTGATTGCAGCATTTGTTAGAATAAAATCCGTGTCATCGTGGTGATCGTCTATGCTCTTTCTTGCTGTTAGGAGTAGTCCTGGACATTTTTCCCCCGACAAACATCATATAATTAATTGGTTAGTGATAAGATTATGAATGACTAGTTGAAAGTACATAAAAATAATTACTAGGAATTTTTTCCAGCAGGATGTTACACACTAAAAAGGAACCTATATAAAAAAATTGTAACCGATGTTTATAAATAAATTGTATTGTGTTGGACTTTTTAAACTAGTTCTTTAATTATTCGAGCAAAAAAAAAAAAAACTAGTTCTTTAATTAGTTACACATATATGAGCTGAAGGATGCTACATGGATTTATCCACAGGAACCTAATTTGAATCCAAACACTATATGGATTCAGCCAAAGGCAAATAAGTTACTTTCCAAAGCTCACAAAATTGTGAGTTCTAAAGTTCTTTTTTTTTTTTTTTTTTTTTTTTTTTGGCTTTGATTAAAAGTATAGACTTGGTTGTCATTGTTTCTGCTTTTGTTCAATACAAGTTATTGTAATTAATTTGAAAATTAGCTTTGTTCAATAAGTTTGTGTCATTTGATTGTGATTAGATAATGACAATGAGCATTGTTTGAATGCAAAATAACTTGTAATTTGATTGGAATTACGTTGTTTTGGCTATTTCTGGTTTCTATTGTTATTAGATGGTCTGATTATTTCTGATGATCGCAAATAGCTAGAGAGTTTGGAGAAGCTAATTGAATAGGAAAAATGAATATACTGGTTATGTCATGTAGAAAGTTAGATATTTTATATCGATTCTTTTTACTAGTTTTAAAATGATGATTGTAGAAAATAATTTTGAATCAGTGTTAAAAATGTTTTCAATAGTAATGAATACGACATAACTAATCTTTTGGTATTTCTTTTAAATTAATCTTTGGAAGCCTACTAGCTAGTAGCTGCATACACCAAATATTTGTTCTCGATCAATGATTATCTAGCCCTTTTCTCTTTTAAATATATTTGGTCCTAGTTATTTATTTCTGTCACATTTTTTATTATTATCTCTCTCTCTCTCTCTCTCTCTCTCTCTCTCTCTCTCTCTCTCTCTCTCTCTCTCTCTCTCTCTCTCACTCTCACACACACACACACATCCAGCAGCAATCATGGGTGACATCTCGCTGTGCTTATGTTGAGGGGCTTAAAACGAAAAAAAAAAAAAAAAAAAAAAAAAGGTATATGCACTAAATTCCAAATTTGGAAGACCTGAAAGTCATAAAAATGGGAAAACAAAATTATTATTATTATTATTCTTATTATTTGGAATAAGTCTTGAATTCACTACCTCAAAAGAGACATTACAACAAAACAAAACAGAAGCTAATCTTCATCAAGCGCCAAAAACACCAAAACTTTGACCCTCATAATTCCACTTCATTTGCGTTTTATTCCTTATATGTTGATTGGTATTAATTCATCCAGTCCCTATAGTTTCAAAATATAAAAAATGATGGCTTTCTTTTAATTAAGTCAAATAAATCAGGACTATTGTATTTAATTATTTAATGTTTTGAAATCATATCGACTAGGCTAATATCAATTAAAACATAAGAATCTAATTTTACATTGAGCGAAACATTGGGTCCAAAAGAGAAATTTTTCCTACTAAAATCATATGTGGGCAACATATAAAGTATATAGACTGTTATTTATGACATAAATAAGAAGTCAATCAACCAAGTGTTATTTTGATATTGTTGTTAGTTAATTTTAAAAAAATGAAAAAGTTTTGGAATTTACAAGTAACATATAATATGTCTTTTATTCTTTCTTAATTCAATCGCATAACTTTCACATTTTCAGAGAGCAGAATCATTATATTATAAGTCAAAAAAATAAATAAAAATAAAAATATTCTGAAAATTAAATTAAAATTAATAATTATTTAAGAAAATAAAAAAAGGAGTTAAAACGATAAATTGAGAGGGGGGGGGGCGAAGGCCAGAGTAAATGAGACAAAATTCTACCTTTTTCCATTTCATGACGATGATTATTACGAAAGTCAACGACAACGATGATATATTACAAAATAAGTACGGATCAAAGAAATATGAAATATCAATGAAAGAAAAGTTACTCGGATTTCATTTGCATTTCTAACTTATATTTGGTATGTTAAATTACCTATAAACTTACAAAGTCAAAGAAAAAATGACAACAGGCCACTGTCAAAATTGACTAATTGCCGTTACATTTTGTCATGGGGCTCATGTTGTGAAAGCACTCCAAAATATACCTCTAAAAAAAAAAACTAAATAGAAAAAAAAAAGTAAAAATACGGAAACTTTTACTCAAAATGCGTCAAACACTATATGATTGCAATAGGTGCAAAAGTATCTATCAACATGCAAATAAATTAATTATTTCAACTTTGGCAAAACAAGAAACTCCATTAAATTTTATTATAATAATACTAATAATTTTATGGTTAATGTCTATGTTTGGTCCTCTAAATTTACTTTAAATTTTAGTGTAATTCCTTAAATTTATAAAGTTTATTTGCAATCCTTTAATATTGATACTGTTAGTCTCATTAATGGAAAATACTAATTATTTGAACTTAAATGGTTATGTAATTAAATGCTGAAAAACATACTTAATGCTAAACATTTAATGTAATTTTTATTCAGTAAAAAAATATTTTTATTTATTGAAAGAAGGGTCGTTGAATTTAAAATCAGAGGACATCTTCATTAGATTTTATTTTGAATATTTTCAATTTTAAATATTTTAATATGTCATTTTTAATTTCAGAATTATCCTTTAACAAGTTCATTGAGTGAGGCCAATGACATTAACATAAAGGAATTGGTAATACACTTTAAAATGTAAAGAATTAAATTAAAACTTGATGTAAATTTAAGCACCTAACAAATACATTAACCATAAAATTATTAGGATTATAATAGTGTTACGGACCGGCCTAAAAGCCCTAAGTCCATAGCACGGCCCCAGACGAGCTAAGGAAGCGTGATCCGCTAATCATAGGTGGAGATCCGGAAATCTCGGCTAGGCAAGATCCATCCATATCGTAACGGCCTACCGAGATACTCGCCCCATTAATGACACATCCAATTAATGGCATACCCTGGATATCCGCCCCATTAATGGCACGTCTCATTAATGGCATACCCCGGATATCCGCCCCATTAATGGCGCGCCATTAATGGCGTGCCCCATTAATGGCGTGCCCCAGATATCGCACCAGACACCTCTATAAATACAGAGGAGAGGTAACAAGGTGCAAACATTCTAACCTAGACTATTTACATACAGTCTCACTGTGCACACACACCACCCCTTTGTCGGGTGTACGGTGATCCCACGTTCTCCCGGTTATCTCCTCCGTAGATATTCGACCGAGCCTATCCATCCAAGATCAATATACCGCCCTTGGGCTGGACATACGTGTTCTATAACGGAACATTGGCGCCGACCGTGGGGACCTTAAATTTCTATCCCCGTGACCACTAATGGCCAACACCGGAAGCCACGGGCAAAGCCGATCCGATCGATCGGCCGAACGATGAAAGCACTTTACCACCAAATCAGCCTCAGGCCGGATCGAGTCAACCGCAGACTCATGAGCAACCTCCACGAGAAAAGACTCCGGAGGGTCACGTTACTGACACGGAGAGCACATCTCCTTCCATCGACGAACTTTCGCAAGAGGGGCCGCCAAGAGTCCGAGCCCAGACGACCCCGGCTCCAGACGCTCAGGTACTAGACACCGACGTCCACATTTTAAGGAGAACCCAAGAGTCGATGCTTCAGAGATTCGAAAACAAGGAAAAACTAGATCACCTCCAAAGGCAAGAGGATTTTCATGCTCGGAATTGATGATTGAGGAAAAGCTCGAAAACATGTTTCAACGGAACCCGGAGGAGCTCGTAAGGGAAAGGAGGTTGTACGCTGGACATCGATAGTCCGCGTACCGGCCCGAGTCGAATCGCGGGCCCGCGACGGAATGAGGGGAAGCAAAAAGGAGCGAGAATGCCAGCCGACCCCCAGAAGGAACAATGAGAGACAATTGCGGATCCGGGATGCGGAAGACCGAGGCCAAGAAGACCGCCATGACGGTTATAAAGACCGTGACCATAATAGTCAT
Source organism: Acacia acuminata (assembly GCA_019022655.1). Taxonomy (NCBI): domain Eukaryota; kingdom Viridiplantae; phylum Streptophyta; class Magnoliopsida; order Fabales; family Fabaceae; genus Acacia; species Acacia acuminata. The sequence continues at coordinate 2,454,018 of JAFJYI010000102.1, read as the reverse complement.
GAAGACCGAGACCTTGATCAGGACTCGGATGAGCTTTGAGAGGCAATCACGACGCCTCGGACATGGGGGTCCCCACGGCAGTATTAGATGAAGTACTTGGCTGGTTCAGGTGGGACCCCATTATCCCGTGCAACGGCCACGGCCCCATACCCGAAGAATTTTTACTTAGCCGATCTTCCCAAGTACGACGGGACCCGGGATCCACGTCACCACCGGAGATATTTGAAAAGTTGATGTGGGTCGGGTCAATAGAAGGTCGGTCATCTTAAGGCTCTTCTCGGCCATGTTAACCGGATGGCCCACAAATGGTTGAGTTCATTACCCAATAATTCCATTCGAACTTTGAAGACCTCGGGCGTAAGTTTGAATTGCACTTTGCCACCAGCAAGAAACAACCAAAATCTCAATTCACGTTGAGTAAGGTAAAACAAAAGAAAGGCGAGACATTGCAGAAGTACCTGGATCGGTTCAGAGACATGGCAATGCGAGTACGCTCATTATCGAAGAGGTCCATGTACATTGCCTCGTCAACGATCTGGACCCAACGACACGTGTGGCCAGACATCTGTGCAAGAATCGAGTATATTCATTGACTGAATTCTATACCGAAGCAAAGAAGTACCTAGATGTCGAGCAAATGGAAATTGCCAATGCAGATGAACCTGAGAAGGCCAGGAATTCATCGCCGAAAGAAGGGATCCCGACGGACAAGCGCAAGCCGGAACCCGCAGACGCGGAGAGAGCCGACCACGACAAAGAGTGGACGGATAATAAGGCGAAATACGGCAACTACACCCCCTTGAATGTTCCGTGTTCGCGGTGAGGGAAGGAGGTAGCCCGAGGCCAGAGATGAAAAGGGTGGCCAAGCCGAGGCCTATCGAAACCGGTCCACTACGGATCGGGAAAATTTTGCACTTTCCACGATTGCTCCGGTCAACCACCGATGAATGTTATGAACTCAGGGATGCTATCAAAAATTTTGTTAGAGAAGGGAAACTTTCGACAATACGTCATCAAAACTCAAGGCAAAACAAGCGAAGCGGAATAGTAGCCGCCGAAGCAGGAGTCCGGCTACGGACGCTCGGGAACCTGAGAAGAAACGGAAAACTGGCCTTGTCGACGGTTTCCCAGAGACTGATCTCCAATGCAACGGGATAAGCGGCAGTTTTGGAGGAGGTGGAGATACTATAAGCCAGCGAGAGAAATACCTGCGGGAGGTGCTAACGATAAAAGATGTACCAAAGTTTAAAGGCAGCTCATCGAAGCTGAAACCACCCCCATTAGTCTTCACGGACTAGGAGCTCAAGGAAGTTATTCCCGGTCACCAAGATGGATTGGTCATCACCGGAATCGTAGTAAATTGCCGGGTCAAACGGATCTTCGTGGATGCAGGGAGTTTGGCCGACATCATAAGCTGGGACGCATAGCGAGAGGATGCACCTCGATGTTGAAGACCTAAAGCCGTGCAAATCCACCCTAATCGGGTTTAATGGAGAGCGTTCCTTCCCAAAAGGATACATTGACCTCGAGTTAACACCGGGAACCAAGGAAGCTTTCAAGTCAGAACGTGTAAGGTTCGTAGTGGCCGACTTCCGCTCTCCCTATAATATTATATTGGGCCGACCCACTATACACAATTGGGACATGCTAGCGTCCACTAAGCACCAGAAATTGAAAATGATCAATGATAAGAATCAGGTGGTGGAAGTGTCCGGAGACCAAAAGGTGTCACGGCAATGTTACTTCGAGACTCTCCGAGTCGAGGAGGAAGGACCGTCATCCCCACCGCGGCTCCGAACCAACGAGGTTATGACCGATGTCAGAAGTAAGGGGCGGCCTCGGTTGTCGGTTAATATGGTAGAGCTGGACCTCCGTGAGCCAGAAAACCCACGCCCAGAGCCGGAAGGGGAGCCGGAGGAATTAATCCTCGGGACGGATCCCTCCAAGACAACTAAAGTCGGCGGAGACATGGACGCAGATATAAAAGCGCGACGATCAAGTTCTTAAGACAAAACCGGGACGTCTTCGCACAGACGTCGCCCGAAATACCGGGATCGACCCACACTTTTGCTCTCACAAACTCGCCATATGGCCGGGGTCGAAGCCAGTGGCCCAGAAGAGGAGGAATATCTCAGACGACAGGCAGAAAGCCCTTGAAAGTCACATTGAAGAGCTCCTTGCTGCTGGATTCATTAGAGAGGTACAATACACAACTTGGCTCTCGAATGTGGTCATGGTCTTAAAACCGACCGGCAAATGGAGGGTGTGCACTGACTACACCAATCTGAATAAAGCGTGTCTAAAAGACTCCTACCCTATGCCCAACATTGATCAACTAGTTGATAACTCGGCCAGGTACCAGTTGCTTTCTTTTATGGATGCTTACTCTGGCTACAATCAGATTGCCATGCACCCAGAGGGTCAAGAGAAAACCGCCTTCATGACCGACAAGGCTAACTATTGCTACAACGTCATGCCATTTGGATTAAAGAACGCCGGAGCTACGTACCAACGAATGATGAACCGCGTCTTTGAGGACCAAATCGGACGAAATGTGGAGGACTACATAGATGACATGATCGTGAAGTCAAAACAACCAGAGGAGCATATCCGGGACCTAGAAGAGACGTTTGAAAAATTAAGACGGTATCGAATCGGGTTGAACCCGCCAAATGTGCCTTCGGAGTGCCGCGGAAATTCCTAGGTTTTATGCGACCAATCGAGGGATTGAGGCTAACCGGGAAAAATGCAAGGTCGTGCTAGACATGCAAGTCCCGAACTCTAAGAAGGAAGTTCAGCAATTAACAGTGTCGCTCGGCGGCCCTAACAAGATTCTTACCCAGATCTGCCGAGAAGGCGTTACCTTTCTTTAAATTATTGAAGAAAGAGACTCATGGAGGATGGAATTCGGATTGTGAAACAGCCTTTGAAGAAATTAAGCGAGGTTTAGCAACCCCTCCGGTACTAACGAAGCCGGAACAAGGGGAGACCTTGTTCTTGTACCTGTCTGTGGGAGACGAGGCGGTAAGCGCCGCCTTGGTAAGAGAAACCAAGGCTGGACAGACACTCATCTACTTTGTAAGCAAAGCGTTACAAAACGCTGAGCTCAGATACCAGAAGCTGGAAAAAATGGCGTTCGCGTTACTAACAATGGCGAGACGGCTTCAGCCATACTTCCAGGGACATCGGATAGTAGTCCGGACCAGTCAGCCAATCCGGCAGATTTTGCACAAACCTGACCTGGCAGGGCGAATGACAAGCTAGGCAATTGAACTGTCCGAGTTCGACATCACTTTTGAAGCCCGGCATGCGATCAAATCACAAGCATTGGCCGATTTCATCAGGGAATTGACTCCGATTATGGCTAGCGAGGAATTCTGGAAGGTATTTGTAGACGGATCTTCCAATCCAAAAGGCAGTGGAGCAGGAGTCATTGTTGAAAGCCCCGAGGGGGTCGCTACTGAGCATTCCCTCCAGTTGGAATTCCCGACCTCCAATAACCAGGTCGAGTACGAGGCCCTCTTAGCCGGATTGTCTCAAGCAAAAGAGAGCGGAGCGCGGTGAGTTAAGGTGTTCACCGACTCACAACTCGTCGCCGCACAAATTGATGGCAGCTATCAAGCAAAAGGTCCCCTGTTGGCTAAGTACTTGAACAGCAAAAGAAGTAATGACGGAGTTCAAAAAGTGATTGTCTCTCATATCCGAGAGAAGAGAATACCCCGGGCCGATATTCTCTCCAAACTAGCAAGTACAAAAGGTCCGGGAGTCATAGAACCGTGATCCAACGAAATTTGGCCGAGCCCATGTGCGTCATGACTATCTCATCCGCCACAGACTGGAGAAAGCCATTTGAAGATTACCTAGAAAGGGGGATCATCCCAACAGATTCCACTGCCGCAAAGAAGCTAATGAGAGAAGCTGACATCTACACTATGGTCGATGATCAGCTATACAGAAAAGGCGTGCACTGCCCGATGATGCGATGCCTAGGTGAGTCCGAAGCAAGGTATGTATTGACCGAGATACATGAGGGATGCAACAGCCAACACATGGGGGACAAGGCTTTGGCAAGGAAGGCATTACGCGCCAGCTATTGTTGGCCCACCATGAAGCATGACGCCATAGAAGCCGCCAAGCAGTGCGACAGCTGCCAGAAACACGCTGGGATCTTATGGCCACCACCGACGGAGTTAAAAGGGATGTCGGCCCCGTGGCCCTTCTATAAATGGGGAATGGACATCCTTGGACCGTTCAAGCCGGCACCTAGATAGTTCAAATGGCTCATTGTCGCCATCGACTATTTCACCAAATGGATTGAAGCGGAGGCACTGACTATGATCACCTCGTCTCGAATCATGAGATTCATTCGTCATAACATCTTTGCTCGATTCGGGATACCTGCTGAAGTCGTCACTGATAATGGAACCCAGTTCACGGACCATAGATTCCAGGCCTTAATGTCCAACTTGGACATCCAGCAACACTTCTCCTCCGTCGAATATCCGCAAACTAACGGCCAGGCCGAGTCAGTTAATAAGATCATTCTTGACGGATTAAAGAAACGCATGTTAAAGGCCGACTCCTGGACCGAACAGCTCCACAGCGTTCTATGGGGCTACAGGACGAGCGTGCAGTCCTCGACCCAGGAAACCCCATTTCGGCTGACCTATGGATGTGAAGCAATGATCCCGGTTGAAATAGGGCAGCCGTCATGGAGAAAGATCAGAGCCGGATAGGAAGGACCGGCGTCAAATGACGACGCCCTAAAGACAGACCTGGACCTAATAGATGAGATCCGAATCACAGCCCATTGCCGGGAACTTGCCGCCAAGTAGCTACTCACGGCAAAATATAATCGGAAAGTTCGACCACGATCCTTTAACCGAGGTAACTTGGTACTCCGGGGCCGACATCGGAAACAAGAATTCCCGAGACGGAAAACCGGAAAAATTGGGAAGGTCCTTACGGTTAAAGAAAAACTCGATGCCGGGGCATATGTTTTCGAAACCTGGCAAGGAAGCCGGTTAAGAGGATATGGAACGCCGATAAGCTAAAGATCTATTACAACTAGGTCAAGGCTCGGCCCCGTAGACACAAAGGCTACTGCTCGGTTATTTCTTACTTTCCCTTATGTTTCCTCCAATTGTTCTTTATTTTGCATCTCGAATAATTCATGACCATTTGTACGCTCTTTTGAGCTGCTTTATTTAATGAAGGAATCCATCAAGGAAATGCGTCAATGTGCACAATTACTTGCTTAAGCATGAAACCGAGGCCATTAAGCCCGGTCCAAAACCCGACACCGAGGTACTTACACCCGGTCATTAACATAAAAACATCTAGATGTATGACACCGCCGTTGTACTCCGACGCGCATTGGTAAGAGCTCGGCGAAAATGCCATACGTGGCCTTCGCGAAATTGACGCGCCAACACTCTCCCGATTTAAGAAAGCAGGCTGTCATTCCGACCCTGATCAAGTCAAAATGTCATATTTGAGGTAATAGATACCTCGGTTGACATGTGACAGCCTCGCCCTTAATTCGGTTCCTATCAACTTTTTCGACTAGTTAAGCTGGAATGAGGTAGTGCGGTTAAGTTAACACCCCAAGAGGTTAAAACATACAACCCTGCCCTATCCTCCCACACATTAGTGTTGGTCGAGTAAACGACTCGTATCTACTACAGTCAAGAAATTTCAAATATGGAATTTAAAAAAATGGAAGAAGGGCGAATAAATAATTCATCCATAGTCATACAAATAGTTACAGAACGGCACAAAGGCCGGAAATCTTCAAAATAAAGGGGCACAGACGCCCACCAAAGACCGAAGTCAAACTTAACTAGACGGGGCCGGCCTCATGAGAGCCCTTGGTTGCCTCGCTCTCCGCGTCCGACTCTCCTCCCTCTTCTTCGGATCGGACGCATTGGCGGAAGGAGATTGATACGGAACTTAGACTCCATCCTCAACAAAGGCGCGAAAATCATAGCCATCCAAGTTAAGCTTCGTCGTCGGATTCAAGAACTGGATCTGCTCCAGGGCATTGTCAAAGCAATCGGCGGAAGTCTGCTTTAAGAGCTCATCGGACTCCAAGCGCGCCTGCTGCACTACGGTGAGGGCCTCCTCGGCTGTTGTAAGCTTAAAGGACAGCATATCGCGTTGCTTCTGAAGGGCTTTGACCGCTTCAATACTCTCGCCCAACGCTTTCGGGCCGGCACACTCGGAGGGCCGACTTCTCCGCCCCTTCCCGTGCCCTCGTAGAAGATCTTTCTCTATCTTCACGACCGCGGCCTTAGAAGCATCCCGCTCGATCCGGGCGGCATCCCGCTCCTCCTCTAAAATGTGCAGCTTGGCCTCAGACGCGGCCAAGGCCTTTTTCACTGACACGGCCTCCTCTAGAGCTTTTCGGGCCGCCACCTCTTCCCCGAGACGCTCTCGCGCTTATTCTCAGCATCTACCAAAGCATACTTCTCCCTCACGAGAACATAAGCTTGCAGCAACCCAACAGATTTGCATAAATATCGTTGCGCTACATACACCTCTCTGGCAGGAGCTCATCTTTCGAAATTTGGAAGGAGGAGGGAGTAGCTTTATGGTGACTCTCCATCCAATATAGAGGGAAACGCCACTCCACGTCGCGAGCCTCAACCCCTTCAAAACCAAGTTGGCTTACCGGCACGGCGACAACCTTGAAGAACGCACTCTTGAACCGCTTAAACGAATCGGAGAAGGGCCTCATGAGCTTCCTAGGTCGGATTAATGCGGAGAGATACCAACCCTTTTAGCTTGTCACTTTCCTTAGGAGAGCCAGGGGTAAAGGGGCCGAAGTAATAGAAGAAAAGGTTGGTCGAGCACGGAATCGGAACCGGGAAGGAGCGACACAGTTTCTCAAACGCAACAAGATAAGCCCACCCGTTCGGATGAAGTTGAGACGGGCAAGTCTCAGGTGCAGCGGGGCCGATGTCCGGAAATGGGTGAAAGGGAAGCAAACACCGACCCGAGTGAGATAATCCCTGGTAAAAGTAAAAGAAATTGGGACTCGCCTTTATTTCCCGTTCCGCACAAATAGGCTCGTCGGCTTCCGGGCGGCATACGACGCACCCCTCCATTGCGGGTAGATCCAAACGGGCAATGTCTGTATCCGACATCAAGGATCGGGTCTTCAAGACCTCATGGGACACCCAGGGATACCTACGACACAGAGCCTCGGGTGGACTAGAAGAGTCCGATTCCTCAGCCTCGGTCCTCTTCTTGGAGGGCAGAGATTTCGGAGCCATTAACCTATATGCAACATAAAATGAAATTAGCAGAGTTGGAAATACTTGGGAAAAGAATGTTAGAAGGCAAAACAGATGGCGGACTCAGACGAAAGGGAACGCCAGAAGAGGGGCCCGAAGGTCGTCGATGCCGGCAAGAACCAAGAATCGAGGACGCTCTAGAGTCTCCGCCGTGTGCAATTTGGAATGCACCCTTGGCCAAGCAATCCCAGCAAGAGCCGAGATAATCATCAAGGTAAGGGTCCGAGATCGCAGAGGGTGGACCCTCACAAAAGTTGAGCGGTTGGGCTAATAAGGCCGGAGACATGGAGCCGGCAAAGGAGCCAACCCTGGCCTGTGCGGGTGATAAGATAGGAACGTTGTGTGCAGAAACTCGAACAGGAGAAGGAGACAGAGCTCTAGCAAGTACGGGTTGGGGCCCGATTCGTCTTGAGTGACCGAATCCGCCTCGGAGTAAGGGGCTGACCTCTCTGCTTCCGGAAGCTCGGTTCCGAGAACCCAATAAGAAGCTCGCGGGTAGCGAGTACGAAGAAACTTCTCTTCCTCGGGGTTAGCATTGATCCGGGTTTAGGAAAATGCCTATGTCTATCCATCGAAAGGAACTAGAACCTAAGAACTAAAGGTCTTATGTCGAAAGAGAGGCAAGCACAGACGCGTATGTGTCAAATGCAGGAAAAACCCAGAAGTATGGTCTCAAATGGATGCTCAGAAAACCAGAAAGAAAAAGGAGTGGGAAACGTAGATGAGAAACCAAAGGATATGTAATTGGTACGAAGTACGCCGTAAAAGATTAAAGAAAAATGAGGAAAATACCTGTATGTGTAAGAAGAGGGAGACTCGAACGATGGAAATGGAGAACAGTGGAGTTTTGGCAGAGGAGACAATCCTATAAACCTAGAGCAAGTTCACAGCGAAGTGGTAGTGGGAAAAAGTGAAAGAGGCAAACACGAAACAAACACTTCATATAAGTGAAAAGGATAGGGAACGCCGGGGGCAATTCGGTCTTTGAACCCAGACACGATGGGAAATGCACAGAATGACGTAGGAGCATTAAATATGCACGTAAATCGGCACTCGGAGGGCGCGACGGCTGCGAGACTCTTTCCAATCGGGGCAAGCCAGTGTAAAGCAACAATTATGACGCCATGGAAAGAAGGCCAAACGGCTTACCCACGAACAGGGGGCTAGTTATATAAGACCGAGGCCGATCGAAACGCCCCCCGCATAACCCAGGGCACCACCTGTGATCAATCATAATAGGGACCGCCACGCGTTAGAATCCGGACCGGATGAAGCATAGGCCCCGCACCTAAACCGGACCGGAGCATTACACACCTCAAATCCCGTAAGCCCCAATGCCTGCCGGGGGCAATCACATTACACCGCCCAAAGCCCCAAGTCCATAGCACGGCCCAGACAAAGCTAAGGAAGCGTGATCCGCTAATCATAGGTGGAGATCCGAAAATCTCAGCTAGACAAGATCCATCTATATCGTAACGGCCTACCGAGATACTCACCCCATTAATGACACGTCCCATTAATGGTATACCCCGGATATCCGCCCCATTAATGACACGTCCCATTAATGGCATACCCCGGATATCCGCCCCATTAATGGCGCGCCATTAATGGCGTGCCCCATTAATGGCGTGCCCCGATATCGCACCAAACACCTCTATAAATACGAGGACAGTAACAAGGTGCACACATTCTAACCTAGACTATTTACATACGCCTCACCGTGCACACACACCACCCCTTTGTCATGTACGGTGATCCCACGCTCTCCTAGTTATCTCCTCCATAGATATTCAGGCAGAGCCTATCCATCCAAGATCAATATACCAGCCCTTGGCTGGACATCTGTGTTCTATAACAGAACAAATAGTATGATAAAATCTAATAGAATTTTTTATTAGGTAAATGTGCAAATATATCCACCAACTTTTAGATAAAGTGCAACCACTGGTATATATTTTTCGGAGATATACTCATGAACATTCAAGATAAAGTAAAAATGATACAACTATTTAAATAACTCAACGGCTATTACTTTTTGCGGGGCCCATGCTAATGTTATGAAAGTACTAAGATACCCTTTACTCAAAATGGCAAAGATGCAAAAATACTCAAACTTTCACCCAAAATGTGTCAAACCCTATATTCTTTTCTAACATGCAAAAATAACGATTAACATTTAAAATAAGAGCAAAAATGACAAAACATTAAGGGACCTTTTGAGATAGCAATGACATATGTAACTTTTGCAAACAGAAAATAAAACAAAAGTCAGATTGTTTATGTGATTTGTGTTTGGAATAATGGTGTCAGAAGTGATTTTTTTTTCTAGATTGGCTCTTTTTTTTATTATTATTTAATATGTAAAATGACTGAAAATGATATGAATCATATCGAATACAACTAATAAATATATATTCGTTGTATATATTGTGATAATTAAATATAAAAAAGTAAATTTAAATTTGATAAACAAAATTTAATTTATTATTAAAAAAATTTACAAAACTTTAAAGTACTTAATTAAATATATTCTAATGGATAAATTAGAATGTATACAAATATATATTAAATAGTACATTTCTTATTAGATCATCTATCTCTAACATTTTTTTGCAAAAGCTGAAAAAATCATGTCAAAAGCTAAAAAAGGTGACTTCCAAAAAACAAAAAACAAAAAAAATCACTTTTTTGGGAGAAGCCTATCACCCATTGAAGCTATCTCAAACACTTATTTTCCCCGTTGGGCTTTTACTCACCATCATTTTTACAACCATGCCAAACATACACCAACATAACCTAATGTCTGTTACTTTTTATGGTGGGTCTATACTATTGTTATGAAAGCAACAAAATACCCCAACTAAAAATTAAAAAAAACCACCCCTCGTCCCTAACCTCTTTGATTCACGCTAACCTGCGGGATAACTTACCACTATCTTGGGCAAAGTGACTGTGGGCTGAATAGACTTGCTTTAAAACGAGCCTGACCTTTATCTATCCAAACCCGCATATTTTTTTTTAATCGGTTGGACTTATATTACCAGCTCTATTAAATGTTAACGGTCCAAAATCTTTACTAAATTTAATTAAGCGACCCCTAATAATATTAGCCTGCAACGTATACGAAACGTATAATCAACATAAAATCGAATACATTCATTACCTTCGGCCAATATGCGCAGCTTTGAATAATAACCTGCAACACACAAAAATGAAACATGATGTTAAAAGTTAAAACGGTAATAATATAACGGTATCGTGTTTTGATTATGGAATTCTCCATAAAAATCAAAATAATTATGTTATTAATTACTGATTTTTAGTCGGAAAATTTTTGTTTTGTTTAAGCCAAGAAAAATTTTAAATAAATCTGATAGAGTAAATATTTATTAACTAAAATTATGTTTTAGAATAAAATTTGGGCCAAAATTGTTGAAAACATTGGAGAAAAAATATTTTTAAAAATCTTTATTGACGATAAAAACCTTAATTCAAGTCCTGGTATTCTTTTTGCATATAAAATCCTAGTCTACAACAGCAATAAAAAAAAAAATTATAATGAACTTTTCACTGTTTTCTCAAAATTATTTAAATTTAAGCCGGAAAGTAAAACTGACTTACTACATTCTATGTCGCCGGCATCGCCCGTTATTCCCATGCGGCTGTATCCGGGTACGCTGAGTCGTCCCTCACTGGATCCCTCCATTTCAGGTACACCCATGCTTGAACAAAAATTGTCTGTGTGCCACAGCGGCGTTACAGGGGTTACGGCTATCATAACCATAAATGTAGTTAAAGTTGTAAGTATAAGTCAAATTGGATTTAATAAAACAGATTCTTTAAATCTTTTTTAATAATATCAAAGGGAGGCTTAGTAGGTGAAGGGTTTTCACATTTTTCAATAATTATGCTTTTCGAGATTGGAACTTGTGTTTTTATTCTTACGAATTAAAAACTCAAGCTTATCACCTCAACCAACAAATGGTTGGTAGATTCTTTAAAAACTTTCGTGACATTTGAAAAAACACAAAATTAAGTTATTGTGTTCTAAGTTTAGCGTTTTGTAATTTGTGATCCTCTTTCACACTCACTCACACACACATGCCTGCAATTGTTATCCTCATATACGGAACTTATATCCTCAGCTCCTATTATGATTATATCAACTATTTAAGTCTTATTTGCAATTTATTATATATTGAATTTGTTTTCCCCCTCATAATTAGAGTCGGGAAATCGGGCCAGGCCCATCGGGCCGAGGCCCATCGCCAGCCCGGCCGTTTAAGCCCTGGCCCTGTAGGGGTCGGGCTTGAAAAATAGGCCTAAAATTTGAAATTGGCCCTGCAGGGCCGACCCTGTAAGGCCTCGAGCTTAATCGGGCTGGCCCTGTAGGGCCTCAGGCTGGCCCGTTAGGCCCATTCATCATTTTCCTTTTTTTTTTTTTAAATAGTCAAAGAGTGAAGCACAACATTCTGCTCAAAGTGAAGCACAATCAAATATCTATGAAATTGATGAAGAAGGTGACAATTGACAATGATAGTGGTATGCTTTTATATTTTATGTGAGTTATTTAATGTTCCTTAGTTTAATGCTTCTTATATTTTATGTGAGGCAATTATGAACAATGGTTTGTTTTTTATTACGAATTAATGAATGTGTTTATTTGTTGGATGATTTGTATTGTTTAGATATTAATGTTGATAATATTTATTTCATAGATTAGAACTTTAATGGTTGCAATTTACTAATTATATTTCTTTGGAAAAAACCCAGAAGAAAAATAGTTAAAATTTGAAATAGTAATTTTCAGGCCTTGTAGGGCCGGCCCTGGCCCTGGTACTATCGGGCCGAGCTTTGAAAAACAGATGTTTTTCTTATCTCAGGCCCTGTAGGGCCGGCCCTGATTCCCAGTTCTACAGTCATAATGTGATATACTCCTCCATGGTTTATTATAAGCTTCAATTTTTCAAAACAGGTTTGATCCTTTTCATAAACTACACCTTGGAAATGTCTATATATTTAATGCATTTTTTTTCATGTTTAACCCTAATGAGGAAAAAGGAGTTGTGAGCAGTATAGGAGAGAAGCCAAGTCCTAATTCAACATGCCTATCTCATATTTTCCAACTCGTTTTCTTTCACTTACCCTCTCAATAAATTAGGGTGTTTTGAAAAAATAATAATAATAATAATAATAAGTTACAGTTTTTACATATTTATTATTTTAAACCAATTTTAACTAAATTTTTATTTACATAAATTAGTTATTTTAATCTTAGAAAAGGACAGAGTGAGTGTGTAATGTGAAGTTCAAAGAAGCTAAGCTTCTAGTGGCGTGAATAGTTTACCCCGTTACCCATGTGGAATATAGGGCCCACCTAAAGCAATAGTTGATTCTATATGTCTTGGTTGATTACTATAACTTCTTCGTAATGGGTGCTTATCATTTTTTTATTTGTTTAGGTCAGCATCTCCATGCATAAAGATATGTAGTCCCCTTAGTCATGTGCTTGCCATTAATCGGTGATTGTATTAGGTGAATGTAACAAGAATATCTCGGCTGACCATATATCTACTCCCTTTGGTGTAAAATATAAGACATTGATTAATTCATACGAACCATCAAATGCTAGGTAAAATAATTTAATGTGTCTTAAATTAATAATATTTACCTATTTTAACCTTATTAAAGAATGTGATTTTTAAATATACATTTAATATCTATCACCTCTTTCCCTCTCCTATGAAGGTAAAAGTAGAAAACAAAAATTAATTATCCCGTCAATTTCTTATATTTTGGAACGAAATTTACTTCTAAAAAACTTCTTATATTATGGACTAGAGAAATAGTAGCTCGTGTCACTCAAATTAGTATGTCTAGAGATTTTTCTTAAAATAAAAAAGTTTCCCGTCCTTTCAAAGATTTTTTTTTCCCTCTCTCTTTCTACTTATATTTTGTATGTCTAGAGATTTTTCTTAAAATAAAAAAGAAAATTCAAGTTCCGAACTCAACTTCACAGAAGAGGCTGAAAATTATCAAATTAGTTTTCTCTTTTTTTTTTAAAAAAAAAAAAAAAAAGTACAAACTGTATTGCTGAAATTGAAAACATTTCATTTCATTCGCATCATGACTTGTTATTCACGCCAAATTATCTGTCATGGTATTGATTTTGGCAAATAATTTCTCAGAAGATCCTGAGATACATGGGAAGCAAAAAATATTATTCTGAATTATCCGTTAATAAAATACTGTATCTTTTATTAATTTAGGTTGAATTTTTCTGGAGAGCATTTTGATTTTAAATGAAGAAGAAATTTAGGTTCAAAACAAGATATTAAGAACCAAACCTGAGTAGCTTATTCATTTAGTAGCTTAACTCTTGCAAATGGTCTAGCATCTCCAAGTTGCTTTGTTTCTTTACAATCTCAACCTGACTCCCCACATAACTTTGCAAGTTATTATAATAAAATAGTGCAAATAATTCAGATTTTGAGATGGTCCAAGTATAGAAAGGAGACACCAACAAGATTGATAGATATAGATGTTCGTAATGTCAAGTATTTTTTTAAAAAAAATGTAACTGTGTATTATAAATGAAAATACGTGAAATTGAAAAATTCAAACTTGGACATTTCTTCACATAGGATGGGAGGCCAAAACCCAACAGTGTGTTGTAACGAGTTGCACATCAGTTGGGTTTCCTTGATTATTCATCTATTGAGTTAGAGTACTGTGACATTAATGAACTTGCAATGACATATTACGTACATAATAGATGTTTTATGATTAATTGAATATATATGAACTTGCAAGAAAATAAGTTCTTTGATCTTCACATATATAATATTACATCGTTATAAGAAAATGAAAATAGGATTCTAAATTATTACACAAAAATCCAAATAAAGGCAATAACTAAGTATTGTTCAAATACTGATTGATAAGCGAAACTTGGTTAAGGTACGTATGTACCAGCTTTGACATCCTTCCATTGCAAAGTTTCATGTCCCACAACTTGTGCCTTCACCTGAACCACTAGGAGAATAATGTTCAGATATAGTGGATGTTGCTTGGCTAGATGAGGATCCATCATTCACCAAAACTTGTTCATTAGGATAAAAAGAAGGTTTTGGAGGCATTTCAAGACTTGAAACATCATCTGCTTCTAGCATCTCTATTACTTTACTCATTGAAGGGCGATCACCAGGGTTTAATTGTATACAACATAGTGCCACTATGATCATTTTCTTTGCTAAATTCTTTTCCTCTTCTGTCAAATCTTCCATTTCTATATCTTTTTCTTCATCAAACTGGTCGTAAATCCACGAAGGAAAGTCACGTTGACTTGAATGTTCACAATGTGGATTAAAATTCCTTCTTCGACCGGCCATTTCCATCAAAAGCATTCCAAAGCTATAAACATCAGCCTTATAAGAAACTCCTCCAATGTTCTTGTAGTATAATTCTGAGCCATATATCCTAATGTTCCTCTTCTTTGCAGTTAAAGTTACAATACTATCATCAACATCATATAATCTTGCTAGTCCAAAATCCGAAATCTTTGGAATGAAGTTGTCATCAAAAAGAATATTATGGGGCTTGATATCAAAATGCAATATTTGCATATCACATCCATGATGAAGATAATCAATCCCACGAGCCACTCCTAACGATATCTCATATATCTTGTGATAACTCAATGAAATGCTTTCTTGTTTAGAAAAAATATATTTATCCAATGATCCCTTGGACATGAATTCATAGAGAAGAGCTCGCTTTGTTCCTTCCACACAAAATCCAACAAGGTGTACCACATTAACATGGTGAATCCTCCCAATAGTTGCCACTTCACTGATGAAGTCTTGGCCATTAGCTTTAGATTTACCCAACATTTTGATAGCAACATCATATCCACTCCTTAATTTCCCCTTGTATACAGTGCCGAAGCCTCCTTCACCTAACTTAACGCTGAAACCTTTTGTAATTGTCTTCAAATCCTTATAGGAGTACCTTATTGGAATAAGGTTGTGAAGTCGTATGAAATCTTCGATGTTTTCAAACATTGACAAGTGCTTTCTACGGTATGTATAAATCAACAAAATGGATAAGAATATGATACCAATGGAAAATCTGACTATGATGTATGGCACAACACCTTTTCCAGTAATTATTCCCAATTTGATTGCAGCATTTGTTAGAATAAAATCCGTGTCAACGTGGTGATCGTCTATTTCCTTCCTTGCTAATTGGAACAGTCCTGGAACAGTTTTTTTCCCCAATAAACATAATCTAAATGGTTAGTGACAAGAACATGACTACCTGAATATACATAGAAGTAATCATTAATTAGTACTATCTCTGGTCCTTAATAAAATATTCACTCTGCAATTCTATTTGACCTACATAGTCGATATTATATTATAGACCCGGAGGTAGTATTTTTTTTTTTTCATACATTGAGTAAAAAGGAATCAATGTAACCAACAAGAGTTGGCTCTAGCTCACAATGTGGCGAACCAATGTAAAAATCATATAAATGATTTGAATTCATGTTGAAAAATGTGCCCACATTTAGTGCCGACAATACCTCGAATATAATCGTGTAAAAGGAATCAGCGTAAAAAATAATAATAATAAAACCAATATTAGTATTTTTTTATAAATAAGTTGTATTGTGTTAGACTTTTTACCTGGGTTCTTTGATAACTTGTACATAATAAAGACACGAGTTGAAGGATGTTTAAAAAACATAATCTTTTATTTTTTAGAAAAAATCTTTGGAAGCCAACTAGCTGCATACCAAATGCTCCATCCAGTCCATAATATAGGGCACTTCAACTATTTAAGCCATTTAATATGTCATAAAATGTAAAAAGTTTTCACTTTCACCTTATTGAGAAATGTGTTTAATTAATTGCATAAGGAATCTTATTTTAGAGGGAAACATAGGATATAATAAGTGGGTAAAATTGAAAAGTGAGTATTAATCACAGGGCAAAATAAGAAAGCGATTAGTAATTAAACTAGAGGACACTTAATTGTATTCTGGACCGGAGAGAGTATTCATTCACGAGGATTATGTAGCCCTTTTCTCTTTCCAAATTATTTCTCTCCCCAATTTTTTCAATGCTTTTCTCATGCTATGGTCTCCGGCAAATAAGTAGTCAATGAAAACTAAAGAATGTTATTTTGATATTGTCGTGGAATCATTTTAAAAGGATGAAAAAGTGTTGAATTTACTTGTAGAATCATTTTAATTTGATGTATATAAATAAAGTTAAAGATAGATATGTCACAAATTATACGTAAAAAAAGAAGTTAAAACAAAATATATTCAGAAAATAAATAAAAATTGTTTGATTATAAATAAAATAAAAAAGGAGTTAAATTTAAAACCCATAAATTATTTTTTTTAAAAATGTAACATAGATGAGATAAAACCTTACCTTTTTCCACTCCATAAAGATAATCTGCAAGAAAAGCTTACGAACGTCAACAACACAGGTGACAGATTACAAAATAAGTACGGATCAAATGAACCATGAAATAACAAAAAGTTATTTCAGTAAAATACTCTAATATATATTTTATTTCTAACTGTGTAATATTTTATTTTTAAATTTATAAACGTTATTTTTATGAGAAGTGATCCATAATTTTTTACATAATATTAGTAAATACCTAACTTTATAAATTAGTTAATCAGGCCTTTTATATATTTAGGAATAGAGGAAGTAAATGAAAGAGGAAAAAATTTATTTTTAATTAAAAACGTATTAGGACTAAAAATTTAAAAAAAAAAAAAAAAAAGTTAAATGTAAGATGAAACTTGTATTTTCAAATAAGACAATACCTAGGTTAAGTTGTTCTTTCATGCCAATTTATTGTTAAATGCTGATATATATAAAAATATGATAAATGATCATGTGTACATACATGATGGGAGAAGTTAGACATAACACACACACATATGAAACTTAAGATAAGTATTCTCCTTTCGAATAATACTACTGATATTCACTTAAAAAATTTGGTAAATATTTAGCATGCATAATTGCATACCTTAGCGCTAAAGAGTAGTCACTAGGTTAACGATGAGCAGCTAGGTGGATGAAATTGACTTTCTTACAAAGTACTACTCAAAATCCAAATATGTATGAGTTAAATAATTATTTTATAAGTATTAAAAAATTAGTTAAATTTATTATTTATAAAAAAAAAAAAATTCTGTTTCTTTTAACTATATTTGGAAAAACTACTTCATTAATGAAAATATTTTTAATAGGGAGAGTAAATAAAAAAAAGTTATAAATTTGGGAGATAAAACAAGTTGAGATATTACATCCAAAATAAAAACAAACCTCTCTACTTGCTCTTACATTTATGACCAAAGAAAATAATAAAATCTTGGTTCACTGAAAGTTTTGTCCCAATACATCTCTAACAGTTAGAGCAATAATTTATTTCGAAGAATCTAAGTAAGTTGTGTTTTCCTAATCTTATTTACATTTATATATTTTCAAACTAATCTTTAAAAGTATAAAATAAATTTCAATTAAAAGGATATTTTATTTTTAGCATTAAAAAATAATGTATTTATTTAAAATTTAAAAAAAAAATAAAGAAGCAATCAAATTATGGATTTCCCGGAGTGCTAATTACCAAACTAGCTCTTTTGAAACCTTTTTTTTTTTTTTTTTTTTTTTTTACTATGGTTTTTTTCCCAAATGTAAAGGGTTTTCACCTTCCTATCTTAACATTTAAAGTTGTGTTCTCTTTTTTATGAGGGTGAAGTTGCTTCTCACCTTAAGAAAGAGCTTGTGGGTAAAAATTGCACTTATTTAAATGTTAAAAAATGTTAACTTCACCCAAGAAAAAACTAAATTGAATCAAGACACCCCTAATAATAGTATTATGGGTATCAACACAAAATTGAATATATTCCGTCTAAAAAAAAATTGAATACATTCATTACCTTCTGCCAATGTCCGCAGTTTTGAAAAATTACCTGCAACACGCAAAAAAGTGACATGATATTAATTTAGAATTCTAAGATCACATGCAGATATTATCTGTGTTAAGTAAATCTTAGTTAACAAGGAAGTACGGAGTATATATTTATTAACTAAAATTGACTTACTGCATTTTAATCCTGATTCACCGCCTGTTATTCCCATGGGACTATAACAGGTAATAAATTCAGTCACAAAGCATGCGACTGTGGGAGTTTCAGGGTCTAAAGCGCATTTTTGATGACTTGGGCATTTAAAATCAGCACAAGCCCGTTGCCACCATGAAAGCTCAAATCCAAAGGAAAGCACGGAGTGAATCTCAGCGTACGACTTGATTCCTCCACCTAGCATTGACTCCCAATCTGAGGCTATGGTGGCCACCGATTTCACTCGACACTGAGATTTTAACTGGTCAGCCGTCAAATCACCCGCCACAGCATAAAGATGGCCTCCTCCTGCCCAATTCACGCACGAAGCGGTATCCAGGTACGCTGCGTCATCACTCACTGGATCTCTGCACTTCAGGTACACCACGTGCTTGAATGTAGTTTGGCGGTACGTCAGAGCGGCGTTATAGGGGTTACGCCCATCATAACCATCATAGTAGCGGCGGGAATGATAGTATTGGTAGGAATAATAGAATTCGTAGGAGGAATTGTAAGTATCAGTGAAATTGGATTGGGATAAGAGATAGCGAGGAAGGGAGGAGCAATTGCCCTTCTGAATTCCAGGATCTACGAGTCTGATTGTGTGGTTGTTGTAGTTTATTCTTAGTACTCTGTATGTTCCTGAATACAGATGAAGCAGAGTGATGTTGTTTTCGCAGGCTAGCTCGTAGATCGGATCGCCGCAGTCGGGCGGGTCATCTCGGAGTCGGAATGGATGTGAGATGTTTGTGATATTGCCGCAACGAGACGGAGCACAGGACTTGCTCTGCTCTTCACAACTCGTAAGGCCATACATTAGAACAAGTGTAAAAAACGCTGAATACCAACCCCTTGACCCTCTGTCTCTGTCCATCGTTGAGAATGATGTGAAGCTGGTCCACCTCTGGAGTCTAAGCCTCTCTCTCATGTCTAAGTAAACGCAGCTCAGCTCGGTATCCTTTTTCTTTTCTTCCAGCTCCACTCGTCTAAGGTATGACTTGATCGTATTGTTGTCCAAAGTTGACTTCACTCTCCGACAAATGACTTCTCTTTTCATCTCCCTTGGCCGGCTTTCTCTCTGAATATTAATGATATTTCCTTCCTCCCGCTGCTGTATGATGTCACTGCTTACGTTAGGCATGACTTAATTGTATTTTCCCCTTTCCCAATGCAAATTAAATAAATTTTTTATCTGGAAATTTTAACGAGATTGATCATTAAAGTAAAAATAAAAAGGAAAAATTACTTTAAGGTTCCAATTAAGGGATTTTTTTTTGCTCCGACAATTAAGGGATTTAACCACCAAAAGTTTTATAACTGAAGAAGAACATGCAATAATAAATTTCAGTACAGAAATGATAGCAGAGTTTTGCTGCTCATTTGTCAATGGGACTTCTTGGTAATTAAATATCTTCTTTGAGATGATGTTAATTCTCCCAAATGAAAAACTACGGTCAATCCAAAGCTGTTGCTTCAGTAAGTAGCATCATAGCCGACGGCAAACAATTTGGGTCCACAATCACCTAACACTAAACATATATTGAAATCCGAATCCTAGTTCCATTTAGAACACACACAAATATTTGGCTACAATGTTTTGCTACCGCAGAATTTTGTTCTTGGTGATGATCCAACTATTGGTGCTCCTTCTGAAACAAGGGAATGGTCAGAACGAGCAAGTGCCTAACGGTACAATTGTTCCATTCCATCTTTATGACCATGGGAGGATGGTTGAGTTCCCCTCAATTCCTGCTCTTCAAGGAGTAAGTCTTAAAGTCTCCACCATGTACAATGAATCTGGCTACTTATTTGTAGAGGATCCAGAAGGTTGTCTTCCCAGACTCTTTCTACAACGTCGTCTCTACAATTCATCCGTTTATCCTTTAGAGTTTTCTGGTATGAACGAATACAATGTTACATTCTTCAATTGTTCTTCGCTTGGCTTGAGATACCTCAGAAACGAAGAGTTTTCCGATTCATCTAAACAAGATATGTTCGTCTGCCCCATTTATGCTGTTCCCTCCGAAGATAGTATCCTGCACTGGGATGTAGCTTTATGCACCAAGATGTTTCAGCTAGTTTCGCCAATTGCGGCTGAGGAGATTCAGGCAAACCTCTTCTCATTCAGATTGCCACAACAAAAGTCTGACGTTGAAAAGGACAAAACCAGCAAGATTCCTGAAATTGTTTTACCAGGTGCTTTTGACAATCATTGACTTTGCTTTTCCTTTTTTTTCCCCTTTACAATTGGCTTTGGAATGTTCCTTTGATTGAGAATTGGATGCTCAATTTATGTTCTTTTATAACTCCAGGTTCAATTCTGCTGGTGGTGGTGTGCATTGCAGGCTTTTACATTATTCGCTACTTCAAAGACAGAGGAGAAGATCAAGTGAGATTGGAAAAGTTTTTGGAGGATTATAAGGTACATAAGCCTACAAGATTTTCTTATGCTGATCTGAAAAGAATCACAAATCATTTTAAGGATAAATTAGGTGAAGGAGCTCATGGAGAAGTTTTCAAAGGTAAGTTATCTAACGAAATCCAAGTGGCTGTAAAAGTACTCAATAATTCAGATAGTGATGGGCAAGACTTCATCAACGAAGTGGGGACTATGGGAAAAATTCATCACATCAATATTGTTCGTTTACTAGGCTTTTGTGCGGATGGTTTTCATCGTGCTCTTGTTTATGACTTCTTTCCAAATGGTTCTCTCCAAAAGTTCATATCTTCGCCGGACAACAGAGAAACTTTCCTTGGATGGCTAAAGTTACAACAGTTAGCCCTTGCCATAGCCAAAGGAATTGAATATCTCCATCAAGGCTGTGATTACCGTATTCTCCACTTTGACATCAATCCTCGTAATGTGTTATTAGATCACAATTTTACTCCCAAAATTTCTGATTTTGGTCTAGCTAAATTGTGTTCTAAAAATCAAAGTACGGTGTCAATGACTGCAGCGAGAGGAACTTTAGGTTACATTGCACCTGAAGTTTTCTCTCGAAACTTTGGAAATGTGTCATATAAATCGGATATTTACAGTTATGGAATGTTACTATTAGAAATGGTTGGTGGAAGGAAAAATGTCAACACAAATCCAGAAACCTTACAAGTATTATACCCAGATTGGATCCATAATTTGATTGAAGGAGGCGACATAAGTATTTACATAGAAGATGAATGTGACATTAAAATTGCAAGGAAACTAGCAATTGTGGGACTTTGGTGTATTCAGTGGCATCCAATAAATCGCCCATCTATGAAGAGTGTGACGCAAATGTTGGAAGGAGTTGTTGATAAATTAAAGGTGCCTCCTGCTCCATTTGACTTTGCTACTTCAACCAATACAAGTGCCACTATTCCTAAGAGACATCTAAATTTAGAACTAGAAGTTATTCATGAATTAGAATAAATACTTGCCTGTGTATAACTGTGCGAGCGCGATTTTTACTTTTCTTGAGTGTCTGTTTGGCATAGTACTACCTCTGGTCCTAATTATATGAACACTTTTGTAGTGCAATATTTTGCACTACAAAAGTGTTCCTATAATTAGGACCGGATGGAGTAATATTTTAACATTTTGCACTACAAAAGTGTTCCTATAATTAGGACCGGATGAAGTAATATTTTAACTTTGTTATATTATTGTAGTGGATATTAATAAAATATATAAGTCTTGTTCATATGAAGATTTTAAAATCAATATAATATGACTTTCGTTCTAGCAGGACTCTTGCCACTAGTGCAAAAAAAGGTTTTAAGACCGCCTCATTTAGAGCGGACAATGGACACCCCGGTCTTAAAGGAATGACCGTGGCGATTCCGTAAATATAAAGAACTTCTTGCACCGGACCAATTTTTCACCGCTCTTAAAATCATTATTGAGACCGACTAAAATACCACGGTCTTAAAAATTGAACTGAAATTTCAATTACTTTCTAAATATATCTCATATAGCCGTACTTATATTTTTCTCGGTAAAACATAATAAGGAAAAATTTAAATATAAAAAGTCTAAAGTTTTAAGACCGAACTTATCAACAAGACGGTCTTAAAAGTTTTCTTTCAAGACCTAGGACATATGATACTTGCGGTACGAAAAAGTTCATTAATATTAAGACCGGCGTTTTAAAAGGAACGGTCTTAAAGGATAAACTTTTTAGATCGGACGTTTAATATGACCGGATTAATGTAAATATTAAGACCGTATCTTTTTCATCCGGTCTTAAAAATCCAAGCAAGTTATACATTTCTTCGCGAAAGCTTTTGTTACTCGTGGAGAACCTCTTCACGTTAAAACCCTTCCCCGCATTACCTCTCTTCCTCGCCCACGTACCATCAGCCCTTACTTACTCTCTCATTTGCTCGGGCATTCCTCTCTTCCCGTCTCGAAAATGGACGGTGAAAACGAATCTATTCGTGTTAAACGCCGCCTGGTGTGATGGTGTGAGTGAGAACGAACCCTCTTCATCTCACAATGAGGCTCGTAATCGCCCTACACGCCGTGGTAGAAGAGGCACACGAATGATGGATGTGACCCTAAGTCGGACTTCTGGGTCAAAGCTCGAGATTCAGTTTGATGCAAGGTTGGAACCTGTCGGTCCTAATAAAAGCAAATATAATAGTTTTGTCGGCATGTCTAGCACGCGGCAAAGGTTAGCATCTTGACGGATGAGTGGAAAAGTGTGGACTATAAGAATGTAAAGGATCCTATTTGGGAGACTATCCGGGTTACATACACGTCCCCGATCACATTTGTCGAAAGTTGAAAGACAAGACATTGTCTTATTGTGCTGATCGGTGGAGGAAGTTTAAGACCTTTCTCGCTAACACGTATATTTTCTCCGATGTTCCGCCGCCAAACATCCTTGGGAAGTTTACACATTTATTGATGAACGAATTTGGCGACAATTTGTTCTTCCGGACCACTCTCCGAAGCTCGGTGAGTTTATATTTAGTTTTGTTTTCCCTTTTGTTTGCTTATTAACCTGTGCGGATATGTGAATGTTATTGTGTTCATCTAATCCCGTTAGTTATATAATAGTTCGGTGTGTGAATAGAAGTATACATTTCCCGCCTTTGTCTATGCAAGTCGATATGTCAACCCTAAAAAGGTAAATTACTTGAGAAGGTATTAATTGTGTAATGGTTTGTCTTGCAAAGGAGGAAATGAATAGTCTTAAAAGGGGGAAACTTTATATACCCAATTGTTACTATCTAATGGGACTCGATCCCACTGGATGCCTTAAAAAGGATCAAGTTTGTATTATTCTCGTAAGCATAATTCTCTTTTGTTTCTTAACCTATCTATCTAGCTAGCACTACAAAACATAGCTCCAATTTCTTCTACAATTCTACATCTTCCTTAAATAAAATGTTGAAACTTGATGAAGTGAAGAATTTGACTACTTGTTTGATTGACGTTCATATGAAGCGAAGTTCTCTAATTTCTCGTTAGTGACATGCATGGCTGGAATTCATAATTAATAGATGTTTTCAATCCCGATTCACGAAAAGAAGGGAACAAGCACGGGAGATAGGTAGAAAGAATGATTGCCCTCATAGGGCTTCTCGCGACGGATATCAAAAGGCCGAAAAAGATTTGATGGTCGCAAGCGGAAGAGATTGGATGATGAAGCAGAATCCAATCCTTACGTGATACATGCTCCTCCATCTCCAATACGTCGCGAGGAGTTGTGGTTGCATATTCGGAAAAAGCCAAGCGGCGCCTACACGAATGAACAAACTCGTCTAGTTGCTTTGAAAGAATTGTAAGTATCGTTATTGTTATTTTTTAGTTACTAAACATGTTTCATTACTAAGCTTCTCGTTATCGTATCTTACGGGAAGATCTTAAAAGAAAGAAGCGAGGGATCTTTTGTGTCGGACGGGAGGAATGATGTTCGACGTTGCGGCCGGAAAACCGGATCACCCGGGCGTGTAAGGGGGATTGGAGGACGGGTAGGCATAAAGCAAGTCTTTGGTACATCCAAACGCCATAGACAAAGTATGGTTACCGGGAGGAGATGGACCAGACGGCTGGCTGCTAATAAAGCTTCAATGACGCAATGTTTCAATCCGAGATGAGCCGATGAAGGAGGAACCGAGTCACCGAGGCCGCTTTTGAGCAATTGTCCGAGAGACCGGTGTTCCCTTCACACACTCACCCGCAACCGTGGCAACGAGCACTAGAGGGAGCTGCATTGTTGGACGATCGAGCAACCTTGTGACCTTTATGTGGAGGATCCCAATCATCATGATGGACGATTATTGGTTGCAAAAGGGACTGTTCACAACTTGGGATCAACCGTACACCACCAACAAATGCCCGATGATGAAGTCGAGTGTCGCTTGAAAAGGTGATCATTGATGCACGCTCCTCTCCAAACCGATGAGCCGAAGCTTGTGAGTGATGTCAAGGGAACCTTCATCCCTTGGCCAAATGAAGCTTGTACATGTCTCTACCGCTCCCGAAGCTTCAACCCCTCCTCCTCCGGTTCCATCCCCTCGTCGGGCTCCATCCCCTCCTCAAGCTCTATCCCCTCCTCAAGCTCTATCCCCATCGCTAAGTTGGCTGCCCCGGGAAAAAAATCCGATCTAATGAAAAGTGGATATTTTAAGGATAAATTGTGGCTGTCGATGAAGTAGTAGGTGTCCCTCATCCTATGCCCGTTCAAGTTGACACCGTTGATGTTGAGTCCCCGCCGCTTCCTCGACGGAGCTTACGATGCGCTTGTTAGAATTTTTATGAAGTAAGTATCTTCTCGTCTATGAGTACATCATTTAAATGCATCGTTTAGACATACATACATATATACTA
The DNA here is from genome assembly GCA_019022655.1 of Acacia acuminata. Classification (NCBI taxonomy): domain Eukaryota; kingdom Viridiplantae; phylum Streptophyta; class Magnoliopsida; order Fabales; family Fabaceae; genus Acacia; species Acacia acuminata. Next base: position 2,428,745 of record JAFJYI010000102.1, on the reverse strand, counting down.
ATTCCCGATCGATGTCATTATGGTAGGTTCTTGCATCATGAATTGGTTCAAAGGTGCGGGATCAACGATTTTGGATTCTTGTGCCCCGTGATGGAGGAGAGACAGAGTACATATCAAAGAGGTTGTGTCAAGTGATCGAAAAGTTGTACTTTTTGTCATTCTTCCACAGTACATATCAAAAATCTTGTCCGCAATTCACTTAATTCTACTACATATATATATCACTCGAGTATAGTTTACCGATGTGAATTTTCAGCCGCCATCGGCGTTGGTCGTCATGTGCATGGACGACCATAAAGTTATCTTCTTATGCTCCACTCACACTGAGTCATTGCCTTCGTTGGTGCAGACCATCAACGAGTAAGCATGTCATTTTGATTCTCTTGTCTGACATCTCTGCTGTGAATTTTAAGTGAATCATTGATAAATTTGTGATTTTGATGATAGTGCCATGAGGACCTTCCAAAGACTAGAAAAGAAAAGGCGTGCTACTCAGGACAAAGACCCCATATGGTACAGACCAGAGGTTGGTACAATATTTAATTTGTAGCACATTGCCTTGTGAACTTGGTCATTGAGCTATATATATGCTCTTATATATATTTCTTGTTCATTTTAGACCCGTCGGCAACCACGAGAGTCCAACTTATGTGGCCGACGTCATGAAACACATGTATGATATTACAAGGCGAGGGATACTAAATTAACTGCAAAGGTAAATGTATTTGATGTTACATATTATGCAAGTTAATTCAGTTTCGGCTTACTTGTTACAAATGAAATATGCACGCAAGTTAATTCGATTCTTTGTCTTTGATGTTACGAGATGTTTCAATGCAAAACTCCCTTTCCCGATGATGAACTGGAGCACATACGCAATGTGTTTTGTGAATATCTCGTATGGTCCGATCTTAGAGTCAGAAAAATGACAATAATTAATGTCCTAAATTCATTTGTAAGTATATTCGTAGCAACAATAATCGATCTTCTGTAAATTTGTTTATTTTTTTGAACAATTCATTTGTAAATATACATAGGCAATGTAAAATTCAATAAATAAATTTAGTTAATTTTTTGAACAATTTTCTTGTGTCTATTTTGGGTTTTCGAATGTATTATTGGATGGTGGATATAGCTATTTAATTTAGTGTTTGAAATCGAGACTTTTAGGACCGTTCATTAACAAAGATGTCCTAGTCTTAAAGGTCCGCAAAAATCTTCGGTGTAAAAAGTATGAGACTTTTAGCACCGTATATTGCTTTAGTGTCCGCTCCTAAAAGCTTAAAAGATACATGAACTTTTAGGTCCGGACGTATTATAAAAGGTCGGTCTTAAAAGTCCCCGCTTAACTTTTAGGACCGTATTTTTATATATAATCGGTCTTAAAAGTCCTTTGGTTAAAAGTCCGCTTAACTTTTAGGACCGTATGTTGTTATTTGTGCGATCTTAAAAGTCATTCACCTTTAAATACCCCTTTTGCACAAATTAAATGGTTAGGGTTGAAGACAACCGAGGTTCTCATGCGTTCGCTCTCAAGCTAGGTCCTTTTTTATCATCGTTTTTACCTTTCCATGTGTAGAGGCAACATTATCGGTGTCCCTTTTATTTTGTCTTTTGTCTTTTTGTCGGAAAAAGAAGGAAGATAATGAAAAGGACACTTTGTTTCTCACATGGGGAGGTAAAACCGACGTCAACGAAGGTCCAACATTGAGAAGAATAGTCACTTTGTTTGTTCTTATCCGAATAAGGTAAAAGCTCCTTTTTTTATGTTCTTAACGTATTCGTGAATTTCTTTGTTGGATTTACACGAGGACAATGTTTTGTTTGTTTCCTTTTTGTCGGAAAAAGAAAGACGATAATGAAAACGACAAGAGGCAATCGGATATGGAAACCAAAGCCGACAAAAATGGCGGTGTTTTTAGGACCGTCGATTTACTAAGTAAATTCTTCGTTCTTTTATTTTAGGTTTTTTAGTCGCCATTATCCGTCCTTCATAGTTGCCTTGTTTATTGCTTTCCGGTTCGAGATAAAGTACTAAACTCGCACGAGAACAAAATTTAAAAATATTTTATTTACTAATTTTTTTACGCCCTATCACAAAAAAAAAAAGCAAAATAAAAAAGCAAAATAAAAAAACTAATCCCTCTCGTAGTCGGAAAGGGAGGGGGCGTCGGAGTTGTCGGAGTTGTCGGAGTCGTCGGAGTCGTCTTCGGCGGGATCGTAGTTCACGTCATTGGCGTGGAGTACCATGTTCAACTTGTTGTTCATGGTATAAGCAAGCTGAACCAATTGGCCTAAATGTCGATCGATTTGATCGACGCGGGCCTGCTGATCGCACCAACCGCTTCACGGTCGGATTTGGAGGAGGCGGTGGCGGAGGGGCTGAGGTTGAAGAGGAGGAGGAGGAAACGGAGGACTGGGGGAGCAGCCATTACGGTGGGGGTGAGGTTGAAGAGGAGGAGGATGAAAAGGAGGACCCGGGGGAGAAGAATGTGAAGAAAGTACAAGAACAACGGGTTTAAATAGAGAACCCATCCCGAACAATGTGAAACGCCGAAAGCTTTAACGAGGAGATGCATTGTTCATCGGAATACGAGGAGACGCCTAGTTGGGAAGTTTATCCGGAAGTCAAGAGACTCGCATCATTCATTTGAACGATGTGTAAGTACCGGGTAAATGATAAAAGGTCGGTCTTAAAGGTAAGACTTTTAGGACCGGACTTATTATAAAAGATCGGTCTTAAAAAAATTAAATAATAGAATTTTATACCGCATACCTATAAGTACCGGGTTAATGATAAAAGGTCGGTCTTAAAATAAAATGAATTGGAAAAATATTAAATAATGGAATTTTATACCGCGTACCTATAACTCCTTATTAATTCCTCACTACCTCGTAACTCCAAACTACGTACGTGGCTATCGAGACCAGGCTCTCTCCCTATTAATTAACTCCTCATACCTCTCGCCCCTAACCGCTCAAACCATGGTTAGATTCAAGAGAACCGCTCGTAGGGTGCTCTTAGTCGTGATGCTCGTGCCTTCCGTCGATTGTTATACGGTGCGCCTCCTCCATCGAGAGTCCGTCCTATTGTGACGAAAGAGTCTCGGGTCGTTGGACCCATTGTTATTTCTTCGGATGATGAAGAGGTTCTCGCTCCCCTCTCCAACCTCTTGGCCCCACCGCGACTACTATCGACCCTCTCCTCTTTCCTCTAATGAAGCATTGTGGGCGATTCGAGTAAGACAAAACTTGCTGATCTCCCGGGAAATTAATGTTGTTCACGCCGAAATCGCCAAGGCTTTGGAGGATAATAAGCTTTAGGAGATGTTTAGTCGATTCTTGTTTTTGATAATTTTCTGCTTGTTTTTGTTTTGTATTTTTTCTTGTGTACGTGCATATGCAAGTAATATATGTAATTAAAGAAACTCCAGTTTTCCTTTAATTTTTATTCATTCAGTTGCTGTGCTCGCCAAATACTTTTTTAGAAATCACAAAAAGAATTTTAGGACCGGAGTATTATAAAACGGCGGTCTTAAAAAGTTGTATATATAGAACCGTCTCCTTTTAATGAACCTTTAATTGTCTCAATTTAGGTCCGGAGGATTATAAAACTCCGGTCTTAATAAAATCCCAAATATAAAACATGTCTCGCTACATCGTCGCGGAATATTAAATTTCCCTCTTTGAACTTCTCTTGTCGCGCCTAAAGTGTTACTCGTGTTACGTCGCCACTTCGTCGCCGGTTCGCGTTGCTCTCCCGACAATCACTTTCTGGTTCCTTAGCTAAACGTCTATAGACCAATTGTAAGAGGTGTTTCGGTTATATAACTTTATGATTTTCCTGCTCATCGTTAGGGTTTTCCTGGGTTGAGCGAAATCGATCAAATGTTCTTGTGGGTTTCGTGTTGTTAATGGATATTGTATTTTGAAGATTATAATTGCATTTTAGACCTACCCAACTGACCAATAAATGTTTTTAGGGTACTCTTTACGTCTCCAACATCAACGTTCGTGGCGGGAGAAGAAAGACTAAGCAAACGCATTTGAATTTATATGATACGGTGAGTCCACAAAACCTTCACGCGATGCATTTAATTTCCTCGTCATGCATTTATTTTGGTTCTTGGATTCTCTGCGATACATTTATGACCAAAAGTGATTCTTCGTTCTGCATTTAATGAGCAAGTTTATCCGGAAAAAAAAAGGAAAAAAAAGACATAACCGACATTTGAGCATATATATGTATGTTAAATCTTTCCGTCTATATATATAGGAATTCTACTATGGATCACAGTTGGATAAATGCTAAACGGACGAGTGTTGAATATCGAAATGGGGTGAGAGACTTTATAAAATTTGCTAAACAAAATGCCCATGCGAGGGTGGGAAGTTTTATTGCCCTTGTGTAAAATGTTTGAATGAGAGGCGACTAAGTCCTGAAGTTATACACACACATTTAATTTGTGAAGGAATTTGTAAGACTTATACAGTATGGGTATGGCATGGTGAAAAAAATACTAAGTGGGTCTCAACATAGGGAAGTGGCCTTTGATGATAATGACACGGATATGGATGATCACATAGAGGACATTATCCGTGACGTAGGAGAAGATGCTTTTCATCAATCACATGCATATGGTAATATGTGCGGTGATGCGAGACCCTCTATACCGTGGGTGTAAAAAATACCAATTGTTGAATCTTTGTATTGAAATTGGTAAGCTTGAAGGCACGTCATGGATGGAGCGACAAGAGTTTTTCGAAATGCTTGAGGCTTTTAAGGACATGCGTCCGGATGATAATGTGTTGCCGCATCGATACTATGATGCTAAGAAAATACTTTGTCCACTGGGGATGGAGTACAAAAAGATCCATGCATGCCCGAATGATTGCGTGTTGTATAGAAAAGAGTTTGAAGAGGAGCGAGTTGTCCGAAATGTGAAACCCCAAGGTACAAGTCAAATAAGGGGCCTGCAAAAGTGTTGTGGTATCTTCCAATCATACCAAGGTTCAAGCGGTAGTTTGCGAATGAAAATGATGCAAAAAATTTGAGGTGGCATGCGAGATGAGAGGATTTCGATGGAAAGCTTCGACATCCGGCGATTCTTCTCAATGGAAGAAAATCGATCAATTATTTCCGAACTTCGGCGAAGAACCTAGGAACCTTAGGCTTGCCCTTAGCACGGATGGCATGAATCCATATGGAAGCCTTAGCGACATACATAGTTCATGGCACGTACTACTAATTATTTACAACTTATCTCCAATGTTATGCATGAAACGAAAGTACATCATGTCTTTGTCATGTTGATTTCGGGACCGAAACAACCAGGAAATGACATTGATGTTTACCTTAAGCCCTTGATCGAAGACTTGAAGGAGTTGTGGGCGAAGGTGTTGATGTTTTTGACTCTTTCAAGAAGGAGGTGTTTAAAATGCGAGCCATGATATTTTGTACTATAAACGACTTCCCGAAGATATGGGAACTTGTCGGGGTATAGTGTAAAAGGCCATAAAGCATGTCCGGTTTGTGAAGAAGGCACACGCTACCATCAGCTTCAACATGGAAGAAAGACGGTTTATCTTGGACATAGGAGATTTCTTAGACGGGGCCACCCATATCGTCGATTGAAGAAAGCCTTTTTTGGTGGCCAAGAGTATGAAGATGCTCCGGTGGCATTGACGGGAGCAAGTTTATGAAAAGGTGAAAAATATCAATGTCGTATTTGGTAAGACGCAAAGTGTAGAAAAGAAACAAATATATGGAAAAAGAGATCTGTATTCTTCGATCTTCCATATTGGCGCAATCTTGATGTGAGACACGGTATTGATGTCATGCATGTGGAGAAAAACGTATGTGATAGTATTGTCGGCACGCTTCTCAACATACAAGGTAGTTCCAAGGATGGTGTGAAGGCAAGATTGGATCGATAGCAATGGGAATACGCGAAGAGTTACATCCAAGGCCGGATGGGAAGAGAACTTATTGTCCCCAAGCTTCTCATACTTTGTCTAAGGATGAGAAACGAAGTTTTTTGTGAGTGTTTACATGGCACAAAAGTTCCCGCGGGTATTCTTCAAATTTTAAGAGGCTTGTATCGATGAAGGACTTGAAATTAGTAGGCCAAAAGTCTCATGATTGTCATGTCTTGATGCAACAGCTACTCCCAATAGCTATTTGAGGCATCGCCGAATATGATCTTCGGGTCGTTTTGACTAGACTTTGTGTCTTCTTCAATGCGCTTTGTCGTAAAGTTTTTGAGATTGAAAAGTTGGATGAATTGGAGAATGAAGGATATCTTATCTTGTGCCACCTTGAGAAGCTTTTTTTCCTACATTTTTTGACATCATGGTTCATCTAATTGTTCATCTAGTGAGGAGATAAAGATGTGCGGCCCTATCCATTTACGGTGGATGTACCCAATTGAAAGATCTATGAAATTCCAAAAGGGTACGTGAAGAACGCATACCGACCCGAAGCATCGATTGTTCGAAATATGTTTCGAAGAAGCCATGGAATTTTGTCAAGATTATTTGGCCAAAGTAAGACATATTGGGCTTCCAAAACGTCGGCATCTTTGATGGGGGTAGACGAGGGCTTCCGTAAAGAGTGTGGATCCCGATGAATTGTCACTAGTCCACTTGTACATCTTGAATAACGTCGATGAAGTTCAAGCCAGATAGCTGCACATAAAGCATTTGTAAGGAAAGAAAATCATCGAATGACTAACAAAGGTTGATTAGGGAGCATAACGAACTTTTGCAAACTGGTTCAAACAAAAGGTCGAGGGAGAGGAATGTGTTTCGATACAATCAAATGGTTAGCGGTGGTCCCGAGGTTGATGTCATAAGTTGGAATTCGTATGTGATCAATGGTTATACATTTTACACGAAGTCCCTAGATGATACGAGCACGGTCCGAACGGTGGTGTTATGTTAGAGGCTGAATCTATGCACTTCTCCGGTTCGAAAGACAAGAGCCCTTTATTGGCGGTCATGCCATATTATGGGGTTATTGAAGAGATTTGGGAGGTGGACTATGTGAAAATTAGATTTCCCATTTTCAAATGCAAGTGGGTTAATGTCAATAATGGTGTTCGGATCGATCGGCTAGGATTTACATTAGTCGATGTCAATGGTAGAAGTTTTGGAGATGAACCTTTTATTATGGCGGACCAGGCAAAACAAGTGTTCTATATCACCGATCAAGAAAATAAAATGTGGTGCGTAGCTCTCCAAGGAAAGAGGGTCATTGATATTGATGAGGAAATGAATTCAAATTATGGTATTCCCGAGAGTACTCATTTTTCAAGGGGTCTACCTGACATGAACGAAGAAGATGAAGCGGATAATGAACCCGATAAGAAGTGATCATCAAGAAGGGATATGGGAAGATATCACTTTACAAAAGAGTCAATTCATAAGGTAATATTCATATGCAGATTTCTTTGAAGACTTTAAGGCTTTAACTATATATATTATATTCCTTCTATCTATGTTCATAGTTAATGTCACGTATGAATTTTGTTCTTGTTTTATTTTTGTGGCGGATCCGATCCAAAAGGGCATGTTATATAAGAGGATGTTACGTTGTTGGGTGGGGGAATCGGATGAAGGCATGGTGAATATTATTTTGGGCGCATGTATGTTGTACTTGTAACTTATTGTATTTGTAAGTAAGTTATCTTATTGTATGAATTATATTAATTTAGGTGTTGTAGTCATAGTAATCATTAATTAAGAGGCCAAATAGCTCATGGTGAATAATATTTGTATTCTTTTTCCAATTCAATTTATTTAAATAATTGTTCATAGCTTGTAGCTTAAAGTATCGAATTTTATGTGCTGGATTGGGTGGTGGATTTGTGTATATATATAATCAGGAAGAACAGCAGGGAAAAATTCGGGAAAATTTAGACCGGAAATAATAAGACGGTCTTAAATGTTCACTTGTTAAGACCGGATGTAATTATATGACCGGTCTTAAAGGTCATGACGACTTTTGATTTGTGATATTTTAAGATGGTCTTTTAAGACCGGTATATTTAGACGTCCGGTCTTAAATCAAAATATTTAAGATCGGATGTTTTTATCATCCACTCTTAAAAGTCAGTCCTTTAAGACCGTGTGTAATTAGTCGTGTGGTCTTAGAAGCGCTATTTTTCAGACCGTATGTGTCTTATCCGGTCTTATAATTACGATCTTTTAAGAGCGACCTATTTTTTGGCCGGTCTTAAAAGTTGAGCATTAGGATCGAACAAAAAATATTTCGGCTTCATTTAGTACAACTTTTTAAGACCCAATTTTTTAAATGTCCGGTCTTAAAAGAGTTTCTTTAAGACCGGTTCGAGTCCGGTCTTAAATGGTAGACTTTTAATACAAATTTGGAACAAGACCGGTCGCATATCCGGTCTTACGACCCCTCTTTTGTCAGGTCTTAAAAGCCTTTTTTGCACTAGTGTGCAAAAGCAGTCAAGTAATTAGAAAAAGCTCTATCCACCTTTTGTTTATAGAACTAAACAATCTATTGCAATCAAAACCATCCATTCATTATAAGATATTCTCCCCTATCCAAAATATAAGACATCTTTAGAAGAATGCTTTAGTCTATAATAAAGGTCATTTATTATTTGTTTGGTATGAGAGATTCAGAGGGGAGAGAAAATTTTTGTGTCTTGGATTTTAAAAATTTGGAGAAGGTGGGTTACAAAATTTTAATAAAGATAAAATGTAAGAAAAAAAGTAAGAAAAATTAATTTAAAAATTTTAACCTCACTTCTCTAATATTATTTAAATCCAAATCACAAAAAATTTTCCTCATCTCACTTTCCCTCCCTCCCCAGTCCCCACATACCAAACAAGACCTTAAAGAATAATTAATGTTTAGTTTCCAATTTTATCTATATTGCCAAATGCTACAAAATAATTTAATTCCGGTCAAATTTTTTATATCAACCTTTTGTAATGGCCTACAGTTGGGGAAAACATTCAACTTAAAACAGATTTAAAGAGCCGCTCTTTCTTAATTCCAATAAAGCTATTAAAAAGTGTCTTATACTGAAAAAAGTGTTTAAAACTTTGAAAGAGAGAAACATGCCTAGGGCAAAGAGAGTGAGTATATGGTATTCCCTCTTGATATTTTTTATAAGAGTCTAAAATTTAAATTATTTTAATATTTTTTTTAATAAAAATTCACTTAATGTTGTTTAAACATTGAATGTGTTTTTACAATTTTTCCCCATAATTAATTATATTATCTATCTTCTTATTATACTCCTACATTTTCTTTCATACTTTCTTTTACTACTAGTTTATTTCTCTATCTTGCTCTCCCCATAAGAGCATAATTTGAAAACATAATTTATTTCCTATATATTTATTACTTTTAACCAATTGTAATTGTTTTCATAAAAAGTGTAATTTAATTATCAGGCTTTTCTAAAAGCACTAGGAAGTAAATAACAAAATTCCAAACTCCAAAAAGAGCAAGAAATTTGTTTTCATTGATTTTTTATAATAATATGGCATTTTAATTAGCGTGCGTTCTTTGACCCTCGCGGTCTATTAAAGGGGACGCCCGGACAAGTGATACGTCAACTTGGACAACTTTAGTCACATGCTGTTGTCGGCATCATTTACATTTCATTGCACTCTAATCGTTATTTTCGTTTTCTTTTCCCCCTTAACTTATTTATGTAAGCTGTGAGGGACCACACTAGTGAGGGTGGATGTATTAGGATCCAAATGATACTGGGGCTAGAAGATCTCAGACACAAACACCAACAATATCATTGGGACTTTGATCTATTTTATCTAACTGACTGGATAACCCAGAAAGTTTGATAGACTGAAAATTATTATCTTGAACAATTACCAGGAAATGCACGTATTGATTGAGAGATGCTCAAACCAGTGGACAATCCGAGTTTTTCCAGGACTTATCTCTTGCCCACGCTCAAGGACACTTTAGGATTCAAGCATCTTCCCAATCAAGGCATACAATACTGACACATTCAGTATCCTAATTTTCGATACTCTCTCATCTTGGATCGTAATCTTGATTACATTCGATGCATAGGTTCCTCATGAAGAGGCAAGTGCGAGCATACTTGGAATCTAAGGAGCGAGATAATACCAACATACTAAGAACTAGGGCTTTTAGAAACAAGAAAAGGGTTTAGAAGGAAGCCATATGAGAAAACACACTGAAAATTTTATGCGTTGGATTTTAAAAAATTGAAGAAGATGGGTTACTAAATTTTAATAAAGATAAAAAGGTAAGAAAAATTAATTTAAAAATTTTAATCTCACTTCTCTAATATTATTTAAATCCAATTCACAAAAAAAGTCCCTCATCTCACTTTCCCTCCCTCCCCTCATACCAAATACCAAATAAGCCCTCAAAGTATAATTAATGTTTAGTTTCCAATTTCATCTATATTGCAAAATACTACAAAATAATTTAATTCAGGTCCAATTTTTTATACCAACCTTTTCTAATGGCCTGCAGTTGGGGGAAAATATTCAACTTAAAACAGATTTAAAGAGTTAGTGACTCTTTCTTAATTCCAATAAAGCTGTTAAAAAGTGTCTTATACTAAAAAAAAAAAAAAAAGTGTTTTAAACTTTGAAAGAGAGAAATACGCCTAGGGCAAAGAGAGTGAGTATATAGTAGTCTCTCATGATATTTTTTATAAGAGTCTAAAATTTAGATTATATTAATATTTTTATAAAAATTCACTTAAGGTTGTTTAAACATTTAATGCGTTTTTACAATTTTCCCCATAATTAATTATATTTTCTATCTTCTTCTTATACTCCTACATTCTCTTTCATACTTTTTTTTACTGCTAGTTTATTTCTCTATCTTGCTTTCCCCATAAGAGCATAATTTGAAAACATAGTTTATTTCCTATATATTTATTACTTTTAACCAATTGTAATTGTTTTCATAAAAAGTGTAATTTAATTATCAGGCTTTTCTAAAAGGACTAGGAAGTAAATAACAAAATTCCAAACTCCAAAAAGAGCAAGAAATTTGTTTTCATTGTCATTTTCTAATGATATGGCATTTTAATTAGCGTGCGTTCTTTGACCCTTGGGGCCTATTAAAGGGGACATCCGGACAAGTGATACTTCAACTCTGACAACTTAACACATGCTGGTGTCGGCATCATTTACTTTTCATTGCACTCTAATCGTTATTTTCTTTTTCTTTTTCCCCCTTAACTTATTTATGTAAGCTGTGATGGCGGTTCAACTTTGTAGAAAAGTCTTGTTCCCAAATATACTCGCAATTATAAAGGGTGCATCATTAATTGCAATTTTTGTAACTTTTAGAATATAACTTATAGTACTTCATCTGCTGTTTTTCAGAAGAGCTTAAAATCTATATTATCTTAATCTTTTTTATAAGAATCCTATAAGAATTATTTGAAAATTTAATAAGTTTTTTTAAATTTTTACCACTCATCAATTATATGTATTGGATTACTTAAAATATTAGTGATATTTATATTTACTTTATTTCTCTCTAAACAACTTATAAATATTTTTTAAAACCTAACGAAATGTTGAAAATTTCGTAACAAACCCTATGAATGGATTCAAGTCAAAGACAAAGTGTTAACTTATATATATATATATATTTTCTTTTTTTGTCTAACATACATTGAAATCCATTGCCACCAGATTTTTGGGCAAACTCCCCCACCCTACCACTTTGAAAATATTTATCTTTGTTAGAGCCCCCGGGGGGGGGGGGGGGGGGGGGGAAGGGTTATTTATTTTGTCGTCTCTATCTCCAACTAGGGTTATTAAATCTGGACCTACCGTTCAAACCCAACATCACTAACCCAGTGCGGTTTAGTCATTAACCAGGTTTTACCTTTTAAAAAATCAATGTTTTTTAAATTTTCTTTATGATTTCAAATTAATAACCATGAAATCTTCACTTTCTCAACGGTTTAGTTTCGGGATAACTCCAATTTGTCTCTAACTGAATTTGTGACCTTTTCGGAGGATGGGTATTCTACCTGGCAATGTGAGAAGAAGACTTTTCTACAAAATTAGGCCCCATAGTTATATAACTAATTATAATGGATGATAGACGTTAGTACCTTTGAAAAATAGAAGTGAAAAAAAATTAGGATAAGAAGATTAGAGTGCACTGAAAAGTCACAACATTAAATGATTGATGGATAACTTGTCTCTTCTAATAATAGACCCTAATAATTGAAGGTCATTGAGTTGTTTGGATCTTCTTATTTTTAAACTAAAAGCTGTTTTTAAACTAAAGCTAAAAAAAAAAGCTTTTTTAAAAAACTAAAAGTTTTGGTGATTATATAAATTTTTAGTTTAAAAGTTACTTAAAAGCTGAAATTATAAATAAGTTGTTTGACAAAATTTTTGTTATATACACTTTTTCTAATAAAAATTACTATAAAAGGTATATTATAATAGGGTGGTGGTGGCGGTGATGGTGGCAAAGATGGTGGTGGTGGCGGCGGTGACGATGGTGGTGGTGGTTGCAGAGGTAGTGGTGGTGGCGGCAATGACGATGGTGGTGATGACGAAAGCGACGGGGGCGGGGACGGTGGTGGTAACGGCGGCGGCGGCGATAGTGGTGGCGGTGGTGGTGACGATGGTGGCGGTAGCGCAGTGACGATGTTGGCGGTGGCGGCAGTGACGATGGTGGCGATGGCGCCAACGGCGCGTGCGGCGGTGGTGGCGGTGATGGTGGCGGCGGCGCGATGGTGATGGCGGCGGTGGTGGTGGCGGCAACGACGGTGGCATTAGTGTTCGATCGAGAGAATACATGTTGTCTTTTTTTTCAAAAGAAGAAAAGGCTTTAAAAAAAAAGCTTATAAAAAAGATCCTATGAGGAGCTTATTTTTAAGCTCTTTTTTCTTCATTATAAAATAAGCTCTTATAATTATAAAAGCTTTTGTAAAATCCTGTTTAACTTAGCTTATACTTATAAGTAGAAGATAAGCTAAAAATAAGTTAGGCCAAATAGACAGTAAATGTGTAGCAGTAGAAAAGGTCTATCGTAATTACTTCTTCCTCTCTCCAGTACAAATCGATTACAAATCGATTGAATTAATTTATTAGAAATAGAAAATAGTGGGTTCACATTAGGTTTTTTTTTTTTTAAATGTGTTTATTATGTACTTCTTCCTTTAATTAGAGGAATGAGGGCATTTCTTCTTATTTTTATTTTATTTTTTTATAGATTTTATTTATTTAGATGAAATTATATGTTATATCCTAAATGTTTTTGTACTCGGTATCTCAAATTAATTAATTTACATTTTTACATTTAGAAATATTTTTCATGTAACATCAATATCCTGAAAATTAATTAATTTAAAATATTGAGTGTAAAAAACAAATTCAAGATGCAGTATATAATTTAATCTAAATAAATAAAATATATAAAAAATAAAATAAAAATAAAAAGAAATGGCTCCATCAAAGAAGCTCATAATTTGAATTCGTCAATAGAGGACCACCAAATTTGCTCTCTCCTCTCTATTTTCTCCTCCTTCTCTCCTCCGCTCTGCACTTCATCTTCATCGCATGCTCCCTCGCTGGTGGCTTGTGCCATACACACAAGCCGCCGGCGACCACCGCCTCAGTGCCACAGACGAGTCCGAGTGGTTGTTGCGAGTCCATATCTTTGATCTGCGGTCCATGTGTTTTGAAGTCCAGATCCTTGATCTATGGTCCTCTCCCTCAGAGTTTTGTTAGATGTGGCCTTCTCTCGTCCTTGTGGCAAGCCCTTCCCTCTCCTCTCCAGATCTGATATGTGGAGGCGAGTTTTATCTATTTTTTATTACTTTTCTGTGATACTGGGTTTTCTGGTGTTGTTTTTGTCTCATGAAATAAGCAGATCTATAAGATCTGAGTTCAAATCCTCTTGGTTGGATGGCTGTATGAACGTTTTAAGATCCGATTCTCCCTTAGTAGTTTGGATCTGTGTTCCGGGGGCAGATCTAAAGAAGCGTTGCTTGTTGTGTGGCGAAGGTCATCAGATCTGATTCAACAGAGGAGCAGAAGTTTTCTTCTGGACATCATGGGTCTTCTTACGTCTGAGGTTAGGTTATTTGTGTTCTTAACCCCATTATGGGGTACCTATACAGCTGCTCTCATTGCAGCTAATGCTTATAAGGAGGTGTACCCGTTTGAGTGGGTTTTACAACCATCACATTCTTCCTTGTCACTTCTAACCCCAGATATTGAGGAGGCTGCTTTGTCCATGATCCCACTTCTACTTCTAAATATTTTATGTACGATGATTTGGCTGTTTTTGTTGTACTGGATCTGACTTTACTTATATCCGAGATATTGTACACATTTGTATTATTAATATAAATATCTTTAGAGCAAAAAAATAGAGGACCACTGATTCTAAGTAGGGAAGGGAAACCAGAAGGAGTCAATGGGGGACGACCATATGTTTCTTGTCACCTACTTATCTCATTTGTTAAGTCTAATATTTTGGTCAAACTTTTGCTAAGTCATCATCACCTCGTCAACAGTTAAAGTAACACTTTTGTTAGATTTGATGAAATTGCATCATTTTAATTACTACGGGGAGAATTGCACCAATAATTATTTTAGGTACCCTTCACAAAATAATTTAGGATGCACCTTATATAATAGATGGGAAGGAGAATCACACGTGTTCTTAGAAAAGTATATTCATTTTCCTTTTCAAAAAAAGAAAAAGAAAAAGAATTGTGTCCTATCATACATTTTTATTTGTAATTATTACAATCGGGAAAATGGTCGGGCCGATCTGTTTAGGCTTTGAATTTATAAAAGTTGGGTTTCATATTTTTTCCTTAAAAGTGAAAATGAGTCTAAAAAAGCCAGGTTTATAGGGCAAAGGCCTAAAAGGCTGGCCCCGTAAGGCCCTATGTTTTTTATAAAAAATTTGTTTATACGATAATGACATTATTGATTTTTTATATTTTGCTAATGATGTTGCAAATATTTAGTTGTTATTATCTTTTTTAAAATTAATTTTTATAAGAACATCTTGTATGAAGAATCTTAAAAATTATTTCTTGTTTCATAAATATTCTTACTAATTTTTTTACTTATATCTTATGATTGTTTTGTTTATATCTTGTGTTGTTTATTTTGTTAACTACTCACACTTTTCAAGACATATTTATAAGAATTATTTTTAATTTTGTTAAGTTTTCTCATTAGTTATTTGTAATTGTGGTATTTGAATAATAATATACCTTTGATCATAACTTAGTGACTGTTATTGTTTGTTGCATGATGCGTGTTTTTTAGATTATAATGTTGACAACATTTATTTTTTAAAATTAGAACTTTAATTGTTGTAACTTACTAATTGTTTTTCTTTGAAGGAAAAAAAAGCAAGAAAAAGAGTTAAAATTTAGAAAATGGCTTCCGCCTGTACGCTCATGCGCCGAACTTTGAAAACTAAACGTTTTTCTTACCCTAGGCCTAAAAAGGCCAGCCCTTTTAGGCTCTAGCCATAATTCCCACTTTAGTAATTATTTAACGTTGTGACTATACATTGCAATCTAATCAACAAATGCCATTGTTGGCATCATTTAGAGTTTCTTTGGTCCGAGGGGAGGGGATGAAAAATGATTAAGGGAAATTTTAGGGGTTAGATTTAAAAAAAAAAAAATTAGGATCGAAAGTTCTTAATTAATTTTTCTTACTCTTTAATATTATATCTGAAAGTGGGGCAAATCACCAGGAGGGGGATAAATTGGAGATTTTAAAAATTCTTTTCTGAGGCTCTGTTTTAGTGTACTGAAAACAGAGTAAGAGAAGGAGAAGCAAGACACAAGGAATTTATACTGGTTCGATCCAACCACTTGACATACGTCCAGTCCCCAGAAACTCTAGGATTTCACTATCTCAATTGATTACACACTCTGTAACTCTAGAGTAATTCTCTCACTAGAACTTACTCTCCCTTACAAGTTGCAATCAATAACCCAATCTCCAAGTCCCACGACTTGAGATTCTTACAATGAAATGATTTACAATAAATGAACTCTCTCTAAGAGTGGATAAATATAAACACTGAAGTACAGATGTATCAAAAGATATTTTGCTCAAGAAAAACTCAAAGAGTAGTTGGAAACTTGAATGATTTTCGTTTTTAGTAGATTGGTTGTTGAGAAGAATTGAATGTAGCTCTATTTATACAAAGAGAGCATTAAATGACCGTTGTAATCTTCAATATGACCATTGTCTTCATTAAGCAATGATTAGGTTAAACTTTAGTCTTCTTCTCTCTCTACTCTTTGGTTCATCCAGTTGCATAGATGTTTATGGTTGACTTCTTGACTTTCAATCTGGTGGAATGGCAGCTATTGGATGTGGAAAGGAAACATTAACCCCTTTGCAGCTTGTTTAGAATAATTGTCCAAAAGGATGCAAGTTTTCTGAAATTTATATTTAATGTCTTGACATCGCTTTTTGGTTTTGCTCAAATCTTCATTTAAAGTTCTCTAAAACCATCTGAAACTCACTAGTAAACTGATTAAACATAGCTAGGAATAGTAATGAGTGATGATAAGAAGTATTAAGATCAAACGAGAAGATTTTACAAATTCGAGCAATATGATTTTCAAACTCGGCGACACAAACTCGAGTTTGTTTATCCAAACTAGAGTTTGTAACTATACTCGAAGCCAAACTCGTGTTTCCAAATCCAAACTCGAGTTTCCTTCTTTCAAAGAGGAATGTCATGTTTTGCGTTTGAAAGCACATTTTGAATCATAGAGAAAAACTCGAGTTGATTAGTGACAAACTCGAGTTTTGGACTTTTATCATGAAAAACTTGTTTAAGTCCAAAAGCTCAAAACTAGAGTTTTTACAACACTAAAATGAGTAAAGCTCTCGGCTAAGCCAAAACTCGAGTTTCCATATATAAACTGGAGTTTTCATTTAAAGTTGAAAACCTTTGAAAACTCTCTGCCAAGCAAAAACTGGAGTTTCTAAAACAAACTGGAGCTTTCTCAAAGTGAATAAAAGATGAAAGGTCGCTGTCAAGTCTAAACTCGAGTTTTCAAATATAAACTAGAGTTTTCTCAGAACTTTGGAAAACTTAGAAAACTCTTGGCTAAGTGCAAACTGGAGTTTTCTTAGGTTTAAAACATTGGAGGCTCTCTGTATGCCCAAAACTCGAGTTTACTATCGCAAAATGGAGTTTTGTTTACTTTAGAAAATATTGGAGAGTCTCTATATGGTGCAAACTCGAGTTTATAAGACTAAACTTGAGTTTGTCTCAATGTGAAAAACTTAGAGTGCTCTCTGTATGTTAGAAACTCGAGTTTGCCTACGCAAACTGGAGTTTTCTCAGTTCATTAAAATTGAGCTACTCTGTTAAATCCAAAACTTGAGTTTTGAATCTAAAACTCGAATTTGTCTTTGACAAGAAGTTTTTCAACATACGTAATACAAACTTCATCTTGTGTTTACAATTGTCGATTATCCCCATTTTGATGATAACAACACTTGTAAACTAAAATTTGAAGAGAGTTTGACAGAATTGCATTTTGAAATGAATTTTGCAATTGACGATAGTTTAAACTTCAAAATTTTTGAGAGACTTGGTCATTTAAATTTTTTTTGCATATTACAAATTGTAACACCCCCTGGGTGCCGGCATACTTAGCCTTTATATTACGCAGTAGTGTGGCAAAATCAGAAATAGTTTGTTATACTGATACAACGGAAATCAAGCTTGATTACATGATAGGGGTATTCTCAGGGTTTAAACCCCTTCGGGCATTCATTTACAGACAGTGAAACTTAGAAATAACATTAATCACTGTCACCCCTCGGTTCTTCAAGTTGTCCCTCCGCTGGGTCGTCTTCAAGCAACGCTATCTTCTCGAACCATGTGCAGCACTTCTCTTCTGGTGCTCACCTGTCTATTGGTTGGTAGTGGAGGGTAAGATTCTGAGGAATCCCAGTAGCTGACAATACCAAACAATGCATGCAAGATAAATGCTAGTGTATGATATACTTGCCTTGCACAAGCCCATGTTAACATAATGACATATCTGCATGCTCAATGCTTCTGCATCATACTCATGGCCATAGCATAATCATAAACAGAGCTTCAATCATTCAAGTATGTTAAACATAGCAAGCAAGTATAGCAATCAAACATATACATACAAGCAATAATATCAAATACATGCAAGTAAGGTAAGCCCACTACCTTTTAAGGACTATTATCCTTACTCGGGTTCCTCTTCCGTCAACCGTCAGGGTTGCTTGAAGTTCCTTCCTTATCCTTCTGGCCCTAAGGACATAACCGTACCTTTAGAACCAGAGGCAATGAATGTTTATTTACCTTTTTAACCCCTTTTGCAAAACTTTTTATTTCTAGCCCTTAATTTACTCATTTATGAATTAATCTCTTATTTGGCCAGAAAATCCAGTAAATCCAATTATTTTTAATTAATTATAAAAAAATCATTTTAATGTTCCGTCAACTCTCACGTGTTCATAAAGAATTAAAATTTCATAGAAAATACTTTCAAAGGTCAATATTTGTCAAATAATTCCCAGAATTTATGTTTGTCTTGATTGTCCAATTAAGCTTCCAGAATTAATGACTTAAATTTAAAAATTAGTATCTCACTGATTAAGGCCTTAAAAATTACAAAATTTATATTTCCTAAACTCTCAATGTTTTCTATGCATGCCTGGAAAAATTGACCATTTTATAAACATGTTAACCCATTGAAAATCACGTGCTCATATCTTCTGCCCAGTTTTGATCTGCAGGACGTTGGGTCATCTTGTAATATTTATTACTCACTGAAAATACATCAAAAAAATACAAAATACCTATCCTTTTGAAGGTATGCGTGTCTACTAACTTCTGGAATATTTTCAGAATTTTTAAATAACATTAACCCAGTAAAAACACGTTGACAAGCTTGCTGGTTTGAATTATTCAAAACGGGCAGATTTGACTCTTTATATGTGCTCGTTATTTCATGTGTAAAAACGCCTTTGAAAAATCATCAAAAATCATATTCCCACACAATTGTTCATAAAGAAAATGATGGTGGTCTCGGATTTTGCAGATTCCAATTATTTCTTGGTGTTTACCACGATTTTCCAGATCTGGGTTTTCAATGAAATCTCAAAATTTCCAAGAGGAAGATGGAGATTCTTACCACAACTCTTGATCTAGCTCTTATGGATTCTCCCACTTCACATTTTTCCTCTTCTCCCTTCAATCTAAACCCAGAAATTTCATGCATGTGAGTTTAACTCACCAAATTTAACATGCAATAATGTTTTAGCAACTTACGTTCTTGCTTCAAACCATGAAGTTTCTTCTTCTTCCCAACCATGGCTGACCACTCTTGTGTGTGAGGATATGGTGATGATGGCGTGAAGGAGGAGAGGAGGGATGGATTGTTGTTGAAGAGAGGATGAAGAAGGTGATTTGGTGTTGGTGAGGATGGTGAACCGTGAGGGAGTTGAGAGAAATGAGAGGATGTGAGATTCATATTTTGATGTGTGTGTGTGTGTCATGCTGTGAAGAATTGAGAGGAAAGGAATGATTATTGTTGATTGTGTGTGTGTGCAATGAAGCTACGGCTAAGGAGATAAATGAGAGAATGGATGCATTGAGTTAATAATTGTGTATGTGTGTGAATGTGTCCACGGCAAGAGAAGAAAAGGGCATAAAAAAAATCTGATTACATGTTATGCATGTGTTGTGTGTGTGCCGTTGACATGTGTGTTGTGAGGTGTCAATAAGAGGTGATTCCATGTGTCATGATTGTGCATGTGTGTGTTGTGTTGTCACCATGCATGTATGCCAAGTGTTTTTCATGCATAGAGACAAGTGTCTTGGTTGTGTGTGCGTGTGTGTGTTGGTGTGCGTGCATGTTGTCTCGATTTACGTGTTTGGGTTTCGGTGTTGTTGTCTCGATTTGCGCGTTTGGGTTCAGGGGTTGTTGTCTCGGTTTGCGACATGAAAACCGAAACCCGACAAATGATGCCACATACCAGTGTTTTTCTAAAAAACGCAGGGCATATCCAACTACCCTGAAAATGTCGAATACTCACTTATACCGGCAAATTTACGCTCAACTACTTAGGACATAGTTGGGTGGCATCTTTTCCAACCGGATGTACATCGTATAAGTGCCCAGTGCCCCTTTTTCACTGACACTTAAATTCCACAGCTCATACATACTTAGTCCACTGACCCGTATAGCTGAGTTACCTAGTCCCCGAGAGACTTCCTATCTCTCAACATTCTTGTAATACTTCCCAAATTTGGCTTAGCCGTCTGCCTCATTTAGGCTTATTCTAAATTCCCAGGTCCAAAAATCCGGGATGTTACATTTCTCCCTCCGTTCAATAAATTTCATCCTCGAAATTTGAACATCCATACCTTGGGGACACATTCTAGGCACGCCGCCTATCTCTTCCTTATGCATGCTCACTAAGCACATAACTCATCCTTCCACATTCTTATCCATTCTGTACCTAGGTGTTGTACTTCAAGCATACAGGACCCACTAGTCCGTCCTTCGAGCGCTTGGTCATACACGGCTTACCATTAACTTCTATGCATGTGGTGTAAGTGTATGTAATAAATTAACTACCATGACCAGGAATACAGCTTAGCATACAGATAGCTTTAAAACATAATTCAAAAATCCCGGTGCTAGGAAACCATCCACAGAACGTACCAGGTTCAGAATCCCACAGCGCTTGGAAAGACAAAGGCAGAACCTACCCGGCTCTGTGCCCAACTTTCCGAGGAAACATATATTCAGAACCTACCAGGTTCCAAATTCCATAGTGCTTGGAAAGACAAGTAGGACCTACCCGACCCTGTGCCTATCTCTCCGAGGCCCAACCCAGAACCTACCCGGTCCCGAGTCCCTCAGCGTAAGGAAACCACAGCATGGAACCTACCTGGATCCGAATTCCTTAGCACAAATGTGTATGGCCAACACAACTTTGTATACAATCAAATATGTTTATAAAACACATTCCACAAATCATGGCATTTAAAACATACACATGTACACTCTCAAACATAGATGGTTAGAGTTACTACAACGCTAGATATCCTGGCCTTACTACTCAGGAAATCACCTTTATGCCATAGGTATATCAACTACCACCTGGTACAATCTGAACATTCTTCCAGCCTCACAACATTCTTTGGACATACTAGTCCCAAAGTCACCATACTTGTGAGCATTCCAAACAATGCTAAACATACAGGTCTTACGGCCTAGGGACACTGCCCCATGCAACCTTGCACACCGGATCCGAATTCCTTGGCACAAGTTATATAATTATCAGAGATAAACAACAGAAGCTAATTGACATATGGGAATTCACAAATTCAATGCACAAACTGGAGCTAAATGATCATTCATTAGTGAGCAAATATATAGCAAAGCTACATCAGTAAGTTTAAACACAGAATGCACAATTGTAGGAACTTAAAATTACTGAAAATTACATAAACACAGAAGACTCTAAGACTCTCTACACTTCTTCTCAAACTCTATTCTTTGCCTTTCTCTCCCCCTTTGTCATCTTCAAATGAGGATGGAGCTGAGATAGAGGGGTCAGTGAGAGGGTCAATCAGAGGAGTAGGAGGAGGAGATCCAAGTTTGACAGTAGAGGTGGGAGACTGAGGAAGTACTTCAGTGGTAGGAGTGTGTGAGGAAGGGAGAATCTCAGTTGCTGGGGTAATGGGTGATAAGGGTGGAAGCTGGAATAGGAGAGGAGGTGAGAACAGGAGTGAAGGCTTCAGGTGGAGAGGTAGCTATGGGAGATGTGGTGAAGGCAAATGAGGGTGAGGTAGAGGGGGAAAATGATGGTTCAGGATCAGGGTTTAAACCAGAGGGAGAACCAAAATTGATTCCAGAAGTGCTTGGGCTAGCAGGTTGAAAAAGCTTCAGAATCTTGTCCACCTTGTCTCCCAAAATCACATTGTTTACCATAAGAGTGGACATCGGAGCATCTTGATCGATCATGTGTCTAGAGAGGGTGTCGACCTTCTCTTTCAACTCATCCTGAGCACAACCATCTTATGGTTGCCTCTAGTCACTTCAGCCACCAACTTGCCTACCTCAAATTCGATCCTTATGGACATTGCAGCAATGGCAGCATCCACTATGGTCTTTACCCTGGCATCAAAATCAGTAGGTGGTGGAGTTGATTGGGCTTCTTGTGCTCGTGCCTGAAAGGCCCTTGCATGCGAGGCATGTGATCTTGAGGGAGCCCTGGATTATCCTGAGCCTTTTCCTTCAAAAGTGATCATCATATAGTTCAATTGAGATTTTCCAAACACAAGAGGAGTTTTAATTGAGTCTGGAGGACCAAAATACCATATCTTGTGATAGAACAAGATCACTGAAACAAGAGATGGAAATGGGATATGGGAAGGTCTACAGGAGGCAAATTTGAACCTCACAATATCTTGAAAAATCCAATGTCCTAGGTTTAAAGGAACTTTCTTGACAAGAGTGGCAAAGAGAGGGTAATCCTTCTTTGCAAAGTGTGTGTAGTTCCCACCCTTTTGAATAAAATTTCTAGAGTAAATATACCATAAGACTCTATTGATTGGGGGCATAGACACAGGAGAGAAAGATAGGGAGCGTAGTTCGACGTCTGGAATAGGCTCATTGGCCTGAGAAGTTGAAAAATCTCTCTGTTACTGAATTTAATCGCAGGAACAGGAGGTGGATTGGCAATTTTTAGGATAGTATTGATGATGGATGCAGAAAGAGTGAAGGTGACTCCTTTCACTGTAGTGGTTACTCTTTCTTCAAATAACTCACCATCGAATTGACAAGATTTTCATAAACCATATTAAAATAAAAGATCTTGACAATATTGGGAGTATAGGAGGTAGTGATGGAAAGAAATGATTCTTAGTCTTTTAGCCAAGATGCAAGGTCTAAATTGCACTCATCTTTTAACTTGGCGAGGTCGACAGACACAGAAGGATAGAATTCCTTATTAAGAAAGGGTTCCTTGAATTTGGCAATTAATTCATTGGAAAGTATAGAGGAAGTAAAAGCAAACCTAGTAGGAGGCAAGTGATGGTTGTAGATTTCCTTAATGACGTTGGGTATAGTAGGAGGCTCTTCCTCTGGTTGAGCAGAAGATGTACCCTTCAAGGGTGTTTGTCCCTTTTCGGTGCTTGGAGACCCAGAAGAAACCTTTGACTTCTTTGGCTTGTGAGGCTTAGAGGATTCGCCAACCTTCTTCTTCCCTTTGCCCTCAACCGATTCTCGGTTCAATCCTCTTTTTCAATGGAGTCTCAGATTGGTCTTTGAAGGAGACTCCCTTCGATTTAGGTGAGGATTCAGGCACATTTTCTGCAACTCCTCTAATTGATCAATCGACTCCATAGTGATAATTTTTTGGGGTCGATTTCATCCTCCTAGGTCGCTGAAGAGGAGGAGGAGACACTACTACAAAATATAGCTACGACGTCCTAGTTTTTAGACATTTAACGTCCTATTTTCGCGGGACGTCTATCGTGGAGGCGTAAAAAAGTGCACCTTATGGCATCCTAAAATTTTTAGGACGCCATATTGGTATCCTACGGTGTCCTAAAAATATTTAGGATGCCATAAGTCTTTTTTTTCAAGGAAAAAAAACCCCCTAAACAAGGGTTCAGGAGTATCTGAGCGGGCAACGAGTTGATTATTCCAAACGAAATGAACCAAGAGATCAGAACAAGGAATAATAAGAAGAGGTCAACAAAATACATACGCTTATTCTAAAAATCTTAAAGCAAGAAAAATCTCAAAACCAAATATGCATAAACAATACAATGAACAAAGCTGAGATGAACTCAGAGTCGAATCAAATCCAGTCTAGATGAGATGAAAAATAAATCAAATCAGATCCATGTTCAACAATAAATCAGCTGTGAGATTCGGCGGAGAAAAGTAGATCTAAAAATATAAAATTCTAGATCTAAGAACAACATATTTACGGCAAATTGAGTGAGATTCAAGCAAGACAAAAATGTAGAAATCGATCGATTACGTAGAGCAAAAAAAAAAAAGATATAAGGACGAGAGGGATACAACACCGGTGTCCGTGAGGAGAGGAGGAGAGGCGCTTGGATTTGGATGAAGGACTGAGGTCGACTGAGACAACAGAGATAGAGAATATTACTAGAGTGCGAGATGAGAGCTAAAGAAGAAAGAGTGTGAAGGCAGAGCACGAGATGAGAGATCGAATGGATTTAAATTTCGCTACTTTTGGAGTCTAAGTTTAAAACTTAGACTCCAAAAGTGTCTCTCACGGGCCCCACACATAACCCCTTGCTGCACGATGTGACCCCCTGCTGCACGACATGACCTTCTTTTTTGCTGTACAACATGACTTTTGGAGTCTAAGTTTTAAAGTTAGATGCCAAAAGTACTGCTTTTTGCCTCCAAACAATTCATTTTGCCGCCCGAGGGTTTAAATTCTGCTACTTTTGGAGTCTAAGTTTAAAACTTAGACTCCAAAAATGTCTCTCGTGGGCCCCACACATAACCCCCTGCTACACAATGTGACCCCCTGCTGCACGACGTGACCTTCTTTTCTGCTATGCAACATGACTTTTGGAGTCTAAGTTTAAAACTTAGACGCCAAAAGTAAACTTAGACGCCAAAATTCAACTTTTATCACATATAATTACAAAAATGACACCGCCTTTATTTTTTACTTCCTTTTTAAAAAAGGATGTCTTTTGGGGGACGCAAAAACCGTTTTTTGTAGTAGTGAGATGGGGATTTCGACCTTCTCTTTCAACTCATCTTGAGCATCAACCATCTCATGGTTGCCTCTAGTCACTTCAGCCACCAACTTGCCTACCTCAAATTCGATCGTTATGGACATTGCAACAATGGCAGCATCCACTATCGCCTTTACCCTGACATCAAAATCAGCAGGTAGGGGAGCTGATTGGGCTTCTTGTGCTTGTGCCTGAGAGGTCCTTGCATGCGAGGCACATGATCTTGAGGGAGGCCTGGATTGTCCTGAGCCTTCTCCTTCAGAAGTGATCTTCATATAAATATGATTGGAGGAAGTACTAGTAAATGTGACTAAATTTGGAATTTTCTTTTATTTTTAGACAAATTTAATGATCTTACCAAATCCCTATGATTTTGATGAGGTAGCTAGATTTAAATAAGAATATGAGACTGCACCGTGTACATACATCTATAATTGAAATTCCTTGTAGCTCATGTTTTTCTTCTAAAGCAAATAATTGAACAATTATTAATATGCAAATTGATCCAAAAATGTTTTTTTCACTTCATAATAAACAAGTATGGGGTATGATCATAACTAATAGAACTTCTCGCAATAAAATAGTGCAAATAATGCAGATTATAATGGGTGTATACAAAAGATGTAGATTATAATGGTCTCACTCTCAAAAGGAGCTACCGACAAGAAAAATAAATTTTTGCTACGGAAAAATTCCATAGCAAAACAGAATTTTTCCGTAGCAAAATGGATTTGCTACGGAATTTTCGTAGCAAAAAATCACGTAGCAATTGCGACGGAAAAAGGAAAATCCGTTGCAAATCCCTATCCGTCGCAATTTGCTACGGAAAATAATTCCGTAGCAAATTTGAAAATTTGCTACAGAAAATTTTTCCATCGCAATTTGCTATAGAATTTGTTTCCGTAGAAAATTCAAAAATTTGGTACGGAAATATTTTATGTAGCAAATTCACAAATTTGCTACGTAATTATTTTCCGTAACAAATTCGAAAATTTGTGACGGAAATATTTTCCGTAGCAAATTTTCGCAAATTTGAGAATTTGCTACGGAAAATAATTCCATAGCAAATTGCGATGGAAACCATTCTGTAGCAAATTTGCGACGGAAATATTTTTCGTATCAAAACTAATAAATTTAAAAAAAGTATATATATTTTTTAATTTTTTTTTAGAAAAGGGTATACAAAAAGTAGTGTACCATGGATATAATAACAATTAGAAAGAGTTTACATAGAGAAAACAAAATATATATAATAATGTTGCAAAGAGCAAATACTAAAAAGTAGTCTAAATAGCAAAGATTGTGATCATCATCATCACCAGCATGATCATCATCACCAGGAGCCGACCCCAACCCTTGTCTTTCATTAGGGACCTGATTTGAAGCTGCATCTGCCTCATCATCTCCGCTTGCTGAGTAATCTGCTGCAGCATCATCTCTCGTTCCTGAATCATCTGCTGCCTCATCATCTCTTGTTCCTGGATCATCTGCTGCCTCATTATCTCCTGTTCCTGAGTCATCTGCTCCCTCATCAGCGCCTAGTCTGAGTCACCGTCCTCATCATCTCCTCGTTCTTGAGTCATCTCGTGTTGCTTGCTCCCGCACCAAAGCCTTCATCTTCTTCACTCATCATCGCAAAAACATTATGAAGTACATTTATTATTTGGGCTTCATTTGAATGGACAAGAGAATGGAAATTATCAATATCAAATGTATTACGTTTACACGAAGAAACATCTTCAGTGTCGGAAGAGGAGTGCTTTGTTTGCTTCAGTCAGCTGGCAGAGGCACCGTATCCAAAGATTCTCCCTTTCTTGTTAAATCCGCTTGTAGCCTCAAAGAAGAGAATCTCGTTATCGGACTGAGAGGAGGATGCGATGTCAGTCCCACGCTGCGAGTCTCTCTCCTGCGACAGCTTCTGAAAGGTTTCCTACAAGTACAAAAATACATAACAAATAAGACATGTAAAATGAAATAAATATGGTGGTGCATAAAACAAGTAATAAAGGCAATAAATGTCTAACCGCTACTTGCTGCGCCCTTGGGTTAATCCATTGCCTCTTACTCCCTTCGACCGCCGGAATTAGGTGAATGTGCCAAAGCAAATTTGATGAACTCTTTCAAACCTGGAAAGAATGCTTGAGTTAGTTGTCTTCTCTCAGTTAGACGATTGTACATCCAACTTCTATCATGGTTGCCTTCTATACTTCTTAGCTAGTTCAGTTACTAACCTAATTAACATCTCAACATGCCACAAATATACATATAAGTGGCCAATACACACATCTTCTTTCTACTTTACATTAAAGATATGTTCAAATAAAAAAAGTAAATGAAACAACAATTTTTTTAAAAAAATTAATAGTAATTTTTATAAGACATTAACTCAACTAGCTAATTTAACTAATTTTTTGTAATAAATACAAATTTCATTATTCACTAAACTCACATCTTCTTTGAACTTTACGTTAATTAATTCATTCTTGTATCCCTCAATATCACTTTATAATTAGTTTTTTAAATTATCTTTATTATATAACTTGTTAAGGATAATTTTTAAATCAAAAATTTAAATGAGATAATCTTTTTAAAAAATTTAACAGTAATTTTTATAATAGTTTAAATGAACTAGTTAATTTCATTTATTTGTCTAATACATAAAAATTTCATTATTCCTTAAAGTCACACATTCCTCCTATTTTACATTAATTAATTAATTCTCTTATCCCTAAATATCACTTCTTAACACTTCACTTTTCTCATTTCAATACCATCTTATTTATAGACTTATATATCATTACCCACTAATACAAATCATAATTTTAACACACAATTTTTTCATTATACAAAATAGACTATAAAAAAATAATGCAACATTAATATTCTCACTAATACTCACAAATCAACATTAATAACCAATGATGAATAATATCATAATTTTAACACACAATTTTTTTCATTATACAAAAGAGACTATAAAAAAATAATGCAACATTAATACTCACAAATCAACATTAATAACCAATAATGAATAATTTAATCAACATTAAAGAAATAACATAAAATATTAAAAAAGATATGTTATGTAGAAATTTCACTAAGGAGAACCAATAATATTTTTGACATCATTTTATTACAAATAAAAATAATACTCAAGAAAATAATATGAAAAAATCAAATCTTTCCACACACGGTGGTGCAACAAAAAAAAGAAACAAGAGAGGAAGCTTACTTGGAATAGAGGTGCGAGACGGTAACTTGATGGGGAAGAGGAGGAGGAGACACCGTAGTAAAATCACCGACCGAGCACGGGGAGACACCATCGGAAAATGGGAGATAACCGTGTTTACTAGTGTCCAATAGAAAGAAAAATGGGAGATGACCAACTTAGAAGTGTTAAAAAAAAAAACAAACAAACCTGCAAAATTTGGAGGTGGCGGTGGTTGGGAGGCAACCCCGGAGGAGGAGCTGAGGTGGGGCGGAGCCGGGGGCGGGGAGCCGGGGAGGTGTGGAGCCGAGGGGAGGGAGAGCCGGGGGGGGGGAGCTTGGGGTAGGGCGGGCCGAGCCGAGGGGCGACGAGCCGGGGGCGGCGAGCCGCGGGGCCGACGGGGAGGCGGCGAGGGAGATTTGCACGCGGGGTCTTGGACGCGACCCGACAGACCGATTATTAATGAGTTTTGCAACGGAAAGCATTTCCGTCACAAAATTCGCTTTTCGCAAAAAGCGGTTCCTTTGCGAAATTTTGTGACGGATATCCAATCCGTCGCAAAGGGAAGGAACCGGCGGCCTTTTTGGCCGCCGGTTCTGCGGCGAACATTGAGTCCGTCACTAATTTTTGTGACGGACTCACCGTCCGTCACAAAAAGAAGAGAACCGGTGGCCTTTTTGGCTGCCGGTTTGCTAAGGACATTGAGTCCGTCGCTAATTTTTGCGATGGACTCACCGTCCGTCACAAAAAGAAGAGAACGGCGGCCTTTTGGCCACCGGTTTGCGGCACGATGAGTCTGCGTCGCTAATTTTTGCGACGGACTCACGTCGTCGCCAAAAAAAGAGAACGGCGGCCTTTTTGGCCGCTACTTTGCGACGGACTTTGAAACTGAAATTTTTTTCCTTCTTTTTGCGACGGATGGCCTGTTCCGTCGCAAATGCTTTTTTTTTTTGTGACGGATTGTTATTTCCGTCGCAAATTTTTTTATTTGCGACGGATTTTTTAATCCGTAGCAAATTACACGGATTTTGCGACGGAAAATAATCCGTCGCAAAATCTGTCACAAATTTCGCTTTTTTTTTTTTGTAGTGAGGATTGACGGATGTAGATGTGCTAGTAATGTCAAATATTTTTGCTTCCTATTATATTATCCTTTCCCAAAATCAATACTATGTCGGATAAGTTGGCATGAATGACAATTCAAATGTGAAATAAAATGTTTTTAATTCCAACAATTTCATTTTGTAATTTCCTTTTGAATGAAAAATAAAAAATTACAAGAATTTTCAGCCTCTACTTATGAATATGTTCTATTTTTTTCCTTTTTGAAGAAAAAACTATATTTAAACTTACCAAATAAGTTAGAAAGAGATCGAAGTGTCTTCAAAGTTATTATAGTCTGTAAAAACCCATCACATACACTAGACAACAACATGGAAGAGAATTGTCTCGATTTTTCACATGATGATATTGATATTTGATTAAAAATTCAACCGAAATTAAATGAACGTGTTAGGACTTAGGATTACAAAACAAGTTAGATGACCAAGTCATAAAGAAAAAATGATAGAGGAGAAAAATGATGGAAGAGAAAAATAGAAAAAAAAAAAAAAAAAGATTTTTGGATCAATTTGCATACTAATAACTAATCAAATATTTGCTTTAGAAACATAATCTCAACCGCAAAGACTTTTTAAAACTTGAGATATTAAGTAGAGAGGGAAGTTAGAGGTAACATTATTTTTCCTCTCTCACAAGGTACGGTAGCAATGCACCAATAACCATTGATAACTCAAAATATCGAGTAACTTCTTCACTTTAGCATATTTTAATTATAAAATATATGTACTACTACTAATTAATGTAGAGAAAAAGGAACTAAATAACAAAACGAGTGAAGTGAACGCTTCTATATCGTCCCCTTTAAATTGCTTGTACTTTGGAAAGAAGCCATTTCTACAAAATTAGACCTCCTAAGCCTTGAGTTACAGAAACAAGTTAGAAATAAATGAAGATAGATAAGAAGAGAGTGCAATCAAAAGTCACAAAATTAAATGATGACCAATAAAAATGTATCTCGTTTGCCAAGTTGATTGATAACTTGTCTCCTATAATAATAGACCCCATGAATTAAAGCCACTTATTAAAGTCCCATAGCTAGAAAGTGACAATTGAAAACAATTTTCTGGCTCCCTTTGGATTAGGCGATTATCAGCAGAAAGGATTGGGTCAAGTTTCTCTCATAATTCTTTTCTTACAATCTCTCATAATCTCTAAATTATGTTAGTTCAATAAATCTGAAATATCATCTTACTACTTTAATTTATCTCTTATATTTCTAATCAATAGTTCAGATAAGGATAATTAGGGATAATGAGAAAGAGATCATGAGATGATCTTCTTCCAAACAATAGTGGGTTTTGTAACATTGTGCACAGGGCTTGTTAAATGTTGTCCAAAAAAAAAGTACAGGGCTTGTAAAACTAATGTTTTGGTTACTGCAATATATTTAGGTATATATTGTACTGTATGAATAAAAAAAGGTATATATATATATTTTTTTGCTATTGCACCCAGATCACTAGAGCTTCACCCCGACTAGTTCGGATCGAGGTTCTGTCGGGCGCATATGCGGGGACCTCTCCCAGGGAAGTTTTCTATATCCACACGGACTTGAACTCGAGACCCTTGCTTAAGCGACCCAAGTCCCTTCCACTTGAGCCAACTCCTGCTGGTAAAAAAAAGGTATATATTGTAGGGTTACTTTTTGGTTTTACTGTGCCATATGATAGGATAAATAGGTTGGGCTCAAATTGTTTTATGAGGACCTTCCTTGTATATTTCATGTTCAATTATTGAAATTGATTTTCATACCAGAGGTTATTTTTTGGTTGCCCACCCGGTTTACCGGAGCTTCGCCCCAACTAATCCGGATCCAACTTGCGTTGCGGACTTGACTATAGTGGGAGAGTCTCCCAGCTGGGGTTTTTTGCATTCACAAGGCTTGAACCTGAGACCTTTGCTTAAGCGACGCAAGCCGCTTACCACTTGAAGCCAACATACCAGAGGTTATGTGTTGATGTCTATGGGTTCGGGGATTTCTCATGTTACCAAAGCAGGTTGGTCTGTTTCCAAGAAAGACAAGATCCAGCCGACAACCCATAACCCAACTGGGCCAAGGTTACTGAGAAGAGAACCTAACTTAATAAAGGTGAATTATATTGCAAAAAAGCCCCACCGCTAGACTCTCACACCATAGTCGTGCGCAACGCGGTCGATCCGGATTAGTTAGGACGAAGCTCTAGATACTGGATGGGCAATAAAAAAAAGGTGCATTATATTGTTTGATCAATTATAATATTTAAAATTACCCCTCGTCCTTGGACTCAACTCAAAAAGGGGTTGGACACTCTCCCACGAAGGGAGGGGGTTTGATCCTGAGTTAGGGTATGTTTGGTTTGGGGGGAGGGGAGGGGAGGGGAGGGAAGGGGGAGGAAAATGGAGGGAAAATATTAAAATGGGAGAAAATTTTTGTGGGCCCCACCACAAATAACTTTTCTCTCTCTCCATTTTCTCTCCCCTTCCCTCCTCCCCTCCCCTCCCCCCAACCAAACATACCCTTAGTCAAGGCGTTGGGGGGGAGGTATCCTAGGTTCTAGGTGTTTAGGAGGAAGGGATATTTCACCCCGCCCTTCGATCGTGGGTGAACCTAACTCCTTTCCGAAAATTTTGTTATAAAAAAAAATTATAATATAGATGTAAGAATCCAAAAACTAATTACCTATTTTAACATCCAATGTCGATATCAACCGAACTAACTATAACATTTAAAATTATAATACGGATGTCCTAAAATTGAACCTAACTTTTTTTATGATACAATTGAACCTAACTTAATAAAGGTGCATTATGCATTGTTACCAAAAAGAAAAAGGTGCATTATGCATTATATTGGGCCAATGATAATTCAATTAATTCCTTTCTATGTTTTGGTTTGTAGGCCTAATTTTTGAATAAGCTTATATTTTTGCTTCCCATGTTTTTCAGAATCTATTAAGAATTTCTTTTCTTTTTAAAAAAAGAAAGTTTAGGTGAGTTTACTGAGTTGGGTGTAAGAGTATATCTCTAGATTTAAAAGTGCATACAAATAAGCTGCTTACTACTAATGTCTTCATATAGGCAACATGATTTATAAGCCAATTTCATATCAAATAGACCTATTTTTATTGGCTGTTAATCAATACCATGCCAGATAATTTGGTGGGGATTATATAACAACTTTAAGGTAAAATGAAATGTTGCCTATGTCAACAATTAAGTTCATAATTTGTTTTTTTTTTTAAAAAAAAAAGAGAAAATTTTTATGAATTTTCAACCTCTACGGCTCTACCTACATATGAAGTTGAGTTTGTTGTTAGTTTTTTTCTTTTAAAAAAATTATATATATATATATATACACACACATCTAGACTTACTAAATTAGTTTTTTTTTTCGGGGGCAGGGGGGGGGGGATCTTCAAAAGTACCTGCACTTTTTTTTTTTTAGATTTAAGAATTGAGTTAAAAGAGATGGTATGATCTTGAAGAAAATCATAATTAGAGAACTATATCAAAAATAAAAGGAAGGAAAATAAAAATATTAAATTCTTCAAAACAAAATTTGGGATTTAAGATGATAAAGGTTAAATTAGTAAATAAAATTTATTTTAATATATTCTTTAATTAAAAAAAATCATCTTTTGAGCCTATTTTTAACATAATTAACTGCTTAGACTTAAGTGTATATTTTTAAAATAGAGAGGAGGTCTGTGTAATATAATGAAAGCAATAATTTCCACGTTGCATGTATAATAATCATCCTCTAAAATATATGTGATCTTTGAAAAACTAGGTGTTGGGCAAATAATTCGGATAATTACTTTTATGAATTGATTTGGAGGCCTAATTTTGAAATGAGTCGATAACGCAAACCAGTATTTTTTTTTTCTTCCTATTATCCTTTCCCAAAATCAATACTATGTCGGATAATTTGGCGTAAATGACTTTTCAAATGTGAAATGAAATGTTTTCAATTCCCACAATTTCGTTTTGTAATTTCCTTTTGGATGATAAATGAAAACTTATATGAATTTTCAGCCTCTACTTATGAATAAGTTTTTTTTTTTTTTTTTGAAGAAAAACCTATATATAAACTGACAAAATAAGTTAGAAAGAGATGAGAAGTATCTTCAAAAGTTATAGTGTGTACACATGGAAGAGAATCGTTTGTAGTGATTCCAAAGGCTATATGAGCCTTATTAAGTATAATTTTAGAGGAAAATGCCTCCAACTTCCATTTGTACTCACAAAAATTCCGAATTCCTATTAAATCCTTACTGCAACAAAAATCGTTCCAATTTTTAATTTTTTAACTTCATAATTCTTAATGTACTAGTCTAAATGAAGCAAATACTTATCCAATTAAAGCTTGATAAGTCTGTTTTTAGTCTAAATGGCCATTGGGCAACACCATATTCATAGGCGGACTTAGGAATAGCATTAGGGGGTACCCACTCTTAAATTGGAGATTTTTGTGTGTGTGTGTGTGTTTTTTTTTTTCAAAAAAAAAAAAATTAATACATGTTTGAATGATTGCTCACCCTTAATACATCAAGATTGCACTTTGTAATCAGATGAGGGATAAATAGTTGAATGATTGTTTAGTGCCTTATATTGAAAAAGATGTATTTGATAGCAATGATAATAAGACAATTATGATGAAATTCCAAAAAATAAGGCCTAAAAGGATGACATTGTAATTATTGTTCTTGTAATATATATTTTTATTAAAATATATATACTTGAACTTATTAAGTCCCACCTTTCATTGTGATTTATGTAGCTGCATTTCTAACAAAGACTTAGCCTTGCTTTTCTAAATGACAGGTTTGTAAAATAACCGCTTCTCTTATTATATCATCCGTAATCACTTGATTTCTTGAATATTTTTTTTGATATTATTTTCTTTTCTTATTTATATTCTTTTATTTTTTAATGCATTTAAAACTTTCCTTTAAAAAAAAAAAATTAGAGACGAATCCCTACCACTTTGGTGCCTACCCTTAACTATTTTTCTAGGTGGACCATATTACCAAAAAAAAAAACACAACACATTCGGTCCCACACAAGAAACCCTAATTGGTAGCATTCTAACTAGATTCCAACTTTCGGTTCTTGATGGTAGTACCAGAGCAGGTTGGTCTTCTTCCAATAAACACGTACTCACACCAGAATTAGGAGAAACACCCACGTATACATGTATATCACTGTCACGCGCAATCCGTATGAATCTGACACGCGCGGTTCCATACTTTATAGCAACAGCCAAGCAATTTCACATGACGCACTCATGCCTTCCTCTACACGCTATTGACTTGCTTTTTCGGTTTACTCTGAAATGTACCGCGCGTGCTGTCCAGGCAAAGAAAAGGAAAGGAGTCCTCCCTATGATTTAAAAAACGCTATGGTTGTCTCAACGAAATTTGATCAAGATCGTGTCGGGGGAATCTCATTTCTCTCTGTACTATGCCTTTCATTTGCTTCAGTCTTTTCCACGCACTAATATAGTAATATCACAGCAAAATTCCCACTCGGTGGGACCGCCTTTCTTTCACTTGGTTGACCGCCTTTCTTTCACTGATATATTTTTTTTTTTTATATCAGGCAGGAACAGACTACCTACATCGTGACTGTAATGGTTGAGAAGGAAAATCAAAAGAGCTGCCGATGGGATATGTGAGGGTCATGATTAGAACGATGGCCGACGGTGAGAAGGATTTCCAGGAAAAGGATAGAAAGGAAAAGGAACCCAGATTGCATCAAGAAAACATATACAAATGTTTATCATCAAGTGCAAGAATCCGACAATATCAATTGAAAACATTACTGTGTTTCATAAAATGAAAATTTTAAAACACACATATACTAAACAACTGCACAAATGACCGATACATGAATAGTAACTTCATTCTCGAATTCACTATTCACACTACTTTGTTTGGCTCTCTTTTACAT
Organism: Acacia acuminata; assembly: GCA_019022655.1. Classification (NCBI taxonomy): domain Eukaryota; kingdom Viridiplantae; phylum Streptophyta; class Magnoliopsida; order Fabales; family Fabaceae; genus Acacia; species Acacia acuminata. Next base: position 2,393,664 of record JAFJYI010000102.1, on the reverse strand, counting down.
TTTACATGGACAAGGTTCAATAGTTTGATCATATCTCTCAAACCACAGATCCGATTGTGGTGAAACTTTTTTTATATGAAATTATACTCCCAATGCGTCATATACACACCAAAAGCAAGCTCAAAGGAGTTTAGACGAAAGAGATATGGATTTTAGAAGTTGACCTTAAAATTCTCGCATCATATCAGACATAAGTTCAGTAACTTGGATGACTTGGTTCGAACAAAGTTAACAAGTTCAAACAAAGTTGACAAGTTTGAACTTAACACTCACCTAAAAGAGTATGAGTTCGAACGCATAAACTGACAGTAGTTGAAAATGTGCTGCAATTAATTTCAGCATATTGGAGAAGAAGAAGGCTGGTTATGAGGAATGAAAATAAGTAGCGAGAATTTGAAAGTGGTGAAACTAAGAAAGATGGATTACTATTTTTGCAAATTTTGCTTGACATTATCTTCTTTCATAGTTTCACTGTTCATATCGATCACTCTCTGCTAGCTCTTTCTTTGTTACTTCTTTATTCCTTAGACTATCTTGAGAGAGTTTGAACCAGACCACTCGCAACCTGCTTGCATCTCCGATGAGCCACCACTGTTGTCCTCCTCATTGTCATTGTTGGGAACGAGAAGGCCAGAGAGCTCGGGTCGTGACTGCGTCTTTGGAAGGAGAGCGATTTAGGGACGAAGAACCGAGTTCGAAGAAGCTACGAGAGAACACCTTTAGAGGGGCTTTTTTATCCCATTAATTCACTTTCTGGGAAGATTTTGAGATCCCACCAGTTTTGGCGGGATTTCAATTTCCCACGTTTGTGGGAAGATGGAGCAAGGTGGGATCTTGGTTTGACAGGAAGTTGCGCAACCAAACGTGTATTGCTAGTGGGAACTGTGTTTTGTTCCCAAGAACTCTTATGAGTTCCTTGTACCAAACGGTCCTTATTTTTCCATTATTTACATGTTGCATGCACAAAAAGTCATACCCTTGTAAGCGAAACGCAATGAAAACAAGTACTCCGTTAGATAATTAATTTGTTAATTTTGCTAAAAAAAGATAATTAATTTTTTAATATTCTTGTTTAAAATTATTTTTCAAAATTATCCTTGTTTAAAATTTTGATGCAGCTTTATATTCTCTACATTTAATTTTGGGCGCTACGCCCTTGCCGGGGGGAAGGAAGTGCACCGAAAGAGTCTTAACAATGAAAAATTGAAAAGTAGCCGTGAAAACAACGTTTAATATAGAATATGCGTACTAAAAAGAAGATTTCTATTTTTCAAAATAAACGGATCGATTATATAAAATGAAAACAATTAAACAAGTAGAGTTGATGTAACTGCTTTTAGAGAAGGGGGAGTTTGGAGTTACATCAATTTTATAAAAAGACAAATAGAAAAATATTGAAGCAACAAGTTTACATCCTTTTCTATAGTCAGAGGCGGACCTAGGTTAAACTAAAGGGGCACTTGAATTTGAGTTTTTCTTAATATATATATATATATATATATATATATATTTGAATGAATATCCACCCTTAAATTAAATGTACACCCTTAATACATCAAGGAAGACTCGCACTTTGTAATCGGATGGGGGATGAATGGTTGAATGATTGTTTAGTGCCTTATATTGAAAAAGATGTTTTTGATAGCATTAATAAAAAACAATTACGATGGAATTCCAAAAAATAAGCGCAGAATAATGACATTATAATTATTTTTTTTGTAATATACTTTTGTTATTAAAATATATGTCTTGAACTTATTTAATCTGCCACCCTTTATTGTAATTTATGTAATTGTATTTCTAATAAAGACTTAGCCTTACTTTTCTAAATGATAGGTTTATAAAATAATTACCTCTCTTATTATATCATTAGTGTTCACTTGATTTCATGAATATTTTCTTTTCTTTTCTTATTTATATTCTTTTGTTTTTGAATACCTTTAAAATTTTCCTCCCTATGATTTAAAAAACGCTATGGTTGTCTCAACGAAATTTGATCAAGATCGTGTCGGGGGAATCTCATTTCTCTCTGTACTATGCTTTTCATTTGCTTCAGTCTTTTCCACGCACTAATATAGTAATATCACAGCAAAATTCCCACTCGGTGGGACCGCCTTTCTTTCACTTGGTTGACCCACTCTACTCCACTAAGTATTGGCTTTAAATGCCTTTACTACTTTCTCCCTCTCATTTTTGACTAACGATTCATGGTGAGTTATGACACTTAAAAAGTTAGAAAACGATTTTTTTTTTCCTTTGTTTTTGGGTGGGCATCAAAAGTCACTGTACTTTGGGGAAAAGGACTCTCAGGCGATACAACAATATATTGAAAACAAGTGTGTCTATTATTTTCAAGGAAGTCAAAAACAAGTTGCATGATAAAGTCAAAAAGAAAAAAAAAAGATAGAAAGAGTATAGAAGGGGGCAAAAAACCAAAGAAGAAAATTAATTTAGAAATTTTAGATTTACAAATTGAGTTAGAAAGAGATGGTATATTCTCGAAGAAAATCATAATTAGACAACTATATCAAAAATAAAACTCTTACATTCTTCAAAACAAAGTTTGGGATTTAATATGATAAAGGTTAAATTAGTAAATAACATGTATTTTAATATAAATTTTAATTAAAAAGACATCTTTTTGGCCTATTTTTAACAAAGTTAATTATTTGAACTTAAATGTATGTTTTTAAAATAGAAGAGAGTTCTGTGTAATTCAAACAAAATTCGGAGAAAAAAATTAAAATAAATATTTAGACTTATCAAATAAGTTAAAAAACACCAGGAAAAAGAAACATCACAAGTCACTTTAGAAAAAAACTAGCACGCTAGACAACTATAGATGGAATCAGCCAAACTAAATGATCACATAATTAGAATAACAAGGTGAATGATAAAATCAAAAAGAGACAATAAGAGGAGGCAAAAAAAATCAAAGAAAGAAGATAGAGTTAGAGATTCTTAGATTTACGAATTAAGTTATTACCAAAGTTTACCGCCAAATTAAGTGCTACATTTATGAAAGGAGGAGTAGTATTGATTATGAGCGATGATTTTGACCAAAATAAAAAATAAAAAATTATGAGCGATGACAACAACGAAATGACATATCCATATTCTTCCACAATTACTTGTATATTCCCAAGAAGAATCTTCTATGAAATGACACTTACGTCCATGTTCTTTCCACAATTATTATGTTCAAAAATAACGTGGTCATCACGACACTACTATTGACAGGGACAATGACCATAATGAAAACAAATGTCTGAACTTCTTTTTCTCATCATGTAAAATTAAAAGCCAAACGCAACTGACGTCCATAATTATAAGTCAAGTTATAAACAGATGATAATATATGTCTCATAAATTGAGAACGGTGAAAAAAATATCCAAATCAAATAATGACTACAGAGTAGCCCAAAATGGGGGAAATTGATACAAAAGTAGGTCTCTCTTATTTTTCCATAATTTACATGTTGCATGCACAAAAAGTCATACCATTATAAGCGAACCACAATGAAAACAAATACTCCGTTAGATAATTAATTTGTTAATTTTGCATCCTTATCTATAGTGCCATTGCTATTAAGATGGACAATGCAAGGAGACCACTGAGCAAATTCTTTTTGTATGTAACAATAGTCATTAAGAGTTACAATGACTGTTTTTGAAAAAAATAGTCATCAAAAGTTTTAGACTACTTTTTTTGAAAAAACAATAATTAAAAGTACTCCTTTTGACGACTTGTTTTTGAAAAAAAAAGTCATTAAACGTACTTTTAACCACTTTTTTCTTAAAACGATCGTTGTAACTTCTTCTTCTTTTTTTTTTTTTTTTTTTTTGCTCAACTTTTGACGACGGTTTATACAAAAATACTCGTTGAAAGTTAAGCCATAACTCAACTTGTTAATTCTATTACGAATTTTGTTAAAAGTCCATATTCACTATTCATCTTCTTCATCATACGCATTTCTTGTTCATTCTTGGATTTTTCAGCCTTCCGAGCTCGTTTCTTGTTCGCCTTTTTCTTTATCTCTCCTTCCTTCACCTTCCAACAATGGATTGAGTCCATCCCCAACAACTACCACATCCTAAAAGATTAAAATTTCAAAAAATCAAACATGATTTTTCTTAAGGGATTCATGTTGTCACGAGGAAGACGATGAAGAACGAGCGTCGCGATGAAGACGTTGAAGAACACGCTAGGGTGGTCGAATCAGAAATGGATTTCGAATGAGAATAGAGTGGCCTTACTCCCTCCAGTGTCTTCATAAAGTTACTTAAGGGTAGTGTGGACTTTTCACCTGAATTTGCATATCCCTCATAGGTCCTTGTCACTTCTCAGTTTTTTTACAAATTCAGTGAGCTTCTGGGGGTTTTGCAAATTCAACTGGTATTTATATGGGATTTTCCCTTTAAAAGATTTCTAATTAAAAACAGAAAAAAAAAAAGAGAGAGATCATACTATCTAAAAAATGTGGATCCAGAGTACATTGAAAAAGTCATGTCATTTGATGAGATCTCCGCAAAAAACTGTGGAATGATGAACAATAGCTTGATTGTAAATTCAAGAGGTTTAATTGTACTACCTTCGGTCTTAACTTTTATAGTGTAATTTACACTATAAAAGAGTTCATATAATTAGGACGGAGGGATTACTTCTTTAAATTTCAGTTATAAACTTTAAAAGGATACTTATAAATAAATTATTAAATTATGAATATTTAATAAATTTCAAAAGCTTAGCTACAAACTTGTAATTATAAAATAGTAGCTGAAAAAAAGGTTGTTAGCTACATAAAATTTGTAAAAGGAAAAAAAAGCTTGAACAAGCTGTTTATTTGAGGATATAATTGACTTCATCCCAAGGAAGAGAACACAAGGTCTTGAGGATATATGTGACATGAATATAATTTAATAAAAAATTGAAAGAAACTTTTATAAACTCCCATCTAAAGAGAGAATCATAAAAAGAGGATAAAACAGTCAAATATAAAAATAAACTACATTACCCTAAATTACAGGATGTGTTGCTGGAGATGTGATTTCTCCATATGTACGTTACATGAAATATGGCCTAGTCAATATTATACTTGGAGATTGAAGTTAAATGTAATAAATTTCTTTATACATTTATAAAATAGGCGAAGTTATTAAACTCAATATAATTCAACGAAAATAAATCAAGCTGTAACATAATAGAAGTTAGGGAAAATTACATTTAAATATCATTTAAATAGATGAAGTTTTAATTTCCACGTTCCGTGTAGAATAATCATCCTCTAAAAAATTTGTGATTATTGAAAAACCAGATTTGGCCAATAATTTAGATAATTACTTTTGTGATTTGAATTGTGCGCCTACATTTGAAATGAGTCGATAAATCAACCCAATATTTTTGCTTCCTATTATCCTTTCCCAAAATCAATAGTATGCCCGATAATTTGGCGTCAGTGACAATTCAAATGTGAAATGAAGTGTTTTCAATTCCAACAATTTCGTTTGTAATTTCCTTTTGAATGAAAAATAAAAACTGAGATGAATTTTCAGCCTCTACTTATGAATATGTTCCTTTTTTTTTTTGTGAAGAAAAACTATATATAAACTGAAAAAATAAGTTAGAAAGAGATGAGAAGTATCTTCAAAAGTTGTTATTAGTGTGTAAAAACCCATCACATACACTAGACAATCACATGGAAGAGAATCGTTTTATCGATTTCAAAGGTTATATGACTTTTATTAAGTATAATATTAGGAGAAAATGCCTCTCACTTCCCCTTGTACTCACACAAAATCCCGAATTTCCTATTACATGCTTACTGCAAAAAAATTGTTCCAGTTTTTAATTGCCTAACTTCAAAATTCATAATTTTTAATGTACTAGTCTAAATGATGCAAATAACCTATCCAATTAAAGTTTGATAAATCTAATTTTAGTTTAAATGGGCATTGGACAACACCATATTACCCAAAAACACAACACATGGCAGCGTTCTAACTAAATTCCAACTTTTGGTTCTTCATAATACTACCACAGCAGGTTGGTCTTCTTCCAATAAACATCGTACTCACACCAGAATTGGGAGAAACACGTCCATATACATGTATATCGCTGTCACGCGCAATCAATATGAATCCGACACGCGCACTTATACACTTTATATCTCCAAAATGTACCGCGCGTGCTGTCCGGGCAAAGAAAACAGAAGAACCCTCCCTATGAATGAAAAAACGCTACGGTTGTCTCGACGAAATATGATCAAGATCGTGTCGGTGGGATTTCATTTCTCTCTGTACTTGCTTTTCATTTGCTTCTGTCTTTTCCACACACTGATATTTTAATATCACACCAAAATTCCCACTCGGTGGGACCTCCTTTCTTTGACTTGGTTGACCCATACTACTCCACTAAGTATTGGCTTTAAAAGCCTTTACTACTTGCTCCGTCATTTTTGGCTAACGATTCATACTTCATAGTGAGTTATGAGACTTAAAAAGTTAGAAAAAGAATTTTTTTTTTTTTTTGGGGTATTATTTTCAGATGAAGTGTAAAACAAGTTGAATGATTAAGTCAAAAAGAAAAAGAATAATAGAAAGAGTATAGAAGGGGGCAAAAAAACAGAGGAAGAAAATTGAAGTTAGACATTTTAGATTTACAAATTGAGTTAGAAAGAGATTTATAATCTTGAAGAAAATCATAATTAGAGAACTATATCAAAAAATAAATTAAGGAAAATAAAACTCTTAAATTCTTCGAAAACAAAATTTGGGATTTAATATGATAAAGGTTAAATTAGTAAATAAAATGTATTTTGATATATTCTTTAATTAAAAAAATCTTTTTAGCTTAGGAAAATACCAGAAATTAAAACATTAAAATAGAAAGACTAAATTTCCCTTAGCGATTTTATATATTCTCTCTAATTAAATCGAATCTAGAATGATTGATGGATAATGACAAATCGAATGTGCTAAATTAGCGTCTTTATTATACTTAAATCGCCTCCTAGCAACAAAACACTAGATATAATCAACAACAAAAGAAAAAGAATTTAATGGTCCAAGTTCCTAAATCATGAATGACAAGGACACATATATGAGCTGAAGGATGCTACATGGATTTATCCACAGGAACCTAATTTGAATCCAAACACTACATGGATTCAGCCAAAGGCAAATAAGTTACTTTCCAAAGCTCACAAAATTGTGAGTTCTAAAGGTTTTTTTTTTTTTATTTTTTATTTTGGCTTTGATTAAAAGCATAGACTTGGTTGTCATTGTTTCTGTTTTTTGTTCAATACAAGTTATTGTAATTAATTTGAAAATTAGCTTTGTTCAATGAGTTTGTGTAATTTGATTGTGATTAGATAATGACAATGAGCATTGTTTGAATGCAAAATAACTTGTAATTTGATTGGAATTACGTTGTTTTGGCTATTTCTGGTTTCTATTGTTATTAGATGGTCTGATTATGTCTGATGATCGCAAATAGCTAGAGAGGTTGGAGAAGCTAATTGAATAGGAAAAATGAATATACTGGTTATGTCATGTAGAAAGTTAGATATTTTATATCGATTCTTTTTACTAGTTTTAAAATGATGAGTGTAGAAAATAATTTTGAATCAGTGTTAAAAATCTTTTCAATAGTAATGAATACGACATAACTAATCTTTTGGTATTTCTTTTAAATTAATCTTTGGAAGCCTGCTAGTAGCTGCATACACCAAATATTTGTTCTCAATGATTATCTAGCCCTTTTCTCTTTTAAATATATTTTGGTCTTAGTTATTTATTTCTGTCACATTTTTTTATTACTCTCTCTCTCTCTCTCTCTCACAGCAGCAATCATGGGTGACATCTCGCTGTGCTTATGTTGAGGGGCTTAAAACGAAAATAAAAAAAAATGTATATGCACTAAATTCCAAATTTGGAAGACCTGAAAGTCATAAAAATGGGAAAACAAAATTATTATTATTATTATTATTTGGAATAAGTCTTGAATTCATTACCTCAAAAGAGACATTACGACAAAACAAAACAGAAGCTAATCTTCATCAAGCGCCAAAAACACCAAAACTTCGACCCTCATAATTCCACTTCATTTGCGTTTTATTCCTTATATGTTGATTGGTATTAATTCATTCAGTCCCTATAGTTTCAAAATATAAAAAATGATCGCTTTCTTTTAATTAAGTCAAATAAATCAGGACTATTATATTTAATTATTTAATGTTTTGAAATCATATCGACTAGGCTAACATCAATTAAAACATAAGAATCTAATTGTACATTGAGTGAAACATTGGGTCCAAAAGAGAAATTTTTCCTACTAAAATCATATGTGGGCAACATATAAAGTATACAGACTTTTATTTATGACATAAATAAGTAGTCAATCAACCAAGTGTTATTTTGATATTGTTGTTAGTTAATTTTAAAATAATGAAAAAGTTTTGGAATTTACAAGTAACATATAATATGTCTTTTATTCTTTCTTAATTCAATCGCATAACTTTCACATTTTCAGAGAGCAGAATCATTATATTATAAGTCAAAAAAATAAATAAAAATAAAAATATTCTGAAAATTAAATTAAAATTAATAATTATTTAAGAAAATAAAAAAAGGAGTTAAAACATAAATTGAGAAAAAAAAAAGGGGGGGGGGGGGGGGGGGGGCGCGAAGGCCAGAGTAAATGAGACAAAATTCTACCTTTTTCCATTTCATGACGATAATTATTACGAAAGTCAACGACAACGATGATATATTACAAAATAAGTACGGATCAAAGAAATATGAAATATCAATGAAAGAAAAGTTACTCGGATTTCATTTGCATTTCTAACTTATATTTGGTATGTTAAATTTTCTAATTATATATTTATATGTCACCATATGTCTTATTTCACCAATCTAACATTCTAAAAATTATACTTTTTAAAAGCACATGTATCTAGAAGCCATTCTATTTGAGATACTATTGAGCATTAAATGTTGACATCTTTTTAGGAAAGATTCAAATATTATTTTACCAGGGATTAGCCCTTTTACCAGGCCTAATTCCTATAGTTAATTATACTTTTTAAAATAATTTAGAGTTGGTAATGCAAGTTAACCAGAGCCTTCCAATAATGCAAGTTGAGGGCTCCTTTTTTTACCCTTTTTTCGGTTATAAGCTTTACTTCTTAATCAATGCCAAAATCACTTATAAAGTTTGTCAAGGTTTTGATTTAACTCAGTAAATGATATTAAATTTAAAAGGGTAAATGTGCAAAGATATCTATGAACTCTTAAAAAGAATGTGCTACACGTCATATATATATATATATAAAAGGTGTAAATTACCTATAAACTAACAAAGTCAAAGCAAAAATGACAACAGGCCACTGTCAAAATTGACTAATTGCCGTTACATTTTGTCATGGGGCTCATGTTGTGAAAGCACTCCAAAATATACCTCTAAAAAAAAAACTAAATAGAAAAAAAAAGTAAAAATACACAAACTTCTACTCAAAATGCGTCAAACACCATATGATTGTAATAGGTGCAAAAGTATCCATGAACATGCAAATAAATTAATTATTTCAACTTTGGCAAAACAAGAAACTCCATTAAATTTTATTTTATTATTATAATACTAATAATTTTATGGTCAATGTCTATGTTTGGTCCTCTAAATTTACTTTAAATTTTAGTGTAATTCCTTAAATTTATAAAGTTTATTTTCAGTCCTTTAATGTTGATACTTGTTAGTCTCATTAATGGAAAATACTAATTATTTGAACTTAAATGGTCACTATGTAATTAAATGCTGAAAAACATACTTAATGCTAAACATTTAATGCAATTTTTTATTCAGTAAAAAAATATTTTTATTTATTGAAAGATGGGTCGTTGAATTTAAAATCAGAGGACATCTTCATTAGATTTTATTTTGAATATTTTCAATTTTAAATATTTTAATATGTCATGTTTAATTTCAGAATTATCCTTTAATAAGTTCATTGAGTGAGGCCAATGATATTAACATAAAGGAACTGGTAATACACTTTAAAATGTAAAGAATTAAATTAAAACTTGATGTACATTTAAGCACCTAACAAATACATTAACCATAAAATTATTAGGATTATACTAATAAAACTAAGCATCACATTGGCGAAAAACAAAAAAAACCTTTAAGCTCCCCAACTAATAAAACCCTGTTCAACAACTGATTTTTGTTTTTAAAAAAAATCATTAATCACATTAGCTATATCTGCATCGCCGTAGAAAAATGCCAAATATAAAGAGAAGTAACACGCGATACACATGCCAAGTAAGAACCAAAAAAAAAAAAAAATCAGCTTCTAATCCCTAAGCCCAAACACTCTCATTCGTCCAACTCGGCAAATCATCACATGAAAATCTTGTGACTTTCCTAACCCATCCATCGCAACCTCATTTTATTTATTTATTTATTCACGAATAATGTTTCTATAAATACCAAGGTTCTTAAACCCGGACCGGTCACTGAACCGGTTAGGATATTGGGTTAAGGGTCAGTGGGTTAGACCGGAGTCAAACCGGAGTTAAACCGGAACCAAACCGGTGAGAAATTTTTTTTTTTTTAATTTTAATCTCACATCCTCTATTTTTTATGTTTAAAAAATTTTAAAAAATGGCACCCCTGCCTCCTGCCAACCACTGCGCCAGACCCCAATCTCAACTCAATTAATAGATATGACGTGACCCCCATCAGAGATATTGGATATTGTGGGTTATTGTATTTAACTTTTCTCACTCACCAGTGTCTTCAATCAATTTTACATGGATGATAAATTGCCACGTAGCAAGTTTTTCCAAAACCCATAAGCTTCTTCTTGATCCCGACAAAAGGAAACGCATTGTTTACTGGGATTTTCTGCGGCATGGTGCGAGGCTTATTTGTTCAGTTGGTATTCTCATCTCTCTCTCATACAAACACCACCGACACACCTTCAAACTTCATTTTCATTTTCAGATCCATCTCTTCCACCATCTTCACCCCTTCAAATCTCTCTCTTTCGTGCTTGACTCGTTGTCGTTCTCCTTCCCTACACGTATATCCCATCGTTGCTCCTTCTTCGGTCTCCACTCGCTCTTTGCTCGCCGTCGGTGAAAATCGCCTCCAAGACCGCTGTCTACCAACACTCTCTCCTCCTTCTCTTGTTCGGTTGATTTTTTTTTTTTTTTTAATCTTCTTGGCTTTGACTCGGCCAACTCGGCCGGTTTAGGCGAGTTGACCGAGTTGACCCGGGTCAACTCGGGACTCCGGTTTAACACCTAACTCGGACCGGTTTCTGGCCGGTCCATTCCGGTCCGAACCGGCCCGTCCGTCCGGGTTTCAAAACCATGATAAATGCGATCCAGCTTCAGAATTTTCTGCAAAAGTTGAAAAAATCATGTCAAAAGCTAAAAAAAGTGACTTCTGGAAAAAAAAAAAAATCACTTTTTTTGGAGAAGCCCATCACTATCACCCATTGAAGCTATCCCAAACACCTATTTTCCCCCGTTGGGCCTTTACTCACCTTCATTTTTACAACCATGCCAAACATGCACTAAGATAACCTAATGTCTGTTACTTTTTATGGTGGGTCTATCCTATTGTTATGAAAGCAACAAAATACCCCAACTAAAAATAAAAAACCACCCCTCGTCCTTAACCTCTTTGATTCACGCTAACGTGCCGGATAACTTACCACGATCTTGGGCAAAGTGACTGTGGGCTGAATAGACTTGCTTTAAAACGAGCCTGACCTTTTCTATCCAAACCCGCGTATTTTTTTTAATCGGTTGGAGACTTATATTACAAGCTCTATTAAATGTTAACGGTCCAAAATCTTTTCTAAATTTAATTAAGCGACCCCTAATAATATTAGTCTATAACGTATACGAAACGTATAATCAACATAAAATCGAATACATTCATTACCTTTGGCCAATATGCGCAGCTTTGAATAATAACCTGCAACACACAAAAATGAAACATGATGTTAATAGTTAAAACGGTAATAATATAACGTTATCATGTTTTGATTATGGAATTCTCCATAAAAATCAAAATAATTATGTTATTAATTACTGATTTTTACGGAAATTTTTTTGTTTTATTTAAGCCAAGAAAAATGTTAAACAAATCTGATAGAGTAAATATTTATTAACTAAAATTATGTTTTAGAATAAAATTTGGGCCCAAAATTGTTGAAAACATTGGAGAAAAAATATTTTTTACAATTTTTATTGACGATAAAAACCTTAATTCAAGTCCTGGTACTCTTTATGCATAAAATCCTAGTCTACAACAGCAATAAAAAAAAAAAAAAAAAAAATTATAATGAAGTTTTCACTGTTTTCTCAAAATTATTTAAATTTAAGCCGGAAAGTAAAACTGACTTGTTACATTCTATATCGCCCCGGCATCGCCCGTTATTCCCATGGGACTGTAACAGGATAATAAAACGCATCCGAGAGACTAAGCGTTTCACGGTCCAAAGAGCATCTACGATGACTTGGGAAATAAAGATCATCACAAGCTCGTCGCCACCATTAAAGCTCAAATCCAAAGGAAAGCACTGAGTGAATATCAGTGTACGTAGGACTTTATTCTTCCACCAGGCACCAATAACTTCCAATACGAGGGTATGGTAGCCACCGATTTTACACGACAATGAGATTTTAACCGGTTAGCCGACAAGTCTCCAGCCACCGCATAAACATGGCGTCCTCCTTCCCAATTCACAGCCCACGGAGCTGTATCCAGGTACGCTGAGTCGTCCCTCACTGGATCCCTCCACTTCAGGTACACCACATGCTTGAACAAAAATTGTCTGTGTGCCACAGCGGCGTTACAGGGGTTACGGCTATCATAACCACAAATGTAGTTAAAGTTGTAAGTATAAGTGAAATTGGATTTAATAAAACAGATTCTTTAAATCTTTTTTAATAATATCAAAGGAAGGCTTAGTAGGTGAAGGGTTTTCACATTTTTCAATAATTATGTTTCCCAAGATTCGAACTTGTGTTCTTATTCTTACGAATTAAAATTGCTTATCACCTCAACCAACAGCTGTTGGTAGATTCCTTAAAAACTTTCGTGGCATTTGAAAAAAACACAAAATTAAGTTATTGTGTTCTAAGTTTGGCGTTTTGTAATTTGTAATCCTCTTTCACACTCACTCACACACACACACATGCCTGCAATTGTTATCCTCATATATGGAACTTATATCCTCACCTCCTATTATGATTATATGAACTATTTAAGTCTTATTTGCAATTTATTATGTGCCCAAACTATTTGCAACCTGTATCCTCTGAAACACAAGGTAGGGTGAGAGCAAGAGATTGAGGGCTCTGAGAATCCGAAGAATCGAATATGAGAGAGATCATACTTAGAGGAAGTATTAGGGCGGCACATTTTAATGTTTAAGCATGATTGCTTTTTTGAATCGTTTAGGTAAGCATCATTATAAAGCTTTTTAGTCCCCTTAAGTCATGTACTTAATTGTCGTTAATGGGTGATTGTATTTAGCGAATGTGAATGAGAATACCTTAGGTGAATATGACTATTCTTTGAACAAATATATATATATATATATCGGATATCCTGTCACTGGATACAGCATTTTGTCCATTGAGTTATACTACATCGTTTTCAACTCCTCAAGTTAGCGCAAAATTGTTAAGGAAATAGCACCTGCTCCACTTAAACACTTTCGAAACCACAGAGAAAGAGATCACCCACATTCACGCCAATGAACTAAAATAATTCACTTGATTTTTTCCAAATTAAAAAAATGTCTTGATTTTTTCCAAATTAAAATAATGTTTCTTTAATTCTTCAAATCTCTTCAAATTTGAATCTTTAGATGTATTTTTCTCTAATTGAGAAAAGCAAGGAAAACTTATCATTTAAAAATCAAAATCTCAATTATCAATATTAATACTAAAAAATATATCAAAAAATAAAAAATAAATTATTATTGGAGAGTAGCTACAATTTTCATCTCCATTATTATTGGACGCCTGTGATCCACAGACATCAACCCAGGCGACAATTTGTGTGTGTTATGAACTTATGATGATATCCCAAAATGGAGATTGCTTTTCGATTTATTATTGTGTGGAGTCCATATGAGACTGGTGTCTATGTCGAAAAGAAGAAAATAAAATCTCCTTTGGCTTCACCTCCTTCTTCATCTCCTCCAAAAATAACCCTATGTACTCTCTCTCTCTCTCTCTACCTGAGCTTTCTTTCATTCTCTGACTCACTCTCTCTCACTCCTCAGCCATGGTCCCCAAACCGTTCATACTATCTTCTCCTTCCTCTCCTTATGTCCCTGGTCGTCTCTCCATTTCCTGTGTCAGAATCGAAGACACACCCCAGTCCCCGACCGTCAGAACCACCCCACCCGCCGCCGTAACTCTTCCCTCACCACCACCCTCCACCACCACCACCACCCACAAGACTTCATCATCAGAACCACAAGCTACTTCTTCAAGAAGGGTGATCAAATGAAGACCACCACCGCCAACAGAACAATCTCTACCTGCCATGATTTTCAACTCATTCGACTCCATCATCAACAACTTCATAGATCCACCCATCAAACCTTCCGTTGATCCAAAACATGTCCTCTACAACAACTTCGCTCCCGTGGACGAACTCCCCCCGACGGAATGTGACGTCATTGAAGGCTTACTCCATTCTCATTTCTCAGGGCAAAGCCACACTCTGCAGCAGATACGTTAAAACATATAAATACCATGTTGAGAACCAAGCTGGCTATCCTCTATTTCCGAACGTTTCCTTTGGTTTTAACAGCCTTATTGCTTCTGTGGCTCGTGGGTCCCTCACTGCCGCTAGGGTCTTAACGGGATAATACAATCCCATTAACGGAATTGGTTTGGCGAACACGAGCTTGGCTCTGTTTGGGAAGCATCCTTTTGCTTTGGGAGTGTCTGATCATCCTTCTCTTTCTATGTGGTTTCAGTAAGGCCCACAATGGGTGGTGAATAAATATAAATGTTGTAGTGGAAAGTGTTTAAGTGGAGCATGTGCTATTTCCTTAACGATTTTGTGCTAACTTAAGGAGTTGAAAACGACGTAGTATAACTCACTAGACAGAAGGCTATATCCAGTGAGAGGATATCCAATATTCCCTATATATATATATATATATATTGAATTTGTTTTCCCCCTCATAATGTGTGATATACTCCCTCCATGGTTTATTATAAGCTTCAATTTTTTAAACAAGTTTGATCCTTTTCATAAGCTACACTTTGAAAATGTCTAAATATTTAATGCATTTTTTTTTCATGTTTACCCCTAATGAGGAAAAAGGAGTAGGGAGAAGTATAGCAGAGAAGCCAAGTCCTAATTAAATATGCCTATCTCATAATTTCCTACTCATTTTCTCTCACTCACCCTTTCAATAAATTAGGGTGTTTGGGAAGAAAAAAATAATAAGCTACAGTTTTTCCATATTTATTATTTTAAACCAATTTTAACTAAATTTTTATTTACATAAATTAGTTATTTTAACCTTAGAAAAGGGAGTGAGTATATAATGTGAAGTTCATAGGAGCTAAGCATCTAGTGGTGTGAATAGTTTACCCCGTTACCCATGTGGAATATAGGGCCCACCTAAAGCAATAGTTGATTCTATATGTCTTGTTGATTACTATAACTTTTTAGGTCAGCATCTCCATGCATAAAGATATGTAGTCCCTTAGTCATGTGCTTGCCATTAATCGGTGATTTTATTAACCATCAAATGCTAGGTAAAATAATTTAATGTGTCTTAAATTAATAATATTTACCTATTTCAACCTTATCAAAGAATGTGATTTTTAAATATACATTTAATATCTATCACCTCTTTCCCTCTCCTATAAAGGTAAAAGTAGAAAACAAAAATTAATTATCCCGTCAATTTCTTATATTTTGGAACGAAATTTACTTCTAAAAAACTTCTTATATTATGGACTAGAGAAATAGTAGCTCGTGAGTGAATATGACTACATCTACACGCCTCTGATATAAAAAAACATGAAGGAGGGAGAAACAAAGTCTCCCCGTCCTTTCTTATGCTAGTCCAAAGAGAGCAAGAAATTTGTTTTCAATGTCATTTTCTGATGCTATGGCATTTTAATTAGCGTGCGTGCTCTGATCCCTTTGATCCCTGTGGTCTATTATAGGGGATAAGTTATCCATCAACTTGGAAAACATTTATAATTGAAATGCCTTGTAGCTCAGATTTTGCTTCGAAAGTAAATAATTGATTAATTGGTAATTAATATGCAAATTGATCCAAAAATGTTTTTATCTGCATAATTAATAAGTATGGGGCATGGATACCATAACTAATAGATCTTCTGCATAATCTGATAATTAGGGGCAGATACAAGCAGTGAATTATTTTCTTTCTTTCTATGTTTTTTCCCGCCTTTTATTCTATTTCTATCAATTTTTCTTTTTGACTTTCGTATCCAACTTTGCTTTTATAATTCTAATGGGTTTATTAAATTTCGTAGAGTTTTCAATCAAACTTAAATATCATGTGAAAAATTAGGGAAAGTTCTTTTCCACATCGTTGTCTAGTGTGATGGTTCTGTACAACCTACAATAACTTTCAAAGATTTTTTTTTTTCTCTCTTTCTACTTATATTTTGTATGCTAGAGATTTTTCTTCAAATAAAAAAGAAAATTCAAGTTCCAGAACTCAACTTCACAGGAAGAGGCTGAAAATTATCAAATTAGTTTTCTCTTTTTAAAAAAAAAATTTGAAAAAAGTACAAACTGTATTGCTGAAATTGAAAACATTTCATTTCATTCACATCATGACTTGTTATTCACGCCAAATAATCTGCCATGGTATTGATTTTGGCAAATAATTTCTCAGAAGATCCTGAGATACATGGGAAGCAAAAATATTATTCTGAATTATCAGTTAATAAAATACTGTATCTTTTATTAATTTAGGTTGAATTTTTCTGAAGAGCATTTTGATATTAAATGAAGAAGAAATTTAGGTTCAAAACAAGACATTGAGAACCAAACCTGAGTAGCTTATTCATTTGGGTAGCTTATTGCTCTTGCAAATGGTCTAGCATCTCCAAGTTGCTTTGTTTCTTTACAATCTCAATCTGACTCCCCACATAACTTTGCTAGTTATTATAATAAAATAGTGCAAATAATGCAGATTTTGAGATTGTCCAAGTCTAGAAAGGAGACACCAACAAGATTGATAGATATAGATGTTAGTAACGTCAAGTGTTAAAAAATGTAACTGTCTATGATAAATGCAAATACGTGGAATTGAAAAATTCAAATTTGGACATTTCTTCACATAGGATGGGAGGCCAAAACCCAACAGTGCGTTGTAACGAGTTGCACATTGTAATACCCAATTTTCAATTAACCGAAAATTTTGTATTTTAGGAATATGTTACCATATTAAATTGGTTAACATATGGGACATGGAGTCACATAAAATAATGGTTATTTTAAGTTTAAAAGAGCCATGGAAAGATTGTAAAAACACTTAATTAAATTAAGTGTCAATTTGGCAAATTGGCAAATTAGCTTGCACTAATTGAGATTAGTTGCATATTTATTCTAATTAATTAGAGACAAATTAAAAGCATCAATTAATTATATTTGGAAATAATTAAATCAAAGAGAATGAAATAATACTTGCCTAAATAAGCACTAATTACCATGGTTAAGCTAACAAATCCATTATGCAATGGCACATGTAATTAGAGGACATTTAAACACTTGATTAGGGAGTTAATTAAGCTTCTTAATCAGTCCCAAAATTTAGCAAAAACATCCAGCATAAGGGAAGGAAGAAAAGAGATGATAAACTTGGTTAATCAGGTGTTGAAAAGTCAACAATAAAAACTAGCCAATTAGAGGAGTGAATCAAGTGATATTGTGCTAATTTAATAACATATTAAATGGCTAAGAGAGGAAGGATGTCGACTGGAAATCGGAGGGGGAAGATTAATGGATCAAAAGTGATTATAAGATCAATGGATAGGAAGAAAGAAGAAGTTTTGGGATTGTTTGTTAATTATCAATTTGACCATGGCGTTTTTCCTATAAATAGTCATGAGCTCCTCCTCATTTCTTCACACCAAACTCAAATCGAAGTGATTGAGTTAAAGAGAAGAGTGAAATTCTTGAAGGAGGAAGAAGGAGTTCAAGAACTTAAGGTGAGTTCTTGAGCTAGTTCTTAGTAAAATTATGGTTTAATCTAGAAAATTGGGAGGAAAATTCCCATACTTGTTTTTAGGCCTTCATTCCATTTAAAATGCTGAATGAGGTAAAAACATGTTGGGAAATAATTTTTAGAATCAATAAATCAAAATTGTGAAAGTTTGGAAAATTGTCGGTTTTAATACTATGCGCAGTAATGAAATTGATTCTATTATTTTATGGATCACATAAATTCATTAAATCATGAAATTTTTCATGAATAAATTAGACATGTAGCTTTTTCCAAATATATAAAATATGAAGCATTTTGAGTCCTACACAAGGAGTAATATATTTTTGAAGTTAAGCCATTTTTCTGGGATTTAAATCAACAGTGTTCGAAAATGCAAAACCTGAGAATAATTCTTGATGTTCTAGCTTTTGGGAATATTTTTCCTTGAAAATAGACATGTCAAGGGTCAAGATAAATTTTGAAGCACTAAAAAAAAATTTGTAGAATTAGTTATGATTTTTCAAAATCGCTGAAAAATCTGCCCAAAAAATCTAGTATTGCGTTTTTAAGGAAATGTAACGGTAGAAATGGAAATAATAAATCTACCAAGGGTAGAAAGGTAAATTAAACATTGAGGATATTATTCTAAGCAATATGATATTTATCTCAATATCATATAATAATCCGACGATAATGTATAGGATATCCGGCAAGTCCGGAATCGCATTCAAAGGTCAAGCATTTTAGTAACTACGCGGTGAAAGATATGGACGCGTACTATAACTTTAATCATCTATATTTTGTATGTCTTTATATGATAAAATGATTCATGAAGTCGTGGACAAGACTAAGTATTGGGTCATGCACCGTAACTAAGTTATGGGGCTTAGATCACATGTTTAAATACATTCAGCTTTGTGCGGGTTATAGTCATGATAATGCAGTATAGTTGTTTTCCTAGCGCTGAGGACACGAGGAGTCGTGGCACTGGTTAATGCAAACATTGTTGACGTTACATATGCTGTGTGTAGGGTGCTATGTATTGTTGGGTTGTGAACCTTACATCTATTATGTGCTATATATGGTTGATGCTGATATGTAATGAATATCTGTCATATATTGTTTATATCTGATATAGAACTAAGTGTTACATGAGATTCAATGGGTATTGAATCGCAGCCTTGACTAAGAGTTCGGAAAGGAACCGGATCCGACGAGGCACTAATGGACAAAGCCAAGAAGAGGCCTCGATGGACGGAGCACGTGAAGAGGCGCCTGGTCAAAGCAAATGCCAAGAGGTTCATCGAGTGTAGTTTTTGGCATGAATCCGATAGAGTTGTTTCAAACCATTTGGTGCTTAAACTAAGAAAATGTTTGTCTATGTGGTTCAGTCATAAGTCACCGTGAAAACGGGGAGACTTCCACTAGATTTCACCTGGCTTGGCTAATGGGTTTGATTAATTGTATTAGGTTTCAAGCCACAAGTCTGGTTAAGGCTTGGTTTAAGAATGTATAGTTACTATTTAAAAGTTGTAATTATACACTTTCCAGATAATTGTATCACATGAATATTCCTTCGGAAAATATTTAATTTACCAACTTATGTCTGGGCATTTTATATCAGTTACTCATTGTCCAAACGTTAATGCATGCTCTCCGTTCTGCTTTACTCTGATCTATCAACACCGTATTCCTGGATACTATGTGTCACTGAGCACAGTAAGTAGTATGGAATTTGAGGTGTTACACACATCATGTAATACCCGGATAATCATCTATCTGGAATGCTATATTTTAGCAAATAATACGTATTTGTAAATAGGTGAATATGTGGTTTTAAAACCTTGTAGGATACTTATTCTATTGTCTAGGAAAATTTCTAATAAAATTAGAGGGATTAAAGTGTCAAAATCCCTAAATGCAAATATGGACCATGAAATGCCCTGAAAATATTATGGTAAATCCCAAGAGGCAATAAAATATTTATTGAAAATTAGAAAGTATGTTGTCTCTAATTTTAGGAATTTTTGGGATTATTTCCCTTGAAAAATAATGAGGCAAAATTAAATATAATTTTGGGGAGCATAAGTTGCCCCGTGATTTTTAATATGATATGTGGGACATAAAATACCAATGTCAATGAAATAGTTGTGAGAAAATGATTAATCCTAATTAAGAAAATTATCAACAATTAGAAAGTGATTAGTTAAGTAATTAATGGCTAATTGTTTAAGCCTCATAAAGCCAAATCCTTGTGAAATTGAATTGGCCAATGATAAATCAAGAAAATATTCTTAATCCTCATGAAATTAATTGGACCAATAAGAGATTAACACAAATTAAAGGGTTGGATTAAATCTAGTAAAGTTAAATCCTAAGGCTTTAATTTAATTTCATAAAGTGAAATCCTTGTGAAAATTTATCAACCAATGAGAGGACTTTCTTCTTGATTTTGTGAGATAAATAAAACACATATTGAATATATAAAAAAGATGAAGGGGAGGTGGTGAATGTATGTGTGTATACGTGTATGTGTGTGTGGGGGGAAATGGAGTGAGTTTGTAATCTAGATATTTTTGGGAAATGGGGTCATTAATGGAGAATTGATGAAGAGGCAAATTGGAGGGAGTATACACGGTTTGTGTGGCTTGAGGAATAAGATGGAATTGTTGATTTATTAAATCAAACACCACATGCAAGTCATAATCAAAGCTTTAATTAGTAGAGACTTTAGGGGTAATTTGAATGATGATAAAGGAGACTTTTGGGGTACAGTGATGTAAGCATAGGTAATAAAGGAATTAATGGTTAATTAATTAAATGGTAAGATAAAAATCGTTAGGATAAATTCTAGACACAAGTAAATGAGAACCAATAGAAAATAAATTGCATCTTGAAAAGTGTTAATCCTAGAGAAAATACAAGGACTTATCCTAACCCACATAATTTTATCTCGAGATTAAGCCTAATTAGAGTTATTTTGGCAAACTTTGATGAATAAGATTAGAGATGATTAAGAACAATTAGAGAAATCTAATTGGACCATAAATGTTGATATCCAACTACTAATCAAAATACATACATAGAACTCGAAAGTGTTGATGATAGATCAAGCAGCCAAAAATAGATTTCATTAAAAACTAAAGCTTCTAAAGTAACTAATTCTTGAAGCATCTAGTTGCAAGAGATATTTGGAAACTAAGTAAGTTTTACAAAAATCTAGATATTATCCTAATAAACACATGGTGACCAAGAGTCAACAATGGAAGAGGATAATATGATTTAATATGGTGATAATATAGGGTAATGTTTGAGATAAGGAATTAAATGAAACACAAACTTTATTTGGAATCCACCAATGAGAACTTGCAACACAATTACACAAATGCCCAAACATTTCCCTATAAATAGCAAGCACCTAGCTTCATATTTCTCACACCAAAAACTCAACCAAAGTGATGAGTATAGAGAAGCCATAGTAGAGAGGAAGTCATAGCAAGAAGGAGTAGCAAGGTTCTTCAAGAGGTAAGCTTGCTTTTAGTTTTCTAGTCTTTAGTTTTGTAGTTTTTAGTATAAAAGTTAGTTTGATCTTTAAATCTTTCAAGAAGTTTTGATTTCATGTTTTTATGGTTAAATATGTCTTTATTTCAAAAATATGATAGAGAATATGATAAGGCCAAATTCTTGGAAGTTGAAGATCAAAGTAGCGAAATTCTTAAAATTTTCGGTAAAATTTCTGGGCAAACAGAAAAAGAAATGATAATATTTTATGTTGAAAATGAAGCCTATAAATCACGAAAATTTCCAGAAATAAATTAGACATGTAGGGCTTTCTGAATAGATATAATATGTAGCGTTTTGATTCCTGTACAAAGAGATACAACCGGTTGAAGTTAGGCTATTTTTCTGGGCGAAATTCTGGGAAACGTTGTGAAAAATGAAAACTTGGAATTGTTCATAAATTCTGGGTATATAAAAGTATTTTTCCTTGAAAATAGACATCTTAAGGATTCCGGGAATTTTACGGATCCTCGTTTCGATATTTCTAGAATTAATTATGATTTTTCAAAGTTACCGAAAAATCTGTCCAGAAAATACTGCACTACGTTTTTAAATAAATGTAAGGCCAAAATTGTAAATAACAAATTCACCAATGGTAGATGGGTAAATAGAGGTGAAAATATCCCTTAGGATATTATTCTAAGTACTATGGTGATATGTTAGGATATCCGGAAGTCCGGGTCTGGGTTCAAAGGTCGTGCATGTTGGCCATTACACGGTGAAAGGTACGTTCGCGTCGTAACACTAACTCGATGCTTATTGTATGCTTATATGTGATAGACTATTTCATAGAGTCATGGACAGGACTTGGTCTTGGGTCATGCACCGTGTCTAAGACTCGTCTTAGTTCACTGTTTATACATTCAGCTTTGTTTATACGGGTTACGCCTTGGTAATGCCGTTGAGTTTTCCTAGCACCGAGAACACGATGGGCCGTCGTGGCACTGGTTAGTGCAAACGTGGGTAACTTTACATGTGCGGTGTGCTATGTACTGTTGATATGTTAATCTTGCATCTGCTGTGTGCTTATGTATTGATTACTTTGCTGTAATGTCATGAATATCTGTCATCCATATGCTTTGTATTACTTGAGCATGAGGTTAACAGTTACCCGAGGTTCAATGGGCATTGAACCTCGCTCTTTAACATAGCCTCAAGGTCGGGAGGACCGAGGATCGAGGAGAAAGGCAAGCGACACGCATAGGGACTCACCAAGACTTTCTTTTGTTATTTACTTTGAAAACACTCGCATACAATGTACCGCTACGTAATCAGATCGGACTTACGGCATTTTGAATATAAATATCGCTTACTCAATCGCTCCGATGCTCTACTCTGATGAAAAAAATATATATATACTGCTTTTGAAAATGGGATGTTACACATCAATTGGGTTTCCTTGATTATTCATCTACTGAGTTAGCTATAGAGTATTGTGAC
Source organism: Acacia acuminata (assembly GCA_019022655.1). Classification (NCBI taxonomy): domain Eukaryota; kingdom Viridiplantae; phylum Streptophyta; class Magnoliopsida; order Fabales; family Fabaceae; genus Acacia; species Acacia acuminata. The sequence continues at coordinate 2,370,418 of JAFJYI010000102.1, read as the reverse complement.
ATTAATGAACTTGCAATGACATATTACGTACATAACAGATGTCTTATAATTAATTGATTATATATGAACTTGCAAGAAAATAAGTGCTTCGATCTTCACAGATTTATTATTACATCGTTATAAGAAAATGAAAATAGGATTCTAAATTATTACACAAAAATCCAAAAAAGGCAATAACTAAGTATTGTTCAAATACTGATTGATAAGCGAAATTTGTTAAGGTACGTACCAGCTTCGACATCCTTCCACTGCAAAGTTTCATGTCCCACAACTTGTGCCTTCACCTGAACTACTAGGAGAATAATGTACAGAGATAGTGGATGTTGCTTGGCTAGATGAGGATCCATCATTCACCAAAACTTGTTCATTAGGATATAAAGAAGGTTTTGGAGGCATTTCAAGACTTGATACATCATCTGCTTCTAGCATCTCTATCACTTTACTCATTGAAGGGCGATCACCAGGCTTTAATTGTATACAACATAGTGCTACTATGAACATTTTCTTTGCTAAATTCTTTTCCTCTTCTGTCAAATCTTCTATTTCTATATCTTTTTCTTCATCAAACTGGTCGTAAATCCACAAAGGAAAGTAAAGTTGACTTGAATGTTCACAATGTGGATTCAAATTCCTTCTTTGACCGGCCATTTCCATCAAAAGCATTCCAAAGCTATAAACATCAGCCTTATAAGAAACTCTCCCAATATTCTTGTAGAATAATTCGAGCCATATATCCTATTGTTCCTCTTCTTGCAGTTAAAGTTACAATACTATCATCGACATGATATAATCTTGCTAGTCCAAAATCTGAAATCTTTGGAATGAAGTTGTCATCAAGAAGAATGTTATGGGGCTTGATATCAAAATGCAATATTTGCATATCACATCCATGATGAAGATAATCAATCCCACGAGCCACTCCTAATGATATCTCATATATCTTATGATAACTCAATGAAATGCTTTCGTGTTTAGAAAAAATATATTTATCCAATGATCCCTTAGACATGAATTCATAAAGAAGAGCTCGCTTTGTTCCTTCTACACAAAATCCAACAAGGTGTACCACATTAACATGGTGAATCTTCCCAATAGTTGCCACTTCACTGATGAAGTCTTAGCCATTAGCTTTAGATTTACCCAACATTTTAATAGCAACATCATATCCACTCCTTAATTTCCCCTTGTATACAGTGCCGAAGCCTCCTTCACCTAACTTAATGCTGAAACCTTTTGTAATTGTCTTCAAATCCTTATAGGAGTATCTTATTGGAATAAGGTTGTGAAGTCTTATGAAATCTTCGATATTTTCAAACATTGACATGTGCCTTCTACGGTATGTATAAATCAACAAAATGGATAAGAATATGATACCAATGGAAAATCTGACTATGACGTATGGCACAACACCTTTTCCAGTAATTATTCCCAATTTGATTGCAGCATTTGTTAGAATAAAATCCGTGTCAACGTGGTGATCGTCTATTCCCTTCCTTGCTACTTGGAATAGTCCTGGAACAGTTTTTTTTTTTTTTTTTTTTTTCCAATAAACATCATCTAAATGGTTAGTGACAAGAACATGACTACCTGAATATACATAGAAGTAATCACTAATTAGTACTATCTCCGGTTCTTAATAAAATATTCACTTTGTAGTTCTATTTGAACTACATAGTCGATATTAAATTATAGACTGGAGGTAGTATTTTTTATTTTTCACTGAAGGATTTTACATTGAGTAAAAAGGAATCAATGTAACCAACGGGAGTTGACTCTAGCTCACAATGTGGTGAACCAATGAAAAAAAAAAACATATAAATGATTTGAATTCCCGTTGAAAAATGTGCCCACATTTAGTGCCCAACAAGGCCTCGCTCGAACATGATTGTGTAAAAAGGAATCAATGTGAAAAAACAAAACCAATAGTATTTTTTATCAATAAGATGTATTGTGTTAGACTTATTACTTGGGTTCTTTGCTAACTTGTACATAATAAGGACACGAGTTGAAGGACGTTTAAGAAAAATAATCTTTTATTTTTTAGAAAAAATCTTTGGAAACCAATCAGCTGCATACCAAATGCTCCATCCAGTCTATAATATAGGGTGCTTCAACTATTTAAGCCATTTAATATGTCATAAAATGTAAAAAGTTTTCACTTTTACCCTACTAAGAAATGTGTTTAATTACTTGCATAGGGAATCTTATTTTAGAGGGAAACAGAGGATATAATAAGTGGGTGAAATTGAAAAGTGAGTATTAATCACGAGGCAAAATAAGAAAGCGAGCGTTAATTAAATTAGAGGGGACTTAATTATATTCTGAACCATGCATTGACTTAATTATATTCTAAACCATGCATTCCTCTTAGAAGTGCCCTATGGTAGACAGGAGAGAGTATTCATTCACGAGGATTATTAGCCCTTTTCTCTTTCCAAATTATTTCTCTCCCCAATTTTTCTCATGCTATGGTCTCCGGTAGCAGTGGCCTCAGCTCATTTTCTCTCAACCAGATATGATCCTACCATTACATAATTATAGGAGACAACTTATTGTGCTCATTTTAAGGGACTTAAAATGAACACAGAAATATGTATATGCACAAAATTCCAAATTTAGAAGACCAAAAAAGTTTATAGATAAAATTAAAATGAGGAAACAAAACTTTTGTCCTGATAGTTTTTTCACTCCATTCAGACTTTGGTCCCTATGTTTTTATTGGTATTAATATTCCAGTACATGGTTTTAAAATATCAAACAAATGGATCTCATGCTTTGAATTATATGTCAAATAAATGATTTTGAAAAATTAAATAAATACTAGTCTCAAGATTAGTATTAGTTTGAGAAGTAATAGTAATCTTGGGTGAAACTTTATTTGACGTCAATACGTACAGTATTAAATCATGAGGATAATTTATTTAATTTTTTGAAATCATATGGACTAGGTTAATATAATTAAAACATAAGAATATAATTGCAACTTCTGGCCAAAAACCATAAGAATCGAATTGTAAATTAGGGGAAACAATGGGGCCAAAAGAGAAATTTTTCCTACCAAAATCATATGTGGGAGACATATAAAGTTTATAGAATTTTGTTTATGGCATAAATAAGTAGTCAATCAAAACTAAAAAGTGTTATTTTGATATTGTCGTGGAATCATTTTAAAAGGATGAAAAAGTATTGAATTTACTTGTAGAATCATTTTAATTTGATGTATCTAAGTAAAGTTAAAGATAGCTATCTCACAAATTATAGGTAAAAAATAAATTAAAACAAAATATATTCAGAAAATAAATAAAAATTGTTTAAATTATAAAGAAAATAAAATAGGAGTTAAATTTTAAACCCATAAATTATTTAAAAAATGTAACGTAACGTAGATGAGATAAAACCTTACCTTTTTCCATTCCATAAAGATAATCTGCAAGAAAAGTTTACGAACGTCAACAACACAGTTGATAGATTACAAAATAAGTACGGATCAAAGAAACATGAAATAAGAAAAAGTTATTTCAGTAAAATACTCTAATATACATTTTATTTCTAACTGTGTGATATTTTATTTTTAAATTTATAAACGTTATTTTTATGAGAAGTGATCCATAATTTTTGACATAATATTATTAAATACCTAACTTTATGAATTAATTAATCAGGCCTTTTATATATTTTGGATTAGAGGAAGTAAATGAAAGTAGAAAAATGTTATTTTTAATTCACAAAATATTAGGACTAAAAATAGAAAAAAGTTAAATGTAAGATGAAACTTGTATTTTCAAATAGGACAATCCTTAGGTCAAGTAGTTATTTATATCTATTTATATCAAGTCATGACCACATATCCTATTTTTCTTTCATGCCAATTTATTGTTAAACGATGATATATATAAAAATATGATAAATGATCATGTGTACATACATGATGGGAGAAGTTGACATAACACACACACATATGAAACTTAAGATAAGTATTCTCCTTCCGAATAATACTACTGATATTCACTTAAAAAATTTGGTAAAAATTTAGCATGCATAATTGCATACCATAGAGCTAAAGAGTAGTCACTAGGTTAACGATGAGCAGCTAGGTGGATGAAATTGACTTTCTTAGAAAGTACTCGTCAAAGTCCAAATATGTATGAGTTAAATAATTATTTTATAAGTATTAAAAAATTAGTTAAATTTATTATTTATAAAAAAAGTTCTGTTTTTTTTTAACTATATTTGGAAAAACTACTTCATTAATGAAAATATTTTTAATAGGGAGAGTAAATAAAAAAGTTATAAATTTGAGAGACAAAACAAATTAAGATATTACATCCAAAATAAAAACAAAACTCTCTACTTCCTCTTACATTTATGACCAAAGAAAATAATAAAATCTTAGGTCACTGAAAATTTTAACTCCCAATACATCTCTAACAGTTAGAGCAATAATTTATTTCGAAGAATCTAAGTAAGTTGTGCTTTCGTAATCTTATTTACATTTATATATTTTCAAACTAATCCTTAAAAATATAAAATAAATTTCAATTAAAAGGATATTTTATTTTTAACATTAAAAAATAATATATTTATTTAAAATTTAAAAAAATAAAGAAGCAATCAAATTATGGATTTCTTGGAGAGCTAGTTGTCAAAATAGCTCTTTTAAAAATATTTTTCTTTATTTGACCAAGGGTTTTTTCCCCCAAACGTAAAGGTTTTCACCTTTTTATAAATATGATTCCTAGGATTTAAGGTTGTGCTCTTTTTTTTTTTTTTTTTTTTTGAGCGTGAAGCTGCTTCCCACATCCCACCTCAAGCTTGTGGGTAAAAATTACACTTATTTAAATGTAAAAAAGGTTAACTTCGCCCAAGAAAAAACTAAATCGAATCAAGACACCCCCAATAACAGTATTATGGGTATCAACACAAAATTGAATACATTCAGTCTATTAAAAAAATTGAATACATTCATTACCTTCTGCCAATATCCGCAGTTTTGAAAAATCACCTGCAACACGCAAAAAAAAGTAACATGATATTAATTTAGAATTCTAAGATCACATGCAGATATTATCTGAGTTAACAAGGAAATCCCGAGTAAATATTTCTTAACTAAAATTGACTTACTGCAATTTATTCTCCCTGATATTCCCATGGGACTATAACAGGTAATAAGGTCACTCTCAAAGCACACGCGACTCTGAGAGTTTCAGGGTCTAAAGCGCATGTATGATCACTTGGGCATTTAAAATCAACACAAGCCCGTTGCCACCATGAAAGCTCAAATCCAAAGGAAAGCACGGAGTGAATCTCAGCGTACGACTTGATTCCTCCACCTACCATTGACTCCCAACCTGAGGCTATGGTGGCCACCGATGTCACTCGACACTGAGATTTTAACTGGTCAGCCGTCAAGTCACCCGCCACAGCATAAAGATGGCCTCCTCCTGCCCAATTCACGCACGAAGCGGTACCCAGGTACGCTGCGTCATCCCTCACTGCATCTCTGCACTTCAGGTACACCACATGCTTGAATAATGTAATTTGGCTGTACGGCAGAGCGGCGTTATAGGGGTTACGCCTATCATAACCATCATAGTAGAGGTGGGAGTAATTGTAAGTATCAGTGAAATTGGATTGGGATAAGAGATAGCGAGGAAGGGAGGAGCAATTGCCCTTCTGAATTCCAGGATCTACGAGTCTGATTGTGTGGTTGTTGTAGTTAATTCTGAGTACTCTGTATGTTCCTGAATACAGATGAAGCAGAGTGATGTTGTTTTCGCAGGCTAGCTCGTAGATCGGATCGCCGCAGTCGTGCGGGTCATCTCGGAGTCGGAATGGATGTGAGATGTTTGTGATAATGCCGCAACGAGACGGAGCACAGGACTTGCTCTGCTCTTCACATCTCGTAAGGCCATACATTAGAACAAGTGTAAACAACGCTGAATACCGACACCTTAACCCTTTCCCTCTGTCCATCGTTGAGAATGATGTGAAGCTGCTCCACCTCTGGTGTCTAAGCCTTTCTCTCATGTCTAAATAAACGCAGCTCAGCTCGGTATTCTTTTTCCTTTGTTCCTGGTCCACGCGTCAAAGGTATGACTTAATCGTATTGTGGTCCAAAGTTGACTTTACTCTCCGACTAATGACTTCTCTTTACATCTCCCTTGGCCGGCTTTCTCTCTGAATATTCATGATATTTCCTTCCACCTTCCTCCGCCTGCTGTATGATTTGACTGCTTACTTTAGGTATGACTTAAGAGTATTTTCCCCCTTTTCATGTTTAGTAAATGCAAATTAAATGATTTTTTTTATCTGGAAATTTTAACGAGATTGAGCGTTAAAGTAAAAATAAAAAGGAAAATTTACTATAAGGTTCCAATTAAAGGATTTAATCACAAAGTTTTATAACAACCGAAGAACATGCAATAATAAGTTTGAAATGATAGTAGATTTTTGTCTATGGGATTTGTTGATGATGAAATATCTTCTTTGAGACGTTGCTGTAATTCTCCCAAATAAAAAACTATGGTCAATTCAAAGCTGTTGCTTTCAGTAAGTAGCGCCATAGACGACGGCAAACAATTTGGGTCCACAATCACCTAACTCTAAACATATATTGAAATCCAAATCCTAGTTCCATTTAGAACACGCGCAAAAATATTTTGTTACAATGTTTTGCAATCGCAGAATTTTGTTGTTGGTGATAATCCAGCTATTGGTGCTCCTTCTGAAAGAAGGGAATGGTCAGAACGAGCATGTGCCTAATGATACAATTGTTCCATTCCATCTCTATGACCATGGGGACCATGGGAGGATGGTTGAGTTCCCCTCTATTCCTGTTCTTCAAGGAGTAAGTCTTAAAGTCTCCGCTATAGACTATGAATATCGCTACTTAGATGTTGGGGATCCAGAAGGTTGTCTTCCCAGACTCTTTCTACAACGTCGTCTCTACAATTCATCCATTTATCCTTTAGAGTTTTATGATAAGACCGAATACAATGTTACATTCTTCAATTGTTCTTCGCTTGGCTTGAGATACCTCAGAAACGAAGACTTTTCGTATTCATCTAAACAAGATTTGTTCGTCTGCCCGATTTATGCTGTTTCCTCCGAAGATAGTATCCTGCACTGGGATGTAGCTTTCTGCACCAAGATGTTTCAGCTAGTTTCGCCAATTACGGCTTGGGAGCTTCAGACAAACTGCTTGTCATTCAAATTTCCACAACCAAAATCTGACGTTAAAAAGCACAAAACCAGCAAGATTCCTGAAATTGTTTTACCAGGTGCTTTTGACAATCATTGACTTTGCTTTTCCGTTTTCTTTTTTTTTTTTTTTTTTTTTTTTTCCCTCTTTTCCCCTTTACAATTGGCTTTGGAACGTTCCTTTGATTGAAAACTGGATGCTCAATTTATGTGCTTTTGTAACTCCAGGTTCAATTCTGCTGGTGGTGGTGTGCATTGCAGGCTTTTACATTATTCACTACTTCATAGACAGAGGAGAAGATCAAGTGAGACTGGAAAAGTTTTTGGAGGATTATAAGGTACATAAGCCTACAAGATTTTCTTATGCTGATCTGAAAAGAATCACAAATCATTTCAAGGATAAATTAGGTGAAGGAGCTCATGGAGAAGTTTTCAAAGGTAAGTTATCTAACGAAATCCAAGTGGCTGTAAAAGTACTCAATAATTCAGATAGTGATGGGCAAGACTTCATCAACGAAGTGGGGACTATGGGAAAAATTCATCACATCAATATTGTTCGTTTGCTAGGCTTTTGTGCGGATGGTTTCCATCGTGCTCTTGTTTACGACTTCTTTCAAAATGGTTCTCTTCAAAAGTTCATATCTTCACCGGACAACAAAGAAACTTTCCTTGGATGGTTGAAGTTACAACAATTAGCCCTTGCCATAGCCAAAGGGATTGAATATCTCCATCAAGGCTGTGATTACCGTATTCTCCACTTTGACATCAATCCTCGTAATGTGTTATTAGATCACAATTTTACTCCCAAAATTTCTGATTTTGGTCTGGCTAAATTGTGTTCTAAAAATCAAAGTACGGTATCAATGATCGCAAAGAAGAGGTACTTTAGGTTACATTGCACCTGAAGTTTTCTCTCGAAACTTTGGAAATGTGTCATATAAATCGGATATTTATAGTTATGGAATGTTATTATTAGAAATGGTTGGTGGAAGGAAAAATGTCGACACAAATCTAAAAACCTTACAAGTATTATACCCAGATTGGATCCATAATTTGATTGAAGGAGGTGACATAAGTATTTACATAGAAGATGAACGTGACATTAAAATTGCAAGGAAGCTAGCAATTGTGGGACTTTGGTGCATTCAATGGCATCCAATAAATCGTCCATCTATGAAGAGTGTGATGCAAATGTTGGAAGGAGAGGTTGATAAACTAAAGGTGCCTCCTGCTTCATTTGACTTTGCTACTTCAACCAATACAAGTGCCACTATTCCTAAGAGACATCTAAATTTAGAACTAGAAGTGATTCATGAATTAGAATAAATATTTGCCTATGTATAACTGTGCACGCAGGATTTTTACTTTTATTGAGAGTCTGTTTAGCATAGTAATATTTTAACTTTGTTATATTATTGTAGTGGATATTAATAAAATTTATAGGTCTTGTTTATATGAAGATTTTAAAATCAATAATATATGACTTTCGTTCCAGCAGGACTCTTGCAAAACAGAGTCAAGAAATTAGAAAAAACTCCATCCACGTTTAGTTTATAGAACTAAATAATCCATTTCAATCAAAATCATCCATTCGTTATAAGATATTCTGTGCAATCTAAAATATAAGACATCTTTAGAAGAATTCTTCGGTCTATAGTAAAGGTTATTTATTATTTGTTTGGTATGAGAGATTTAGAGGGAAGAGAACATTTTTATGTGTTGAATCTTAAAAAATTGGAGAGATGTGTTACAAAATTTTAATAAAGATAAAATGTAAGAAAAATTAATTTAAAATTTTTTATCTCACTTCTCTAGTATTATTTAAATCCAAATCACTAAAAATTTCCCTCATCTCACTTTCCCTCCCTCCGTCCCCTCATACCAAACAAACCCTTAAATAATAATTAATGCTTAGTTTCCAATTTTATCTATATTGCAAAATACTACAAAATAATTTAATTCAGGTCCAATTTTTTATATCAACCGTTTCTAATGGGCCGCAGTTGGGGGAAAATATTCAACTTAAAACAGATTTAAAAAGTTAGCGGCTCTTTCTTAATTCCAATAAAGCTGTTAAAAAGTGTCTTATACTAAAAAAAAAAAAAAAAAAAAAAAAAAAAAAAAAGTGTTTTAAACTTTGAAAGAGAGAAATACGCCTAGGGCAAAGAGAGTGAGTATATAGTATTCCCTCTTTATATTTTTTATAAGAGTCTAAAATTTAAATTATCTTAATATTTTTTATAAAAATTCACTTAATGTTGTTTAAACATTTAATGTGCTTTTACAATTTTTCCCCATAATTAATTATATTATCTATCTTCTTCTTATACTCTTACATTTTCTTTCATACTTTCTTTAATACTAGTTTATTTCTCTATCTTGCTCTCCCCATAAGAGCATAATTTGAAAACATAATTTATTTCCTATATATTTATTACTTTTAACCAATTGTAATTGTTTTAATAAAAAGTGTAATTTAATTATCAGGCTTTTCTAAAAGGACTAGGAAGTAAATAACAAAATTCCAAACTCCAAAAAGAGCAAGAAATTTGTTTTCATTGTCATTTTCTAATGATATGGCATTTTAATTAGCGTGCGTTCTTTGACCCTTGGGGTCTATTAAAGGGGACATCCGGACAAGTGATACGTCAACTTGGACAACTTTAACACATGCTGTTGTCGGCATCATTTACTTTTGATTGCACCCTAATCGTTATTTTCGTTTTCTTTTCCCCTTAACTTTTTTTTTTTTCTTAGAGCATTCGGTGTCCTAAACTATCTTTCAGGCACATCAACGGCCCCAGACTAATCCGAACCGAGACCGGGTTGGCCCCCGTCGAGGAAGCCTCTACCACCCACGTACGCCGCATTCCCACGCCTCAACTCAAGACCAGTAGTTAAGCTCCCCCTTAACTTGTTTATGTAAGTTGTGAGGGAGGTTCAATTTTGTAGAAAAGTCTTGTTCCCAAATATAAACGCAATTATAAAGGGGTGCATCATTAATTGCAATTTCTATGACTTTTTGAATATAACTTATAGTATTTCATCAGCTATTTTTTATAAGCGCTTAAAGTTTATATTATCTTAATCTTTTTTATAAGAATTATTTGAAAAGAGCTTTTTAAATTTTTACCACTCATTAATTACATGTACTTGGATTAATTAAAATGTTAGTGATACTTATATTTACTTTATTTCTCTATAAACAACTTATAAATATTTTTTAAACGTAACGAAATGTCGTAAATTTCGTAATAAAACTTGTGAATGGCCTTAAGTCAAAGACAAAGTGTTAGCTTATATATAATTTTTTTGCCTACTATGCATTGAAATTCATTGCCACCAGCTTTTTGGGCAAACACCCCCACCCCACCACTTTGAGAATATTTATCTTTGTCAGAGCTGGGGGATATTTATTTTATCATCTCTATCTCCAACTAGGGTAATTAAATCCAAACCGGCCAATTCAAACCGAAAATTGGCGATAACCGCCGAAACTAGTCCGGTTTGGGCATTAACCAGGTTTACCTTTTTTTAAAATTGATTTTTTTTTAATTTTCTTTACAATTTCATATTAATAACCCCCGAAATCTTCACTTTCTCAATGGTTTGGCTCCAAGTTAACTCCAATTTGACTTCACGACCCACTAACCCTTAACCCGCATTCCAACTTGTTCAGTAACAACTCTGATTCTAATAACCTTGTCTCTAACTGAATTTGCGACCTTTTTAGAGGATGGGTATTCTACACGCAATGTGAGAAGAAGACTTTTCTACAAAATTAGGCCCCCACAATTACATAACTAATTATAAATGGACGATAGACGATACACTAGAAACAAAACCATCATTTGTCGTGGTTCCCCTGTACCGGTCATAAATAACCGTTACAAAATCATGCATTTCTAGCGGTTTTATCCAAAACCACACCAAATTCGTAGTGGCAGCATTGACGCCAAAGCGCGGGCTTGTTTGCAACGAACTTTGTAACGGTTAGTGTAAAATAAACCGCTACAAATGTGGCACCAGCTTGGCGCGTAATGGTGCGAATATTTGTGGTGTGGCATTTGTAGCGGTTTTTGGGAATAATCGCTGCCAATTTGGTGCCAGCATAGGCGCATAATGGCGCAAACTTTGTCTCGGTGAATTTATAGCCGGCTTTCTGACTAATGACTTCTCTTTACATCTCCCTTAGCCGGCTTTCTCTCTGAATATTAATGATATTTCCTTCCTCCGCCTGCTGTATGATTTCACTGCTTACGTTCGGCATGACTTAATTGTATTTTCCCCCTTTCCTCATGCTAGCAAATGCAAATTAAATAATTTTTTTATTCAAAATTTTTAACGAGATTGATCATTAAAGTAAAAATAAAAAGGGAAAATTATTTTGAGGTCCCGAGGATTTAATCATTAAAAGTCCTATGACAACTGAAAAGCATGCAATAACAAGTTTCAGATCGAAAATAATAAATTTTTGTTGTTCATTTGTCAATGGGACTTGTTGGTAATTAAATATCTTCTTTGAAATGATGTTGTAATTCTCCCAAATAAAAAACTATGGTCAATCCAAAGCTGTTGCTTTCAGTAAGTAGCACCATAGCAACTGCAAAAAATTTGGGTCCACAATCACCTAAAACTAAACATATATTGAAATCAGAATCCTAGTTCCACTTAGGACACACACACACAAAAATATTTGGTTACCATGTTTTGATATCGCAGAATTTTGTTGTTGGTGATAATCCAGCTATTGGTGCTCCTTCTGAAACAAGGGAATGGTCAGAACGAGCATGTGCCTAATGATACAAATTTTCCTTTCCATCTCTATGACCATGGGAGGATGGTTGAGTTCCCCTCTATTCCTGCTCTTCTAGGAGTAAGTCTTGAAGTCTCCTCCATAGTCTATGAATATCACTACTTAAATGTAAGGGATCCAGAAGGTTGTCTTCCCAGACTCTTTCTACAACGTCGTCTCTACAATTTATCCATTTATCCTTTAGAGTTTTCTGATATGACCGAATACAATGTTACATTCTTCAATTGTTCTTCGCTTGGCTTGAGATACCTCAGAAACGAACACTTTTCATCTAAACAAGATATGTCCGTCTGCCCGATTTATGCTGTTTCCTCCGAAGATAGCATCCTGCACTGGGATGTAGCTTTCTGCACCAAGATGTTTCAGCTAGTTTCGCCAATTGCGGCTGGGGACCTTCAGACAAACCTCTTGTCATTCAAATTCCCACAACCAAAATCTGACGTTGTAAAGCACAAAACCAGCAAGATTCCTGAAATTGTTTTACCAGGTCCTTTTGACAATCATTGACTTTGCTTTTCCTTTTCTTTTGCTCTTTTTCCCCTTTAAAATTGGCTTTGGAATGTTCCTTTGATTCAAAATTGGATGCTCAATTTATGTGCTTTTGTAGCTCCAGGTTCAATTCTGCTGGTGGTGGTGTGCATTGCAGGCTTTTACATTATTCGCTACTTCAAAGACAGAGGAGAAGATCAAGGGAGATTGGAAAAGTTTTTGGAGGATTATAAGGTACATAAGCCTACAAGATTTTCTTATGCTGATCTGAAAAGAATCACAAATCATTTCAAGGATAAATTAGGTGAAGGAGCTCATGGAGAAGTTTTCAAAGGTAAGTTATCTAACGAAATCCAAGTGGCGGTAAAAGTACTCAATAATTCAGATGGTGACAAGCAAGACTTCATCAACGAAGTGGGGACTATGGGCAAAATTCATCACATCAATATTGTTCGTTTGCTAGGCTTTTGTGCGGATGGTTTTCATCGCGCTCTTGTTTATGACCTTTTTTCAAATGGTTCCCTTCAAAAGTTCATATCTTCGCTGGACAACAAAGAAACTTTCCTTGGATGGTCAAGTTGCAACAGTTAGCCCTTGCCATAGCCAAAGGGATTGAATATCTCCATCAAGGTTGTGACTACCGTATTCTCCACTTTGACATCAATCCTCGTAATGTGTTATTAGATCACAATTTTACTCCCAAAATTTCTGATTTTGGTCTAGCCAAATTGTGTTCTAAAAATCAAAGTACGGTGTCAATGACTGCAGCGAGAGGAACTTTAGGTTACATTGCACCTGAAGTTTTCTCCAGAAACTTTGGGAATGTGTCATATAAATCGGATATTTATAGCTATGGAATGTTACTACTAGAAATGGTTGGTGGAAGGAAAAATGTCGACACAAATCCAGAAACCTTACAAGTGTTATACCCAGAATGGATCCATAGTTTGATTGAAGGAGGCAACATAAGTATTTACATAGAAGATGAATTTGACCTTGAAATTGCCAGGAAACTAGTAATTGTGGGTCTTTGGTGCATTCAGTGGCATCCAATAAATCGCCCATCTATGAAGAGTGTGACACAAATGTTGGAAGGAGAGGTTGATAAATTAAAGGTGCCTCCTACTCCATTTGACTTTGCTACTTCAACCAATACAAGTACCACTATTCCTATGAGACATCTAAATTTAGAACTAGAAGTGATTCATGAATTAGAATAAATACTTGCCTATGTATAAATGTGCGCGAGTGATTTTTACTTTTATTCAGAGTCTGTTTAGCATAGTAATATTTTAACTTTGTTATGTTATTGTACTAAATATTAATAAAATATACAAGTCTTGTTCATATGATGATTTTAAAATCAATATAGTATTACTTTCGTTCCAGCAGGACTCTTGTAAAACAGAGTCAAGCAATTAGAAAAACCATCATCCACGTTTAGTTTATACAACTAAACAATCTATTTCAATCAAAACCATCCATTTGTTATAGGATATTCTCTCCTATCCAAAATATAAGGCATCTTTAGAAGAATTCTTCGGTCTATAATATAGGTTATTTATTATTTGTTTGGAATGAGGGATTTTGAGGGGAGACAAAAATTTTGTATGTTGGATTTTTAAAAATTGGAGAAGTGGGGTTATAAAATTTTAATAAAGATAAAATGTAAGGTAAAAAAATTAATTTAAAAAGTTTAACCTCACTTCTCTAATATTATTTAAATGCAGATCACAAAAATTTTCCCTCATCTTACTTTCCTTCCCTCTCCTCATTCCAAACCAGCCCTTAGAGAATAATTAATGTTTATTTTCCAATTTTAGCCTCATGTCATGTACCTGACTCTCTGTCGTCGTGGCCTACAGGAGAGACTTGATCCACGAAACCCAAATTAATTTATATCATAACAAGTCAAAGAACAGCATGAAACGATGAGTCACATGTTGGTGATATTCTAACTAATTTCTTGGAAAGATTATCAAATTTAGAAATTCTTTCCCTTACACCTTACGATGATGAGACGGTACATATGGTCATTTTCTCCTTTACACGTTACTACCTACATTCCTCAGTATAAAATTACTTCGTAGTTGAAATTGCACTATAAAGTGGATCTTACATTAAAGATGATTGGTAGTTAAAAAAGATTTTACTTTGTAGTTAAAAAATATTTTATTTAGAACTTGAAAGGTGATGACATTATTCTTTGTTTTTGAAATTATTTTCCGTAGCATCTAAATTTAATTCCAAACTCAAAACTATATTGATTTCAACTTATCTCTATTCCAAACTCAGGGTGGATCTTACAAAAGTAGTTAAAAAATATTTTGTTTTGAACTTGAAAGTTGATGACATTATTGTTTTAGTTTTTGAAACTATTTTTCTCTTCCTATCTAAAATTTAATTCGTAAGTCAAAATACTGATACCAATTTATCTGTTCACGCTTTTATGTTGATTTGGCCATTTTTAGATTTTTTTTAAAAAAAAAAAAAAAAATCTAAAAAAGGCCAAATCAACATAACACATGCTGTTGTCGGCATCATTTAATGTTGTGACTTTTCAATGCACTTTAACATCAAGTGGGAAATTGGAGAAAGCTGTTTTCTTTTTTTTCTTTTTTTTGCAAGATACAGGCAAGCCAAAACTTGAGAAAGTTGTTTTCCATATCGTTGTCCAGAGTGTGAATGTGTGATGGTTTTTTTTCCAACCTACAATAACTTTCCAAGATTTTTTTTTTTAATCTCTTTCTACGTATATTGTGTATGTCTAGAGATTTTTCTTAAAATAAAAATAAAATAAAATTCAAGTTCCACAACTCACCTTCACAAGAAGCTAAGAGGCTGAAAATTCATCAAATAGTTTTCTCTTTTGTCTAAAAAATTTAAAAAAATTAGAAACAATATTGCTGAAATTGAAAACATTTCATTTCATTCACATTTGACTTGGGAAACATGGGAAACAAAAATATTGGGCTGATTTATCAGCTCATTTCAAAATATCAGGTCTACAAACCTAATCATAAAAACGAATTAATCTGAATCATCAGTCGAAAAAGACTGTAATATTTTATTTAGATTGAAAATTAAATTTTCTGGAGAGTATTTTGATATTAAATGGAAAAGAAATTTAGGTTCAAAACAAGATTTTGAGAGCCAAATCTGAGAGTAGTTTATTTAAGTTTATATTTTAGCAAAAAAAAGTATTTTTCCTTTTCATTTTGAATTAATTACTTTTAAGGGTAAAATAGATATTTCTTGATTCTTTACCAACTACTACCTTTTCATTTTCTTCCTACTAAACAACTCATCTAAGGGGCCTAATAATCTTTATACGTATCATTGCATCATTATTAATAATGAAAAGGTGCTAAATTATTGACGAAAAATCCAAATGACAGCAATAAGTATTGTTATAAAATACACACATATAAAGTAACATTTCAAAAAGTGACCAGCTTTGATCTCCTCCTCAATTGCACAGTATTATTCAAGTTATTAAATTCAGACTAGCTACGAACCGATCCGGGTAATGGATTAAGGGTCAAGAGGTTAGATCGGAATTAAACTGGAGCTAACTCAAGTCGACTAGTGAGATAATGAACTTGAATTATAATAATTTTTTGAAACAGTTTTTGAATTTAAAATTTTTTGAGGATCAAATGATAATATTTTTTAATGATTCTTTTTGTATTAGAAAGTAGACATTTCAAACTTTTTAGAGTCTTAATTTACAATTTTTGAAAATAGGTAGAATTAAATATGAATTTTTGAAGTCGAAATTCTGAATAAACATTAAACCGGGTCGACGATCCAGTTAAGCGACCAGTTCACTAGCTAGTTTTATGGTTAAACCGTTCGGTTTGGTCTGATTTTAATAATCATAGTATTATTTCTCAAAACTTGCGATCTCACCACTACCGCCGTCGTTGTTGCTCCTTAAAGTGGGATAAAAATCAATCATCAACATTAAAATGTAAAATTCAATCATCTAATAAATAGAATCACAAACCGTTTCAAGAATAAATTAGGTGAAGGTTCTCATGAAACAGTAGTCTTCAATATTCTATTTATTATATCACTTTTAATTGCATTAGAGGACAAAATAGAATCTCTTCTACATAAAATAAAAATTCCCAGAGACGAACGGTAGAGAAGTAACACCCCAAATTTCATACTTCAAAATGTGTCGGTTGACACTTAGTTTTAGAAAACTTAACAGAGTTTGAGGTGCTATCACTCGAGTAATGTGAAAACGGAGATCATGCGCTAACGTTTGGACGATGAGTAATCGATACAAAATGCCCGCATATCCGATGCCCTAACATATGCCGATACATTAAAAATTTCCCAAGGAATATTCATGTGATACATTAGTACGAGCTTTGTATAATTACAAATCTTTATGGTCACTATACAATCTTCAACCAAGCCGTAGCTAGACTTGGGGCAATGAACCTAACTCAGTTAATCAAACAATTTGGCTAGGTAGGTGTCTATGGTGGAAGTCTCACCGAGTTCGCAGCGACTTATTGACTGATCCATATAGACTAGCCCTGCCTTCGGCACCAAACTGTTTGAGTAACGTCGTTAAATCCGTGCCAGAAAGAATGCTCTGTTAACGCCTTTCCAGCATTTCCCTTGAATGGTGCCTCTTATCGACTCCTCCCTTCGGTGCCTTTTCACGGCTCCATCTCTCGGTGCCTCCTCTGATCCTGGTTCCTTTCTTGAACCTTAGACAAATCTGAGGTGCAATACCCATTGGACCTCAGGTAACAGTTAACCTCATATGAAAAGTATGACAGTATATGTATGACAGATGTTCATTGTAACACCCCGTTTCTCAAAAGCGGAATAATATAATTTAATCAGAGTGGCGCATCAGAGCAATTCAAAAGAGTGAGTACTATTGAGTATGTTACAAAACATTAACCATGGTTGGTTATAGTAATGGTACAGTTATCCCAATAATTCAAAATATTATATAGTTCAAAAGAAATCAAAACTCCGGCCTAGTCCTCACGCGGGTTGCTTACCCTTGTCGTCGGCCCTTGGTCCTCCAGACCCTGATGCTATAGTAAGAGCTGAGGTCCAATGCCCATTGGACCTCAGGATAACGGTTAACCTCATGCTCAAGTAATACAATATATGTATAACGTATATTCATGACATTACATCGTAATCAATACATAAGCACACAGCAGATGCAAGATTAACATATCAATACATAGCACACAGACATGTAAAGTCATCCCTGTTTGCACAAACCGGTGCCACGATAGCTTGTCATGTCCTCAGCGCTAGGAAAACAATCCTACGGTGTTATCAAGACTATAACTTGTGTAAAGCTGAATATATAAACAGTGATCTAAGACCGAGTCTTAGTCTATGAAATCATCTATCACATATAAGCATACAATAAGCATCAGAGTTAGTGTTACAGTACGCGTCCGTACCTTAGTCCGTGTGGGTGGTGGTACGTTTAGGCTTGTCCTGTTCGTTTTCTCGGATTGCCTATAAATGTATAACCGCATTATTTCTTCACAAACCGCAGTCTAAGAGGTACTTTAGCCACTACTGACCCTTCTTATCCCTAGTGGATTTATTATTCCAATTATTTACCTTAATTTTCGTAAAAAAAACGTTGTTCCATCATTTCTGGGCAGATTTTTCGATAAATTTGAAAATTCATAACTAAATCCCAAAAAATCGAAACGAAGTTCCGTAAAATTCCTTGGAAACTTTAGCATGTCTATTTTTGTGGAAAAATAATGGTTTTCACCCAGAATTAGTGAATCATTCCCAGTTTTACAATCTTCAACCTCTGCCCAGAATTTTTCCAGAAAAACGTAGCCTTATTTCCAGAATTTTTATCTCTCTCTACAAACCTCTATTTGATACATATTTTATATCAATGGAAAGCTATACATGTATACTATGACCATGAATCATTTCAGAATTTGTGAATATAAATTTACCCACAAAATAATGCCCTCTAACTGACTGACTGCCATTGCCCAGCAAAACCCCACAATTCCTATCTTACTCTAACTTGTTTTATTAATCCTAAAAGTTACTTCCTAACATGTTCCCACCTTGTCAGGCATCTTCCGATGTAATAAGGCTTGAAAACAATTATGGGAAATTACTTTACCTATTTCCTAGATTAAACTAACATTTATACTAAGAACTACTAAGAACTATAGAACTAAAGAACTAAAGACTATAAACTAAAAACTAAAGACAAGCTTACCTCTTGAAGACTCTTGCTTCTCCTTCTTGCTTCTTAGAAATCACCACTTGGTGGTTGATTTGGTGTGGAGAATTGTGAAGGACAAGGCCCATATTTATAGTAAAAGTCCAAGAATTACATCCCTTGGATCATCTTTTCTTATCAATAGCTCATGATGATTTGTGCTTCCATGAAGGCACAAAATGTGACTAAAGGATTCTCATTGGTCCATACTAATTACATAAGATTTAGCTAATTATTCTAATTTCTTATTTTTAATTCAACATGTGTGCTTAATAAAATTATATTTTAATCACTCTCTCTCTTCCTCTCTCTCTCTCTCCCTCTCCCCCTTTCTCTCCCTCAAAACCGACCCCCTCTCTCTCCTATCTTCTTGCATTTTTGCATTTATTGACACATGTGCTTGTGTATTTATGTTATTTTTAAATTTTATTAAATCATCTCTTATCCTCTCATCTTGATCCCTAACCATTAGATTAGATTTTGTGTTATTTAAATTAAATCTTGACCCTTCAATATAAAGCATTAGCTCTTGTGATGTCATTTTGATGACATAATCAAGGCTTAAGTGTCATTAGCAAAGTTTAATTAACTCTTAATTGCATTTGTTAGCTAACCATGGACACTAGTATTTAATTTTTTTTTTTTTTTTTTTGCTCGGAGACACTAGTGTTTAATTAAATCAAGCTTTATGCACCTTAATTAATTATGAAGGTTTACACAATTATTTAATTAAGTGAAGACTTAATTGCTCAACAATCTTTAATAATTTTCTTAATTTGTTTAAGTATTTTCATAACATTATCTTGCTCTTTTTTGATTATTCAAGAACCATAGTTTAATATAATAATCATTTGTATTTTATGATTCTTAAATGTAGCCTAAAGATTTGCCTTTGGTTGTTTTAATTTTCAAGAAAAATTGCCTAAAATATAGCTAACCAATTACAAAATTTAGAGACAACATACTCTCCTTTATTTAATATGTATTATTTGTCAAAATATAGCTTTCACTGTAAATAGGGATTTTTAGGGCTTTACATTCATGACATTACAGCAATACATAAGCACACAGCAGATGTAAGATTAGTCACAATAACAAGACATAGCACACAAGACATGTAAAGTTATCTACATTTGCACTAACCAAGGTGCTTACGACGGCCCCCTCGTGTCCTCGCGCTAGGAAAACTCAATGGCATTATCAAGACTATAATTCGTATAAACCGAATGTATAAACAAAAAATGATCTATGTAAAACCCAAAATTCTCATTTATGATAAATATCATATTTTGTGAGAGTTGCCTATTTGAAATAGGTGAGTATGTAGTCTCTAAATTTTGAGACATGTTTATTTTATTTTCTAGGCAATTTTTCCCCTAGAATTAGAATAGCCAATAAGTAAGAAATTATATTAGTCATCATAAAATACCATAAATGAAATAAACACTATATTTAAATTATGATTCATATGGAGATGAAAATACCTAGACAAATTTAGAGAAAACAATGTCCATTAAATTAACAACTAAACCTTCACTAAATTAAGAAAATTGTCCAAGGTTTCATAATTGATTAAAGAGCCTTAAATACCTATTCTCATAATTTATTGAGAGATTAAATTTTCTAACACCTTATAATTAATAATTAGCTCATGTCTAATTTATAAAAGACCATAAAAATTACCAAGACACTTGAAATAATTAAGGGCAATTTTTAATAATTAATGAGCAATTAAAACTACCCTAATGAAATATTTAGATAATTATTCAGCAATTTATATTAAAATAGCCATTGATTAAAGGTGTATTAGCCTAATCAAATGTCAAGAGCTAATAAGGGAGTAAGATTTAGCATTAAATGAATTGTTAGCAATCATAAAACACTTCTTGAACCAATAATATAACAATCAAGAGATGATTAAGCTTATAATTAAGTTGTTAATCAAGAATTAATCAAGAGTTGAAAAAGTCAACAATTGCAACAAGATCTAAAGGTCAAGAATTAATTTCATAAAGATTATCTAAAGGCCCTAATTAATTCTTATAAAGCCTAATCCATGTAACTAGGCAACCAACCAATTAGATAACCCCCACATGCAATCAATTAGAGCATAAAAATGCAACTAAAACTGAACAAAGGGGAGGGGGTCTGTTTTGGCACTTGGGAGAGAGAGAAAGAGTGTTGCAAAAATCAAGTTGCCCACTTGCTTGAAGGGAAAGGTGGTGAGATGAAATATCAAGAGGAAATATCCAACCATTAGCCAATGAGGTGTTTACACATAGGATAATTAGGATAATCAAGAGGATTAATTCAAGATTTAATCAAAGGGAAATCTATACAAAATAAATTGTATCTTGAGATCCACTAACCATCAATCAAAGATAAGAAGTGATTATTAACAAGCAAAATTCAAGCTTCAATTTGACTATAACCAAAGCTATTTTCTCAACTTTTAAGAATTTGCCAATTGAGAAAATGAGAGATTGAGGTCTCTAATTAAAGCCAAAAATCTCAAGAGTCCAAAACCAAAAAGAAAATTTGAATCCAACTTCATTAAGACACTCAAATGAATTTTTATCTAGTTATTCTATCTAGTGGAATGGAAGAGGTAGGAAATTCTAACTTAAAAAGGAAGTCAAGAAGTTGTCACAATTTAAACTTCATTTGGAATCCACCAATGAAAGCTAGCAAGACAATTACACAAATGCCATAGCCTTTTGCTATAAATAGGGGGCTTTGCTCTTCATATTTTCTCACCAATTCACAAAGCTTACAAGCTGAAACATAGAGAGAAAGTGAGAGTGAGAGCCTTGAAGAAAGAAGGAGCAAAGTTCTTGGTAAGTTTTCTAGTTCTAGCTTTAAGTTCTTTAAGTTTTAGCTTTTAAATTCTTAGTTAGAGGTAGCTTAGATCCTAAATATGGTAGGATAATTTTAGTCAGGTGTTTTCATAGTTAAAATTGCCTTTATTTCGAAAAATTGATAAAGAAGAAGTTATAGCAAAATTTCTGGAAGAAAATCAGCAAAGTAACGAAGTTCTGGCGAAATTTCATCGGTTTCGGAATTTCTGGAGTCAGCCATGAAAACGCCAGAATTTCATATTGAAACTATGGTCACAAAATTCTGAGAAAATTCATGGTTAAAACAGACATATAGGGATTTTTAAATATGTCAAGAACATGTCAAAATGATTTCTGTACAGAGAGAAAAAATCCTCAAAGTTAGGCTACGAAATTCTGGAAAAATTCTGGGCAGAGGTTCAAAACTTAAAACCTGGGAGTGATTCGTGAAATCTGGGCAAAGGTGACTATTTTTACTTGAAAATAGACATCCTAAGGATTCCAAGGAATTTTACGGATCGTCGTTTCGATTTTTTAGAATTAATTATGATTTTTCAAAGTTAGACAAAATGCTGCCCAGATTTATACCAGCGTTGTTGTACGAATTTTGAGGGAATGAAGTGAAAAATAAAAGTTGTAAGGGCAAAATGGTCATTAGGGGCCAAAATATCTCTTAGGATATTACTTAAAAATTAATAGATACGGTATTACCATTATAGGATCAACGCGATCACAGTTCGGGCGTCAAACGTACCGACAAACGCCGACGAAGGTACGGACGCGTCTTTGTAACACTAACTCGATGTTCATTGTATACCTATATGTGATGAGATGTGTTTTTGAACTGAGATTCTGTTGTCAAAAGTTATTGACTGTGCACATACAGCTTTATATGGGTTATAGTCATGATAACGCCGTTAAGTTTTCCTAGCGGCGAGGACACGACCAGTACATCGTGGCACCGTGAATAGTGCGGACTGTAATAGCATTCATATGCAGGTGTATATGGTGTGTTATTACTTGGTATATGTGAATTTTACTGTGGTATCATGAATATCTGTCATACATAATTGTACTTGAACATGAGGTTAACTGTTACACAGGGTTCAATGTACTTTGAACCTCAGCTCTTACCATAGCTTCAGGTTCCGGAGTGAACAGGAGCGGAGACAAGGGTAAGCAGCAGGCTTAGGACGGACTGGTCGGGCCCCCTTTTGAAATGTATTTTGGAATTTAGAATCATTTGAACTATTGTACCGCTGTTAGTAGCAAAACATACAGTTGATGTTATCAGATACATATTTTTTTGAAATACTATTTTCACTTCCGGTGCTCTACTCTGATCATGATACCGTTTTAAAAAAAAAAATCGCTTTCGAAATTGGGATGTGACAATTTAAGCCTCATAAACTTAGTCACAGTGCATGACCCAAGACCTAGTCTTGTCCATCACTTCATGAATCATTCAACCATATATGATCATACAAGTTATAGACGATTAAAGTTACTAGTACGCGAACGTACCTTTTACCGCGTCATTGTCAAAACGCCCGACCTTTGAAACCGACTCCGGACTTCCCAGATATCCTATACATTATTGTCGGATTATTATATGATATTTGATAAATATCATATGCTTAAAATAATATCCTAAAGGTTTAATTTACCTTTCTACCCTCGGTGGATTTGTTATTACCATTTTTCCATTACACTTTATTAAAAATGA
Organism: Acacia acuminata; assembly: GCA_019022655.1. NCBI lineage: Eukaryota > Viridiplantae > Streptophyta > Magnoliopsida > Fabales > Fabaceae > Acacia > Acacia acuminata. The sequence continues at coordinate 2,347,097 of JAFJYI010000102.1, read as the reverse complement.
CATGCTGGATTTTCTGGGAAAATTTTACGGCAACTTTGGAAAATCATAATTAATTCTAGAAATATCAAAATGAGGATCCGTAAAATTCCCCGGAATCCTTAGGAAGTATATTTTTGAGGAAAAATACTTATTTTTACCCAGAATAAGTGTATCATTCCCAGTTTTAACATTTTCAACCTCTGCCCAGAATTTTTCTAGAAAAACGTAGCCCAACTTTGGGAATTTTTATCTCCTTGTACACAACTCAAAACAACACTCTATTGGTATATTTGAAAATCTCTATATGTCTAATTTAACCATGAAAACTTTCAGAATTTTATAACTTCATTGTCTTCATAAATCATGGCCTTTTTGCTGCTGATTCCTAACCGAAAATTTTTCCAAAATTTCGCTACTTTTGATCTTCAACTTCCAAGAATTTTGCTCCATCATATTTTCCATCAAATTTTCGAAATGAAGCCATTTTTAACCATAAAAACATGAAAACAAAACTATATTGGAAGATTAAAGATCAAAACATAATTTAACCATGAACTTGAAAGCTAAAACTTCAAGAACTTACCTTGCTTTTGCTTCAACTCCTCCAAGCTTTCCTCACTCACTCTCTACTCGATATTCAGCTTATTCTTGCTTGTGTTAGTGTGAAAAATGATGAAGCTCAAGGTGCCTATTTATAGGAAAAGCTTAAGGGCAACAATGGCAATCACCCAAAATCTCTTCTTTAATCCTAACCATTAGATCTAAACTTAATGAAGAAGTTTAAATCTCCTCCATCCACCCTATCTCTTTCTCTCTCTCTCGCTCTCTGACAAGTCAGAGGAGGTGTTGTCTTGGAGGACAAGTCAAGAGGAGATGAGGTGGTGCCCTATGCGGGGTTCACACCTTACTAACCTCATTTGACCATTTTACCCCTCTACTAGACTCATTTTTGTCTAGAGTCAAAACTTGCAAACACTACTACAAAATACTTAAAAGACGACCTAAAAAAGACCCAATTAACGTCCTTATTCTTAGGGACGTTGGGGAGAGTGTAGTAGTATATTTCCATATGAGGAGACCTGAAATGGGTTCAGGTCGCCTCATATGAGGCGACCTGAAAGAAGTTCAGGTCGCCTCATATGAGTATGAGGCGACCGAAATGGTTTAAGGTCGCCTCATATGAGGCGACTGAAACCTTTTTGTGTCGCCTCATTTCTCATATGAGGCGACACGAAACCTTTTCAGTCGCCTCATTTCACGACTGGGTTCATATGTGGCCTCATATGAGGCGACTGAAATGGTTTCGGTGTCGCCTCATTGCTCATATGAGGCGACTTGAAACCTTTTCGGTCGCCTTATTTCCATATGAGGCGACTGAAACTCTTCGGTCGCCTCATTGCCATATGAGGCGACCTGAAACCATTTCAGGTCGCCTATTATCACCCAAAGACGCCCTGAAATCGTTTCAGGTCGCCTTAATGTATTTTTTTTTTTAAAAAAAATGCGCTTGCTTTTTGTTTGGCCAATTTGTTTAAATGCTTCACAAAATAATTAAGCGCATATTATATTATGTATGTGCATTCCATCAAGAATACCGTGGTTCAATAAGAAAATTGTAAAAGTGACTTCAACAAAAGAATTGGCTCCACATACAAGAGAAACTTTCAGCAACTTCAACAACGAGAATATAAGAAGGCAAGTTCGGAAAGTCACTTAAGAAGGCGGTCAGAAACTTTCAGCAACTTCAACAACAGAAAAGAAAGAATGTATGACCTAGATTTTGGTTACTAAACTAGACCAAAAACAACAAACAAAGCACCACCATGACAACAATTTTTTCTCACATTTGGAGGCAATTAATCTCCAAAATTTCACAACAGCTTTCACAATTTAATGCAGCAATTAGATAGCATCAACATTCCCTTCAATTGGCAAATAACACTGATATGCGACAAGAGGCAAATATATATAGCGAAATGACTTTTGAACACGAAGCTTAACAATTTCAAGGTTTCGACTAAAGTGAATGAGAGCCACCTTTAAATCACGAGTACCACACAAGCGAATCAAACCCCTCCCAAGCAAAAACCCCACATAAAACTTGCGGCAAATCAGTTATGATGGTATGATTCAACAAAATTCTCAAGTCTTGGTTATTGGAAAATCAAATGCGAAGGTGTAATGGCAAAATCAAACCTCATATGACAGTGATCTATTTCCAGAATTAAACAAGTGATCTAACCTCATATTCACGCAATTATAGTGGCAAATTCAAGAGCAACACCAATAATTTACGAAAACCGATGTCATCACGACTTAATAAGTTTGACAATGACAATCACCCTAACAAGTAATGACTTGCCTATATATTCACATTGAGCCATGTTCAAGAAGATATCTAGCCATCATGTCTCGAATCGAATCGATGTCATCCTGTGAGTACGGATCCTCGATGCGAAAAAAGCCGTAAATTGGAAAACAAGGTATAATTAACAACTGAAGTACCACAACAAAAAATATCATCATTTGAGGATCACGGAGCATTACGTACATTTTGCAAGCCGGTAGTACGTCCCGTGAAACGATAGATTGCATCCAATTGATAACGTAGTATCCGCGCTCGGTGTGGCCTGGTTGGTGATGGCACTATAAATAAAAAACAAATTGTTAAACAGAAAGCTATTGTGTCTCGAAAAAACTTGAATTGAAACTACTTACCTTAGGATAAAACCACTTGGTCCACCACGCTCCCGCGTGCTCCCGAAATCTGTCTATATGTCCTAAGACCACTATCATTAAAATGGAAATTAATAGACATGAAAACAATTCATTTAAAAAAGAATCGATGATTTAGACAAAAATTTACTTACTCGGCAAACATGGTTTTGATATCCTCAGTTGGCCTGCCACCTATGGAATCGAACCAATAACATGCGTTCTTGGCGGGACAAACAACGCACGGGTCCAATGAGCACTACAACATATACATATTAATATTAAACTAAGATAAAAAAGTATTTTTTCCTTAAAAATCTTATATAGACAAAAAAATACGCACCCTTCATGTATTGGCGCTAGATAACAAGACGATTTTATGTCGCCCATTGTTAAACCAACATAAATGGCCCTCCCGGCTAAGATATTGCGAGCCGAAAATTTGTGGATCCGGACATAAGAATCCATACGAATCCAATAGGTCTCCCTTTTTGCGATGTCGTGGCGATACACTACGATCGAAATAAAATGATAAGTGTTGTTGAATATATTAAACAAAAAAAGAGTATTGACATAATTAAAGGGTAAAAAAAACTTACAAGATTGCAAGTTGAAGCCACCGTATATCTAAACAGTCCATATGCATAAACTCTGTCAAATCTTTCCGTCAATTGATATCGGATATGTCTTGTGCACCGACAATGCCGGAGGCATCTGCAAGCCGATAGAGACGATGTCCCGGTAGAGCTCTCGCGTTGATAAGTATGGAAATCTGCCGCGGCTTGTTCATGCTATGAAAACATAATAAACAAATTATGAGTGGGTTAGCAATGAAAATCAATCTTAAACCCTACTCATCGTCAATCGTAATGTATTTCTTACCATTGGAGGTGTCGTCCCCACCTCAATAAGATGATGCGGCCAAAGGATGAACGATGTGGTGGCGGCGTCTAGCGTGCGAACCTCCTCATCAACAATAGGGATGGCGGTCTTTTCTTCCCCTCTCGCACACTTGTCGAGTCACCCTACGTTGGTCTTGTGGAATTTGCATATGGTGGTGTGTGGTTTGTTACGGGTAAACAAGACCATCTGCAACAATCCGCCGTGTGGGTCATCCAAATATAGGCGGCGGGGTTGTCCCCCCGTGGAGTGTGAGAAGGCTCGCCGGGCTCGTCAATAAGTACATCGGAGAGTGATGAGAAGGTTCGCCAATAGGTACGTGCGGAGCGTGAAAACTTTCCTTGCTTTGCTTGGGAAGGCCGGGATTCCTCGTTTGAAGGTTGCGTTACCTTCCCTTGTATCATCTCCTCATTTCACCCCGTAGTTGTGCCATAACCTCATCTACGAGGGACGCTCGAATTTTGGCTACAAGGCGAGGACTAGGGTTGTCATCGTCATGCGAACAACTCGAACGCCGTCCAAAGTATTTCGCGACACTAACTCCCCCCGGCTCCCGAACGACATCAAGGTAATCGGGCTTCCCAATCGCGTGGACAAAATGTCCATCCGTGTACCGGCGTGAATGAACCTTGGGCGCTTTGCTCAAGCACATCCCGTATCATAGGATTTTTCATAAATATTAACTAATTAAACTCTAAAAATATGAAACAACTGAAGCTATTTAATACTTCTAATTTAACTACTTACAATCTTTGAAGCAACCTCGGCCACATCTTCATTTATGTATTTCTCGCCCTTCTTCCTTGCGGCTATCCATTTTTTGTGGCGAGGAGGACGATCGAGGCCTGGATAACAGGTGGAAGGATCGGATTGCGCGCTTCCTTCATTCTCTCGCAACTCTTCTTCCATCAGACCTCCGTTCAAGCTTCTTATAGCCACCCCTAGACATGCAATGCGGATACTTATTTCTCGCTTGCCTCTCCCTATTGGCCGACTTTTTCCCCGTGACACGAAAACAAATAAAAAGCTGAGCCTTCAATGTCAAATAGATTCAAATAAAAGATAAGATATGAAAGAAATTTTACAAGAAATTCGGGATTACGGCGTGACGCCACAAACTCCCTCCGGTCATCCTGGACTAATGTAATCATAGTCCCATGGGTCCTTGTCCCTCTTTGCCCCTCGAATATACTTTCTAGTGAGCTTGTTCTTAAAGTCTTTCCAACGTATACGAACCTCGCCCATCCAATGCTTGTACATGGCCTTATTGTTAGGCACATCATACGTTTGCTGCAAAGTAAAAGAGAAGATATGAAAGAAATCAAGTGATAAAACTAAAGATACAAATGCATAAGATATCGAAAGTGAGATACCAAAAGTTGTGCCCAGATCAACTCCTTCGTTTTAGTAGGAACCAACTTCCAATGAGAGAATACAATGCGAACTTTGCTTCGAGCTAGATAGCCTACGTAGCTAATGAAGTTGTCCTCCTCTGGACCAATTGGATTCATATTGGCATCGAACTCCACATGCGACCTCTTTTTCGATTTGTCACGACGTGCAATTAACGCACCCATATGTGTGCTACCTCTACCCTTTCTCCCCATCGGTACATCATTCCCACCATCACTCGATGACTCGTCGAGATCTAGACATATTCTGTTCATCAAAGACAAATCAATAATGTTAGATAGGGTTATTATTAAATAATAAACAAATGAATAAAATGAACTAACATGTTAAACCTGTACAAAAATAACATAGGACTTTTTCATAACTTAAGACCTTACTTTATATGGTTTCCCATATTCCTTCGAGAATGATCCTTCCTTGGAGTATATTCTTCATCATCTACCAATTCTACTTCACGTGTTGTAGGTGGATTTGTTGTGAAAGGGAGTGTATCGTCCGGGTTCAAGGATTCTTCACCATACGTCATTTTTTACTTTGAAGTACAATGGACATTTTGTTATTTGCGAGTGGTCAGTAACATAAAACACTTGTTTCGCCTGGCTTGCTAGAATGAATGGCTCGTCTCTATGACCAAGTCTTTGAAGATCAACTGAGACAAATCCAAATTTAGGATCTATTACAACAACATTATTGTTAACCCACTTGCATTTAAATAAAGCAACTTTGAACTTGGTGTAGCTCATCTCCCATATTTCTTCAATAACTCCATAATAGGTCATAGATGCTAACACCGGGTTTTTGTCTTTCGAACTCGAAAAGTGCATGGATTCAACTTCAACCATCACCCCACCGTTTTGCACTGAGAACTCCCGTCATCTTGGTCTTTTGTGTAGAAAGAATATCCGTTGATATCATAACTTGTCCAAGTGATGACCTGATAAGAAGGCCCCCGGCTAACCACTCGATTGTAGCCGACACCCGGTCTCGTGCAATACCTTCTCCTCGAACCACTTTATAAATGTCTTCTTTTGCTCATTAGCTATCTGCATGTCATTCTTCCTTGGATTCATATTCTTCAAACTCTTTTTCGTGTTCATCAATGTATGGTTGAACTTCTTCCGTATTATTCAAGATGTACGGTGTGTGCTTGCAACACCTGCACGAAGCATATTCTTCGGTTTGATTCCTCGAGTTCCCTCACTTATCCCCTTATCATGCTGAGATTGTAACGTCGCCCCTGATAGATAATCTTTACGAACTCCATAGCCTCTTCCACTACATATCTCTCAACGATTGAGGCTTCCGGCCGATAAGGATTTTTAGAATACCCTTTTTAAGATCTTCATGTATCGCTCGAAAGGGTACATCCACCTTAGGTAAACTGGACCGCAGAGCCTTACCTCCCTTACCAAGTGCGCTATCAGGTGCACCATTACATCGAAAAATGCAGGAGGAAAATGCATCTCTAGTTGGGACAAAATAATATAACCCTCGTTTTCCAATTCATCCAACTTTTCAATGTCAATGACTTTGTTACATATAGCATTAAAGAAAATACACAATTTTGTTATAGTGGTCCGCACTTCATCTTTCATAATGCCCCTAATAGCTACGGTAATAGTTGTTGCATCAACACATGATAATCATGAGACTTCATTCCCACTAACTTCAAATCGTCCATTGAAACACACCTTCTCAAATTTGAAGAATATCCTTGTGGAACCTTAATGTCATATAGACACCCACACAAACTTTTTTCTCCGCTTTTGATAGTGTATGAGCTGCTTGGCTCCATGTATGCCCTCTTACCATCTTCCGTTACTCGTGGATGTAACCGTTCTCTTATTCCCATATCAACCAGGTCTAGTCTCGCACTAATTCCATCCTTAGTCTTCCCGGTATGTGCAAAAGAGTCTTGACAAGGCTATCGCAAACATTTTTTTCCACATGCATCACATCAAGATCGTGTCTCACATCAAGACTACGCCAATATGGAAGATCAAAGAAAATTGATCTCTTCTTCCATATATTCTTCTCACCCGCAATCCTTTTCTTGTTTACCCAATGTGACATTGATATGCATCACCCGACTATAGACTTCCTCTCCTAGGTTAATGCCTTTGGAGCCGTTCTATGCTCCTAAGCCGTTAAAACGCTTTCTTAACTTACGATATGGGTGGAACCGATCAAGAAACCTCCCGTGACCGAGGTAGACCGTTTTTTTTCCATGCTTTAATTCTTTGGAAGTTTGTGTCGGCTTCACATATTGGACATGCTTTATGCCCCTTCACACCGTACCCGACAAATTTCCGTATGCGGGAAAGTCGTTGATCGTGGTAAAAATCATTGCACGCAACTTGAAGGACTCCTTCTTATATGCATCAAACACATCTACGCCTTCCTCCCACAATTTCTTCAAATCCTCAACCAAGGGCGCCAAGTACACATCGATATTGTTCCCCGGGCTGTTTTGGTCCGAAATCATCATAGAGAGCATCACATACTTGCGTTTCATACATAGCCGGGGAGGTAAGTTGTATATTACAAGGAGAACCGGCCATGCACTATGGGTGCTGCTAAGAGTCCGATACGGATTGAAGCCATCCGTACAAAGCCCCGACGAAGGTTTCTTGGCTCACCGCCAAATTGAGGGAACATTTCGTCTATTTTCTTCCATTGCGAGAGTCGTAGGTGCCGTAGATATTTTCCATCGATATTCTCTCATCGAATGCCACCTCAACTTCTTTGCTTTGTTGCTTCACTAGTAAACGGACGCTTAAACCGAGGAATTATGGGAAGATACCACAACGCCTTCAAAGGTTGCCTTTTTTTTGTGTGATCTCCCGAACCACCACCTTTCTTCACTTTGTATCGTGAAGTTTTACACTTCGGACAATTACTAAGGCCTTCATACTCATTTCTCGTACAATATGCGCCCATTAGGGCAACCGTGTATCTTTTTATACTCCATACCCATCGTAGATAAGATTTTCTTGGCCTCATACATACGATTTGGAAGTACATTATTATCTCGGCAACATATCACACAACAATTCAAGCAACGTCGTGAAACCGCTATCGGTCCACCCACATGTTGCCTTTAAGTTGACCAAATGTAAGGTCCCGAGTCAACCGTGTATACTTAGTACACCCAGGGAACAAAGGTGTCTCGCATCACTCCGACGCTATCATATTCATGCGGTTGTGCAAAGGATTCGACCTCAACATCATGAATCATTCTCTCCATTCCATCATCATCTACCTCAACTTCATTTTCGTAGGATGCACTTGGGAGTTACCTCCTCACCATGCCATATCCACGTTGTGTATCGAAGGTTTATTCCATCACAAATTAGGTGGTCCCTTATATCGGGAATATCCCTTCGAACCTCATTTAAACAATTAACACATGGACAATAGTACATCCCATTTTTTGTAGCCACATTCCTTCTAGCAAATTCAATAAACTCTTCCACCCCATTCTCATATTCTTCACTAGTTCTCAAAGCATTCATCCAACTATGAACCATTTTCTTATCACCTAAGACATTTCCAACAACAGTCAAGTTCATAACAATTTCAATAACGACATGGTTTTTTCTCAATCTTGTAAAATAAAATTCGGCAGATTTCCCCTCAACAAATGAGACATCCCAAAATTTCAACAACAAACCATTTCAACTTAATTCAACAAAACTTACTAACTAAGGCAATTTAGAAAATATCAGCTATTAAATCCAATAATTTCATCAATACAAAAAACTAAAATATATCTAAGTTGTCTAAGTCATAAACTATAAATTATGGACATCTAAGCATCATTATCCATACTACAAAGATTACCTAGTTCAATGCACGTCAACAACAAAACAATATTTAACTATAATTACCTCAACTTTAAATTCCTCTCCTTGAAATTTATTTGCTCTAGTCAACCTAAAGACAACAACAATAAAGACAACATTAGAATTATTCAAACTAACATTGAACTTAGGATATAACATATGAGAGGGAATAATTGTATGACAAAAGCAACATGATTAAAAATACCTACCCTAGGACCCCTCAAGCTCTTGTGGGTTGTTGTCGTGGCCAAGTCACAAACAAGTAGTCGGTATAAGATCAATATTTATCAACTAAATCCCCCAACACTGATTTGTTCCATTTCCTTGCAATAAAACAACCATTACAAAAGCATGAGAAGAAAGCATGGATATGGCATGGTGAGGAAGTAACAAGTCTATTATTGAAGTAACAAGTCTACCAAATTAAAGTGGTGTGTTTTGAAACTAAAAGCAACATGAACACAAATAAAACTAAATACTATGTAGACTTACCCTAATTTTGCAAGACTCATAGACCCTTTTTATTTTTAAGAAAAATTGGTGTGTTTTGAAAAAGAGGGAAGATTTAATGTAATTGCAACAATACAAGAATGCACCATCAAAATCCTCTTTTCTTTACCGCCGCTTATAGCTTCTACGCCATGTGATATACGTAATCTCTACGAGGGGCTTTCTAGTAAATAATAGTAGGGAATTGCTCGAGTTAGTTAGAAGAAAGAGAAATTAGTAGTGACGTGGCATAGGCAGGAATTATACATAGTGTAATGTGACCATTGCATGTTTTTCGTGAATGAATTCAGTCCTTTTTCCTCTTCAATTACTATCACAATGTGAGATTTTTATTCTAAGAATTTGTGGAGAATGACACACTTGACACATGTCAAAAAACATAATCCTCTTGGTCCAGGGAAATCCACGACATAAGAGCCACAATTCAAATCTTCCAAAGAACGGCATTGGTTTGACTATCATGCATTAATCATACACACCACATATAGAAAGTGAATAAATGAAATAAGTTTAGTGTCAATTTACTTGAATAAGTACTTTTGGGGATCTTAACTTAATTCCAAATAAGCACAAACTTGAAAGACGAAAACATGGGAAGTCTCTGCAAACACGCATTCCCTATCTACAACCCGATCTAGATTTTAGTTTCGATTCTGAAGGTCCGAGTTCGAAAGTCGACAAAACACTTAACTAAGCATATCAAATAGTGAGGAATACGATTTTGTTTGTCCATCTACATTATTACCAAGAGCTATAGTCATAGTGATCATCCTTATCCCATGTTTTAGATGTTCAACAACAAAATAAAAAAAGAAAAGAAAAGCATTACGAGCTTACCGTAGAGATAGTCGTGAGAAGGTGGGGGCGGACGCGGAGACAGAGGTCGACAATGACGGACGCCGAGAAGAGAGAAGACGGAGGAAACGACGGACAGTCACGACTGAGTCGATAGGGTTCGCCGGCGATGAGGGAAGATGACGGAAACAGCCTAGATATCAACTGGGTTTTTGACGGCGACGAGGGAACCAGAGGAGTCGCAACTTCGAAAACAAAAGAGAATACATTCGCGGGTTGGAAAAATAGGGTTATGAGAGATTTTAGGCGACTGATTAGGCTTCAAGTCGCCTATATTAGAAAATAGGCAACTTGATCCCATTTCAGTCGCCTCTTTTGCAATAATAAGCGACACAAAACGGATCGAGTCGCTTTTTCAAATATAGGCGACCAAACCCATTCAAGTCGCCTATATTTGACAATTTAATAATTTTTTTTTTTGTAAAAACAACTTGGCATTGAAAATAGGCGACTGAATGCGTTTCGTCGCCTATATTAGAAAATAGGCGACTTGATCCAATTTCGGTCGCTTATTTGGAAAAAAGGCGACTTTGAAATTATATCAAGTCGCCTATTTTCTAATATAGGCGACCGGAAATGCATTCCGGGCCGCCTATTTTGACAATTTTTACAATTTTTTTTTAAAAACATGTCCCTTCAATGCTCGGTTTTGGTTTATGGCAAAATTTTTTTTTTTTAATTGGCAAATAGATAGGCGACTGAAAATGTATCGTCGTTTGTTTTTGGACAAATTATTCTTCGGGTTGCCTACTTTTTTCAATGCTTGGTAATTTTCCGCGCGTAAACAAAATATCCCTCTCGCGCCATATTTTTTGGCATATTTCGTCGTCTTGAAACATTATCGTCGTCGCCTATTTTAGAAATTTTTTAACAATTTTTTTTATAAAAAAAACCCTATGTCCCTTCAATGCTCCGTCTCTGGTTTAAGAAAATTTTCTTCTTTGTAATAGATTTATAGGCGACCTGAAATGTGTTTCAGGTCGCCTATTATCGTACTTTTTACACATATGGCGCGCAAACAAAATATTCTTCCATATTTCCTACGGCGCCAAATTTTTTAGCGATTTCAGAGCGTCTTGAAAAATTATCGAATTCGCCAAAATTGATTTTTTTTTTCAAAAAAAAAGTACATACCATGGCTCCAAAGGCAATTAAAGCGTCCTTAAAAAATTTAGGATGTCAAAAATTAATTTTAGAAGTCCCGAACAATTATTCGGGATGTTGAAGGCTCATTTTCCTTGTATATAATTACAAGATTGCCATTGGCCTCATTTGTTACTACCTATTTCTTATTTAGGACGTCTCGGGGGAGTAATATCACATTTTTGTAGTAGTGAAAATTTTCAATGAACTTTAAAAATTCATATTTCATTGCACAAAAGTCCAACCGTAGTGATTTCAAAGGCTATGTGACCATGAATAAGTCTATTTTTAGGGAAAATTGTAACATCCTTCTTAAATTACCATTTAAATAATTATTTTATACCTAAACATACTTAATTCCAGTAAAAAAAAATCATTCCATAATAAAAATTCATATCAACAATCACTGTTCATATCAAAAGTTCTAGTCTGCGGCGGAATAATTAAAGTGTGCAACGTACCAAAGAGGCCCTAAAGTTTGGCAATATACATCAACTATGCTCATGTAACAAAATAAGACATACAAGATTGATAACTTGGATCAAATTTCGGATGCCTTCTTCCTCTTAGTATCTGTGCCTGGATTTTTGCCTGAAAAATATATAATGACGGGGTGAGTCACAAAGACTCAGTAACCACATATCCAATTTAACAAGTTTATAGGGAGTGATTACAAGATAGTTAAGCGGGCCAATTATCCATTCGTATATCAATAACTCTGAGTAATTTACCAAACCAATTAATAATTCAAATTATTCAATATGCATGTAACTCCCTCAACCATCCTTATAACCTCCTTATAACCGCTGACAGAACCCATGGGCTACAATATAATAGGTTTAATCTCTTTGACAAGATTATTCCAAGCTCACCAATGATGAGGTGTAGTACGGCCAAAAGGCTACGTAACTCATATCGGACCATGGGTTCCCTTTCTCTAATATAGAAAGGTGTCATTGTCCCAAGGGCTGACCCTTATCCAAACCAAAGGATAAGGATGATACCAAGGGCCCTGAAATATCCGGCCATCCACTGTGCGCTCAGTGGCGGCAATACCACGTGGTACAAAATCAATCTCCTACCATCATATCTCATCTCAATCCAGAACACCTTAATATGCAGTGCAATACCACAATTTTCAACATCAACAATTCATAGTTATGTTCAATATCCAACACCATGCATAGACTTTCATAATTACAAAATAAACAATTTTAATCATAACAATATAAACAATTTATGCCCACTTAACTAAAAATTTACCTTTAAACAAATATTTCACATATATACATTTTCATAGCTAACAAATTATAATATATTCATATCATTTCAATATATAAGCATATCCTTATAATCACGTCAACAAGTATACAAGATAAATTAGAAAGTGGTTACCTCAAGTTATTGACACGACACTAAGCGTAAGAGAAATCAATCCCCTTTTAAAATAAATATATAATCATATGTTAATAGAATTAACAAAAATAACCACTAATACCATAATTAAATAATTAATTAAATTATTATCTCACTTTAGTTTTCCTAGAAATGACAATTTATCTATTTCTCAATTTTTAACCTAATACTAACTTTTATAATTATAACCTAATTTATTAAACAATCTCCATACCTCCACATACTCAGAATCATATCAACTCTGTAACACCCCACTGTTCTGAGGCCAGAACAGAGTGGCATCTTCACCTATCATGCATTCTGATGTATTATTCAATAAAGAATTTAAACCACTAGGCCAGGTTTGATCCTGGAAAATGGAAGCCCTTTTTATAAAGAGTTCAAAACATTATTATAGTTCAAATGAGCTTTTCGAAAACATTTAAAACACTTACAAAACATTATATCGATGGTTCAAACATCGTATTAAATGCATCATACTTGAAACCTTATTCAATTTTATCAGAGTTTTTCCTTATTTCTCCGATTAACTTAGTGCTCTACTAAATCATTCACCATGAATTGGGCTTGTTACATACATGCCCTTCCCTACAGCAATAGTTAGCAGCATATATATTTCTTAATTACTTCTATGTAATCATATATATCTAATTAAAAATATACATCCCAGTAGCCATACACGGCTATCTCAAAATATTAACTAAGTCATAAGGAAATAGTAAAACTCATATACAAAAGTGAAACTAAATGTTTCAACTCCATCTTCATCACCACCTTCTTCTCAAAACCAAGAAATTTCTAAGCCCTTGCCTCTTCCTCCTTGCTTACTAGATTGTCCACGTCCTGGATTTAAGGAAGGCTCTGAGATTCAAATGAATGAATCCTAGAGTAACAGGTTAATCTCAAATTCTAACACATGCAATACATGTAAATTCACCAAACAGTAGTCCACACAAAAGATATAAAGCATTCAAATTCAAGTTCAAGTTCAAATTCAAATTCAAACAACAAGTATTACATACCAAATATAATGCAGCTTGTAATACAAGTGTTCATTCGAAGATTTCAAATACCTTAGCGCAAGGAAATTCATTTTGGCAATTCAATACCAATTCAATGAATGCACTAGGCCCTGCCTAGCCACCAGGAAGTTGGCCCCATGGTCAGCCATTCCGCTCAATCGAGCCACGAGTGGTGCTGGCCCCATATAGGCAGGACATACAATATGGTTTACAAAAACATTTATAGCTATGCAAAGAATGTGAGATTATAGTTACTACCTGTTGGTCTTACCGACAAAACCCCTTCCACCAGATTCTTAACACTACGCTTGTCCTTCAGGCACGAGCGATTTTCAAGTCCTATAATTAACATTTATATAGTGATGGGTCATTAACCAATCCAAACATAATTATAAATTCAACTCCTCTAGACCCACCCCAAAAATACTTGTCTTTTAATATCCTTATGATTAGGGATGTATATTCATTGAGACTAATTAACTAGATACTATTCACTATGGACAATTATCATCTTAGCCATTTAACCTTTCATTTTAACCAAAAAAACCTTTACTTTAAAGGTTTAATACAATTAACAACTTATGTGACTTTTTAAAGACTTGTAAAAAATGCAGGCTTCTTTTCTTAGAATTTGGAAAATTCATAACTCAACCAATATAACTCCAAATGGAGTGATTCCAATTTCTACTTAAACCTTGGTAAGTCTATCTTCATAAATTAAAGTCACCAAGTTGATTTATGGCTGAGAAAAATTCCCATAATTCAAAAACATAAACCATGTCCAGAAATTCTTCATATTTTCTGACCGAACTTTAAGAAACCATAACTCCTTCAATACTTATCGGAATTCGACGAATTACCTATCAAATTAAACCTCTATGAGTCTACTATTTAACAGGAAAATTTCACATTTTAATGATTTTGTTTAGTCGGTACAAAATGCCACGTCATTTTTCTGTTCCTGAAGTATACCAGAAATTTCCAGTTTTTTTTTTAGCTCAACTTCGAAAAATCATAACTGGAGTTATAGACCTCCGTTTTAGGTGAACCAAATCCTATTTTAAACCTTAAGGAGTTTACTATCTCCTGTAAAAATTTAAGAGCAAAACTCAAGCTTTAACTTTCAAAAACGCCATGCACAATATGCTCTGTTCTTGTGTCATGTTGCAGAGTTGAGAAAATAACACATGCAATTTTATTTTCTGACTTAGAGCTCTTGGAAACTAGACTCAATGCACATATATCAAACATACACAGCCTTTAAACATGTTTACTTAGCCAAAGGAACCCAAAAACCATTCATATTTTCAATCCCTAAATCAGAAAACTCATGAAACCCAACTTAATCCACTTGCATGTCCCTTATCAACCATCATACATCTCATGCAAGAAGGTAAAGGGGATTAATGGCTTACCTTGATCTTCTCTGCCTCCTTGGCTAACCTTCAAGAGAAGTAAAATTATGATGATGACTACGGTGGAAGGGAGAAGGAAGGAGTGTATAGGTCGTGGTGTGTGTGTTTATGGAAGGAAGGTGGGAGGACGGTGGTTGAAAATGAGAGAATGATAGTGAGAGTGTATGTGTGCGGTGTGTGTGTCCGCATGAGCAAATGAATGAGTGAAGGGAATAAATTGGAAATGAGGGGGCTGCATATTGGGGGTTACGTGGCTGAGTTTAGAGCAATGAAGGATGAGGTGGCAAGCATTCAAAAAGGTGAGTGAGTGTGTGTGTATAATCAGCTAAATGTGTGATTGAGTAATTGTTGTCGTGTGTGTGTGTTGGGTCGGAGAAAATGTTGGGCTGAAATAAATGAACAAATGAGGCCCACATGTGTGTTAATCCAAATGGAATATGAAATGGGTGAATACGTGTGGGTGTTTATATTTACTAACTGATGTGTTTTGCATAAGAATAAATGACAATAGGGTGGTTGTGGGGCCTACTCCAATATTAATTCCATTTAGCTCCCTACGATGCTCTTATTTGCAATCTAGTCCTTTCCTAATTTGATTGCAAACATTAGTTAGCCGATAGAAATTAATCCTTAATTCCATTTAAGGATTTCTCTTCCTCAATTAATTTCTTGAGGCCATAAAATATCATTTCCAAAATATTTAGGTCAAAAATAATTCCCTAACTAATTTTTCTTAATTTATGGAAAATATGCCTTAAATTCTAATAATTGCTTTTTAAAATAGTTAAGGCTCAATTTTCCATAATCAATCCCATGACATATTATAATTCCTAATTTCCAAATTTTGGGATGTCACAAACTTTAATTTAAAATCTCAAATCCCAATTCATAATTTCATATATTTCAAGATTTAGCAAAACTAACCGATTAAACCTTAAATAATACTTCTAGTAATCCAAATAAATGCTTATGTGATAACCTAAGAACATAAACTTTTAAGTTTCGAAGACAAAACTTATTTTAAGGAGGGTAGAATGTGATAAACCAAAAAAAAAAAAAAAAAAAAGAATAGAATAATATTAATAAAAATAGGTTTCTTACTCATTAAGTTTCCTTTGCTTACTCTTTAAAGTTTCCTTTGTTTACTTTGCAAGTTTCCTTAATAAAATAGGTTTCTTACTCTTTAAGTCTCCTTTGCTTAATCTTGAAGCTCCTAGAATTTTGTAGAGAATTCTAGAACTCTCTGGAATGTGGTAGACATATGTAGATATTAGTAGAGTATTGTAGAGAATTCTAGAACTCTCTGGAATGTAGTAGACATGTATAGATAATGGTAGAGCTTTGTAGAAAATTCTAGAAAGTTCTATATTATTGTAGACTTTGGTAGAGCTTTGTAGAAAATTCGAGAAAGTTCTACATTATTGAAGATATTGGTAGAACTTTATAAAGAATTCCAGAACTCTCATGAAAGTGAGAAATGTAGAGCTTTAAAGAGAATTCTAGAGAGTTCTACATCATTTTGGATACTTGTACAACTATAAAGAGAATTCAAGAACTCTCATGAATTCTTAGGAAAGTTCTGGAGAATCATTTTCCACCGTTGAATCTTTTTAATCTTGACCGTTGATTAAGGAGGTTGTAGGCTATAAATAGGAGATGCCTCCTTCATTCAAAAACCATACAAGGCAATTGAATCATTTGTTGTTCAAGAGCTTCTCTCTCTAAGTTCTCCTTTTCTCTCTAAAGAATTCTTGTGTTCATTTCCTTTCCTTGCCTACTCGAGGGGATTCGGTTCCAAGGACGTGACAACGTGCTTTCCTCTTCATCTTTTATTTCTTTCTGCTTATCAACTGTGCTTCTCTTCTCTACTCAATTTTCCTCCTAAAAGTCATCAAACACGGAGACCAGGTAATCCTAATCCCTAGAGGTCTTAGGAATTTTGATAGAGTTGTTTTGTATGAAATATATTATATGGATTCCTAATCTCTAGAAGTCTTAGTTCAGGTAATCCTAATCCCTAGAGGTCTTAGGAATTTTGATAGGGTTGTTTTGCATGAAATATATTATATGTGTGCGATATAAGTCTTATTGAATAGTTGAAAAGTTATGATGCCTTGAGCAATGATGTACTTAATGAAGAAATTCGATGACTTGTGACAAGATTGAATTTTCTCGATTGTGTGTGATTGTAATGAATTAATAGTGGGAAGATAGCTTTGGGAATGGTACCTCCTGAAGTGATGAACACAACTTTGGGCTTTATGCCTCCGATATTTATATGATGTGAACCGATTATATCCGTTCTTCTCAAAGTGGTGTCTGGCAGGGTTTCCCGGGACACTAGTAGCAACTTTGGGAAGAGGTGTGCACACTAGGAAGAGATGTTTTTGATTATGGCCAATTTGATTGATTGTGATCAAGGGGTTTCCGGGTCACGGGGTAGAGCGGGGCTTCCGGGTCTACCATGGTTCTCTTCCCACTAAATAGATTGGCAGGGTTTCCCGGGTCTATCATGAATTAAATAAGAAAAGAATTAAATAAGAAAAATGAATCATGTTTTGATTAGAGGTGAATGTATATGATGATTATTGAAATTTTTATTTGATTTAATTGTAATGTGATTATACACTTGATTTGATTGTTATATTTGGGCTGTATGAGTTGTTTTGATTAGGATTATTCAGCGTTGCTTGACCGTGTGTTTGCGTGATCGTGATGATCCTTCGGGAGCAGATTTTCGTGAAACGGGTTTCAAAGGACGGGGTTAGCGGTGAAAAGTGAGGATAACGTCTCAGTGATTTCTAGCTAGTTATAGTTTTTAGAAAATCTTTACGAATACAATAAAATGTATTAAACATATTTCTTTTAGTTGAATCTCAACTCTTGGTTTCATTTTAATGTAATTAGCCTTGCGCTTGTCTTAATACAAGTGCGGCGGTAACATTTTCCAAATTTGATCTATTATAAATTGTTAGAAATTTGGGGGTGTTACGGCTTAAGTTTTCATTTAATCGGTGAAAATATCCTATATGACAAAAATCCTAATTTCTTTTAGATAGAAAATAACTTAAATTCGATAGCAATAAACTAACAAATCTAAACTAATTAAAGTTATTTATTAATCGTGCTTGACATATATACAGCTTTCTATTATTAAAACTCAAAACTTTACCAATATTCTAATCCTAAAATTTTTAATAATCAATACTATATTATCTTCTTTAGAAAGAGAAAAATAAGTAGATCAACTTTCACAAAGAAAGCTTATCGAAAAGAAATTGATTTAACTACCTAAATAATCTTATAAAATAAATAACGTACCTTACAAAACTCTAATAGCTCTCTTTTTCCTCTTCCAAACTCTCGGACTCTCTTGATCTTCCACCAAATCACTCACACACACTAATACATACTTAAACAATACACATACATTTATATATAGAAGTGTTGAGGCGGTGGATTAAGGGATTAATAATTTTTTTTTATACATTGATAATACCCCTCTGCCAACATTAAGTGGCGGACGCTGTCACTCGTGGCGGCGTACACCTCCACAAAATTATATTCATATAATTTATTTATTTTTTTGTGTTTTTTTTATTTTAATAAATTAAGTAAATTTTCTTTTCTCTTCTTTTCTTTTTCCTTTCTTTTTTTTTTAAAAAATATTATTTCAAGAATATTACAAAAATATTTCCCATGTTCAAACACACGTGATCTGTCTCGATTCATGAATCATTGCACACCGGGTCCGACAACATTCCAGATTCAAAGGTTAATTTAAAAAATTCATAACTAAACGTGTACATATCCAAATTAGCTACATGACCCATTAAATTAAAGCTTGTCATGTCTACTTTAAGTTTGAAAAGTTTCATTGTTATTGGATATCATTTGCTTAGTCAAAGGCACGTCACAAACTAATTGTCTCATAGAAACCTTAATTTGCCAGCTTCAAGGGAAATTCCCTTCATAACATTCGTCATACTTCTTAAACTGGGCTTAGTCGTCTTCCTAATATAGGTTTATCCTCAAATCTCTAGGCCCAAAATTTAGGATATTACACCTGAAAAAATAATTTAAGGTGTCCTATATTATAGATTGGGAGGGAGAATAACACGTCTTCTTAGAAGAGTATATTTATTTTGCCTTTTCCAACAAAAGAAAAAAAATGAGAATTGTGTCCTATGATACACTTTTGTTTGTAATCATTTAATGTCGTGACTATTCATTGCAATCTAATCAACAAACCCCTATTACTATGAGGCTGTTTGGTTTCGTCATGGTAAAAATAGCTTTTTTTAATATGATTTTTATAAAATTTAAGATAAGATAAAAATCAGATTATAAATATGATTTATATTTAAATTAGCAATGGTAGAAATGATCTTTTTTCAAAACTTAAACTTATTCGAAAATAACTGAAAAGAGCATGAATCTTATTGAATAGTGTATATATATAATGATAATTTAAGAGATAAATTAAAATTAGATAAAATAAAAAAGTTAATTATTATTGAAAAAAAAAGTAAAAATTCATCATGTCAACATTGTTCGTTTGCTAGGCTTTTGTGCGGATGGTTTTCACCATGCTCTTGTTTATGACTTCGTTTCAAATGATTCCCTCCAAAATTTCATATCTTCGTCGAACAACAGAGAAACTTTCTTTGGATGGCTGAAGTTGTAACAATTAGCTCTTGCCACAGCCAAAGGGATTGAGCATCTCCATCAAGATTGTGATTACCGTATTCTACACTTTGACATCAATCTTTGTAATGCGTTATTAAATCACACTTTACTCTCAAGATTTTTTATTTTGGTCTAACTAAATTGTGTTCTAAAAATTAAAGTACGATGTCAATGACATAGAAATGAGGAACTTTAGGTTACATTGCACCTGAAGTTTTCTCCTGAAACTTTAGAAATGTGTCATATAAATAGGATATTTATATTTATGAAATGTTACTACTAGAAATGGTTGGTGGAAGAAAAAATGTCGACACAACTCAAGAAACTTTACAAGTGTTTAACTGATAATGGATCCATAATTTTATTGGAGTAGGCGACATAAGTATTTATATAGAAGATGAATATGACATTAAAATTGCAAGAAAACTAGTAATTGTGGGACTTTGGTGCATTAAGTGGCACCCAATAAATTGCCCATCTATAAAGAGTGTGACATAAATATTGGAAGGATAGAGGTTGATAAATTAAAGAGAAAATCTCATATAAATACCATTTGAATTTGCAAAACCCTCATATCTGTTGAATTTGTTAAAGGACTTAAAGGTACTAAGAACCATATGGGGATTTAAAAATTCGGATGAAATTACCCTTTTGTCCTTAATTTAAATAAATTTTAAAAAATAAAAATTACCCTCGTCGGAGGGCCCTCGGCCACTGGTTTGGGCGCCGCCGGTGGTGTGGGTTTTTTTTGGGCGGGGGGTGGTGGGTTTTTTTTTTCAAAAAAAAAAAAGATATTCATTGAAAGTGTAGGAGGTGGGTTCGAACCCTCCACACCTCCATGGGGCACTTGGTTCCTTTAATATATATATGCATTAACAAATATATATATTCTTCTTAACATTTTTTCAACGGTAGTTACAAATATTTCAACAAAAGACAAAATTTTCAACGGCATTTACGACTTTTTTTTTAGGTTTACCTTTTTTGCCTTTGAGGGAAAAACAAAAAAATAATACATTATCAAAAATCTTTCAACAAAGAGCTACAAATCTTTTAACGGCATTTACAAAATTTTCAACGGCATTTACGACTTTTTTTTGAGGTTTACCTTTTTTGTTTCTAAGAAAAAAACAAAAAAATAATGTATTATTACAAATCTTTCAACGACATTTATAAAATTTTCAAAGGCATTTACGATTTTTTTTTCCAATTTTTTTTTGTTTTTGTTTTTTCCTCGAGGCAAAAAAGGTAAACCTAAAAAAATAAAGTAAATCCTTATGAAGATTTAAAACTAAGGGCAAAAGGGTAATTTCACCCGAATTTATAAATCCCCATATGGTCCTTGGTACCTTTAAGCCTTTGAACAAATTAAAGGTATTTATATAAGATTTTCCCTAAATTAAAGGTGCCTCTAGCTCCATTTGACTTTTCTACTTCAACCCATTCAAGTACCACTATTCCTATGAGACATCTAAATTCAGAACTAGAAGTGATTCATGAATTAGAATAAACACTTGCCTATGTATGAGTACGCGCGCGCAATTTTTATTTGTATTCAGAGTATGTTTAGTATAGTAATATTTTAACTTTGTCATATTATTGTAGTGGATATTAATAAAATATATAAATCTTGTTCATATGAAGATTTTAAAATCAATATAATATGACTTTCGTTCCAGCAGGACTCTTGTAAAACAGCGTCAAATAATTAGAAAAAGCTCCATCCACGTTTAGTTTATAGAACTAAACAATCTATTTCAATCACAACCATCCATTTGTTATAGGATATTCTCTCCTATCCAAAATATAAGGCATCTTTAGAAGAATTATTCGACCTATAATATAGGTTATTTATTATTTGTTTGGTATGAGGGACTTGGAGGGGAGAAAAGTTTTGTGTGTGTTGGATTTAAAAAAATTGGAGAAGTAGGTTACAAAATTTTAATAAAGATAAAAGAGTAAGAAAAATTAATTTTAAAATTTTAACCTCACTTCTCTAATATTATTTAAATCGAAATCATAAAAATTTTCCATCGTCTCACTTTCCCTACCTTTCCTCACACCAAACAAGACCTTAGAGAATAATTAATGTTTAATTTCCAATTTTTACTTATATTGCAAAATACCACAAAATAAATTAAATCCGGTCCAATTTTTAAATCAACCCTTTTCATGGTCTACAGTTGAGCGAAAATATTCAACTTAAAACAGATTTAACGAATTAACGGCTCTTTCTTAATTTCAATGAAACTGTTAAAAAGTGTTTTAAACTTTGAAAGAGAGAAATATGCCTAGGGCAAAGAGAGTGAGTATATAGTATTCCCACTTGATTTTTTTTTTTTTAGAGTCTAAAATTATAATTGTCTTCATATTTTTTTATAAGAATTCACTTAATGTTGTCTAAACATTTAATGCGTTTTTACAATTTTTACCCATAATGAATTCTATTCTCTCTCCTCAACTTTTCTTATACGCCTATATTCTATTTCATACATTCTTTCATTACTACTCTTTTTTTTTTTAATCTTTTTTTCCCTTATAAAAAAGAACATACTTGAAAAAAAAAAATAGTTCATTTCCTTCATATTTATTACTTTTAACTAACTGTAACTATTTTCATAAAACATATAATTCGATTATCGGCTCTTCAAAAAATAACAAGGGGAGTAAATAACAATTCCAAACTTCAAAGAGAGCAATAAATTTGTTTTCATTGTCATTTTCTAAAGATATGGCATTATAATTAGCGTGCGTCCTTTGATCCTTGGGGTCTATTATAGGGGACAAGTTATACATCAACTTGGAAAACATAACACTTGTTGTTGTTGTAACATCCCAAATTTTGGAATTGGGAAATTAGAAATATTGTATGGAATTAATATTCTTTGAAATTTTTGGGAAAAGAATTGTTGAAGTTAATGGCCTAGAATTAGAAAGAAAAGTGAGAACATTGAATTAATTGTATTATGGATGATTTTTGGAGTAGGTCCCATAATACTCATCTATCCCATAATCTCATGCAAACCATCACGTGGCCACTAGTTAGAAACCCCATTTATAATAATTGGGGCAGACAAGAGAATGTTGGTAGAATAATTAAATAATGCATGACCAAGTAAATATGGAAACATGCTCGTGGGACCCAAGGACAAAAGCAACACCTTATTTCTCTTATGAAGTCACGTGGCCCATTTATTCATTAAACACATTTAGGCTCATGTTATTGAACCTACCCAGCGTCCATATACTCCCTCAATCCGTTACTCTTCTTTGGCCCAACACCAAAATAGAGAAAGGAGTGCTCCAACTTATGATCAGTTTCCATTCTCATTGTTATCAGCCAGAGAATAAAAGAAAAGAACCGAGAGACAGAGAACACAGCAGATCACACTCCACTTCTTTTCTTTCGGTTAAGACGCATGTGCAGCTCATAAACACACCACAACCCATACTCTCTGCAATAGATAATACTCTTCGCCCCAACTTGGGAACACAGATGAAGACTTGGCAGCGTGAGATTATAACACACACATCTGTGGCATGTATTTTCGGACAACAGAGGCAGACATATTCCCTTGGAATTCAGAATGCACAAACGCTCATGCTCCACTACTCCTCTGTGTCTCTTGAATACAGCAGGTCGTGCGCACTAGTGCATTCAGACAGAACCCATTCTCCACTGTCTCTGAACTCAGAAACTTACTCCTGTGTTTTCTTGGTTTTTGGTCAGCCATACTTTCTCATTCTCATTCTTTTCTTTCGCCATTCATCTGTAGAACGAGACAGAAAATAGAAATGAGAATGTGAGTGTGTGTGAGGGAGCAAGGCCGAGAGAGGGAGACCCGGAGGAGCTGAGAAAATGCCAGGACTGTGAGACAGAGACCGAGACGAGACCGAGATGAGATACAGAAACAAGAGTTGAGAGTGAAACCGAAAGCAAGAAAGAAGCTGAGACCGAGAAGGAGCATTGAAGGAAGAAACCTGAGAACGAGAATTTATTTTTTTTGGACAAAGAGAACGAGAATTTAACAACGTGAGAGAGGGAGAAAAAGCCGAGACAGAGAACACAAAACGCTGAGTTTCAGCGAGAGCATGAGCTGAGTCTGAAGATGAAGTTGGAGGATGTTGAAAAGTCAAAGGAAGGAGAGAGGGTACGGACTGATGCAGGCAATCCAGAAGCTAACCAAGGTGAGGCTTGAGTTCTTTCCTTCTTGCTTCTGCATATCTGCACATTTGGATCTGCATGTTACCATGTTGTTGGGTGCTGAAAAAGAGATGGTGTTGGCATGTTCCTTACGTAGGAAATGTTTAGATAGCCACCCAAACCACTAGAGAATAAAGTGAGTGCTTAAATGATGTTGCAAGCACATTGATTATTCTGTTTTTGAGTGCAGAAACAGAGTCAAGACGTTAGCTACAGTAAGTTCGTAGATGAACAGTGCATGTGTTACTGTAGCATCGTCATTTTCCGGAAAAACTGAACTTGCGGCTGGAGCAATAATCGTTAAGCAAGGTAAAACCGGGGTAAATGAACTCCTTTGACCCTAAACTTTGTGAAGATTTAGTACACATCATAATCTTTAATATGTGAGATTCACCTTTTTCAATGGATATTTATTTGTTAACGGTGAATCTGGGAAAAAAATATATATGACGAAGAAAACAAGGATCTTTTTTATTTCCCCATTTGCAGCATTTTGATCTGATCTATTGAATATATTGTCATATCAAAAAAATTGCAAAAAGATATTTTGATTAAAAAAATCACATATGCATTTTCCTTCCTTAAAAATGTTCATTTTGATTAACTTATATTAAGAGAATCTTTCATAGATTATTTTGTTACGTTCTTATCGGAAGAGACTTGAATTGAGTCAAGGGTTCAAATTTAGGTTGATTGGGTTTAGAATATCCTATTTTGATATTTTTGTAATATAAGAAACTATAGCTCTTGAAAGTAAATTAAATATATATATATATATATATATTTTAAAAAAAGTAAATATACAAATCCTTATTATTATTATTATTATTATTACTCCCCTACTACTATTTTTGTTATATTTTTTAAAAAAAATTAATTTTTTTAAAAAAATCAAAATTTGCGACGAATTCAAATCCGTCGCAAATCCGAAAGGATTTGAACCCAAAGGATTTGCGACGGATTTGAATTCATCGCAAATCCTTTCGGGTTTGCGATGGAATCCAATTCCGTCGCAAATCCTTTGGGGTTTGCGACGGATTTGAATTCCGTCACAAATCTCGAATTTGCGACGGAAATAATTTTCCGCCGTAAATTTTGGGATTTGCGACTGAAATTTGAGTTTTCGTCGCAATTGTGACAAGGGTTTTTTATGACGGACGAAATCCGTCGCAAACGAATTTTACGATGGAAAATCCCTTTTTGCGATGGATTTTTTCCGTCGCAAAAACTGATTTTTTTTTTGTAATGTGATATGGTATTAGAGTTTAGTGCAATTAGTAGGGGTGGTATTGGAAATTAATATATTTGAGTTTAGTGCAATTAGTAGGGGTAATATTGAAAATTAATTAAATTTTAGGACAAATTTAATGACTTTAAATGTTTTTATTGGTTTATGATAATTGTTAGTTGGTGCCTTATAATAATGACCAGAGGGAGTATAACTTATAGTAGTCCGTCCGGTGCTTTTTATAAGAGCTTAAAATCTATATTGCCTTGATTCTTTTTATAAGAGCTCGATAAGAGTTGTCTGAACATTTAATATTTTTTTTCAATTAACCCCTCATTAGTTACATGTATTGCATTAATTAACATGTCGATGATACTTATATTTACTCTATTTCTCTCTTTTACTTACCCCTCATAAATAAGGGTATATTTGAGAAAAAAATAGTTTATTTTAGACATTTTTATTATTTTAAACTAATTTTAACCACTTTCTTAAACCACATAATTCAGTTTGTTGGACTCTTATAAATAGGATTAGAATGAGTACTACTCCCTCTGAGCCTTATTATAAGGCATTTGCAAGTTTCCAAGGTGCATTTAATTTATTTTTCTATGTCTACCCATATTTAATAAGGTTAGTGGGAGAGAGTACTAATTCATATGATATTTGAGCTTATGGTAGTTAGTAAGGGTAATATTGGAAATCATTTGAATTTTAGGACAAGTTTAATACTTTTAACTAATTTTATTGGTTTGTGAGAATTTGTAGTTCATATTTTATAATAGGGACCCAAGGAAATAGTAAATATGACTAAATTTGGAATTTTATTTTATTTTTAGACAAATTTAATGATCATACCAAATGCACATGATTTTGGTGAGGTAGCTACAGGTGAATAAGGATATGAGACTGCACCTTGTACATACATTTATAATTGAAATGCCTTGTAGCTCAGATTTTTCTTCTAAAGCAAATAATTGATTAGTAATATATTAATATGCAAATTGATCCAAAAATGTTTTTATCACTTCATAATAAAGAATTATGGGGTATGATCATAACTAATAGAACTTCTGCAAAATCTGATAATTAGGAGCAAATGCAAGCAGTGAATTCTTTCCTTTCCTTTTCTCTTTTGCCTCCAGCTTTTATCATCTTTCTATGAATTTTTCTTTTTGACTTTATTATCCAACTTGTTTTATAATTCTAATGGGTTTATTTAACTTGGTCGAGTTTCCAATCAAACTTCAACATCACGTGGAGAATTAGAGAAAGATGTTTTCCATATCGTTGTCTAGTTTTTTCCAACCTACAATAACTTTCGAAGATTCATCTCTTTCTGCTTATATTGTGTATGTCTACAGATTTTTCTTAAAATATAAAAAAAAAAAAAAAAAAAAAAAAAAAAAAAAAAAAAAAAAAAAAAAAAATCAAGTTCTACAACTCAACTTCTCAAGAAGAGAAGAGGCTGAAAATTCATCAAATTAGTTTTCTCTTTTTTCTGAAAAATTAAAAAATTACAAATGATATTGCTGAAATTGAAAACATTTGATTTCATTCACATTTGATATCCAGAGGAGCTTGGGATCACCGTGCACGAGATGCTGGTACTTTGATCTTGGATTGGTGGGCTCTGTCTGAATACCTAAGGAGAAGATATCCAGAGGAGCTTGGGATCACTGTGCACGAGATATAAGGGGTGGTGTGTGTGCACAGTGTGACAGAATGTAAAGTAGGTATGAGTTAGAACATTTGCACCTTAGTGTTTGGTCTCTATATTTATAGAGGTTACCGCGGATAGGATATCTCATTGTGCCGAGATCCTTGGTACGAGTATCGTGTATGTATCCGATAGATGCCCCTATATTATTGCTTGATATGATCCTCCTATAATGTAGGATATCCCGGTATTGTAGGTGAGATCCGATATATGATATATCCTCAGTTTGGACCGCATATTGAATATGGGCCTTACGCAGGACCGTAACACATTTCATTCACATTTGACTTGTTATATTCACGCCAACTTATCTCGCATGGTACTCCCATTGATTTTGCCAAAGAGTTTCTCTGCAGATTCTGTGAAACATGGGAAGCAAAAATATTGGGCTGATTTATCAGCTCATTTCAAGATATCAGGTCTACAAACCAAATCATAAAAACGAATTAATCTGAATTATCAGTTGATAAAATAGTGTAATATTTTATTTAGGTTGAAAATCAATTTTTCTTGAGAGTATTTTCATATTAAATGGAAAAGGAATTTAGGAGAGCCAAATCTGAGAGTAGTTTATATTCAAATAACTTTGTAAGTTGTTGTAATAAAATAGTGCAAATAATGCAGATTATAATGGGTGTATATAAAAAAAAAAAAAAAAAATGCAGATTCTAATGGTCTCAGTCTCAAAAGGAGCTACCGACAGGATTGACAGATGTAGATGTGTTAGTAATGTCAAATATTTCTTCCTCCTATTATCTTTTCCCAAAATCAATACTATGCCGGATAATTTGGGGTGAATGACAAATCAAATGTAAAAAGAAATGTTTTCAATTCCAACAATTTCGTTTGTAATTTCCTTTTGAATGAAAAATGAAAATTTATATGATTTTTCAGCCTCTACTTATGAATATGTTTTTTTTTTTTTTTTTTGAAGAAAAACCTATATTGAAACTTACCAAATAAGTTAGAAAGAGATCAGAAGTATCTTCAAAGTATTATAGTGTGTAAAAACCCATCATGTACACGAGACAACGACATGGAAGAGAATTGTCTCTGATTTTTCACATGATATTGATATTTGATTAAAAATTCAACCGAAATTAAATGAGCGTGTTCGGACTTAGGATTATAATATAATTTGGACGACCAAGTCATAAACAAAAAATGATATAGAAGGGAAAAAAAGAAGATTTTTGGATCAATTTGCATAGTAATAACTAATCAATTATTTACTTTAGAAATATAATCTCAGCCACGAGAGACTTATTAAAACTTGATCCAATAATTGAGATATTAAGTAGAGAGGGAAGTTACTGGCAACATTATTTTTCCTTTCTCACAAGGTACTATAGCAATGAACCCGTAGTCATTGATAACTCGAAATATTGAGTAACTTCTTCACTTTAGCATATTTTAATTATAAATTGTATGTACTACTACTAATTAGTGTAGAGAAAGAGGAAATAAATAACAAACGAGTAAAAGTGAACGTTTCTATACTTTGCCCTTTAAATGGCGTGTATTTTGAAAAGAAGCCTTATCTATAAAATTAGACCTCCTAAGCCTTGAGTTACATAAACAATTTAGAAATAAATAAAGATAGATAAGAAGATAGTGCATTGAAAAGTCACAAAATTAAAGATGACCAATAAAAATGTATCTTATTTGCCAAGTTGATTGATAACTTGTCTCCTATAATAATAAACCCCATGAATTAAAGCCATTTATTAAAGTGTCATAGGACTTGAAAGTGACAATTGAAAACAATTTTCTAGCTCCCTTTGGATTAGGCAATTATCAGTAGAAATGACTAGGTCAAATTTCTCTTATAGTCTTTAAATCATGTCCTTCTAATCAATTTGAACTATCACCATACTACGTTGATTTATTTCTCATATTTCCAATCAATAATCCAAATAAAGGATAATTAGGGGTAATGAAAAAAAATTATGAGAGCATCTCCTTCCAAGAAATAATAGGTTTTGTAACATTGTGTACAGGGCTTGTCGGATATTGTCCCAAAGAAAAGTACAGGGCTTGTAATTAGGTATATATTGTAGAGTTATTTTTCGGTTTTACTCTCTTTTTTTTCCCCCTTTTGCTTTCACATTTTTGCCTCGTCTTTGTTTTCCTCTACACGCTGACTCCTTCACACTTCCAGACTTCCTCTTCTTCCTCCACGTCTCGCCCTACTCTGACTCTGAGTTGCTGTCCACGACTCTACCCTCAGTCTCCCTCTTCCTCCGAGTCGTCGAGTCTCCGACGATTGAGTTCCGACCTGACTTTCCGACTAGGCGACTGGCGACCACCGTCCGACCTGCATTGTCGTTGATTTCTGGGCTCTGACTCTTCAGACTTAGGTATTTTTTCCCTCTCTATGACTCTATTCCTCTTCAATCGAAGCTCAGATTTCTGCGATTTGTATGTTTGTTTTAAAATTTAGAAATGATACTTGATTATTAGGAAGCTGTCTGAAGCTGATGCGTTTTTCCCATAGTCTCTTCCTGTGGAGGCAGAGATGATTTTTTAAACGAATGGTGACTTACTACATTTTTCTAATTCCGCCAGTTGCGCTCTTTATACCCACCATAGTCTATTCAAATTAAATAGGTCAAGTGATTAAGTCATTATAGGGAACGGGTTCTTTGCTTAGCCGATGGAGTTAGGTACATTTGGGTCATTTTCATATCTAATATAGTTAAAGGATGTCAATGGGTCTTACTTTATAGGTAACTTTTCCTTCTAGTTCTTAGTATGTGCACCAAACAGTGTTGTTCTGTTGCATTGAAATATTAAGTATTGGTTCATTCAAATGAAGGGCAGTACTTTGAAACATGGAATATCACTTTGTACGCTAATTCGCAAGAGTGCTGAACTTCCTGGTCCTGGATTACTAGTATGTCAGTTTTCCTAAGCTCAATACATGTCTCTGCATATGGTGTTTATCTGGAATTTACTAGTAGTAAATCAAGCTATGAAAGGTATTAACTATTTGGCACAACTTTTAGATCGTGGGAGATAAGCAAGGCGCTGTTTTTGGCGGGTTGCTGGAGTGTCTTTTGAAACCTACAGGCTACAGCAAAGTGGAAGTATCAGGTATGTGAACCTGTTTTGTCGATGATACTTGCTGGTAATATGTTTTTGGGGTGCTCTTCTACATTTTGAAATATGATTTTGTTTTCTCTGGTTATTCATGATAGGGAACAAACCAATCTTTTGTTTTCACGACAATATGTGGTGAACCAAGGTTGTTTCGGCCTACTGGTAAGTGTTCTCAGTTATTCATCTGCAGATTCTTGTTCTCTGTAGGTAGATGTTGTTACGTAGGCAAATGTCAGCAGTTTCTCTGTTTGACTAAATTTTGTTATACTTGCTTATCAATTTTTTAATGTTAGTTTCTTGAGACCATGGATTTATATATATGTGACCTTTACTTTTGATATTTGTAAAGCCAAATATAGGAGACAACTAGCACTAAATGTCAACTACTTTTAGGACAATGTTTACTTCATTATTCATTGGACTGGGAGAAGAAATTAAAATTATTGTTTGAGATACCTACTGAAACTACTGAAAAGGTTAGTATCATCTTATATCTTGTTTTGATTTATAATTGTTGGTTATTATTTATTTATATTTTCAATATTATGTCATACTATCAATATGTTTATTTTTTTGGCCCGGGTTAAAAAAATTTCTTGGTTCTGCCATTGCAGAGGATTAGTGAGATTAGTTGATATTAGACATGCGATATGACCAACTTTTCTTCATGATTGAAAGCTGAGATCTTTTGAAATCTCTAAACATTGATTTTACGGCAAATTCCCTATAGTACCATGTAGTTTATGACGTATTACTCCGTCACCTTGACCGTTGAGCTTTTCCTTTTTGTTTCTTGTTTTTATGGTCTTGGCTATTGGGAGAGAGTGTTTCTCTTGGGGTTTAAGCAACTGAAACTGATCCAAAGTTCAAGCCTTTTGCTCGACTCCCACCTTAAGACAACACCACCAACATGGCTAAGAGAAAAATTTGCAAAGTGGATGATTGGTGTTTTGAATGCAATGATGGCGGAGATCTTCTTGTTTGTGATCATCAGTGAGTTTTCTCCATCTCTTGTCTGTGTTTTTTATAAAAAAAAACTTTCCTTCATATTTAGCTAAATATTACAAATTCTGTCCACCATTAAACAAATTGCTTTTTTATGTATGATTTTTAAACAGGGATTGTGGGAAGGTTTATCAC
This sequence comes from Acacia acuminata, assembly GCA_019022655.1. Taxonomy (NCBI): domain Eukaryota; kingdom Viridiplantae; phylum Streptophyta; class Magnoliopsida; order Fabales; family Fabaceae; genus Acacia; species Acacia acuminata. Next base: position 2,315,801 of record JAFJYI010000102.1, on the reverse strand, counting down.
AAGGATTGTGTACGGGAGGAAGATTCCTCTGTTGAAGATGGAAAACCTTGGATTTGTGGTGAGCAATTTAATTCTTTTTGCTTATATTGCTAAGTATCACTCGCATCCACATACCTCTTTCCCATTATTTTTCGTTGCGTAACCTAGGGATGAGATCCTAGTAGAGGCTCACACGTGCAGTATTATTTTTATTTTCTTTTATCTCTTCTGTAAGGAGCTAAGCTCTCATGAATATTTACATTAATAATCCGCCAAGATGCAAGATATGATGCTAAGTTTTAATTTTCAGGTCGGCATTATTGCTTCGACTGCCGCAAACCCTCAAAGTTTTATTGCCTTGGCTGTCCGCATGCGGCATGCAACAAGTGCTATGCTGTTGCAGAATTTGTTGTTGTCAGAGGCGGCAAAGTATTATGCTGCGACTGTTTGGAGCTAGTTTTTATCATTGAAAATAATTTGGATCATGACTCTCAGGGGGTAGGTGCAATTAAAAATGTAGAATGTAGAATATTTACCAATTTTCCTCTAAATGCTGTTAAGTAGATGGATTGGGAAGTTGGGTAATGTCATGACCGGTAAAATTTTTACCAATTTTGAGATAGCCCAAAAAAGTTTCAGTTCCTAGGAGTAAAAATTATGTTAAATAACATTGAAATTAAACTGTAATTTACCTAACCATACACTGCCTAACACTTTCAATATTTCTTCATAAAAGGGTTAAAAATGCTTTTTATGTATCTTGCCTCTTTGACAACAAGATGATAGATGTAGAGTTTGCTCAGCAGATAATATCGTGCAACATATAATTATGTGCATATGAATGCCAAATTGTAAAATTTATGGTGTTTATTGTTTCTTACAGTTAAATTGATGTGATTGGTTTGCTACTAGTGGTCACAGTAAATTTATAGGACTGTGGAGCGTCTGTTCAATTCATATTTAAGGGTAGCCTAGTGCGTTGTATCAAAAAAAGAAAAAAGGGTAGCCTAGTGCGATATTGACCTGTAATGCTATGATTATATATTGCTTGTTCCTTTGCAGAATAAAATTAACTTGAATGACAGAGAGACAGTTGAAGTTCTATTCAAGGAATATTGGGATATCATTAAGTTAAAGGAAGGTTTGACTAATGATGATGTTTGTGCTACTCTAAACAAGTATAAAATGGATCCAAATTCTCTTCATCATAGAAGATTTAGTGATACTGAGGAGGATGAGGACGAGGACAGTGAGGAGGAGGGGGAGGGCTGTTTAACATATGGTACAGATAATCATAAGCTTGGGCCCAAAAGCAACAGATCCAAATCAAAGGAGTTCATAAGATGGGAGCCAAACTTTGCTTTGACATCATATCTTAGTGATATAAATGATACCAGGAAACACAAGACAGGGACCAAAAGAAAGGGGTCTGAGTCACAGGAATTCATAGGATGGGGATCAAAATCTGTCATTGCTTTTCTTGCATCTACTGGGAAAGATATAATTAAACCGCTCACACGATGGGCTGTTAGTTCTCTCATCTGTGAATATGTTGAAGAAAAACACCTTCATCACCGGCAATTAAAAAATAAGTTCATTCCTGATGGAAAGTTGTTTCCGATATTTTGAAGGAAAGTAGTACCAGAAAGCAAAATATATTCTCTGTTGAAGCCCCACATTGCTGAAAACTTGCAGCAAATAACGGAGAAGAAATGTGATGATGAAAACATAGGCAGTTTTACCTACAAGCTTCCTAATGATCAGCAAAGCTTATTGACAAAATCTTTGTTGAAGAAAGGGGATTATATAACCCGAATGAGTTGTTTTGCATCCATCATGTTGAAAATATTAAACTGATATATTTGAAACAAAGCCTGGTGATAGAATTGTCAAAACAGCCAGAAAGTTTTGAAGATAAGGTTATCGGAACCTTTGTCAAAATTCAAGGGGATCCCCCTGATCATAGGCAAGGAAATCATTGTCATCTTGTTGGAGTGGCAAGGAAATCATTGTCATCTTGTTAGAGTCATAGGTAAGAAATTGCATATATCAGATTCTCTGCACCATCTTGTTATAGTTCCTGCTTGTCATTGTGTAATTCTTAATGCTGCTGAAAGTGTCTTAGATTGATTTATCATTTCTGTTGTTTTTCTTTTAGGTGTAAATAAAGAACTTCTCTTGCAAGTTTCCTTTATGCCAAAAGCTATTGCTATTTCTGAGCTTTCTGATTATGACTTTACTGAGGCAACCAAATTGTTTTGGAGTTTGCATATATTTGATAACATGTGTTTTTATTGAGGGGTTGCCTTGCAATGAACCTATTATTTCCCTGAATCAACTATTAATGTTTAGTTGAAAAGACTTCATCGTTTTATTTATTTACTCATTGGCTGGATTGAGTACATAAGAAATTATTTTATTGTGAAGTTCAAATACATTTAAATTAACTCTATTCTCCTATTTACAAGAGGGATTATCTGTTTTTATTTTTTTACTTCCAGCAAGGATGTGAGACTTTGCAGCAAAGAGTGAAAGAAAACTTGCTCCCGAAGATAACTGTTGTAAGTGATCTTTTTTCAGATGCATAAGAACATTTGTGTTATCATTTGAAGGATTGTCATCATCAAAGAGAAATCATAAAGAAGCAGAGTAGAGCTCACTAGCGTTAGGAAATTGTATCTTTTACTGTTCAGCCATTTAAATGAGCTGTGTGTAGTTTACAAGCACTCATTGACTACACTTTGATGCAGCGTATTTTGCATAAATGTGACTAAAAATTTTCTACTTTCCTGTTTTTCCCATTCACACTTTAATATGATCACATCATTTAGCTAGTACTGTTGTTTGATAGAAGGAGCTTCAAGTGAAGGCCATATGCCTACATGAAGATATAACAAAGCATGTATGGATCCTTGACTCAATGCTAGTGAAAATCTTAGTAAATACTTCTCTTGTTTGCTTGTCTACTTGTTCGAAGATTTCAAAATTACAACTTAATTTGATGTATGTTCTAATTTCTATCAAATATTTGAATTTTGTTGAATGAGGTTTGGTAACCAATCATTTAATTAAATGAATGATAATTGCTAAAACGTTTGTCATTGGTCTATTGCAAGAAGAGTTGAGAGCTTTCAGAGGAATAGAGAGAAACATGAACTCTCTTTATGATTGGCGATTGGCTTTCAAACGAGTATAGGAGGATCTTCGTCATGGTGGTCCTGCAATTTGCATTTGTCTTTCACTCTTGTTTTATTGTTTTTCTGCCATAATCCCAATTATCGAGATCAAACCCATGAAATAACCCGGTTTCGATTCAACCTTGCACGTGCTTATTAAATCTTTGTTTTATGTCACTTGTTTTTATCTATTTATTTGGTATTGTTCACATTTATCAAACAATGTGTACACTTATTTTTATTTTGGCGAACCTTGTTTGTTGTATGAAATTGTTGTTGTAGCGGATTGCAAAACGCCTGGTCTATTTGGAAAAGCGAATAGAATATGCACATGACAAAGGAAGACTGAGAGAATATCCTTTTCTTTATATATTTGCAAATCTTATAAATTAGTGAACATGCTCCGTTACAGTGTGCTCACAAGTTCAAGAGCATATATGCATAGACTTGCTTTTAAATAATGATGACGCTTGTCCTTAACCAATTGTGGTATATGAAAGATGTATTGCTAGATGAGAAGTTAGAACTCGAACAGCATGGGAAAATGGACGAACTGCTACGGGAGTTGCCAGCAGTTTTTCTAGAATATATCCAGCAAAAATATGATCCTAATGACACTTGGGAACCACATGAATAGACTCTGTGAAGAAGCTCTATTTTCTGGTGATTGACCGTTCATGTTGAAAGCAGTTATAGGTGAAGAAGCTAAACGAAAGCCTTGAGTTGTGACCTATAACTGCTTTCAACATGAAAGATCAATCACTAGAAAATAGAGCTTCTTCACAGAGCGTGTTCATGTGGTTCCCAGGTGTCATTAGGATCATATTTTTGCTGGATATATTATGGAAAAACTGCTGGCAACTCCCGTAGCAATTCGTCCATTTTCCCAGGCTGTTCGAGTTCTATTCTCATCTAGCAATACGTCTTTCGTATACCACAATTGGTTAAGGACAAGCGTCATCATTATTTAAAAGCAAGTCTATGCAAATATGCTCTTGAACTTGTGAGCACACTGTAACGGAGCATGTCACTAATTTATAAGATTTGCAAATATATAAAGAAAATGATATTCTCTCAGTCTTCCTTTGTCATGCGCATATTCTATTCGCTTTTCCAGATAGACCAGGCGTTTTGCAATCCACTACAACAACAATTTCATACAACAAACAAGGTTCGCCAAAATAAAAATAAGTGTACACATTGTCTGATAAATGTGAACAGTACCAAATAAATAGATAAAAACAAGAGTGACATAAAACAAAGATTTAATAAGCACGTGCAAGGTTGAACTGAAACCGGGTTATTTCATGGGTTTGGTCTGATAATTGGGATTATGGCAGAAAAACAACAAAACAAGAGTGAAAGACAAATGCAAATTGCAAGGACCACCATGACGAAGATCCTCCTATACTTAGTTTGATAGCCGATCTGCCAATCACAAAGAGAGTTCATGTTTCTCTCTATTCCTCTGAAAGCTCTCAACTCTTCTCGCAATAGACCAATGACAAACATTTTAGCAATTATCATTCATTTAATTAATGAATGGTTACCAAACCTCATTCAACAAAATTCAAATATTTGATAGAAATTAGAACATACATCAAATTAAGTTGTAATTTTGAAATCTTCGAACAAGTAGACAAGCAAACAAGAGAAGTATTTACTAAGATTTTCACTAGCATTGAGTGATCCATACATGCTTTGTTATATCTTCATGTAGGCATATGGCCTTCGCTTGAAGCTCCTTCGTCAAACAACAAGACTAGCTAAATGATGTGATCATATTAAAGTGTGAATGGGAAAACAGAAAGTAGAAAATTTTTAGTCACATTTATGCAAAATACGCCGAATCAAAGTGTAGTCAATGAGTGCTTGTAAACTACACACAACTCATTTAAATGGTCAACAAGAAAAGATACAATTTCCTAACGCTAGTGAGCTCTACTCGCTTCTTTATGATTTCTCTTTGATGATGACAATCCTTCAAATGATAACACAAATGTTCTTATGCATCTCAAAAAAGATCACTTACAATAGTTATCTTCGGGAGCAAGTTTTCTTTCACTCTTTGCTTTAAGTCTCACATTCTTGCTTTGGAAGTAAAAAATAAAACAGATAATGCCTCTTGTAAATAGGAGAATAGAGTTAATTTAAATGTATTTGAACTTTACAATCAAATAATTTCTTATGTACTCAATCCAAAAATGAGTAAATAAATAAAAGGATGAAGTCTTTTCAACTAAACATTAATAGTTGATTGCGGGGAAATAATAGGTTCATTGCAAGGCAACCCCTCAATAAAAACACATGCTATCAAATATATGGAAACTCCAAAACAATTTGGTTGCCTCGGTAAAGTCATAATCGAAATAGCTTTTGGCATAAAGGAAACTTGCAAGAGAAGTTATTTATTTACACCTAAAAGAAAAACAACAAAATGATAAATCAATCTAAGACACTTTCAAAAAGATTAAGAATTACACAATGACAAGCAGGAACTATAACAAGATGGTGCAGAATATGATATGTGCAATTTCTTACCTATGACTCTAACAAGATGACAATGATTTCTTTGCCTATTGGCCAGTAGTTCACATGTCTTTGTAAACAACTAATATTGGTTATCAAAGAATATTGATGTTTCAAACATATTCATGTTTTGTGCCTATTTTCCCATGAATAACCCAGGAACGAGTTCTTGTTCTATTAATTTTTTTTTTTAACTTATGTGTGGCACTTTCTTCTTTTTTAGAAAACAAATAGTGAAATTATGTGTTATTGAGGGAATGGGAGGAGGGTAGGGAAGGGAAAGTGGAGAGAGAAAACTTTTTAAAACTTACATCCCATGTAAACTGGATGTGTTTATCTATTTTTTATGGCAAAATATTAATAATTGTGCTTGTGAAGTGTTCATGCAGATAGTTGGTTTCTCCATTGCCATCATTTTCCTTGCTCTCATGCGGCATGCATATGCATGGGACCTTGATCTGCGGATACCTTCAATGCTCATAGCTGTTGAATCCAATTTGATAGTGCTGACACATTTATTCTTTCTAGCCATTCTACCAATTTTCTTTTCCTTGTTCCTTTCCTTAGTGATGCCTCAGTCAATTCCTCCCTTTGCTAGCTTCATCAGCATCACTTATTCTGATTTTGGTATCTCACTTGCTATTCTTTGTGGCTGTTGTTTCACACATATAACATCCTAACTTTTATATTAGGATTTAATTACAAGTAAGAAAGAATTAATAATAATACACGAATTTGTCTAGAGCTGTGGGTCCAGCCTACTAAACCCCATTTTTAGCCCCCATGTGATGGAGTTATTTTTGGCCCTAACCCAAAATAGCCCCCACTCTTCTTGGGTTATTATAGAGCCAACCGCGGGCCAAAATAACTTGAACATTTAAGATGGATCTAATACCCTGTGTGTGAACCCTAGTAAGAGCCACCACTGTTTGAACATGAAGCTGCCCTGTGTGACACCCCAAATTTCCATACTTCAAAATGTGTTCGAAGACACGTAGTTTTAGAAAAATCGACAGAGTTTGAGGTGTTACAGCTTAGCGGAATGCGGAAATATGTGCTTACATTCGGACAATGAGTGACTGATATAAAATGCCCAGGCATATGCTGATGCCCCGACATAAACTGATATATTAAAAATAATCCCGAAGGAATATTCATGTGATACATTTACAGAACTTGTGTATAATTACAAATTTTGGATAGTAACTATACATCCTTACATCAAGCCTTAACTAGACTTGGAGCCATGAACCTAACTCAGTTAATCAAACAATTTGGCCAGGCCGGTGTCTAGTGGAAGTCTCCCCGAATTCACGGCGACTCATCGACTGAACCACATAGACGAACCCTTTCTAGGCACCAAACGGTTTGAAATAACTTTATTAGATTCATGCGAGAAACTAGTCTCTCATGTAGACCGGTGCCTCCTAATGACTCCGTCCATCGGTGCCTCTTCACGGCTCCGTCTACTGTTGCCTTTTCACGGCTTCGTCCACTATTGCCTTTTCACGGCTTCGTCTTCTATTGCCTTTTAACGGCTTCGACCACGACGTCTTCCTAGATCCTGGTTCCTTTCCTGTACTATTAGTCAAATCTGAGATTCAAACGAATTGAATCTCAGGTAACAGTTAACCTCATATGAAAAGTATAAACAATATATGTATGACAGATATTCACAACATTACAGCAATAACCAATACATAAGCACACAGCAGATGTAAGGTTACAACAATACATAAGCACACAGCAGATGTAAGGTTACAACAATACATAAGCACACAGCAGATGTAAAGTCATCCACAACAATACATAAGCACACAGCAGATGTAATGTTATCCATGTTTGCACTAACCAAGTGCCGACGATGTACTCCTCGTGTCCTCGCCGCTAGGAAAACTCAACGGCATTATCAAGACTATAATCCGTATAAAGTCGAATGTATATAAACAAAGGTGATCTAAAACGAGTCTTAGCCACAGTTCATGAATCATACCATCACATATAAGCATACAAGACATATCAGAGTTAAAGTTACTAGTACGCGAACGTACCTTCCTTCCACGTGAATAGTAATTCACTATTCATGTATACAGTACTATTACAGTATACGGTACTATTCATGTATACGATACTATTCATGTATACGGCACTATTCATCCAGACTTCCTTCAACGACTCCGGAATCCTCGGATATCCCTTGCAGCACCTTGATCGGCATTTTTCAATACAAGGAGGCCCTAAAAACAAGTTTAGGAATTTATTCTCCATTTTTTCTAGATTAAACTACACTATTACCAAGAACTAAAATCTAAAACTCAAGAACTAGAGAACTTACCCTCAAGAACCTTGCTCCTTCTCTCTAACTCCAAGAATTCTCACTCTAAACTCTACTCTCTAACTAACTCTAAAATCAGATGCTTTGAGCTGATTTGGTGTGAAGAAAATGAAGAAATGAAGCTTCTATTTATAGGGAGGAAAATGGGTCCTTAAGTGTAATTTTTACCTCTGGGTCATTTTACGTAATTTTCCCCGTGACAATTTTTCAAACCTCCCGTGACTCTTCCGTGGTTGAGTGCGGAAAATATTGATCGTGGGTCCCACACTTTAAAATATTATATTATTATTTAAATAGTAAAATACTATGCAAATAGTGATTTACTGTATAATCACGTTTCTGAATACTGTGTAAATAGTGTTTTTACTGTTTGAACAGTGATTTTACTGCGTAGTCACGGTTTGGGTACTGTTCAAATAGTAAGTACGTATTCATGCATAGTCCAAAAATGCAAATAATGCATCAAGTGATTTTTGTTGGTCAGAAAAAACGTATCACGTGATTAAGTTATATATGTATATAGAGTATTGTTTTATACATTTAAAAATAAACTAATAAATGAAAATCGGACATCTTTAATTTATTGAAGCGCGGTAAAGTTGGGTAAGAAATAGGCACTTTTCATTTTTTTTATTTGGATAAAAGGAGCCTAATATAGGGACATGTGACAACTTTTTGCCTTTAATTTCCTCTTAATTTTTTTAAATATTCATAACATCAATTACTTTAACTAATTTATTAAAATAAGTTACTTTTTAATTTTACGAATATTAAATTAGGTTTTGAATAAGAAAAAAATATAAAAAATCACGTGAGAAGAAATGCATTAGAGAATATCATAAAAATTTTTTAATATACTTTTTCTTAGAATTCAAAAAAGTATAAAATAATGTTCTAGAGTGTTTAAATGATTGATTTCTTTTCAATTGTATGATATTGATCATAATATACTGAATTTTGAATACCATAAATAATTTTTTTATTTAATCCTGTGTTTGCTTTTAAGATATGAGTAGTTATAATCCTTTTCTAAAATGATTTTTAGCCCGTAAATTTGGCCCCTAACCCTTAGGGTTATATAATTTCTTGGCCCGTGCGGTCTATTTAACATGTGGGTTTTTTGGCCCTAGCCTACGCGGGCTAGGGCCTAACGTGTCGGGGTAGCCCGTTTTGACAGCTTTAAATTTGTCATACAATTATCAAGATAAAATTTTTTATTAAAAGTAAGATTTATTAAAAATAAATGAGTGAAAATACTAATATTTTATTGTTGTTAATATAAATAAAAAGAAAGAGAGAAGACAATATTAAAATAGATAAATAATAAAAATAAATATTGGACCCTTTATAGTAATTTTACCATAAAAAATAATAATAATAATAATAAAACTATACGGTGGCAGCAATAAAGAGGGAATGGCGTGGGGAAGTGGAAATCCCCACCCCCTTCCCTCTATAAAAAAATATGTGTGTGTGTGTGAGGAAGTTATGTGTGCGTGTGTTGTGAGGTGTGTTAGATGGAGAGAGAGAGCTGGAGAGTAAGAGTGAAAGAGGGAGGAAGGGAGGGAAAGAAAGAGAAAAAGAGAAGGTTGTTTGAGTTTTTAAGGTAAGTTATTTATCTTATAAAATCATTTAGATAGTTAAATTAATTTCTTTTTAACAAACTTTTTTTATGAAAGTTATTCTACGTATTGTTCTCTTTCTAATTCAGATAATATAATACTTTGGTTAGTGAAAGTGAAAATTTTGGGGTTAAAGTTTTGAGTTTTAATAATGGATAACCGTATGTTTATAGAGCATGATTAATATATAATTTTAATCGATTTAGATTTATTAGTTAATAGTTGTGGGAATTTAAATTGAATTTTCTATGTAAAAGAATTTAGGATTTATGCTTTATAGGATATTTCTACCAATTAAAAGAAGTTTAAGGTATTTATTTGGATTACTAGAGGTATTATTGTCGGTTTAATTAGTTTTGTTAAATCTTAAACGGTATAAAATTATGAGTTGGGATTTGGAATTTAAATTAGAGTTTGATATGATTTTGATTATATGGAGATTTGAAGATTTGTTAAATAAGTTGGGTTATGCTTATATAAGTTAGTAGTAGGTTAAGAGATTGATATTTGTGACAATAAGTCTTTTTATTCAAATTTGTAATTCATTTTTAATTTATTGGAGGTTATATTGAGGATTAGATGGATTAGATTTGAGATTTATAAATAAATGTGAATACTTTAATTTTTAGGAGAAGCTTTTATTGTAGGAAATTGGGTATTTTGGTTAAATTCAGGATATAGTGATATTTTGATAATTATAATTCGTGAGAAATAATTTATGAAGGAATGAATTGAGATTGTAACGATAATCTGAGGAATAGATGAATTCTCACTTCTTCTAAGAAAATTTAAAATGAGCCACTTATAGTTTAATTAATTATTTATTATTATATTAGTTGATATTGTCGTTAATTTTATTAACGTATAATTACACATTTATTTTTAGAGTTGGTTTTATATCTCTCAAGTTTATTTCTTGTGTCAAGAATTTGAAGTAATTAACCACTTTCCATGTTTGTATGATGTTTGTGAGTGATTTTTAACCTATGAAAACTGTGTTCTTGATGAAGTTGCCTTATGGGATTTTATTTTAAAATGTGACTGATGAGATTTTATTATTGATTTAATATATAAATAAGTACTTTGAAATGGTTATTGAGGCAGACAATTATGATATTATATGTTTTAAATAATACACTTTTGTTATGATTTTGTGAGTTGGAATAGTATTATTATCTTAATAATTATTGAGATGATGTTTTATAAAATCTCATATGGAACTTGTATATACATGCCAAGATTATGATTTTTTATCATGATGTGGAGTGATGATGGGAGTTATTTTGTATAAAATACCACGTGGTATGCCATGACTTGGTCTATAATAGATGGTTTTAGGGCCCTTGGTATCACCTTTCTTTTCCTTTGGTTGGGTTAAGGGTTTGCCTTGAGACAGTGATACCTTTCTATATTCAAAGGAAAGGGAACCCATGGTCCGATATAAGTTCTATAGCCTTTGGCCGGGTTATACTTCATTGTTGGAGAGCTTGGTACGGGAGATTAAACCTATTACGAGGATGGTTAATAAGGTGGGGGTGACGAGGATGGTCGATATCGATCTGTTTCTTAGCATGTTATATATGTGATTCATGATATGAAATTTGATTTAGAAATTGCGATACAGAAATTCTGATTTAATAAATTTATAAATTATATATCTAGTACTTTGTTATATAAAATGTTCCACTTAGCACCTCATGAGCACATATTAGCATTTATAATGAGTTGGATTGATTATTACAAATATTTTTCAGGTGATAGTTTTCGTGTGGGTCAATGAATGAAGGCTTCGGTAGCTTGAGCTACTTTTGCTAACGGTAGTGCTTTCACCTTTTTGGTACATGTTGAATTATTGTATATTTCCGCATTAGGGCTCACTTGGCATACTCTAATATATTTTAGATATTTTAGCAAATTCTCAATAAATATTTAGTTTAAAAATATGGGCCTAGTAAAATCCAAAGCTTAACTGTGTGTATAGAACATTTTAATAAATGGTTTGATCAAGTTAGTAATTAATAATTGTCTTTTAAAATGGAGAATGTTACATATTCATGTTTTCTGCTGATTTTGCTCTACTGGACAACATATAAATTGGCAACAAATTAACTTTATATATTGGGATGCAACTTGCTTCAACCTACAAACTTGCCTTCCTTGACAGCATACAAAAGGTCCCAAATTTGCAACAAATTTGTCATTTTTACATAATGGTGTACACAAACTACTTGCTTCGACTTATAAATTACATGTGGATACAGTAAATGACTTGCCATAAAAGAGGACTATTAACTTTGTATATTGGGATGCAACTTATATTCCATATAGGATTACAAGTACCTGACTCACATTCTACATAACAATTGACCTTCCACAAACATTAAAAACAATTTAACACAAAATGTAAACAACAATCAACACCAAAGTGAATACCAAGCCACAAATTGAAAGTCTCAATCTACCTTCAACCTTCTTCAATCTGCCATCAAGCTTCTCCATAGCCAAATAGATGTCAGAAATTTTTTCTTCTACATTTGCATCCACTTTATTATCAATTCCTCTCCTCGCATCACATTGGCATCGTAAAGTCTATCCACATGGTCAAGAAGCTTGTTAATCACTTGAGATGGTCTCTCACCCATTTCACCATCATGTCATTGGAAGAAGCTACACCTAATGCCCTACAACATCATCAACCATTATCACCATCATCAACCATCACCGTTATCGTGAAATTTAACAAAAATCCATAAACTAAATAAACACCAACATACTTGTTGATAGTTTCGACAGCCAAAGAATCTTCGCCCTGGGTTTTGCTTGGTCCATGACGTACACAAAGGAACCACGATTCCATAGTGACAGATCCTCGCTTGTCCCTAATATTGCAGCTCTCGACCTCCTCGTCTTAACCGCACCACCCTCCACTGGCTCCCATTCATGTAACTTGTTGTGGACACACCCATGGTTTCACAGATCAGTTGGAATTTTCACCTCGAGTCTGACTGAAGCTTTCTTTTCCTAAGTCCATCTAATGACCTAAACAAACCTTTTAATGTACGTGGGAGATGACAAGGGAGAGGAGGAGCTTATGTGTCAACCTATGTGTCCAATTTCTCTTCTTGTGTGGCCTTCCATCGAACGCCACGTGTCATTATAATGGTCCATGTGTCAATTCTGTGATGATAGGGCATTTTTGCTATGTTTTTTAGGCTTCCATGGAAAAAATGAGACAAAGAAACTTCCGTCTTACCAATGCTCTCTAAGGAAAACTTCCATGGCAAAATTGGTACTTATCCCTTAAATTTTTGTAACCCCACTTCTCCCATTTTTTAAATTCAACCCATAAGAGTTTTCCCTCCCCTTCCCTCCAAATCCCTTATATCAAACACACCCTTTGTGTTGTGACTTTTTATTGCATTCTAATCTTGTTATTTTCATTTTTTTTTTCTTAACTTGTTTATGTAAGCTGTGAGGGAGGTTCAATTTTGTAGAAAAGTCTTGTTCCCAAATATACCCGCAATTATAAAGAGGTACATCATTAATTGCAATTTCTATGACTTCTTGAATATAACTTATAGTAGTCCGTCTAGTGTTTTTTTATTTATTTTATAAAAGCTTAAAATTTATATTGCTTTGAATTTTTTTATATAAGAGCTTGATAAGAGTTGTTCTAACATTTAATGAGTTCTTTTAATTTTTATCCCTCATTAATTATATGTATTGCATTAATTAAAATCTTGGCGATACTTATATTTCTCTATTTTACTTACTCCTCATAAATAAGGGCATACTTGAAAATAAAATTTTCTTTTAGACGTATTTATGAATTTTAGTTAATTTTAACCTCTTTTTAAACTAGATAATTCGATCATTGAATTCTTATAAATATGATTGGAGGGAGTACTAGTAAATGTGACTAAATTTGGAATTTTATTTTATTTTTAGACAAATTTAATGATCTTACCAAATCCCCCATGATTTTGATGAGGTAGCTATAGGTAAATAAGGATACGAGACTGCACTGTGTACATACATTTATAATTGAAATTCCTTGTAGCTCAGGTTTTTCTTCTAAAGCAAATAATTGAACAGTAATTAATATGTAAATTGATCCAAAAATGTTTTTTCCACTTCATAATAAACAAGTATGGGGTATGATCATAACTAATAGAACTTCTGCAAAATCTGATAATTAGGAGCAAATGCAAGCAGTGAATTCTTTTCTTTGGCCTCCTTTTATCATCTTTCTATCAATTTCTCTTTTTGACTTTATTATCCAACTTGTTTTATAATTCTATTGGGTTCATTTAACTTGGTTGATTTTCCAATCAAACTTCAACATCACGTGGAAAATTAGAGAAAGCTGTTTTCCATATCGTTGTCAAGTGTGATGTTTTTTTCCAACCTACAATAACTTTCCAAGATTTTTTATCTCTTTTTACTTATAATGTGCATGTCTATAAATTTTTCTTAAAATAAAAAAATAAAAATAAAATTCAAGTTCTACAACTCAACTTCGCAAGAAGAGACTGAAAATTCACTACAGCAAAAACGCATTTTAGCGGCGGTTTCTCAGAGGCGGTTAGAAAAAGGGGAAAAAAAAAGCGCTTCGATCATCAGAGTTTATTTCCTAAATTGGATAGTCTTCGTCTCCCTTCCTATTCTAACCCTAACAGAGCGCCGCACCCTAACAGAGCTAACAGAGTTCGATCTCACATTCGCATCGTCTTCGTCTCACATTCCATCCTCTTCGATTACACCGACTTTCTATCTTCTCATTTGCATCAGAAATCGCAATCACACAGATCTGAAAGGTATGCATTGCAGAGTACCGACCCTGTTCCCCTCTTTGTTCTCTGAAGTTTCAACTCAAATTTAATCCCATACCATTACCTCATCACTCGTTCTCCTCATTTTCTTTTTCTTCAGGATCGCGTTTTGTCTGAGCTCCATTGTGAGGCTTCGATTTCTGTTAGTTTTCTCTTTCTTTCAGTTACTCTTAACTCTGATTATTGATCGTGCATTTGCTTTGGAATAACTAGGGAATGTATTGCTTAGCATTCTGCGAACGCTCTGTAGAAGGATTTTTTAAAATTTGTTTCCTGAGAAGGGAAAAAAACGAGTCGCCGATTTATGCTTTTATGGCTGATTCTGCCGGATAATCTGTTTCAACTTTCATATTATATATTGCCACGTCAGACTACACGCCATCTTATTCAGTCAAAAAAATCCAATTTCACGGTTAACGTTCTCAATTTAACGCAGGCAAACTCAAATTGAGCTCACAGCAATTCACTTGATTGTAGTTAGCATCATCGGCTTAGGTATGTTTCTCTGTCTCTCTTCTTTTTAATGTGTGGACTTGGAATTTCAGAAATAAATTAGGTTGATAATATAGTATAGTGTGAACCTGCTGCTTTTGATCGTTTGACAAAATGTAGGTTGATAAATACATAGTATATATGTATGGATCCATGATGCGATCTATGACAGTGTCTATATATTTGTCTTGAGAATCTCATATTAGTTTAACACTTTAATGTTCTCATGAACATGAACTGGTTTGAAAGTCATGGGGAGAGATCAGAGACGAATTGAATGGGTGTTGTGAACATGGAAGAATCATAAACAAGATGAAGCGGAAGAACAAATAGTGTATTTATTTAAAAGTAGAAGCGCATTAGATGACAGAAGAACAAATATTATTTGGCTCAGATCCAGATTTAAATCCTTGGCAGTTTATGTATCTAATATTATAGCTTCTGAAATTCCAAGTCCACACATTAAAATTTCAGTGCTTCATTATTTTCTATCTCAGCTTTTCAAAAATGTGATGAGAGTCTGTGATTATGGGAAAGCGTTGTTCACACTGTAAATGCATTTAAACTTAAGCACTATATCTGTCTTATGTTTCTTGACAATAGTTTTTTTTTTTTGTAAACATAAACATGCAGGAGAATATTAGTGAGATTGAAAGTAGTTGAAATGTTACTTCAGCACTTGCACCTAATGATTCTCTTGGCCAAGTGTTTGGCAAGGAACATCCAGGACGAGTACAGGGCATAGGATATGGTATTTATCAAGGTTCTGAAAACCGGACCGGTCACTAAACCGATGGAGATCTTGTCAAGGGTCATGGGTCGACCGAGTCGACGGGGTCGACCGTATTAATTAAAAAATATAATTTAATTAAAATAAGTACTATTATATATATATATATATATTTGTTTTTTTAAAGAGAAAAGAGATCGCTCCAGTACATGGCAGAGCAGACCATTAATTCATTAAATGGTACAGTACCTAGGTTTAGGTAGGTCAGCTTTTCTTCTAGGCAAGAAAAGTGGAAAATTGCAACAAGTAAATCAATATCCCGAGGCTCAATTCTGAATTTGAAATGGAATCCTAAACGATTTCACTTCTCTCCTCTCTCGGACTCACCGCTCAAATGAAGACCTCCCTCCATCACCGACTTAACCTCCTTGCCCATAGCTTCCATCGTCCTCAAACTTCATCACCAGCAACCTTTCCTTGGTCAAGATGATCCTTGGCGGTAGACGACCGGTGATGGCGGGATTTAGGCGACGGAGACAATCTTGGATGGCGGTGAGTCTTGCGAGAGTGACCATCGAAGAAAACGACAGCGAAACAAGATCAACTCCTCCTTTAGATGGAGATGTCTCTTTAGTCTTTAGATCTCTCCTCCTTCTCCTTCTATTTCTGACTTTTTCCTCATCGTCGTCGAGCGGAGAACAAGACTTTCAGTCGACTTTTTTTTTTTTTTTTTTTTGAAAAAACAACAAGACTCGGCCAACTCAGCCGGGTTAGGCCGAGTTAACCCCGGGTCAAATCGGAAACCGGGGTCACCCCTTAACTCGGACCCGCTTGTCGGCCGGTTCGCCGGTTTCCGGTCTGAACCGGCTGTCCCGGTCCGGTTTTCAAAACATTGGTATTTATCCTTCTCAAGTTTTTGGATCTGGTTATAAATGGCAAAATGTGAGTGGTTGTAGTAGTTCAAGTGGGGTGTCATCTACGATACTTGCTTGCAACAAGAAGTTGACCACCTAAAATCACAATTAGAGCAAGAGGTCCAGAAAAAGGAAATCAATTGAAGTTATGCTAGCTAAACTTTATCAAAATATGTCTATACCTCTTCCTACTTTTGAACTACATGTTATTAATGACCAAGTAAGTTACTATTTTCCTTAATGAACATCATATAATTTTTTAGTTCATTTACTAAAATTGTTATTTAATTGTTTTTAATGCGATCAATGGAGTTAAATCCCCGTGAGCAACCTTCTTCACATTTTGCAACTCATCACCTTAATAGTTTACTTAGGTTTAATTTTTTGTTGTTTTGTTGGAACTTTGATTCCATTTATGTTTAATTTGTAAGATTACTCGGGTTTAAACATTTGTAGTTTTATTAATATTTTGATTCCATTGTGATGCACATTTACTTTGTTTTATCATGTATTTGGATCTACCATCGCTTGCCAAAATATGATTTTTAATGCTAAGACATTTTAAGTTTGTTATCAATATTTGTGTTTATTTTGTATTACATTTAATTAATACATAATTAGATGATAATAAAATTACTGTTTAAATTTCCCCTCATTGAACTAGCGGGTGTCGTACGCCCACATTGAACTAGTGGGCCGGTCCCTTATTGAACAGTGGGACAATAAAAAGCCAACCATCGTGCACGATGGAGGCCTCACCACGTGGTGGAATATACATTTCCTCCCAATTCAACCCTTCCCATAATTATCATAGTACCAAAACTTTTCAGTTCTTATACATAAATAAATAAATATGTATAAATTCATAATTTAATTCATAAGGTTCCATAAGGCAATTTATATCAAAAATATTCATAATGATTTCACAAAATACCCACAACAACATATCAATATACATAACAAGTGGAAAGTGGTTACCTCTCGCCGAAGCTATCTACTATCACACTGCTCCTAATCCAAGATCTCAAACACACGCCAAAAATCAATCTACCACAACCAATTTACTAACCATTAATAACTCTTTAAAACTCTACATATTCAAAATTATAATTATAACTTATAATTTCATAAAATTTAAGAATATACAAATTTTAATGCTAAATTTATAATGCTTGAAGTGGCAAATTATGATGGTACTAAAAAAATAATAATAATAATCAAGGAGACCTTGTAAATATTAATTCTCCTTTCGATTTACTATTAATTAATAACCTCCCCTTTTTTTAAAATTATTTATTAGTAATTTCCTAAATTATTTGCTCCATTTTTTTTTTATACTAAAAATAGTAATTATTATTATCATTATTTATTCCTATTTTTAATAATAATAATAATATTTATTTACTTTATTTTATTTTATTTTATTATTATATTTATTATTATTTAATGATTCCCTTTATTATTTATTGACAAAGGGAGAACAAAATTATCAAAGCTATAAAAATCAAAAATGACAATGTTGGAGTATTATCAGTAATTTATATCATTTAAACACCTTGGTTAAATGATTCCACTAAAGTCATTTTGTGAAAACGTAATTACTCCATAATCCAAATAGTCCAAATATCCACTACATGTATGTGAGTTTCCACAACGCACAAAATGAATAAGAAAACTATTTAATACATCTTAGTTACTTATGGTATATGACGCAGTCAAATACAACAGAAAGGCCGTTAGGAGAAAAATATACACAAAGACAATATTTTTATTATTATTATTGTTGTTGTTGTTGTTATTATTATTTTACTAATTAATTTTTTTTTCTATAATTATATAACTATATACATATATATATGTGTGTGTGTGTGTGTGAACAATCACGCCAAGGTTTTATAATACTAACCAGAATGTGAATATACTTGATGGATACTTTTAATCATGCACATGGATCAATAGATTTGCACACCACGCACATATGCCTTATATATATCTATATACATGTTTAAAATAGCAACTTTAATAGGCTTAATGATTCCTACGTTGTGCAAAGTTTCTTGTACTTTCTCAAAGCTATGGTACACACACACAAAACAAAGAGATTTTTTTTCTTCTTTCTCACTCCAAGAGCAGCAACGTATACATAAAATGTTTGATCAATCATTAATATGTTGTGTAATGATATAAATATTGCAATATCAAAAAACAATTATTTATCCTTGTCCCACGGCCATTTTATTTCTTTTATTTCTTTTTCTTTCTAATAAAGCTTTAAACTTTAACAACTCCCTTCTCTAAAATTTTGATTAAAAAAAATATCTTCTTGTCTATCAAATTGTGCTTTGGTTTTGCCCAAATTCATTTGCAGGTAAAATTACTATTTTACTCCTTCTTAATTTCGACATTAGATTGTCAAATAGTTTTTTTAAAAAAATAGTTTTTTTTTAAAAATATTCCAATTTCAAATCCTAAAATTTGGGATGTTACAGTTTAAATGTTTGATCAATCATTAATATGTTGTGTAATGATATAAATATTGCAATATCAAAAAACAAATAGTTTTTTTAAAAAAATAGTTTTTTTTTATTAAAAAAAGCAGGTATTCAGTACGATTCAAGTATCAAATAATAAAACAGCACAACGACGGTTCAAAATCAAACATGTTTTGTAATGTTTCAGCGGTTTCATTTTTTTTAACGACGGTTATTCCAGCGGTTGTGTGAAACTGACTCTAAATTATTTAATGGCGCCAATTTCCACGTCAATTTTTAAAATGCCATAAATTATTTTAGGGACGGTTCAAACCGACGCTAAATGGAAAAAAAAAAAAAAAAAAAAAAAAAAAAAAAAAGCTAAAATTCGTTTTTCCTGTAGTGATTCATCAAATTAATTTTCTCTTTTTTATTTTAAAAAAAATTACAAATGATATTTCTGAAATTGAAAACATTTCACTTCATTCACATTTGACTTGTTATTCACGCCAAATTATGTTGCATGGTACTCCTATTGATTTTGCCAAAGAATATCTCTGCAGATTCTGTGAAACATGAGAAGCAAAAGTATTGGGCTGATTTATCAGCTCATTTCAAGATATCAGGTCTACAAACCAAATCATAAAAACGAGTTGATAAAATAGTGTAATATTTTATTTAGGTTGAAAATTAAATTTTCTGGAGAGTTTTTTGATATTAAATGGAAAAGAAATTTAGATTCAAAACAAGATTTTGAGAGCCAAATCTGAGAGTAGTTTATATTATATTCAAATAACTTTTTAAGTTATTGAATAAAATAGTGCAAATAATGCAGATTATAATGGTGTATACAAAAATTCAGATTATAATTGTCTCAGTCTCAAAAGGAGCTACCGACAGGATTGACAGATGTATAGATGTGTTAGTAATGTCAAATATTTTTTCTTTCTATTATCCTTTCCCAAAATCAATTCCATATCGGATAATTTGGGGTTAATGACAATTCAAGTGTGAAATGAAATGTTTTGAATTCCAACAATTTCGTTTGTAATTTCCTTTCGAATGAAAAATGAAAACTTGTAATTATTTTCAGCCTCTAGTTATGAATATATTCTATTCTTTTCCCTTTTTGAAGAAAAACCTATATTTAAACTTACCAAATAAGTTATAAAGAGATCAGCAGTATCTATAAAGTTATTATAGTGTGTAAAAACCCATCACGTACACTAGACAATAACATGGAAGAGAATTGTCTCTGATTTTTCACATCATATTGATATTTGATTGAAAATCCAACTGAAATTAAATGTGCACACTAAGACTTAGGATCATAAAACAAGTTGGATGACCAAGTCATAAAGAAAAAATGATGGAAGAGGAAAAAAAAACAAGATTTTTGGATCAATTTGAATACTAATAAGTAATCAATTATTTTCTTTAGAAACGTAATCTCAACCACAAAGACTTATTAAAACTTGATTTAATAGTTAAGATAGTAAGTGGAGAGGGAAGTTATTGGTAACATTATAAAATGAACCCATAATCATTGATAACTCAAAATATTGAGTAACTTCTTCACTTTAGCATATTTTTAATTATAAAATGTATGTACTACTACTAATTAATGTAGGGAAAAATGAAATAAATAACGAACGAGTAAAGTAAACGTTTACTCAGTACCGCCCCCTTTAAATTGCATGTATTTTGGAAAGAAGCCATTTCTACGAAATTAGACCTCCTGAGCCTTGAGTTACAAAAACAAGTTAGAAATAAATGAAGATAGATTAGAAGAGAGTGCATTGAAAAGTCACAAAATTAAATGATGACCAATAAAAATGTATCTTGTTTGCCAAGTTGATTGATAACTTATCTCCTATAGTAATAGACCCCATGAATTAAAGTGCCATAGCACTCGAAAGTGACAATTGAAAACAATTTTTTGGCTCCCTTTGGATTAGGCGATTATCAGTTGAAAGGATTCGGTCAAGTTTCTCTCATAATTCATTTCTCACAATCTCTCATAATCTCTAAATCATGTCTGTCCAATAAATCTGAAATATCATCATACTACTTTAATTTATCTCTTATATTTCTAATCAACAGTTCAAATAAGAGATAATTAGGGATAATAAGAAAGAGATCATGATGATCTTCTTCCAAGAAATAGTGGGTTTTGTAACATTGTGTACAGGGCTTGTTAAATATTGTCCAAAAAAAAAAAAAGCACAGGGCTTGTAAAACTAATTTTTTGGTTACTGCAGTATATTTAGGTATATATTGCAGAGTTACTTTTCGATTTTACAATGCCATATGATAGGATAAATAGGTTGGGCTCAGATTGTTTTATGAGGACTTTCCTTGTATATTTCATGTTCAATTAATGAAATCCATTTTCATACCAGAGGTTATGGGTTGATGTGTATGGGTTTGGGGGTTTTTCATGTTACCAGAGCAGGTTGGTCTTCTTCCAAGAAAGACAAGATCCAGCCCACATACACAAGATCAACCCAGAACCCAAGTGGCCCTAGGTTAGTGAGGAGAGGGCTCTAAAAATCAAGGTTCTGAAATCTGGACCGGTCACTGAACTGATCGGGGTACTGGGTTAAGGGTTAATGGTTTAGATCGGAGTCAGCCTGAGTCAACCCAGGCCTAGACCTGAGGTATAAAAAATTGGAAAATAATTAATTTCTCATCATACCAACCTAAATTTGACATACTATATATCATCTTAATACTTTGGATCAGTGACAAAATAATCACATACTCCAATACTTGTGACATATTCAGATATTCTTAACAATTTTCTTTACAGCCTACATTTGACATCCACTAAGCAAAGCCAACCGAAAACAGAGAAACCACAAAATGGCGGTCGAGGAGCAGAGAGCACCGAGAAGTTTGAGGAAGTTGAGTTTTACAATGGGAAGAGTCGGAAATCACACATACATTGTTTCAAATCTTATATGAATCAGATTGCATTCTTTAAAAAAAAAAATTGAGGGAGAAATAATTTATTTTTTTTTAAAAAGGTTTGACCCAATGACCCTTGTAACCCGTTCGGGTCAGACCGGGTTCACCGAGTTAGTTCGGTTTTACCCTAAATCGGACCGATTTTGTGGCCGGTTGGCCAGTTTTCGGTCTGAACCGGTCGGTCCGGTCCGGTTTTACAAACCATGCTGAAAATTGAACCTAACTTAATAAAGGTTCATTATATTGGTTTATCAACTGGACTAATTATAATATTTAAAATTATAATATAGAGCCAATAAGGAGTGGTATAGTTGGTTAAGGCATCGACCTCAATCCTAAAAGGGAAAAGGTTTGATACCCACTGGTCGATGTGAGGGCCTCATTGGTGAGCGATCTGTAAGTACTTCTGTAAGTGCTTTTTGAGCCTAGAGACATGTCTTGGCTCTAATGGAATACCGGTGTCTACTCCTACCTAAACTTTTCTCGTATCCAAAAAAAAAAATAAATTATAATACAGATGTAAGAATCCAAAAACTAATTACCTATTTTAACATCCAATGTCTGATATCAACTGAACTAATTATAATATTTAAAATTATAATACAGATGTCTGAAAATTGAACCTAACTTAATAAAGGTGCATTATGCATTATATTGGGCCAATGATAATTCAATTAATTCCCTTCTATGTTTTGGTTTGTAGGCCTAATTTTTTATTAAGCTTATATTTTTGCTTCCCATGTTTTTCAGAATCTATTAAGTTTTTCAGAATCTATTAAGTTTTTTTTTTTTTTTGAAAAAAAAAAAGGAAAGTTTAGATGAGTTCACTGAGTTGCGTGTCAGAGCATGTCTCTAGATTTAAATAGTGCATACAAACAAGCTGCTCACTACTAATGTCTTCATATAAGCAACATGATTTATAAGCCAATTTCTTATCAAATAGACCTATTTTTATTGACTGTTAATCAATACCATGCCAGTTAATTTGGTGGGGATTATATAACAATTTTAGGGGAAAATGAAATGTTGCCTATGTCAACAATTAAGTTCGTAATTTGTTAAAAAAAAAAAAAAAAACCGAGAAATTTTTTATGTATTTTCAACCTCTATGGTTGTACCTCCATATGAAGTTGAGTTTGTTTTTTGTTTTTGTTTTTTAAATATATCTAGACTTACTAAATAAGAAAAAAAAAATTGGGATTTAATATGATAAATGTTAAATTAGTAAATAAAATGTATTTTAATATATTCTTTAATTAAAAAAAAAAATCATCTTTTGAGCCTATATTTAACAGAGTCAATTACTTAGACTTAAGTGTATATTTTTAAAATAGAGAGGAGATCCGTATATTGTAATGGATCGTCTAAAATATATGTGATCTTTGAAAAATCAGGTGTTGGGCAAATAATTTAGATAATTACTTTTATGAATTGATTTGTACGCCTAATTTTGAAATGAGTCGATAAAGCAACCCAGTATTTTCGCTTTCTATTATCCTTTCGCAAAATCAATATTATGTCGGATAATTTGGCGTGAATGACATTTCAAATGTGAAATGAAATGTTTTCAATTCCCACAATTTCGTTTGTAATCTCCTTTTGAATGAAAAATTAAAACTTATATGAATTTTCAGCCTCTACTTATGAATGTTCTTTTTTTAAAAAAAAAAAAAAAAGAAAAAACCTATATATAAACTGACAAAATAAGTTAGAAAGAGATGAGAAGTATCTTCAAAAGTTATTATAGCGTGTAAAAACCCATCACGTACACTAGACAATGACATGGAAGAAAATCGTTTACAGTGATTTCAAAGGTTATATGACCTTTATTAAGTAAAATTTTAGAGGAAAATGCCTCTCACTTCCACTTGTACTCACACAAATCCCGAATTCTCATTAAATCCTTATTGTGACATAATTGTTCCAATTTTAATTCCCTAACTTCAATATTTATAATTTTTAATGTACTAGTCTAAATGACAGAAATGACCTACCCAATTAAATCTTGATAAATCTATTTTTAGTCTAAATGGCCATTAGACAACACCAGAAAAACACAACACATTCTGTCCCACACAAGAAACCCTAATTGGTTGCATTCTAACTAAATTCCAACTTTTGGTTCTTCATGTTAGTACAAGAGCAGGTTGGTCTTCTTCCAATAAACACGCACTCACACCAGAATTGGGAGAAACACGTTACATATACATGTATATCACTGTCACGTGCAATCCCTATGAATCTGACACACGCACTTATACCCTTTATAGCAACAAGCCAACAGCCACGTAATTTCACATGACGCACTCACACCTTCCTGTACACGCTATTGACTTGCGTTTTCGGTTTACTCCAAAATGTACTGCGCGTGCTGTCCGGGAAAGAACGATATGGTTGTCTCAACGAAATTTGATCAACATCGTGTCCCCGGGGGGGGGATGATTTCTTTCTGAACTATGCTTTTCATGTGCTACTGTCTTTTCCACACACTTTTATAGTAATATCACAGCAAAATTATCACTAGGTGGGACCACCTTTCTTTGACTTGGTTGACCCACTCTACTCCATTAACAGAGTTAGAAAAAGTTTTTTTTTTTTTTTTTTTTTTGGGGGGCGGGCATCAAAAGTCACTGTACTTTGGGGAAAGACTCTCAGGCGATACAACAATATATTGAAAACAAATGTGTCTATTATTTTCAGATGAAGTGTAAAACAAGTTGAATGATAAGTGAAAAAGCAAAAAAATGATAGAAAGAGTATAGAAGGGGGCAAAAAACCAAGGAAGAAAATTAAGTTAGAGAACTATATCAAAAATAAAATTAAGGAAAATAAAACTCTTAAATTCTTCAAAACAAAGTTTGGGATTTAATATGATAAAGCTTAAATCAGTAAATAAAATGTATTTTAATATAAATTTTAGTTTAAAAAAAAGCATCTTTCTGGCCCATTTTTAACAAAGTTAATTATTTGAATTCAAGTGTATATTTTTAAAATAGAGAAGAGTTCTGTGTAATTGAAACAAAATTCAAGAGAAAAAAAATTAAAATAAATATTTAGACTTATCAAATAAGTTAAAAAAGACCAGGAAAAAGAAAGGGTAAAGGAACAAAAATATACATGTGCTTTATCTTTCGGAGCGCCCAAAGACCATATGCTTTTTTTTTTTTTTTTTTTTTTTTTTTTTTTTTTTTTAGCAAAAATGCACATGAACTTTCTTAAATGGAACAAAAAATACACACCTCGGTTAAAATGACTTAACTTTGTTATTTTTTCAGTGGGCCCCACGTTATTAAAACAAATAAAATTGCCTAACTTTTTAAATTTACTTTATTACCCACAAGGAAGCCCTCCTAGCACCATGGATTCCATCCTGCTTTCTTAGATCTCGCCGTCTAAGCCAGTCACCACTCGCCGTCGCCATCTCTTCTTCCTTAGATCTCGCACTTGCAACTCTTGATAGCCTCTCACCACTCTGTCTAAGTCCGTAGGTCACTCAGCCACCCTCTTGAGTCTTCTAATTTGTTGAGATTTCTTTCTAGGGATAGGATATTGCCACTACCAATTTTATGTCACTACCATTTTTTTACCGTTAGATCAGAATCTCATCTACCTTTATTATTTCTCTCTCCTATTGAGATTCTGATCTAACAACGAAAAAATGGTAGTGACTTGGTAGTTACATAAAATTGGTAGTGCCAATATCCTATACCTTTTTTCTAATATGAATTGTTTTATTGCTTGGGTTTGATTCCATTGAATAAATGGAAATCTGAATAATTTTGATGTTTGCTTCTATAAACTCTTAACGGAAAAAATATTATTTGAAGAATCACAGGATTCGTTGCCGTAGAAAATATCCCTAACAAATAGGAGAGAGATTATAGGAATTGATTGTTTATACGATTTTATTTTATTTTCATAATTGTAATCGCATAGTATTCGGTCCTTTTTATTTCATCTCTCTCTTTACTTGCGTGTGTTGATCTCGGAAGAGGATTCTCTCCTCAGTAATTTTCTCCTTTTTTCTCATTAGCACCATTTGGGCCATTGATTGGGAAGGTGAGAGAAAGGTTAAAGTAGTATTGTGATTGATTGGATGGATATGATTTAGAGATTTTTAGATTTAAAAATTAAGTTATTACCAAAGTTTACCGCCAAATTATTAAGTGCTACATTTATGAAAGTCGGAGTCGTATTGATTATGAGCGATGAGAACAACGAAATGACATATCCATATTCTTCCACAATTACTTGTATATTTCCCGGAAGAATCTTCTATGAAATGGCACTTACGTCCATATTCTTTCCACAATTATTATGTTCAAAATTAACGTGATCATCACGACTATGACTATTGACTTGGACAATGACTATAATGAAAACAAATGTCGGTTTGCCCCCAAAAAAAAAAAAAAATTGTCGGTGCTTCTTTTTCTCATCATGTAAAATAAAAAGCCAACCACAACTGACGTCCATAATATATATCTCATAAATTGAGAACAATGAAAAAATATCCAAATCAAATAATGAGTATAGAGTAGCCCAAAATGTTGCATGTTGACTACAAAAAGTAAGTCTCTCTTATTTCTCCATTATTTACATGTTGCATGCACAAAAAGTCATACCATTATAAGCGAACCACAATTGAAAAAAAAAAAAAAAAAAAAAAACTCCGTTAGATAATTAATTTGTTAATTCTGCTAAAAAAAGATCATTAACTCTTTAATATTCTTATTTAATATTATTTTTCAAAATTATCCTTGTTTAAGATTTTGATGCAGCTTTATATTTTCCAAATTTAATTTTGGGCGCTACGCCCTTGGGAAAAAAAAAACGGAAGTGCACCGAAAGAGTCTTGACAATGAAAAATTGAAAAGTAGCCATGAAAACAACGTTTAATACAGAATATGCGTATTAAAAAGAAGATTTCTATTTTATTTTTAAACGGATCAATTATATAAAATGAAAACAATTAAACAACTAGAGTTGATGTAACTGGTTTTAGAGAAGGGGGAGTTTGGGGTTACATCAATTTTATAAAAAGAATAGATAGAAAAATATTGAAGCAACAAGTTTCATCCTTTTCTGCCATTGAGATTAAGATGGACAAGGAGACCATTGAGTAAATTCTTCTTGTATGTAACAATAGAGAGGTTGTTCAAAATGCATCGAATGATGAAGCATATTAAATTATCCAGTGCGAAATCAAGAAAGAAAGAGAGAGAGAGAGAGAGAGAGATCATACTATCTACAACATGTGGATCCAGAGTACATTGAAAAAGTAATGCCATTTGATGAGACCTCCGAAAAAAACTGTGGAATGATGAAAAATAGCTTGATTGTAAATTCAAAAGGTTTAATTGTAGTTCTTTAAATGTCAGTTATAAACTTTAAAAGAATACTTATAAATAAATTATTAAATTACGAATATTTAATAAATTTCAAAAGCTTAGTTATAAACTTGTAATTACAAAATAGCACCTGAAAAAAAGGTTGTAAGCTACATAAAATTTGTAAAAGAAAAAAGAAAAAGAAAAAGAAAAAGCAGCAACAAACTATTTATTTGAGGGTATAAGTGACCTCATCCCTAGGAAGAGAACAAGGTTTAATCTGGTGATGTCTACGTTTATAATTATTGATATAATTATAAACCCAAATTTACCGTTAAGCCCAAATTTGCTCGCATTAATATAATTATTGATATAGTTTATACTTTATTACACTAATAACTTAATAAATGAATATTCTGAAATTAAAATTATTAGAGATCCCTATGAAAAATGAAGTTTTTTAAGTATTTTTGGTCATTCCCGTATAAACATAGCTTTTATAGCCTCCATATGTCGATTCGGTGATTATGTTATGATTTGATGGCGATTTTCAAATTCAATCAATAATTCATGATTTAATATTTATTTTCAAATTCAATTTACTCTATTATATTATCGTGAAACCCCAATAATAAAAACTATGAATTAAATTTAAATGGAATTATCCCAATATATTTGAATAACTTGAAAACGAAATGCATAATTTTAAATTGCAGTTATTATTGAAAATATCAAACTTTCTGAAGTAAAAGAAAATTGTCTATGTTAGGCAATAATTTCCCCCTAGTTAAATAAAATTTCGAAAAACATATACTCGAAAGGTTATTTCCGGTCTGAAGTATTTTTGTACCCAGTAGTACATTCAAGACTCGTATAAACATACGTTTATTATTGATATAATTATAAACCCAAATTTACCGTTAAAATTTGCTCGCATTAATATAATTATTGATATAGTTTATACTTTATTACACTAATAACTTAATAAATGAATATTCTGAAATTAAAATTATTAGAGATCCCTATGAAAAATGAAGTTTTTTAAGTATTTTTGGTCATTCCCGTATAAACATAGCTTTTATAGCCTCCATATGTCGATTCGGTGATTATGTTATGATTTGATGGCGATTTTCAAATTCAATCAATAATTCATGATTTAATATTTATTTTCAAATTCAATTTACTCTATTATATTATCAAACCCCAATAATAAAAACTATGAATTAAATTTAAATGGAATTATCCCAATATATTTGAATAACTTGAAAACGAAATGCATAATTTTAAATTGCAGTTATTATTGAAAATATCAAACTTTATGAAGTAAAAGAAAATTGTCTGTTAGGCAATAATTTGTAATGATTTTTTAAAAAAAGAAAATTACTTTAACGAGTATTAACTGAATGAATGTAAATATAATTACTTATGCATTAATTTAATGATGTAATTACCCAACCTATTTTTAGTTAAATGAGATTTTAAACGGGTATTACAAGGTTTTACAGGTAAAGTTGATGATTGATTCACCGAGTAACACACATATGCTGATATAAGAATACTTTTCTAGAAAAACTGACCTCCACAGATTAGAAAATAGGGAAAATCCTTTTAAGTACCAAGGGACAAAAAATGTTAAAAAAAGTCCCACAGAAAAGTCTGATGTCAAAAAGTCCTAAGGAGTTGTCAAAACTCATAAATACAGTTGTTAATCCTCTATTAAAGGAGTCAAAACCCACAAATGGAGTTATCAATCTCCCTACTAAAGGAGTTGTAAATAAAACTTTTTGATATTAGACTTTTCTGTGTGACTTTTTTAATATATTTTTGGTCTCTTAGGACCTTAAAAAGATTTTTCCTAAAAATAAGTGAAAAAGGGACAATAATATATATCGAAAATTGAAACTAAAGTGCGTAGAAGGAGTCATATCGTTACAGCAACTACATGACCTAATATCTCCAGTTTTCTGCAACTTGGTCAAGATTACTTGTCCCTGATAAAAATAGACCTCCAAAATTATAATAAAAAAAAGTTGGATATATAGGTAATAATGAACCCATCTAGAAATAAAAATTTAGTTAATAAATGTACAACTTATAATATGTTTATGTAATTCTGTCGTCCACTACATTAATTTGACAATGTTATAGAGTATGTAAAATATTACTTTATTAAACGGAAAGCATACAGTGGGACATTGAAAATAAAAGGATACATAAATCTTACAAAACGTTCTAAATAAAAGTAAAAGCTAAAGTAAACATATATATTTATTCTAGTTCATGAATCACATCTAACTCTAAATTCAAATGTCTTGCTGGAATAACAGTGTTTATATTGGTTGAAGTAGTGAAATCAAAAGGAGTAGGAGGCACTTTTAATTTATCTACTTCTCCTTCCAAATCTCGTATCACTTGTTTTTCATAGATGGACGATTTATTGAATGCCATTGAATGCACCAAAGTCCTACAATTGCTAGTTTCTTAGCAATTCTAATGTCAACTTCATCTTCTATGTAGATACTTACTTCTCCTCCTTCACCTCCTTCAATCAAATTGTGGATCCATTCTGGATATAGAACTTGATTTGTATCAACATTTTTCCTTCCACCAACCATTTCTAAGAGCAACATTCCATAACTATAAATATCTGATTTATAAGACACATTTCCAAAGTTTCGAGAGAAAACCTCTGGTGCAATATATCCTGGGGTTCCTTTCGCTGCAGTCATTGATACAGTACTTTGATCTTTAGAACACAATTTAGCTAGACCAAAATCAGAAATTTTGGGGGTGAAATTGTTATCTAATAACACATTACGAGGATTTATATCAAAATGAAGGATTCTATAATCACAACCTTGGTGAAGATATTCAATCCCCTTTGCTATGTCAAGTGCAATTTGTTGCAACTTTGACCATCCCAGGAAAACTTCTTTGTTGTCTGGGGAAGAGATGAACTTTTGGAGAGAACCATTCGGAAAGAAGTCATAAACAAGGGCTCGGCGATAACCATCAGCACAAAAACCCAACAAACGAACAACATTGATGTGGTGAATTTTGCCCATAGTCCTCATTTCATTAATGAAGTCTTTTCCATCATAATCTGAATTATTGAGTACTTTGACCGCCACTAAAATTTCAGTAGATAGCTCACCTTTAAAGACACTTCCATGTACCCCTTCACCTAATTTATCCTTGAATTTGTGGGTGATTCTTTTAATATCAGCATAAGAGAATCTGGTAGGCTTAAGTGCCTGGTAATCCTTCAAAAACGTTTCAAGTCTGACTTGGTCTTCGCCTTTGTGCTTGATGTAGCGGCATACGTAGAAGCACACAACCAACGGCAAAAGCAGCACAACAGAACCTGGAGTCATAGGAGCACAACAAATGAAAATTTAAATTTCAAGCCAAGCAACATCCCAAAGCCTAATTAATGTCTCACCTGTGCTTAATAAAATAGTTCTGGTTTTGTGGTTTTCAACTTTTGGTTGGAACATCCATTTGAGGTGAAGTTCGTCGTTCTGAAGAGAGTTTGCCGGTATTGGCGAACGTATTCGTAAGATCATGGTGCAGAAAGCAAGGTTATGGTTCTCTGACAGGACACTTTCCTGGGAGCCAAGTGCAAGAATGGGGCAGGATCTGGACTCATATTCAGACCCGACGGAAGAACAATTGAAGAAAGTAACAATGTCTTCTTCAGTCTGATAATCATACTCGAAAGGATAAATATTGGACGAATTGTAGAGACGGCGTTGTAGAAAGAGTCTGGCAAGACAACCTTTTGGATCCTCTGGATCTGTTAAGTTCACGTATATGAAGTGGGATTCATTGTTTATGCGACTGACGGAGAGGTTGAGTCCTTGAAGAGCATCAGGAATAGACGGCAACTGAACCTGCTGGTCCTCACCATTCCCTTGTTTCTGAAGCAGCACCCATACCAGGCTCATCACCAACAACAAGAATCTGTGATGCCAAATCATTAGCTTTTTTGTCTGTTAAATCTGAAACTTGGATTCAGAAGGCGATTTAATAAGTACCCTCTAGGCCTCTACTATTCAATAATTTTTCTTTCCAAGTAATGTTATTATAAACAGTTCAGATCTCCTTGTGGGGTTTGCCCATGTTGCAGTTAGAAATGGATTCTGATGTCACCTCTCTCCAGCTCTACTCATGTTCATTAAATTAGAGCATGCTATTATTTGTTTATTTATTTTGGTTCTCTGTTTGTGAACTCCTCTTCTCCTTAATATAAAATATATTTTAGAAGTTGATTTTAATTCTAAATATAAGATATAATTTTTATATTTGTCAATATTTTCTTAATTTACCTCTATTCATACTCTCTCAACAAAAATCAAGAACACAAAAGAATGAGGGAATTAAGAAAAATGACTAGAATGTTTTAGAAAATATAAGTCATATTACCAGAGACGGAGCTTGAGAAAAATATTTGGGGGGGCAAAAAATATACTCATTAACAAATTACAAAGAAAAAATATTTGGGGGGCCAAATGTATAATTTTTTGGGGCAAATGTGTAAAAAATTTAATTTTCATTAAATTTTTTGGACAACTTTTTTTTTTGGGGGGGGGGCCATGGCCCCCCATTGTATGTAAGAAGATCCATCCCTGCATATTACCAAACTTAACCAACTTCGTTAACATAATCAAATTAAGTAAATAGGTCTTATATTAAGAAGCGGAGAAACATGTTTTAATGGATATGTAGATAGACATAAAAGATGGTAAGAAAATAATGAGCCCGGCTCCTCTCCTATACTTTTTCACTCATTTCCTCTCATTTACCCAAAACTACACCATTTGGGTGTAAAAAAGGGAGGTTAGGCCCT
Organism: Acacia acuminata; assembly: GCA_019022655.1. NCBI lineage: Eukaryota > Viridiplantae > Streptophyta > Magnoliopsida > Fabales > Fabaceae > Acacia > Acacia acuminata. The sequence continues at coordinate 2,283,572 of JAFJYI010000102.1, read as the reverse complement.
TTTTTTTTTTTTTTTTTTCCAAAAATAATATTTAGCATCGTGAAGAATTTTTTCCAGCGGCACCTAGTATCTTAAAATAATTTTTTGTGCATCTGGTACTTTAAAATATTTTTCTAATTGCAATGAGCAATCTAAACTTAAGATGTAGAGTGTTGATGGAAAAAATATTTTAAGGGATTAGATGCCAAAAAATTATTTTAGGATACTGGATGTTATTAAAAAAATTATTTAGAGTGCTGAGTGAGCTAAAAATTAATCTATAAATACTGCATGTTACTGAAAAAAATACTTTAGGGTGCAGCTTGCTCTACAGTAGTTACTACTAAAAAAATATTTGAGGGTGATCAGTGCATCAAAAATTCTTTTAAGATACTAGGTGCCACTAAAAAAACACTTCAAGATGTATAATGTTATTATTATTATTATTTTTTTTTTAAAAAAGGCCCAACCTACTCTTTTTTAACACTCAAAACGGTATAATTTTGAAGGATTGGAAAAGTATGAGAGAGGAGCCGAACTCCAAAATAATATTCAAGAGAATGTATCTCATGTAGCCCTGGGGGACATCTCCTTTCATTTTAACCAGTCAGTCAACTAATGATGCCAAGTAGAAGTCAGTCAAATATTAAAGGAAAAATTCATATGTGGGCTCTTTTAATAGAAAAATCTTAAAAAATGCTTAAAGATTTTGAAAATCCCAAAAAAGGCCCCAGAGCCTTTTCTAGTATAAATTCATTAAAACGTTAACAACTAAATCAATCCCATTAATAACTAAATCAATTCCCGTTAACAACTAAATCAGTTGTATTAACAACAATATTTTAATAACTAAATCAGTCATATTAACAACTATATTAACCCCGTTAACAACTAACGTTTTAATGAATTTATACCAGAAAATATCCTGGGCCTTTTTTGGGATTTTTAGAGTCTTTGGCCTTTTTTGGGATTTTTTCTATTAAAAGGGTCCTGATATACATTTTCCCAATATTAAAATCTTTACAAACCCACTGTTTCCTTTCTTGTTTTTTTTTTTCTTCTTTCCAATTAAACTCAAAATACTTTTTCCATAATGCTACGAAAAAAAAGATATATTTCATAGTGTAATATTTAAATCATGTATATATTTTGTGCAAAAATATTGAAATGGCAAAAATAATTTGCAAAAAGATTGAAATGTCAAGAAAAGTTGACTATTCATGATTTACGATAACGCAATTTTAATAAATTTTATATTGAAATTGAAGTATTTTAAAGAAGAGAGAGAGAGAGAGAGAGAGAGAGAGAGGATGTAAAAATCATACAAATAAAAGAGTCTTTTCGTTTTTTCAGCTCCATTCAAATTATCTTTTGCATAGACCTTCAAAGTAAATACTGTACGTATATATATTTTTCTTACATGAAAAGTGTGATATTGTTGCTAAACAACCAAGAGTATTTGATCTAACAATGAAGTAGCTAAATTATAAAGTAGAAGGACTGAGGTTTGAATATCACCTGGCTTGTTAAAAAAGACATTTAGGAAGAGGCATTTTTGTCGCAAAACCTTAATCTGGATTATTTGTGTCTTAAATACATAGTAATAAGATCTAAAAAAATCGTCAAATACCAAGTTGCCTAAATGGTTATAAAAAATGTTGTCATAAATTTTATAAATTCATATGCAATATATACATACACACTATGATTCTAAACTCCTTTGCTCTTTAAATTGTTTGAGTTGGCGCATGCTAACAACTTGTAACAGCTTTACCCATATTCTTTCAGTTTTTAATCATAAAAGTTTTTGAAAAAAATTACAGATAAATTACCATAGGTTTTTTTAATTAAAAATACTTACAGGATTATTATTATTTTTTACATAGTTAAGAATTAAAATTTAAGATTTCGGGGGATAAGATGCCACAAAAAATTATTTAGGGTGCTAAGTGAGTTAAAAATTAATTTATGATATTGGGTATTCCTGAAATAAACACTCTAGTTGTAGTTTGCTAGACAATAATTACTACTGAAAAAATATTTGAAGGTGATCAATTCATCAAAAATTATTTTAGGATTCTAGATGTCACCTAAAAAATAATTTTGTAAAAAAAAAGGCCCAACCGCGCTTTTTAACATGCAAGAGTGTAGTTTTAGGTAAAGGAAAGAAAAGGCTCGAGAGGAGCGGACCCCAATATAACATTACAGAGAATGTGGGCCCCCCTTATTTTTAACAGTCAGTCAACTAGTGTCGGCAAGTTCGAGCAAAAAAAAAAAAAAAAAAAAAAAAAAAAAAAAAAAAAAAAAAAAAAACTAGTGTCGGCAAGAAGAAGTCAGTCAAATATTAAAATCTTTACCAACCCCACTGTTTCCTTTCATTCTTTCTTTTTTCAACTAAACTCAAAATACCTGAGCAAAAAAAAAAAAAAAAAAAAAAAAAAAAAAAAAAAAAAAAAAAAACTAAACTCAAAATAGTCGGCCAAAAAAAAAAAAAAAAAAAAAAAACTCAAAATACTTTTTCATAAAAAAAATTTATTTCCTTAGAAAGGGGCAAAAATAGGTGAAGCAAGAGAAAGCTATGCTGAGTCCTACAAAACAATAAATAAGAAGGCATTGAGGCATGGAGCTGAGATTAGGAAAGAAAAGGCGTAGATATGGAAGCATTCATAAGCGCAGGAGCGATGGGAAAAGAGAAAGGATTATGGTGCTGCTGGTGTTTAGTGTTGTGGCCCTCTGTGGTTCTAATGGCGGGAGTTGCGAGTTCTTCTGAACTTTACAACAAATCCTGTACCTCTCAGTGCGGCATTATCACAAACATCTCATATCCATTCCGACTACCACATGACCCACCCCACTGCGGCCACCCCGATTACGAGCTAGCCTGTGAAAACAACGTCGCTCTCCTTCATTTGAAGAATGGAACATACCGGGTGATAGGAACATACAGAGTGGTGGGAATAAACTACGACAACTTGAGAATCAAACTCTTAGATGCAGGAATTCAGGCGGGCAATTGCTCATCCCTCCCTCTCTATTCCTTATCCCTATACGACTTCAAATATATCAGGAGTACTTACGATTATTATGAATATCTAAACGGATGGGTACAATCTTTACTATTGAAGCAGGTGGCGTACCTGAACTGCAGCGATTTGGTGAGGGACGACACAGCGTATGTGGATACGGCTCCTTGTGTGAAAGGAGGCGGCCATCTTTATGCTGTGGCTGGTGATGACTTGTTGGCTTCCCGGTTTCAACCTCACTGTCGTCTGGAATTTATGACCCCCGTAGCCCCAGATTGGGAATCGTTGGTGCCTGATGGAATCAAGTCGTACGCTGATATCCACACAGTCCTTTCCTTTGGATTTGAACTTTCATGGTCGCCACAAGCTTGTGCTGATTCTAATTGTTCGTACGGCACTGCTTGCGGTTTCAGCCCTAAAAACCGAAGCCTACTTTGCTTTCCAGCGGGGATCCACTGTACAAGTCCCCTGGGAATATATCATGGATCTTGTGGTAAGGCCATATTTTTATCACCATATTATCCTATACTAAATATCCAGTCAATATTTAAGGAATTGATATCAGGTCTTAGTCTTATGTTTCATAATCTTTTTCTAATTTACTATTGATGATACTCTCTTAACAAAAATATGTAGGGAAAATGACATTAAGATCTAGAAAAAAAAAATATTAGAAAAAAATGCATAACTTGTCAATGAGTACCTTTTCATTTATAATTGATAAGTAATGGAACTATTCTGATACTATCTCAGGACCTTAAATATAAAATCTAATTTATCTTTTTTAAGGGATTAAAAAAGCTAAATACTCAATTATATCATACGTTATTTATGATTAAATTATATAAGTAAGACGAAATTAGTTTGAAAAAAATAAATATAAATATTTTAAATTAATTAAATTAGTTTACTTAATTTCCTCAAAAAAAAAAAAAAATTCAGCTCAATCTTATATCTAAAACTAAAAATAATATTATTTTTCTTCGGAGTTTGATATCATTTTCCCAATTATTTAGAAGGGTTATGATATATGTGAGTACAAAGATTGTAGATAACATCAACAAAAACTATAGATATTTTAGATGACATAATTATTTCATTTTATTTTTAAAATTATAAAATATTTGCTAATTTTTTTCAAATGTAATTTTCTTGTTATTTTTATTCATTATTTTTTAAATTTATTATTGTCTGGTTATGATTTTTTTCCATGAATTATGTTATCGTGTTTACTCCTTTATTTATATTTAAAACAGGTAGTATAGAATTAAACTTATATTAATTTAATTATAAATAATTTGATGAGAATCCGACATGTGAAAGTGATTTGACAATTATTTTATCAATATAGCTTGTCTAAATTTATAATAAAAACTAAAATCAGCTAAGGGTACCTATCAACTAAAATCCGATCTAATAAGTTTTTTGAATAAAAATTAAATATAATTTAGTTCAAAATGGTGTCAGAATGTTGAGTTAATATGAGGTTTTGATTGTTGGGCCATGTAGGAAACCTACCAAGGCTGCGCGTATTTGCAGAAGGTAACAATTTTCTAATCCCCATTTACTTTCGATCTCCTGTAATTCTCCTGCTTATAATCAATTATATATATGATAGTCATGTGAATATATATATATACATACACGGACGGAACACACACATATCTGGATATCCCTTCTAACATATGTGTTTTTCCTAGGACTCAAATTAATACTCGTTCAATCTTAAATATATGACATAATTTGTGGTACAATTTACACTGTAAATTATGCCCTATATTTAAGACCGAAGGTAGTTAGTATCTTAGTGATCATGCTAGATTCAGACTACAAAACACAAGTATGTTAGTTTGCGTGGTCTTATATATTTTATAATATAATGGACACTTTTATCAATTTGATAAGAAAATAATATATAATTAAATTAAAAATAAATTTTAAATTTGAGCATCAATGTAGATAAATATTAATAAATTAGTTTTAATATAACATTCATAAAAAATATTTTATTTAGTAATAGTAAAGTGTGTGATTCATCGGTCCAACTAGGCTATGTTGCACCAACATCGACATGAGACATGAAATACGACACGACTCGACCCTCCGAGACGTTAATCCTAACAAAAATCTAAATTTCAACACGTTAGGACATGTTTTAATATTAAATATATATATATATATATATATATATAATTTACATTTAAGTTCAATTATTTTCATTTTCATTCCGTAAAATTCTGCCTTCAGCTCTGGCTCATCATAGATTTGGCCTCATCACAAAAGCTGTGCCTCTTTTTTTAAAAAAAAAAAATACAAAAAAAATTCATCATCAATTTAGTAATATTCAAAGCCATGCATATTTTTAGAAAATAGGAATGTCGAGGCGTGTCGGACGGTGTCCGAATCCAACACTTGTCCGACACGCAAATAGGTGAGAGAACCGAAGTTTATCAAAAAATTCTTTTCATCCAATATTGGTTGCTCGTTCTTTTAATTAATAGCTGTTTGTTGCTATTCTCACCTTTGCCATTACTGACTTGAGTAAAATTTTGTTACAGCTTATCTCCTGGGAATTTTTAAAGGTAAGGTTCTATCACCTATGATTTAGCGCATACATTATATTTTTTCTATTTCATGGTTACTTTATTATAAGTATTTTAACTAATTTATTTACATTTTAAATAAACATATTTTAAGTTGAATTCTTAGGTATTAATTTATATCATGTTTCTTTTATGTAAAAAAATTGTATCATGTTTTCCTTCAAGCTTCATCTTCCATTACTGTCCGTGAACTAATGCCATGTTTGTTTGATATATATGATTGCTTCAGCTGACATTTATTATATATGTTGAATTAATAATATGGCTAAATTAAAGGATGTTAGCCCAAACACTATTTTCAGTTTTTTGTCACTTAAGTAACATACATTTGCAGGCCTATTCTGGATACCGAACCTTCCTATAAGCGACGACACTTACTATGATTCTGGGACATCAAAGCTTCTGATCAAATTAGGAGTGTTCACTGGAAGATTTGTTCTGCCATATATCACGGTCAGATTTTTGTCTGCTGTTGTGCTGTTGTCTACGGTGTTGATCTATACATGCCGTAGAAGACACCTGTCAATATATGAAGATATTGAAGATTTTATAAAACTTCATGACCTCATTCCAATAAGGTACTTTTATAAGGATTTGAAGACAATGACCGAAAATTTCAAGAATAAGTTGGGTGAAGGAGGCTTTGCTACTGTGTATAAGGGAAAGCTAAGGAGTGGATCTGATGTTGCTATCAAAATGTTAGGTAAATCCAATAAAGCTAATAATGGCCAAGATTTTATGAGTGAGGTGGCAACTATTGGGAGGATACACCATTTCAATGTGGTACATCTTATTGGATTTTGTGTTGAAGGAACAAAACGTGCTCTCATATATGAATTTATGTCCCGTGGATCTTTGGATAAACATATTTTTTCTAAAGAAGCAAACAAGTCCTTGAGTTATCGTAAGATATATGAGATAGCTCTAGGAGTGGCTCGTGGGATTGCTTACCTTCATCATGGATGTGAGATGCAAATATTGCATTTCGATATCAAGCCTCATAACATTCTTCTTGACGAAAAAATTCACTCCAAAAATTTCAGATTTTGGATTAGCACGTTTATACGCAATTGATGGTAATATTGCCACTTTGACTGCGAGAGGAACGATGGGATATATAGCTCCTGAGTTGTTCTACAAGAATATTGGAAAAGTGTCTCATAAGGTTGATGTTTATAGTTTTGGGATGCTTCTGATGGAAATGGCAAGTCAAAGAAGGAATTTGAATTCGCAGGCAGAACATTCAAGCCAATTATACTATCCCTTGTGGATTTATGACCAATTTGATGATGATAAAGATATAGAAATGGAAGATTTGATGGAAGAAGAAAAGGGTTTAGTAAAGAAGATGTTCATAGTAGCACTATGGTGCATACAGCTAAAGCCTGTTGATCGTCCTTCAATGAACAAAGTAATAAAAATGTTAGAAGCAAATGATGTTTCAAGTCTTCAAATGCCTCCAAAACCCTCTCTATATCCTAATGAGAGAGTTTTAGTGGATGAAATATCTAACTCTGATGAAACAACATCCATTGTTTCTGTACATTCTCATAGTAATATTGGTGAGGGAACAAGTAATGGAAATTAGCATCTGCATTTGAAAAAAGGAAGTCAAAGCTGGTACCTTTTGGAAGTTTTATCTTCTTAGATTTTTATTAGTTGACCCTTTATAATTTAGCATATTGTTTTCTTTATTAGTAATTATGAATGTTATGTGTAAATTAAATTATGAATGTTATTAAATTAAGGCTCCTAATTCAAGCTCATAATCTACTATGCAATAACAAATATTTTATTTGAAAAGTAACACTACAAAACAAAACAAAAACCCTTTAGTAACGAAACAAATTCGTGCAAGAAAGAAAAAATCCGTTGCAAATACCTTTTGTGACGGAATTTATGTGGGAAAAACGGTTGTCGCAAAAACCCTCGTTGCAAATGAGATTTGCAACGGATTTTGTGTGATCCAAAATTTGTTGCAAATTGCAATGGATATATTTGGACGCAAAATTGTGTAAATCCCTCGCTACATGCATGCCTGCCCACAATGTTCTTCTGTCGCAAAATGTGACTGAATTTCCGTCGCAAATTGTCACGATATAAAATATTCTATGTCAATTGATGTGACAATTTGCAATGGAATATGAAAAAATCCTTTCCAAATTGAGGAATTAGAAAAAAAAAAATACAATTATTGGGGTTCTTCCACAACAATCACTTAGATAAGAAAAAAATATTACAAAATAAACAATAATGAATAATGTAATACCCGTTTTTAAGTTACCGAAAATCTTATATTTTAGGAATATATTATCATATTAAATTGGTTAACATATGTGACATAAAGTCACATAGAATAGTGGCTATTTTAAGAGTAAATGAGCCATGGAAAAGTTATAAAAGCACTTAATTAAATTTAGTGTCAATTAGCAAATTAAATGACAAGTTAGCTTGGGCTAATTATTGGCATATGATTTTATATTGATAAAAGGAAATAAAGACATATAATGTGATTGTGATATTTTGAAATTATGAGGACCAAGCATTTTTAGGTTATTATCTAGAGTATTAAGCTTATGTCTTCATGTGATTAAGTTAGCCAATGACAAGTGTAGTTAAAATGCATATAAGCACTTGGTTAAGAAGTTAATTAAACTTTGTTAATTAGTGTTGAAAAGTCAACAATTGCAACTAAGATCAATGGTTGAGATTGTTGTACATGTAATTCAATCCAATGGTCCTAATTAATCCTATAATATAATTAAGCCTTAACCATTAGCAAATTAATTGAACCAATGGGAGAAATGAGAGCACATGAACCATTGGATGAAGACACAAGAAAAACACATCCAAGGGCCTTAAAAGAGCCCCTAAATTTGTTCAAGAGTGAATGGATTAGATTGGATTTGATAAAGTAGTTTTAATCCAATGATGGAAGAAGAATGAAGAAGTTTTGGAATGTTTGATAATTACCAAATTGACCTTGAAACTTCACCTATAAATAGAGAAGGGTTCCTCTTCATTCTTCACACCAAAAACTCATATCAAAACTGATTGAGTTAGAGAAAAACACAAAGGAGCAAGGTGAAGAAGGAGTTCAAGGATCAAGGGTAAGTTCTTGATCTTAAACTTGTAGATTTTTAGTAAAAGTGTAGTTTAATCTAGGAAATGGTAAAGCAAATTTCTTTCCATGTTTTTAGGCCTCCATTGCATTGAAAATGCTGAATGAGGTAAAAACATGTTGGGGAATAGTTTTTTAAATTAGTGCAACAAGATTGTGAAAGTTAGAGAAATTCCTTTTTTTGAGTTTTACTGGCAGTGAATGTTGTGGCTAATATTTTATGTATCAAATGATCTTCACAAATCATGAAATTTTCCAGAAGGAAACTATACATCTAGGGATTTCCAAATATATAAAATATGTAACATTTTGAGTTCTACACAAGGAGATACAATTTGTTGAAATTAAGCCTTGTTTCTAGATTAAATGCCGAACATTGTTTGAAAACGTTAAACCTGGGGATGGTCTGTGACGTTCTGGCTTCAGGGAATATTTTTCCTTGAAAATAAACATGTCAAAGGTCATGAGGATTTTTGAAGCACTCAAAAAAGAGTTTTGTAGAATTAATTATGATTTTCCAAAATTGCTGCAAAATCTGCCAATAAAATGCTGGAATGTGTTTTGAGAAAATGTAAGGGTAGAAATGGAATAATAGATCCTCCAATGGTAGAAAGGTCAAAGGAGGTGAAAATAACCCTTTAGGATATTATTTTAAGTAATATGATACTTATCATAATATCATATAATGTATGGAAAAGGAAATAATCCGACGGTAACGTTATAAAATATCCAAGAAGTCTGGAGTCGGATTCAAAAGGTGGCGTTTTGGTAACGACGCGGTGAAAGGTACGTTCGCGTACTAGTAACTTTAATCGTCTATATCTTGTATGTCTGTATATGATAGAATGATTCATGAAGTAGTGGACAAGACTAAGTCTTGGGTTATGCACTGTGACAAAGATATGAGTCTTAGGTCACCTGTTTATATACATTCAGCTTTATGCGGGTTATAGTCATGATAATTCCGTATGGTTGTTTTCCTAGCACTGAGGACACAAGGATTCGAGGCACAAGGTGAGTGCAAACGTTATGAACATTACATTTGTTGTGTGTTGGGTGCTATGTATTATTGTATCTTACATCTACTGTGTGCTATGCATGGTTGATGCTGATATGTAATGAATATCTGTCATATATTGTTATATCTATTATAGAAGTTAACTATTACATGAGATTCAATGGGTATTGAATTTCAGACTTGACCAAAGGTTCAGGAAAGGAATCTGGATCTGAGAAGGCGAAATGGACGGAGTCGTAAAGAGGCACTGATAGACGAAGCCGTAAAGAGGCACCAATGGATGGAGTACGTGAAGAGGCACTGGTCAAAGCAAATGCTGAAAGTGGTTCATCAGAGCATAGTTTCTGTCATGAATCCAATAGAATTGTTTCAAACCATTTAGTGCTTAAACTAAGAAAGGGTTGGTCAACGGGTTTGATTAACTGTGTTGGGTTTCAAGCCATAAGTCTAGTTAAGGCTTGGTTTAAGATTGTATAATTACTATGTCAAGAGTTTTAATTATACAAATTCTGTATTATTGTATCATATGAATATTTCTTCAGGATATTTAGTTTATCAGCTTATGCCTAGCCATTTTATATCAGTTACTCATTATCCAAACGTTAATGCATGCTCTCCGTTCCGTTTTACTCTGACCTGTCAACACCGTATTCCTAGATACTATGTGTCACCGGGCACAGTAAGTAGTATGGAATTTGGGGTGTTACAAATAATGTATTAAAAAAAGTGTATATGAAGAAATAAATATAGTAGCAATCCTAAAAAGTTATACATAAACAAAATGAAATATAAATAACGTTGCCAACAAAATAACTAAAATGCATAAAAATCAGAAATAAGGCCTATATACTAGTAGCCTGGTCATCCTCATCATTATCACCCGGAGCTGACCCCTTATTCTTGTTGTTTTCCTTCTTGTCCTTCAATAGGGCTTGGAGCTGTTCCTGCATCTACTTCATCATCTCCGCTTGCTGATTCACTAGTTGTGTCGTAGCATCCAGCTGCTATGTGGTAACACTGAGTAGCTGTTCCAACGCCTTCATCCTTTTAAAATATATGCAAATACATTATTAGGAAGTTTATTTTTTGTACTTAATTTAAATCTACCAGCGAGTGAAAATGTAAAACAATTAAGCTCAGAAGTATTACGTTTACTTGCAGATGTTACATTTTCCCATCACACCAAGTGAATAGAAAAAAATACCAAATAAAGGGTAAGGATCAAGATGTTGTTACCTTTTCCCAAAAAGTTTTCTTTTAAATAAGCTTCCAAATTTTTACTTCGAGGTTGGGAGTAAATCAATTAGTTCTTGAGAAAGACCTCGGCTCTGAGTTCCAACTGCCCCACCCAAGTCCAACAATTCCTCTCAAAAAGTAAAACATGTTTCAGCATCAATCCTTATGGTAGTACCAAGGTTCTGAAAACCGAACCGGTAGGGGCACTGGGTCCAGGGTCAGTGGGTTAGATCGAGTCAAACCGGTATTAATTAAAAAATATAATTTAATTAGAATAAGTAAAAATATTTATATTTTAATAATAATAATAATAATAATAAAAAGCAAACCTCGCGAAAAAGCAAACACTCATCCCAGAACAAAGTACAAGTGTCCAACCTTTCAATTATCTTTTTTCTCAAGTGATTAGACCGCAAGTGAACCTTCATTATTTCCTTATTTCACACTCGACGTTTGAAACCTCATTTCTTCTTCTTCTCTCTTCACCTCACCCTCTCTCTTCTCTTGTTTGCGATTCAGCTTTATGGCGCTGGACAGGACCTCCTTCGGTGGATATGAGGTGCCATCGCCATTGCTGTTGCCTTAGAGATTTCAGATTTTTCTCCACAGTTCACAAGTCACCTTCTTCAGCGAATATGAGGACCGCCATCGACAAACATGTGACTTCGCACCCTCGCCATCTTCCTTGCCAATAATAGTCAGATCTCATCTTTCTCGCCATGCTTTCATCAATCTCGATCTCTGTTTCAACCCAACCCCTTTTTTTTTTTAGATCTTTGTACTTCTGGTCTTTGGATCTTTTTTTTTTTTACTCGGTGACTCCCAACTCGGCCGGTTCAGGCCGAGTTGACCGGGTTGACTCGAAGTTACTGAGTCAACCTGTGTTTAGCCTAACTTGGACCGGTATTCAGGTTTGTTTGTCGGTTTCTAGTCCGAACTGGCCGGTTCGGTCCGGGTTCCTAAACCATGGGTAATACACATTTTCAAAGAAATTACCAACTTAACATAATAATACATTTTTTCTTCAATCAATACTTAAAGTGTAGGAAGATACATAACTTATGAGCTCCCCATTTTCTTGGATCACTTACTATCGCATAGATGCATAACATTTGGATGCGAATCAGTGTTCCAAAATGTGATAATACTATCAAATGAATGCAAACAAATTTGGACTGCACATCTAGTATGTCAACTTTGTCTCTTCACTAATCTTCAGATATAGCAGAGTCCTAAATGACTAAAACTAAAACACTTCCCCAGTTCTTAGTAAATGTTATTTAGCCAAGAAAACCGAACATGACCAACAAATGTTTGAAAAGAAATTAAAAATTCCGAAAACATTCACACTGGGTCTTTATATGTCTAAGTATGATGCAGCATCATAATGCATATAGATTTTTAGGAACACGAACCTCATAAGTCATATTATCTGGATCGATATTGTCTTGCCCTATAACTTGCAGAAATGCGGAAAAACTGTTAGTAGATTAGTTCTAAAGAACAAAATACAAAATGTATATCCTGGTTTCAATTTATCAAGTCCCAAGTTAGGAAAAAAAGAAATATAGCATAGATTAACCTTTTAGTGTAATTAAGTTCTTGAACTGCAAATTGATTATGTATTTTTCTCTTTTTTCCTCTTTTCAGCTAACTAATTCCAAGTTATATAGAGCAAATTCAAAAGAGAACTCGGTTCCGCTTTAAGTCAGTTTAGGGAAATCAAGTATCATCTTCAAGAAATATATAATTTATTTCCCCTCTTTCCAGAGGAAAAATGAATGTAACCAGAAGTCAAAGATGTCTCTGAATTTTCAAGCGAATAGGTGCCTGTGTGCCTAACTAGGATGCCCCGACATATATTCAAACATAAAAGAATAAATGAATAGCCTAAGTTCTTAAATCAAGCACATGAATAAGAAGGCCACCTATCGGAGTAGTACTGGAATCATGACCATTTGGGTTGGCTGCAACACAATAAAATTTTCATCATATAATACTCACTTTTCCAGATGCAATACAATCTAAAACATAAATCACATCCAAAAGTCCAAAATTCTGTGTAAGATTTTTGGTCTTGATTCTGAAGGTGATAGATAATAACAAAATTCAAGAGAAGACTTTTGTTTTTACTCCTAAAAAATTTCCACAGTTCTTTACCTAACATAATGAGTTCAGAAACTAGTAAAAGGGTGAAGAAGATGGCACTCTTTACTGCTGGACAAACATGACACTGATACTAGTTACTCATCAGAAATTTAGCACAGAACACGACCTCTGCTCAAGAAAGAAAAGAGCAAGGAAACAAAATGATACAAATAAAAATCAGTGATGAATTAATATATGCATCATATCTAGATTCCGTGTCAACTTAAATCCCTTTTTTTGTTGTATATCAATTTCAATCCCTTTCATTTTCTTTTCCTCCTCTTTCATTTTCTCCAAAAGTGCATAGATCAATTTAGCCAGCTCTTCACTCTAATGACGGAAAAAAAAAAAAAAAAAAAAAAAAAAAAAAGGTTACCTCATAGGAAATGGCTGAAATCTTGTTAGAAGCAAAGCTCTCAATTGAAACTAAATCAACTGTGAAATCACAGACCGAAAGAAAATAAAAACCCGTAGAAGCCAAAAGAAAGAACAACAAAGCAAAATCACCAAACGTGTAACAAAATCAGAAGAAGAATGACCAAGCATTTAACAAAAGCCCTAAAATAGAGAACAAGGAACATATAGCGGTGAATACGATGGAAGGAGTGATCATGGCGGAGAACAGGCCAGAAGTAAAAGCAATTGACAGCCCAAAGCAAAGGAAGCAGTGCGAAACCGAGCTCGTAAAATTTGCGAGTGTAGCTGAGTGCATCTTCCTCAGAAAGGCCATGTGGACCATCGATAGTCGGCTAGAGAGGTACTGAAGACGATAAAAAATGCCTGATCGGAGTAGGTTTTTGGATTAAAATTGGGATTGTCACTTTGTGATCCTCCATTATCGCGACCACAATTCACAAAGAGGCTCTCTGAGTGCAGCCAGGTTCTACAGAAGACAAATTCCTATAGCGAATATTCCTTAGAAAATCCCAGGCTTAAGAAAGTGCGTCATATGCCGGTGGATAGAACGTGGTCATGGCATATTGCTTAGGAATATCAGGACCAGAGAGAAGGACCTTTGGCGAAGATCAAGGGAGAACATCACCGCGCCCACAGCACGGGATCTTCTGTTCTTCCGGGCAGCACTGAACCAAGGCTGGTGAGGAGGCTGGGTTGAGAAGAGATTGGAGTTTTGAGGATTTGTCTGACAAGACTGAGGAGGGAGTCATTATAAAATGCATTTAATTATATTTCACATTTGGAACAGAAATAAATTCCATCCCAAAATTACGACTGTTTTTCGTCACAAAATTCCTTACAAAACACATCCCGAAATCCCGTCGCAAAAACCAACACAATTAGCGATGGATATATCCTTAGAACCGTCGCAAAATATGCTCCCAAGTCGTATGATAGATTAACTCGTCATAAAATAGTTTCGTCGCAAATATTTGTTGCAAATGATTCGTTTTTGAGATGGTTTTCTTTTTTTTTTTTTTTTTTGTTTGTCTGTCGCAACTTATGATGGTCTCGTGACAAACTTGCCATGGATTCCTTCGAAATTTTTGGGCGGTCGCAAATTTCATTGTAAGCTACAATGGATTTTTTTTCCCTCGAAAATTATGTCGTCCTTGTGGTATTTTCTAGTAGTGTAAAGTTCCTAATGTAGAGTGCAAGTTTTTAAATGGAAATTACTAAGGAGTTATTTATATCTTAACGTAGTATTAAAAGATCATCTCAATCTTTGAATAGTATAGGTGCTGAATGCACAATATATGTAATATTTTGCATGACTTGGTTTATCTCCTAGGATAAGAACCTTAGAAGAGTTTATTAGTTCTATTGTATACAATGATTTTGGATGATAAGATTATTCTTGTCTAGTTAACAGCAGATTTTAATAGAACTCTTTGAAAAAAGAAAAAGAACTAGAAATTAGAGGAGATAAAAGTGGTCATTTATTGTTGCAACTTAACCAATAGACCATTAACTAAAATCTGATTGCACAACTCGTTGACCAGAATTAATCATTCAAAATATCTAATGTAATTAAATATTGACAATGTAAGAACCGGCTGAATCCAAGAGGGGGGTGAATTGGGTGAAGTATAAAAATTTAGGAACTTTGAAAATCTTTTTGCAACTCAGTAAAACTAGTTTGCACTACTAGAAAAAACTAAAATAGCGACGGATTTTGCGACGGCATTTGCTACGGATTATAAATTTGCGACGGAAAGCATATTCCGTCGCAATTTGCGACGGAATATGCTTTCCGTCGTAAGGCCGCCATTCTCCTCCCATTTGCGACGGATAGTCCCTCAATTGCAACTTTTTGCAACGGAAGCCCTGTCCGTCTTGGCCGCCATTTTCCTCACATTTGCGACGAACTAACCTGTCCGTCACAAAATGGCGGCCTAAAGGGCCGCCATCCCCTCCCTTTTGCGACGGATAACAAGATCCGTCACAACGGGGTTTGCCTTTTTTTTGCGACGAGTTTTGCGGGACGGACTAGGTCCGTTGCAAAACTCATTAAAGCCCCCACCCCCACCGGCTATCGTCATTTCTCCGCGGAATCCCTCGCCTCTCCCCCGCTCGCGTCGCCGCTCCTAGCTCCGGCCCCCACCTCCGGCTCCTCCTCCGGCCGGCCCCCTCGCTCGCCCTCCCTCGCTCGCCTTCCCCTAGCTCGGCCTCCCCGCGGCGCGCCACCCCCCTCCCCCCGCGCCCTACCCGAGCTCCCCCACCCCCTCGGCCCCCGCCCCACCCTGCTCGCCCTCCCCTCAACTCCACCTCCCCTGCTCCCCGCGCCCTCCATCTCCAGCCCCCCACCCTCCCGCTCCTCCTCCGGTCGCCTCCTAGCTCCCCGGTTGTGTTTGTTTTGTTTTTTTTTTTTATAACACCGGCCATCTCCCATTTTTTTTTCTATTGGACACTACTAAACACATTTTCTCTCATTTTCCGGTGGTGTCTCCCCGTGTCCGGCCGGTGATTTTCCTATGGTGTCTCCTCATCCTCTTCCCTTACTAGTTACATACCGCACCTCTATTTCAAGTAAGCTTCCTCTCTTTTTTCTTTTTTTTTTGTACCACCGTGTGTGGAAAGATTTAATTAATTATTTATTTATTATTTTCTTGAGTATTATTTTTATTTATAATAAAATGATGTCAAAAATATTATTGGTTCTCCTTAGGGAAATTTCTATATAACATATCTTTTTTAATATTTTGTGTTATTTCTTTAATGTTGATTAAATTATTCATTATTGGTTATTAATGTTGATTTGTGAGTATTAGTGAGAATATTAATGTTGTATTATTTTTTTATAGTCTCTTTTGTATAATGAAAAAAATTGTATGTTAAAATTATGATATTATTCATTATTGGGTATTAATGTTGATTTGTGAGTATTAGTGAGAATATTAATATTGCATTATTTTTTTATAGTCTATTTTGTATAATGGAAAAATTGTATGTTAAAATTATGATATTATTCATTTTTGGTTATTAATGTTGATTTGTGAGTATTAGTGAGAATATTAATGTTGCATTATTTTTTTATAGTCTATTTTGTATAATGAAAAAATTGTGTGTTAAAATTATGATTTCTATTAGTAGTTAATAAAGATCGATAATTTAAAAAAGGGTGAAAGTGCAGATTTGCCAACCAACTATTACCCAAGGAGCGCATGGGCCAAATAACTATTGAGGGGACCAAAATTGCCAATCAACAATTAAAACGTGAAAAAAAACACTAAATAACTATTAAAAGTGAAAAAAAAGCACCAAATAACTATTACAAAAAAAAACACCAAATAATTAAGTTAAAATATGAGGCACTGGCGTAGGACGGTTATGAAATGCTGGAGAAAAGAGCGGTTAAAGCCTTCTTGTTGGAAAAAGAAAACACCAACAGAGATGAGACTCATGGGAGCAGGCATTGTGGCAGCAACGATTGCTGCTTGTGGCATCAGAGGGATGGAACCAGGGTACAAGATGCGTGCCAGTCAAACACTATGGACTATTGGATGAGTTCAAGAGGGTGAGTGAAACACCCGGCAACAATAGAAGCTTTGGAAATGCCGACGTCGCCGACACTGTGACAGTCAATAGAAGATGGAGACACCAAGACAGTGACGGGGTAATAGTTTGTTGGCGAATCTGCTCCAAATTGTGTTTTTTTTTTTCACTTTTTAATTGTTGATTGGCAATTTTGGTCCCCTCAATAGTTATTTGGCCCAGGCGCTCCTCGGGTAATTATTAGTTGGCAAATCTGCACCTTGACCCTTTAAAAAACATTTCATTTCAATTTTTTATTTGAATCTATCTTTAACTTTATACAATAAAGATCGATAATTTAAAAAACAAAATTATAAATACTGTTTATATAAATAGGCAATTATAGATGATTAATTTTTATTTTTCAAATTAATTGTGAGAATAAATTTATTCGGTGAAGGCCACAAGGAAAATTGTTATGGAAAATCCCGTATATATTTGGTGATTGTAAATTATTTGTTCAGGTATATAACTGTTATTGTGGGCTTTAATTTACAATACTTAGTTCATACAAAATCCAATTTTGTGCTCGGAAGATGATACAAAAGATATAATTGATTTTGCGCATTATATAAATTGATTAAGTCTTAAATAATCTTTATAGGTTAGAAACTCCAAAATACTTTTAGTGTTCTATGCTTTGTTTGCCCCCTCCACAAGCATGTCCCCATGTTCTCGTGTGCTATCCTCATTCTCTCGGTTGCTTGTCGGATATGTTCTTTGTTCAATGCATGTGTTTGTTTTCCACTTTCTTCATTAAGTGGCAATTGGTTGGCATAAGTGGCTAGTTGTATTGGCTACTTATATATATTTGTGGCATGTTGAGATGTTAATTAGGTTAGTAACTCGAACTAGCTAGGAAGTATGGAAGACAATCATGATAGGAGTTGGATGTACAATCGTTTAACCGAGAGAAGACAACTAACTCAAGTATTCTTGGCGGGTTTGAAAGAGTTCATCAATTTTGCTTTGGCACATTCACCTCATTCAAGTAGGGCGATCGCTTGTCCGTGTGCCAAATGTAGGTGTTTAAGATTTGAAGATTCGGAGACGGTCAAAATCCATTTGTGTAAAAAGGGATTCATGAAGGATTATGAGTGTTGGGAATGTCATGGCGAAGTCCGACGACACCAAGAGGTTATTACGGGGACAAGTAGTCATCGAGACAACCTTAATCAATATGAGCAAATGGTTATGGACGCCAAGGGACCGTCGATCGGCCAATATTTCGATCCCGTTACTCATGCTGAACCGTCATACATGGGAGAGGAGACCGATACACATACTCAACCATCATACATGGGAGAGGATCCTCATCCGGAAGCCGATAGGTTCTATAAAATGCTTCAAGAAGCGCAACGTCCGTTATGGGAAGGTTGCGAACACTTTGAAAATAGTGAATATTCATCGCTATCGGCTACCCTAGCAACACTAAGCTTGAAGACTGATCACCATATGAGTGAGAGGAATTACAACGAAATGATGCAGATCATGAGTAAGGTTGTTCCTAAAGACAATAATTTGCCAAAGGATTTTTATCAAGCAAAAAAAAGGTGAAAGAGTTGGGCCTTGGATGTAAAAAAATCCACTGCTGCCCCATAGGATGTATGTTGTATTACAAGGATGATGCTGAGCTGACCAACTGTAAATTTTGCGGACATGACAGATATAAAGTTGTGAGGATTGGAAGGAAAATGACCCGTCAGGTATTAAGCAAGATGACATACTTTCCTCTCGTGCCCGGACTTCGTAGATTGTATGCATCGTAACAAACAAACATGCTCACATGAGATGGCACCGGGAGCATCACAAGGATGAAAACTTTGTGACGCATCCATCCGATGCCGAAGCTTGGCAAAAATTTGACGAGGCGAATCCTTCCTTTGCTAGGGATCCCCGCAATGTCCGTCTTGGTCTATGTTCGGATGGGTTCGCTCCTTTCGACAAGACGGCAGATTTATTCATGTTGGCCGTCATTGTGACACCGTACAACCTCCCACCTTCTATGTGCATGAGAAGAGAGTTTTTGTTTCTTAACGCGTTAATCCCCGGGCCATCCAACCCCAAAAAGAAGATAGATGACACCATGTTGTGGACAACCAAAATCCCACCGGGCTGCCTTAATGTGGACGATAAATGGTATGGTATGTTGAGTGGCTGGCAAACGTCTGGGAAGCTTGCATGCCCGATATGTCTTGAACAAAAGATGGGTTTTACCTTGGATTACAGTCACAAGGTCTGTTGGTTTGACAGGCACCGGCGATTCTTGCCCCCCGAGCATCCATATAGGAGGAATAAAAAAGACTTCATGCGGAGTGTGGTCGAACGCACAGATCAACCTCGTCGTTTAAGTGGCCAAGAAGTATGGGACAGGTCAAGTACATTCAAAGTGTTGAAGAGGGGCTGCCGTCCACCAACCTGAGGGATACGGTGTTGATCATCATTGGAACAAACGCAGCATATTTTGAGAGCTACCATATTGGAAAGATTAATTGTTAAGACACAATCTCGATGTCATGCATATTGAGATGTCAATATTGTGTTTTTGCAATATTCTCGTACACCGTGATGGACACCAAGGGCAAGACGAAGGACACATCAACGCAAGACTGGACATAGAAGTGATTTGCGAAAGGCCTGATTTGCATTTGGTGCAGAATGTCACGGGATGGACTTCCAAACCTAGAGCGCCGTACAATTCAACAAACAACAAAATTTAGAGTTGTTACAATGGGTTAAAGACTTGAAACTCCTGGACGGTTATGCATCAAACTTGAAAAGATGTGTCAACATGCACGACGCGAAGTTATTCGGATGAAGAGTCATGATTGTCATTTTTTTTTCCAGATATTGTTGCTGTGGGCCTTCAAAGCACTTCCGAAGCATATATGGTCTATTCTGACCGAATTTTCAATGTTCTTTAGAGAAATCTGTGCTTCTGAGGTTAATGTTGAAAAGTTACGGCACCTTGAGACGAGCATGCCAATAATGCTATGCAAATTAGAGATGGTGTTTCCTCCTAGCATGTTTGACTCAATGGAACATTTGTCTGTTCACTTGGCATACGAAGCAAAGGTAGGAGGGCCACAACAATATGGGTGGATGTATCCGTTTGAGAGATAATATATATTTATTTCACACTTTTATTAATTGACGGACATGATACTTTAGTTTATTAATACTCTCTCATTGTCCACTGTAGGTTTTTACGCACACTTAAGAAGAAGATAAAAACTTCAAGGTATGTTGAAGGATCTATCACGAGGCGTACCTAGTCGAAGAGGCGACAAAATTTGCGTCATACTACTATCCCCCGAAATGATATCAAGATGGAGAAGGGTACCTCGCAACGATGATGGCGGTGATACGAGCAAACAAAATTCAATATTTAATTTTCCAGGCTGAGTCTTGGGAAAACGTTGGAGGTCAACTTTGGAAGGGAACGATAAGAAAGTAGCGAAGTGGTACATTCTAAACAACCGTGAAGAGGTCGCCCGCATTTAAAGTAAGCTTTCTTTTGCTTTTTACCATTACGGTAAGTATTAAAATATTAACTTCATTTTTTTCCCGTACATGCTTACTTCTCTAATTGGGTCCGATCGTAAATCCTTTAATGTTGGATTCCGTAGTTGATCAATTCACGACCTTCGAGTTTCCTAAATGGTTTCAACGCTACTTCGTGTAAAATCCATAAGATCCAACCGAAGTTGCATGGAGTTTATCTCATGGAGCTGCAATAGTTGTTACCCTAAGGTGCAAAAAATATTTAATCAATGGGTATCGGTTTTATACTTGAAGCGAACGCAAGTACAGTATGTTGTAATTACGGTGTATGTTGTCGAGGTGGCCAAGGTGACGGGGTGGAGGCCGACTACTACAGGAAGTTAATTGACATAATTCAGCTGAATTACCCATGGGACAAAGTGGTGACCCTTTTTAAATGTGAGTGGTTTGATAATAGTCTGCGTGGGACAAAAGTGGACATATATGGAAATGTTGAGTTCCACTGGACAAGGAGATATACGGTTGGTTATGACCCATTTATCCTTGCTCAACATGCGGAACAAGTGTACTATACATTATACCCCACATCACGTCAAGGGTGGAAGGGAGTTATCAAAACCAAAGCACGAAATATTATACCCAAGTCCAAAGAGTCGGAAACAAATAATGGTATGACGGAACCGTTCCAAGCTGATGCGGAACATTTACAGCCCATATACATTGTCGACGACGATGTACCAAGCAATCTGTTCAATTCTGCTGCGGAGTTAGAGTTGATTCCTATCCAAATTGACGATGAGGAATCAGACGAAGAGGCAGACGAGATTTATTCTGATAGTGAATCTGAGTTCGATGATTATGAGACTTCGTGAGGAAGCCACGGAGGCCGAGGTCAAGAAGAGGAATCGTCCGATTGATTTGTGTTAGTTCTTTGTTTATGACGATATATTATACTAGATATATCCTAATTTTCCAATGTGATATTAATTAAATTTCTTAAATTTATAAACATTTTGATATAATGTTTATGAGTGTTCGTAGATGGAGCATACAAGAGGGCATTCGTAGTGGACGTAGTGGTGGTCGCTCCCAGCCTCGTCCTATTAGAGGGGGTAGGGCCACGCCATCTGCCCCTTCTATAGGCAGAGGGCTCGGGGGTTCCCTAGAGTTGCCGCCACTTGATCATCTGTCATCTCCACCGTCGGTTTATTTGTCATCTTCACCGTCGGTTCATTTGTCATCGTCACCGTCTACCGCCTCTGATCCACAAAGAAGGGCAACAACAGTTTTACTTTACGATTTCGATTAATTTACATATGTTTAGTTTTCTTGAACCATCTATGTACAAATATCTTCAATAGTTCACGTTCGTTCCTTTAGCCCACTGGGTCGCCTCAGAGCCACGTTGGGGAATAAGGTAGTTCCTCCGATACACCCATCTGGGGAATGGTAGATCCTGCGACATGGAAGCTTTGGGTCT
This sequence comes from Acacia acuminata, assembly GCA_019022655.1. NCBI lineage: Eukaryota > Viridiplantae > Streptophyta > Magnoliopsida > Fabales > Fabaceae > Acacia > Acacia acuminata. The sequence continues at coordinate 2,261,470 of JAFJYI010000102.1, read as the reverse complement.
GTCCTGGAGGTGAGCACGAGTAAGTCATGTAAAGTTACCAGTAATGTTACAATTTTCTACCTTTAGTTGGTATGCTAATATTTGCATCTCGTCCTCTCGTCTTCGATTTTACCCTTATAATGAGGTTGCGGATTGGATCTCACGTCAAATATTCTCGTAATTTCAATCGGCCTTGGGGCGGTTGGACACGATCCTAAGGTGAATCGGGATCGTTGGTTCGAAGAGTTCTTGGTAAGTTGTGTGTTTTATCATCAAGCGCTTTTAAAATTTAGAGCACTAATTGTTCATTATTGATTTGCGAATCGGTATAGCACATTGCCTAAACATCGTGAAGATCCGAAAAAAGCTTATAACTACAAAGGAGGCCGGTGGTTGATCGAGAGGTGTTATAAGTTGAGAAGGCAAAGAGGCAAGCAAAATTGGATTCAACCGGACACCGCAGAGGAATTAATTCAACAATGGACCAACGATCCGAAGTTTCTCAACAAAAGTGAGAAAAATAAGCAAAATAGGGCCAAAATGGAAGGACCGTCATATGTTGGCGGATCCATTCCATTTAGTGAGCATCGACGCAAAATTGTGAGTAGACATTATTTTCTATTTAAGTATTCAATATTTTGTAGGTCATCATTTGTATTTGCGGGAAGAGTCCGGGAAGTTCCCGCAAAGTCACTTGATTGGGCTACCTCTGAGCGAACCCATTCCCAGCATTCTAAAGGGAGTGAGAGGCGCTGGATTAATAACAAGGCGAAGCAAATAGCGGTGAGACATTTATTGCATATTATTTGTTTCATGCAACACCATATTTATTTCATTTCACATGCCTTATTTCTCCTGTATTTTTGTGCTTGTAGGAAACCTTTCAGAAGCTGTCGCAGGATAGAGACTCGCAGAGTGGGGCCGACCCCGCATCGTCTCAGTCCGACAACGAGAATCTCTTCTTTCAGGCTGCAGGAGGATTTGACAAGAAAGGGAGAGTCTTCGGGGTAGGTGCCTCTGCTAGCCGACTGAAGCAAACGAAGCGCTCCTTATCTGGCACTGAAGGTGTTTCTGTAGGTATACGTTATACATTTGCTACTAATTGTTACATTTTCATTCATTTGTCCATTTAAATGATGTTCAAAAAATAAATGTATTTCGTAATATTTTTTGCAGATGAGATAAAAAAGATGAAGGCATTGGTGGAGGAGCTTAACCGCACACGACAAAGAAATGACTCGAGAACGAGGAGATGATGATGCGGCAAAAACGACTTCGGGAGCGGGAGATGATGAAGCGACGATGACTCTAGAAGCGGGAGATGATCAAGCGGCGGATGCTCCAGAACGAGGAGATGATGAGGCAAAGCAGATGCTCCAGAACGGGAGATGACGATGCAATGGATGAGTCAACAAACGGAGATGATGAACCATATGCGGCTTCAACTTAAGTCCCTAATGAAAGACAAGGGTGCGGAGCCGCCTCCTCGATTGTGGTGATGGTGATGACGACGATGATGATGATGATGTCATTTTTAGACTATACTTTAGTAGATTTTTGTTTTAAACAATATTATTTATATTTTATTTTATCTATGTAAACTATTTCTGATTGTTATTTTAATCATATACAGTTTTACTATTATATTTTTAAATTTTAAATGCCATTTTTAAATGTTTTTAATTATTTTTTCAAAAAAATATTAAAAACAAAATTTGCAATGGGAATAAACATTTTTTAAAAAATAAAAATAATTATTTTATAAAAAAATGATTATTTTTAGCAACGGAATTAAAAATCCGTCACTAATATAAAAAAACCAAAAATATAAAAAATTTAAAATAATGATTTGCGATCCGTCGCAAATTTGCGACGGAATTTCGTTTTCCATCACAATTGTGACGACATTTTTTGCGACGGACTGTTTCCGTCACTAATTCTGTCGAGAATACGTTTTTGCGACGGAAATACCCTTTTTTGCGACGGATTTTTTCCATCGCAAAAACTGATTTTTTTGGTAGTGTTGTATGACAGTAAAGAGTTATAAAGCAATAGATAGTCATTCAAACCTATATGCTGGAAACATAAGAGATAAGGGAAGAGAATATGCAAACTGAGATTTATACTAGTTCGGCCCAATCCTTGACCTACGTCCAGTCCCCAAGCTCCACTTGAGATTTTCAATCCACTATCCTCTTGTTTAATCTGGGCACAAGAGAAGCCTTTACAATCCCACAAGTTCACTCAAGCACTTGTGAAGCCAAATCTCTCACTGAGATACTCCCCCTTACTCAATGCAAGGTTACAATCTGTTTCCCTCTCAAGATCACCCAATCTTGAGTAACTCTCAGATAATGAGATAGAATGTTTATAATGAATCTTCTCTCTCAGAAGTGAATAAGATAAACACTGAAGTGCATTGCAAATAATTTCACTCTCTATGCTAAGCTAAGTAAACATTGAAAAACAGAGAGTAAAAATATAAAAATCAAAGTATGAGCATTTTTAAGATGTAGGCTTGTGTCTCTAAGTTTTTTTGCTTGAATCTGTCTTCTTTTATAGGTAGAGATCAATATATGACCGTTGAGAAGATTCAATGACTGTTGGATAAAGAAATATAGCCGTTAGAAACTAGCCGTTAGAACTTTTGCACACTTTTGATGTTCAACCAAATCTGATATTTTGAAGGTTTGCTTCTAATCGTTCGTTGTAATCATCTCGAAACTCACTAAAAAAGTGGTTAAACATGTCTAGGAACATTAGAGATTAATCATAGGAAGTATTAAGATCAAACAAGAAGGTATTGCAAATTCGTCAGATTTGAAATTCTTAAGTCGCGAAGAAACCTGGAGGTTTTTCTCGAAACCTGGAGGTTTTCAAAACCGAGAGAAAAGTCGTTTGCTCTCTCGTTTGCCCAAACCTGGAGGTTTCTTTCAAAACTTGGAGGTTTCGTCAAAAGTGGAAATTCTGAGTTTTTGCCCCAAACAAAACCTGGAGGTTTTTCTGAAACCTGGAGGTTTTCAAAAACCAGAGAAAATTTGTTTGCTTTCTGGATGCCAGAAACCTGGAGGTTTTCACTTAAATCTGAAAATTTTGAGAAAGCACCATTTGAGCTCAAACCTGGAGGTTTCCCATAAACCTGGAGGTTTTGCTTTGTTCAGAAAACTTGGAAAATTCTTGGCCAATTTCAAACTCAAGTTTACATGTCCAAGCTCGAGGTAAGAATACAATGCAAGAAGAATCAGCTCCAAACTCATTGCATTATGTCCGTTATGATCGATGAATGAAGGCTGTTCTTAACCAGCGTTTTTGCAACATCCTGAGCTGACTGTCAACTTTCGAGGGACATATCTCCTTGTTCTGAACTGATTTTTGGTCCATTCAAGTCTTGATGGAAATCTCTATGAGTCTACTTTCATATGCCACCAATTTTAGCTCAATCCGATTTGTAGTTTGTGAGTTACATTCAAACTACCGAAGGTGGGTCTGGACTGTGACGTTGATTCTTGTGGCAACTTGTAAAAATCATAGCTCCTTGATCTAAACTCCTTTGGGTTTGAATTTTATATCAAAATGATGCATTGGGAGTCTAGTTTCATATTCCACTGGTTTCACCTCAATCCGATCTCTGGTTTGGGAGATATCATCAAATTACAGGACCTTGCCCGAGCTAAACGTGAAACAGAGAAGACCAGAGTTGCTGATCAGTGCTGAAACCTCGAGGTTTTGCTTGAAACCTCGAGGTTTTGCTTGAAACCTCGAGTTTTGATGTGAAACCTTGAGGTTTCTTAGTCCAGAGGCGCCATAGATGCTGAAGACACTCAAACCTCGAGGTTTGTATTCAAACCTCGAGTTTTCTCGTCCTAAACCTTATATTTGCTTGTTTTAACTCTGAATTGACTCATTCTAACTTCCATATGATCTTGGAGCCTTTTAGCATCAATATAAGAACTTGAATAACTATTTTTCTCATTCCATTCAACAAGTTCTTCCTTCTTTAATCTCTCATCTTGATTATTCTTCATAATCCAACTCTTTCTTTCTTCTCTTCTCTTGATCATTCTTTGTCATAACCAACTTGGACTCATCATTCTTAGCAAGTTATACCTTCTTCAATATCTCCTCTTCTTCTTGATTAACCTCTATAATTCAACTTGAACTAATCTACATTAAACATAGTAGTTAGTCAATGTAGGAGATAACTATATTACTCAATATATTACTCAATCTTTTTGCTTTCAATAATGGCATCCATATAAGACATCATCAAAACTAATCATAACTAACAGACAAAATTATACTTACTAGGTACTTCTTTTTACCTGGCTATGGTCATTGAATTTTGAGTTAATATCATGTAGTTTTATCATTGGGTAATGGAGGGCTCCCAAAGTTAGTTGCTGAGAGAAACATTAGGCAGCTTTGTCAGTGAAAAGGATTAAGCAATGTGTTTATAGATTAAATTGACTAATTTATAATTTAAAATATACAATCAAAGTGCTACTATAAATATACCATTATACGACATAATTAATAATGAAAATGTAATGCTATATTATCAAAGCACAAGCCTGATTAGGGTAATAAAACATTGTTGTTATCAAATACAAATTGATAAGCTAAACTTTAAAACAACATAATGGCTTTTGACTAATTTCAACTGATGATTTAATTATTAATTCTCATCATCATTTGCAACCTAACTTGGACTACTATGAGTTTGATCCGCTGGAGTTAGAACTTTTATCCACTAAAACCCTTTCATTTGGATATAGAGAGGGTTTTGCACTACAAAAAAACAGTCACTTTGTTGCAGTTCATTTGTAGTGGTTAAAAAACACCACTAATAATATTAGAATCTATAGCTATTTAACCCAAAATTGCTATAAATGTACAACAGGATGACTCGCGTCAAGTGAACGACTGATGCTACTAAAAGTTAACTAAGCACCATAAGTGTTCGGGTCATGAAAATAGTAAGTGGTAAATCAAGGTCATCCCACAGAGACTCAGTCCAGCTAGTAATCAGGTGTTAAATTTCCTTTTTCGTTTAAGTTGAATAAATCAGAATTGTTTTATATAATAAAAATAAATAAATGCAATAAGAACAAGAAATTAATAATATCAAGAACTTTCACAGAGAATAAATTCAAATATCAAGAAGTACAACCTAGAGTCACCAATTCCTTGTTTGTTTATTAGATTTTATCCTCACTAAATTAATCCTAATTTAACTTAATCAGCTAATCTAGAGTATTAATGTTTATAAATACATGTCGGCACTAGTGCAAAAAAGGGCTTTAAGACCGCCTCATTTATAGCGGAGATGCGACGCCTTGGTCTTAAAGGAATGACCGGTGGCAGCCCGTAAATATAAAGAACTTTTTGGACCGGATCATATATTCATGGGTCTTAAATATATAATTCAGATCGGACAAACAAACAACCGGTCTTAAAAATGTTATTAAAAAAATTCAAATTTCAATTACTTTATGGAGAAATCTCATACAAACTCGTACTTATATTTTCTCGTCCAACATAATAAGGAAAAATTTAAATATAAAATTCCAAAATTTTTAAGACCGCACATACGTAATAGGCGGTCTTACAAGTTATCCTTTTAAGACGGACATATAATCCTACGGTCACAAAAAATTAATTAATTTTAAGACCGGACTTTTATAATGACAGATCTTAAAGGTTAACTTTTAAGACCGTCTTATAATTGTGGCGGTTAGTACCTCGATATTGAAGAAAATTAAACAAATAATTAATTACCTTTAAGACTGGACTTCAATATGACCGGTCTTGATTTTAATATTAAGACCGGACGTTATTTTTTGTCCGGTCTTAAAGATGAAGCGCCAAATAACATTTCTTCGCGAAATCTTTTGTTACTCTCACCGAAGAACCTCTCGTTCCCATTGCGAAACCCTTCTTGTTGCATTACCTCTCTTCCTCGCCCACGTATGATAGCCTCTGTTAGTCTCTCATTTGCTCAGGCGTTCCTCTCTTCCTATCTCGAAAATGAACGATGAAAACGATTCTAATCGTGTTCCGGAACGCCAGTTACTGGTGTGAGTCAGAACGAACCCTCTTCATCTCACAATGAGCCTCGTAACCGCCTTGCACGCCGTGGTAGAAGAGGCACACGAATGATGGATGTAACCCTAAGTCGGACTTCTGGGTCAAGACTCGAGATTCAGCTTTGATGAAAAGTTGGAACCTTTCGGTCCTAATAAAAGCAAATATACTAGTTTTGTCGGCTATCTTGCACGCAAAGAAGGTTAGCATCTTGACAGATGAGTGGAAAAATGTCGACTTTGGCAATGTAAAGCAACCTATTTGGGACACTATCCGGCTTACATACACTGTCCCTGACTCTCAGAAGTTGAAAGACAAGACATTGTCTTATTGTGCTGATCGGTGGAGGAAGTTTAAGACCTTTCTCACTAACAAGTATATTTTTGCCGAGGTTCAGCCTGACCAACATCCTTGGGACAAGTACACATTTATTGATGAACAAACTTGGCAACAATTTGTTCAACAAGCGACCACTCCCGAAGCTCGGTGAGTTTATATTTAGTTTTTTTTTGCCCTTTTGTTTGCTTATTAACCTGTGCGATATGTGAATGTTATTGTGTTCATCTAATCCCGTTAGTTAAATGGTTTGGTGTGTGAATAGAAGTATACATTTCCCGCCTTTGTCTATGCAAGTCGATATGTAAACCCCGAAAAGGTAAAATATTAAGAAGGTAATTAGGGAAATAACAATGGCATAAGAGTCAAGCCATTATTATAATCTTAGTTCTGTTATAGTAGGTAGTGGTTAGACATTGCTGTTAGTTAGTTAGTATGTTAACTGTGGAATGGTTTCGGTGCAAGCTGTTATTGGGCCTTAAGAGTCAAGCCTCTAACTATATATAAGATGTTAGTCTAATATGTGTAGGAACTAGTTATGATGAATGAATGAATTGAGTGAGTTGGCAGCAATTCTGCAACTCCCTTTCCTCTGCCTCTCCCAATTTCTTCTACAATTCTACATCTTCCTTAAATAAAATGTTGAAACTTGATGAAGTGAATCTGACTAATGTTTGATGTTCATATCAAGCAGAAGTTGTCTAATTTCTGTTAGTAATATGGCTGGAATTCATAATTAATAGTTGTTTTCAATTCTGATTCACAGAAAAGAAGGGAACAAGCACAAGAGATAGGGAGAAAGAATGACTACCCGCATAGGGCTTCTCGCGGGATATGAAATGGCCGAAAAAGAATTGATGGCGGCCAAGCGGAAGAGATTGGAAGATGAAGCAATCCAATCCTTCGTCGTAGTTGTAAAAACCGTAGGGTCATATGTCTTTGAAACGCAAGTAAAAAACTGTCTTGAGCGTAAACGGTAGAAACTCCGCTCAAACATGTAAAAACTGTAAAAACTTACGTTTTTACGGTTTTCCTGTTTTTTACTTTAACAAAAAAAGAAAGGATGAAAAGTTTTGTTTTTTGTTTTTTTTTTTGCCCGAAAAAAGGATGAAAAGTTGAAAACCCTATTTCCATCGTGCATTTTGGACTTGGGATTACTGGAGAGTGAAGACTGGATCGTTATATATAGTTTTTAACGTATTTCTATAATTATAAACTTAAATTTTTAACATAATTTTTTTTTATGTTTTATGTTTTATACAAGAATATGACTTATATATTTTAAATATGAAGCTGTTCATTAAATTTTGAGTAGTAATTTATGATTTTTTTTCCCATGTATTTGTGTGTGTATATATATATATAATTTTGAGCTTTGACCTTAAATAGTAGAAAGTAGAAACTTTACGTTTTGTGTCGTTTCTACGATTTACGTTTCTACCACCCCCTTCCGTGTTTACGTAGAAAGTCAATTTTGACAACATTGACAGCACCTCTCTCCTTGTCGGAGATTAAACAAGAAAATAATGAATAGAGGAAAACGTTGCTACTCCTCTGTTTCTAGACTTCGATCGCGGCGTTACCATACTCTCTTTGGGTTTGCACAGTGCTTGGAGGCCGGCCCTCGTTCAGCTCTCGGACAAAGATGCTCCAACTCCCAAAGAAGATGGTTCACTATGTTCGTGTGTGGCCTATGCTCCTCTCTCTGCTTTTTTCTTTTGCTCTCCCCAAGACCAATGATCAACAGTAACTCCCCGTGAAAAATAGCCGCCTCCTCTATCGCTCTTCGTTTTGTTTTTTTAGGTCTCTAGCCGATTTCCCAAACGTTGTGGTTTCTGCCTCTTAGAAAAAGAAAAGAAAACAATTCAAATAAAAAGTCAAATCTTTTTTTCTCTCTCTTTTTAATTGTTTTATTTGAACTAAACTATTTCTATTTAAATTTGAAAACTATGGTATTTACAATGAAATCCCTCAAATAACACACCACTTTGATTTGATCTTATAATAATATAATCTCAGAAATCTCTCAAAATTGCATAGATAACTCTCCAAATATCTTCAAAATATACTTTAAAATACACAAAAATTGGAGAGTTGTTAAGGATCTTTATAGCGGTTTTCACAGAATAACCGCTACAAAATATAGCATCAAATTTTTTGCGGTTTATATACACAAACCGTTACAAAATGTGGTCTCAGCTAGGCACCTGACACTACAAAACAATTGAATTTTAAGGTACTTTCAGTGGCAACATCAAATATGATTGTCGCTAATACTTTAGGCAGCGACATTAAGTAGACAATCATGTCGCCACTGAAAGTACATTGGAAAGCGCCAAAACAAATGTCACCGTTGAAAGTGGGATAATGTCGGTGTAGAAATATGTATCAGCGGCGAAAATTGTGTCACTGCAATAACATGAATCAGCTACAATATTTGTCACCACCAAAAGTTATAGTCTTTTTAATGTAAATTGCTAAAATTAAAACCTCTATTGTATTGATAAATATCAAAAGTAATTTTAAACTAACAATATATTAATTAGTAATGATAATAACACAATTCTTCAAAATTAACATCAAGTATTTAAATTTTCTAAACAAGGTCTAAAGATTGTCCTATGAAGAAGGACTAGCTGGGGGTGCAGGCTGTCCAATAATGATTTGCCATTTCACATAATTTTCGCTTCTAACTTGTTAGGACTTCAGGGTTGTAATTTGCAACTTTAACATCAGAAGTGCGTGAGAAGCCTTTTATTAATTTTGAAACATGATTCTGGAAACTTTGAAGATGGCCACTACTATGCTCATCTTTAGATGAAAATACTACAGATGGCCTTGGGGAATGAACAATAGTTGCAGCAGCAGCAACGGCTCTTGCCACATCCTCTGTTGTCTGCGCAAAAAATGAAGAGGCCCAACTGGGACTGCCCGAATCTTCATCCTTTGCCATTCTAAATAATTGTGCCTACCTAAACATAATGAAGTAGAACTCAGATAAGTAAGATTGTCATCAAAGCAACAATATTTCAAAGAGGGCAACAGCCAGAATTAAAGCTAACTGACATATCAAATCTATCATGAATGTATATAACATTTAAATATGTCAAAACTTAGGGAAGGCTATGAACACGAGTACCAACAAGACAACAGGTCACACACTCAAGGCCCAGAAATTGTATCAAATAAAAAAAGAAGAGTTTTAGTGCTAACAATTTAGATTTATGTTGTTCAATTACTCTTGAAGACAGGAGATTGAATTCATTATAAACGTCTGTAGTTATCATCTATCCAAGCTAATTCCAAAGGTATTTGCGCCATCTGAACAGAACTTATAATATATGATAAACAAGAAAGCAAAGTGAATTTTTTTATTTATTAAAAAAACTAATACTTGGTCTGATGTCCCATCACTTCTAACTCCCTTTTTCTCCTTACTCTTCTAAAAAACTGTAAATCTAGAAGAGCTTCCACATAAAACTTAGGATAAACAAAGAAATACAAGTACAACTTTCTTTTTAGCTCAAAAATAAAGTATCCGATGCCAAACTATCTTCATAGGATGCATCAGTCAACCATCTTCTGTTCATTTTTTACTCTCTTCTGCACTAGCTCCGATGTTGTGGGGGGGGGGGGGGGGAAGCAAAAGAAAAGAAATGCTTGTAGACAAGATGCAACAACAGGAAGACCCAAAACTAGCACAATACCATGTAATCAAAGCATCCCGTAATGACATCCCAAACTACGTAAAAGTACCCAAAAACAAAAGGAAAAATGGGGAAGTAATAAAGAAGAAAGTGCACGAGCAAAAAATAAAAATAAAGAAGAAACTGCCCCCACAAAAACTTAAAGTGGAAATTTTGAAGTAACAATGAATCTGACCTCTTACACATGTCTTTTTTGTGATCCAAATCGTTGTCTTCCCAGACTCTTTTTTCAACATAGTCTTTACAATTCATCCATTTATCCTTTAGAGTTTGTTGGGTGGAGTGAAAATGTTACTTTCTTTGATTGTTATCCAACTGGGTCGAGACAGCCAAAGACGGAGCTTGGAATAAATATTTAGGGGAACCAAATGTATACTCATTAACTAATTGAAAAAAAATATTTGGGGAACCAAATGTATAATAAAAGTATTTTAACAATTCTAATATATAAGATAACATATACTTTTACATTATATTAAATTTTAAGAAAAAAATTCTGAACAACCAACAGAGCTCATCACTTCTCATTCATTCATTGCCTCCCAAATCATCACTCAAAGTTCAACCATGATCCCGTTATTACTAATCAGCAAATGCAAACTAACAGAGCTCCAATCAGCCCCAAATGGGCCCCACTTTATTCCCAAGAAAAATTAGATTCTCTCTTTCCTCTTCTTCTTGAGTTTCTCCTTCTCTCTCACACGTTTTTTTAGTTTATTTATTATTATCCTTTTTACTAACCTTTCCCTCAAAGATAAAAGACAGAATAAAGAAAAAGATTATATTCCCAAGTTGATCAACTTCTTCTATTCTCGCTCCTAGCCCATATGCCCACATTCAACCCTTCGGGTAGAATAGTCAGCGGAACAGTCCATCCTCAATCTCCTTTGTCATTTTTCTTCTTTTTTTTTTTTTTTTTTTTTTTTAAAAAAAAAATTCTTTAGCTTCTTATTCTTCTTGGATCCTATCTGTGCTTTCTTCAGCTTCCCATTTTTTCTTTCCCATTGAAAAAATTCATCTTTTTTCACTTATGGGTATGGCTCAGCCTGTAGCTATTTGCAGCTTATAGTCTTTATATATAGAAACAGAGTGAGCTGAACAAGGAAACTGACCTGGTTACAATGGCTATGGGTTTTCTTTCTCTGTTCATGTTCTTCTTCTCCTTTGTTTCTGTGTCAAGTAAGTCCTGTTTTTAAATTTTATTCTCAAAATCGTTGATCTAGTGATCTGAGTTTGTTCATTTTGGGTTTGTGTATAACCCATTTTGGTTTTACAGGTGCAGAATTCTCGAGCATTCCAAGGATCAACTGTGGTCAAGTAAGGAACAATCTGCCGTCGCTATTGAAATCGGTGAAGCTCATCAAATCTCTCAAAGCCAAACGCGTCAAAATCTACGATGCAAACCCAGAAATCCTCAAATATTTTTAAATTTTTGAGGGGGGCCTTCTCCAAGAAGCTCCGTCTCTGGAGACACCTGAGAAATATAAACAACCTACTCCCTATGCAATTAAACACATTTATCAGAAAAGGTAAAAGTGGAAAAAACACTACTAGAAAACAGCTGATTAGCGACGGAATTTTTTCCGTCACAAATTTAGGGGTATTTGCGATGGAATTCAAATTCCGTCGCAACTTCCCTTTTGGGTTTTGCTACGGAATTTGAATTCCGTAGGAAAACTAAGCTTTTTGCTACGGAATTTGAATTCCCTTGCAAATACCTTTTTGGGTTTTGCTACAGAATTTGAATTCCGTCGCAAAACTAAGCTTTTTGCTACGGAATTTGAATTCCCTCGCAAATCCCTTTTTGGGTTTTGCTACGGAATTTGAATTCCATAGCAAAACTAAGCTTTTTGCGACGGAATTTTAATTCCATCGCAAATTCCCTTTTGGGTTTTGCTACAAAATTTGAATTCTGTCGCAAAACTAAGCTTTTTGCTACGGAATTGAAATTCCCTCGCAAATACCTTTTTGGGTTTTGCTACGGAATTTGAATTCCGTCGCAAAACTAAGCTTTTTGCTATGGAATTTGAATTCCCTCGCAAATCCCTTTTTGGGTTTTGCTACGGAATTTGTATTCCGTCGCAAAACTAAGCTTTTTGCTACGGAATTTGTATTTCGTTGCAAAACTAAGCTTTTTGCTATAGAATTTTACTTCCGTCACAAATCCCTTTTTGGGTTTTGCTACGTAATTCAAATTCCGTAGCAAAAAGTTTAGTTTTGAGACGGAATTCAAATTCCGTAGCAAAACCCAAAAAGGGATTTGCGACGGAAGTAAAATTCCATAGCAAAAAGCTTAGTTTTGCGACGGAATTCAAATTTTGTAGCAAAACCCAAAAAAGTATTTGCGAGGGAATTCAAATTCTGTAGCAAAAGGCTTAGTTTTGCGACGGAATTCAAATTCCGTAGCAAAACCCAGAAAAGGATTTGCCACGGAATTACAATTCCGTCCCAAAAAGCATAGTTTTGCTACGGAATTTGAATTCTGTCGCAAATCTTTACATATATTTCATTTGCTCTCGATCCATTCAGTTATCCTGCGTTGCCTCTTCCTTCTCTCTCATTCTCCCATCTCCTCGTCGCCTTCGTCTCCTTTTGCTCGTCCCGGCGAGTTTCCGGCGTCGTCTCCCTCTGCTCCACTCGTCTCCTCCTCCTCTTCCCTTACCGATCATCGCCTGCACTTCCATTTCCGTAACCTACCTCTCTTCTCTCTTTTTGTTGCACCACTGTGTGGAAAGATCTGATTTTTTTTTTTTTTTTGATTATTTTCTTGTAGTATTTAAGATCTATGAATATTACAATGATAAATTTTATGCTATGTATAAATGATATACACAATGGTTTCAAGAATTGTAGTTAATCCTAATTTTAATTAGTTGCAAAATATTATATATGTAGAGTTTTGGCTTACATTTTAATCTTTGGTGATAATATTAAATAATCTCATTATTTATTTTCCTAAAAAGAAGGTGTTTGTGATGACTCATTAGTCATTAGGTGTTATTTACAAGAGATGATTTTCATTCAAGTTGGTTTTTTTAATCACTATTGTGGCTCTTCTCTCATTAATGCTTTTATTTAATCAGGTCTTAATAAGTAGCAGCGGATTTCAAGGTTACTATACATGTTTTTTTTATTTCATAATTTTCTATATTTTTAATGTAATTTTTATATTTTTTAATAATTTCTGATTGTTATTTTATATTTTTATGATATATAAGTTTTTTTAATTATTTTTTTTCAACAAAATTAAAAAAAAAAAAAAAAAAAAAATTGAAATTTGCGACGGAATTCAAATTACGTCGCAAATTTTGAAATTTGCGATGGATTTTCCCTTTTCCGTCGCAATTGCGACACGGTTTTTTGCGACGGACGAAATCCGTCGCAAACGCATTTTGCTACAGAAAAAGGCTTTTTTGCTACGGAATTTTTTTGTAGCAAAAATTGATTTTTTTTTTTTTTTGTAGTGAAATTTACATTTTATGACATCAAATGGTTTAACTGTCATTTCTTGTTTCCCGTAATATGATTGAAGTGCCCTATATTGTAGACTGGAGGGAGTATTTGGCATACAACTAGTTGGCTTCTAGAGATTTTTTTTTCCTAAAAACATAAAAGATTTTTTTTTTCAAATGTTCTTCAACTCGTGTGCTTGTTATGTACAAGTTATCAAAGAACCCAGGTAAAAAGTCCACAATACAACTTATTTATTAAAAATACTATTGGTTTTGTTTTTTTTACACTGATTCCCTTTTTTCCCTAGCCACATGCCTCCTTCTATTGGAGGCAATCTTATTCAAAGCATGACCGAGTACTAAATGTGGGCACCTTTTCCAATGAGAATTCAAATCATTTATATGATTTTTATATTAATTCATCACGTTGTGATCTAGAATCAACACCCATTGGTTACACTGGTTTCTTTTTTACTCAATGTAAAATCCTTTAGTGAAAAAAGTACTACCTCTGGTCCATAATATATATAATATCGACTTTGTAATTCAAATAGAACAACGGAGTGAATCTTTTGTAAAGGACCGAAGATAATACTAATAAATGATTACTTCTATGTATATTCAGATAGTCATGTTCTTGTCACTAACCATTTATATGATGTTTATTGGGAAAAAAATTAAAACTGTTCCAGGACTGTTCCAAATACCAAGGAAGGGAATAGACGATCACCACGGACGCGGATTTTAATCTAACAAATGCTGCAATCAAATTGGGAATAATTACTAGAAGAGGTGTTGTGCCATACATCATAGTCAGATTTTCCATTGGTATCATATTCTTATCCATTTTGTTGATTTATGGATACCATAGAAGGCACATGTCAATGTTCGAAAACATCGAAGATTTCATAAGACTTCATAACCTTATTCCAATAAGGCATTCCTATAAGGATTTGAAGACAATTACAAAAGGTTTCAACATTAAGTTAGGTGAAGGAGGCTTTGGCACTATGTACAAGGGGAAATTAAGGAGTGGATATGATGTTGCTATCAAAATGTTGGGGAAATCAAAAGCTAATGGCCAAGACTTCATCAGTGAAGTGGCAACTATTGGGAGGATTCACCATGTTAATGTGGTACACCTTGTTGGATTTTGTGTGGAAGGAACAAAGCGAGCTCTTGTCTATGAATTCATGTCTAAGGATCATTGGATAAATATATTTTTTTCTAAACAAGAAAGCATTTCCTTAAGTTATCACAAGATATATGAGATATCGTAAGGACTTGTGGGATTGATTACCTTCATCATCGATGTGATATGCAAATATTGCATTTTGATATCAAGCCCCATAACATTCTTCTTGATGACAACTTCATTCCAAAAATTTCAGATTTCGGACTATAGTAGCTAGTAGCAAGATTATATCATGTTGATGATAGTATTGTAACTTTAACTACAGTAAAAGGAACAATAGGGTATATGGCTCTAGAATTGTTCTACAAGAATATTGGAAGAGTGTCTTATAAGGCTTATATTATAAGCTTTGGAATGCTTTTGATGGAAATGGCCAGTTGAAGGAGGAATTTGAATTTCAAGTCAACTTTACTTTCCTTTGTGGATTTATGACCAATTTGATGAAGAAAAAGATATAGAAATGGAAGATTTGACAGAAGAGGATAAGAATTTAGTAAAGAAAATGTTCATAGTGGCACTATATTGTATACAATTAAAGCCTAGTGATCGCCCTTCAATGACTAAAATAATAGAGATGCTAGAAGCAGAGGATGTTTCAAGTCTTGAAATGCCTCCAAAACCTTCTTTATATCCTAATGAACAAGTTTTGGTGAATGATGGATCCTCATCTAGCCAAGCAACATCCGCTATCTCTATACATTATTCTCCGAGTAGGTCAGGTGAAGGCACAAGTTGTAGGACATGAAACTTTGCAATGGAAGGATGTCAAAGCTGGTACGTATCTTAACAAATTTCGCTTATCAATCAGTATTTGAACAATACTTAGTTATTGCATTTATTTGGATTTTTGTGTAATAATTTAGAATCCTATTTTCATTTTCTTATAACGATGTAATAATAAATATGTGAAGATCGGAGCACTTATTTTCTTGCAAGTTCATATATAATCAATTAATCATAAAACATCTATTATGTACGAAATATGTCATTGCAAGTTCATTAATGTCACAATACTCTAACGCAATAGATGAATAATCAAGGAAACCCAATTGATGTGGAACCCGTTACAACACACTGCTGGGTTTTGGCCTCCCATCCTATGTAAAGAAATGTCCAAATTTGAATTTTTCAATTTCACGTATTTGCATTTATCATACACAGTTACATTTCTTCTTTTTTTTTTTTTTTTTTTAATACTTGACATTACTAACATCTATATCTATCAATGTTGGTGGCTCCTTTCTAGACTTGGACCATCTCATAATCTGTATTATTTGCACTATTTTATTATAATAACTAGCAAAGTTATGTGGGGAGTTAGATTGAGATTGTAAAGAAACAAAGCAACTTGGAGATGCTAGACCATTTGCAAGATCTATAAGCTACAAAATGAATAATTAAGCTACTCAGGTTTGGTTCTCATATCTTGTTTTGAACCTAAATTTCTTCTTCATTTAATATCAAAATGCTCTGCAGAAAAATTCAACCTAAATTAACAAAAGATACAGTATTTTATTAACTGATAATTTAGAATAATATTTTTGCTTCCCATGTATCTCAGAATCTGCTGAGAAATTATTTGCATGCCGAAATCAATACCATGACAGAAAATTTGGCATGAATAACAAGTCAAATGTGAATGAAATGAAATGTTTTCAATTTCAGCAATACAGTTTGTATTTTTTTTTTTAAAAAAAAAAAATTAGAAAAAAGAGAAAACTAATTTGATAATTTTCAGCCTCTTGTGAAGTTGAGTTCTGGAACTTGAATTTTCTTTTTTATCTTAAGAAAAATCTGTAGACATACAAAATCTAAGTAGAAAGAGATTAAAAAAAAAAATCTTTGAAAGTTATTGTAGGTTGTAAAAAACCTTCTCACTAGACAACGATGTGGAAAACAACTTTCTCTAATTTTTTTCACATGATATTGAAGTTTCATTGAAAACTCTACGAAATTAATGAACCCATTAGAATTATAGAAGCAAAGTTGGATAGTAAAGTCAAAAAGAAAAATTGATAGAAAGAGAATAAAAGGCGGTAAAAAAACATAGAAAGAAAGAAAATAATTCACTGCTTGTATTTGCTCCTAATTATCAGATTTTGCACAAGATCTATTAGTTATGGCATCCATGCCCCATACTTATTTATTATGAAGTAATAAAAACATTTTTGGATCAATTTGCATATTAATTACCAATTAGTCAATTATTTGCTTTAGAAGCAAAATCTGAGCTACAAGGCATTTCAATTATAAATGTTTTCCAAGTTGATGGATAACTTGTCCCCTATAATAGACCACAGGGATCAGAGCATGCACGCTAATTAAAATGCCATAGCATCAGAAAATGAGATTGAAAACAAAATTCTTGCTTTCTTTGGACTAGCATAAGAAAGGACGGGGAAACTTTGTTTCTCACTCCTTCATGTTTTCTTTATATGAGAGGCACGTAGTCATATTCACTTACGAGCTACTATTTCTCTAGTTCATAATATAAGAAGTTTTAGAAGTAAATTTCGTTTCAAAATATAAGAAATTGACGGGATAATTAATTTTTGTTTTCTACTTTTACCTTTATAGGAGAGGGAAAGAGGTGATAGATATTAAATATATATTTAAAAAATCACATTCTTTAATAAGGTTAAAATAGATAAATATTATTAATTTAAGACACATTAAATTATTTTACTTAGCATTTGATGGTTTGTACGAATTAATCAACATCTTATATTTTGAATCGGAGGGAGTGGATATATGGTCAACCAAGATATTCTTGTTACATTCACCTAATACAATCACCGATTAATGGCAAGCACATGACTAAGGGGACTACATATCTTTATGCATGGAGATGCTGACCTAAACAATTAAAAAAAAACGATAAGCACCCAATACTAAGAAGTTATAGTAATCAACCAAGACATATAGAATCAACTGTTGCTTTAGGTGGGCCCTATATTCCACATGGGTAACGGGGCAAACTATTCACACACTAGAAGCTGAACTCCTATGAACTTCACATTATATACTCACTGTCCTTTTCTAAGGTTAAAATAACTAATTCATGTAAATAAAAATTTGGTTAAAATTGGTTTAAAATAATAAATATGTAAAAACTGTAACTTATTTTTTTCCCCCAAAACACCCTAATTTATTGAGAGGGTGAGTGAGAGAAAATGAGTAGGAAAATATGAGATAGGCATATTTAATTAGGACTTAGCTTCTCTCCTATACTTCTCACTACTCCTTTTTCCTCATTAGGGGTAAACAAGAAAAAAATGGGGGAATGGGGGGGGGGGGGAACAAATTCAGTATATATATATATATTGAGAAAAGTATTTCTCCGGATTTGGAGATAGAGTTATCTCCAAAGACCCCTAAAACTAAATCGTTTTGAATTAATGAAAGGTATATTTGTACTTTTAGGTGAATTAATGAAGGGTACTTCCGTAATTTTGTACCATTCATTAATTCACCTAAAATTACAAACACACCATTTATTAATTCAAAACGATTTAGTTTTAGGGTCATTGGAGATAACTCTATCTCCCGTGACTGAAGAAATCATTAACCCATATATATTTGGTCAAAGTGAATAGTCATATTCACCTAAGGTATTCTCATTCACATTCGCTAAATACAATCACCCATTAACGACAATTAATTCAATGACTTAAGGGGACTACAAAGCTTTATAATAATGCTTACCTAAACCATGGTTTGTGAAACCGGACCGGACCGGCCGGTTCCCGGTCCGGCATTGAAACCGGTCCGGTTTAGGGCAAAACCAGTCCCGACCGGTGAATCCGTCGACCCGACCCAACCGGGTAACCCGGACAGGTTACAAGGGTCAACCTGGTTCCCTTTTTTTCCCTTAATTTTTTTTTTTAAAAAATGCAATCTGATTTGATCATTTGAAGCAACATATGATTATTTTACTACTGATCTAAAGTATTGAAATGATATATAGTATGTGAAATTTATATTGGTGTGATGAGAAATTAATTATTTTCCTTCTTTTATACCTCACCGGTCTAGCCCGGGTTGACTCCGGTCTGACCCACTAACCCTTAATCCAGTACCCCGACTGGTTCAGTCACCGGTCCGGGTTTCAGAACCTTGATATTCACCTAAGGTATTCTCATTCATATTCGCTAAATACAATCACCCATTAACGACAATTAATTCAATGACTTAAGGGGACTACAAAGCTTTATAATGATGCTTACCTAAACGATTCAAAAAATCAATCATGCTTAAACATTAAAATGTGCCACCCTAATACTTCCTCTAAGTACGATCTCTCTCTCCTTCGAGTCTTCAGATTCTCAGACCACTCACTCTCTTGCTCTCACCTTACCTTGTGTTTCAGAGGATATAAGTTGCAAATGGTATGGACACATAAAATTGCAAATAAGACTAAAATAGTTCATATAATCATAATATAGGAGCTGAGGATATAAGTTCCATATCTGAGGATAACAATTGCAGGCATGTGTGTGAGTGAGTGAGTGTGAAAGAGGATTACAAATTACAAAACGCTAAACTTAGAACACAATAACTTAATTTTGTGTTCTTACAAATGTCATGAAAATTTTTAAGGAATCTACCAACAGCTGTTGATTAAGGTGATAAGCAATTTAATTCATAAAAATAAGAAGAAAAGTCCGAATCTCGGGAAGCATAGTTGTTCAAAACGCCGTTGTGGCACACAGACAAATTTTGTTCACTTATACTTACAACTTTAACTACATTTATGGTTATGATAGCCGTAACCCCTAAAACGCCGTTGTGGCACACAGACAAATTTTGTTCAAGCATTTGGTGTACTTGAAGTGCAGGGATCCAGTGAGGGACGACTCAGCGGACCTGGATAGTACAGCTCCGTGCGCTGTGAATTGGGAAGGAGGAGGCCATGTTTATGCGGTGGCTGGAGACTTGTCGGCTAACCGGTTAAAATCTCATTGTCGTGTAAAATCGGTGACTACCATAGCCTCGTATTGGAAGTTATTGGTGCCTGGTGGAAGAATAAAGTCCTACGTACGCTGATATTCACTCAGTGCTTTCCTTTGGATTTGAGCTTTAATGGTGGCGACGAACTTGTGATGATCTTAATTTCCCAAGTCATCGTAGATGCTCTTTGGACTGTGACACGCTCAGTCTCTCGGATGCGTTTTACTATCCTGTTACAGTCCCATGGGAATAACGGGCGATGCCGGCGATCGATGGCGGAGCCATACTTGTTTTTATGGGGTCAAGTGAACCCATAAAAAATTTAAACAATATATAAAAAGTATAGGACTTTTACTTCGGTATATGTGATTAGAGTAGTTGGTTAAGTGTTTTCGGAATCGCCAAAGGTCCCGGCTTGAACTCGGCTCCCCGACCCTTATTCTTTTTTTTTTTTTTTCCCCAATCTTGTCTCGTCCATCGACCATCGCCATCTCTCAGACTCGACTCTCACCCTCGTTCCTCGTCCATCGCCATCTCTCAGACTCTCACCCTCGTTCCTCGTCCATCGCCAAATCTCTCAGACTCTCACCCTCGTGACCTCGTCCATGTCCGTCACGCCGTGTCTCCATCCCAACCCAAATCCAAATTGATCCCCAAATCTCTCAAATCGATCAGCCACTCCAAATCCCTCGTCCAAATCGATCCCCAAATCTCTCAAATCGATCCACGGTCCAAATCTCTCACCGTAATTGATCCCCAAATCGGTCCGTCTCTCACCCACGGCGCTCGTCGGTGAACTATGTGGCGTAAGTCGGTGAGTATTTTTCTTCTTGCATCCCATTTCAGTGAACTCCAAATTTCTTGTTGTTTTTCGGTGAACTCGTCCGAATGAATTTCTTCTTGGCGGTCGCCCTTTCGAAATTGATCGATTTCTAAAGGTCTCGAGCAAATGCAATGTTCGATCTGTTTACGCCTCGGCTTTGCAAGTAGTTCAAATTTCGATAGAGATTGGTACATTAGATGGAAGATTTGCAAAAATAGATATGGTCTTGGAACATAGGTTTAGTTTTGAGCTCAAGATCAAAATGGTAATAGAGAAATAGCTTTCTGTAGCCTTTGAACATTGGTTGTTGCTCTATGAATTTACTGCATGTTAAATTTGAATGGTTACATGATCTTTTGAGGAGATTGAGCTTTATGCCATGTTGATTACAATTAAGTAAATTGATCTATTCCGAGGTTGCGAATTCATTACAAATGAGTACATGTTGAAAAGAAGTGTCAAGAAAAGTAGCATGTTGAAAACTATTTTTATCGTTGGCTTAAATGATTAAAATGCGTTTATGATGGAAAAAATTGATGCCTTGACAACAATGCTTAAATTAATTTGATGCACTGAATTGAGCTGGAATGAATTATCTAATTGATCGGGGCACGTGAATTTGTGGCCGCAACTAGAAAAACTAGACCCGATGACTTATTGAACTCGCAATAGCCGGCTTTGGAACGGGTGCTATTCTAGGTCGTTTGCAAGGTTCTATTCTCGCTACTCCTGCTCTCTTGTATATTGATGAGAAACCAACTTTTGTTTCTTCCTTGTCACATAATTTCATTATTGAGCTTTTTGCCGCAACCCTACCTTATCATAGATATGTTTTGGAACATATAATAACTAACATGATGCAATTTAGACGAGACAAGCCTTGTACAATAAGATCAATTGGTTTCCTTGAGACAAGCCTAAAAAAAAATTTTCGGGGCGCGCCCCCGAACCCCCAAACCCTTACACTAATTGTGCACCCATAAACTCCAAATCTCGCTCCGCCACCGCCGGCGATATAGAATGTAAACTAGGATTAAATTTTGAGGAAACAGTGAAAAGTTCGTTATAATTTTTTTTATTGCTGTTGTAGACTAGGATTTTATGCATAAAGAATACCAGGACTTGAATTAAGGTTTTTATCGTCAATAAAAAAATTTTAAAAATATTTTTTCTCCAATGTTTTCAACAATTTTGGCCCAAATTTTATTCTAAAACGTAATTTTAGTTAATAAATATTTACTCTAGCAGATTTCTTTAACATTTTTCTTGGCTTAAATAAAAAAAAAAAAAAATTTCCTCAAAAATCAGTAATTAATAACAAAATTATTTTGATTTTTATGGAGAATTCCATAATCAAAACATGATAACATTATATTATTACCGTTTTAACTTTTAACATCATGTTTCATTTTTGTGTGTTGCAGGTTATTATTCAAAGCTGCACATATTGACCGAAGGTAATGAATGTATTCGATTTTATGTTTTGATTATACGTTTCGTATACGTTATAGACTAATATTTCGGTCAGTTAAATTTAGTTAAAGTTTTTGGACCGTTAACATTTAATAGGGTTGGTAATATAAGTACAACCGATTTAAAAAAAATGCGCGGGTCTGGATAGATAAGGATCAGGCTCGTTTTAAAGCAAGGGTATTCAGCCCACAGTCACTTTTGGCCAAGATCGTGGTAAGTTATCCCGCAGATTGGCAAAAGATTGGCGTGAATCAAAGAGGTTAGGGACGAGGGGGTGGTTTTTAATTTTTAGTTGGGGCATTTTGGTACTTTCATAACAAAAGCACAATCCCACTACAAAAACTAACAGACGTTAAGTTATTGTGCTTGTTTGGCGTGGCTGTAGAAGTGAAAAAAAGTCCAATAGAGATGAGTAATAAGGGAGGGAAAATATCCGTTTGGATAGCTCCGGATACCTTCAGTAGATGATGGGCTTCTCCAAAAACTGTGATTTTTTTTTTTCAAAAGTCACTTTTTTTAGGTTCTAGTGTGATTTTTTTTTTTCAGTTTTTGGAGAAAAATATTAGAGATAGGTAATCTAATAAACAATTTAGTATTTAAGATACATTTGTATGCATTCTAATTTATCCATTAGAATATATTTAATTAAGTAATTTAGATTTTTGTTTAATTTTTTATCAAATTTAAATTAATTTTTTAATATTCAATTATCACAATATATATAACTAATACACACACACATATATATGACACACACACACACACACATAAAGATTTATCATTTGTCATGTCCCTTGACATAAGGTTTTGTCAAGTTACTCCGAAACTATGTCATTTTGGGAGTTAGGGAATTAATTAATGAAGGGTATTTTGGTAAAATTCATATAACAAATACAAAAACAAAAAAACCAGAACACCCTTCATTAAAAACAAAAATACCAAAACACCCTTCATTAATTCTCCTAACTCTCAAAACGACGTAGTTTTGGAGTTAGAGCAATTAATGAAGGGTATTTTGGTAAAATTCATATAATAAATAAAAAAAAAAAAAAAAAAAAAAAAAACAAAACACCCTTCATTAAAAACAAAAATACCAAAACATCATTCATTAATTCCCCCAACTCTCAAAACGACGTAGTTTTGGAGTTAGGGCAATTAATGAAGGGTCTTTTGGTAAAATTAATATAATAAATACAAAAACAAAAGTACCAAAACACTTTTCATTAATTTCCCTAATTTCTAAAACGATGTAGTTTTGGGGTGACTTGACAAAATCTTATGTCAAGTGATATGACAAACGATAAACCCACACACACACACACACAAATATATAGTACTCAATAAAATTCATGTCATTTTACATCTCAAATAATCATCCAAACAAAAGCCCATCTAGAAAAAAGTCACTTTTAACCAAGGTTTTGAAACCCGGACCGGTGACTGAACCGGTCGTCGGTAAATCTTGGGTTAAGGGTCGATCGAGTCGCCCGAGTCAACCCGGCTAGGCCGTGAGGTATAAAAAAATTGGAAAATAATTAATTTCTCATCACACCAACCTAAATTTCACATACTATATATTATTTCAATACTTTAGATCATTAGTAAAATAACCATATACTTCAATACTTGTGACATATTCAGATATTCAAATCAGATTGCCTTTTAAAAAAAAAATTACTGGAACCGGGTTGACCCTTATAACCCGACCGGTTTACACCGGTTTCACCGGGTTAGTCTGCTTTTGCACCAAACCGGACCGGTTTCACGGCCGGTCCGGTCCGGTTTCACAAACCATGCTTTTAACACCGTTATCACAAACACAATTAATATATACGATCTAACTTTTCTCTTATCTTCCGTTTGTAAAAGTCACTTCTGTAACCTTTATTCTAAAAGGGTCTTTAATGCTTTGTTATTTTTGCTTTTATTTTAAATGTTAATAGTTATTTTTTCATTTTAGAAAAGCATATACATAGCGTTTGACACATTTTGGGTGAAAGTTTGAGTACTTTAGCATCTTTGCCATTTTAAGTAAAGGGTATTTCGGTCCTTTCATAACATTAGCATGGGCCCCGTGAGAAGTAATAGCCGTTAGGTTAAACAGTTGTATCATTTTTACTTTCATCTACTTGAATGTTCATGAGTACTTTATATCTCTAAAAAATATATAGTAGTGGTTGCACTTTATCCAAAAGTGTGAGGATTTTTTCACATATTTACCTAATAAAAAATTCTGTTAGATTTTATCACACTATTATAATCCTAATAATTTTATGGTTAATGTATTTGTTAGGTCCTTAAATTTACATCAAATTTTAATTTAATTCTTTACATTTATAAAGTGTATTATCAGTCCCTTTATGTTAATATCATTGGCCTCACTCAACGAACTTAAAAGGATAACTCTGAAATTAAACATTGACATATTAAAATATTCAAAATAAAACCTAATGAAGATGTCCTCTGATTTTAACATCAACGACCCATCTTTCAATAAATAAAAAGATTTTTTTTTTTTTGGGACTTAGTAAAAAATTACATTAAATGGTTAAGCATTAAGTAGGTTTTTCAGCATTTAATTACATAGTGACCATTTAAGTTCAAATAATTATTATTTTCCATTAATGAGACTAATGGTATTAATATTAAAGGATTGAAACTAAACTTTATAAATTTAAGGAATTAAACTAAAATTTAAAGCAAATTTAGAGAACTAAACATAGACATTAACCACAAAATTATTAGTATTATAATAGTATAATAAAATTTAATAGAGTTTCTTGTTTTGCTGAAGTTGGAATAATTAATTTATTTGCACATTCATGGATACTTTTGTATATATTAAAATCATATGGTGTTTGGCGTATTTTGAATAAAAATTTATGTGTATTTTTACATTTTTTTCTAATTTAGTTTTTTTAGAGGTATATTTTGGAGTGCTTTCATAACAATAGCACATGAACCCCATGACAAAATGTAACGGCAATAAGTCAATTTTTACAGTGGCCTGTTGTCATTTTTGCTTTGATTTTGCAAGTTTATAGGTACTCTACACCTTTTAAAAAATAAAATATATGATGTTTAGCAAACTTTTTGAAAGAGTTCGTAGATATCTTTGCACAATTACCCTTTTAAATTTAATATGATTTACTGAATTAAATCAAAACCTAGAAAAAATTTATAAGTGATTGTGGCATTGAGTCAGAAGTAAAGCTTATAACAAAGAAAAAGGGTAAAAAGGTAGCCCTCAACTTGCATTATTGGAAGGCTCTGGTTAACTTGCATTACCAACTCTAAATTATTTTAAAAAGTATGATTAACTATAGGAATTAGGCCCAGTGAAAATGCTAGTCCCTCACTGGCCGCATATGTAAACGCACACAACCAACGGCAAAAGCGGGACAATGGAACCGAGAGTTATATAGGAGCACAACAAATGCACATCGAATGTCAATCCAAGCATAACATCCCGAAACATAATGAGTGAATTAAAAAGAAAAGTTAAAACTGATTATTGTGTCACCTGCAATTGATAAAACAATTCAGAGCAACTTGCTGGTTTTTTTTGCTTTTCAACTTTTGGTGGGAACGACCATCTCAGTCTTGCGGGTACTGGCGAACGTAGCCGTAGGATCATGGTGCAGGAAGTAAGGTTCCACTGTGACAGGACGCTATCTTGGGGGGCCAACGGCAATGGAAGAAAGTAACAATTTCTGTCTTATTGCCATAATCATAATCTAAAGGATGAATATTGGATGAATTATAGAGATACCGGGACTCTTTGGCATGGCGGTATACAAGGAAAAAGGCCCAATGCACAGTAATAAAAGCCTAGTGGAGAAAAATGTTGTAGTTTTTGGTGTTTGAGATAGCTTTTGTCTTATATGGCTTATTTAAAAAAATGACTTCTCGCCACTTTTTTCAACTTCTGACACAACTTTTTTTGGTTTCTGGCTAGCGTGAATTTCCAACTTGTTAAGGATAGATGATTCAATAAGCAATGTATTATTAAATATATATTTGACTATTCTAATTATATACGATTTTATCCACTAAATATATTTAATTAAGTACTTTAGTGTTTTATAATTTTTTTAATAATAATTTAACCTTTTTTATTTTAAATTTAAATTTTTATCTTCCATTATCACAATGTATACAACTAATAAATATATTTAGTATTCGATAATATTAATGTCATTTTCGGTCATTTTCCATCACAAAATGACTTTTGAAATAATCATTCAAATAAGAATTCATTTTGAAAAAAAGTCACTTCTTCCATTGTCATTTGAAACACAAATAACATTAACAATATGATTTTTATCTTATCTTACGTTTGTAAAAGTTAGATTGAGAATAAGTCACTTTTGCTACGTAAAAGAGTGGGGCAATACAAGCTTTATGGACTCCCACAAAGAATACAACTTGAGTTGTGCCACTGTAATGCATTAATCTAGAATGAGTAAAGGAACAAAAATACACATATGCTTTACCTTCGGGAGTACCCAGTATCATATGCTTTTTTTTAAAATAAAAATACACATGTGATTACATAATAGGTACAAAAGTCACATTTTCTGTTAAGGATAGAAACACCGTTAGTTTTGTTGTTAGTTTTCCCAACTGGAGATATTGATCATCATTCCAAGATAGAGAACGAAGAAGCAGTGGCGCGGTATCCAGAAGAGTTGTAGTTTCCATTGGACCGGGCATTTACAGGTACGACGATTACTGGCATTTCTCATATTCCGTCGGGGAAAAGTTAAATTTAATTTTGAAGTGGAGAAATACATGTATATCACTAACCTGGGATGACCAAAGCAGGGAGAAGATTGTGATACCCAAAAATAAACACTTCATAACATTGTTGGGGGACGCCACTGATTACAAGAATTGGGAATGAAGAAAAATGCGAACCTTCATAATGTGGTGACGGGGTATATCGTGACGATCGATGGGATTGATATCTTCAGAGTTCTGTTCATATAAAAACAAAAAAAAAGAAAGCCCCATTGAAGTACGTGGTAAAAGAAATGAGAAGAATCCAAGAGAGTAAAGAACATAGAAAGGATACCTTAGCTTCATTATGGCAAAGCTGACAGTCAAAAATTCCATTGCAACAGGGTGCTCTGATCTTACAGCTCCTTTTATAATGTTTTCAGCTAGCAGAGACGAAACAGAGGAGGAAAATGAGTTAGAGAGAGAAAGTTGTGGAAGAAGTCAGAGGATAAAAGAAAGAGAAAGGAATCATACACAAAAAGTTGAATAGAGGAATCAGAGGATTGAGGGAGGGAAGGAAGGAGCAAGTGGGGTTCCAATTCCATGATAGATGATGGCGATGGATAAGAAGAGAAAAAGGGGAGGAAGCAGAGGAGAATTTATATACATGACGATGGATGAATCAGTGGCGTCCCCCAACAATGTTATGAAGTGTTTATTTATGGGTATCAAAATCTTCTCCCTGCTTTGGTCATCCCAGGTTAGTGATATACATGTATTTCTCCACTTCAAAGTTAAATTTAACTTTTCTCGACGGAATATGAGAAACGCCAGTAATCGTCGTACCTGTAAACGCCCGGTCCAATGGAAACTACAACTCTTCTTCGTTCTCTATCTTGGAATGATTATCAATATCTCCAACTAGGAAAACTAACAAAAAAACTAACGGTGTTTCTACCTTTAACAGAAAATGTGACTTTTTTGATAAGTATATAATTTATAATTAAATAAGTATAGATTTTAGGATATATTGGATTTAATTTATTAATATTATACTTATTTAATTATCTTTTATATACTTTTCTATCATTTAATTAAATATATGATAAAAAGATATTTTGAAATAAAATATATTGATATCCTATTTTATTGTGTAGGAGATATTATAGGAAGAAAGAGAAAAACTAATATATATATATTTATATTTTGGAAGAGAAGAAGCATCGATGAGCTGGAAGTTTTAGATCAATGAATGGTGGTCCCACGCAAGAAAAGCTAAAACAAAATCAAGAAGAAAAAGATATATAAGATAAGAAATCTGTTTGAATAAAAAAAGGGATATAATTTGAATCACAATCAGAGACGCCAATAACAAATCAAGAAAGGAGGATGTATTGGGACGCACAAGAAGGAACGAATGAGAGATGCAAATACGAGCACGGACACACGGACCAATTCGAGACGCAAAGACGCAAGACGGAGAGCACAAGATCAATGCGAGAGAACGATTAAAGAGGAAGAGATAGCAAGGAGCATTAAGGGGTTCTTTGAGAGTCTTGACTTCTCTTTTCTTTTCCTGTAATGCTTAAATCTGGATTTTATTTATTTCATGGTTTTGGTTTTAGTCATATGTGGCTAATTTTCTTTTCAACCTAGAGAACCTTTTCTTTTCAACCTAGAGAACTATGAACTTGTTTTGGGTTTTAGGTATTATTCCCACTATTAGTTTTGATTAATTTTATTCAGTTTATTTATTCTTGTTTTTATTGCTATTACTTAGTAATTGGCCACTATTAAGCTTGTTTTGGGAATTTAGGATTGAACTTGGAAGAGGGAATCCTAAGTTGACCTTGGGATTAAATAATGTGGAATTAGGTTTAAATTTAATAAGGAATTACATTTTAATCTAATTTGCCTATAGGATAGGAATATACCTAGAAGCTTCACATAATCAAATTAGAGTGAACCGAGCAAAATTTATAGCTTATAGACTCCGCAAGTATACGAGCCGTGTTAAGTAATAAAGTGATAAGTAGGAAAAGTATCGTTCCCACGAGGACTCAATCAAACTAGTGATTAGATATTAGTTTCAATAATAAAGAAAATTAATAAGAAAACTAATAGTAGCAAAAGAGCAAATTCGAATTCGAGAAGTACAATCTAGAGTCGCTAATCCTTTGTTGGTTTCTTAGAATTAATCCCCACTAAATTAATTTTGACTTAATTCACTTAGCTAATCTGGAGTATTAATGTCTATAAATACCTTCCGGTCCATTTATATATTATGTAATGTGTCACACAACTAAATAAGATGTTTTTTCACTCTGGTTCACTCTAAGTTGATTATGCGGAGCTTCTAGGTATATTCCTATCCTAGACGCAAATTAGATTAAAACCTAATTCCTCATTAAATTTAAACCTAATTCCACATTATTTAATCCCAATGTCAATTTAGGATTCCATCTTCCAAGTTCAACCCTAAATCCCCAAAACATGCTTACTAGTGGCCAATTAATAAGCAATAGCAATAAAAGTAAGAATAAATAAACTCAATAAAATTAATCAAAACTAATAGTGGGAATAATGTCTAGAACCCAAACAAGTTCATAGGTTCTCTAGGTTGAAAAAGAAAATTAGCCACACATGGCTATACTAAAATCCATTAAATAAATAAAATCCGTTCGGGTAAGATAGGAAAAAAAAGAAAAGAGAAATCAAGACTCAAATAATCTCTCAATACTCCTTGCTTCTATCATCGCTCCTTGCGCGTCCCGATGCGTTCGCCCGATGTGTGTCTCAATACTCCTTGCTTCTATCACTGCTCCTTGCGCGTCCCAGTATGCGTTCCTGCCTCTGATGTGTGTCCCCTTACGGCCTCAATGCGTGGTGTGCGTCCTCCTTTTCTTAGAATTCGATCTCTCCTGTGGCTTTGCTGATCTCTAATGTATAATAGATATACTTAGCGTATTGCTTGTTGGGCCGTTGGCGTGATCTGCTTTTCTTCTATCTCAATCCCTTTGCTTTTTGATTCCAAGATATCTCTTATTATGTGAATCAGCAACAATAGATTTATTTTGACTTTTTCTTTGCGTGGGTTCCACGGCATTATTCCAATTGCTTAAAGATTTATTGTGTGAATTAGCAACAATAGATTTATTTTGACTTTTTCTTTGCGTGGGTTCCACGGCATTATTCCAATTGCTTAAAGATTGGACATATCCTAACTTCTAAATGTGATCATCCATTGCTCACGTGGGTTCCATCCTTTTAGCATGTTATATTATTTAATATAATATGCTATATCCTTTTTAATTGAATTTCTTACCCAATAATGTTGCGCCCTTCCTATATTTTCTCCTTTCTTAGATTAGATAATATCTCCTACAAAATAAATTAGGATATCAATAGATTTTCTATTACATATTCTTTTATCCTATATTTAATTAAAAGATAGATAAATATATAAAAGATAATCAAATAGGTGTAAAATATTAATAAATCTAACTTATTATACCATAAAATATACACCTATTTACTTATAAAATATACACTTATCAAACTCCTCCACACTTAAACATTTGCTTGTCCTCAAGCAGAAGAAAGAGAATTCATTATTTGGAAAGAACATTGCTCATGAAATCCCTAAATAGAAAGCAATAAACCACTACACTTAGATCATATCATCGAATCTCTGATTTAAGTTAATGTCTTATAAGGATAGACACTAAGCCAATAGTCTTAAACAATTGTAACAATCTTTTAACATCCCATGATCAAAAGATCGGCACGCAATAAGTTCAATAATAAGATTGGTAAAAGAATATTACGCTACTCAATTTCTCCGAAAAAATTCAAATTCCCCCACTAAACCAAGCTTTTCATTTAATTTAATAAGGATCCTTAGGTAGAAAGTAATTTTTTTTCCTTTGTTTTTTTTTCGTTTTTTTTTCGCTTGAGCTGTTGTAGGTCCCCTTTATACGCGACTCTGCACATGGGTGATGCGGCACCGGCTTACTCGAACTCCAACAGGCACCTCAAGAGGCTTTTAGCCTAACTCATAACCCTCTTTGACTTTACCGTTTGACATGAGTGCCAACATTGGTGATGAAGTGCCCCCGTTTACTAAGTAAGGTCTAGAGAAGTCATTGGAGTTGTGTGCATATGTGTGCGTGTGATTTTTTTTTTTTTTTTTTTTTTTTTACAATACCTAAGTCATTTCCCCAAACAAGAGTTTTACTTAGCTGGCAAAGGTCATCATCTAATTTTCTAAAGAAATCATGTAGTAAAATATTCATAAACTAATAATATGTTGGTCATATTACAAACTAATCTCTCTTCTCATAGTCAATCTCAAGATTGAAAAAAATGCAAGACTTTAGAGGCTTAATTAGAACATCTTTTTTTTTTTTTTTGACTTGATAATATTTTTCTAAGATGGGGAAGGCTCAAAGTTAAGGTCAATCCTAAATAATGCAAAAATCTCAAATAAAAAAAATCTTTTCGATTGCATAAGGACAAGCATAACCAAAGAAATTATATCGCTCCCCCACACTTAAATCAAACATTGTCCTCAATGTTGCAAAAATATAAAGAGGGAAAGGAACTAGTACTCCCCTGGTTTAGGTCTCTAACTTTGATGTGGAGTTTTTTCTTTAGTACCATCCATAATGTTTCCAATCTCAAGGGAGGAAAGAGTGCGCATGCAAGACTTTGCAGCTACAAGAGGAGTGATCATCTTCAAACCTGAATAAAACTGAAAGAAAAAAACAAAAACAAGGACAAAAGAAAAAATAATAATAATACTAAATAATGCACGCAAAACCCTTGGGTTGCCTCCGAAGAAATGCTTGGTTTATAGTCTTCAGCCCGACTATGTCAGAATGTCAAGGAGGTTGAGACAAGTGACACCAATGTTTCTGAGAAGAGGATGTAGAGGTCTTTGCAATTTGTTTACTATTCCTATAAGTATGCTCCACACTCTTTTGCTCAATGAAGATCGTTTTAAGGGGTTCTTTATTGGCAAATAAATCCAATTTAGCTTGATTGAGGTCATTTATCACAACAACCCTTGCACATTGTTTGAATTCAGTTTTAATTCAGTTGCTTTGTCCCTCTTAAACTTGACTTGCTCATCACCAAGTCGTAAAATTATCTCTCCTTGTTTGACATCTACCAATGCTCTCGCAGTAGCCAGGAATGGTCTCCCAACAATTAGCAGAATCTCTTGATCTTCATCCATGTCAAGAACAATGAAGTGAGTAGGATAGATAAAAGAGCCAACTTTCACTAATACATCCTTAATGATACCATATGAATAAGAGAGACTTTGATCCGCTAGCTTGAGTGTAACAGTTGTAGGACTAGCCTCTCCTAGTTGAAGCTTCTTAAAAAGAGATAAAGGCATAAGATTTATAGCAAACCCCAAATCACACAGTGCACCACCTTCAAATTTGTTGCCAATCACACATGGAATAGCGAAGGAACCAGGATCTTTACACTTTAAAGGAACATTAGGTTTAATGACACTAGTGATCTCCTTGGTCAATGCTACAGTTGCAAACTCACTAAAATGCTTCTTCTTACTCAACATCTCTTTCAAGTACTTAGCATACTTAGGCATTTGCTCCAAAGCTTCTATAAATGGGATTTTAATGTGTAAGTGCTTGAAAATATCCAGGAATTTCTTGTATTGTTCATCAAATGCCTTCTTTTGGAATCTTTGAGGAAATGGTAGAGGTGGTCTCCATTTAGGAATCTCAATACTTGCTTCCCTTTTCGTTACCTCCTTATTTTGGGATTTACTATCCTCATCTACTCCCTTAGCCTTTTGTGTAGACTCTTTATCAATTCCTCCAAGACCCTCAAGAGTTTATTTGCTATTAGAACTTGAAGGCTTCCTCGTTAGTTGTTGTACCTTAGGTAATTCTTCACCACTTCTAAGGGCAATGGCTTTACAATCTGCTCTTTCATCTCTATGAGGATTAGGCACATTATTACTTGGCAATTCTCTTTGTTGCAAAACATTTACAGCATTTGCAATTTGTCCCATTTGTACCTGAAGATTCTTGATAGATGAGTTTACTTTTGCATTAGTAGCAGCTTGATCCTGAGTACTTTTTAATTGAAAATTCACGAGTTGAGTTATCATTGCCTCTAGCTCAAGTTTAGGCTCTTGGGTAGGAATGACTTCCTTTTCCACTTGATAAAACCCAGGAGGTACGACTTGTTTTGTATTAGAGGTTGATGCTTCATTAAGAGTCGCATCATATTTCCAAGAGAGGTTGAGATTGTTACGCCACCCAGAATTGTAGGTGTTTGAGTAAGGATTGTTCTGGTTATTGCCATGGTAGTTTCCTGCATAGTTCACTGGTTCCACCTGTTGAGATATGAGGCATTGTCCATTTTCATGACAATTTCCACAGTAATCACAAGGGGCATAAATAGCATTGACTCCCATGTGCCTACCATTAGATTGGTTTACTTGAGCTTCTAAGTGATCAACATTCTTGTTGATTGTGTTTAACATTGCCATCAGCTGTGAAGAAAGGGCTTCAATAATTTTATCAACTGACTTTAGTGGTCTTCTTTCATTGGTGTTCTGTATAAAGTCATCTGATAAGTCATCTAAACAATTCCATACATGATTCACCGGTTGCTTTGTAATTCCCCCATTAGTGACAGCATTTAATTCTGATTTAGATTCAGGAGTCAACCGAGTACTGAATATTTGAAGCAAGACCCACTTCTCTAGATTATGACCAGGGCTCTACCTGACAAGCAACTTGAACCTCTCCCATGCCTCATACAGATGTTCACCACATTGCTGATAGAAATTTGTAAGAGCCGCTCGTGCGTCCACACTCTTATTATGTGGAAAAAATCTTGATCTGAACTTTTCTTCCAGTGTCTCCCAAGAGGTTATGCTGCCCTCTTCTAAGTTGTTGAGCCATTCTTTAGCTTTCCCTTGTAGAGAGTAAGGAAACAGCCGAAGGTGAATCACACCATCAAGAACTCCATTCATCTTGAATGAGTTGCAAACGTCAAGAAATTGTATCATATGCCGATTTGGATCTTCTGAATTGTTCCCTGCATACTGACCCTGTAGTTCAAGCATCTTAAGTATAGTCTGCTTGACTTCGAAATTGTTGGCTGGAAACTCAGGCACCGTGATTCCCGATTGATATCCTCACGATTGTCTTCCCAGAAAATCATTGATACACAAATGATCATTTTCATCCGCAGCCATCTCGTCAGTTTTAGTTTGTGTTACTTCCTCCTCTTCGTTCGGAGGTGTTGTAGCTTCCAAAAGCTCTTGGATATTCCTTGTTTTATGTGGTTTTTTAGTAGATTTGGTTCTACGAGACATGTACCGAGGTACCTGCAAAACCAAATAAATCTCAAAGTACCAACTAACACCAAAAATTGAAAAGAAAAGAAAAATAAAGATAGATTTTTTTTTTTAAAAAAAAAAAATACTCAAACTAAAACTACTAAAGGATTTCTAATACTAGTCACCAATTGCCTTGAGTCCCCGGCAACGGCTTCTAAGTTTATCAAGTTTTTGGCTCCGTTGCCGGGGACTCAAGGCAATTGGTGACTAGTATTAGAAATCCTTTAGTAGTTTTAGTTTGAGTATTTTTTTTAAAAAAATCTATCTTTATTTCTAATACTAGTATACGGCAAAATTTATAGCCTAGAGACTCGCAAGTATACGGGTTGTATCAAGTAGTAAAATGATGAGTAAAGTATCGTTCCCACGAGGACTTAATCCAACTAGCGAGTAGATATTAAATTCCTTTATTTCGTTCAAGTTGAACGAGTCGATTTGTTTTCAATAAAAGGAAAATTAATAAGAAACTAATAATAATAATAGAATAAATTCCAATATTAAGAAGTACAACCTAGAGTCGCTAATCCCTTGTTGGTTTCTTAGAATTAATCGCACTAAATTAATTTTGACTTAACTAACTCAAATTAACCTAGAGTATTAATGTATATAAATGCCTTCCCGTCCACTTATATACCTACCTTAGTTAATTATGTAATGCCTCACACAACTAAATAAGATGCGTTTTAGATCGGGTTCACTGTAATTTGATTATGCGGAGCTTCCAGGTATATTCATATCCTAGACGCAAATTAGATTAAAACCTAATTTCCTATTAAATTTAAACCTAATTCCACATTATTTAATCCCAATGTCAACTTAGGATTCCCTCTTCCAAGTTCAATCCTAAATTCCCAAAACATGCTTAATAGTGGCCAATTACTAAGCAATAGCAATAAAAACAAGAATAAATAAACCGAATAAAATTAATCAAACTAATAGTGGGAATAATACCTATAACCCAAACAAGTTCATAGGTTCTCTAGGTTGAAAAGAAAATTAGCCACACATGACTAAAACCAAATCCATGAAATAAATAAAATCCAGATTTAAGCAAGACAGGAAAAGAAAAGAGAAGTCAAGACTCTCAAAGAACCCCTTAATGCTCCTTGCTATCTCTTCCTCTTTAGTCGTTCCTCTTTGTGTTGATCTTGTACTCTCCGTCTTGCGTCTTTGCGTCTCGAATTGGTCCGTGCGTCCGTGCTCGTATTTGCGTCTCTGATTCGTTCCTTCTTGTGTGTCCCAATATATCCTCCTTTCTTGATTTGTTATTGGCGTCTCTGATTGTGATTCAAATTATATCCCTTTTTTTATTCAAACAGATATCTTATCTTATATATCTTTTTCTTCATGATTTTGTTTTAGCTTTTCTTGCGTGGGACCACCAATTGAATCTCCATAAAATCGTTGATCTAAAACTTCCAGCTCATCCTTATGCTTCTTCTCTTCCAATATATATATATATATATATATATTAGTTTATCTCTTTCTTCTTATAATATCTCCTACACAATAAAATAGGATATCAATAGATTTTATTTCAAAATATCCTTTTATCCTATATTTAATTAAATGATAGAAAAGTATATAAAAAATAATTAAATAAGTATAATATTAATAAATTAAATCCAATATATCTCAAAATCTATACTTATTTAATTATAAAATATATACTTATCACTTTTGCACCTATTATATAACCACATGTGTATTTTTGCTCTCAAAAAAAGCATATAGTGCTGGGCACTCCCGAATATAAAGTACATGTGTATTTTTACTCCTTTATCCATCTAGAATTAATTTGAGTGCCTAACAAGAGGGGCATCAAATGATTTATTTTAAATATTATTTGTTAAAAATCTGTTTAAACTGTCTTTTGTTACATACCCATGTTTTGGTGATAAAAAAATTATACAAATGAAGAAAAGTAGGATGCAACTTGGAAGATGCATGATTGTGGACCTTTATAGTGTATAAATTGTTTGAGCTGGCAATGCTCATGACAACCAACAGCTCTGGATCCACCATGGTAAGAAAAATATATATGTTATATTACTATATTTGCTCATAAATATAAAATACGGTTGATTTTTTAAAAAATATTTAAAAAACTAATTAAATTGTTTTAAAGTATTTATATCTTTATTATTCTCTTCAAACTAATTTTTTTCATTTTTAAACATATATATAATCTAATGATGTACAATATATAATATAATTAAGTAACTTATTTAGCTTTCTTAATCTCTCTAAAGAACAAGTCACAACTAGATGTTTTAAGGTAAAAAAGAAACAGAAGAAAAAGAAAAAGGAAAGTTGCGTGACAGATATATAAATAAGAACGATCGGAGGGAGCTGAGAGGAAAAGGCGTAAATGGAAGCTTTCATAGGTGGAGGAGCGACGGGGAAGAGAGAAAGGGTTATGGTGTTGTTTGTGTTTAGTGTTGTGGCTCGTACGCTTCTAATGGACGAGTTGTGATACTTCGTCTCGTTGCGGCATTATCACAAACATCGATCTTCATTCCGACTACTAGGGCTGTTCATGATGCCCATGACCCTGTACGTCCGCCCGCGCCCACTGAAAAATCGCCCTGCCCTACCCAAGGAAAAGCCGCCCAAAGAATAATGGGCTCAATTGGGTTGGACATTTTTGCGGGCGAGGTGGACATTGGGCGGGGGTATGCCACCCCGCCCATTTAGCCCTGTTCAATAGCATATATTATATTTTTTATTTTCTTAATAAAATAATATTATATATTTTTTATAAATTATATAACTTATTTGTAGATGATTCTATATGCTTCATTCTTTTGACATTTTGGGGCCTTGATGCAACCTCTAGGAGTTTTGGATATCTACAAGGCTTTAATTTCTATTTTTTGATGCCTTGTATTCCATAGATTATGGACCATTTTTTTTATGCCTTGTTAAGAGATATATTGTCTTTTTAATTTTAAGACTTAATTTGTAGACTTATATTGGAAATATTCAAAAGTGTAGAATTATGGATGTTATTTAATTTTTCAGTTATTTAAGCTGTTTTTTTTCACATAAGGTGTGGCAAGGTATCGTCACTTAGGCATAGAAGGGCCGCCCTGCCCAGCCCATTATTGTCCTGCCCAAAAATGTTAGAGCTTCTATTGGGTAGGGCTGGGCACTGGGGTGCATCTTACAGTAATTTTTCGGGCAAGGCATCGGGCAAGGGTCTCGCCCTGCCCATAAACACCCCTACCGACTACAAGATGACCCATCCAACTGCAGCCAGTGAAAACGACTTCACCCTCCTTCGTTTACATGATATTGATAATTATTATGAATCTTTTGATTTCAATAATGAAACAGAGCCGGTGGTGACAAATACTGGCAATCAACTACGACAACTTCAGATTCTATCCTTTCGGGGTATGGGGACTTTGGAAGAAATGTCTATAGCGTTACTAGTGAAATCCAAAGGAATTGGGATACCTGAACTGTAGCGATCCGGTGGATACAGCTACCTGTGTGAATTGGGTTTCCAAAGGAGGAGGCCATGTTTATGCTGTCGCCGGAGACTTGCTGGCTGCCCAGTTTCATCCTCATTGTCGTCCGACATTGGTAACACTCATAGCCTCGGCCCTCAGAGTGGGAATCAGTGGTGGCTGGTGGAAGAATCAAGTCGTACGCTGATATTCACAAAGTGCTCTCCTTTGCATTTGAGCTTTGATGGTTGCCACGAGCTTGTGAGGATCATAATTGTCCAGATACCACTCACTGCGAATTTAGTCCTCCAACTCAAAGTCTGCAATGCTTGCCTAGTTGGCACTGTGTTAGCCCTCTGGACTGCCTTCCAATTGCAGTAAGTATAATATTTATTATAATATTTTATAAATTAAAATTCATTTATTTATTATGGATTGTAATTATGAATGATATAACTAAGATTTTAAGAGTTTAAATTTACTTATTTATGTTTATAGAAATAATTTTATTAAAGATTGAATCTGAACCATATATTATTTTAATCCAACCGTAGATATGAGATTATAAGGGGAAAAAATGAGAAATATGACAATGAGATGGCACCCAACCATGGCACCCAACCCTAATTAATCATTCAAAATCAACCAGTTTAATTAAATTTTATTGAATTTTTATTTATTTGGTATACTTTTTTACGTGATCGTGGTCAATGGATTTTGAATTAATAGCATGCTTTATTATTTGGGGATGCAGGGACGCCGTAGTTGCGCAGAGCTGTTGAAGGTAGGTCACATTAGATATTGAGTTAACATTAGATAGCGTTTTCGGTAAAAAAAAAAAAAAAAAAAAAAAAAAAAAAAAAAAAAAGGATTAAGAAATTTATTGAGAAATTAAATTAACTAATTTATTATTTAAAAGATACAATCAATATAAAATTATTTTTAACATTAAAACCAATATCTTACTTTTGATTTTCTGGCAAAAAAAGTTTTGTTGTAATTCTGTTTTTTTTTTAATGAGTAGTTTAGGTTTAATTATATTGGCCAACAAAATGTTTACTTGTAATTCCATCAGATAACATCTTGTTGAATTTAATCATTTTAAGTGTCCTTAATTTGACTTCTAAATATTTGTGAACATTTAATTTTATATGCATTATATTTGCATTTTAATTATCATAAATTAAAAAATGCAGGTAACAATCAATCGATTCATGCTAATTAATTTGCCTTTGGTGGAAAATTTAACCATGCCCTTATTGGGCCAAATTTTGTTTTTTTTTTTAAAAAAAATGCATTTTATTAGCATTATACAAACCTTCCTTTTCTCCATTTACAAATTATTTTTATATGATTTTATAATTAAATTTTAAAATTATGGACGATAAAGGATTTTTTGTTATTTCAAATTTGTTAAGCATTTATCTTGACTTTTATATTACAAAAAAATGGGAGTGTCTTGAAAAATTATTTTGTACTTATTTTATAGAAAAATCAAGATACATAATACTTCATATTTTATTAAAAATGACATGAGTGTTAATTGCATTCATTAGATTATTATTATTTTTTTTTTTTAGATTTTGTTCTGGCCATCTTGTTTTATTTTGCATGACAAATATAATTTATCATATTTTTTTGGTGTTACCCTCCTAGCCGTTTTTAACTCTTAGAAAATTTTCTTACAGAGTATATCGCCCCGCTTCGAGAAGGTGCGGCTCTTTTATCTCTTCCAACTTAATTACTATCAGTCTGCTCCTTATTATATTTAAGTTCGTTTAAAAAGAAATTGGTCTTCAATATCAATCCACTTATATGGTTAGTAATGATTTTTTAAATTTTTTTACTCATAATGAATAAGGGAAGATGTGAAAAAAAAATTAATATACCCAACACAATTTTTAAATACATATTAATTCATAAAGGAAAATTTAGTTTTTTTAAAAATATATATAACGGTAATAACGGTTTAGATTAAATCAAATGTATGCTTTTAAAAGCCCCGTCCCATTACCCGTCGGTAGCCGGGATTTCTTAGCAAATAAATATTTGTTGTCATTTATCCAAGTAAGCACATTTATATACTGATCGGCTCTCTGGCCTTTATGGAAATATTCATGCGCAATTCTATTCCACATAGTGGGGAGCTGAATTAAGCAAATCAAATATTGCAACACCATTAGGAATAGTGACGGGAAGATATGTTTTACCATTAATCTTCGCACCCAGATTTTTATTTGGCATCATATTACTAATTGCGCTGTTGATATATTTATTTCGGAGAAGGCACTTATCAATGAATGAAAACATTGAGGATTTCAAAAATTAAGGTACTCCTACAAGGATTTGAAGGTAATCACTGAAGGATTCAAACACAAGTTAGACAAGGGAGGCTTTGGCACTGTATACAAAGGGAAGCGAAAGAGTGGAATTGACGTGGCTCTCAAAATGTTGGTTGACACCAAAGCTAATGGCCAGGAATTTATCTGTGAAGTGGCAACTATTGGTATTGGGAGGATACATACACCACTTTAATGTGATATACCTTGTTGGCTTCTGTGTTGATGGAATAAAGTGTGTTGTTATCTATGAATTCGTGCTCAAAGGGTTTTTGAATAAATATATTTTTTTCCAAAGAAGAAAGTATCTCCTTGAGTTATCACAAACTATATAACATATCTTTAGAGGCGGCTCGTGGGATTGCTTATCTTTATCATGGTGTGACATGCAAATATTGCATTTTGACATCAAGTCTCAATACATTCTACTTGATGACAACTTCACTCCAAAAATTTTAGATTTTGAAGTAGCAAGGTTATATTCTGTTAATGATAGTATTGCCACTTTGAGTGTAGCAAGAGAGATGATTGGGTATATGGCTCCTGAATATTCTACTGTAGGAAACTGATCAGAAACGCGGAAGCGTATCGTACCACGCGATGTAGGAAAAGATGAAACCTTTCATCGTTTTGCTTACCTGGATATTGAAGAGCTATCTGAAAGATTCTCCACGAGCAAACCTTGTCTACGAACAGTCCTCGTATGCGAACAGTCCTCGTGCGATCCTTGATTGATCTTCCGAGACTATCTCTCGAGGGGATGAGATGGTTGTGTGGGCAACCGTTCGGATGATGAACGTCGCCTCTAGGTTTTTGTTTCGATGAGAGCCTCCTAACTATTTGTGCGGCGTATCTTTTCAAGCGGCGAAAGTTAGTTTATATGCTACTACACCCAAGGCCTAACCCTAATCCACATGGGCCTTAGAGTTATTGGGTTGTAGTCTCAATTAAGCCTTATTGGGCTTAAGTGACCAAAGAGCACATTAACCCAACAATCTCCCACTTGCTCTTTAAGATACTAACTTGAGTTCGTAAACCCAAGACCATATAGCCCATAAGCCATCATCATCGATAACATACCCCATCCCTTGTCTCAAGCTAGCACAGGGGACCCACCATTTGTCATTCATCAAGGCTCATGATAATCTACATAAGATTATCTAGTTCGGTGCTACTCCACTAAAAGCCCGAACGTGATCTCCAAGAACAATGACACTTATAACAAGAATATGCACTTTGCCCCTTTATAGAATGTCTATAATTTGATTGACTAGTTTTACGTAACCCAATCAATTATTTATTCCCTTGACTTTGATAGTTTCTCTAATGGATTACATGCACCGGCCGTGTCTTCAATATCCAGTGCTTGAAACATATCAAGGGGACATTTCCTATAAATTCCTTGTTGTTTATCTCATAAACACCGATAACCAAATAGTCTTAATCCCAAAATACCGAGTTGTTGGCCGTCATATAGATCAAACCTCACCCGTTGGTAAATCAAAGAATGAAAACTACTCGACTACTGTTTAAAATAAACTCGGGATTAAGAGCAACTACATAACTATAGTTATCGGAGATTTGATTCCTTATGACAAAGAACAACCTTAATCAAATCTCTCCTTGATCCATTCAATGTGAGCATTAACTCACACCAATGTTTTATAATGATTCGGACAAAACCATTTCATAAAACATTGCAGCCTAAATAAAGTGTCCAACTTAATTTAATAGCTGTGAATCATTTCATCAATTGTGAGAACCTATGACCATGTCCTCTATGAAAGTATTCATATGATCATATACTCCACAATTGATCCGGACCTTAGAGTTTGTAAATAGTGTGCAAAATAAATGAAAAAGAATACTCCATTTATTAACATTCGAAAAAGAAATGCAATGTCATAATGTCATGCTCAAAAGCACAAAATAACAAAGTAAAATAACAACGCCTAAAGCTATAGCAAATCTGGAATCCTCCTAAGACCCATAGATGAAACATGCCTCTCGAACACATGCTCGGGCAAACTCTTAGTAAAAGGGTCACTAGATTCTCGTCGATGCTATCTTTGCTACCACTTGTATCTCCTCTTTTAATTATTTTCGGATCAAGTGGTATTTCCTCTCTATGTGCTTCGTCTCTTATGACACCTTGG
Organism: Acacia acuminata; assembly: GCA_019022655.1. Lineage (NCBI taxonomy): Eukaryota > Viridiplantae > Streptophyta > Magnoliopsida > Fabales > Fabaceae > Acacia > Acacia acuminata. The sequence goes on along the minus strand of JAFJYI010000102.1, from coordinate 2,219,409 downwards.
TTCCTTGGACTGCGCTACCGCCCCACCGTTGTCACGGTAGAGTGTGATAGGACAATTTACACACAGTATCACTTTGAAGGTCCGATAGGAACTTCTTTAACCATGCGGCTTCCTTTGCGGCCTCGAAAGCGACTACATACTCGGCCTACGTGCGAGTCGGCCACACATGTTTGTTTTACACTTCTCCAACAAATGGCACCGCCATTAAGGGTGTACACATATCCCGAGGTGGATTTTCTTGAGTCAATATCTCCTTGGAAATCTGAGTCCGTATAACCAATGGTTTCAAGACTCCCACTTGAGTAGACCAACATATAATCTCTCGTTCTCCGTAGGTACTTGAGTATATGTTTAACCGCTACCCAGTGTTGCTCTCCCGGGTCCGATTGGTACCGGCTTACTACTCCCACCGCATAGCGAGATATCCGATCAGTACATAGCATAGCATACATGAGACTACCTCTTTGCTGAAGCATAAGGTATCCTACTCATGCGTTCTCTCGCTCGGGAGTTTGAGGAGATTGCTTCTCGGAGAGATGAATCCCATGCCCGAAGGGTATAATTCCCCTCTTTGAATTCTCCATGCTAAACCTGGCAAGTATTTTGTCAATGTATTGAGCCTGGGATAATGCCAAAACCTGTTCTTCCGGTCTCGCAAGAGTTTAATACCAAGAACATAATTGGCTTCCCCCGGTCCTTCATATCAAAATGTTTGCTCGGCCAGGTTTTTATGCCCAACAATACCTCTGTATCATTTCCGATAAGGAGTATATCATCCACATAAAGTACCAGAAAGGATACCGCATTACCTTGGATCCTTTTATACACACACGGCTCATCAGGACTTTTCTCAAAGCCATAAGACTCAATGGCTTGATCAAATCGATGTTCCATGATCTGGATGCTTGCTTAAGTCCATAAATGGACCTCTGCAACTTGCATACCATTTCTTCTTGCCCTTTGGCTGTAAACCCTTTTGGTTGCTGCATATAGATTTCCTCTTCCAAATTTCCATTTAGAAAAGCAGTTTTGACATCCATCGCAAATCTCATAATCAAGATTGGTCGCAACACTAAGAGAATCCGAATAGACTTGAGCATGGCAACCGTGAAAAGGTTTCATCATAATCCACTCCTTCTCTTTGGGAGTACCCTTTCGCCACCAATCTAGCTTTGAAGGTTTCAACCTTCCCGTCCGATCTTCTCTTTCTCTTGTAAATCCACTTACACCCAATGGGTCTTACCCCTTTAGGCGCATCTACAAGAGACCAAACGAGTTGGAATACATAGAATCCATTTCACGATTCATAGCCTCGAGCCATTCCCGAGCATCAACATCTCCTAGTGCTTCGTCATAACTAGTGGGATCACCATCTTCTGCGATGATGTCATCCCGATTTGACTCACCCAACAAGAGATATCTTGCGGGTTTACGAATCAATCTCCCACTACGACTTTGTCGCACTTGATTTCGTGCATCTACGGGGGTCCACATTTTGTGGGTTGACAACTTCTAGATGAGGACCCTCATTAAGTGGATGAGGACCCTCATTAAGTGGATCAACTAATTCATGATTTTGTTCTTCATTTAGTTGAACATCATGCTGAACTTCCGTTCGTCTCTGCGTTCCTGTGTATGTTCGAGATACATTTTCCCCTCTTTGAACAACCACGGAACAAAAGCGGAACCCCTTGAGGTTGAGGTGAAACTTGATCTGAGACTAGCTCATCAAGAATAACCTTACTTCTTGGTTTATAGTTTGTCATATAGTCCTCCTCTAAGAAAGTCGCGTGAGTGCTCACTATGACCTTCTTTTCTTTTGGACTATAAAACAACCAACCTCGGTTCCTTTAGGATAGCCTACAAACATGCATACTTCGATGCGAGTCCATCTTGTCTGGTTTGTTTCGGGACATGTGCTTGGAGCACCCCAAATTCGAATATGATTCATGGTGGGCTTACACCCTTTCCACAATTCTATTGGTGTCTTTGAAACCGACTTGGACGGAGCTAAGTTCAATAGATACATAGCTGTTTCTAAGGCATATCCCCGAATGAATCGAAAGTGATGAATAACGAGCATAGATCTTGTCATTTCTAAAAGGGTTCTATTTCTCCTTTCAAAGCAACTCCATTCTGGCAGGGTGTCCCCCGGAGAAGATAATTGCGAAACTATCCCCTCCTTGGTCGGGTAAGACTGAACTCTCCGATAGGTATTCACCCCTCGATCGGATCGAAGAGTCTTGATTTGAACACCTAGATGCTTTTCGCGCTCGACCTTGAACTCTTGGAATTTTCCAAAAGCTTCGGACTTGTGACGCATCGGTACACATGTCCAAATCTAGAGTAATCATCGGTAAATGTGATGAAATACGATACCCGCCTCGGCATGGACATTTATTGGTCCACATACATCGGTATGTACCAATTCCAGTGAAGTGTGGCACGTTTTCCTTTGGCCTTGAAAGATCTCTTGGTCATTTTACCCTCTAAACGGGATTCACACACTTTGGTATCGGCTCAAAGTTCGGGGATTTTAAAATCCCACTTTTGATTAAACCTTGGATCTGTTAGAGTTAATATGACCCATCTCAAATGCCAAAGATAAGTTTCATTGGAAACTTTTCTTTTCTTTGATGAATTGTTATGCTCAATATTTTTTAATTCAACATGATTAACTTCACGGGGTATAGGACTAAGGAAATAAAGGCCATTGAACTTTACACGAAACAAATAAAAGAAGATGAACTTCTTATTGAAACGAGGAATCAAACTGAACTTGTCAAACCATGTTTATCTAAACAACTAACGAAAATTAAATTCCTCTTAAAATGCGGAATAAATAAACAGTCTTCTAAAACCAAAGTTCTATAATTATTAAAAGATAAAACAACTTGTCCCACTGCTAGTGCGAGACACAAGCTGCCTGTTCCAAGCTTCAAATCTCGTTGTCCTTTACTCACCGGCAAGCTTTGTTTGAACCAACGCAAAGAGCAAGCAAACATGGTTAGTGGCTCTGAATCAATGATCCATTTGTCATCGTGATTCTCCACTAAACAAGCCTCAATCACATTTAAATTACCCATACCTGGTTTTTTCATTTGTGGGCAATCTTTCTTCCAATGCCCCTTTTGTCCGCACTTGAAGCACTTGCCTTTTGGCTGCTTCATTGCAACTGTTTTTAACAACTGGAGTACCTGATTTCTTCTTTTTCTTGTTCTTGTTCTTTCCCTTGGGTTTCCCCTTAGGTTTCACAGAACTTTCACTAACAAACAATGCACTTCCTTGCTTGACTAGAGTCGCTCGGCCTCTCAAGCTCGTGCATTAGTTGAGTGAGGTCAAGATTCATTTTGTTCATATTATAATTCATCTTGAATTGGTTGAAGTATTCGGGTAGTGATTGTAAGAGAAGGTCAACTTTCACTTCTTGTTCAAACTTGATACCATGGTCATCGACCTTCTTGAAGTTTGCTATCATTGTTAGACAATGATCCCAAGACACTTCCTCCTCGGACATATTTGTCTTGGTGGATCAATTCGGCGCATTTTGCCGAGCGGAAGCGCTAGGTGTAGCAAACATGGCATCAAGAGTCGGAGCATTGTTGCTCCACTCGAATTATGTTCATTTGCTCCCGAAGGTGACCGGGCGAGATCAAGCTAAAATGTAAAATGAACCGACACATTCGCCTTCTCCCATTTTTCCTTCTCCTGTTGAAAACGAGTCCGAATTGCATCGAGACGCATCTGCGCGGAGGCTGCTACGGCATAGGGGTAGTGAGAACGAAGTTGAGCTTTTCATATTGAAGAACAATATCTAAATTGGTTCTCCATTGTTTGTAGTTTGTACCATCCATAGGTTTTTGGCTCAAGATTGTAGCTAAAGGATTGAATGAAGTCATTTTTCTGAAATTAAGGAAAAAGCACACTAATTACAAAACATAATTAACAACAAACGAGATATAGAGTAGTAGATTCTAATAACTACTATTCGTTTATTGTTTAACAATTCATTTGTTATCTTTACAAGGCTTACGATGGGCAAGATTCTTGTAAAACTAATATTGTTAATTTGGGCCTTCAGTTCCATTGCCAGAGCCTCGATGGGAGGGTTAACAATTTTGCCAAAGTTGAATGTAATTAACCATTGTTTACTTTCAAAATTATCTTTAGTATCCAAGTGTTGCCGACGATGGGCCGTACAAAACTTTACTAAAATTTTGAAAATATTAGGGTTTAATCTAGCGAAATCCGATCATCCTTATCCGATGGGGCTTCGCGACAACCATTTCACTAATAAACCCACAATGGGGCCCGTAGGTTTTAAAATTAAAAGCTTAATTTAAAACCTTCACCCATTCAATATTTTAAGTTTAGAATTTTTAATTTCCAAGAATTTGTTCATTTTAGAGTATTCGTGAGATCAATATCTTAATTGAAATCATCAGGTACTTTAAAATCCAGTCATGATTTAGAATGAGCTTCACATGAGAATTTTAAATAACCCACAAGATATTCTCAAAAATACAATTCTCTTGGGAAATTTGTTAGATTATTTATCTGGATAACCCAAATAATCTCTCATAATAACTATACACTAGTCGATTGAAAAACATAATAGTTATCATGCATTTATGACATGTGATTATGCAACAATATGGCATCTTCCTATTCTATATGGCATGTTATTTCAAACATCACGTTTATCGTACATATAATTCATACAATTTAATAAAAGCATTAAATTAAGAAAGCAAATAACTTTAATCCATGGTTTTCCTAAAAAAAAAAATTTTAAAAATTTTAAAAATTTTACAACTTTGGAATTTCTCTTTTGTGCCGCCCATAGGATTTATCGAAGCCCTTCGGGGTATCCATGAGCCCAAAAGCCCAAAAACCCAATTCTTGGCTAGAAACCCTAGGACACAAAAGAGGAACCCTAGCCTTCGTCTACGCACGCAAGCGGCCGAAGTCGATCAGCACGAAACTCCGGGGAAGCACCGGCACGGGAGGCGATCAAACGGCCACCGGAAACACCCCAAAAGGGTGTCCCACGCGCCCTCACGCGCCGGCTGATTGCCGGCGCGTGAAGGCCACGCGCAGCCACTTGTGGCGGCGCGTGGCGGCGTGGCTGACCCTTTGCGGTGTTCCGACCGCCAAAATCTTCGTCTTTCCGTCCTCTTTCCATCGATATGTGGTTTGCCCAAATCCGAGATCCAGAAGTCCACGAAAAGTGTCGTACAGTGTTGCTTGCTCATATTCTTGCGTTTCTTGATCTCCAATTTTTACAGGAATTCGAAAAAATACATAGAAATTCGAAAGGAAATCATAAAAACAGCAAGGAGGAAACCTAATCATATGGGATTAGCCTCCTTGTTACAAATCAAGAATTACACGAGAGAATCTAACCATGGATTAAAGTATTCATATGATTTATAAACGATAACAACTATGATTCAAATAACAAATATAGAAACAGATGCCATCCTTTCAAAAAAATTATTTTCGAAGATAATCACATGAAATTTCAAAACTAGGTTCTTTTCCTCATCGCTATTGGCTCTGATGCCAATTGACACCAAAGCTAATGGCCGGAATTTATCGTAAGTGGCAACTATTGGTATTGGGAGGATACATACACCACTTTAATGTGATATACCTTGTTGGCTTCTGTGTTGATGGAATAAAGTGTGTTGTTATCTATGAATTCGTTCTCAAAGGGTTTTTGAATAAATATATTTTTTTTCCAAAGAAGCTTATCTCCTTGAGTTATCACAAACTATATAACATATCTTTAGAGGCGGCTCGTGGGATTGCTTATCTTTATCATGGCTGTGACATACAAATATTGCATTTTGACATCAAGTCTCAATATATTCTACTTGATGACAACCTCGCTCCAAAAATTTTAGATTTTGAAGTAGCAAGGTTATATTCTGTGAATGATAGTATTGCCACTTTGAGTCTAGCAAGAGGGATGATTGGGTATATGGCTCATGAATATTCTACTGTAGGAAAGCGATCGAAACGCGGAAGCGTATCGTACCACGCGATGTAGGAAAAGATGAAACCTTTCATCGTTTTGCTTACTGGATATTGAAGAGCTATCGAAAGATTCTCCACGAGCAAACCTTGTCTACGAAACGGTCCTCGTATGCGAAACGGTCCTCGTGCGATCCTTGATTGATCTTCCGGACTATCTCTCGAGGGGGATGAGATGGTTGTGTGGGCAACCGTTCGGATGATGAACGTCGCCTCTAGGTTTTTGTTTTCGATGAGAGCCTCCTAACTATTTGTGCGGCCGTATCTTTTCAAGCGGCGAAAGTTAGTTTATATGCTACTACACCCAAGGCCTAACCCTAATCCACATGGGCCTTAGAGTTATTGGGTTGTAGTCTCAATTAAGCCTTATTGGGCTTAAGAGACCAAAGAGCACATTAACCCAACATCTACAACAATATTGGACGAGTGTCTCACGAGACTGATGTTTATAATTTTTGAATGTTTTGATGGAGATGGCAAGCCGAATAAAAAATTTGGATCCACATATAGAACATTCTAGCCAACTTTACTTTCCTTTATGGATTTATGACCAGTTTGACGGAGAAAGATATAAAAATTGGAAGATTTGACAAAAGAGGAAAACGATTTAGCAAGGAAAATGTTTATATAGTAGCACTCTAATATATATACAATTGAAACCTGCCAATCGACCTTTCATGAATAAAGGAATAGAAATGTTAGAAGCTGATGATGTTGAAACTATCGAAATGCCTCCAAAACCTTCTCTATTTCTCAATGAAAGAGTTTTAGTTGATGATGAATCCAGCTCTTACCAATTCCTTTTATAATATACTTTTTATGATAATTTTTATTAGAAAAAGTGCTCATGACAAAATTTTTGTCAAACAGCTTATTTTTAATTTTGACTTTTAAGTAACTTTTAGGTTAAAAAATTTATATAATCACTAAATAGCTTTTAGCTTTTTTTTACAAGCTTTTTTTTTTTTGAAAAAAAAAAACTTTAGCTTAAAAGTAACTTTTAAGCTAAAAATAAGAGGATCCAAACGGATAGTAAGATGACACTAGCCGCTACCAAAATCAGCGGTTGAAAAGCACAAAACTAGTATGATCCCTACAATTGCTATACCAGGTACTAGTGACACCCATTGATTTTGTTTTTCCCTTTTGCTTTGTTTTTTTTTTTTTTTGAAAAAAAAAAATTAATTTGGTTTTGGGATGTTTCACTAATTGAAACTGGATATTCAATCCTTATAATGTGTTATTAAATCACAATTTTACTTCTAAAATTTTTGATTTTGATCTAGCTAAATTGTGTTTGAAAAATCAAAGTATAGTGTCAATGACGGGCAGCTAGAGGAACTTTTGGTTACATTGGTCTTGAAGTTTTCTCTCGAAACTTTGGGATAGTATCATATAAATAAAGGGAAATACACTTCTCATATTGTAGGAAAAGTGTATCCTCATGTCATAAATATAAAAAGATGTGGGTCCCACCATTTCTATACTTGAATTTTTTTAAAAAATATATATAAAAAAGATGGGGGTCTCACTATTTCATATGTGTGTAGGAATCTTCTTTTTCTCATGCAACATGAGAGTGTAAACCCCATAAATAAAATGTTTACGCTTATGGAATGTTATTGTTAGAGAGGTTGGAAGAAGAAAAATGTTGACACAAATGAAGAATCTTTTCAAGTCTTATTCTCAGATTGGATCCATAATTTGATTGATGGAATTGACACAAATGTTTATATAGAGGATGATGAGGATAATAGAATTGCTAAGGAAATATCAATATTGTGGGACTCTGTGTGTATTCGGTGGCATCCAATAAACCAGCCATCCATGAAAATGGTGATACAGATGTTAGAAGGAGAAGTAGATAAATTAAAGGTGCCTCCTACTCCATTTAATAATGTTACTTCAATCAATACGAGTACCATTATTCCGACAAGACATTTGAAAAAAAAATTGTTTTTTGGACTAAACTATATTTTACTCACTAAAGTAACATACTCCTCCATTCCTTTATTATATAGGTAGAGGGAAAGATTAATTTTGATCCTGTTTATAAGTCATATTATTAAAGTTTTCATATAAATATACAATTTTATTTCTAGGTTCTCATGAGGTATTGAGTATATTAAATAAGAATACAATTGAAAATTTGTTAGATTTTAATGTTGTGAAATATTCAATGAGAAATATGAAAAATGACTTATAAATCGAATAAGAGAAATGCTATATTATAAAATTAGGTCACTGAATTCGAAACGTAATAAATACCCTAAAAACATTTAGTGTTGCAAAACACCTATTGTTATACACCAAATCACCCAAATTGAATGCCGATCCATAAAACGAAGGTAAAGTATTATAACATCATTGCTGTTTGGCTTAGTTTCATGACCCTCATTCTATTTTGAAAAACATACACTTTAATTCAAAATGTTAACTCCATTAAAAATATTTAAAAATGATATTTTTTAAAAAAATTAGTAGAATAAATTTATTTACTAATCTACCCTTCATAATACTAAATCCATAATTTTAGGTAAAATTGTTTTAAATAACTTAAGGGTTTACCTTTTTGTATTTTAAAATATTTATTCTTATAATAATTTTACCATATTGGACAAAAGCTTAATTAATTTTGCCAAGTCATAAAGAAAAACTGATAGAAGAGAAAATCGAGAGCTGTTTTTAATCACATATAAATTATTAAATTATAAAATATGAATTTGAGATAAACTAAATGGAGATAAATTTAAACCTAAAAAATGAATAATTAATTAATAACAAGTACAAGTTGATGAACAAAAAATATACATTTTGAATGAATTTAAGGGAACGATTACTATTACTTTTGCTTTGAACCTGAAATGGGATAATTTAAAATTATATGAATTTAAGGAAAAATGAAAAATGAAATGATTATACGTGTATTTCCCTATTTCTACTGTTTGTTTTAATTCATCTTTATTTTATGCTATATTCATTGGAAAAGTATTTCTCCAATCACTGGAGATACGTTATCTCCAGTGACCCTAAAACTACGTTGTTTTGAATTAATGAAGGGTGTGTTTGTAATTTTAAGTGAATTAATAAAGGGTGGTTCGGTAAAATTTTTATATGATAAAAAAACAAAATTACGGACACACCCTTCATTAATCCAAAACGACGTAATTTTGGGAGTCACTGGAGATAACTTATCTCCAATAATCGGAGAAATCTTTTACCCATATTCATTATTTGTTACGTTTACAAAATATAATTTAAAGTAATAAAAATGAAAATACGATAAAAATCCAATAATGACTATTAAGATTAAAATGAGTAATTGATTTTAAATAATAATTCAAAATCTCTTATTTCTGGGAGAAAATTTTGATAAAAGATAGCTAGGTTGGAAATATCAATTTGAACAGTTGTAAATGCTAGTCTTTCAATATTTTAATTGTAAATATTCATGATTTACAATCGTGTCTTATATTTTGGGAGAATGATTTCTATACTTGTAGTTGTTGTATAATATATTTGTAAATTATTTTTGTTATGGACTCATGTATTAGGCCTCATTGTTATGTGGCCCAATAAGTGTACTTTATGACAGAATCCCTCCATAATCAAGTAAAATGCTAATCACCCTATAACCATGCCTATAATCACGGATAGTAGAAGTAGTGGAGCAGGCACAAGAGACTGGAGGATCGCAAGGTCCAAGGGCCGAAACCCTAGAGGTAATCTCTATAAATAGGAGATTACCTAATAAGTGCACAATCTCTATTCATCTATTCTTCTATTCAGTCTCACTGTGTACACACCCCACCCCTTTTTGGCTATCGACCATATTTGTGTTGCACAATGATCTATTACTCTCATTGGTATCTTCTATATAGATGTCTGTGAGGGAAACTTGACATTCCTTTCGGTGTCTCATTAATGGATACCATTGGGAATCCTTTGATCCTACAGAAACAACTTACTAGTCCTTTGAGGCTAGACATCTATATTCTACAATAGAACATTGGCGCCGTCTGTAGGGAGAGATAAACTTCGATTCCCAAACAACCTAGAAATGGCAGCAGAAACATCAGAAGCTGTAGCCAGATACTCCAGCAAGACCAGTTGCCAGAAGGACAACCTCAACCAAATCAGGAACAAACGATCCAGTATGAAGACTCGGTTGCTCTAGATCTTAATCACGTTATAGTGAGACTGAGGTAGAGACAACAGATACTGCAACCTTTCCAGCCCCTCAGAACCAGGTTATCCAGCAAGTCCAGCCACCAGTTCAACAGCAAGATCCTCCTCCCGAGTTTCAAATGATAACTCTGACATTCACATGTTACAGAACACGCTAGGTTCGTTACTCCAACGGATGGAGGAGATGGGGACTCGTAACCAACTCCAAAGACAAGAAGATATCCGATTTATACAAGAGGATATGGACCGTTGTAATTCCATTTGGTGGCAAGAAGAAGAGCGAAGGATGCAAAGAATCACTGGATGGGCGCTTTAGGAGACTGGAAAACCCAGTTTTTGTTAGTTCTCAAATAGTGTTTTTATGATGACAACGATCTTAAAATTTTTAAGTTATGAACTAAGAAAATTTTTCTTCTTGAAAAACTATTCTTAAGCACACAATACAAATTCTTGAGAATGGAAGTATTAAAAGACTTACATATCTTCATATAAAATTAGGATTCTCGAGAATGCACTTAGAGTTCTCGAGACTCACTTCATCTTTGACAAGTTATGTAAATTCTGTGCAGAGGAAATTCTCGAGTATGATGTCCTAATTCTCGAGAACAAGTTAAACAATTTCACATTATCCTTCTCTCTAAACTCATCTAATTCCCGAGTATAAAATCTTGATTCTCGAGAATTATGTCCAAACGAAAATCACTTTTCACTCTCGAGAACTGCCAGGTTAATACTCGAGAATTCAATTCTCTATACAATAATTCAGTTTGATGATTCTCGAGAATTCCTCTAATGGTTCCTTCTAATACACATTGTGAAGTCTCATGATTCTTGAGTATAACAAGATGGCTCTCGAGTATTGTAGAGATCAAAGAGCTCAGCCACTTCATGCAATTCTTGAGAATGTCCAATGTAACTCTCGAGAGTACTTCTTCAACAACATTCTTCTCCAAGCAATTCTCGAGAATGTCTTGTCTGATTCTCGAGAATATTGAACCAAACACAATACTCTGTTCCTCAAATCTCCCACTCCGAAATCATGAATCATGTTATATCATTTTACCACTCTTGATTATTATTCAATACAAGTTTCAAAAAGCTCTCAACATGTGTGCTCATGAGTTTCAGGTTACTTAAGTATAGCTTAACGGAAGATTTAAATAAAGCAATCTCACCTGTCAGAGGCATTAAATGCTGCTACCTAAACCGTGATACTCTCGGAGACCGATGTTCTGAATGAAGTAAAGCCAACTCTGATATTCTCCGATCTTGCATTAAATGCCATTTCACAACGAAATAACAAAAGGAATGAAAGAGAATGTCGGCCCTGAAAATTCCAGTTGTATCATTCAAACAAGAAAAATCCTCAACGAATGCATCATCTATCTAACGGACTTATTTAGGAGACTCAACGGCTAATTTATGAAGCTTCAACAACGGTCATTAATTACCACATCTATAAATAGCCGGTGCATTGAATTAGCCAACTACCGAAATGTTGCGCAATCAATTCGAGTTTAACATCATTCGCTATTTCAAATGTATCATTAATTGCACTTCAGTGTTCATTCTTTTATCAACTCGTGAGGAGTATTTAAACACTTATTTCATTGTCAAATTTGTATCTTAAGGTTGAGGAATCTTAAGTGAGGGTGTATTAATTACAACTTGTAGGGGGAGTGTAGTCCGAGAATGAGAGGACAATCCTTCTTTTACTGAGTTTGTAATTGTTCTTGAGGAATAGTAAAATCTCGGGTGTTACGGGACTGGACGTAGGTCGAGTATTAAACCGAACCGATAAATTGTCTTGTGTTCTTTTATCTTATTGGTCTCTATTTCGTTTATACAGGAGAGAAGTTTATAAATTTTAAAGATCACCTATTCACCCCCCTCTATGTGATATTCCATCTTCAGTTTTGAGGATAGGCCGAGATGCTGCTGGCCACAACCGAACCAATATCCCTATCCGTAGTACGGATCGGGATGCTGCTTGACCCGAGTCGGGTTCATGCCTCAACTTCCACCCATGTAGACGTTGAAGAACCATGAAATGAACTATGTAGAAGAGAAATTGATCAGTCAAGATCGGGTTTAGATTGCCGGAGAAGAGGGGCGAAGGATACAAATACTAGAGGAAAACTTGAGATTGCTAGAGAACCCTACCCAGAACATTGACCGAGATGCAAGTGGTCCTAACCGGGTTAGCATTATGACTACCACACAAATTGATACTGGTGGCTCGTGAATTGATAATGCCGGACAAAACCTAGCCAGGAAAGACCAGAATAGAAACCCTGAGATTCGGATCCCAAACTCGGTGCGTGTGAAAGACAAGTAGATTGCGGGTGATCCGGTGAAGGCGTCAAAAGCCGTGATTTGAATCTAACTTTACGGAGGACAAGCCTGAGGGTTATAGGAGGAGGTATGACGAAGAGGATAACAGAAGTCTTTTCTCGGGCGACATTGTGGATGTTCCTTACCCTAAGGGCTTTGATTCAAGAAAGTTGCTGAAGTATGACAAAGTCAAGACCCAAAGTACATCTTAACACGTTTGACGTAGAGATGTATGTGAAGGGATTCATGAGGCATATAGTTCCCCGTTTGTTTGCGGGTACATTGCGCGAAGCGGTGCAGGCATGGTTCCATACCCTTCCTCTAAAGTCAATCCACACATTTAATAAATTGAGAAATAAGTTCAAGATGAATTTTATTACCAGCAAAAAGTAGCCAAGATCCGAGTTTACCCTCGGCAAGATCAAACAATAGCCCAGGGAGACGCTGCAGAAGTATTTGGACCGTTTCAAAGATGCGGCTTTGCAAGTGCACGAGTTGCCAAAAAATCTACATGTTCATCTGCTCATATCTGGCCTAGATTCTACATCTCAGATGGCAAAGACGGTCTTCAAGAAGAAGCCCAAGACCTTGGTGGATTTCAAAACCCGGGCCAATGAATACTTGGAGTTAGAGCAAACATAGATCACCGAACATGGTAAATAAGAAGAAGAGAAGTCCACCTCTGAGAGGAAATGAGCAGCCTAGAAAGTTTTAGAGGGAAAAGGACGAGCAAGGAAGCTAGAGACAAGATTTCCATGGGCGGAACCCGGATAACAAGCCATCCCGATAGTAGAGTTGAGGGAAGATATGATAAATGTACTCCACTGAATATTTCGCGTGGGCAATTGTGGAAGGAAGTCGCCCTAACCGAGATGAAGAAAGTTGACAAACCTCGGCCGCTTCATAATAGGCGACCTTGGATCAATCACAATATTGTGACTTCCACGACTAGTCGGGTCATACTACCGACCAGTGCTAGGACCTCCAGGATGCCATTGAGAAGTTCGTCCGGGAAGGAAAGTTGCGACAGTACGTCATTAAAACAGGGGCGGAAAAATAACAAACGCCCAGGGGATGGAGCAAGAGCCTGGCTCTCGAGAAGAGAAGAAAAGATCAAAAGCAGAAAAAGGCAGAAGCAAGTGATAACGAGTTCCCTGAAGCTGAATATGACTGTAACATCATTAGTGGAGCATTTGGAGGAGGCAAAGACTCAATGAGTCAAAGAAAGAGGTATCTGAGGGAGGTCCTGTCAATCCGGGATCACCCAAAGTTCAAAGAAGAGTCTAGTAAGCTAGAACCTCCTATGCTATGTTTCACAAAGGAAGATCTGAAAGATATTGCTCCAGGCCATCACGATGGTTTGGTGATCACTAGAACATTGGTTAATTTCTGAGTAAAGAAGATCTTTATGGATAATGGCAGTGCTGTGGGTATCATCTTTTGGGATGTATTCAAGCGCATGAAGTTTGACCTAGAGGACTTGAAGCCATGCAAGACAAATTTGACAGGCTTCAATGGGCAAGATACTCGTCGTAAAGGTTATATAGACCTTGAGCTAACGTTAGGGACAAAAGATGCCTTTAAGTCGAAAAAGGTTAGATTTGTGGTTGCCGACTTGCCGTCCCCTTACAACATAATCTTGGGAAGGCTGACAATACATAATTGGGATATGCTAGTATCCACAAAGCATCAAAAGTTGAAGATGGTTAGCAAGAAGAATAAGGTCGTCACTGTTAGAGGGGATCAGAAGGAGTCTCGACAGTGTTACTTTAAGATGGTTAAAGAGAGCAAGGATGATCCGTCATTGCCACCTCATATTAGTAAAGATGGTACTTTGAGCAACGCTAGAATGGAGTTAAAAGGCAAGTCTATAAATCTACTCGAACTGGATTTGTGCGAAAAAGTAAAAATCCATAGAACATAGCTGAATGGTGAGCTAGAAAATCTTGTTCTGGGCACCGAACCTAGACAAATTACTAAAGTCGGAAAGGCTCTGGATCCCGCGGTTCGTGCAGAATTGGAAGAGTTTCTCAAGAAAAATAAAGACATGTTTGTGTGGAAAATGTCGGAGATACCAAGGGTAGATCCAGAATTTTGTTGTCACCAGTTTGCAATACGTCCAGGGTCAGCTCCAGTGCCCAGAAGAAGAGGAAGCTCTGTCCATAAAGAGGGAAGGCCTTGGAAGAGCATGTAAAGGAATTGTTATAAGAGATTTTATTCGAGAGGTACAATATACCATCTAGCTATCCAATGTGGTCATGGTCAAAAAGCCGAGTGGCAAATGGAGAGTCTGCACAGACAATACCGACCTAAACAAGGTATGTTCCAAAGATGCTTTTCCAATACCCAGTATAGACCAGTTGGTTGATAATTCATCTGGTTTTCAATTACTCTATTTTATGGATGCATATTTTGGCTATAATCAAATTGCCATGCACCCGGAGGATCAAGAGAAAACAGTGTTCATCGCTAAAAGGCCAATTATTGCTACAATGTAATGTCGTTCAGCCTGAAGAAGACAGGGGCCACCTACCAAAGGATGATGAACCGGGTATTCAAAGACTAACTTGGAAAGAACATGGAAGTATATATTGACAACATGATCGTCAAATCTGCAAAGCCAACTAGTCATGTCCAAGATTTGCAGCAAACGTTTGATAAGCTGAGAGAGTACCATATTCGACTAAACCGGACTAAATGTGCATTTGGCGTTCCAGCTATAAAGTTCTTAGGCTTTTTGCTCACGAACAAAGGAATTGAAGTCAACTCGGACAAGTGACAAGCCGTCCTAGACATGAAGGCTTCGAGAAACAAGAAAGAGGTCCAATAGCTGACAGGAGATTGGTAGCTTTAACTAGATTTCTACCCAAGTCGGCATAAAATTCTCTCCCATTTTTCAGATTGTTGAAGAAGGAAGCTCAAGGCAGGTGGAACCCAGTGAAAGACGGAATATCACCAAGAGGGGGGTGAATTGGGGATATAAAATTTTCTTC
This sequence comes from Acacia acuminata, assembly GCA_019022655.1. Taxonomy (NCBI): domain Eukaryota; kingdom Viridiplantae; phylum Streptophyta; class Magnoliopsida; order Fabales; family Fabaceae; genus Acacia; species Acacia acuminata. The sequence continues at coordinate 2,203,855 of JAFJYI010000102.1, read as the reverse complement.
ACAAAAATGCTCTATTAGACGGCTGTAAAACAAGGATGAACAAAGTAAGGAAGAGAGAGATTGAACACAATGAATTTATACTAGTTCGGTCCAAATCCTTGACCTACGTTCAGTCCCTAGACTCTCCGGGATTTCACTATCCCAAATGATTAAATACTCTGTAACTCACGGAGTAATTCTCTCACTAGAACTTACTCCCCCTTACAAGTTGTAATTAAATAACCCAATCCCAAAGTCCCAATACTTTGAGATTCTTACAAGAAATGATAATTAATAAAGAACTCTCTAAAAGAGAAGATTAATAATCACTAAATATTGATATATCTGAAGATGTTAACTCTTAGAGTGGAAACAGTAAATGCTCTTAATCCTAATTGAATGCGCAGAGTTTCGATAGGTGGAGACTTGAATGCTTCTGGCTTTTATAGATGGTTGCATTTAATGACCGTTGAGGAGAGTCTTAATGAGTCATTGAGATGAATGAATATATCCGTTGTGTTTTGAAACATTGCTCTAACTCTTCGTATTCTCTCGAGGTTTAGCCGTTATTCTCCATTGACATTCTTCATTCGATTTGTCCATTGAGACTCAGAAGGAATGTTGACTGGGAATGCTTGAAATGCTTTTGGATGGCAAGTGAATTTTCAACAAGTTAAAGCTTCATTATCGTCCCACGAAGCATTTAATGCGTCTGACAAGAACTTTGCTTTATGATAATTTAAGGGTTAAAGATGGTTAATCATGTCTAAAAATCACTAGCAAACTGATTAAACTTGGTTAGAAATCAATAAGAGGTTAGTAGTAATCATCCTTAAGATTTAATCCAAAGAGTTTCAACCCAATGCTATAGCATCTATATCGATGAATTCAAATATAGCTACCAACTACAAAGCTATTTGGTTAACCCACCTCGATTATCTTACTCGATACATATGATACTAACTATACTCCTTCCATATTCCTATGGCAACTTTCTAGAATGTTTTGAACTCGAGTGTTATAGTTATAAGAGGTAGACCCATTTTCAAAATAAGATAACTTGAGTTACAATAAACATTGACTTGAGTCTAACCCCAACTTGTGGTGTCTCAAGATAGCCCTTAACTTTCGTTAACCGACTAGTAATTAAAACACCGAAAACCAAATTTATTGAATTTAGAACTTGCAACTCGGGTTCATTCAACACTTAAAGACTCATCCTCGTCCAGTCATATAAAGTTCAGCAAAGGGACACACAAAACAAACACAAACGAATGACCTATGATCGAGAAAATAAAGCTAAAAGGAAAGGAAAACCAAATAAAATGACTCGTGTCATCTATGCTACCACTCCACGAGTCTTATCGGGGAAGGATGCTATATTGTCCTAGACGTCTCGTGCTCTTGAAATCTCTCACTCTTTTCTCGAGTTAAAGATAGAATCTGGTTCTAGGGCTCTCCGACTCTCTTAGGGTTATATCCTTTATAATCGTGCTTTTTCTTGCGGCGTAAGAAAATTTTCCTAATCCGCGGGATCTATCATATCTTCCGATCCGAGTAGATTGTTTCGTTGATTACAACTTCAAATCTTTTAGTTTCGATCCTCGGCATCTTGTATTCCGTCACGTCAGTGACAACTTGAGTTATGCCCTTTATTTTATTCCAAATTTTCTAAATCCTATGACTTGAGTCATGATTGTTAACTTGAGTTACTAAGTTTATAAATGCCTTTTTGCAAAGGACTCAAATATATAGCTTTGTATCGCCACTACGATTTCCCTTAAAAACAAAGTAAATTGTTCCAAACCATTCAACTTTTTAGTCCCTATATCATAAATGTATGCATTTTTGCTTAGATTATATGCAGTTAAACATGTGTTTAACATTCAATTCAGTCACTAAGTATAGGGAAAACATGGTACTATTTGTGCTCATCAGCTCCACCGGTTTTGTCTAGGCTTGAGCCAGGAGAGAGTTTAGTTTTGTATTTATCCATGGGCGAAGAGGCAGTAAGCGCCGTGTTGGTCAAGTAAACAAAGGATGGCCAAGTCTCGATATATTTCGTAAGTCAGGCTCTACAAGGTTCAGAAGTGAGATATCAAAAGCTTGAGAAAATGGCCTTCGCCCTACTCATCGCTGCAACACGGCTTCGTCCATACTTTCAAAGCCATCCGATCATGGTCAAGACAAGTCGGCCAATTTGGAAAATCCTTCATAAGCCAGACTTGGCTGGAAGAATGGTCAATTAGGCCATCGAGCTATCTGAGTTTGATATTGCCTATGAAGCCTGACATTTCATTAAGTCACAAGCCCTGACGAATTTCTTAATGGAGTTAACCCTATCAAATGAAGGAGAAATGGGCAATGCAGAGACTTAAAAGGTGTTCATTGATGGCTCCTCAAATACTAAGGGTAGTGGAGCTAGGGTCATTGTAGAAAGCCCAAAACGAGTCTCTATGAAGCACTCCCTTCGACTTAACTTCTCGACCTCCAATAACCAAGCTGAGTATGAAGCGCTTTTGGCTGGCTTACTTCAAACTAAAAATGGAGCAAAGAAAGTGTATGTCTCCACTGATTCTCAGCTCGTGGCGGTACAAATTGAAGGAACATACCAGGCTAAGGGCCCTTTGTTGATCAAGTATTTGGGAAAGGTGAAAGAGGTCATGGCGGGTTTTGAAGAAATGACCGTTGTACACATCCTGAGAGGTGAAAACACTAGGGCCAACATTTTGTCCAAATTGGCAAGTACCAAAAGCCTGGCAATCACCGAACAGTCATCCAACAAACTTTGTCAGAGCCAAGTTGTGTCATAATTATCTCAGCATCCGGGGATTGGAGAAAGCCAATTATTGATTACCTTGAAAGAGGAATCCTCCTCGATGACTCAATTGAAGTGAAGAAATTGGTAGGACAAGCAACTTTATATGCATTGGTGGATGATCAGTTATATAGCAAATGCTTGCATTCCCTAATGCTAAAGTGCTAAAATTCGAAAGAGGCTGAGTATGTTTTGGCCAAGATCCATGAAGGAATCAACAGGCAGCATATGGGTGCCAAGGCATTGTCTCGAAAGGCCTTGCGAGCTGGGTATTATTGGCCGACAATGGTGGCAGATGCTAAAGACCATGTGAAAAAATGCGATAGTTGCTAAAAACATGCCAAGATAATATGGTCTCCCCAACAGAATTAAAGTCTATCTTGGCACCATAGCCATTTTACAAAGGGGGCATGGATCTGTTAGGGACCATTCAAGGTGGCTCCAGGACAGCTGAGATGGCATTTGATGAAGACCTTTTTGTCATTAGTCTTGGGGTCCACAATCAACAATTAATCAAGGATTGCGTATAGGCAAACCTAGGATCGTTCTCTCTTCTCGAGGAGCCTTTTATTGAATCCTAAGTAATCTAAATGTCATGCAAATGCAATGAAAACAAGGGGGATTGGGTTTTGGATTTTTAAATTAATAAACTAAAATAGAAATGCAATTTAAATGAAGCAAAGATAAAATAGAATATAAGAAAACGAGAAGAAGCATTAAAATTGATCAACCCAACATTCGGATTCCGAGACTTCCATCATTGAACAAAATATAAATAACCCACGTTTGGCTCGACGAACCGAGATCTCTGCTTTTGCCTAGAAAACCCCTCGACTAGACGATCGCCTAGAATACGTCCGAACAGCGGCGTCCCACTCTGCGATCGCACAGCAAAACTTAAAACCTAGTTCGAACTCGGTCCTTGGGATAAACCAAACCGAATATTAAATCTAATATTCGAACTATTTCAAAATCGGATCCGATAAGATGAAAATAGAAACGAGTTAAATCACCGATAAATCACAAGTTCTCTGGATGAATTATTGAATCCTCATGTTGGGTTAACCACATAAGCTTAGCCAAGCATGGCTAAGCAAAACGCAGAAGAAAAGATGAAGAAGAAATCCAAAATCTCATACAACGTAATTGAGAATATGTTTTTAGCCATCTAGTCTAACCTATAAATAAGAAATACTAGGGCTACAAAATTCGAGCAGAATAAAAATCTAGAAAAATAGGTCTATCTTTAGCTCCAATTTCGTCCATCTTCTTTTCCGAATCAGCCTTCCGAGTCTTCATAACAATTGTAGCTCTCTGAATCATCTAAAAAAGGAAAGAAGAATCAGGCTAATTGGATATCTAGATCAAAAGTTATGGCGAAAATACTAAATCACTATAAATCTGAAATTTAATCATAAAAATGAATTAAATCCAATTGAAAGCTCCAAGCTCGATTAAGTAATAAAATCCATTATTTATTAACTAAACAATCCTAAATTTATTCACCAAGAGATACAAATAAGTGTAATAATATTCAATCATCAATGGCTCATAGTAGCGATTGACTACTTCACTAAATGGATAGAGGCAAAACCAGTAGTGACAATCACTTCGGCTCGAGTGCAGAGATTCCTAGAGAAAAACATCATATCCCGATTTGGGATCTCGGTGGAAGTGGTCATTGATAATGGGACCCAGTTCATTGATAAGGGATTCCAAGAAATGATGTCCACCTTCCAATGAAACAACACTTTGCTTCTGTCGAACATCTCCAATCCAATGGGTAGGCCGAGGCCGCAAATAAAGTCATCCTAGATGGATTAATGAAGTTGATGAAGGAGGCAAAGTCTAGTTGGGTGGAGCAACTATACTATGTCTTGTGGGGATACTAGACTAGCATCCAAACATCAACTGGGGAAACTCCCTTTAGATTAACATATGGGTGTGAAGCTATAATCCCGGTAAAAATTGGTGAGCCCTCATGGAGGAGAGTCAAGGCCTTGTAAGAGGAAAAAGAGAATAGTGAAGCATTGGCGATGGAGTTTGACCTAATTGATGAAGTCAGAGTCGCCGCACATTGCCGGGATATAGCCTCAAAGCAACACATCGTGGCAAGATATAATAAAAAGGTGAAGCCTCGATCCTTTGAGAAGGGGGATTTGGTGCTTCGAAGAGACGATATAGGCAACAAAAACGCCAAGGATGGAAAGCTTGAGGCAAATTGGGAAGGCCCTTACTAGGTTAAAGAAAATCTCGGCAAAGGAGCTTATATGCTAAAGACCCTAAAAAAAGCGGTCAAGAGAACATGGAATGCAAACAAGCTGAAGGCATACTACAGTTGAAGCCGAGTTCCCTTAAGAGGCGACAATGTCGCGAGTCTATGTAAAATTACTTTGTTGGAATTATAAAGAGGCAACAATCTTGCGAGTCTATGTAAAATCCCTTTGTTGGAATTATAAAGAGGCAACAAGGTCTCAAGCCTATGTAAAATCCCTTTTGGGAGAGACGACTATGTCTCCAAGTCTATTCAAATAAATGCATAACTTCTCGATTGGGAGTTCAATCCAAATTACTTGAGTCACATTGATGGATGAATCTAGGGTACGAAGCCCAGTTTCTAATAAAATGTGGAGCAGTGGAAAAATGGACTTAGGGTACGAAACCTGGTTTGAACAACGTATAAAGCAGAAAGAACAGTTAAACATGCTTCCGGTGGAACGTAGTAAAACTAGAAGGCTCATGAGGCCATGATGCAACAAAATTGTTTTTTCAGGGGTAATGAAGTGAGCCGTCATGCTGACCATGATCAAGTTGAAATTTTAAAGTTTGGTTAAACAAAACTGAGTTTAAGCATGTGACGGGTTGCCTTTACTCCGGATGAAATTCCAACCAAACATGCCAAAATGTAATGTGATAGGTTAATGAAAACCTTCACAAATATAATACTTGGTTATAATACCGGACGAATATTCAACCGTAAAAAATGGGTTTCAGTACCCCAAGCAAAAAGTTACAATAAAAACCGACATCTCGGCCCTTCAAGAAGGAGAAGCATCAGCACTCGACTCGGCCAAGTTGGAAGGATTGGCCTCTTCACCTCTGTTCTCCTCTGGGATCACCTCCGAGTGAGGAACAGGCTAGTCGGCGGAAGATGAAGGGGGACGGATAAAATTCCCATCTTCAACGTAAGTGTTATAATGTGCCCCCTTAAGGTTCAGTTCAATCGTGGGGTTTAGGAATTGAACCTGCTCCAGAGTGTTGTCAAAGGAGTCCTTTATGCTGGTTTTGAGTCAAGAAACATCAACACAAGCAGCGATGAGCTCCTCCTTGCAATGCTTCAGTTCCGCCTCCAGCTCTCATGCATGGTCTTCACTATGTTTAGAGCATTGAGATCCCTATGATGAGCTTGTTGCTCACGAAAGAGATCCGACTTTGTTTGCCGAAGATTATCTTGAGCCTGCGAAAACTCTTTGTGAATACCCTCCTTCTTGGTCTTGGCCACCAGCACTTTGTCGCGCAGTTTCTCTTGCTCCATTCTAGCCGTTTGCAATTCTTTCAGAGACTAGGCCGTCACCTCCTTAGCTTTATCCTTCTCTGCCGTGACGCTCTTCAGTTCTGCCTGATTTTTGGCATGTCTGTCCTTAAAACATGCTACAGTTTGGCTTTCTTTGCCGACATGCTCTGAATGGGTTTGGGGGCTAGGCGTTTCTCACCTGTTTCTGCACCTGCGGCCTCAATGATGTGGAGCGTCACGTCAAGATAAGTGGGCCTTTTCCCCATCTTCCGACTTGTAAGACAAAAAAAACAAAGGTCAATTATTCATTTAGCAATACAAGAGGCAGGCAAGACAATACAGTGAAAAGTTATATTCATACTTGCCACAAATCGTTTCTTGGCTGGGGGCTTAACAATATAGTCAGCGAACTTCACGACACCATTCTCTCCAATAAAGATTTCAATGAAGGAGATGGCTAAGTTCTCAGCATCAGAAAAGCTGTGGGTGGACAAGTTAAATGCGGAAGGGAAGAGTTGATGGTGATCGCAGGTCCAGTAAAGGGGGAATCTTTCTTCCATCTCCCTGGTCTTAACAGTGTTAAGAAACCAAGGCTATTGTCCGGGCACGACAATAACCTTGAAGAAGGCATTCTTGAAACCTTTGAAAGAGTCGGTAAAAACTTCAAAGAATTTCAAGCCGGCAATGCTCCGAAGCAAGGTTCAGCCTTTATGGGAAGAAGATTTCTTGCCTGATTCTTTACCATGAATGCAGAAAAAGTGAAAGAAAACTTGAACAGAATAGACTATATCATGAGCCTTGCAGAAATTTTCAAACGCGATGGCGAACGCCCAACTGTTGGGATGAAGTTGAGAGGGGGAAAGATGTAAGTAATTTAATAGCTCGATTTGAAAATCGGTGAACGGGAAGCGAACACCAAGATGGGAAACCACGTCCCGATAGAAGTAAAAGAAATGTGGGTTATCGTCCCTATTTCGACATAAGGCTATTGACTCATCAAGTTATGGTAAACTAAAGACATAGTCTTCATTATCACGGAGGCCTAACTCCACAATTTCTTCGGCGGTCATGGTGTTCTTGATACGTAACACCTTCTCGAAAACCCATTGGTCCGAAGTCTCGGAAGTGTGGGACGGATTAGTGGAGGTTGATTCCCCAGTCGTAGATTATTCAGTATGGCGTGATGAAGTAGAACCCATTTATACCTATAATAAAAAATGTAAAAGTCAAAAGCAAGACATATACCTGTGCCAAAAGAGATATCATGTGATGATGCAAATGAAGCAATGCCGAGTTGGCCCAGGCTGGGGAAGGCTGAGATGGTTGTGGATATAAGTTTATGTCAATTGGAGGCCAAGAGTGATTCGGCTTTTGAGACATGTTTAAAGGCACAGGATCCATGAAGCGTTTAGGAAAAAGAAATGAGAGCGAAGCTTCACTGGATGGATCAGAACAAAGGTTTCAGCCTTTTGTATTTAGTGAGGAATTGCCTATAAAGTCATCACCACCACCCAGCACAAGTGAGTTTGAATAAAAAAAAAAGGGAGAGAAATGGATGAACATTATATTGAGAGTTCAAAAGGAAGCCCAAAAACTCCAAGTGTTTATGCAGGAAACCTAGAAAACCAAAAAACAATGAAGACAAATACAGTCGAAGAAGGAGGTGGATGATAGGAAAAGTAAAATGAATATGAAAGAAGACAAGGAAACAAAGTGAAAGTTTTTGATTCCGGAAGAAGTTGAAGGAGATTATGAGATGCAGGAGGAAGTATCAAGAGCAAGAACTTCTGCAGATGAGAGAATTTTCTCTTTGGGGGCAAGAAAGGCTCTGAGCGTAAAGTGATGAGAAAAGGAGAGAAGTTTGAATATATAAACGTTTTGAATTCAAAGAGTTAGGGGCAATGAGGTCAATTCCTATGAAAAAGCATATTTCCCCTCAAAAGTGCAATGATGACTGATACGAAATGATGTGGGTATTAAATGCGCACAAATACCAAAGGCGGCAGGAGTGGCCAATATACATGAAATGGCAGTTACACATATATTATGACATGGTATGCGTATGGCCGTCAATAATAAAGGCTGGTAGAGTCCATTCGTATGCCATTTTTTGCATGATATCCTGGATTGGGGGCAACACGTGGCCAAAATATGCAAACTTGGTAATCTGGGTTAAAATTGCAAGCATAATCCCGGTCATCATGAGTGCAAACTAGTTTGAGTAAATAAGCCAACCCAGAATGCATGCTTGGTGGCAAGTTGAAAGTGAAACTCGAAGAGTAGTTGAACGGAAATTTAGAAAGTCAAGATAAGCAACCCGGATACAAAAGTCCAGATAAAAATTCAATAAATCCCGGCATCTCAAATACCTGAACTACCTGGCTGGGGGGCAACTGTTATGGACTTGTGTATTGGGCCCAAGTGTTATGCGGCCCAATAAGGATACTTTATAACAGAATTCCTCCATAATCAGGTAAAACGCTAATCACCCTATAACCATACCTATAATCACAGACAGTACAGGTAGTGGAGCAAGCACGAGAGGCTGGAGGCGCATAGGGCCCAAGGGCCGAAACCCTAGAGGTAATCTCTATAAATAGGAGATTACCTAATAGGTGCACACTCTCTATTCATCTATTCTACTATGCAGTTTCACTGTGCACACGCCCCCCCCTTTTTGGCTACCGGCCATATTCGTGTTGCATAGTGATCTATCACTCTCATTGGTATGTTCTATATAGATATTTGTGAGGGAAACTTGACATTCCTTTTGGTGTCTCCTTGATAGATACCGTTGGGAATCCTTTGATCCTACAGAAACAACTTACTAGTCCTTTGAAGTTAGACATATGTGTTCAGCAACAGAAAAATTTTAAAATTTTATTGTCATTAAATTAAAATTTTGGAATCTAATTGTCGTTTTGCATTATTTTTTATCTATTAAATATTATCATCTACAAAAATGACTCTCATCAAGTAGCTAGTACTTAATCGGCCCAAAACCAACAAAACAAAACAAAAAAAAAAACAAAACAAAACGGGATAGCTACTTTTGGGCTATCGATTTTTTTTTTTTTTTTTTTTAAAAAAAAAAAACAATAATAGGCAAACCTAAGCATTCTGGTATTTTTTTTTTTTTTTAAAAAAAAAAAAATTGCCATTCATGGCTATCCTCCTATTGGAATAATCTTATTTGAGGCACTACTGTACACTAAATGCGGGCACTTGTCTCAATAGAAATTCAAACCTTAGTTCATTATATTGTAAGGAACTAATTCGCTAGACTCAACCCTTCTTAGTAAAAATTACATTTATATTTAGCTGGGTGGCTGCTTTCTTCTAATGAGTCTATTCTTTTATTTATGAATTCTTTGCTTTTTAAATTTGTAAAAAGAAAAATCCCATTGAAAGCCTTTTAAAATATCAAAATCCTAAATTTAACATATTATAAATCAAGTCAAAAACCCTAGTTCATAATTTTAGGATTGGGTGAGTTTACCCATATGTCCTCTTCTCATCTCTTTTTTTTTTTTTTTTTTTTTTTTTTAATCTTCCTCTCATTCTCCATCCAGCTCTTCTCATCTTCAAGTTCTATTGGGATCTCTGATTCACTAAAGATTATTGATTTAGGAACAACACCAACACTGTCATTCCCAACTCGAGTTATGATCACGACAGTCCCAATCACAATATGAAAGCAAACCCCCCAAAAAAGAAGTCTAACAATTCTTAGAATGCGGCTTCACTGGGTACAGTGCTTTTAAAATTTATCACTTGGCTTCAATAAGTCGCAAGAGGAAGAGACTATCAAGGAATAACATTCAGGAGATCAATTTCGCAGGAGTGGTTCGTCTGGGTAATGGATCAATCTTGAAGTCGTTCATGTACCGACTTGAAAATGGAAATAGCTTGGTAGCCAGGTTATGGGGTTGTATCATTGGTCTCTGTGGTGTTCGGAATGGATGCTATCGAAATATGAAACTCTCGTTGATTCATTAGAGGTGATTGGACTTATTAACCCTGTGAATTTCGACCTGCATGAAAACGCTAATCTTATCCCGGAATTGCAAAATATGGTTCAATGGAAATGGGAATGAAAATATTAGTCAAGAAGATAATGGGTATGCGGATTCCCTTGCAAAGAAGGCTCCTTCACTGGTACCAGGGCTTCAGATTTTGTCTTGTGAATCCACTGTATTTTAGCTGATAATGGAATCACTTAGCTTGCTTACGTTTATTTTCTCTAAGCTCTTAGATTTCATTCTTATCATAAAAGGATTCCAGTGTTTGAGAGTTTTCTTTTTTAATAACTTAGTGGCATATAGGTAAATTGACTAAATTTGTAAATCCCAATTTGGGTCTATGACTTGATTTATAATTTGTTAAATTAAGAAGCCTAATTTATGATTTAGATATTTGAAAAGGCTTGCAATGGGATTTACCCTTTGTAAAAATTAATCATGTTGTCTTTGTTTATTAAGCTAATTTGGATCTTGTTTAGTGAGAAGCAACAGAACTGTGCTGAATCATGGGCAATCCACAACATAAAGTGAGTTGCATATAAAGCTCTTTGTCTTTAAAAGTTTAAAACCAACATGAACTTTCATATTTTGACTAATAACCCCTTATTGTTATAAAAAAAAAAAAAAAAAGTATTAAATCTAATAGAATATGTGATGTATCATATTAGTTAGAATGAATAGACAAATTCCATGAAATTTTTATTATGTCATTGATTAAACACATAGTTTTGGCTAAAGCCAATTTTGCCATTTTATCAATGTCAATCCCTAGTTCCCCCATTCACTAATTCAATCGTCTCCCTCCCTTGGACATCCCTCTCTGAGCTAGTATTACTAAAGAGGGACCGCCTAGATGACAAAAGTACGTCGCAACCTTGTTCTACCCGTTTTCAAGCATTTTTCTGGGAACTTATTTTCTTTTTTTTTTCCTTGATCACTTTGTCAAATAACTGTAAAAACCAGAAAGTTCAACAAAAGGTTAACGATAAACCATCTGATTGGTTTGAAGTCCTCATCATCCATGTCAAACTTCAGTATCCAATCTCATCATCTGGCCCCATCATGAACATTTTTCACCTTCCGGTTTAATTTGTTGCTTCTGAGGGATTCCTTTATTTCTGCTTCTGTTTTATTATTTACGTGGGAATTGGTCAGGACCACCTTTTATATATAGACAACTTAAGTAGATGGAAAGGTATCAGTTGTATTAATTGGCATGTTGTTCAGATTGTCCTTGAAGGTTTCTAGCTTAGGGAGAGAGACGATTGAATTAATGAAGGGGAATTAGGGATTGACATTGATAAAATGGCAAAATTGCCTTTAGCCAAAACTATGTGTGTAACCAATGAAATAATAAAAATTTCATGCCCAGTGATCCTGACTAAATATGACATGGCACATATTCCATTGCATTTAAGGGTTTTTTTACCACCTCAAAATACGAAAGTTCAAGGTGTTGGTTTTAAACTTAAAGAAAAGGGACTATATGTAATTGACTTAAAGTTAAGGGACGTTATTTGTATTTTAGCCTACTTATCATTAAATGTTACTGCCACAAGCTACCTACTGTATTTTTGACATACAGTGCATTAATTTGAATTTAATTTTCGTGAACAGTATTTTGATACGAAACAAATTTGTGAAAATAATTATCAACATAGATCCTGGAAAGAAACATTTATAGTCCTAACTAGCAAAGCTATTTTCTCTGGGGAATTTGAGAGTTTAAATATAATGGGTTTAATGTTTAGCAGTTGATGGAGAAATTTTTTTCTGTAGTACTCACATAAAAGTGGGTGGGTCTTATTGTAAAGAGATGAGAGAGTAAATATTAGAAGGACCCATTCACTTTTATGTGAGTGATGCAGAAAAAAGTTTGTGTAGCAACTGCAGAAACATTAAACCCATCCTCTGTTTTAGCCTCGTGTAATAATTTATTTTCACGAGTTCTCCTCCTCTGTTGCACATATTATAAGTTCAAAAATAAATTAATTACACTATTTTTAAAGGGGTTAACATTTCTGCAGCAGCGGCAGAAAAGAAATCTCCAGCAAGGATAAAACGGCGCCGTTTCTTCTTCTTTTCTATAAAACTTAGACATTAAAAAACTCTCCACCCGTAACCTTCACCACGTTTCTCTCTCTCCCTCTCTCACTCTCTCTCTCCTCCTCCTCTTATAGCCCAAAACATATCCTCTCCCATGGCTTTTCTGTCCAGAATCCTTCCATTCGTTTTAGAGAAGAGAACGAGTGTGTTGTCAACATATAACAAAAAGAGAAGGGCGTGAGTGTATGCGCTGCTATCGACTTGCACTAAATAAAATAAAGATGTGGTGTTTGCTGCAATTCATAGAGAAGTAATGCAATATGGGTATGATTTCTTATATTGCTCCCTTTAGTGCTATCTGAAACGCATGCCCAGCTGATGAAGAAACCCGAGAGAGACTTGCAGAATTTCAAGAACGACAAGAGAATGTGGGTTAATTGAATTGAAATAAGGAAACGAGAAGTGGTGTGTTTCTGCATAAGTTGCAGAATGAAGTTGTTATGGACCCATATATTGGGCCTAACAGATATGCGGCCCAATGAGGGTATTTGTTATAGAATCCTTTTTACCCAGGTATAAGGTGAGTCATTCTCTCATCATGTGTATGATTTAGAACCGTACAGGTAGTGGAGCAGGCATTTGCAGAACGTGGGAGGCGCACCCTGCCTGAATAACGGATTCACTATGGCAAGGAGAGAAACCCTAGGTAATCCCTATAAATAGGAGGTTACCCACCAGGTGCATTCTCTACATTCTCTATTACATTATTTACTATTCAGCCTCACTGTGCACACACATCACCCCATTGGCGAAACGCCACCACCGTGTGGCATAGTGATGTGAGATTGCTTGCTAGTATCTTCTCTTTAGGTATCATCGAGTAATCCTTTCTACTCAGGTGCTTTACTCATAAGCATCTTGGGAGAGCTCATTGATCCTATATTAACATCACCTAGCCTCATTGGGCTAGACACTTATGTTCTACAACAGAACATTGGCGCTGACCGTAGGGATCGTAAATTTTGATTCCCAAGCCACAAAAGGCCAGTAACAACTGCTGAGGATGGCGACAAGTACTCAAAGTCGCAGTCAGGCATTTCGGCAAGATCGATTACTGGAGGAACAACCACAGCAGCAGCGTGTGGAGCAAACGGTCCAATATTCAGATTCTGTTGCTCCCGACCCTTGCCATAAGGGGTTGGGAGTAGAGGATGAGACTATGAGGACAAGACAAATTCCTCTCATCCTAGCCGAGGTATCTTACAGGAGCAGTAGGAGTTACAGCGAGATTTTCCTCCTCCATCTTTGGAGTTTCAGCTTGAGCATCCCAATGCTAAGTTGTTGCATAAGATGGTCAGTTCGTTGGCTCAGCGGATGGACAATATGGAGACTCGTTTGCGACTTCAAAGAGAAGAAGACGCTCGGCTTATCCGGGAGAATATGGAACGTCAAAACGCCATCTGGCGCCAGGAGGAACAGAGGCGGATGAGGCAGGAGCTGGAAGAACGTTTCATGCATAGAGAAAAGCCAACCAGGAATACGCAACGTGAGGGAGCCGGCCCAAGCCGGGTAGTGGTTTCAACATCGGTTCACACCGAGGTAGAGGAACCCAGTGAAGAGCATGAGGAGAGAGATATGGTCGCCAACGACCGAGGTAAGAGTCTTGAAGGGGAAACTAGGAAGATATTGTTGCTTGAGGAACGGGTTAGATTGGAACATCCAGTCCCGAACGTCGGTCATGGTGTTAGCCGGGTTAGTGACACTACGGCCACAGAAGTCAATACACACGTTCGCCGGGTTGATAATGCCGACATGGTTCATAAAACAGGGCTTGGCCTTTATGTCATTCTTTTTTTGTTGTTTCTGATAGATATGGACCTTAAATGTGATTATCAGTTTTAATTTACATTCAGTCCCCTTCATCAGATTATTTATCTTAGTGGTGCAATTTAATGTGTATTGTACTTGTGCTTTCATCTAATTTCTTATGACTACTTTTTGGAGCATTGTACTGAAATGTACTCGTTAATCCCTGCTTGTTTATTCTAAAGGGATCTCTTAATTCTTATGTGTTTGCAGGCTGAGGAAAAGATGCGGGTCATGCATGATAAGAAATGTCCAAGTTGAAGCATATAGATGAAAGGGGCGCTGATTTTGACAAAGTCGACTCAAACATTAGTAAGGAATTTGTCCAACAAAATAAGAATGGCAATTCAAGTCGTTGATAAGATTTCTATGACAATAAACAAGATCAGGGATGAAGAGCTATGGGTTCAACTGAATGAATTAATCCACGGGTATGTGAAGTTATGGGCTGCTTTTGTCCAGTTGGTTATATGGTTCATTATTGTCTCTATTGGTGATTGGCTATCTGGTATATTTTTAAAGACTCAACAAGTACACTGCAAAAAAAATCATAGTTTCCCTTGGCTGCTCCTAGGACATCATAGTTTCTTTTGATTTTTTTATTTCCATCGTATAGAAAAAAATCATTAGCTGAGGTGTTAATTAATTCTACTGAGGTGGACTGATGGGCAGGAAAACGAGAGAGAAAATAATCACCAGGACTATAAGAGTTTATCACACATTTTATATCATATAGTGATATTAATCGATCGATTCTGTTAAGCTGCTTACCAATATCCTGATTGCTGAAGCTTTGTATTACCAGTGTTTTATTTTGTTTTTCCCTTGCATATGGAGGAGTCTTTGAATTCTAACGTATGTGGGAGCTTTTTGGCCTTACTTTGGAAACATAATAGTCCTCTGTCCTTTCCGTTCTTCTGTCGTTCTTGCATGTTTATCATAAATCAGCTTATTGTATCTTTTTATTTTTACGCATATGTAATATTTGGCATTTTTCTTTCACAAATGTCAATCCAATTAATATATTTTCCTGCATTCTGAATATATCCCATTATTGGTTTTCACTCGTGTATAATTTAGCAGAAGTTGTGGAACTGGTGAAAAAGATTACGAGACATGAAACACTCGACGAACAAAAGTCAATATGTAGAGTTGCTCTCAGTGGGTTCGCTGCCATCACTGCTGGGTGCTCCGACGTGGAGCCATGGGGTGCGATTATTTGTGGGGTCGTGGCGGCTGCGATTTGGAGGGGGAGAGAGAGAAGCAGCGAGGAAGGTTGCTGTTTTAAATATATATAGAAGGGAAGATGATGTAATAGGCATTAATGTCTAAAGGAACAAAACGGGCTGTGTGTGTGAAATCACTTAATTACGATTAATTACGAGGGAGTAAATTGCGTCGTTTTTGTAATGCTGTAGCTTTTTTTTTTTTTTTTTTTTTTGCAGTAAATGCAGAAATGATTTCCCCATTTTTAAAAGTGTTTTCTTTGTAGATTTCCTTCCATTCCACCGTCCAAACATATGGTTAGGAAATTCATACTTGGCAATTTGTTGTAAAAGATTAGGTTGGACAGCAGGTATACCAAATCCAATTAACCAATTGGGTTTGAGTATGAGTATGAGTTTCAGATGTTTTAAAATCCAGCAATCTCGTTTTATTATTCAATTAACATATTAAAATCATTTAGATTTATTATTCTTAGCTCATTAAATTTCAATTCAAATAATTCGATTTGAGCAAATAATTAAATGGGTAAACAAATGCAGAAACTTTTGTTTTTTTTTTTTTTTCAGCAGAAACTTGGAGATGCAAGACCGGTCATTTACAAGAGCTAAGTGATCTGCTTTATCTATTGGGCTTTGAAAGCCCCATATTCCCCCCCCCAAAAAAAAGCTACTCTCAGATTTGGCTCTCAAAAAATCTTGTTTTGAACCTAAATTTCATCTTCATTTAATATCATAATGCTCTCCAAAAAAAAAAAAAAATAATGCTCTCCAAAACAATTGAAATAAAATATACAAATAATACAATTCTATCTCATGTTTTAAATATAAGATCTAGTTGATTAATTTTGATATATTAAGGAAGTTAAATAAATTATTTTAAAGTATTTATATTTATTATTTTCTCCAAATTACTACCTCCGGTCCTAATTATAAGAACGCTTTTGTAGTACAATTTACACTACAAAAGTATTCCTATAACAAGCACAAAATTCCCTCACGCGATGCACGAATGCAACAATTCCATAACATATTAAAGCATATCCGAACCTTCCATTCATAGAAATAATTAAGGAATTGAATACAACACTAAGAAAAATTTAAAAAAAAAATAGATTTCAAATCTACCAATAAAAAAAATTATATTTCAAATCTACTAATTATAAGAACGCTTTTGTAGTGCAATTTACACTACAAAAGTATTCCTACAATTAGGATTTGGAGGGAGTACTTTTTTGACCTATAAATTATATGTAATCTAATTATATAAATAAATATTTCAGAGAGATTATGTACCACATGATATAATTAAATAATTTATTTAACTTTTTTAATCTCTCCAAATTAGTCAACTATATTTTAAATTAAGTACTGGAGGTAGTAGTATTTTATCAGCTGTGAACTAATCATAATCTTTGTAATTATAATAGAGATGTCTAAATCCAAAAACTAAATACCTATTTTAACATCAAATGTGCCACCTTTGAGAAATAGGCTGTCAGGGCCAATAATTCACGCAATTTTTTTTTTTTTTTAATCATTTGCTTTGTAGGCATGATCATAAATTGAGTTCTATTGATCTCTCTTTTCATTTTCTCTCCATTGAATGAATCAACCATTTGATCAAGTTTCAATGGTTGAGATTTAATATTATATATAAATATTATTATAACATTAAATATAATAAAAATCTACTAAATGGGAGACAAACCAATGGGAGCATTCCTTTCCCGAATAAATCAGCAAAATATTTTTTTTTTCCCACTTTTCTAAGAATGTATTGACAAATCCTTTACCAAAATCAATACTGTGCTAGATAATTTGGCATGAATAACAATTCAAATGAGAAATAATGCATTGCTTTCAATCCCAACAATTTCGTTTATGATTTTCTTGGAAGGGAAAAAATAAAATAAAATTCAAATATGGATTTTCATGTCACAAAATTTGGAGTAAATAACAATTCAAGTGCGAACCGAATTGTTTTCAATTCCAACAATTTTGTTTGTAAATCTTCTTGAAAGGAAAAAAAAATTATATGAATTTCCTTGCCACATAATTTGACGTGAATAACAATATAAGTGTGAAATAAAATGTTTCTATTTCAACAATTTTTTTGTAATTGTTTATGGAAAAAAACGAAAATTTATATATTCATATGAATTTTCATGCCACATAATTTGGTGTGGATAACAAATTAAGCGTGAAATGAAATGTTTTCAATTTTAATTTTTGAAACAAAAAATAAAATTCAATCTGGTGTGAATAACAATTCAAGTGTGAAATGAAATGTTTTCAATTCTAACAATTCCGTTTGTAATTTTTGAAAGAAAAAAGAAAATTCATATGAATTTTCACGCCACATAATTTGGCGTGCATAACAATTCAAGTGTGAAATGAAATATTTTCAATTCCAACAATTTCGTTTGTAATTTTTTTCAGCAAAAAGAAAATTCATATGAATTGTCATCCTTTAATATGAAATTGACATGTGTGGAACTTGAATAGTCTTTTTTAAAAAATAAAATAAAATAAAATCTTCTAGACTTGCAGAATAAGTTAGAAAACTCTTAAATTCTTTGAAACAAAATTTGGGGTTTAATATGATAAAGGTTAAATTAGTAAATAAAGTGTATTTTAATATAAATTTTAATAAAAAGCATCTTTTTAGCCTATTTTTAATAGAGTTAACTGTTTAGACTTAACTAGTAAATAAAGTATATGTTTTTAAAATAGAGGGGTCCGTATAATTGAAGCAATAATTTCCACGTTGCATGTAGCAAAATCATCCTGTAAAAAATATGTGATCTTTGAAAAACGAGGTGTTGGACCAATAATTCATATAATTACGTTTATGATTTGATTTGTAGGCTTAATTTTGAAATGAGTCGATAAATCAACCCAATAATTTTGCTTCCTATTATCCTTTCCCAAAAATCAATAATATGCCGGATAATTTGGCGTGAATGAGAATTCAAATGTGAATTGAACTGTTTGCAATTCCAACAATTTCGTTTGTAATTTCCTTTTGAATGAAAAATAAAAAATTACATGAATTTTCAGCCTCTACTTATGAATATGTCCTTTTTTAGGGGGAAAAAATCCCATATATAAGCTTACCAAATAACTTAGAAAGAGATGAGAAGTATTTTTAAAAGTTATTAAAATAAGTTAGAAAGAGATGAGAAGTATCTTCAAAAGTTATTAGTGTGTAAAAACCAATCACGTATACTAGATAGCGATATGGAAGAGAACTGTCTGTGATATTTCACATGATATTGATATTTGATTGAAAATTCAACCGAAATTAAATGAGCGCGTTAGGACTTAGGATTATAAAACAAGTTGGATGACCAAGTCAAAAATGAAAAAAATGATAGAAGAGAATAAAATAGGGTAAAAAAAAGAAAGAAAGATTTTTTGGATCAATTTGCATATTAATAATTAATCAATTATTTGCTTTAGAAACATAATCTCAGCCAAAGACTTATTAAAACTTGATCCAATAGTTGAGATATTAAACGAAGAGGGAACTTACTGGTAACATTTTTTCCCTCTCTTTACCAAGTGCTCGTAGCAATGAACCCATAATCATTGATAACTAGAAATATTGAGTAACTTCACTTTAACATATTTTAATTATAAAATATATATACTACTACTAATTAGCGTAGAGAAAAGGGGAATAAATAACGAACGAGTAAAGTAAACATTTCTATACCGTGCCCTTTAAATTGCGTGTATTTTGGGGAGAAGAATTTTCTATGAAATTAGACCTCCTGAACCTTGAGTTATAGAAACAAGTTAGAAATAAATGAACATAGATAAAAAGAGAGTGCATTGAAAAGTCCTAGCATTAAATGATGACCAATAAAAATGTATCTTGTTTTCCAAGTAGATTGATAACTTGTCTCTAATAGACCCCATGAATTAAAGCCACTTATTAAAGTGCCATAGCACTAGAAAGTGACAATTGAAAGCAAATTTATGGCTCCCTTTGGATTAGGCTATTCAACAGAAAGGACTGGGAAATTTTGTTTAATATCTCTTAGTCCTATAAAACTATTTTTTGTTTGGTTACTGCAGTATATGTAGGTCTATATTGTAGAGTTACTAGATAAGTTTTAGGTCTATATTGTAGAGTTACTAGATAAGTTTTGTGTTTTGTGTTTTGTGTTTTGTGTGTGTGTGTGTGTGTGTGTGTGTGTGTGTGTGTGTGTGTGTGTGTGTGTGTGTGTGTGTGTGTGTGTGTGTGTGTGTGTGTGGGGGTCTTCAAAAGTCACTGTACTTTGGGGGACAATGATATATTGAAAACAAGTGGGTCTATTATTTCACATGAAGTGTAAAACAAGTTGAATGATAAAGTCAAAGAAAAATGATAGAAAGAGTATAGGGGGGGGGTCTTCAAAAGTCACTGTACTTTGGGGGACAATGATATATTGAAAACAAGTGGGTCTATTATTTCACATGAAGTGTAAAACAAGTTGAATGATAAAGTCAAAGAAAAATGATAGAAAGAGTATAGGGGGGTCTTCAAAAGTCACTGTACTTTGGGGGACAATGATATATTGAAAATAAGTGGGTCTATTATTTCACATGAAGTGTAAAACAAGTTGAATGATAAAGTCAAAGAAAAAATGATAGAAAGAGTATAAAGGGGGCAAGAAACACGTACCCACACCAGTATTGGGAGAAACACGTACATATATATGTATATCATTGTCACGCGCAATCCGTATGAATCTGACACGCGCGCGTATACTTTATAGCAACAGCCACGCAATTTCACATGACGCCCCACACCTTCCTCTACACGCTATTGACTTGCTTTTTCAGTTTAGAATACTCTCTAGTCACCAATTAATAAGTTTATTTGGCCCTTTTATCGTCTTGTTTGTTCACAATGAGCATTAATTATTTATTTTCATGTCTGTCCATAATTAATGAGAGTAGTGTGTGAGAGTAATAATTAATATAATATTAGAGTTTAGTGTAATTAGTAGGGGTAGTAGGGGTAATATTGGAAGTTACTTAAATTATAGGGCAGTTTTATTGACTTTAACTGTTTTTATTAGTTTGTAAGAAAAGTTAGTTAGTGCCTTATGATAAAAATCAGAGGAAAGTACTCCAAAATGTACAAAGCGTGTTGTCCAGGCAAAGAAATATCACAGCAAAATTACCACTCGATGGGACCGCCTTTCTTTGACTTGGTTGACCCACTCTACTCCACTAAGTAGTGGCTTTAAAAGTCTTTACTACTTTCTCCGTCATTTTTTACTAACGTCCATAGTGAGTTATGAGATTTTTCTTTTGGGGGCATCAAAAGTCACTGTACTTTTTTTTTTTTTTGGGGGGGGGGGGGGGGGGGGGGGGGGGGGACTCTCAGGCGATACAAATTGAAAACAAGTGGGTCTATTATTTCAGACGAAGTGTAAAACAAGTTGAATGATAGAGTCAAAAAGAAAAAAATGATAGAAAGAGTATAGATGGAGGCAAAAAACCAAGGAAGAAAATTAAGTCAGAAATTTTAGATTTACATATTGAGTTAGAAAGAGATGATATAATCTTGAAGAAAATCATAATTAGAGAACTATATCAAAAATAAAATTAGTGAATTTAATATGATAAAGGTTAAATTAGTAAATAAAATTTATTTTAATATATTATTTAATTAAAAAATCATATTTTTAGCCTATTTTTAACAAAGTTAATTGTTTGAATTTAAGTGTATGTTTTTAAAATATATGGGAGTTCCGTGTAATTGAAACAAAATTCAAGAGAAAAAATAAAAATAAATATTTAGACTTATCAAATAAGTTAAAAAAGACCAGGAAAAAGAAAAATCAAAAGTCACTTTGGGGGGAAAAAAATTAGCACGCTAGACAACTATAGATAAAATATCTCTATATTTTTACATGATATTGATATTTGATTGAAAAATCAGCCAAACTAAATGATCACGTTAGAATAACAGGTTGAATGATAAAATCAAAAAGAGACAGTAAGAGGAGGCAAAAAAAATCAAAGAAAGAAGATAACTCAGAGATTTTAAGATTTACAAATTAAGTTATTACCAAAGTTTACCGCCTGTTACGGATCTGTACTAAAGCCCAATGTCGGGATGACTCAACTGAGGACATATTGAATATCTGGGCTCTACCTATAATATAGGGAGATCCTATCCAGCAACAATAGGAGTATCCAGACGATATCTTCACGAGATACTCACCTAGATACTCACACCAAGGATCACGTAGGGCTGAGATATCCTGCTTACGGTAGACTCTATAAATATAGAGACCAAATCTTAAGGTGCACACGTTCTAACTCTGAACTATTTACATTCTGCCACACTGTACACATACACTACCCCCTTTAGCGCAAGTCTATTTTGTGCACAGTGATCCAAAGCTCTCATGAGTATCTCCTCTATAGATATTCAGGCCGAGCCTATTGATCCAAGATCAAAGCACTAACCTAAGGCTGGACATCTGTGTTCTACACCAAAAGAAAATTATTAAGTGCCACATTTATGAAAGTAGGAGTAGTATTGATTATGAGCGATGACAACAACGAAATGACATATCCATATTCTTCCACAATTATTACGTTCAAAATTAAGGAACGTGATCATCACGACTATGACTATGGACTTGGACAATGACTATAATGAAAACAAATGTCTGAACTTTTTTTTTTTTTCTCATCATGTAAAATTAAAAGCCAACCACAACTGACGTCCATAATTATAAGTCAATTTATAAACAGATGATAATATATATCTCATAAATTGAGAACACTGAAAAAGTATCCAAATCAAACAATGACTATAGCGTAGCCCAGAATGGGGGGCAAGTGACTACAAAAGTAAGTCTCTTTTATTTTTGGGGAAATTAGAATGAAGAACTTGCAGAAAAAAAATATTTATGGAGAAAGACTATGAAAATTGTAATTATTTAGAATGACCAAATATATAATTAAAAATATTAAAATGACCTTAATAAAATTATCTCGCGTTCCCTCCTAAATTCTCTTCCATATTCTACTTTTAAAACTGGTATAGAGTTCTAGGTTTCACTAAATTAAAAAGGAGTTCTCTCTCTCTCTCTCTCTCTCTCATTTTTCAAAACTTTGGATAGGTATGAGATATCTATTGAAAAAAAGTATACATTCTTCAATTATATAAAATTTATATTTTTTAAAATCAACAAAAATTTTAAGTAAAGATAGAATTATATAATTTTAATAAAACTCAAGGTATTTTATAATTTGTCATATATGCCAAACCAAGAAAGTTTAGTATCATTTATTTTTATTTTAGAAGAAATTTATGTGGGTTAAAAAATTCATTCAATGCTAATAAAATTAAAAAAATCTAATATCCTGAAAAATATGAAATGAGTTTAGTTTTTATTTTATTTTTTATAAAAGGAGCTTAATTGATTCTAACGTTGATAATATAAAGCAGACAACTTAATGATATAAATTGATTAAAAATAAAAATTCAAAAAAAAATAAGTTTAACTATTGTTAATTAAATAATATGTTGAATATATATATATATATATATATATATAAAGAACCAATTATATAATGATGTTTGGTTTTAGTATTAATGTTAATTATTTTTTAAATTATAAATACAAGAGATAATCTTGGAGTTTGATTAGGGACAATTTAGTGATTTTGAATTTATATTATGATTTTTGGTCCTTCTAAATAATTACTATTTTTATGGTCCTTTATAATAAATATTATTTTCTCTAAGTCCTTTATTTTTCCATTATTTTTCCTTATCTGCATAATCGGAGAGGTATTTGAAGGATTTGAACCCATAAAATCTATGTCATATGGTTGCAGTAACAGTTCAATTCATAGAAATAACTAACCTATCGATTGTGAGTGTACGACCGTGCATATGTATCCATCTTTAAATCTCATCTAGTGAGAGCTTTGTGCACTAGGCACTGTTTATTCACTACAAGAAAAATCAAGTTTTGCTACGGAAAAATTCCGTAGCAAAACAGCTTTTTCCGAAGCAAAACGGATTTGCTACGGAATTTTTCTCGAGCAAAAAACCGCGTAGCAATTGCGACGAACAAAAAAATCTGTCGCAATTTGCGACGGAAATCCATTCTACGGAAAAAAAAAATTCGTCGCAATTTGCTACGGAATTTTTTTCCGTAGCAAATTTGAAATTTTGCTATGGAATTTTGTTCCGTAGCAAATTTGAAATTTTGCTACGGAATTGTTTTCCGTAGCAAATTCGAAATTTTGCTACCGAATTTTTTTCCGTTGCAAATTCAAAATTTTGCTACGGAATTTTTTTCCGTAGCAAGAATCCCAAATTTGCGAAAATTTGCTACGGAAAAAAAAATTTTGTAGCAAAACTAATAAATTAAAAAAAAATATTTTTTTCTTAACTTTTTTTCTTCGAAAAGTGAATACAAAAAGTAGTGTACCACGGATATAATAACAATTATAAAGAGTTTACATAGAGAAAACAAAATATATATAATAATGTTGCAAAGAGCAAATACTAAAAAGTATCCTAAACAAGCAAAGATTGTGATCATCATCATCACCAAGATGGTTATCATCACCAGAGCCGACCCCGAACCCTTGTCTTTCATTAGGGACTTGAGTTGAAGCCGCATCCGCATCATCATCTCCGCTTGTTGAGTCATATGCTTTCTGCATCATCTCTCGTTCGAATCATCTCGCTGCCAGATCATCTCCGCTTGTTGGGTCATCTCGTCGCCGATCATCTCTCGTTCTCGAATCATCTGCTGCCTCATTATCTCCTGTTCCTGAGTCAGCTGCCTCATCATCTCCTGTTCCTGAGTCATCTATGTTGCTTGCTCCTGCACCAAAGCCTTCATCTTTTTCAGCTCATCTGCAAAAACATTATGAAGTACATTTATTATTTGAACTTCATTTGAATGGACAAGAGAATGGAAATTATCAATATCAAATGTATTACGTTTACCTGAAGAAACACCTTCAATGCCGGATAAGGAGCGCTTTGTTTGCTTCAGTCGGTTGGCAGAGGCACCGTATCCAAAGACTCACCCTTTCTTGTTAAATCCGCATGTAGCCTTAAAGAACAGTCTCTCGTTATCGGACTGAGAGGATGAGGGGTCTCTCTCCTGTGACACTTCAGAAAGGTTTCCTACAAGTACAAAAATACATAACAAATAAGACATGTAAAATGAAATAAATATGGTGGTGCATAAAACAAGTAATAAAGGCAATAAATGTCTAATCGCTACTTGCCGCGCCTTTGGGTTAATCCACCGCTCTCACTCCCTTCGACCGCGGGAATGGGTCCGCTCAAAGGTAGCCCACTCAATCGATCCTATAGGAACTTCCCTGCACTAACCGCAAATGCAAATGATGACATTAATTAATCACTTCAAAGTACAAAATATTGAATACCTAAATGGAAAATAACGTGTACTTACAACTTTTCGTCGATGCTCACTAATTGGAATGGAGCCGCCAACATATGACGGTCCTTCCATTTTAGCCCTATTTTTCTTATTTTTCGCACTTGTTATGAAACTTGTCATTGGTGGCCCAACCGTCAAATAATTCGTCTCCAGTCTCGTGGAATCCAATCTTTCATGCCTCTTGATCGTCTCAATGAATAAAGCTTTTGAGACAACCACCAACCTGCCCGTGGTTATAAGCTTTTTTCGATCTTCACGATGTTCGTGCAACGTCATGTGCTTATCCCGAAAATCAATAACGAACAATTAGTGCTCCAAATTTTAAAAGTACTTAATTAATAACCATAAAACAAATAACTTACCAAGAACTCATTGAACCAAGCATTTTGATTGTCCTTAGGAATCTGTGTCCACTTAGTCCAAGGTTGATTGTAATTACGGAATAATTGGGCCGAGATGAAACCCCCCACCGGATTATGAGGCACAATGTCAAGACAGAGGACATCATGCAAATATTAGCATACAAATCAATTAGAGTAGAAATTTGTAACATTATTGGTAACTTGGCATGACTTACTCATCGCCGTCGGGACGATCCAAAGCTTCCCCGTCGAAGGATCTGTTGTGCCCCATATTGGTGTATCGGAGGAACTACATTCTTCCCCGATGTGGCTATGAGGCGACGCAGTGTGCTAAGGAAGGAATGTGAAATATTGAAGATGTTTGTATATAGATGATTTCAGGAAACTAAACATACGTAAATTAATTAGAAATGGCAAAGTAAACCTGTTGTCTCCCTTGCTGTGGATCAGTGGGGGTAGAGGGTGACGACGACATATGAAGCGTCGACGGTGAAGATGAAAAATAACCCGACGGTGAAGATGATATATCAAATGGAACCTCTTGGGAAGCGCTGAGCCCTCTACCTCCAGAGGGAGCAGATGGTGTCGCCCTACCCCCTCTTATAGGAAGGGGTCGGGCTCGACCACTACCACGTCCACTACCTGAACGTCCTCCTGGATGCTCCATATGTGAACACTTATAGACATAATGTCAAAAAAATAAATAAAAAAAGATATTTGATTAATAGTACAAAGAGCGAAGTAACAATGTATGTAGTATAACAGATCGTCAAAAACAAAGAACTAACACAAATCAACCGGACGATTCCCGTTCATCGACATCTCGCTTGCACGGCTTCCTCCGAAGTCTCATAGTCGTCGAACTCGCATTCACTATCAGAGTAAATCTCTTCTGCCTCATCGTCTGATTCCTCATCGTCAATTTGTATAGGAATCAATTCTAAATCCGCAGTAGAATCAAAGAGATTCCTTGGTACTTCGTCGTCGAAGATGTTTATGGGCAGTACATGTTCCACATCAGCTTGGAACGGTAGTGCTTTGAAGGCCCACGGCAACAATCTCTGGAAAAAAACATGACAATCATGACTCTTCATCTTGCTCAACTTCCCCTCGTACATGTTGACACATCTTTTCAAGTTTGACGCATAACCGTCCGGAGTTTCGATCTTTAACCCATTCCAACAATTTTAAATTCTGCTCTTTGTTGAATGTGTACGGCGCTCTAGGTTTGGAAATTCGTCCCGTGCCATTCTGCACCAAATGCAAATCAGGCCTTTTGCAAATCGCTTCTATGTCCAGTCTTGCGTTGACTGTGTCCTTCGTCTTGCCCTTAGTGTCCATCACGGTGTAAAGAATATTGCAAAACACATTCCTCTCAATATACATGACATCGAGGTTGTGTCTTAACAATTGATCTTTCCAATATGGTAGTTCCCAGAAGATGCTGCGTTTGTTCCAATAATGATCCATGCCATATCCCTCAGGTTCACTAGAAGCAGCCCCCTCTTCGACACTTGGAATGTACTTGACCCTGTCCCATATTTCTTGGCCACTTAAACGACGAGGTTGATCTGCTCGTTCGACAACATTCCGCGTGAAGTCTTTTCTATTTCTCCTAAACAGGTGATCGGGGGGTAGGAATCGCGGTGCTTCGTCAAACCAACAGACTTTGTGACGTGTTCCAAGCTAAAACCCATGTTCTGTTCAAGACATACCGGCATGCAAGCTTTCCGACGTTTGCCGACCACTCAACATCCTATATGCAGGGAAATCATTTATCGTCCACATTAAGGCAACACGCATTATGAAATTCTGGCTCAATGATATATCATACGTCAGAACCCCTTCACTCCACAACATCTTCAACTCGTTTATCAAAGGCCTGAGGTGCACATCTATCTTCTTTTTTGGGTTGGATGACCCAAGGATTAACGCGTTAAGGAACAAAAACTCTCTTCTCATGCACATAGAAGGTGGGAGGTTGTACGGTGTCACAATGACAGCCAACAGAATAATTCCCGCCCTTATTGTCAAAAGGAGCGAACCCATCCGAACATAGACCAATACGGACATTACGGGATCCATAGCAAAGGAAGGATTCGCCTCGTCAAATTTACGCTAAGCTTCGGCATCGATGGATGCGTCACAACGTTTTCATCCCCGAGATGCTCCGAGATGCCATCTCATGTGAGCAAATGTTGTTCGATGCATACAATCTCTCGAAGTCCGGGCACCGGAGGAAAGTACCACATCTTGCTTAATGCTTGACGGGTCATTTTCCTTCCTTTCCCCACAACTTTATATCCGTCATGTCCACAGCACTTTACAACCGGTCAGCTCAGCATCATCCTTGTAATACAACATACATCCTCTGGGGCAGCAATGGATTTTTTCACATCCAAGCCCAAGCTCTTTCACCTTTTTTTTTTTTTTTTTTGCTTGGTAAAAATCCTTCGGCAAATATTGTCTTTGGGAACAACCTTGCTTATGATCTGCGCATCATTTCATTGTAGTTCCTCTCACTCATATGGTGATCAGTCTTCAAGCTTAGTGTTGCTAGAGTAGCCGATAGCGATGAATATTCACTATTTTCAAAGTGTTCGCAACCTTCCCATAACGGACGTTGCACTTCTTGGAGCATTTTATAGAACCTATCGGCTTCCGGATGAGGATCCTCTCCCATGTATGATGGTTGACTATGTGTATTGGTCTCCTCTCCCATGTATGACGGTTCAACATGAGTAACGGGATCGAAATATCGGCCGATCGACGGTCCCGCAGCGTCCATAACCAATTGCTCATATTGATTAAGGTTGTCTCGATGACTATTGTCCCCGTAATAACCACTCGGTGTCGGTGTCTGTCGGACTTCACCATGACATTCCCAACACTCATAATCTTTCATGAATCCCTTTTTACACAAATGGATTTTAACCTCCTCCAAATCTTGAAATCTTAAACACCTACATTTGACACACTGACACCCGATCTCCCTACTTGAATTAGGTAAATGTGCCAAAGCAAATTCGATGAACTCTTTCAAACCCGCCAAGAATGCTAGAGTTAGTTGTCTTCTCTCGCTTAGACGACTATACATCCAACTTCTATCATGGTTGCCTTCCATATTTCCTAGCTAGTTCAGTTACTAACTTAATTAACATCTCAACATGCCACAAATATATAAAAGTGGTCAATTCAACAAATAAGTATTTAGTATAAAATTTATCAATTTACAAATTATTTTAATAAATAAACCATTGATTTGAAATTTTAAAGTGCAATTGGTATTTTTTTTTTCCATGTATACTTTTTTAGTAATATTTATAAGATATTTTTAAAAAGCATATTTAGCCGAATAATTTTTTTTTCCAATTTTCATTTTTACGACTTCTAATGTTTATTGTTATTTTTTGCTCCTTTTTTCATTTAAGCGTTAGTTTATGTTGCAAACTTACATTTCCAAACAAAAATTAATAAATTAATAAATATTTAATATTGAAAATACTAAAAATGCCTTGAAAGTACAAACTTTCTATAAAAATATTTAAAAAAAAAGTATACTTTCACCTAACATAAAAAGTGCGAGATAAATTAATATCCTATACATTTGGGAATATTTTATTTTAAAGGGAAAAAAAAAACAAAAAACATGTAAACAAAGTAAACTAATTAAAATAAAATATTATTACCAACATAGGGTTGGTTTAGCGGTATAAGGCTTTGATTACTTTTGTAATTTATTTTCGTCCCAAAAAACAATGCAAGATTAAAAAAATCAAAATCATTAAAACTCAATAATTAAAAAAATCATGAAATCTTCTACACACTATAGGTATAATCCAAATTAATAAACACATTGAGTATAGAGATCTTTATGTAATTAATAGATTCAGCCAAAGAAGATACTAAAACAAAACAAAAAACAATATAAACTCATGTAATTGATAATCTTCTGCCAACATACATATTTCCACTATGTAATAAAGCAAACCTAACATAGATATCATATAACTATAAGCAAAAAATATACTTCAAGCTAACCTGCAAAATTATAAGTGCTAGGATTTGTTTGATAATTCCCTTGTGAAGATCTTAGTACTAAGTTTGGCAGTGCCTACAATAGTGTTTTTATCTCAGTAATAAAAGTATTTAGAAGTGTTAAAAAAAAACCTGCAAAATTGGAGGTGAGGCCACCAGAGGAGGAGCTAAAGGTGGTGGACGTCCCGAGGAGCCGAGGGAAGGGGAGGAGCCGAGAGTGGTGGGCCGCCACGAGCCGGGGACGGGGAGCCGAAGGGGGAGGAGCCGGGGGTGCGGGGCCGGAGACGAGCCGAGGGCGCGACCGGGGGGACGAGCCGAGGGCGCGGGGCGAGCCGAGGGCCGGGGGGGAGGTCGGGGTGCGGCCGAGTTGGTCGGGAAAGGGAAAGGGAAGAGGGCGTCGGAACCGGGAGGGGGAGGGGGAGAAGACGAGTTCATTAATGAACTCGTCTTTGCGACGGACCATAAGTCCATCGCAAAAAGCAACAAAAAGGGCGGCCTTTTACGACGGATCCCGCATCCGTCGCAAAATTTGAGACGGATCTCGGGATCCATCGCAATTTCTCGACAGCCGCCCTTTTCCGACGGATCACAGATCCGTCGCAAATTTTACGACGGATTTTCTCGAAAGGCCGCCCTTTTCCGACCGATCACAGATCCGTCACAAATTTTGCGACGGATCTGGGGATCCGTCGCAATTTCCCCACACAAAGGCTGCCCTTTTACGACGGATCCCGATCCGTCTCAAATTTGCGACGGATTCCGTATCCGTCGCAAATTAGATCCGTCGCAATTTCTCTACACCAAGGGCGGCCTTTTTGGCTGCCTTTTTGCGACGGATCACAGATGCGTCGCTAATTTGCGACGGATATGTGATCCGTCGCAACTTTTTTTATTTTGCGACGGAATAAATGACATGAATTTGCTACGGAAAAAATTCCGTAGCAAATTCTGTCACTATTTCCTCATTTTTTAGCAACATTGTTAGTATATCATGTAATTCTAATTTATTTTATAAGACTATATATATCTATAAAGTTAAAAACATTGAAAATGTCATGAACTAAACAAAAAAATTACTTTTAGTTTCTATGATATATGTATGTATTCTACATCTTGACCAAAAAAAAAAAAAGTATGTATTCTACGAAATAGGAAAGCGCACCAAAAACTAACAAACTATTGATTGAGGTTGTAAGGAGCATCACCTCCTTAAGGAAAAAAAAAAAAAAAAAAAAAAAAACAAGTTACAACCCTGATATGCACATTTATTGGGAGATGTAAAAAACCCTTTGCCCTTTAAGCTTTGAGGGGAAAAATCTTTGCGAACACTCTATTTTATCTGGGCCCCATCTCAAAAATAATTGAAAATAAGAACATGAAAAAAGGAAGAAAAACAATCTCAATCCTTGCACATTAAGCAAATGACGTTGATGTCGATTGAATTATAACTGAACTTTGAAAAATGAGAATCATTAATAGTGATAGTCTTTAATTGAGGTTTCGAAGAAATGACAACAAATTTCAAAATAATTCATCTCATTGATGTTGATTGATAGTCGGACTAGGAAATTAGTGTGGAGTCATTGTGGAAGGAGAAGAAAATAAAAATTAAAAAATACAAAAAAAATATCTCTCATTCACATTGATAGGTTTAAATTAGGAAATTTCTTGTAGGGAAAGCACAAAAAATAAATAAATACATAAACAAAAAATTAAAAAATAAAAAAATATCTCTAATTTATGTCAATATGTTTAAATTAGGAAATTACTTGTGGGAAAAATAAATTAAAAATTAAAAAAATCAACGGAAAATTAAAAAAATTGCATGAAATAAATCCCTAGGCAATGTTATACTTAGATAATATTGAAGTTAAACGCAATACATTTATAATATAGTTGATGTTATTGAACTCAATATAATTCAACATTAATAAATCAAGTTGTAAAATAATAGTAGAAGTTATTAAACCAAATGGGAAAACGAAATTATTAGGTACGATTATGATTTATGATTCATAATTTTAGTATAATTTTTAATATCCTGATTATCTATATCATAATTTTAATTTTAATTTTTTTGATATTCATATCCCAATCACTACAATTTCATCCCTATTATCTACTGTGTTTTTTTTCTTTTTCAATTTTGATTTAGCTTATTACCTTATCTTCAAAATAAATAAGTCTATTTTTCGTTTTCTTTTTTTGTTGATTAACCCATTTGAATCACTTTCAACTGTACTTGTATAATTATTGAAAGTTTTTTTTAAACGATTAAATTAATAATATGACATTAATTGTTATTCAAATATGAAATTTATTTACCATTAAGCCCAAATTTGCTCACATTTTATTGATATAATTTATAGCACTAATAACATAAGAAATGGATATTCTGAAATTAAAATTTTGATTAGAGATCCCTACAACCATTGAACATAAAGTTCTTGAGTATTTTTTGTCATTCCCATATATACATGGCTTTTAGAGCCTACATATGTCGATTAGGTGATTACTTTATGATTTGATATCGATTTTCAAATTTAATTAAACTTAATTCATGATTTAATGTCCATTTTCAAATTCAATTTTCTTTATTACCTTATTGTCAAACCCTAATAATAAAAAATGTGAATTAAATTTAAATAGAATAATATCGCAATAAATTTGAATAACTTTGAAATGGAATGCATAATTTTATTTTGTAGTTATTATTGAAAAGATCAGACTTTCTGGAGCAAAAGAAAAATTGTCTATATTAAGGAATAATTTGTAATGTTTTTTCAAAAAAAGAAAATTATTTAAACGGGTATTAACTGATGAATGAGTGTAAATATAGTTATACATGGATTAATTTAATGATATGATTACAAGGTTTTATATGTAAAGTTGATGATTGATTGATTAACTAACACACATATGCTGATATAAGAAAACTTGGTAAACATTACTCGCTCTTGATAAAAATAGACCTCCAAATTATTTTTTTTTTTTTTTTAAGTTGGATATATAGATAATAATGGACCCATCTAGAAATAAAAATTTAGCTAATAAATGTACAACTTATAATATATATGTTTATGGAATTCTGCTGTCCACTACATTAATTTGACAATGTTATGTAGAGTACGTAAAATATTACTATATTAAACGGAAAGCATACAACAGGACATTGATAATAAAAGGATACATAAATCTTAAAAACGTTCTAAATAAAACTAAAAGCTAAAGTAAACATATATATTTATTCTAGTTCATGAATCACGTCTAAC
Organism: Acacia acuminata; assembly: GCA_019022655.1. Classification (NCBI taxonomy): domain Eukaryota; kingdom Viridiplantae; phylum Streptophyta; class Magnoliopsida; order Fabales; family Fabaceae; genus Acacia; species Acacia acuminata. Next base: position 2,171,263 of record JAFJYI010000102.1, on the reverse strand, counting down.
TCTAAATTCAAATGTCTTGTTGGAATAATAGTGTTAATAGTGGTTGAAGTAGTGAAATCAAAAGGAGTAGGAGGCACTTTTAATTTATCTACTTCTCCTTCCAGCATTTGTATCACTGTTTTCATGGATGGACGATTTATTGAATGCCATTGAATGCACCAAAGTCCTACAATTGCTAGTTTCTTAGCAATTCTAATGTCAACTTCATCTTCCATGTACATACTTACGTCTCCTCCTTCAATCAAATTGTGGATCCATTCTGGATATAGAACTTGATTTGTGTCAACATTTTTCCTTCCACCAACCATTTCTAAGAGCAGCATTCCATAACTATAAATATCTGATTTGTATGATACATTCCCAAAGTTTCGAGAGAAAACCTCTGGTGCAATATATCCTAAAGTTCCTTTTGCTGCAGTCATTGATACAGTACTTCGATCTTTAGAACACAATTTAGCTAGACCAAAATCAGAAATTTTGGGGGTGAAATTGCTATCTAATAATACATTACGAGGATTTATATCAAAATGAAGGATTCTATAATCACAACCTTGGTGAAGATATTCAATCCCGTTTGCTATGTCAAGAGCAATTTGTTGCAGCTTTGACCATCCCAAGAAAATTTCTTTGTTGTCTGGGGAAGAGATGAACTTTTGGAGGGAACCATTCGGAAAGAAGTCATAAACAAGAGCTCGGCGACAACCATCAGCACAAAAGCCCAATAAACGGACAACATTAATGTGATGAATTTTTCCCATTGTCCCCATCTCATTGATGAAGTCTTTTCCATCATGATCTGAGTTATTGAGTACTTTGACAGCCACTTGAATTTCAGTAGATAGCTTACCTTTAAAGACAGTTCCATGTGCACCTTCACCTAATTTATCCTTGAATTTGTGGGTGATTCTTTTAATAGCAGTATAAGAGAATCTGGTAGGCTTAAGTGCCTGGTAATCCTTCAAAAACGTTTCAAGTCTGACTTGGTCTTCGCCTTTGTGCTTGAAGTAGCGGCATATGTAGAAGCACACAACCAACAACAAAAGCAGCACAATGGAACCTGGAGTCATAGGAGCACAACAAATGAAAATTTAAATTTCAATCCAAGCAACATCCCAAAGCCTAATTAATGTCTCACCTGTGCTTGATAAAATAATTCTGGTTTTGTGGTTTTCAACTTTTGGTTGGAACTTCCATTTGAGGTAAAGTTCGTTGCTCTGAATATCGTATGCCGATATTGGCGAACGTAATCGTGAGATCATGGTGCAGAAAGTAAGGTTATGGTTCTCTAATAGGACACTTTCCTGGGAGCCAAGAGCACGAATGAGGCAGGACGATCTGAAGTTATATATGGACCAGGCAGAAGAACAATTGAAGAAAGTAACAATGTCTTCATTCTCATCAGCATACTCGAAAGGATAGACGGACGAATTGTAGAGACGGCGTTGTAGAAAGAGTCTGGCAAGACAACCTTCTGGATCCTCTGGATCTGTTAAGGACACGTATATGAAGTGGGATTGAGTCTTTATGTTACTGACGGAGAGATTGAGTCCTTGAAGAGCATCGGGAATAGACGGCAACTGAACCTGCTGGTCCTCACCATTCCCTTGTTTCTGAAGCAGCAGCCATACCAAGCTCATCACCAACAAGAAGAAACTGTGATGCCAAATCATTAGCTTTTTGTTGTTGTTAAATCTAAAACTTCGATTCGGAAGGCTAGCTATTTAATATAAGTTTCCTCTAAGCCTCTCCTATTCAATAATTTTTCTCTCCACGTAATGTTATTATATGCAGTTCAGATCTCTTGTGGTAGGCCCTTGGGGCAGTTAGAAATGAATTCTGTTATCTCCCTCCAGCTCTACTCATGTTCAATAAGTTAGAGCTTTCTATTATTTATTTTGGTTCTCTGTTTGTGTACTTTTCATGTTTTTTATATAACAAATATTTAAGAAATTGATTTTAATTTTAAATATAAGATATAATTTTTATATTTGACAACATTTTTCTAATTTACTTCAATTTATACTTTCTCAACAATAATCAATGAGGAGAAGAAATGAGAGAATTAATGAAAATAACCAGGTGTTTTTGAAAATATAAGTCATATTACCAAAATTAACCAACTTCCTTAATCTAATTAAATTAGGTAAATATATATCATATTAAGGAACGATATGAGTATGTTTTAATAGATATGTAGATAGACATAAGAAATTGCAAAAAATATGTCTTATAGTGTTTCAAAAACTACACCCGGGATTAGAAGCCCAAAAATTATTTTATGATATGGAAAAACTTATTACATGTGTTATTATAAAAAGTATTTAGCGTGCTGAGTGAGCTAAAAATTAATTAATGATATTAGGTGTTGCTAAAAAAATACTTTAGGGTGTAGCTTACTAGGAATAGTTACTATTAAAAAAGTATTTGAGGGTGATCAATGATCAAAAATTATTTTAGTTATGCACTACTAAAAAAAAATACTTTAAAGTATTGAATGTTAATGTTATTTTTTTAAAAAAAAGGCCAACTTCCCTTTTTAACGCCAAAACAGTGTAATATTGGATAGAAGAAGAGATGGGATGTTAAAAATGGTGTAGTCTTGGGTAAAATGATGTTCAAGATAATGTATCTCAAGATCCCCCCGGGGGTGGTTAGCTCTCATTATTTTTGACAAGTCAGTCAACTAATGTTGGCAAGAACACAGTCAAAAAATTTATTATCTTATTATTTTTGACAAGTCAGTCAACTAATGTTGGCAAGAACACAGTCAAAACCCCGGGAAAATGACAAGTCAGTCAACTAATGTTGGCAAGAACACAGTCAAAACCCCGGATTCCAAAATAATTTTTGAAAGAATGTCATCTCAATGTTGGGGTCAAAACCCCGGGGGTGTATCTTCTCATTTTTTTAACAAGTCAATCAACTAATGTTGGCAAGAAACAGTCAAATATTAAAATCTTTACAAACCACTTTCTTTCGTTATTTTTTTTTCAATTAAGCTCAAAATACTTTTTTAAGTAATGCTACGGGAAAAAAACTAATAAAAACCGAATAAGATAAACAACTTTTATTGTTAAAAATTTGTCAAAAATGATTTTTTGTGGGATTTTCCCTTTTAATAATGGGCAAAAATAAAGATATTTTACGTAAAAAAAAAAAATATTTATTTAGGTGAAGCAAAAAAAAAGAAGAAGCTAAGTTATTAGTCATATAAAACTATAAATAAGAAGGAATTGAGGAATGGAGCTAGATTAAGAAAGAAGAGGCGTAGATGGAAGCATTCATAAGCGCTGGAGCGATGGGAAGAGAGAGAGGATTATGGTATTGTTGGTGTTTAGTGTTGTGGCCCTCTGTGCTTCTAATGGCGGGAGTTGTGAGTTCTGAACTTTACAACAAAACCTGTACTTCTCAGTGTGGCATTATCACAAACATCTCATATCCGTTCCGACTACCACATGACCCACCCTACTGCGGCCACCTCGATTACGAGCTAGCCTGTGAAAACAACGTCACTCTCCTTCATTTACGTCTATACAATTATTCTGATGGAATATATAGAGGCAGGGTGGTATTAACATACAGAGTGGTGGGAATAAACTACGACAACTTCAGAATCAAACTCGTAGATCCAGGAATTCAGGCGGGCAATTGCTCATCCTTCCCTCTCTATTCCTTATCCCGAAGCAACTTTTACTGGAATCGTTACGATTATTATGAAAGGAACGCATGGACACAATCTACATCTTCAGTTTTCAAGCAGGTGTTCTACCTGAACTGCAACGATCCGGTGAGGGAGGACATAGCGTATGTGGATACGGCTCCTTGTGTGAAAGGAGGAGGCCATCTTTATGCCGTGGCTGCTGATGACTTGTTGGCTCCCCAGGTTCAACCTCAATGTCGTCTGGAATTTGTGACCCCCGTAGCCTCAGATTGGGAATCGTTGGTGCCTGATGGAATCAAGTCCTACGCTGATATTCACACACTCCTATCCTTTGGATTTGAACTTTCATGGTGGGGACAAGTCTGTGCTGATTATAATTGTTCGTATGGCAATGATAGCGGTTTCAGCCCTGAAAATGGAAGCCTGCTTTGCTTTCAACAGGAGGGCTACTGTACGAGTCCTCTGGGATTCCATCATGACTCTTGTGGTAAGACCCTGTACTTTTCTCAATATTTTTATTATCATATTATTCTATACTTGATATTCTTGGGGTTTTAGTATAAGATATATCTAAAAACTTAATCTTAATTTTAAATATAAGACATATATTTTATATTTATCAATCTTTTTTCAATTCACCCTAAAATTATGTAGAGAAAATGACATCAAAGTCTCAACTAAATATATATATATATATATATATAAGATAGAAAAAAATTAATACATCAAGGTCCCAACTTCATAACTTTTGTTTAGAGGGATTAATGAAGCTAAATAAGTTACTTGATCATATCATATGTTGTGTATGATTAAATTATATATCAATTTATAAATAAGATAAAATTAGTTTGGAGGGAAAAAAAAAAATAAAAATATTTTAAAGTAATTTAATTACTTTTCTTAATCTCCTCAAAAAGTTAAATGTGCCTTATATTTAGGACAAAATATCATACTACCTCCAGGTTAATTATAGGACAGGTCTTATACAAAAATATTCCTTTAATTATCAAAGGTAATATTATTTTTGTTGATTGGACTTAATGTCATTTTCCCGAATATTTAGAAGGGTTATTATATATGTGAGTACAAACAGTATAGATAATATCAACAAAAACTATAGATATTTTCGATTACATAATTATTTCATTTTATTTTTTAATTTATAAAATATTTATTAACTTTTTCAAATGTATTTTTTCTCATATTTTTATTCATTATTTTTTAAATTTATTATTGTCTGGTTATGATTTTTTTTTGTTTTGCGTGCCGTATTATCGTGTTTACTCTTTTTTATTTATTTAAAACAGGTAGTATATAATTAAAATTATATTAATTTAATTATAAGTAATTTAATGAGGATCTGACATGTGAAAGTGATTTGACAATCATTTCATCAATATAGCTTGTCTAAATTTTTTAACAATAATTAAAATCAGCTAAGGGATACCTATAAACTCAAATCCGATCGTTTTTTTTGGTCAGAACCAAGAATAAAAATTAAATACAATTTAGTTCAAAATGATGAATTTTCATTTACTTGGTACTTCCTTATTACCCGGATATAATGTCCGAATGTTAAGTTAATATGAGGTTTGATCGTTGGGCCATGCAGGAAACCTAACAAGGCTGCGCATATTTGCAGAAGGTAACAATTTTCTATTACCTGTTTACTTTCAATCTCTTGTAATTCTCCTGCTTATATTCAATTATATATATGATAGTCATGTCAATATGAAATAAAAATAGCAAGATAATCCATCATACTCAAGCTTTGTATTTTTTCACATCACATGCTGCTCATATATCACATATAAAAGTTATTAATAGATAATTTACAATTGATTCTACATATAAGACCTCATTTTATTTTGTTTCCCAAAGATATATCGTTTTATTTCTAAAGTCTTCATAATTGATTGCTCATATTAAAAAAAAAAAAAAAAATCTATCACGAAAGTATTGGCTTATGCAAATGATTAGAATGAGTATCTTAGGAAAATCAACATGTAGGTATTTTTTTTTACAAATAACTAATCTAACGAATTTTTTTATTAAGTATAAATTAATTGTCTAGCTTTTATATTTAAAATTGGAGGGGGTATTTATACTCGGCTAACTACATTATACGTAGTATATCGTTTTTCTTATACACATGTAACCTTCTTTGATTTAACATGGAAATAGCTTTGCAATTTGGTTCGGTAAAGGCACAAGAAGGATTAACATATATTAGGAGACTAAATTAATCAACTTGCATTGGAAATTTCTTATTTTTATTATTTGTAAGAGTGAAAAATAGTAGCTTTATTTTAATTATATCAAATAAATGTTTGTAGAAATCATTTATTGCTGAAATTATTACTGACATTAGTGAATACACATTCATTTATCTTTAATTTTTATATATTATCAATTGGTATTAAACTCCTTTTCTAAATTCTGGATATACGAGCAACTAACTACTTTAGTTTTAGGTTTGAGGCTACCCCTTCTTCTAGTATAGGTGTTTTTTCTCGGACTTAAATTAATAACATCTTAGTAATCATACTATAGTCAGACTACAAAATATAAGTATGTTAGTTTGCATGGTCTTATTTTATAATATAAGGGATACTTTTATCAATTTGATAAGAAAATAATGTATAATTAAATTAAATTAAAAAAATTAAATTTGAGCATCAATGTAGATAAATACTAATAAATTAATTTTAATATAACATTCATAAAAATATTTTATTTTAGTAATAGTAAAGTGTGTGTGATTCATCGGTCCAAATAGGTGAGAGGACCGAATTTTATCAAAAAATTATTTTTATCTAATGTTGGTTACTCATTCTTTTAATTAATAGCTATTTGTTGCTATTCTCACATTTGCCATTGTTGACTTGAGTAAAATTTTGTTACAGATTGTCTCGTGGCAATTTGGAAAAGTAAGGTCCTATCACCTATGATTTAGGGCATACATTATATTTTTCTATTTCATGGGTTAATTTTATTAGAAGTCTTTTAACTAATTTATTTACATTTTAAATACACATATTTTAAGTTGAATTCTTAGCTATTAATTTATATCATGTTTCTTTTATTAAAAAAATTGTATCATGTTTTCCTTCAAGCTTCTGCTTCCATTACTCTCCGTGAACTAATGCTATGTTTGTTTGATATATATGATTGCTTCAACTGACATTTATTATATATGTGGAATTAATAATAAGGCTAAATTAAAGGATGTTAGCCCAAACGCTATTTTCAATTTTTTGTCACTTAGGTAACATACATTTGCAGGACTACACAGGACGGCAAACATTCCTATAATCGAAGACATTGACTACTCTTCTGGGCAATCAAAGCTTCTGATCAAATTAGGAGTGTTCACTGGAAGATTTGTTTTGCCATATATCACGGTCAGATTTTTTATTGGTGTTGTACTATTGTCGATATTGTTGATCTATACATGCCGTAGAAGACACCTGTCAATATATGAAGATATTGAAGATTTTATAAGACTTCATGACCTCATTCCAATAAGGTACTCTTATAAGGATTTGAAGACAATGACCGAAAATTTCAAGAATAAGTTGGGTGAAGGAGGCTTTGCCACTGTGCATAAGGGAAAGCTAAGGAGTGGACCTGACGTTGCTATCAAAATGTTAGGTAAATCCAATAAAGCTAGTAATGGCCAAGATTTTATGAGTGAAGTGGCAACTATTGGGAGGATACACCATTTCAATGTGGTACATCTTGTAGGGTTTTGTGTTGAAGGAACAAAACGTGCTCTTATCTATGAATTTATGTCTTGTGGATCTTTGGATAAACATATTTTCTCTAAAGAAGAAAACAAGTCCTTGAGTTATCGTAAGATATATGAGATAGCTCGGGAGTGGCTCGTGGGATTTCTTACCTTCATCATGGATGTGAGATGCAAATATTGCATTTCGATATCAAGCCTCATAACATTCTTCTTGACGAAAACCTCACTCCAAAAATTTCAGATTTTGGACTAGCATGTTTATATGCAATTGATGGTAATATTGCCACTTTGACGGCAAGGGGAACAATAGGATATATAGCTCCTGAGTTGTTCTACAAGAATATTGGAAGAGTGTCTCATAAGGTTGATGTGTATAGTTTTGGGATGCTTTTGATGGAAATGGCTAGTCAAAGAAGGAATTTGAATCCGCGGGCAGAACATTCAAGCCAATTATACTATCCCTTATGGATTTATGACCAATTTGATGATAATAATGATATAGAAATGGAAGATTTGATGGAAGAAGAAAAGAGTTTAGTAAAGAAGATGTTCATAGTAGCACTCTGGTGCATACAGCTAAAGCCTGTTGATCGTCCTTCAATGAACAAAGTAAATAGAGATGTTAGAAGCAAATGATGTTTCAAGTCTTCAAATGCCTCCAAAACCCTCTCTGTGTCCTAATGAGAGAGTTTTAGTGGATGAAATATCCAACTCTGATGAAACAACATCCATTGTTTCTGTACATTCTCATAGTAATATTGGTGAGGGAACAAGTAATGGAAATTAGCATCTTGCAATTGAAAAAGGAGGTCAAAGCTGATACCTTTTGGAAGTTTTAACTTGTTTGATTTGTATTAGATGACAGTATTTTGTTATTGTTTGTGGTTTGGGTTTTTCCTTTATAATTCAGATCGTTTTCTTTATTAGTAATTATGAATGTTATGTGTAAATTAAGGCTATTAATCTCTTTTCAAGCTCATAATCTACTATGCAATAACAAATATTTTATTTGAAAATTAACAGTACAAAAAAAAAAATTTAGCCAAAAATTCCTTCGCAACGGAAGAAATCTGTTGAAATGCCTTCGTGATGGAATTTACTTGGAAAAAAAGGTCGTCACAAGAACCCTCATTGCAACAGATTTTGTGTGATCCAAAATCCTTGCAAATTGCAACTGATATATTCGAACGCAAAATTGTGTAAATCCCTCACAACATACATACTTACCCACAATGTTCTTTTGTCGCAAAATGCGACGGAAAATTGTAACAGTATAAAATATTCCGTCGCAAATGATGTGACAATTTGCAACGGAATAAGAAAAAAAATCCATCATGAAAATATATATATTATAATTATTATGAGGAATTAGAAAATATATAATGTATTATAATTATTAGGACTATTCCACAACAACCACTTAAATAAAAGAAAAAAAACAAAAATGTTATGAAATAAACAATATCCTTCTTGTTTTCCTTCTTGTCCTTCAATAATGTATTTAAAAAAGTATATATGAAGAAATATATAAATTACCCATAAAAGTTGGTAAATATTTCTAGTCAATCCTAAGAAATTATACATAAACAAAAACGAAATATAAACAACAATAACAGCCAACAAAATGAATTAAAAAACACAAAAATCATAAATATCGGCCGGTCTAGAACTCTAACGACTTGCGTCTCGCCCAATAAGGAAAAAAAAAAAAAAAAAAAAAAAAAAAGAGGAACTCAATCAATCAAGCAAATCGACGGTCTCACCAAGAACTCTCACGACTACGTCTCGCCCGAACTCAATCACAACAACGTCTTTGGAAGACTTGTGTCTCGCAGCTCTCAACAACTCGACCTAAGTCTCTCGCATCTTCAAGTCGGGCTTTAAAACCGTTTCTGGATGCACTACGTCTCTCGTATCTCAGCCTCGGACCTTTTTTTTTTCCTTAGAAAAAAAAACCTAAATCGCGCGACGCCACGCGACCAGCCGCGCCGCAACTGGCGCTACCTACACGATGCAAAAATGCACCGCGAAGGACCTAATATGGCAGCCAGCCACTGTTTTGCTCCGTACTGGCGCGATACCGTTGCTATTGCGCGCTATTAGGTACTCTGTTAGGAAGTAAGTTTATTTCTTGTACTTAATTTAAATGGACCAGAGAATGAAAATGTAAAACAATTAAGCTCATAAGCATTATGTTTACCTGCAGACGTTGTTACCTTTTCCCATCACACCAAGTGAATAGAAAAATACCAAAGAAAGGGTAAGGATCAAGATGTTGTTACCTTGTACCAAAATGTTTTCTTGTAAATAAGCTTCCAAATTTGTACTTGGAGGTTGGGGGTAAATCAACAAGTTCTTGAGAAAGACCTCGGCTCTGAGTTCCAACTGCCTCACCCAAGTCCAACAATTCCTACCAAAAAGTAAAACATGTTTTAGCATCAATCCTCATGGTAATATACATTTTCAAAGAAATTGCCAACTTAACATAAGAATACATTCTTTCTTCAATCAATACTTAAGTATAGGAAAATAGTCAAATACTATCGCATAGATGTAAAACATTTGGATGCGAATCAGTGTCCCAAAATGTGATAATACTATCAAATGAAAGCAAACAAATTTGAACCGCACATCTAGTATGTCAACTTTGACTCTTCGTAACCTTCGGATATAGCGAGTCCTAAATGCCGAAAACTAAAACACTTCCCCCAGTTCTTACTAAATGTTATTTAGCCAAGAAAACGGATGACGAACAAATGTTTGAAAAGAAATTAAAAGTTCCAAAAACATTTACACTGCGTCTTTATATATCTAAGTATAGGATGCAGCATTGTAACATCCCATTTTCAAAAGCAGTATATTTTTTTTTCATCAGAGTAGAGCATCGGAGCGATTGAGTAACTGATATTTATATTCAAAATGCCGTAAGTCTGGCTGATTATAGTAGCGGTACATCATACCGAGTGTTTTCAAAGTAAATAACAAAAAGAAAGTCTTCACTGAGTCCCATGCGTGCCGCTTGCCTTTCTCCTCGATCCTCGGTCCTCCCGACCCGACGCTATGTTAAGAGGCGAGGTTCAATGCCCATTGAACCTCGGGTAACTTGATTAACCTCATGCTCAAGTAATACGGTATATGGATGACGGAGATATTCATGACATTACGGCGTAATCAATACATAAGCACACACAAAGAGATGCAAGATTAACATATCAACAATACATAGCACACGGCACATGTAAAAGTAATAACAACACGAACACCGCATATGAATGTTATTACGGTACTATTCACTATTCACCGGTCCACGGTGTACATCCGTGTCCTCGCCGCTTAGGAAAACTCAACGGCATTACCAAGGATAACCCGTATAAACAAAGCTGAATGTATAAACAAAGTGAACTAAGACAGAGTCTTAGACACGGTGCATGACCCAAGACAAAGTCCCGTCCATGACTCTATGAAATAGTCTATCACATATAAGCATACAATAAGCATCGAGTTAGTGTTACGACGCGAACGTACCTTCGTTGATGGAAAACGATCCTTTTTGACGGTACAACGGCGGTACGTGATTACGTATATCCTATAAGGATAATATCATATTATCAAGGCCCAACATCATAATAGGCATTTTAGGTACAAATTACCATTTTGCCCCTAACTCTCCTAATTGGCGGAATTTCGCGTAACTTCGTTACTTTAACTCTAATCTTCCAAAATTTTGACATATCTCTATCTCCAATAATAAATATCATATTTATCCCTAAAACATGATATCTAAACTAACTTGGAAGATTAAAGATTAATCTAGCATTTCTACTATAACTACCGAAGGAACTACCAAAGCTTAAGACCGGGGACCGAAGAACTTACCCAAAGACTTCGCTATTCCTTTTCGAGCTCCTCCTTGCTCTCACTTCTCTCTAACCTCTCTCTAGGAATTGTGAATTGGTGAGGAATGAAGTGAAATGGGAAGACCTATTTATAGAAGATTTTGGTGCACTATTCATGCTTTATCATACCGAATCTCAACCGTTGGATCTAGCTTGGACACAAGGCATCATCTCCACCATACAACACATCTCCTTACCTCATCATGATGTCAAGGTGATGTCACCCATGTGCTTTATGAACTTCTACCGATAAAGTTCCCTGTTCGGTGTAATTCCGCAAAATCTCAAAAATCCGGGAACACAGCCTTGAAGTTCTATTCTTCCTCTTTGGAAATATCTAAGTTAACTAAATTTTTGATCCCATTAAGGGCATTCCGTTGTCCATTGAACATTTTTGAGTGCAGACGTCGGTTACTGAGAAATTACTTGGGTAACATCAACTTCGGGACAAAAATTCACCGATTCATAATATGTCCATTGTTTTCTACTTAGTTCAAGGATTTTGAGTTATGATTTATTTTCCATCGGTTCTCACTTTCTTATCCGCCTTTTATTTACAAAATATCTTTTCATCGATCCCTTATTCGCCCCGCCATTACGGAAATGACTTCCGCTAACACCGACTTCGGACAAAAATTCACTTGTTTGTAATTTGTCCGACCTAAAAACTTAGTTCATGGTTTTAGATAGGATTTAATTTATCGGTTCATTTATCCAACCTCTTTCCACAAATATCTCTTTTATATTATTATAATAATACAAATATCATGATATTTATTATTTATTTTATTATTATTATTATTTTATTTTTATTTTTATTTTTATTTTTTATTTTTTCCTTCCTTTTTTTTAATTTTTTTTTTTTTATTTTTTTTTATTTCGTTTTTTTTTTTTTTTTTTCCTTTTTCCTCTTTTTTTCCTTTCTTTTTCTTGAAAATATCATTCCTCCTTTTTTTTTTTTTACTTTGATTATCTTTAAAAATTCTCCCTATTGGTTCTTTTGTCCAAGCTTAGATAATTAGCCATTAATTACCTAACTAATCACTTTCTAATTGTTGATAATTTTCTTAATTAAGATTAATCATTATCTCACAACTATTTTACTTACATTGGTATTTTATGCTCCATGTAAAATATTAAAAATCATAGGGCAATTTATGCTCCCTAAAATTATATTTAATTTTGCCTCATTATTTTTCAAGGAAATAATCCCAAAATTCCTAAAATTAGAGACAACATACTTTCTAATTTTCAATAAATATTTTATTGCCTCTTGGGATTTATCATAATATTTTCAGGGCATTTCATGGCCCATAATTGCATTTAGGGATTTTGACACTTTAATCCCTCTAATTTCATTAGAATTTCCCTAGACAATAAATAAGTATCCTACAAGGTTTAAAACCACATATTCACCTATTTCCAAATAGGTATTATTTGCTAAAATATAATATTCTAGATAGATAATTATCCTGTATTACAAGCATCATAATACATATAGATCTTTAGGAACACGAACCTCACAAGTCATATTATCTAGATCGATATTGTCTTGCCATATAACCTCAGCAATGCGGAAAAACAGTTAGTAGATTAGTTCTGAAGAACAAAATACAAAATATATATCCTGGTTTCAATTTATCATGTCCCAAGTTAGGAAAAAAGAAATATAGCATAGATTAACCTTTTAGTGTAATTAAGTGCTTCAACTGCAAAATTGATTATGTATTTTTCTCTTTTTTCCTCTTTTCAGATAACTAATTCCAAGTTATATAGAGCATATTCAAAAGAGAACTCGGTTCTGCTTTAAGTCAGTTTAGGGAAATCAAGTATTATCATCTTTAAGGAATATATAATTTATTTCCGCTCTTTCCAGAGGAAAAATGAATGTAACCAGAAGTCAAAGATGTCTCTAAATTTTCAAGCGAATGGGTGCCTGTGTGCCTTAACTAGGATGCCCTGACATATATTCAAACATAAAAGAATAAATGAATAGCCTAAGTTCTTAAATCAAGCACATGAATAAGAAGGCCACCTGCCGAAGCAGCACTGGAATCATGACGATTTGCGCTGGCTGCAACACAATATAATTTTCATCATATACTCACTTTTCCAGATGCAATACAATCTAAAACAAAAATCAAATCCAAAATTTCAAAATTCTATGTAAGATTTTTGGTCTTGATTTCAAAGGTGATAGATAATAACAAAATTCAAGAGAAAACTTCTGTTTTTACTCCTAAACAATTTCCACAATTCTTTACCTAACATAATGAGTTCAGAAACTAGTAAAAGGGTGAAGAAGATGGCACTCTTTACTGCTGGACAAACATGACACTGATACTAGTTACTCATCAGAAATTTAGCACAGAACACGACCTCTGCTCAAGAAAGAAAAGAGCAAGGAAACGAAAGTGATACAAATAAAAATCAGTGATAGATGAATTAATATATGCATCATACCTAGATTCCGTGTCAACTTAAATCCCTTTTTTTTTTTTTTTTTTGTCGTATATCAACTTCAATCCCTTTTATTTCCTTTTCCTCCTCTTTCATTTTCTCCAAAAGTGCATAGATCAATTTAGCCAGCTCTTCACTCTAATGACGCCAAAAAAAAAAAGGTTACCTCATAGGAAATGGCTGAAATCTTGTTAGAAGCAAAGCCCTCAATTGAAACTTAAATCAACTATGAAATGACATACCGAAAGAAAATAAAAACTCGTAGAAGCCAAAAGCAAGAACAACAAAGCAAAATCACCAAACTTGTAACAAAATCAGAAGAAGAATGACCAAGTATTTAACAAAAGACCTAAAATAGAGAACAAGGAACATACAGCGGCAGATGCGAGGGAAGGAGTGAGCGTGGCAGAGAACAGGCTAGAAGTAAAAGCAATTGACGGCCCAAAGCAAAAGAAGCAGTGCGAAACCAAACTTGTAAAATTTGCGAGCGTAGCTGAGTGCATCTTCCTCGAAAAGGCCAAGTGGACCAGCGATAGTCGGCTAGAGAGGTACTGAAGACGATAAAGAATTCCCGATCGGAGTAGGGTTTGGATTAAAATTGGGATTGTCGCTTCGTCATGCCTCCATTATCGCGATCACAATTCACAAAGAGGCTCTCTGAGTGCAGCTAAGTTCTACAGAAGACATATTCCTATAGGGAATATTCCTTAGAAAATCCCAGGCTTAAGAAAGTGCGTCGTGCGCCGGTGGATAGAACGTGGTCAGAGCATATTGCTTGGGAAGATAACCAGAGAGAAGGTCCTTTGGCCAAGATCAAGGGAGAACATCGCTGCGCTCACAGCACGGGATCTTCCGTTCTTTCGGGCAGCACCCAACCGAGGTTGGTGAGGAGCGCTGGGATGAGAATAGAGCGGAACATTGGCGCCGGGGGCTTATAAATTAGAGCTTCTAAAGATGAAGCTACCCGACTCTAAGGTTGGCTTGATCAAGGGCTTAAAAAGGTTGGCCTATTAAGCTATTTAATTTGTTTTTTTGTTTTGTTAATTTGACTTGGCCAGTTGACGAAGACTGAGAGTGCCTGAGATGAAGGAACTCTAAAAATTCAATCACCATTTTCCTTGCCCTCTCTAGCTCTCTTATCACTCTTTATCAGTGTCTCAACTCTCAATCTCAGTCTCTCACTCACTCTAACAAAATATCGAAGTTTTATGCTTCTATGTAATGTTCAAGCTCTTATTTGTACTCACAGTTGGATGCAAAGATTCACATATGGTGGTAATTTACTAATTTATGTGTTTTGTATTTGTTATAGAGTTATTTATCCATTTAATTACAAAATACATAATAACTATATTTTGATTTTATGATTTGGTTTACTATTTGTTGTAGGTAAAGATTATGGAAGTATTCATGATGTGAGAGAAGATAATCTTCATATTATTATTTTTCTGTGAAGCAAAGCCTACTACTCGAAGTGAATCACAATTAAATGTCTTTGAAATTGATGATAGTGGTGAAGAAGATGAAAATGATAGTCATTTCACTCATGTTACTTAGTTGTAAGCTTATAATGTTTTGTATGAGTTACCTGTGGATAATAGTTTACTCTTGATTATGAATTAGTGACTCGCGTTTGTTATTGCACTAAGTGTGTTGTGTAGACATTAATATTGACAATATTTATTTGATAAATTAGAACTTTAATTGTTGTATTTTACTAATTATATTTCTTTGAAAAAAACGAGGAAAAATAGTTTTAATTCATAAAAATGTCTTCCCTCTGTAGGCCGCCCGGCTCACATGTCCTCGGTCGGGCCTTGAAAAGTAGACATTTTTCTTATCTCGGCCTAAAACGGCCGGGCCCTTTTAGTCCCTGGCCCTTTAAGGGCCGGCCCGATTCCCAACTCTAGATGAGAAGAGATTGGAATTTTGACGATCCGTCGACAAGACCGAGGAGGGAGTCATGATAAAATTCATTTAATTATATTTCACATTTGGGAGGGAAATAAATTCCATCCATTGCAAAATCCCTTACAAAACACATCCCGAAATCCCGTCACAAAAAGCAATGCAATTAGCTATAGATATATCCTTAGAATCTTCAAGGACTGTTTTACATGTGGGTAACTTTTTGCCTCCTGTCCAAGCATGTATAACTACTGTAGTTATAGATCCAAGTTAGCGTAGGATGCATTTAATGGTGAATATCTTTTTGTATAAATTTTTGCCTCCTGTCCAAACATGTATAACTTTTTGTATGATGTTGATACATGTTGATGTGTGTTGTGGTCTATATATGTTCTGCTAACGTGTGCTATATGTGGGAATATCTTTAATTTTTATTGTAAATATTTTTTTTTCTGATTTTATAAATTTTATCAGCTTATTAGCCTTTATTCTCTTGTGTTTTTCCCTTCTTGTATATATTTGGATATATCTTATTTTTTAGTATTTTTTTATGTTAAGTTGAAGTTTCTTTTCTTTTTTTTGTCTATATTATTTTGTTTTTTAATGCATTTAAAACTTTCCTTAAATAAAAAAATCAGGGCACCGCCAACCTCGACTCTCCTCACTAATTGTGCGGACACAAACATGAAATCCGGCTTCGTCACTTGGTTTGATAGCACAATTAAGGAACCTTTTTACCGTGGTTTAGGTGGTACTAGTTTCATAATCGGAAAATGTGAATAATTTGTTGCTTTAATATTGTGGCCATGGGAGTTCTTTGATAACTATGTTTTGGACTTTTGACAAACACGATACATGACATATGGGACTTGAATAGTGGCTCGAGTTTTAGAAGTAAGAAATATGCATCTTAAGAATTACATTTCTTGAAAGTTAGGTCATTAGCCACTAGTTTCTATAGAAATAGAGAAGGGCCTCATGTCATGTTTAAAATGTTAGATGAAATTTGTTGATCTTCATTATGTGAAGTCTACTTCATGATAAACTACATGCCACAACCGGAGAGTGTTAGCATGCTCTGTTAGTTGATGAAGTTATTGGATTTAATAGTTGATATTGTTCGAATTGCTTTAGTTAGTAAGTTTTGTTGAATTAAGCTGAAATTGGTTGTTATTGAAATTTTGGGATGTCTTACTTTTAAGGGGAAACTCGCCAAAATTTTCTTAAAAGAAAGCATGTCATTCTTGAAATTGCTATGAAATTGATTTGTTGTTGGAAATGTCGTAGGTGGTATTAAAATGGGTCATAGTTGGATGAATGCGTTGAGAACTAGTGAAGAATATGAAAATGGGGTGGAAGAGTTTATTGAATTTGCTAGAAGGAATGTGGCTACAAAAAATGGGATGTACTATTGTGCATGTGTTAATTGTTTAAATGGGGTTTGACGGGATATTGCTGATATAAGGGATCACCTAATTTGTGATGGAATAAACCTTCGATACACAACGTGGATATGGCATGGTGAGGAGGTAACTCCTAGTGCATCCCACGAAAATGAAGTTGAGGTAGATGATGATGGAATAGAGAGAATGATTCATGATGTTGAGGTCGAATCCTTTGCACAACCGCATGAATATGATAGCGTCGGAGTGATGCGAGACACCTTTGTTCCCCGGGTGTACTAAGTATACACGGTTGACTCGACCTTAAATTTGGTCAACTTAAAGGCAACTTGTGGGTGGACCGATAGCAGTTTCACATCGTTGCTTGAATTGTTGTGTGATATGTTGCCAGATGATAATGTACTTCCAAATCGTATGTATGAGGCCAAAAAAATCTTATCTACGATGGGTATGAAGTATAAAAAGATACACAGTTGCCCTAATGACTGCATATTATACAGAAACGAGTACAAAGGCCTTAGTAATTGTCCGAAGTGTAAAACTTCACGATACAAAGTGAAGAAATGTAGTGTTTCTGGAGAGCAGACAACAAAAAGGCAACCTTTGAAGACATTGTGGTATCTTCCAATAATTCCACGGTTTAAGCGTCTGTTTACTAGTGAAGCAACGGCGAAGAAGTTGAGATGGCATTCTGATGAGAGAATATCCGATGGAAAATATCTTCGGCACCCGGCTGACTCTCTTCAATGGAAGAAAATAGACAAAATGTTTCCTCAATTTGGCAGTGAGCCAAGAAACCTTCGGCTGGGGCTTTGTACAGATGGCTTCAATTTGTATCGAACTCTTAGCAATACCCATAGTGCATGGCCGGTTCTCCTTGTAATATACAACTTACCTCCCTGGCTATGGATGAAACGCAAGTATGTGATGCTTTCTATGATGATTTCTGGACCAAAACAGCCCGATAATAATATCGATGTGTACTTGGCGCCTTTGGTTGAGGATTTGAAGAAGTTGTGGGAGGAAGGCGTAGATGTGTTTGATGCATATAAGAAGGAGTCCTTCAAGTTGCGTGCAATGATTTTTACCACGATCAACGACTTTCCCGCATACGAAATTTGTCCGGGTACAGTGTGAAGAGGCATAAAGCATGTCCAATATGTGAAGCTGACACAAACTTCCATCAACTAAAGCATGAAAAAAAAAACGGTCCACCTCGGTCACAGGAGGTTTCTTGATCGGTTCCACCCATATCGTAAATTAAGAAAGCGTTTTAACGGCTTACCGGAGCATAGAACGGCTCCAAAGGCATTAACCGGAGAGGAAGTCTATAGTCGGGTGATACATATCAATGTCATATTGGGTAAGCAGCAAAGGATTGCGGGTGTGAAGAATATATGGAAGAAGAGATCAATTTTCTTTGATCTTCCATATTGGCGTAGTCTTGATGTGAGACACAATCTTGATGTGATGCATGTGGAAAAAAATGTTTGCGATAGCTAGCCTTGTCGATTCTTTTTGCACATACCAGGGAAGACTAAGGATGGAATTAGTGCGACACTAGACCTGGTTGATGTGGGAATAAGAGAGCGGTTACATCCACGAGTAATGGAAGATGGTAAGAGGGTATACATGGAGCCAGCAGCTCATACACTATCAAAAGCAGAGAAAAAAAGTTTGTGTGGGTGTCTATACGACATTAAGGTTCCACAAGGATATTCTTCAAATTTGAGAAGGTGTGTTTCAGTGGACGATTTGAAGTTAGTGGGAATGAAGTCCCATGATTATCATGTGTTGATGCAACAACTATTATTAGTAGCTATTAGGGGCATTATGAAAGATGAAGTGCGGACCACTATAACAAAATTGTGTATTTTCTTTAATGCTATATGTAACAAAGTCATTGACATTGAAAAGTTGGATGAATTGGAAAATGAGGGTTACATTATTTTGTCCCAACTAAAGATGCATTTTCCTCCTGCATTTTTTGATATAATGGTGCATCTGATAGTGCACTTGGTAAGGGAGATAAGGCTTTGCGGTCCAGTTTACCTAAGGTGGATGTATCCTTTCGAGCGATACATGAAGATCTTAAAAGGGTATTCTAAAAATCCTTATCGACCGGAAGCCTCAATTGTTGAAAGATATGTGGTTGAAGAGGCTATGGACTTTTGCAAAGATTATCTATCGTGGAGGACGACACAATCTCGATGACGAGGGGATAACCGAGGAACTCGAGGAATCAAATTGAAGAATAAGCCTCGTGAAGAGGTGTTGCAAGCACACCGTACATCTTGAATAATATGGAAGAAGTTCAACCATACATTGATGAACATAGAAAGAGTTTGAAGAATATGAATCCAAGGAAGAATGACATGCAGATTGCTAATGAGCAAAAGAAGACATTCATAAAGTGGTTCCAGGAGAAGGTATTGCACGAGACCTAAGTGTGTCGGCTACAATCGAGTGGTTGGCCTGGGGGCCTTCTTTTCAGGTCATCACTTGGACAGGTTATGATATAAACGGATATTCTTTCTACACAAAAGACCAAGATGACATAAGTTTTGTGCAAAATAGTGGGGTGATGGTTGAAGCTGAATCCATGCACTCTTCGAGTTCGAAAGACAAAAACCCGTGTTAGCATCAATGGCCTATTATTGAGTTATTGAAGAAATATGGGAGATGAGCTACAACAAGTTCAAAGTTGCTTTATTTAAATGTAAGTGGGTTAGCAATAATGCTTGTTGTAATAGATCCTAAATTTGGATTTGTCTCGTTGATCTTCAAAAACTTGGTCATAGAGATGAGCCATTCATTCTAGCAAGCCAGCGAAACAAGTGTTTATGTTACACTCGCAAATAACAAAATGTCCATTGTACTTCAAAGTAAAAAAACAGACATATGGTGAAGAATCCTTGAACCTGACGATCCACTCCCTTTCACAACAAATCCACCTACAACACGTGAAGTAGAATTGGTAGATGATGAAGAATATGCTCCAAGAAAGGATCATTCTGAAGGAATATGGGAAACCATATAAAGTAAGATCTTAAGTTATGAAAAAGTCCTATGTTATTTTTGTACTGGTTTAACATGTTAGTTCATTTTATTCATTTGTTTATTATGTAATAATAACCCTATCTAACATTATTGATTTGTCTTTGATGAACAGGAATATGTCTAGCTCTGAGGAGTCATCGGGTGATGGTAGGAATGATGTACCGGTGGTGAGAAAGGGTAAAGGTAGCACACATATGGGTGCGTTAATTGCACGTCATGACAGTCAGAGAAAGAGGCTGCATGTGGAGTTCGATGCCAATATGAATCCAATTGGTCCAGAGGAAGACAATTTCATTAGCTATATAGGCTATCGGCTTGAAGCAAAGTTCGCATTGTATTCTCTCATTGGAAGTTGGTTCCTCCTAAAACGGCGCTTGATCTGGGCACAACTTTTGGTATCTCACTTTCGATATCTTCTCGTATTTGTATCTTTAGTTTTATTACTTGATTTCTTTCATATCTTCTCTTTTACCTTGCAAAAGAACGTATGATGTGCCTAACAATACGGCCCTGCACAACCATTAGATGGGCGAGGTTCGTCTACGTTGGAAAGACTTTAAGAACAAGCTCACTAGAAAGTATATTCGAGGGGCAAAGAGAGACAAGGACCCATGTCAGGACTATGATTACATTTCTCCGAGGACGGAGGGAGTTTGTGGCGTCACGCCGTAATCCCGAATTTCTTGTAAAATTTCTTTCATATCTTATCTTTTAGTTGAATCTATTTGACATCGAAGGCTCAGTTTATTTGTTTTCGTGTCACAGAAAAAAGTCGAGCCAATAGAGAGAGGCAAGCGAGAAATAAGTATCTCGCATTGCATGTCCGAGGTGGCTATAAGAAGCTTGAACGGAAGGCGATGGAAGAAGAGTTGCGAGAGAATGAAGGAAGCTGCCGAATCCGATCCTTCCACTATTATCCAGGCCCACGAGCGTCCTCCTCGTCACAAAAATGGATAGTCATGCGAGGAAGAAGGGTGACAAATACGTTAATGAAGATGTGGCCGAGGTTGCCTTAAAGATTGTAAGTAGTTAAATTAGAAGTATTAAATAGCCTCTCGTTGTTTCATATTTGTAGAGTTTAGTTACTATTTATGAAAAATCCTATGATACGATGCACTTGAGCAACAGAGTAGCCAATGTTCATTCACGCGGTACATGGATGGACATTTTGTCCACGGCGATTAGGGAAGCCGATTACCTCGATCTTTGTTCGAGGGAGCCAAGGGGAGTTAGTGTCGCGAAATATTTTGGACGGCGTTCTAGTTGTTCGCATGACGATGACAACCCTAGTCCTCAGCTTGTAGCCAAAATTCGAGCGTCCCTCGTAAATGAGGTTATGACACAACTACGGGGTGAAATGAGGGTTATGATACAAGAGAAGGTAAATACGCAACCTACAAACCGAATCCCTGGTCTTCCCAAGCAGCAAAGAAAGTTTTCACGTTCCAGATGTACCTATTGGCGAACCTTCTCATCACTCTCCAGATGTACATATTGGCGAGCTCGGCGAGCCTTCTCACGCTCCACAGGGGGGACAACCCTGCACTCTATATTTGGATGACCCACACCGGCGTATTGTTGCCGATGGTCTTGTTTACCCAGAACAAACCACACACCACAATATGCAAATTCCACAAGACCAACGTAGGTGACTCTGAAAAGTGTGCGAGAGGGGGAAGAAAAGACAGCCCATCCCAATTGATGATGAGGAGGTTCCCACGCTAGGCGCCGCCACCACATCGTTCATCCTTTGGCCACATCATCTTATTCGATGGGGACGACACCTCCAATGGTAGGAAATACATTATGATTGACGATGAGTAGGGTTTAGGATTGAATTTCATTGCTAACGCACTCATAATCTGTTTATTATGTTTTCATAGAATGAACAAGTTGCAGGGAGCTTTCAATACTTAGCAATGTCATGAGAGTTGTACCGGACATCGTCTCTATAGGCTTGCGATGCCTCCGGCATTGTCGGTGCACAAGACATATTCGATCGATGTTGACAAGAAAGATTTGGATGAGTTTATGCATATGGACTGTTTAGATATACAAAGGCTTCAACTTGCAATCTTGTAAGTTTTTTTTTACCTTTTAATTATGTCGGTACTCTTTTTGTTTTTAATGTATTCAACAACATTTATCATTTTATTTCGATCATAGTGTCTGCCACGACATATGCAAAAAGGGAGGCCGATTGGGTTTATATGGATTCTTATGTCCTGGAAGCACGGCTTCAGCTCGCAATATCTTAGCTAGGAGGGCCATTTTGTGTTGGTTTAACAATGGGCGACCTACAATCGTCTTGTTTTCTAGCGCCAATACATGAAAGGTGCGTATATTTTTTTTTTGTCTATATAAGATTTTTAAGAATAAATTGCTTTCTTATCTTAGTTTAATATTAATATGTATATGTTGTAGTGGTCATTGGGACCTTGTGTGTCGAAGAACACATGTTATTGGTTTGATTCCGTAGGTGGCAGGCCAACCGAGGATATCATAAACATGTTTGCCGAGTAAGTAAATTTTTGTCTAAATCTTCGATTCTTCTTTTGAATGAATTGTTTTCATGTCTGTTAATTTCCATTTTAATGATGATAGGGGTCTTAAGACATATAGACAGCTTGCTGGAGCACAAGAGCAGGGTGGACCGAAGTGGTTTTATCCGAAGGTAAGTAGTTTCAATTCAAGTTTTTTCTAAGACATAGTAGCTTTCGTTTTAACAATTTGTTTTTGATTTATAGTGCCATCACCAACCAGGGAACACCGAGTGCGATACTACGTTATCAGTTGGATGCAATCTATCGTTTCCACCGGACGCACTACATCGGCTTTCATAACGTACGTAATGCTCCGTGATCCTCAAATGATGATATTTTTTGTTGTGGTACTTCAGTTGTTAATTATTTCATTCACTTCATTGGTTTATCTTATACCTTGTTTTCCAATTTACAGCTTTTTTGTATTGAGGATCCGTATTCACAGGATGACATCGATTCGATTCGAGACATGTTGGCTAGATATCTTCTTGAACACATTAAGTATATAAAGTTTACTTCGCATTTTTTGGTTGGATCATGGACCGAATGCTTCTTGAGATTCTTAAGGCCCGTGTGTGGTTTGGGTGTAGTTTGGGTCCCGATTGCTTTGTTCTAATATTACTAATTTTAAAGTGTGGTTGTTGTCGATCTCGTAGCTCACGGTTTTTACCGCGAGATATTTCTTTAATTTGTTGGCTTTTGTGGCTCATTTGGAAGCAACGTAATGAGAAAGTTTTCAATGCTATTAAGCCGGACCCTTATTTTGTGATTTTTTCAGCTGACAAGAGCAATTCAAAATTCTGGGATTCGGTGGAAAAAGTGCAACTCACCTCTTTTGCTTCCTCCCCAGCGGTAAGAGGAGATAAATGGAAACCTCCAGACTTGGGTTGGCTGAAACTCAACATTGATGGAGCGTTTGTACCAGGTACGGGTTCAGCTGGAATTGGGGTTAAGCAGGGACCATTTTGGGGATTTTAAGTGCGGATTTGTGGAAAAATTCAAGTCCATTTCAACATTTATGTCGAGGCTCTAGCTCTCAAGAAAGCCCTCATGTTGGCAATAGATCCGGGCCATGAGAATGTTATCTTTGAATCAGATTGTCTTACTTTAGTAAATTTTGTGAATGCCAAATCTGTTGTGTTATGTGATTGGAAGAGTAGAAGCATCATCCATGACAAGTGTTTTATTGTAGTTTGCTATCGGTTTGTTTCTGTTTTGGTTCTGTACTCATGTCTAGTTCTGTTTTGTTTCTGTCGGTTTGTTTCATTTTATTTCTGTTTTGGTTCTGTACTCATGTCTGGTTGTATTTCGTTTGGACGTTATATCGGGCATATGCACTTATGTATTCAGTTTTGCAGAAATTGGCCAAACAGTAGCGAGCAAGCATAATTTTTTTTTAAAAAAAATAATAAATAGATGACCAATTAGTACAAATCGCCTCTTAAGAGGCGACCTTAATTAGTTGAGGTCGCCTTAAATTAGTTCAGTCGCCTGAATTTTAATCGTGTCGCTAAATAAATAAAAAACAACGACGCTTTCTACCGCACGTCCTCCGAAAAGGGACGTTAATCGGGTCTTATTTAGGTCGTTATTTAGGTCTTTTGTAGTAGTGATTCGATTGATAAATATATATATACAAAGGGAACATGAATCTAGGTAACCACGCACACAGAAATCATGTGTAGATATAGCAACAAAGACAAGTTAATATACATGCAGCCACGTATGTGTGTATATATATAAATATAATATTTTATTATTCTCCTTATCTAGAATATATCTATATCTGCTCACATGCACAGCAACAATGATATGTCTAGATATATATATATATATATATACACATTCACATGTCGCAAGCAAAAGCAATGGTTTTCTTCTTCTTTTTTTTTTCCTTTTTTTATTTATAAATAAATTACATATAAGCATTAATACATGCATGTATCCCATCAAAACCCATTGTTATTGTATGTATCAAAACCCATTGTTAGTGTATATATACGTAGTGTTTTCCATTTTATGCACTCACGGCCACATATAAATATTCATATATCATTCAACTATCTTTATCTATATGACAATAGCTTCCCCAAAGTTTATATATTTTCCTTCTATATGCAACAATAAAGTGTAAGTGTGTGTGTGTGTGTATATATATGTATAGATAAATAGATAGATATAGTAAGTTTTGGTTTTTCTGATGCACCTATATATATTTATAGCAAGCAATATGACAGCAGCACTTATACATGACAGCAGCTTGTAACTTAAAGACTCACCTAGCTGGCTTTCGGTTTGCACGGTGTGATTGTCGATGAAAACTTCTATCTCTCGTTTTGGTTGACGTAAAAAAGGAAGCTTGACCGTGTTTCAACCCCTTCTTCTCTCGTCACTACCCTCTCTTGGACTCACTCTCTCTTAGTCTTTCTCCCTACTTCAGCTCTCTCAACTTCTCTCGGTTTTGTTAAGCTTAGCATGAATGGATGGAAGCAAAGGGAGCATGGGTTATATAGAGAAGGGAGGGTCCGGTCTGAGGAAAGGAAAAAGAAAGGACCAGGAGGCATTCGACGTGGGTCTCGATGGGTATGGTGGAGTCTGTGTTGCGTGCTCAGTCGACAGTCGAAAAGCATTAAATGAAGAGAGCCGTTGTAATCTCCTCTGATCTTGCGTGTTCACCGAAGAAATAAGGAGAAGTTGAGGGAGTATGCTTTATTTATTTTATTTGTTTATTTTATTATATATATATTTTATTTTATTTTTTGTTGGATAGGCATCGAGAATGAATATTGTTGTCCATTTGCTTATGACATGTCCAGCTGAAACTAACTAAGGGATTGGACCTATAAGTAATGGGTATTATGTGGGTATTTTAGCTTGGGCTTAATTGGAGTGGTTTAAATGGTTATTGGAGGGGGTGTATACGTTGGGCTTGGAAGTGCTTTAGCTAAAGTGAGTTAATGAGTTGCAGAATGGAGAGAACGAATATTATATTGTGAAGTTACTAAAATTAACCCACTTGGTTCTCCTCAAGACCCTTATTGCAATTAAGTCCTTTACTTATATAATTGCAATTAAGGAAAAAAATAAATTAAAACTGTAATCCTTAATTTCTTTTTAAGGATTTTCTTTCTCAATTTAAATTTCTTTTGGTCTTAAAATATTATCCCTAAAATATTTATGCCAAAAATTACTCCCTAATTATTTGTCCTTAATTTATAGGAAAACATGCCCTAAATTCCCACAATTAATCTCATAATTATTTTAGGCAAAAAATTTCATAATTAATTTCCATAAAATATTCCATTTTCAAAATCCCAAAATTTGGGATGTTACAGTCCTTCCATTCAAATATTTCTTACAATGGCTTCTTTTCTTCGAATGCAAACATCTATTTAAGAGACTCGATGACCCTATTTGCTCCTAATGGATAATACAATGGTAAATCATCTTGTGGATTTCATCAATTATTCATCCTTACTTGCCACGTTGTGACCTACGAGCTTCTTTGGATTTTGATGGGTTTGAAATCTCCATGTATGGATGGGTTATTCAAAACCCCATAATGGTGTTTGGTAGTTTGGAGATTCCTAATTGCTTTCCAGTTGTCAAGGCATGGGATGAAATCGAGAACAAGCAGTGGTGGAGAGATATGTGAAAAAAAAAAGGAAGAAGAAGAAAGCGATATTTGACATCCTCTCGTTCTTGGTCAACACAAGAAAGAACCACTCGCTCGTTCAATTAGCAACACAAGTTAGAAGCACGCCTTGATTTGCAATACCAAACCCCATAGCTCATTTGTGGTTTTCTTATTAATGGTTGAGTTTGTCGTCATTTTCTGGGCTCTGCTTCCTTATCGATTATCGTTATACTTGTCTCTGAGTATATTAGCACCGTACATGGCCTTCTCTTAACGCTTCATGGCTGCTACCATGAGTGTTTTATGAATGGTTTGCACAAACATTGAAATATCCACCATTTACTGGCCTTGGCATGCTTTTCTTGGACTTAACATTGCAAATTATGTAGTTGAAAGGTAATAGGATGGGACTAGTGCTTGTTTTCCTTCAAGCATACTAGTCAACAGATGCTATCAAAGAAATTTGAGGGACTTTTGATGATATGCACAAGTTCGGATGCCTCATTGAACAAAAGAATGAAATTGCAGAAGTTGTTGAAGGAAGAACTTGAAGAGGCTATGGCACTTTATGGATATGAACTGGTTTGGACTCCTATTATGGGTATTGACTATTGAACTAGACGCAGATGTGAAGAAAGGTTTTGTCATTGTCAACACCTTTTCTTCATAAGGTGCAAATTCAGTTTGACTAAATGCAGCCACTAAAGTTTAATTGGTAATTCCTGTGGCAGAAGAAACATCAGACTATTTTGCTCCAGTATTGAAAATGTGTCCTCTATAATTAGTGACTGAGTGTTCTTGTTGTTAAGTTGGCATGCTTATTCAACTTTCTTACTAGTTTGACTGTAAAGAAGAGAGAGATTATGGCAAGATTCAACATGGCAAGAATAGAGACATTTTAATGGGTTCCTAGCATATTGAAACAGCAGTAAAGCATTATGAGGATTAGAAAGAAGAAGAATGTTTTGAAGAAATCTTCATATTCTAATTGATTTGGTTTAAATCACCTTACATCCTCCCATTTGTGTTGATCAAGTTGAACGCCTTGAGTTAAGTAGTGTTCAACTTGAGAGGACGTGCTAGAAATATTAGGGTGATATTAATTGATCAATTAGTTGGTTAGAGCCCTAATCTATACAAAGGATCTTAACTAATATGATTTGGTGTGTTGGATAATGAGATCCACACCATGTTTAGAGAGAGATTAAAGTGAGTCTCTCTCTAAAAAGAGAAGTCCCTCCTAGATCCCTAAAGTTAGGGTTAGTTGTTAATCACCCTCAAGTAAAGAATGCTCATTGTTAAACCCACTTGTTTATTTGAGCATGTTGCTCTTATGTGGTTAATACAAGATTCTTCATCTGCTTCATTATATTCCTCTAATTGCTATTGTTGACACCTTGGATAAAGTTATTTTTTCTAAAGGAAATATCTCATTGAGTTATTGAAAAATATATGAGATATCTCTTAGAATAGCTTGTGGGATTGGTCATCTTCATCATGACTGTGACATGCAGATGTTGCATTTTTTATATCAAGCCTCATAACATTCTTCTTAATGACGAATTCACTCTGAAGTTAATGATTTTGTACTGGCAAGGTTATATTTTGATGATAGTATTTTAGTTAATTCAGTTAATTCCTTTCTATATTTTGGTTTGTCTGCCCAATCTTTTTTTTTATATACACATAGTAGGGGAGGGGGCAGGTTCGAACCCTGGACATGGGGGAAGGGAGCCAAGCTCCCATGCCACTGCGCTACTAAGTGTTGGTTCTCTAAAAGATTTTGATGGTTGCCAACAATTGTGAACAAAGAATAAGGATTTGCTCTCGAAGTTGGAAAACCCCGAGTGAGAGCAAACCTCGAGGTTTTCCCGAAACCTCGAGGTTTGGCCTTACAAAGGAAGCATCGAGGTTCTATGTTTAAACTTGCAAAACTTGGGTTTCACAAAATTATGTGAAACCTCGAGGTTTATTAAGAAACCTCGAGGTTTTGGACTTCCGAGAAAACTCGGTTTCACACCAAGTTGTGAAACCTCGAGGTTTACAACAAAACCTCGAGGTTATGCCTTGGCGCCAAACTGAAAATTTGAAATTAAATGTAAAACCTCGAGTATTGACAGAAACCTCCAGGTTTCTGGCTTCCAGAGCTAATGGTTTTCATTGTGTTTGAAAACCTCGAGGTTTCCATAAAACCTCCGCATTTGTGTTTTGGGTCAAAACAAAGAACTTTGTCATTTGGGCAAAACCTCAAGTATTGTTACAAACCTCGAGGTTTGTGAGTTCCAGGAGCAAATGAACTTTCACTCATTCTAAAACCTCGAGGTTCCTTGAGAAACCTCCAGTGGTTTGCTTCCATCATGTTTCGCCGGGTTTCACACACAATGTGAAACCTCGAGGTTTCTGAGAAAACCTTGAGGTTTGGAGTAAGCCCGAGAAACCTTTGTGATTGCATCATGAGAAACCTCCAGGTTTTATGATAAACCTCCAGGTTTAAGGTTTTGGTCTTAAATCATTTTCAACCCTAAATGACCAAACCTCGAGGTTTGTGAACAAACCTCCGTGCTTCGGACGTTGCCTCGAAAATTGAATGTAACGATTTTGCTATGCCTTCGTGTTTGATCTCAATGCTTTCCATGATTATTTTCTATTGGTACCGGATATGTTTAACCATCCTTTTGGTGAGTTTCTACGATTAAGGAAGGTTTACGTAAGGTTTAAAGCAAAAGCAAAAGTGATGTCGAACATTAAATGCTCAACCCGTAAACTTGCATTCTTTTGGTTAATCCATCTCGCACACGGTTGCAAAGCATCAAAGAATGATTTCTACATCTAGCAACATCTTCTCCAACGGATTGATTTGCAGAGTCAACTTTGACCATCCAAACCATCCGGATTAAGTGAGTTTTAGAGAGAAGAAGACCAAAGCAACTCACAACTTCTCGCAACATCTTCAACGGTCTTATTATCAAATGCAACGGTCTATTAATGCTATCCGGCTATAAATAGAGTTGCATTCAATTCTTCTCAACAACTACTACATCCGAAAACGAACAAGCATTCAAGTTCTTCAACTACCTTTACGTTTTCACTTGTATTTTGTCTTTTGACATTATAAGCTTCAGTTGTTTATTATTATCCACTCTTAGAGAGCTTTTATCTCAGAATTCTTTTATTGAAAGAATCACAAGTCAAGGGGACTTGGTGATTTGGGAGTTCATTGATTACAACTTGTAAGAGGAAGTGAGTTCTAGAGAGAAAACTACTCTTTAAGTACAGTGTGTTATCTTTGTGATAGTGAAAATCCCAAAGAGTCCGGGACCGGATGTAGGTCAAGTTTGTTAAGACCGAACCAAGATAAATCTCCGTGTTCACTGTTCTTCCTTTACTCTCCTCATCTCTGTTTTTGTTGTCTAAAAACAAAGAGCAATTTACAAAAGTTTTTAAAATACCCAATTCACCCCCTCTTGGGTATATAGCTCCACTTTCACTAAGGCGCTGGCTTGTCTGCCCAATCTTTGAGTAAGCTTATATTTTTGCTTCTTATGTTTTTCAGAATCTACTAATATTTTTGTTTTCCTTAAAAAGGAAAGTTTAGGTGAGTTCATTGAGTTAGGTGTCAGAACATGTCTCTAGATTTAAACAGTGCATACAAAGAAGTCACTCACTAATAATGTCTTCATATAGTCAACATGATTTATAAGCCAACTTCTTATCAAATAGACCTATTTTTCTTGGCTGTTAATCAATAAGTGACTTGATCCTTAGATTCAACCAAACTCCTCAGCTGCACACTTTTACAAAAACAAAGGGGGAAAAAAGGAGTGTTCCAAACATACCCCACACACAGTAGCCTTTATCGATGCACGGGAATCTGAAGAAAATGATGACTTCCACAATCACAAACAGCAACAACAACGAAATTAGGGGAAGAAGAGGGAGTTCTAGCACACCCAAACCACAATGATGGAGAGAAAAATCAGTGGCTTGCGCAAGGGAGAAGAGGTAGTCGACAACTTCCAGAAATTGTTTCCCTTTTTGCCATGGGAGCGCTGATGAGGAATAAGGGAGAGGAGAGAGAGCAGCGACTGAAATGTGAGAAGAGGACAGCAGCGACCCTTGGCCCACCTATGCAAGCAATGAGATATGGGAGGAATGACGATGAAAAGAGGGAGCACAATCTTCACGAATCTTCGTTTTCTGCTTTATCTCGCTCCAGTCAAGTCGGTTAAAATGGAATAAAAATGGGAAAAGAACCCAAAAAAAAAAAAAAAAAAAAACCTTCTGACCTTTAAAAACCCCAAAATGTTACATGAATAAATAAAATGACATAGATGATTAGGTAGGAGTTCGGGTTTTGAATGTTTCGATGAAATGACTCAACTGCCTTTATAGGCATTTTTTTTTTAAAAAAAAAAAAATTAAAAGAGAGTACACGCAGGCTCTTCACAACTCCTACTCCCCATCGTGCTCTAACTCCCTCCCCACCGTCGTGCGCTTACTCCCTCCTCACTAACCATGGCTGGGATCCAAAGAAAACGCCTACACAGTCAACTCTAATAGAGTAAGACTGAGTGTATTCAGCATTCTAAGCAATTTGAAGATTGAGGTACCATTGTTGAAGATTGCTAGAAAGAATTTGTGTTTACCCTAGCGTCGTAAATTGTCAATAATGTTGCAATTTCTCAGTGGTGGTTGGGTTAGTGTGAGCAACGATTCTATTGCCAACGACTTCTTCTGTCGACGACTTGCCAAACTCAGCGATGTGATTGTTTTTGTTGTTGAAATTGGTTTGTCTAGCGTGCTAGACTTATCTAATTAAACATTCCAGGTTGTGGTAATGGTTGCTGTCTTAGTATTGGCTGTTTTAATTTTTTATTTTGGACACCGTCCCTTCAAATATAGATTGGACTGATGGTTAGGGGTTCAGTTCCTTCATAGTTCTACTGCTTACTTGATCAGGGGATCTTAAAGTTGGGGAGAAGATATTAATTGTGTTTTAGTGTTTGCACTTACAAGTGGGAGACCAATAATGGTTGTCAGTTGAATTTAGAGGACAAAAAAAGTCTTTTTTTTTTTTTTTTTGTTGTGGTGGGGGGTTCTAGTTCGATGTCAACCCTAAGAGTGTTGTGGTGCAAGCCGAATTGCATGGTCTGGAACTTAATATGGTCAGAACATAAATTGATGACAATGAATCAGAGGAGAACATAGTTCACTAGGTTTTGAGGTTAAAGCCCATCCGCCATGCGCATGAGGTGGTATTAGAGTGAAGAAAGTGTGTGTGTGTAGCAAAAGAAAAGGAGCACTGGGTGTGAATTTCATAAGTTTAGTTCTTGTCTTTGTTATAATTAGAGCTAGGAATCCGGCCCTACAAGACCTGGCCCTACAGGGCATGAGATAAGGAAAACATCTGTTTTTTAAAGCCCGGCTCGATAGTACTGGCATGGTCCTGGAAATTACTATTCCAAATTTTAAGTATTTTTTTCTAGGTTTTTTCTAAAGAAATATAATTAGTAAATTACAACCATTAAAGTTATAATTTTTCAAATAAATATTATCAACATTAATATCTAAACAATACAAATCATCCAACAAATAAACACATTCATTAATTCGTAATAAAATAACAAACCATTGAACACAATTGACTCACATAAAACTTAAGAAGCATTAAATTAAGTAACATTAGATAACTCATATAAAATAGAAAAGCATATCACTATCATTGTCAATTGTCACCTTCTTCATTATTATCATCAATTTCATAGATGTTTGATTGTGCTTCACTTTGAAAGATAAGGTCAGTGCTTTCGTGTAAAAATGTCATGAATTTCTTTTCTCGCATCATGAACACATCCATAATCATTATCTGCAACAAATAATATACCAAATCATAAAATCAGAGTATAGTTATTATGTATTTATATATGTGCCTCCTAGCCTCTTCCTCTTGGCACTCTTTGAGTATTTTTTTTTTAAAAAAAAAAAACATGAAAATGCTACAGTAATAGGGCCTAACGGGCCGGCCCTGCAAGGCCAGATTCAAATTTCAGGCATATTTTTCAGCTCGAGCCCTACAGGGCCAGGACTTAAACATGCCGGGCCCGATTTCCCGGCTCTAGTTATAATCATCTTTCAAGAAGGGGTAGTTAGAGGAGTGATGCGATTAGGTGGAAACTATGAAGGAAAAAGATGATGTCAGATCAAAGGAGCAGTGGCAACGGATGCAGCATGTGCTTGGGGGAGAGGCCGCCGGCGGTGAGGCAAAAAAGCTTCATGCGATTTGTGGACGAAGGGGAGGAGAGAGAACCTAGAGAGAAAACAGAGGGAATATGAGAAAGGGCAGTTTTGACTTTTACCCCAAAAAACCAGATTCCTACAAAAACACCACTATGATATTTTCCTTATTTAGTGGACATGTTAGGGTTTTTAGAGTTTAGTAGGTATTTTATTGTCATTTTCCCAATAAAAATCATATGCTATTAATTTATTTGTTTTACTATTATTATTATCTCTCTTTTTTTTGGTTTTTTTTTTTTGTTCTTTTTAAATGGGCTTTTATAAAAATATTTAAGAATGTTGGATACACACAAAAATATTTTAAAAACACATGAAAAAATATTTTAGGGTGTTTAGTATGCCTTAACCCTTTATTTTTATTTTTTCCATCCTTCAATTCAAGGACTTCAATTATCAATGGTTAATTTATGTTTATCAAAGGTAAAAAATTATTTAATTTTGAAATAAAAAGTTTTTTTTTTTAATTTCAATAAAAGGGCACGGAGTGGTGGGGGTTATAACACTTTAACTGTTTTTTTTTTAAATATATAAATAACACTTTAATTGTTGAATGACTTGATATTAACCACGCACATAGGGTAGGGATATTCGGCCTTTGGGTTAGCGGTGGGAGCGGTGGCTTCTTTTTTATCTCGACTTTTTTAGAAGCCCAGTAGGAAAAAAAAGCCCAGTGAACTTAAAGCTCAACCCAAACTCTTCACTTATGGCTTTTTTTTTTTTCCTACTGCTACTTTTTTATGACTTTAAGCTACTTAAAGCTCTCTCCAAACAGGCCTATTATTGAGGATACTATGACAGCTTTGCATAGGGATTTGTAAGTGTTGCTTAAACATGCATCTAGATAAACATTAGAGAAATATTAGTTACAACTGATTTTTTTTTATGAAATCTTCACATAGATTTAAAGGACATTTTTGTCTTCTTCATCAATCCCCAACTGATTATTTCAGGGTAGATCTTGATAAGGGTGGTTAAATTCTTGCTACCTATTTTGTATATTATTAGAAGAAGAAGAAGACAAGAAAAAGAAAAAGAAAAAAGAAAGAAAGAAAAAAGAAACTGGACCAACTTGCCTCTTTTGACCAACTAGAGTGTGTGCGAGAGTGGGTATGGTTAGGAGTCATGATTGCATGAGATTCCTTTTTTTTTTTTTTTTCTTTTTTTTTTTGGTCAACAATTGTATGCGATTTGAATTGTTGAAATCCAATCTAACTCATCCAAAATTTAAGGATTTTCATTTTGTTTTCTCAATTTTATTTTTCCCAACTTTTTTTTTAACAATTGATTGAGGTCTGAGGACAGTTGCCATAGATACAGTCCATGGTCCATTCTTGAGTTTTGGAGGATATTAGGAGGGCATCGATCGTGGTTGAGGTTATAAGCTCTCGGCAATCTCCTAGTTCTGTCAGTTGTCTCATTTTGAAGCGCCTTTCATGAAGCTAAACTCTGATGGAGTATCAAAAGGCACTTCGCAGGTGGTGGCATGTTGGGGTTTACTTCGAGATTTCTCCGGTGCATGGCTTGGTGGGTTTGCTGAAAGGCTAGGCAATGCCAGTGGAGTTGTGGGTAGTTTTAAGAGGTTTGGAAATGGCATGGGAGACAAGTTGGAGGCATGTTGTGGTTGAAAGTGATTTTCAAACACTCATTGCATTACTTTCCAAAGAAGGTATCGTAGCTCTTATGTCTCATCTGGTGACTTAAATACGAGCAATTACTTGTCGTTAATGGAATATAAGGTTCTGTCACGCTTCTAAGGGAAGGAAATTAGTGTGCGGATTGATTAGTTAACTTTGCTTTATCTTATGTGGAGCTTTCTGATGGAGTTCATCTATTTGATCCTCCTCCTAGACTCTACCGGTTTCTCCTAGTTGACTTGATGGCACTTTAGACGTGGTTGGGGGTCCTTAATCCTCTATTTTATTTTTCTGGTTTTTTCTTTCCCTGTATCAAAAAAGAAGATTTCATTTTGTTTTCTCAACTTTATTTTAAAATTGATTGATGATTTTACTTATTTTTGTTGATGGTTCAAATTAAATTTTTAGTGCGTAGTATTTTAATTTAATAATATTAGGAAAAAGAAAATCGAGAGTTATTTTCAATCACATATAAATGATTAAATTATAAAATATGCATTTGAGATAAAACGAATGTAGATAAAATTATTAATTAATAACAAGTAGAAGTTGATGAACAAAAAAAAAAAAAAAAACCATTTTACTATTACTTTTGTTTTAAACCTGAGATGGGATCATTTCAAACTATATGAATTTAAGGAAAAATGAAAAGTTAAAGGATTATACGTGTATTTCTACTGTTTGTTTTAATTCATCTTTATTTTATGCTATATTCATTATTTGTACATTTACGAAATATAAATTAAAATAATAAAAATGAAAAGACGAGAAAATCCAATAATGAATGTTAAGACTAAAATGAGTAATTGAGTTTATAATAATTCAAAATATTTTATTTCTGGGAGAAAATTTTGTTAAAAGATAGCTTGGTTGGAAATATCAATTTAAACAGTTGTGAATGCTAGTGTTTCAATATTTTAATTGTAAATATTCATGATTTACAATCGCGTCTTATATTTTTTTGACAATTATTTCTATACTTGCAGTTGTTGAATAATACATTTTTAAATTATTTTATAATTTTATTGTCATTCAATTAAAATTTTGGAATCTAATTGTCATTCTGCATTATTTTGTATCTATTAAATATATATATTTTTTTTTTTTGGTAAAATGTATCTATTAAATATTATCATCTATAAAAAGGCCTTTCATCAAATAGGAGTACTTCCTCGGCCCAAAACCAATAGAAAAAAGGAAAAAGAAAAGGGACAGCTACTTTTGGGCTATCGATATTTTTTTATTAACAAAAACCCAAACCTAATTATTTTAGTTTAAAAAAAAAAAACTAAAGCACTATTTAGAAAAGTACATTTTTTTCTAGCCATAGCTATCCTCCTATTAGGATAATCTTGTTTGAGACTTAGTCGCACAATAAATAGATACTTGTCCTAGTAGAAATTCAAATCTTGGTTGGTATGTGAAAGACCAATTCACTAAACCCAACCCCTCTATGGTTTTTTGCTTTTTTTAATTTGTAAAAGGAAAAATCCCATTGAAAGCCTTTTAGAATATAAAAATCCTAAATTAGGCTTCTAAATTTAACATATTAAAAATCAAGTCAAAAAACCCAATTCATAATTTTAGGATTGGGTGAGTTTACCCATATGTCCTCTTATTATTATTATTATTATTTTATCTTCCTCTCATTCTCCATCCATCTCTTACCTTCTTCAAGTTCTATTGGGATCTTTGATTCACTAAGGATTATTGATTTTGGAACAACACCAACACTGTCATTCCCAACTTGAGTTACGATGATGTGAAAGCAAACCCCCAAATAAGAAGTCTAGCAATACTTAGGATGTGGCTTCAATTAGTACAGTGCTTTCAAAATTTATCACTTGGCTTCAATAAGCCTCAAGAGGAAGAAACTTTCAAGGAATAACATTTAGGACACCGGTTTTGGAGAGTGGTTTTTGTCTGGGTAATGGATTAATCTTGAAGTCGTTCATGTGCCAACTTGTACCATTGGTCTTTATGAGGTTTGGGATGGAGGCCTTTGGAATTTGAAACTCTTCTTGATTCATTAGAGGTGATTGGACATAGTAACCCTGTGAATTTCGACCTGCATGAAAATGCTAATCTTATCCTAAAATTGCAAAATCTGGTTCAACGAAAATGAGAATGCAAATATTAGTCAATAAGATAATGGGTCTGCGAATTCCCTTGCAAAGAAGGCTTTCTCACTAGCACCAGGGCTTTAGATTCTGTCATGTTAGTCTATTATATTTTAGCTGATAGTGGAATCACTTAGCTTGCTTACGTTACTTTTCTCTACGTTCTTAAATTTCATTCTTATGAAAAAAGGATCCCAGTGTTTGAGAGTTTTCTTTTTTAATAACTCAGTGGCATATAAGTAAACTGACTAAATTCTTAAACCCCAATATGGGTCATATGCTTTGATCCATAATTTGTTAAATTGATAAGCCTAATTTAGGATTTAGATATTTCAAAAAGCTTTTAATGAGATTTCCCCTTTATAAAAAGTAATCATTTTGTCTTTGTTTATTAAGCTAATTTGGATATTTCAGTGAGAAGCAACAGAATTGTGCTGAATTCATGAGCAATCTAGCATACAGTGCATCAATTTGGATTGAATTTAGCTGTAAAACAACCCCTACAACTTAAAGTCAGTTGCATATATACCTCTGTCTTTAAAAGTTTAAAACCAACATGAACTTTCTTATTTTGACCAATAACCACTTACTGTTAAAAAAACTGTTAAATCTAACATAATATGTGATGTATCATATTAGTTAGAATGACTTGGCAAATTACATGAAATGTTTATTATATCATTGATTAAACAAATGGTTTTGGCTAAAGGGTAATTTTGTTATCTTATCAATGTGAATTCCTAATTCTCTATCTGAGCTAGTATAATTACTAAAGAGGGACCGCCTAGATAACAAAAGTGTCAATTGCAACCTTGTTCATCAATCCGTTTACAAGCATTTTTCTGGGAACTTCTTTTGTTATTTTTTTCCTTGATCACTTTGTCAAACTGCAAAAACCAGAAAGTTCAACAAAAGGTTAACGATAAACCATCTGATTGGTTTGAAGTCCTCGTCATTCATGTCAAACTTCAGTATCCAATCTCATCATCTTGCACCATCATGAACTTTTTCACCTTCGGGTTTTGTTGCTTCTGAGGGATTCCTTTACTTCTTCTTTTGATTATTATTCACGTGGGAATTGGTCATGGCCACCTTTTATATATAGACAACCAAAGTAGATGGAAAGGTATTGCTTGTATTAAATATATGCAATGTCTATATATAAAAGGTAGATACTTAAATATATGCTAAAAGGTGTTTGGGTTATTATTTAAAAAGTGAGTTGAGATAAAAAATGACATAAATTTGTTTTAGCCTGGTGTAATAATTTATTTTTATGAGTCCTCGTCCTCTGTTGCACATGTTATAAGTTCAAAAATAAATAAATTATACTATTTTTAAAAGTGTTTTCTTTGTAGATTTCCTTTCATTCCACCATCCAAAGACATATGGTTAGAGAAATTCATAATTGGCAATTTGTTGTACAAGATTATGTTGGACAGTAGGTATACCAAATCCAATTAGCCAATTGGGTATGAGTATGACTATGAGTAAGAGTTCATATGTTTTAAAATCCAGCAATCTCGTTTCATTATTCTTTTTTTTTTTTTTTTTTTGCTCGCAATCTCGTTTTATTATTCAATTAACATATTAAATCATTTAGATTTACTATTCTGAGATCATTAAATTTCAATTCAAATAATTCGATTTGAGCAAATTATTAAATGAGTAAAGAAATGCAGAAACTTTTGCTTTTGTTTTTTTCCAGCAGAATTTTTTTTTTTTATAAGAAAATTTTGGGAAAGGGGTTGGGCCACCCATACCCAAGGGTAGGGCGCTTTGGAGCCCAAATTAACAAGTGCATACCTACCAAAGAAAGACACACGTTTCCACCTCTACCAGCTTTCCACTACTTCCTAGACCCCTAAGATGCCTCCCCCAGCGCCTTGATCAACGCAGGGATCGAACCTCCTCCCTTTAAGTGAGGAAATCTGGCCCCCACACCAGTTGAACCCAAAGACGAGGGTATTCCAGAAACTTGGAGATGCAAGACCGGTCATTTACAAGAGCTAAGTGATCTGCTTTATCTATGGGCTTTAAAAGCCTATTGGCCCACCTTCTTGAAATGAAGAAGCCACTATCAGATTTGGCTTTCAAAAATCTTGTTTTGAACCTAAATTTCATCTTTATTTAATATCATAATACTATATCAAAAAAAATAATACTCTCCAAAACAGTTGAAATAAAATATACAAATCATGCAATACTACTTCATGTCTTAATATAAGATCCATTTGATTAATTTTGATAAATCAAGAAAGCTAAATAAATTATTTTAAAGTATTTATATTTATCATTTTCTCCAGACATTACTTTTTTTTACTTATAAATTATATAAAATCTAATAATACACGTAAGTATTTTAGAAAGATCATGTAACACATGATATAATTAAATAATTTATTTAGTTTTTTTAATTTCTCCAAATTATTCTACTATATTTTAAATTAAGGATTGAAGGTAGTAGTATTTTATCAAATGAACTAATCATAATCTTTGTAATATGAGAAAGGAATGCCTTCATTGATTTCTCTCTTTTCATTTTTCCTCCACCGAATGAATCCACGATTAAATCAAGTTTTAATTGTCGAGATTTAACATTATATACAAATATCATTATAACATTAAAAAGAATAAAAATCTACTATGGTAAATGGAATAAATCTCAATTATTAAAACTTGATCTTACGGTAGATATACTAAATGCAGAGAAAATGAAGAGAGAAATCAATGAAGGCATTCATAGATCAGCTCAATGAAGGCAATCATAAATCAATGAAGTTGACCTGGGCGGAACTTGAATCGTCTTTTTTTTTCCTTTTTAAAAATGAAATCTTCCAGACTTGCAAAATAAGTTAGAAAAGTAGACGAAAAATCTTCCATAATAGAAAACGATATGAAAAAGAATTGTCTCTGATTTTTCACATGAAATTGATATTTGATTGAAAATTCAACCGAAATTAAATACCATACCCTTTAAATTGCGTGTATAAGTTCGTTTATAATTTTTTTCAGAAAAAAGAAAATTCATATGAATTGTCATCCTTTATTATGAAGTTGACCTGGGTGGAACTTGAATCGTCTTTTTTTTTCCTTTTTAAAAATGAAATCTTCCAGACTTGCAAAATAAGTTAGAAAAGTAGACGAAAAATCTTCCACAATAGAAAACGATATGAAAGAGAATTGTCTTTGATTTTTCACATGAAATTGATATTTGATTGAAAATTCAACCGAAATTAAATACCATACCCTTTAAATTGCGTGTATAATTTCGTTTGTAATTTTTTTCAGCAAAAAGAAAATTCATATGAATTGTCATCCTTTATTATGAAGTTGACCCGGGCGGAACTTGAATCGTCTTTTTCTTTTTTTTTCTTTTTAAAAATGAAATCTTCCAGACTTGCAAAATAAGTTAGAAAAGTAGACGAAAAATCTTCCACAATAGAAAACGATATGAAAAAGAATTGCCTTTGATTTTTCACATGAAATTGATATTTGATTGGAAATTCAACCGAAATTAAATACCATACCCTTTAAATTGCGTGTATAATTTCGTTTGTAATTTTTTTCAGCAAAAATAAAATTCATATGAATTGTCATCCTTTATTATGAAGTTGACCTGGGGGGAACTTGAATCGTCTTTTTCTTTTTTTCCCCTTTTTAAAAATGAAATCTTCAAGACTTGCAAAATAAGTTAGAAAAGTCGACGAAAAATCTTCCACACTAGGAAACGATATGAAAGAGACAAAGAGAATTGTCTCTGATTTTTCACATGAAATTGATATTTGATTGAAAATTCAACCGAAATTAAATACCATACCCTTTAAATTGCGTGTATAATTTCGTTTGTAATTTTTTTCAGCAAAAAGAAAATTCATATGAATTGTCATCCTTTATTATGAAGTTGACCTGGGTGGAACTTGAATCGTCTTTTGTTTTTTTCCTTTTTAAAAATGAAATCTTCCAGACTTGCAAAATAAGTTAGAAAAGTAGACAAAAAATCTTCCACAATAGAAAACGATATGAAAAAGAATTGTCTCTGATTTTTCACATGAAATTGATATTTGATTGAAAATTCAACCGAAATTAAATACCATACCCTTTAAATTGCGTGTATAATTTCGTTTGTAATTTTTTTCAGCAAAAAGAAAATTCATATGAATTGTCATCCTTTATTATGAAGTTGACCTGGGTGGAACTTGAATCGTCTTTTTTTTTTTTTCCTTTTTAAAAATGAAATCTTCCAGACTTGAAAAATAAGTTAGAAAAGTAGACGAAAAATCTTCCACAATAGAAAACGATATGAAAAAGAATTGCCTTTGATTTTTCACATGAAATTGATATTTCATTGAAAATTCAACCGAAATTAAATACCATACCCTTTAAATTGCGTGTATAATTTCGTTTGTAATTTTTTTCAGCAAAAATAAAATTCATATGAATTGTCATCCTTTATTATGAAGTTGACCTGGGGGAACTTGAATCGTCTTTTTCTTTTTTTTCCCCTTTTTAAAAATGAAATCTTCAAGACTTGCAAAATAAGTTAGAAAAGTCGACGAAAAATCTTCCACACTAGGAAACGATATGAAAGAGACAAAGAGAATTGTCTCTGATTTTTCACATGAAATTGATATTTGATTGAAAATTCAACCGAAATTAAATACCATACCCTTTAAATTGCGTGTATAATTTCGTTTGTAATTTTTTTCAGCAAAAAGAAAATTCATATGAATTGTCATCCTTTATTATGAAGTTGACCTGGGTGGAACTTGAATCGTCTTTTGTTTTTTTCCTTTTTAAAAATGAAATCTTCCAGACTTGCAAAATAAGTTAGAAAAGTAGACAAAAAATCTTCCACAATAGAAAACGATATGAAAAAGAATTGTCTCTGATTTTTCACATGAAATTGATATTTGATTGAAAATTCAACCGAAATTAAATACCATACACTTTAAATTGCGTGTATAATTTCGTTTGTAATTTTTTTCAGCAAAAAGAAAATTCATATGAATTGTCATCCTTTATTATGAAGTTGACCTGGGTGGAACTTGAATTGTCTTTTTTTTCCTTTTTAAAAATGAAATCTTCCAGACTTGCAAAATAAGTTAGAAAAGTAGACGAAAA
Organism: Acacia acuminata; assembly: GCA_019022655.1. Taxonomy (NCBI): domain Eukaryota; kingdom Viridiplantae; phylum Streptophyta; class Magnoliopsida; order Fabales; family Fabaceae; genus Acacia; species Acacia acuminata. Next base: position 2,129,769 of record JAFJYI010000102.1, on the reverse strand, counting down.
ATCTTCCACAATAGAAAACGATATGAAAAAGAATTGCCTTTGATTTTTCACATGAAATTGATATTTCATTGAAAATTCAACCGAAATTAAATACCATACCCTTTAAATTGCGTGTATAATTTCGTTTGTAATTTTTTTCAGCAAAAAGAAAATTCATATGAATTGTCATCCTTTATTATGAAGTTGACCTGGGCGGAACTTGAATCGTCTTTTTTTTTTTTTCTTTTTTAAAAATGAAATCTTCCAGACTTGCAAAATAAGTTAGAAAAGTAGACGAAAAATCTTCCACAATAGAAAACGATATAAAAAAGAATTGTCTCTGATTTTTCACATGAAATTGATATTTGATTGAAAATTCAACCGAAATTAAATACCATACCCGTTAAATTGCGTGTATAATTTCGTTTGTAATTTTTTTCAGCAAAAAGAAAATTCATATGAATTGTCATCCTTTATTATGAAGTTGACCTGGGCGGAACTTGAATCGTCTTTTTTTTTCCATTTTAAAAATGAAATCTTCCAGACTTGCAAAATAAGTTAGAAAAGTAGACGAAAAATCTTCCACAATAGAAAACGATATGAAAAAGAATTGTCTCTCATTTTTCACATGAAATTGATATTTGATTGAAAACTCAACCGAAATTAAATACCATACCCTTTAAATTGCGTGTATAATTTCGTTTGTAATTTTTTCAGCAAAAAGAAAATTCATATGAATTGTCATCCTTTATTATGAAGTTGACCTGGGCGGAACTTGAATCGTCTTTTTTTTTCCTTTTTAAAAATGAAATCTTCCAGACTTGCAAAATAAGTTAGAAAAGTAGACAAAAAATCTTCCACAATAGAAAACGATATGAAAAAGAATTGTCTCTGATTTTTCACATGAAATTGATATTTGATTGAAAATTCAACCGAAATTAAATACCATATCCTTTAAATTGCGTGTATAATTTCATTTGTAATTTTTTCAGCAAAAAGAAAATTCATATGAATTGTCATCCTTTATTATGAAGTTGACCTGGGTGGAACTTGAATTATATTTGATATTTACTATATACTCCTCTGGCTTGTAGACCTCCGAAAGCTAAATGTAGGTGTCAGAAATAGTGGGGTTTGTAACGTAGTACAGGGCTTGTAAAACTATTTTTTTTTGTTGTTACTGCAGTATATATATATATTTTTGATACAATACTGCAGTATATTTAGGTATATAGTGTAGAGTAACGTTTCGGTTTTACTGTAGCCATAGGATAACATAAATAGGTTGGGCTCAGATTGTTTTATGAGGATCTTTTTCTTTCTTTCTTTTTTTTTTTTGGCTATTAACCAGAGGTTATGTGTTTTTTTTTTTTTTTGATATAACCAGAGGTTATGTGTTGATGTGTATGGGTTTGGGGATTTTTCATGGTACAAGATCAACCCAGAACCCGACTGGCCCAAGGTTAGTGAGAAGAGAGGGGCCGGAAAATTGAACCTAACTAATGAAGGTGCATTATATTGTTTTATCAACTGAACTAATTATAAAATTTAAAATTATAGGGGTTGCGCTTGTAAAAAAACTGAGCTGGCCTTCCCCATGTATGCGGGTTCGATCCCCCCCCTTCCCTTTCCCATTCCCATTCCCTTTCCCCTCACATGTATCCAAAAAAAAAAAAAAAATTATACTCCCTTCGATCCTAATTATAAGGCATATTTAACCGATTTTAGGGAGATTAAGAAAGGAAGTTATGTTAGTTAATTTTACTTATCTTCCTAAAATGTCCTTATATAAATTTAAAAGGGTATAAGTAAAAGTGAATCAATAACTTCTATCACATACCTCTCTGACCTAAAATTTTTATTTCCACACTCTATTTAATTGAAATAATGGTCTTACTATATATACATATATATGTGTGTATATATATATACATATAGATATACACATATATGTATGTGCGCGCATATATCTACACACACATATATATGTATACACTTACACACACAAAGATATATTTGTATATGTGTGTGTGTATATACATATATGTACACACAAAACATATGTGTGTGTGTCTATATATATTTGTGTGTAGACACACACATACATACATATATCATATATGTACGCACATGTATATATTTGTGTGTAGACACACACATATAACATACATAGATACACACACACACAAAGATATATTTGTATGTGTGTGTGTGTTTATATATGTACACACACATATATTTGTGTGTAAACACACACTTATATATACATACATATATACACAGACACACACATACACACACATATATATACATAGACACATATGTACACACACGCACTTGTGTGCCTATATATATTTGTGTGTAAACACACACACATATACATACATAGATACACACACACACACACACACACACACATATATATATCTAAAAATTTTATTGATTGGAAGAGTTTATGCACCCATATGTAATATATACTTACTAAAAACTAAACATACTTGAGATATTGAAATAGGGGTATTTTAGGAAAAAAATTGACAAAAATTATAATGTTGTCCTATAATTAGGATCAAAACCAACTCCTAAATATTGTCCTATAATTAGAACCGGAGGAGTAATACAGATGTAAGAATCCAAAATCTAATTACCTATTTTAACATCCAATGTGTGATCTCTTAAAAATCGGATGTTGGGCCAATAATAATTCCTTTCTATATATGTTTTGGTTTGTTGGCCTAATCTTTGAATAAGTTTATATTTTTGCTTCCCATGATTTTCAGAATCTACTAAGATTTTTTTTTTTTTTTCAAAAGAAAGTTTAGGTGAGTTCACTGAGTTGGGTGTTATCATATCTCTAGATTTAAATAGTGCATACAAAAAAGCCACTAACTAATGATGTCTTCATATGGCCAACATGATTTTTAAGCTAACTGTTTATCAAATAAATCTAATTTTTATGGGCTTTTAATCAATACCATGCCAGATAATTTGGTGGGGATTATATAACAATTTTAATGTAAAATGAAATTTTGTCTATAGCAAAAATTTGGTTTGTAATTTGTTAAAAAAGGAGAAAAATTTTATGAATTTTCAACCTCTACGGCTCTACCTAATATGAAGTAGACTTGTGGAAGTTGAATTTGTTTTTCTTTTTCAAAAATATATCCAGACTTACTAAATAAGTTAGAATTTGTTTTTTGTTTTTTTTTTTTTTTGGGGGACTCTTAGGCGAGACAACGATATATTGAAAATAAATGTGTTTATTATTTCACATGAAGTGTAAAACAAGTTGAATGATAAATATAAAAAATAAAAAAAGATAGAAAGCGTATAAAAGGGTGAAAAAAAGGAAGAAAATTAAGTTAGAAATTTTTAGATTTACAAATTGTGTTAGAAAGAGATGGTCATATAATCTTGAAGAAAATAATAATTAGAGAACTATATTAAAAATAAATTAAGGAAAATAAAAATCTTAAATTCCTTAAAAAAAATTTGGGTTTAATATGATAAATGTTAAATTAAAATAAAATGTAAATCTTAATATAAAATTTTAATTAAAAAGCATCTTTTTAGCATATTTTTAAAAAGTTAACTGTTTAGACTTAAGTATTTGTTTTTAAAATAGAGGAGATGTCAATATAATTGAAGCAATAATTCCACATTGCGTGTAGAATAATTATCCTCTAAAAAATATGTGATCTTTGAAAAACAAGGTGTTGGGCCAATAATTCAGATAATTACATTTATGATTTGATTTGCAGGCTTAATTTTGAAATGAGTCGATAAATCAACCCAATATTTTTGCTTCCTATTATCCTTTCCCAAAATCAATACTATACCGGATAATTTGGCATGAATGACAATTTAATAGTGAAATGAAGTGTTTTCAGTTCCAACAATTTGGTTAGTAATTTCCTTTTGAATGAAAAATGAAAACTTAAATGAATTTTCAGCCTCTACTTATGAATATGTTCTTTTTTAAAATAATAATAATAAGAGAAAAACTATGTATAAACTTACAAAATAAGTTAGAAAGGGATGAGAAGTATCTTAAGAGTTATTAGTGTACAAAAATCCCATCACGTACACTAGATAACGGCATGGAATAGATTTGTCTTTGACTTTTCACATGATATTGACATTTGATTGAAAATTCAACGGAAATTAAATGAGCACGTCAGGACTTAGGATTATAAAACAAGTTGGATGATCAGGTCACAGAGAAAAAAATGATAGAAGAGAAAAAAGAGGGTTAAAAAAATAAATATTTTTGGATCAATTTGCATATTAATAACTAATAAGTTATTTGTTTTAGAAACATAATCTCAACAAAAGACTTGTTAAAACTTGATCTAATGGCTGAGATATTAAGTGAAGAGGGAAGTTAATAGTAATATTCTTTTCCCACTCCACTAATAGGTACCATAGCAATGAAGCCCTAATCATTGGTAACTAGAAATATTGAGCAACTTCACTTTAACATATTTTAATTATAAAATGTATGTACTACTACTAATTAGCATAGAGAAAAGGGAAATAAATAACGAACAAGTAAAGTGAACGGTTTTATAATGTATTCTTTAAATTGCATGTATTTTGAGAAGAAGACTTTTCTACAAAATTAGACCTCCTGAGTTCTGAGTTACAAAAACAAGTTAGAAATAAATGAAGATAGATAAGAGGGTGCATTGAAAAGTCACAACATGAAATGATGACCAATAAAAATATATCTTGTTTTCCAAGTTGATTGATAACTTGTCACCTATAATAATAGACCCCATAAATTAAAGCCACTTATTAAAGTCCCATAGCTAGAAAGTGAAAATTGAAAACAAATTTCTGGCTCCCTTTGGATTAGGCGATTATCAGCAGAAAGGCCTGGGAAATTTTGTTTTGGCTCTTTCTCCACCGAAGCTAAATGTAGGTGTAAGAAATAGTGGGTTCTGTAACATTGTTGTACAGGGCTTGTAAAACTAATTTTTTGGTTACTGCAGTATATTTAGGTTGAGCTCAGATTGTTTTATGAGGACATTCCTTGTATATTTTATATTTAATTAATGAAATCTATTTTCACTGAGTTGGGTGTCAGAGCATGTTTATAGATTTAAATAATGTATATAAATAAGTCGTTGACTAATAATGTCTTCATATAGAGAACATGATTTATAAGCCAACATCTTATCAAATAGACATATTTTTATTGGCTATTAATCAATACCATGCTAGATAATTTGGTGGGGATTATATAATAATTTTTAGCTAAAATGAAATGTTTCCTATATCAACAATTAGGTTTGTAATTTGTTAAAAAAAGAGAAAATTTTTATCAATTTTCAACCTCTACGGCTCTGCTTACATATGAAGTTGAGTTGTAGAAGTTGATTTTTTTTTTTGAAAAATATATCTAGAAGTTAGAAAAAATTTGTTTTCTTTTTATTTTCTATTGCCCCCGCCGCCGGGAGGGGGGGGGACCTTAAAAAAAAAAAAAAAAAAGCATCAGCCGAGATTGAAAGCAAGTGTGTCTATTATTTCACATGAAGTGTAAAAACAAGTTGGAATGATAAAGTCAGAAAAAAATTGATAAACAAGTTGGAATGAAAATAAAGTCAGAAAAAATCATAGAAAGAGTATAAAAGGGGGCAAGAAAACAGAGGAAGAAATTTAAGTTAGAAATTTTTAGATTTACAAATTGAGTTAGAAAGAGATGGTATAATCTTGAAGAAAATCATAATTAGAGAACTATATCAAAAATAAAATTAAGGAAAATAAAAATCTTAAATTCTTTGGAACAAAATTTGGGATTTAATATGATAAAGGTTAAATTAGTAAATAAAATGTATTTTAATAGAAATTTTAATTTTAAAAAAGTATCTTTTTAGCATATTTTTAACAGTGTTAATTGTTTGGATTTAAATGTATTTTCTTAAAATAGATAGAATGTATGTGTAATTAAAGTAAAATTCATGAGAAAAAATAATTAGACTTATAAAATAAGTTTAAAAAGGCCAAAAAAAATAAATCAAAAGTCACTTTGAAAAAAAAAAAAAAAAAAAAAAAAAAAAAAAAAAAAAAAAAAAAAAAAAAAAAAAAAAACTAGCACGCTAAATTAAGGGATGTGTTGCTGGAGGTAGAATTTCTACGTATGTATGCTGCATGAAATATGGCCTAGTCAATATTATACTTAGAGATTGAAGTTAAACACAATAAATTTCTATATACATTGTAAAATAGTAAAAGTTATTAAGCTTGATATAATCAAATACTAATAAATCAAGTTGTAAAATAATAGAAGTTACGTTATTAAATCAAATTGGAAAACGGAATTCTAAGGTGTGTTTGGTATATGTCTATTACGTGATTACGATTTATGATTCATAATTTTAGTATAATTTATAATATCCCAATTATCTAATCATAATTTTGGTATACATAGCTTTTACAGCCTTCATATTTTGATTAAGTGATTATGTTATGATTTGATGTTGATTTTCAAATTCAATCAAATTCAATTTACTTTATTATCTTATTTTCAAATCCCAATAATAAAAACTGTGAATTAAATTTAAATTGAATAATATCCCAATACATTTGAATAACTTGAAAACGGAATGCATAATTTTAATTTGCAATTATTAATAAATAGGTCAAATTTTTTGAAATGAAGGGAAATTGTTTATATTAGGGAATAATTTGTAATGGTTTTTCAAAAAAAGAAAATTACTTTAATAGGTATAAACTGAATAAGTGTAAATATAATTACGCATGAATTAATTTAATGATGTGATTATTAGATCCATTTTTAGTTAAATAAGGTTTTAAGCGGGTATTATAAGTTTTTATATGTAAAGTTGATGATTGATTAACTAACGCACATAAGTTGATATAAGAATACTTTTATAGAAAATCAGACCTCCACATATTAGAAAATAAGTGAAAAAAGGACAATAAATATATCGAAAATTGAAAGTAAAGGGGGTAGAAGGAGTCATATCGTTATAGCAACTACGAATATCTCCAGTTTCTGCAACATGGTAAAGATTACTCGCCCCTGATAAAAATAGACCTCCAAAATTATAAAAAAAGTTGGATATATTTATAATAATGGTCTCATCTAGAAATAAAAATTTAGTTAATAACTGTACAACTTATAATATGTTTATGGAATTCTGTCGTCCACTACAATAATTTGACAATGTTATATAGAGTATGCAAAATATTACTATATTAAACGGAAAGCATACAATGGGACATTGATTATAAAAGGATACACATAAATCTTACAAAACGTTCTAAATAAAGGTAAAAGCTAAAGTAAACATAGATATTTATTCTAGTTCATGAATCACGTCTAACTCTAAATTCACATGTCTTATTGGAATAACAGTGTTTATATTGGTTGACGTAGTGAAATCAAAAGGAGTAGGAGGGACTCTTAATTTATCTACTTCTCCTTCTAGCATTTGTATCACTGTTTTCATGGATGGACGATTTATTGAATGCCATTGAATACACCAAAGTCCTACAATTGCTAATTTCTTAGCAATTCTAATGTCAACTTCATCTTCCATGTAGATACTTACATCTCCTCCTTCAATCAAATTGTGGATCCATTCTGGATATAGAACTTGATTTGTATCAACATTTTTCCTTCCACCAACCATTTCTAGGAGAAGTATTCCATAACTATAAATATCTAATTTGTACGACACATTTCCAAAGTTTCGAGAGAAAACTTCTGGTGTAATATATCCTAATGTTCCTTTTGCTGCAGTCATTGATATAGTACTTCGATCTTTAGAACATAATTTAGCTAGACCAAAGTCAGAAATTTTGGGGGTGAAATTGCTATCTAATAACACATTACGAGGATTGATATCAAAATGAAGGATTCTATAATCACAGCCTTGATGAAGATATTCAATCCCCTTTGCTATGTCAAGAGTAATTTGTTGCAGTTTTGACCATCCCAGGAAAATTTCTTTGTTATCCGGAGAAGAGATGAACTTTTGGAGGGAACCATTTGAAAAGAAGTCATAAACAAGAGCTCGGCGACAACCATCAGCACAAAAGCCCAACAAACGAACAATGTTGATGTGATGAATTTTGCCCATTGTTCCCATTTCATTAATGAAGTCTTTTCCATCATGATTTGAATTATTGAGTACTTTGACAGCCACCTGGATTTCAGTAGATAGCTTACCTTTAAAGACAGTTCCATGTGCACCTTCACCTAATATATCCTTGAATTTGTGAGTGATTCTTTTAATATCAGCATAAGAGAATCTGGTAGGCTTAAGTGCCTGGTAATCCTTCAAAAAAGTTTCAAGTCTGACTTGGTCTTCGCCTTTGTGCTTGAAGTAGCGGCATATGTAGAAGCACACAACCAACAGCAAAAGCAGCACAATGGAACCTGGAGTCATAGGAGCACAACAAATGAAAATTTAAATTTCAATTCAAAGAACATCCTAAAGCCTAATTAATGTCTCACCTATGCTTGATAAAATAATTCTGGTTTTGTGGTTTTCAACTTTTGGTTGGAACATCCGTTTGAAGTAAAGTTCGTTGTTCCGAATATCATATGCCGATATTGGCGAACGTAATTGTGTAATCGAGGTGCAGAAAGTAAGATTGTAGCCTGACAGGACACTTTCCTGGGAGCCAAGAGCAAGAATGGGGCAGGAGCTGGAGTGATATATGGACCCGGAGGAAGAACAATTGAAGAAAGTAACAATGTCGTCTTCATTCTCATTAGCATACTGGAAAGGATAAATAATGGACGAATTGTATAGACGGCGTTGTAGAAAGAGTCTGGCAAGACAACCTTTTGGATCTGTTAAGGACGCGTATTTGAAGTGGGATTTGTTGTCTATGTAACTGACGGAGAGATTGAGTCCTTGAAGAACATCATTAGACGGCAACTGAACCTGCTGGCCCTCACCATTCCCCTGTTTCTGAAGCAGCACCCATACCAGGCTCATCACCAACAAGAAGAATCTGTGATGCCAAATCATTACTTTTTTTGTGTATGTTAAATCTGAAACTTGGATTCAGAAGGCTATTTAATATAAGTACCCTCTAGACCTCTACTATTCAATAATTTTAGGGTATATATCAAGAAAATATTTTAAGTGCTAAATGTTATTTTTGGAAAAAAAAAAAAAAAAAAAAAAAGAGCCCAACTTTTTTTTTTTTAAGACCTAAAACTGGTAGTTTTAGGTAAATGAAGAAAAGAAAATGGATGGAGACAATGGGAGAGGAGTGGACTCCAAAATAATATTTAAAAGAATGTATTTCATGTGGGCCCCAGGGCATCTCCCTTTTATTTTGAGCAAGTCAGTCAACTAACTCTTTGATTAAAAAAAAGTCAACTAAGTCGGTCAAGAATTACTAACCCTTTTTTTAAAATTTTTATATATTAAAAAAAAGGAAAAATTCCATTTAAATACTTAAATGAATTTCGAAAACCCCCGTAAGTCCGTCAATTTCGCGAAAAAGGCTTAGACAAGAACTTTTAAGGGTTTTTTCGCATGCTTTGCGTTTGACCATTTTCGGTCTAAATAATTAAAAAAAAGGAAATACCCCCCGGTGGGCCCCACCGCCGCCGGCCACCACCGCCGGGCGACCGCCACCGCGGAGGTTTTTTTTTTTTTTTTTTTTTGGGTGGGGTGTTTTGACAAAAATCAAAACAATGGATTGCAAATGTGGGGGTGGGGTTCAACCACCCACCCCCACTTAAAACTACACTAATAAATATATATATTCTTAACATTTTTTCAACAAGTCCAAAAACGCGATTTATAAGTCCAAAAGAGCAAATTACCATTGCTTTCTTCAGGTTCTTTGATGCATGTTTTGTAAAACAAAAACAAAAATGCATTATTACAAGTCCAAAAAGACGATTTACAAGTCCAAAAGCGCAAATTATCATTCTTTCTTCGGGTTCCTTTTGATGCATGTTTTGTAAAACAAAAAAAAATGCATTATTACAGTCATGATTCTTAAGTCCAAAAGCGCGAATTATCATTACTTTCTTCGTGGTTCCTTTGATGCATGTTTTGAAGAAAGCAATGGTAATTTGGCGCTTTTGGACTTGTAAATCGCGCTTTTAGACTTGTAATAATGCATTTTTTTTTTATACAAAACATGCATCAAAGGAACCCTGAAAAGAATGGTAATTTGCGCTGGACTTGTAAATCGTGCTTTTGACTTGAATCGCGCTTTTGGACTTGTAATAATGCATTTTTTGTTTTTGTTTTTACAAAAACATGCATTAAAGGAACCCTAAAGAAAGCAATGGTAATTTGCGCTTTTGACTTTGAATCGCTTTGACTTTTGGACTTGTAATAATGCATTTTTTGTTTTTGTTTTTACAAAACATGCATCAAAGGAACCCCGAAGAAAGCAATGGTAATTTGCGCTTTTGACTTGTAAATCGCGCTTTTGGACCAGTAAATCGCGCTTTTGGACTTGTAATAATGCTTTTTTTGATTTTTTTTACAAAACATGCATCAAAGGAACCCCGAAGAAAGCAATGGTAATTTGCGCTTTTGACTTGTAAATCACGCTTTTGGACTTGTAAATCGCTTTTGGACTTGTAAATACCATTGAAAAAATGTTAAGAAGAATATATATTTATTAGTGTATATATATAATAAGAAAACCAAGTAGCCCAACTGGTTGGGCTACTTGGTCCCCTCACCCGCCACATTTGCAATCCATCGTTTTGATTTTTGTCAAAACACCCCACCCGCCAAAAAAAAAAAAAAAAAAAAAAAAAACCTCCCACGGTGGCCGATGGCCTACGGTGGCGGCCTAGCGGTGGCCGGGGCGGTGGGGCCCACCGGGGTATTTCCTCTTTTTTTTTTAATTATTTAGAACTAAGGGCAAAATGGTCATTTGGCGCGAATTCGTAAAACCCTTAAAAGTCCTTGTCACCTCTAAGTCTTTTTGCAAATTCGACGGACTTCGGGGTTTTGCAAATTCATTTGGTATTTAAATGGAATTTTCCCAAAAAAAAAACAGTCAAATATTAAAATCTTTACAAACCCACTGTTTCCTTTTTTTTTTTCCAATTAAACTCAAAATACTTTTTCATAATGTTACGGGAAGAAAGAAAAGAATTTTAGGGGATTAGATGCAAAAAAAATATATATATATTTTAGGATACTGAGTGTTATTGAAAAAATTATTTAACATGTTGATTGCGTTAAAAATTAATTTATGATTAAGCGGTTTGTGTCGCTTAAGTATGGTTTCGAATTCAAACTTTGTAAATGCAGAAAATCCCCGTTTGGAGACTCACCCACTATAGCCAAGTGTGCGACCTGGTCGATCTCGATTAGTTAGGGAGAAGCTCTGATAACGGATAGACAACTAGAAAAAAAAAACTTTAAGGTTGCTATTTTAAAATCAAAAAATAAGCCCAACGTCTTTTTACACTTAGTACGGTGTAGTTTTTGATAAAGGAAAGAAAAAGGATGGGAAAGTATGTGAGAGGACTAGACTCCAAAATAATACTCATTCCGATCTTAATTATAAGACCTAACATTTATTTTAGAGAAGTTAAGAAAGCTAATTAAATTAATTTAGAGTATTTATTTTTTATTTTTTTCTCTTCAAATAGTTAGTTTAACTAATAAACTAATATATAATCTAAAGATACACAATATATAAAATGATTAAGTAACTTATTAAGTTTTCTTAATTTCTCAAAAAAATCAACTAGATCTTATAATTGTGACCAAAAGTAGTATTCAAGAGAATGTATCTCATGTGGGTTCCAGGCACCTCCCAGTCAATTAAGTCAGTCAAATACTCTATTAAAATGGGAAAATCATGTGCAGAACCCAAGATACATAAAAATGTGTAAAAATGTCTTATAGAAAATTCTCCTCTAAAAAAAGCTCTAAGGGATTGCATTGTAATTAATTCTGTAAAATTACTTTGTTACGCCCCAAGAAATTAAAATTAAAAAGGAAAGGAATAAGAGAAGGAGTTGGAGTTGGCGCGTGTTGATTCTGATTCAAGAGAAAGGGAAAATGGAGAAAGCGACGGTGGTGAATCAAGTTGCAGCTATCCCTCTCGTCCACCTACGCCGTTGACCACAATTCTTGGCGACCACGATTTCCTTCTCCGCCTCACCTTCGTAATCTCTGGTGAAGATGCCAGCTGCATCACCATCATTTCAGGTTACTAAGTAATCTTTAAAAAAATTTTAGAGTACTAATGTGTACTAAAATGATAATAATAAAAAAAATATTTCATGATATTAAATTTTGTTTTTGGATATTGAAAAAATATTTTACGGTTATGACTAATCTTTGAAAAAATATTTCGAAAGCACTAAAAATATAATTAGGATACTGACTGATATTGAAAAAACACTGATGATGGCAAAGGAGAGAGAAAAAGCTGAAAAAAGTAACTTTTCATAAAACCTAGCTTTTGATACAGAATAGTTTCTGAAAAAAAAAAATAGGTGTTTGGTATGCTTATGAGAAAACCTAAGTTTTGATACCTGCACAGGGTGGTTGGCAAATTTTTGTCAAAACGTAGGTTTAATGCGCAGAATAGTTTCTAAATAATTTTGGGTTAAATATCAAATTTGCCACGCAAAAGTTTTGCTAATGGAGCGTCCAGCACCCGAAAGTTTTTTGGGTACCAAAATTACCCTGGAAGTATGAAAAATGTACCAAATTTGCTCCGGAAGTATGAAAAAGATACCAAATTTGCCCATCCATTAATTTTGACCGTTAAGTTTGATCGAAGTGTACACGCGGCATGCCACTCGACACGCGGGCATGCCACCTCATCAACCCAATAAGAGTTAAGTATCATTTTTTTGCCTCGAAGTTTTCATTAAGGAGCAATTTTGCCCCTAGTTTTAGGTGAGGAGCAATTTTGCCTAAGTTTACAAAAGTAACAATTTTGCCCTTTTTTCTCCCAATATTAAATTTGACTATTAGATCAGTCAAATACCACACATGTCATGCCTTGAAAAGTTCAAACTTAGAGTCAGAGAAGGAGATCCTTGAGATGTTGAGCTCAAGCGTAGCCTTAACTTGATGAAGCGAATTGGTCACGTGAAGATCACTTATGATCTAAACAAATGATCAGTCTATACAAACTGCAGGGCCAACCTGATTAAGCCCGAGGCCCTCCAGGGCTAATTTCAAATTTCTGGCTTATTTTTCAAGCCCGAGCCCTGCAAGGCCCGATTTCCTGGCTCTAGTCCCTGTGACTAGCGCGGTTCACAAATTCCGTCGCCTTAAGCTCAATATGTCAAGGATCTCCTTCTCCGACTCCAAGTTCGACCTTTTCAAGGCATGACATGTGTGGTGTTTGACTGATCTAATAGTCAAATTTAATATTGGGAGAAAGAAGGGCAAAATTGCTACTTTTGTAAACTTTCAGGGCAAAATTGCTCCTCACTGAAAACTTCCGAGGGAAAATTGCTCCTCAATGAAAACTTCCAGGGCAAAAATGATACTTTTGATTGATGAGGTGGCATGCCACGTGTGATGAGGTGTCATGCCACCTCACATTTTAACGATCTACGGACTTCCGTCACTTTTGGGTAAATTTGATACCTTTTTAATACTTCCGCAAATTTGGTACTAAAACTTCCTAACGATGCTCCTTAAGAAAACTTCGGCGAAAAAATGCACCTTAACCCAATAATTTTGGAGTGTTTGGCAAATTTTTATCAAAACCTAGGTTTTAAATTTATTCAAACACTATCATTTTATCCAAAAGCTATTTTCTAAAAATCATTTTTATCTCATAAATCTTAAAAACTATTCTCTAAAAGCAATTTTTATCTCATAATCCTGAAAATCATTGTTCAAAAATAACATCCAAATGGGCTCTCACATGCGTTTTGTCCTTTCCTAAGCCTGCAAATTCTTCCTCTTCTGCACATCCAAAGACGTGCTCAATTTGGATGAATTTTTTACTACATAAAATTATTTCTTTTGTATACATTCTAATTTATATGCAATTTTCTCCGTTAAATAAATTTAATTAATGACTTTATTGTTTATTAATTTTTTAAATAATAACTGAAATTTAAATTTTTATCTTCAATTATCACAATATATAGAACTAATGTTAATATATGTAATATTCAATAAGATTCATGCTCTTCTTAACCATTTTTCATATCAACTGTCTTTTTACAAAGATCATATAATTTAATCTAAATTATATGAGATATTTGAGATACTTGATGTAAAAAAATATTTCAAAAAGTAGTATATAATTTAATCTAAATAAAAAAATATATAAAAAATAAAATTAAAAGTACCACTTCCCTGAGATAAACATAAAATCATATAATTATGTGCTTCCCATTATCACAAACATCTCATTTCCATTCCAATTACCACACGACCCACCCTACTGCGGCCTCCCCAATTACGAGCTAGCCTATGAAAACAACGTCACTCTCCTTCATTTATATAGATATGATGATTATGTAGTATTCATAGTGGTGGGAATAAACTACCACAATTACAAGGAGCTTTTAGGTATATGTCTATCTTAGAGTGTAAATTAAATTAAATTAAATTAAAATCTAATTCTATATTATTTAATCTCAATTTCAATTTAGGATCTCTTTCGTCAAGTTCAATCATAAATTCCCAAAACATGTTTAATCGTGACCAATCACTAAGCAATAATAATATAAACTAGATCAAATAAACTGAAATGAAATTAAGTAAAACTAATTAGTGGGACAATCTCTAAGTCTCAAACAAGTTTATATATCCTCTAAGTTGAGCCTTTTTTTTACAAAAAAAATATTTAACACCACAAAGTATTTTTTTAGCGACACCTGGTATCTTAAAATAATGTTTTGAGCATCCAGCACTTTAAAATATTTTTCTAGTTGCAACGAGTAGTCTAAACTGAAAATGCCGGAGTGTTGATGAAAAAAATATTTTAGGGGCTTAAATGCCAAAAACATTATTTTGGGATGTTGGGATTTATTGAAAAAATTATTTAGGATGATGAGTGAGTTAAAAATTAATTTATGATATTGAGTGTCACTGAAAAAAAAAAAAAAAATATTTTAGAGTGCAAAATTTGCTAGATAATAGTTACTACTGAAAAAATATTTGAGGATGATTAGTACATCAAAAATTATTTTAGGGTACTAAATACCATTAAAAAAAATACATTAAGGTGCTGAATGTTGCTTTTGAAAAAAAGGGCAACCCCTCCTTTTTTAGTTTTTAATATCTAGAACGGTTTAGTTTTAGGTAAATGAGAGAAAATGGATGGGAAATAATGGGAGAGGAGCGGACTCCAAAATAATATTCAAGAGAATCTATTTCATGTGGACCCGAGCATCTCCCTTATTTTTAACAACTCAGTCAACTAATGTTGGCAAGCAGAAGTCAGTCAACTAATGTTGGCACGTTCGAACAAAAAAACTAATGTTGGCACGTGTTTACAGCTTGCAACAGTTTGGATTGACCCATTTTTTCAGTTTTTAATCATAAAAGCTTTTGAAAAAAATGTCACAGATAAATTATCCATGTGTTTTTTTTATATTAAAACTACTTACAGGTAAAAATATTTTTATTTTAAAAATTTAAAAATTCAAAATATTTATTTTCTTAGAAAAGGAGCAAAAAAAAAAAAAAAAAAAAAAAGGTGAAACAAGATAAAAAAGAAAAGTAAGTTAAGTTGAGTCATATAAAACTATAAATAAGAAGGAATCGAGGGATGGAGCTAGCGGAGATTAAAAAAGAGAAGGCATAGATGGAAGTATTCGTAGGCGCAAGAGCGATGGGAAGAGAGAAAGGATTATGGTGTTGCTGGTGTTTAGTGTTGTGGCCCTCTGTGCTTCTAATGGCTGGAGTTGTTAGTTCTGAACTTTACAACAAAACCTGTACTTCTCAGTGTGGCATTATCACAAACATCTCATATCCATTCCGACTACCACATGACCCACCCTACTGCGGCCACCCCGATTACGAGCTAGCCTGTGAAAACAACGTCACTCTCCTTCATTTCGATGGATTTTTGAATGAAGGAACATACAGAGTGGTGGGAATAAACTACGACAACTTCAGAATCAAACTCGTAGATCCAGGAATTCAGGCGGGCAATTGCTCATCCCTCCCTCTCTATTCCTTATCCTTATACGACTTCTACCATATCTGAGGGAATCAATTAACTAGTAGATCCAGGAATCCTTACGATTATGGAGAACCTACCCATAGTACTCTAAACGACACATGATGGACAGAAGTATTGAAGCAGGTGGCGTACCTGAACTGCAGCGACCCTGTGAGGAACGACAAAGCGTATGTGGATACAGCTCCTTGTGTGAAAGGAGAAGGCCATCTTTATGCCGTGGCTGGTGATGACTTGTTGGCTCCCCGGTTTCAACCTCACTGTCGTCTGGAATTTGTGACCCTCGTAGCCTCAGATTGGGAATCGTTGGTGCCTGATGGAATCAAGTCCTACGCTGATATTCACACCCTCCTTTCCTTTGGATTTGAACTTTCATGGTGGCGACGAGCTTGTGCTGATTATAATTGTCCGGATTCCATTCAATGCGCTTTGAGCACTGAAAATCGAAGCCCGGTTTGCATTCCACGTAAGTCCCCTGGGAATATATTATAAATCTTGTGGCAAGCCCCTTTACTTTTCTCAATATGTTTATTACCATGTCATTCTATACTTAATATCATGTCTTAATATCAATAAAAACTATCGATATTTTAGATGACATAATTATTTCGTTTCATTGTTAAAATTATAAAATATTTACTACCCTTTTCAACTGTATTTTTCCTCTTATTCTTATTCATTATTTTTTAAAATTTATTATTGTCTGGTTATGAATTTTTTTTTTTCGTGAATTGTGTTATCGTGCTTCTTCTTCTTTTTTTTTTTTTTTGTTAAAAAAATAAAATAAAACAGGTAGTATATAATTAAAATTATTTTAATTTAATTATGAGTAATTTGATGAGGATCAGACATGTGAAAGTGATTTGACAATCATTTCATCAATATAGCTTCTCTAAATTTTTTTAACTAAAATCAGTTAAGGGGTACCTATCAACTCAAATCCAATCTAATATATATATATATATATATATATATATATATATATTATACAGAACCAAGAATAAAAAGTAAATATAATTCAGTTCAAAATGATGAATTTTCATTTACCTGGTACTTCCTTATTACCCGGATATGATTTCAGAATGTTGAGTTAATATGAGGTTTGATCGTTGGGTCATGTAGGAACGCTGACGCTGCTCATATTTGCAAGAGGTAACAATTTTCTATTACCTATTTACTTTCAATCTCCTGTAATTCTCCTGCTTATATTCATGTGAATATGAAATAAAAATAGCAAGATAATCAATCACATACTTAAGCTTTGTATTTTTTCACATCACTTGCCGCTGCAATATCACATTTAAAAGTTTTTAATAGATAATTTACATTTGATTCTATGTGTAAGATCTCATTTCATTTTGTTTCCCAAGGATATATGATTTTCTGCCTAAACTCTTCTTATTGATTGCTCATATTAAGGAATTTTTCTATCAAGAGAAAGAGAGCATTGGCTTACGAAAATGATTAGAATGAATATTTTAGGAAAATCAATAGACATATTTTACAAATAACTAAGTTAACAAATTTTCTTAGTGAGTGGGTGGGTCCCATTGTAAAAAAAAGATAGAGAAAATATTAGTGGGACTCCTCACTTTTATGTGAGTGTGGGATTAAACTCAAGGATATATTTTGAGAAACATATATGCCTTATGTACTTATTACTTTTAATTAATTTTAATAAAATTTTGTTTAGAGCATTAGTGATTCAAATTTTAGGCTAAAGTATACTTTTAGTCATTTAAGTTTACATGATGTATACTTTAAGTCCCTTAACTTTATAAAGTATACTTTTAGTCCTATAATTCTAACAACGTTAGTTTTACTAACAAAAAATGTAAACTCAAGTAATAATATTAGTGGGACTCACTCACTTTTATGTGAGTGTGGGATTAAACTCATAAGGATATATTTTGAGAAACATATATGCCTTATGTACTTATTACTTTTAATTAATTTTAATAAAATTTTGTTTAGAGCATTAGTGATTCAAATTTTAGGCTAAAGTATACTTTTAGTCATTTAAGTTTACATGATGTATACTTTTAGTCCCTTAACTTTATAAAGTATACTTTTAGTCCTATAATTCTAACAACGTTAGTTTTACTAACAGAAAATGCAAACTCAAGTGATAATAGTGTAAACTTAAGTGATGATTGTGTAATTAAATGCTATTAAACTTAAATTTAAAATATGGGTAAATAGAAGAATATATAAAATTTGTGTAATCAAATGTTATTAATCATCACTTGAGTTCGCGTGTCAACGTTTTTCGTTAGAACATTAGCAATTAGATGTTAGAATTTTAGGACAAAAAGTATACTTTATAATTTTTTTTTTTTTTGGTATGAAAATTTTAGGAAAGGGGTTGGGCTCACCCATAGTCCAAGGGCAGGGCGCTTAGAGCTCACCACAAGGGATACGGCGTGAGAGTATACATGCCTCCACCTCTACCAACGTTACCACTATTTCCTAGACTCTAGATACTTCCCCAGCGCACCAACGCAGTGGATCGAACCCGATCCCCTAAAGGTGAGGAAGACCGACCCCCACACCAATTGAACCCAAGTATAACAAAAGAGTCCGATTAATTAGTGGCAACACGCTAAATTTTGGGAGGTAGGGACCCAAGATTGGGGTCATTCAAATTTTATAACATGTGAACGTCCAAAGCAAAAGCTCATGGGAGGTTTCAAAACTTAGATTTTGGCATAAGTCTTTCAAATACCTTTTTTTTTTTTTTAAGAAGCTATTTTACATCAAAATCTAGGATTTGTAAAAGTTTGCCAAACACGTTCGCAATCAAAACCTAAACTTTAGAAAAAGCTATTTTTTTTTTTAGATTTTTCTCTCTTTCTACCATCATTAATATTTTTTAATACTAGTTAGCACCCGAGATATATTTCATGATCTTAAAGATTTATTTTATGATATTAAAAAATATTTCAAGGACTGATCTTAAAAATAATTTCAGGTAGGGATACTAAAAAGATATTTAAGGATACTAAAAAATATTTCATGATCTTAAAAATTTATTTTAGGATATTAAAAAATATTTCAAGGTAATAATTGATCTTAAAAAAATTTCGCTATTGATAGGTACTAAAAAGATACTTAAGGATACCAAAAAACACTTCATGATTACAAAATTTATTTTAGGATATTGAAAAAAATTCTAGGGTAATGATTGATCTTGAAAAAAATATTTCATGGTATCGACGGTACTAAAAAAATATTTCTCATGGTCTTAAAAATTTATTTTAGAATCTTGAAAAATATTTCGGGTATTGACTAATCTTTAAAAAAAAAAAGAGTACTAACGTACTAACGCGTACTAAAATGATAATGAAAAAAATACTTCATGATGTTAAATTTTTTTTGGATATTGAAAAAAATATATTTTTTGGTTATGACTAACCTTGAAAAAAATATTTCGGGTACTAAAAAAAATACTTAGGATAATCGATTGATACTTGAAAAAAATATTGATGATGACAGAGGAGAGAGAAAAAGCTGAAAAAAGTAGCTTTTTACAAAACCTAACTTTTAGATCCGAACCTAGGTTTTGATACGTAATAACTTCTAGAAACAAAAAAAAAAAAAAAAGAAAGAAAGAGGTGTTTGGTATGCTTATGACAAAACCTAGGTCTTGATGCTTGGGGTGTTTGGCAAATTTTTATCAAAACCTAGGTTTTGATGCAAAATAACTTCTCCAACAATTAAGGGTGTTTGTATTCTTTTGTCAAAACCTAGGTTTTGAAGTTATCCAAACACTATATTTTTATCCAAAAACCATTTTCTTAAAATCATTTTTACCTCGTAAATCTCAAAAACTATTCTCTAAAAACCATTTTTACCGTAATCGTAAAAATCATTGTTCAAAAACTGCATCCAAACCGCAGCCTCACATGCGTTTTGTCCTTTCCTAAGCCTGCAGATTCTTCCTCTTCTGCACATCCATACACGTGCTCAATTTGGATAAATTTTTCACTGCATAATTTTTTTTTTTTAATCCATTCTAATTTATATGCAATTTTATATGTTAAATAAATTTTAATTAAGGACTTTATTGTTTATTAATTTTCTTAAATAATAATTTAAATTTAAATTTTATCTTCAATTATCACAATATATATAACTAATATTAATATATGTAGTACTCAATAAGATTCATATCGTTTTAGTCATTTTTCATATTAACTATCTTTTTCTAAAGTAACATATAACTTAATCTAAATTATATGAGATATTTGAGATACTGAGTGTAAAAAATCATTTTAAAAAGTCATTTTAGAAAGTAGTATATAATTTAATCTAAATAAAAAATATATAAAAAATAAATAAAAAATACCCCATCCCTCTAATTAAAAAAAAAAAAAAAAAAAAAAAAAAAAAAAAAAAAAACTTAAGAGAGAAACACCTTATATGTTTTCTATTATCACAAACATCTCATTTCCATTCTAGCTACCACCCGACCCACCCTACTGCGGCCTCCCCAATTACGAGCTAGCCTATGAAAACAACGTCACTCTCGTTCATTTATATATAGATATGATGATTATGTAATATTCATATTGGTGGGAATAAACTACTACAACTACAACTACAAAGAACTTTTAGGTATATGTCTATCTTAGATGTAAATTAAATTAAAATCTAATTCCATATTATTTAATCTCAATGTCAATTTAAGATCTCCTTCGTCAAGTTTAATCATAAATCCACAAAACATGTTCAATCGTGGCCAATCACTAAGCAATAATAATATAAACTAGATCAAATAAACTGAAATGAAATTGAGTAAAACTAATTAGTGGGACAATCTCTAAGTCTTAAATAAGTTCATATATCCTCTAAGTTGAGCCTTTTTTTTTTTCAAAAATAATATTTAGCACCAAAAAGTATTTTTTTTAGAAACACCTGGTATCTTTAAAAAATGTTTTGTGCATCCAGCACTTTAAAATATTTTTCTAATTGCAATGAGTAGTCTAAACTGAAAATGTAGGAGTGTTGATGAAAAAATATATTTTAGGGGCTTAAATGCCAAAAACATTATTTTAGAATGTTGGGATTTATTGAAAAGATTATATAGGATGATGAGTGAGTAAAAAATTAATTTTGATATTGAGTGTTACAAAAAAAATATATTATATATATATTTTCGAGTGCGGCTTGTTAGATAATAGTTACTACTAAAAAAAGTATTTGAGGATGATTAGTACATAAAAAATTGTTTTATGATACTAAATGCCATTAAGAAAATACACTGAGGTGCTAAATGTTGCGTTTTTTAAAAGAAGGGCACAACCTCCCTTTTGAGTTTTTAAAATCCAGAACGGTGTAGTTTTAGGTAAATGAGAGAAAATGGATGGGAAATAATGGGAGAGGAGCGGACTCCAAAATAATATTCGATAGAATGTATTTCATGTGGGCTTGGGGCATCTCCCTTATTTTTAACAAGTCAGTCAACTAATTTTGGCAAGCAGAAGTCAGTCAACTAATGTTGGCACGTGTTTACAGCTTGCAACAGTTTGGATTGACCCGTTTTTTCGGTTTTTAATCATAAAAGTTTTTGAAAAAAATGTCATAGATAAATTACCCATATATATTTTTTTAATTTAAACTACTTACAGGTAAAAATATTTTTATTTTAAAAATTTAAAAATATTTTTTTTTCTTAGAAAAAGAGCAAAAAAAAAAAAAAGTTGAAACAAGATAAAAAAAAGAAAAGAAAAGTAAGTTTAGTTGAGTCATATAAAACTATAAATCAGAAGGCACCGACGGATGGAGCTAGCGGAGATTAAAAAAGAAAAGACATAGATGGAAGCATTCGTAAGTGGAAGAGCGATGAGAAGAGAAAAAGGATTATGGCGTTGTTGGTGTTTAGTGTTGTGGCCCTCTGTGCTTCTAATGGCGGGAGTTGTGAGTTCTGAACTTTACAACAAACCCTGTACCTCTCAGTGTGGCATTATCCCTCCCTCTCTATTCCTTATCCCTATACGACTTCAACCATTTCGGGAGTCCTTACGATTATCGTGAAGAAACCTATAGTACTCTAAACCGCAGATGGACAGAATCTTTAGTATTCAAGCAGGTGGCGTACCTGAACTGCAGCGATCCGGTGAGGGAGGACACAGCGTATGTGGATACGGTTCCTTGTGTGAAAGGAGGAGGCCATCTTTATGTTGTGGCTGGTGATGACTTGTTGGCTCCCCGGTTTCAACCTCACTGTCGTCTGGAATTTGTGACGCTCGTAGCCTCAGATTGGGAATCGTTGGTGCCTGATGGAATCAAGTTCTACGTTGATATTCACACACTCCTTTCCTTTGGATTTGAACTTTCATGGTCGGGACAAGTCTATGCTGATTATAATTGTCCGGATGACACTTACTACGCTTTGAGCACTGAAAATCGAAGCCCGCTTTGCTTTCGAGGTAAGTCCCCTGGGAATATATTATAAATCTTGTGGCAAGCCCCTTTACTTTTCTCAATATTTGTTTATCACCGTATCATTCTATACTCAATATCATGTCTTTAATAGATATATTTAAGAAATTGATCTTACTTCTACTTGTATAGGTATCATATTTGTTAATTTTTCAATTTACTCTTGTTGATATTCTGTTAACAAAAATAAGTAGGGAAAATTATATCAAGGTCCCAACACAAAAAAAGAAAAAAAAATCCATAACTTATTAATGGTTGCTTTTTCACTTATTATTAATAAGTAATGAGACTTTTCTGATACTACCTTCAGTCCTAAATATAAGATCCAGTTTACTTTTTTTTGGAAGGATCAAGAAAGCTAAATAAGTTATTTAATTATATGATATGTTGTGTATGATTAAATTATATATCAATTTATAAGTTGGGTGAAGGAGGCTTCGCTACTGTGTTTAAGGGAAAGCTAAGGAGTGGACCTGACGTTGCTATCAAAATGTTAGGTAAATCCAATAAAGCTAATAATGGCCAAGATTTTATGAGTGAAGTGGCAACTATTGGGAGCATACACCATTTCAATGTGGTACATCTTGTAGGGTTTTGTGTTGAAGGAACAAAACGTGCCCTTGTCTACGAATTTATGTCCCGTGGATCTTTGGATAAACATATTTTTTCTAAAGAAGAAGACACGTCCTTGAGTTATCGTAAGATATACGAGATAGCTCTAGGAGTGGCTCATGGGATTGCTTACCTTAATCATGGATGTGTGATGCAAATATTGCATTTCGATATCAAGCCTCATAACATTCTTCTTGACGAAAACTTCACTCCAAAAATTTCAGATTTTGGACTAGCATGTTTATATGCAATTGATGGTAATATTGCCAATTTGACAGCGAGAGGAACAATGGGATATATAGCTCCTGAGTTGTTCTACAAGAATATTGGAAGAGTGTCTCACAAGGTTGATGTTTATAGTTTTGGGATGCTTCTGATAGAAATGGCAAGTCAAAGAAGGAATTTGAATCCGCATGCAGAACATTCAAGCCAATTAAACTATCCCTTATGGATTTATGACCAATTTGATGATGATAAAGATATAGAAATAGAAGATTTGATGGAAGAAGAAAAGGGTTTGATAAAGAAGATGTTCATAGTAGCACTCTCCGGTGCATACAGCTAAAGCCTGTTGATCGTCCTTCAATGAACAAAGTAATAGAGATGTTAGAAGCAAATGATATTTCAAGTCTTCAAATGCCTCCAAAACCCTCTCTATATCCTAATGAGAGAGTTTTAGTGGATGAAATATCCAACTATGATGAAACATCATCCATTGTTTCTGTACATTCTCATAATAATATTGGTGAGGGTACAAGTACTGGAAATTAGCATCTTGCAATTGAAAAAAGGACGTTAAAGTTGGTACCTTTTGGAAGTTTTAATTTGTCGATTTGTACTAGATGACAAGATATTTTGTTATTGTTTCTGGTTTGGGTTTTTCCTTTATAATTCAGCATCTTGTTTTCTTTATTAGTAATTATGAATGTCATGTGTAAATTAAGGCTATTAATCTCCTTTCAAGCTCATAATCTACTATGCAATAACAAATATTTTATTTGAAAATTAACACTACAAAAAAAAATCCTATAATGACGAAACAAATTCATCGCAAGAAAGAAAAAATCCGTTGCAAATAACTTCTATGACGGAATTTAGTGGGAAAAATGGTTGTCGCAAAAACTCTCGCCGCAAATGAGATGTGCAACGGATTTTATGTGATCCAAAATCCGTTGCAATTATATTCAGATGGAAAATTGTGTAAATCCCTTACAACATGCATGCCTCGCCCTCAATGTTCTTCTGTCGCAAAATGTGACGAAATTTTCATCATAATTCGTGATGATATAAAATATTTGATCTCAATTGATATGACAATTTGCGACGGAATATGAAAAAAAAATCCATTCCAAATTGAGGAATTAGAAAAAAATATTATAATTATTAGATTTTTTTCCCACAACAGATTACTTAAATAAGAAAAAAATTTACAAAGTAAACAACAATGAATAATGTATTAAAAAAATGCATATGAAGAAATAAATACAAGATAGCAGTCCTAAAAAGTTATACATAGACAAAACAAAATATAAATAACGTTGCCAACAAAATGAACTAAAATGCACAAAAATCATAAATAAGGTCTATATACTAGCATCTTGGTCATCCTCATCATTATCACCCGGAGCTAACCCCTTATCCTTGTTTTCCTTCTTGTCCTCCAATAGGAACTGGAGTTGTTCCTACATCTGTTTCATCATCTCCGCTTGCTGATTCACTAGTTGCGTCGTCGCATGCAACAAGCTGCGTGGTAACACCGAGCATTGCTCCGACCAAAGTGTTGTTAAAACATAGAGTCTACGTAGAAACGGTAAGGATGAGCAAAAAAGTAAAATCGTAAAATGTAAACGAAACGTAAGAGTTTAATACATACTACAAAAAAAAATCCAACATATATAAAACCAAAACACACCAATACATTAAAGTCATCACAAATTTAAGTTCAAACACTCAAGGAAATAATTAAGTTCAAACTCGGTCATCATAATACATATTAAAATCAAAACATACACCAAGGCAATAAAATTATAAAAGAGATCAACATCTCTAATTTAAGTCATTGGAGTCAAAGTCAATATCTCTAATTTCGAGAATATTTGATGTTAGATTAATTATTTTGGATTGTAGATGCTTGAAAAGATTAGATCAAATTTGAAAAATAAAAGTTTGAACCAAGTTGCAAAAGTTTCAGTTTAGTCCCTCTATAAAAAAAAGGTTTAACCTTTGCAAATTGGTCTTTGATCAAAACTTTATGTTTTGACCAGGAACCAATTAATTAATTAGGTTCACTGGCCGATATACATAGGACGGGGAGATATATATGAGAACGCAAATAGAGATTGAAAAGAGAGAGCGCTGCGAACACAGCCTTCAACCCTCAACCCTGCATCCTTCTTTTTCGTCTTCTTCTTCCTCTCTCGCTAGTGGCGTCATTCACCACCACTGGCCGTCGGCGGGCATCATTCGTGTGGCCACGTCTCCTTCATCTTTGGCAGACTAAACTCAAAAGATAGAAAAACAGTGCCGCGAGACCCGGGAGCATCCCAACACCCACGTCTCCTTCATTTCTTTTTTCTTTTCAATGACTCCTGGTAAACTCACCGAGTTAACCTAGTTTACGAGTTGACACGGCGTGTCAACCGTTTCTACTCCAATCCTCGTTCCTACCTCCGTTTTGACTTGATTTTCAGCCAAAAAATGTAGAAACGGACGTTTCTACATTTTGACACTACGTTTTTACAACCCTGGTTCCAACGCTTTCATCCTTTTAAAATCATATGCAAATACATCATTAGGAAGTTTATTTTGTGTACTAAATTTAAATGTACCAGCATGTAGGGGTGGAAACAGGCCAGGCCAGGCCAGCCGCCTTTAACAGCCTGGCCTTATGCGAAGCGGCCCGAGCCTGGCTCGTGGCCTGTTACAGAGCTTATTTTTAGGCTGAGCCTGGCCCGTAATAAAGCCGAGCCTGGCCTGTGGCTGTTAAGAAGCCCGTATTTTTAAAAATTCCATACGTAGGCTAACAGCCACAGGCCCTAAGGGAAACAGTAGAAAACAGGCCTCCCGCGTTCTGGTAAGAAAACAGGCCTCCTTAAATTACGGCAAAACAGGCCTCCCGCTTTTACAAATAAACAGCCTAATTGCTTAAACAGCCAGGCCACAGCTTTTCAGGCCTACACTCCTTAACAGCCTACCGACAGGCTTTTCAGCCTACACACAAAGTTCCTGGGCCTGGCCTGTTAAGGCAAACAGGCCTGAAATTAGGCCTTGGCCTGGCCTGTTAGCCTGACAGGCCAGGCCTGATCAGGCTTTTAGTAGGCCAGGCCACAGGCCCCTGACAAGCCCCTGGCCTTTTTCCACCCCTACCAAAGATGTGAAAATGTAAAACAATTAAGCTCGAAGCATTACATTTATCTCAGATGTTGTTACCTTTTCCGATCACACCAAGCGAATAGTAAAATACCAAATAAAAGGTAAGGATCAAGATCACTACAAAAAAAAACAGTTTTTTGCGGCGGAAAAATTCCGTCGCAAAAAAGCCATTTTCCGTCGCAAACCGATTTGCGACGAAATTTGCGGCGAAAACGTTCCGTCGCAAAAAAGCCCCGCAAACCAATTTTCCGTCGCAAAAATATTTTCCCTCGCAAAATGTGGGGATTTTGCGAGGGAAACCTCTTCCCTCACAAAATTTTGGATTTTGCGAGGGAACATTCTTCCCTCGCAAAATCTGGGTATTTTGCGAGGGAAAACTTTTCCCTCGCAAAATTTAAATTTATTTTACAAAAAAATAAAATCCAAAATCTGGGTATTTTGCGAGGGAAAACTTTTCCCTCGTAAAATTTAAATTTATTTTTTAAAAAAATAAAAAATCAGAAAAAATAAAATAATTACATAAAAAATATTAAAAATTAGAAAATAAAAAAACTTGTATATCATAAAAATAAATTGTAACAATCATAAGAACTTACATAGCAAAAACAAAATATTACAAATTATAATGTTTCCACCAAAATGAACTAAAAACAGGTCTAAACAACGGCAACTATGCAGACTCCTCCCAATCAAGTTCTTCAAACTTTCATAAGAAGAACGATATTCCTGAAATATAAAAACAAATTAGACATCGTTTCCTGCAATAATTTGTAAGTCTAGCCATATCAAAATAAAAGCTACGCCACAAGAAAAGCTTGTTTAGAAGTTTCAATTGTCTTTCTCATCACATTTCGGGATTACAAAATTCATCTTGGCATACGGTTCTAGAACCAAATCTACATAAGCTGCATAACAAAACATTATAAAGAATTATTACCTCCATAGTGAGTCTAGAATCTCCCCTCTTACAATATGTTGTTGAATCAATACAGGCACATCATCTGGGCAACACGATCACGCATCATTAGGGCAGCAGCTTCACCATTCAATGGGTCTGATGGGTTGGGGTACAGAAGAAGTTGGGGAAGAAAAACTTCAAATACATTAACAAGGTCTGAAAATAAAAAATCAGAAAAAAAGGTGAAACCCAGAGATACTATCACAAGTTAGAAAACAAGAACTAATTAAATGCATTGGGTGTGAGATTCTCGGTAGGCCATGAATACAAACATAAAATCCTATGTATAAAATCATAAATCTTAGTTCTCACGTATAGGATGGGAATCCTAAATATGCCCCACCATACTTGCCGAGATAAAACTAGAAATTTTTTTTCCGAGAAAAAAATAGATTCAAACAGTTGTGCATTGACAAACGTGCAAATAGCATAACACCGCACTATCTACAAATGCATCATTCAAAAGCAATTCCCGTGTTATGCGAGACATGAACAAATAATTAATTACAATGCACAACTTGATAGTCAATATCGGCACTACATAAATGTGGTTCTCGCTTCTCAGATAAGATACACAAATTGAGACAAAGCTAAACTTGAGCAACAAAAAACTAAGTTGCTGAAACTAAAGATGAGAAAATAATGGCACCTCCTTTTTCAAACATACAGCACTTGTGTAATACCCGGATAATTATCTATCTGGAATACTATATTTTAGCAAATAATACCTATTTGGAAATAGGTGAATATGTGGTTTTAAAACCTTGTAGGATACTTATTCTATTGTCTAGGGAAATTTCTAATGAAATTAGAGGATTAAAGTGTCAAAATCCCTAAATGCAATTATGGGCCATGAAATGCCCCGAAAATATTATGATAAATCCCAAGAGGCAATAAAATATTCATTGAAAATTAGAAAGTATGTTGTCTCTAATTTTAGGAATTTTTGGGATTATTTCCCTTGAAAAATAATGAGGCAAAATTAAATATAATTTTGGGAGCATAAATTGCCCTATGATTTTTAATATTTTACATGGAGCATAAAATACCAATATCAGTAAAATAGTTGTGAGATAATGATTAATCCTAATTAAGAAAATTATCAACAATTAGAAAGTGATTAGTTAAGTAATTAATGGCTAATTGTTTAAGCCCGAACAAGAGAATATTTAAGGTAGATTATGGAAAATCCTTTAATTAAGTGTTTATGGCTAATATTAGCATAAAGTGTGCTTGCTAATCAATTAGAAAAGGTTAAGAAAAATTGGTGAGATTAAGAACATGAAAACCCTAAATCCTAAAAGATTGCTAATCATGGGATTAAGGCTCTAATTAAGCTTCTAGCTAATTTAGATAAATTAAAGAAAAAATAATAATAATAAAGGGAAGAGAAAACCAAAATTTGAGTGTGAAAAGGGTTGTGGGTTTTTCAAAAATAATGTCATGATATTTTGTTAATTAAATAATAATATAATTAAGATATTTGTGGAAGAACCAGGTTGGCTAAATGAGAACCGATAGAAATTAAATCCTACCTAAAAACCGTGAACTAAGTTTCTTAGGTCAGGGACATATTACAAACAAGTGAATTTTTGTCCGAAGTTGGTGTTAGCGGAAGTCATTTCCGTAACAAGGCATGGGCGAATAAGGGATCGATGAAAAGATATTTTGTAAACAAAGGACGATAAGAAAAGTGAGAACCAATGGAAAATAAATCGAAACTTGAAATCCTTGAACTAAGTAGAAAACAACTGGACATATTATGAACCAAAGTGGATTTTTGTCTCGAATTTGGCATTACCCAAGTAATTTCTCAGAATCGACATAATCCTAAAAATGTTCAATGTACAACGGAATACCACTGAATGGGATCAAAAATTTAGTTAACTCAGATATTTCCAAAGAGGAAGAATAGAACTTCAAGGTCATGTTCCGGATTTTTGAGATTTTCTAAGATTACGCGATTAGAACACCGATCGGGGATTTTATCGGGTAAATGCATAAAGTAAGGGGACATTTTTGTGGTGGAGAGAAGAGGAAAATGAGTGATGTTCATAAGGCCACATCTTCATCATCCTAGCCCTTGATGCAAAGGTTGATCCAAGGGATGAGATCCTTTGGCTTTTGCTATAAATAGCCTTTCACATTTCTCTTCAAACTCACCAATTCACAAAGGAATCCTAGAGAGAGGTTAGAGAGAAGTGAGAGCAAGGAGGAGCTCGGAAAAGAAGTAGCGAAGTCTTTGGGTAAGTTCTTCGGTCCCTAGTCTTAAGCTTTGGTAGTTCCTTCGGTAGTTATAGTAGAAATGCTAGATTAATCTTTAATCTTCCAAGTTAGTTTAGATATCATGTTTTAGGGATAAATATGATATTTATTTCAAAAATATATTGGAGACGGAGATATGTCAAAATTTTGGAAGATTAGAGTTAAAGTAACGAAGTTCTGACGAAATTCCGCCAATTAGGAGAGTTAGGGGCAAAATGGTAATTTGTACCTAAAATGCCTATTATGATGTTGGGCCTTGATAATATGATATTATCCTTATAGGATATCCGTAATCACGTACCCCCGTTGTACCACCGTCAAAAAGTACCGTTTTTTAAGTCAACGAAGGTACGTTCGCGTCCGTAACACTAACTCGATGTTTATTGTATGCGTACATATGCTATGTGTATGGTATGTTTATGTGAGGTAGTTGATAGCTCTGTGGTATGTTCAATGTACTGTTATTATGCTTGCTGGGTGTTGGGATACGTTTGCTAGGTACGAAATGCTTGGTGCGAAATGCTAGGTGCGAAACGATTGCTAGGTGCGAAACGTATGCTAAGTGCGACATATCTGCCAGGGGGCGTGTGTGCTGTTGGGATAAGCTTGTTTGTATGCTCATATACTGTCTATGTTGTATATATAAACATGAGGTTAATCATTACTCGAGGTTCAATGGGCATTGAACCTCGCCTCTTAACATAGCGTCGGTCGGGAGGACCGAGGATCGAGGAGAAAGGCAAGCGGCACGCATAGGACTCAAATTAAGACTTTCTTTTGTTATTTACTTTGAAAACACTCGGTATAATGTACCGCTACCGTAATCAGCCGACTTACGGCATTTTGAATATAAATATCGCTTACTCAATCGCTCCGATGCTCTACTCTGATGAAAAAAAAATATACTGCTTTTGAAAATGGGATGTTACAACTTGAGCAATAAAAAACTTCTATTAACCAAGCATAAAGCTGAACACACTTCAAAGGGAAGGGAAAACTATGTTGCTGAAACTACAGATGAAATAAGGCTGGATTATACTTGTTTAAACAGAGATCCAGATCAAGCATTAAGGAGAACAACACATCCTAAATTGCAGAACCTTTAATACCAAAGAATAGATAGGAGCATAACCAACTGGATACTTTAGCAATGACAAAATTCTATGTGAATCAAACTAATGATGAAAATTTCCCCATGATTCAAAGTGGAACTTAAAGTTGAATTAGAGATCATGGCAATTCAGTCCCCCAATTGCATGCGAAGGAAACAAGCCAACAACAATAATGCAACACTTAATTAATGAAAAGAAATTGATTAAAAATCCCGTCGATTGAGTCATGAATTACAACTTACAAAGCAAAGAGAGCAGACATGTAAATCAACAGCACCCAATTAATTACGCAAGTTGAAATCAAAGTAGAATATCTTGAGGTGTGTATTATCCTCTGTATATATGACAGAGAACAGCTATTGCCAATCTGCATTCTCACTGTGGCAAGAGCTTTGAAAAGAGCATTATTGATATTAGCATCTGCATTTGGAGAAATTGTAACACGTACTAGGCAGAAAGCAAGATCAAAATTCAAAAGCTACAAACTCCAAAGCTAAGAGCCAAGAACAGTTGAAAATGAGAAAGATGATTCTGAATAAACAGAAGATGGATGCAAAGTGCAATGGTAGAAACGGGTAATTTGAAACAACGATACAAAGATGGTTAAGGTATGAGGATAGTGGGTAGGATTTCTAAAAAAGGACACCACAGCAATCCCCTTAGGCTTTAATAGCTTCCAGCAAGATAATTCAAGGCTAACAACTTTACAAGCTAATATAGTAATACCATTTAAAAGACAAAAAGAACTTAAGAACACTAAAGAACATTCTGCGCCTAAGAATTTTCCTTCGCAAATTCACCAAATAATGGCAATTCTTGCAAGATATATAGTCTATCCACCCGATATATAGAAAATATGCATTCCATGATTGCAAAAGATTATCATTAAAAAAAAAAAGTAGAAACATGATATCAATGTATGTTACCTTCAGCTTTAGTAACTATCTTCTCTACATCTTCCATGGTTACCAAGCCCTTCTCCAGAGCATCCTTTTTCTCCTTCAATCAATTCAAAACATAAGAATCATTAGCTTCTGCAACTTTAAATACAGGATGAATACACAGCAGAAAAGACGATTTTTGTTTTATTAGGAAACGAAAAAAAGAGAGAAGGAAGAAAAGAGAGTAGTCGACGCCATTTTTTGAGGAGCTTCCGTCGTTTTCCGAGATGGAAAGAGGTTAGTGCCTTTTCTTAAGCTTGCCGGTGTTAGGTCGCCATGAAGCTTTCTCTTCTTCTGCGATAATAAGGCTCTCCTTTTCTTCTGCACCTCATTGAATTTCGCCATCTTGCTTTTGCTTTCTCGCCAACAAACTTCACAAACCCTAAAGGGAAATGAAAATAGAAACCCAAATTAGATCTTTAAATATTTGAGAGTTCATACCTGGGTAATCGGTGGACTGGAGGTAGTTCAAAGAAGAAGACGGCGACGGCAGTCCTAAGACGCAATTGAATGCTCATCGGCGAAGAAGAAGACAGAAGTAGAAGGTGAATCGACGACAAGCTCTCGCTGTGTGCTGCGCCTGAACTCACTGACAACGGCGACTCGACGAGCTGAGGCCTGAGATCCTGAGAGGTGCGACGGCCGACGGTGAGCATGGTGAGGTCGCGGCGGAAATGGAGATGTTTAGGGTTTCTCTTTGCTCAGAATGGTTCAGGGTCACGGCAGAAATGGAGATGAGAGTGAATGGCTTTTTTTTCCTTCTTTAATTACTGTGCTTATTTTTGAGGCAGACATTAAAAAAAAAAAAAAGAGAGACAGAAGATGATTTTGCGAGGGAACAATGGGTTCCCTCGCAAAAAGAGACGATTTTGCGAGGCAACCCTTGTTCCCTCGCAAATTTGTGGACACATGGTGGCCAATAGGCCACCATATTGCGAGGGAACGCTATTTCCTCGCAAAAATCACCTTTTTGCGAGGGAAACGGAATTTTTTTCCCTTGCAAATTCCGTCGCAAAAATCATATTTTCTAGTAGTGGATGTTGTTACCTTTTCCCAAAAAAAAAAAAAAAATTCTTTTAAATGAGCTTCCAAATTTGTACTTTGAGGTTGGGAGTAAATAAATAAGTTTTTGAGAAAGACCTCAGCTCTAAGTTCCAACTGCATCACCCAAGTCCAACAATTCCTACGAAAAAGTAAAACATGTTTCAACATCAATCCTCATGGTAATACACATTTTTAAAGAAATTACTAACTTAACATAAGAATACATTCTTTCTTCAATCAATACTTAAAGTGTAGGAAGATACATAACTTATGATCTCCCCATTTTCTTAGATCACTTACTATTGCATAGATGCATAACATTTGGATGCGAATCAGTGTCCCAAAATGTGATAATACTATCAAATGAAAGAAAACAAATTTGGACTGCGCATCTAGTATGTCAACTTTGACTCTTCACTAACCTTCAGATATAGTAGAGCCCTAGATGACTAAAACTAAAACACTTCCCCAATTCTTAGTAAATGTTATTTAGCCAAGAAAACCGAACATGACCAAAAAATGTTTGAAAAGAAATTAAAAATTTTGAAAACATTACTGGGTCTTTATATGTCTAAGTAGGATGCAGCATCATAATACATATAGATCTTTAGGAACCCGAACCTCACAAGTCCTATTATCTGGATCGATATTTTCTTGCCATTTAACCTACAGAAATGCAGAAAAATAGTTAGTGGATTAGTTCTGAAGAACAAAATACAAAATGTATATCCTGGTTTCAATTTATCAAGTCCCAAGTTAGGAAAACAAAAATATAGCATAGATTAACATTTTAGTGAAATTAAGTGCTTGAACTGCAAAATTGATTATGTATTTTTCTCTTTTCTTCCTCTTTTCAACTAACTAATTCCAAGTTATATAGAGGGTATTCACAAGAGAACTCGGTTCTGCTTTAAGTCAGTTTAGGGAAATCAAGTATCATCTTCAAGAAATATATAATTTATTTCCCTCTTTCCAGAGGAAAAATGAATGTAACCAGAAGTCAAAGATGTCTCAAAATTTTCAAGCGAATAGGTGCCTGTGTGCCTAACTAGGATGCCCCGACATATATTCAAACATAAAAGAACAAATGAATAGCCTAAGTTCTTAAATCAAGCACATGAATAAGAAGGCCACCTACCGGAGCAGTACTGGAATCATGACTATTTGGGCTGGCTCCAACACAATAAAATTTTCATCATATAATACTCACTTTTCCAGATGCAATACAATCTAAAATAGAAATCACATCCAAAAGTCCAAAATTCTGTGTAAGATTTTTGGTCTTCATTCCGAAGGTGATAGATAATAACAAAATTAAAGAGAAGACTTCAGTTTTTACTCCTAAAATTTCCACAATTCTTTACCTAACATAATGAGTTCAGAAACTAGTAAAAGGGTGACCAAGATGTCGCTCTTTACTGCTGGACAAACATGACACTGATACTAGTTACTCATTAGAAATTTAGTACAGAACACGACCTCTACTCAAGAAATAAAAGAGCAAGGAAACAAAAGTGATACAAATAAAAATCAGTGATGAATTAATATATGCATCATATCTAGATTCTGTGTCAACTTACATCCCTTTTTTTCTGTTGTATATCAATTTCAATCCCTTTTATTTTCTTTTCCTCCTCTTTCATTTTCTCCAAGAGTGCATAGATCAATTTAGCCAGCTCTTCACTCTAATGACGCCAAAAAAAAAAAAGTTATCTCATAGGAAATGGTGAAATCTTGTCAGAAGCAAAGCCCTCAATTGAAACCTAAATCAACTATGAAATGACCGACCGAAAGAAAATAAAATCCCGTATAAGCCAAAAGCAAGAACAACAGAGCAAAATCACCAAACTTGTAACAAAATCAGAAGAAGAATGACCAAGCATTTAACAAAAGACCTAAAATAGAGAACAAGGAACATACAATGGCGAATGCGACGAAAGGAGTGAGCGTGGTGGAGAACAAAGCCGAAGTAAAAGCAATTGACGGCCCAAAGCAAAGGAAGCAGTGCGAAACTGAACTCGTAAAATTTGCGAGCGTAGCGAGTGCATCTTCCCGGAAAACCCAAGTGAACCATCGATGCCGGCCAAAGAGGTACTGAAGACAAAAAAGAATTCTCGATCGAAGTAGGGTTTTGGATTAAAATTGGGATTTTCGCTTAGTGATTCCTCCATTATCGCGATCACAATTCACAAATAGGCTCTCTGAGGCCCCGTTTGGTTAACGGAATTGTGGCAGGTTCCAGGGAACTTAAACCAGTTCCCTCGTTCAGGACGTGTTTGGCGCGCCATCTTCCTGGTAGCTGTGGTTCCCGCGGGCTGTGAAGCTCCCAGAAACGAAGGAAAAGGGGATCCTTCCCAAAATGGCGGGATCTTGAAATTTCACCCGGGAAAGTGAATTTGAGGACTAAAAAGCCCCTGTGAGGATATTAAAAAAAAAGCTGAAGCGCGATTGGAGCTGGAAGAAGGAGCAGACGAAGGAGCAGACGAAGGTTGAGCTCGTGCGAAGGAGTTGGCAAGCAAGATCGAATCGAGGTAAGCTAATACCTTCCTGTGCTTGAAAACTTTTGTGCGCTGTGGTGGGGAACAATGGCGCTGTGGTTGAGTGCTTTGCTGTACAGGGGGGAAAATTTTTCGTCTGCTGTGTAGGATGCGTAGCTGTGGGAAATGCAGAAGTTTGTCGCATTTTTTAGGGTGGTTTGATGGGTATTGTGAAACATGTATATAGGTTCAAATATTTGGTTTTTCCAGTATGTCCTGTATGTTTGTGGTTTAAGCAACGGTCAAAATGACGATGTGAAGCTATTTGTTGCCTTTCCATATTGACTGTGCTTCGGTGATGTGAAAAATTTTGATGTGCATGATGATTTTTAGTTGTGTGTTATATATCTTTGGTGGTAGAATGCTTTTACGGTGACATGGCTTGTTGTGATTAATAATTGATGTTGTCAATTAAAGTAGATAGGATGAAAAAAGTTATGTTTGAAGATGTAGTTTGTAAAGTGGAGTAGTAGATGACATTGAAGGGCAAATGGGTGTGGGAAAAATTGTGTAGGTATGGACCAAGAGGCAGAGGAAATGGTTGCAATGTTGGCTGGATGCTTAGCTTTGCTTATAGCGGTGAGGACGTTCATTGTGAATATGGTAGTTGTAGTGGGAGCAAGTAGACCGAGGCACCTACCGGATAGGTCATATAGATTAGACTTTCATGCCAAGAGAGCCAATTTGAGGGCAATGATATATAGTAGTGATACAACCTGCTTCAACCAAATTAGGATGTATCGGGCAACGTTTGATAAATTGTGTCACATGTTAGAGACAATTGGTGGATTGAAACCAACTAATCATATGCTAGTTGATGAGCAAGTGGCGATGTTCCTTCACATCCTAGGTCATCATGTCAAGAACAGTAATCCAATTTGAGTTTGGAAGGTCGGGTGAAACCATTAGTAGATACTTTAAACTTGTGTTAAATGCTACCATTAGACTACAAACATTGCTTTGCTTAAGAAAGCGGAGCCTATTCCGAGGGACTCAAATGATAATCGATGGAAGTGGTTTAAGGTACGTTGCATGTGTTTTTGTGTGACACATTAAATTCTGCATATATAAATAAATAATGGTTTGACCACATGCCTTGTTAATTGTTTATGTTTGCAGGGGTGCCTTGGTGCATTAGATGGGACGCACATACGCGTACAAGTCCCCTCGAGAAAAAAGGGGAGGAGGTACGAAAATAGGAAAGGAGAGGTAACAACAAATGTTTTGGGTGTATGGTCACCGGATGGTCAATTCATATATGTCTTGCCTGGATGGGAAGGGTCTGCTACGGATGGTCGGGTGTTGCGCGATGCTATACGAAGACGACATGGTCTCCGCGAGTACCACAAGGTATACATGCTATAGTTCGTGCAATATAATTACGTATAGTTCCTTGTTCAGCTTCTTAAGAATCAAAATAATGTGGGATGGTTTGTT
The DNA here is from genome assembly GCA_019022655.1 of Acacia acuminata. Taxonomy (NCBI): domain Eukaryota; kingdom Viridiplantae; phylum Streptophyta; class Magnoliopsida; order Fabales; family Fabaceae; genus Acacia; species Acacia acuminata. The sequence goes on along the minus strand of JAFJYI010000102.1, from coordinate 2,092,922 downwards.
TCCATAGGTAACTACTATTTGGTTGATGCGGGGTACACAAATCGCCGGGGTTTCTTGGCTCCTTATAGAGGCCAGAGGTACCACCTTAATGAGTGGAGACATGGAAGGCAACCCCAAACTCCGCAAGAGTGCTTCAATATGCGACATTCGGCTCCCCGTAATGTCATTGAAAGGTGCTTTGGCATAGTCAAGTTACGTTGGGCAATCCTCCGGAGTGCATCTTATTACCCGATGAAGATCCAAAACCGATACATCATCGCTTGTTGTCTTCTCCATAATCTGATTCGTCGTGAATCGTTCAAGATCCACTTGATGAGCAAATGGACTCATTTGAGGGTGGACCTCCCACAATCGAAAACACCCCCACGGTTCCAATGGAAACTACTGACGCGTGGAATAATTTTAGGGAGAATGTTGCAAATGAGATGTTTGCTGCCTTTGTCTCGTGAATCAGTTCAAGATCCACTTGATGAGCAGCTGGACTCATTTGAGGGTGGACCTCCCACAATCGAAAACACCCCCACGGTTCCAATGGAAACTACTAACGCGTGGAATAATTTTAGGGAGAATGTTGCAAATGAGATGTTTGCTGCCTTTGTCACATGTATTGATAATTGATGATGTTGTACACATATTTTAATCAGGACAATATGTCGTATTATGTTATGTTGGCTTATTAGTATGAACTCCAAATTCAGTTGTCACTGTAATGAAATAATTTGTGTCACACTTGGTTAAATCTATGTCATATTTGGTATATGTTTATGCTGAACCTAATGCAAATTAATATTTGCTATTGACTGTGCCTTTTTTAGATGGAGCAGGTTGATCAAGCTGCAAAGGGGAAACAAAAAATGTGGACGCCTGAGGAGGACAAGGTCTTGATAGACTGCCTTGTAACTCTGAAGGTTGACCACAGGTTCATAGCTGATAATGGCTTCAAGAGTGGATTTGCCAATGCGCTCCGACTTATGATGGAACAAAAGCTTCCGGATGTGGGATCAAGGCATCTCCGCATATAACATCCGACTTAAGACCCGAAGAGATTGTGGCAAAACGCTCACGATATGGTCTATGGAACCAACACATCAGGCTTTGGTTGGGATCCTGACACAAAATGTGTCACAGCTGATAAAGAGGTGTGGGATGAGTATATCAAGGTATGTTGTCCCATTTGTCACTCGTATGCATGGCACTTTACTTATAATGACATTTAAAGTTATCCCCGTCATCTCACATATATGGTGAATTCACGGGCTCATTCAAGGGCGGCACAATTTCGCTACGGTGCCATTCCCAAACTTTGAGTCCCTCACCATGGTATGGGGTAAGGATAGGGCTGTGGGTGAGGATGTGGACTCCCCTGTGGGGATGGAGGAACAAATTAATCTAGAGGATGAAGAACTTCCAGAAACACCGAATCTTGTTACTGCTGAAACTGTTTTCACACCAACAGTCAATGTGATACCACAAACTGCATTGAATGGAGCTGAACCATCTAGCGATGATGACGAAGAAGAGACGCTTGAACCACTCGAAATCATGGCGATGCATTGAGGGACACATCACCTCGTTGGAAGGGACAATGGTCAATGTGGTTGACAAAGTTTGCAACCAGATTTCGCTCAACAAAGGCAAAGACAAGCTGATATTGATGCTCAACAAAGACAAAGACAAGCCGAGATTGATGCAAAGGGTGATGATCTTTTTATGCAGCTGGAGCTTGAAGAACTGTCATGCGATGAGAGGAACCAGGCTCATATCAAGATGCTTGGCAATGAGGACTGTTGAGTGCCTTTGGGAAAATGCCTCCAATATATAAAACCTCATGGATCCGTAGCCTCCTTCAACAATAGAGGTTGCCATCTAAAGTTAACACTGCTTTTTTGTGGGTGGTCAGGGTTAATAGAGTTGTGTCATTATACTGTGGCGATACTCTTGTTTTTGTGTTGGACACCAAACTTTGGACCATGTTCATTAGGGAAATGCGGTTACATTGAACATGGGATAAATTTTGGTCTTCCACCTGTACATGTAGTAGGACATCTTTTGTTTGACCCTGCCATCTGTATATAGGCCAATGTAATAGGTTTTTTTGGGTTGTATGTAAATTCAGCTGATAGGCCAATGTAATAGGTTTTTTTGGGCTATATGTAAGTTCAGTGATATGTAATAGGTTTTTTTGGGCTATATGTAAGTTCAGCTGATAGGCCAATGTAATAGGTTTTTTTGGGCTGTATGTAACTTCAGCTGATAGGCCAATGTAATTGGTTTTTTTGGGCTGTATGTAACTTCAGCTGATAGGCCAATGTAATTGGTTTTTTTGGGCTGTATGTAACTTCAGCTGATAGGCATCTGTTGTTGTGATTGCTTGGCAAGTGTAAAGTCCACCACAATGCAAACACTTGGTGGTTTTGAATATAAATATTGATATAACTTTCCTGACTGTTATAAACCAGTGGAGCTGCATTAATTTGTTAATTCCAGGGTTATTATGGATTTACTGGTTTACATGCTGATATGGCCGTCTGTCACCTAATGCGTTCGAACTTTACGGTTACGTTTGAACTTCCTACTAAACATTCCCATCCTGACTAATATACACATTTTACATGTCAAAGTTCGAACGTAGTGTTTTGGTTCGAACTTCACTCTTGTTAGTAGGAAGTCCAACGGTTGGCCCAAAAAAACTTAATTTATTAAATTTAAATTTATATCAGTCAAAAAGGGCATCTGTCAAATATTGATACGAAGTCCAAACGCACGTCCAGTCAGAGGAAACCCGCCATAACTTTTCTCTGTTTTTGCAGAGTAGGCATGTACCTATAACCGCCACTTATCTAATCCAATCGACACCCACTGCAACTGCAAAGTGTTCCCCCATTAATCGCTCAACCCACACTACTTCAAACCCTAGAAAATCTCCAGTCGCTTCCGGTGAAGTTCAACAAAAATGGCGAGGGTGAAAATGACGATTGATCGATTGAATGAACTGGGAATCACAATGGAGGATGTCAGGATGTACAGGAAGCATATATCTTCAATCCGACGGGGTGGTCGTGCTTAGGGGATCAAAGTACAAGATGAAATATGACTATGATGAGTACGAAGGAGCGACCAAGTGGAAACGTGATAATGAGGCAAAGGAGGCGAAGAAGAGGAAACGTCTTGAGAAGGGGAAGGGAAGCGCGGCCGTGTCTAAGAAGAGGAAGGCGCAGACGGAGGTTGACGGTGATTCATCGTCGGAATCCTCTCGGTAGAGGAAAAAGGAAAAAGGCGGAGCCCAAGAAACAGGGAAACCAACGCCCTGTTGCGAGTGAGAGTTCGATGGGGACGACAAGGGATGGAAGCCAACTGAATCGGAGGATGGATCATCGAGGGGGAAACCACGAAGAAGAGGAAAATGTAGGACAAGATAAGAAGAGGGCCAACCCGTATAAGAAACGAAGAAAGTCCACCGCCGGCCAAATAAGGTGCACGAAGCGAAGTCGAGACTTCAACCGGTCCCAACTTGAAGACTACGATATCGGGTTGGTTGGTCGTAGCTGTCTAAAATGAGTACTATTAATATGGATACATTTGAAGAAGATTATCCTTTTCGGGTCTCAGAAATCGTTAGACTTTTCAAGGGCCTACTAGAGTTGTCTTTGCCTTACTGTGAGTCTGTCGTTAAGGTTTTTTACACCAACTTGAAAATGTCAAGGGGAGGCGTAGTTTCTTCATGTGTGAGAGGGCAAAGGATAGAAGTAAATGAGAAGAAATTGTTACAGTGGTTAAGTGTGAAGTGTCCTCAGTCAAAGGACACTAAATTCAGTGGAGATGAAACCGACAAAATCCTTCTGGAAGGTGGTACAACTGACGATGATCGTGGACTATGCAGACCTAAGCAGCTCCCATATAAATATAGGGTCCTACACTACCTCTACAGTAGGAATTTTGTGAACAAGGGGAAGCACTACTCATCATTGAGCACTAAAGACAAACAAATTTTGAGTTGTTTAATTCAGAGGAAGCCTTTTAACATGGGGAAGAGGATAGTGGACACAATGCTCAGAGCAACGGCAATGGGAAAAAAGAACACAGACCTCCCGTATCCATCACTTGTGTCCCTCATATTGGATAAGAACAAAATTTGGTATCTCCAAGATGGTGACCCTCCACTATGGAGTTCTGAATTTGATGATGAGGCCTTGCACCGAATGCGAATTCCTCTTGCAGCCATAGGGCGCCAACGAAAGCATGAATCTGAGGGGGAAACAGTGTTAAGGGGAAGGGCGGAGAACTCCACGGTCTGCTGCACCATGTGGACCTTCACATGCTAGTGTAGATGCAAAGGCGGAGATGGGAGCTCTTTTTTGGGCAAGTTTTGGATGATAAACTTGGAGTTGTGAAAGATGAATTGCGAGGCATTGATTGAATACCAAGTAGGAGATTGGACTCAAGGTTGTCACAAATGGCGCTGGAATTTAAGGGTCTTCAAGAGTTTATCCATCTATACGGTTCAGATTTTAGAGGATTTGCATCGTTCAAGGCAACTGAAGCTGACCATGATGGTCCGTCAACAAAGCCTCCACATACAATTGAAGAGACTGGTTCATCTACTCATGGTTTGTTCCTCCCTTTTCAGTTTTCCATGTTTCACTTTTTCCTTAATGAATTTTTTTTTCATCATATCTGCCTAATCAATAGTATTTAACTAGTTTAGCCATTTATTTTGATTGTTGTCTGTTATAGTCAAACAAGTAATGAGGATTTAGTGATACTACAGTGCTTCCACTTTGTTGTTTTAGATTTAAATTTTGCAATGCATATGCACTTCCATTGCCCACATTCTGATTCTCACTGGAAACTTTAATGCAACAGATGAGAACCAAGAGGAATCTGGTGGTCGTGGAAATGGCAGTGAGGGGGACAGAGAAGGAGAAGAAGAGGCTGGGGAAGAGGGGTCTGATGGAGGAGGTGGGAGTGAAGGCAGCAAAGAAGGAGAAGAAGAGGATTCTGATGAGGGGTCTGATGGAGGTGGTGGGAGTAAAGGCAGCAGAGAAGGAGAAGAAGATGAATGGGAAGAGGGGTCTGATGGAGGAGGTGGGAATGAAGGAAGCAGAGAAGGAGAAGAACATCATGAGGTGGAGGGGTCTGAAGGAAAACAAGATCATGGGGAGGAGGGGTGTGATGGTGGTTCTGGTAGTGAGGGGGACAAAGGGAAGAGACAAGGGGAAGGAGAGGCTTCCGGTGGTGGTGGCACCGGGAGTGAGGGAACAGGACATGGAAAAGAAGAGGATGAGAATGTTTCGGTGTTGCCACAACGAGTGAAGGGAACACGTGGAAAAGAAGAGGAGGAGGACGCTGTTGGTGTTGATGACAAGGGGACCAAAAGTCCGACAAGTGTTGACAAAACCAAGCAACACGATGGGGGTGGTGACAATATGCACGAAGGTCCCACAAACTGAAAAGAAATTTGAAGAAGGCCATCGATGGTGACAATGCAAACAAAGGTCCAATAGACGAGGAATTCGAACCGGTCACCCCACTCTCACTTGTGACTCGCGACCCGTCAACCCTTCTCCCCGCCCCATCTAGGAATATAGTAGATGCCGTTCCCTTGAGGTTCATACACAGCAAGTTTCGAACGGCAACTCAGGTTCAGAATTTTCCCGACATCTTCTCGGCCGAATCACGCATGCCTCGCTCCACCCCACTAGGCCTCCAACCCCCATGTACATCCCGGTTAACTCCGCTGCTCACGCACTTCATCGCCAAGACAAGGCACTACTAGGAAGTCACCAAACCAAGACGAAGAAGAAGAATTAGATATTAGTTTTGCTTTTTATGTTTTAATCTTTTTTTACATGACTCATCAGTAGACTAGGTTGGCTAACATGATAAGTCCTTACTGCTGATATGACCTGTTGAAATGTTTTTTGATCTGATATAGGATAGTCGTTTTGGTTTTTAGTGTCTTGGTTCAAATTATGTCGGTGAGTTCGAACTTCACTTTTTCGTTCGAACTTTGTCAGTAGGTTTGCACTTGAATGTGTTCTCGTGACATTGACAATGCTTGGTTGGGATATAACTTAGCTGATTTGTTTTACATGCTTCCCGCACTATTTGTTTTGTATTGTAATTTTTGGTCTCTTCTTTATAACTGTCAATTAGGACATACATCTTTGTTAGATTGGATTTTTTGTGAAGTTTGGTTTTATGCGGTAAGTTTTCAATCCTGTGGTGGGTATTTTGCACCATTTTTGTGGACTCGCAGATAAGGTCCTTCAATGAGTTTCCTTTTTTCCCTCATTTTTATGCAGCATTTGACCACCACAAAGTGGTTTACTTTTACATCTTCCATTCAATCCACATTATGGTCATTTTCATTCATCTAGAACCAGCCTTTTTTCATCTTAAACGTTGCTGCATTTGTGGGGTGCATTATGGTCCTTCAATGTGACTTGTTTCTTCATTTTAGTGCAGCATTTGAGAAGGCTAAAATGGCATATTTTTACTTCCTTTAACCCACATTACATTGAATTCAATTTACGGTGGTGTTGCTTGACATTTGGCCATTTGTGGGGTGGATTGTGTTCGTTCAAGGTAAGTTGTTGTCATTTTTTATACAGCATTTGAAAAGGCCAAAGTGGTTTTTATTTTTTAATTCCTTTCATCCACCTTAGGTTGAATGCAATTTATGGTGATATTGCTTCCACTATAACCACGCCATTTTTGTGCATCACCTTCTGCATTTGCAATCACCTTTTCTACAACCGTTCACTGTCATATGCATTTTTTATACCTCAGTGCTTATTAACTTGCTCAGTTATAAACTATGATAATGGACTTGTCAATTCTGCAGATATATCCTTTCCTTTCGCTACGATAGTTTCCTGCATTTCACCTCAACTTTATCAGATTGTGTACCCACTTTCAAACAGGTCGGTTTGGTTATTGTCATCTTCAAGCTCAAATGTTCTGGATAATTCTTCATGACACATTCCAGTCCTTTTCGTCATTTTCTTGAACGCAACTCTGTTTACAATTACCAACATTGTCATTTTTTCCATCCATTTTACAATTTCAGGGACTTAGCACTGACAGATTTTTAATTTTTCGTTTTTTCCCTATAAAATCAGCACCTGGGTTCAATGTCCAAAAACATTTCCTTCCCTATTCCGCTTGCAAAATTCATGTCCGCACAAGATTGGTCCATTTGTGGTGTCGTCCCCCTTTTTTTCCTTCCATATCAGTCCGACCACCTTCGCACCTCCGGCACCCGTTATGATCGTTGCGTCCTCGCCGTTTCAAATCTATTTGAGGTCTCCACCATTTGCCTTTCTCCTCGAAGACGTGCTTCGATTTGCCTCTGTTTCTGTTCAAATCGCACGACGAACAAAAAAAAAAAAAAAAAACTTTCTCTCGTTTTTTTCCTGAGGGCATTAAGGGAATTTTACCAAACTTTCCCACTTAACCAACACCCAAATCTTCAAACCAAACAAATTATCTTCCCTCAACTTAATTAAATTCCCATGTCAACCAAACAGCTAAATTTTTTAAAGTTCCCTCTGAATCTTCCCTTCAATTCCTTTCCTCCCTTTAAGTTCCTTTCCCTCTTTAAAAGTTCCCAGAACCAAACGGGGCCTGAGTGCAGCTAGGTTCTACATAAGACAAATTTCTGTAGGGAATATTCCTTAGACAATCCCATGCTTACTCGTGTGCCGGTGAATAGAACGTGGTCAGGGCATATTGCTTGGGAAGGTCAGGACCAGAGAGAAGGACCTTTGGCGAAGATCATGGGAGAACATCGCCGTGCTCACAACACGTGATCTTTCGTCCTTTCGGGCAAAGACTAGCCGGTGAGGACTGAGGAGCCCTTGGAGTTTTGAGGCTGTTTGACAAGACTGAGGAGGGAGTCATGATAAAATTCATTTAATTATATTTCATATTTGGGACAGAAATAAATTCCATTTTACAACTGCTTTTCGTCGCAAAACCCCTTACAAAACATCCCGAAAAGCCAATTCAATTAGCGACGGATATATCCTTAAAACCGTTGCAGAATGTGCTCCCAAGTCGTATGAGAGATTAACTCGTTGTAAAATAGTTCCATCGCAAATTCACAATACTCTATTGCAAATGATCTATTTTTGTGAGAGATTTTTTTCCGTCGCAACCTGCCACAAATTCTGCAACAGTAGTTTTGTGGCTGTTTTTCATCACAATTTTTGAGCGGTCGCAAATTCCCGTTGCAAATTGGAATGGATTTTTTTCCCTCGAAAATTCCGTCACCCTTATATAGTATTTTCTATTAGTGTAAAAGTCTCCACGTAGAGTGCAAGTTTTTAAATGGAAATTACTAAGGAATTATTTACATCTTAACATGGTGTTGAAATATCATCTTGATCTTTGAACAGTATAGGTGCTGAATGCACAATATATATAATATTTTGTATGACTTGGTTTATCTCCTAGGATAAGAACTTTAGAAGAGTTTATTAGTTTTATTGTATACAATGATTTTGGATTATAAGATTATTCTTGTCTAGTTAGTAGTAGATTTTAATAAAACTCCTTGAAAAAGGAAAAAGAACCAGAAATTAGAGGAGATAAAAGTGGTCATTTATTGTTGCAACTTAACCAATAGACCATTAACTAAAATCTGATTGAATACTTCCTTAGCCAGAATTTATCATTCAAAATATGCCTAACGTAATTAAATATTGACAAAATTTTATTTACTTCGTACTTCTTTTTACTTGGATGTGGTCATTGAAGTTTGAGTTAATATCATGTAGTTTTATCATTGGGTAATGGAGAGCTCTCAAAGTTAGTTGCCGAGAGTAACATTAGGTAGCGTTGTCACTGAAAAGGATCAAGCAATGTGTTAATAGATTAAATTGACTTATTTATAATTTAAAATATACAATCAAGGTGCTACTATACACATATCATTATACGGAAAATTAATAATGAAAATGTAATGCTATATTACCAAAGCATAACCTAGATTAGGGTAATAAAACAATTGTTGTTATCAAATACAAACTGATGAGCTAAACTTTGAAACAACATACTAGCTTTTGACTAATTTCAATTTCTGCTTTAATTATTAATTCCCATCATCACTTGCAACCTAACTTAGACCACTATGAGAATGTGAAGAAATAGTGGATGTTGATCTGCTAGTCTCGGAACTTTCATCCACTAAAACCCTTTCATTTGGATATAGAGAGGGTTTTCACTACAAAAAAAATTGTCACTTTATAGCGGTTCATTTACAGTGGTTTAAAAACACCACTAATAATATCAAATGCAGGGCGCTTTAACCTAAAATTGCCATAAATGTAGAACAGGATGACTCACGTCAAGTGGCATGCCAGTTAGAGAATGGCTGATGCTACTAAAATTTAACTAAGCACTGCAAGTGTAGGGGTCATGAAAATAGTAAATGGAAAATTAAGGTCATCCCACGAGACTCAATTCAGTTAGTGATCGGGTATCAAATTTGCTTTTTCGTTTAAGTAGAATAAATCCGAATTGTTTTATATAATAATAATAATAAAAAGAAATGCAATAAGAAAAAGAAATTAATAATATCAAGAACTTTCACAGAGAACAAATTCAAATAACAAGAAGTATAACCTAGAGTCACCAATCCCTTGTTTGTTTATTAGATTTTATCCCTACTAAATTAATCCCAACTTAACTTAATTAGCTAATTTAGAGTATTAAATGTTTATAAATGCATGTCGGTCCATTTATACACATACCTCAATTAATTATGTAATGTCTCACACAGTTAATTAAGATGCAATTCAAATCGGGCTCACTCTAATTTGATTATGCGAGCTTCTAGGTATATGTCTATCTTAAACGCTAACTATATTAAAATCTAATTTCACATTATTTAATCCAAGGTTAATTTAAGATTCTTTTCGTCAAGTTCAATTATAAATCCCCAAAATGCTCAATGGCGGCCAATCACTAAGCAATAAAAAAAATTTAATTAACTTAATATTAAGCAAAACTAAATAGTGGGAACAATTTCTAAATCACAAACAAGTTGATAGTACTCTTAAGTTGCAAAGGTAAAGTTAGCCACACATGCCTATAATCCAATCCATCTCAGCAAAATCAAAACACAAGTTCAATAACATACTAGAAAATTGGAAAAGAGTAAGCAATTGAAACCAGAGTTACATGAAATAACAAGACCAAGACAAAGAATCATCAACAACTTCTTCGTTCGGTTCGGTGTTGCGGGTTCTTGGAGAAGACAATGATGACAACGAACGGCCTAACAATAGCACCTCTTTCCTCGTCGCAAATGAAACAAGAAAAGAATGAATAGGGGAAAACACCGCTGCTCCTTTATTTCCAAACTTCGATCGCAACGATTACCCCGCTCTCTTCTGGTTTGCACAAAGTGCTTGGAGTCCGCCCCTTGTTTAGCTCTCGAACGAAGATGCTCCAGCTCCCGAAGAAGACGGTTCACAGTGTTCGTGTGTGGCCTACGCTCCTCTCTCCGCTTTTTTCTTTTGCTCTCCCCAAGACGAATGATGAATAGTAACTCCCCATGAAAAGTAGCCGCCTCCTCTATAGCTCTCCTTTTTGTTTTTTTAGGTCTCCCGCTGATTTCCCAAGCGTTGCGATTTCTACCTCTTAGAAAAAGAAAAGAAAACAATTCAAATAAAAAGTCAAATCTTTCTCTCTATTTTTTTTATTGTTTTATTTGAACTAGGGTTAAGATGTAGATTTGCTAACTAACTATTACCCGAGGAGCATCTGGCACAAAAAACAATTGAAGGTACCAAAATTACCAATCAACAATTAAAAAGCGAAAAAAACACGATTAAGTTGCAAATTGGCCAACGAATTATTACTCCGTCATTTGCCTTGGTGTCTCCGTCTTCCATTGACCGTCACGATTGTCGGCGACGTCGGCATCTCCAAAGCTTCCATTGTAAGTATGCAACTTCAGGGCAAGAATCACGCACCAAAACCAAATCCAGCAATCCATAGCTTTCAACTAGCACACGCTTTGCACCCTGGTTCCATCCCTCCGATGCCACAAGCAGCAGCCATTGCTGCCATAGTGCCTTCTCACATGGGTCCCATCTCTGTTGGTGTTTGCCTTATCTAACAAGAAGGCTTAACCGCTCTTTTCTCTAGCGTCTCTGCCACTGTCCTACGCCAGTGCCTCATATTTTAACGTAATTATGATAGTTGTTTTTTTTAATAGTTATTTGGTACTTTTTTCACTTTTTAATTGTTTATTGGTAATTTTGGTACCCTCAATTGTTTTTTGTGCTAGACGCTCCTCGAGTAATAATTCGTTGGTAAATCTACACTTTAACCCTTTGAACTAAACTATTTCTATTTAAATTTGAAAACTATGGTATTTACAATGAAATCCCTCAAATAATGCACCACTTTGATTTGATTTTATACTAATATAATCTCAAAATTCTCTCAAAATTGCATAGATAACTCTCCAAATATCTTCAAAATATACTTTAAAATATACTGAAATTGGAGAGTTATCAACGACCTCTGTAGCAGTTTTCACAGAATAACAACTACAAAATATGGCATCAAATATATAGCGATTTATATACACAAATCGCCACAAAATATGGTGCCAACTAGGCACCTGACACTACCAAAAAACCGAATTTTAAGGTACTTTCAACGGCGACAAGATGTCACATAGACATAACTGTGGAAAGTGGTACTAAGTAGACAATCATGTCTCCACTAAAAGTACAGTGGAAAGTGCCAAAAAAATTGTCAAACCCTTGAAAGTGGGTAATGTCAGTGCAGAAACATGTATCGGCGGTGACAATTGTGTCACCACAAAACATGAATCGGCGGCAATATTGTCACCACCAAAAGTTATAGTTTTTTTAATGTAAATTGCTAAAATTAAAACCTTTACCGTATTGATAAATATCAAAAGTAATTTTAAAGGGAAAAACACTTCTCATGTTGTAGGAGAAGTGTTTTCTCATGTTACACACACATAAAATGGTGAGATCACATATATATATAATTAGCATTATATGTATATGTGGGTCTCACTATTTCATGTGTGTGTAGGAATCTTCTTCTTCTCATGCAACATGAGAAGATTAAACCACAATTTTAAAATAACAATATCAATTATTTAAATTTTCTAAAGAAAGTCTAAAGATTCTCCATTGGAGAGATCAAACATAAAAACTATGAAAAAGGACTAGGCCCGGGATGCAGTCGGTCCAATATTGATCTGCCATTTCACAGAATTTTCGCTTCTAACTTGTTAGGACTTTAGGGTTGTAATTTGCAACCTTAACATCGAACTGCGTGAGAAGCCTTTTATTAATTTTGAAACATGATTCTAGAAACTTTGAAGATGGCCACTACTATGCTCATCTTTAGATGAAAATACTATAGATGACCTTAGGGAATGAACAATAGTTGCAGCACAAGCAACGGCTCTTGCCACATCCTCTTTTGTCCGCACAAAAAATGAAGAGGCCCAATGTTGTTAAGATGTAAAGTCTACATAGAAACGATAAGAGTGAGCAAAAACGTAAAATCGTAAAACGTAAACAAAACGTAAGAGTTTACTACGTACTACAAAAAAAATTCCAACATATACCAAAACACACCAATACATTAAAGTCATCACAAATTTAAGTTCAAATACTCAAGGAAAAAATTAAGTTCAAACCCAGTCATCATAATACATATTAAAATGATTAATTTGGATTAATGAGTGATTACAAGAAAAATGTGTTAAAAAGGGTAAAATTGTCATAATTATTTCTTAGGAAGATTTGATGCTGACTTGATTGATTTAAACTGTAGGTGTTTGAAGAAATTGGATCATATTTGAAAATGGAAGTTTAGGCTCAAGTTATAAAATTTTCAGTTTAGTCCCTCTATGAAACTTTCTAAATGTTTCAGTTAGGTCCCTGCATTAAACACTGTGTTTTGACAACTGACCTTTCTCCATTCAGTATAGCAGACCCGACATTAGAGAATGAGGGATCAGAATACAGAGTATATCACAGTGTCACGATAGACCTTCGACCCACGCACATAGACCTTCCTTCTCCACTTCCATCGCTGGCGACATTCCATTCTTCCCTCACCGTACTCCATGCCACCATCATTTTGCATCACCATCCTCGTGAATCTGAACAAGGGTATGCCGCGAGCAGGGAGTTTAGTGAGCGCCGCAAACGAGAATCGTGAGGGAACCTTCACCTTCGTCTACCTCCTTCATCTATTGTAGTCGTGCCCAGTTCTTCAACACCATCGTTTCCTTAGTAATTTAGTCAACTCGGTAAATGTGCCAAGTTAATCAAGTTTACCAAGTTGACACGGCGTGTCAACCGTTTTAACTCCAATTCTGTTCCTACCTCTGTTTTGACTTGATTTTCAGCCCAAAGACGTAGAAACGTCTGTTTCTACGTTTTGACACTACATTTTTACAACACTAAAGAGGCCCAACTGGGACTACCTGAATCTTCATCCTTTACCATTCCAAATAATTGTGCCGACCTAGACATAATGAAATAGAACTCAAATAAGTAAGATTGTCATCAAAGCAACAATATTTCAAAGAGGGCAACACCAAAATTAAAGCTACTTGACATATCAAATCTATCATGAATGTATATAACAATTAAATATCTCAAAACTTAGGGAAGGCTATGAACACGAGTACACGAGTACCAACAAGACAATAGATCACCCACTCAAGGCCCAAAAATTGTATTAAATAAAAAAAGAATTTTTTATTGCTAACAATATAGATTTATGTTATTGAATTACTCTTGAAGACAAGAGATTGAATTCATTATAAACGTCACGTCTATAGTTAGCATCTATGCAAGCTAATTCCAAAGGTATTTGTGCCATTTGAACTTATATGATAAACAAGAAAGCAAAGTGATTTTTTTTCTTTTTTTTTTAAAAAAACTAATACTTGGTCGGATGTCCCATCACTTCTAACTCCCTTTTTCTCCTTGCTCTACTAAAAAAAAAAAAACTGTAAATCTACAAGAGCTTCCGCATAAAACTTATGATAAAGAAAGAAATACTTTGTTTGATCTATGTGATTTGCTTCATCGACATTTATTATATATGTCAAACTACTAATAAGGCTAAATTAAAGGATGTTAGCCCAAACACTATTTTCACTTTTTTGTCACTTAAGTAGCATACATTTGCGGGACTAGCCCGCTAGCGAACATTGATTGAAGCGACTCCACTTCTTATTATTGTTAGTTCTCTATGTGTTTTGATGATGAGTGACAATTGTAAACAAGCTAGGAGTTTTGTCTTAGTAAGTTGAAAAACATATCGTCAAGACAAAACTCGAGTTTTGTTTTTAAAACTCGAGTTTTGATCTTGGCGGAGAAATGCTCGATTTCAATGGTCCGAGCAAAACTTGAGTTTTGAGAAGAAAACTCGAGTTTTGTGACTTACGAGAGTACCTAGTTCTTCACTCAAGTCAAAACTTGAGTTTAGCTTGTAAAACTCGAGTTTTGACGAACAAAGACTTTTAAATTTTCAAACTCAGTCTCGCGCCTTAACACCAGGAATTTGATTTATTCTGTTTTCACTGAGTAAAGTGAAAACTCAAGTTTTGAATTCAAAACTCGAGTTTTGGCCAACCCGAGAGCATTACAAGTTTTCAAAGTTTTCATGATAATATGAAAACCCGAGTTTTGATTTCAAAACTCGAGTTTTGTTCAAACAGAGAACAACTCACTTTTCTAAATGTTTGAAAACTCAAGTTTTGTTTTGAAACTCAAGTTTTGGAGTTTTGGACTACAACATATTATTTTCATTAACAGTCCAAGACTCGAGTTTGGTTTTGGAAACTCGAGTTTGGTTTTGGAAACTCGAGTTTTGAGATTCACTTAAACTTTGGTCCAAAAGCTCAAAACACGACTTTGCTCTCTGGAAGATGAAAACTCGAGTTTAGATTTTGAAACTCGAGTTTAGACTTAAGTGCACGAGTTGCAAACTCGAGTTTTGATGAACAAACTCAAGTTTCCAGTACGACTTTGAAATTCGATTTCTACGATTTTACAAAGTATTATTGTTTGATCTTAATACTTTCCAGGAATATTCTCAACTATACCTAGCTATGTTTAATGACCTTATTAGTAAGTTTCAGGTGATTTAGAGAATGATTTTGGAGTGATAAAGCAAAAAGCAAAAAGTGGTTCAGAACATTAAATGCACTGTTCAGAGAGTTGCATTACTTTGGCTAATCCATCTGCACACGGTGCAAAGCATTAAAGAATGTCTTCTACAACAAGCAACTACATTTCCAACGGATTAATTTGCAGAAGGTCAACACAGACTACTTGGCCAGCTGGATTAAGCTGAGATTAGAGAGGGAAGAAGCCAAAATCCACTTCCTAACCTTGGCAAAATTTCTCCAACGGATCTGTTGAGATAGCAACGGTCATTTAATTATCTTTGAGTATAAATAGGACTGCATTCAAGTCTTCCCAACAACTACAACAACTGAAAATGCACAAGCATTCAAGTTTCTCAACTACCTTTCAGTTTTCACTTGTATTCTGTCTTTTGACATTATAAGCTTCAGTGTTTATTATTATCCACTCTTGGAGAGAGTTTTTATTTGTAAATCATTTATTGAAAAGAATCACAAGTCAAGGGGACTTGGTGATTTGGGAGTTCATTGATTACAACTTGTAAGGGGGAGTGAGTTCTAGAGAGAGAACTACTCTTTGAGTACAGAGTGTGTAATCTTTGTGATAGTGGAAAATCCCAGTGAGTCTGGGGACTTGATGTAGGTCAAGTTGTTAAGACCGACCAGTATAAATCTCTGTGTCCAGCTGTTCTTCCCTTTACTCTGTTCATCTCTGTTTCTGTTGTCTAAAAACAGAGCTACTTACAAAAGTTTTTAAAATACCCAATTCACCCCCCTCTTGGGTATATAGCTCCACTTTCAATTATGATTCTAGTCCATCAAAGGTTCTGATCAAATTAGAACTATTCACTAGAAGAGTTGTTGTGCCATATATCATGGTCAGATTTTTGTTTCGCGTTGTATTGTTGTCTACTGTGTTGATCTATACATGTTGGAGAAGGCACCTGTCAATATATGAAGATATTGAAGATTTTATAAGACTTCATGACCTCATTCCAATAAGGTACTCTTACAAGGATTTGAAGACAATGACCAAAACTTTCAAGAATAAGTTGGGTGAAGGAGGCTCTGCCACTTTGTATAAGGGAAAGCTAAAGAGTGGACCTGACGTTGCTATCAAAATGTTAGGTAAATTCAATAAAGCTAATGGCCAAGATTTTATGAATAAAGTGGAAACCATTGGGGGGGGGATACACCATTTCAATGTGGTACATCTTGTAGGGTTTTGTGCTCTTATCTATGAATTTATGTCTCATGGATCTTTGGATAAACATATTTGTCTAAAGTACAAAACAAGTCCTTGAGTTATCATAAGATATATGAGATATCCCTGGGAGTGGCTCGTGGGATTGTGTATCTTCGTTATGGATGTGACATGCAAATATTGCATTTCAATATTAAGCCTCATAACATTCTTCTTCACAAAAACTTCACTCCAAAAATTTCAAATTTTGGACTAGCACGTTTATATTCAATTGATGGTAATATTGCCACTTTGATAGCAAGAGGAACAATGGGATATATAGCTTTTGAGTTGTTCCACAAGAATATTGGAAGAATGTCTCACTAGGTTGATGTTTATAGTTTTGGGATGTGTTAGTTCTCAATATGTTTTGATGATTAACAACAAACGTAAAACATGGTTTGAAGTTTGCAAAGTTGTTTAAAAACATTCTGATAGTTGCAAACCGCAGTTTGCATTTGCAAACTCGAGTATTGGATGCCAATACTGCGGTTTGCTTGGTGAAACTCGAGTAAAGGCCATCCGAGAAAGCAACCAAGTTTCTAGCCAAAGTAGATACTGCGGTTTGCATAGGCAAACTCGAGTATTGGGATGCCAATACTGCGGTTGCATGGGTAAACTCGAGTATCGAACTTCTTGTGAATTAAAGGATTTTTCAAACTTAGTCAATACCGCAGTTTGCATTGCCAAACTCGAGTATTGAACTTCCGAGAGCAAAGGATTTTTCAAGTTAAATCAATACCGCAGCTTTGCATAGCCAAACTCGAGTATTGATTAGTCAATACCGCATGCTTGCATAGCCAAACTCGAGTATTGAACTTCCAGAGAGCAAATGATTTTTCAAGTTAAATCAATACCACAGTTTGCATAGCCAAACTCGAGTATTGATTAGTCAATACCGCAGTTTGCATAGCCAAACTCGAGTATTGAACTTCCAGAGAGCCAAAGGATTTTTCACGATTAAATCAATACTGCAGTTTGCGTTGCCAAACTCGAGTATTGGACTTCCAGAGAGCAAATGGATTTTTCAAGACAAACCAATACTGCAGTTTGCATAGTCAAACTCGAGTATTGAATAGTCAATACTGCAGTTTGCGTTGCCAAACTCGAGTATTGGACTTCCAGAGAGCAAATGGATTTTTCAAGTTAAACCAATACTTTAGGTTGCATAGGCAAACTCGAGTATAGGTTTTGTCTTTCAAATACAAGACACGATGGTTTGCCTTCGAAAGGTGCAAACTCGAGTATCCAATTGGATATCGCGGTTTGGACACTTGTGAACAAAGTGCCATACTCGAGTTTACATGAACATACTTAGCAAGTAGTTTACAACGCTGAAAACTGATTTTGAATTATACGAATTCACAAATCATTATTGTTTGGTCTCATTGCTTCCATAATTCATTCAATCACATTCCTAGCTATGTTTAACAAGTTTGTTGAGTGAATTTCAGTTAGCACGAGATGAAGATTATTGAAGGTCAAAGCCATAAAGCAAAAAGTGTTCGGTCATTTAATGCACTTCTGCAAATCAACCTTCTTTTGGATAATCCATCTGAACACGCATTCTCAACGGTCAAGAATGTTTTCTTCATCAAGTAAACTCTTCTCCAACGGGCAAATCCTCAGAGTTCCACATCAGACCATATTAGCACCTGGATTAGTTGGAGTTTAGAGAGAGAAGATGACCAGACTTAATGCTAATCACCTACAACGGTTGGATTCATCTTTCAACGGTCATTTAATGTTCTCTACCTATAAATAGAGTGCATTAACTTCTTCTCAAGCCGATACACCTACTCGAGAGCGAAAATTTACTAAGTGCCATTTATTGTGTTCACTTTCACTTGTATTGTATCAATCGATACTTGTACTTCATGTTCATTTTATCTGCTGTGAGAGAGTTCTATCTGTAAATCATTTATTGATTGAGATAACCACAAGTCGGGGACTTGGTGGTTGGGTGTATTGATTACAACTTGTAAGGGGGAGTGAGTTCTAGAGAGAGAACTACTCTTGAGTACGAGTTTGTAATCGGTTTGTGAGTTTAGTGGATTGAAAATCCCAAGTGTGGCTTGGGACCTGGATGTAGGTCAAGGATAAGACCGAACCAGGATAACTTCTCTTGTGCAAGCTTTCCTTCCCTTCCTCCTCGCTATCATCTGTTTTTACTTGGTCAAAACAGAGCACTTTCAGAAAAGTTTTTAAAATACCCAATTCACCCCCCCTCTTGGGTATATAGCTCCATCTACAGGATGCTTCTGATGGAAATGGCAAGTCAAAGAAGGAATTTGAATCCGCAAGCACAACATTCAAGCCAACTATACTATCCCTTATGGATTTATGGCCAATTTGATGATGATAAAGATATAGAAATGGAAGATTTGATGGAAGAAGAAAAAGGTTTAGTAAAGAAGATATTTATAGTAGCACTCGGTGCATACAACTAAAGCCTCTTGATCGTCCTTTAATGAACAAAGTAATAGAGATGTTAGAAGCCAATGATGTTTCAAGTCTTCAAATGCCTCCAAAACCCTCTCTATATCCTAATGAGAGAGTTTTAGTGGATGACATATCCAACTCTCATGAAACAACATCTATTATTTCTGTACATTCTCATAGTAGTATTGATGAGAGAAAAAGTAATGAAAATTAACATCTTGCAACTGAAAAAAGGAGATTAAAGCAAGTACCTTTTGGAAGTTTGAACTAGTCGATTTGTATTAGATGGCAGTATTTTGTTATTGTTGGTGGTTTGAGTTTTCCTTTATAATTCAGCATCTTGTTTTCTTTATGAGTAATTACGAATGTTATGTGTAAATTAAGGCTATTAATGTCCTTTCAAGCTCTTAATCTATTATGTAATAACAAATATCTTATTTGAAAATTAAAGGTTCCCACGTAGAGTGCATGTTTTAAAACAAAAACTACCGAGGAATTATTTAAATCTTAACATGGTGTTGAAAGATCATCTTAACTGGTAGACATGTTGTGCCATACATCCTAGTCAGATATTTTTTGGATACAATATTTCTATCGACACTTGTCCATGTATGAAAACATCAAAGATTTCATAAGGCTTTTCAACCTTATTCCAATAAGATACTCCTACAAAGAGTTGAAAACAATGAGTGGGGG
Source organism: Acacia acuminata (assembly GCA_019022655.1). Taxonomy (NCBI): domain Eukaryota; kingdom Viridiplantae; phylum Streptophyta; class Magnoliopsida; order Fabales; family Fabaceae; genus Acacia; species Acacia acuminata. The sequence continues at coordinate 2,073,369 of JAFJYI010000102.1, read as the reverse complement.
GTTTTAAGAATAAATTGGGTCAAGGAGTGTTTGGCACTGTATATAAATAAAAGCTAAGAAGTGGTCCTTAAGTGGAAACTATTGGTAGGATACATCATTGAGAACCCTTCAAGGTCCCCAGGGACCAAGAAAATGTCAAAAAATTCCAACAAAATTTTTTGATGTCACAAAAGTCCTAAAGAGTTGTTAAAACCCAAAGATGAAGTTGTTAATGCCCTGCGATGGAGTTGTTAATGGTACTTTTGTGACATTAAAATTTTTTGTGGAACTTTTTTTACATTTTCTTGATCCCTTACGACCTTAAAGGGATTTTCCCTACGTCATTTCAATGTGGTACATCTTGTTGGGTTTTATATAGAAGGAAAGAAATGTGTTCTTGTCTATGAATTCATGTCAAATGGATCTTTGTGGTAAAGATATTAAGGTGAAATTAATTGATTAGTTAGTTGGTTAGGGCCCTAATCTATATTAAGGGTCTTAGCTAATATGGTTTGGTGTCTTGAATAATGAGATCCACACCATTTTTAGAGAGAGGTTATTGTAAGTTTTTCTAGAGAGGGAAGTCACTTCTAGATCCCTAGAGTTAGGGTTAGTTGTTAATCACCCTTAAGTGAGGGATGATCATTGTTAAGTCCAAGTAGGTTATTATTTGTATAAGCATGTTGCTTTTATGTGATTAATAAGATTCTTCATCTTCTTCGTTATATTCCTCTAATTGTTATTGTTTACATGGGGCCAAGCTATTTTTGGGCCTAATTTGTTATCCAGCAACCCCTTCTTGATTCCTTCTTTTTAAAAAATGTTGAAGCACTATGAGTCTTTCTTTTCCACCGCAATTCACTATCTTTCTTGATGGAGTGACGTCGTTTCCTTGATCTGTCACCACCTTAGAAACCCTAGCTTTCTTGTTTGGTTGTCGCTGAAGCACAAAGCTCAGTGGCAGAACACCATCTTCGCCATTTACGCCTCCTACAAGGATAGTCCTTGGTGTTGACAAAGCTTAACGTCAAAGGTTTCCTTGGAGATAGTCCCAAGCATTGTCAATTCAAAGTCTACAATCATCTCCTCCTCTGTACAAGCCATCTTTACTGCAAGATCGTCTACTTCGTCTTTCTACGGTGATGTATACATATACTTCTTCGATTTAAATCAGTACTGAAGCCATCGAAGTTTTAAATTTTACCATCTCTGTTTTCACATTTTATCTTGTGAGTAATGGGATCAATGATTCAGCATTTTTTGATCTTCTTTATGTTGAAGAACTTTTGTTGTGCCGTCGAAGATTTTCTTTCAGAATTTTTCTCGATCTGCCGCTACCATTCTGCTACAAAGAAATTGTTGACTCTTATTGTTGTGGAAGAGCTGAGTGACATTGATAAGGTCTTTTTTATTGTCCTTCCATTCAAATATTTCTTACAATGGCTTCTTTTCTTGGAATGCAAACATCTATTAAAGAGACTATGATGACCCTATTTGCTCCGATGGATAATACAATGGTAAATCATCTTGCGGATTCCATCTATTATTCATCCTTCCTTGCCATGTTGTGACCTGTGAGATTCTTTGGATTTTGATGAGTTTGAAATCCCCATGTATGGATGGGTTATTCAAAACCCTAAAATGGTGCTTGGTAGTTTGGAGATTCCTAATTGCTTTCTAGTTGTCAAGGCATGGGATGAAATCGGGAACAACAGTAGTGGAGAGATATGTAGAAAAAAAGGAAGAAGAAGAAGGGGGGTTTCTACATCCTTTGTTCTTATTCAACATGGAAAGAACCACTCTGCCTCGTTCAGTTAGCAACACAAGTTAGAAGCACGCCTTGGTTTGCAATACCAAACCCCATAGCTCATTTCTGGTTTTCTTATTAATGGTTGAGTTTGTCGTCATTTTCTAGGCTTGGCTTCCTTATCGATTATCATTATACTTGTCTCTGAGTATATTAGCATCGTATATGGCCTTCTCTTAACGCTTCAAGGCTGCTACCATGAGTTTTTTATGAATTGGTTGTACAAACATTGAAATATCCACCATTTACTGGCCTTGGCATGTATTTCTTAGACTTTACATTGCAAATTATGTAGTTGAAAGGTTAATAGGATGGGACTAGCACTTGTTTTCCTTCAAGCATACTAGTCAACATATGCTATCAAAGAAATTTGAGGGAATTCTAATGACATGCACAAATCTGGATGCCTCATTGAACAAAAGAATGAAATTGCAGAAGTTGTTGAAGGAAAAACTTGAAGAGGCTATGGCACTTTATGGATATGAACTGGTTTGGACTCCTATTATGGGTATTGACTATTGAACCAAACAAGCAGATGCGAAGAAAGGTTTTGTCATTGTCAACACCTTTTCTTCATAAGGTGCCAATCTAGTTTGACTAAATGCAGCCACTAAAGTTTAATTGGTAATTCCTATGGCAGAAGAAACATCATACTATTTTTCTCCAGTATTGAAAACGTGTCCTCTATAATGAGCGACTGAGTGTTCTTATTGTTAAGTTGGCATGCTTATTCAACTTTGTTACTAGTTTGACTGTAAAGAAGAGAGAGATTATGGCAAGATTCAACATGGCAAGAATAGAGACATTTTAATGGGTTACTAGCATATTGAAACAACAAGTAAAGCATTATGAGGATTAGAAAGAAGAAGAATGTTTTGAAGAAATTTCATATTGTAATTGATTTGGTTTAAATCACCTTACTATTGGGATCCATTCAAGTAGCGAAATTAAAATTTTTACGAATCTCGTCCGAGAATCCATCAATGGCGTTTAGATCAAGGTTTGTTAGAAACCATATGTATGCAAATTGGTGAGCGTCTCCTTCGATTTGATCACATGGGCTACCTACTCGATCAACCAGGAGCGGACTCTACGAATCTTCTCCCTCTACCTATCCACACAAACAACCTTCGAACACGAACGACAACGTACTAGCGCTTTTGAACCGTGCGTCTCTTTATTTTCTCTCTAGGGTTTCTCGAGGCTTTCTCATTCATCCATTTTTTTCAATACGACTAGATCAATATCTATTTAAAGAGTTTCTAAAACTCTAATGAGCCGTATTAAAATATTCAAAATTAATCCAATTAATCTTGAAATTCGAATATGAATTAAAATAATATATTAATCAAATCATTCAACAGATCTAATCTAATATATTTATTTAATCTGAATTATGAGCCTACAAATTTAATTTATCTTTATAAATTAAATGCGGATATGATATATTTCTATTTTATTAAATCGAGATACTATATCTCAATTTAATTAAATCTTAGATATTATATCAAGCCTCATAACATTCTTCTTGATGACGAATTCACTCTGCAGTTAATGATTTTGTACTGGCAAGGTTATATTTTGATGATAGTATTTTAGTTAATTCAGTTAATTCCTTTCCACTACAAAAAAAAAACTATCATTTGTCGTGGTTGATCTCAGAAGTGGTCATATAAAATCGTTACAAAATCATCAAATTGTAGCAATTTTTGATTAAACCGCAACAAATTAGTAGCAGAAGCATTGGCGCCAAAAGGCAAGCATCTTTGTTGTGATCTTTGTAGTGGTTATCCTAAACTAAACCGCTTCAAATTTGGCTCCAGCTTGGCGCATAATGGTGTGAATGTTTGTGGCGCGAACTTTGTTGCGGTTTTTTAGAATAACCGCTACAAATTTGGCGCAGAGTTGGCGCGTAATGGCGCGAACATTGTCTCAGTTAATTTGTAGCAGTTAAATGTAAAAGGCCGCTACAAAAAAGCAAAACGACACAGTTTTGTCGCGGTCAAAGTAAAGTGATGTCATAACCGCGTCAAATGCTATCATTTTTGTTAGTTCTCTAAGGGTTTCGATAATCTCCAATGATTGTATACAAAGCATGAAGTTTTGCTCTCAAATGTTGTAAAACTGAGAAAAACTCAAGGTTTGCATAGAAACCTCGAGGTTTGGCCTTACAGAGAGGAACTCAAGGTTTCTAAACTACACAAAACTCGAGGTTTTCAGAGAAAACTTGAGGTTTCATCACATAGAGACTTTTCAGCATTTTCTGGAAAATGCAAAACTCGAGGTTTGCACGAAACCTCAAGTTTTGGTCTTACAGAGAGTCTCCTAAGTTTTGAACATTTGGAAACCTCCAGTTTTTGTCTAAAACCTCCAGTTTTCTGTTTTAACTTGACAATTCTAGGTTTCACAAATTGTGTGAAACCTCGAGGTTTGGCAAGAAACCTCGAGGTTTTTGACCTGCTAGAGAAAGCTCATGTTTTTGCCATTTTTTCGTAACCTCCGGTTTATGAGAAACCTCCAGGTTTAAGCTCAATGCGCTTTTCTCTCAAAGTTACCAAAATTATGAGAAAACTCGAGGTTTCATGACAAAGCTCGAGGTTTGTCCGAGGTAGAGAGCATCTGTGCTTTCCGAGTTTTCAAAACCTCGAGTTTTACCTTCAAACCTCCGTGTTTTGTTTTAGGGCAAAAACTCAACTTTTCACATTTGAACCAAAACTCGAGGTTTGGTGAGAAACTTCGAGGTTTTGGCATCGAGAGCCTATGTCTTTTCTCTTTTTTAGAAAACCTCTAGTTTTCCAGAAAACCTCCAGGTTTGCTTTTGGTGCGATTTCTCCAAGGTTTCACATTCAAAGTGAAACCTCGAGGTTTCTGATAAAACCTCTAGGTTTTGTAAAGCAGAGAGACTGACCCTTTTTGTAGCTTTAAAAAACCTCCGGTTTTGTGTGGAAACCTCCGGGTTTGATGTTTTGGACATAAATCAACTTTACACGCTACAGTCCAAACCTCGAGGTTTAAGGAACAAACCTCAAGGTTTCTTCGCGACTTCAGAATTTCAAATCTGACGAATTTGCAATGCCTTCTTGTTTGATCTTAATACTTCCTATAATTAATCTCTAATGTTCCTAGATATGTTTAACCACTTTATTGGTGAGTTTCAGATAAATTAGAATATGTTTCTTGAAGGTTTAAAGCAAAAGCAAAAGTGATGTCAGCACATTTAATGCAAAGCCCAGAAAGTTGCATACTTTTGGGTAATCCATCTACACACTCTTACAAAGAATTAAAGAATGATTTTCACATCCAGCAGCTGCTACTCCAATGGATTAATTTGCAGAGAGTCAACTCTGAACTTGTGTATAGCTGGATTAAGTGAAGATTAGAGAGAGAAGAAGACCAAAGCTGAACCAGAACCTTGTCTAATGAAGGCAACGGTTATAATTAAGATTACAACGGTTATTTAATGCTCTCTTAGTATAAATAGAGCAGCATTCAAGTCTTCTCAACTAACACACCTGCTGAAAACGTATTGCAACCAAAGTTCTTCAACTACCTTTCTGTTTTCACTTGTATTGTGTCTTTTGATATTAAAAGCTTCAGTGTTTATCATTACCCACTCTTAGAGAGAGTTTTATCTGTAAAACATTTATTGTAAAGAATCACAAGTCTGGGGACTTGGTGATTGGGATCATTGATTACAACTTGTAAGGGGGAGTAAGTTCTAGTGAGAGAATTACTCTTGAGTGTAGAGTGTGTAATCTTTGAAGATAGTGGAAATCCCAGAGAGTTTGGGGACTGGACGTAGGTCAAGAGGTTGGACCAAACCAGTATAAATTCGTGTGTCTTGTTCTTCTCCTTTCTTCTCTGTTTTCGCAGCACTAAACACGACACCTTGAAAAAGGTTTTAAAATCCTCAATTCACCCCCTCTTGGTGATTTAGCTCCACTTTCAATTTTGTCGCTGTTTTTACCTAGACCACTACAAATATTTATGCTATATATAGCATCTCATCCCATACATTAATTATAAATATTCAAAAAATAACTAAATCTGCATTGTCACTGAATGAACATTCTCGGCTTGGTAGTTGAAGAGATGCAAATATTTGCAGCCCTGATCTCGGGAGATGAGTCTTTGCGATATTTGCCTCCCTTCTCATCGTTGAAGCCGAGAAAGTTCCTTCATGACAATCCAGCTTTTAATTATTCCTTTGACTTGAAGACTTCTACTCTTCTAAATATTGTCAAACATGCGACCGAAGATTGGGTCCAATATAGCCACCTTTCTCTCTAGAAAATATCTCTGATCAAAATGAGTCTGTGAGTTTTTTGTGGAAGATCGGTGGCTATACTGAATCCGAATTTTCACGGGCATGTTGGACTATTTTAAGTAAACTTATTATTCCTAATTTATTATTTTCGACTCATTTAGGGAAATTAAAGAAAATAATTAAATTAATTGAGAGTTTTTTATTCTAAATAGTTTACTCAAAATTATCTTTTATGATCAAATTGTACCATATCACATGCTTGTGTGGGATCACGATAAGGCAATGTCAATGTATCTTGAATCACTACGAGATGCTTTCCGTGACTCAAACATTCCCACAACCTTCTACGAAGCCAAGAAGGTAATTAACAGATTAGGCTTGAACTACGAGAAAATCAATGCCTGCCCTAACGACTGTATGCTTTATTGGGGAGAGGACGCTCGGAGGGAGACTTGTAAGAAGTGTCATACTTCGAGGTTCAGGACAGTTCGGAAGGGAAAAAAGCAGAAGAAGAAACCCGCAAAGATTCTCAGGTACTTTTCTTTAAAATCTCGTTTACAAAGATTGTTTTTGTCATCTAAGATAGTTGAGCATATGAGGTAACATGAAGTTGACAAGAACAAAGATGGTAGACTCAGGCATCCACGGGATGGTGAAGCATGGAAAGCGTTTGACTCAGTCTTTCCAGATTTCGCGGCGGACCCTAGAAATGTTCGTCTTGCTTTGGCGATCGATGGTTTTAATCCGTTTGGTGGGAATCTTAGCACAAGTTATAGTATATGGCCAGTTATGTTGATACCCTACAACTTGCCCCCTTGGATGTGTATGAAACAAAGCTCATTCATTATGTCGATGATCATTCCAGGTAAAAAGGCACTGAAAAATTACATCGATGTGTATCTCCAACCGCTTATCAAGGAGTTGGTGGAGTTGTGGAATGTAGGCGTCGAGACTTATGATGTACACGAGAAGACACTGTTCAACTTGTGTGTGACGTTGATGTGGACTATCAATGACTTTCCTGGGCTGGGAACATTATCCAGGTGGAATGTGCATACCGGCCTTGCGTGTCCGACTTGCAATTTTGACTCTGACTCAGTGTGCCTTCCTCACAGTCATAAGTGGTGCTTTATGGGTCATCGCAGGTTTCTTGATGGTATGCACGGGTTTAGGTTGCAATGCAATCATTTCAATGGGCAACAAGAAAAAAGATGACCTCCTAGGAATTTATCTGGTGCAGAAATCATAGAGCAGCTTGTGGATGTTGAATTTGAGTATGGGAAAAAAGACGATCTAGCAAAGGGACAAAGATGTTAGTTCTCTATGGGTTTTGATGATTCTTAATAATTGTAAACAAGATGTGAAGTTGTTCTTTAAAAAGTTGTAAAACTCATTGTCAAAGCAAAACTCGAGGTTTGGGTTAAAACCTCGAGGTTTAGCTTTACAGAGAAGAACTTAAGGTTTTTGAACTGAGCAAAACCGTCGGTTTCTCGAGAGAAAACTCGAGGTTTCATCACACGAGACTTCTCGGGATTTTCTGGAAAATGCAAAAAAAAACCTCGAGGTTTCGCTAAAACCTCGAAGTTTGGCCTTAGAGAAAGTCTCCTAAGTTTTAAACACTTGAAAACCTCCAGTTTGTCTAAAACCTCCAGCTTTTAGTTTAACATGAAAATTCCAAGTTTTCACAAGATTTGTGAAAACTCGAGGTTTAATCAAAACCTCGAGGTTTGACTTAGCGAGAGATTTCAAGGTTTAGCCGTTTTTTTTTCAAAACCTCCAGTTTTGAGCTTAGTGCGATTTTCTCAAAGTTTAAAAAATTAAGTGAAAACTCGAGGTTTGTGCGAGCAAAGAGTATCTGTGTTTTCTTAGTTTTGAAAACCTCCGTTTCAGTTCAAAACCTCCGGTTTCGATTTGGGACAAAAACTTCAAGTTTTCACATTTAAGTGAAAACTCGAGGTTTGAAGTAAAACCTCGAGTTTTGATCTCGCGAGAGAGCACACATGTTTTTCTCTCGATTTTGAAAACCGCCGCTCCGGAAAACCTCCAGTTTTGAGTTGGCGCAATTTCACAAAATTTTCATATTTAAATGAAAACTTGAGGTTTGACATGAAACCTCGAGTTTTGGCCAAGCGAGAGCTTTGGCATTTTACAACGTTTGAAAACCGCCGGTTTGAAACAAAACCTCTAGTTTTGATGCTTTGAACTTAAAATCGATTTCACGGTTAAAGTCCAAAACTCGAGGTTTGAGCAACAAACCTCGAGGTTTCATCGCCGATTCGAAATTCAAATTTGACGAATTTGGAAAACCTTCTTGTTTGATCTTAATACTTCTTAACATTATTCTCTAATGTTCCTAGCTATGTTTAACCACTTTGTTAGTGAGTTTTAGATGAATTAGAGAATGTTTATTGAAGGTTTAAAGCAAAAGTAAAAAGCGACGTCAACACATTAAATGCAAAACCCAGAAAGTGCATTCTTTTGGGTAATCCTTCTGCACACGTTTAAGAAAGAATTAAAGAATGATTTCCACATCCAGCAACTGCCATTCCAACGGATTAATCTTCAGGAAGTCAACTCTAAACTTCTACACAACTGGATTAAGTAGAGATTAGAGAGAGAAGAAGACCAAAGCTTAACCAGAACCTGTCTAATAAGGCAACAGTTATATTGAAGAATCAAATGGTCATTTAATGCTCTCTTGGTATAAATAGAGCAGCATTCAAGTTTTCTCAACAACTACAACTACTGAAAACGAAATACATTCAAGTCTCACATTTATTTCTTCAGTTTTCAACTGTATTGTATCTTTTGATACATTGTGCTTCAGTGATTATTTCTATCTACTCTTAGAGAAAGTTTTTGATTGTAAATCATTTATTGTAAAGAATCACAAGTCAGGGGACTTGGTGATTAGGTGCATTGATTACAACTTGTAAGGGGGAGTGAGTTCTAGTGAGAGAACTACTCTTGAGTACAGAGTGTGTAATCTTTTGTGATAGTGGAAAATCCCAGAGAGTCTGGGGACTGGATGTAGGTCAAGTGGTTGGATCGAACCAGTATAAATCTCTGTGTCTAGCTCTTCTCCTTTGCACTCTGTTCATCTCTATTTCCTTTGTCCAAAAATAGAGTACTATTCAAAAGTTTTAAAAATCCCCAATTCACCCCCTCTTGGTGATTTAGCTCCATTTACAAAAGATTGCCAGGGCCTCTAGTTCTGTGCCCCAGCAATGGTAGAAGATAAGCGTCTTCTTCACTCTTCGGTATTGGAAAGATAATTTGCTTCGACACAGTCTGGATGTTATGCATATTGAAAAGAATGTGTGCGACAATGTGTTGTACACGATTCTTAATGAACCAGGCAAGTCAAAAGATCATCTTCAAACGAGGAAAGATTTACGGGAGATGGGAGTTCGTGGAGATGTGTGGCCAGATGAGCATGACAGATTTCAACCAGGAAAGTTCATGCTGACAAATCGGAATAAGGAAATCTTCCTCACGACATTGAAGGCTATAAAAGTTCGGACGGGTATTCAAGGAACATTTCACGATGTGTTGACGTGCAAGCTCGTAAGATTGCTTGGCTTAAGAGCCATAACTCACATGTGCTTATGCAACAGTTACTTCCGCTGGCCATAAAAATATGTTGCCTCTCAATTTGTCAATCGTTTTGGTCGAGTTGTGTTCTTTCTTCTGGAAGTTGTGTTCCAAAGTTTTAATCGTGGAGGAGCTCGACCACTGGGAACAAAACTCATTCTTACGTTGTGTCATTTAGAGATGATCTTTCCTCCGTCATTTTTCATGGTTATGGTTCACCTAACAATACACTTTGTTCACGAAACCAAGCTTGCTGGTTCAGTTCACTACTGATGGATGTATCCTATTGAGAGGTACTCATTTAAAATTAATTACTTTACAATTACGTCCTAGTCACACATTTCAGCATTAATGTATCAACATTTTTCCTTCATTACTTTATAGGTTTCTTGAGAAACTGAAGTCTTACGTGAGGAATAAGGTGTGGCCTGAAGGTTCAATCGAGAAGGTTATATTGGGGATGAGGTCTTGTATTTTTGTTCGAGGTACTTTATGACATTGAGACATCATTCAACCGACCGCCTCGTGTAAATGATTGTCCTGAGCCAGAGCCATCAGCAACAGAGTTGTTAATCCCTCGTGTTGGTAAACCAGTTGGTGGAACTAAGAACTTCAAACTAACGACACTTGAGAAGTTTCAAGCACATAAACTGAAGGTGGAATATCACCTAGAGGAGGGTGAATAGGTTATCTCAAAAATCCGTTCAACGTACGATGGATAAACGATGAAAGCAATAAGAAAAGTAAAGAGAAATGACACAGAGGAATTATACTAGTTCGGTCTAACTCTTGACCTACGTCCAGTACCCAGACACTCTGGGATTTTCACTATCTCACAAATACAAATACACACTCTGTAACTCAGGATGATCCTTTCTCCTTAGGACTCACTCCCCCTTACAAGTTGTAATCATACACCCACACTCAAGATACCACTACCTTGAGATTTGAACGAATGTAAAACAAATGATAAAACTCTCTCACGGAAGCGGATGAATAATAATCACTGAAGCTCAATAGTATCTGAAGATATAAACAAAATAGAAATTGATGGCTTTGAATGTCTTGTCTGTGTATGCGTTGGTTCTTGTTGATGAGTTCAATCTTTTGAGTATTTATAGTAGTTGAAGATTGAAGTGTTAGTTATGATAAGTTTTGATGACGTCTTATATAGATGCCATTATCCAGAGCAAAAAGCTTGCATACTACATTTATCTTCTACTTTGCCATTATCAAAAAGGGGGAGAATGTTAGTTATGATTAGTTTTGATGATGTCTTATATAGATGCCATTATCCAAAGCAAAAAGCTTGCATACTACATTTATCTTCTACTTTGACTAATTTTTATATTTAATGTAGATATGAAGTTTAATACATTGAAGAATGATCAAGAATGGAGTTTGAAGAAAGTAGAACTTGTTAAATATAATGAAAATATCAATATTCAAGGTTCTGTGATCAAATAGAAGTTGGAACGGCTCAATTCGGAGTTAAAACAAGCAAGTTCAAGCTTCCGAATGAATACTGGTTCGTTGGAGGGCATTTATGTAGTTTCAGCGCTTTGAGTTTGAAGAAAGAAGAACTTGTTGAATATTATGAGAATATCCATATTCAAGTTCCTATGATCAAATAGAAGTTGGAACCGGGCGGAAGTTTGTTAGGGATGGCCCCCCCAAAAACAAATTATTTAAAATTATTTAATGGAACTTTTTATTTTTTAGTGAATAATACAACTTTGGCCCCCCAAAGTAAAATTAAATTTTGGCTCCCCAACTTCTTCCTTTTTTTCTTTTCACATTTTCCCCTCTTTTTATATCTTTGGGCTTATAATTCAATCTTTGTTCCATGTGGGGTCTTGTATGATTTATGTTAATCTTGTCATTTTTTTTTATATTTCATTCTAATTACCTGAAATTTTTAGCTTGTCGATTGCAATTTACTTTTGTGGTGTATCCCTTACTATGTTTTTACCCATTCTATACTACACTTGTAGATAAAGTTAATTGACTTGATTTCATGAATATGTTTTTTTTATTCTTTTCATTTTTAATGCATTTAAAACTTTCCTTTAAAAAAAATTTGGGGCGCCGCCTCCGAATCCCCCACCACTATTTGACCCCCCAAAATTTTCCTCCAAGTTCCGCCACCGGTTGGAATGGATCAATTTAGAGTTAAAATAAGCAAGTTCAAGCTTCCGAATGAATACTAGTTTGTTTTGGGGGTTTAATGCAATTTCAGCATTTTTTTTTTCTCACCTAAACAGTGCCTTGCTCGAGCATAAATATTTCCATGCTCGAGCAACATCGTTTCCAGGCCATTTTTGGCCCAAACAGTGTCTTGCTCGAGCAAAAACGAAGGCATGCTCGAGCAAACAAAATCTGATGCTCGAGCAAGGTTGTTCTTCAGCTTCCTCCTGTTCAGCTCTCGTTTACGGCGACCTTTGGTAATTCGACGATATCTCCCAAACCAGGAATCGATTGACATGAAACCAGTGGAATATGAAACTAGACTCCCAATGCGTCATTTTGATATAAAATATGATGTTTTGAAGTTGACAGTCTGATCTGGATTCTACAAAAACGCTGGATAAAGATCAACCTCCATTCATCTGATGTTAGTGGATGAAATACCACTAGTTTGGAGCTTATTCTTATTGAAATGGAAAGAATATTTGAAGAGCTTTTGTGAGATGGGATGATTTGCTAAATTTGGATTTATGCAGAAGACGTTATGCCGACTGAAAATTGCCTCTTGTACTGTCAACGTAATTGTTTCTTGAAAATCTGATTTTTGCACAAGAACATAATATATGGCAACCAGGAGTTTGAAATTCGAAGGCAGCCTACTTGAACAAAGAACAATTCATGTTGAGCTGAATTATTGCCTGGAGCCAAGAAGAAGCAGAGAAAATTAGGAAGTTTGCTTGAGCAAAGAATGTGGCCTTTGCCCGAACATCGCGTAACAAGCAAGAAAATGGCAAATTGGAAGAGCATGCTCGAGCAGAGAAAATGGCTTGCTCGAGCAGAAGAAAAATCTTACTCGAGCAACAGCGTGACCAGCAACATTTTCACTGAGTTGGGAAGTCATGCTTGAGCATAAAGGAAGGCTTGCTCGAGTAACATCAATCTGAATAAAGAAACTGTAACATCCCCTTAAATACTCCTTTTAAATGCTTACAAGAATATTCACTATTCACGTATACGGTACTATTCACTATTCACGTATACAGCACTATTTACTATTCACGTATACGGCACTATTTACTATTCACATATACGGTTACCATATTAGAGTAATCACAACAGAAAGCATGTATTAACGTATGGACGATGAGTAACTGATATAATGCATCCAGACTTAACAAGGATTATTTCAACTCCCGAAGGAATATACGCGTAATACACACTAAAATCCGGTAGTAGACAGGGTTTATTCCTTAGGAGATTATTAAGTCATACAGTCATCCATAGACTAGACAAATAACTAATAAACATACCAAACATATATATATATATATATAATCCACTTATTTAAATCCCCATCTCTAGGGTCTTCTTCCTCTACTGCAGCTGAATCGCCTTACTTCCTGATCCAGAACATCTTCTTGAATCTTTAGGTAATTCTGAGATTCAGTGATCAGATGAATCCCAGGGTAACGGTTAATCTCATATTCAAAGTGTAAATTATACATGACAAACATTTCATATATTGCAGAAATTTATAAACATTAAACAAGAAAACGCACCGCAATTAGTATACATAGCACAAAGCAAATGCAACATCACGGCGAAAGCACATACGAGTACTGGGTAAACAGGCATGCAACATTATTATATAAAAACAATAATCCACAGCCAATTAAATAAAACGCATGACTCAGACATACAAATCCGGCCACAAATCCACAATATATATGAACATATAAGGCATATATAAAATCACAAAGAATTGGAGATTACGTTACCAACCTCAACTTTGCAAATACTTGTAAAATTCCCAGGAAGAAACTCGATCTTCCTTCAGTATCCTAAAGTAAGATCATCATAAATATTAATTTCCTTTTAATTTTATAAGGTATTATTTTAAATACCATTTCCTCCTTACTTAGCACAATACTTATAGTTGACAGAATTTTCACTAACTTTGAAAATTCATAGTTAATTGCACAAAACTCCAAATGATGTGCTTCCAAAGCCTAAATGTCCTATGATATGTCTATTTTCACCGTAAAATATTCCTTTCAGCCGTAAAAATCCATATCATTCCCATTTTAAATGAATTACTTCACTGACCAGTTTGAACGTCCAGAACTTTAGGCCAGTTTGTAAAATTCGTAATTCATTGTACAGAGCTCTAAAATTACGTATAATATATCAAAAGAAATCACTGGATGTCTACTTCAAATCTGGAAAATTTCATAATTTCTAGATATCATTAATGTGATCAAAAATCTGTGTACAAGTCGACTGCCTTCCCAAAACATTAAAACTGGCAGTTTGGTAACTTGTACAATTTATTCCTTTTGATCCCAAAAATCATTTCCAACCTCATTCCCACTTCAATTTAGAAATTTGAGCAGTATATCCCTTTAGGATTTCATGCCTTTGAAAACTAAAGAAATAATGGTTAAGCCATATTTCAAATTATCTATAGCAAAACATGATAAGACAGATTAAAACCTTTACCTACTCGCCTTGATCCTTTTGACTTAAGCAACTTCTCCTTCCTTTTGCTTCTAAAAACTTTCAACCTTCACTCCCAAAATAAGTGTAAGAAAGTGGCTCTCACTCACGGTCACGACTCTATGTTTCTATTTCATGAAGACCACGATGATAAAGTAAGAAAGGCATGCAGTGTATATATTTATCCACAATCTCGTTTCTCACGTGAATCATCAATTACTCAACATCCTTCATTTTTAAAAAAATAAATGGAACACGTAGGTTGATTTCATGAATTGGAATGGAATACGTGTGTCAACCTGGTTAATTCTCAGAAGGAAGGATAATTGATTGAGGGTGTGTATGAATATTTTAATGCTATGTGTCTCGTTGTCCATTGCCTTGAAATCATTAAGAGGATAATATGTAGGCATATAAGTGGATAATTAAAAGATAAGCTATCAGCCAAAGGAGAAGGTAAGATTATTTCAATGTTAGTTAGAAAATGGGGAATGAATTGAAAATAAGTGTCTCCTTGCTTTGACTAAGAGAAATAAGAATGAATGATTAAAGGTTAACCATCCGGATGCAATATAAGAGAGATGACCATATGTTTGACAATAGAATGTGAAATGGAGAAAAGAATATAATAATGGAAATGTGAAATGAAGAAGAGTGAATACGTGTAAGCTATTGCTTTTGTCCATTATAGTGCTAGTTGAATAAAGGAAACAAGAGTAGTTAATTGTCTGCTACACAATAACAATATTTTAATAGGTAGAAAGGTTTACGTGGGAAGAGTGAATGAGAAAGGTTTACTGATAGGAAATGAGTCATGTTTCCACTACAATATTCAATAAAATATTTCCCCACAATAATAAAAGATGGATGTTACAGAAACAGCCGGTTGAAGAGTCTTGCTCGAGTAGAATCAAAGGCTTGCTCGAGCGAAGTAAAACGTGCCCGAGCAACATCGATCAACACTTCATTCTCTACCTGAAAGACGCTTGCCGAGCATGAAAATGTCATGCTCGAGCACCATGCTCAAGCGAAGAAAAAGGCTGCCCAAGCAAGCATGTGCTGAACCCATTTGTCTCTCTGTCTCAACGTTGCCCGAGCATAATATCTGGCATGCTCGAGCATCAGCGATGATTGAAGTATGTTTAAGTCTTGGTCTGGAGCATCTTGCTCGAGCAAAGTGAATGAGTTATTCGAGCATCAGTGATGGAAAGCAAACTTCTTCATAATTATCAGAAGCTTGCTCGAGCATGCTTAGATTGTTGCTCGAGCAAAGTTATCCCTATTTTTCAAATCACCGCTCTTTGAGAAACTTGAATCATCAAATAAGATTTCATTCCGTCTGATTATTACTTATTACGACTATCAAATGCTATTAACCAATTTGCTCATGAGTTTCAGATTATTTAGACATGAATTACTAGCAGATTTGAATAAAGCGAATTCGTGTGTCAGAAGCATTAAATGCAGCTACCTAAACCGATTAAAATATGGGAAACCAACTCTGATCGAAGTAAAGCAACTTCTAATATTCCGTCTGTGCAATAAATGCTATCTCTCAACGGTCAAGACAAATGGAATAAAGAATGTTTATAAAGAACGAAGTCAGCAACGATTAATCTTCAAGCTTCTCCAACGGTCGAATGCTCGCAACAGTCGAAACACAATAACCTATAAATTGTGAAGTCTTCAAACCGGAAGGAGTGACGACGATTGATGAACGAATCAATGAAGCCAACAAAATGATTTTACTACTTCACCGTTGATAGTTCACACTCTCTGTTTCTCAATATTCATATAGTTATAGTACATAGTGAGATGAATGATTATGTACTTCAGTGTTTAATTGTTTATCTACTCGTGAGGAGTTCATAAACATTTATTTCATTATCAGTTGAATCTTAAGGTTGAGGAACCTTAAGAGAGGGTGTATCAATTACAACTTGTAAGGGGGAGTGGAGTCTGAGAGTGAGAGGACCATCCTTCGTTTACAGAGTGTGTAATTGTATCCTTACAGTGTGTAAGGAGAGTATCTCGGTAAGAGATTGTAAAGGCTGCACAAGTGCCCGAATAAACTTGTGAGGCTGTAAGGGCTTTTCTCTTGTGCCCGGTTAAACAAGACGAGAGTGGATTAAAAATCTCAAGTGGAGCTTGGAGACTGGACGTAGGTCAAGGATTGGGCCGAACCAATATAAATCACATTTTCCATATTCTCTTCCCTTATCTCTTATATTTCCAGTATATGTTTATTCGAATATCTAACTGTTGATTTAAAAGACACGAAAAGATTTTCAAAGTTTCAAGTTTTTAATCTTCACCCAATTCACCCCCCTCTTGGGTTCAACCGGTTCTTCATGAAGAAATATCCATTGAGGCTCTTTAAAATGACCGTTAGAGATGAAACAGAAGGGACAGAATAATCATCGTCATTATTCCTGTAATTGTGATTATGACCGTTGAGACCCAGCAAAGGAAATGAAATATTCTGGCCCAGAACGTTGCAGAGGTATGTCTGTTGGTTGAGGTCCTTGAATAGGTAAGTTTAATAAATGTCGGATTGCTTTCGTCAACATCCTGTGTTGATCCTCATTCTAATAATCTGTAACTCATTAACAAATTGATTAAATTCAATTAAGAATAATAATGAGTAACGATTTGAAGAAACCAAATCATAATCAATTGATTTTGATTTTCCGGAGACGGTGATTTGATAATTAGAAAGATATGACTTGAGGAGCATGACTGGAGGCATATTAATTGACTGGAGGTAAGAATAAAGCACGTGAAGATTTTGCCTTGAGTCAGGAATATGATGCCTTGAGTTTTCATGACTAGAGGCAATATCTTTCTGACTAGAGGCAAATACGATATTAGTGTGAAAACAAGCAACAAGATAATTTGCCTAGAGTCAATTAATAGATGCCTAGAGTTAATATGACTAGAGGTAGATAATAAATGACTAGAGTCATAGTCTTTGATATAACTGGAAATAGTGACGACTTGACTGGAGGCAAGAACAAAGTGCCTTGAGTCAAGTTGCCTTGAGGAATAAATAAATGACTAGAGGCAATTCACGATAGTTTCAAAAGATGAAAGAAGAAATGTCTAGAGTCATATATTTATGCCTTGAGGCAATAAGTGAGTGACTAAAGGTATGTAATGATTTTTACAAGAATAACGAGATTGTCATTGATGCTGGAGGTAAAAATGAGAATACCCATGCCTTGAGGCACTTACTAATTGACTAGAGGCAAATGGAGAAGTTCAACAAAATTACAATTTTGCCATTAAAATGAATTTCAGCATAATTACGATTTTGCCATAATGAAGTGAATTTGGAGACATATGTGTGAAATCATCGGGAATGACTTGAGGCAACAACCTCAATGACTAGAGGCAAGAAGAGAAGTTCAGCATATTTACGGTTTTGCCATTAAGAGTAGATTTTCACCATAATTATGATTTTGCCATTTTCGAGTGGATTTTTCAAACATATGCCTGGAGGTAAAATATTGGATGACTAGAGGCAAACCACAAACTCTCAATTTTCATCTAAAATTAAGATACAATTACATTATAATTGTTATCATCAAAACATCAAAAACATGAGAACTAACATAAACATGTTTTGATTAATTGCACTAAAGTTGAATTGTACCTTCTGTAAGGATTGCACACAGATATATGTTATCTTATATATTTCCTTACATGTTATACTCATATTTCTTAGTCGTCTTCGCATGTTTAATTGCAAGGAATTCAGGAGTCACGTCGAGCGTCAGCTGATGATCCGTACACAGACATCATCCAAAATCGATAGAAAGGTGCACAGAGAATTCCCAGGTTGGTTTAGGAGGAGAATAATAAATGACCACAACCCGTACTCACCAGAATTTAGAGCTCTCGCACTCGGCCCCCTTGATCACGCCCAAAGATTTACGGCATACAATGTCAATGGTTTCAAGTTTTGCACAGTTTCACAAGATTAGGGATTGCTGACCCCAAACTTAGGTATATATGGCACGTTTGGGACGAGGAGTTATGCGAGCAGCAGTGACCGAAACATGCAGTTCGATGACGTCCCGTATTATGGAAAGTTGCTTGATGTGGTCAAGATAACTTACCAAGGCCTTTTCTTTGTGACGCTGTTCAAGTGTTTGTGGGCGAATACGACAACATCCCAAGGACTCACCACTGACGACTTAGGCATCACATCAGTGAATTTTTCCCGTCCTATTCACACTAGTCAGTCTAAAGATGACGAGCCATATATTCTTGCCTCAGAGGCACATCAGGTTTATTATGTCTCCGATAAGAGGCACATGGATTGGAATGTGGTGATTCACCTAAAGCCTCGAGACCTTTACGACATGGGCGATGGTGACAACATTGCCTATGAGAGTGAGCCATTCTAGCCCGCCATTTTCGAAAACTTCTTCCCAGACGGCAATGACAATTTACGTATAGTTTGGTACGTTTTTTAATATACGCTTTATGGAATAATAACATTTAACTAAAGTTTTTATTTGTGTTCAAACATATTCAACTCACACGTAACATTTTATACAATCTTTCTTTGTAGGGATGATGATGAAGATTGAGAGAAAAAAACTTATGCCTACGATGTAATCTTCTTATTATTTTTTTTCCAAAAAAAAAATACTTTATAGAGGTTTAAAACCGCTACAAACAACAACACTACAAATACGCATCAAGAATCCGCTACTAATTATAACCGCTACAAAAAGCGAACACTCAACCGATACAAACTTATGCACGATATCAAAATAAATACCCCCACCAAACCTCATTTAATATGCTTCAGTTTCCTTTTCAACGCACGTTTTCTCTCTCGTCTTCTCTCATATTTTTATGTTTTCTCAAAGAGGTTAAGTGTTTTAAAGGGGTAAGTATCGTTCAACTGGATCAAATCTAATGATTATCAAAATATTTTTTTTCTTCTACCCTTTTGATACTAACTTTTGTTATTTTACGGTTGTATTACGTCTATTTTTCAACTTTCTTTCTACTTTCACATACATTATTGAATCCACTTTCACACACATTTTTTTAGAATTAATTTTATTTTTATTAACTCATAATTAGTTGTTATTATACATATATATTCTCATTGTTTTAACCTAGATAATAACCTTATATAATCAAATATCATATTTTAATATCATTTATTTTCACTAAAAATATAAATTATTAATAATAAAATATTTACTTAATCACTATAATAATTTTTTTTTCAATTTCATATATTTGTGGCGGTCAATCAACCACTACAAATATGAACAAAGATACAAAACGCGCCAAAGCTACTTTCCTAAAAAATGACGGGAGTATTTTGTAGCAGTTTACAAATATAAAATAATGAAAAAATGGCAGCAAAAATTTTTTTCTCAAAATATGGCGAGAATTTATTTGTAGCGCTAATCACTACTACAAATATTCTAAAGAATTCGAACATTGGCGGCAAAATGTTTTCCCAAAATTTAGCGGGAAATTTGTAGCGCTTATCTCGCCCGCTACAAACTATATTCAAACATTTGGTGCTACTTTTTCATATAATTAGTAGCGGTTAGGGAACCGCTACAAATCTGCTCAAATTCAAATTTGTAGCAGTTTTATAACCGCGACTAATGTTCAAATAAGCAGTTACAGAATCCGCATATAGTGGCAATCATTGAAACCGCTATAGATACAGTAGCGATCAATGTTTATGGAGTAGCAGGTTTTTTAACCGCGACAAATTTGTTTGCCATGGTAGATTTTGTAGTGGTTTCTCTAACCGCGACAAATGTCCTTAGTAACGCCAAAAACCGCTACAAATATGTCATTTTAACCGTGACTAATGACCTTTTTTTGTAGTGTTCTATATTTTGGTTGGCAAGGTTATATTTTGATGATAGTATTTTAGTTAATTCAGTTAATTCCTTTCTATAGTTTGGTTTGTCGGCCCAATCTTTGAATAAGCTTATATTTTTGCTTGTTATGTTTTTCAGAATCTACTAAGATTTTTGTTTTCCTTAAAAAGGAAAGTTTAGGTGAGTTCACTGAGTTAGGTGTCAGAACATGTCTCTAAATTTAAACAGTCCATACAAACAAGCCACTCACTAATAATGTTTTCATATAGCCAACATGACTTATAAGCCAACTTCTTATCAAATAGACCTATTTTTGTTGGCTATTAATCAATAAGTGACTTGATCCTTATATTCAACCAAACTCCTCTGCTGCACATTTTTACAAACACCATACATGCATAATCTTTCAAACAAATTTATTAAGCTTATTAAACTGCAATTTTAGCTTATTTAAATTTATCCTCCTCATGCCCTACGCATAAGCCATAAAACGACATTACAAAATTATTGAAACTCAATATATATCCACGCACACAAGGCAGCCACATAGAAAAAGGGGGGAAAAGGGAAAATCCTTTCAAGGCCCATATTACCAAAAAAAATCCTGAAAAATGCCCCAAGATTCTAAAAATTCAAGAAAAGGCCCTAAGATTCTGAAAATTTCAAAATGCCCATCGAATTTACGTGAGTTGTTAACGAGGCCGATATAGTTGTTAATGTGTAGGTCATTAACAACTAAATCAGCCCCATTAATAACTATTTTTTAACAACTAAATCAGCCTTGTTAACCCCGTTAACAACTATATCAGACCCGTTAACAACTTACGTAGATTCTGATGTGCCTTTTTCTAGAATTTTCAGAATCTTGAGGCATTTTTTGGGATTTTCAAAATCTTGAGACCTTTTTTAGGATTTTTTTTCTATAAAAAGGGCGCTGAAAAGGATTTTCCCAAAAAAAAAAAAGTCTCCAAAACATACCCCACACACAAGAGCCTTTATCGATGCACGAATCAAGAAAATGATGACTTCCACAATCACAAACAAAGAACAAATAACAACGAAATTAGGGGAAGAAGAAGGAGTTCTAGCACACCCACACCACAATGATGGAGAGAAAAATCAGGGGCTTGTGCAAGGAAGAAGAGGTAGTCCACAACTTCCAGAAATTGTTTTCCTTTTTGCCATGGGAGCGCTGATGATGAATGAGGGAGAGGAGAGAGAGCAATGACGAAATGTGGAGAGGAGGACAGTAGCGACCCTTGGCCTACCGGTAAAAGCAATGGGGATAGAAGTGAGCGATGAGAGGAATGACGATGTAAAGAGGGAGCACAATCTTCACGAATCTTCGTTTTCTGCTTTATCTCGCTCAAGTCGGTTATTAAAAAAAAAACTTCTGACCTTTAAAAACCCCAAAATGTCACATGAAAAAATAAAATGACAAAGATGATTAGGTGGGTATTCTGGTTTTGAATGTTTAGATGAAATGACTAAACTGCCCTTGAGAAGCATTTTTTTAAAAAACAAAATAAAAAGAGAGTACACGCAGGCTCTTCACAACTCCTACTCTCCATCGTGCTCTAACTCCCTCCCCACCGTCGTGCGCTAACTCCCTCCCCACTAACAATGGCTGGGATCTGAAGAAAATGCCTACACAGTCAGCTCTAATAGAGTAAGACTGAGTGTATTCAGCATTCTGAGCATTTTGAAGATTGAGGTGCCATTGTTGAAGATTGCAAGAATGAATTTGTATTTGCGCTAGTGTCGTAAATTGTCAATAATGTTGCAATTTCACAGTGGTGGTTGGGTTAGTGTGAGCAACGATTCTATTGCCAATGACTTCTTCTATCGGCGACTTGCCAAACTCAGCGATGTGATTGTTTTTGTTGTTGAAATTTGTTGTGGACTTATCTAATTAAACATTCCAGGTTGTGGTAATTGTTGTTGTCTTAGTATTGGGTGCTTTAATTTTTTACTTTGGACACCGTCACTTCAAAATATAGATTGACCGATGGTTAGGGGTTCAATTCCTTCATAGTTCTACCGCTTACTTGATCGGGGGATCTTAAAGTTGGAGAGGAGGTATTAATTGTGTTTTAGTGTTTGCACTTACAAGTGGAAGAGCGGTGATGGTTGTAAGTTGAATTTAAAGGACAAAAAAGTCATGGGAATTTCGGTTTGATGTCAACCCTAAGATTGTTGAGGTGCAAGCCGAATTGCATGGTCCGAAACTCAATATGGTCGAACAGAAATTCATGACAATGAATCGGGGAGAACATGGTTCACTAGGTTTTGAGGTTAAAGCCCATCCGCCATGGGCATGAGGTGGTATTAGAGTGAAGAAAGTGTATGTGTAGGAAAAGAAAAGGAGCACTGGGTGTGAATTTCATGAGTTTAGTTCTTGTTTTTGTTATAATCATCTTTCAAGAAGGGGTAGTTAGAGGAGTGATGCGACTAGGTGGAAACTATGAAGGAAATAGATGATGTCAGATCAAAGAGCAGTGGCAGTGGATGCAGCATGTGCTTGGGGGAGAGGCCGCCGGTAGTGAGGCAAAAAGGATTCATGTGATCTGTCGACGAAGGGGAGCGAGAGAGAAGTGGGAGAGAAAACAGAGGGAATAAAAGAAAGGGCAGGTTTGGCTTTTACCCCAAACATTCAAAATCAGATTCCTACGTAAACGCCACTCGATATTTTCCTTATTCAATTACATGTTAGGGTTTTTAGAGTTTAGGAGGTATTTTATTGTCATTTTCCCAATAAAAATCCTATGCTATTAATTTATTTGTTTTACTATCATTATTATCTTCTTTTTTTTTGGTTTTTTTAATTGGGCTTTTATAAAAATACTTAAGGATCTTGGATACACAACAAAAATATTTTAAAAATGTTGGTTCTCTAAAAGATTTTGATGATTGCCAACAATTGTGAACAAAGAATGAGGATTTGCTCTCAGAAGTTGGAAAACCCTGAGTGAGAGCAAACCTCGAGGTTTTCCCGAAACCTCAAGGTTTGGCATTACAAAGGAAGCATCGAGGTTCTATGTTTAAACTTGCAAAACTTGGGTTTCACAAAAATATGTGAAACCTCGAGGTTTATTAAGAAACCTCGAGGTTTTGGACTTCCATAGAAAACTCGGTTTCACACCAAGTTGTGAAACCTCAAGGTTTACATCAAAACCTCGAGGTTATGCCTTGGCGCTAAACTGAAAATTTGAAATTAAATGTAAAACCTCGAGTATTGACAAACCTCCGGGTTTCGGCTTCCGAGAGCTCATGGTTTTTAGTGTGTTTGAAAACCTCGAGGTTTCCATAGAAACCTCCGTGTTTTGTGTTTTAGATCAAAACAAAGAACTTTGTCATTTGGGCAAAACCTCGAGTATTGTTACAAACCTCGAGGTTTATGAGTTCCGAGAGAGCAAATGATCTTTCACTCATTCTAAAATCTCAAGGTTCTTTGAGAAACCTCCGTGTTTGCTTTCATCATGTCTCTGCTGGGTTTCACACACGATGTGAGACCTCGAGGTTTCTGATAAAACCTCGAGGTTTGGAGTAAGCCCGAGAAAACTTTGTGATTGCATCATGAGAAACCTCCAGGTTTTATGATAAACCTCCAGGTTTGAGGTTTTGCTCTTAAATCATTTTCAACCTTAAATGACCAAACCTCGAGGTTTGTGAACAAACCTCCAGGTTTCGGACGCGTTACTGAAAATCGAATGTAACGATTTTGCTATGTCTTCGTGTTTGATCTCAATGCTTTCCATGATTAATCTCTATTGGTACTAGATATGTTTAACCATCTTTTTAGTGAGTTTCGATGATTAAGGAAGGTTTATTGAAGGTTTAAAGCAAAAGCAAAAGTGATGTCAGAACATTAAATGCTCAACCTAGAAACTTGCATCCTTTTGGTTAATCCATCTGCACACGGTTGCAAAGCATTAAAGAATGATTTCTACATCTAGTAACATCTTCTCCAACGGATTGATTTGCAGAGAGTCAACTCTGACCATCCAGCCAGCTGGATTAAGTGAGTTTTAGAGAAAGAAGACCTAAGCAACTCACAACTTCTGCAGATCATCTTTGACGGTCTTATTATCAATGCAACGGTCTATTAATGCTATCTAGCTATAAATAGAGTTGCATGCATTTCTTCTCAACAACTACTACATCTGAAAAGGAACAAGCATTCAAGTTCTTCAACTACCTTTCTGTTTTCACTTGTATTTTGTCTTTTGACATTATAAGCTTCAGTGTTTATTATTATCCACTCTTAGAGAGAGCTTTTATCCGTAATTCATTTATTGAAAAGAATCACAAGTCAATGGGACTTGGTGATTTGGGAGTTCATTGATTACAACTTGTAAGGGGGAGTGAGTTCTAGAGAGAACTATCTCTTTAAGTACGAGTGTGTAATCTTTGTGATAGTGAAAATCCCGAGAGTCCGGGACCGGATGTAGGTCAAGTTGTTAAGACCGAACCAAGATAAATCTCTCGTGTTCAGCTATTCTTCCCTTTACTCGTTCATCTCTCGTTTTTGTTGTCTAAAAATAGAGCAGTTTTCAAAAGTTTTTAAAATACTCAATTCACCCCCTCTTGGGTATATAGCTCCACTTTCAAAAACGCATGTAAAGAAATATTTTAGGGTGTTTAATATGCCTTAACCCCTTCTTTTTATTTTTTCATCATTCAATTCAAGGGATTTCAATTATCAATGGTTAATTTATGTTTATCAAAGGTAAAAAATTATTTTATTTTGAAATAAAAAGTTTTTATTTTTTCTTTTTTTTTCAATAAAAGGGCACGGATCCGAAGTGGTGAGGATTATAACACTTTAATTGTTGAATGACTTGATATGAACCACCCACCTACGGTAGGGATATTATTGAGGTCACTATGAAAGCTTTGCATAGGGATTTGTAAGTGTTGCTTAAACCCGGCAAGCTCTCTCTTGAAACTCATGTTTGAAGTAGCTCCGATGGATGATCCCGGCGTTCGAAAAACACCACCAGATAGGGAAGCAGAGGAGTGTGCTGCTGCTGGTAGGGTAAAAAAGTCAAAAAAAGAAGTTAAGGAAGACTCTATTATGTCAGATAAAATGGTGGATGCTGATGAGCATGAAGTACAAGAAGCCTTTCACGCCAATAAGACATCCTCAAACGGCCAATCCCAAATCCTGTCATACAAAGACTCACTTTTGGGGTTTAAAGGAACAGATTACAATGGAGTAGCTTATGGTAGCTCAAGTATGGATGAAGATCCATTGATCTTGGATCTTTTAGATCAGGAATGGAAGCTTCCAGAGCCTTCAGAGGAGTTAAAGAAGCTAATGGAGATATACCCTGTTTTACCGATCACCCAGGACGAATATAACAGATGGGCTCAACCATGGAATAATACTCTTATAATAACGGTGTTGGGAGCAAGATTCAATCTTTTCAGATTGAAGAACCACCTTGCGCGCATATGGCAGATCAATAGCTTTAGTCTAATTGACCTCCCTAATAATTACTATGTGGTGAGGTTTAAAGACAAGGAAAACTGGGGGAACACTACAAGAAGGTTTTGTTTGACGGGCCATGGACAATAGCAAGACACACCATAATAGTGCAACGGTGGTCGGCACAATTTGATCCCTTCAATAACCCTTTGGGAAAGGTGGCAACCTGGGTGAGAATACCAAATATACCATTGCTTTGTTACACAAAATAATGTATGTGGAGGTTAGGAGATATGATTGGGAAAACTCTTCAGGTGGACATGCATACTATTGCAAATATAGAAGATAATGAGGTAGAGGTTGGAAGAGGGAGATATGCGCGAATTTGCGTGGAGCTTGATCTTCAAAAAAAATTAGTCCCGCAAATTATATCAGCTTCAGCTCTCTTCAATATTGAGTATGAGGGACTTGGACTTATATGCTTTGCGTGTGGTTGGTACAGTCACCGGAAAGAACAGTGCCCATGGTCTGTGTCATCGGAAAAAATTCAAGAGCATCTCGCTTCACAGTCCATGCTAAGTCAAGCACCGTCGGTGTCAACATTATCACCGGAAAAGTCTCTTCCGGCCAAGGAAGAACAGTTTGGGCCATGGATATTTGTTCAAAAACCAGCAAGGTCGAGACTTCCAAGGAGAGAGGGTAATGTGACAAGTTTGAAAGGAAAAAAATGTTTCGATGAAGTAGGGCAAAAAATTGATGGCGTAAGGGAGTTATCACGATTTTCCGTGTTGTATTCTCGTGAAGAAGAGGGAGACGTGTTTCCCAAAGAAAATTTGCAAGATTTGGTTGGGGGAGAAGAGGTCACAAAGTGTTTCAAAGCGGCGACATGACGGATGAAAGGAAAAAGCAAAGAGGTAGAGTCTTAAAGGAAACATTAAATAATAAAGGGGGACCCACAAAAATGAAATGGGCTGAAATAAATAGAAAAGGCAATCCGAAGCAAGTTGATCGCTTGAGATACGACATTAAGCACAAAGAAAGGAATGGAGAAAAATATATGGGACCAAGTCTTGAAAGTCAAAAGGTTTCTAAAGGAAAAGGTGTTGTGGGCCGAAGGAAGCATATTGTGGTGCAAGGTTGTATAGAAAAAGGGGAGTCTAGCAATCAGATGGACAAAGACATGGAAAGAGACGAGACAAACAAATTGGAGAAAATGGAACAAGGTGGCTTACAAGGAAGAAATAATAATGAAGAAGCCTTGGTGAGACAAGAAAATCACGCCGAACAAGAGGAGGGCATAAACCAATTGCAACCTATCATGGAAAATTATAGAGGAAAGCAAGACAACTTGGAAGTGGCAATTATTGGTAGTAACCAGAAGGAAAAACTGCCCGATCGTAAGTTGTCTTTTATTTTTCCTTTTAATATTTTCTATCATGAATATAGCGGCTTGGAATTGTCGGGGGCAGGTGGTAGTTCATTCCCTCGAGTTTTGAGAGATATAGTTAATAAATATGGAATTAAAGTTATGGTTATTCTAGAACCCCGCATTAGTGGTGTTAGAGCAGATAAAGTTGTAAAAAAATTAGGCTTTACAAATTGGTTACGGGTAGAAGCAACTGGGTATGCAGGGGGCATATGGGTGTTGTGGAATAGTAATGAGACTTCAGTGGATTATGTCTTCTCAAACACCCAAGTTATCCATTGTAAGATCACAAGTAGAAAATCAAATGAAATTACTCTTGTTACTTTTGTGTATGGGGATACTAATGTGGCAAGAAGGAGGGAAATGTGGGATTCGCTTCACCAATAGCGAGTCTGTGACAATGCCTTGGATGGTCTTAGGAGATTTTAATGCTTTCCTCCAACAATCCGATAAGAGTGGGGCGCTACTCCTCAAATAGTGTGATGGTTCCTTTTCGAGATTGTATAAACCAATGCAATTTATTAGAGGTGCCCATGTGGTAGGAGACAGATTCACTTGGGAGAGAGGGTATTAAAGAAAGGATTGATTGGGTCTTTTGTAATTTGGATTGGGAAATATCACACCCTCGTGCAAGGGCATACCACTATTTAAGTTTTAAATCGGACCATAGAGTAGTGGTTGTTTCGTATAATCCTTCGATTACGCTTGACGGGGAGGAAAATGTTTCAAATACCAAGCGGCATGGTGTTTGGAAGATGATTTCTCAAATTTGGTCAAATCATCATGGATAGGGAAGGATTGGACTCAAGGTACAAGAACTTTTAGGGAGATAGTGACGAATGGAATACAAAGGTGGTAGGGAATTTGGGGAAAAAGAAGAAGGAATTGATAAAGAGGATTGAGGGCATTGATCGAGCAAGACAAAATAATAGACAAAATGGGCTGTTCAAATTAGAGAAAAACTATGGAAAGCCTATCATAAGATAACTTCTCGGAAGAGCTTATATGGTACCAAAGGTCTCGGTACAAGTGGCTGAAATGGGGAGATAAAAATACAAGTTTTTTCCATGCCACTACGCTTCTTAAGAGGAAAAGAAATAGGATTGAAGCACTTGGGATGAGGATGGAGTGTGGGTTTCGATCGATTAGACTTAGAAGGATGGCACTAGATTATTTCAAAGACCTATATTCATCGAAGGTAATAGGGTACAGTCCCAAGTCGGCCACAAAATTTCCCACCACTGGATGAGTATCATTTGGAGATGTTACAAAAAGAAGTATCCCCCATTGAAATAAAAAATGCAGCTTTTCATATGGGTGCATTTAAAGCTCCGGGGCCGATGGATTGCAACCCCATTTCTTTCAAACTCGGGGGATTCTCAGTAGGACAAAAAGTTTGTGAACTGGTTTCAATCATGTTTTCGGACCCGAAGGCTTAAGTGAGATCAACAAGACAAATATTGTGTTGATACCTAAAGTTGATCATCCTCAATCTCTGAGAGATTTTCACCCCATCTCTCTTTGTAATGTAAGTTTTAAAATTGTGAGTAAAGTGATTGCAAATCGATTGAAGAATGTTATGGGATACCTGGTGACAGAAAACCAATGTAGTTTTATTAGTGGAAGGCAGGGCCTTGATAACATAATCATTGCCCAAGAAGCAATCCACACAATGCGTACTAAAAAGGGCCAAAAAGGTTTTGTTGCGGTTAAGGTTGATATGGAAAAAGCATATGACAGACTTGATTGGAAATTCCTTGAATGCACACTTGGTAGTCTGGGCTTAGCAGAGGGTTTCATTAATCTGGTTATGAAATGTGTAAACTCAATTTCAATGAGAATTTTATGGAATGGACAAGAATTAGAGGAATTCCAACCTACTAGAGGGGTTCGTCAGGGGGATCCACTAAGTCCATACCTATTTATCCTATGCATGGAAAGACTGCACGCGAGATCATACAAGATGAAGTGGAAAATGGAAGATGGAAGCCTCTGAAGATTAGTACAAGTGGACCAAAGATTTCCCATTTATTCTTTGCTGATGATCTAATTTTATTCGGCGAAGCTTCCTCACAGCAGATGCTGGAAATGAAGAATATAATGCAGTTCTTTTGCCAGGTCTCCGGACATAAAATAAACCTCAGCAAATCAAAGGTTTTTGTTTCTCAGAATGTCCACTTCAACCGGGCATATGAACTCAGCCGGATTCGGGAATTGGCCTTACATCCGACTGGGAAATATCTTGGTGTTCCCATCCTACATAAGAGAGCAACTAAATTGACATTTGCGCCTTAATTCGTAAAAGTTGGTCAAAAGCTTGCAAATTGGAAAGGAAGTTTTCTAAGCATGGCAGGGAAAACCGCCTCATTAAATCTGTGTTATTTGCCATTCCATATTATCAGATGCAATCAATACTCATACCTAAAGGGGTTTTCCTTAATCTAGAAAGGATGAGTAGGGACTTCTTTTGGAATCATAATAGAGATTCAAAAAAGATGCATCTTATATCTTGGGATGTAATAAAGAGGAATAAATCTGAAGGTGGGTTAGGAATCAAAGACCCGCAATGTCAAAATAAAGCTTTTATTATGAAGCTCACGGGATTATTACCAAGCCGATGCGCTATGGGTGAAATGTTTGCGTAGCAAGTATAGATGTGGTGAGAGTCGAAGCCCAAAGTGAACAAGAAAAGAAACCAATCTGCGATGCGAATGGTATAACAACAGTATGGGAGGAATTCTGTAAGGGGATTGGAAAAAAACTAAGAAGTGGGTTATCTACAAAGGCGTGGGAGGATCATTGGACACCATTGGACAAGCCTTTAAAATATTATGTGGATAAGAACTTGCACTTGATGGATCTAGAGGCTGTGGCAAAGGATTTTGTAAAACCAAATGGACAATGGGATAAGGACAAATGGAGAACATTTCTTCCAAATAGGATAGTAGAAGAAATTTTGAAGGTTGTTCCACCTAATGGCTTGGGTGAGGATGTTTTCTATTGGCGTAAGGCTTCGATGGGAACTTCACCGTTAAATCAAAGATACACTATGATCTACCACCAAGGAGCATACACCCGATCCTATCCGGGCGTATATGGCGTTGGGAGATTCCCGAGAGGGCAAAATTCTTCATGTTGGCAAGTGTTTCATGAAAGACTTCCCACTAATATACTCTGAGCAAAATATAATTCCCATGTGCAAAACACTTGTCCTTTTGAGTGTGATAGGAAAGAAACCATCATCCATATACTGAGAGACTGTGAGATTGCCAAGAGTGTGTGGTTTAATTAAACTAACCCATTATATTATTCTATATTTTTCTTTGGCTCTTTGCAAGATTGGTTGAAATGAAACTCAAAAAACAATCCATCTGGTAGGCTTACTGCTAGATGGCCTTGGAACAGAACATTTGGTGTTGTGTGTTGGCTTCTCTGGAAGAATAGGTGTACGAAAGTGTTTGAAGGCACAGGAGATCAGCCAAGAGCGATTACACAAAGATGCATATTCCACTTAATGGAAGGAGTGGCGCACGGCCGTTTCCAACATCTAATTATGCAGATACCGCATGACGGAAGCGTGCGAGATGGCGTCTCCGGATCCAGGTTATGTACGGGTGGATGTGGATGGATCATACAGAGCAAAGGACGGCAACTTGTGGAGGAGTGATCGAGATCACCAGGGAAACTGGATATGTGGGTTTCAACAAAAGTTAGGACATACTATGTCAACTGCTGCAGAAATCCATGCTATCTACAGGGGCCTTATACTATGCAAACAATTGGGTTTCAAAAAGATCATGCTCCATACTGATTCATTGGATGCTATTCAGTTGCTCTTACTTGATCGTAAGGTCATCCTATGAGAGATGAAATACTGGAGGCAAGATCCCTTATCCTTTCACACGAGGATCTACAGATTATTCATACTTATAGGGAAGCATTAAGATGTGCTGATTACTTAGCACGGTCAGCTCAAGAGATGAATCATAACTTTGTAATTATTTCATCACAACCTATTGAATGTGTGGACTTAGTAAATCGGAGCGTGGCGGAATGTTAGGTCGGGGATGTAGTCTAGTCTTAGACTTTTGTTATCCTCAAGCATTTGGCTTGCCAATGTATTATTAAAAAAAAGATAAACATTAGACAAATATTAGTTGCAATTGATTGTTTTATGAAAGCTTCACATAATAATATGATATTGATTGAACGGACATAATTTAAAAATTATGAATGATGATGAAAAAAGAATAATAAGATAAACTCAACCTATCTTGATAAGGGTGGTTAAATTCTTGCTACCTATTTTGTGGAAATGAGTTGATATCCACCGAGGCGGAGCCGAAATTGTAGTTAAGGGGGCGAATTTTGTAGAATAGAACCCAAATGTTTGTGAAATTACATTTCAGCCCTACAAACATTTCAATATTTCTATTTTAGTCCCTTCACTATAGAAATAATAGGGACTAAAATGAAAACTGTAGAACTTGTATCAGGCCAAAATATAATTCTATAAAAGTCTGGGTCATTAGCTGAAATTTTAGGGGGGCGGGGGCCACCCCTAACACCCCCTGCCTCCGCCCCTGATATCCACTATCCAAGATATTATTAAAAAAAATAAAATAGTTGACTGACTTGCCTCTTTTGACCAACTAGAGTGTGTGCGAGAGGAGTCTGGTTTCTCTGTTAGTTCTCAATATGTTTTGATGATTAACAACAAACGTAAAACATGTTTTGAAGTTTGCAAAGTTGTTTAAAAACATTCGATATTTGCAAACCGCAGTTTGCATTTGCAAACTCGAGTATTGGACAGCCAATATCGCAGCTTTGCTTGGCAAAACTCGAGTAAAGGCCATCCAAAAAGAAACCAAGTTTTCAGCCAAAGTCGATACTGCAGTTTGCATTTGCAAACTCGAGTATTGGACAGCCAATACTGCAGTTTGCTTGGCGAAACTCGAGTAAAGGCCATCCAAAAAGCAACCAAGTTTCCAGCTAAAGTCGATACTGCAGTTTACATAGGCAAACTCGAGTATTGAATAGTCAATACCGCAGTTGCATAGGTAAACTCGAGTATCGAACTTCTTGTGAATTAAAGGATTTTTCAAACTTAGTCAATACCGTAGTTTGCATAGCCAAACTCGAGTATTGAACTTCCAGAGAGCAAAGGATTTTTCAAGTTAAATCAATACTGCAGTTTGCATAGCCAAACTCGAGTATTGAATAGTCAATACTGCAGTTTGCGTTGCCAAACTCGAGTATTGAACTTCCAGAGAGCAAAAGGATTTTTCACGTTAAGTCAATACTGCAGTTTGCGTTGACAAACTCGAGTATTGGACTTCCAGAGAGCAAATGAATTTTTCAAGATAAACCAATACTCGCAGCTTGCATAGCCAAACTTGAGTATTGAATAGTCAATACTTTGCGGTTGCGTTGCCAAACTCGAGTATTGGACTTCCAGAGAGCAAATGGATTTTTCAAGTTAAACCAATACTCGCAGCTTGCATAGGCAAACTCGAGTATAGGTTTTGTCTTTCAAATACAAGACACGATGGTTTGCCTCGAAAGGTGCAAACTCGAGTATCCAATTGGATATCTTGCAGTTTGGACACTTGTGAACAGTGCCATACTCGAGTTTACATAAACATACTTAGCTTACAACGGTGGAAACCAATTTTTGAATTATACGAATTTGTAAATCATTCTTGTTTGTTCCAATTGCTTTCATGAATCATTCACCTATGATCCCAACTATGTTTAACAAGTTTGTTGAGTGAATTTCTTAGCACGATGAAGATTATTGAAGGTCAAAGCCATAAAGCAAAAGTGTACGGGCATTTAATGCACTTCTACAAATCAACCTTCTTCCGGATAATCCATCCGAGCACGCATTCTCAACGGTCAAGAATGCTTTCTTCATCAAGTAAACTCTTCTCCAACGGCAAATCCTCGAGTTCCACATCGACCATATTAGCACCTGGATTAGTTGGAGTTTAGAGAGAGAAGATGACCGACTTAATGCTAATCACCTACAACGGTTGGATTCATCATTCAACGGTCATTTAATGTTCTCTACCTATAAATAGAGTTCATTAACTTCTTCTCAAGCCGATACACCTACCGAGAGCGAAAATTTACTAAGTGTCATTTATTGTGTTCAAATTTTCACTTGTATTGTATCAATCGATACTTGTACTTCGTGTTCATTTTATTTGCTCGTGAGAGAGTTCTATCTCGTAAATCATTTATTGATTGAGATAACCACAAGTCGGGGACTTGGTGGTTGGGTGTATTGATTACAACTTGTAAGGGGGAGTGAGTTCTAGAGAGAGAACTACTCTTGAGTACGAGTTTGTAATCGGTTTGTGAGTTTAGTGGATTGAAAATCCCAAGTGTGGCTTGGGACTGGATGTAGGTCAAGGATAAGACCGAACCAGGATAACTTCTCTTGTGCAAGCTTTTCTTCCCTTCCTCCTTCGCTATCATCTCGTTTTTACTTGGTCAAAACAAAAACAGCACTTTCAGAAAAGTTTTTAAAATACCCAATTCACCCCCCTTCGGGGGTATATAGCTCCATTTACATTCTCTACACGGCGCTAGGGGGAGCATTCAATTTTTCGGTTCGGTGTTTGGTTAAAACCAAAAAAACCGAAAACCGAAATACAGGCATTTTTCAACACCGAACCGAAATCGAGGTGTCTTAAAAACCGAAACCAAAAAACCGAAATATTTCGAATAATTAACCGAAATATTTCGGTTTTGGGCCTATTGTGGGGTTTTTTTTTCAGGTAAATTCATTTTTTTACTTTTTTTTTTTTAACGATTCATACAATATTGAGTGCAACCCGTATAAATTTGTCCCAAATTCAATGGAAGAACAATTAAACTATGCCTACAAATCTACATGATATGATAAGAAAAAGAAGAAAGTTAGCTGGTTTGTGTTAAACTGCTGCTACAATTTTGACCCAAAAAAACATGCAGCTACATACAGTACATATGTAAAAAAATTATAACTTCATCACAAACTCAAAAACAACTCCAACAACTCATCAATCACAGATTCATAGGGAAGAGGCAGATCGGATGTCTTCTCCACCAGATCAGTCTTCTACAGCAACTCATCTCTTTGCCAGATATGTCTTCTCCACCAACTCGTCTCTTTACCAGATCTGTCTTCTCCAGCAACTCATCTCTTTACCAGATCTGTCTTCTCCAGTAACTCACCTCTTTATCAGATCTCTTTGTCGGAGGCATGTGGGAGTTGCCGAGAGGAGAGGACTACCTCTGCTGGGGGTCGACTGGTCGTTGCCGAGAGAAGAGGAGTAGGAGGACTGGTGTAATGTGTAAGGAGGAAGGGAAGAAGAACATAAGCAAATGGAGGGAGGGAAGAAGACGAATGAGTTGGAGTTGGAGAGAAAATCAGATGAGAGAGAGAAAGGAGGAAGAAGACGACGGAAGGATAAAGGAATTGGGAGTTAGGTTGGGATTAGGTTAGATTTGGAAGTAAGTATTTGGATTGGACACTTGGACTTGGACCTAAAGCATAATTAAATGGGCTAGCTTCCGAGAGAAAAAGAAATAGGCCCGCAACTCTTTTGACCCACCATTCAAACAAGGGCATACATATTAAAAAAAAAAAAAAATGAAACAAGGCTGATAATTTCGGTTATTCGATTTTAACCGAAATTTTTTTACAAAAACCTCACCGAAACCGAAAAACCGAAATATGAAAAATTAAAAACCGAACAAAAACCGAAAAACCGAAACCGAATAGGCTTCGGTTCGGTCCGGGTTTTCGGTTTTTCGGTTTTTTGCTCAAGATTTGGACGGTCCGGATGTGACCGTGAGAGATGAGGAGAGGGGAGAGTCAAGGCGAAAAATCCTCTTCCGTGCGAGAGTGGGTATTACTAGGAGCTGCATGAGAATCTTTTGTTTTGTTTTGTTTTCCTCTTTTTTTTTTCCACAATTGTTTGCGATTTGAATTGTTGAAATCCAACCTAAATCATCCAAAATTTAAGGATTTTAATTTTAATTTTTTTCTCAATTTTATTTTTCCCAACTTTTATTGACAATTGATTGATAATTTTACTTATTTTTGTTGATGGTTCAAATTAAATTTTTAGTGCGTAGTATTTTAATTTAATAATATTAGGAAAAAGAAAATCGAGAGTTGTTTTCAATCACATATAAATGATTAAATTATAAAATATGCATTTGAGATAAAATCAATGGAGATAAATTTAAACATAAAAACTGAATAATTAATTAATAACAAGTACAAGTTGATGAACAAAAAAAACACATTTTGAATGAATTAAAGGGAACGATTATTACTATTACTTTTGTTTTAAACCTGAGATGGGATCATTTAAAACCATATGAATTTATGGGGAAATGAAAAATTAAAGGATTATACGTGTATTTCACCTGTTTGTTTTAATTCATCTTTATTTCATCCTATATTCATTATTTGTACATTTACAAAATATAATTTAAAATAATAAAAATGAAAAGCCGAGAAAATCCAATAATGAATGTGAAGACTAAAATGAGTAATTGAGTTTATAATAATTCAAAATCTTTTATTTCTGGGAGAAAATTATTAAAAGATAGCTAGGTTGGAAATATCAATTTACACGGTTGGGAATATCAATTTACACAGTTGTAAATGCTAGTGTCTCAATATTTTAATTGTAAATATTCATGATTTACAATCGCGTCATCGCGTCTTATATTTTTTGACAATGATTTCTATACTTGCAGTTGTTGAATAATAGATTTTTAAATTATTTTTGTTATGAATATTCCAATATTGGTGTGAATGTCCACAACCTTCTCAAGAAGAGTCTTTTGGAGTTTCTAAAGCCATGTAACCTATGACATGAATGGCATGAGAGTTTTCTATTACTAATGTAAATAACTTACAAAACCTCATAATATATCATTATGTAGATTTATTCTTTTGTAACTCTTGTAATGGATTCATTGCCTATATATAGTAGGCATGTACCAAAGGTTGGAAGAGAACAATAAAAAGAAGAAGCACTCTCACTTTGCTCTCCATTTCTCTCTTGCATTTCTTTATCTCCTTCATCTTAATCTCTCCTGTTATTTTACTTAGTTTCATAACACGTTATCAGCACGATTGCTATAACGAAGGTATAATTTCTTTAACGATTTCATTTACTTTCTCTAATGATTTTATTATATGTTTATTTGTATATCTGGGATAATCTAAACCACTATATGGAATTAAAAATACTCTTTTACCGATTGTTTTTATACATTGGGTTCGATGGTTAAGATTTGAGATTATTTACTATTTTATATAGTAATTTTACTATTTATCATTATTCATCCATCAATTTTATTCATGCACAGTAATTGCATAGTAATTTATGATTGTTTTACTATTTATATTATTGTTACTAACATAACATTTAAATTAAGCATTTTACTTTTGTTACTAACATAACATTTATATTATTGTTACTAACATAACATTTAAATTAAGCATTTACTTTTATGTTACTAACATAACATTTATATTATTGTTACTAACATAACATTTAAATTAAGCATTTTACTTTTATTGTTGCTAAGATAACATTTTACCTTTATTATTATGTTATTGTTGCTAACATAACATTTTACTTTTATTGTTATGTTATTATTGCTAACTTTTAATGTTATGTTATTTTATATTTAATGCAATCTCTTTTATTTTATTAATATTATTATGGTCAAAAGCCATACACCTTTGTTTTCCTATTCTAAAATTATATGACCAGAAGTCATATCATTTTAATTTCTTAATTTTATGGCCAAGCCATATAAATTTAAATTCTCATTTTGAGAACTAAATGGCTAGAAGCCACAAAGTTTTAATTTTAATATCTTTAATTTTTATTGTTTTTATTTTCATATTCTTTTGATTCATTATTATATGACCGATGCCATATATATATATATATAATTTTTATTTATCCTAAGATAAAAGCTGGAAGCCATATTGATTTAATTTCTTATGAAACAAATTGGCCCGAAACCATGAGAAGACACAAATTGGCTTAGTCCTATGAGGAAACACAAATTCGCCCAAGCAATGTGATAATTTGGCCTGAAGCCATAAGACAAATTGAAGTAAAGCCGATAATTTGGCCTGAAGCAATGTGATAATATATTATATTATATTATTATTACTATTAATACTATTTTACTACGCACACCAAATTTTTAAGAATTTTCATTTGAACTTTATGAGATATTTGGTCTTTAGTCTTTTATACCTATGAAAGAGGTATGGGAACTTGTTCACATCTAGAGATGAATGGTGGACAAGATAGTAATATTTGTTTGTTATTAATATCAAAGCCCGAAGATTTATGTTTCAAATATTGTATAAAAAGATTTTGATAGCCTTGGAAAAATATTGTCCAAAAGACAATAACTTGCGAGATTTATATCGTAATAAGTTTAAAGGCTCATAGTCTTGGAGACTAATTAGCATATTTTGCCCAATTTTATAAGAGAGGCTAATGTTCGACAATATATGGTAGTATAAATTTGATTGAAAACTCCGGAAGAGCTAATATTTTGTTATTTGAAGAAACAAAATTATGCATTAATTATTCTATCGAGTATAAAAGAAACTTACCAAGTTTCAAAGATATCTCTAAAATGGATATCATAGAAAACACACTATTGTAAACCAAAAGTTTACCAATACTAATGCAAGAAATTGTAATTGTAAACTAAAAGTTTACAAATATAGCAAATGAAATGTTTGCTAATGCTACCAATGAGATATCAAAGAAGCAAAGAGTCAGAGAAATATCTCTAGATTTATTTTGAAGCCAAAACAAATAACAAATAAGCCCGAAGGTAATACTATGTTTAGTTTCTGTTCTTATTAAAAAAAATTATTATTATTTACATTTATTATGATCCCATCTTATAAATCATTGCCATGACAATTTTCTCATTGAGAATTTTTATATGTGTGATTCTAAATCAGAGATTTTGAGTTATTTTGATCATGAATATCTTCATATGTGGTGGACTCGTGTATATTTTACATATATAAGTAAATTGAAATATATTATTAAAGAATAATGAGATTATCCAGTGATGTAATCTTATATGTTTGTTCCTCGACGAATCTAACATAGATTTTTATTTTGAGCTTTAAAGGGTTTTAAAGTGATTTTGAAATGCATATATATAGGAAGTATGTTTATATGACTCACACTTGAGGGAGAGATTGTTTGAAAACAATTGTGAGTTCAAATACAAGTATGAGCTAATTTTTGAAAAGTTATATACTTCTCACATAAAGCCTAATAGATCTCCCAAAATGGATGTCAAATTATGATTCAAAAGCTTATGATTGATTGAGACATATGTCACAATAAATCAAAAGTTTACTAATCCAAAGAAATTTATTGTTGGCATGACTTGTTTGATAATCCAAGTCATATAATACAAATAAGATTACATTTTGACATCCATCGAAGAACCAGAAGATTCTTCAAGAATAACCAACATATTATTTATGAATTATGTGCTACTTGTTCTCAAAACAAAATTGTTTATGAGAATATCATTGATCATGTAAAGCCTCCATAAATAGTTAGATCAATTCTTATGAGAACAAAATTTTTATGTTGGTATGTTTGATCTTACATATTGCAGCACTTATAAGCCAACAAAATTCTCCCGATATAATTGGTTTTAGGTCGAGCCGACAAATTCCATCTTATAAAGTTTGTATGTGCGATGATTATTAATCCACCACAATGCACATAGATGGATATGGAAATAAAGTTGAGATAAATGTTGTATAAGGACCTACTTCTTCTTGTTTGTCTCTATATGAAACAAAATAATGTTTCTAAAGGAAACAAATGGATTAAGGAAACTTATACTGTATGATTAGTCAATTGATATTTGACATTATTTTCTCAACATGAGGGGGAGAAATTGAATAGCTGGATAAGAGAATACATGGAATGCATTATCGCAAAGTATATATCCTCGAATAAAGAAGTATGAACTAGAAGTTCATCGTTTATGCATTCATGATATATTTGCCGATAGAATTATCGACCTAAATGAGATTTATTAAATCTCATATTCCAAATTAAAAATGCTCAAATAAGTAACATGCCCGAAGCATGAGTAAGTATTCGGTTCCAAATATAAACGTTATGGATAAATTGGAGCAATAATTAAGATGATCATATTAAGGAGGCAAATACTCCGAAGACTATCGAGACATAACTTACCGCAAAACCTCAAGAGGGGTTCGTGTACGAGTAATATTGATATTGTTATGTCGAATTGGAAAAATAGAACTGAAAAGATGAAGTTGTCGACAACAATTTTGATGATGATATCACATTATATAAAGATTATTGGCCAAGAGGATAAGTAAAATTGAGAATGACGCAAATATAATCATATTATGATAGTTAAGCACCTGAAGTCCAAATTGATTTTGTGGTGGATATGATAAATATGGCAGTTTATAAATGATAAATTATGCATCTATTAGATATTGTTATATAGCATATGCATATGGCTTATTAAATTACGAAGATTGCATAAGAATCTTTAAAGGATCCAAGAGTGTTAGTACCACATGTCCCTGAAGGACTCAAGATGCCAGAAGCATCTAATTCAAAGTTCTCGAGAACAATACTTAAGAAGTTTTGTAAGACTTAAAACTATTAGAGCATGTATGATATAATCATTTTAATGAATATCTCGTTGATATGCATCTAGATATATCTTCTTATAAGAATGCCTAGAAATCATGTTAGTATTATTATGATTCTCATGGAAATATTTAGTTCTTGCAGTACACAATAGAATGTTTGATGACAAAAAGGATGATATGCTCAAAAGACATTGAAAGTAATGTAGTCATCATTGGGAGTAATACTGATGTTGTCAAAAAAGGGAGTCGATACACGCTGTACTCTTTTTCCCTTATCTAGGTTTTGTCCCACCGGGTTTTCCTAGAAAGGTTTTTAATGAGGCAAAGATAGGACAAGTGTATCAATGGATGTTGTACTCTTTTCTTTGGCTAGGTTTTTACCCCACTGGGTTTTTCCTAGTTAAAGTTTTTAATGAGGCACATTCATAATGGACATTCAAGGGGGAGTGTTATGAATATTCCAATATTGGTGTGAATGTCCACAACCTTTTCAAGAAGAGTCTTTTGGAGTTTCTAAAGCCATGTAACCTATGACATCAATGGCATGAGAGTTTTCTATTACTAATGTAAATAACTTACAAAACCTTATAATATACCATTATGTAGATTTATTCTTTTGTAACTCTTGTAATGGATTCATTGCCTATATATAGTAGGCATGTACCAAAGGTTGGAAGAGAACAATAAAAAGAAGAAGCACTCTCACTTTGCTCTCCATTTCTCTCTTGCATTTCTTTATCTCCTTCATCTTAATCTCTCCCGTTATTTTACTTAGTTTCATAACAATTTTAAAATTTTATTGTCATTCAATTAAAATTTTGGAATCAAATTTTCATTCTACATTATTTTTTATCTATTAAATATTCTCATCTTTTTTTTTTATATAAGAATTTTAGGAAATGAGTTGGATTCACCCACAATCCAATGGCAAGGTTAGAGAGTACACATGCTTTCACCTCTTCCTAGCGTTTCTACTGTTTCCTAGACCCCTAGGATGCCTCCCCAATGCCTTAACTAACTCCAGGATCAAATCCTCCTTTTTGATGAGAAAGTCCGACCCTTCGTCGCTTAAACCCAAAAACAAGGGGTTAAATATTCTCATCTACAAAAAGGTCTTTCATCAAATAGCTAGTACTTCGTCAACCCAAAACCAACATAAAAAAGAAAAGGGATAGCTACTTTTGGTCTATCGATATATTTTTTTAACAAAAAGGAAAACTTAACTATTTTGGTAAAAAAAAAAATAATAATAATAATAAAGCACTAATTTATAAAAAAATGATTGGTTTCATTATGAAAGATTAGTTCGCTAGACCCAACTCCTCTTAATAAAAATTACATTTATATTTAGCTGCGTGCCAGCATTCTTCTCATGAATCCATTGTTTTATTTATGAATTCTTTGCTTTTTTAATTTGTAAAAGGAAAAATCCCATTGAAAGCCTTTTAAAATATCAAAAATCCTAAATTAGGCTTCTAAATTTAAAATATTAAAAATCAAGTCAAAAAAACCAATTCATAATTTTATGATTGGGTGAGTTTACCAATATGTCCTCTTCTCATCTCAGCTTTTTTTTCCCTCTCCTTAATCTTCCTCTCATTCTCCATCCATCTCTTCTCTTCTTCAAGTTCTATTGGGATCTCTAATTCACATGATTTTGGAACAACATCAACACTGTCATTCCCAACTCAAGTTACGATCATGGCAGTCCGAATCACGATGTGAAAGCAAACCCCCAAATAAGAAGTCTAGCAATTCTTAGGATGTGGCTTCACTGAGTACAGTGCTTTCAGAATTTATCACTTGGCTTCAATAAGTCGCAAGAGGAAGGGACTTTCGAGGAATAACATTCACAACACCAGTTTTGAAGAGTGGTTTGTCTGGGTAATGGATCGATTTTGAAGTCGTTCATGTGCCGACTTGCATCATTGGTCTTTGTAGGGTTTGGTATGGAAGCCTTTGAAACGTGAAACTCTTCTTGATTTATTAGAGGTGATTGGACTTAGTAACCCTGTGAATTTCGACCTACATGAAAACGCTAATCTTATCTCAAAATTGCAAAATATCAACGGAAGTGGGAATGCAAATACTAGACGATAAGATAATAGGTCTGCGGATTCCCTTGCAAAGAAGGCTCTTTCGCTGGCACCAGGGCTTCAGATTCTGTCATGTGAGTCTAATATATTTTAGCTCATAGTTAATCCCTTTGCTTGCTTACGTTACTTTTCTCTAAGTTCTTAGATTTCATTATTATTTAAAAAAAAAAAAAAAAAAAAGATCCCATGTATGAGAGTTTCTTTTTTAATAACTCAGCGGCATATAGCTAAACTGACTAAATTTTTAAATCTCGATTTGGATCATATGACTTGATTCATAATTTGTTACATTGATAAGCTTAATTTAGGATTTAGATATTTCAAGAAGCTTTTAATGAGATTTTCCCTTTATAAAAAGTAATCATTTTGTGATAGAGCAAAATTTTATAGCCTATAACTCATCAAATATACGAATTAAGATATCAAGTAATAAAATGATAAGAAAAGTATCATTCCCATGAAGACTTAGTACCCACAACTTCGCTTAAGCATTAATTTCACAATTTCACAATTTCGTTTAAGTTGAGCAAAACCAGATTGAATTCAATTAAGACAAAGGAAAAGAAAATCAAAATAACAAACTACCACAATAATCGAACGAGCAACCTAGAGTCACAAATCCCTTATTTATTTCTTACATTTTATCTCCACTAAATTAATTTTGACTTAACTGAATCAGCTACTTTTTATCTCCACTAAATTAATTTTGACT
The DNA here is from genome assembly GCA_019022655.1 of Acacia acuminata. Lineage (NCBI taxonomy): Eukaryota > Viridiplantae > Streptophyta > Magnoliopsida > Fabales > Fabaceae > Acacia > Acacia acuminata. Next base: position 2,030,783 of record JAFJYI010000102.1, on the reverse strand, counting down.
TAACTGAATCGGCTAACCTAGAGTATTGATGTCTATAAATGCCTTCCGGTCCATTTACATACCTACCTTAATTAATTATGTAAGGCCTCACACAACTAAATAAGATGTGTTTTAGATCGGGTTTACTCTAATTTGATTATGCGGAGCTTCTAGGTATATGTCTATCCTAAAAGCAAATTAGATTAAAACCTAATTTCACATTATTTAATCCAAGGTCAATTTAAGATTCCTTCTTCCAAGTTCAACCCTAAATCCCCAAAACATGCTCAATGATGGCAAATCAATAAGCAATAACAATAAAGACCAGATTAAATAAACTGAAATAAAATTAAGCAAAACCAATCTGTGGGAATAATATCTAAAACCCAAATAAGTTCATAGGTTCTCTAAGTTGCAAAACCAACTAGCCACACATAGCTCTAATAAAATCCATGACAAAAAGATAAAAATTCAGATTCAAAGAATAAGGAGAGGGAGGAAAGAAAGCTTCTCCGTCGTCTCCATAGTCCTCTTGTCATTTCGTGGAAATGGTGACGATAACCAAAACGCTCGGCCGCCACTCCTCTCGCTTCTTCATTCCTTCTTGTTCGGGTCTCTCGATCCTTCCTCTTGCTTCTTCCTTTCTTCATAAATATAACCTAAATATAACTTAAGCCGTGGGTCACCGATTCTCCTTTTCTTATTAAAAAGATATCTTATATCTTGTAATCTACTCCACCAAATCACGCAATTGATTTTGTTTCTATTTTTCTTGCATAGGACCACCAAGCTAGCTGATTGCATATCCTCTTAATTGCTTTTTCTACTTCTTTCCAAATCAGCTAATATTTCCTGTAAAATATAATAGGAAATAAGTAGATTTTATATCAAAATATCTTTTTATCCTATAATAATAGTAAAGTATATAAAAGATAATTAAATAGGTATATAAATATATAATATCAATAAATCCAACTAATTCTCATAAAATATACACCTATTTAATCATAAAATTATACTTATCATTTTGTCTTTGTTTATTAAGCTAATTTGGATATTTCAATGAGAAGCAACATAATTGTGCTGAATTCATGAGCAATTTGGCAGTAAAACAACCCCCACAACTTAAACTCAGTTGCATATAAACCTCTTTATGTTTAAAACCAACATGAACTTTCATATTTTGACCAATAACCACTTACAGTTAAATCTAACATAACATGTGATGTATTAGTTAGAATGACTTGACAAATTACATGAAATTTTTATTATATCATTGATTAAACACATAGTTTTGGCTAAAGGGTAATTTTGTTATCTTATCAATGTCAATCCCTAATTCCCTCATTCACTAATTTAATCGTCTCCCTCCCTTGGACATCTCTCTCTGACCTAGTATTACTAAAGAGGGACCGCCTAGATAACAAAAGTGTGAATATCAAACTTGTTCATCAACCCGTTTACAAGCATTTTTCTTGGAACTTCTTTTGTTATTTGTTTCCTTGATCACTTTGTCAAACTGTAAAAACCAGAAAGTTCAACAAAAGGTTAACGATAAACCATCCGTGTCAAACTTCAGTATCCAATCTCATCATCTTGCACCATCATGAACTTTTTTCACCTTCCGGGTTTTTTTTTTTTTTTTTTTTTGCTTCTTCTGAGGGATTCCTTTACTTCTGCCTTGTATTATTATTTACGTGGGAATTGGCCAGGACCACCTTTTATATATAGACAACCTAAGTAGATGGAAAGGTATCGCCTGTAATAATTGGTATGTTGTTCAGATTGTCCTTGAAGGTTTCTAGCTTAGGGAGAGAGACGATTGAGTTAGTGAAGGGGGAATTAGGGATTGACATTGATAAAATGGCAAAATTACCTTAAGCCAAAACTATGTGTTGAACCAAAGAAATAATAAAAATTTCATGCAAGTCATCCTGACTCATGACATGGCACATATTCCATTAGATTTAACGAAAGTTCAAGGTGTTGATTTTAAACTTCTAAAGATAAGGGACTATATGTAACTGACCTAAAGTTAAAGGACATTATTTATATTTTAGCTTATTTATTATTATATGTTGCTGCCACAAGCTACCTACTGGATTTTTAACATACAGTGCATTGATTTGAATTTAATTTTCGTGAAAAGCATTTTTGATACGAAACAAATTTGTGAAAATAATTATCAAATAGATCCTGGAAAGAAACATTTACAGTCCTAATCAGCAAAGCTATTTTCTCTGGGGAATTCGAGAGTTTAAATATAATTTGTTTTAGCCTCGTGTAATAATTTATTTTCACGAGTCCTCATCCTCTGTTGCACATATTATAAGTTCAAAAACAAATTAATTATACTATTTTTAAAAGTGTTTTCTTTGTAGATTTCCTTCCATTCCACCGTCCAAACATATGGTTAGAGAAATTCATACTTGGCAATTTGTTGTAAAAGATTATGTGGGACGGCAGGTATACCAAATCCAATTAGCCAATTGGGTTTGAGTAAGAGTATGAGTAAGAGTTCAGATGTTTTAAAATCCAGCAATCTCGTTTTATTATTCAATTAACATATTAAAATCATTTAGAGTAACTATTCTGAGCTCATTAAATTTCAATTCAAATAATTTTTTTTTTTTTTTCTCAAGCAATTCAAATAATTCGATTTGAGCAAATTATTAAATGAGTAAAGAAATGCAGAAACTTTTGCTTTTGTTTTTTCTCCAGCAGAAACTTGGAGATGCGAGACCGGTCATTTGCAAAAGCTAAGTGATCTGCTTTATCTATTGGGCTTTGAAAGCCCCATATGTCCCCCTTCTTGAAATGAAGAAGCTACACTCAGGGTATCAAAAAAAAAAAAAAAAAAGCTACTCTCAGATCTGGCTCTCGAAAATCTTGTTTTGAACCTAAATTTCATATTCATTTAATATCATAATACTCTCCAAAACAGTTGAAATAAAATATACAAATCATACAATACTACTTCATGTCTTAATATAAAATCCAGTTGATTAATTTTAATAGATTAAGGAAGCTAAATAAATTATTTTAAAGTATTTATATTTATCATTTTCTCCAGATTACTTTTTTTGACTTATAAATTATCTATAATCTAATAATACACGTAAGTATTTTAGAAAGATCATGTAACACATGATATAAATAAATAATTTATTTAGCTTTTTTAAATTTCTCCAAATTATTCTACTATATTTTAAATTAAGGACTGAAGGTAGTAGTATTTTATCAGCTGAACTAATCATAATCTTTGTAATTATAATAGAGATGTATAAATCCAAAAACGAAAGACCTATTTTAACATCTCACCTTTGAGAAATTGGCTGGTAGGGCCAATAATTCACGCAATTCCTTTTTTTATCATTTGGTTTGTAGGCATGATGGTAAATTGAGTTCTATTGATCTCTCTTTTCATTTTTCCTCCATTGAATGAATCCACCATTAAATCAAGTTTTAATTGTTGAGTTTACTATTATTAACATTAAATATAATAAAAATCTACTATGGTAAATACAATAAATCTCAATTATTAAAACTTGATCTTACGGTAGATACACTAAATAGAGAAAAAATGAAGAGAGAAATCTGTGGAGGCTAGGGATGGAAATAGGCGGAGCCGGCCAGCTTTTTTAATTAAATAGGCCGAGCACAGTAATGGAGTTAAAAGGCCCGAGCACAGCCCGAGCCCGAATGCAGACTTTTTTTTGCGCTCGCCTCGAGCCTTCATAAGGCCTGGTCGCCTGAAGCCTTATTAAAGGCCTACTTACAATGTAGGTCTTTAAAAAGGCCTCATATTGTAGGCCTTGAAGGCCATAAGTAGGCTCCATACGCTTTGAAAGCTATCAAAATCTATATAAATATAATAATGAAAAAATAAATATTTTGTTATTATATGATATAAATATAAATATATTTATTTAATGTGTAAATGCGCCCCCGAAGGCTTACAGTGCCAGGCCTTAACAAAATAGGTCCGCCTATTTACACTTATAGGCCTTTAAATAGGCCTTGCGCGACCTTTTAACAAACAAAGCCAGCCTAACCAGGCCCTAAATAGGCCGTTGAAAATACCACTGATAGGGACTGCCTATTCCCACCCCTAGTGGAGGCATTCTTTTCCCAAATAGATCAGCTCAATATTTGTTTTCTTTCCCATATTCTAAGAATCTGTTGACAAATCCTTTACCAAAATCAATACCGGGCTAGATAATTTTAATTTGGAGTGAATAACAATTCAAATGAGAAATAATGAAATATTTTCAATTCCAACAATTTCATTTATGATTTTCTTTATAGAAAAATAAAATAAAATAGATATGGATTTTCGTGTCACATAATTTGGAGTAAATAACAATTCATGTGTGAAATGAATTGTTTTCTATTCCACCAATTTTGTTTGTAAATTTTCTTGAAAGGAAAAAAATTATATGAATTTCCATGCCACATAATTTGGCGTGAATAACAATTTAAGTGTGAAATAAAATGTTTCTATTTCAAACAATTTTTTTGTAACTGTTTTTGGGAAAAACGAAAATTCATATGAATTTGCATGCCACATATTTTGGCATGGATAACAAATCAAGTGTGAAATGAAATGTTTTCAATTCTGACAATTCCGTTTGTAATTTTTGAAACAAAAAAGAAAATTCATATGAATTTTTATGTCACATAATTTGGCGTGAATAACAATTCATGTGCGAAATCAAATGTTTTGAATTCCAACAATTTCCATTGTAAGTTTTTTGAAAGGAAAAAGAAAATTCATATGAATTTTCATGAAAGATTTGGCGTGAATAACAATTCAAGTGTGAAATGAAATATTTTCAATTCCAACAATATAATTTCGTTTGTAATTTTTTTCAGCAAAAAGAAAATTCATATGAATTGTCATCCTTTATTATGAAGTTGACCTGGGTGGAACTTGAATCGTCTTTTTTTTTTTTTTCCTTTTTAAAAATGAATTCTTCGAGACTTGCAAAATAAGTTAGAAAAGTAGACGAAAAATCTTCCACAATAGAAAACGATATGAAAGAGAATTGTCTCTGATTTTTGACATGAAATTGATATTTGATTGTAAATCCAACCGAAATTAAATACCATACCCTTTAAATTGCGTGTATAATTTCGTTTGTAATTTTTTTCAGCAAAAAGAAAATCCATATGAATTGTCATCCTTTATTATGAAGTTGACCTGGGTGAACTTGAATTGTCTTTTTTTTTCCCTTTTTAAAAATGAAATCTTCCAGACTTGCAAAATAAGTTAGAAAAGTAGACGAAAAATCTTCCACAATAGAAAACGATATGAAAAAGAATTGTCTATGATTTTTCACATGAAATTGATATTTGATTGAAAATTCAACCGAAATTAAATACCATACCCTTTAAATTGCGTGTATAATTTCGTTTGTAATTTTTTTCAGCAAAAAGAAAATCCATATGAATTGTCATCCTTTATTATGAAGTTGACCTGGGTGAACTTGAATTGTCTTTTTTTTCCTTTTTAAAAATGAAATCTTCCAGACTTGCAAAATAAGTTAGAAAAGTAGACGAAAAATCTTCCACAATAGAAAACGATATGAAAGAGAATTGTCTCTGATTTTTCACATGAAATTGATATTTGATTGAAAATTCAACCGAAATTAAATACCATACCCTTTAAATTGCGTGTATAATTTCGTTTGTAATTTTTTTCAGCAAAAGGAAAATTCATATGAATTGTCATCCTTTATTATGAAGTTGACCTGGGTGGAACTCGTCTTTTTTTTTTTTTTTCCTTTTTAAAAATGAAATCTTCCAAACTTGCAAAATAAGTTAGAAAAGTAGACGAAAAATCTTCCACAATAGAAAACGATATGAAAGAGAATTGTCTCTGATTTTTCACATGATATTGATATTTGATTGAAAATTCAACTGAAACTAAATACCATAACCTTTAAATTGCATGTATTATGGGAAGAAGACTTTTCTATGAAATTAGACCTCTTGAGTCCTAAGTTACAGAAACAAGAAATAAATGAAGATAGATAAGAAGAGAGTATATTGAAAAGTCACAATATGAAATAATGACCACTCAAAATGTATCTTGTTTTCCAAGTTGATTGATAACTTGTCTCCTATAATAATAGATCCCATAAATTAGAGCCACTTATTAAAGTGCCATAGCACTAGAAAGTGACAATTGAAAATGAATTTTTGGCTATTATCACTCAGAATTTTGTTTGACATTTACTATATACTCCTCTGGCTCGTAGACCTCCGAAAGCTAAATGTAGGTGTCAGAAATAGTGGGGTTTGTATCGTAGTACAGGGCTTGTAAAGCTTTTTTTTTTTTTTTTTTTTTTTTTTTTTTTTTTTTTTTTTTTTTTTTTTTTTTTTTTTTTTGGTTACTGCAGTATATATATATTTTTTGATACAATACTGCAGTATATTTAGAGTAACTTTTCGGTTTTACTGTGGCCATAGGATAGCATGAATAGGTTGGGCTCAGATTGTTCTATGAGGACCTTCCTTGTATATTTCATACTCAATTAATGAAATCCATTTTCATACCAGAGTTGTTCTTTTTCTTTTCTTTTCCCTTTTCCTTTCCTTTTTTTTTTTTTTTTTTTTTGGCTATTAACCAGAGGTTATGTGTTGATGTGTATGGGTTTGGGGATTTTTCATGGTACAAGATCAACCCAGAGCCCGACTGGCCCAAGGTTAGTGAGAAGAGAGGGGCCAGAAAATTGAACCTAACTAATAAAGGTGCATTATATTGTTTTATCAACTGAACTAATTATAAAATTTAAAATGAGTAATACAGATGTAAGAATCCAAAAACTAATTACCTATTTTAACATCCAAGATAAAAAAAGGGTGAACTACTTAAAAGCTTTTGAAAAAAATGTCACAGATAAATTACCCATATGTTTTTTTTTAAAAAAAAAATTAAAACTACTTACAGGTAAAAATATTTTTATTTTAAAAATTCAAAATATTTATTTTCTTAGAAAAGGAGAAAAAAGGGTGAAACAAGATAAAAAAGAAAATAAAAAGAAAAGTAAGTTAAGTTGAGTCATATAAAACTATAAATAAGAAGGAATCGAGGGATGGAGCTAGTTGAGATTAAAAAAGAGAAGGCATATAGATGGAAGCATTCGTAAGTGCAAGAGCGATGAGAAGAGAAAAAGGATTATGGCGTTGTTGGTGTTTAGTGTCGTGGCCCTCTCTGCTTCTAATGGCTGGAGTTGTGAGTTCTGAACTTTACAACAAAACCTGTACCTCTCAATGTGGCATTATCACAAACATCTCATATCCATTCCGACTACCACATGACCCACCCAACTGCGGCCACTACAATTACGAGCTAGCCTGTGAAAACAATGTCACTCTCCTTCATTTACATCCTGATTATGATTATGATTATGATGGATTTTTTAAGAATAGAACATACAGAGTGGTGGGAATAAACTACGACAACTTGAGAATCAAACTCGTAGATCCAGGAATTCAGGCGGGCAATTGCTCATCCCTCCCTCTCTATTCCTTATCCCTATACGACTTCAAGTATTTCGGGAGTCCTTACTATTATTATCAATATAACTATACTCTAGACAAGGGATGGACAGGATCTTTAGTATACAATAAGCAGGTGGCGTACCTGAACTGCAGCGATCCGGTGAGGGAGGACATAGCGTATGTGGATACGGCTCCTTATGTGAAAGGAGGAGGCCATCTTTATGCCGTGGCTGGTGATGACTTGTTGGCTCCCCGGTTTCAACCTCACTGTCGTCTGGAATTTGTGACCCTCGTAGCCTCAGATTGGAAATCGTTGGTGCCTCATGGAATCAAGTCCTACGCTGATATTCACACACTCCTTTCCTTTGGATTTGAACTTTCATGGTGGCAACGAGCTTGTGCTGATTATAATTGTTCGGATACCTTTTACTGCGCTTTCAGCTCTGAAAATGGAAACCTGCTTTGCATTCGAGGTAAGTCCCCTGGGAATATATTATAAATCTTTTGGCAACTCCCTTTACTTTTCTCAGTATTTTTTTTATCACCGTATCATTCTATATTGATATCATGTCTTTAATAGAAATATTTAAGAAATTCATCTTACTTCTACTTGTATAGGTATCATATTTGTTTTTTTTTTTTTTTCCAATTTACTCTTGTTGATATTCTGTTAACAAAAATAAGTAGGGAAAATTATATCAAGGTCCCAACACCAAAAAAAAAAAAAAAAAAAAATCCATAACTTATTAATAGTTGCTTTTTTACTTATTATTAACAAGTAATGAGACTTTTCTGATACTACCTCCAGTTCTAAATATGAGACTTAGTTTACTTTTTTTTTGGAGGGATTAAGAAAGTTAAATAAGTTATTTAATCATATGATATGTTGTGTATGATAACATCAATTTATAAGTAAGAAAAAAATTAGTCTGGAGAAAAAACGATAAATATAAATATTTCAAAGTAATTTAATTAGATTCTTTAGGGTATGTTTGGTTTGAGGGGAGGGGAGAAAAAAATTCTTTTAGGAGGACATTGACCATTTTGCCATTAATGAGAAGAATATTCTTTTTTGGTGAGAATATATTTTAGGAATATTGAAAATTATCTATGAACAATTTTGTAAAGATGAGAGAAAAAATTTCTCTCTCAACTTTCCCTCCCACTCCCTTTCTCTCAAACCAAACATAATTAACTTGGTTTTATATTTAGGAAGAAAGGTAATATTGTTTTTTTTTGATTGGGAACTTGATGTAATTTTCCCAAATATTTAGAAGGGTTATGATATATGTGAGTACAAAACATTATAGATAATATCAATAAAAACTATCGATATTTTAGATGACATAATTATTTCGTTTCATTGTTAAAATTATAAAATATTTACTAACTTTTTCAACTGTATTTTTCCTCTTATTCTTATTCATTATTTTTTAAATTTATTATTGTCTGGTTATGAATTTTTTTTTCATGAATTGTGTTATCGTGCTTACTCCTTTTTTTAAAAAAAAAAAAAAAAATTTAAAACAGGTAGTATATAATTAAAATTATTTTAATTTAATTATGAGTAATTTGATGAGGATCAGACATGTGAAAGTGATTTGACAATCATTTCATCAATATAGCTTCTCTAAATTTTTTTAACTAAAATCAGCCAATGGGTACCTATAAACTAAAATCCGATCTAATAAATCTTTTGGTCAGAACCAACAAGAATAAAAATTAAATATAATTTAGTTTTTTTTTTTTTTGGCTCAAAAAATATAATTTAGTTCAAAATGATGAATTTTCATTTACCCAGTACTTCCTTATTACCCGGATTTGATGTCAGAATGTTGAGTTAATATCACGTTTCATCGTTGGGTCATGTAGGAAAGCTATCAAGGCTGTTCATATTTGCAAGAGGTAACAATTTTCTATTACCTATTTACTTTCAATCTCCTGTAATTCTCCTGCTTATATTCATGTGAATATGAAATAAAAATAGCAAGATATCACATACTTAAGCTTTGTATTTTTTCACGTCACTTGCCGCTGCAATGTCACATTTAAAAGTTTTTAATAGATAACTTACATTTGATTCTACGGGTCATTTTGTTTCCCAAGGATATATGATTTCCCGCCTAAACTCTTCATATTGATTGCTTATACTTAAGTGAATACATATTCCTTTATCTTTATATTTTCTTATATTATCAACCGGTATATAACGCCTTTTCTAAATTCTATTACAAAGTATATAAGTAACTGATTATTCCAGTTTTGGTGTTTGAGGCTACCTTTTTTAGCATAGGTGTCTCCTTGTGGCTCAAACTAACAGTATCTTAGTAATCGTGCTAGCTAGATTTAGACTACAAAATATAAGTATGTTAGTTTGCGTGGTCTTATTTTATTATATAAGGCACACTTTTATCAATTTGTAAGAAAATAATATATAATTAAATTAAAAATAAATCTTAAACTTGAGCATCAATGTAGATAAATATTAATAAATTAATTTTAATATAAAATTCATAAAAAAATATTTTATTTAGTACTTGTAAAGTGTGTGAGAGGACCGAATTTTATCAAAAATTCTTTTCATTCAATATTGGTTACTCTAATTAATAGCTATTTGTTGCTATTCTCACCTTTGCCATTGTTGACTTGAGTAAAATTTTGTTACAGATTATATCAGGGGAATTTTGAGAGGTAAGGTCCTATGACCTATAATTTAAGGCATACATTATATTTTTCTATTTCATGGGTTAATTTTATTAGAAGTCTTTAGATACACATATTTTAAGTTGAATTCTTAGGTATTAATTTATATTATGTTTATTTTATTAAAAAAAATTTTATCATCTTTTACTTCAACCTTCAGCTTCCATTACTGTCCCTGAACTAATGCTATGTTTGTTTGATATGTATGATTGCTTCAGCTGACATTTATTATGTTGAATTAATAATAAGGCTAAATTAAGGATGTTGGTCCAAACGCTATTTTCACTTTTTTGGTCACTCAAGTAACATACATTTGCAGGCCTACACCGGATTGCGAACATTCATGAAAGCATCCTCCCGTCCGATGATTTTGGGCCGTCAAAGCTTCTGAGCAAATTAGGAGAGTTCACTGCAATATTTGTTTTGCCATATATCACGGTCAGATTTTTGTTTGGTGTTGTATTGTTGACTATGGTGTTGATCTATATATGCCGTAGAAGACACTTGTCAATATATGAAGATATTGAAGATTTTATAAGACTTCATGACCTCATTCCAATAAGGTACTCTTATAAGGAATTGAAGACAATGACCGAAAATTTCAAGAACAAGTTGGGTGAAGGAGGCTTCGCCACTGTGTATAAGGGAAAGCTAAGGAGTGGACCTGACGTTGCTATCAAAATGTTAGGTAAATCCAATAAAGCTACTAATAGCCAAGATTTTATGAGTGAAGTGGCGACTATTGGGAGGATACACCATTTCAATGTGGTACATCTTGTAGGGTTTTGTGTTGAAGGAACAAAACGTGCTCTTATCTATGAATTTATGTCCTGTGGATCTTTGGATAAATATATTTTTTCTAAAGAAGAAAACATGTCCTTGAGTTATCATAAGATATATGAGATATCTCTAGGAGTGGCTTGTGGGATTGCTTACCTTCATCATGGATGTGAGATGCAAATATTGCATTTCGATATCAAGCCCCATAACATTCTTCTTGATGAAAACTTCACTCCAAAAATTTCAGATTTTGGGCTAGCACGTTTATATGCAATTGATGGTAATATTACCACTTTGACAGCGAGAGGAACAATAGGATATATAGCTCCTGAGTTGTTTTATAAGAATATTGGAAGAGTGTCTCATAAGGTTGATGTTTATAGTTTTGGGATGCTTCTGATGGAAATGGCAAGTCAAAGAAGGAATTTGAATCCGCAGGCAGAACATTCAAGCCAACTATACTATCCCTTATGGATTTATGACCAATTTGATGATCATAAAGGTATAGAAATGGAAGATTTGATGGAAGAAGAAAAGGGTTTAGTAAAGAAGATGTTCATAGTAGCACTTTGGTGCATACAGCTAAAGCCTGTTGATCGTCCTTCAATGAACAAAGTAATAGAGATGTTAGAAGCAAATGATGTTTCAAATCTTCAAATGCCTCCAAAACCCTCTCTGTATCCTAATGAGAGAATTTTAGTGGATGATATATCCAACTCTGATGAAATAGCATCTATTGTTTCTGTACGTTCTCATAGCATTATTGGTGAGGGAACAAGTAATGGAAATTAACATCTTGCAGTAAAAAAGGAGGTCAAAGATGGTACGTTTTGGAAGTTTTAACTTGTCAGATTTGTATTAGATGGTAGTATTTTGTTATTATTTGTGGTTTGGGTTTTGCCTTTATAATTCAACATCTTGTTTTCTTTATTAGTAATTATGAATGTTATGTGTAAATTAAGGCTATTGATCTCTTTTCAAGCTCATAATCTACTAAGCAATAACAAATATTTTATTTGAAAAATAATAGTACAAAAAAAAAAGCCTTTAGCGACAGAAGAAATCCATCACAAGAAAGACAAAATCCGTTGCAGATAACTTCTATGATGGAATTTACGAGGAAAAAATGGTCGTTACAATAGCCCTTGTTGCAAACAAGATTTGCAAAAGATTTTGTGGGATCCAAAATCTTTGGAAATTGCAACTAGGGGTAGAAACAGTTAGACTTGGCCTGTTAAGGAACAAAGTGACCTAAATCTGGCTTGTGGCTTGTTAATTTTTTTTTTTTTTTTTTTTTTTTTTTTTTTTTTTTTTGGCCCGAGTCTAGCCTCGTATACAATCCTACCAGGCCTATGGCTTGTTAAGGAGGCCTGCATTTTTGGACCTAAACCCCCGAAAATTGAAATTAAATACAACAACAAAATAGCATTTGGTTGCATAGTTTTAGGACCTAAACCCTCGAAAATTGCCAACATTCAATAAATATCTCACTACTCTTCAAAAATCAACCCCTACCCACTGCAAATAAAAAAATTAAGAGCAGAAATTTAATAATCACCAAATCGAACCAGCAGAATGTACAAGGAAGATTAAATAGAAGCTTAAACAGACAGACAAAGAGATTTATGAATTTATGAGGCTAAATTTATTATTGTAGTAGCATTAGTGAGAGAGATTTACCAATAGAAGTTGAGAGTGAGATCCTCTCAGGCTCGCACTGTCGAGAACAGGCCGCCGAACCCTCGCTCGCTCGCAGAAGCTTGAATGATTCGCTCAACAGACTCGCTCGCTGTGCAGCTTGAAAGAAACAAAATAGAAGAAGGCAAATCGTGGCTCACAGCTGAAGAAGAGGTGAGGCACTGAGGTGCGATATGTTGTGCCTGTGCTCACCGACAAGGACGACTTGACGAGCTTAGAGCTTGAGACGTGCGACGGTGAGAATGTGAGATCGAGACTCTCGAGTGTGAAATTAGGGTGACAGGTAGCGGAAATCCAAATATGCTTGATACTTGGGCTTTCTTTTTCCTTTTTTTTTTCTTGCCTTATCTTATTTTGAGAGAAAAAACGTGAGGATCTAAGGGTAGAGATATTTCAATAAATAAATAAAAAAAATTAGACATTTACAATTTTATCCTCCTCTTAACAAGCCGGCCTGATAAGCTTGACAGCCTATTGGGAGGCCTAGACCCGACCCGTTAAGACAAACACCTTAAAATATGCCTTGGCCTCGACCTTTTAGCCTAACAGTCGACACGGCTAGGCTTCTAACAGGTCAGGCCATAAGCCCCTGGCCTATTTCCACCCATAATTGCAATGGATATATTCGAATGCAAAATTATGCAAATCCCTCACAACATACGTATCTGCCCACTATGTTCTCTTGTCACAAAATGCGACGGAATATGAAAAAAAAAAAAATCTATACCAAATTGCAATGGTATAAAATATTTTGTTGCAAATGATGTGACAACTTACGACGAAATATGAAAAAAAAAAATCATGTAAAATTGAGGAATTAGAAAAAATATATATTATAATTATTATGACTGCTCCACAAAGAACCACTTAAATAAAGAAAAAATATTACAAAATAAACAATACGAATAATGTATTAAAAAAAGTGTATATGAAGAAATATATACAATAGTAATCCTAAAAAATTGTACATAAACAAAACGAAATATAAACAACAATAACAACCAACAAAATGAATTAAAAAACACAAAAATCATAAATAAGGTATATATACTAGCAGCATGGTCATCTTCCTCCTCATCATCCGAGCCGACCCTTCTCCTTATTGTTTTACTTTTTGTCCTTCAATAGGGCCTAGAGCTATGGTAGCACTGAGCTGTTGCTCCAACGCCTTCATCCTTTTAGGGTGTGTTTGTTTGAGGGGAGAGGAGGAAAGAGAATATTTTTACCGAATTACCCATAAAAGTTAGTAAATATTTCTAGTCTCAAGTGGGGCCCATGGGAGGACAGAGATTGAAATCACAATGGGCTTCATGGGCTACTTAATCAAGATAAGAGAAAAAAATTTCTCTCTCCTCCCTCCCTTCCCTCAAACCAAACACACCCTTAAGATAATCTACAAATACATCATTAGAAAGTAACTTCTTTTTTTTTATACTTAATTTAAATGGACTAGAGAATGAAAATGTAAAACAATTAAGCTCAGAAGCATTACGTTTACCTGCAGATATTGTTACGTTTTCCCATCACATCAAGTGAATAGAAAAATACCAAATAAAGGGTAAGGATCAAGATGTTGTTACCTTGTCCCAAATTTTTTTCTTTTAAATAAGCTTCCAATTTTGTACTTAGAGGTTGGGGGTAAATCAATAAGTTCTTGAGAAAGAACTCGGCTCCGAGTTCCAACTTCCTTACCCAAGTCCAACAATTCCTACCAAAAAGTAAAACATGTTTTAGCATCGTCAATCCTCATGGTAATACCCATTTTCAAAGGAATTACCAACTTAACATAAGAATACATTCTTTCTTCAATCAATACTTAAAGTGTAGGAAGATACATAACTTATGATCTCCCCATTTTCTTAGATCACTTACTATCGCATAGATGCATAACATTTGGATGCGAATCAGGGTCCCAAAATGTGCTAATACTATCAAATGAAAGCAAACAAATTTGGACCGCACATCTAGTATGTCAACTTTGACTCTTCACTAACCTTCAGATATAGCAGAGTCCTAAATGACTAAAACTAAAACACTTCCCAGTTCTTAGTAAATGTTATTTAGCCAAGAAAACCGAACATGGCCAATAAATGTTTGAAAAGAAATTAAAAATTCCAAAAACATATACACTGGGTCTTTATATGTCTAAGTAGGATGTAGCATCATGATACATATGGATCTTTAAGAACACAAACCTCATACGTCATATCATCTGAATCGATATTGTCTTGCCATATAACCTGCAGCAATGCGGAAAAACAATTAGTAGATTAGTTTTGAAGAACAAAATACAAAATGTATATCCTGGTTTCAATTTATCAAGTCCAAGTTAGGAAAAAAGAAATATAGCATAGATTAACCTTTTAGTGTAATTAAGTGCTTGAACTGCAAAATTGACTATGTATTTTTCTCTTTTTTCCTCTTTTCAGCTAATGAATTCCAAGTTATATAAAGCATATTCAAAAGAGAACTCGGTTCTGCTTTAAGTCGGTTTAGGGGAATCAAGGATCATCTTCAAGAAATATATAATTTATTTCCCCTCTTTCCAGAGGAAAAATGAATGTAACTAGAAGTCAAAGATCTAAATTTTCAAGTGAATAGGTGCCTGTGTGTCGACATATATTCAAACATAAAAGAATAAATGAATAGCCTAAGTTCTTAAATGAAGCTCATGAATAAGAAGGCCACCTAAAACAACAAAATTTTCATCATATAATACTGGAATACAACAAAATTTGGGCTAGCAGCAAAACAACAAAATTTTCATCATATAATACTCACTTTTCCAGATGCAATACAACCTAAAACAACAATCACATCCAAAAGTCCAAAATTCTGTGTAAGATTTTTGGCCTTGATTCCGAAGGTGATAGATAATAACAAAATTCAAGAGAAGACTTCTGTTTTTACTCCTAAAAAATTTCCACAGTTCTTTACCTAACACAATGAGTTCAGAAACTAGTAAAAGGGTGAAGAAGATGGCACTCTTTGCTCAAGAAATTTAGCACAGAACACGACCTCTGCTCAAGAAAGAAAAGAGCAAGCAAACAAAAGTGATACAAATAAAAATCAGTGATGAATTAATATATGCATCATATCTAGATTCCGTGTCAACTTAAATCCCCTTTTTTTTGTATATCAACTTCAATCCCTTTATTTTCTTTTCCTCCTCTTTCATGTTCTCCAAAAGTGCACAGATCAATTTAGCTAGCTCTTCACTCTAATGACGCCAAAAAAAAGGTTACCTCATAGGAAATGGCTGAAGTCTAGTTAGAAGCAAAGCCCTCAATTGAAACTTAATCAACTATGAAATGACAGACTGAAAGAAAATAAAAACTTGTAGAAGCCAAAAGCAAGAACAACAAAGCAAAATCGCCAAACTTGTAACAAAATCCGAAGAAGAATGACCAAGCATTTAACAAAAGACCTAAAATAGAGAACAAGGAACATACAACGGTGAATGCGACGGAAGGAGTGAGCGTGGCGGAGAACAGGCCATAAGTAAAAGCAATTGACGGCCCAAAGCAAAGGAAGCAGTGCAAAACGAACTCGTAAAATTTTCGAGCATAGCTCAGTGCATCTACCTCGGAAAGGCCAAGTGGACCATTGATAGTCAGCCAGAGAGGTACTGAAGACGATAAAGATTTCCTGATCGGAGTAGGTTTTTGGATGAAAATTGGGATTGTCGCTTTGTGATGCCTCCATTATTGCGATCACAATTCACAAAGAGGCTCTCTGAGAGCAGAGGCTCTCTGAGTGCAGCTAGGTTCTACAGAAGACAAATTCGTAAAAGGAATATTCCTTAGAAAATCCCAGGCTTAAGCAAGTACGTCGTGTGCCGGCGGATAGAACGCGGTCAGGGCATATTGCTTGGGAAGATCAGGACCAGAGAGAAGGACCTTTGAAGATCAAGAGAGAACATCGCCGTGCTCACAGCATGGGATCTTCTGTTCTTCTGCACAGCATCGAACCAAGGCTGGTGATGGTGAGGAGCTCTAGGGTGAGGAGAGATTGGTGTTTTGAGGCTTTGTCAGATAAGATTGAGGAGGGAGTTATTGTAAAATTCATTTAACTATATTTCACATTTGGGACAGAAATAAATTCCATCCCAAAATTACAATTGCTTTTCATCGGAAAATCCCTAATAAAACACATCTTGAAAGCCAGTCGCAAAAACCAACACAATTAGCGATGGATATATCTTTAGAACTGTCGCAAAATATGCTCCCAAGTCGTACGAAAGATTAACTCGTCATAGAATAGTTTCGTCGCAAAAATTGTTGTTATCAAATACAAGCTCATCAGCTAAACTTTAAAACAACATATTGGCTTTTGACTAATTTCAACTGCTGATTTAGCTATTAATTCTCATCATCACTTGAAGAGATATTGGATGTTCATCTGCTCGAGTCGGAACTTTCACTATTACAAAATATGGATACTACTACCCTAAAAGACGTCCTTATTTTAAAAAAGGAAGTAAAAAATGAAGGCGTTAGCATTGTCGTAATTATTTATTTGAATTTGAGGAATTTTGGCGACCTGAATTTTTATTCAGGTCGCCAATTTGAGAAATTTGAGGAATTTTGGCGCGATTTAGGAAATTTTTAGCGCCCTTTGAGGAATTTTGGCGACCTGAATTTAATTCGTGAAATTGAGGAAATTAGGCGACTGAATTAAAATCAAAGTCGCCAATTGTGGAATTTATGCGACTCGAATTAAATTCAGGTCGTCCAATTGATGAATTAATTATTTGGTGGGATTTAGGAAATTTTTGGCGCCCGTGAGAAATTTTTGAAATTTTAAGAATTTAGGAACTTAATTTGATTCAATCGTCGCCAAATTCGTCAATTAGCGACACGAATTAAATTCAGTCGCCAATTGAATACTTGTGGCGACTGATTTAGTTCGGTCGCCACAATTATTCAATTGTGGCGACTGAATCAAGATTCAGTCGCCAAATTGATTAATTGTGGCGACCTATATTAAATTAGGTGGCCACAATTATTCAATTGGCGACCTGAATTTAATTAAGGTCGCCAATTGGCGAAATTGGGCGACCTAAATCAAATTCAGGTCGCCAATTTTGTAATATAGGCGCCTTAAATATGAATTTAGGTCGCTAAAATTTTTTTTTGTTTGAAATATTAATATATTATCCCTACGTGAACCCGTGACTCTCTACTTTTTTTGTTTGAAATATTATCCCTCAACCCGGACCTTCACTCATCGTCATTCTCATTGCTCGCCTTCACATCTCTTCTCCCTCAACTTCATCGCTTCCTCTCGTCATTTTTGTTTTCACCGCCATAGCTCGTCAACTCCATCGCCTCCCCGCTACCTCGATCGATCCGAAGGCGTGAGATCCAAGAAACCGAAGGCATTATCGATCATATCTTCTTCATCACCGGATCCCCTTCTTCAGATCTGAAGGCGACGAGATCTAGTTGGGTCACGCTGAAGGCGACAAAATCTGTTCTTTTTTTTTCAATTTTACTATGATTTGTTTTTCATGTTCTTCTGATTATGATTGTTAGATCTGAAATTTTAGATGTTAGTCCTATTCTTAATTTTTGTT
The DNA here is from genome assembly GCA_019022655.1 of Acacia acuminata. Lineage (NCBI taxonomy): Eukaryota > Viridiplantae > Streptophyta > Magnoliopsida > Fabales > Fabaceae > Acacia > Acacia acuminata. Next base: position 2,012,536 of record JAFJYI010000102.1, on the reverse strand, counting down.
AATCCTATTTTGGATCTGTTTTTCTTCTGATTTGTTTTCATCTACTTATTTTTTGATCTCGTCGTGCTTCAAGAGTGCATATGTTGTACTTGCATCTTTTTGCGTTTTTTTCTTCTCCTTGGTTCTTCCGGAAGTATTTCTCGGAATTTGAATGTTGATTTGTTGATCTGCTCTTCTTCCATGGCCACCCAAAATCGGGGGTTTTTTTTTTTAAAAAAAAAGAAAATGCAATGTGGCGTCCTGAATACATTTCAGGACGCCTTATATGAGGCGACCTGAACCCAAATCAGGTCGCCTCATATGAGGCAACCCGATTTGTGTTAAGGTCGCCTCATATGAGGCGACCCGAACTCTTTTCGTGTCGCTCATATACACCAAACGACTTCGCTTTCTCCCCAACGTCCCTTAGAATAAGGACGTTAATTGGGTCTTTTTTAGGTCGTCTTTTTAGGTATTTTGTAGTAGTGTTTCATCCACTAAAACCCTTTCATTTGGATATAGAGAGGGTTTTCACCGCAAAAAAAAAAAAAAAAAAAACTATCATTTTGTGAAGGTTCATTTGTAGTGGTTTAAAAACACTACTCGAATTTGTGGCGCTTAACCCAAAATTGCTATAAATGTACAATAGGATGAATCGCGTCAAGTGGTGCGCCGCTAGAGAACGATCGATGCTACTAGAATTTAACTAAGCATTAGAAGTGTACAAGTCATGAAAATAATAAGTGGCAAATCAAGGTCATCCCACAGAGACTCAATCCAGCTAGTGATTAGGTGTTAAATTTCCTTTTTTTTTTTAGTTTAAGTAGAATAAATCATAATTGTTTTATATAATAATAAAAAGAAATGCAATAAGAACAAGAAATTAATAATATCAAGAATTTTCACTATACAAAATTCAAATATCAAGAAGTACAACTTATAGTCACCAATCCCTTGTTTGTTTATTAGATTTTATCCACACTAAATTAATTCTAACTTAACTTAATAAGCTAATCTAGAGTATTAATGTTTATAAATGCATGTCGGTCCATTTATACACCTACTTCAATTAATTATGCAATGTCTCACACCGCTAATTAAGATGCAATTCAAATCGGGCTCACTCTAATTTGGTTATGCGGAGCTTCTAGGTATATGTCTATCCTAGACGCAAATTAGATTAAAAATCTAATTCCACATTATTTAATCCAAAGTAATTTAAGATTCTCTTCGTCAAGTTCGATCATAAATCCCCAAAACATGCTCAATGGTAGCAATCACTAAGCAATAATAATTAAAAAAAGATTAAATAAACTGAATTAATATTATGCAAAACTAATTAGTGAGAACAATTTCTAAATCTCAAACAAGTTGATAGTACTCTAAGTTCCAAAGGAAAAGTTAGCCACACGTGCCTCTAATCCAATCCATCTTAGCAAAATCAAAACTAGGGTTATTCAATAACGAGTCTACATCCAATGCTTTTTCTTTATGTGCTTCTCCCTATGAAGCACATAAAGAAATATTGATGGCATTTTTATATATATATATTTTATTTATTCAGATTAAATTATATGTTATATCCCGAATATTTCGTACTTAATATCTCAAATTAATTAATTTCTAGTTCTGCATTCAGAATTATTTTTCCCGTAACACCGCACCTTGAAAATTAATTAATTTAAGATACGATGCACAAAATGTTTCAGATGCAACATATAATTTAATCTAAATAAATAAATAAATGTCATTAATATTTCTTTACATGCTTCTTAAGGGGAGAAGCACATAAAGAAGAGCATGAAATATGGATTCTTCAATAACATACTGGGAAAATTGGAAAAGAGTAAGCAATTGAAACCAGAGTTACTTGAAACAACAAGACCAAAGACAAAGAAGCAAACAACTTCTTTGTTCTCGGTTCGATGCTTTGCAAGTTCCCGGAGAAGACAATGATGATGACTGAACAGCCTAACAACAACACCTTTCTCCTCGTCGATCGCGTGTTACCCCGCGCTCTCGTTGGTTTGCATAGTGCTTGGAGGCCGCCCCTCGTTCAGCTCTCGGACAAAAGATGCTCTAGCTCCCGAAGAAGACGGTTCACAATGTTTGTGTGTGGCCTTCGCTCCTCTCTCCCCTTTTTTATTTCATTCTTCCCAAGACCAATGATGAATAGTAACTCCCCGTGAAAAAATAGCCGCCCCTCTTTAGCTCTCCTTTTTGTTCTTTTTTAGGTCTCCACCGATTTCCCAAACGTTGTGGTTTCGCCTCTTAGAAGAAGAAAAGAAAACAATTTAAATGAAAAGTCAAATCTCTCTCTCTCTTTTTGTTTTATTTGAACTAAATTATTTCTATTTAAATTTGAAAACTATGGTATTTACAATGAAATCCCTGAAATAATGCACCACTTTGATTTGATCTTATACTAATATAATCTCGTAAATCACTCAAAATTACATAGATAACTCTTTAAATATCTTTAAAATACACTAAAATTAGAGAGTTATCAACAACCTTTGTAGCGATTTTCACAGAATAATCGCTACAAAATATGACATCAAATTTGTGGCGGTTTGTATGTGGTTTATATACACAAACCGCCACAAAATGTGGTGCTAGCTAGGCGGCTGACACTACATAAAAACCAAAATTTAAGGTACTTTCAATGCAAGAATAACATGTTGCCACGTATACGATCGTTGCTAATACTTTAGGCAAATGACACTAAGTAAACAATCAAGTCGCCACCGAAAGTACATTGGAAAGCGCCAAAACAAATGTCACCGTTGAAAGTGGGGTAATGTCGGTGCAGAAACATGTATCAGTGGCGACAATTGTGTCACCATAAAAACAAGAATCAGCGGCAATATTTGTCGCCACCAAAAGTTATAGTTTTTTTTAATGTAAATTGCTAAAATTAAAACCTCTAACGTATTGATAAATATCAAAAGCAATTTTAAACGAACAATATATTAATTAGTAATGATAATAACACAATTCTTCAAAATTAACATCAAGTATTTAAATTTTCTAAACAAGGCCTAAAGATTGTCCATTGGAAAGATCAAACATAAAAACTATGAAGAAGGACTAGTCAGTGCAGTCTCCCGAAGAGTGATATGCCGTTTCACAGAATTTTCGCTTCTAACTTGTTAGGACTTCAGGGTTGTAATTTGCAACTTTAACATCGCAAAGCGTGAGAAGCCTTTTATTAATTCTGAAACATGATTCTAGAAACTTTGAAGATGGCCACTACTATTCTTATCTTTAGATGAAAATACTACGTATGGCCTTGGGGAATGAACAACGCTTGCAAAGAAGAAGAAACGGCTCTTGCCACATCCTCTTTGTCTCAAAAAATGAAGAGGCCCAACTGGGACCGCCCGAATCTGCATCCTTTTCCATTCCAAATAATTGTGCCTACCTAAACATAATGAAATAAAACTCAGATAAGTAAGACTGTCATCAAAGCAACAATATTTCAAAGAGGGCAACAGCCAGAATTAAAGCTAACTGACATATATCAAATCTATCATGAATGTATATAACAATTAAATATGTCAAAACTTAGGGAAGGCTATGAACATGAGTACCAAGAACACAACAGATCACACACTCAAGGCCCAGAAATTGTATTAAATTAAAAAAGTTTTTTAGTGCTAACAATTCAGACTTAGGGTTAAATACTTAATTTGTCATGGATGTATTGATAAGGGGGCACTCAACACCCGGAAGTTTTTTTGGTACCAAATTTGCCTTGGAAGTATGAAAAAGGTACCAAATTTGCCCAAAACTAACGGAAGGTCAAACAGACGTTTGCCACATCGGATTTTTTTGGGTTAAATACCTAATTTGTCACGGAAGTATTGATAAGGGACACTCAACACTCGGAAGTTTTTTTGGTACCAAATTTGCCCCGGAAGTATAAAAAAGGTAGCAAATTTGCCCAAAACTGACGGAAGGTCTACGTAGGTCGTTAAAATGTCACATGGCTAGGAAAGAAACACAGTGGAGGGTGAGTCATATGCCAGAACATGTAACCATGCTAGCACCTAATTCATCTCTCTCTCTTCCCTCTCACTTTCTAGCGTTCATGCTTCGAATTTTCTTCCACTCCTTCACCCACTCCTACATCGGGCGGCGACAGTCTTGGGTGGGAACATTGTGAACACCATGGCTCTCCGATGTGGGGCTGAGGACTTGTGACGCGGTGTGGCAAATTCATACCAAACGATTTTATCCCTTAGACCCTTACAATTTCTGGATTCTCAAATCTTCAGGTAATGCCTCCTCACTCCCCCCCCCTAAAATCCCCTTATTTTGCTTCTATGAAAGTTTACAATTTGGTGAAAATTTTGACAATATATATGACCATCTCTAACTAGGTTTATTGGTGGTTTTTTGTTTATCTTGATTCGGAGAACTGTTTGGTTTCTTGGTAGAACAGTTTTTAGAGTACAATGGGAATACAAAATTGTTCTAGGAATTATCTCTAACTGATGGCTTTTGTAGATTCAGAGCTAATTCTAACATCCCGTTTGAAATTTTCAATTTGATAAAGAATGGATTTTGGTTTCTTGGTTTGGATTCCTATCGTACCTATATTTCTGGGGATCCAAACCAATCGAATATGAAGTAGACGTAGGTCGCAAACAGAGTTGGCAGGCATTGTTGTGGAAGCGGGCAGTATCGTCGCCAATGTAGGAGTGGGTGAAGATGTAGAAGAAAATTCAGAAGCACGAACCGCCGAAAGCGAGAGGGAAGAAAGAGAGATGAATGAGGTGCTGACGTGGTTACATGATCTGGCATATGACTCACCCTCCACTGTGTTTCTTTCCTAGCCATGTGGCATTTTAATGACCTACATGGACCTTCCATCAGTTTTGGGCAAATTTGCTACCTTTTTTATACTTCCGAGGCATTTGGTACCAAAAAAACTTCCGGGTGCTGAGTGCCCCCTTATCAATACTTCCGTGGCAAATTAGGTATTTAACCCAAAAAATCTGATGTGACAAATGTCCGTTTGACCTTTTGTTAGTTTTGGGAAAATTTGGTACCTTTTTCATACTTTCAGGGGAAATTTGGTACCAAAAAAACTTCTAGGTGCTGAGTGTTCTCTTATCAATACTTCCGTGACAAATTAGGTATTTAACCCTTCAAATTTATGTTATTCAATTACTCTTGAAGATAGGAGATTGAATTCATTATAAACGTCTGTAGTTATCATCCATCCAAGCTAATTCCAAAAGTATTTGCGCCATCTGAACTTATAATATATGAGATAAACAAGAAAGCAAAGTGAATTTGTTTTTTAAAAAAAAAACTAAAACGTGGTCGGATGTCCCATCACTTCTAACTCCCTTTTTCTCCTTACTCTTCTAAAAACTGTAAGTCTACAAGAGCTTCCGCATGAAACTTATGATAAACAAAGAAATACAAGTACAATTTACTTTTTTGCTCTAAAATAAAGTATCCGATGCCGAACCATCTTCATAGGATGCATCAATCAACCATCTTCTGTTCATTTTTTATTCTCTTCTACACTAGCTCCGATGTTTTTTTTTTTTGGGGGGGGGGGGAGCAAAAGAAAAGAAAAGCTTGAAGACAAGATGCAACAACTGGAAGACCCATAACTAGCACAATACCATGTAATCAAAGCATCCCGTAATGACATCCCAAACTACGTAAAAGTATCCAAAAACAAAAGGAAAAGGGGGAAATAATAACGAAGAAAGTGCCCCCACAAAAACTTATAGTGGAAATTTTGAAGTAACAATGAATCCGACCTCTTACACATGTCTTTGTGTGATCCAAATCGTTGTCTTCCCAAACTCTTTCTTCAACATAGTCTTTACAATTCATCCATTTATCCTCTACAGTTTGTTGGGTGGAGTGAAAATGTTACTTTCTTTTATTGTTCTTCAACTGGGAGACACCTGAGAAATATAAACAACTTACTGGATATGTTCGTCTGCCCGATTTATGTTGTTTCCTATGCAGATATTATCTTCGAGAGGGACGTAGCATCCTGCACCATGATGTTTCAGGTAGTTTCGTCAATACAAGCATTTCAACTTCATAGCTTAGACCTAGAACTACGATGGCACTAGCTGCAACCAAATCTAAAGTTGAAAAGAACAAAACTAGTATGATTTCTACAATTACTGTACCAAGCACTAGTGACACCCATTGATTTTGTTTTTCCCCTTTGTTTTGTTTTGTTTTTTATTTTATTTTTTTAAAAAATATTAATTTGGTTTTGGGATGTTTCACTAATTGAAATTGGATATTCAATTGATGATGTCCTCTTGTAACTCCTAGGTCAATTATGCTGGTGTTGCTTTTCATTGTAAGCTTTTACATGTATTGCTACTTCAAGAAGAAGGGAGAAGATCAAGAAAGATTGGAAAAGTTTATGGAAGATTACAAAGCAATGAAGCTTGCTAGATTCTCTTATGCTGATCTCAAAAGAATTACAAACCATTTCAAGAATAAAATAGGTGAAGAATCTCATGGGACTGTTTTTAAAGGTAAGATATCTTCTGAAATTCAAGTGACTATAAAAGTACTTAATAATTCAGATAACCAAAATCTTTCAATAAATGAGAAAGCCACGGTAATTCACAAGTAGTTGCTGCCAAGGCGTGATATTCAACCTCTGAAGAAGAAGTAGAGACTGTTGGGTGCTTTTTAGAATGCCACAAAAACCAGTTATAGAACGCCGTGTATCAAGACAGCCGGCCCAATCTGAGTCACTAAAAGCATTAAGTTTATCAGTAGAAGTGACTGGAAAGAAAAGACCACGACCAGGAGAACCTTCCATGTATCGAAGAACTATATGAAGTGCACGCAAATGCACATCAGGAGGGTGCTGTATAAACTGACTAAGTTGCTGAATAGCAAAGGATAAATCAGCATTATTTGTGATTTAACAGAGGAGAATCGATCAAAGAAACCTTTCAAGAATGAATAGCATAATCTTGTTCCAAATGTTGTTTATAACTTGCAATCGCACCATAAAAACACTTTGGATTGCAAGAATAAGAGACTATCGGACATAATGCTAAAAACTCACCCCATAGAATCTTTAATTTCGTAAAATATGTTAGTATTTAGGTGTTCTATAGACAATATGTAAGAACAGATCAGCACCATTTCTACGTTATAGTATTTCGTTATTAATAAATGAGGATATTTTATCTTTATCATATTTATGTCTCGCCTTTATTTTAAGGTAATAAATATGTGTTTGAAGATAAAAGCCCTAGGAATAGAACATGTGTTATTCTTGAGGATCAATGATAGAGATCGTGATCATAAGGACTCGAGAACACTGGATATCTATTGCCTAAAACTTGTTCCTAGTCTTGAATCACTAAGAAAGGGAATTGATGATCTCAATAAGACTAGTACGACATCGTCTACTTGTATAGGAATACAAGGTAGGAACCTCATAGAATACAGGCATGGATATGCCTTAGCTGATGTCGTAGGTGGATCTGTTGGAGAACATATAGCACTGAAATGACCCGCCGAGAGACTCCACAAAGATTCATTGTAGAGAGTATTATTGGATATGTAAAGTCTCTCATCGTTTGGTAGTACAGATCATCCTAGACTTAAGAATGTCATCGAACACTATATCCTAGGGTTATACTTTGACTGTACAACTCTATCCACCTGAAAATGGGGAGAACAGTGTACTCTTGGGTGTAACTCGAATACATGAGTATAGATGGACATGCCGAGAGGACTCACAGCTTCCTACAAGGGATTAGTCATTCACAAGACCTAGAGCTTCGATAGCTTCTAATTAACTCGAGAGACTGGCAAGACATCAAGTGATCATGAAGAGTCATGATCCGTTATAGAGTTAATATAAGAAAATTTCTAGTTCTGTGAAATAGCTACATTTAGTCAATTAAAAGAGATGATACTCTATCTTTGCTCTTGATTAAATGTGAATGACGATGTGAGAGATGATGCCTGCACGGTATCCAAATATGAAAAGTAGATCACTTGATCAACTCAATTAGTTTTGGGGCTGCAAAGCATTGCTAGTGTCTTATGAGGTTATTAAATAAATTGGGCCCATTATAGGGGTTTTTAATTAGTCCAAGTTTATTTATATCGGTGACTAATTGGGCCTAATGAGTCACACACAAAAGGTTATTCCCGATTGTTTAAATTTAGCAAACTTGGGCTAATAATTGTTATTGGGCTTTATCAAGAGTAAATGTGTAATTGGGTTGGAGTGGGACTCCAAGCCCAATGAGGAGAAAATGGCGTCATATGGTGTCCCCGCAGGAAATCGGTTTCTCCACAAAAGGGCCCAAATGTGTTGGAAGATCTAACGGTCTTAGGCCAAGTTGAATTTTGAATTCGAATTTTGAATTTAAGTTTGAATTTTAAATTTAAATCCAAGAGGTTAGGTTATAAAGATAATTCTGAATTATATATATATATATATATATCCAATAATGATTGGATGAAGATAGGAAAAATAATAAATGAGGATTGATTGAAATGATTTTAAATTTTAGTTTAAGAGATGAATGTGATTCATCATCTTAAATTATTATTCAATCAAGATATGAATTTAATTCATTATGATTTGGAAAAGTTTGGATTGGGTCTTTCTTGTGAGCACTTAAATTAGGGTTAAACTCTTATAAAGTACTTGATTTTTTATGTGCCCTTTTTCATGGACTTTTTTTGGAGAAAAAAGGAAATAAATATAATCCAAGATCTTAAATGATTGATTCAATCAATCAATCAAGATATGAATGTGATTCATCATCTTAAATTCAATCAATCAATTAAGATATGAATTCAATTTATTGTGATTTGGATTTTCCAATTCAAGTTTGGATTGGACCTTTCTTGTAAGCACTTAAATTAGGGTTAGACTCTTATAAAGTGCTGATTTTTTGTGTGCCTTTTTCCTACACGTTTTTCTAAGAGAAAAACAAGATCCTTATACTCTCTAAATTTCGATCTTTACCAAAGGTTTAGAGAGGAAAAGGCACCATCCATAAAAAGGCAAAGTTCCAATGATCTTGCTCCTCCTATCTTTAACCTAATTAATCCTAAGAAACCATTATTTTTTTGAAAAGATAAAAACCCAAGGAAACCAAAACTCAACCTTGTCTTCGCCTAGCAAGCATCCAAGGAGTGGAAGTTTCAAGAGAAGAAGTTCTCATTGCAATCGAGGGATAGCTGTGTGGATCAACGTTAGAGGACATAAAAAACCTTGAAGTCTTCGAGTGATCTATGGTAATTCTAATCTCCAATAATCATTTCATCAAATTATCCTAAACCCCAATAGTTGTTTTATCGAGTAATCCCGAAACTCATGAATATTATACATTGTTATGAATTCTCATGAGTATCGTAAAGAGTTACGGATTAATAATTAATAAGTAATTAGCGTAATAAGTTAAGGTTAATAATTCATGAGGGCCGTAAGGAGTTATGGGTTTCCGCAACGATTAAACAAAATTTTTGTTTTCAACCTCATGAAACGTTGTATGAAAGTCATATAATAGGCAAAATTAACCATCAAAATAATCACTCACGCTTTGATCTGATTGCTTCAAATTCTAGATATCTTCTTGCAAATCCGCAAGTCTGAAGATATCGTTCTGAAAAAAATGTGCACGAAGATCATCCCACAAGTCGCACGCTTGATCGATCCACAGTATACTCTGAGCAAGAGATGGCGAAATTGAACTCGTTAACCATGATAATACGATCATGTTGCACCATTCCCAAACCGGAAACAATGAATCGATCAGTCAGTCTTGGTGCCAGAATGGAATGATTGGGGTTTGGATTTGGTCCTAGACCCCTTACCATTCTTTTCCTCCTTTTTCTTTTTCTATTGTTGGATTAAGATCTCAACGGTCTAGATTTTCTATCATTTTTCCTCCTTTTCTCTTATAATAATATTTTTATCATATGGTAAATCTAAACCATTGAGATCTTAATCCAACGATAGAAAAAGAAAAAGGAGAGAAAAGGATGGTAATGGATATTGGATCAAAGCCAAGTCCAAATGATTGACGAACCCTAGCTTATTCTTCAAAAACAACACCATCTTCATCACATGAGCCCATGAATGGTAATTAGGCCTGGTGAAAAACTACGACACAAGAATCGGGGAGGGGTTTTCATTCGATGCAAATAGAAAGGATTCACAAGGTTTGGAGTGAATATCTCGGAGAAGAAGATGAAGCACCGATAGATGAATCAATGGTAAAGGAAAGTGAAGCCATCGTGTCAGGGAGAAACAGATGAAAGAGGAAATGAGAAAAGTCCAAAAGTGAATAGAACAAGCCAAGAAAAATTGGTATAGATAGCACGTGAACTTGAATGGGAAAAGTCCAAGAATGAATAGGACAAAGCCAAGAGAAATGGTGCAGAAAGCACGTGAACTTGCAGGTCTATCACTGTGAATACACATTGAGTAGAATATAGGTTATCAAAGACTAGCCTGTTTTGATACCATAATATGATTTAGGAAGAAGAAGAAATGAAATTGTAGAATATTATTCATATCTGAATGTACTAATACAAAGTCTTTATATAGATCCAATAAGACTCAATAAATGATATATACGTAATAACAAAGTGAAAATGCATTTAAGGGCCCCTTTTTAGAGAAAATCCCAAAAAAGGCCTCAAAATTCTAAAATCCCGAAAAAGGTCCTTTTCTCGGGATTTTCTAACCTTTTCTCGGGATTTTCGAATATGCGTGAGTTGTTAATGAAATAGGCGATATAGTTGTTAACCTAGGCGATATTGTTGTTAATGTGATCGATTTAGTTGTTAAAAATATTGTTGTTAATGCGATTGATTTAGTTGTTAACGGCTATTGATTTTGTTGTTAATTTTGGCTGATTTAGTTGTTAAATTTTAATAAATTTATACTTAAAAAAGGCCCTAGGGCCTTTTTTGAGATTTTCGAAATCTTGGGGCCCTTTTTGGGATTTTTCTCCAAAAAGAACCCCCATATGGATTTTCCTAATAACAAATTACATTCCAGAAGTTTCTTTCAACTAACTAGTTACATTAACCATATACTCTAATATTATTATATATTTTAATATTTTATTTGGGGTTTTTGTTTTAATAATTGAGATTAAAATGTCTCTTTTGTGATTAATTGTGATTAAAGGTGTTTGTATGAAATTAAGGTTGAAAAAGGAAAATATTATATATTTTATGATGATTTACTTTAATTTATTTATTTTTGGAATATAAGGTATTACATTATGTGTTTATCTTCATTGAATATCATTTTGGGGAATATTACATAAAAGAGCAAGAATTTCTAAAAACTTCGGATTTTTTTTTTTTGCTCAAAAAAAAAAAAAAAAAAAAAAAAAAAAAAAAAAAAAAAAAACTTCGGATTGATGAAGAAAGAAACTAGAGAACTTACAGAAAATACCCAAAATTTTTGATAGTACAGTTAGATCCAACAAAGTGTTTAAGTTTTCAGTTTAGTTCCTCAACGCACTTTGAATATTCCACTTTACTCCCTTGGTCAAAACGGGGATCCGATTCCTTCAAGTAGAATGGGGCCCCGACCCAGGAAAGAAGAGCTGGAGATTCTTCTTCGCGTCTGAGACAAGATCGAGTGGGGAGTGAAGCTCGGAGGCGCCGTGGAGACAACGAGAGCTCAGAATCGGACCACCATCACCTCCCTCCTTCACCGGCCTCACCTTTCACCACCGTCGATCATCACTTTTCCCCCCTCTGTCGTCCTTCATCTCCTCCCAATCTAAGTTGCAGCAGAGCTGTGACAGAGGCGCGACAAAGATCGGACACACAGAAGCTCGCGAGAGGGCTGTGGAACAGGGACGAAGCTCGGACCACCATCACCTTCTCCGACTTCATCTTCACAATGCTGGAATCACCGTCCTCCTTGGCCGCTGGTTTGCATCTTCCGCCACACCACCACCACTTTCAATTATCTACCACTGTCACCGTCGGAACTCCACTTTTTCAGGTGAGCTCCTTCGACAATCTCAGGTTGTGACTCCTCTGATTCTGGAATCATCTCAGCCGTGGCACTCTCTGATTTTTCCCCCCCTCAAATCAGCTACAAATCTTCCTCAATTATGTGCTAATTGGTTACTTGATTGGTGTTCTTCATTGCCTGGAATTTTGAAAGTGTTGGGTGAAGTTGTGATGCCAAACTTATTGATTTTTGAACTAGGGCAGAGTTCTACTATCTAATCTCTATATTTAATCTTTTGTATTAATTAAATTTTAAGTCTAGAGTTTAATTAGTATTGTTAAACTATATGGTTAGTTGGTATATTAGCCATTAGTTAGAAGTATTAGGTGGTTAGTTGAGTGGTTAGTTACATCTTCAAAAAAAAAAAAAAAGTTAATAAATGTGATTGGAGAGGCAATTAGAGAAGTAATATGAAGATATTGAAGAATCTTGTATTAATCTTGATAAGAGCAACATGCTCATACAATAACTCACTTGGGTTTAACAATGATTATCCCTCACTTGAGGGTGATTAACAACAAACCCTAACTCTAGGGATCTAGGAGAGACTTCCCTCTCTAGAGATAGAGACTCAAATTAACCTCTCTCTAACGTGGTGAGAGCTCCACACTCAACACCTTTTGGTGAGGGTTCCACACCCAACACACATCTCAATATTGTTAAGACCCTCTATTTATAGACTAGGCCCTAACCAACTATTCAACTAATTACCTTATATTCTAATACGCCCCCTTAAGTTGAACACTATTGATCTCAAATGTGCTCAACTTAAACAACACAAAAATAAGGGGATAAGGTGAATTAAATTGACTAGCTTTTTTTAATCATAAAACAATACAAATATTTCTTCATGACAATCTTCTTCCATGACATTCTTCTCCCATGACATTCTTCTCCATTGTTAATAAATGTGATTGGAGAAGCAATTAGAGAAGTAATATGAAGATATTGAAGAATCTTGTATTAATCTTGATAAGAGCAACATGCTCATACAATAACCTGTTAGTTATGATTAGTTTTGATGATGTCTTATATGGATGTCACTTATATGGATGTCATTATTGAAAGCAAAAAGATTGAGTAATATAGTTACCTCCTACATTGAAAAGATTGAGTAATATAGTTATCTCCTACATTGACTAACTAATGTATTTAATGTAGAATAATCCAAGATGAATTATAGAGATTAATCAAGAGAAGAGAAGAAAGAAAGAGTTAGAGTTATGGAGAATGATCAAGAGAAGAAGAAAGAAAGAAGAACTTGTTGAATGAAATGAAGATATCGTTATTCAAGTTCTAAGATTGATGCTAGAAGTCTCCAAGGTCATATGGAAGTTGGAATGGGTCAATTTGAAGTTAAAGTCAAGAAAAATCAACTTCAGGATGAGAAAACTCGAGTTTGGAACACAAAACTCGAGTTTGGGACTCAAAACTCGAGTTTGGAACACAAAACTCGAGTTTGGGACTCAAAACTCGAGTATGCAAGTGCTAAACTCGAGTAAGGAAGAGCTAAACTCGAGTATGCAAGTGTAAACTCGAGTTTGCAGCGTGATCAGCTCTTCAGCAACTCTGTTTCACGTTTCAGCACAGGCGAGGTCCGGTAATTCGATGATATCTCTCAAACCAGGAATCGGATTGACGTGAAATCAGTGGCATTTGAAACTAGACATCCAAAGCGTCATTTTGATATATAAATCAAGTCCAAAGGTGTCAAGATCAAGGAGATATGATTTTTACAAGTTGCCATAAGAATCAACGTCACAGTCCAGACCCACCTTCGGTATTTTGAGTATAACTCACAAAATACAAATCCGATTGAGCTGAAATCAGTGGCATATGAAAATAGACTCAAAGAGCTTTCCATCAAGAGTTGAACGGACCAAAACGGAGTTCAGACCAGGGAGATATGGCCCTCGAAAGTGGACAGATAATTTCAAGAAAGCAATCAAACTTGTTGAGCTCGAGTGCAAACTGCGGTATAGGTTTGCATACCGCAGTTTTGGACTTCCGAAGCGAACCAGGTTTTTTAAATGAAGTCAATACTGCGGTATTGGTAGGCAAACTTGAGTATTGGACTTCGAATGAAACCAAGATTTTAAACGAAGTCAATCTTGCGGTTTGCGTAGCCAAACTCGAGTATTGGACTTCCGAGAACAACCAAGTTTTTCAAGCTAAGTCAATACTTCCACCTTTACCGCAGTATGTAAGTGAAAGTATTGCAAACTGCAGTATAGGTTTGCATACCGCAGTTTTGGACATCCGAGAAGCAAACCAAGTTTTTCAAACGAAGTCAAAACTGCGGTTTCCAAAACCAAACTTCGAGTATTGGACTTCCGAAGCAAACCAAGTTTTCAAACGAAGTCAAAACTGCGGTTTCCAAAATCTTACTAGAGTATTGGACTTCCGAGAAAGCAACCAAGAGTTTCAAGCTAAGTCAATACTTCCGCCTTTATCTGCAGTTTGTGAGTGAAAGTATGCAAAACCTGCAGTTTGCATGAACATATCTTGCTTTACAACGTTAAAAAATGATTTTTTGAATTACACGAATTTGCAAATCACTCTTGTTTGATCCTATTGCTTTCATGAATCATTCACTTATGTTCCCGGATATGTTTAACAAGTTTATTGAGTGAATTTCAGTTAGCACAGATGAAGATTATTGAAGATCAAGGCAAAAAGCAAAAAAAGTGCTCGTGTGCATTTAATGCACTTCGCAAATCAACCTTCTTTTGGATAATCCACCTTTGAAGCACGCATTCTCAACGGTCAAGAATGCTTTCTTCATCAAGTAAACTCTTCTCCAACGGGCAAATCCTCGAGTTCCACATCGGATCATATTAGCACTGGATTAGTTGGAGTTTAGAGAGAAGATGACCAGACCTTAAGCTAATCACCTACAACGGTTGGATTCATCAAGCAACGGTCATTTAATGTTCTCTACCTATAAATAGAGTGCATTAACTTCTTCTCAAGCTGATACACCTGCTGAAGACGAAAATCATCCAAGTCTCATATCTATTTCTTCAGTTTTATCTGTATAGTATCTTGTGATACATTGAGCTTCAGTGCTTATCATATCTACTCTTAGAGAGAGTTTATTTCCTTGTATATCATTCATTGTAACAATCTCAAGTCGGGTGACTTGGAGATTGGGAAAATCGAGTACAACTTGTAAAGGGAGTGTGTCCTAGGTTGAGGAGCATTCTTTGTTTACGAGTGGGTATCGATTGTAATCGTCAGTACAACTTGTAAGGGGAGTTAGTCCTAGGGAGAGGATAACTCTTGAGTACGAGAGGTGTATCGATTGTTTACAATTACAACTTGTAAGGGGGAGTGAGTCCTAGGGAGAGGATCATCCTGAGTACGAGTGTGTAATTGTTATTGAGTGATAGTGGAAAATCCCGAGTGTTTTACGGGATTTGGACGTAGGTCAAAGAGTTGGACCGAACCAGTATAAATCCTTGTGTCCAGCTTCTTCTTCCCTCACTTTGTTTGTCTCTGTTTTCATTGCTTCAAAACAGAGCGATTTCTGAAAAGTTTTAAAATACCCAATTCACCCCCCCTCTTGGGTATATAGCTCCACTTACATAACCCACTTGGGTTTAACAATGATCATCCCTCACTTGAGGGTGATTAACAACAAATCCTAACTCTAGGGATCTAGGAGGGACTTCCCTTTCTAGAGAGAGAGACTCAAATTAACGTCTCTCTAACATGGTGAGAGCTTCACACTCAACACCTTTTGGTGAGGGTTCTACACCCAACACACATCTCAATATTGTTAAGACCCTCTATTTATAGACTAGGCCCTAATCAACTATTCAACTAATTACCTTATATTCTAACATGCCCCCTCAAGTTGAACACTATTGATCTCAAATGTGCTCAACTTGAACAACACAAAAATAAGGGGATAAGGTGAATTAAATTGACTAGCTTTTTTTAATCACAAAACAATACAAAGATTTCTTCATGACAATCTTCTTCCATGACATTCTTCTCCCATGACATTCTTCTCCATGCTACACTTGCTGATTCTCCATTGAACAACTTCAATCTTTGTAAGGTAAACTTCTGCAATTATTAGCTCTCATATCAGAGTGCCACCCAAGCATTGACCATTGGAAATCTCCTTATCAATATAGCAGATAATCTATGACAGAACAACTTATTCATTCTGTGCATAGCCTCCAAGTCATAATCCAACAATTCACATGCATCTTTGACCCTTCCTAGACTCAAGCATGCATTCATAATGGTTACGCACAAAACTTGATCTTTTGAGGATCTCTCATGCAGTTGCATTTGGCATACATGTCAGTAAGATCACCATGAGAAAAAAGAAAATGATGCAAGACCTCCTCTTGATTACCCAACAATGGACAAACCTTATTTAACAAAAGCACTTTCATATCTTTCATGAATAGTAAGATTTGATCCCATATATTGCTAGCTGATGTTGACCACTTGGATGGTTCATGTGAGCTTTTATCTTCAAGGACAGTGAGTCATCTTTGCCATTTGAAGCCTCTGTATCTTGAGCTTGTAAGAAAACTGTCTCAGGCGCCACTGCCTTTTGTGATCCAGCAGGAACAAAACCTTTCATATGCAAAGGCTTCATAAAGAATCCCATAATAACAAATGGAATCATCAATACAGACTCCACAAAGAATGCACAGCGCCACCCAGAATGAGTTCCAATTAAACCACCAAAAACATAGCCAAGAGCATATCCCACTGGTATGGACATGTAAAATATTGAAATCCATAACGTTTTCTGAGTAGCTGGGGCATTGTCATCAATAAAAGGAGCTGCAAGACTTATAAACAATGGCTCACCAACACCAAATGTGACAGAGTATAATGAACCAGAAACTAAAAGCAAAACCACAACCCGTGGTAGCAAGAGTCCAAATTGTCAACCCAACTCCAATAAGTCTACATGGATTTATACACTTAGCTAGTGATGCAAATACGGGAGAAGCCACAAGAAGTCCAACCATAAAGGCAGATGAAAGAGCTCCATCTTTTCTCATATAAAATCACGCATTTATTCCACCGCTCCACCTTAACCCTTCATTATCCAGACAAGAACAAAAAAACTTCATTTACCTTGGAAACACTTAGCTACGGAATCAGAAACCTTGGAGTTTGCGTATCTCGTGGACGGTAAAATCGCCATTGATCTTTTCGTGTCCAAGAAACACCATTTATTAAAGGAGGCGACAACTCTGCTCACCGGAATCGCAAGACGGGCGAGGACGCGACAGCTCTGCTCTCAACTCTGAAGAGACCGCAAAGGCAGGAACCCAAGATTTCAAATCCATCGAATGCGCTTGGACAATGAGAGTCGTAAACGCCAAAGATGGTACTCCGGCGGCAAGTTTCAGGCCTCGACGACAAAGAGTAACCGGATCTTATACCCAGAAGCCATAGCCACTCCGACGTTCTTAGATGAAGAATGCGATGAAGAAAGCAAGTGACGGAATGAAGAAAATGAGGGCGTAGTTCCGTTCGAGAAGTTCGGAAATCCTCGATATCGCACAGAGAGAAACGCAGAAGGACGACAGTTTGCTTCTTGTTTGAGTCAATTTTCTCTTACGCTTTCATTCAAAGTGTTAACAAGACTTGTGTTTGGCTAAGGAGGAAGCTCATTCCCATTCTTTGAATGGAGAAGAAATCGGTAGCTGCGTAGATGGGGATGTTTCAAATGTTTTGAAGGGAAGAAGCGTTAGGACTTCTTGTGATTTGGAAAGGAGAAAGGAGGAATACAAGGTTTGGGGCTCGTTGAAGTTGGAATCACTAACTTTGGATTCAGAAAACAGAGCAAGGCTTGTTCCAACAAGGATAATTGTTGTTCAATTGTGCGTTATTCGGGACCGTCATTACTTCGAGGTATACTCGTCTCGTCTACAAGATTCTATATTAAGATTGTTTCATTGGGTTTCTTAATCTTTCGTTGCGGTTCCATTGTAAAGAAACCATTGATTCACATGCAATTAACTAATGTGATTGAAGAAGAATTAGAGAAATAATATGAACAATCTTGTATTATTCATGTAAGAGGAGTAATATGCTCAAACTCAAACAAACCCTAACTTTAGGGGGTCTAGGAGGGACTTTCCTCTCTAGAGAGAGAGACCTAAGTTAACCTCTATGGTGAGGATCTCTCATCTAACTCACTAACTAAATCAAAATGACTAAACCCTTTATATAGAATGGGCCTTAACCAACTAATCAATAATTCCCTTATATTCTAACACGCCCCCTCAAGTTGAACACTATTTATTTTCTTAAATGTGCTCAACTTGAACAACACAAGAATAAGGGGATAAGGTGAATTAAATTGATAGTTTTCAAACCAACAAAAATAATACAAAAGACTTCAATTCCCAATTTTCTTCTCCACACTTGTTGGCACTTGATGCAAACAAATGCTCCAATATTTGAAGATACCCATTTTGGCTGGAGACCCACAATCACAATCAGCACAATAATTGTTCCCGGCTTCGTGCATCAACTTCTCTAACTTTTCTAGAGGATGAGACGAGGACTGCCATTGATTATTTTGAGATAGTAAATTTGGAGATCAACTCACAAAAGATCATAAAGGCAACATCGTGACCCTACAATTGAGACACCATTGAGCTCAACATTATTATGCTGTCGTAAAGACACACTCTGCCTCCAAATCTTTTAATCCCAAAATCAATAAATGATGCTACAATGATCTGAGAACAACCATTGACCATTTTCTTTATTTGAGAAACTATGCCTTTAATTCTTCTGATGCCTTAGACATGTTCTTCTATCTTAATTGTTGTCCAGATTTGGATTCTCAAGGAGTATCCCGTAGAGTTGATGGTCACAATTGATAGGAGCGAGGAGGCGATTCTTCACTGCTCTCTACTTTGCTTTCCCTTAAATCGACAGGAGTGAGGAGGCGATTCTTTACTGCTCTCTACTCTGCTTTCCCTTAAATCGATAGGAGCGAGGAGACGTCTTTTCTCTGCTCTCTACTCTGCTCTTCTAACATCATCACTTGCATAAGCACAGACCTTATATTTGACTATTTCCAAGAAAATCAACACCGGCTTCAAACTTGCTGGCATCTGATCATAGAAGAACTCTTGCAAACCAACCACTGTGAAACCCATAGAAATTCCCAAACACACATACTGAGGAATTAACCACCAGATGCTCATTGGAATTGTCACGCCAGGCATATCCATTAGCCCATAGTCTTGAGACATTTTCAGTCTTTTCATCTCAACAAAGGCTACAACAACCATAGCAACAGTAGAGTTCATCCTCATTCAAGGTTCTGTGCAACTCGTCTCTTGCTTTAACAACTCTGTCCCTGTCATAGCTGTACACAAAAAATATAAGGCCTTGGGTATTCTGGAAGTAATGCCTCCACAAGGGATGAATCTTGTCTGGACGACCAACGACATCCCAGACAAGTAAATCAATCTCCGGTGGATCGCCGATTTTGGTGATAAAATGATCGCCACAATTAAGGAACTAAAATATGCAGATCTTCCATTTCACAATCTTGGCATTTTTCTTGCGAGATTCTTGGGTAAAATATCACCGAAAGATTCAAGGAGTGAAAATGCAGAGGAGAGTCGCACAAACCCCAAACTTGCATACAAGAATCAAGCGAGCCCAAAGATTGCGCAAAGTGATCCAAGCGATGTGAACAAAAAATCTTGCAATTCTTCTTGGTGAATGGTGAGAATCGTTGATGGCCCTCGATCTTGGACGAAGGCAAGAATACATACCTTGAGCACAAAACCAAGTCGACCCATCGATCGGTCTGATTCAAGAAGTAGAGGCGAAAACCGGTTCAACGGCGAAATAAGACCACATAGCGCAACGATCGAGTGTTCCCCCATCGCGGTAGAGAACACGGCTCTAATCGCCCGACTTCGGCTTGTGACGTTGAAACAAGAATCCAATCGTGGATTGAAGAAACAAGACGGGTGAAGAACATTTAGATGAAATCAACAATTTCACTTTTTGGGTCACTTGAACCGCGAATCGCGGATAAAATCTTTTAGGTTTGAAAACCCAAATCTTTGAGGCGATAGAATTACGAATGTTCGTGAGAGACTTTGAGAAGCAAAAATGACGGTGGACTTGGGAATCTTGAAAAGAAGCCGGTCCACCGTGGAGCTCCCGAGGTTCATTTTGTCGGATCTTGTATTGCCGATTGGCTTTGGCCCTTGGGCTTGGAACATTCACAAGGAAAGAAAGAAAAAAAACTTTCTTGGATACACAACCTGGATCTTGATGACCGTGGGCTTTGAGAAAAGCTGCAAAATTTGGGCCATGGTGAAAATCCAAGAATCATTGAATTGGACTTCATTATTTTTTTCCCAAATAACCTGGAACATTTGACATTTGCTTGAAAATGTACCACACATAGAGGCACTCTGATAGGTGGAGGAACAGAAAAAATTGGCAAAACCTGGATGCTTTGATACCATGTTAACTAATGTGATTGAAGAAGAATTAGAGAAATAATATGAAGAATCTTATATTATTCATATAAGAGGAGCAATATGCTCAAACTCAAACAAACCCTAACTCTAGGGGGTCTAGGAAGGACTTTCCTCTCAAGAGAGAGAGACCTAAGTTAACCTCTCTCTAATATGGTGAGGATCTCTCATTTAACTTACTAACTAAATCATAATGACTAAACTCTTTATCTAGAATGGGCCTTAACCAACTAATCAATAATTCCCTTATATTCTAACAAATTTCGTGGTCAAGGCCATCAATATATACACAAACCAATTCTTCTTCAGTGAGTGTAAGATCGCTTGTGACAAGATTGAAGTCCAAATTGAACTCAGCAATAGACCCATGCTGTGTGAGCACGAGTGTTTCTTTACAGTCACAGCCTCCACGAATACGAGTCGCTCGCCTATCTCCTTGTTTGCCGACGGACTCTTCTTGGGAAGACCCACAAGCTTCTTGATCTTCCAAAGATTTTTCTTGAACTTCTTGAGTCGATAAAGATGACCCATCAACTTGTTGCCTCTCTGCAACTACCTTGGTAGCCTCTTGGGAAAGATCTATTGCTTCCAACAGAGAAGTCAGCCTGAGGGGATGTAATGATGCTGCAATTTCGTCCTTAAGGCCAACCATATATACATGAGCCAATTCATTATCAGTGAATGGAAGATTGCCAATGACACGATCGAATTCCAGATAGAAGCAACTAAGACGCCCATCCTGTTTGAGCAAGAGTGGTTTATTATTGTCACAACCTTCAAGAATCCAAAGTTGCACCGACATCCTCTTCAATGGTAAATCGAGGTCTGCTTTACTCAAAGAAGAAGATGGCTGATTCTCTGTCATGGTGAATAAATTTGCAGTGGGAGCCGAGGATCTATGGCTCTAATACCCGCTGTTGAGAGAATGTAGAGAGAAAGAGAGAGAGAGAGAGGAGGGAAAGAATGAGAGAAGAACAGAGAAGGAGAGAAACTGAAGAATTCGCAATACTATTCAGGAAAAACAGAGAAGATACTGTGAAGAGTTATATGACTTAAATAGAAGACGCCTCAACAATCGTTAATCCTAACCAACCAACTGCCAATGGCTCTTAATCCCTACCATGGTCCTATGGACTTAGAGACCGCATGGTTTCTTTATATTATTATTTATTTACTTCATTTTCATATGAAGATATTGGATTGGAATTTTGTATTAGAGTTGTAAGCATTTCTTGAGATTAGACATGTATTTGGTTTTAACTTTGTGCACTTGACAGTTTGAACTTAATTCCTAACAATTTCTTGTGTGTTGACTTGGTTAAACTTGTGTTTGGAGTTGCTATGAATATATTATGTTTGTAATTCAAAGGTTTTTGGTTACTTATGTCTTGCATATTATTAATTTCATTGGCTAGAGGTTGGAATTAGGTTTTGATTCGAGGAATTAAGTCTTGTCCGATGTAAGAGATTTAATTCACCTAACTTAAGTTAGCTTAAAGGATCTTTTGGCACTTTTGTCAAACTAGCACACTCCTAAAACTATTTTGAAGTAATGATAGATAAAATTCATTGTTGTAAGAGGTTATTATCATACTTTTCAAAACCAAAATGCCATTTCATTCCACTTTTATTCCAAAAATCCAAAGATATCAGTTTTCTTTCAAAGCTTTTTAATTTAATTGCAACTTATTTGATAGTTAAAAAGCTCAAATCCAAATCAATGTTTTTTTATGACAATCATTACATTTAGTTGTAAGGTAATTAATAAAAGACTCATCAAAAGATGATATGTAATTGCTCTTTTTATTGCAATCCTTGGTTTAATTTTGACAATGTTACTAAGGCATGAAACACACGCTTCTTCAACTAATCTCTAACATTATGTGCAAATTAAAGCACAAACATTACACCATGACAAGTTATGAGTTCAAAGAGATTAAGAGTCAATGCACATAACATTATACATCATAGTAAAAGTAAAAATTAAGATATTAAAATGTAAGAGCAAACCCCAAATCAGGACAGCAAGTATTGCCCTGGAATACAAATTAATAAGCTGAAAATGCAGAGTATTAATTCTTCTCACGAGCTTCCTCACCTACATTGCCATGAGAACATATGGAGAATGAAGATGTTGTTTGGTCACCGTTGGCTTGGTCATCTTCATCAGGATATATAGAAGGATTTGGAGGCATTTCAAGACTTTCAACTTCATCTACTTCCAACATCTCTATTACTTTATTACTTTGTTGATTGAATGGCGATCACCAGGATTAAACTTAATACACCATAGTGTTAGTATGAACATTTTCTTTACCAAAGCCTTTTCTTCTTCCGTCAAATCCTTCATTTCTAACATTTTCTTGGCCTGAATGCTTTGCATGCAGATTTGTGTTTCTCCTTCGGCTTGCCATTTCAATTAGAAGCTTTCCAAAACTATAAACATCAGTTTTATGAGACATTTTCCCAATATTCTTGTATAATAGTTTAAGAGCTATGTATTCTATCCTTCCTCGTACTGCAATCAAAGTAGCAATGCTATTATTAGTAGAACATAACCTTGCCAGCCCAAAATTTGAAATTTTCGGAGTTAGATTGTCGTCAAGAAGAATATTATTGGGCTTGATATCGAAATGCAATATCTTTCATGTTGCAACCAATATGAAGATGAGAATTCTACGAGCGATTCCCAAAGATATATAGTGTATTTTACAATAACTTAAGGAGACGCGTCCTTCTTTGGAAAAAATATGTTTATCCAAAGATCCATTGGACATAGATTCATAATTAAGAGCTCGTTTCTTTCCTTCCACACAAAAACCAACAAGACGTGCCACATTAAAATAATGTATACTTCCTATACATGCCACTTCATTGATAAAGTCCTAGCTTTGGATTTATTACCCAACATTATAACAGCAACGTACGTCAGGTCCACTTCTTCGCTTGTCATAGTCTTTAAATCCTTGTGGGAGTACCTTATTGGACAAAGGTTATGAAGTCGTATAAAATCTTCAATGCTTTCATACATTGATAGGCCAGGTGCCTTCTCCGGTATGTGTAAATCAACAAAATGAACAACAACAATATACCAATTGGATATCTTAGAATAATGAATGTCAAAACATATCTTCCTGCGATTTTCCTAAGGCGAATGCAACTGGTTTTGAAATGAAATTGTTACCATGGTAGTGAAAACGTAGATTTTACCTGAAAACGGAAGGAGAATGAAAAATCGGAAAACGTAAAATTGTAATACAAAACGTAGATTTTACCTGCATATATATATATATATATAAAAATTCAAGAAAAGTAAGGCACCTACCTCATCTATACATATCTTGATCAATGCAATATTGATAACTTCTCATTTTTAATGAATTTGAGATATGTTTTGAGATATTTTTGGAAGTCATCAATGCTAAATTAAAGAGATTTTATTGAGATTTTAAAAGATATCAATTTGGATTCATTATTTGGGGGATTTCAATTTAAAATATAAATTTCAATAAAATAATAGTATTAATAATAAATAATAAAGATTTAAGGTGGCGAAATAATTTTTAATTTGGGGGAGAACTGGTGGTGATGCAATGATCAATGCTGTCTCATCGTAGATCTTGGACAGGTGGAGAAAAAGCTACTCTCCAAGGGACTCACACTTCATAAAAATTTGAATAATTTATCCTCCCTCCTTTAATCCTTCAGTTTATGTTTTTTGGAAAAACTCACTTTGTTTTTATGTTTAATAGCAGCGTTTTTTACGTTTTTACAAGGTTTACATTTTTTGCTCAAACAAAAAGCGTTTTGCTAAAAATAAAACGTAAAAACAACGATTTTACGTTTTAAATAGGGTTTTTGACTACCATGATCGTTACCATCTTCTTGACGAGACTCGGCCATAATCGCCGAATGCACCCACTCTGCATTTGTACGTGTATGCTTCCCCAAATTAATGGTCATGAACTTGGTTTGTCCCAAAAATATGTTTAACAAAGTCACTCAAAAGAAAATTCATTCCTTAAATAAAAGTCTCTCTCTCTATATATGTGTAATATTCCAATACATAAAACGCCACCTTTTTCATATGTAATTTTAAATATTACATCATACATGCATAATTTATTTTCATGCTTAGAATATGATAACTTACGTAATTTAATTTTTCATAAGTATATACTCTCTCGAGTCCGTAATATAAGAACTAGATAATTAACTAGTAGATATAAATGAAATTAGTTAAGTTATTTGTAACAAATGTATATTGATTTTCTAAAATATGATTTATAATCATGTGCATTATAATTGGGCCCTTTGATAGAAACATCCATATGATGTACAATTTATAGAGATATATTGGGAAAAAATTATAAACTTAAGAGGTATAAGTAAATTAATATCTTATATTTAGAACTAAAATAAAACCTTGTCTAACTCCAATATTTAAGACTGGAGCTAGCATAATATAACACTTATACACATACATATATTAGCCTTTTTTTTTTTTTAGTATCAGCTAAGATCTTCTTGTTATTTTCACTTCGGTAATTTATAAATTGTGACAACTTTTGTTATTTTATCCATAGTCATTTTTTTTACCCAGGAAAAAACTAAAAGTCATGGTAAAATTAATCATTTTAAATTGCCAAAAAAAATTAAGACAAAATATGGTAAGATAAAAAATTTAAATGCAATGAAAACAAATAAATCATTATTTATATATCAATGGAATGAAATTAATGTCGGCTCATCGTTTATTTTGGTTTTTAATTTATGAATAAAAACATAAAAAAATAGTTTCCTATATAATATACAGTGAATTATACCAAGTAGCAGTTTGGTTAATAAATAATTTAATATATAAAAATTAGTAGCACTAATATAATATTAAAAATGTACTATTTCTGTCACCAAAAAAACGTACTATTGCGTATTTAGGATAAATAAATTATATAGTGTGTTTTTCATGAATAGGTTCGGATGTAGCATGGCATAGTATATCGTAACAATTATAAATACTTATCAATTTTTCAGGAAAAAATAGAATATTTGAATATCATTCTGTTCTAAATAAAAAATAATATCTCAAATTCCATATAATTGTACATGTGTGTGTGTGATAGTTCATGATCTTACAGAAGTGAATATCGTTAGAAGATGGCAAACCTGCAACAAAAAACTCTCAGATGTCAATGGTTAGGAAAACATTAGAAACTACGAGGGACATGCCTTGAGTTAAGAAAACATATAAATAATATAGCTCATTTTTAAATTTTGTGTAGATAAACAAACCCTATATTCACTACAAGAAAATATACAAATAGCGGCGGAATTTGCGACGTCACAAATTTTTGTATATTTGCGAGGGATTTAAATATCCGTCGCAAAAAAAAGAAGTTTTGCGATGGATATTTTTTTTTGGGTCACAAAACGTCAAAGTTTTGTGACGGAATTTCCCTCGCAAAACTTCTTTCTTCTCGCAACATAATCTTAATTTTGTTGCAATGGCCGCCGGTTTCCCTCTCTATTTTTGCAAAAAATGAACCTTTTGTGACAGAACTTGTTCTCGTCACAAATGGCCGATGCTTTTTAGCTCTATTTTGCGACGGAACCTAGGTTTCATGGCAAAAAGGAAAATTTTGCGATGAAAATAGGTTTTGTCGCAAAAAGGCGGTTTTCTTTGCAATAGAACCCAGTTCCGTCCCAAACTCGGTAGCCATTTGGCCGCCGGTTTTGGCTCTATTTTTACGACGGAACCTAGGTTCCGTTCCGTTGCAAAAGGCAAATTTTTGCGACGGAAATAGGTTCCGTCGCAAAGGCCTTTTTTTTTTTTTTTTTTTTGTGTGACGGAACCTAAGTTCTGTCGCAAATTGGTGGCCATTTGGCCGTCAGTTTTGGCCCTATTTTGCGACGAAACCTAGGTTCCATCGAAGAAGGCAAATTTTTTGCGACGAAAATCGCCTCCATCGCAAAAAGGCCTTTTTTTGCGACGGAACCTAAGTTCCGTTTCAAATTGGTGGCCATTTGGCCCCCACTTTGGCTCTTTTTTTGTCATAAAAAAATGACTTTTTGCGACGGAACCTAGGTTCCATTGCAAAATTGCTTCTTTTTGCGGTTCGTTGCAAATCGCGATTATTTGGAGGAGAGGCGGATCTATTTCGCGTCGCCTCTCCTCTCCACTCATCTTGCGTCCGCCGCTCCTCCTCCTCCTCGGTTCATTCGGCCACCACCTCCTTCTCGGTGCCTCCTCGTCGGTTCGTCCTCTCTTCCTCCTCCTTGGTTCGTCCTTTCCTCGCTCTCCTCCCGTAACATCCCAAATTTTGGGATTTTAAAGTTTGGAATATATATGGAAATTAATGATGAAATTTTGGTTTAAAATAATTAAGAGAATAATCATTGGAAAATTAGGCTTATTTTTCCCTTAATTTAATTTGGGAAAAGAATAATCCAATAAGGAATAAATTATGCTTAAAAAAAAAATTATAGAAATAATATGTGAGAATTAAACGGTGGAAATTAGTCAATGATTAAATTAATTATTTGGAAAAAAATTAGGAATTTTACTTTCGTATAAAATTTAATAATAAAATCTTGGATTTTTGGCAAAAGACAAAATGTTGGATAGAGCCCATCTGATCAAACATAAGCCCAGTATCTTCATCACCAACCCATTATTCTATCAGTCCATTATTTCTTTTCTGCCATGCATTTTACAGTTATGGCCATAAGCTGAACCCAACCCATTAACTAGTCAATTACCCAACCTATTGCTATTTATCCATCAGCTCTCCTCTGCGTCATTCAGCCAGGAGCTTACTGTTTTAATTAAAAAAAAAAAGAGAAACAAAACACCCTATGAAGCTAAAACGCAGCCAGGAGCTTACTGTTTTAATTAAAAAGAAAAAAAAAGAAGAAACAAAACGCCCTATGAAGCTAAAACGTAGTAGCAATAGAAAACGTATATACACAGACTAAACACGTTAACCTGTTCTCATCGGAAAAAACGGTAAGCAACCACCGAAACAAGTCTTCATTCTCTCAGCCTGTTCACGCAAAAATAGAACACCATATCTCTTGCGTCATCCTATCAGCGAACTCAGACCGTGCCATCCCTCCTCCATGCCTCTCGAGCTAGCCTAACACCTTATACCTCTCGGTCCATACCTTTTTCTCCTCGGTTCCTTCTTCCTTCATCTTTGACTAGACCCTTAGTATATTATATAAACGATGTTCCTTGGCTTTCATTCAATAGCATTACTCCAACCAGAACTCAGTCCGAGGCAGGGGTGAACAAGAAAGTGAGAGAGTGAGCTATATATATATATATATATATACTCTGTTTAAGGAACCATTAAACAGGGAGAGAGGAACCGAGACTGAAAAGTAAGAGGAGGACCCAAGCTCAAGAGTTGCAGTCTCCATCTGTTTTCTCCTTTTGAGCCAAAACGACGCTGAGAGAGAGAGAGAGAGAAGAGCACCAAGAGCTAGAGCTAACCCAAACAGAAACGCAAGGTCATCAACGGGAAAACAGAGGGTTACCTTAACAAACCTACAAACTATATGCTACCGGAGGTGAGTAACCGAGTTCTCTTCCTCTAGTTCATGAATGATGATAGATAACTCAGAACGTTCACCTACTGTGTATATCCAGATGATGATGATGATGATGATAATAAATAAATAAATCTTAATACCTACGAGAATGCATAAAAAACTGTTGGAATTTGCTTACTGTTAGGATTATATATATAGGCTTCTTCGAGTTGATGTTTTATTGCACACAATATACATATATATGAATACGTTTTTGCATGTGAAAGGAGGAGGGGAAAAACTCACTGTCATAAAATATATTTATATATATAGTCTTTGCACTGGAAAAGAGAAAGGAAACCAAGTGGGTTATATATATATAAAGTCAAAACTTTGCAGATAACAGTTGTGGTGATATGAAGTTTTGCTAATATATATAGATATACACGTTGCTTTTGGGATAATAATAATAATAATAATAATAATAAGGAAGTGGTTACTTTCAAATAATTGCTATCATATAGGAAGTCTGTTATGCATATATGTGCGTGATCATAGAAAGAGGAAGGAATGAGGTTATTACTGATAAATATATACACAGACACACAAGAAAATGTTATGTAAATAAATAAATAAATATCAATGGATAGGAAAAATATGTTTAGATATTGTTATAGATATAACACCAAATATACCAAATATACAGCTATATAATTAGGGATTATCATTTCTGCATCTACTGCAGAAAAGAACTCTGCCGCAACCCTTAAACGACACAGCTTCGTCCTTTTTTTTTTTCTAGCCCAACCTAGTTATGGCTCCTCTTCTCCAGCCTTCTTGTTCTTCGACGATGCTGTCAGAGAACGAAAATGGCCGACGGTGAAGGAAGAGGAAGAAGCTGGTGATGATGAGTGTTGGCGACGGATGGTGGTGGTGGTTCAGCAGTGATGAGCGACAAGCACTACAAGAAAACTGGTAAATGGAGGCGGTTTTAGGAGCATTTAGAGCGGTTCAAACCGCCTCTAATTGCACAAGCAAAGCGGTTGAAAAAACGTCGAAGTTACCACCGTCGCGCCAAACGAGGCGGTTTGAAGGAACCGCTGGTACAACCGCCTCAAAATATAATTCGAGGCGGTTTTAACCCGCCTCGAATATCATCCGAGGCGATTTCGAGGCGTTTCAACCGCCTACGAATATGATTCGAGGCGGTTTTCTGAACCGCCTTATACGAAAATGAAAAAGGGATCTAAAAGGAAAAGGGAAGGTTCGAACCTCGGCACCTCTAGGTGTGTTGGGTGATAATGTAACCAACGACACTATCGAAACAAGTTGTAACAAGATTCATTCTAAATATATATATTCTAAACTTTTTGTGAGTGTGGGTCCGCCATCGCCTCCCCAACCGCCTCTAAATGTAAATTAGAGGCGGTTTATAATAACAAATTCGGAATGATTCAGATTTTTGGGCAAAAACGCCTCGAATCGCCTCTATATGTTCCATTTAGAGGCGGATTAAGATAACCGCCTCGTTTTTTAATAATATTGAGGCGGTTTGTAATTCCGCCGGTAAAACCGCCTCTAAATGTGTTTTAGAGGCGGTGTACGTAAAACCGCCTCTAATAATCGGTCGGTATTTACCTTTTTTCTTGTAGTGAAGGACGATGGATATGGGTGTACTGGTGATGGTCAGCATCAGACTTGGTGGTGGATGGCGAAGAAAGAGATTCCGGTGACCAAGGAAGAAGGTGACACCAACACTTCCCTGCGCATATTTGATTAGAAGAGCAAATATGCACATATATGCCTCAAAAGAAGCTCAACATAAAGAATCTCATTCCACGCATCAGGAGCACCTGGAAGGCACCAATGACTGCAGTCTTGGAACATGTGTGGCGATCTCCTTTCTTCTGGCGTTAGCTTTTGCTTCCATTACATTGAGGGATGCCCGTCCTTCTTGAAATCTATCATTCTCGTAATATTCATGTATGGCACGTGGGTTTTCGTATTCTTCAAAACCTTCTCCAATACCATTGTTTTAGGTGGATATTCTCTCAAGTACGTTTCGTTCTTAATCGGCTCTGTTTCATGGTCACATTGCCCTCCTGAATTCCATTGTCCACCACTGCGCAAACACGGAACTCACGGGTTTGGGCAAATCGGTCTTTGCGAGAAATACATTCTCAATGGTCATGAATTTATACCAAATCGATCGGTGATCCAATACGAGAAGGCTGGAGAAGAGGAGTCGTAACTAGGTTGGGTTGGAAAAAATATATGGACGAAACTGTGTCGTTTAAGGGCTGCAGCAGAGTTCTTTTCTGCAGTAGATGCAGAAATGATAATCCCATATAATTATGCTAATGCATTTGAAATAATAGGATACTATTTAATGGAGGTTATTTTATTAACATAATATCATGAGATCAAAAAGACAAAATCTGAACCAAATTACTCCTATATAATAGGATCTAATCTAGCTCATTTGTATATTATTTATAATATTATTTACAAATACACACACACACACACACACACACACACATACACACATATATATATATATAATGTATTTTATAAACTTCGGTCTTAAAAAGTTGTACTAATGAAGCCGAAATATTTTTTGTTCGGTCCTAAAGCTCAACTTTTAAGACCGGCCAAAAAATAGACCGCTCTTAAAAGATCGTAATTATAAGACCGGACAAGACACATACGGTGCGAAAAATAGCGGCTTCTAAGACCAGACGACTAATTATACACGGTCTTAAAAGACTGACTTTCAAGAGGATGATAATTACGTCCGGTCTTAAAGATTTTGATTTAAGACCG
This sequence comes from Acacia acuminata, assembly GCA_019022655.1. Classification (NCBI taxonomy): domain Eukaryota; kingdom Viridiplantae; phylum Streptophyta; class Magnoliopsida; order Fabales; family Fabaceae; genus Acacia; species Acacia acuminata. The sequence continues at coordinate 1,981,669 of JAFJYI010000102.1, read as the reverse complement.
GACTTCTATATATACCAGTTTTAAAAGACCAACTTTTAAGACCGGGTTTAATAGCAAAACTCAAAAGTCGTCCAGACCTTTAAGACCGGTCATATAATTACATCCGGTCTTAACAAGTGAACATTTAAGACCGGCTTATTGTTTTCGGTCTAAATTTTCCTGAATTTTTCCCTGCTGTTCATATACACAAATCCACCACCCAATCCAGCACATAAAAGTCGATACTTTTTACTACAAGCTATGAACAATTATTTGAATAAATTGAATTGGAAAAAGAATACAAATATTATTCACCATGAGCTATTTGGCCTCTTAATTAATGATTACTATGACTACAATACCTAAATTAATTCATACAATAAGATAACTTACTTACAAATACAATAAGTTACAAGTACAACATACATGCGCCCAAAATAATATTCACCATGCCTTCATCTGATTCCCCCACCCAACAACGTAACATCCTCTTATATAACATGCCCCTTTGGATCGGATCCCGCCACAAAAATAAAACTAGAACAAAATTCATAGTCGTGACATTAACTATGAACATAGATAGAAGGAATATAATATATATAGTTAAAGCCTTAAAGTCTTCAAAGAAATCTGCATATGAATATTACCTTATGAATTGACTCTTTTATAAAGTGATATCTTCCCATATCCCTTCTTGATGATCACTTCTTATGCCGGGTTCATTATCCGCTTCATCTTCTTCGTTCATGTCCTAGACCCCTTGAAAAAGGAGTACTCTCGTGCATACCATAATTTGAATTCATTTCCTCATCAATATCAATGACCCTCTTTCCTTGGAGAGCTACAGACCACATTTTATTTTCTTGATCGGTGATATAGAACACTTGTTTTGCCCTCGTCGCCATAATAAAAGGTTCATCTCTAAAACTTCTACCATTGACATCGACTAATGTAAATCCTAGCCGATCGATCCGAACACCATTATTGACATTGACCCACTTGCATTTGAAAATGGGAAATCTAATTTTCACATAGTCCACCTCCCAAATCTCTTCAATAAACCCATAATATGGCATGACCGCCAATAAAGGGCTCTTGTCTTTCGAACGAGAAGTGCATAGATTCAGCCTCTAACATAACACCACGTTTCTGGGACCGTGCTCTATCATCTAGGGACTTCGTGTAAAATGTATAACCATTGATCACATACGAATTCCAACTTATGACATCAACCTTAGGACCACCTGCTAACCATTTGATTGTATCAGAAACACATTCCTCTCCCTTGACCTTTTGTTTGAACCAGTTTGCAAAAGTTCTGTTATGCTCCCTAATCAACCTTTGTTCAGTCATTCGATGATTTTCTTTCCTCACAATGCTTTATGTGCAGCTATGCTCAGCTTGAACTTCATCGACGTTATTCAAGATGTATAAGTGGACTTGTGACAATTCATCGGGATCCACACTCTTTACGGAAGCCCTCGTCTACCCCCATCAATGCTTTGACGTTTTGAAAGCCCAATATGTCTTACTTTGGCCAAATAATTTTGACAAAATTCCATGGCTTCTTCGAAACATATTTCTCAACAATCGATGCTTCCGGGTATGCGTTCTTCACGTACCCTTTTAGGAATTTCATAGATCTTTCAATTGGGTACATCCACCGTAAATGGATAGGGCCGCACATCTTGATCTCCCTCACTAGATGAACAATTAGATGAACATGATGTCAAAAAATGCAGGAACAAAAAGCTTCTCAAGGTGGCACAAGATAAGATATCCTTCATTCTCCAATTCATCCAACTTTTCAATCTCAAAAACTTTACTAAAAATCGCATTGAAGAAGACACAAAGTCTAGTCAAAACGACCGAAGATCATATTCGGCGATGCCTCGAATAGCTATTGGGAGTAGCCATTGCATCAAGACATGACAATCATGAGACTTTTGGCCTACTAATTTCAAGTCCTTCATCGATACAAGCCTCTTCAAATTTGAAGAATACCCCGTGGGAACTTTTGTGCCATGTAAAGACTCAAAAAAACTTCGTTTCTCATCCTTAGACAAGGTATGAGAAGCCGGGGGACAATAAGTTCTATTACCATGTGGCCTTGGATGTAACTCTTCGCGTATTCCCATTGCTATCGATCCAATCTTGCCTTCACACCATCCTTGGAACTACCTTGTATGTTGAGAAGCGTGCCGACAATACTATCACATACGTTTTTCTCCACATGCATGACATCAATACTTTGTGTCTCACATCAAGATTGCACCAATATGGAAGATCGAAGAATACAGATCTCTTTTTCCATATATTTGTTTCTTTTCTACTCTTTGCGGTCTTACCGAATACGACATTGATATTTTTCACCTTTTCATAAACTTGCTCCCGTCAATGCCACCGGAGCATCTTCATACTCTTGGCCACCAAAAAGGATTTCTTCAATCGACGATATGGGTGGCCCCGTCTAAGAAATCTCCTATGTCCAAGATAAACCGTCTTTCTTCCATGTTGAAGTTGATGGTAGCGTGTGCCTTCTTCACAAACCGGACATGCTTTATGGCCTTTTACACTATACCCCGACAAGTTCCCATATCTTTGGGAAGTCGTTTATAGTACAAAATATCATGGCTCGCATTTTAAACACCTCCTTCTTGAAAGAGTCAAAAACATCAACACCTTCGCCCACAACTCCTTCAAGTCTTCGATCAAGGGTCAAGGTAAACATCAATGTCATTTCCGGGTTGTTTCGGTCCCGAAATCAACATAGACAGCATGATGTACTTTCGTTTCATGCATAACATTGGAGATAAGTTGTAAATCATCGTAGTACGGGCCATGAACTATGTATGCTGCTAAGGCTTCCATATGGATTCATGCCATCCGTGCTAAGGGCAAGCCTAAGGTTCCTAGGTTCTTCGCCGAAGTTCGGAAATAATTGATCGATTTTCTTCCATTGAGAAGAATCGGCCGGATGTCGAAGCTTTCCATCAGAAATCCTCTCATCTGCATGCCACCTCAAATTTTTTGCATCATTTTCATTCGCAAACAACCGCTTGAACCTTGGTACGATTGGAAGATACCACAACACTTTTGCAGGCCCCTTATTTGACTTGTACCTTGGGGTTTCACATTTCGGACAATTCTTGCTCCTCTTCAAACTCTTTTCTATACAATACGCAATCATTCGGGCATGCATGGATCTTTTTGTACTCCATCCCCAGTGGACAAAGTATTTTCTTAGCATCATAGTATCGATGCGGCAACACATTATCATCCGGAAGCATGTCCTTAAAAGCCTCAAGCATTTCGGAAAAACTCTTGTTGCTCCATCCATGACGTGCCTTCAAGCTTACCAATTTCAATACAGCATTCAACAATTGGTATTTTTTACACCCACGGTATAGAGGGGTCTCGCATCATTGCACATATTACCATATGCATGTGATTGATGAAAAGCCTCTTCTCCTACATCACGGATAATGTCCTCTATGTGATCATCCATATCCGTGTCATTAGCATCAAAGGCCACTTCCTATGTTGAGACCCACTTGGTATTTTTTCACCATGCCATACCCATACTGTATAAGTCTTACAAATTCCTTCACAAATTAAATGTGTGTGTATAACTTCAGGACTTAGTCGCCTCTCATTCAAACATTTTATACAAGGGCAATAAAACTTCCCACCCTCAGCATGGGCATTTTGTTTAGCAAATTTTATAAAGTCCCTCACCCCATCTGATATTCAACACTCGTCCGTTTAGCATTTATCCAACTGTGATCCATAATAGAATTCCTATATATATAGACGGAAAGATTTAACATACATATATATGCTCAAATGTCGGTTATGTCTTTTTTTCCTTTTTTTTTCCGGATAAACTTGCTCATTAAATGCGAACGAAGAATTACTTTTGGTCATAAATGTATCGCAGTGAATCCAAGAACCAAAATAAATGCATGACGAGGAAATTAAATGCATCGCGTGAAGGTCTTGTAGACTCACCTGTAGCATATAAATTCAAATGCGTTTGCTTAGTCTTTCTTCTCCCGCCACGAACGTTGATGTTGCGATGACAGAAGAGTAACCTAAAAACATTTATTGGTCGTTGGGTAGGTCTAAAGTGCAATTATAATCTTCAAAATACAATATCCATTAACAACACGAAAACCCACAAGAACATTTGATCGATTTCGCTCAACCCGGGAAAAACCCAGAACGATGAGCAGGAAAATCATAAAGTTATATAACCAAAACACCTCTTACAAACTTGGTCTATAGACGTTTAGCTAAGGAACCAGAAAGTGATTGTCGAGAGAGCAACGCGAACCAACGACGGCAAGTGGCGACGTAACCCGAGTAACACTTTAGGCGCGACAAGAGAAGTTCGAGAGAGGGAAATTTAATATTCCGCGCGACGTAGCGAGACATGTTTTATATTTTGGATTTTATTAAGACCGTAGTTTTATAATACTCCGGACCTAAATTGAGACAATTAAACCGGTTCACTAAAAAGTAGACGGTTCTATATATAAAATTTTTTAAGACCGCCGTTTTATAATACTCCGGTCCTAAAATTCCTCGTTTTTGTGATTTCTAAAAAGGATTTGGCGAGCGCAAAGAATCGAATGAATAAAAATTAAAGGAAAACTGAGTTTCTTTAATTACATATATTACTTGCATATGCACGTACACAAGAAAAAAAATACAAAAGAAAAACAAGCGAAAATTATCAAAAACAAGAATCGACTAAACATCTCCTAAAGCTTATTATCCTCCAAAGCCTTGGCGATTTCAGCGTGAACTTTAATTTCCCACGAGATCGGCAAGTTTTTGTCTTACTCGAATCAGCCACAATGCTTCATTAGAGGAAAGAGGAGAGGGGTCGTAGTAGTCGCGGTGGGGCCAAGAGGTTGGAGGGGGGGGAACCTCTTCATCATCCGAAGAAATAACAATGGGTCCAACGACCCGAGACTCTTCTCGTCACAATAGGACGGACTCTCGATGGAGGAGGCGCACCGTATAACGATCGACGGAAGGCACGAGCATCACGACTAAGAGCACCCCTACGAGCGGTTCTCTTGTATTTAACCATGGTTTGAGCAGTTGGGGCGGAGAGGTATGAGGAGTTAATTAATAAAGGGAGAGGGTTGTTCTCAGATAGCCACGTACGTAGTTTGGAGTTACAAGGTAGTGAGGAATTAATAAGGAGTTATAGGTACGCGGTATAAAATTCCATTATTTAATATTTTTGCAATTCATTTTATTTTAAGACCGACATTTTTTAAAATATCCGGTCCTAAAAGTCTAAATTACTTTTAAGACCGACCTTTTATCATTAACCCGCACTTATAGGTATGCGGTATAAAATTCTATTATTTATTTTTTTTAAGACCGATCTTTTATAATAAGTTCGGTCCTAAAAGTCTTACTTTTAAGACCGACCTTTTATCATTTACCCGGTACTTACACACTGCTCAAATGAATGATGCAGAGTCTCTTCGGCTTCCAGATAAACTTCCCAACTAGGCGTCTCCTCGTATTCTGATGAACAATGCGTCTCCTCGTATTCTGATGAACAATGCGTCTCCTCATTAAAGTTTCCGGCGTTTCACATTGTTCAGGATGGGTTCTCTATTTAAACCCGTTGTTACTGTACTTTCTTCACATTCTTCTCCCCCAAGTCCTCCGTTTCCTCCTCCTCCTCTTCAACCTCAGCCCCCACCGTAATGGCTGCTCCCCGGTCCTCCATTTCCTCCCCGCTCCTCTTCAACCTCAGCCCCCCTCCGCCACCGCCTCCTCCAAATCCGACCGTGAAGCTAGCTTGGTGCAGCCATCAGGCCCGTCGATCAAATCGATCGACATTTGGGCCAATTGTTCAGCTTTGCTCATACCATGAACAACAAGCTGAACATGGTACTCCACGCCAATGACGTGAAGTGCGATCCCATTTAAGACGACTCGACGACTCCGACGCGCCCTCCCTCTCCGACTACGAGAGGGATTAGTTTTTTTTTTGTTGCTTTTTTATTTTGTTTTTTGTGATCGCGCCCTATAGGGCAGCGTAAAAAAATTAGTAAATAAAATATTTTTAAATTTTGTTCTCGTGCGAGTTTAGTACTTTATCCCATTATCTCGAACCTCGGAAAGCAATAAACAAGGCAACTATGAAGGATGGATAATGGCAGACTGAAAAACCTAAAATAAAAGAACGAAGACTTTAGTTAGTAAATCGACCGTCCTAAAAACACCGCCATTTTTGTCGCTTTGGTTTCCATATCCGATTGCCTCTTGTCCTTTTCATTATCGTCTTTCTTTTTCCGACAAAAAGGAAACAAACAAAACATTGTCCTCGTGTAAATCCAACAACGAAATTCACGTAATACGCTTAAGAACATACAAAAAAAGGATCTTTTACCTTATTCGGATAAGAACAAACAAAGTGACTATTCTTCTCAAGGTTGGACCTTCGTTATCGTCTGGTTTTACCTCCCCATATTGGAAACAAAGTGTCCTTTTCATTATCTTCCTTCTTTTTCCGACAAAAAGACAAAAGACAAAATAAAAGGGACACCGATAATGCTGCTCCACATAAGGAAATGTAAAAATGACGATAATGAAGGACCTAGCTTGAGCAGAACGCCAGAACCTCGGTTGTCTTCAACCCTATCCATTTAATTTGTCTGAAAAGAGGTATTTAAAGGCTGACTTTTAAGATCGCACAAATAAAACTATACGGTCCTAAAAGTTAAGCAGACTTGTAAGCAAAGGACTTTTAAGACCAATTATTTATAATAATACGGTCCTAAAAGTTAAGCGGGCTTTTAAGAGTGACTTTTAAGACCGACCTTTTATAATACGTCCGGACCTAAAAGTTCATGCGGACTTTTAAGCTTTTAGGAGTGGACACTAAAGCAATATACGGTCCTAAAAGTCTCATACTTTTTACACCGAAGACTTTTATGACCTTTAAGACCGGACATGCTTTGTTAATGAATGGTCCTAAAAGTCTCAAATTTCAAACACTAAATTAAATAGCTATATCCACCATCCAATAATACATTCAAACCCAAAATGGACACAAGAAAATTGTTCGAAAAATTAACTAAATTTATTTATTGAATTTTACATTGCCTATGTATATTTACAAATGAATTGTTCAAAAAAATAAACAAATTTACGAGAAGATCGATTATTGTTGCTACGAATATACTTACAAATGAATTTAGGACATTAATTATTGTCGTTTTTGTGACTCTAAGATCAGACCATACGGATATTCACAAAACACATTACGTATGTGCTCCAGTTCATCATCGAAAAGGGAGTTTTGCATTGAAACATCTCGTAACATCAAAGACAAGAATCGAATTAACTTGCGTGCATATTGTAACATCCTAATTTTAATTTTAGGATTTAAGTATAATTATGAAATTAATTATTGGAATTTAAAACATATTTTTCCCGTAAATTAAGGAGAAATAATTTGGGAATAAGTTTGGCATAAATACTTTAGAGATAATATTTTATGTCCGAAGAAATTAATTAATAAAGAAAATCCTTATAAGAAATTAAGGATTTACTTTTAATACTTAACCAATATTTACAATTAAAGGGGTAGAGAACCTAATTGCAAATGAAAGTATTGAAGATGATCAAGTGGTGTAATTTTTATTAGTGGTTCCACAATATAAGCCCATTCTTGCAATTTATAATTTCTTCTTCCGTGCCCAAAGATAGAGATCACAAAGGCCACAATTTCATGCAACCCAATTTCTCTTATTATTCACTCCACCCACACCTCCAAATCCCCTTGCATAAACAAAAAACAAAAAAAAAAAAAAACTAACGTGGCCACATGACCATTTGGATGACACAGCTCGTACATCTTCCAATATTTACTACTCTTAAGCCCACCCTCTTGTCGATATATTCATTTGGTTTAAAACCAATCCATTACCTCCAGTCATTCTAACTCGCTCATCTCAGGGGGGGGGGGAGAACTGAACCCACTATCATGAAAAAGAGAACAGCAAATCATATTACCATATCTCCTCCACGTACAGATCTTATTTTCGGCACCAACTGAACACGCAAGAGCAGGAAAATCAGTAGCAACTGTACACCAACCAGCGACGCCATATCCCTCGAGACACACACCCTTCAGACCAGCAGTTTTGCACCATTGGATTGGACCCAAATCCTCTTATTTAATCCCCATACTCCTTGCTTGTTCTCAGCCAAGAACGTGAGAACCCGAGAGAACACAGCTGCTCCTAGTGCTCTGTTTTTAGTCTCAAAACAGAGGTAAAAGAGAGGCACAAGGGTGAGAGTTGGACAGATAGTGAGGGAGTGGGTTATTGCAAGTTCTTTTTCTTTGTCTCTGCTCAACATTGCCGCATCCAGGGAGGTAGTTTCAGCCAAACCTTCACCATTAAAACCAACAAGCTAACCTAGGTAAGTCTCCTTCTCGTTTTCATAATGAAATCATTTTGTGTATATATGTATAGCTACAACACCGCTACATTCATGAAAAAAAAAAAAAGAAATAATAGGAGAAGCACATATTAGAAGCCCAAGGACCTTGCTGATAAAGTTTACTGTTATGATATAATTCCACCATTAAAGCATTGCACATGTATATATGGGTGTCGGGGGTTGAGTCGCTATGTATGGATAAAGGCAGTCACGTAGGCTTGTGGGTTTAAGAAAGAATATACACATGTAGTTGCATATAAAAGAGAGAAAGAAAGCTGCACATGGTAGAGTTATTTGTTTTTTTTTTGTTTTAAAAAAAATGCAATTTCTGGTATCGTTTGATTTTATCAGAAGAATTTTCTTAAATAGGGTCAACCTTGCATGCTTGCTTACAACAACATATGTTAACTAAAAAAAAAAAACTGTACGCCTTTGCCTAATCAATACATGCATGTTTTCACACAAGATTTTAATGATTATGTGAAGGTGTGTCTTGTAATGAATAATAGTAATAATAGATATTAAAGAGGGAAGAAGAAATCTTGATATGTATACGTACATGATTTTGCTGTGTGTGTATGTTAAGTATAGGTGTCATCGACTCAAAGCCCCCTTATCCATGTGTGTGTATGCGTTGATGCACCTGGAGAATTTTTTGGTGTTGTTATATTGTATAAATACATAAGAGTTGAAAACAATATTTAAGCTTTTATAACATTGTGAATACTGTTGTGAGGTGAATCATATGCAAAATGCATTTCTATTAATGTTAAACTCAAACTACATGAAGCCTATTTTATGTAATATTAGTATTTATCAAAGGTCTTGAAGGAAACCATGAGAAACATTAATTACATGCATTTAAAAATAAATAAATAAATAAAACATATTATTATTAGAATTTGTATTTCTTTTAGTTATAGGAAATTATAAGTTATAATTGTGATAATGTAGAGCCTTTTCGTGATCGGTGATTGTACGGGTTGTGCTCCTCAAAGTAAGGTTAAGCTTGGAATTGAGGTAACCGGGGTTAATTTATTTTATATGCTTGTTTTGGATTGTAAGGTATTTTTTTTCTAAGTCTTACTTTTATATACATTACTTGTATGCGTTTTGAAAAATTATGTGTATGTATGAAATTATTTCAATGAAGCGGTGCATTTTCTAACCCGTGTATTTAAATGAATATTTTTATGGGGTTGTTATTGTTGTGATGGTTTTGAATGTTTCTTGTGAGATGGTGTATATGAAATAGTAATTTAATAAAGTGTTGTTAAAAATTTTAGCATTATTTTATTTCTTACATTATGGAATATATTGGGTTGTGTGGAAGAGATTGAGGGTGAAATTGTGCTCATCGGCTCTCTCATTCCTGGCCCGGAATTTGAGTTGAGTGTTTTGAGCGGACACCTCCCTGTTACGGTATATTGGGTGGGTTTGTGGGAAAAATTTTGTACCCTGGACCCCCAGGTGGTAGCATGGGAGGGGACAGTATTCTTGAAGTGACTAGCTAACCTTGGCCGGGTATACTAGCACTGATAGGCTGTACCATGTCCAGAAGATATAAGGAGGAGTAGGATGGATGAGTGGGGATGGTATTAAATATTAAATATTATTTAATTATTATTGATATTTTAATTTCGATAATAAACCCGCTTCTCGACTTGCAATCCTTTCTTGCATATTTAATAAATTAATTTCGGTTACGGGGACTTTATGTCTCACCCCGTTATTATTAAATTTTTCAGGCGAGACCTCTAACCCTACTATAGGACAAGGGAAGCAGCTAGAGGTATAGACATTGTGAAACTTGTAGGCCTCTTTTTGGTATTAGTGTTGTATTGATTTATATATTGCCATCATAGGGCCCTCATATTTTTGAACTACTACATTAACCACTTTTGGATGACTGTTGATTTTCCGAAGGCCTTATTTTATACACTATCATATCATCGTGGATCCACCATTATATCTTTGTGACCCCTGTCTTGTGTAGACCCTTTGTTGTGGGTTAGTGTTGTATGACTTGTGGGCTATAAAACCTCCTGTTTGATAAGTGTGCCCTGAGTTATGGATTTTATGTTGTGGGTTTGTGGGCGAAATTTGTGCCCTGGACCCCGAGGTGTGTGTAATTGAAAAGGAGGGTTTCCATAATTACCTACTAATCCGGTTTTGTGAAAACTTTATGGTTAATTGTCATCTTGTGAGAAAGGGTCTTTTCAACTTGGTATCCAGAGCCCTGTGTTTATGATTTCCTGGCCCTGTTGTGCATTGCACTTTGAGTATGGCAATATATAATCTTTACACACCTGCTTCCTGTTGTGTTTTGTTTTGTTTTGTTCTTTGTTCTTATTATTCTCCATCTCTGGTGGGTTTTACCCTTAGGTGGGGAGAGATGGGGAATACCAGGCGTACAAAAACCGGTGACAACCCACGTACAGATATCGGTGACAACGGCCAGGAGAAGTCTAATGGGCCTCAGGATCAGCCTCAGGATTAGTTAACCGAGGCTGAAATGATGCGGCGTGTGTATGGATGGACCCGTATGGCAGAGGAACAATTGAAGAGACTCGAGGAAGGTAGAGCCAATGAAGGGTTTAATGGTGGGAGTAAGAGTCATACCCAAGAGGTTCACAAAGAATTAGAGGAAGAAAACACTGTTCATTCTAATAATACAATTCCAAATCCACCAAGCTATGAATCGGAAGAGTCAACGAACGAAGGATTGTTCCTAACATGCTTACGGTTTGGAAACATTTAGATCGTTTCCATCCGAGACCTTCTCGGAGGATTACCAACAGTGAGAGTTGGATTGATCGGTTGGAGATGCTATTTGAATCTATTGGTTGTGATAAATATCAAAAGGTTATAGGTGCGAAGACCTGTTAAAAGGGGGTGCAATTTGGATTGGTGGAATACGGTGAAGCTGGCGATGGGCATCAATTGGATTGGAATGAATTTAAGAGAATGTTCTATGATTACTACTTCACAGTAGAGATTTCAGACAAGAGAATCAAAATGACATGCTTACTCGTTGATGGTCTGCACCAACGTATGCAATGGCTCAGCGTGAGTGGAGCATAAGAAGATAACTTTATGCTCCTCCATGCGGATGAGGACCAACTGCCGGTGGCGGCTGAAAATTCACAGCGTAAACTATACTCGTGATATATGTAGCAGAATTAAGTGAATTGCGGACAAGATTTTTGATATGTACTGTGGAAGAATGGCAAAAAGTACAACTTTCTTGTCACTTCACACAACCTCTTTGATATGTACTCCTGTCTCTCTTCCATGGATGTTTGACTTGAATAGACAGGGCACAAGAATCCAAAATCGTTGATCCTGCCCTTTTGAACCAATTCATGATGCAAGAACCTACAATAATGACATCGATCAGGGAATTAGTATATATGTATGTATGTCTAAACGATGCATTTAAATTATGTACTCATAGACAGAAGATACTTACTTCATAAAAATTTGAACAACTCATGTCGTAAGCTCTCATCGAGGAAGCAAAGCGCGGGACTCAACATCAACGGTGTCAACTTGAACGGGCGAGGATGAGGGACGCCTACTACTTCATTGGCGAGCCATGATTTATCCTTAAAATATCCACTCTTCATCGAGATCGGATATTTTTTCCCCAAGCAGACCAACTTAGCGGTAGGGGATAGAGCTTGAGGAGGGGATGGAGCTTGACGAGGGGATGGAACTTGAGGAGGAGGGGTTGAAGCTTCGGAGCAGGTAAAGACATGTACAAGCTTCACCGGCCAAGGGATGAAGGTTCCCTTGACATCACTCACAAGCTTCACTCATCGGTTTGGAGAGGAGCGGTGCATCAATGATCACCTTTTCAACCGACACTCTAACTTCATCATCAGGCATTTGTTGGTGGTGTACAGTTGATCCCAAGTTGTGAACAGTCCCTTTTGCAACCAATATCATCCATCATAATGATCGGGATCCTCCACATAAAGGTCACAAGGTTGCTCTGACTGTCCAACAATGCAGCTCCCTCTAGTGCTCTGGCTGCACGGTTGCGAGTGAGTGTGTGAAGGGAACAACGGTCTCTCGGACGATTGCTCAAAAGCAGCCTCAGGCGACTCGGTTCCTCCCTCATCCGGCTCATCCGGGATTGAAACATTGCGTCATTGAAGCTTCATTAGCAGCCAGCGTCCTGGTCCATCTCCTTCCGGTAACCATACTTTGTCTATGGCGTTTGGATGTACCAAAGACTTGCTTTATGCCTACCCATCCTCCAATCCCCCTTACACGCCCTGGGTGATCCGGTTTTCCGGTTGCAACAGTCAGAACATCATTCCTTCCGTCCGACACAAAAGATCCCTCTGCTTCTTTCTTTTTAAGATCTTCCCGTAAGATACGGATAACGAGAAGCTTAGTAATGAAACATGTTTAGTAACTAAAAAATAACAATAATGATACTTACAATTCTTTCGGCAACTAGACGAGTTTGTTCACTCGTGTAGGCGCCGCTTTGGCTTTTGCCGAATATGCAACCACAACTCCTCGTGACGTATTGGAGATGGAGGAGCATGTATCACGAAGGATTGGATTACGCTTCATCATCCAATCTCTTCCGCTTTGCAGCCATCAAATCTTTTTCGGCCTTTTGATATCCCGCGAGAAGCCCTATGAGGGCAATCATTCTTTCTACCTATCTCCTCGTGCTTGTTCCCTTCTTTTACTGAATCGGGATTGAAAACATCTATTAATTATGAATTCTAGCCATGCTTGTCACTAACGAAATTAGAGAACTTCTCGCTTCATATGAACGTCAATCAAACAAGGTAGTCAAATTCTTCACTTCATCAAGTTTCAACATTTTATTTAAGGAAGATGTAGAATTGTAGAAGAAATTGGAGCTATGTTTTGTAGTGCTAGCTAGATAGATAGGTTAAGAAACAAAAGAGAATTATGCTTACAGAATAATACAAACTTGATCCTTTTTAAGGCATCCAGTGGGATCAGCACTCCCCATTAGATAGTAACAATTGGGTATATAAAGTTTCCCCCTTTTAAGACTTTGCAAGACAAACCATTACACAATTAATACCTTCTCATCAGTAATTTACCTTTTCGGGGTTGACATATCGGACTTGCATAGACAAAGGCAGGAAATGTATACTTCTATTCACACACCGAACCATTATATAACTAACGAGGATTAGATGAACACAATAACATTCACATATCCGCACAGGTTAATAAGCAAACAAAAGGGAAAACAAAACTAAATATAAACTCACCAGAGCTTGAGGAGTGGTCCGTAGAAGAACAAATTGTCGCCAAATTCGTTCATCAATAAATGTGTAAACTTCCCAAGGATATTTGGCGGAACATCGGAGAAAATATACGTGTTAGCGAGAAAGGTCTTAAACTTCCTCCACCGATCAGCACAATAAGACAATGTCTTGTCTTTCAACTTCTCGATCGGGGACGGTGTATGTGACCCCGATAGTCTCCCAAATAAGATCCTTTACATTCTTAGAGTCCACACTTTTCCACTCATCCGTCAAGATGCTAACCTTGTCAGCTGCTGCTAGACAGCCGACAAAACTATTATATTTGCTTTTATTAGGACCGCTGGTTCCAACCTTTCATCAAACTGAATCTCGAGCTTTGACCCCGGAAGTCCGACTTAGGGTCACATCCATCATTCGTGTGCCTCTTCTACCACGGCGTGCGGGCGATTACGAGCCTCATTGTGAGATGAAGAGGGTTCGTTCTCACTCACACCAGTCACACCGTGAACTGGCGTTGCCGGAACACGAATAGAATCGTTTTCCTTGTCCATTTTCGAGATAGGAAGAGAGGAATGCCCGAGCAAATGAGAGAGTAACGGGGGGGCTGATGGTACGTGGGCGAGGAAGAGAGGTAATGCAACGGAAGGGTTTGAACATGAACAGAGGTTCTCCACGAGTAACAAAAGCTTTTGCGAAGAAATGTATATCTTGCGTTGATTTTTAAGACCGGATGAAAAATAGACGGTCTTAATATTTACATTAATCCCGATCATATTAAAAGTCCGATCTTAAAAGTTTAACCTTTAAGACCGTTCCTTGTAAAACGCCGGTCTTAATATTAATGAACTTTTTTCGTACCGGAAGTATCATATGTCCGGTCAAAAAAGAAAACTTTTAAGACCGTCTTGTTAATAAGTTCGGTCTTAAAACTTTAGACCTTTTATATTTAAATTTTTCCTTATTATGTTTTACCGCGAGAAAATATAAGTACGGCTATATGAGATATATTTAGAAAGTAATTGAAATTTCACTTCAATTTTTAAGACCGGTTGTTTTTTAGTCGGTCTCAATAATGTTTTTAAGAGCGGTGAAAAAATGGTCCGGTGCAAGAAGTTCTTTATATTTACGAAACTGCCACCGGTCATTCCTTTAAGACCGGGTGTCGATTGTCCGCTCTAAATGAGGCGTTCTTAAAGCCCTTTTTTGCACTAGTGATTTGAGGATCATGGAGCATTACGTACGTTTTGCAAGCCAGTAGTACGTCCGGTGGAAACGATAGATTGCATCCAATTGATAACGTAGTATCCGCACTCGGTGTTCCCTGGTTGGTGATGGCACTATAAATCAAAAACAAATTGTTAAACGAAAGCTACGTGTCTCGAGAAAAACTTGAATTGAAACTACTTACCTTCGGATAAAACCACTTCGGTCCACCCCCGCTCTCATGCTCCAAACTGTCTATATGTCCTAAGACCCCTATCATTAAAATGGAAATTAACGAGACATGAAAACAATTCATTTAAAAAAAAAAGAATCGATAATTTAGACAAAAATTTACTTACTCGGCAAACATGTTTTTGATATCCTCGGTTGGCTTGCCACCTATGGAATCGAACCAATAACATGCGTTCTTGGCGGGACAAACAACACACAGGGTCCAATGACCACTACAACATATACATATTAATATTAAACTAAGATAAAAAATCATTTTATCCTTAAAAATCTTATATAGACAAAAAATACGCACCTTTCATGTATTGGCGCTAGATAACAAGACGATTTTATGTCGCCCATTGTTAAACCAACATAAATGGCCCTCCCGGCTAAGATATTGCGAAATCAAGTCAGGATTCGGACATAAGAATCCATACGAATCCAATTGGTCTCCCTTTTTGCATATGTCGTAAGCGCGAGACACTATGATCGAAATAAAATGATAAGTGTTGTTGAATATATTAAACAAAAAAAGAGTATTGACATAATTAAAGGGTAAAAAAAACTTACAAGATTGCAAGTTGAAGCCATTGTATATCTGAACAGTCCATATGCATAAACTCTGTCAAATCTTTCTTGTCAATTGATATCGGATATGTCTTGTCTGCACCAACAATGCCGGGAGGCATCTCGCAAGCCTATAGAGACGATGTCCTTGTAGAGCTCTCGCATTTGTGATAAGTATGGAAATTTGCCCGCCTTGTTCATGCTATGAAAACATAATAAACAGATTATGAGTGGGTTAACAATGAAAATCAATCCTAAACCCTACTCATCGTCAATCGCAATGTATTTCCTACCATTGGAGGTGTCGTCCCCACCTCAATAAGATGATGCGGCCAAAGGATGAACGATGTGGTGGCGCGTCTAGCGTGGGAACCTCCTCATCAACAATCGGAATGGCCGTCTTTTCTTCCCCTCTCGCACACTTGTCGAGTCACCCTACGTTAGTCTTGTGGAATTTTCATATTGTGGTGTGTGGTTTGTTACGGGTAAACAAGACCATCGGCAACAATACGCCGGTGTGGGTCATCCAAATATAGAGTGCAGGGTTGTCCCCCCTGTGGAGTGTGAGAAGGTATGTCAGACTCGCCAATAAGTACATCTGGAGAGTGATGAGAAGGTTCGCCAATAGGTACATCTGTAGCGTGAAAACTTTCTTTGCTACTTGGGAAGGCCGGGGATTCCTGGTTTGAAGGTTGCGTATTTACCTTCCCTTGTATCATCTCCCTCATTTCACCCCGTGGTTGTGCCATAACCTCATCTACGAGGGACGCTCGAATTTTGACTACAAGCTGAGGACTAGGGTTGTCATCGTCATGCGAACAATTCGAACGCCGTCCAAAATATTTCGCAACACTAACTCCCCTCGGCTCCCTACGAACATCATCAAGGTAATCAGACTTCCCAATCGCCGTGGACAAAATGTCCATCTGTGTACTCGGCGTGAATGAACCTTGGCTGCTTTGCTGCTCAAGTGCATCCTGTATCATAGGATTTTTCATAAATAGTAACTAAACTCTACAAGTATGAAACAACAGAGGCTATTTAATATTTTTAATTTAACTACTTACAATCTTTAAGGCAACCTCGACCACATCTTCATTAACATATTTGTCACCCTTCTTCCTTGCAACTATCCATTTTTTGTGACGAGGAGGACGCTCGGGGGCTCGGATAACGGTGGAAGGATCGGATTCGGTAGCTTCCTTCATTCTCTCGCAACTCCTCTTCCATCGGCTTCCGTTCAAGCTTCTTATAGCCACCTCGACATGCAATGCGAGATACTTATTTCTCGCTTGCCTCTCTCTATTGGCGACTTTTTCTGTGACACGAAAACAAATAAAAAAACGAGCCTTCGATGTCAAATAGATTCAACTAAAAGATAAGATATGAAAGAAATTTTACAAGAAATTCAAGATTCTGGCGTGAGGCCACAAACTCCCTCCAGTCCTCTGGAGAAATGTAATCATAGTCCTGACATGGGTCATTGTCCCTCTTTATCCCTCGAATATACTTTCTAGTGAGCTTGTTCTTAAAGTCTTTCCAATGTAGACGAACCTCGCCCATCCAATGCTTGTACATGGCCTTATTGTTAGGCACATCATACGTTTCTTTGCAAGGTAAAAGAGAAGATATGAAAGAAATCAAGTAATAAAACTAAAGATACAAATGCGAAAGATATCGAAAGTGAGATACCAAAAGTTGTGCCCGGATCAACTCCTTCGTTTTAGGAGGAACCAACTTCCAATCGAGAATACAATGCGAACTTTGCTTCGAGCCGGATAGCCTACGTAGCTAATGAAATTGTCTTCCTCTGGACCAATTGGATTCATATTGGCATCGAACTCCACATGCAGCCTCTTTTTCTGACTGTCACGACATGCAATTAACGCACCCATATGTGTGCTACCTCTATCCTTTCTCACCACCGATACATCATTCCCACCATCACCCGATGACTCATCAGAGCTAGACATATTCCTATTCATCAAAGACAAATCAATAATGTTAGATAGAGTTATTATTAAATAATAAACAAATGAATGGCATGAACTAACATGTTAAACCCGTACAAAAATAACATAGGACTTTTTCATAACTTAAGATCTTACTTTATATGGTTTCCCATATTCCTTCGAATGATCCTTCCTTGGAGCATATTCTTCATCATCTACCAATTCTACTTCACGTGTTGTAGGTGGATTTGTTGTGAAAGGGAGTGTATCGTCCGGGTTCAAGGATTCTTCACCATACGTCTGTTTTTTACTTTGAAGTACAATGGACATTTTGTTATTTGCAGGATCTGTAACATAAAACACTTGTTTCGCCTGGCTTGCTAGAATGAATGGCTCGTCTCTATGACCAAGTCTTTAAAGATCAACTGAGACAAATCCAAATTTAGGATCTATTACAACAGCATTATTGGTAACCCACTTACATTTAAATAAAGCAACTTTGAACTTGGTGTAGCTCATCTCCCATATTTCTTCAATAACTCCATAATAGGCCATTGATGCTAACACCGGGTTTTTGTCTTTCGAACTTGAAAAGTGCATGGATTCAAACTTCAACCATCACCCCACCGTTTTTTGCACAGAACTTGTCATCTTGGTCTTTTGTGTAGAAAGAATATCTCACGTTGATATCATAACTTTGTCCAAGTGATGACTGATAAGAAGGCCCCCGTGCTAACCACTCGATTGTAGCCGACACATCGGTCTCGTGCAATACCTTCTCCTGGAACCACTTTATAAATGTCTTCTTTTGCTCTTTAGCTATCTACATGTCATTCTTCCTTGGATTCATATTCTTCAAACTCTTTCTGTGTTCATCAATGTATGGTTGAACTTCTTCCGTATTATTCAAGATGTACAGTGTGCTTGCAACACCTCCGCACGAAGCATATTCTTCGGTTTGATTCCTCGAGTTCCCTCACTTATCCCCTTATCATCTTTGAGATTATAACATCGACCCCGATAGATAATCTTTACGAACTCCATAGCCTCTTCCACTACATATCTCTCAATGATTGAGGCTTCCTGGTCGATAAGGATTTTTAGAATACCCTTTTAAGATCTTCATGTATCGCTCGAAAGGGTACATCCACCTTAGGTAAACCGGATCAGCAGCCTTACCTCCCTTACCAAGTGCGCTGCTATCGGTGCACCATTATATCGAAAAATGCGGGAGGAAAATGCATCTCTAGTTGGGACAAAATAATATAACCCTCATTTTCCAATTCATCCAACTTTTCAATGTCAATGACTTTGTTACATATAGCATTAAAGAAAATACACAATTTTGTTATAGTGGTCCGCACTTCATCTTTCATAATGCCCCTAATAGCTACCGGTAATAGTTGTTGCATCAACACATGATAATCATGAGACTTCATTCCCACTAACTTCAAATCGTCCATTGAAACACACCTTCTCAAATTTGAAGAATATCCTTGTGGAACCTTAATGTCATATAGACACCCACACAAACTTTTTTTCTCCGCTTTTGATAGTGTATGAGCTGCTGGCTCCATGTATGCCCTCTTACCATCTTCCGTTACTCGTGGATGTAACCGTTCTCTTATTCCCATATCAACCAGGTCTAGTCTCGCACTAATTCCATCCTTAGTCTTCCCGGTATGTGCAAAAGAGTAATCGACAAGGCTATCGCAAACATTTTTTTCCACATGCATCACATCAAGACCGTGTCTCACATCAAGACTACGCCAATATGGAAGATCAAAGAAAATTGATCTCTTCTTCCATATATTCTTCTCACCCGCAATCCTTTTACTCTTACCTAATGTGACATTGATATGCATCACCCGACTATAGACTTCCTCTCCTTAATGCCTTTGGAGCCGTTCTATGCTCCCGTGAAGCCGTTAAAACGCTTTCTTAACTTACGATATGGGTAGAACCGATCAAGAAACCTCCTGTGACCGAGGTAGACCATTTTTTTCCATGCTTTAATTCTTTGGAAGTTTGTGTCGCTTCACATATTGGACATGCTTTATGCCCCTTCACACCGTACCTGCACAAATTTCCGTATGCGGGAAAGTCGTTGATTGTGGTAAAAATCATTGCACGCAACTTGAAGGACTCCTTCTTATATGCATCAAACACATATATGCCTTCCTCCCAAAACTTCTTCAAATCCTCAACCAAAGGCGCCAAGTACACATCGATATATTTACCAGGCTGTTTTGGTCCAGAAATCATCATAGAAAGCATCACATACTTGCGTTTCATACATAGCCAGGGAGGTAAGTTGTATATTACAAGGAGAATCGGCCATGCACTATGGGTACTGCTAAGAGTTCGATACGGATTGAAGCCATCTGTACAAAGCCCCGGTAGAAGGTTTCTTGGCTCAATGCCAAATTGGGAACATTTCATCTATTTTCTTCCATTGGAGAGAGTCACCGGTGCCGTAGATATTTTCCATCGGATATTCTCTCATCGAATGCCATCTCAACTTCTTTGTTGTTGCTTCACTAGTAAACAGACGCTTAAACCGAGGAATTATGGGAAGATACCACAAGGCCTTCAAAGGTTGCCTTTTTTTGTGTGATCTCCCGAACCACCACCTTTCTTCACTTTGTATCGTGAAGTTTTACACTTCGGACAATTACTAAGGCATTCATACTCATTTCGTACAATATGCAGTCATTAGGGCAAGCGTATCTTTTTATACTCCATACCCATCGTAGCTAAGATTTTCTTGGCCTCATACATACGATTTGGAAGTACATTATTATCTCGGCAACATATCACACAACAATTCAAGCAACGATGTGAAACTGCTATCGATCCACCCACATGTTACCTTTAAGTTGACCAAATGTAAGGTCCCGTCCAATCGTGTATACTTAGTACACCTAGGGAACAAAGGTGTCTCTGCATCACTCCGCACGCTATCATATTCATGCGGTTGTGCAAAGGATTCGACCTCAACATCATGAATCATTCTCTCCATTCCATCATCATCTACCTCAACTTCATTTTTGTAGGATGCACTGGGAGTTACCTCCTCACCATGCCATATCCACGTTGTGTATCAAAGGTTGATTCCATCACAAATTAGGTGGTCCCTTATATCAGCAATATCCCTTCGAACCCCATTTAAACAATTAACACATGGACAATAGTACATCCCATTTTTTGTAGCCACATTCCTTCTAGCAAATTCAATAAAATCTTCCACCACATTCTCATATTCTTCACTAGTTCTCGAGCATTCATCCAACTATGACCCATTTTATTATCACCTAAGACATTTCCAACAACATCAAGTTCATAACAATTTCAAGAACGACATGCTTTTTTCTCAATCTTGTAAAAAAAAAAATTCGGCAAAGATTTCCCCTCAATAGTAAGACATCCCAAAATTTCAACAACAAACCATTTCAAGTTAATTCAACAAAACTTACTAACTAAGGCAATTTAGAAAATATCGGTATTAAATCCAATAACTTCATCAAGTAAGAGAACATTAGAATTATTCCTACTAACACGCATATAATTCAATGGTAATGGTAATGGCAAACCATGAAGCCATCACTTTTTTTAATCAAGTTCATGTAGTTCGATGGCTAATAATAAAGGAAAGACAAAAAAAAGGTCAAGGATTGGATTAAAAACACTTAAATCAATAATGGTAAACCATGAAGCCATAAGACAAAAGTGTTGTTCTCAATCGAAAGAAGGTATCATATAAGGAAAATATATGTGTGTGAATAAAATGAAAGCAACTGACCTAATTTGAGAGAGCAACAATTGGCTTGAAACCTTTGACCAAGATTTTCTCAATGGGTAGTAAAATAATGGCCTAATGCAATAAAAATACGATCACATCGCCAAAATTTTTTTTTTTTTTTTTAAAACATAGCTTATTCAAGTTCTATATTTAGGACCACAACCTCCAATTCCAACTTCATTAATAGCAATGAAACTACCATTGCAAAAGCATGAGAAGAAGGCATGGATATAAAATCGTGATTAAAAAAAATGCGAGGCTAGATTGTGTGCGTTCAAACAATTATTCATAGAAGCAAATAATTGTATCTAGTTGGCAGTGAGGTACAAATACAAGTGGGGGAAGAACAATCCAAATACTAACATGAACAGGTCAAAGTAGGAAAGGAAAATAGTGGTTTTAAAGATGAACGAAGCATGTTTGATTGAATGATTGAGAAGATCAAAACAACAATTTCTATTCAAAAGAACACTGCACAATTTGAATTTATAAAGACTATTGCCCATTTAGAGTTTGAAGGCAAAATTTATTAGAAGGCTTTGGCTGAAGGATCCATTCCATCTAATCAGTCATAATGGCGGTCAACGTAAGAATAAGGATAAAGTAGTTTGCATTGCGAAACCCAACAAAACCATAGCATATTAAAAGACAAAGTAGTTTGAATTCATTTTCAAAAACTTTTTCACTTTCTCTTCATCTTCCCCGCATAGAACAAGACAAACATATGTCCTTTATCATACCAAAAGATCTCTAGTTCATCCCAACAAAACCATAGCGCATTAAAAGCAAGCTTTGACCGTAGTATCCAATATCCTATTATGCCACAATTTTCTACTATGCAGGCTATGCCCGAGTAATTTCCAATATAATCATGCGGCCGATTTCTAGCTAAGTAATTTTTCCAAAATTGAGAAACTACAATTAGAAGTCTCAAGTAATGCGCACATACCACGACAGATCAATATTGAAAGCCGATAATCATGCATACTCCATTTTTTGTAGGCAAGTCCTGAAACCCAACACATATTTTACCTATTCCTTTGCATAGCAATGAAAAAAGGGATTTTTTTTTAATCATTGTTACTTGTTAGGGGCTGCTGTTTCGTTTAGTTATTCCTTTGCTTAGCACCGAAAAAAAGGGTTTTCTTCTATCATTGCTTCTCTTCCTCTTCTTTCTTTGTTTTTTTAGGGGAATCACCTAGCCTAGCCTTGGTTCTTGTTCTTTACTTAGCCATTTTGTATTGGAAAATACTAACATGCCCGTTAGTAAGGCACATTATTCCTAGAAAGCATGGGATAAATTATTCACCAGAGATTGAAACTCAAATTCCATGATGCCAACATTTAACTTTGGCATATTCTATAGCCCAAACTACTTCTACTTCCATACTTGCATTCTTGTGTAAATGAAAATTTACTCGAGAAAAAAATCTAACACAGATTTTCCCAAATGGTTGAGTGTAAAAAGAATTTTCCAGTGAGAAGAATATGCACAATCCAATTTCAATCACAAACTACACAAGCGCGATATGAGGTGCGTGCACTACGTTCAATAGTGAATATCGATTAAAGAAATAAAGTGACACTCTAGCATAGAGGAAAAGGAAGTAGAAATATCTCAAATTTACTAACCCGAACATGTAATAAATTATATTCAGAAAAGATGAAATGAATCGGATAAAAGCTTTAAATTTCGAGTAGTACCCGACCCGATTAGCGAGAACTCCCAAGAATTTCCCTCGACCAAATTCCAGGTTGTCGACACGTAACAAACTGCAAATCCATGAGAGCGAAAAATTAACATAAATTAAAAGATTAAATGAAAGAATATAAAATAATCCGATCTTTGGCAAAAAGGGCATGTGTAAATGAATGAAAGAATCAAATTCGCTTTTTCGGAAGCCGAGGACTCACCGATTGTGGACTCGGGAGAGCAAGGAGAGATTGGAGATGGCAACCACGGAGAGCGGAGAAGCCGAAGACACGAGCACCGAGACCGGAGGGTGAGGAAACGACGAGCAAGCATAGAAGACAACGAGCAAGTAGGTGAAGTTGGAAGAGGGATCTGCAATGCAATTCGAGACTGAAACCTAAATAAATTGGTTTTCGATTTTAGGAAAAAAACAATGGTTATTTTAAGGGGGGCAAGTGCGGTATACCTCGATCCGCCTCTGAATAGAAGGCTCGGCAAGGTGGAGACGGAGGCGTGATAGAGAGGGAACGAG
Source organism: Acacia acuminata (assembly GCA_019022655.1). Classification (NCBI taxonomy): domain Eukaryota; kingdom Viridiplantae; phylum Streptophyta; class Magnoliopsida; order Fabales; family Fabaceae; genus Acacia; species Acacia acuminata. The sequence continues at coordinate 1,957,953 of JAFJYI010000102.1, read as the reverse complement.
GATTTCTATCGGGTGAGAGGAGGAGTGTGTATTGGGACCGATAGGAGGAGTGTGCGTGCGTGTCGATTGGTTTTATTGAGAATAGAGGCGACGATTGGAGTTCAGTCGCCAATTTTCTAATATTGGCGACTGAATCCATTTCGTCGCCACTTTTTTAAAATAAAGCGACTGAATATATTTCCGTCCGCTCTTTTAAAATAAGTGCGACTGATTTCATTAAGGTAGCCAATATTTTTAAAATAGGCGACTGAAATCTATACGAATCGCTATTTTTAAAAATTGGCGACTTGAAATATATTCAAAGTCGCCAATTTTAAACCAAAAAAAAAACATTAACAAAAAAACCACGGCGCCAAACAATATATGCCTATATTTTAAAATAGAGCGACTGAAATCTATTCAATTAGCCAATTTTAAACAAAAAAAAACATTAACAAAAACAACAACGGTGCCAAACAATATATTCCCATATGCGCGAAATTTTTTAAAATAGGCGACCCGAATCTATTCAAAGTCGCCAATTTAAAAATAAAAAACATAAAACATTACCAAAAACAACCACTTTGCGCGCCAAACAATATATTCTCATATCTCCCATGGCGCGAAATATATTAAAATAGGCTACACGAAATCTATTCAGTCGCCAATTTTTTTAAAAAAAAATTAAATCCCATGGCGCTGCAAAAAAAATTCTCATATTTCCCTTGCGCGAAAACAATATACCCGATATGTTAGGCGTCCCGAACAAAAATTCAGGACGTTCAATGCTCAACTTCCTTGAATATAATTACAAGAATGCCACCGACTTCATTTTTTACTACCTATTTTTTAATAAGGACGTTTTTTAAGGAAGTAATATACAATTTTTGTAGTAGTGTCATCGAAACCAAGAAATTGAACAAGAAATCAAAGGAACTAAGATCGAATCAAACCATAAATTTTGCACACAGGTGGATTCAAATCTCCAAAATAAGAAATAGCCAAAGCTATTGAAATATAACATCACAACTTATGAATAAGTAGATCAAGGGGTTTTAAACTGAAATTTCCAAAAGGATACAAAATTTATACTCAAGAAAAGATACTCAATGTGGGAGAGAATTATGTGATGAGAAGATAGCACTCACATGTGTGCCCATCTTTACAATGACGTAAGGATCACCGCTACGAACATCATGAACAATGAGGTTTACTTCACGCTTGATCTGAGCTGGGACAGTGACCTGGAACGCGAGGTTCGATTTTCATCGTTGCATATATGAAACCAAAGCCGGGATGTTTAGCGAGACGATAGTGAGTTGTGATGACAAGCTACGACGGCGAGCGAGCGGTTGCGAGCGAGCGAGCCGAAGAAGAGAGAAAGCCAAGGCACAGATCTAGCATCGAGCGATTGGGGTTTAAAATAATATAAAAGGGCAGCCATCTTTAAGCGTTCCAATTCTAAATGGGGACACCTAAAGTGGAACTTTAGGTGTCCTAACTCTAAATTGGGACGCATGAAGTGGAACTTTAGGCCATTTTTAGCATCTCAATTCTAAATTGGAATGCTAAAAGTAGACTTTTACGTCCCAATTTGAAGAGGGACGCCAAAATCCTTCACATAATTACAAAAATGGCACTCTCTTTTTTACTTCCCTTTTTCAAAACGGGACATTTTTTAGGGAACTAATATCTTTTTCTTTTTTGTGTGTGGTAGTAGTAGTTGTGGACCCATGAATTCCTTCTCTCGTTCCATTTCATGACAGATAGGTATTCACACTCTATTGATATCCATGTGCGTTAATTTGGGTTTTGCTATATCTATAATATTGGCCACACCAGTCTTTATATTGGACAGCCGGGAACCATGTTCGATTTTTATAATTTTAGTATTTTCCTCTTGTAGTAATATTGAGATGGTTCTCACGTTCTATTTGTGACTCATTTCAGGATATTTTCTGAGACTTCTAAATAGAGAAGTTGGCCAAAATAAGCTGATCCTCATCTCTATTCATTTGTATTGAATTATCAGCTCCTCAATTATATTGATCTTCAAATCTGAAGCTCTCTCTATAACTATGTTCATATATGGGATTCTGAATAATAACAAGTAGAAATCTTATTTCCCCTTCAAACATGCTAACTAACCATATTTGTCTTCAACAAAGGATGGAACAACTTACTGTGAGTGCATAGTACTTTTATAAAAATATTAGAGTTTTGCTTTCCTTCAAAATCTGGGTGAAATGGGATGGATTTTGGTGAGAACACAAGTAATCATCAACAAAGAAAGGCTCTTAGGGTTGAGGGGGCAAAAAGGTATTTCAAACAATTCATTAAGTTGAAAAAAGTTGGTGAGTTTTATCCATTGAGATGATAATCTCTGTCAAAATATTATAGTTTCTTATCTGGCCCGTATGAATTGACATTAATCTATTATGTTTAAAGCCATGATCATATCAGATGTGTGAAGGTGTTTATTCGGCATTCAATATAAATTAAGATTTGGCTTACCGTTGGTTTTTTGGGTTTATGGCCTCCATAGTCTCCATTACATTGATGACATGTAATTGAGCTTTATGAGTGTTGAACGTGCGTTATATTTCATTTGCCTTTTATGCGGTAGATTCTCTCTCTGCCATTTATATAAAATTATAGAGAAACACTAAATAGTGAATAAGAATAACTCTTTCTTCAAAATATCTGATTTGGGAATGGAAGAGGGCAACGGTTCAAGTGCGGAGGAGAGAGCCATGAAACACGGTGGCGATGGTAAAGGGCTAGGGGATGGTGATGGCCCCAGGGGGGGTCGAGACAAGAAGCCTATGGAAACAACGTTCTCATTTGGGAGTGGAGGGGGTGGGGAGTCTCAAGCTGTCAAGGTGACCAAGACACAGAGGGTTCAACGCAAATCAGTCCAAGTCTCGTATAAAGAAAAAATGTTGGCTTCGGGAGGTATGGGTTATTTGGTAAGCCTTGTAGAAGTGGACGACATCGTTCATGGGTGGAAGGGGTTTTTTTACACAGCAAAATGCAGTGATGGACAACACTGTGCGGAGTGAAGAGACAGGGAGGGAAGACGAGGTGGATGTCGAGAAGCGGAATAAGTAACTGGTGCTTTCTGTGACGTAGGAGCAATATACGGCGTGTGTATGTCAGTCCCCAAGCATGTGCTCTTTGGCCGGGTTAGGCGAATATGGAAGCCACAGCATCCCCTGAAGGTAGTCCCAATGAGCAAAGAGTACTATATTGTGTCATTCTTTAGTAAGGAGGATAGGGACTATTCATATCATGAAGGACCACGGATGATTGATGACCCACTATCTGATAGTACAACGATGGCAACCGAACTTCAACCCTTGGAGAGCGGATTGCCAGCTGAGGATAGCTCTATAGGGGTACGAATCCTGGACTTACCAATAGAGCTCTCTACAATGGAATTGCTCGGTATCACAGGAAATATCATTGATAAAATAATCAAAATTGACCGCTCAACGTCAATATATGATTAGGGGGAGTTTGCGATGAATCATGGAGTAAAGTGGAGGGCATTAAATGTGGGGTGGCGGGATGCTCGCAAATAGGACCGTTGCAGGCTAGAAATCAGGTAAAATCGATATTTGGGGAACAAACATCGGCGAAGAAAGAGCATTTAGTGAGCATGGATGGAAGGCGGTCAAGTTTGAATCAAAAGTAAACAAATAAGATGGAGTGGATTATGGTGGGATCAAAAAGGAAAAGAACAGAGAGAGTGAAGACCTTTGGGAATGAATATAAATTGCATAGGAAGCTTAAATCAAATCATGCAGTCTCGGTGGAACATGGGGCCCACGTGGGGGAGCAATCTAATGCATTTACTCCTCTTCAAGACCTCCCGCAAATCAAGGAGGAGGTTTTGCATGCGAATATGCCTCATAACGCTGGGAATTCGCTGGACTATAAGCAGCTGCCTTCGGATCCAATAATTAATGACGCAAATAAAAAAACAAACCAGAGATCCTAGAGGAAGGGATTTGACGCTATCTGACATGGTTAAATTAGATTATGGGCACACGGTGGTTATGAAGTCTAAGAGTGGCAGCGGATTGGCCTCCAAAAATCTTTAATTTGTTTTTTAATGAATTACATGATTTGGAACTCACGTGGTATAGTTTTGAAGTTGTTTTCTAACCTTGTACGAGAAATTAAAAAGCAATATAAGTTGGATTTTCTAGCAATTCTTGAAACTCGGTCTAGTGGAGCACAAACTGAGACGAGACTGAGTCATCTGGGATTTACTTTGTATCAATATACCGCTGCAAAGGGATACAGTGGGTGTATATGGTGTCTTTGGGACAAAGGGGCTATTCATGTTAATATTATGGAGCACCAGAAGCGATTTATGCATTTAAAAATACAAACAAGAAAAAAAGAAACATGGTTTTTTACAGTGGTATATTCAAGTCTCAACGGTGTTTATCGTTGCTCATTGTGGAGTGTGTTGTTTCGGATTTAGGAAGCTATTCAGCGACCAAGGTGTATTGGGGAGATTTTAATGCTACCATACTAGTGAAAGAACGGCGCTCATGTGCACCCTTGAAGCTATCAGCAGACAGTGAGTTTTCTCAGTGGGTTGAAAACATGAACCTAGTAGATTTGGGATTTGATGGCCCGATGTCACTTGGAAGAGAAGGATTACGGAGGCTCGACTTGATCGTATATTTGCTAATGAAGAATGGGGTGAACGGTTTATTGATGCTAAAGTTCTTCATTTGCCCCATTTTAAATCTGATCACCGTCCCTTGCTTTTGAGGATTTATGGCTCCCCTTCTCAAGGGTCGTGCTAGAAACCTTTTTGATTTATTGCCTCTTGGGTTTTGCATGATACGTTCGATGATTTAGTCAAAGAAGAGTGGAACTTGGAGAAGGTTTGGGGGGAGAATATTGAGAACTTCACCCATGCTTGCAGATGATGGAATAGGGAAGTCTTCAGGCATATCCAACAGCGTAAAAGTAAACTCATTCGCAGATTAGATGGTGCGTTTAGAGCATTGGCTAGAGGAAGGCATTTTAAGTTCTTGGAAGAGTTACAGAAGGATCTATGGACATAATTTAATGATACTTTAACGCAAGAAGCTCTCTTATGGGCTCAAAAAACCCGTGCTAATTGGGCCATTAATGGGGACTGAAATACGAAATGGTTTCACAATCAAGCGAATAGGAGAAGGAAGACCATCAAAATCAACGCTATCTATATTAATGAGGGAGCATGGTGTTTTGAGGCTAAGGAGATTAAAACTCATGCGACAGAGTACTTTGCCAATTTGTTCGTCGAGGAAAAGGTGGAGCGGTTGCCTCTGGTTTGTGGTGTCTCCTATCCGAAACTCTTGGAGGAACATGATAAGGTATGTGGTAGGGATGTGGATGAAGCTGAGATCAGAGCTGCGTTGTTTAGTATGGGGGCCCTCAAGTCTCCGGGCCTTGACGGGTTTAATGCTCTATTTTTTCAGTACCAATGGGACATTGTCAGAGAATATGTTGTTCAGTTTGTGAAGTGAGTGTTTCGGCACCCAGAGCTGATTGGTGATGTGAATGGAATGCTTATTGTGTTAATTCCGAAGAAGAATCACCCGGAGTCATTTCGTGGCCCCAGGCCAATTAGTTTGTGCAATGTCATTTACAAGCTAATTACCAAGATTGTGGCGAATAGAATGAAATGCTTTATGGACCATGTGATCGCTCCTAATTAGTGTAGCTTTGTGCCAGGACGCCACAACTCGGATAACATAATTGTGTCCCAAGAGGTAATTCACTCTAAGCACACAATGGGAGGGAAGAAGGGATATATGTTAGCTCCTTGATGTTAATATTTTGATGATGACTAATTTTGGAAATGAATATATGATCAAAGAAGGCAAAATAACTAAATTCATCAGAAAGAATTTTGTTGTCATATTACCTCGAGGCAATGATACAGACTCGAGGGAAACCTCTCTGAATCTATCGCCAAAATACTGAAATGACTCGAGGCTATCATACAAACCTACCTCGAGTCAAGCTATTCGAACTAACTCGAGGCTATCACACAAATTTGCCGAGTCTAGCTGTTAACTTGAGGCTGATTCTTTGATGCCTCGAGTTAACGGGCTTCAGTCATCAAGAGCTCCCCAAGATCAATTACCTCGAGTCCTGAAACATACCTCGAGCCTAAGGCAAACCTCAAGTCTGTGTTCTCAGTAACTCGAGGTGGAAGATTTGGAATCAAACGGTCTCCTCCTAAGGACTCATATCGGCCAACTCGAGGTTATATTTCTACCTCGAGTCTAAAAGCGTACCTCAAGTCAGTCTTCTCAGAAACTCGAGGTAGAAGATTTAGAATTAAACAATCTTTTCCTAAAAACACATATTTGCTAACTCGAGGTTATCTTGCTACCTCGAGTGTAGGTGAACACTAGAGTCGCAGAAATTGCCTCGAGTTCATGCTCTTCGCCTCATCGCTTTAATTCCTTGTGGATAACTCGAGGTGGAAATAATATACCTCGAGTTTGAGGTTAAACTTGAGTTAAGGAACTTTCTACCTCGAGGCAAAAACCATCTTCTAATTCGAGATTAATTTCATTTGTTGTTTCATCTGTATTATTAATTGTGCTTCAGTGCTCATTTATTTATCAACTCGTGAGAAGTATTTAATCACTTATTTCTCTGTTAAGTTTGCATCTTAAGGTTGAGGAACCTTAAGAGAGGGTGTATCAATTACAACTTGTAAAGGGGAGTGGAGTCTAAGAGTGAGAGGACTATCCTTCGTTTACAGAGTCTGTAATTGTTTCTGAAACTTAGTGGAATCCTAGAGTGTTTCTGGGGACTAGACGTAAGTCAGTGTTTTGACCGAACTAGTATAAACTTTCTTGTGTTCTTTTATCTTATTGGTCTTTATTTCGTTTATACACAAGAAAAGATTTTAAAATCTCAAGAATCACCTATTCACCCCCTTTTTAGGTGATATTCCACCTTCAATATATGGCCATCAAAATTGATCTAGAGAAGGCATATGATAGGGTAAATTGGAATTTTCTTATTAATTTTCTTCATGAGCTACAACTTCCGTGGACTCTCATCCAAGTGGTGAAGTCTTGCATTAGTACTGCAAATCTGCAGCTTCTTTGGAACGGGAGCAAGGTGAAGATGTTCCAATCCTCTCAAGATGTTAAACGGGGTGATCCTCTTTTGCCCTATCTCGTTTGTGATTTGTATTGAAAATTTGGCGCATATGATTCAAGAAAGATTGGTAGGAAAGCTTGGAAGCCTATCGGACTTACAAAGAAGGGCCCACCTATTTCCCACCTGTTCTTTGCAAATGATAGTATTCTGTTCACCAAAGCATCCCTCCAACAAGCAGAGCTGGTGCATGAATGTTTATCTCAATTTTGTGAGTGCTCAAGACGTAAGGTCAACTCAAACTTGAGTGTTTCTTTTCCAAGAATGTTAATCATGTCAGGAGCTCTGAGCTTGGCTCAGCCCTTGGCTTTACCCCAACTTCTAATCTGGGGAAGTACCTTGGGGGGCAGCTTCATCATACGAGGACTGGGAAGGAAAGTTTTCAGGAAGTAGTTGACAAGGTTAAGGAGAAACTTTCTCGATGGAAACCAACGTTATTCTCACTACTTGGAAGATTCACGCTTATTTCCGCGGTGTCATTAGCTATCCATACTTACACTATGCAAACCTCACACTTTCCTGACAATGTATGTGAGAGCTTGGATAAACAAAATAGATCCTTTTTATGGGGTGGAATAGTAGAAAGGTGGTGGACGCATTTGGTGGCATGAGATGAGGTGTGTAAGGAGAAGAGGCGGGGCAGTTTAGGGCTCAGGCATGCTAAATTTCAGAACCAAGCACTCCTAATGAAGCGGGGTGGAAGTGACACAAAGGGATGTGCTCTGGTAAGAGTAGTTCGAGACAATTATAAATGTGGGAGGATCTTTTCCTTCGTTTCTCCTCGAAAAGACCGAGCTCGAATGTCTAGACATGAATTAAGAAGACATGGGATAAAGTCCTTGGGGGGTTTTGAGATTGATCAGGAATAACACTCTGTTAAATGTAAGGAGAAGAGGCGGGGCGGTTTAGGATCAGGCGTGCTAAATTTCAGAAGCAAGCACTCCTAATGAAGCTGGGGTGGAAGCTAATAACACAAAGGGATGTGCTCGGGTAAGAGTAGTTCGAGACAATTATAAATGTGGGGAAGATCTTTTCCTTCGTTTCTCCTCAAAAAGACCGAGCTCGAATGTCTAGACATGAATTAAGAAGACATGGGATAAAGTCTTTGGGGGTTTTGAGATTGATCAGGAATAACACTATGTTAAATGGAAGGGAGAGAGAAATAGAGAGTTCTCAGTGAAATCTGCATATAGGGTGCTATCGGGGAGGCGGTGGATCCCGGAATAAATTGGAGTTGTGTGTGAAAGTTCGAGCACCACGGATGCAAGACACTTCTTTGGTTGCTAGCGAGAAAGAGTCTTCTTACAAACGCTGTCGAAGGAGACGGACTGACTATGGATGCGAGTTTCCCAGTATGCGGGGTAGGTTTGGAGGACATTATGCATGTGTTTTGGGACTACGTGCACTTGAAAGCTCTCTGGCGGAAAGTGGTGGGGCCGACCCAGTGGCATATGCTCAGTAATATGAACCTCTTAGATTGGGTGTGGTGGAATCTTCACGGCAAGTCGGAAACATGTCTGTAGTGGGCCTCCAAGTTTACAGTGCTGTGTTGGTGGTTGTGACATTAAAGGAATTTTTATTCTTCGAGAAGAAACTTAAATGCATTAACACTATCATAGCTAGTGTTGGTGTGATGGTAGATAGCCTGACTCGCACTAATGATCATCTAGCAGGGTTGCAAGTTCAGGGCGTTACTCTGGCCCCAGGTTGTGAGTCTTGGCGACCTCCAGAAGGTGACTTGGTGAAGGTCAATGTGGATGGCGCATTCTCCATTAAACTAGGAAGTCTGCTCTTGGGGGTTTGATCAGAAACAATGTCAGGAACTTCATTAAAAGATTCATACATCCTATCGATGGTGGAGAAGAATTAAATGGAAAAATCTAGGCATGTCTTCTTGGGTTAAAAATGGCATGGACTATGGGTTTCAAGAAAGTTTGGCTGGAAACTGATTCCATGGAATGCCTTGACCTTGTCCTTCATAGATGTAGGGAAGCTCACAAGGACTCTGGCATTCTTCATGAAGTTTTGTTGATGTTGGATATGGACTGGGAAGCTAGGATTACATATGTACCTCGCTCATGCAATTCTACAGCAGACCACCTAGCGAAGAGTGGTTTGGAGTTAAGGATGGGTTTCCATGAAGACTACCAGTCGTTTGAGGCTCTAGCAATGCTTATTAGTAGTGATTGTAATGGGGGAAGTATTCCTATAGTTGGTTAAATGAGGTGTCTCTTTATATATATATATATATATATATAGAGAGAGAGAGAGAGAGAGAGAGAGAGAATAACACTGGGAAATAAATGAGGCTAGCAACATGATTTGTTGGAAATCATACATTGTTTAAGTGAAAGACTCTATGCTGCAAATAATTTTCTATAGTTTGGTGATTTGTTGACTTATAATAATCGATCGCTAGAAATACTTTTGAAAGACATTTTGTGCTGTATATAAAATGTATCGTCATGTTGGTTGTGTTGAGCGAAGATCACAAGGAAAAATGTATTGGGTATTGATATTTGTTTGGTATTTAGAAAAATATGATAATTTATTTTGTGGAGTGACAAATATTAAATTCTAATTTAATTAGAATTTGTTATCGTATTTAAGAACCCTATGATATTCTTGTCGGGTCTCTTTACTAACCATCAATTTCTTATATTGGTTAAACCTTTCTCTTTGTGGAAAGTGATGAAGACCTTTTGTCATTAGCCTTGGGGTCCACAATCAACATTTAACCAAGGATTGCGTATAGGCAAACCTGGGATCGTTCTCTCTTTTCGAGGAGCTTTTTATTGAATCCTAAGTAATCTAAATGTCATGCAAATGAAATGAAAACAAGGGGGATTAGGTTTGGATTTTAGATTAATAAACTAAAATAACAATGCAATTTAATTAAATGGTAATTAAAATGGAAATACAAATAATGGGTGCACTTGGTAATGAAGAAGTGACTATCCTTACTCAAAAAGTATGGGAGTCAAAAATCATCAAGTCTTAATTAGAAAAACCTCAAGATATCACTTAAATCCAATATGCTCAATCAATAGTAGCTTGTACGATCGTAGCTAACTACTACCTCTTAAGAAATTGTTTAAAACCACTTAATGTGTAATTAAGATTGGAATAAAGTAGATATGAGTCTTCTTGAAATTGAGTACCAATCAGTCCCTCAAGTGTACAAATCAACCACATTAATTAGACAATATCACGCTAATCAACATAGTCTCATTGCAATCACAAGACAATTTAAATACATATAATCATCACATTACATATCCAATCTCAATCGCAAATACCAAACCAATAGAGACAATAATCATTAATCTCAGTTCGAATCATACACAATAATCCCTAAATCTAGGCAATTAAATATATAATTCTAGACTATGGAATGATAGAATAACTCCCCTGTTAAGCTTTGGAACTCAAGCACAAATCTCCGCCACCAAGAAAAGGAAATCAGCTACATAAAGCCATTAGAACTCCAACTCAGAACTGTAGAACTGAAATCCAAATGTCAATGGAAGATGAAGGTGGTTGACGGTCGGTTGACGATGGAGGCGGTGAGATGGAAGAGGGTCGCTGGTTCTGGTCTGAAGGTGCTGGAGGACGGTGGTTGCTCGCCGACGACGGAGGGATGGAGTGGTGTCGCCGGCGAGAAGATTGGATGAAGGGAAGAAGGTCGTGTGTGGTCGCTGGTGTCCCAAGTCAAAGATGATGATCCGCGGCGCTGTTTCTGAATTAATATATCAGATATTCTCCCTCAGCTCACGGGTCTGCTGTCGGGTCTGGTCCTCCATTGAATTAAAAATCTGACCTAATAAATAAATGCCAAAACGCTCGTGTTTTCATTTCCTCTATTAATTGTGTCGGGTTCCCCTTTTTCTTTCAGCTCCACGGATCCCTTTTTGTGCGTTTTTTCAATGAATAATAATCAGGTCATTAAATTCTTCCTTGGGCTGAGAGTGTTGTGCGTCACTGGGCTTCATTCATTTGCTTTGTTAATTCCTTATGGCCCACTCCAAATCTTCAGCTTCACCACGTGACATGCAAGACCACACCTCACAACTTCTATTAATTATTGATGCTTGGCTTCTTTCTTTGCGTTTTCATCTGAACCTGATTATTGGTTCCTGGTCAAAACACAAGTTTTGACCAGGGACCAAACTGCAAGGAATAAAACGTTGCTTCAGGGACTTAAATGAAAAGTTTTATAATTTCAGTTCAGATTTTAATTTTCTAATTTGATCTAACCTTTTGAAGCATCTACAATGAAAAATAATTGATCTAATATAAAATATCCTCAGAAAAATCAATAATTAAGAGTAATTATATTTTTTTTGACAATTTTGCCCTTCTTAGTGCTAATTTAACATATTTACTCTTAATCTCAATTTATCATAAGAAAAGCATTTTAAGCTCATTATAACTATGATAAAATGCATTAAAAATCCCAATTTAATTATCAAAAATCATGTAAAAATATGGTTCAATCAAAAAGTTATATAGTTTACGTTCTTTTGTGGATTTGATGGTTATTATTGAGTGTTTTCCCTTGGGTAACGGTGTATCATATGGTTCTGAACTGCCGAAAGGAAGATTGAGAGGGGTTACAAACAATTGCAATATTAAAATTGTGTGGGGTGAGTCAGTTTTAAAAGCAACGTCCATATCTATGTATATAATTAAAAATTTCAGTTCATATATCTTGTGACAATAAGTGAGGTACTGAAGTGTTCGCCGCATTATTTTCTTGTGAAATTCTTACAAATGTTATATGGGCATTCAAATCTAATTAGAATGGAAGGGGTTTATGGTAAGATTTTAATTTAATTGGAATTTTTATTGATGAGATATGGAAATACTTTCATATATAATTGAGATATTTAAAAGTGTGGGGGTGCCTACATGTGAGGTACCTTAAAAATTTTAAAGTTACAGAATTTCTACAAGCTTCATTTGATAAAGCCAAGTTGTGATTTATAATTAATCAAAAGGAGGCTTTGCTACTTGTTGCTAAGAGCAAATTTGGTGAATTATAATTTTTTAATTTGTTGTTGCTTGAAACAAGCATTATGCGGCATGCACAATTTAATCATTTGTCTATATGGTAGGTAAATATGATTTTCATAATTTGTGGCTATATAATTATCTTGGTGTAAGATTATATATGTAAATATTCCTTATGATGCTAACAATTTGTTAGAAGTGGTTTCGCAGCTCAATCTGGATATACACAAATGGTTGAGAATTTTTGTTGCTTTAATGGACTTCAGTCCTTGTGATATAGCTTAAGCTATAAGGGATTGAGCATATATAGACATGCAGTCTCACGAGGAGATTGAAATATTTGAGGGGTACCATAAATGTTGGTACATATAAGGTGGATTGTCATTCTATGAGATACACGGATGTTAACTGAATTTCAATTCTATATAGAAAATCCACTAGTAGCCAAAATAAATATTATGTGAGACAGAGTTTATTACTCTAGAATTTGCTGAAATATTGAAGCCTAAGTTGTAAAAAAATTTCTTAGCAAATATTGTGGTATAAAAACCGACATTTAGTTTTGATGAATTGAGATTGCCAAATGGAAATAGCCATTGTAGATAAATAATGGTGCAAGTGAAGTCGTTTGACATATGACAAAGCGCTTAAAAATTATAGAGTTATCTCAATCGGTTTTGTATGAGGTCAAAAAGTTGACCTATGGATACGTTAACAAAACCCTAGGAAGAATTAAAATAGCCGAGGGGATTAGGACTGAAGCCAATTCAAAAATAATAGTGACGGTGAACCCAACATTTGTGATTGGTGATCCCATAAAGAAGATTCATATGGGTAAAAACAAGTCGTTCGTTAGTTTTGCTAGAATGAAATAAATTATTAGTCTCAGTCTTGGAAATTGCTAGAATGCATTTTGGTAAGGCTAAGCGAAAGCTCTTAATGATTTCATAATTCTATGGATCATGTGATCATTGTAGGCATATTTCATGAAATCACCTCTACGAATGTGGAGTCGGGCCGCTCCTATGAGATCGTGGCAAAATCTCTAGAGCATTCGTTATGAACCAAGCACGGGCATGGCCTTTTTAACGGGCAAAACCGACGTTAACAGCTAAAATGCCGAGATATAATCTGACTCTTAATACCTCTAGTGCACACCCAAGTTTTGTTTGTTCATAGAAGCATGCTTCACTGACATCTCTGTATACTAAGTCGGTCTAGGTATGGTTTGTAGTCTAGAAGACCACCAGATATAATGGTTATATTTATGTGTGAAACTCAGGTAATGGTGCTTCCTTTGATCCATGTAAGGGATTGTTGTAAGTAATGTGTGTGGGTGTGTCAAAGGAAGGGTTCTACATTGTATGGGATTGTGGGGTCCAAGTAATAACAAGTGATCTTGGGCTAGTAAATGGGTTAAGAGGAGGAACATGCTTACTTGCATAGCAACAGGCCACCAGAAACACAGTTGAAATCCGGTAATTTCCCCCTCCCTTGTCTTCGAGTTAAATGTGGTACTTGACACTCTTTATTGGGAATATCCATATAATTAATTAGTCACTCAGATAATCATGAGTTTTCAGTGTTTGTAAGCAACATTTTTAATCATCATTAAGTATGTTAATATGTAACCGCTCAATTAAGTGCATTAACTGATGAGTTAATTGTCACTAAAAGCGTTTAAGTGTGCCCAATGTTATAATGATCCACGGCCTATAAAAGGGCATGAGACAGAAATTTTGAGGATCCGGCTCTAAGCTTCCAAGCAACTTCTCTTTCCTCCTCTTGTGTTTTACCTTGTTGAGTTTAATCTATTATCTTATGTTGTTCTGCTCAGAAATTTTGTAGGAGTGGTTCGTTTAATCCTAGGGAGTGTCGCTTCCTATCTACTGGTAGTTGCAGAATAGTTCTTAAGGACAGTGTCTTCAAGCACAACTCAAATCAACTCTTTTATTTGCAGGTGGTGTTGCTAACAAGATCTGCATGTCACTACAGAGAATTACGAAGATCCACTAAATTGTTTGACAATCTAGGAGCCGCCGCTGCCAACATACTCTCATTTGTTTCATGGTTGGATCAACCTGATATATAGGAAAACATATAGTAATATGATAAGCCACTAAATGCGGATACTTCTTTTCATGGAGCTTAAAATTTAGTTCATCATATTGCGATAATTCCATTAGACCCAAGCTATTATGTGATGACTATCCATTAACAAAATGGTCAACAATAATATCAGCAGTATATCATGCATGAGTTTAAAGAGAAATATTCAGTGTACATATCATTACATGCATCCTACTAAAAGTAAAAAAAGATATAAAAATATAAGAGCGAAACCACTATATTTCAGGGTCAAGCAACTAATTAGGTATTGCCACTTGCATCCTCATCACCGAGATCGCCACGAGAACTTTGGGAGAACGTTGAAGATGTTGTTTGGTCAAAGTTGAATTGGTCATTTTCAGGATATATAGAAGGTTTTGGAGGCATTACAAGACTTCTAACATCATCCGCCTCCAACATTTCTATTACTTTGTTCATTGAAGGGCGATCACCAGGATAAAATTGAATGCACCATAGTGCTACTATGAACATTTTCTTTACGAAAACCTTTTCCTCTTCTGTCAAATCCTCCATTTCTATATCATTCTCTTCATCAAATTGGTTGTAAATCCATAAAGGAAAGTAAAGTTGGCTTGAATGTTCGGCATGTGGGTTCAAATTCTTTCTTCGGTTTGCCATCTCCATTAAAAGCATTCCAAAGCTATAAACATCAGATTTATGGGACACTTTCCCAATATTCTTATAGTATAGTTCAGGAGCCATGTATCCTATGGTTCCTCCTGCTGTTGTCAAAGTGGAGATGCTATCATCAGTATAATACAACCTCGCAAGTCCAAAATCTGAAATTTTCGGGTCAAGTTGTCATCAAGAAGAACATTTTGGGGCTTGATATCAAAGTGCAATATTTGCATGTCACAACCATGATGAAGATAAGCAATGCCACGAGCCACTCCTAAAGATATCTCATATATTCTATGATAACTCAAGGAGACACTTCCTTCTTTGAGAAAATATGTTTATCCAAAGATCCATTGGACATGAATTCATATATAAGAGCACGTTTCGTTCCTTCCACACAAAAACCAACCAGAGGCGTGCCACATTGAAATGATGTATCCTTCCTATAGTTGCCACTTCGTTGATAAATTCTTGGCTAGTAGCTTTGGATTTATCCAACATTTTAACAGCAACATCGTATCCACTCCTTAACTTGCCTTGGTATATAGTGGCGAAGCCTCCTTCACCAATCTTATCCTTGAAACCTTTAGTTATAGTCTTTAAATCCTTGTAGGAGTACCTTATTGGATGAAGGTCATGAAGTCTTATGAAATCCTCAATACTTTCATACATTGACAAGTGTCTTCTCCGATATGTGTAAATCAACAAGATGAAGAGCCATAATATACCAAACAGAAGTCTTGGAATAATGACTGGAGAAACATATGCTGTGATTTTTCCTAAGGTGAATGCAACTGGTATTGAAATTAAATCACGAGCATATTCATCACCAGAGTCGGACTCAATCGACGAACGCGCAAAATCTGCAACTGCACGTGTATATACTTCCACAAATTAAAGGTCATAAATTGGTTTAATTGGTCCAAAAATTATTATTAACAAAGTCACTCAAAGGAGAATTCTTGTCCGAAATCAAAGTCAAAATATATAGCATTAAGCTTCAATCTTTTCACCCAACAGTTTTAATTTCGTAACTATATATGAGTTTGGATTAGTATCATTCTAGAAGTATATATATAAAAATTAAAAAAAAAGAAAAAAAAGAAGAAAATTCACCCTGAATATTATTAAAATAATTAAAGTTAGTCATTAATATTTTTAACGATTAGGGTGATATTGTTGTTTTTTTTTTTAACACTTCGACAGTAATATTCATCCAACAATTATACGAATTCAAAAATAATATTTTAGATTCCGTATAATTGTACATGTGAATTAATGAATATGTATGATAGTTCAGGATCGCACTTACGTCCCCGAATATCCTTAGAGATTGGCAAGCCTGCGAATAAATAAATAAATAAATAAATAAAATAAAATAAAATAATCACACATGCAACGGTGTCACAGTTGAAGGGACATTTTAGGAATATTGAGTAGAAGTGCAAATTTATTCCAAATATTTTTGCTCAAGAGCAATTTGTTTATTTGTTTATGAAGCTTTTTTGGATTCAATGTCACTATGAAAAATTCTAAAACCTAGTAATGTCACCTGGCCCCATTAAAAAACCAACGGTTACTATTAAAAAATTGATATTGAACATTAACATTTTTTAATTTAAGGAACAACATTACTTCTTTTTAATAACTTTTAGACAACCTTAAACCCAAAAAATAACTTGCACGGCAACATTTCTTTTGAGTGAAATCTTTTGAGATAAAATTATACCTCGAACCCTTTAGAAAAATCCTCTTTATCCAATTACAGATATTATGATAGCTTATTGTCGTAAAACGATGTAGATTAATATATTGGGTTTATGAGCAAAAATATATATGTGTTTTATCCTCAGGAGCGCTCAGCACCATATGCTTTTTTTGGAAGCAAAAATACACATGTGGTTGGTTACATTTTAGGAGCAAAGGTCACACCACCGTTAAAATTTTGTTATAAATACAAAGATTTCCTCGTTGTAAATCTAGCATGTTGTAAATATGGTTTTTTCTCAAGTAAATGGCCGATTTTTTAAATTTTGTTGTAAATACAAGACTTCTTGTTGTAAATCTATCTTTTTTCTGTTGTAAATGACCTTTCTATGTTCAAAATCTAGGTGTTTAAATGTTGTTGTAAATATAGCATTTTCTCGTTGTAAATATGGCCGATTTTAAATTTTGTTGTAAATACAAAGACTTCTTGTAAATATAACCCTTTTTTTTTAATTGTAAATGACTTTTCTATGTTCAAAATCCAAGTGTTTAAATGTTGTTATAAATATGACATTTTTTGTTGTAAATATGACATTTTCTCGCTGCAAATGTACATTAAGTTAGATTTTAATGGTGATGTGATTTTTGCTCCTAAAATATAACTACATGTTTATTTTTATTCCCGAAAAAAGTATATGGTGCTAGGCGCCCGGGTAAAGCACATGTGTATTTTTACTCCTTAACCCTAATATATTTTGCAATTTATATTAAAACATCACAATTTTTGTATTTTAAAAAAAGATTATAAAAATTAATGACAAAAAGTGTCCTAGAAATGCCAAAAGGACAAATCGGTGTTTTGAGTCTATCATATATCAAATCAGTCCCCCTGAACTGATTTGAAACCAAATGCTAAAAGTATCCCATGTTGCTAACTAATTTTACTATTTACTATTTACTATTCTGATTTTGCCACAAACAAAAATCATGAGGGCAACGGCATTTCATGATTTATCTAAAAATTAATTAGAAGAAGATTATACACTGGGACCCATAAGGCACCGAGTTAGACATCAAAACTTAAAACCACTAAATCGACACAAGGTACAATCAAAGCATTATATAAACCAAAATAAGTACATGCTATTATTTTAATTTGTTAACTTATTTGTATAAATTAAAATCAATCAATTCAAAACCAGAGTAAGCCCATAGAACTTTAACAAATAAAAAAAATAATAATAACGTAGATTATATAATATGTGTTGGAGACATTACCTTCAAGAATGCCAACGAGAAATGCTGCAAAGGAAATTTTACAAAATTCAAATATACGAATTAAGGATAGGAATGCGAAAACAATATAAGTATATTTAATTTTTAAATATTAAATTTATTTCTAGAAAATAAAACTTCAGCTTAGAGATTAATTTTATTTTACATGTATTTATAAGAATAAATCCATTTCATTATAATAATAAAATAAAATATAATCTTAATCATCTAATTTTACTCCTCATAAGATGGCCAAAATGACTTTATTTTCTGCCATTTCATTCCCTCCTAAATTAATTTCTAAAACAATACTGGTTTAGATGCTTAAGTCATATTATTCTATCCAATATTCAACTCTTAATCACCACGTGTTATTCCTCATATTAACAATCTGTTGGTCCAACTTTAATTTATCAGATAAAAAATAATAATAATAATAATAATCAAGGCTCGGTGCAAATTTGCCTCAAAATTTTTCACTAAGGAGTACGCTATCTCAAAATTGTTTTGGTTTAATGTTGCTTTAGCAATTTTCAAATCGTAGCGATGTCATATTGACCATTATTTAGGTTAAGTTTGCCAGCTAGTTGACCAAATTTCTTGAGTACATTGATCCATATGTCATTTACATCATTTCTTTTGAGTTAAGATCCAAATTTGCCCTATAAGGTTTTACTTAAAGAACATTGGGTACAAGATTTTTTTGTGCAATGTCAATTAGTTGTACGAATATCTAAATATTGTTTAGCAAAGACTATCTTCAATATCTAAAAATCACTTCAAAAATTTATTAATTAGAATAGAGAATAAACCTTTTCATATAATTAGTGTTTTCAAACGCCACCCATGAGTTTGATACGACGACGACCACTTCATCGTGAATGCATCTGGATGGCCGTGAGAACGTGGGAAACTTCCTCCTATTTTGTAGCTCTTTGTTATTCTTTTCCTATTTTGCGTTTGTTTGTTATTATTTTTATTATTCATTTTGCTCGCTTAATGTCTCCACAAGTATCCTAGTTTCTAGCCATATGTTGCTATGTGGCCTTAGTGGTCTTAGTGGAATCCTAAGTTAGTATGAGTGGTGTTAGTGGTGTCCGTCTTTGTCAATTGCTACTCCGATTTAAGGAGAATGATTTTTTTAATGAAGGCAGAAAGATTTGTTTTCTATTCAGTTTAAATTTAGTTAATTTCCCAAGCTTTGACCCTTTTTGCCTAAAAGGTCCTATCATTTTGGTGCTCGTTAAGAGTAAAACTCCGCCTCCACCCATGGCCGAAGGCACTCGTTTCAAGAAGTTTGAAGAGCTCTTAGCCGAGACTAATGACCGGTTGGAGACACGTCTTCAAGAGGTATCAACTCAGCCAACACACGAATGGACTACCTATCCAACCAAACCACCCTCATCACCGACCAACCTGCACTCTCACCACAAATATTAATGCACTGGCCGAGCGACTTAACCAAGCACCTCGCCCACCACCACCCCCCAACAACCCATTCCGCGCGCCACCCCAACCACGCCCCTTCAAGCTTGGATTTCCACGCTTCGATGGAAACGACCCACGAGGTTGGATTTTCATGGCCACGCAGCTTTTTTCAATTTCCACCAAACCCCACCTCCTCAACGCCTACGCCTATAGCATCCTTCCATATGGATGGCCCGGCTCTCGCTTGGTACCAATGGACCTTCACCAATACCCCATTCCATACTTGCGATGATTTTACACAAAGCCTAGAGAATCGGTTTGGGGACTCTCCATACACCAGCCATATGGGTGCACTCGTCAAACTCACTCAAACCACAACTGTATTAGCCTATGTGACCGAGTATGAGGCCTTAGCCAACTGAACTACTGACCTTCTAGCACCCTTCCTCTTCCACAATTTCGTCTCTGGGCTCCAACCTCACATATGCCGAGAAGTTCAAGCCCTCCGTCCCACAACGATCATTGAGGCTTAAGGACTAGCCAAGCTCCAGGAAGAAAAATTGGCTGACTTACCTCCCCCATCCATAATACAGTCGCCGTACACACCACAGCCACATCTCGCCCTACCCTTGCCACCGTCCCCCCACCGGCCACTACTATTACCCGCCCGCCTTCCTGTACATCTCCCCCTCTCATAACCAAGCCCTAACTAGAGCTCGCAACCCCTAAGGCACGCGACGCCTCACAGCCGATGAGATGCGTAGGAGAAGAGAATTGGGACTTTGCTTCAATTACGACGAACAGTTTACCCACACCCACAAATGCAAGACTCCATCTACCCTCCTCCTTTTGAGCGAGGTCACAACCATTTCCAATCTCAACCCATCTCTAGAAAATCCAAACCACCCGTCCGACCCCCCAAGTCACCTGGACCATTACCCCATTTAATGCCCAGCAACGATGAAGATATCCCGAACCTTGAGGACAAGGTTCGTTTTCCCAGCGGGAGGGAAAATGATATGATCACGACCACTTCATTGTGAATGCATCTGGATAGCCGTGAGAACGTGGGAAAGTTCCTCCTATTTTGTAGCTTACTGTTATTCTTTTCCTATTTTGCAGTTTGTTTGTTATTATTTTTATTATTCATTTTGCTCAGTTAATGTCTGCTCAAGTATCCTAGTTTCTAGCCATGTGTTGCTACGTGGCCTTAGTGGTCTTAGTGGAATCCTAAGTTAATATTAGTGGTGTCTGTCTGTCAATTGCTACTCCTATTTAAGGAGAATGATTTGTTTAATGAAGGCAAAGAAAGATTTGTTTTTTATTCGGTTTAAATTCTGTTAATTTCCTAAGTTTTAGCCCTTTTTGCCTAAAAGGTCCTATCAGAGTTATATTTCATAGTTACGAAATTGATAACCTTTTTGTTGTTGCCGCTGCTATTCCATTGTACTTCGATGGCTTATCCTTGGACTGTTATTGGAGATTTTAATGATGTGGCTACTTCGACGGAAAGGACTGGGGGTATCCGAGGAAATGAGGCTCGTTTCTCTCTTCTTCTTTTTTGTCGTATGAAGGAATGTAATCTTCTAGATCTAGGGGCGGTTGGCCCTAAATTCACCTGGAAAGGCCCTAAATTGAATAATGGCAGACGTCTTTATGAGAGGTTGGATCGTGCTATTGGCAATGTTAGTTTTCTCTCAGCTTTCTCAGCGTGTACTGTGCAGGTATTGCCTCGTACTTGGTTCTCTGGCCATAATCCTATTTGTTTGAAATGTCCGGATTATAATGCTTCTAATGGAGGCGATGGGCCTTTTAGATTTGAGGCTATGTGGACTGGCCATGAGAATTATTTGGAATTCCTAGGCAATGTTTGGGAGTGGGGTGTTGACTTGAATCATTCTCTTGTTAATCTTCAGTCCCTGCTTAGCCAATGGAATAAGGATGTCTTTGGCATGATTGAACAGAAGAAACAGAATCTTTTGAATAGGTTAGGTGGCATTCAAAATGCTGCTGGGTACCCTTATTCAGAATTTCTCTGTAACTTGGAATTTGAATTACAGGAAGAATTGGAGAGTCTATTGAGACTTGAGGAGATTAAATGGTTCCAAAAATCTAAAAGTGAATGGATCACTAAGGGTGATAAAAACACTAAGTATTACCACTTGAAAGCTAGAATGCGTAATAGGCGGAACAAGATATTGATGTTGAAAAATGATATGGGAGCTTGTGGGTTGATGATGCTGCTGATCTTAAGGATATGGTAGTAAATCATTTTAAAGCGATTTATTGCGCTAGTCTTGGTGATTGTACTGATTTGATTACGAGGACTTCTTTTCCTGTGATTGATTCTCGGGTTATGGCTGATCTTGCTGGTGTGCCTAACGATCTTTGAAATAAGAGCAACACCGTTTGCTATAGGCGGTTATAAAGCTCCAGGTATTGATGGTTTTCCCCTCTGTTCTATAAATCAAATTGGGGAATTGTGGGTCCAGCTCTTTGTGATTTTGTCTCAAAAGTTTTTAAAAGAGAGGTGAATTTGTCTGAGGCGAATAAAATAATTATTTCTTTGATTACGAAAAGAGATAATGTTGAATTTGTGTCTCATTTTAGACCCATAGCTTTATGTACGGTGCATTTCAAATGTATCACTAAACTTATTGCTCTGCGGCTAAAGGGTGTTATGGATGATCTTGTGTCTCCTTTTCAAGCAAGCTTTATTAAAGGTAGATGCATCGAAGATAATATTGTTGTGGGGTAAGAAATTCTTCACATTATGGGCAAGAATAGGAGTAAGAAAGGGTTAATGGCAATGAAGATTGATCTGGAAAAAGCTTATGATAGGATAAGTTGGGTGTTCCTGAGGCAGGTCTTATTGGAGGTGGGATTTGATAATGCTTTTATTGACTTAATTATTGATTGTGTTTCCTCTGTCTCCTATAACGTCCTTTGGAATGGTTCTAAAACAGAATTTTTTAGACCTCTCAGGGGTCTTAGACAAAGGGATCCCATTTCTCCCCTTCTTTTTGTGTTATGTATGTATAAACTTTCACATCTGATTTGTGATTATGTTGAGGATGGACGATGGAGGCATATTTACGTGACTAAAGATGGCCCTAATGTCTCTCATTTGATGTTTGCGGATGATTTGCTTTTGTTTGGTGTCGCAAATGAAACTCAAGCTTCGCTATGATGGATTGTGTTCAGAAATTTATGGGGGCTTCGGGGTAAGGTGAATTTTGGTAAGTCTTCTATCTTTTTCCCCTAAAGTGCCTTTGCATACTAAGCTTCGGATCAAGGACATAACGCAGATGCATATTTCTTGTGAGATAGGAAGATATCTGGGTTTCCTCTTTCCGGATAAAGACCTAAAGATAAATTCCAATGCGTGGTTGACGGGGTTAGGGCTAAGTTGAGTGTCCGGAAGGCGAATAGTCTCTCTATGGCGGAAGGATTACTCTTGCTAAGTCCGTTATTAGTACAATTCCTATTTATACTATGCTGGTTGCAAAATTGCCGCAAAGTGTTTGTAATGAAATTGAACGTCTTCAAAGGAATTTTATTTGGGGACATAATGGTGTAGGCAGACATTTTCATCCTACCGGTTGGGAACAAATCACGAAACCAAAGGAGTTTGGGGTTGAGAAAACTTAGCTCAGTGAATCAAGCTTGTGGTGCTAAGCTAGCCTGGAACCTTGTGAAGGATGCTAAAGGTTTGTGGGCTGACATTCTTTTCCATAGGTATATGTTAAGAGATGACGATTTCCTCAGTAACTATCATCCTAGTGATTCTAAGCTCTGGAAGTTTATTTGTGAACAAAGAGCCATTGTTGATAAAGGTTCTGAGTGGCTTGTTAGGAATGGCTTGATTGTTAATTTCTTTACTGATCCCTGGCTTGGACCTGATTTGACTCTTAAAGACTATTGTTTTTAGTCTTTGTCTTTGGAAGAGGAAAATTCTGTGGTGGCCGATTGGTGTGATGTTGGGTTCTGGAATGTCGAAAATATTTCTTCTTTTATTAATTCTCGTAGGGATGAGGAAGATTGTCTTTGTGGTGCTACCTCCTAGAACATGTAGATCTTGATTGTTTGGTATGGGACCGACGGGGATGGGGTCTTCTCGGTTAAGAGTGCCTATTTGTTCTTTGGAATCTCATTCCCCTAATTTGAGGGATAAAATCTTTAAGGATATCTCGAAATAGGCGGAGCGTAATGAATCCGAGTCTTCATGTGGAAAGTGGCCTTGAACAAATTACCTACTAATTTATGGAGGAGCTCCTGGTCTCATGATACCGCTTTATGCGAATGTGTAGGGACCGATTTGGAGGATATTTTGCATATTTTACGTGATTGTCCTTATGCAAGAAATATGTGGTCCTCTATGATTAAACCGAGGTATGTGGCGTCTTTTTCTCTCGAATCTTAGAGAATGGGCCGAGTCTTAACTTAAACCAAAGTAGGATTCAATTGGGGAAGATATTGGAGCTTATTTTTTGGAGTGGCCATATGGAAGCTTTGGGATTGGAGAAACAAATGTATTTTTTATTGTAATTTCTCTAAGCCTATTAACCTGAGTGCGACTATTTTTATGTTGTGGTCCAATTTTATTGTTGTTTCTAGCCTTGCAAGTGACTCGATGCTTCCCTAATATTCATAGGATGCCAAGTTGGGAGAAACCCCCAAATGGTTGGCTCAAGCTTAATGTGGATGAGGCTAGTGTCTTAGCTTCGTCTCATGCAGGGTGTGGGGAGGGGGTGGTCAGAGATTGTCTAGGTAATTGGATAGTTGGCTACTTAAAGAGGATTGGTGACGCGCCTAATTCGAGAAGTGGCTATTGTCGAAGGTCGAAGACTGTTGGGACCCGGGCTTCAGAAAATTATTTTGGAGTCGGATGCGGATGCCGTAGTCTTTTGTTGGATTCGATTGTATCACGTGTAGTAATTTAATCCTGACAAATAGAGAATTATTGTCTCTTAGGCGCGGAGTGGATGTTAGATGTATCCCTACTAGGGACTCTAATAGAATAGCGATGCTTTAGCCAAGAGGGGCATTTCGATTTCTAGCATTTTGAATGAGTGCCCTCTTAGTTTGAGGAACTGGATTGTCCAGGAGAGTTTGAGATTAATTTCCCCATGGTTGTAATTTATTTCTTTGTAATGTAGGCTTTTATGCCATCTTTCATAGCCAAAAAAAAAAAAAAATTTGTAAGAAATAAAAATTGTATTAAAAAATTACCTTGTACACGAGGGTTCAGATTTGCCATATTTCCTGCGGAATTCAACAATGAAACATAATATTAACTCAAATTTCTAAGATCTTTTAGCTATAGAATATAGAGTAATACGGGGAAAAAAAGGGCAACATCGTGACGACATATTTCAGGTGGAATATTAATTTCTTTTTCTTTAGTAAATTAAACAATGGAATATTCTTTGGCCCAAAAAATAAAAAAAGCGAAGGAATACTAATTCCTAAAACATTTAATTCTACGTGGTTAGATTAGCCTTGATTATATACTATTATACTCCTCCACTTTTTTATATAAGATATATTTAAAGAGTTGGTCTTGGTCCCAAAAATGAGAAAAAAATTTCATATTTGTCAATCTTCTCTTAATTTACCCCTATTGATACTCCTTCAACAATAATGAAGGAGGAAAGTGAATGAGAAAATAAAGAAATGTAACTAAGGTCTTTTAAAAAATACATGTTATATTAACTAACTTAATCAACTTCTTTAATCTAATTAAATTAGTTAAATATGTCATATATTAAGGATCGAAGGAATAGAAAATTTTAGTTAAAAATTTGTACATTATACACAAAACACTAGAGCCATCTCCCGATTCAAAGAAGCATTAAGAATGTTCAAAGTAAAACCTATGTTCAAATAATTTATTAATGTTTGAAAATAAAATGGAAATAAAAAAATAGATGTACCTCAATTCTTAATATAAGAATTAGATAACTAATTTGATGGTATTAAAAAATATGTTAAGTTAGTTATTTATAGTAAACGTGTGTTGGTTTTTCTAAAATACTTTATTTAATAATCTATATATAGAAACTATCATTATTGAAAGCCCACTTGATATATATAATCAATATAGATACTTTGAGAAAACAATTAAAAATTTGAAAGAC
Organism: Acacia acuminata; assembly: GCA_019022655.1. Taxonomy (NCBI): domain Eukaryota; kingdom Viridiplantae; phylum Streptophyta; class Magnoliopsida; order Fabales; family Fabaceae; genus Acacia; species Acacia acuminata. The sequence goes on along the minus strand of JAFJYI010000102.1, from coordinate 1,932,469 downwards.
AATATAAATTGAAGTATTATATTCATGACCAAACTGAACCTCTCTTATATAACTCATATATTTAGAACTCAATGGAATAAAAGCAATTATGATTTTAAAGGATAACACAAGAAGGAAAGTGAAAAACACACACACACACACACAAGGATCTAGAATTATGAAAGTAAATCCTATTCAATTTTACCTTTATTCAATGAAACAAATAGGTGAGAGAAAATGTACGTGAAATTTAGTTAAACTGCACTTATAATAAGAAACGAAGACATATGTCATAATAAATTACTTAGTGGATCAATAAAATTGGTTAAAAGCAGCTGAGACTAAACCATGTGTGTGTGGGGAAGGCATGGTTAGAATGTTGCAATTAATATGTCAAACATTATTTTCTTTAGCTTGTATCTTACGTAGTATGTTTGAGACTAAACCACGCCTAAATAAAGTATATGAGCCTGGAGCAAACTATGGTTAGATCATGCTTGAAGCAATAAGAATGTGTCAGGCCACTGTGTGCAAGCTTACATGCCGCATTTTAATTTATACTTCTTCTATTCTTAATATAAGACATATTTATTTAATTTAACTAAATTAAGGAAGTTAGTTGAATTAGTTAATATGATATGTATTTTTTAAAATACCAGTCATCTTCCTTAATTCTTCATTTCTTCTATTCCCTTTCTTTTTTCAATATTGTTGAAAGAGCATTAATAGGGGTAAATTAGGAAAATATTGATAAATATGAAAACTATGTTTTATATTTAAAACTACGATCAACTCTTTAAATATGTTTTATATTAAAAACCGATAGAGTATTAGTTTAATAATTTAATTCAACTACTTTTTTCTAACCTCATCTCCATCTTTTCACTCACTTCTCTCTCCAACTTGGGTGCGTTTAGTTGAAGGAGAGATCTATTTAGCTAATAAATTTTGGAGGGAAGGGGCTCCAAATTGGGGATTGTTGGAGGGGAGCCAAAATTTCTTGCCAATTTACCATCATGATACTAGTGATATTTTATTAATTTTTATGAGGAAAAAATAAAAATAAAACATTCACTCATTTTGAGGGAAAAATAATTTAAGATAAATAATTTAACCATTTTACCCTCATAATTTTTATACACATATTAACAATATGTTGACATGAGAATGAGTTTTTACAAATTATGCCGTTTGTATTAAGTTGTAAATTAATTTGTATAAGATAGTAGTAAAAAAAGCCATAAACTGTGAAGATATATTAATAAACTAATTATTGCTTCCTCCTCTTGGAGTATGCAGGAATTTCTCCGAAATGACTTACCACAAAAGAGAGGAAAAGATACTCGACCAGTTCTGTAACAGCGACCCCTGTTACCTGAGCAAGAGACCTTTTGCGTGGAACTATCGTCAAAGAAGCAAGCCTCGTAATTTGCACAAGGATGATCCAAACAAGCTTGATTCCACCATGAAAGTTCAAAACCAAGGGAAAGTAATCTGTGAATATCACCGTACGTGTAGCTTTTCCCCTTTAGGAATGATCTCCAATCTGAATGAATGGTGGCCACTGATTTCACACGACACTTAGGTTTCAAGCTCTCAGCCTCTAAGTCTCCAACAACAGCATACACATGGCCTCCTCCTCCTCCTCCTCCGTTGGATCTCCAATCCACGCAGGCAGCCGTATCCACGTAGCCTGCGTCGGCCCTCACCGGATCACTACACTTCAGGTAAATGACGTGGTCGAACGTAAGTTTTGAATAGGTTGCTAGTATTAGAAGGGCAACATAGGGATTGTTGTTGCTATCATACTCGTAGGCTGGATCATATATAAGTGTCAATGTTGTAAATATTGCATATGGGTGTGTCAAAGAAAGAGTCTTTCCAATATTATGGAATATGTTTAAATGAAAAGATGCGTTCTGAGAAGTCATGTTCTTACAAATTAAGGGATTCGTGTTGGTTCATGAAGCAACATGATTCATAAATTGAACAGATAGTTATGACTTTCTGAAGAGGTGTAATGTTCAAGAGTCACCTCTTTAAGGCATTGATTCATTATTTATAAATACCCCAATTGTGACACCATTTTTAAGAGAGAATAAGAAAACATCGGTAATCTCTTGCTGAGTTATCTTATCTTCCGCCAGTTCTGCTGCCTTGATTTAATCAAGAAGGATCTGTTTAATCCTGGGGAGTACCGCTTCTTCTTTACCGTGGTTGCGGAATAACTCTATGGGACGGTGTTTCGGACACGACTCAGTTATCCTCTTCTTTGTTTTTCTAGATCACCCACAAAGCCAACAATCTATAGAGTTAATGCAATTGGAGGGCCGAGCGTTTAAATTTTGATTCATGGACAATGAATTTGGGAATTTGGAGCAGACTAGGGCATTAATTGGTTGCATCGCTTGAGTCTCGGACTAAGGTTCTCTAAATGTATATGTGCAGACGATGCCTACCATTGTCCAATTGATGGCTTCATCCTCCGCTACGATGTTGAAAACGCAATTCTCTTGTTGATGAGACAATGAATCTAGAGCAATGCGACAATAATGCTAGAATTGTTCTTGCACGGCTTACACTAATTAAGATATTAGAAGGGGAGAAATAGTAGAAAAAGAGAGGGACGAGTGCAAGGTCGTTATCCGCGATTTCTGCACACAGATGCAAGGACGTTTTTGAGAGAAGCGGATGTTGCAACGGATATTGGCAAGAGGCCGAAAAGAAGTCCGCAAGTTTGGTCGAGAGAAAGGGATAGTCTTTACAATGTTTTGATGAAGAAGGCGTGAAGGAGTACGTTGGTGGCAACAACAAATTCTCCGATGATGAGGAAGAAAGAGCATATTTCTTCACCGTGATCAAACCGCAATAAGGTACGCGTGATTGATTGGAATATTATATAAATATATATAATATTCATGGGCATATATTAAAAATTTAATAATGCGGTTATTATTTTTTAATATTTGATGTGCTGAATTTTCAATATGAATATGCCCATAGAAATCAATATTTTATTTAATTATTGATTACACTTGCACGGTGAATTTAATTCCGTTGAAAGTTTGAATATCTTTGTTAATAAATATATCGATTTAATTGATATGGTAGTTAATAAATCTCCTACTATCTCTCCTAATTTTAATGAAGATTTGATGAATATTAAATTAATAAAGGAAGATAATGTATATCTTATGCCCTTGGTTTCTTCAGGAGATTTTATTGTTTTTATTAGTAAATATCTTGAATTACATTAGTCATCGTATGGAAATTAAATTGATAATGAGATCATTATTGATGATTCTAGAAAGTAAATATATTTAAAAGTTAAATGATGAGTTTATTAGATGTCCTAAATTTTAGGATGTTATATATTTGAAAAATTCTAATTTAATTAATTAGAATGAAAAGGAATTTATTTCCATTTATGGCTTTATTATCAATGGAGATATTAATTTATTTGATAATTTCTAATCTCCTATAATGTTGTGAATCTTTTTTAAATTAATATGGTTGAATAAAAGTGAGATTTGTTGTGTTTAGCATGATAATAGTTGAAAGTTGAAGCAAATTTTGTTTTAATAAATCTGGTGATATATTTTGAATATATCATATAGTCATTATAATTTATTAGAATTTTTTCACCATGATCATTTGATTGAAATAATTAATTACATGATGTGTGATTTATTTTGATATACCATATAAATTCGTTTGAATATTGGAAATCTTAGATTTTTAATGCTACAATTTATGTTTATATTTCGGTGATTTATATAATTTGGTGCTTTGAATTTTTCAAAGAGAATTTGTGGCATTGGTTTCACACATATTTAAATAGTGTGAATATTATTAAATATTGGTATTTAAAATAATTAAAGATTTATAAATTTATGTGGGAAATTCTCGTGTGAGGACGAATATTAATATATAAAATATATATTATTTTGACAAAAGGAAATTAATTAAGTTGGGACTTTTTCTTTTTCTGTGAAAAGGAAATTTTGTTATGTGAAATAAATGATAATGTTTGAGACATTCTCATTTAATTAAAATAAAAGATTAAATTGACACGACCTTTTGTTGAAGTATACAACCATATGATTATGTAGTTTTATAAAGTGTGAATCTTTATAAATATACTAGTGGGATTCTAATTTAATTAGAATTTTATTGATTATAAATATTTGAAAGTGTGGGGGTATCTAAGATATGGGGTACCTTAAAAATTATTATTTTGGTGTAAGAAAATATGTTGAAAATTATAAAATTGCCATGCGTTATGATTATTTAACAAAGGCTCTTGTTATTTTCTACTTTTGTGAATTATCAAATATTTTGTGAATTGAAACAAAGCACATGACAATGGTATGAAATTTTAATTATTTATCTATTGTAGAGATAAATGTGCTTAATTTTCATAGTATTATTAATTTCTCTTGGTATAAACATGCATGATATCGTGAAATATTTAATTTAATATGGATGACTTTTATGGTCAAAAGTATCATGTTATGTGCTTGAAAGCATGAGAGAATTGAATGTGATTTTGGGTGTTAAAGATAATAAAAGAATATTGATGACAAATAAGAAATGTTTCTAAATATTGGTTTTGAGAACCATTATGTGAATATTCTTTATGATACTACTTGAGATGATTCTAAAGCTCAATCAATGTATGCACAAATTGTTGAGAATTTGTAGCACTGATAAATGTTAATCCTATGACATAGCAAATGATATGTGGAGATTGAGCATATGTAAACTCTTGTGAAGAGAAAGAAATAGTTAAGGGATAATGCCATAGTCATGTAATGAATTCCCGTTGTATTGAGGTATATACACGGATGTTAGTCTATATGTGAAAATCCACTGGTTATCATTGACCTTTAGTGGTGACAAAATTTAAGTATTATGTGAATCAGAGTTGATTACTCTGGAAATGGATGGAATGCTGAGAATGTTAAAAATCTCTTAGCAAATATTTTGACAAGAAACCGACACTTAAAGTCGACGATATGTGATTGCCAGATGACAATAGCCATTGTAAAAGTACAATGATGAAATAAAAATCATTTGAGATATAATATGATAAGCTAGCTTAAGATCTGTGTTGAAGTTATCTCAATCGATTTGGTGAGGTCAATAATAGACCTATCGGCCATTAACAAAACCCTGCAGGATGAAATAAATTGGTCGAGGGGAATGGGACTAAAGCCAACTCGTAATTGACGAGATGGCAACCCAACCTTTGTGATTGGTGATCCCATGAAGAAGGTTCAATGGGTAAGAACAAGTCGTTCGTCAATTCGACTAGCACGAAAAATATCAATCGTCCCTTCCTATGCCAATGAGAGAGTGCTAGAATGCACGTTTTGAGGTTGAGCAAAGCTCTTAATGATTTCATAGTCTTACATGACGGTGTACTTAGTGCAGGTACACTTACATGAAATCACCTCTACGAATGTGGAGTGTGGCCGCTCCTATGAGATCGTGGCGAAATCTCTAGAGCATTCGTTATGCACCGGCACGCGCATGGCCGTCATAACGCGCAAAACCGTTGATTAACAGTGGAAATGTTAGGATATAATCTGACTCTTAATGCCTCTAATACACACCAAGATTTATTAGTTCATAGAAGCATGCTTCATTGACATCTCTGTGTATTAAGTGTTATTGGTCTAGGTCTAAATCATAGTTCTAAGGACCACCAGATACAATAGTTATGTCCATGGGTGTAACTTAGCTAATGGTGTTTTCTTTGACACATGTGGGGGATTGTTGTAAATATTGCATATGGGTGTGTCAAAGAAAGAGTCTTTCCAATATTATGGAATATGTTTAAATGAAAAGATGCGTTTTGAGAAGTCATGTTCTTACAAATTAAGGGATTCGTGTTGGTTCATGAAGCAACATGGTTCATAAATTGAACAGATAGTTATGACTTTCTGAAGAGGTGTAATGTTCAAGAGTCACCTCTTTAAGGCATTGATTCATTATTTATAAATACCCCAATTGTGACACCATTTTTAAGAGAGAATAAGAAAACATCGGTAATCTCTTGTTGAAGTTATCTTATCTTCCGCGCTTCTTACGCCTTGATTTAATCAAGAAGGATCTTTTAATCCGGGGAGTACCGCTTCTTCTTTACCTGGTTGCGGAATAACTCTATAGGACGTGTGTTCTCGAACACGACTCAGATTATCCTCTTCTTTGTTTTTCTAGATCACCCACAAAAGCCAACAATGACAAGGCAAAATCTCATTTAAAGTATGTTGGTTGCAACTCATTTATGAATTATGAGCTTCTTTTTGCTTCCTGAGTAGGAAATTTTATATTAGGGTTCCAGTCATAGCTCCCAAAGGTAGACATAGTTAAAAACATACACTTAGATTTAAAAAATTAACTATGTTAAAATAAGCTAAAAAAGATGATTTTCTAATTAAGATACATTTTATTTACTAATTTAACCTTTATCATATTAAATCCCAAATTTTGTTTTGAAGAATTTAAGAATTTTATTTTTGACATAGTTCTCTAATTATGATTTTCTTCAAGATTATATCATCTCTTTCTAACTCAGTTTCTAAATCTAAAATTTCTAGCTTAATTTTCTACCTCTGTTTTCTTTACCCCCTTTTATACTCTTTTTATCATTTATTTTTCTTTTTGACTTTATCATTCAACTTGTTTTACACTTCATCTGAAATAATAGACACACTTGTTTTCGATATATTGTCCCCCCCCCCCCCCAAAAAAAAAAAAAAAAAAAAAAAAAAAAAAAAAAAAAAACTACAGTGACTTTTGAAGATCTAAAAAAAAAAAAAAAAAAAAAAAAAACTTTTTTCTAACTTATTTAGTAGCAAGGCATATTACTCACTATGAATCGTTAGTTTTTTTTTTTTTTTATATCAAAAAGTTTAGGTGGGGGTACGTTATTGATCCCACCGGATCGTGACACGCTTTCCCGTGAGAACGCTTGAAGTGATGCACTTACAATCGCCCACTAATAAAGCCTTTATATCGACCAACAGGTATCGAACCTCCTCCCTTTTAGACTTTGGCCAACTGTACCACTGGTGAATCGTCAGTTAAAAATGAGGGCTATGAATCGTTAGTTAAAAATGAGGGAGAAAGTAGTAAAAGCCTTTAAAGCCAATACTTTGCGGAATAGAGTGCGTCAACCAAGTGAAAGAAAGGCGGTCCCACCGAGCGGGATTTTGCTGTGAGTGGGTGGAAAAGACAGAACGCTTTGTCCGGAGAGAAATGAACTCTTTTTTTATTTTGCCCGGACAGCACGCTTTGTACATTTTGGAGTAAACCGAAAAAGCAAGTCAATAGCGGATAGAGGAAGGTGTGAGTGCGTCATGTGAAATTACGTGGTTGTTGACTTGTTGCTGTAAAGTATATAAGCTCGCGTGGTTGTTGACGTGTTGCTATAAAGTACTCGTATATAAGCTCCCATGTCAGATTCATACGGATTGCGCGTGACAGTTATATACACACACACATATGTATATGTACGTGTTTCTCCCAATTTTGTTCTTCATACAGTTTGGGTTATTTGATTCCATCTAATAATTGATAAATTAAAGTCAAGAAATTCAATGAGTACATGTGAACTTTATACCCAATTAATTAATATGATTCCATCTAAGTGCTCCGATTATACGATTCAAAATATACATGTGGGGTTCTAGGTTGATCTTGTGTATGTGGGGTGGATATTAGACTTTCTCAGAAGGAGACCAACCTGTTATGATACCGTGAAGAACAAAAAGTTGGAATTTAGTTAGAATCCTCCCAATTAGGGATTTTTACGTGGCAATAAAGATTTAATGGTAATTCGGAATTTGTGTGAGTACAAGTGGAAGTGGGAAGCATTTTTTCCTTTAAGAAAAAAAACTTAATAAACATCATATAGCTTTGGAATCACTACAATTGGATATCGGTAATTAAAAAAAAAATAATTTAAAGTTGATTGAAAGTTCTGTCAGCTTTTAACTTTTATACAAAAATAAGAAAGTAAAGGCAATAAGTAATAAACACTAGTGCAAAAAAGGCTTTTAAGACTGATACAAAAGGGGGTCGTAAGACCGATATGCGACCGGTCTTGTTCCAAATGCAGGTATTAAAAGTCTACCATTTAAGACCGGACTCAACCGGTCTTAAAGAAACTCTTTTAAGACCGGACATTTAAAAACTTGGGTCTTAAAAAGTTGTACTAAATGAAGCCTAAATATTTTTTGTTCGATCCTAATGCTCAACTTTTAAGACCGAAGCCGAAATATTTTTTGTTCGATCCTAATGCTCAACTTTTAAGACCGGACAAAAAATAGGCCGCTCTTAAAAGATCGTAATTATAAGACCGGACAAGACACATACGGCCGAAAAATAGCGGCTTCTAAGACCACACGACTAATTACACACGGTCTTAAAGGACCGACTTTCAAGAGTAGATGATAAAAACATCCGGTCTTAAAGATTTTGATTTAAGACCGGACGTCCTAAATAGACCCGTCGTCCCGACCTTTAAGACCGGTCATATAATTACATCCGGTCTTAACAAGTGAACATTTAAGACCGGCTTATTATTTCCTAGGTCTAAATTTTCCCGAATTTTTCCCCTCTTCTTCCCGATTATATATGTATATATACACAAATCCACCACCCAATCCAAAGACATAAAATTCGATACTTTAAGCTACAAGCTATGAACAATTATTTGAATAAATTGAATTGGAAAAAGAATACAAATATTATTCACCATGAGCTATTTGACCTCTTAATTAATGATTACTATGACTACAACACCTAAATTAATTCATACAATAAGATAACTTACTTACAAATACAATAAGTTACAAGTACAACATACATGCGCCCAAAATAATATTCACCATGCCTTCATCTGATTCCCCCACCCAACAACGTAACATCCTCTTATATAACATGCCCCTTTGGATCGGATTACGCCACAAAAATAAAACAAGAACAAAATTCATAGTCGGTGACATTAACTATGAACATAGATAGAAGGAATATAATATATATAGTTAAAGCCTTAAAGTCTTCAAAGAAATCTGCATATGAATATTACCTTATGAATTGACTCTTTTATAAAGTGATATCTTCCCATATCCCTTCTTGATGATCACTTCTTATGCTTAGGGTTCATTATCCGCTTCATCTTCTTCGTTCATGTCCGGTAGACCCCTTGAAAAGGAGTACTTTCGGAATACCATAATTTGAATTCATTTCCTCATCAATATCAATGACCCTCTTTCCTTGGAGGGCTACAGACCACATTTTATTTTCTTGATCGGTGATATAGAACACTTGTTTTGCCTGGTCTGCCATAATAAAAGGTTCATCTCCAAAACTTCTACCATTGACATCGACTAATGTAAATCCTAGCCGATCGATCCGAACACCATTATTGACATTAACCCACTTGCATTTGAAAATGAGAAATCTAATTTTCACATAGTCCACCTCCCAAATCTCTTCAATAACCCCATAATATGGCATGACCGCCAATAAAGGGCTCTTGTCTTTCGAACCGGAGAAGTGCATAGATTCAAATCTAACATAACACCACCGTTCGGATCGTGCTCGTATCATCTAGGGACTTCGTGTAAAATGTATAACCATTGATCACATACGAATTCCAACTTATGACATCAACCTCAGGACCACCTGCTAACCATTTGATTGTATTAGAAACACATTCCTCTCCCTCGACCTTTTGTTTGAACCAGTTTGCAAAAGTTCTGTTATGCTCCCTAATCAACCTTTGTTCAGTCATTCGATGATTTTCTTTCCTTACAACCGCTTTATGTGCAGCTATGCTTTGCTTGAACTTCATCGACGTTATTCAAGATGTACAAGTGGACTAGTGACAATTCATCGGGATCCACACTCTTTACTTTAAGCCCTCATCTACCCCCATCAAAGATGCGACGTTTTGGAAGCCCAATATGTCTTACTTTGGCCAAATAATCTTGACAAAATTCCATGGCTTCTTCAAAACATATTTTTGAACAATCGATGCTTCCGGCGGTATGCGTTCTTCACGTACCCTTTTAGGAATTTCATAGATCTTTCAATTGGGTACATCCACCGTAAATGGATAGGGCCGCACATCTTTATCTCCCTCACTAGATGAACAATTAGATGAACCATGATGTCAAAAAATGTAGGAACAAAAAGCTTCTCAAGGTGGCACAAGATAAGATATCCTTCATTCTCCAATTCATCCAACTTTTCAATCTCGAAAACTTTACGACAAAGCGCATTGAAGAAGACACAAAGTCTAGTCAAAACGACCCGAAGATCATATTCGGCGATGCCTCGAATAGCTATTGGGAGTAGCTGTTGCATCAAGACATGACAATCATGAGACTTTTGGCCTACTAATTTCAAGTCCTTCATCGATACAAGCCTCTTCAAATTTGAAGAATACCCCGTGGGAACTTTTGTGCCATGTAAACACTCACAAAAACTTCGTTTCTCATCCTTAGACAAAGTATGAGAAGCCGGGGACAATAAGTTCTCTTCCCATCTGGCCTTGGATGTAACTCTTCGCGTATTCCCATTGCTATCGATCCAATCTTGCCTTCACACCATCCTTGGAACTACCTTGTATGTTGAGAAGCGTGCCGACAATACTATCACATACGTTTTCTCCACATGCATGACATCAATACTGTGTCTCACATCAAGATTGCGCCAATATGGAAGATCGAAGAATACAGATCTCTTTTTCCATATATTTGTTTCTTTTCTACTCTTTGCGCCTTACCGAATACGACATTGATATTTTTCACCTTTTCATAAACTTGCTCCCCGATCAATGCCACCGGAGCATCTTCATACTCTTGGCCACCAAAAAGGCTTTCTTCAATCGACGATATGGGTGGCCCCGTCTAAGAAATCTCCTATGTCCAAGATAAACCGTCTTTCTTCCATGTTGAAGTTGATGGTAGCGTGTGCCTTCTTCACAAACCGGACATGCTTTATGGCCTTTTACACTATACCTCGACAAGTTCCCATATCTTTGGGAAGTCGTTTATAGTACAAAATATCATGGCTCGCATTTTAAACACCTCCTTCTTGAAAGAGTCAAAAACATCAACACCTTCTCGCCCACAACTCCTTCAAGTCTTCGATCAAGGGTCAAGGTAAACATCAATGTCATTTCCGGGTTGTTTCGGTCCCGAAATCAACATAGACGACATGATGTACTTTCGTTTCATGCATAACATTGGAGATAAGTTGTAAATAATCGTAGTACGGGCCATGAACTATGTATACTTGCTAAGGCTTCCATATGGATTCATGCCATTCGTGCTAAGGGCAAGCCTAAGGTTCCTAGGTTCTTCGCCGAAGTTCGGAAATAATTGATCGATTTTCTTCCATTGAGAAGAATCGGCCGGATGTCGAAGCTTTCCATCACAAATCCTCTCATCTCGCATGCTACCTCAAATTTTTTGCATCATTTTCATTCACAAACAACCGCTTGAACCTTGGTATGATTGGAAGATACCACAACACTTTTGCGGGCCCCTTATTTGACTTGTACCTTGGGGTTTCACATTTCGGACAACTCTGCTCCTCTTCAAACTCTTTTCTATACAACACGCAATCATTCGGGCATGCATGGATCTTTTTGTACTCCATCCCCGTGGACAAAGTATTTTCTTAGCATCATAGTATCGATGCGGCAACACATTATCATCCGGAAGCATGTCCTTAAAAGCCTCAAGCATTTCTAAAAACTCTTGTCGCTCCATCCATGACGTGCCTTCAAGCTTACCAATTTCAATACAAAGCATTCAACAATTGGTATTTTTTACACCCACGGTATAGAGGGTCTCTGCATCACGCACATATTACCATATGCATGTGATTGATGAAAAGCCTCTTCTCCTACATCACGGATAATGTCCTCTATGTGATCATCCATATCCGTGTCATTATCATCAAAGGCCACTTCCCTATGTTGAGACCCACTTGGTATTTTTTCACCATGCCATACCCATACGTATAAGTCTTACAAATTCCTTCACAAATTAAATGTGTGTGTATAACTTCGGGACTTAGTAGCCTCTCATTCAAACATTTTACACAAGGGCAATAAAACTTCCCACCCTCAAAGCATGGGCATTTTGTTTAGCAAATTTTATAAAGTCCCTCACCCCATTCGATATTCAACACTCGTCCGTTTAGCATTTATCCAACCGTGATCCATAGTAGAATTCCTATATATATAGACGGAAAGATTTAACATACATATATATGCTCAAATGTCGGTTATGTCTTTTTTTTCCTTTTTTTTTTTGGATAAACTTGCTCATTTAATGCGAAACGAAGAATCACTTTTGGTCATAAATGTATCGCAGTGAATCCAAGAACCAAAATAAATGCATGATGAGGAAATTAAATGCATCGCGTGAAGGTCTTGTGGACTCACCTGTATCATATAAATTCAAATGCGTTTGCTTAGTCTTTCTTCTCCCGCCACGAACGTTGATGTTGCGCATTTAAAGAGTACCCTAAAAACATTTATTGGTCAGTTGGGTAGGTCTAAAGTGCAATTATAATCTTCAAAATACAATATCCATTAACAACACAAAAACCCACAAGAACATTTGATCGATTTCGCTCAATCCAGAAAAACCCGAACGATGAGCGGGAAAATCATAAAGTTATATAACCGAAACACCTCTTACAGCTTGGTCTATAGACGTTTAGCTAAGGAACCGAAAGTGATTGTCGAGAGAGCAACGCGAACCAATGACGAAGTGGCGACGTAACCGAGTAACACTTTAGGCGCGACAAGAGAAGTTCGAGAGGGAAATTTAATATTCCGTGCGACGTAGCGAGACATGTTTTATATTTGGGATTTTATTAAGACCGGAGTTTTATAATCCTCCGACCTAAATTGAGACAATTAAACCGGTTCATTAAAAGGAGACGGTTTTATATATACAACTTTTTAAGACCGCCGTTTTATAATACTCCGGTCCTAAAATTCTTTTTGTGACTTCTAATAAAGGATTTGGCGAGCGCAAAGAATCGAATGAATAAAAATTAAAGGAAAACTGGAGTTTCTTTAATTACATATATTACTTGCATATGCACGTACACAAGAAAAAATACAAAACAAAAACAAGCAGAAAATTATCAAAAACAAGAATCGACTAAACATCTCCTAAAGCTTATTATCCTCCAAAGCCTTGGCGATTTCGGCGTGAATGCATTAATTTCCCACGGAGATCGGCAAGTTTGTCTTACTCGAATCAGCCACAATGCTTCATTAGAGGAAAGAGGAGAGGGGTCAGTAGTAGTCGCGGTGGGGCCAAGAGGTTGGAGAGGGGGAGCGGGAACCTCTTCATCATCCAAAGAAATAACAATGGGTCCAACGACCCGAGACTCTTTTGTCACAATAGGACGGACTCTCGATGGAGGAGGCGCACCGTATAACGATCGACGGAAGGCACGAGCATCACGACTAAGAGCACCCCTACGAGCGGTTCTCTTGAATCTAACCATGGTTTGAGCAAATTGGGGCGAGAGGTATGAGGAGTTAATTAATAGAGGCGAGAGTGTTCTCGAGATAGCCACGTACGTAGTTTGGAGTTACGAGGCGTGAGGAATTAATAAGGAGTTATAGGTACGCGGTATAAAATTCCATTATTTAATATTTTTCCAATTCATTTTATTTTAAGACCGACCTTTTATCATTAATCCCGGTACTTATAGGTATGCGGTATAAAATTCTATTATTTAATTTTTTAAGACCGATCTTTTATAATAAGTCTGGTCCTAAAAGTCTTACCTTTAAGACCGACCTTTTATCATTTACCCGGTACTTACACACTGTTCAAATGAATGATGCGAGTCTCTTCGGCTTCCGGATAAACTTCCCAACTAGGCGTCTCCTCGTATTCGATGAACAATGCGTCTCCTCGTTAAAGCTTTCGGCGTTTCACATTGTTCGAGGATGGGTTCTCTATTTAAACCCGTTGTTACTTGTACTTTCTTCACATTCTTCTCCCCCAGGTCCTCCGTTTCATCCTCCTCCTCTTCAACCTCAGCCCCCATTGTAATGGCTACTCCCCCAGTCCTCCGTTTCCTCCTCCTCCTCTTCAACCTCGGCCCCCTCCGCCACCGCCTCCTCCAAATCCGACCGTGAAGCAGTTGGTGCGATCAACAGTGGCCGCGTCGATCAAATCGATCGACATTTGGGCCAATTGGTTCAGCTTGCTCATACCATGAACAACAAGCTGAACATGGTACTCCACGCCAATGACGTGAACTACGATCCCGCTGAAGACGACTCCGACGACTCCGACGACTCCGACGCCCCCTCCCTTTCCGACTACGAGAGGGATTAGTTTTTTTTTGTTGCATTTTTTTTTGTGATCGCTGCCCCTATAGGGCAGCGTAAAAAAACTTAGTAAATAAAATACTTTTAATTTTTGTTCTCGTGCGAGTTTAGTACTTTATCTGAACCGGAAAGCAATAAACAAGACAACTATGAAGGACGGATAATGGCGAGACTAAAAAACCTAAAATAAAAGAACGAAGACTTTAGTTAGTAAATCGACGGTCCTAAAAACACCGCCATTTTTGTCACTTTGGTTTCCATATCCGATTGCCTCTTGTCCTTTTCATTATCGTCTTTCTTTTTCCGACAAAAAGGAAACAAACAAAACATTGTCCTCGTGTAAATCCAACAAAGGAAATTCACGAGAATACGATTAAGAACATACAAAAAAAGGAGCTTTTACCTTATTCGGACAAGAACAAACAAAGTGACTATTCTTCTCAAGGTTGGACCTTCGTTGACGTCGGTTTTACCTCCCCATGTGAGAAACAAAGTGTCCTTTTCATTATCTTCCTTCTTTTTCCGACAAAAAGACAAAAGACAAAATAAAAGGGACACCGATAATGCTGCCTCTACACATGGAAAGGTAAAAACGATGATAAAGAAGGACCTAGCTTGAGCATAACGCGAACCTCGGTTGTCTTCAACCCTAACCATTTAATTTGTCTGAAAAGGGGTATTTAAAGGTGAATGACTTTTAAGATCGCACAAATAACAACATACGGTCCTAAAAGTTAAGCCGAGTTTTAACGAAAGGACTTTTAAGACCGATTATATATAAAAAAAGGGTCCTAAAAGTTAAGCGGGGACTTTTAAGACCGACCTTTTATAATACGTCCGGACCTAAAAGTTCATGTGGTTTTTAAGCTTTTAGGAGCGGACACTAAAGAAATATACGGTCCTAAAAGTCTCATACTTTTTACACCGAAAATTTTTTCGGACCTTTAAGACCGGACATCTTTGTTAATGAACAGTCTAAAAGTCTCGTATTTCAAACACTAAATTAGATAGCTATATCCACCATCCAATAATACATTCGAAACCCAAAATGGACACAAGAAAATTGTTCGAAAAATTAACTAAATTTATTTATTGAATTTTACATTGCCTATGTATATTTACAAATGAATTGTTCAAAAAAATAAACAAATGTACGAAAGATCGATTATTGTTGCTTTCTGATTATACTTACAAATGAATTTAGGACATTAATTATTGTCATTTTTCGACTCTAAGATCGGACCATACGATATTCACAAAACACATTGCGTATGTGCTCCGGTTCATCATCGGGGAAGGGAGTTTTGCATTGAAACATCAGTAACATCAAAGACAAAAGAAACTGAATTAACTTGTGTGCATATTTCATTTGTAACAAGAAGCCGAAATTGAATTAACTTGCATAATATGTAACATCAAATACATTTACCTTTACGCTTAATTTAGTATCCCCTCGCCTTGTAATATCATACATGTGTTTCATGACGTCGGCCACATAAGTTGGACTCTCGTGGTTGCCGACGGGTCTAAAATGAACAAGAAATATATATAAGAGCATATATATAGCTCAATGACCAAGTTCACAAGGCGGTGTGCTACAAATTAAATATTGTACCAACCTCGGTGCATGCCATATGGGGTCTTTGTCCCGAGTAGCACGCCTTTTCTTTTCTAGTCTTTGGAAGGTCCTCATGGCACTATCATCAAAATCACAAATTTATCAATGATTCACTTAAAATTCACAGAGAGATGTCGGACAAGAGAAGCAAAATGACATGCTTACTCGTTGATGGTCTGCACCAACGAAGGCAATGGCTCGGTGTGAGTGGAGCATAAGAAGATAACTTTATGCTCGTCCATGCACATGACGACCAACGCCCGTGTGTGGCTGAAAATTCACATCGATAAACTATACTCGGTGATATATATATGTAGCAGAATTAAGTGAATTGCGGACAAGATTTTTGATATGTACTGTGGAAGAATGGCAAAAAGTACAACTTTCTGATCACGAGCACAACCTCTTTGATATGTACTCTGTCTCTCCTCCATAGTTGTTTGACTTGAATAGACGGGGCACAAGAATCCAAAATCGTTGATCCCGCACCTTTGAACCAATTCATGATGCAAGAACCTACCATAATGACATCGATCGGGGAATTAGTATATATGTATGCATGTCTAAACGATGCATTTAAATGATGTACTCATAGACGAGAAGATACTTACTTCATAAAAATTCTAACAACTGCATCGGTAAGCTCTGTCGAGGAAGCGCGGGGACTCAACATCAACGGTGTCAACTTGAACGGGCATAGGATGAGGGACACCTACTACTTCATCGACAGGCCACGATTTATCCTTAAAATATCCACTTTTCATTAGATCGGACATTTTTTCCCTCAGGGCGACCAACTTAGCGATAGGGGATAGAGCTTGAGGAGGGGATAGAGCTTGAGGAGGGGATGGAGCCCGACGAGGGATGGAACTGGAGGAAGAGGGATTGAAGCTTCAGGAGCAGTAGAGACATGTACAAGCTTCACTGGCCAAGGGATGAAGGTTCCCTTGACATCACTCACAAGCTTCAGCTCATCAGTTTGGAGAGGGAGCTGTGCATCAATGATCACCTTTTCAACGACACTCGACTTCATCATCGGGCATTTGTTGGTGGTGTACGGTTGATCCCAAGTTGTGAACAGTCCCTTTTGCAACCAAAAATCGTCCATCATGATGATCGGGATCCTCCACATAAAGGTCACAAGGTTGCTCGACTCGTCCAACAATGCAGCTCCTCTAGTGCTCTGCGCACGATTCTGGTGAGTGTGTGAAGGAACACTGGTCTCGGACGATTGCTCAAAGCAGCCCTCGGTGACTCGGTTCCTCCTTCATCGGCTCATCTCGGATTGAAACATTGCGATCATTGAAGCTTTATTAGCGGCCCGGCGTCGGTCCATCTCCTCCCGGGTAACCATACTTTGTCTATGGCGTTTGGAGGTACCAAAGACTTGCTTTATGCCTACCCGTCCTCCAATCCCCCTTACACGCCCCGGGTGATCCGGTTTTCCGGTCGCAACGGTCAGAACATCATTCCTCCCGTCCGACACAAAAGATCCCTCTGCTTGTTTCTTTTTAAGATCTTCCTGTAAGATACAGATAACGAGAAGCTTAGTAATGAAACATGTTTAGTAACTAAAAAATAACAATAACGATACTTACAATTCTTTCGGCAACTAGATGAGTTTGTTCACTCGTGTAGGCGCCGCTTGGCTTTTGCCGAATATGCAACCACAACTCCTCGCGACGTATTGGAGATGGAGGAGCATGTATCACGAAGGATTGGATTACGCTTCATCATCCAATCTCTTCCGTCTGGCGACCATCAAATCTTTTTCGGCCTTTTGATATCCGCGCGAGAAGCCCTATGAGGGCAATCATTCTTTCTACCTATCTCCTGTGCTTGTTCCCTTCTTTTAAATGAATCGGGATTGAAAACATCTATTAATTATGAATTCCAGACATGCATGTCACTAACGAGAAATTAGAGAACTTACGCTTCATATGAACGTCAATCAAACAAGAGTCAAATTCTTCACTTCATCAAGTTTCAACATTTTATTTAAGGAAGATGTAGAATTGTAGAAGAAATTGGAGCTATGTTTTGTAGTGCTAGCTAGATAGATAGGTTAAGAAACAAAAAAGAATTATGCTTACGAGAATAATACAAACTTGATCCTTTTTAAGGCATCCGATGGGATCAGCAAATCCCCGTTAGATAGCAACAATTGGGTATATAAAGTTTCCCCCTTTTAAGACTATTCATTTCCTCCTTTGCAAGACAAACCATTACACAATTAATACCTTCTCATCAGTAATTTACCTTTTCGGGGTTGACATATCGAGACTTGCATAGACAAAGGCTTACGAATAATACAAACTTGATCCTTTTTAAGGCATCCAGTGGGATCAATAGTCCCCATTAGATAGTAACAATTGGGTATATAAAGTTTCCCCCTTTTAAGACTATTCATTTCCTCCTTTGCAAGACAAACCATTACACAATTAATACCTTCTCATCGGTAATTTACCTTTTCGGGGTTGACATATCGACTTGCATGGACAAAGGCGGGAAATGTATACTTCTATTCACACACCGAACTATTATATAACTAACAGGATTAGATGAACACAATAACATTCACATATCCGCACAGGTTAATAAGCAAACAAAAGGGAAAACAAAACTAAATATAAACTCACCAGAGCTTCAGGAGTGGTCCGTAGAAGAACAAATTGTCGCCAAATTCGTTCATCAATAAATGTGTAAACTTCCCAAGGATGTTTGGCAGGCGGAACATCGGAGAAAATATACGTGTTAGCGAGAAAGGTCTTAAACTTCCTCCACCGATCAGCACAATAAGACAATGTCTTGTCTTTCAACTTCTGACAGTCAGGGACATGTATGTAACCCGGATAGTCTCCCAAATAGGATCCTTTACATTCTTATAGTCCACACTTTTCCACTCATCCGTCAAGATGCTAACCTTCTGCGTGCTAGACAGCCGACAAAACTATTATATTTGCTTTTATTAGGACCGACGGGTTCCAACCTTGCATTAAACTGAATCTCGAGCTTTGACCCAGAAGTCCGACTTAGGGTCACATCCATCATTCGTGTGCCTCTTCTACCACGGCGTGCAGGGCGATTACGAGCCTCATTGTGAGATGAAGAGGGTTCGTTCTCACTCACACCAGTCACACCAGGAACTGGCGTTGCCGGAACACGAATAGATTCGTTTTCACCGTCCATTTTCGAGACAGGAAGAGAGGAATGCCTAAGCAAATGAGAGAGTAACAGGGGCTGATGGTACGTGGGCGAGGAAGAGAGGTAATGCAACGGGGAAGGGTTTCGGAACGTGAACGAGAGGTTCTCACGGAGTAACAAAAGCTTTCGCGAAGAAATGTATAACTTGCTTGGATTTTTAAGACCGGATAAAAAAGAGACGGTCTTAATATTTACATTAATCCCGGTCATATTAAACGTCCGATCTAAAAAGTTTAACCTTTAAGACCATTCCTTTTAAAACACCGGTCTTAATATTAATGAACTTTTTAAAACCGCAAGTATCATATGTCCGGTCTTGAAAAAAAACTTTTAAGACCGTCTTGTTAATAAGTTCGGTCTTAAAACTTTAGACTTTTTATATTTAAATTTTTCCTTATTATGTTTTACCGAGAAAATATAAGTACGGCTATATGAGATATATTTAGAAAGTAATTGAAATTTCAGTTCAATTTTTAAGACCGGTGGTATTTTAGTCGGTCTCAATAATGATTTTAAGAGCGGTGAAAAATTGGTCCGGTGCAAGAAGTTCTTTATATTTACGGGCGCACGGTCATTCCTTTAAGACCGGGGTGTCCATTGTCCGCTCTAAATGAGGCGGTCTTAAAGCCTTTTTTTGCACTAGTGCAAGACATTTGAATTTGGAGTTAGATATTATTCATGAATTAGAATAAGAAGCATCCTCGTGCTGCACCAAAAGTGTAATTTGTATTTCTATTGGGAAATATTTTCTAAGAGTTTATGATATTGTGTGTTGTGTTGATTGCACAAACGAACTTTGTTTATCATGCATGTACCAATATTTCTTTTCATTTTAGCATTGTAATCTTTTGTACATTGTTTTATCTTCGTAGATTTGGAAGTATACAATCATGGGTTAGCTAGAAAAAAATTTGAAATACTTGATGATGAAATTTTTTTTTTTTAATGAGAACTTGACAATGAAGATTTGTTAATGAATCAATATAGTGCATAATAAACTCTTTTTAGAAAGATAATTTAACCCTTTTTTTACATATATATTAGGGTTAATGTGCAAATTTACCTTGAAAGTTTTTGCTGAACAGTAATATTACCCTACAATTTTTTCAGGTTCAATATTGCACCGAAAGTGTTAAAATAGACTAATGTTTCCCTTTCCATTAAAACGCTAACGGTAAAAATCAATTTTTTTAACAATCAACATTAGTTTTTTTAACGATATGAGGTAACGTTGTTATGTTTTGAAACTTCCCGGGTAACATTGAATCTAAATAAATTTTCAAGACAACATTGCTTCTTAGAAAAAAATTCCAAGACAAATTTGCATCTTAATCCTATATATTAATGACAGTAAATTATAAGCAATAATGGTCATTTGTATCATGCATGTAAGGACAGTATGTTGGCATCTTATGTGGTGATCAATATCTAGAGATCCAAAAATATTCAATTTCAATCTTAACGTCATATATTTTGGCCAGCCAATTTTAACTTATTGTTTTATTTGGCCAACAACCAATTTTAATTTAGTTGCAGTAATTTAACTTCACATTTCCGGATAATTCACTAGGTAAAATTATTTACAAAACATTCATATTATGTAGTTTTTCCGTAGGGCTGAGCACGGAACGCATAACCCATGAGCCCACCCACAACTCAATGTAATTGGATCATTTTGAGCCTGCTCAAAAAGACTCATAATAGGGTAGGTTAGAACCCGCCTATTTAAGTCTTAAATGGACGAACTATGAGCACACCAACGGGCTACCCATACCCACTCATTTAGTTTTTTTTTTAAATTATTAATTACCCATCTCATTCTGCATTCTGACACAAGGTAAAGGCGTTCTTTGACTCCATATTCTGAATAAATTTATGTTATTATAATACTTGTCTAAATTTGTGTCAATTGTGATTATTAAACTTTAAAGATTCAAATTTCATAATTTAGAATGACAAATTTGGATAGATGTTTAATGCTTATGAATATTTTCAAAAAAATAAATATGTCAAATGTAAATGGATAACCCAAAACTCAGTAAGCCTTACCCATTTATGTGCTAACCTGTTTATACGAGTTTAAATAGGTTGAGGTACGTGTATGGGCTAGCCCATACCCATTTAAAGTTCAATGGGCGGGCTATGAGTTTGGCATCGGGCTGCCCAACCCGCCTATTGCTCTGCCCTAGTTTTGTAATACCCTAAAATTCCTATTTAGCTTATGCCTATTAAAAATAGGTGAATATGTGGTCTCAAAATTTAGTAGCTTATGTAATTTAATTTAGGGAATTTCCTCTTAGAATTAAATAACCAAAGACCCAAATTTTCTAATCTTCATTAGGGGATTATAAAATACCCTAAAATTATCATATTACAACATAGTTTATATTTAATCATAAAGAGCCATAAAATGTTATAAAATACCTAAATCAATTAAAGGAAATTACCAACAATTAAATGACAGTTAAATTTACAATAACTAATTGTATTAATTTGCAAAATTAATTAAAAGGCATATTAAAAGTCATCAATTAGGGATATATTAATTTAATGAAAGATCAAGAACCAATAAGGGTTCAATATTAGCATAAAGTGAATTATTAAAGATCATAATTAATTTAAGAACCTATCATACTTTGACAATTACACCTAATAACTATAAAACCCTAAAAATCTCTATTTGTAGTGAATGCTATATTTTGATAAATTATGCATGTTAAATAAAAGAGAATATGTTGTCTATAAATTTTGCAGATTATTAATTAGATTTTAGACAAATTTCCTTAGAATTTAATAAATCAAAGATTAAATTTAAGACCACATCTAAGGATCATAACACACAAAATAATCATCATATTAAACCATGGTTCTTAAAAGAAGCAAGATAATGTTATGAAACACTTAAATAAATTAAGGGAAATTATTAAGGATTAACAAGAAAATTAAGTCTTCACTAATTAAATAATTGTAAATCTTCATAATTAATCAAAAGGCTAATTAATGAAGAATTAATCTTGTCTAATAAAGCTCTTGATTAAGATGTTAATTAAACTATAATCAAGCTTTGAAAAGTCAACAAATGCAATTAAGGGTTAATTAATCCTATAAATAAGCTAAATCCTCTTGTAAATTGATTAGCCAATGATAAATCAAGAAAATGATCTTAATCCTCATGAAATTAAATGGACCAATAGGATACTTGAACCATAGATTAATGGTAAGGATTATACTTGAACAAACACAAATGGAATCCAATGGTCCTAATTAATTCTATAATTAACCTTAATCCTTGTGTAATTGAATTAGCCAATGGGAAATCAAAGAAATAAGCTTAATCCTTGTGAAAAAGAAAATAGACCAATGGGAGAGGAAAGAAGTGTTAGATTGCACATAGGAGAGAGAAAGAGGGGAGAGAGGGAGAGATTAAAATATAATTTTTTCAAGAGCACATGTTGAATTAAATTAAGAAAATAAAAATAAAGGCTTAATCCTATGTAATTAGAATCAACCAATGAGAGCATTTTCTTTCTAAAATGAGCCTTCATGAAAACACAAATCCACCTAAGCCATCGATTGAGGAAAGTGATCCAAAGGTGGAAATCCTTGGCATTTTCCTATAAATAGAGGCATTGCCTCTTCACAACTCTTCACACCAAATCAACCACCAAGTGGTGATTTCTAAGAAGGAGGAAGAAGAAGCAAGAGGCTTCAAGAGCTAAGCTTGTCTTTAGTTTTTAGTTTCTAGTCTTTAGTTCTATAGTTCTTAGTATAAATGTTAGTTTAATCTAGGAAATAGGTAAAGTAATTTCCCATAATTGTTTTCAAGCCTTATTGCATCGAAAGATGCCCGACAAGGTGGGAACATGTTGGGAAGTAACTTTTAGGATTAATAAAATAAGTTAGAGTAAGATAGGAATTGTGGGGTCTTTACTGGGCTATGGGAGTCAGTCAGTTAGAGGGCATTATTTTGTGAGTAAATTTATATTCAAAAATTCTGAAATAATTCATGGTCATAGTAGACATGTATAGCTTTCTATTGATATAAAATATGTATGAAATAGAGTCTGTAGAGAGAGATAAAAATTCTGGAAATAAGACCACATTTTTCTGGAAAAATTCTGGGCAGAGGTTGAAGATTGTAAAACTTGGAATGATTCACTAATTATGGGTGAAAACCATTATTTTTCCATAACAATAGACATGCTAAGGTTTCCAAGGAATTTTACAGAACCTCGTTTTGATTGTTGTGGATTTAGTTATGAATTTTCAAAGTTATCAAAAAATCTGCCCAGAAATGATGGAACAGCGTTTTTTTACGAAAATTAAGGTATATAATTGGAATAATAAATCCACCAGGGATAAGAAGGGTCAGTAGTGGCTAAAGTACCTCTTAGACTATGATTTATAAAGAAATAATGCGGTTATACATTTATAGGCAATCCGAGGAGACATACCGAATGACAAACGTACCACTAACCACACGGACTAAGGTACGGACGCGTACTGTAACACTAACTCTGATGCTTATGGTATACTTATATGTGATAGATACTTTCATAAAGTCATGGACGGGACTCTGTCTTGGACATGCGCCGTGACTAAGTTTATGGGGCTTAGATCACTACATATACATTCAGCTTTATACACGGGTTATGGTTTTGATAATACCGTTGAAGTTTTCCTAGCGCTAAGGACACGATAGGCCATCGTGACACGGTGAGGTGCAAACGACTATACATGTGAATTGTATAGATAACTTTACATGTGATATGTCTTGTTAATATATTAATCTTACATCTGCCGTGTGCTTATGTGTTGATTATTCTTTGTAATGTCATGAATATCTGTCCTACATACATTGTTATACATGAGCATGATGTTAACCGTTACCTGAGTTCCGATGGGCATTGGACCTCAGCTCTTACCATAGCTTCAGGGTCCGGGGAACCGAGGACCGAAGACAAGAATAAGTAGAGTAAACAGCACGCGTAGAGACCCGACTGAAGATTCCTATTTTTAGACTTGTAACATTATGACATTACTCGGATAAATGTACTGTACATTATAAACAGACGGATACGCTATAGTTAATGATCTTTACTTGCTCCGATGCTCTACTCTGATGAAAAAAAAATTTATTCCATTTTTGAAAAATGGGGTGTTACAAGTTTCCGCCTACTTTTAAAAAAGTAGGGAAATGTTACGAGAATGACACTTAAGTCAAAAAAATAATAATAATAATTTAGTAACACTTACATATTAAAAAAATTATCAAAAGATGACTAGCAAATAATATTAATTAATTCAGACACTTGGTAAATATGATGAAAATCTCAATGACTAATTATTAAAAGCGATCTATAAAACCTAAATGTTATATCTGTCACCAACAGCCTTATATATACAAATATTTGAGTTGATATTTAGAAATCAATTTTTGTTAAAATTTCAAGAAATTAACGTGTTATTCAACTCAACTATTGTACTTAAAGGCCATTTCCAAGTTAAGGTTATTTATTTCTCTCAAACCTGTTTTATTGAGATGCATATGATGGGGAATTATATAGAAAATCCATTTGGAATGAGCAAATCTTAATTTTACAGTGATAAGAAAATTGGGTTAGTACAATATTTGGTTATCATAATTTGTTTTTATTTTGGTTTTAGTTATTATAATTTCAAACTATTGGTTTTAGTTCCTTAAGGGGCAAAATGGTCTAAATTTTTATTAAAATATAAGAATTAACATTTCAGATTTGAAATAAACTTGAGGGACTAAAGTACCAAAATAAAAATGAGGCTAAATTATAAGGATTGAATATTATATTTTTTTTATAAATTTTTTTTTTGATATATTTGACGAAAAGAATTGAATTTGATTATGAAGGGATAAAAAGATACAATAATTTGAATTTAAAAATGTGTTCTTTTAATAAAAAGTTGTTCTTAAAATGAATGTAATGTGCATATTAGGTTAAATAATCAACATATATAATCAATATATTTAGCCATATTTTAATATCTTGAGCCGTCAATGTGCAAAGTTCAACATTGGGACACCACATTCCTTTCTTTTGTGTTTTTATTAGGTTAAAGAATCAACAACATAATTCGAATCGGACCAGCTTCACCCAACCACCACCGTTAGAACTTCGTCGCACTAGCTTAGAACCTCCAGCTCTTATCACTTCCTCTCCATCGTCGAAATTGCTTCACCATTTTTCATCATTCACCGCCGGCTTCCTCATTTTAGGCTCACCATCGCTGGAAACCAACTTCACAATCGTCGCCGCCAGCTTCTTTCTCACTCCCTCCTCTGTCGATCTCACTATCTCAGACTACCACCTTCTTGTTCCTTCACGATGGTTTAAACCAAAGAGCCAGAGCAATACTGTTCATTGTTCTTATTGGGGGCTGTTTGTTTTATTTTTTACTCATTCCCCTTGATTTCCTATGTGAATTTGAACTCTGAATTTTGTTGTTGCTGTGGTGAATTGGATTGAAGCCATGTCGGCTAAGCTTTTGAGGATAACTTATTTTTATTTTTATTTTGGGTTTTAGAGATTATTCCTACCAATTAGTTTTGCTTAATATTAATTCAGTTTATTTGCTGTTATTATTATTGCTTATCGATTTGTCACGATTGAACATATTTTGGGGATTTAGGATTGAACTTGATGATGAAAGGAATCTTTTAAATTGACATTGGAATTAAATAATGTGAAATTAGATCTCAATCTAATTTGCATCTAAGATTGTAATAACCCAAGAAAAAATAAAATAAAATAAATCACATTAGTGATAATTAATGATGACTTTTGCTTTTATCTGATAATTAATGATGACCATTGATATTATCCATGATAATTAGTGATAACCATTGATATTACCGGTGATAATTAATGATGACTTTAATTAAAGATGACTTTTGCTATTATCTGTAATAATTAATTATGATCATTGATATTATCTATGATAATTAATTATAACCATTTCTATTACCGGTGATAATTAATGATAACTTTTGCTATTACCCGTGATAATTAATGCACAAAACTTCAACTATAAATAGGGACTTAGCCAAACCAAACAAAATCACTTTCAATCCTCTTCTCCATTTCTCTTATACTCTTCTTCTCTTTCTTCTTATCTCAAATTGCTTCTCTTCTTTAATCGATTTTGCTCCTAAAAGCAAGCACTACAAAAAAACCGGTCATTTGTAGCGGTTAAAAATACACATTAGTAGCGGTTTTAAATGTGACAAATGACATTTGTCGCGGTTACTAAAACCGCCACAAAAAACGACCGAAACAAGGAAATTTGTAGCGGTTAAAAAACCGCTACTCAACGCACATAAACCGCCACTATATAAGGCTAAGCCGGCAACTAATGAACACATTAGTCGTGGTCAAAAAACCGCTACAAATTTTTCCCGCCATTAAATTTGTCGCTATTAAGGTCGCGGTCAAAAAACCGCTACAAAACATTCGGCCATCACATTTGTCGCGGTCATTAAACCGTGACAAATTTGTTTAAATAATTTTTTGTCGCGGTTATAGAACCGTGACCAATTCCAAGCCATTATTCTTTAAAAAAATTTTGCCGCTTTTTTTATTTGTAGCGGTTTTTAAAACCGTGACAAAAGTGTCAAAACAATTTTTTGTTGCGGTGATATCACCGTGACCAAATTCCCGCCCTAATTTTTAAATTTCAGATGTCCCTCGTTATTTTCGTTTTTGTAGCGGTGTCATAACCGCGACAAAAAGATGAAATTGAAAAAAAAATTTACAAAATTTTTTTTGTGATTATAAAATGTTGAATTAATAAACATTTATATTTTTACTAATTATAAATGGATATTAACATTTGATAGAAAACTCTGTATAAGATGTCTTTAAATGTGTAAAAAGAATGAGAATCAACAATTTATGAGTTAGTTAAATAAAATGAATTTTAAAAAACAAAAATGTGGGAAAGTTGATCAAAGAATAAGTAGGTGAAAGTAGAAAGAAAGTTGAGAATTGACAAAATATACCTGTAAAATAAGAGAAAATAATATCATCAGGTAGAAGAAAAAACAAATATTTCGAGAATGGCTAGATTTGATGAAGTTTAGAGACACTTACCCCATCCAAACACTTTGCCTCGTTCGGAAAACGTGAAAATATAAGAGAGAAAACGTGAAAATATAAGAGAAGACGAGAGAGAAAACATATAATTATAGCGGTTGGTGGCGAGGTATTTATTTTGATCTCGGCGCAACATTTTGTAGCGGTTGTTGTGTCGGTTTTTGTAGCGGTTAGTTTGGTAGCGGTTTTATCTAATTAGTAGCGGTTATTAACCGCTACAAATCAAATTTTGGTAGCGGTTATTGTTATTCTTGTAGCGGTCATGAGCCGCTACAAAATAATTTTTTTACATTTTTTTAAAAATAAAATAAAAGGAAGAGAAGGGATAATTTTTCGTCTCAATCTGCGTCGGCATCCCTACAAAAAAAGTTTGTATAAAAAGTTATGTTTGAGTTGAATTTAGAATAAGACATATATAAAACTTTTGTGAAATCAAAATTTTTATATTTCATATTGCGTCTATTTAAAAACGTCCGAACTATAGGTAAAGTGTCATCGCCGTCTGGGAAGAAGTTTTCAAAACTGGCGGGCTGGAGCGGCTCACAATCGTAGGCGACGTTCTCACCATCGCCCATGTCATAAAGGTCCCGAGGCTTTAGGTGAACCACCATATTCCAATCCCTGTGCCTCTCATCGGCGACATAATAAACCCGATGGGCCTCGAGGTGAGAATATACGGCTCGTCATCTTCGGCGACCGGTGTGAATAGGGCGAGAGAAATTCACGATGTGATGCCTAAGTCATCGGTCGTGAGTCCCCGGACGTTGTCGTATTCGCCCACAAACACTTGAACAGCGTCACGGAAAAAATGCCTTGGTAAGTTATCCCGACCACATCAAGCGGCTTTCCATAATACGGGACGTCACCGAACCGCATGTTCCGTCCACTGCTGCTCGCATAACTCCTCGTCCCAAACGTGCCATATACACCCGAGTTTTGGGTGAGCAATCCCGATCTCGTGAAACCGTGCAAAACTTGAAGCCATTGACATTGTATGCCGTAAATCTTTGGGCGTGGTCAAGCGGGCCGAGTGCGAGCTCAATTCTGCTGAGTGGGGGTTGTGGTCATTCATTATTCTCCTCCTAAACCAACCCCGGAATTCTCTCGTGGACCTTTCTATCAATTTCGGAGGATGTCGTGAACGGATCCTCAACGACTCTTCACATGACTCCCGAATTCCCTACAATTTAAACATGCGATGACGAGCAATAAATGTGCCTATAAAATGTCGGGAAACATATAGGATAACAAATATATCTGTGTGCAATCCTTACGAAGGTACGGTTCAACTTGAGTGCAATTGATCAAGACATGTCTATGTGCTTGAAACTTCTCAAGTGCCGTGAGTTTGAAGTTCTCACATCCGCCAACCGGTTTACCAACACGAGGGAATAACAACTCGAAGGCTCTCTGGGTCGGCTCGGGACAATCGTCCACACGAGGCGGCCGGTTGAATGACGTCTCAATGTCATCAAAGTACCTGGAACAAAAATATAAGACCTCATCCCAATATAACCTTCTCGCTATTGAACCTTCGGGCCACGCCTTATTCCTCACGTAAGATTTCAGTTTCCCAAGGAACCTATAAAGTAATGAGGAAAAATGTCGATACATCAATGGTTAAACATGCGACTAGGAAGTAATATAATGCTGAAGTAATTAATTTTAAAAGAGTACCTCTCAATAGGATACATCCATCGGTAGTGAACCGGGCGAAAGCTTTGTTTCGTGAACAAGGTGTACTTGTCGGTGAACCATGACCGTGAAAAATGAAGGAGGAAAGATCATCTCCAAATGGCACAAATAGTAAGAATGATTTGTTTGTTGCAACTGGTCAAGCTCCTCCACGATCAACACCTTGGAACACAACTTCCGAAAGAAAGTACAAAGCTCGACCAAAACGATCGACACATCGAGAGGCGTGTATTTTTTATGGCCGGCGGAAGTAAGCTGCTGCATAAGCACATGTGAGTCATGACTCTTCAGCCCGTAACCTTCCGACTCCCGCACGTCCACACATCGTGAAATGTTGCTTGAATACCCGTCAGGAACTTTTATTTTCTTCAAAGTGGCGAGGAAGATTTCCTTATTCGGTTTTGTCAGGGTGAATTTTGCCGGTTGAAATCTGTCATGCTCATCCGGCCACGCGTCTCGCACGAACCCCCATCTCCCATAAATCTTTCCTCGCTTGAAGATGATCTTTTGACTTGCACTGGTTCATTCATAATCGTGTACAACACATTGTCGCACACAGCCTTTTCAATGTGCATGACATCCGGACTATGTCGGAGCAAATTATCTTTCCAATACGGAAGAGTGAAGAAGACGCTTATCTTCCGCCATTCTTTGGGTCCGGAACCGAAGCCCGACCGTCTTTGTCCCGGCCTTTGTTGGATCGTCTTTCTTCCCATACTCAAAATCAACATCCACAATTTGCTCTATGATCTCTCGCACCGGATAATATGCGAGGAGGTCCTCTTTTTTCCGTTGCCCATTGAAACGGTTGCGTTGCAACCTAAACCCGTGCGTACCATCGAGAAACCTCCGGTGACCCATGAAGCACCACTTACGACCGTGGGGAAGGCGCACCGAGTCGAGTCAAAATTGCAAGCCGGGACACGTAAGGCCGGTATGCACATTCCACCCGGATAATGTTCCCGGTCCGGGAAGTCACCGATAGTCCACATCAACGCCGCACACAAGTTAAAGAGTGTCTTCTCGTGCGCGTCATACGTCTCGACGCCTACGTTCCACAACTCCACCAACTCCTTGATAAGCGGTTGTAGATACACATCGATGTCATTTCCCGGTGCCTTTTTGCCTGGAATGATCATGGACATAATGAAGGAGCTGTTTCATACACATCCAAGGGGGCAAGTTGTAAGGTATCAAAACAAGCGGCCATATACTATAACTTGTGCTAAGATTACCAAACGGATTAAAACCATCGGTGGCCAAAGCAAGACGAACATTTCTAGAGTCCGCTGCGAAATCGAGAAAGTCCGAGTCGAACGCTTTCCACACTTCACCATCACGTGGATGTCGAGTTTACCATCTTCGTTCTTGTCGGCTTCATGCCACCTCATATGCTCACTTTGTCTTGGACGACATAAATAATCTTTGAAATCGAGGTTTTAAAGGAAAGTACCTGAGAATCTTTGCGGGTTTCTTCTTCTGCTTTTTTCCCTTCTGAACTGTCTTGAACCTCGAAGTGTGACACTTCTTACAAGTCTCCTTCCGAGCGTCCTCCCCCCAATAAAGCATGCAGTCGTTGGGGCAGGCATCAATTTTTTCGTAGTTCAATCCCAATTTGTTGATTATCTTCTTGGCCTCATAGAAGGTTGTGGGAATGTCCACGTCACGGAAAGCATCTCGTAGTAATTCCAACAACATCGACATCGCCTTATCAGTGATGCCACACATGCACTTGATATGGTACAATTTGATCAGAAAGGATAATTTTGAATATTTCTGACAACCTTGATACGAAGGACGATCGCTCTCATCCATGAGGCTGAAAAATTCCCGAGCTGCTTCATTCTTGAAGAAAACTGGTTCAGGACCCTTCACTTCTGTCGTGAAGTTGTCGTCTTGAACACCAAAAGCGTCGCGAACGAACAGCTTCATTAACCGGATCATCTTGATTTATTTGATTTCCTACTTGTGAGGTTTGAGGAAGATGATCCCCATATCCCATACCACGTTTCTCACCATGAACATCCCGAGATGTATATGCTTCGGAAAAGGCTTAATAAGAAGATGTTCCATAGCACCTTCTCGTGTTTGCCACTTCTTAAACTTGCATCTACAACAAGGACACACGATCTTGCCATTAATGCTAGCGTGAGAGAAGGCGAAATCTATGAAATTTTTCAATCCCGCTAAATATACAGGAGAAGAACTGCGGCATCTTGATCCATGACTTATCCATCTGTAGTAAACAAAGCTACGAAAGCATACAAATGTGGAGACAATGTTTAATTACTATCATCTCGGAACCGGAGATGTTTAAATGCAACAGGGGACAATTTGTAGCGGTTACAAAACCGCGACATCCACCGCAAAAATTTACATTTGTCGCGGTTCCTTAACCGCGACAAATTGAATAAAAAATCTTCCTTTACCTAGTAGTGGTTTTATAACCGCTACGAATCCGATACCAAATGATGACCGTTATTACATTTTGGCGGTTTTTTCTTTGAAATTCAAAATTTGTCGCGGTTATGAAACCGCTACAAATGAGAATCAAATTTGTGGCGGTTCTTCATTGAAACCGCGACTAATATATTTTGTGGCGGTGAAACTCTAAAACCGCTACTAATGTATTAAAATTTAAAGATTTTTAAAATGTAAATTTTAATAAAAATCATATTTTAATAAAATTTAAATTTTCATAACATTCCGA
The DNA here is from genome assembly GCA_019022655.1 of Acacia acuminata. Lineage (NCBI taxonomy): Eukaryota > Viridiplantae > Streptophyta > Magnoliopsida > Fabales > Fabaceae > Acacia > Acacia acuminata. The sequence continues at coordinate 1,900,739 of JAFJYI010000102.1, read as the reverse complement.
AAAAAAAAAAGATAACAAATGTTTAAATTGTAAAAATCTACTAAAAAAAGAAAACAAGTAATTACATTTAATAAAATTGTCATCAAACATCCGGGGCATACAAAATAAGAACTAACTATCAGGAGCCCGATGATCAGATCCTGTCTCAGGGGGGTCTCTCTCAGGGGCGGCGCGAGCTCGACCAGAGGTAACATCGTCCTCCTCCTCACCAGCAGCATGTTCCGGAGGGGGGGCGGGGGAGGCGGGGAGCCGAAGGGGAATCCTCGAAGATGAACGGAGGGGGAGGCTCGGGAGACGGAAACCGTCTGTCGGCGGTAACTCGTCAAGGCCCCGGCAATTGACCGCGCCTTTGCTTCGAGTAGCGAACCAACTGTTGAGGCTCTCCCGCATGCGCCTAGTCTCGGCCTCATTCCTCGCGAAGCTGCGGCAACCTCGGGCGCAACTGCGCGGCAACTTTCTCGGCAATCATCGCATCAACCGCCTCGGGTTGTGGCTCTCGCTCGAGCCGGAGGTCCGGCGCCCGGAGGAGGAGGCCTTGCCGTACACCATGCTAGGCCTGGCGCCTAGCCCAAAGCCCCTAACACGGCCAGGATGCTCGACGGGGCCCACACCAGCTTTCAAAGTGGCCGTAGGATCAATAGAACCCTGTGACTCCGGGGGCTGCGACGCTCGTATCTCTTGCTGGCTCTGCTCAATCCGGGTCCCGCGCACATATTTCATAAAACATTAATCAAACAATTAAATTAAATTAAGTTAAATTAATATTTTTTTTAACTTACTATTATCTCCTCTCGCTTCCGCAGATCGGCGTCCCATCACGGTGTCTATGTGTGCGTGTCCACAACCGCCCATAGTCCGTCTCGACGGTTCTCCTCCCGAGCCTTCTCTTGCTAAAAGAATATAAACTTTGTTATTTCTAAAACGAAACAATAATCATTTAACATACGATTAATTTAGCTTTTAATATACCATCTCACCGTAGGTCACAAAACGTCTTGGATCCCGACGTGTGATTGACCCTTTGAGCTGCCCGGATCTCGGTGTTCCTCTGCGATAGAGCCTGCAAAATAAATGAGTTGTTTGTGCAATTTAGGTACAATAGAAGTGTAGTCAATGTATTTTACTCTAATTAAACCAAATCTATATTTTACTCTATATTTAAATTTTTAAACTACATTCAAACAAAATTAATTAAAACAAATTTTCAACTACATTCAAAACTAAACTATATTAATTAAAAAACATACCCGTCCCGCTTTGGACTCCTCCTATATTGGACAAAAGCTGCCCATTCATTTGGCTCCACGCCGTCAGGGACGTTTGCCATCGGTTGTTGCACGGCATAGTCCCATCTCCATTCTCCGCCGGTCGTACGCGGGCCCCTCCGATTTTCCACGCTTCTCCCATCTTCATCTTGACATACCTCTTCGCGTTGGCTCGCAGTTTAAACTTTTTCTACATTATAAAATAATTAGTAATTAGTAATTAATTAATAATTATTTAAGAAATATATAACGAAATTAGCCACAATTTATACACCTTAAAACTATTAACATGTAAAATTTAATTACACAACATAACTTACCTGCACAATGTCCTCGAACGCCCTATCCTTGTTTTCCTTCGGGACCTTTTTCCAGTCGTGGAAATAGATTGGGAACCATGCCCAATTCCCACCTAACTGTGACAGGTATCGGTTTAACAGGTGGCCACCGGTCCCGATTGGCTGGTCCGTGTCCGTGTTCCAGGGGACTATCACGCGATAGTTGTCCCCCTCCCGACTCTGACTCAGCGTATGAAGATCCAAGCGTCCTCGGGCCGACGTTCCCATGTGGATCTGCATAATTATAACAAAATTGTTATATTGTATTTAAATTTAAATTTTATTTGTTTCCAATAAATTACTTATAGTTACCTTCGACATCCACCGCAAATCCGGTGGAACGAGAAGACGACGGTCGGGGTTCCCTTGCTCCCGCTCGTTCTCCTCATCGAGAAACCGCTCGCTTCATTTAAGGGAAACTCAATGTCGATGTCCGGATTTTCCTCATTGAGGATGTCCTCAATCGATAGAGTTACGCCTCGACCTCCACCTACGGTCTCATGTAGGGTCTCGGGCTTGGGATTGGCTGATTTACAAAGAGCTCATCAAACTCATTCCCAACCCGAGGGGGCTGAAGAGGGTTATCTGGCTGAGGGGGCGGGATATTTACTCTAGGAGGCTGAATGGTGATATTTAGAGTCCCACGACCTCTCCTACGGCCCCTTGCACTACTACTACCACCCTTGATAAACTTTTTCGGTGGTTCAACTGCCTTTCCTTTTCCTTTATCGGGAGAAACCATGATGTTGAAAGGTAAAAGCGAAAAGAGAGAAGTGAAAAAAAGAGAGTGAACGACGCGTGAATTTCAAAGGTGAGAAGGTATAATAACCGCTACAATTAGTCGCGGTTATAGCCAAATAACCGTTACAAAATTAATAACCGCGTGATTTATGTAGCGGTTTTATCTAAGACCGCCACTAAAGCGGCGACAAATGTGCCTCGTTAAGGTGACAATTTGTAGCGGTTCTGAAAACCGTTACCAAATTAATAACCGCGTGATATTTGTAGCGGTTATAAAAAGACCGCTACGTCCGCCGCGACAAATGTGCCTCGTTCTATGTGAATATGTGTAGCGGTTAAACAAACCGCTACAAAAGTAAACTTCATGAACGGTTATTACCAAAACCGCTACGAGATCTTAATATATATTTTTTAAAAAATTTCCAAACTAATTAGTTTGATTTATCAAAAATCAAACTAATTAGTTTGGATTTTTTCTTTATTATAATCAAAGCATTCTCAATTATTTTCTTTAATTTCGTTAAAAAATTAGGAATGACAAGTCTATTGAAAATTGTCCAACATGCTGTGAATATTCGGATTCGGTATAGCCACCGATCTCCCGGAAAAACTCACGACTCATTTTGATCGAGAGATATTTGCCCGAGAGAAAGGTGGCTAGTATTGAACCCAATATTCGATGGCGTGTTAGACATATTTAGAGGAGTAGAAGTCTTGGTCAATGAATATCTGAATTTGGATTGTCATCGAAGGAACCTCCTCGACTTGACCGATGAGGGGACGACAACAAGTTGAGAATGTTCCTTTAGTGATAAAGCCGATTTAGAATATTTTTGAATATTTAAAATTGTTTGTACGGTGGGTTTTTATAGAATAAATTTTGTAGCGGTTATAAGAGAAACCGGTACTAATCTTGAGGTTTTGCCGTGGTCAAGGTGTCTCTTTCTCCTAACCGTGACAAACCGTGTCATTTCAAATATTTGTAGCGGTTAGTTTGTCAAAACCGCTACGAAAATCCGCAAATGAGACTACGCGCCATAACGCGCCAAGGCCGGCGCCATATTTGTAGCAGTTTGTTTTATTTTCACCGTGACAAAAAGCGAAGCAAAATGGTCGCATTTGGCGCCAATGCTTCCGATACTAATTTGTGGCGGTTTGGCTTAAAACCGCTACTAATGTTGAAATTTGTAGCGGTTTGAATTAACCGCTACAATATAACCGCGACAAATAACCGTTTTTTTTTTGTAGTGAAGGAGAGACCAAGTAATCTTAATCCCCATGAGTCTTAGGTTAATTTGATATGAATCTTGGTAGGTAATTATGATCCTAAATATATCATATGTGTAATCCTAATCCCTAGAAGTCGAGGTTAATATTTCATAGGGTTGTTATATATGAAAATATATTATATGTAATCCTAATCCCTAAAAGTCTTAGGTTAATATTTTGATAGGAAGATTCTAATATTGATACCCTGTAACTTATGATGATTGAAATGTTAGTTGGATTTGTACTTTACTTAGATAGATATTTGAATTATAATAATGAATGAGTTAAATCTAATATCAAATATTTGAACTATTATACTCTTGAATAGTTTGGAAAGTTATGATGCCTTGAGCAATTGATATATTCAAATGAATAAGTTTGATAATTGTGGCAAGATTGAATTTCCTGATTGAGTGTGATTGTAATGAGTCAATAGTGGGAGGATAGCTTTGGGATGATATCTCCTAAAGTAATGAACACAACCTTTAGGCTTTATGCCTCCGATGTGAAAAGATGTTATCCGTTCTTCTTAAAGTGATGTCTGGCAGGGTAACTCAGGATACTAGTAGCAACTTTGAGAAGAGGTGTGCACACTAAGAAGAGATGTTTTGATGATGACCAATTTGATGATTTGTGACTGGCAGGGTTTCCCGGGTCACAGGGTAGATTGGCAGGGTTTCCCGGGTCTATCATGAATTCAATAAGAATAATGAATAATGTTTGATTCGATGTGAATATATATATGATAAATATTGAAATTGATTCGATTAATATATTTGAGCTATATAAATTGTGCTTTATTAGGATTACCAGCTTTCCTGATGTTTGTGTTCATGGGCTGCGATGATCCTTCGGGGGAGCATAATTTTAGTGAAACAGGTTCCAAGGTTGGGGCTAGCAGTGAGAAATGAGGAAGAACCGTCAGCTAATTCTAGCTAGTTTTTATTTTATGCTTTGAATAAAACATTTTTCGTTAAGTTTGGATTTATGTTAACTTGGTAGCCTTGCACTTGTCCCAGTATAAGTGCGGCGGTAACACTTCCCAAATTTGGTTATTTTGAATTTCAATAATTATTCATAAAAATTATTGCAATTTTGTGTTATTATAACTGTTAGAAATTTGGGGGTGTTACAAAGATAGACATATACCTAGAACCTTTGCATAATCAAATTAGAGTGAGCCTGATTTGAATTGCATCTTAATTAATTGTGTGAAACATTGCAACATTTATAAACATTAATACTCTAGATTAGCTGATTAAGTTAAATTAAAATTAATTTGGTGGGAATAAAATCTAAGAAACAAACCAGAGATTAGTCACTTTAGAGTTGCTCATTTGATTATTGTGGTAGTTTATTGATTTTAATTTTATTTTTAATTTCTTTTCTCTAAGTTAAATTCAATTTGGATTGCTAAACTTAAACGAAAGTCTAAAATTAATGCTTAACTGAAGTTTGAAATACCAAGTCCTTATGAGAATAATATTTTACTCACTCTTTATCTTTTGACATGGCCCGTGCGCTTGCAAGAGTGTTAGGCAATATATTTTGCCCTAAGAATCCGAACACTATATGCATTCAGCCCAAGGCAAATAAGTTACTTTCCAAAGCTCACAAACTTGTTAGCTCTAAAGTTGTTGATTTTTATTTTATTTTTTGGCTTTGATCAAAAAGCAAATACATTCACTTGTTCTTTTTGGGGGCTTTTTGTTTTATTTTTTACTCATTTCCCTTTGATTTCCTATATGAATTTGAACTCTGAATTTTGTTGTTCTTTGTGGTGAATTGGATTGAAGCCATGTCTGGCTAAACTTTTCTATGCAACCCAGAGGATATATGAACTTATTTTGGGTTAGAAATTATTTATACTAATTAGTTTTGCTTAATATTAATTCAGTTTATTTCCTGTTATTGTTATTGCTTATTGATTCGCCACGATCGAGCATATTTTTGGGGTTTAGGATTGAACTTGATGAAGGGAATCTCTTAAATTGATATTGAAATTAAATAATGTGGAATTAGATTTTAATCTAATTTGGGCCTAGGATAGACATATACCTAGAAGCTCCGCATAATCAAATTGGAGTGAGCCCAATTGGAATTGCATCATAATTAATTGTGTGAAACATTGCATAATTAATTGAGGAAGGTATATAAATAGACTAACAAGCATTTATAAACATTAATACTCTAGATTAGCTGATTAAGTTAATTTAAAATGAATTTGTTGGGAACAAAATCTCGAAAATAAACCAAGGATTAGTAACTCGAGTTGCTCATTCGATTATTTTGGTAGTTTGTCTATTTTAATTTTAATTTTAATTTCTTTTCTCTTAGTTAAATTCAATTTAGGTTGTTAAACTTAAACGAAAGTGTGAAATTAATGATTAATTGAAGTTTGAAATATCAAGTCGTCATGGGAATGATACTTTACTCACTTTTTATTATTTGATATAGCCCGTATGCTCACAGAGTCTTAGGCAATGTATTTTGCCCCTATCAGAATCCGAAGACTATATGGATTCAGCCGAAGGCAAATAAGTTACTTTCCAAAGCTCACAGACTGTTAGTTCTAAAGTTTTTTGTTTTTTGGCTTTGATAAAAAAGCATAGACTTGGTTGTCATTGTTGCTTTGTTTTTGTACAATACAAATTATTGTAATTAATTTGAAAATTAGCTTTGTACGGTAAGTTTGTGTAATTTGAGTGTGATTAGATTATGACAATGAGCATTGTTTGAATGCAAATAACTTGTAATTTGATTGGAATTACGTTGTTTTGTCTATTTCTGGTTTCTATTGTTATTATCTTGTCTGATTATTTCTGATGATCCTAAATAGCTAGAGAGGTTGGAGAAGTTAATTGAATGCATGGGGAAAATGAATATACTGGTTATGTCATGTAGAAAGCTAGATCTTTTATATCGATCAATTTTACTAGTTTTAAAATGATGAGTGTAGAAAATAATTTTGAATCGGTGTTAAAAATCTTTTCAATAGTAATGAATATGACATAAATAATCTTTTGGTATTTCTTTTAAATTGAAGCCTTATAGTAGCTGCATACCCCAAATATTTGTTCATCAAGGTTGTGATTTCCAGATTTTACACTTTGACATCAATCGTTGTATTGTGTTATTAGATCACAATTTTATTATGAAAATTTTTGATTTTGGTTTAGCTAAATTGTGTTCTAAAAATCAAAGTACGGTGTTAATGATAACAATTGACCCAGGAACTTTAGATGACATTGCACATTAAGTTTTCTCTTAAAACTTTTGGAATGTGTCTTATTGATCGAACCATATTTTTATATGATTTTTCATAATTAAATTGGGATTTTTAATGCATTTTCTTGGATATTATTGCATGATTAAGCATTAATTTTGTAAGAACCGGTTGAACCCAAGAGGGGGGTGAATTGGGTGAAGTATAAAAATTTAGGAACTTTGAAAATCTTTTTGCAACTCAGTAAAACCAGTTTGTATGACAGTAAAGAGTTATAAAGCAATAGATAGTCATTCAAAAAAATATCTTTGGAAACATAAGAGATAAGGGAAGAGAATATGCAAACCGAGATTTATCTGGTTCGGTCCAATCCTTGACCTACGTCCAGGTCCTCAAGCTCCACTTGAGATTTTCAATTCACTATCTTCTTTCAACTTGATTACACGTTACGTACTTGGAGTAATCCTCTCACTAGGATTCACTCCCCCTTACAAACGTAATCAATACACTTGCTTGATTACACACTCGTACTCAAGTAATCCTCTCACTAGGATTCACTCTCCCTTACAAGCATAATCAACACAATGTATATCTCACTCAAGATCACCCAATCTTGAGTAACTCTCGAATAGAAAGATAATGTGTTTACAATAAATCTCCTCTCTCGAAGTGAATAGATAAACACGAAGATCAAATACAAATCACTTTACTCTCTAAGTTATCTAAACATGAAAAACAGAGAGTAAATGATGTAAAAGCAGAGTATCAGCATGTTGGAAGTGTAGGCTTGTATCTCCGCCTTTTTCTACTCGAATCTGTCCTCTTTTATAGGTAGAGAACAATATATGACCATTTATAACCGTTGCCCATAACAGACAAGGTTCAGGTTGAGCTTTGGTCTTCTTTTCTCTCTAGTTTTTGCTTGATCCAGCTGTGCAAATTGTTTAGAGTTGACTTCTGGAAAATTAATCTGTTAGAATAGCAGTTACTGGATGTGGAAAGCTGTCTTTAACTCTTTGTTGACGTGTGCAGAAGGATTACCTAAAAGTATATAACTTTTAAGGTTTTGCTTTTAAAGTCTTGACGTCACTTTTTGCTTTTGCTTTAAACCTTCACCGAACATCTTCTAAATCATCTCAAACTCACCAACAAAGTGATTAAACATATCTAGGAACATAGAAGAATGATAATGGAAAGTATTAAGATCAAACAAGAAGGTTTTACAAAATCGTCGAATTTGAATTTCAGATTCAGCGATGTAAACTCGAGTTTGCATTTGATAGACTCGAGTTTCCTTTTGTTGTTAAAGGTTGGATTTCTCTCTGCCTGAGCCAAACTCGAGTTTATAACTTATAAACTCGAGTTTGATGTCCTTTCGGCTTAGAAGATGGTTTTGATCGAAGGAAAATTCGAACTGAGAACTTGGAAAAACCCCAAACTCAAGTTTGCAACTTATAAACTCGAGTTTGGTTTTGTCTTGAATAGCTTAGATGCTCTGTATTGTCTAAACTCGAGTTTCCAACTAATAGACTCGAGTTTGGTTCTCTTTAAAACCAATCTTTGCTCTCGTAACCCGCAAACTCGAGTTTGCTACTTATAGGCTCGAGTTTGGATGCTCTTCGGGACCGGTTGCTCTGTGTCGAGATAAACTCGAGTTTGTTCACTTATAGGCTCGAGTTTGGCTTTTCCAAATGTTCATTTCTTCTCTGGAACTCTCGAGCTCGAGTTTGTGACCGATAAACTCGAGTTTGCAAGTTGTCTTGTGACTTGGTTGCTTGACTTGGTCTGGTCTCTAGTTTGCAACTTTGTCAAATTTTGAAGGTCATATCTCCCTGGTCTGAACTCTGTTTTGGTCCACTCAAAGCTTGTTGGAAATCACTTTGAGTCTACTTTCATATGCCACTGATTTCAGATCAATTGGACTTGTAGATTGTGAGTTACACCCAAAACATTGAAGCTTGGTTTTCTGTGTGGCGTGGATTTATCTGTCAACTTTCACAATTCATAGCTCCTTGATATGAACTCCTTTGGGCTTGAATTATATATCTAAATGACGCATTGGGAGTCTATTTTCATATGCCACTAGTTTCATCTCAATCCTATCTCTGGTTTGTGAGATATCATCGAAATACCAGACCTCGCCCGAGCTGAACATGAAATAGAATAGAGCTGAAGTGCTTGATGACCGCCGTAAACTCAAGTTTGTACTTACAGGCTCGAGTTTGCCCAGTCCGAGACACCAAAAATGCTGAAGACACTTATTGGCTTGATTTTGTAGTGGCTTTCTCGAGTTTGAAATCCTACACTCGAGTTTGCACTCCTAAACTCGAGTTTGCTCATATCAGATAGGCAAATTACTACAGCAAGGTAGTAAATTCGAGTTTAATACTTGGAGACTCGAGTTTGCTCATCCAGAACCTCATTTTTGCTTGTTTTAACTCTGAATTGAGTCATTACAACTTCCATATGATCTTGGAGGCTTCTAGCTTCAATATAAGAACTTGAATAATTATATCTTCATTCCATTCAGCAAGTTCTTCCTTCTTCCACCTCCCAACTTGATCATTCTTCACCATTTAGCTTGGACTCATCATTCTATGCAACTTCTACCTTCTTCAATATCTCTTCTTTTTCTTGAACTTGACATTTTCTCCAGTTTCTCCTTTATGTAATCTCTTATCTCCTTCTTGATCTATAATTCAACTTGGACTAATCTACATTAAATATAGTAGTTAGTCAATGTAAGAGATAACTATATTACTCAATCTTTTTGCTTTTAATAATGACATCTATATAAGACATCATCAAAACTAATCATATCCAACAAATTTGAGTTAGGGACATTTGTATTGAATTAAGTGAAATTAGGGGAAAAATGGTCATAATTTATTAATTATTCATGCAAATGATTCTTGGACTTTTGATATTACATTGTGTTTATTTTTGCATTGCAGGTGTTTAAGAAGAAAATGGAGATTTTTGAATGTTAGAACTAATGTTTTGAGGATTGGGGAAATTACAAGAAAGGCCCCAACAAATTCTGAAAATTAGAAATCAGAAAAATTACGAAACCCGACCCAAATGTGTTTGGAAATAACAATTGAGCCCCACAAATATTTTGAAAGTTCACACTTTAGTCCCTCCTGAAATACTTTTAAAAGTAGTTAGGTCCCTATGTGAAGCTATGCGTTTTGAGTAAATTAGGTTTCATCTTCATTTGGATTGAGGAAGTGCAGGCCGCGAAGAACATCCATTAATTTATAGGTTTAATGTTTCTGCATTTACTGTAGAAACTTTTTTTTTTGCAGCACTCACATAAAAGTGAGTGGATCCCACTAATATTTTCTCTCTCATCTCTTTATAATGGGACCCACTCACTTTTATGTGAGTGCTGCAGAAAAAAAGTTTCTGCAAAGAAATGCGAAACATTAAACCCTTAATTTTTATATCACATCGTGCCACGAGACCTGGAACTCGACCTTCAATCCCCATCCACCTCGCCATCATCCCCCACGTCGCCGGCGACCATCGCCATCATTCCCCATGACGTCGGCGACCTGTAATACCCCAACTTCCATACTTGAAATCGTGTCAGTTGACACTTAGTTTTAATAAAATAGACAGAGTTTGAGGTACTATCGCTTAGAGTAATGCGGAAATGGAGAGCATGCACTAATATTTGGAAAATGAGTATCTGATATAAAATGCCCAGACATATGCTGATGCCCCGACATAAGTTGATATATTAAAAATTTCCTGAAGGAATATTCGTGTGATACAAAAATACAGAGCTTGTATAATTACAATTCTTACATGGTAACTATACAACCTTAAACCAAGCCCTAACTAGACTTGGGGCAATGAACCTAACTCAGTTAATCAACCGATTTGGCCAGGCCGGTGTCTAGTGGAAGTCTCCCCGAATCTACGGTGACTTATCGACTGAACCACATAGACGAACCCTTTCTAGACACCAAATGGTTTGAAGTAACCTTATTAGATTCATGCTAGAAGGTAGGCTCTGTTAAACGTCTTCTGGCATTTGCTTTGACCGGTGCCTCTTCACAGCTCCTCCCTTCGATGCCTTTTCACGGCTCCATCTACCGGTGCCTTCTCTGTTCCTGGTTCCTTTCCTGAACCTAAGACAAATCTGAGGTCCAATACCCATCAGACCTCAGGTAACAGTTAACCTCATGTGAAAAGTATAAATAGTATATGTATGACAGATGTTCATTTCATTACAGCATTAACCAATACAAAGCACACAGCAGATGTAAGGTTACAACATTACATAATTAAGCACACAACACATGTAATGTTAACACAACAACAGTACATAACACACAACACATGTAAAGTTTGCAACGTTTGCACTAACCAGTGCCACGACAGCTCCTCATGTCCTCAGCGCTAGGAAAACTCAACGGTATTATCAAGACTATAACCCGTATAAAGCTGAATGTATATAAACAGGTGACCTAAGTCACAGTGCATGACCCAAGACCTAGTCTTGCCCATCACTTCATGAATCATTCCATCACATACATGCATACAAGACACATCAGAGTTAAAGTTACTAGTACGCGAACGTACCTTCCTTCTGCATAGTTAGCAATATGCTCGACCTTTGAATCCGGCCTTGGACTTCCTGGATATCCTAACATATCACCATATCACTTAGAATAATATCCTAAGAGATATCTTCCACCTCTATTTACCTCTCTACCCTTGGTGGATTTGTTATTTACAATTTTGCCCTTACATTTATTTAAAAACGCAGTACTGGATTTTCTAGGCAGTTTTTGCTGCAACTTTGAAAAATCATAAATAATTCAAAAAATATCAAAATGAGGTTCTGTAAAATTCCTCATGACTCTTGACATGTCTAGTTTCAAGGAAAAATATTCCTAGAAGTTAGAGCATCAACAATCATTCCCAGTTTAATTTTTTCTCAACGCTGCCCAGATTTTCATCCAGAAAAATAGCTTAATTTCAAAAATATGTTACTCCTTGTGTAGAACTCAAAATGATACATATTATATATATTTAGAAATCCATACATATATACTTTATTTAAGAAAAATTTCGTGATTTAATGACTTCATTTGCTATATAAAATAATAGCCTCAATGTGACTGACTTTAACAGCCCAGTTTTTACAACATTTATCTTAATGATCTATTGATTCTATAAATTATTCCCTAACATGTTTTCCACTTCATTTTGCATTTTAAAAGCAATGGAGACTTCCAAACATGAAAGGGGACATTTCTAACAATTTCCTAGATTAAACTACATTTATACTAAAAACTACTAAGAACTACAAAAGCTAAAGACTAGAAACTAAAAGCAAGCTTACCTTTTAAGACTCTTGCTTCTTCTTCCTCCTTCTTGCCTCACTCTCTACTCTTAGAAATCACCACTTGGGGTTGATTTGGTGTGAAGAATGAGGAGAGGCAAGGCCTCTATCTATAGAAAAAGTCTAAAGATTTCAACTTTTGGATCATTTTCCATAATCAATGGCTTAGGTTAATTTGTGTTTTCATGAATGCTCAATTTATGCACAAAAGCTTCTCATTGGTCAATCTTAATTACATAGGATTTAGCTAATTATTTTTATTTCCTTAATTTAATTCAACATGTGCTCAAAAAATATTTTATTTTAATCTCTCTCCCCCCCTCCCATGTGCAATCTAACACTGCTTTCCTCTCCCATTGGTCTATTTAATTTTCATGAGGATTAAGATCATTTTCTTGATTTATCATTGGCCAATTCAATTACACAAGGATTAAGGTTAATTATAGGTTCAATTAGACCCATTGGATTCCATTTGTGTTTGTTTAAATCCAATCTTCGTCCTTAATTGCATTTGCTATTAGTTAATTGATTTATTAACTAATCATGAAAATTAGTGCTTAATTAGACAGGCTTAATTACATCATCTTCGGCCCTTAATTTTCAAAATAAGGCATCCCTCAATTTATGCTTTTTAATTTGTCTCTTGATTAATTTGTAGAATTACACAAATTATTTTAATTAGTGTAAGCTTAATTGCCCATTAATTTTCACTAATAGCCTTTAAATTGCTTAAGTGTTTTCATAACATTTATTGCTTCTTTTGATCATAAATTAACCATTATTTAATGTGTTAATTATGTCACATTTTATTGTCTTAATTATGTAGTCTTAAATCCAAACATTGGTTAATTAATTTCAAAGTGGAATTTGTTGGTTATGATGAGTTTTGATGATGTCTTATATAGATGCCATTATCCGAGCAAAAAGCTTGAATACTACATTTATGTTTTACTTTGCCTAATTCTTATATTTAATGTAGATATGGATTTTAATAATAAAAAATATTCAAGAAAGGAGCTTGAAGAATGAAGGACTTGCTCAATGGAATGATAAAATCATTATACAAGTTCTTAGATTGATTCTAGAAGTCCCTACGATGATATGGAAGTTGGAACGGCTCAATTCGGAGTTAAAATAAGCAAATTCAATGAGCTAACTCGAGCCAGGTAGCTTACCTCGAGTTAGAATGTTTATCTACAGTGTTTTGGTCTTCTGGAATGAGTTACCTCGAGTCAAGAACATCCCCACCTCGAGTCAGGATGTTTTCCAAGTCAATTTTGCTCCCTGGAATGGTTTAACTCGAGTCAAGACTTATTTGCCTCGAGTCTGGGTGATTTCCAAGTGATTTTTGCTCCCGGAAACGTTTTGCCTTGAGTCAGGACTCATCTACCTCGAGTCAGGGTCATTAACTCGAGTTAGGTTTCATTTACCTCGAGTTAAAGCCACTTCAGCAACTCTGGTGCACTCTGTTCCACGTTCAGCTTGGGCGACCTCTGGTAATTTGATGATATCTCTCAAACCAAGAATCGGATTGACACGAAACTAGTGGAATATGAAACTAGACTCACAACACGTACTTTTGACAAAAATTCAAGTCCAAAACAGTCCATATAAGATAGCTATGAATTTTTCCAGTTGACACAAACATCACCGTCACAGTCCAGACCAACCTTTGGTGTTTTGAGTGTATCTCACAAACTACAAATTAAATTGAGCTAAAATCGATGCCATTGGAAAGAAGACATACATATCTTTCTAGAAAGACTTGAAAAAACCAAAACAGAGCTAAGACCAGGGAGATATGGCCCTTGAAAGTTGACACACATGATTCTGGAAACAATTCAGCATAGTCTCGGGTTTCTGCCTATATCACACTTTGAGAAGAGTTTTTACCTCGAGTCAGAAGGTCCACCTCGTGTTTTTGGAGTAGACAGAGAGTTATACAATTTGAGGGAGCTTTTTACCTCGAGTCAGAAGCTCCACCTCGAGTCAAATGGCCTTCCCGAGAGTTTGAACAATGGAGAGCAGTTTTTACCTCGAGTCAGAGTGTGTGCCTCGAGTCGGAGAGATTTGATACACCACAATGTGAAGAATTTGAAAGTGGAGCTTAATACCCAAGAGGGGGGTGAATTGGGTATTCTAAAATTTTTTGAAAAACACTCTGTTTTCAAGTGATAAAAACAGAGGTGAGTAGAGCAGCTAGACACAATGATTTATACTGGTTCGGTCCTAACAACTTGACCTACATCCAGTCCCCAGACTCTCTGGGATTTTCCACTTTCTCAAAGATTACACACTCTGCACTTAAGAAGTAGTTCTCTCTCTAGAACTCACTCCCCCTTACAAGTTGTAATCAATGAACCCAACCAACAAGTCCCCTGACCTGTGGTTCTTTACAATAAATGATTTACAAGTAAAAACTCTCACACAGAGTAGATAAAGATAAACACTGAAGCTTTTGTATCAAGTGATACCACACAGATGAAAGACTGAATAAATGTGAGACTTGAATGATTTTCGTTTTCAGCAGATGTAGTTGTTGGGAAGACTTGAATGCAGCTCTATTTATACTCAGAGATCATTAAATGACCGTTGCTATCCCAATAGATCCGTTGGAGAAATTCAGCCAAGGTTAGGAAGTGGTTTAGGCATCTTCTCTCTCTAATCTCAGCTTAATCCAGCTGTCCAAGTGTTCAGAGTTGACTTCCTCTGAATTAATCCGTTGGAGAAGCAGTTGCTTGTTGTAGAAATCATTCATTAATGCTCTGCAATCGTGTGCAGATGGATTACCCAAAAGTATGCAACTTTCTGGACATAGCATTTAATGAGCTGAACTACTTTTTGCCTTTTCCTTTAACCCTTCAAAAACATTCTCTAAACCATATGAGATTCACTAATAAAGTCATTAAACATAGTTAGGAATATCAGAGAATAACATTGCAGAGTATTAAGATCAAACAAGAATGTTTTCCAAATTCGTCAGATTTGAATTTCTGGATCAGCGTCACGAACTCGAGTTCAGTTCATGCAGACTCGAGTTTGAAGCTTCAAAGTGTAAAAGCGTTTTAAGTTCAAAACTTCTAAACTGGAGGTTTGCAAAACAGAACCTGAGGTTTTCAAGGCATTAAAACTTCTTTGCTCTCGGGTTGGTTTAAACTCGAGTTTGGACATAGTGAACTCAAGTTTCCTCCATCCAGAGAGGAAGTCACGATTTTGGCTTTTTGAAAAACTTTGAGCAAAAGCATGAACTCGAGTCTATTAGTAGGTAGGCTCGAGTTTGACCTTGATTAAACTAAAACTTAGTTTTTGCTTTCAAGGGCAAACCCGAGGTTCTCAATGCAAACTCTAGAGTTTTTCTTAAGTTAAAAGGCCATTGCTCTCTAAAGGTTTAAGCTCGGGTTCACAATCTTAGGCTCGAGTTCGTTCAACTTTGAAAAATTCTGAATGCTCTCGGCCTGAAATAAACCTGAGGTTTAAGGAACCAGACTCGAGTTTACTTGGTTGAAAACTTTTTAAGAGTTCTCAGCCTGAGGTAAACCTGAGGTTTAAGAAAGACAGGCTCGAGTTTAGTTTGATTGGAAGTCCTTAAGAACATTTCAAATTGGAAAAGCTTTACTTGCAATGAAACAAAGTGCGAGTTTTTGAAAGAATCATAAAATTTGAAAATCCTTCACGCGAGGTAAACTCGAGTTTGTCATAACAGGCTCGAGTTTAATGGTTATGTAAACTAACGAAGATTTTCTCTGGAGGTTCAAACCGAGGTTTAAAACTAATAGGCTCGAGCTTAAAGGTGTTTTAAGATCAGAATGCTCTCGGCCTCTCGTAAATCGGAGGTTTCCAAGTGTAAGCTCGAGTTTACACAAAATATGAAAAGACTTAGAACGACACTCAAAAGTAAACCTCGGTTTGGTGTCAAGTTCAAAGTGCCAATTGGCAAGTTTGGCCCTTGGTTATTGGCAAACCTCAGGTTTGAAAAGCCAGGCTCGAGTTTGGCAATGTCAGAGTATTTTAGATTGAAATCAACAAGTTCCAACTATATTTAATCTTGTTTACAATTGTCAGTTCTCATCAAAACACTTAGAGAACTAACATTTTCCCCCTTTTTGATGATGACAACACTTGTAAACTTTGAGCATTGAGAGAGCGAATTTGATCAAGACATTTGCAAAATTTGAGATTTTGCCTTCAAGAAAAATTTAGCATTTATCAAGGCATTAATCAACTGAAAAATTTCTTACATTGAAAGGTTGCAGTCAAAGATTAATTGTAGCAATTAGAAGCACAATGTAATTTATATAAGCTGCAAAATCTCAGACAATTGCTAATACTTTGAATGCGTACCAGAGTTTAGACAAAAAAAAAAAAAAAAAAATCACGAAGCGAGATATACAAAAGAAACTATGCAACTAAACAAAAGAGTTTCAAAAGCAAATATGAGAAACTTAGCAAAAGAGTTTTGAAAGCAAATATACAAGGGCAAGAAATAAACTAAAAACATATCCCTAAAGACATATCCCTTTTCATCCTTCTCCCCCTTTGGCATCATTAAACAAGGATGGAGTAGTGTCTTTGGTAGGCTCGGGTTTGGGGGCAAGTTTAGGCTCAAGATCAGAAGTGGAGGCTGGAATAGCAGGTTCAGAGACTGGTTCAGAGGCTGAGGTGGAGGATGCCATGGACTGATTCTTCAATATCTGGTCCATCTTGTCACTGAGACCCATCATGGTGACCAAGAGAGTAGAAATGCTTGCAGAATGATCACCAAGCTGATTCTTTAGGCCTTCTTGCTCAATTCTGAAACCTTCTTGTGTGTCGACCAGATTGCTATGACCCTGATTGATCTCAGACACTAATTTCCCAATTTCTGCTTCTACTCGCTCAGTGAGATCAGACATTGCCTTTTCTACAATTTCTTGGACCTTGGCATCGAAATCAGAGGGCATAGGAGGAGGTGGAGCACTTTGGGCTTCCTGTGCACGAGAGTATGTGCCTCTTGATCTTGCAACTCTTGACCTAGGTGGAGCTCTGGACTGATCTGACCTTTCCTCAGGGTTGATCCCCATCAAGTTCAGGATGTGTCTTCCAAATTCTTGAGGCTTGACTGGAGGATCATTTGCAGCCAAGTACCAAATTTTCTCATGGAACAGAATCACAGAGACGAGACTGGGAAAGGGAATCTGAGATGTCTGCCTAGATTGGAATGCAAACTTGGACATCTCTTGAAAGAGCCAATGACCAACATTGTGGGGCTGCTTGTCCAAGATGGAGGCAAAGATAGGGAAGTCTTTCTTGGAAAAATGGTGAAATTCCCTCCCTTTTGTAGAAGATTCATGGTGTAAATGTACCAAATGGCACGGTTTCGAGGAGGCATTGCTGTAGGGTTAAAGTTCAAAATCTCTAAGCTCTTAGGAATAGGCTCATTGGGCCTTAGAAGACGAAAAATAGCCTGTTGGGTGTAACGGTAAGTTTCAGGAGTTGGAGGATTGGTTATTTGTAAGATAGAGTTCAAGTAGGAAGGAGAAATGGTTATTTTCTGGCCCCTCACCTTTGTAGATATCCTCTCCTCTAGCAAATTGCCTTCACTAGCCAGTCGATTATCAGATTGCATGTGAAAGTAAAAGATTTTCACAAGCTTTGGACTATATGGAACTCGAATTGAAATCAAAGACTCAAATTGCTTGAGCCAGGGATATAAGTCTAAGTTGCAGTCCTCCTTCAGTCTAGCTAGATCCACAAAAATGATAGGGCTGAAGGATTTATCATCATATTTCTTCCTAAATTTTTCACCTTCTTCAGCAGACATAAGGCAAGGTTCTTCAGAAAAACCTCTAGGCATTCTAGAATGATTGTAAATTTCGACAATAGCAGGATTTTCTGGGGATACCTGTGGACCCGATTGTTCTTGTGCCTGTGGATGTCGAGAGCTAGCTTGTCCAGTGGTAGGAACAGAATGTCGTGTGGACTTCTTTTGGGGTTGCAATTTCGCTTTGAAGGACTCAGTGGGTTCGGTGACTTTTCTTTTCCCATTGCCCGAAACTTGTTCAGGATCATGGCGCTTCTTTGTTCGTTCTTTACGGATGGAAACTCCTTTTGGTCAGGCGACTCGTCATCCGGAATTTCCCCTTGAACTCCTTTAATAGATTTATCAATACCATAGCGAAGACGGGTAGAGCGAGTTTTCAACCTTACTGAACGTTCTCGTTGAGGCTGAGGGGTGGATTGCGTGTTTCCTCGGTTGGAATCTTGAGTGTTTGCAGAGGCGATGGTTTTGGAGGCCATTTTCGCAGAGATGGGTCGAAGAGGATGAGAGGATTTTTTTGGAAATTAGGGTTAGGATCGAGAGAAGAGAGAAATGAGGAGGGAAATTCAAGTTTTCAGAATATAAAATCCGCGACGAGCTCGAGTTTACAAGCGTAGGCTCGAGTTCGCATAAACTTGTACTAACCTGGACTTCAAGAGTGTATATGTGAACTCTTAAAATTCATCGATGAACTCGAGTTTAATACTTACAGGCTCGAGTTCGTGTCAATCTCAGAACTTGGTTGCTCTTTGTATCCCGCGAGCTCGAGGTTGCTAGTTTTAGACTCGAGTCTCACTATGTTGTTGAGTTCAGGATTCCTCTTTGACTAAAATGAACTCGAGGTTGCTCACTTGTGGGCTTGAGTTCGTGTATAGTCAGATCCTCATTTCCTCCCTGCCTTTCTCGAGCTCGAGTTCGTAAATGGTAGGCTCGAGTTTGCTCCCCTTTTTAGCAACCTTCAGAAATAAGCATCATGCATAAAACATATCTAGATACTCCGATGCTTAAGTCAGTAGACTTGTAATCACCAAAACCATAACTAACATTAAGGTGAGTGAGAAATGCTTATAATTCATTGGGATTTACCATTCCCAATTCCCTCCTTATGAAATTGAACTGCTCTTTGGCTAATGGCTTTGTGAAGATATTGTTGGTTATGATTAGTTTTGATAATGTCTTATATAGATGTCATTAAGAGCAAAAAGATTGTATATTATACAATTCTTCTACATTGACTAACTATGATATATTTGATGTAGATTAGTCCAAGATTAATGATGGAGATTAATCAAGATGAGTTATTGATGAAGGAAGAACTTGCTCAATGGAATGAGAAAATCATCATACAAGTTCCTAGATTGATTCTAGAAGTTCCCACGATGATATGGAAGTTGGAACGGCTCAAATCAAAGTGAAAATAAGCAAATTCAATGAGCTAACTCGAGCCAGGTAGCTTACCTCGAGTTAGGATGTCTAGCTACAGTGTTTTGGGCATCTAGGATGATTAACTCGAGTCACACAAGTCACTACCTCGAGTCAGGATGATTTCCCAGTGATTTTTGCTCCTTGGAACACTTTACCTCGAGTTAGCTTTAGTGTACCTCGAGTTAAAGCAACTTACAGCAACTCTGTTGCACTCTGTTCCACGTTCAGCTTCTGGCGACCTTCGATAATTTGATGATATCTCCTAAACCAGGTATCAGATTGACATGAAACCAGTGGCATATGAAACTAGACATCCAAAAAGTCATTTGGATATATAATGTAAGTCCAAAGGAGTTCAGATCAAGGAGCTATAAATTTTACAAGTTGACACAAACATCACCATCACAGTCAAAACCAAGCTTAAATGTTTTGGGTGTATCTCACAAAATAAAAATCCAATTGAGCTAAAATCGGTGCCATTAGAAAGCTGACACATATATCGTTCCAACAAGACTTGAACGGATCAAAACGGATCTAAGACCAGGGAGATATAGCCCTCTAAAGTTGACACATGAATTTCTGGAAAGAATTCAGCATAGCCTCGGGTTTCTTCTATATCTCACTTTAGAGAACACTTTTTACCTCGAGTTAAAGAGTCGCCTCGAGTTTTGGAGCAGACAGAGAGTTTGAACAATGGAGATCACTTTTTACCTCGAGTCGAAGTTCCACCTCGAGTCGAATGGCCTTCCTGAGAGTTTGAACAATGGAGAGAAGCTTTTACCTCGATCAGAGTATGTGCCTCGAGTTTTTCCTTCACCTCGAGTCTAAGCCTTCCTCACCTCGAGTCGATGGCATTTTCAAATGTTCACTTTGAATTTAATGATGCGATAACTCGAGTCAAGGCATTGGTACCTCGAGTCACCATCCGCAGACAGAGTAACCGAAAGCTTGGAGACAAGGTGCAACTCGAGTCACATTTAATGCAACTCGAGTCATTAAGCAATCAAGGAATCAAGCAACTCGAGTCAAGCAAAGATCAACTCGAGTTAGCCTCTGTGGTTTTTGAAATTCACCGTGTTCGAAATCGTGGATTCTCATCAAGAACATCCAGATGAATTTCAAATGAACTTATACTACTTCTAAACATTATTCAACATTTATTGTGATATTATTAATCATAATGTTGAGTGATTTTCGATGATTTAGCAACGGTCGACAACGAGAGACAAACGAGTCAAATCATTAAACCGTGAGATTAGCGCGAATGGTTAAATGCTAACAACGGTCATAATCAAATGGACGAATTCAAATCCTACCAACGGCTATTTCTCCAACTATTACAAATGCATGAAGGATTGAATTCATCAAAGGCGAACACGAGACACGAGCTTACAACTTCAACATGCCAATCCTCTAATATTCACTTACTCTCTGTTCTTAATGCTTACATAGTTTAGAGAGTAAGATGATAGATTATGTACTTCAGTGTTTATTCATTCACTTCTGAGAGAGAAGATTTATCTATAAACATCTATATGAAAGTTACTCAAGATTGGGTGATCTTGAGTGGGAAACACATTGTATTGATTACAACTTGTAAGGGGGAGTGGAGTCTGATGAAAGTGGAGCCTAAATACCCAAGAGGGGGGGTGAATTGGGTATTCTTGAAATTTTAAGAACTAGCTCTGTTTTGGACAAGTGAAAACAGAGTATATCAGAGGAGAAGGGTAAGGAAAGCTTGCACAAGAGAAATTATCCTAGTTCGGTCTTATCCTTGACCTACATCCAGTCCCCAAGCCACACTTGAGATTTTCAATCCACTAAAACTCAACAATTGATTACAAACTCTGTACTCAGAGTAGTTCTCTCACTAGAACTCACTCCCCCTTACAAGTTGCAATCAATACACCCAACCACCAAGTCCCCTGACTTGTGGTTATCTCAATCAATGAATGATTTACAGAAATAACTCTCTTACAGAGAAGATAAGATGAACACTGAAGTACAAGTATCAAATTGATACAATACAGAAAGAAGCTGAACACAATAAATGATACTTAATGAATTTTCATTCTCAGTAGGTATATCAGCTTGAGAAGAAGTTAATGCACTCTATTTATAGGTAGAGAACATTAAATGACCGTTGCTTGATGAATCCAACCGTTGTAGGTGATTAGCTTAAGGTCCGGTCATCTTCTCTCTAAACTTCGCTAATCCAGGTGTTAATTTGATCGATGTGATTCTCGAGAATTTGCCCGTTGGAGATTACTTTCCTTGTTGTAGTAAGCATTCTTTAACGTTCGAAGGCATGCTCGGATGGATTAGCTGAAAGTAGGTTGTTTTGCGAGGGTCATTAAATGCACTGAACACTTTTTGCTTTATGGCTTTGACCTTCAATAATCTTCATCTAATCTTAATGAAATTCACTCAACAAACTTGTTAAACATAGCTAGGAATATGATTGAATGAATCATGGAAGCAATAAGATCAAACAACAATGATTTGCAAATTCGTATAATTCAAAAATCAGTTTTTACCGTTGTATCTTTGCGGTATGTTCATGCTTACTTGCGATATTGCACAGTACACTAACTTTGTCCATCTTACCGCGAGTATCCAATGGGAAACTTCGAGTATGCACCTTTCGAGAGGCAAACCATCGTGTCTTGTGTTTGAAAGACAAAACCTATACTCGAGTTTGCACTCCTTTCTTACGCAGTATTGGCTTAACTTGAAAAATCCTTTTGCTCTTTGTAAGTCCAATACTCGAGTTTGGCTACGCAAAGCTAGATCTTGACTTAGTTTGAAAAATCCTTTTGCTCTCGGAAGTTCAATACTCGAGTTTGGCTACGCAAACCGCTGCGATATTGACTTAGTTTGAAAAATCCTTTTGCTCTCTGAAGTTCAATACTCGAGTTTGTCTACGCAAGCTGCGGTATTGACTTAGCTTGAAAAATCCTTTTGCTCTTTCGGAAGTTCAATACTCGAGTTTGTCTACGCAAACTGCGGTATTGACTTAGCTTGAAAAATCCTTTAGCTCTCTGGAAGTTCAATACTCGAGTTTGGCTATGCAAACTGCAGTATTGACTTAGCTTCAAAAATCCTTTAGCTCTCTAGAAGTTCAATACTCGAGTTTGTCTACGCAAACTGCAGTATTGACTTAGCTTGAAAAATCCTTTAGCTCTCTGGAAGTTCAATACTCGAGTTTGGCTATGCAAACTGCAGTATTGACTTAGCTTGAAAAATCCTTTAGCTCTCTGGAAGTTCAATACTCGAGTTTGGCTATGCAAAGCTGCAAGATTGACTATTCAATACTCGAGTTTGGCTATGCAAACTGCGATTGACTTAGCTTGAAAAACTTGGTTGCTTTTACGGATGTCTAATACTGCGGTATGCAAACCTATACTGCAGTATTGACTTAACTTGAAAGACTTGGTTGCTTTCTGGATGGCCTTTACTCGAGTTTGCAAACCTATACTGCAGTATGCAACTATCAGAATGTTTTTAACTGACTTTGCAAACTTCAAAACATGTTTTACATTTGTTGTTAATCATCAAAACATATTGAGAACTAACATCTGAGAGTGAGTAGACCATCCTTCGTTTACAGAGTGTGTAATCAAGCGAGTGTATCAATTACAACTTGTAAGGGGGTGGAGTCCGAAAGTGAGAGGACCATCCTTCGTTTACTGAGAGTGTGTGATTGTTCTTGAAAGATAGTGGATTGAAAAACTCAAGTGAAAGCTTGGGGACTGGACGTAGGTCAAGGATTGGTCAAACCAGTATAAATCTCTGTTTGCATATTCTTTTCCCTAAACTCTTACATTACTAGCATATATGATTGAATGACTGACTATTGCTTTATAAAATATTTCTGTCATTCGAACTACCTTCAGTAAGCTACGAAAAAGATTTTCAAAGTTATCTAAAGTTTTATCAAACACCCAATTTACCCCCCCTCTTGGGTGATAGCCAGGTCTAACAGATATCAGCAAGTTGAAGATGTGTTGGAATGAACATGACTTTGACATCTTGTTTCTGAACATGATCCCTTATAAAATGATGTCTCACATCAATATGCTTGGTTCGAGTATGTTGAACTAGGTTCTTGGCCAAGCTTATTGTGCTTGTGTTGTCACACAAGATTGGAATCTCCTTCAGATTAACCCCCAAGTCAGCAAGTTGTTGCTTAAGCCATAGCACTTGAGCGCAACAACTTGAGGCAGCTACATATTCAGCTTCTGTGGAAGATACAGCCACACTAGTTTCCTTTTTGCTAAACCAAGACACAAGTGAGTTGCCAAAGAATTCACATTGACCACTTGTGCTTTTCCTATCAGTTTTGTAGCCAGTATGGTCTGAATCTGAATATGCTACCAAATGTTCTGGTTGACCTTTGGGAAACCACAAGCCAAGTGTCTTTGTGTCAGCAAGGTATCTGAAGATTCTCTTCATATGCTTAGCATGAGACTCCTTTGGAGCAGACTGGAACCTTGCACACATCCCCACACTGAATTGGATGTCTGGCCGACTTGTAGTTAGATAGAGCAGTGATCCAATCATTCCTCTATACTTGGTGATGTTGAAGTCTTTGCCCTTTTCATCAGCATCCAATGATGTGGTTGTACTCATTGGAGTGTCAGCTCCATTGCAATTGTCCATCCCAAATTTCTTCAGCAGATCATTGAGATACTTTGTTTAGGAGATGAAAATTCCATCTTTCCTCTGCTTGATTTGCAGCCCAAGAAAGTAGTTGAGCTCTCCCATCATAGACATCTAAAATTCTCCCTGCATAATCTTTGCAAATTCCTCACACAAGCATCATTAGTAGCACCAAAGATTATGTCATCAACATAAATTTGTACAATCAAAATTTCATTCAACTTATTTCTTTTAATGAATAATGTTGTGTCGGCTTTGCCTCCGATAAACCCCGATCAAGAAGAAATTGACTTAATCTCTCATACCAAGCTCTTGGAGCTTGCTTGAGACCATATAAGGCCTTTTTAAGACGATAAACATGATCAGGATAATGTTCATTCTCAAAACTAGGAGGTTGTTCAACATAAACCTCCTCTTGTATAAAACCATTTAAAAATGCACTGTTAACATCCATTTGAAATAGTTTAAAACCCTTGACACATGAAAAGGCTAGAAGAACTCTTATAGCTTCCAATCTTGCTACTGGAGCATAAGTTTCTTCATAGTCTATACCTTCTTCTTGGTTATATCCTTTTGCAACCAGTCTTGCTTTATTTCGAACAATGATTGCAGACTCATCTCGTTTGTTCTTAAATACCCATTTTGTCCCAATAACCGGATGGTCCTTGGGTCTAGGCACTAAGTCTCAAACTTGATTTCTGTCAAATTGATGCAACTCCTCTTGCATAGCTATCACCTAATCATTGTCTGAGAGGGCTTCATCTATTTTAGAGGGTTCTATATGAGAAATGAATGCAGAAAATGTAACTTTATTTAAAGTGCTATTTCTAGTTCTTACTCCTTGATTCAAGTCACCTATAACTTGGTCTAAAGGATGATTTCTTATAAATTTCCAAGCTCTAGGCTGAGACTGATCTGGATTTTCAATAGGATTTTGGGGATCGGTCTCAAAAATATTTTCTGAATTTTCAGTGGAAGAAGGAGTGGTTCTTGAAAAGAATTGGTTCTTGAAAACATTTTCTTCTTCATCATCCAAAGGTTTATCAGGCTTATTTTCACTAAACACAACATGAATAGATTCTTCAAAGAACTCGAGTTCTAGTGTTGAAAACTCTATAGGCTTTACTTCTATTGGAATATCCAAGAAATATGCCTATATTAGCTTTGGAATCAAACTTACCCAAATTTTCCTTACCATTATTGTGCACAAAGCACTTACATCCAAAGACATGCAAATGGGCAAGGTTTGGTTTCCTTCCTTTGTACAGCTCATACGGTGTCTTGTTCATCTTCTTCCGGAGGTATGCATGATTTGAAATATAGCATGCAGTGCTCATTGCATCAGCCCAGAAAACTTGAGAGGTTTGATTCTCATTTAACATTGCTCTGGCCATCTCGGTTAAGACACGATTCTTTCTTTCAACAACTCCATTCTGTTGTGGAGTTCTAGGTGTAGAGAAGTTGTGATCTATTCCATGAGTATCACAGAATTATTCAAATGCGTGGTTCTCAAATTCTTCCACCGTGATCAGTTCTTATACCTGAAATAGATACACCTTTCTCGTTCTGGACCTTTTTGGCAAACACAACAAATTGATCAAATGTTTCGTCTTTTGATGTTAAAAATATGGTCCAACAAAATCTTGAAAAATCATCAACAATGGCCAATGTGTATAGATTACCACCAAGGCTCCTAACCCTTGCTGGACCCACTAGATCCATATGTAGTAGTTGTAGTGGTCTATTAGTCGAAATCTCAATTTTTGGTTTAAAAGAAGATTTGGTTTGTTTCCCTTTTTGACATGCATCACGAGATCAAATCATTTTTGAAATTCAGTTTAGGAATGCCAATCACCAAATCCTTTTTGAGTAATTTACCAAGTTGAGACATGTTGACATGAGCTAATCGCTTGTGCCACGGCCAACTCTCATTCAATTTACTCACAAAGCACTTTTTCTCAAACTGAAGCATTGCTAGGGAGGTTAAGAGTATAACAATTTCCATCTTTAGGTGCTCTAAATAAAGCTTTTGATTTTAAGTTTTCTAAAGGGAGAAAATCCTTTTTCACAATCAAGCATTCTTCAGAATCAAAGATAACTAAATTACCCTTATTAATGCTTTGACTCACATTGAGAAGATTGTGGCAAAGTCCTTTCACAAGGTAGACGTCTTTGATGAGTGGTCCTTCATTGTTGCCAATTTCACCAATCCCAAAGAAATCTTTCCAGATTGATCTCCACCAAAGGTCACCTTGCCACCATCCTTGGGCTTGATTGAGATAAATTTGGATTGATCTCCGTAATGTGTCTAGAGCATCCATGTCAATGTACCATTTGTTGGGTTTTGATGCTCTTAGACAAACCTGCAAGGCACAATAGATTAGGACTTAGGTACCCATCTTTTCTTGGGTCCTTTGGGGTTAGTTGTGTCTTGGGAATCTTGTAAGATCCCTTTGGCACCCATTGATAATTCCCTATGGGTTTACTCTTTCTTTCCTTCTTATGAAAGCGGGGAAGAAGTAGTATGACCTTTTCTATTGCGAATTGCGTGTGCAAAAGGATTTGAAGAATGGACAGATTTTGTAAAATAGTTCATATAGGATTTTTTTCACCGACTTCTTTCTTCCTTTCTTTTTATCAAAATTGGGTTTGTAACCAATTCCTGATCTATCGTTTATAAATCTTTGTTGTTTCAAAATGACATTGAGCATTTCACTTCCTCTAGTGAATTTCTCAAGTGCTTTTGTAAGATGTAAATTCTTTTTCTCCAGATCAGGACAATCTTTACAAGCAAGATGTTCAGAGGAAGAAAGTTTTTCAACTTGAAATTCAAGATTAATATTCCTGTTTTTCAACTTGAAATATTTTTCAGCAAGTTTTTCAAATTCGAATTGCAAAGCCATATACTCAGCAAATAACTCATCATAAGGTGGTTTGCAATCATACCTCATCAAAGTTAGTACGTTGCTCTTCTTCTTCAGCAACTAAGCATATATTCTCTTTTTCTTCCTCATCCTCATCATCTTCATCAGATGAACTATCACCCCAGATGCTGGAGATAGGCTTTCTTCTTGTATTTGCTTGAACTTCTTCTTTTCTTTGTCTTTGTTGTTCACGGTAGGGCATTCGGACTTGATGTGGCCGGCTTTTGACACTTTCGTAGCAGATAATTGGCTTCTTTGCCTCATAGCTGGAGCTGCCCTTGTATAGTTTCTTGAAACTTTGGTCCTTCTTGTAGAATTTCTTGAATCTTCGGACCAACATGCCTATTTCCTCATCTTCGTCTTCGTTCTCATCTTCATCATCTGACTCTTTTGCTTCTCTGGCAGTCTTGAGGGCAATTCCCTTATTTTTGTTGTGAACTTCGTCAAGTCCTTTCTTGAACTTGAGCTTGGCTTCATACTCAGAAAGACTACAAAGAGAGCGAGCCA
Organism: Acacia acuminata; assembly: GCA_019022655.1. NCBI lineage: Eukaryota > Viridiplantae > Streptophyta > Magnoliopsida > Fabales > Fabaceae > Acacia > Acacia acuminata. Next base: position 1,873,226 of record JAFJYI010000102.1, on the reverse strand, counting down.
CGGATGCCATTGAGTCTCCTCTAGCTTCCTCGATGGCGGTGACCTTTGCTTCCCATTCTTTGTTGAGGATGTTCAGGATTTTTCTTACTTGAACGGATTGATCATATTCTTTTCCCAAGGCAGCAAGTTGATTAATCAGATGAGTGAATCTCAACTGAAATTCACCAATAGATTCACCAGGCTTCATGCACATAAGATCATATTCGGTCATAAGAGTATTGACCCGATTTTTCTTGACTCCTGCCGTTCCCTCATGAGCTATCGCCAGAGCATCCCACATATGCTTTGCAGATGGTAGAGTGCAAACACGAAAGTATTCTTGTTTACTCGAGCACTTTGAAGTAGAAGAACTGCTTTGCTATTAAGTGTGACATTTCTTGTCATTGTCATCATAATCTTCTTCTAGCTTCAAAACTCTCACACCATCTTCAAGAACTGTGGGCATATAGTCTCCTCTTTAAAATACTCTCCATAGCCCATACTCTGTAGCATTCACGAAAACTTTGAACTTTGCCTTCCAGAATGAGTAGTGCTCTCCATTGAAACCGGGTGGCCTGTTGATAGAAGCTCCATCAGGTAAGATACCTTCCATATTGATCCTTCTCGAGATGTTAAGCTCTTTTGAGAAGATCTTGCTCTGATACCAAATTAAAGTGGAGCTTAATACCCAAGAGGGGGTGAATTGGGTATTCTAAAATTTTTCGAAAAACACTATGTTTTCAAGTAATAAAAACAGAGGTGAGTAGAGCAAAGAGAAGAGCAGCTGGACACAATGATTTATCTTGGTTCATCCTAACAACTTGTCTGAAATAAACACGAGGTTTAAGGAACCCAGACTTCGAGTTTACTTGGTTGAAAACTTTTTAAGAGTTCTCTGCCTGAGGTAAACCTGAGGTTTAAGAAACACAGGCTTAAGTTTAGTTTGATTGGAAGTCCTTAAGAACATTTCAAATTGGAAAAGCTTTACTTGCAATGAAAACAGTGCGAGTTTTTGAAAGACTCATAAAATTTGAAAATCCTTCCCACTTGAGGTAAACTCGAGTTTGTCATAACGGAGCTCGAGTTTAATGGTTATGTAAACTAACAAAGATTTTCTCTGGAGGTTCAAACCCGAGGTTTAAAACTAATAGGCTCGAGCTTAAAGGTGTTTTAAGATCGAGAATGCTCTCGGCCTCTCAAACCTGAGGTTTCCAAGTGTAAGCTCGAGTTTACACAAAATATGAAAAGACTTAGAACGACACTCAAAAGTAAACCTCTGGTTTGGTGTCAAGTTCAAAGTGCCAATTGGCAAGTTTGGCCCTTGGTTAGTGGCAAACCTCGAGTTTGAAAATCCAGGCTCGAGTTTGGCGATGTCAGAGTATTTTAGATTGAAATCAACAAGTTCCAACTATATTTAATCTTGTTTACAATTGTCAGTTATCATCAAAACACTTAGAGAACTAACAGAATTCACTTGAGTCTCTTCAAATACAACCTTGAGTTGATTCACTCGAGTCAAAGAAGTTTATGCCTCGAGTCAGATAGCATTTTCCAATGATCAAACGATTTCAACGATGCACAAACTCGAGTCAAGTATTTCCACGCCTCGAGTTGGGCTCTGTGGTTTTGAAATTCACCGTGTCAGAGAATCGTGAATTCTCATCAAGAACATCCAGATGAATTCCAAATGAACTTATACTACTTCTAAACATTATTCAACATTTATTGTGAGATCATTAATCATAATGTTGAGTGATCTTCGATGATTTAGCAACGGTTAAATCTTCATCGGATAGCCTTGTGGAACAGAGACAAACAGAGTCAAATCATTAAATCCAATTGAAGCGAGATTAGCGCGAAAGGTTAAATGCTAACAACTGTCATAATCAAACGGACAAATCCTACCAACAATTATTTCTCCAACTATTATAAATGCACGAAGAATTGAATTCATCAACGGCGATATACAGAGACACGAGCTTACAACTTCAACATGTCAATCCTCTGATATTCACTTACTCTCTGTTCTCAATGCTTACATAGTTTAGAGAGTGAGATGATAAATTATGTACTTCGGTGTTTATTCATTCACTTCGAGAGAAAGATTTATTTGTAAACATCTATCTGAAAGTTACTCAAGATTGGGAGATCTTGAGTGGGAAACACATTGTATTGATTACAACTTGTAAGGGGGAGTGGAGTGCGAGTGAGTAGACCATCCTTCATTTACGAGTGTGTAATCAAGCGGGTGTATCAATTACAACTTGTAAGGGGGAGTGGAGTGCGAAAGTGAGAGGACCATCCTTCGTTTACAGAGTGTGTGATTGTTCTTGAAAGATAGTGGAATCCTAGGTGTTATGGGGACTGGACGTAGGTCAACGATTTTGGACCGAACCAGTATAAATCACAGTTTGCATATTCTCTTCCCTTATCTTTTATATTTCCAGTATATGCTTATTTGAATATCTAACTGTTGATTTAGAAGTGGTGAAAATATTTTCAAAGTTCCTAAAATTTTATCTGACACCCAATTCACCCCCCCTCTTGGGTGATAGCCAGGTCTAACATTTGGTATCAGAGCGGGGCTCTTGTTTAAAGGACTTGGCCGTCTCTCAAGAGTTACAATGGCTAATTTTGGGTGTTGTTCACTTTACGAAGGTTTCGATTATCTTTGTTCCACCATTTTTCAAAGATGTTGCTTTTGGTTTTGGAAAGCTAGAATGACGTCGTTTATAAAATGTTTTGATTTTGATATGTGGAATGTTTTTATCAATGTTTTTGATTTCAAACCGAGAAAGGATTGGACTGAAAAGGAAAAGAAAATGCTTTCGTTGAACACTAGAGCAATGGATATATTATACAGTGCTTTAACCGAAAATGATTTTGAGAAAATCAAGTCTTGCTCTAGTGCTAAGGAAATATGGGATACTCTTGATTCTATATATGCTTCTAACAAATATGTTGAAGTTGATAGTATTGGTAGTTCATCTGAAGTTATAAGTTGTATATCCACGATTGATGAACAATTGGAAGTTGAGGATGAAGAAGGAGAAATCTTAGAACACTTCCATGATCCAGTCAACACGAAAGAACAAGAGGAAGATGATTCCCAAGAGCCTATCATGCACGAGTATAATGAATCACCATCTGGAGATCAAATGCACATGTGGTAAACAATTCCAATTCTTCTTATGTAGTTAAGAAAAATGATTTAGAACTTTTGCATAAAATTATTTCTCAACCAATTATCGATTACGTTTTGAAAAGCAAAACTGTTTTCAATAATGTTGTTGGAAAGTTTATTGGGAAGAAAGATTATTCAATAAGATTTATTTGGATTTTCACCTTGATGACTGAGACAATACTTGTATAAAATCTCATAATGCATATCATCATATAGTTTGCAATTATTGTGGTAAACTTGATCATATATCTCACACATGTTATATTAGGAGAAATACTAATGTGAGGAATAAATTTGTTTGGGTTCCAAAATGACATGTAAGGTCCAATACTAACGGTCAAGGACCCAAGTATAAGTGGGTACCAAAATGTCCATCTAGTGGTTTATATGTGCAGGATGATTTGAAGATCAATGGACATAAGGGTACAATGAAGAAGCCAAGAGTTTCTCATGCACCAATGGAAAGGAGCATAGCACCAATATCAAATATGAGAACTTTCGGGTACCAATTGCTAGAACTACAAGGTCAAAACATCAAAAGAAGCAATGGATACAAGTAAGAGGAGTATGTTCCACCTCAAGAACAAACTACCATAGAATACCATTCAACTATCTTGAGGAGAACAAGAAAAGAATGATCTTTCAAGTATCAAACATAAAACTTTGGAAGTCTAGATCCTTTGAGAGAGCTTTGCCAACACCCGTAAGAAAATATATGAAGAGGCGGTGGGTAAGCAAAGCCAATCCTCCAAGTGCCTAAGGTATAAGGTAGACAATGGTAAACCCTCCTTTACTATCATATGAAATATTCATTGAGATCTTATATTTTGTAACCTTAGGAATGATCATTACAAACTACTTTTAAAATTGAGTTTTCACATCCTGATTTATTCTTCAAAGAGATTGCAATGTTCAATGATTTAATTCTTTATGCATGCATGATAATTTGAAAAGAAAGCATATCTTTTATGCATAAAGTCATGTTTAATTCATTGTGTTCAATTGGTGAAATGATTAAATTCATAACAAAAGGTATGTGAATTTTGATTCCTACAAGCTAACAATGGTTGGATCCAACAAAGGTTGGATACCATGGGAGAAAAAGGTTTATATGTCTCGTAGGATCAAAGAAAGCTTCTCAAGAATGCAACATAGAGAAATGATTCAAGTCTTGAGATTCTAAAGAAGTTATGCTTGATGTTGATGGTGAAAGTCGAAAAAGGAGAGACATCTACATTAATCCATCTTAACCAAGCATGCTACTACAAGGACAATAGAAATTACGGTGACATCTAATCCTTATCCTATTTTGTTCTTAAATGAATTACATATGTGGGTGATGAATACTTGTCCATTATTGCATTCCTTTAGCAATCAATCATTTATGTTGTTTCAAAATGTTTTCAGTTGCTAAATGAACCATAAATGAATTTGCACATAACTTTCTAAGTTTATCTTTTTGAAAAACACAATTCTAAAATTTTCCTAGATTTCAACTCACCTTGTTTATGAAAGAGCATAAACATGACTTGAAAAATATTCATACTACATTCAAATGATGTTTCAAAATTGGAAGTTAACATTTTTTTTTTTATGTTGAATGCCAGATATGATTCAATCGTGCGTTGAGAATTCTAGGATAATAATCTGAAATTCTAGGCTTTTGGATTAATAAGTATGTGCTTCATTATCCATGAATCCTAGTAGTCATTCTGTTACTCAAATACATCAACTTAGTCTTCATCCATTGTTGAGTAACTATATTCAAATTCTTGGCTTAACCATTCATATGTTTTGGACAATAGCTAAGTCATTGTGCTCATATGTTTCTATTATGCTAAGCATGTTTCGATAATGCTCTATCTTCATGACTTTTGCTTTTGAGAAAATTGTTCAACATGTTCTCTAAATTTGAAGCATCTTGACATGTTAATTAAACCTATTGACTTCCACCATTTTAGAGTGTGCATTGATTTTAAACATATTTCAAAAATGATTTTTTTTATACATTAAAATCTCAATTTCATAATGCATTATCACCTTGTGAAAGAACATTCAAGATTTGAAACATCTTGCATACTTCATTATCATTCTTGAAAAATCTGATTTCATTCATGAACTGTGAATTGATAAATGCTTATCTTTATGGATAAGATTTTCTATGTACAAACTTCATGTATCTTAATCAATGACATGTTTTTTGCATGCAACGTATTTAAAAATTGTCATTGAGAAATAACATTCTTGGCATCTTTTAGTTGTTACCCTTTATCATTCATTGTCTTGGGTTTATTTGACTAGGTAAAATTATATTTTGGCCTTTGACTGGTCTATTATACTCTTTGCTCAAATATCATATGGTTAAATTATATAAGAGCATAAGAGTTGCTTGTGTCTAATCTTGTGTGGACTCAAGAAAAATTGAGTACCAAAGAATGCATATTTTTGCTAAAACCCTAAAATCCCTACTTATAGTGAAAGCCATATTTTGACAAATACTACATGTTTAATAAGGAGAGTATGTTGTCTCTAAATTTTGAAAATTTGTTAACTATATTCTAGGCAATTTTCTCTTGGAAATTTAAAACAACCAAAGGCAAATCTTTAGGCCACATTTAAGGATCCTAAAATACAAATGATTATTATATTAAACCATGGTTCTTGAATAATCAAAAAGAGCAAGATAATGTGATGAAAATACTTAAGGAATTTTTAAGGATTGATAAGCAATTAAGTCTCCACTTAATAATGGTGTAAAATTTCATGATGAATTATGGTGCATAAAGCTTGAGTAAATTAAACACTAAGTCTCCATGGTTAGCTAATAAATACAATTAGGAGTTAATTAAGCTTTGCTAATGACACTTAAGCCTTTATGATGTCATCAAAGTGACATCACAAGGATGACATCACAAGAGCTCATGCTTAATGGTGTAGGGCCAAGATTTAATGAAATCAACACAAAATCCAATCTAATGGATAGGGTTCAAGATAAGAGGATAATATATTATTTAACAAAATTAAATAAAGGCATAATTAAATATAGCACATGGGCTCATAAATGTAAAAGTGGAAGAGGATAAATAGGAGAATTTAGTATAAAACTAAAAATAGGATAAAAACACTTGCACATGGGACCACACATGCAAAAAATGCAAGGAGGCAAGAGAGAGGGGGAGGGAGCACGGATGAGGAGGAGAAAAGAAAGGAAAAAAAGAAAAAAAGAAAAAGAGAGAAAGAAAGAAGAAAGAGAAAGAGAAGAAAGAGAGAAGAGAGAGAGAGAGAGAGAGAGAGAAAAGTGATTAAAATATAATATTCTTTCACACATGTTGAATTTAATTTTGGAAATTAAGATAATTAGCTAAATCCTATGTTATTAAATCAACCAATGAATGTTTTGCTTCACAAATTAATCATCATGAAAACACAAATTAACATTAGCCATTGATAAGAAAATTGATCCAAGGGATAAAATCCATAAGCTTTTGCTATAAATAGAGGCCTTGCCTCTCCTCATTCTTCACACCAAATCAACCACCAAGTGGTGATTTCTAAGAAGGAGGAAGGAGTTCAAGAGCTTCAAGAGGTAAGCTTGTCTTTAGTTTTTAGTTTATAGTCTTTAGTTCTTATAGTTCTTAGTAGTTCTTAGTAGCTTTAGTAGAATTGTTAGTTTTAATCTAGGAAATAGGTAAAGTAATTTCCCATAATTGTTTTCAAGCCTTATTGCATCGAAAGATGCCTGACAAGGTGGAAACATGTTGGGAAGTGACTTCTAGGATTAATAAAACAAGTTAGAGTAAGATGGGAATTGTGGGGTGTTGCTGGGCAATGGGAGTCAGGCAGTTAGATAGTGATATTATATATGCAAAATCATCTTCATAAATTCTGAAATAATTCATGAGTGTAGTAGACATGTATAGCTTTCCATTGATATAAAATATGCATCAATTAGAGGTCTGTAGAGGGAGATAAAAATTCTGGAAATAAGGCTACGTTTTTCTGGAAAATTCTGGGCAGAGGATGAACATCATCAAACTGGGAATGAATCACAAATTCTGGGTGTAAACCAATATTTTTTCTCAAAAATAGACATGCTGAGGTTTCCAGGAAATTTTACGGATCCTCGTTTCGATTTTCTAGAATTAATTATGATTTTTCAAAGTTAGACGAAAAATCTGCCCAGAAATACTGTACCAGCGTTTTTCTACGAAATTTTGGAAATAAGTTGAAAAATAATCCCACCAAGAGTAAAAAGGTCATTATGGACTAAGATGTCTACTAGAATATTATTTGTGAATTAATAAATGCGATATTACCATTATAGGATATACGTGATCATACACCGACGACGTCGTACCGACATCACCAAACGAAGGTACGGACGCGTCTTTGTAACACCGACTTTGATGCTTATTGTATGCTTATATGTGATGAATGATTTCATAGACTAAGACTCGGTCTTAGATCACTTTTTATACATTCAGCTTTACACGGGTTATAGTCTTGATAACGCCGTAGGATTGTTTTCCTAGCGAGGACACGATGTACATCGTGGCACCGGTTAGTGCAAACGTGGGTGACTTTACATGTGCTTGTGTGCTATGTATTGTTGATATGTTAATCTTGCATCTGCTGTGTGCTTATGTATTGATTACTTTGCTGTAATGTCATGAATATCTGTCATACATATATTGTATTACTTAAGCATGAGGTTAACCGTTACAGAGGTCCGTGTGCATTGGACCTCGGCTCTTCTTCAGCATCGAGTCGGAGGACCAAAGGTCGTTGACAAGGGTAAGCGGCTTTGCTTGAGGACCCGGCTGAAGTTTCTTTCTGTTTTTGGTCTGTAAAATATTTTGGAATTATTGGGATGAATGTACCACTACTATAACAAACCATGGATGATATTTTGTAATTTACTCATCAGTACTCGCTCTTTTGAATTGCTCCGATGCGCCACTCGATCAAATTATTTTGAAAACGCTTTACAAAAATGGGGTGTTACATTTTTGGTATCGAGCATTCATTCGCACGAATTTAACTATGCTACTCCAAACGATTTGGTGTCTAGAAAGGGTTTTGTGGTTGTCAATCGATCATGTTAACCTCGGCGAGGCTTCCACAAATACACCCGCTGGCCGTATTGTTTGAGTAACGGAGTTAGGTTCGAGTTTTCAACCAAGAGCATTTTTACCTGGCAAGAACCTGGCTCGTTATAGTAAACCATTGGTGCCGAAGCGGGGGCTAGTCTATGTGGATCGCCAATCGTCACCCTAGCACGGTGAGGCTCCCATGATAGACACCTACCTGGCCAATTGGTTGATTAACTAAGTTGGGCTCTAAGCCATTATCTTAAAACCTATTTTGAAATGAGTACTGATATAACTCTGGTGTATTGTTGTAGTGATGGACAGGGATCCAAACCCGTATATGAATTATCATGGGAAGATGAGGCGTACGGCCCGTAAAACCGTAGTTCTAGAGTTGGTGGGACGAAGACTGAACCCTGACCCTGTATACCCTCCGCCTGAACTCGAAAACCATCCCTCACCAGAAAATGACCCCGAACCCAACTACTATCCCTCACCAGAATATGACCCCAGCTACTATCCAGAATATGACCCTGAGCCCGAATATCACCCGGGCCAGACTACCCGATGAACCCAACTACGACCCGAACCAATTCATGTTGTACCCCTAAATGTAGTATATCCTGAACCCGTAGGACCCGGTGAACCAACCCACTCTTCAGTGGGAGACAATTTCGACTACCCTCAAATCCAAAGTCCTGAAAGCAATGAAGAACACGAGTCCCCATGCCTATGCCTACACTATACCTTAGATGATAACACCATGTTGATCCAACCCCTGAGAGTAGACTTTATGCAAGCAGGAATAGAGACCGTGACCATCCAGGGAAAATACCTTCGTTACCTAGACCTAGTCAAGGAATTCCATGAGATGTACTCACAGGTTCATTTGCCCTACCCTCCCGGGGATTGGATTAGATCCACTCTCTACTACTTTCCCCGTACCAGCTACTGGATAATGTAAACAAACGAACTTTTAGATGAAGGACCCATCCAAAATGTTTATACCTACCTATTCCATCTCAAAAGCTTTGTGTACCTGAATATGTAGTAGAAGGACGGAAGGAAGACTAGTGCCAGAAAGCTGTGGAAGGAAGAAGTAGGAGTTATGTTATGGTAGTATAGGTTATGGTGTGTAAAAAGCATTTCCCTAAAAACCCTGAAAGGTTGAAAGAATACCTAAAGTACTAATGGGTTTGTAATGTAAGCTAGTTTGATAAATGTGTTAGGAAGTACTTATGACTATGACTTATTAATGATATGATGAATATGAATGTGTTTATGTTTTCTCTGACTACTTCTCTCTAAGCATTTATATCTATTGTTTCTAAATAAATAAGGAAGTTAAGAAATGGCAAATATACGTGGAGCCGAGTCCCCGCGGTAGAGGTAGAGGCGGTGGATGGAAGAGGTAGAGGAAGAGGTCGACAACCTCGAGAAATACCAATCCCGATGTAGCGGATCAACCGGAAGCGAACGAGTTGCAAGAGATGAGGAGAATGCTGGAAGAACAAAGGACCCTGATTGATGCACTTCTTGACGAGAGACAAGAAAGGCAAGTTGAACGACAACAAGCAGAAGCGAACCAATAGGAAGATACCGAGCAGGAAAACTCTAAAGAAGAAGACGAACGAGAGGAAGCTGAAGGGTCAGAGAGATCTGTATCACCTCCTCCACCTAATAGAGAGATGGCGGTGCTGCCCCAGCCCAACAGAGTGGCTGAGACTACGCAGTACTGGGTCGCTCAATTCTGTAAACTAAAGCCACCAGCTTTTCGTGGCAAACCCGATTCAGCTGAAGATTGGCTAATGAGATTAGACAAAATCTTTGAAGTCATGGAGTGTCCCGAAAATCGAAAGGCTCAGCTCGCAATCTACAAACTTGAAGGAGATGCGGATAGATGGTGGAGAAGCATTGCTGTAACCTTGCGAGCACGCATCTTGTCCCATCACTTGGGAGAAATTCCTAGAGAAGTTCAACGAACAATACTTTCCTCTCTCGGTGCAAGTGATCAAGGAGTCGGAATTCCTTCACATCCGACAAGGTCACGAGGAGTCATTCGATGACTACTATGCCCGATTTACCAACTGTCACGGTATTCATCATACATAAAGCATGATGATGGTGGAAGCGATATGGCAAACATACGATATATGGGCTTAAGCACGAGATAAGGGAACAGCTTGTTTCACAGCAGTTTAAAGAGCTAATCAAAGCGGTAGAATCATGCCGACTCATCGAACGAAACCTGAAGGAACTACGCACCCCCAGGAACTTTAACAGCAGTAGTGCGAGTCATGGCGGTTTTAGCCGTGGAAATTCCTCACTGAAGAGGAAGGCCCCTTGGAACAACTCCCGAGGTGGCGGGAAGAAACCATTCCAGTCTGGACCGCGGAGCTATGCTAGAGTGCCGGATTCCCGACCGTGTATGAGATGTGGAAAGTACCATTCAGGTACTAACTGTGAAGGGAGGCAAGTCTGCTTCAAATGTCAGAAGCCGGGGCACATTAGCGTGAACTGTCCTCAAAGGGTTCCAGAGATAAGGCCACAGAACCCAGGTCGGGTTTTTGCGTTGACAAATGAGGAAGCTAGAATGTCTCCAGAGATGATCCAAGGTACTATCTCCCTTAATGGAAATCTACTTCAGGTATTATATGATCGGGTGCTAGTCATTCGTTCATTTCCTATGATTGTGCAAATCGCTTAGGTATGCATGCCTATAGATTACCTTATGACTTAATAGTAGCTACACCCTTGGTGTGAAATCTTTAGCTTCGATGCATGTCTTAATTGTATTGTGAGTGTAAATGGGCGAGAGTCCAATATAGACCTTATCCAATTACCACTTCGTGACATCGACGTTATTCTCGGTCTTGATTGGTTAACGGAGAATAATGCAATGATCGACTGTGGTAATAAGAAGATATTATTCTCACACTCCCAGAGCAGAGATGAGATTGATGTGAGCCTAAATTTTCTCTCTGTTACGGAAGCTGAAAGATGCATGAAACACGGATGCCAAGCGTATATGGTTTTCTTCTCAATCAAGGCGGAAACTGAACCTTCGCTCGAAGACATCCCAGTTGCGAATGAATTCCCTGACGTATTTCCGGAGGATCTCACGAAGTTGCTGCCAGAAAGGGAGGTCGAATTCACCATTGAATTGATGCTTGGAACAGGATCGATATCCAAAGCGCCATATCGAATGGCACCGAACGAGATGCATGAATTGAAGAAGCAACTTGAAGAGCTGCTAGAGAAAGGGTTTATCCGACCCAGTGTGTCACCATGGGGAGCCCCTGTGTTGTTCGTGAAGAAGAAAGATGAGAGCTTACGACTTTGTATCGACTACCGGGAGTTGAATAAGGTGACTATCCAAGAACAAATATCCACTTCCCGGGATCGATGATCTACTCGACCAACTATCTGGTTCTTGTGTCTTCTCAAAATTTGATTTACGCTCGGGATATCATCAGCTACGAGTAAAGGCTAGTGATGTTCCGAAGACGGCTTTTAGAACCAGATATGGGCATTATGAATTTTTGGTGATGCCTTTCGGTCTGACAAATGCACCTGTCGTGTTCATGGATTACATGAACAGAATATTTCGTCAACACTTGGACAAATTTGTGGTGGTGTTCATTGATGACGACATCTTATCTACTCAAAGAGTAGAGAAGAACATGAAGAACATCTGCGAATAGTACTGAGTGTACTAAGGGAAAAGCGACTCTTTGCTAAGTTAAGCAAATGTGAGTTTTGGCTACAAGAAGTGAGATTTCTGGGCCACGTCATATCACGCGACGGAGTTTCCGTTGACCCCAGCAAAGTGGAAGCAGTTCTGGACTGGAAAAGACCAGAGTCAGTGATGGAGATACGTAGTTTTCTGGGTCTGGCGGGATATTACCACAAATTCATACAAAATTTCTCGCATCTTGCCTTACCATTGACAAAGCTCATGAGGAAAAATCAATCGTTTGTATGGGATGAGGACTGTGAGAGGAGCTTCCTGGAACTGAGGGAGAGGTTGACCACAGAACCAGTTTTGATAATCCCGGATCCGAATGAGACTTATATGGTCTATAGTGTTGCTAGTGGGCAGGGATTGGGATGTGTCCTGATGCAGCAGGGCAGAGTGGTGGCTTACGCCTCTCGTCAGTTGAAGCCTCACGAGTCGAACTATCCCACGCATGATTTAGAGCTTGCGGCTATCGTGTTTGCTTTGAAAATATGGAGGCATTACTTATGTGGTGTGACCGTAGAACTATACTGCGACCACAAGAGTTTGAAATATCTGTTTGATCAGAAAGAACTCAACATGAGGCAACATCGCTGGATGGAGTTGCTAAAAGATTACGACTTAGAGATCAAGTACCATCCGGGTAAAGCGAACGTCGTTGCAGATGCCCTCAGCAGAAAATCAGTGCACGTGGCATACATGATGATTCAGGAACGGAGGCTACTTGAAGATTTCAGAGACCTGAACTTGTCAAATCAAGTTTGCACAAATTACAATGCGCTCGGTGAAGCCTACCTTGCGAGTCTTCTTGTTAGTCAAGGAGAATACGACCTGAGAGATGAAGTCGAGGAAGCTCAAAGGCATGATGAGTGGGCCATTGCAGCAAAGGGAGATGATCTCACGGGCGAGACTCAAGACCACAACCTATCACCTAGTGGTTTGGTCGGGTACAAGAAGCGGATCTACGTACCAAAAGATGATGTACTACGACGGAAGATACTGGATGAGGCTCATAAGAGTAAATACACTCTACATCCAGGCATGGTCAAGATGTACCAGAACTTGAAATCTGAGTTTTGGTGGCCTGGGTTGAAGAAAGATGTAACCCAATACGTGGCCAGATGCTTGACTTGCCAAAAAGTAAAGATCGAACACCAACAACCCCCTGGTCTTCTTCAAGGGTTAGAAATTCCCGAATGGAAGTGGGAGAACATAACTATGGATCTGGTGGTGGGATTGCCCAAGATCCGGAACCACGATGCGATCTGGGTAATTGTTGATCGACTAACTAAGTCATCACATTTTCTTCCCATCAGCGTCAACTATTCCCCAGAACAGTTGGCAAAAATCTATATCAAGGAGATCGTGAGACTCCATGGTGTACCCAAGAGCATTGTCTCTGACCGAGATCCGCGATTCACATCCCGATTTTGGCAAGCGTTGCATAAAGAGTTGGGTACAACGCTGAGACATAGTACGGCTTATCACCCTCAGACCGATGGCCAGTCAGAAAGAACGATACAAACGCTTGAAGATATGCTGAGAGCGTGTGTATTGGACTTTAAAGGGAGTTGGGATCAACACCTCCCATTAGTAGAATTCGCATACAACAACAGCTATCATGCGAGCATACAAATGGCTCCATTTGAAGCATTGTACGGGCGAAAGTGTCAATCACCTATATGCTGGATGGAGTTATCTGAGAGAGAACTCCTTGGAACAGATATAGTTGATAAGACCTTTGAACAAATTACGTTAATCAAGAAGAGACTCCTAGCGGCGCAAAGCGCGAGAAAAGCTATGCGGACCAAAGGAGAAGACCTCTAGAATTCGAAGTCGGAGATCACGTATTCCTAAAGGTGTCCCCAGTAACCAGTGTCGGTAGAACATTGAAAAGGCGAAAATTAAGTCCTCGTTACATAGGGCCGTTCGAAATCCTGGCGAAGCGTGGACCCGCCGTACCCGAGATGGCTTTACCCCGAACCCGAGCAAACTTCACGACGTCTTCCATGTTTCCCAATTGAAGAAATACCAACCAGACAGTGATCATGTTATTGAATATGAGGATGTTGAGGTGCGACATGACAATACCTTCGTAGTCGAGCCGGAGCAAATTCTCGATCACCGTGAGAAACGGCTAAGAAATAGAACTATTCTAATTGTGAAGGTGCTTTGGAAGGGTTTATCACCTAACGAAGCAACTTGGGAAATAGAAGAAGAAATGTGGGAGAAATATCCGGAGTTTATGGCCCGAAGTATGGGTAGTATAGAGTAAATTTCGAGGGCGAAATTTTATTTAACGGGGGGAGAAATGTAAAACCCTAAAATCCCTACTTATAGTGAAAGCCATATTTTGACAAATACTACATGTTTAATAGAGGAGAGTATGTTGTCTCTAAATTTTGAAAATTTGTTAACTATATTCTAGGCAATTTTCTCTTGGAAATTTAAAACAACCAAAGGCAAATCTTTAGGCCACATTTAAGGATCCTAAAATATAAATGATTATTATATTAAACCATGGTTCTTGAATAATCAAAAAGAGCAAGATAATGTGATGAAAATACTTAAGGAATTTTTAAGGATTGATAAGCAATTAAGTCTCCACTTAATAATGGTGTAAGCCTTCATGATGAATTATGGTACATAAAGCTTGAGTAAATTAAACACTAAGTCTCCATGGTTAGGTAATAAATACAATTAGGAGTTAATTAAGCTTTGCTAATGACACTTAAGCCTTTATGATGTCATCAAAGTGACATCACAAGGATGACATCACAAGAGCTCATGCTTAATGGTGTAGGGCCAAGATTTAATGTAATCAACACAAAATCCAATCTAATGGATAGGGTTTAAGATAAGAGGATAATATATTATTTAACAAAATTAAATAAAGGCATAATTAAATATAGCACATTGGCTCATAAATGTAAAAGTGGAAGAGGATAAATAGGAGAATTTAGTATAAAACTAAAAATAGGATAAAAACAATTGCACATGGGACCACACATGCAAAAAATGCAAGGAGGCAAGAGAGAGGGGGAGGGAGCACGGATGAGGAAGAGAGAAAATAGAGGAAAAAGAGAGAAAAAAGAAAAAAGAAAAAGAGAGAAAGGAAGAAAGAGAAAAAGAGAAGAGAAGAGAGAGAGAGAGAGAGAGAGATAGAGAGTGAATAAAATATAATATTTTTTCCACACACATGTTGAATTTAATTTTGGAAATTAAGATAATTAGCTAAATCCTATGTTATTAGAATCAACCAATGAGAGTGTTTTCTTCCCAAATTAAGTCTTCATGAAAGCACAAATTAACATGAGCCATTGATAAGAAAATTTGATCCAAGGGATGTAATCCATGAGCTTTTGCTATAAATAGAGGCCTTGCCTCTCCTCATTCTTCACACCAAATCAACCACCAAGTGGTGATTTATAAGAAGGAGGAAGGAGTTCAAGAGTTTCAAGAGGTAAGCTTGTCTTTAGTTTTTAGTTTATAGTCTTTAGTTCTTAAAGTTCTTAGTAGTTCTTAGTAGCTTTAGTAGAATTGTTAGTTTTAATCTAAGAAATAGGTAAAGTAATTTCCCATAATTGTTTTCAAGCCTTATTGCATCGAAAGATGCCTGACAAGGTGGAAACATGTTGGGGAGTGACTTCTAGGATTAATTAAACAAGTTAGAGTAAGATGGGAATTGTGGGGTGTTGCTGGGCAATGGGAGTCAGGCAGTTAGATAGTGATATTATATATGCAGAATCATCTTCATAAATTCTGAAATAATTCATGAGTGTATTATACATGTATAGCTTTCCATTGATATAAAATATGCATCAATTAGAGGTCTGTAGAGGGAGATAAAAATTATGGAAATAAGGCTACGTTTTTCTGGAAAATTCTGGGCAGAGTATGAACATCATCAAACTGGGAATGAATCACAAATTCTGGGTGTATCTCAAAAATAGACATGCTGAGGTTTCCAGGAAATTTTACGGATCCTCGTTTTGATTTTTCTAGAATTAATTATGATTTTTCAAAGTTAGACGAAAAATCTGTCCAGAAATACTGTACCAGCGTTTTTCTACGAAATTTTGGAAATAAGTTGAAAAATAATCCCACCAAGAGTAAAAAGGTCATTATGGACTAAGATGTCGACTAGAATATTATTTATGAATTAATAAATACGATATTACCATTATAGGAAATACGTGATCATACACGTTTACACATTCATAGACTAAACGAAGGTACAGACGCGTACTGTAATAGTGACTCTGATGCTTATTGTATGCTTATATGTGATGAATGATTTCATAGACTAAGACTCGGTCTTAGATCACTGTTTACACATTCAGCTTTACACGGGTTATAGTCTTGATAACGCCGTAGGATTGTTTTCCTAGCGCTGAGGACACGAGTGTACATCGTGGCACTGGTTAGTGCAAACGTGGGTGACTTTACATGTGCTATGTGCTATGTATTGTTGATATGTTAATCTTGCATCTGTTGTGTGCTTATGTATTGATTACTGCTGTAATGTCATGAATATCTGTCATACATATATTGTATTACTTAAGCATGAGGTTAACCGTTACTTGAGGTCCGGTGTGCATTGGACCTCAGCTCTTACTGTAGCATCAGGGTCTGGAGGACCAAAGGTCGTTGACAAGGGTAAGCAGCCTGCTTGAGGACCCGGCTGAAGTTTCTTTCTATTTTTGGTCTGTAAAATATTTTGGAATTATTGGGATGAATGTACCACTACTATAACAAACCATGGATGATATTTTGTAATTTACTCATCAGTACTCGTTCTTTTGAATTGCTCCGATACGCCACTCTGATCAAATTATTTTGAAAACGCTTTACAAAAATGGGGTGTTACATAAGTATACTCATATACTTTCACTATGTGTCTATTAGTTTTGATGATGAGTTAATATCATAGTTTGCTTTCATTATCTTAATTTGAAAATATCATATAGAAAGGAACATTTTGATATTTGCAAGAAAGTTTTACAATTGACTCAGGAGAATTCGGTCTGTGCAAAAACCTTCCTTAATGTGCTACAAGGAGAAACTATCAGATTAAGGAAAGATGCTTTGACGTTCAATGACATTGAAGCTAAGCTATGCTCTAAAAGGAAGAGGGAAACCTCTTGAAGCTAGCTCAAACACGATTTGCAGAAGAGCTATATGGAGAAAAAGAAAAGGATGGAAATGATCTCATACAACAATAGTTTAGGTCAGTTGATATGTCTTGGTTGATCCCTTATTTTTTAAATAAGAGGTTTTAGACCCTCAATTTTCATTCCTTTTAAAAAGTTGTTGACTATAATTAAATAAGTATATTAATCACCACCAAACGTTTAGGTCGATCGGTAAAGTGGTCTGTCCCTAACTTAACCGCGGGCCTTGAGTTCGAGATGTGGGAATGTAGCGTGCGTGGGTGGTAGAGGCTTCCCCCTGAAAGGGGCCAACCCGGTCTCGGTCCAGATTAGTCTAAGGTCATTGATGTGCCTAAAAGATGGCCTGCCCTGGGACACCAGATGCACTATCAAAAAAAAAAAGTATATTAACCATTTTATCTGTTAAATAACCAAAACCTTTTATTTAAAATTTAAGGAAATAAAGTTAAAGCTGTACAACTTTAAGAGACTAAATATTGCATTAATTCCTTTTACTATAAATTATGGTATCGGCAACTAGATGCAACTTTTGTTTCATTAGTTAAAATCCTCGATTCTCATCATGAGTTGTTCAACCTTATATTTTAATTTTTGAGGATGTATGTTTGTATTTTGAGCTTGTTTGGACATCTGTAATTCTAAAAATGCTTATTCATATAAATTGAAATAAAACTCTTTTCACATACTTACTTCGTATACTATAAATTATAATTTAAAAAAATGCTTTTAAATACTCTATTCACTATTCCAAACAAATATTTTATACATACATATACATATATGAGTGGGGTGATGCTAGGTGACCAGTGGCATGGTTTGGACTGAAAAATACCCGAAGAGAAGGACAACTTTGGGTAGGTCATGAATTATTAATTAATATTACTCATGATCTAAATTTAAGGCCAATCCATTGGTGGAAAAAAATGCATATCAATCAATGCAACTAATTTTTAGAATTACTTGTCATATTAATATAAGAGTCAGTTATTTTTAGAATTAGTTCTCATATTTAATATAAGAGTCGTTAATTTTTTTAGAGAAATTAAAAAAGCTAAATAAATTATATTGAAGTATTTATATTTATCCAAAATAATTTACATGACTTATGAATTAATATATACTCTAATGATACACAATATGTATTATGATTCATCAATATATTTAACTTCTGTAATTTTTTTTTAAAAAAATTAACTAACTCTTATACAACACATATTTGTAGTACTATAGTAACAACTAACAAGGTAGACATGTGATGACATAATATTCTAGTGCGACAACTGACACCCCATCCTAGAACTAGGAAATTGGGCCGAGCCCATCGGGCCAGCCCTTTGCCCAAGCTCTTTAAGGGCCGGGCTTGAAAATTAGAGGAGCTTAATGAAATAAACCCTGCACATCCAGCCCTATAGGGCCTCGGGCTTAAAGGACCCGGCCACTGCGTCCCCTTTGATTTATTATTATTATTATTATTATTTTGGATACATGGATTTATATATGATGGTAATTTACTAATTTATATCTATTTTGTATTTATTATAAAGTTATTTATCTATTTAAGTACAAATACACAAATACATAATATATAACTATACTCTAATTTTATGATTTGGTTTATTATTTGTTCTGAGATAAAGATTATAGTTGTGTTCATGATGCGGAAGAAGAAATTCATGATATTCTTACTCATGAACCAGAGCTTACTCAAAGCGGGCACAATCAAATGTCGTTGAAATTTTTGATAGTGGCGAAAATGATGACAACAATAGTCATCATACTAATGTCACTTAGTGGTATATTTCTTATGTTTTATGTGAGTTATTTGTGAACATAGTCTGCTTTTGATTATGAATTAGTGACTATTCTTATTTGTTGGATGATTCGTATTGTTTTGATATTAATGTTGATAACATTTATTTGATAATTTAGAACTTTAATTGTTGTAAGTTACTAATTATATTTCTTTGAAAAAAAATAAAGGAAAAATAGTTAAAATTTGGAATAGTAACTTTCAGGCCCTAGAGGGCCAGCCCTGGTGCTGTCCGGCGAGGCTTTGAAAAACAGATGTTTTTCTTACACTAGTGCAAAAAAGGCTTTTAAGACCGGACAAAAGAGGGGTCGTAAGACCGGATATGCGACCGGTCTTGTTCCAGCCGGTATTAAAAGTCTACCATTTAAGACCGGACTCGAACCGGTCTTAAAGAAACTCTTTTAAGACCGGACATTTAAAAACTTGGGTCTTAAAAAGTTGTACTAAATGAAGCCGAAATATTTTTTGTTCAATCCTAATGCTCAACTTTTAAGACCGGCCAAAAAATAGGTCGCTCTTAAAAGATCGTAATTATAAGACCGGACAAGGCACATACGGTCTGCAAAATAGCGGCTTCTAAGACCACACGACTAATTACACACGGTCTTAAAGGGACTGACTTTCAAGAGTGGATGATAAAAACATCCGGTCTTAAAGATTTTGATTTAAGACCGGACGTCTAAATATACCGATCTTAAAAGACCAACTTTTAAGATCGGGTTTAATATCAAAACTCAAAAGTCGTCCTGACATTTAAGACCGGTCATATAATTACATCCGGTCTTAACAAGTGAACATTTAAGACCAGCTTATTATTTTCGGTCTAAATTTTCCCGAATTTTTCCCTGTTGTTCTTCCTGATTATATATATACACAAATCCACCACCCAATCCAGCACATAAAATTCGATACTTTAAGCTACAAGCTATGAACAATTATTTGAATAAATTGAATTGGAAAAAGAATACAAATATTATTCACCATGAGCTATTTGGCCTCTTAATTAATGATTACTATGACTACAACACCTAAATTAATTCATACAATAAGATAACTTACTTACAAATACAATAAGTTACAAGTACAACATACATGCGCCCAAAATAATATTCACCATGCCTTCATCCGATTCCCCCACCCAACAACGTAACATTCTCTTATATAACATGCCCCTTTGGATCGGATCACTCGCCACAAAAATAAAACAAGAACAAAATTCATAGTCGGTGACATTAACTATGAACATAGATAGAAGGAATATAATATATATAGTTAAAGCCTTAAAGTCTTCAAAGAAATCTGCATATGAATAATACCTTATGAATTGACTCTTTTATAAAGTGATATCTTCCCATATCCCTTCTTGATGATCACTTCTTATGCGGGTTCATTATCCGCTTCATCTTCTTCGTTCATGTCCGGTAAACCCCTTGAAAAAGTACTCTCGGGAATACCATAATTTGAATTCATTTCCTCATCAATATCAATGACCCTCTTTCCTTGGAGAGCTACGAGACCACATTTTATTTTCTTGATCGGTGATATAGAACACTTGTTTTGCATGGTCGCCATAATAAAAGGTTCATCTCCAAAACTTCTACCATTGACATCGACTAATGTAAATCCTAGCCGATCGATCCGAACACCATTATTGACATTAACCCACTTGCATTTGAAAATGGGAAATCTAATTTTCACATAGTCCACCTCCCAAATCTCTTCAATAACCCCATAATATGGCATGACGCCAATAAAGGGCTCTTGTCTTTCGAACTGGAGAAGTACATAGATTTAGCCTCTAACATAACACCATTGTTACGGGTATGTGCTCGTATCATCTAGGGACTTCGTGTAAAATGTATAACCATTGATCACATACGAATTCCAACTTATGACATCAACCTCGGGACCACTGCTAACCATTTGATTGTATCGAAACACATTCCTCTCCCTCGACCTTTTGTTTGAACCGTTTGTAAAAGTTACTGTTATGCTCCCTAATCAACCTTTGTTCGGTCATTCGATGATTTTCTTTCCTTACGGCTGCTTTATGTGCGGCTATCTTTGCTTGAACTTCATCGACGTTATTCAAGATGTATAAGTGGACTTGTGACAATTCATCGGGATCCACACTCTTTACGAAAGCCCTCGTCTACCCCCATCGACATCTTTGACGTTTTGGAAGCCCAATATGTCTTACTTTGGCCAAATAATCTTGACAAAATTCCATGGCTTCTTCGAAACATATTTCGAACAATCGATGCTTCGGCCGGTATGCGTTCTTCACGTACCCTTTTAGGAATTTCATAGATCTTTCAATTGGGTACATCCACCGTAAATGGATAGGGCCGCACATCTTTATCTCCCTCACTAGATGAACAATTAGATGAACCATGATGTCAAAAAATGTAGGAACAAAAAGCTTCTCAAGGTGGCACAAGATAAGATATCCTTCATTCTCCAATTCATCCAACTTTTCAATCTCAAAAACTTTACTACAAAGCGCATTGAAGAAGACACAAAGTCTAGTCAAAACGACCCGAAGATCATATTCGGCGATGCCTCGAATAGCTATTGGGAGTAGCTGTTGCATCAAGACATGACAATCATGAGACTTTTGGCCTACTAATTTCAAGTCCTTCATCGATACAAGCCTCTTAAAATTTGAAGAATACCCGTGGGAACTTTTGTGCCATGTAAACACTCACAAAAACTTCATTTCTCATCCTTAGACAAAGTATGAGAAGGCGGGGGACAATAAGTTCTCTTCCCATCGGCCTTGGATGTAACTCTTTGCGTATTCCCATTGCTATCGAGATCCAATCTTGCCTTCACACCATCCTTGGAACTACCTTGTATGTTGAGAAGCGTGCCGACAATACTATCACATATGTTTTTCTCCACATGCATGACATCAATACTGTGTCTCACATCAAGATTGCGCCAATATTGAAGATCGAAGAATACAGATCTCTTTTTCCATATATTTGTTTCTTTTCTACACTTTGCGGTCTTACCGAATACGACATTGATATTTTTCACCTTTTCATAAACTTGCTCCCAGTCAATCCCACCGGAGCATCTTCATACTCTTGGCCACCAAAAAAGGCTTTCTTGATCGACGATATGGGTGGCCCCGTCTAAAAAATCTCCTATGTCCAAGATAAACCGTCTTTCTTCCATGTTGAAGTTGATGGTAGCGTGTGCCTTCTTCACAAACCGGACATGCTTTATGGCCTTTTACACTATACCACGACAAGTTCCCATATCTTTGGAAAGTCGTTTATAGTACAAAATATCATGGCTCGCATTTTAAACACCTCCTTCTTGAAAGAGTCAAAAACATCAACACCTTACGCCCACAACTCCTTCAAGTCTTCGATCAAGGTGAAGGTAAACATCAATGTCATTTTCGGGTTGTTTCGGTCCCAAAATCAACATAGACACATGATGTACTTTCGTTTCATGCATAACATTGGAGATAAGTTGTAAATAATCGGTAGTACGAGGCCATGAACTATGTATCTTTTGCTAAGGCTTCCATATGGATTCATGCCATCCGTGCTAAGGGCAAGCCTAAGGTTCCTAGGTTCTTCGCCGAAGTTCGGAAATAATTGATCTATTTTCTTCCATTGAGAAGAATCGGCCGGATGTCGAAGCTTTCCATAAGAAATCCTCTCATCTGCATACCACCTCAAATTTTTTGCATCATTTTCATTCGCAAACAACCGCTTGAACCTTGGTATGATTGGAAGATACCACAACACTTTTGCGGGCCCCTTATTTGACTTGTACCTTGGGGTTTCACATTTCGGACAACTCTGCTCCTCTTCAAACTCTTTTCTATACAACACGCAATCATTCGGGCATGCATGGATCTTTTTGTACTCCATCCCCGAGTGGACAAAGTATTTTCTTAGCATCATAGTATCGATGCGGCAACACATTATCATCCGGAAGCATGTCCTTAAAAGCCTCAAGCATTTCTGAAAAACTCTTGTCGCTCCATCCATGACGTGCCTTCAAGCTTACCAATTTCAATACGGCATTCAACAATTGGTATTTTTTACACCCACGGTATAGAGGGGTCTACATCATCCTTGCACATATTACCATATGCATGTGATTGATGAAAATCCTCTTCTCCTACATCACGGATAATGTCCTCTATGTGATCATCCATATCTGTGTCATTATCATCAAAGGCCACTTCCCTATGTTGAGACCCACTTGGTATTTTTTCACCATGCCATACCCATCTTTGTATAAGTCTTACAAATTCCTTCACAAATTAAATGTGTGTGTATAACTTCAAGACTTAGTCGCCTCTCATTCAAACATTTTACACAAGGGCAATAAAACTTCCCACCCTCAGCATGGGCATTTTGTTTAGCAAATTTTATAAAGTCCCTCACCTCATTCTGATATTCAACACTCGTCCGTTTAGCATTTATCCAACTTGTGATCCATAGTAGAATTCCTATATATATAGACGGAAAGATTTAACATACATATATATGCTCAAATGTCGGTTATGTCTTTTTTTTTTTTTTTTTTTCCGGATAAACTTGCTCATTAAATGCAGAACGAAGAATCACTTTTGGTCATAAATGTATCGCGGTGAATCCAAGAACCAAAATAAATGCATGACGAGGAAATTAAATGCATCGCGTGAAGGTCTTGTGGACTCACTGTATCATATAAATTCAAATGCGTTTGCTTAGTCTTTCTTCTCCCGCCACGAACGTTGATGTTGCGAGACGAAAGAGTACCCTAAAAACATTTATTGGTCGGTTGGGTAGGTCTAAAGTGCAATTATAATCTTCAAAATACAATAGCCATTAACACGAAAACCCACAAGAACATTTGATCGATTTCGCTCAACCCGGGAAAAACCCGAACGATGAGCGGGAAAATCATAAAGTTATATAACCGAAACACCTCTTACGCTTGGTCTATAGACGTTTAGCTAAGGAACCAAAAAGTGATTGTCGAGAGAGCAACGCGAACCGGCGACAAGTGGCGACAGAACACGAGTAACACTTTAGGCGCGACAAGAGAAGTTCGAGAGGAAATTTAATATTCCGCGTGACGAGCGAGACATGTTTTATATTTGGGATTTTATTAAGACCGGAGTTTTATAATACTCCGCACCTAAATTGAGACAATTAAACCGGTTCATTAAAAAGTAGACGGTTCTATATATACAATTTTTAAGACCGCCGTTTTATAATACTCCAGTCCTAAAATTCCTCGTTTTTGTGCTTTCTAAAAAAGGATTTGGCGGCGCGGCAATGAATGAATAAAAATTAAAGGAAAACGGGAGTTTCTTTAATTACATATATTACTTGCATATGCACGTACACAAGAAAAAATACAAAAGAAAAACAAGCGAGAAAATTATCAAAAACAAGAATCGACTAAACATCTCCTAAAGCTTATTATCCTCCAAAGCCTTGGCGATTTCGGCGTGAACAACATTAATTTCCCATCGGAGATCAGCAATTTTAAATCTTACTCGAATTAGCCACAATGCTTCATTAGAGGAAAGAGGAGAGGGGTCGATAGTAGTCGCGGTGGGGCCAAGAGGTTGGAGAGGGGAGCGGGAACCTCTTCATCATCCGAAGAAATAACAATGGGTCCAACGACCCGAGACTCTTCTGTCACAATAGGCCGGACTCTCGATGGAGGAGGCGCACCGTATAACGATCGACGGAAGGCACGAGCATCATGACTAAGAGCACCCTACGAGCGGTTCTCTTGTATCTAACCATGGTTTGAGCAGTTGGGGTAGAGAGGTATGAGAAGTTAATTAATAGAGGCAGAGAGCTATTCTCAGATAGCCACGTACGTAGTTTGGAGTTACGAGGTAGTGAGGAATTGATAAGGAGTTATAGGTACGCGGTATAAAATTCCATTATTTAATATTTTTGCAATTCATTTTATTTTAAGACCGACCTTTTATCATTAACCCGGTACTTATAGGTATGCGGTATAAAATTTTATTATTTAATTTTTTAAGACCGATCTTTTATAATAAGTCCGGTCCTAAAAGTCTTACCTTTAAGACCGACCTTTTATCATTTACCGGTACTTACACACTTTGTTCAAATGAATGATGCGAGTCTCTTCGGCTTCCGAGATAAACTTCCCAACTAGGCATCTCCTCGTATTCGATGAACAATGCGTCTCCTCGTTAAAGCTTAGGCGTTTCACATTGTTCGGGATGGGTTCTCTATTTAAACCCGTTGTTCTTGTACTTTCTTCACATTCTTCTCCCCCGGGTCCTCTGTTTCCTCCTCCTCCTCTTCAACCTCGGCCCCCCACTGTAATGGCTGCTCCCCGGTCCTCCGTTTCCTCCTCCTCCTCTTCAACCTCAGCCCCCTCCGCCACCGCCTCCTCCAAATCCGACTGTGAAGCAGTTGGTGCAGTCACTGATGGGCCGCGTCGATCAAATCGATCGACATTTGGGCCAATTGGTTCAGCTTGCTCATACCATGAACAACAAGCTGAACATGGTACTCCACGCCAATGACGTGAACTACGATCCCGGCGAAGACGACTCCGACAACTCCGACGACTCGACGCCCCTCTCCCTTTCCGACTACGAGAGGGATTAGTTTTTTTTTGCTTTTTTTTTTTTTTTTTTTTTTGTGATCGGCCCTATAGGGCGGCGTAAAAAAAATTAGTAAATAAAATATTTTTAAATTTTGTTCTCGTGCGAGTTTAGTACTTTATCCCATTATCTGAACCTGGAAAGCAATAAACAAGGCAACTATGAAGGACGGATAATGATAGACTAAAAAACCTGAAATAAAAGAACGAAGACTTTAGTTAGTAAATCGACGGTCCTAAAAACACGGCCATTTTTGTCAGCTTTGGTTTCCATATCCGATTGCCTCTTGTCCTTTTCATTATCGTCTTTCTTTTTCCGACAAAAAGGAAACAAACAAAACATTGTCCTTGTGTAAATCCAACAACGAGAAATTCGCGAGAATACGATTAAGAACATACAAAAAAAGGAGCTTTTACCTTATTCGGATAAGAACAAACAAAGTGACTATTCTTCTCAAGGTTGGACCTTCGTTGACGTCGGTTTTACCTCCCCATGTTAGAAACAAAGTGTCCTTTTCATTATCTTCCTTCTTTTTCCAACAAAAAGACAAAAGACAAAATAAAAGGGACACCGATAATGCTGCCTCTACACATGGAGAGGTAAAAATGATGATAATGAAGGACCTAGCTTGAGCGAACGCGAGAACCTCGGTTGTCTTCAACCCTATCCATTTAATTTGTCGAAAAGGGTATTTAAAGGTGATTGACTTTTAAGATCGCACAAATAACAACATACGGTCCTAAAAGTTAAGCAGACTTGTAAGCAAAGGACTTTTAAGACCGATTATTTATAAAAATACAGTCCTAAAAGTTAAGTGGGCGACTTTTAAGACCGACCTTTTATAATACGTCCGGACCTAAAAGTACATATGGTTTTTTAAGCTTTTAGGAGGGACACTAAAGCAATATACGGTCCTAAAAGTCTCATACTTTTTACACCGAACTTTGCGGACCTTTAAGACCGGACATGCTGTTAATGAACGGTCCTAAA
Source organism: Acacia acuminata (assembly GCA_019022655.1). NCBI lineage: Eukaryota > Viridiplantae > Streptophyta > Magnoliopsida > Fabales > Fabaceae > Acacia > Acacia acuminata. The sequence goes on along the minus strand of JAFJYI010000102.1, from coordinate 1,846,644 downwards.
AGTCTCAGATTTCAAACACTAAATTAAATAGCTATATCCACCATCCAATAATACATTCAGAAACCCAAAATGGACAAAAGAAAATTGTTCGAAAAATTAACTAAGTTTATTTATTAAATTTTACATTGCCTATGTATATTTACAAATGAATTGTTCAAAAAAATAAACAAATTTACGAGAAGATCGATTATTGTTGCTACGGAATATACTTACAAATGAATTTAGGACATTAATTATTGTCATTTTTCTGACTCTAAGATCAGACCATACGAGATATTCACAAAACACATTGCGTATGTGCTCCGGTTCATCATCGGGAAGGGAGTTTTGCATTGAAACATCTGTAACATCAAAGACATCAACTGAATTAACTTGCGTGCATATTTCATTTGTAACAATAAGCCGAGAAACTGAATTAACTTGCATAATATGTAACATCAAATACATTTACCTTGGCGGTTAATTTAGTATCCCTCGCCTTGTAATATCATACATGTGTTTCATGACGTCGGCCACATAAGTTGGACTCTCGTGGTTGCCGACGGGTCTAAAAAGAACAAGAAATATATATAAGAGCATATATATAGCTCAATGACCAAGTTCACAAGGCGTGTGCTACAAATATTGTACCAACCTGCAGTGCATACCATATGGGGTCTTTGCCACGAGTAGCACACCTTTTCTTTTCTACTCTTTGGAAGGTCCTCATGGCACTATCATCAAAATCACAAATTTATCAATGATTCACTTAAAATTCACGACGAGAGATGTCGGACAAGAGAATCAAAATGACATGCTCACTCGTTGATGGTGCACTGCACCAACGTAGGCAATGGCTCAGTGTGAGTGGAGCATAAGAAGATAACTTTATGCTCCTCTATGCACATGACGACCAACTGCCAGTGGCGGCTGAAAATTCACATCAATAAACTATACTCAGTGATATATGTAGCAGAATTAAGTGAATTGCGGACAAGATTTTTGATATGTACTTGTGGAAGAATGGAAAAAAGTACAACTTTCTACTCACTTCACACAACCTCTTTGATATGTACTCCTGTCTCTCCTCCATGGTTGTTTGACTTAAATAGACGGGGCACAGAATCCAAAATCGTTGATCCTGCACCTTTGAACCAATTCATGATGCAAGAACCTACCAAAATGACATCGATCGGGGAATTAGTATATATGTATGTATGTCTAAACGATGCATTTAAATGATGTACTCATAGACGAAGATACTTACTTCATAAAAATTCTAACAACTGCATCGATAAGCTCTGTCGAGGAAGCGACGGGGACTCAACATCAACGGTGTCAACTAGAACGGGCATAGGATGAGGGACGCCTAGTACTTCATCAGCAGGCCACGATTTATCCTTAAAATATCCACTCTTCATCAGATTGGATATTTTTTCCCCTACAGCGACGACCAACTTAGCGATGGGGATAGAGCTTGAGGAGGGGATGGAGCTTGACGAGGGGATGGAACTTGAGGAGGAGGGGTTGAAGCTTCGGGAGCGGTAGAGACATGTACAAGCTTCACCGCCAAGGGATGAAGGTTCCCTTTACATCACTCACAAGCTTCAAACTCATCGGTTTGGAGAGGGAGAGCTGTGCATCAATGATCACATTTTCAACTCGACACTCGACTTCATCATCGGGCATTTGTTGGTGGTGTACGGTTGATCCCAAGTTGTGAACAGTCCCTTTTGCAACCAAAAATCGTCCATCATGATAATCGGGATCCTCCACATAAAGGTCACAAGATTGCTCGATCATCCAACAATGCAGCTCCCTCTAGTGCTCTGCTGCACGGTTGCGGGTGAGTGTGTGAAGGGAACAACGGTCTACGGACGATTGCTCAAAAGCGGCCTCGGTGACTCGGTTCCTCCTTCATCCGGCTCATCTCGGATTGAAACATTGCGAGTCATTGAAGCTTTATTAGCAGCCAGCGTCTGGTCCATCTCCTCCCGGGTAACCATACTTTGTCTATGGCGTTTGGATGTACCAAAGACTTGCTTTATGCCTACCCGTCCTCCAATCCCCCTTACACACCCCGGGTGATCCGGTTTTCCGGTCGCAACGGTCAGAACATCATTCCTCCCGTCCGACACAAAAGATCCCTCTCTTCTTTCTTTTTAAGATCTTCCTGTAAGATACAGATAACGAGAAGCTTAGTAATGAAACATGTTTAGTAACTAAAAAATAACAATAACGATACTTACAATTCTTTCAGCAACTAGATGAGTTTGTTCACTCGTGTAGGCGCCGCTTGGCTTTTGCCGAATATGCAACCACAACTCCTCGCGACGTATTGGAGATGGAGGAGCATGTATCACAGAAGGATTGGATTCTGCTTCATCATCCAATCTCTTCCGCTTGCGCCATCAAATCTTTTTCGGCCTTTTGATATCCGCCGCGAGAAGCCCTATGAGGGCAATCATTCTTTCTACCTATCTCCTGTGCTTGTTCCCTTCTTTTACGTGAATCGGGATTGAAAACATCTATTAATTATGAATTCCACCATGCATGTCACTAACGAAATTAGAGAACTTCGCTTCATATGAACGTCAATCAAACAGTAGTGAAATTCTTCACTTAATCAAGTTTCAACATTTTATTTAAGGAAGATGTAGAATTGTAGAAGAAATTGGAGCTATGTTTTGTAGTGCTAGCTAGATAGATAGGTTAAGAAACAAAAGAGAATTATGCTTACGAGAATAATACAAACTTGATCCTTTTTAAGGCATCCGATGGGATCGGCGATCCCATTAGATAGTAACAATTGGGTATATAAAGTTTCCCCCTTTTAAGACTATTCATTTCCTCCTTTGCAAGACAAACCATTACACAATTAATACCTTCTCATCATAATTTACCTTTTCGGGGTTGACATATCGGACTTGCATAGACAAAGGCTTACGAGAATAATACAAACTTGATCCTTTTTAAGGCATCCAGGTGGGATCAGCGATCCCATTAGATAGTAACAATTGGGTATATAAAGTTTCCCCCTTTTAAGACTATTCATTTCCTCCTTTGCAAGACAAACCATTACACAATTAATACCTTCTCATCGGTAATTTACCTTTTCGGGGTTGACATATCGGACTTGCATAGACAAAGGCGGGAAATGTATACTTCTATTCACACACCGAACTATTATATAACTAACGGGATTAGATGAACACAATAACATTCACATATCCGCACGAGTTAATAAGCAAACAAAAGGGAAAACAAAACTAAATATAAACTCACGAGCTTAAGGAGTGGTCCGCGAAAGAACAAATTGTCGCCAAATTCGTTCATCAATAAATGTGTAAACTTCCCAAGGATGTTTGGTAGGCGGAACATCGGAGAAAATATACGTGTTAGCGAGAAAGGTCTTAAACTTCCTCCACCGATCAGCACAATAAGACAATGTCTTGTCTTTCAACTTCTGACAGATCGGGGACGAGTGTATGTAACCCGGATAGTCTCCCAAATAGGATCCTTTACATTCTTAGAGTCCACACTTTTCCACTCATCTCAGTCAAGATGCTAACCTTCTTCAACGTGCTAGACAGGCCGACAAAACTATTATATTTGCTTTTATTAGGACCGACGGGTTCCAACCTTGCATCAAACGAATCTCGAGCTTTGACCCGGAAGTCCGACTTAGGGTCACATCCATCATTCGTGTGCCTCTTCTACCACGGCGTGCGGGGCGATTACGAGCCTCATTGTGAGATGAAAAGGGTTCGTTCTCACTCACACTAGTCACACCGAGGAACGCGTTGCCGGAACACGAATAGATTCGTTTTCACCGTCCATTTTCGAGACGGGGAAGAGAGGAATGCCCGAGCAAATGAGAGAGTAACGAGGGGCTGATGGTACGTGGGCGAGAAGAGAGGTAATGCAACGGGAAGGGTTTCGGAACGTGAACAGATGTTCTCCACGAGTAACAAAAGCTTTCGCGAAGAAATGTATAACTTGCGTGGATTTTTAAGACCGGATGAAAAAGAGACGGTCTTAATATTTACATTAATCCCGGTCATATTAAACGTCGATCTAAAAAGTTTAACCTTTAAGACCGTTCCTTTTAAAACGCCGGTCTTAATATTAATGAACTTTTTCGTGCGGAAGTATCATATTCCGGTCTTGAAAGAAAACTTTTAAGACCGTCTTCTTGATAAGTTCGGTCTTAAAACTTTAGACTTTTTATATTTAAATTTTTCCTTATTATGTTTTACCGCGAAAATATAAGTACGGCTATATGAGATATATTTAGAAAGTAATTGAAATTTCAGTTCAATTTTTAAGACCGGTTGTATTTTAGTCGGTCTCAATAATGTTTTTAAGAGCGGTGAAAAATTGGTCCTATGCAAGAAGTTCTTTATATTTACGGAACGCCACCGGTCATTCCTTTAAGACCGGTGTCCATTGTCCGCTCTAAATGAGGCGGTCTTAAAGCCTTTTTTTGCACTAGTGTTACTCCGGGCCCTGGAGGGCCGGCCCTCCTTAGGCCCTAGCCCTTCACAAGTCGGCCCCGACTCCCGCGCTACCCCATCCCTTCAACGACGGCCAACGCTATGTCTCGACAATGGCGACACCATATTACCGCCAAACAAATTATTTAAATAAATTTTTATTAACTTTTTTAGTTTAAAACTTGTACTTAAAAATAATTTTATAAAATTGTTTTGGAAACACAAAAACAGAAAATAGAATCAAACAGGTCATAACTTTCTCACTTATGGCATATTTATGATCTTCCCTTAAATATATATTACTATCTCTAGTCCTAAATATAGGATAGAGTACTTTGTAGTACAATTTGCACCATAAACTTTATCTTATATTTATGATCCTATTACCAAGTAACCGATATTTTAGTTTCAGTGTTCCGGACTGTCCTTTCCAATACAACTATCTCATTTGAGACTTGAACTGATCGAGACTCAAAGAGATCTAATAAAGTCTTATACTGTTAGACCAATTTTATATTGATATGAATATATTCTCTTTCTTTTCTTTTCTTTTTTTGGTCAAAAAATATATTCTCTTTCACATTCACTGTATCCAATCACCCATTAACGATAAGCACATGACTTTGGGGAACTACAAAGCTTTATAAAAATGCTCACCTAAACATTAAAAAAAGAACAAAAACAAATCATAGGCCCCCGTTGTAGTAAGCTACGAGAATCAATCAAGATATACGGAGTCAACTACATGCGGGGTCTATTTTGCCTATGGGTATATTATTTATTCATTCTGCTCTACAACCAAAAAGCGTTCTCACTTGACTGCTTTTTTGAGGAATCATTCAACACCTTCCTCTACCGTCCAAATTTGCATGTGCTTCCTAGACTCGCGTGGCCCAAAAAAATAAAGGAAAGTGCACCGAAAGTGCCGTGACAATGAAAAATTGGAAAATAACAGTGAAAACAACGTTTAATATAGAATACGCGTCCTAACAAGAAGATTTCTATTTTTTATTTTTTAAACACGGATCAATTATGTAAAATGAAAGCAATTAAACAACTGGAGTTGACGTAACTGGTTTTAGAGAACGGGGAGTTTGGAGTACATCAATTTTATAAAATGAGTAAATAGAAAAATATTGAAGCAACAAGTTTACATCCTTTTCTATAGTACCATTGAGATTAAGATGGATAAGGAGACCATTGAGGAAATTCTTCTTGTATGTAACAATTTGTTCAAAATGCATATATTGAATTATCCATTGTAAAATCAGTCTCTCACAGGATTCGCAAGAAAGACAAGAATAAGTTGATTATATTTCACCCATTCAAAAGAACAAAAAAATGACAGAAAAATACTAGTTGAATCTTAAAATCCTTTTATCCATCAGAGTAATGGAACTAACAACAACAGTAAAGTAATTGACAACTCGTTTTAGTGGGAAATCATCTATTTGGGATTTTGAAGTTCAAATGGTATTTTTTGGGATTTTTCTTAAAAGAATTCTAATTAAAAACCGGGGGGGGGGGGGGAAGATCATACTATCTACAAAATGTGGATCCAGAGTACATTGAAAAAGTCGTGTAATTTGATGAGACCTTTGAAAAAAACTGTGGAATGATGAAAAATAGCTTGATTGTAAATTCAAAAGGCTTAATTGTAGTTCTTTAAATTTCATTTATAATCTTTACAAGGATACTTATAAATAAATTATTAAATTACGAAACATTTAATAAATTTCAAAAGCTTTGTTATAAACTTGTAATAATAAAATTGTAGTCGAAAAAAAGTTGTAAGCTACATAAAATTTGTTTAAAAAACAAAAAAACAAAAAAACAAAAAACAACAACAACAACAACAACAAGAAGCCGTTTTATTTGAGGATATAAGTGACCTCATCCCCAAAAAGAGAACACAAGGTTTAATTGTTGTTTCTAATATAATGAGTAGGTAGAAATTGAATATAAAGTACACAAAATATCAAAACAAGAATCTGTATTTATTAAATAGAGCATACAGGGAACATTCACTTAGTCTCGTATAAAATAAAAAGTAAAAACGAACTCACAAGACTGATATGGAATGGAAAAATGCGAGAAATCCGGGCCCAACTTTCGTTGCGTCCTTAAGACAATTTTGCTCCCTCAATACGGATGCCGAAGGTTTTCGAGCAATTGTCTCCCGAGGATATAGCGGATTATTCGTCTCCGAAAGATGGCTCTGTACATCGAAGCCCAAGCGAAGCCAATGAGTCCTTTCGGAACACACGAGTGTTTATGCGAGAATGCGAGAGAGAGTGTACGAGAGAAATTTTGTGTCTAAAGCGTGACTAGGGCGCCCTATTTATAGACTCTACGAAAGAACACGATCGAGATGGACAAGTCTCTGCTGCGAGCGGGTGCGTTGTGCAAACGCACGCACCGACGCACTGCACGAAACGAGAGGTGACCCGCGTACATTCCTGCAGCCGAATTGGTGCGTCTTGACGAACGATCACACGCGAAGCGAATGGAGGCGACCCGCATCTGTTCACGGCGGACGATCCGAACGGATTGCAAAAAACGCAGCCACTGGTTGGAAAAGTCGGAGAGGCACAACGGGAATATCTAAACGTTCGGAAATTCAAAAAAATTATTTAATAAAAAATTATTTTTTAATCTGAAAAATAATTTAATAAAAAATTAATATTTTATTTCACACGCGGACCGGACCGGCGGCGCGCGCGTGCGTGGGTGGTGGACCAAGGGTCACCTAAGTCCTCACCCCTCCACAAAAGTGGGTTGGCCCAAGGGCCCAATTAGTAGGAGCCAAGTTGGGGCTTATATACTCTCCAACTTCTCTCCTACTAAGCAATGTGGGACTATTCTCTCACATACATTCCTTCTTCCTTTTTCCTCTTCTTTTCCATCCTTCTTCTTATTCATAACCCATGGGATTTTATCCAAAAAATTCCAACATTAATTTGGTGAAGCGTAATTGTTAGAAGAAGTAAAATACTTGTGCACTATAAGCGTAAAAAAAAATAAAAATTAGTCTAAAGTTTAAAGTGGCTTCGAGATATCCTTAATTAAATCAAATAACAAAAGTTGTAAAAAAAAAAAAAAAAAAAAAAAACATGTGCAAGTTCTTACAAGTTACAACTGAATTTTTAGTTTTATAACCGAGTTCTTCATATTTACAACTTATTTGCAAACAATGGTTTTTAAATTATTGCAACGAAATTAACTTCCGTGATTTATGAAAATTCCCCAATTTATGGCCTATTTGCAATTCAGTTATATTGTCAATAACCATAATTTATATCCTGCGTGTTGCGTGAGATGAATATAATTCAATATAAAATGAAAAGAAACTTTTATAAACTCCCACCTAAAGAGAACATCATAAAAATTAAAAAGAGGATAATACAATCAAATATATAAAAAAATTACATTACCCTCAATTAAGGGATGTGTTCCTAGAGGTGGGGATTCTCTATATGTACGTTGTATAAAATATGGCCCTAGAGTCAATATTGTATTTAGAGATTGAAGTTAAACGCAATAAATTGCTATATACATTTATAAAATAGTCGAAGTTATTAAACTCAATATAATTCAACAATAAAACAAGTTGTAAAACAATAGAAGTTATTAAACTAAATTGGAAAACCGAATTCTTAGGTATTTTTGGTATATGTCTATTATGTGATCACGATTTATGATTCATAATTTTGGTATAGTTGTTAATATCCCGATTATCTATATCATAATTAATGTTAATTGTTTGGGTATTGTTATCCCAATAACTAAAATTTCATATCTATTGTGTACTATGTATTGTGCTTTTTTCTTTTTCAATTTTAATTTAGCTTATTACCTTATTTTCAAAAGGGAAAATTATATTTAGATATCAGTTGAATTTGTTAAACCCACATATACCCACTGAACTTCTTAATTTTGGAACGAAACTTACTTTTAAAAGACTTTTATATTATAGACCAAAGGAATAGGAGTTCGTCCTTGAATATGACTACATGCCTTACATTCATTGAGATGATATCTTGTTTTTATGCCCAGCATGAAAAGATGAAGAGGGCCTCCATGAAAGTGAGGCATAGTCATGTTCACACACAAGCTAAATGCATGGTCAATCATTGAATTCTTTTTTTGTTTTTTGTTTTTTTTTTTTTTGTTTAATACTATCAACCGTCACTACTACAAAAAAGTCAAAAAAAAAAAAAAGACCTAAATAAGACCCAATTAACGTCCCTTTTCAAAGGGACGTCGCGGCCAGGGTAGTTGTAATTGTATCGTTTGGTGTTCTGAATTTTATTCAAGACACCTTAATAAGATGTCCCGAGTAGGATTCGGGACGCCTTAAAAGCGGCGTCCCCGAATACAACTCGGGACGCATTAATTAGGCATCTGAGTAGTGTTCGGACGCCTAATTAAGGCGTCTTGAAACCATTCAGGTCCCTTAATAAAGGTCCTGAATTGATTCAGGGGCCTTATTAAGCGTCCTGAATAAATTCAAGACGCCTTAAGAATGAAGTCAGGACGCCTTAATTAGGCATCCTGAACACTACTCAGGACGCCTAAATATCGCAATATAGGCGTCCTGATTATTAATTCAGGACGGCTTATATGGGGTTTTTTTTTAAATACAGCTACATATTTTTGTTTGCCCGAAAAAGATGAATTGCTTATAGCTGACCTCAATATAGCACATGAATCAATACATTATATGATGGGATATATGCAAAATGATTCCAACTAACAACAAACTAGCAAAACACAGATGAGGAACATAATAGATTTTTTATTGCCAAATCAGAGTACAGCATTACGGCAAATACAACAACAATAACATATACAATACTAGAGACATCAGAAACATCAAAAAAAATAAATAAAAAAATAAAAACTAGAGAATACTTGTAAAATAAGCAGCCCAGTAAAGGCTTAGCCAACCCCCGTATCGGCAAAGGGAAGAGAAGAACCATCCACATTCAAACTAACAAAAGACAATAGATTTCCATTCACCTAAGACAACAGATTTTGCATTTACAAAAGATACTAACAAAAGGCGGTCAGACTAAAAAACCACCTTTTCATGCCCCAAGTCCATTGCCAACATGAGTGCCTTCCTAAGAGCTAGTGCCTCCGTCATAAACGCCAAGATGGACTTCAGCTTGTCTACGTAGCCCCACTTGAAAGAGCCATATTGATCCCGACACACCACTCCTACTACTGTTGATTCCTTGCAAACTACAAAGGATCCATCAACATCATACTTCAGCCACCCCTCCTCCGGCGGTCGCCAACGATCAGGACTAGCAGCCGGCCTCCTTGCTATGCCTCCCATGGAAGACTTTTGTTCCCAATGAAACCAGAAATCAGAGTTATACCTGCTAGCAAAATCAATTACAGCTGATGGCACTACTACAAAAAAGCAAATTAACGTCCTGAATTAGAGTCAATTAACGCCCCTTTTCAGAGGGACGTCTGACCAAGGGTAGTTGTAATTTAAGACTTTTGGCGTCCTATGATTAATTCAGGACGCCTTAAAAAAGGCATCCTATGTTTTATTACGGACGCCTTATGATTAATCCAGAGGGTTGTATGTTCCATATTGTCCCTTGAATCTATCATAGTTTTCACTTCAGATCCTACTTGCTGCATGATTTCGTCAAATAGTCCCGCCCGAATTTTGGCTACAAGCTTAGGACTAGGGTTATTATCGTCATAGACTCGTGAACGCCGTCCATAATATTTTGCGGCAGTAACTCCCCTAGTCTCCCCTCGAATGCAATCAAGGTAATCCGGCTTCCCAATCGCCGTTGACAAAATGTCCATCCATAAACCCGGCGTAAATGAATCTTGGGAACTCTACTCCTCAAGTGCATCCTGTATCATAAGATGTTTCATAAATAACAACTAAACCCTATAATATGAAACAACTAAGGCTATTTAAAACATCTAATTTAACTACTTACAATCTTTGAGGTAACCTCAGCAACATCTACATTTATGTATTTGTTGCCCTTCATCCTCGCAGCTTTCCATTTTTTGTGATGAAGAGGACGTTCAGGGGGCTAGACAACAGTGGAAGGATAGGATTGGGCAACTTCCTTCATTCTCTCTAACTGCTCTTCCATCATTCTCCGTTCAAGCTTTCTATACCCACCACGAGACATGCATTGCGGATACTTATTTCCCGCTTGCCTCTCTTTATTGGCTTGACTTTTTTTCCTGTGACACGAAAACAAATAAAACTGAGCCTAAGTTGTCAAGTAGATTCAAATAAAAGATATGATATGAAAGAAATTTTACAAGAAATTCTGGATTTTGCCGTGACGCCACAAACTCCCTCCAGTCCTCAGGAGATATATAAGAATATATCTGACATGGATCCATGAGACGTTGCTTCACTAGTAAAGAGACGCTTAAACCGCGATATTATTGGAAGATACCACATTGCCTTCAAAGGTTGCCTTTTTGTTGACTGATCTCCAGAACCACCACCTTTCTTCACTTTGTATCGTGAAGTTTTACACTTCGGACAATTACTCAAGCCTTCATACTCATTTCTATACAATATGCAGTCATTAGGGCAACTGTGTATCTTTTTATACTCTATATACATTGTAGACAAGATTTTCTTGGCCTCATACTGTTGAAAATTATGCCCTAGGGGCAATTCATTGTACTTTGGATATTTATGTTATTTAAAGTATTCTCCTTTTGTTATCATTTTCATTTGCATGTTTGTATTGATAAGCGCATCCCTGGATATATCTTATAGATTATCCCAAATGTCCCTGGTCGGTCATCTAGGTGGGAGCGAAGATGAGTTAAGACCAGTATGACTTTGATGAGGTATGGAGATATGAATCAAAGTCATGGGCACTTGTAAGAGTACAAGGTGCTGGACCGACCCACTATGAGAAAGCTGCATGGATCTAGTCATAAGCTTGTCTCATGTATAACCGTGTCACGACGCCCTATGACCTGAGATCATCATGGATTCCTACATGATGAGTCACTGACCTTTGACCGGGTGATGATAAAGGCTGGGATCGGGATCTATGGTTTTCATGCGGAGGGATGTGAATGGTCAAGATGGAATTTGTCCCTCACATTTGTAGAGAGATAATCTTTGGGCCCTCGATGAGTGAGTCTAAGAAATGTATGGCCATCTTTGTGATGGAAAGGAGTTTCTATTTCACTTATTAGACTACTCAAGAATTGAGAAAGTAATGGTCAAGAACAGGAAGTTGACATTATCCATGTCTCATCCTTGACCGAATTATCGCGTGACAAAAGGGACGTAACATGGTTGTACGATAGGTTGTATCATGTCATCGATCCCCATGTGAATTGGGTAGTCGCAATGTCTTGCTAGAGGCCGCTTGTGACTTGTGGGTTGATACAGTATTGGCCCACTGCCAATCTCATGTGGGCTGGTCGCACACAAGAATAATCCAACACGAGCAAAAGTGTCATTCATTGAATCTCAAATTAATCGAGATTAAATGAATACTGCGAATTTAATCTAGGATAAATATGTATATATATATATATATTAGATTCAAAATTAATATATATATATATATATATATATTAATATTATTAATGGAGATTATAATATTATAATATATATAATATTTTTTTGTATTTAATTTATTTGATAAATTAAATATCTAAAACAAATAGAGATATTGTATCTCATTTAATTTTCGAATAAAGTTATCATATATTTGTTTAATTTAAATTGAGATATAGTATCTCAAATTTAATTAAATAGATAGATATTGTTTCCGGATTTAATTTATAGACATAAATTAAATCGGAAGGCTTTAATTTGGATTGAATAAATACATTAGATTAGATCTATCGAGATAGATTTAATTAATAGATTTTTTAATTCGAAATTCAAATTTGAATTTCGGATCGACTTTTAATTCGATTAAATAAATACATTACATTAGATCTAACGGATAGATTTAATTAATATATTTTTAATCCATATTTGAAATTCAAAATTCAAAATTAATGAGGATTAATTTTGAATATATTACGCCGATGGGTTTAGAAAAACCTACGGGATTTTTTTTGTCGAGTGTATTAGAGAAAGCTGCGAGAAAACCCTAGAGTAAAAATTGAGAGAGACGCACAAATCAAAAGGTGCTAGCACGCTGCTGTAGCCATGTTCGGGGATTGTTCGTGTGGATACCGATAGAGGAAGCCGATTCTAAGAGTCGCCTTCTGCTGATCGAGGAGGTAGCCCACCAGTTCAAGGAGAACGAGACGCAGACAAATTCACTATAGGTAATATTCGGTTCCTTAGCCTTGGTTTAAACGCGCCTGAGTGATCCTCAGCACGGGATTCATAAAAATTTTAATCGGCTGCGTTGTACGGATCCCAGCACATACATACGATTTGTAAGTACATTATCGTCTGGCAACATATCACACAACAATTCAAGCAGCCATGTGAAACTACTATCGGTCCACCCACAAGTTGCCTTTAAGTTGACCAAATGTAAGGTCCCAGTCAACCGTATATACTTAGTACACCCAGGGAACAAAAGTGTCTCTGCATCACTCCGCACGCTATCATATTCATGCGGTTGTGCAAAAGATTCGACCTCAACATCATGAATCATTCTCTTCATTCCATCGTCATCTACCTCAACGTCATTTTCGTGGGACGCACTGCTAGTTACCTCCTCACCATGCCATATCCACATTGTGTATCGAAGGTTTATTCCATCACAAATTAGGTGATCCCTTATATCAGCAATATACTGTCGAACCCCATTTAAACAATTAACACATGGACAATAATACATCCCATTTTTTGTAGCCACATTCCTTCTAGCAAATTCAATAAACTCTTCCACCCCATTCTCATATTCTTCACTAGTTCTCAACGCATTCACCCAATTATGACCCATTTTATTACCACCTAAGACATTTCCAACAAAAATCAAGTTCATAACAATTTCAAGAACGACATGCTTTTTTGTCAATCTTGAACAAAACTTTTGGCAAAGATTTCCCCTTAAAAGTAAGACATCCCAAAATTTCAACAACAAACAATTTCAACTTCATTCAACAAAACTTACTAACTAAGGCAATTCAGATCAATATCACTATTAAATCTAATAGTTTCATCAATACAAAATATAAAAATATAGCTAAATTGTCTGAGTCATAAACTATTAAATTATGGACTTCTAAGCATCTTTATTCATACAACAAAGTTTACCTAGTTCAATGCACATCAACAAAAAAACAACAATAATTAACTATAATTACCTCAACTTTAAATTAAAGCGCCAAAAAAATTCACAAATGGCGCTAAACAATTGATTTTTGGCACAAAAAATTTAAAATTAGGCATCCTGACATTGTTTCAGGACGCTTTAATTTGTTTTAAACGTTCCAAAAATTATTTTAGGTCGCCAAACTTTAAAATTTAAGTATATAATTACAAGAATGCCACTTCGTTCAATTTTAACTTCCTTTTAAAAGATAAGGACGTTTCTTATGGAAGTAGTAACCCTTTTTTGTAGTAGTGTGGGTTAGGCTCCACCTGATTGAAGACTTTTTCATTTCTTTGCTTCCATATTAACCACAAAAGCCAGCAAATATGAGATATATCTTTTTCAGAAAGGAATTGCAGATTAATAATCAGCAGCCACCATGCATTAAAGTTAGAAACATTTGAGCAATCTAATCTAGCTCCCAAGTTGCACCCAAACCACACACATCGGGTCCAATCACAATGGAATAATAAATGTTCAATGTTTTTATCAGCTGCCTCACAAATTGGGCATAGTTTAGTTCTGGAATGTTTCCTGTTAGACAAGGTATAGATCGCAGGATCACAACATCACATTTGTCAATAAGATTCAACCTATCAGAAAACTTCAGACTTCACTGCAAGCAAATAGATTAGGAAAATGTTATACGAGCACAAGGTATAGATTGCAGGATCACAACATCACATTTGTCAATGAGATAAAATACAAAAATGACCATGATACAAAATAATCACTATCATCCCCCAGGAAAACATTCAATTCATTCTTTGCTTGCTCTTTGTGCCTGCCATTCTTCAATAACACAATAACATAATCCTCGCCACAAAGATAAAGTGAATATCAAATTAAATTTGTACTTGGATAATTTGAAATCTCCAAGAACCAAATCGACATATGAAGACAGTGTTATAAGATCAAGATATGTAGTTTAAAAACAATGACAATAGGAAAGGTGGATATTGAGAATTGAATATTTCATACACTACTTTTTGTCTCTTGATTTATAATTTAGGACTCTTTAGCTAATAAATAATGGCTTTTATACTTATTTGGGCCTTGGGCCTTTTATTATATTTTAGCCATTATTTAATAATAAATTCCAGTTTTACATTGCTTCACCATTTTTACCATAACTCTTGAACCAGACATCGGATTTGCCTCATTTTTGTCTCATATTTCAGATGATTCAAAGAGCTACAATTGTTATGAAGACATGAAGAGCAAATTCAGACAAGAGGGTGGTTGATTTTGGAGCCAAAGTCATATGTATTTTTGGGCTCGAATTTTGTAATTAAAGCCCATTTTATTTTATTTTCGTTCGGGCCCGACTTGTGGATTGGAGCCCCATTTCGTTTTGTCATTTTAGGTTAAGTGAGGTAGCAGCCACAAACACACTCTCATTCACGTTTTTAGAATTCGGAGGATCAAAATAGTAGTTTTCAAATTCTCTGCAATGTTCTTCGTGTTCTTCGCGTTCTTCATCTGTTTTTCGTCTTTCTTAATTATGTTCGGCTAAATTTCTAAGATTGATCCACGATGAGGGTCCCATGTAAGAACCGGCTGAACCCAAGAGGGGGGTGAATTGGGTGAAGTATAAAAATTTAGGAACTTTGAAAATCTTTTCGTAACTTGCTGAAATCAGTTTATAAAGCAATAATCAGTCATTCAAATATATATGCACATTCAAACATATATGCTTTGGAAATGTAAGAGATAAGGGAAGAGAATGTGCAAAAAGCTGATTTATCTTGGTTCGGCCCAATCCTTGACCTACATCCAGTCCCCAAGCTTCACTTGGGATTTTCAATCCACTATCTTCTTTCAACTCGATTACACGTTAATAAGAGGTAATCCTCTCACTAGGATTCACTCCCCCTTACAAACTGTAATCAACACACCGCTTGATTACACACTCTATACTCGAAGTAATCCTCTCACTAGGATTCACTCCCCTTTACAAGTTGTAATCAACACAATGTGTTTCCCACTCAAGATCACCCAATCTTGAGTAACTCTCAGATAGATAGAATGATTACAATAAATCTTCTCTCTCATAAGTGAATAAATGAACACTGAAGAATAATACAAATCATCTCACTCTCTAAGCTTGTCTAGACATGAAAACAGTGTAAATGATGTAAAAATCGAGTATCAAGATATTGAAGATGTAAGCTTGTGTCTCTACGTTTTTGCTTGAATCGTCTTCTATATATAGGTAGAGATCAATATATGACCGTTGAGAAGATTCAATGACTGTTGGATAAAGAAATATAGCCGTTAGAAACTAGCCGTTAGAACTTTTGCACGGCTTTTGATGTTCTGAACCAAATCTGATATTTTGAAGGTTTGCTTCTAATCCTTCATTTTAATCATCCGAAACTCACTAAAAAAGTGGTTAAACATGTCTAGAAACATTAGAGATTAATCATAGGAAGTATTAAGATCAAACAAGAAGCCATTGCAAATTCGTCAGATTTGAAATTCTGAGGTCGTGAAGAAACCTGGAGGTTTTTCTAGAAACCTGGAGGTTTTCAAAACCAGAGAAAAGTCATTTGGTCTCTGTTTGCCCAAACCTGGAGGTTTCTCTCAAAACCTGGAGGTTTCTGTCAAAAGTGGAAATTCTGAATTTTTGCGCCAAACAGAAACCTGGAGGTTTTTTCACAAACCTGGAGGTTTTGAAAATCAGTGAAAAACTTTGCTCTCTGGATGCCAAAAACCTGGAGGTTTCTCCAAAACCTGGAGGTTTTCACTTAAATCTGAAAATTCTCGAGTTTTGAGCCAAAACAAAACCTGGAGGTTTTCACCAAAACCTGGAGGTTTTGAAAACTTGGAAAATTCTTGGTCAATCTTAAACTCAAGTTTATATGTCCAAGCTCGAGGTGAGAATCCATTGCAAGAAGAATCAGCTTCAAACTCGTTGTGTTGTGCCCGTTATGATCCGATGAATAAAAGCTGTTCTTGACCAGCGTTTTTGCAACGTCCTGAGCTGACTGTCAACTTTCGAGGGACATATCTCCTCGGTCTGAACTCCGTTTTGGTCCATTCAAGTCTTAATGGAAAGATCTGTGAGTCTACTTTCATATGCCACCGATTTTAGCTCAATCGGATTTGTATTTTGTGAGTTACACTCAAAATACCGAAGGTGGGTCTGGACTATGACGTTGATTCTTGTGGCAAATTGTAAAAATCATATCTCCTTGATCTGAACTCCTTTGGGCTTGAATTTTATATCCAAATGACGCATTGGGAGTCTAGTTTCATATTCCACTGATTTCACCTCAATCCGATTTCTGGTTTAAGAGATATCATCGAATTACCAGGCATCGCCCGTGCTGAACGTGAAACAGTGAAGCTGAAAAGTTGATGTTGGCTGAAACCTCGAGGTTCTGGCTGAAACCTCGAGGTTTTGGCTGAAACCTCGAGATTTGCTAGTCCAGAGACACCAGAGACGCTGAAGACACTCAAACCTCGAGGTTTTTACTCAAACCTCGAGGTTTTTACTCAAACCTCGAGGTTTCTCATCCTAAACCTCATATTTGCTTGATTTAACTCGAATTGACTCATTCCAACTTCCATATGATCTTGGAGCCTTCTAGCATCAATATAAGAACTTGAATAATTATATTCTCATTCTATTCAACAAGTTCTTCCTTCTTTAATCTTCCATCTTGATTATTCTTCATAATCCAACTCTTTCTTTCTTCTCTTCTCTTGATCATTCTTTGTCATTCAACTTGGACTAAACTACATTAAACATAGTAGTTAGTCAATGTAAGGGATAACTATATTACTCAATCTTTTTGCTTTTGATAATGACATCTATATAATACATCATCAAAACTAATCATAACTAACATTCTCCCCCTTTTTGATGATGGCAAATACTATAAGAAAAATATGTATGAATATGAAAATACATTAGATGCAACATATTTTTCTTGCCATTCTCTCCCCCTTATTTGTCATTAGCAAAAAGTTGAAGTAAAGAAGAGATGCTTAGAGAGACAGATATGAAACCAGATTAGAAAGAGTTAAAGAACTGATTTTCTCTCCCGATTGAAAGTGTTTTCATTCTAAATAAGATGCAATTTGGAATGTTTTTATGAAAACACATTTGAAAGAATTTGGAGAGGTTTTCAAGACAACTTTCACAATTAAAGCATATAGATACCAAACATGTGCAAAATTTTGACTGAATATAAAAAGATAGAGATTAGAAATGCTCATGTAGGTTCTGCAAATTGATGAATAATCGATGAGGTCCATCTGCTAGCCTTTAAATCTGTGATGTGCTCTAAATAGCCTCTGAGATGTGAAATGAGACTAAAGTACGGCTACTTGAGTTGTATCTCATCTGAATGAATATGATTAGTACTCAGCTTCCATCCTTTGCTTTTTCTTCATAGATCATCCATGTAAAGCACATCTCAGCTTCAAAGATTGATCGCCAAGGATGTAACACAACCAATTCTCCTGTGATGAATTGAAAACTTTCTTTGCAAAAGAGATTTGTTAGTGCAACCAGATATCAAAGTATTCCTTTCCAAATGATATTTTCAAATAAAGATAATGAAAGGAAAATATGATATTAATTCATCATCAAAACTAACAAGAGATAATGAATGCGAGATGAGTATACTTAAAAGGGTTTTTCTTCAAATAAAGGAGGTGAGCTTTTAAAGTATAAAACACCTATGAATGTGAAGCTCCCCCTTAATGAATGCATGGCTAAAATGTGAAGTTCCCTTTCATGATACCAAATAATAATGAGACACCGAATGTTATGAGGTTTGGAAACATTTTTGCTCACAACATGGTACCTCAGAATTGAGAACTTTCAAGTTCACTTGGGTGGACTTGAAATTGGTATGAAGAAATCACTTCTGCTTTTTATGATGATAAAAGAGTTTGAAGCATAAGGATCATTTTTAAAAATAAGTGTTCTCAGGCTAAACTTCGTGAGATAAAATTTGAATGAAATCAAGTTAGCCTAACATGATTATGAGATATGCACATTATTCCAAAATACAATACCTCACTCAAGTAATATCGTAATCACTTGAGTCATAAATCCTTTGCACATTGATATGATCAATATTGAGGATCTCTAGATGTGAATGAGTTTCAGGAGGATGAGTCTCTATAACCATTTGCTCTTAATGCATCTTAGAAGCGAAAATCCCAAATGAGCTTTGAATAGGATCTCAAAATTAGTTTCTCGCTCATAGCTTCTCATCAAGCGAGTATGCTCCTTATCATCTTGATATAGGCCTCTTGCTAGTGATGGGACGTCACTCAAGTGATGTCACGAATTTGCCGACATAGGCACCGAAATGGTCTATTCTCGTTTGCCTATGTTCTTTGTATTCAACAACAGAACATTTTGGTCAACTCCTGTAAAAATAATGTTCTTTGGTACTCAATGATTCTTGAGTCCACACTAGATTAGACATAACAACTCTTATGCTCTTATAGAATTAAATCATATGATATTTGAAGCAAAGAGTATAACAATTAAGGATCGAAAATATAGTTTTACCCAATCAAATAAGTTCATGCCAATGAATCAAATGGGGTAACAACTAAATGACATCAAGAATAATATTTCTCAATGACCGTTTGTAAATACACTTTATGCAGAAAAGATGTCATTGATGAAATACATATAAGTTTGATCAAATAGCATTAAAAAAAAATCTTATCCATAAAGATAAGCATTTATCAACTCATAGTTCATGAATCATATCAGATTTTTCAAGAACAATAATGAAATATGAAAATAGTTTCAAATCTCAAATGTTCTTCTAGAAATTGATCATGATAAAAAATTTTCATGAATGAAAGATTCATTTTTAAAATGTGCTTGAAAACAATGATCACTTTAAAAAAACATGGTGGAAGTCAACATGTTAAATAATAAATCAGAATGTATCTGAATGCTTCAGTTTTAGAGAATATGTTGAACATTGAAGTTAACATGTTGAAGAATTTTCTGAAAAGCCAAAGTCATGAAAGTAAAGCATCATCAAGACATGCTTAGCACAACATATATAAGCTTAATGACTTTACTATTGACCAAGAGATAATCTTGCCTTAGAGAATAGAGTCTTGAAAATATAAGAACATTCAAGGCAAGAGTATGAATATGCGAGAGAGACGCTTACTCGAGAATATAGATGAACACAAATGCTGATGTATTTGAGTAACACAAGGAGTACTAGGATTCATGGACGATGAAGTACAAACTCATTAAGCCAATGATTAGAGTTCCATAATATTATCCTAGTAAGTTATTCCATATAATGGTTAATGCATTAACACTTAATGCATTAATTAACATTCATAATGCTTGGAGTAACTTGACCAATAAGAATTTATCCAATAAGCATGAGATTTTCACAAATTGAATTCTCTTATTGAGATAAGCTTGAAACTCATATGAGATTAACCTGTTAGACATAAGGTCCAACTAGTTAGATAATGAAACTAAAGAATTCAAGCAAAAACATTGAATTCCAAAAATCAATGTGTGAATGATAGGAAAACTCAATTGGACAAATTTGAAGCATATCCAACATTCAATATAGAATATTAACTTCCAATTTGAAACATTATTTGAATGCAATCAAAGTATGGATATGTTTTCAAAAAACATTTGTATGCACTTTCACAAAACAGTGTGAGTTGAAATCCAAACAAATTTTACACTTGTGCATTTCAAAAACATGAACTTAGAAAGTTATGCACAAATTCATTTATGGTCTATTTAGCAATCAAAAACATTTTGAAAAATATAAATGATTGATTGCTAAAATGGAATGATGGACAAGTATTCATTACCCAAAAGTGAATTTTATATAATCAAAATATGGGGTAAGGATTAGACATCACCGTAATTCCTTTTGTCCTCATAGAAGCTTGCTTGGTTGAGATGGATTGATGTAGATAACTCTTTTTTCGGTGTTCACCATCAACATTAAGCATAGCTTGTTTAGCTTTCTCAAGGTTAGGATTATGTCTCTATGTTACATTCTTGAGAAGCTTCCATTGATCCTACAAAACCGTATAAATCTTTTTCTTTCTTGGTATCCAACCTTACTTGGATCCAATCATTGTTAGCTTGTAGGAACCAAAATTCACATGCTCTTATGAATATAATTAATTCAGAATAATTGAGCACAATGAATTAATAATGACTTTATGCATAAAAGAAATACTTTCTTTTCAAATCATCATGTATGCATAAAGAGTTAAACCTATTGAACATTGCAATCTCTTTCAAAAATAGATCAGGATGTGAGAACCCGGTTTTTAAAGAAAATAGTTGCAATGCTCATTCCTAAGGCTACAAGATATAAAACCTCAAATAAAATTTCAGATGATAGCATAGGAGGTTTTACCATTGTATACCTTAGCCTTAGGTACTGGGAGGATTGACTTTGCTTACCCATTGCCTCTTCCTATCACATTGACTCTTCATATGTCTTTCAATGGGTGTCCGCAAAGCTCTCTCAGAAAATATAGACTTCCAGAGTCTTTTATTTGAAACTTGAGATATTCTCCTCTTCTTGTTCTCCTCAAGATAGATGAATGGTACTCTATGGTAATTTGTTCTTGAGGTAGATGATACTCTTCTTGCTTGTGTCCATTGCTTTTTATGATTTGACCTTTTAATTCCAAAATGGGTGCCCCAAGAGTTCTCCCGTTTGATATGGATGCTATGATCTTCTTCATTGGAGCATGAGAAACTCTTGGCTTCTTTTTCATCTTCTCGTACCTTTATGTCCATTGATTTTCAAATCATCCTGTACATATAAAGCACTATATGGACATTTTGGTACCCGCTTATACTTGGGTCCTTGACTGTTAGTATTGGACCTTGATTGTCCTTTAGGAACCCAAACAATTTCATTTCTCACATTAGAATTTCTCCTAATATAGCATGTATAAGAAATATGCCCAGATTTTCCACAATAATTGCAAATAATAGAGTGATGCTTACTATGAACATTTTTACAAGTATTGTCTTGGTCATTAGAGTAAAACTTCAAATAATCTTCATTTGAACATTCATTCTTCTCAATAGATTTTCCAGCATTTTGTTTCAAAACATTCTTGCTTTTCAAATTAGAATCAATGATTGGTTGAAAAACAATTTTATGCAATTGTTCAAAATCATTTTTCTTAACTACACAAGAAGAATTGGAATTGTTTACCACATGTGTATCTTGAGCTCCGGATAATGATTGATCATAATCGTCCATGAGCTCTTCTTGGGAATCCTCTTCCTCTTGTTCTTTTGTGTTGATCGGATCATGGAAGTATCCAATGATTTCTCCTTCTTCATTCTCCACTTCCAATTGTTCATCAATTGTGGATATGCAGCTTATGGTTTCAGATGAACTGTCAACACTTTCAACTTCCACATATTTGTTAGAAGCATATATAGAATCAAGAGAATCCCAGATTTCTTTAGCATTAGAGCAAAACTTGATTTTCTCAAAATCATTTTCAGTTAAAGCATCATGAAGAATTTTCATTGCTCTATTGTTCAAAGAAAACATTTTCTTTTCTTTTTCTGTCCAATCCTTTCTTGGTTTGAAATCAAAAACGTTTGTAAAAACATTCCACATATGAAAATCAGCTTGCTTTGATAAAACTAGTCATTCTAGCTTTCCAAAACCAAAAATCAATATCTTTGAAAAACGGTGGAATGGTATAATCGAAACCTTAAAAACAATGAACACCCAAAGTCACCATTGAAACTCTTGAGACGGTTAAGTCCTTTAAACAAGAGACCCGCTCGATACCAAATCTAAGAACCGGCTGAACCCAAGAGGGGGTGAATTGGGTGAAGTATAAAAATTTAGGAACTTTGAAAATCTTTTCGTAACTTACTCGAAATCAGTTTATAAAGCAATAATCGATCATTCAAATATATATGCACATTCAAACATATATGCTTTGGAAATGTAAGAGATAAGGGAAGAGAATGTGCAAACTGATTTATACCGGTTCGGCCCAATCCTTGACCTACATCCAAATTTCAAGCTTCACTTGGGATTTTCAATCCACTATCTTCTTTCAACTCGATTACACGTTACGTACAAGAGGTAATCCTCTCACTAGGATTCACTCCCCTTACAAACCGTAATCAACACACCGCTTGATTACACACTCTATACTCGAAGTAATCCTCTCACTAGGATTCACTCCCTTTACAAGTTGTAATCAACACAATGTGTTTCCCACTCAAGATCACCCAATCTTGAGTAACTCTCGATAGATAGAATGATTACAATAAATCTTCTCTCTCGAAGTGAATAAATGAACACTGAAGAATAATACAAATCATCTCACTCTCTAAGTTTGTCTAGACATGAAAAACAGAGTGTAAATGATGTAAAAATCGAGTATCAAAGATATTGAAGATGTAAGCTTGTGTCTCTACGTTTTTGCTTGAATCTGTCTTCTATATATAGGTAGAGATCAATATATGACCGTTGAGAAGATTCAATGACTGTTGGATAAAGAAATATAGCCGTTAGAAACTAGCCGTTAGAACTTTTGCACGGCTTTTGATGTTCTGAACCAAATCTGATATTTTGAAGGTTTGCTTCTAATCCTTCATTTTAATCATCTGAAACTCACTAAAAAAGTGGTTAAACATGTCTAGAAACATTAGAGATTAATCATAGGAAGTATTAAGATCAAACAAGAAGCCATTGCAAATTCGCCGATTTGAAATTCGAGGTCGTGAAGAAACCTGGAGGTTTTTCTCGAAACCTGGAGGTTTTCAAAACCGCAGAAAAGTCATTTGGTCTCTCGTTTGCCCAAACCTGGAGGTTTCTCTCAAAACCTGGAGGTTTCTCAAAAGTGGAAATTCTGAATTTTTGCGCCAAACGAAACCTGGAAGTTTTTTCACAAACCTGGAGGTTTTGAAAATCAGTGAAAAACTTTACTCTGGATGCCGAAACCGGAGGTTTCTCCAAAACCTGGAGGTTTTCACTTAAATCTGAAAATTCTCGCTTTTGAGCCAAAACAAAAACCTGGAGGTTTTCACCAAAACCTGGAGGTTTTGAAAACTTGGAAAATTCTTGGTCAATCTTAAACTCAAGTTTATATGTCAAAGCTCGAGGTGAGAATCCATTGCAAGAAGAATCAGCTTCAAACTCGTTGTGTTGTGCCCGTTATGATCCGATGAATAAAAGCTGTTCTTGACCAGCGTTTTTGCAACGTCCTGAGCTGACTGTCAACTTTCGAGGGACATATCTCCTTGGTCTGAACTCCGTTTTTGTCCATTAAAGTCTTGATGGAAAGCTCTGTGAGTCTACTTTCATATGCCACCGATTTTAGCTCAATCGGATTTGTAGTTTGTGAGTTACACTCAAAATACCGAAGGTGGGTCTGGACTATGACGTTGATTCTTGTGGAAACTTGTAAAACTCATATATCCTTGATCTGAACCCCTTTGGGCTTGAATTTTATATCAAAATGACGCATTGGGAGTCTAGTTTCATATGCCACTGATTTCACCTCAATCCGATTTCTGGTTTAAGAGATATCATCGAATTACCAGACATCGCCCGTGCTGAACGTGAAACAGTGAAGCTGAAAAGTTGATGTTGGCTCAAACCTCGAGGTTTTGGCTGAAACCTCGAGGTTTTGGCTGAAACCTCGAGGTTTTGACTGAAACCTCAAGATTTGCTAGTCCGAGACACCGAGAGACGCTGAAGACACTCAAACCTCGAGGTTTTTACTCAAACCTCGAGGTTTTTACTCAAACCTCGAGGTTTCTCATCCTAAACCTCATATTTGCTTGATTTAACTCGAATTGACTCATTCCAACTTCCATATGATCTTGGAGCCTTCTAGCATCAATATAAGAACTTGAATAATTATATTCTCATTCTATTCAACAAGTTCTTCCTTCTTTAATCTTCCATCTTGATTATTCTTCATAATCCAACTCTTTCTTTCTTCTCTTCTCTTGATCATTCTTTGTCATTCAACTTGGACTAAACTACATTAAACATAGTAGTTAGTCAATGTAAGAGATAACTATATTACTCAATCTTTTTGCTTTTGATAATGGCATCTATATAATACATCATCAAAACTAATCATAACTAACACCATCCACTATCCAGAGGATTCGTGCCTAATCGGTAACCGTCTAACTCGTTTCTGTATCCCTTAATCAGATTTGATTTTTGGTTCGGATTGGGTTTTTGATTAAAAACCCAAATCGATATTTCCCAAGGACGAAGTTCGGACTGGGTTAAAGTATTTCTGTACGATCGTACAGAGGTGCGCCAATGATTCGAACAAATTCTAAACGATTGTTCAGTTGAGGGAATTTCTAGACAAATGCAGAGATTTTGGTTTGTCTAGAGTCGATTACAAGTTCGGTTATAAATCTGTTTCGTTCGAGGAAGGGTAGTGGGTGAATCCGAAATCGTGGGTTAATCCTTTAATCCTCTGCTTTCTGTTTAATCTGTGTTATTTCGTTTTGTTTCTGCATATTTCCGTTTTCAATCTCTTTTGAATCAAAAACCCCCGATTTTACTGTTTATGTTTTCTTGCTGTTCAAATTAAACCGACTGCAAATTCGTTGGGAAACGACCCAAGTTACATTATACTGCAAATCCTTTTCTAATCTGGTTATTTTGGGAGATTACGGCAAATCTCTGTCAAAATATGGCGCCGCTGCCAGGGAATTTGCATCGGTTTGATTAGTAACAGTAGTGTAAATAGCTTTGTTTCGATAGTTTAGTTGGTTCGGGTGGCTGGACAGAAATTTTTCTGCCCAGATTACTCAATCTAGGTCTTATTCACAAGGAATTGGGCATTCTAAGCAAGAGTCACTTACTTTTAGTAAGTGAGGTCTCACCTATTTTCCCCAAATTCCAACGTTTGGGTCATATTTTTGCTGTTTTAAGTTTCGATAAATTCGTGAAAATCAAAAAAAATTGAAAAAGTGGTCTAAACGATGGAATTTGGCTTAAATATGAGGATCTCAGCGGAGTAAATCATTAAATATGAGGATCTCAAAAAGTGGTCTTAGAATAGGGTTTTCCTTCAAGTCACCAAAAATCAGCCCAATCGGAGTAAGTCATTAAATTCGAAATACCTTAGTCCCCCCAACAAGATCAAAAAAAAAAAAAAAAAAAAAAAAAATCCTAAAATAGGTTTTTGCTTTTGGTCAATTTCTAACATAGGTTTTTGCTTTTGTGATTTTTCTTTTGTGTGAAGTCTTAGTGTTTTTCTACTTTTCTTAATTAGTCGTTTTTACCACTTTTAGTGGCATTTTCGTAATTATGAGTTTCTAGTGGCATTTTCGTAATTCTGATTAGCTGGTGGCATTTTTGTAATTCTGATTTTCTGCAAATTCTGCCTTGTGATTATGCTTTTGCATGAGTACTAGGAGCACTATCAATCCGAGAAGACTTATTGCCATTTGATCCTGAAATAGAAAGAACAATTCTTCTTGCTAGAAGAGTTGTTAGGCTAAGTCGTGGGATTAATACGAATTGGACATTGAACTTAAGTCTAACCATTCGATTGTGTTCATTCTCGTTGATCTTTCGATTGTGTTTCGATAGTACTTCGATAGTCTTGTTGTTTTCACCGATTCTAGTAGCAATTTTCCTAACTCGAAATTATGGCGTAAGAATAGGAAAATCGTCCTACTTTAAAGGAATTGAATGAACGATGTTAATTATCAACCTTTGTGCATTCAATATCCCGCCCTTGCTTTGCTAACTTTGAGCTTAAATCTGGTCTAATACACTTGCTTTGCCTAAGTTTCATGGTCTTTCGGGTGAGTGTGCCATTAAGCATTTAAAGGAATTCCATCTAGTATGCAGCACAATGAAGCCACATGCAATTGATGAAGATCAAATCAAGCTGAGAGCTTTTCCTTTCTCATTGGAAGGTGGAGCCAAAGATTGGTTGTTGTACCTTCAGCCTTCATCTATTGGGAGCTGGACTGATGTTCAGAGGTTATTTATGGAGAAATATTACCCTACCTCAAGAGCAACTGCGATCAAGAAAGAAATTGCCAACATTAAACAGGCCAATGGGGAGACTTTGCATGAGTTCTGGGAGAGGTTCAAAAGGTTATGTGCAAGCCGTCCACACCACCAGATCACCGAGCAACTCTTGATTACCCATTTCTACGATGGTTTGCTACCAGTAGACAAAGGTTTGGTGGATGCTTCTAGCGGTGGGGCTCTACGTAACAAGACACCTGAAGATGCCCGAGAATTGATATCCAAGATGGCAGCCAACTCTCAACAATTTGGCACCAGGGCCAATAGTACTCCTGTTTACCATGTGCAAACACCTCCAAATTCAAAGACGATTCTCGAGAGATTAGAGAATAGACTTGATGATCTGACCTCTCTCGGTGAGGCGGTAGGCAAGGACACGCATGCACGGTACAAATCTTCCCTCCTCGGATTGGCTACTCATGTGGGTTACGTTCGACCCTTACCATTCTACTGACTCTTGCCCTACCTTGCATGATCCTACTTATCAAGACCAGTTAGTAGCTTCAGTGGGTGCTTTTCCAGGAAAGCCACAATACCAACAGAATAATGCCTTCTCCAATACCTATAATCCTGGTTGGAGAAATCACCCCAATTTTCGTTGGAACCGAGAATCGAACCGAGTAACCAATATCGCGGGAATTAGGGAATTACCAATAGAGACAAGATGGACCACGAAATTTCCAACAACAATCTGCACCGCCTTTGCCTTTGCCGGCACCACCTCCTCGACCAGCCATATGTGCACCTCCACTTGGGCAAAGACAACAGGCTAGTAGTAGTGGTAGTGGTGGTTCCTCACTTGAAGATATGATGAAGAAATTTGTCACGCCAATATGCGGTTCCAACAAAGAACCGACACTTCCATTCGAGTTTGCAAACACAGATTGGGCAGTTGGCAACCTCATTGAACCAGCTTCAACCTCAGGGATCCAACACTCTTCCTTCACAAACAATTCCTAATCCCAAGGGGAATGTGAGTGCTATCTCCCTTCGTTCTGGCAAGCAATTGGAGGAACCTAAACCAAATTGCGAGATGTGACTTCCACATCGAAAAGAGTCGAAATTGTGAAGATTGACTCTAAAAATAAAAAGGCAATGCAGCAAGGTGAAGAGGAAGACATCCCCATTCCTCTTCCTTTCCTCGAGAGCGTTCAGCCCAAGAAGTTGGCGAAAAAAGCACAAGAGAAGGATATACTTGAGACATTCGGGAGAGTAGAGATCAACATTCCTCTCTTAGATGCGATCAAACAAATTCCTAAATATGCCAAGTTTGAAGGAGTTGTGCACTAACAAGAGGCGAAAGGGGAGTGAACGAGTGAGTTTGAACCGAGAATGTATCAAGACTCATCCACCTACAATGCCTCGCAAGTGCAAGGATCCAAGGACGTTTTCTATCCCTTGTTTTTTTGGTAACTATAGATTTGATGATTGCATCCTAGATTTAGGTGCTTCTATTAATGTCATGCCTGCATCTATTTATAAATCTCTTGGTCTTGGTCCTTTACGTCCCTCGGTGTTGTTGTTCAGCTAGCTAATAGGAGTAATGTTCATCCTTCGGTTTAGTTGAGGATGTATTAGTCAAGGTTAATGAACCGATATTTCCTGCTGATTTTTACATCTTAGATATGGAGGACGAGTCTCCCAGTAGTAGATCACCTATCATTTTAGGGAGGCCTTTCATGAAAACAACTAGGACTAAGATAGATGTGCATTCTCGTACTCTTTCCATGGAGTTTGGTGATATATCCGTGAATTTCAATATCTTTGATGCCATGAAACATCCTAGGGAAGAACACTCTATTTTCTGCATTGATGTGATTGATGATCTTGTGGATGACGTTATTGCTTATTGGTGTCTTGACTATCCCGATTTTGCATCTCGAGAGTAATTCTCCCATTTGTGCATGTCTTGATAATGAATGGTGCTGTTTTGCACCGATTTGCTTAATGCTGCATTATTTGGTGATTCTGACTTGCTTGGTGATTCTACATTACATGTGGATTCTGATATTGATTTTGAGTTTGAGCTTCATCCTGATCCTAATGTACATCCTAATTCTGATTTTGATGAGCTTAACTCTGATTTTGATGAGCTTGATTCTGATGTTAACATTGAGCTGTATAGACACAGTCCTTCTGTTTCTTTGAATGTGGTTTCAGGCATTTCCAGTGTGATGACATCGAGTTGTTGCAACAACCACCCAAGCTTCTTCCCTCCACCGAGCAACCACCCAAGCTTGAGTTGAAATCCCTTCCGGATCACCCGAAGTATGCATTTCGGAGGTGGATGAACAGTTGCCGATCATTGTGGCAAATAATCTTCTTCCGACCAAGAAGAGAAGGCTGCTAAGCTTATTGAGGGCGAACAAGAAAGCTATTGGGTGGACATTAGCTGATATTGTTGGCATCGGCCCTTCCATGTGTATGCATCGCATTCTCGTTGGAAGAGGACTCTAAGCGGTGAGGCAACCCCAGACACCTTAATCCTCTTATCCTTGATGTGGTGAAGAAGGAGGTCACTAAGCTTCTGCAAGCTGGTATCATCTATCCCATTTTTGATAGCCAGTGGGTTAGCCCGGTCCAGATGGTTCCTAAGAAATCCGAGTCACTGTGGTAGCCAATCAGAAGAAT
This sequence comes from Acacia acuminata, assembly GCA_019022655.1. Lineage (NCBI taxonomy): Eukaryota > Viridiplantae > Streptophyta > Magnoliopsida > Fabales > Fabaceae > Acacia > Acacia acuminata. The sequence goes on along the minus strand of JAFJYI010000102.1, from coordinate 1,817,172 downwards.
GAGCTCATTCCTACTCGAGTTCGAATAGTTGGAGAGTTTGCATCGACTATAGGAGACTCAACCAAGCCACTCGCAAGGATCATTACCCTCTACCTTTCATTGATCAGATGTTAGAGCGATTGGCTGGCAAGTCCCATTACTGCTTCTTGGATGGCTACTCCGGATACTTCCAGATCCATATTGCTCCTGAGGATCAGGAGAAGATGACTTTCACATGCCCCTTTGGAACATATGCCTACCGAAGGATGCCTTTTGGCCTTTGCAACGCACCTGGCACCTTTCAGCGTTGTATGGTAAGCATTTTCTCTGAGTTTCTAGAGGACTGCATGGAGGTTTTTATGGATGATTTCACTTGTATATGGGTCTGATTTTGATGCATGCTTGGCTAATTTGTCTAGAGTTTTGCATAGGTGTATTGAGTCTAATCTTGTGCTTTGAATTATGAGAAGTGTCACTTTATGGTTGAGTCGGGTATAGTCTTGGGACACATAGTGTCTAGGAAAGGGATTGAGGTAGATCCTGCTAAGATAGATGTAATTACTGCTTTGCCTTACCCCGCATCTGTGCGGGAAGTTCGCTCTTTTCTTGGTCATGCAGGTTTCTATCGGCGTTTCATTCGGGATTTCAACAAGACTGCCCGACCCTTGTCCAACCTTCTCGCATAAGGACAACGACTTTGTATTTGATGATGCTTGCAAGGCGGCCTTCGATCATTTGAAGCGTTGCACGACTACGCCCCATGATCCAAGCCCCTGATTGGTGCCTCCCCTTTGAGTTGATGTGTGATGCTTCCAACTATGCGGTTGGTGCTATCTTGGCACAGTGAGTTGATAGAGCATCTCATGTGATTGCATATGCCTCCAAGACTTTGGATCCTGCTCAGTCTAATTACACCACTACTGAGAAAGAGTTGTTGGCTATTGTATTTGCCTTTGATAAGTTTAGGTCATATCTGCTAGTAAGTAGAGTAATTGTTTTCTCTGACCATGCTGCTTTGAAGTTTCTTTTGAAAAAGACAGATGCTAAGCCACGACTCATCCGGTGGATGTTATTGCTCCAAGAGTTCGATGTTGAGATTTGAGACAGAAGTGGAGCACAAAACTGGGTAGCTGACCACTTGAGTCGCATCACTCATTCTCCCTCTCACCCCTCTTCTATTCGGGATGATTTCCCTGATGAGCAGCTTCTACAGCTACAAGGTAAGCTTCCATGGTATGCTGATCTGGTTAACTACTTGGTAGCTGGTGTTTTGCCTATAGATTCCACTAGGGCCCAAACCCTTAAATTAAAGAGTGAGTCTAAATATTATGTTTGGGATGACCCTTATCTCGTGGAAATTTTGTAGTGACCAAGTAGTTAGGAGATGTGTGCTGATCATGAGTTTCACTCTATATTGCATTTTGCTCATGCTTCGCTTGTGGTGGTCACTTTGGACCCCAAAGAACTGCCAGAAAGTGTTAGACAGTGGATTATTTTGGCCTTCCTTGTTTCATGATTCCCATCTTTTTTGTAAGTCATGTGATAACCGTCGGAGAGTAGGAGTATTTCCCGTAGGCATGAGATGCCCTTGAACCCTATATTGTTTTGTGAGATCTTTGATGTTTGGGGTATTGATTTTATGGGTCCATTTCCTGCTTCATATGGTTATACTTACATATTCTTTGGGCTGTTGATTATGTCTCGAAATGGGTTGAGCGAAAGCCACTCGGACTAATGATTCTTCGTGGTGGTGGATTTTGTTAGGTCTAACATTTTCTGCGGGTTTTGCATTCCTAGAGCTATTATCAGTGACCAAGGCTCCCATTTTTGCAACCGAAGCATGGGTGCCTTGTTACGCAAGTATGGAGTGCTTCACAAGGTCTCCACAGCATACCATCCTCAAACCAACGGTCAAGCTGAAGTCTCAAATAGAGAGATTAAGCAAATCCTTCAGAAGACTGTTAACTCTACCCGGAAAGATTGGAGTAAGCGATTAGAGGATGCTTTGTGGGCATATCGCACCGCCTACAAGACTCCGATTGGGATGTCTCCTTATCGGCTTGTCTTTGGTAAGGCATGTCATCTTCCGGTTGAGTTGGAGCATCAAGCCTATTGGGCCATTAAACAGTGTAACATGGATTTGGCCCAGTTTGGGATGGAGCGAAAGCTACAATTGCAAGAGTTGGATGAGCTTAGATTGGATGCCTATGAAAGCTCGCGGTTATACAAGGAAAAGACTAAGGTATTCCATGATAAGCATATTCGAGGAAAGAATTTTACGTGGGCCGAAAGTCCTTGTTTAACTCCCGTTTGAAGTTTATGTCCGGTAGCTTCGATCTAAATGGGATGGCCCTTTTGAGATCACTAACATTTTTCCATTTGGTCTTTGTTGAGCTATGTGATCTACCCACGGGACGAACCTTTAAGGTCAATGGGCATCGCCTCGAAGCCATTTCATGAGGGATCCCGAGTGACTGAGGAAGCGAGATTCTCCTCATTGATGCCACTTATCCTCCATAAACCCCTTGGGGAGTATTCTTCTTTCTTTCTCCCTCTTTCTTCTATTTGTTTTCCTTTTTCTACTTTGCTTTTTGAAATAAATACGAGTCTCTCTTTCTATGATTGCTACATATTATGAACTTGGACATTTTGGTTTTAATGGATCATTCTATTTGGTTTGTCATTCTTGACTCTTCGATTACATGTCTTGGTAGTTGATTTGATGTTGTTGATTGCCTAAGTTGGTATTGACCTTGTGAGGTTTTGGGCCTGCATGAATGGAATTCATCTTTTGCCATTCTTTCTTTCATGTGTGCATCTGCTCATGATTTGTGTTCTCTAGAACTTGCTCCTTTTCCTTTTGAAACTACATTTTTCATTTACGTGCATAAGTATGATGGAAGCTTGTTTTCTTTCTTTTATTTTCCTCACTTTGGCCAAATAGTCTTTCCCTTGCATTATGATTCCTTTGCTAGCCCTTTGTGCCTTTTTGACTCATTCTTTTCAAAGCTACATTACAAGCCTAAGCGAAAAACCATTTTATTCCGCACCTTGAAAATTTATTGAGCATTGGTTTCACCTTGGTTTTGTGTTTAAGTGTGGGGGTTGCTCGGGAGTGCAACAATTTAAGTGTGGGGGGATGTTTACTTTTGTCATTGTGATTATGTATATAGTATAGTTTCATTTTTTTCTCAAAAAAAATGAAAAAAAAAAAAAAAAAGAAAGAAAGAAAGAAAAGAAAAAGCAAAAAAAAAAAAAAGAAAAGAAAGAAAAGCAAAAAAAGAAAAAAGAAAAAAAGAGAAGAAATATAGAAAGAAAATACATAGAAAGAAAAGAGATATATAATTAAAATAAAAATTTTCTTACATAGAGAATGATTGTGTTAATTAGTGCTCTTTTTAATTTCCTTGGTGCTTAACCTCTCATTCCATACTATTACCTACCTTCACCCTAACCCCATTACAACCTTTCATAACAAGCTCTCTTGATTTGTGCATGCATGTGTTATGAGTAGTGGAGACGTAGAAATTGAGCAAGCTTATGGTAGAGAAAATTTCTTGAGTAGAATTTGAGCGATACACTTATTTACCGTAAACACTTGAGAGATTGATTGATTGATTGATTGAGCGCATCATTTGAGAGACCATCTTATGTGATTAGCATCATTAATTGAGATTACCATGAATTGTAATTTGAGATGAAGGGATTGTGGTCTTGATTGATTGATCTTTTGGAGCTTTGTGTCCCTTGTTCAATTTTTGCATTGTTAGCAATTGTTAGAAAAGAAGAGTTTCTCCTTTAGGTCTTTTTCTTTGAATTTTGCTCGGAGTGCAAAAAGATAAGTGTGGGGAATTTGATAATTGAATATTTCATACACTACTTTTTGTCTCTTGATTTATAATTTAGGACTCTTTAGCTAATAAATAATGGATTTTATAGTTATTTGGGCCTTGGGCCTTTTATTATATTTTAGCCATTATTTAATAATAAATTCCAGTTTTACATTGCTTCACCATTTTTACCATAACTCTTGAACCAGACATTGGATTTGCCTCATTTTTGTCTCATATTTCAGATGATTCAGAGACCTACAATTGTTATGAAGACATGAAGATCAAATTCGGACAAGAGGGCGGTTGATTTTGGAACCGAAGTCATATGTATTTTTGGGATCGAATTTTGTAATTAAAGCCCATTTTATTTTATTTTTGTTAGGGCGACTTGTGGATTGGAGCCCCATTTCGTTTTTCCATTTTAGGTTAAGTGAGGCAGCAGCCACAAACACACTCTCATTCACGTTTTTAGAATTCGAGAGGATCAAAATAGTAGTTTTCAAATTCTCTCGCAATGTTCTTCGTGTTCTTCGCGTTCTTCATCTTTTTTCGTCTTTCTTAATTATGTTCGGCTAAATTTCTGAGATTGATCCACGATGAGGGTCCCATCCACTATCCGAGAGGATTTGCGCCTAATCGGTAACCGTCTAACTCGTTTACGTATCCCTTAATCAGATTTGATTTTTGGTTCGGATTGGGTTTTTGATTAAAAACCCAAATCGATATTTCCCAAGGACGAAGTTGGATTTGGGTTAAAGTATTTCGTGCGATCGTACGAGGTGCGCCAATGATTCGAACAAATTCTGAACGATTGTTCGGTTGAGGGAATTTCTAGACAAATGCGAGATTTTGGTTTGTCTAGAGTCGATTACGAGTTCGAGTTATAAATCTGTTTCGTTCGAGGAAGGGTAGTGGGTGAATCCGAAATCGTGGGTTAATCCTTTAATCCTCTCGCTTTGTTAATCTGTGTTATTTCGTTTTGTTTCGCATATTTCCGTTTTCAATCTCTTTTGAATCAAAACCCCCGATTTTACTGTTTATGTTTTCTTGCTGTTCAAATTAAACCGACTGCGAATTCGTTGGGAAACGACCCAGGTTACATTATACTGCAAATCCTTTTCTAATCTGGTTATTTTGGGAGATTACGGCAAATCTCTGTCAGATATCCTCCTTCAGATATACGTCATTGATCATATGTTCTTTTCTACTTGAAGATAAACTAACTTACAGGTATTTAAGCCATCTTATAACCATACTAACCATGCTCACATTCAATATTAGTACCATACTACTTGAGGCCTCAATAAATGGAAAACATTCTGACACTAAAATTTGGAACATAAATTCCCATATACTCATAACTTCTAACCACCAAGACGCCAAATCATTTTCTTCAATAAAATCATACATAACCTTAATGTGAAATTAGATGCAGCAACAATGAAAATCCAAACATATGTACTCCAATCCTTATCATGGTCCAAAACAAGTTGAATCCAGCTTGGTCACTCCAAGTATAACCATTACAGCTACAAGTTTTCACAATCAATTTCAAAAAGGCAGTGATACACTTATGTTACTGATAACAACTTAACACTAACAGTATAAACAGATACTGGTAGATAAATAATGAATAGTCCATAAAAAAATAACCTAATACATAGTAATGCAGCACCTAATTTTCTTAATAAACATGCAATATAAATGTCACCATCACAGTTCCAGAAGAATCTCAAGAAGCATTCGTCTATCAAAAGATTTACATAAAACAGATTGATCACCTGATCCAGTCAAAAGATGCGAAGTAAACTTTATATACCTATATGTGTTAAAGAAGGCCCCCAAGATAACCACTCGATTGTAGCCGACACACCGGTCTCGTGCCATACCGTCTCCTGGAACCACTTTATGAATGTCTTCTTTTGCTCATTAGCTATCTGCATGTCATTCTTCCTTGGATTCATATTCTTCAAACTCTTTCTGTGTTTATCAATGTATGGTTGAACTTCTTCCATATTATTCAAGATGTACAAGTGTGCTTGCAACACCTCTTCACGAGGCATATTCTTTAGTTTGATTCCTCAAGTTCCCTCGGTTATCCCCTCGTCATGCTCAGATTGTATCGTCACCCCTGATAGATATTCTTTACAGAACTCCATAGCCTCTTCAACTACATATCTCTCAATTATTGACGCTTTCAGTTGATAAGGATTTTTAGAATACCCTTTTAAGATCTTCATGTATCGCTCGAAAGGGTACATCCACCTTAGGTAAACTGGACCACAGAGTCTTACCTCCTTTACCAAGTGAACTATCAGGTGGACCATTATATCAAAAAATGCAGGAGGAAAATGCATCTCTAGTTGGGACAAAATAATATAACCCTCATTTTCCAATTCATCCAACTTTTTAATGTCAATGACTTTGTTATAGATAGCATTAAAGAAAATACTCAATTTTGTTATAGTGGTTCACACTTCATCTTTCATAATGCCTCTAATGGCTACTGGTAATAGTTGTTGCATCAACACATGATAATCATGGGACTTCATTCCCACTAACTTCAAATCGTCCATTGAAACACACCTTCTCAAATTAGAAGAATATTCTTGTGGAACCTTAATGTCATATAGACACCCACACAAACTTTTTTCTCCGCTTTTGATAGTGTATGAGCTGTTGGCTCCATGTATGCCCTCTTACCATCTTCCATTACTTGTGGATGTAACTGTTCTCTTATTCCCATCTCAACCAGGTCTAGTCTCGCACTAATTCCATGCTTAGTCTTCCCTAGTATGTGCAAAAGAGTACTGACAAGGCTATCGCAAACATTTTTCTCCACATGCATCACATCAAGACTGTGTCTCACATCAAGACTACGCCAATATGGAAGATCAAAGAAAATTGATCACTTCTTCCATATATTCTTCTCACCCGCAATCCTTTGCTGCTTACTGATAATCTTTGAATTCATGATATTATAAATGCAAAAAGAAGCTAAAAACTCTATCATTGTCATGCTTTAATGTATCAATTAGCTAAATATGTGATTTCATCTTCATAATGAGTTTTTAGACTTTATTTGCATTAATCTTGGTCACATCTTGAGTTTGGATTCAAAACTGAACTTTAGTCACATTCTTACTACAATTGGGTCGTGAACACTGTTCGGTATTTTGGGTATAAATTGAGTTATAGAAGTCCAATGGATCTTCAATTTGCATTTTGAGAAAGCTAAGAGGAAGCCCTACAAATCTTATGAAGAGCCCAAAAGCCAAATCAGATGTTTAGAGGGCCAAAATGGGCCTGGAAGCCGAAACAGGCTGCTGTCACTGGACTCTAGAATGACGTTCGGTATTTGACCCATAACTGGAGCTACAGACCTCCAAATTAGGTCCGGTTTGCGCGGTTGGAAAGCTGACATTCAGGGAAACATTTAATATGAAGACCACGGGGTCTAGATCCGCCGTTTCCGTGGTGTAATCCAGCTTGCAAATGACGCATTTTTAAATGACGCGTTTTTGGAGGTGGAAAATGGATGAAGGAGATGCCCAATTTTCCTATAAATAGATGAAGAGGCTGAAGGGAAACACACACATTTTTGGAGACCAAGATCTCTCCCATTCTAACTTCCTTCTTCTACTTCTTGCGTTCTACTTGGAATGGCTTAAGTCTTAATCGTTCCTTTTAATTATTTTATTTTGATTTTCTATTCTTCATCTCTTTCTGAAAGAATTCATTATGTTGTTGAGATTTATTTTTATATTGGAATAGAAGCTTTCATTTTCTTTAATTGTTCTTTATGTTCTTCGTGTTCATGATGAACTTGTTCATGTTCTTCGTGGTCATGATGAACATCTTTATTTCTGCATTTTCATTTTATACGCCATGCTTGGCTAAGTTTACGTGATCGACCCATGAGTTGAGGATTCCATGGTGTCATCCGGAGGACTTGTGCTTTAATCGGTAACTGACTTGTTTCTATTAATTTTAATCGGATCTGATTATAGTCATGGATTGGGTATTAGATTTAATACCCAGATTGAAATCCCAAGGACATAGGTTGGACCGGGTTGTAGAGAGCGTTGTGCGATCGTACGCGAGCTCGCCACGTGTTCGATCGGATGCTAGGCGATCGTCTAGTCGAGGGAGTTTCTGGACAAATGCAGAGATTTCGGTTTGTCTAGAATCAATCATAAGTTCAGTTATTCTATTTTTGTTCGATGATGGAAGGTCTTGGAATCCCAGTGCAGGTTGATCCGTTTTAATTTGATTAATCTTACATTTTTCTCATTCTATCTTTAATTCTTATTCTAAATCCAACAAAAACCCAATCCCCCCTTGTTTTCCATTTCATTTGCATGATATCTAGATTACTTAGGATTCAATAAAAGGCTCCTCGAGAAGAGAGAACGATCCCGGGTTTGCCTATCGCAATCCTTGGTTAATTGTTGATTGTGGACCCCAAGGCTAATGACAAAAGGTCTTCATCAAATGGCGCCGTTGTTCTTGGGAGCTAAGTAATTGGCCCCCTAGGTAATCTAATTGTCAAATTGACTTTTGACAAAGGGTTTCTCATGTGAAGCTTGTTAGATTTACATTTTTTTTTTCATTTTATTAGCATTTTTGCATTTAGGTAGCTTGTGTGAGCTTGTTTTCTTTATCTCTAAAAAAAAAAAAAAAAAAAAAAAAAATTGGTCTTGCATCTTGTACCATTTTGAATTCTTTTTCCTTTTTTTTTTTTACTTGCATTTGTATTTTTTTAGATTCCTTTTCTTAATAGTTATTTTCTCATTCATTGGGAATTGATTGCATTGAATTTTCATGGCTTGGTTTTACGATAATCATGATCTACCTTTCAATTCTCACTCTTTTGTAGACAATCAAGAATGTGATGGCCCATTCCACCACCACCATGAACCATACCAACAACCTTCATTCCAACAATATCATCAACCCTCTCACTTACCATACCATCCCACTTTCATACCATTCCATCCATCTCATGAATCCCTATACCAATTTGAGCCACCTTATGGACCTCACTCTCATCCATCTCGTGCCCAACCAAGATCCTTCATTTTGTGAAGTCATTGGAGATTTCCAAAATCAAACGACTTGGGCTATAAATGAGGAATGGTCACATAAGGACGACTTTCATCAACACATGGACTCTATTTTTAGAATGATGGAACAACAATTGAAATCTTCTGAGAGATTAGGAAAGGAAATTGAGCAACAATCACAAATGTTGAAAATGAATTTTCAAGAAAATCCTTCTCTTATGGTCACACATAAACTAGAAGTGAAGCAAGTACTAAAGCACATCGAAGAGTCTTTTCTCCCATTTGGTAATGATCCTACCCTTATAGAAGTAGACTCTCCTACTACGTGATTAATAAAGCAATTCATGATTTGAGAAATAATGAGGTGGACGAGGAAATCATTGTTGAATCCCCTCAATTGTTTGGAAATGTAATTACTCAACCAATTGGCTTTAGTAGTAGTGATTCAACTGTACTTGTTGATGAGTGTGTTCCTATTCCTTCATGTGATGCTTTAACTATTGAAAATGCTTCTCTTCATAGTACTATAGATGAATGCGCTAAATTGAATGACATATTTTCATGCTCTTGTGAGGAAAATCAAATATGTGTAGATTGTTATCATGAAAAATGTCATTTACTTGTTGAGCTTCAAAAGAAAGCATTTAGTGAAATGGTTGATTCTACCATTGATCATAATGCACCCTCTTGTACTATTGATGATAGTAAGCATGTTAATTTTGAAAAGATTGAATCAAGCATGGATGCCAATGTTGTTGATGATGTTCTTGATGAATGGCATGCTGATTATCCTGATTTTGCATCTATTAGTGACTCCGTTAATTGTGCCTGTTATAATAATGAATGGTGTCCTATTTGTACTGAAATTAATGATGCATTATACGGTGATTTTGAATTGATTGTGGATTCATTGTTGATGTGAGTGAGAACAATCATAGCCTGGAATGTCAAATGCATAAAACTCCCATTGGATTACTTTCTTGTAGTCTTGTTGGTAACAAAGATTCTGAAATTTTGATTGATAAAATTCTGCATGTTGATGAATCTTTCCAACAAGTGTTGTCATGTGATTTGCCACCCGATTTAGAAAATAAAAATGATTGCTTTGAAATTTTGGAGCACTCGGGTGGTGACAATTTCAAAAATTCTCTTCCTTCTTCCACTTGTTTTCCCTTCCATCTCTTGTGATTGCAATAAGGATGTAGTGTACTCTAACACTAAGTTAGATTCCACACCTTCCATTTTGCAAGCACAAGAGAGTTTTCACAATGTAGCTGGTTGCTTGACTCCTACTGATGGGAGTGTCATTGATTTCCTTGGATGTGATAGTTATCTGGAGAGTTTAGTTCCTAAAATGAATTTACTTCACTTGAAATCTCTCCATCTTGCTATTTTTGGATGGGATACTGCTATTTGCTTGTCTTCTTTGCAAGCACATGGTTGGAAGGATCGTCAAAAGAGTCAATCTCTACCGTACATGGTTGGACCTCTTCTGATTGACCCCGAGCCACCTCCAACAAGGAAATTCAATAGAAGGGAAGATATTTTTGAAGACAAATGCATGATTCTCATTGGTGATGAGAACTTCTCCTTCAAGCGACTCAAGATACTCTAACAAAGGTTGTCTCTTTTCTCACTTATTTTCTTCCTAATTCATATGATTACTTGGGCTTAATTGTTGTACGAGGAAGATAAGTGTGGGGGAGGGACACAATCCAGTAGAAAAAGTAGAAATAATATAGTTTATTAAGTAGAATTAGAACAATACATTCTCTCCTTCTATGATTGCTACATATCATGCACTAGGACATTTTGGTTTTGATGGATCATTCTGTTTTGATTGATATTTTGAACTCTTGGATTATAATATCTTGGTAGTTGATTCTGTGATGCTGATTGCAACCTTTGTGAGATTTTGGGCCTGCATGAATGAAAATACTCTTCTCCCATTCTTTCTTTCTTGTGTGCATCTGCTTGTGATTTGTGTTCTCTAGAACTTGCTCCTTTTCTTTTTGGAACTACATTTTTCACTTACGTGCATAAGTATGATGGAAGCTTGTTTTCTTTCTTTTATTTTCCCCACTTTGACCAAATATCCTTTCCCTTGCATTATAATTCCTTTGCTAGCCCCTTTGTGCCTTTTTGACTTATTCTTTTCTAAGCCACATTACAAGCCTAAGCGTAAAACCATTTTATTCCGCACCTTGGCAATTTATTGAGCATTGGTTTCACCTTAATTTTGTATTTAAGTGTGGGGGTTGCTCGGGCGTGCAACGGTTTAAGTGTGGGGGGAGTTATTTGATTTTTTTGTCATTGTGATTATGTATATAGTCTTTGAAAAAAAAAAACAAAGAAAAAAAAGAAGAAAAAAAATGAAAAGAAAAAAAAAAGAAAGAAAGAAAGGAGAGATATAAAAAAAAAAATTTTCATACATACGAATGATTATGTTAACCAAAGCCCTTTTTAATTTCTTTGGTGTTAGCCTCTCATTCCATACTATTATCTAGCTTCACCCTAGCCCCATTACAACCTTTAATAACAAGCTCTCTTGATTTATGCATGCATGTGTTATGAGTAGTGGAGATGTAGAATTTGAGCAAGCTTATGGTAGAACAACTTTCTTGAGTAGAATTTGAGCGATACTCTTATTTACCATATACGATTGAGAGATTGATTGAAGGCATCCTTTGAGAGACTATCTTGTGTAATCGGCATCATTGAATGATATTGCCATGATTAGTAATTTGAGATGAAGAGATTTCTGTCTTGATTGGTTGATCCTTTGGAGCTTTTATGATCCTTGTTAAGTTTTGAAATTTCAGCAATTGTTAGGAAAGAGAATTTTTTCTTGCTTCTTGTCTTTTTAATTTTGCTCGGGAGTGCAAAAGGATAAGTGTGGGGAATTTGATAATCTTTGAATTCATGATATTATAAATGCAAAAAGAAGCTAAAAACTCTATCATTGTCATGCTTTAATGTATCAATTAGCTAAATATGTGATTTCATCTTCATAATGAGTTTTTAGACTTTATTTGCATTAATCTTGGTCACATCTTGAGTTTGGATTCAAAACTGAACTTTAGTCACATTCTTACTACAATTGGGTCGTGAACACTGTTCGGTATTTTGGGTATAACTTGAGTTCTAGAAGTCCAATGGATCTTCAATTTGCATTTTCAGAAAGCTAAGAGGAAGCCCTACAAATCTTATGAAGAGCCCAAAAGCCAAATCAGATGTTTAGAGGGCCAAAATGGGCCTGGAAGCCGAAACAGGCTGCTGTCACTGGACTCTGGAATGACGTTCGGTATTTGACCCATAACTGGAGCTACAGACCTCCAAATTAGGTCCGGTTTGCGCGGTTGGAAAGCTGACATTCAGGGCAACATTTAATATGAAGACCATGGGGTCTAGATCCGCCGTTTCCGTGGTGTAATCCAGCTTGCAAATGACGCATTTTTAAATGACGCGTTTTTAAATGACGCGTTTTTTGGAGGTGGAAAATGGATGAAGGAGATGCCCAATTTTCCTATAAATAGATGAAGAGGCTGAAGGGAAACACACACATTTGGAGACCAAGATCTCTTCCATTCTAACTTCTTTCTTCTACTTCTTGCCTTCTACTTGGAATGGCTTAAGTCTTAATCTTTCCTTTTAATTATTTTATTTTGATTTTCTGTTCTTCATCTCTTTCGTAAGGATTCATTATGTTGTTGAGATTTATTTTTATATTGGAATAGAAGCTTTCATTTTCTTTAATTGTTCTTTGTGTTCTTCGTGTTCATGATGAACTTGTTCATGTTCTTCATGGTCATGATGAACATCTTTATTTCTGCATTTTCATTCTATACTGACCATGCTTGGCTAAGTTTCGTGATCGACCCATGAGTTGAGGATTCCATGGTGTCATCCGGAGGACTTGCGCTTTAATCGGTAACTAACTTGTTTCTGTACTTCAATCGGATTCGAGTTTAGATACAGATTGGATGTTAGATCTAACATCCAGATTGATATCCCAAGGATATAATTCGGATCAGGTTCATGTGAGTATTGTGCGTTCGTTTTAAAGCATACCATGTATTCGAACATATGCTAGGCGATCGTCTAGTTGAGGGAGTTTTTAGACAAATGCGAGAGATCTCGGTTTGTCTAGAATCAATCATAAGTTCAGTTATTCTATTTTTGTTCAATGATGGAAGGTCTTGGAATCCCAATTCGGGTTGATCCATTTTAATTTGATTAAATCTCGCTCTTTTCATTCTCGTCTTTAATTCTTGTTATAATCCCAACAAAACCCAATCCCCCCTTGTTTTCCATTTCATTTGCATGACATCTAGATTACTTAGGATTCAATAAAAGGCTCCTCGAGAAGAGAGAACGATCCCAGGTTTGCCTATCGCAATCCTTGGTTAATTGTTGATTGTAGACCCCAAGGCTAATGACAAAAGGTCTTCATCACTTACCCAATATGACATTGATATCTTTCACCCGATTATAAATTTCCTCTCCAGTTAATACCTTTGGAGCCGTTCTATGCTGCAGTAAGCCGTTAAAAGGCTTTCTTAACTTACAATATGGGTGGAACCGATGAAGAAACCTCCTATGACCGAGGTAGACCTTTTTTTCTTGTGCTTTAGTTGATGGAAGTTTGTGTCTGCTTCACATATTGGACATGCTTTATGCCCCTTCACATTGTACCTTGACAAATTTCCGTATGCAGGAAAGTCGTTTATCGTGGTAAAAATCATTGCACGCAACTTGAAGGACTCCTTCTTATATGCATCAAACACATCTACGCCTTCCTCCCACAACTTCTTCAAATCCTCAACCAAAGGCGCCAAGTACACATCGATATTGTTCCTTGGTTGTTTTGGTCCAGAAATAATCATAGAAAGCATCACATACTTACGTTTCATACATAGCCAAGGAGGTAAGTTGTATATTACAAGGAGAACCGGTCATGCACTATGGGTGCTACTGAGAGTTCAATACGGATTGAAGCCATCTGTACAAAGCCCCAGCTGAAGGTTTCTTGGCTCACTGCCAAATTGAAGGAACATTTCGTCTATTTTCTTCAATTGTGGAGAGTCAGCCGGGTGCCATAGATATTTTCCATCGGATATTCTCTTATCAGAATGCCATCTCAACTTCTTCGCCATTGCTTCACTAGTAAATAGACACTTAAATCGAGGAATTATGGGAAGATACCACAATGCCTTCAAAGGTTGCCTTTTTCTTGTCTGATCTCTAGAACCACCACCTTTCTTCACTTTGTATCGTGAAGTTTTACACTTTGGACCATTACTAAGGCCTTCATACTCATTTTTGTACAATTTGCAGTCATTAGGGCAACTCGGTATCTTTTTATACTCCATACCCATCGTAGACAAGATTTTCTTGGCCTCGTATGTACGATTTGGAAGTACATTATCAACTGGCAACATATCACACAACAATTCGAGCAACAACGTGAAACTTCTATCGGTCCACCCACAAGTTGCCTTTAAGTTGACAAATGTAAGGTCCCAGTCAACCGTGTATACTTAGTACACCCAGGGAACAAAAGTGTCTCTACATCACTCCGCACTTCATCATATTCACCCAATTGTGCAAAAGATTCTACCTCAACATCATGAATCATTCTCTCCATTCCATTATCATCTACCTCAACTTCATTTTCGTAGGACGAACTGGTACTTACTTCTTCACCATGTCATATCCATGTTGTGTATCGAAGGTTTATTCCATCACAAAGTAGGTGATCCCTTATATCAACAATATCCCTTCGACTTCCATTTAAACAATTAACACATGGACAATAATACATCCCATTTTTTGTAGCCACATTCCTTATACCAAATTCAATAAACTCTTCCACCCCATTCTCATATTCTTCACTAGTTCTCAACGCATTCATCCAACTTTGATCCATTTTATTACCACCTACGACATTTCCAACAACAGTCAAGTTCATAACAATTTCAAGAACAACATGCTTTCTTTTAAGAAAATTTCGGCAGCATTTCCCCTTAAAAGTAAGACATCCCAAAATTTCAATAACAACCAATTTCAGCTTAATTCAACAAAACTTACTAACTAAAGCAATTCAACAATATCAACTATTAAATCCAACAATTTCATCAACTAACAAAACATTGGAATTATTCCTACTGACATATACTTCAATGGTAATGGAAATGGTAAACCATGAAGCCATCACTTTTTAATCAAGTTCACGTAGTTCATATGGCTAATAATAAAGGAAAGACAAAAGTAAATAAATAAATTCATAGACTGGATTAAAAACACTTAAACCAATAATGGTAAACCATGAATCCATAAGACAAAAGTGTTGTTCTCTCTCAGGAAGAAGGTATCACATAAGGACAATATATGTGTGTGTGCATAAAATGAAAGCAACTGACCTAATTTGGGAGCGCAACCATTTGCTTCAAACCTTTGACCAAGATTTCTCAGCAGGTAGTCAAAAAAGACAAAAATGACTATCCTTTAATCTCTTCTCGTCTATAACTGCATTATCAACATATGATTGTTCTATTAAGAACCAAGCACGAAACTTATTTGCAAGTGGTAATAGGAAATCTTGTCAACAATGTAAGTTCTCTAGGCAAGAAACTCGAGTCAATGAGTGTTTAACCGATTCATAGTAAGATTTTGCAATTTACTGGATCAAGAGGCTTGAGTGATCTCAAGAGGAAGTACAAATCTTACAAACTTAAAGAAACAATTAAAACATCACCGAGTGGATAGAAATCACATAAGAAGTGCCAAAATTTTGTCGAAAAATCCCGTGTAAACAATCCATGGAGAGGAACTCTAGAATTTCCCAAACTTCTAAAACTTATCTCAAAATTTTAGCAATAAAACAAGGGTTAAAGGACTAATTTTCCATGGAAGTTTTGCTAAGGGAGCGTCCAGCACCCGGAAGTTTTTTAGGTACCAAATTTGCCTTAGAAGTATGAAAAAGGTACCAAATTTGCCCCGAAAGTATGAAAAAGGTAGCAAATTTGCCCATCCGTTAATTTTGACCGTTAAGTTTAACTGAGTGTACACGTGGCATGCCACCTCATGACACGTGGCATGCCACCTCATCAACCCAATAAGAGTTAAGTATCATTTTTGCCCCGAAAGTTTTCAGTGAGAGCAAGTTTGTAGTAGTGCGTATCCAGCACTTTTTCTGAATCCTATTACTAAGTATCCTATACTTTAGTTTCAGTGTTCCTGACTGTCTCTCCCATTACAAGTATCTCATTTGAGACTTGATTTGATCGAGACTCAATGAGATCTAATAGAGTTTTACACTGCTAGACCAACTTTATATTAACATCAATATATTGTCTCACATTCACTATATTCAATCACCTATTAACCATAAGCACATGACTTGGGGGACTACAAAGCTTTGTAAAAATGCTAACCTAAACAATTGAAAAAAAAAAATCATATATAGGCCCCCGTTGTCGTAAGCCACAAGAATCAACCAAGCTATACGGAGTCAACTATAGCTTCATGCGGGGTCTATTTTGCCTATGGTTATATTATTTATTCATCTGCTTTACATCCAAAAAGCTTTCTCACTTAACAAAGCTTTTTTGAGGAATCATTCAACACCTTCCTCTACCGTTCAAATTTGCATGTGCTTCCTAGACTCGCGTGGCCCAAAAAAAGGCAAGTGCACTGAGAGTGCCTTGACAATGAAAAATTGAAAAGTAGTCATGAAAACAACGTTTAATATAGAACGAGCTTTTACTTCCTCCGTGCGTTGCACGGATGATAGTATTTTATGGGTTACTTAAATATATTTTACTTTCAAAGTGATGTCACTTTCTTCTCTTTAAAAAATATTAAGACATTACTATCAATGAATTACTACTAATTAGAAATGAAACCCCAATAATGTTAAACAAAAATATCTTTCAATCGATTTAGAGTACATATTATAAATGAAATCTCAACACATTTTTGAAAGAGCACTTATCACATATCCGACAATGAAGAATTTGCTCATTTGAGTAGATATATGATATATCATAATCCTATTATTCCAAAGCAACCAAATTCCCCCAACAAACCCAAGTAGCTTCAACATGAATCGAATTATTGAATCCAAGTTTCCTCACCATGTAGTCAACTTTGGAACCATTGATACGAGGCTTCTACATCTTCATGATATCTGGTGGTTTGGGACAAAGATGAAGACTTAATTGATACTTCTTGTTTCATAGTCCCATTGAATGCAACGTCTCCCTCCTATCTGAAATTTCACCGCCTCGATCACAATCGCCCAAGGCGCCACTAACATTGTGATGTGATATTTGCTTTCCCACAATTGGATTTCATCTATCCATCTTTCCCACTTTTCATTAAGTATAAAGTTCTTTCTCTGGCTTTCCCTTTTAATTTAATATTTTCTTTATCTTAAATTACAAATGTATTTTTCCCCTTTTAATATTAGCTTAAATTTGACTGATTGTTTAAAATAATTAATTAATTAAATTCAATTGCTTTCATCTTGTTGCATTCTTCTTTACTTGGTGTGAACTTCATTTTACATTGTCCCATGTGGACAACAATTTTTTAAAATCAGAAAGGATCAACTTCTCTCCTTTGCCACTATCCCCCTCGCTACCATTAATTAAATTAATTAAATAATGTTTCAAAAGAATAATTTATAAATACAATCTAACCCAAAAAATAGATATAAAAATAGACATTTTTGTTTTTGACAATCTAGCAATTCAGAAGTAAGGATAAATAAATTAATATTGATAAAAAATCATGTAACTTTTGTCACGACAAAATTATCTCAAGTAATACCTGAATCTAATTGAAGACAAAAGTTTATCAAAAAACATCATATCTTAGTGTATATTGAGATGAAAATAGTGACATTACAAACACATACTGAGATAAATAGTTTACACTTACTCACAAAAGTTTTTATCATTTCAAACTTGTTTGGTTGCTAGCTGAAAATACCAATAAGTTTGTCAACATCATGCCTAATGCACTCAACTGATTCCATAATCTAACAATATTGACATGCAGGAAAGGTAATTTCTCTTTCTTTGCTATCAACAACAACTTACTCACAAAAGTGGTTCAATTCTAAGTCCTATGCATTTGGTAATTAAAAGTTTTGTTGCTTCTATACTTCTTTCATGAAGGCTTCTTTCTTCTCGTCTTTACCATAGGGGCAAAACTATTAATTGCAGAATTTGACTATAGCCTTTGTGATTTATGCTTTTGTGCCTTCTCATGTGCTTTTTTCCTTCCTCGGCCTTACTGTTCTGCTTCTTTCCGCTGATATATGAAGGCAAACATAAGAAAAGCGACCACTTTGGCCACTTTCATTGATAAAAAGAAACTATTTCACTCCATTAATAAATTTAAAATTAACCATTCAAATAAAACATTGACAAAATTTCCTCGCCATCTTTATCAAAAGATAAAGCAAGACAGTAGCGTAAGGTGGATTGGCCAATCTGCTGTATGCATTCTATACTTGTGTGAATTGTTTAGGATGCTTTATTTTTGTTGCCTACAATAGCATGCCTAAAACATGAAAGAATAGATACATTGGCAGATGTGCTTAAAAGATTCCTGATACTGATTCCGCAAAAGTGTCAATCCTTTGGGATGCTTTACTTATGTAGACTATAATGAGATCCCAAAAGCATGAATAAAGTTCATGCTTTTTACACATATCAATGTCAATCAGATAACAGAAAAATAAATAGCATGCCAAATGGAATGATCAAAGTTTCCGAAAGACTGGACAAAATATAGTCAAGTGATATATTTTGTCCATTCAGACACAATAAAAGCATATACAGATATCTTTGTTACATAAGCATTCTTAATGTAAAACCAATTTTCAAATAGAATTCAGCTTTCACAGGAAACTATTGCTAACAAACTCAAACATATTTAACAGTGTCAGGGAGAATTGTTGCCTATATGGAAAGTAAACTCATGACTGGAAAGAAAAGCAAGGGTTACCCGGTGTACCAAGTCTACAACTGATCAAAGCCAATGTTGGCAGAACATTATGTTCATCCTTCATACCATCCCATGCTGAGCCCAGACCAGCCAACCACGGAGTTACTTAACCTGTAGGTTTCTTCCTCACTGAACTTGCTGGCAAAGATCTCCAATAAAAATGAATCCATGAATGAGCAACATCCATGGATATATACTTCTGCACATCTTTTATAAACTTACACACAATCATCAAATCAGATTTGTAATTAGAAAAGCAAGTAACAACGTGAAAAAAGAAAGAGAGGCAAGTGAGAGAGGAGGCAAGCAATAAATGAGCCATTGAAATACTACAAGAACATAGCAAGAGTGATGGACAATTGTGTGAGTGTATGAGTGTACCCGCCGAGATGAGCTGAGAGACACGATTAGATAGGGAGAGTAAACTGCTTTCACCCAAGAGAAAGAGGCGACACTTTTATTCATTTACCTCATTTCCATATCTGTACCTGTCAATGACCAAACTAATATATTTTCCGCACATTCTAAATTTCCAGTCATAGAAATACTACAAGAAACCCTCCAATCTCCTACAAGAGACCAAAAGTTCATTCCACAATCTAAAGATTTAAAAAAAAAATCGGTTCCTGTTGGATGGAGTGTTCTCTTCTTCTCTTTCCCCTTTTTCGATTTTTACTGTCAAACTGCATTGTTTCACCACCAAAATACAGAGCACGAATGGTTCAAGACCGGAATCATAGCAGATCCGATTGAGAGCTCAAATGTATCATGAGAGCGAGTAGAAAAGCCAGCAAAAATGTAGAATAGCCGAAAGGTCTAACTCATCAGACTTGGTAACCATTCACTCCAGGCATGTATGAAAATTAAAAAAGCAGGCAGTTACCATTCTCGATGAGTTCGGAGAGAAGATAAGCAGCGCGCTTGGCCACGAGGCGATCCGACTGAGATGATGAAAAGGGAATGGTTCAAACAGATCATCATATGGGAGCCCTATTTCCCAAGATTAGCATCGAGAAAGAGAAAGAAATCGAGAATCGCGATATAGGGAATGGTTTGGGAAAAAAATGGAGCCGTGAGAGAGAGGACGAGAGAAGAAGGAGTAAGGAATGAAGCTCAAGTTTAAAGTTCAGGACTAAATAAATCTGGAGAAGAAAGCGAGGATTTTTAGAGATATACCCTCTGCCGATGATAGAGAGAGTGGGTGAAGAGGAAATTAGAGAAGTAAGAGCTCTTGTGACATGCTTCATCATCTTCTTCATTGCTTCTTCCTGTCGTGATATCTCTACAAGGAGGAAGATTTTGAATTTTGAGTAGACGATGCGAAGGCGTGCAGATGTTGAGGGGGAGAGAGAGTGGTTGAAGGAGGAAAAGGAATTGAAATTTTGAAACGCTACAGAGATGAGAAGCTATGAGATCTGAGGAAGAAGAGAAAAGAGGAGGAACGGCTTTCAAGATTGCGTGGTCTCGTGAACAATGAGCCGCATTGGAGAAACGATGAAGTAGATTTGCCACCACCACGAACAACCTGGCTCTGATATCATGAAGCTTGAGTTCGGAGCAGATGACTGAGAGAGAGAGTCGGAAAAAGAGGTGGCTATGGAGAAACAGAGAACTGGAGCACACCGTCGACGCTAGTGATGACAACAACGTTAATCCACAGAAACAGGACCTTTACCTTAACACCTCTCCAGTCGGAGAGACTGCCTTGGAAGATACGCTGGTGATGGTAGACTGGTACTTGATCTTGAAACTACAATTTCAGTCTAAGAAGGCTCTGAATCTGCCGGTGATGCGTTCTAAGATGGTAGTCTTGAAACACCTTTGGAAGAGAACCTGGATCGCCGTAGGGTAAGAGCATCTTCCACATATCTGAGAAGGAAGGAATTGAAAATTTGAAATTTGAATTTGAGAAGGAAGGAACCTCGGGAACCGTGATGGTGTGTGTATTTTTCCAACGCAAACCCGTGAAATATGACAATTTCAAATTTGCACACCGTGACTTTGAAAAGTGTTTGCAAATGCGTGACCTTGAAAAAGTCTGTTTTGGGTCTTTAGGCTTTGAAAGAAGGGAAATGGATATAGGCTTTTTCCTCCAGCTGCGATGGACCTTTTTTGTTGTTGTCAAACTCGTGCGATGGACCAACCCGTGACTTTGAAAAAGGAAAAAGCAGTGTGTTATCTGATGGTATTTTTTCTTCTGCCTGGCTTACATGCAGCCAGAGTAAATGATTGATCGGCTTATGAACAGTATTTTGGGTCTTGAGCCGTTGCTAAGCCATTTTCAGATGGCTTGAAGGGATGTATTATTATATATATATATATATTGATATTGATATGCATCCTAACACGAAGATTTCTATTTTTTTTAAAAAATAAAAAAATAAACCGATCAATTATATAAAATGAAAGCAATTAAACAACCGGAGTTGATGTAACTTATTTTAGAGAAGGGGGAGTTTGGAGCACATCAATTTTATAGAAAGAGTAAATAGAAAAATATTCAAGCAACAAGTTTACATCCTTTTCTATAGTACTTTTGAGATTAATATAGATAAGGAGACCATTGAGCAAATTCTTCTTTACACGCGGATCTTGGAGAAAATGTTGGGGGGGCCAAATGTATAGTTATTAACTAACTAAAAAATTTTATGATTATATAACATTTTTAAAATATTATATTAAATTTTACATTATATTAATTTTTTAAAAAAATTTTGAGGTTTGTCATGATTTCTTGGACTTTTGATATTTAGAGTAAAATGATGATAATTTTAACAAATTATTTCTTGGACTTTTTTTTGTTGTTGTTGACAAGGGCCGATTAACACTTAATCAGAGACAAGAGGGCATCTGCGAATACAGCCAATCCCCATAACATCCGACCGAAGGAGACCCCGCATGGTCTTAGGTGGATCCTCAAGGGAGTGGTATCCCAACTCCAGCTTCAATGCATAGGTGGCTAAGAAGTCCGCGCACCTATTTCGTTCCCGATGGACGTGGGTGATGGACACCCGCCACTCCAAGGACAGTAGCCTCTGTATTTCCTTAACAACACTTCTGCTGCCATGGTTCAACTCCCCAGTTGTCTGGATAAGCTCAACAACCACTAAGCAATCCATCTGCACTACAATATCCCTATAACCCAGCCTCCAAGCAAGACCCAGGCCATCGATCAACGCCCACAACTCCGCCTGAAGCGAGGAACATATACCTATATTGCGACAACACCCATATAGCCACATCCCTTCATGGTCTCCGATCACACTACCCATTCCAGCACATGACGTTCCACTCTTCTTCGCACCATCGCAGTTTAAGGCCATACTCAGACACCTCGGCTTAACCCAACAAATGAACAGATTTTGTGTTACCGGGGGTTCTTTGTGTGTTGTACTGCAGCTCTCCATCGCTTGGTTATTAAAACCAGCAAGGATCCTAATCTCCCGTGCTAACGCGCTAGCCTGGTGGTTAGCCTGTTGAAATTCAAACTTGTTCCGTGCCTCCCATAGCTTCCAGCAGACCAATCCAAACGTAGTTTCCCATGGAGTACTTTCGTCGATTGTAGCCCTGGGCCGTCCAAGATTCTGCAACACCCACTCTCAGAACTCTCCCTCGAAGAACCTTGGACGTGATGTATCGGGATGAAAAAACTCTAGACCTCTCTTGCAAAACTGCATTGTCTCAGAATATGGTCAATATCCTCCACTGCATTCCCACACGTTGTATAGACATCCACTTCCGTCATATGTCTCCTTCTCTTCACAGCATTCGTTAGTAAGCTATCTCGGACCGCTAGCCAAAGGAAGACCTGAACTCTCTGTGTGCCACCTGCCTTCCATATTAACTTCCATATCTTATCCTCGCTATCGGTCTCGGTGCCATTTAGCATTTCGTATGCTTTGAGGCAACAGTGAAACGCCCATCCCCGGATAAGTCCCAAAAATTGGAGGTGTCCCCATCCTCTCGTCCAGGAGGCTTGTAGCCAGCTATCCTAGCTATGATTTCCTCTAGAAGATCCCCAGCAAAAAGGTGCCAATTCCAACCTCCCTTCGATGTGACAAAATAATTAACTGGGAGCGATAATTCTGCCACCTCCCACCTCTGGAACCCAGTTGTCCTACCAGAAACGAGTGTAGGCTCCATCCCCCAGCGAGTAGCGTGAACCCAAATCCACCTCGTCCCAAAGGTTCCTTAAACTCCTCCATAAATACGATGAGCAACCATTCCTCTTCAGGGGCCTAGTTCGATCATCCCGTCCATATTTTCGTCTTAGCACCTGAACCTAGAGACGATGAGGTCGTGGTTTGATTGCATACGCCAGTTTCATAAGGAACGCCTTATTCTGCGTCTCCATCTTCTTAAAACCACCACCCCCTTGCAAATATAGTTTACACATATCATCCCATTTCACCAAACTCGGTCTATGGTCTGTTCCTGTTCTTCCCCATACAAAATTACGAATATGCCTTTCAATTTTTTTACACACTCCTAATGGAAGTTTAGTAGTTTGCATGGCATAAGAAGGAACTGCAGATAACACTGCTTTTACCAGTGCAATGCGACCAGCCAATGATAACGTTTTAGTGGCCCACCCCGACAACTTCATCTGAACTCGTTCCTCCATATAGGAATATGTCGTCGTAGTTACCCATTGGTATAGAAGTGGAACACCTAGGTACTTCTCGAGGTTGTTTGTCGGTCGAAACCCTAGCTCTTCCCCAATCATTGTTTGTCTACTCTGTGGTACATTTTTGGAAAAACATACTGCTGATTTTGCACTGCTAACTTTATGCCCTAAACTTGCACAAAAATCAGCGAGGATCCTCTTTACCAGCGTGACTTGTGAGGTGGCTGTAGAGCTCAGAAGCACCAAATCATCCGCAAAGAATAAGTGGGAGAGAGGCGGGCCCCCCTTCCTAATGTGATAGGATGCCATTTCTTCCCTAGGACTTGTTGGTTAATTACTTGTGAGAGTCGTTCCATACACAAAACAAAGAGATAAGGGGAGAGGGGGTCCCCTTGCCTAATCCCCCTTATTGGATGGAATTTATCGAAACAGACACCATTCCAGACCACTCTCATACTACTAGTAGTCACACAAGTCATCACGGCATGCACAAATTTATCGGGTAGCCCCACATCGACCAGAGTTTCCTCAATAAAATCCCATCTCAGCCGATCATAAGCTTTCTCCAAGTCCACCTTGATTGCCATCCACCCAATGGAAACCCGCTTATATCTCATCGAGTGTGGAACCTCTTGGGCTATAATAACATTATCTGAAATCTGCCTCCCTGCCACAAAACTCGCTTGGTTAGGTAGGACTAACCCGGGAAGCCACTTCTTAAGGCGGTTGGCCAGGACTTTTGTTATGGTCTTATAGGGGACAATACAAAGGCTTATAGGCCGAAAGTTACTCATGCATTCTGGAACTGGAATTTTTGGAACAAGAGTGATCAGAGTCTCATTCAACTCCCCCTCAAAAGAACCATGATCAAACAACCTCATATCCATCTGGTAAATCGATGGGCCTACTATATTCCAATGATTCTAAAAAAATAGCATATAGGCCATCCACTCCTGGGGCTTTTAGTGGCTTCATTTGGAACAGAGCTGTATGTACTTCACTCATGGAGATAGAAGCATTCAGAGACTGGGCCATAGTAATTTCCATAGTGGGGAAGAAACCCTTACCAGAGTAAATAGGTACTTGATCCACCTCGCTTCTGTATAGGTTTGAGAAAAAAGTCAAGGCCCACGATCGGAGTAGCTCAGCACTAGTACACCACCACCCATTCTCATCCTTGAGACGATCAACAAATTTTTTATGGCTTTTCTGAATGGCCTTTGCATGCTAGAAACCTATGTTTCTATCCCCATAGTTGATCCAGTCACACCGCACTCTCTGGGTCCACATAATACTTTTCTGTTCACATGTAGTTTCGAACTCTGTCCTTCATTCTCCTTCTAGTTGCTCTAGCCGAAGAGAGTGGCGAGTTTCCTGAGCCTTTTGGATCCCCCTAGTCGAGCCAAAATGTGTCGTTTACGATATTCAATGCTCCCTAAG
The DNA here is from genome assembly GCA_019022655.1 of Acacia acuminata. Classification (NCBI taxonomy): domain Eukaryota; kingdom Viridiplantae; phylum Streptophyta; class Magnoliopsida; order Fabales; family Fabaceae; genus Acacia; species Acacia acuminata. Next base: position 1,792,207 of record JAFJYI010000102.1, on the reverse strand, counting down.
ACTTCACGATTCCACTTTTTTACTAATTCCGTGAATCTCTCAGTATTCTCTACCACTAGAGCCCCCTCAGACCAACTTTCCTTCACTGCATTCTCAAAAGAAGCCTCCATCGCCCAAGCTGCTAGATAAAGAAACGGTCTCTGTGTGGGGGGGAGTCTCCTCTTCAGGCGAATATGGACATAGATAGGTTTGTGATCTCAGCTAAGCTTAGGGAGGTGTTGTACAGTTGTGTAACCAAAAGAACTCAGCAAGGAAGTATTCCCCAACGCTCGATCGAGGCGTTGAAGCAAAGTACCCCATCTCCACGTGTATTTAGGCCCTGAGAAACCCAAATCCAATAAACCACTATTAAAAAGGAATTGCCGAAACAAACCACAACCTCGAGCACGTGAGGCAACTCCCCTAGTCCGATCTCCACTGTGCAAAATTGCATTAAAATCACCAGCTACCAGCCAGGGACCTGACTGACGGCGTGCCACTTCGGGTAAAGAACTCCATAAGTGTTTACGTAGCATAGCGTTCAGGCTTCCATAAACAGCTGTGAAACTAATTGAATCCATGGTGCCCTGTGTCGCTACTCTAGTGTGAATAAATTGGGCATGACAAATCTCCACCGTGACATCTAAGGTTCTTTCCAGAGTAACCAAATACCACCTGAAAATCCATTTGCCTCCAACCTGTATGAGGACGCAAACCGAGTTTTGGAGATGAATTTATATGCTTTGAGTTCAGCAATACGTGGTTCAACTAAGACCACCACATCCGGGCAATGTTCCGTCATAAAGTGAGAAAAGGTGCCATAGAAGCTTCTGCTAGCAGCCCCCTGGCAGTTCCAGAGAAAAATCTTTATAAACATAAAAACATTAGATGGTGTTGAGCATACCAAAACTTGAGGGATCTTCATCATTCCCCTTCTATGAATGAGGTAGTTCTCTCGAGCACCCTTGTGCGCTCTTCGGATCCTGCTATGAGTCTAGTTCCTCCTGTAAGACTTCTAGCACATCTTTGGAGATCTGAGCATTAGGAGATTTTTTTCCTAACTTTTAAGTTCCTTATACATGAGGATTGGAGCTTGACACCATGTGTTGATCGACGCCTCGCATATCATCGATAGCCTTATTCTCCTTCCTCCCACCTGTACGTCCGCTTGATGCCTTCGAAATAGTCGGGGCTTGCTTCCGCTCATTGGTCCCAATAGATAGCTCTTCCAGTGCTTGCCTAGAGTGTTGCAGGGACATCACAGTATGTTTGCCTTCATCTAGCATGGTTACAGTTCGGACTGGCTGGCTTTCTAATATCATTGCCTGCGGACCCAACTCACCGTTTCTCGTAACTTCATCAGTTTGTTCCTGCATAACTGGAGCATCTCCACCCTTCGAGCCCACGCCACTCTTCTCCATCCCACCCCTACTTACTTTTGGGCTTGGAGACGTCTGGGCAACCTTTACCTTCTGTTGGCTATTCTTCATAGCTTCCGTCACTTTGGGCCTACATTCAAAGCCTTGCTTAGGAGGCCCACTTTTGGGACCACTCAAATTAAGCTTCCCATTCTGTTGCTTCTTGTTGAAAAAACCTGCCTGATCTGAGAAGGGATGACTCAGCACCCCTTTATTCTTACTCACAACTTCCGCCTTCTCTGTCTGAGTATCTTGCGAGATTACCGCCCCCGTATCCTCACATTTAAAGAGGACATTATACCTTGATCCCCCATTGATCTTCAATCCCCCTGTACTCGCTTCTTTCCCAACAAGCTTCTTATTTCCTTTTCTAGGATATCTCACCTGCATCCAAAATCCAAACGGAGATGAGTTCACCTAACCGCCATTGATGGTGGCTTGTTCGGAAATAGTCAAGTCCTGAACAATTTTAGCTGGCGTACTAGAAGAACTAGCTTCCCCTTGTGGACATATGGCCAAATTCGACGCCACCTTATTAGGGCATTTGTCTTGAGGATGACCATATCTCCCACAACTAAAACAGATATGTGGCAATCCTTCGTACTCCACACCATAATACGTACCATCAACCTTAATTCGAGGAACAAGAGGACTCAACAGATCAATGAGAATAGCAATACGCGCATACTTCGCTCGACCACGCGTCTCCGTCATATAGTCAATTTTAACAACATCTCCCAGTAGAGTGCCAATAGCTCGGAGTGTACTCTTGTGATAATAGTGGATAGAAAACCCCAGAATCCGAGTCCAGGCAACAACTTTAGAGACCACTGCCGTTTTTGAATCAAAGTTCAAAGTCCATGGTTGCACCATGAGATAGGCCCCATAGATCATCCAAGGGCCTCCAGTAAGGACCTTCATATAATCCTCTTCTAAATCAAAAGTGGCGCAGTAAAAAATACCCCTCCATATCCACAATCTGACACAAGCCACGCAGTTGCCACAATACCTGAGTTTTGGATACAAGGTCATGATAAGTGATATACCGTCCCAATAGTTTGATGATCAAAATTCGTTCCATACCTTTTGATAATAAGGTTCTGACACCATCCGAGAATTCTATACTAGTGACCTCTCCTTCCTTAGCAACTTTATAGTCAGATTCTGAAATAATCACCTCCTTCTGCTTTACACTGCCATCACCCCCATGGTCTCGATTGAGTAGCTTGTTCTGGTATGAGATGGCCGGAACGGCCTCCTTCTCCGTCATCAGGATATCCTCCCCGTTCACCCCTTCTACTGAATCACCGACCATCTCTTCCGACCGGAGATTATCCTCAGAGAGTGGCGGCGCAGCATCTTTCTCCTTCTCCATAGCTTACAAACTTTTTGTTACCAATGAGTCTTTAGTTAGAAAGCCAAATGACATACATTTCATGGACTTTTGATATAATTGATCGTTAATTGCTTTAGTCTTTAGTTAGATACTACTTGTTCTTAATTTTGCATTGTAGGTGTTTAAGAAGAAAATTTGAGATTTTGGAGGGTCAAAATGAATGTTTTGAGGATTGGGAAAAATTATACAAAAGTCCCCAGAATTTCTAAAAATTGTAATCAATGAAGAAAAGGGACTAAGGAAAATTACAGAAAAATACTCATAATTTTCAGATATTATAGCACTTTCGACAAAGTTTTCAAAGATTTGTACTTTAGTCAATTTTTTTTAAAAAAAAAAATTTGGGGGGGGGGCCGGCCCCCGGCCCTAATGAAGATCCGCCATTGTATGTACATTATTGTTTGGAACGACTTATGGAGCTTTTTAACTAAGCTTATGGATTTTGCTTCAATTTTTTTGTTTGTATGAAATCGGTTGGCAATCGAGTTTATGGGGCAAACTTTAAAAGCTATTTTACTTTTGCAAAAGCTCGATAGGAAAAAGTCGGGTTGTAAATGTGATTTGTGTTTGAATTACCCATTTGATTTGTTTGCGAGTGGCTTTTTTTAAAATGATGAGTGTTTGTATTATTATTTCAAAAGTCAGTTGAGATAGAAAATGACTAAACAGGGCATAAATCATAGTGAATACCACTTTAATCCTATTTATAAGTCCATTTTGACCAATTTTTTTTCCTATTTATAAGTCCAAAATGTAGCGCGCGTGCTGTCTGGGCAAAGAAATATCACAGCAAAATTACCACTTGGTGGGACCGCCTTTCTTTGACTTAGTTGACCCACTCTACTTGTAGTAAGTATTGGCTTTAAAAAAGCCTTTACTACTTTCTCCCTCATTTTGACTAACGATCCATAGTGAGTTATGAGACTTAAAAAGTTAGGAAAAGAGTTTTTTTTGGGGGGGGGGATGGGTGTAACACCCCAAATTCCATACTTCAAAGTGTGTCGGTTGACACTTAGTTGTAGAAAACTTGACAGAGTTTGAGGTGCTACAGCTGAGAATAATGCGGAAACGGAGAACATGCACTAACGTTTGGACAATGAGTAACTGATACAAAATGCCCAGACATATGCTGATGCTCTGGCATAGGCTGATATATTAAAAATTTCCCGAAGGAATATTTGTGTGATACAACAATACAGAGCTTGTATAATTACAATTCTTACATGGTAACTATACAACCTTAAACCGAGCCTTAACTAGACTTGGGGAAATGAACCTAACTCAGTTAATCAACCAATTTGACCAGGTAGGTGTCTATCATGGGAGTCTCACCGACTTTACGGTGACTGATTGACTGATCCACATAGACTAGCCATGCCTTCGGCACCGAATGGTTTGAAATAACTTTGTTAAATCCGTGCCAGAATGAATTGCTCTGTTAAACTTTTTCCGGCATTTGGTTTGACCGATGCCTCTTCACGGCTTTGTCCATCAGGGCCTCTTCATGGTTCTATCTACTGGTGCCTTCTCTATTCCAGGTTCCTTTCCTGAACTTTAGTCAAATCTGAGGTCCAATACCCATCAGACCTCAAGTAACAGTTAACCTCATATGAAAAGTATAACCAATATATATGACAGATATTCACAGTTTAGAAAAAAACAATCAATCATGAATCAATCAATCATATCAAAGCCATACAAGACATATGAGAGTTAAAGTTCTTGTCTGTGCGAACGTACCTTTCACCGTGTAATGGCCAAACGTCCGACCTTTTGATCCGACTCCGGACCTCCGGATATCCTATACGTTATCGCCGGATTATTATATGATATTTGATAAATATCATATTACTTAGAATAATATCCTAAGGGTTTAATTTACCTTTCTACCCTTGGTAGATTTATTATTACAACTTTGCCCTCATATTTTTTAAAAAACGCTATGCTGAATTTCTGGGTAAAATTTTTGGTTAACTTCGTAAAATCATAATTAAATATATAAAAATCAAAATAAGGATCCGTAAAATTCATCAGAATCCTTAGGATGTATATTATAAATGAAAAATACTGAGTTTTACCCATAATTTATGAAAGATTCCCAGTTTTCATTTTTTCTCAACGTTGCCCAGAATTTTTCCAGAAAACGTAGCCCAACTTTGAAAATTTTTATCTCACTGTACAGAGCTCAATTTAACACGTTCTTGGAATTTTTTGAAAACCCCTATATGTCCAATTTAACCATGAATTTTCTCAGAATTTTAGAACCTCATCTTTAACATAAAATACTGGCATTGCTACCCACGACTTCGGGAATCGCTAACCGATAAGATTTCGCGGAAGCTTCGCTACTTTGATCATAATCTTTTGAAATTTTGCTATACCATCTCCTTCATCATATTTTCAAAATAATAATATTTTTAACTACAAAAACACGATAACTAAAATATATCTAAAAGACTAAAGATTAAAATCACAAAATAACTAAGAACTTGAAAGCTTAAGCTCAAGAACTTACCTAGAACTTTGCTCCTTCTTTCTCCCAGACTCTCACTCACTCTTTCACTCTTAGAATCAGATTGCTACTTGCTATCTTGGTGTGAGAAAATATGAAGAGCCAAAGGCCCTATTTATAGCAATTTGTGGGTTAACTACCTAACAACTTTTATTCATTCTTAACCCTTGGATTAAACTTAGTTGAGAAGTTTAAATCTCATCCTTACACCTACTCAAAACTGACTTCACACTCCTCTCTCCCCTTTCTCTCTCTTCCATCATCTTTTTCCTTACTTCTTCAAGAAGTAAAGTGCGATCTTCTGTGTAAGTTTCTTCCAACTGAGTCTTCGGTTTACTTTAATGAAATTCATTTTTGGTTGCACGATCAATCACTAATACTTTTAAATTCTGAGTATGCTTTTTGATTAGTAGTTGGATATCTAGATTTATGGTCTAATTAGATTTCCCCTGGTTGTACTAAGCTTATTCTTCAACGTTTGCAAAAATAGCCTTTACTAGGCTTACTTTCGAGGTTAAATTATGTGGGTTCAAGATAAGTCCTTATATTTTCTCCAGGGTTCCTATTTCTTCACAACTATTTAAATTTGTATAAATTCTCACTTTATTTGTTGTTTTGAGTTTTTACTTGTGTACATCGATATTTACTTGGATTTCAAACAATTATCCAATTTACTCTAGGATTTCAAACTTTATCAAATTTGCTTTAATTTTTTTTTTCTCTCTCTCACACACTAGACTCACAACCCTCACAACATTTGCACACACACACACTCACAACACTCTCTCTCTTACTTGCACACACACACATACACAACTCTTTTCTCATTGGTGGATTTTACTTCACAAGGATTCCACTTTATGAAATTGAATTAAGGCCTTAGGATTTAGCTTTATGAGGTTTAATCCTAGCCCTCAATAACTAATCTCAATTAATATTCTTAATTTGTTGATTTAATTAATTATGAACATCTAATACAATTACTTTAATTATTGCAAATTCATTGCCCATTAATTGTTTGCAAATTTTCTCTCTAATTGGTACAAGTATTTTTGTGTCATTAAATTATCCCCTATGAATAAATTAAGACTATGCTTAATTGTGATAATCTTAGGGTATTTTATGATCCCTAAATATGAAATATTAAAATTGACCCTTGATTGATTTAATTTCAAGGGAAAATTGCCCAAAAATCTAACTAATAATCTTCCAAAATTTAGAGACAACATACTCTCCTTTAATTATCATGTGTTATTTACCAAAATATAGTATTTATGATAAATAAAAATTTTAGGGTATTACAGTGGGCATCAAAAGTCACTGTACTTTGGGAAAAAAAAAACTCTGAAGGGATACAAATTGAAAACAAGTGGGTCTATTATTTCAGATGAAGTGTAAAACAAGTTGAATGATAAAGTCAAAAAGAAAATAATGATAGAAAGAGTATAGAAGGGGGGCAAAAAACCAAGGAAGAAAATTAAGTTAGAAATTTTAGATTTACAAATTGAGTTAGAAAGAGATGGTATAATCTTGAAGAAAATCATAATTAGAGAACTATGTCAAAAATAATATTAAGGAAAATAAAAATCTTAAATTCTTCAAAACAAGGTTTGGGATTTAATATGATAAAGGTTAAATTAGTAAATAAAATGTATTTTAATATAAATTTTAACTAAAAAAACATCATTTTGACAAAGTTAATTTTTTGAACTTAAGTGTATGTTTTTAAAATATATAGGAGTTCCGTGTAATTGAAACAAAATTCAAGAGAAAAAATTAAAATAAATATTTAGACTTATCAAATAAGTTAAAAAAGACCAGGAAAAAGAAACATCAAAAGTCACTTTGGAAAAAAAAACTAGCACGCTAGACAACTATAGATGAAATATCTCTATATTTTTACATTATATTGATGTTTGATTGAAAAATCAGCCAAACTAAATGATCACGTTTGAATAACAAGTTGAATGATAAACTCAAAAAGAGACAATAAGAGGAAGCAGAAATATCAAAGAAAGAAGATAAGTTATAGATTTTTAGATTTAAAAATTAACTTATTACCAAAGTTTACCGCCAAATTATTAAGTGCTACATTATTCGGTCCCACACAAGAAACCTTAATTGACAGCATTCTAACTAAATTCCAACTTTTGATTGTTCATGGTAGTACGAGAGCAGGTTGGTCTTCTTCCAATAAACACGCACTCACACCAGAATTGGGAGAAACACGTACATATACATATATATGACTGACACGCGCGCTTATATACTTTATAGCAACAACCACGCAATTTCACATGACGCACTCACACCTTCCTCTATACGCTATCGACTTGCTTTTTCGGTTTACTCCAAAATGTACCGCGCGTGCTTTCCGGGCAAAGGAAAAAAGAGCCCTCCCTATGAATGAAAAAACGATATGGTTGTCTCAACGAAATATGATCAAGATCGTGTTGGTGGGATTTCATTTCTCTCTGTACTTGCTTTTCATTTGCTTCTGTCTTTTTCACAGCAAAATTCCCACTCGGTGGGACCGCCTTTCTTTCACTTGATTGACCCACTCTGCTCCAGTAAGTTTTGGCTTTAAAAGCCTTTACTACTTTCTCTCTCATTTTTTACTAACGATTAATAGTGAGTTATGAGACTCAATAAGTTAGAAAAAGGTTTTTTTTTTTTTTTTTTTTCGGTGGCCATAAAAAGTCACTGTACTTTGGGGGAAAAATCCTCTCAGGCGATACAACAGTATATTGAAAATAAGTGTGTCTATTATTTTAGATGAAGTGTAAAACAAGTTGAATGATAAAGTTAAAAAGAAAAAAATGATAGAAAGAGTATAGAAGGGGCAAAAAAACAGAGGAAGAAAATTAAGTTAGAAATTTTAGATTTACAAATTGAGTTAGAAAGAGATGGTATAATCTTGAAGAAAATCATAATTAGACAACTATATCAAAAATAAAACTCTTAAATTCTTCAAAACAAAGTTTGAGATTTAATATGATAATGGTTAAATTAGTAAATAAAATGTATTTTAATATAAACTTTAATTGAAAAAGCAACTTTTTGGCCTACCTTTAACAAAATTAATTGTTTGAACTTAAGTATATGTTTTTAAAATAGATGAAAGTTCCGTGTAATTGAAACAAAATTCAGGAGAAACAAATTGAAATTTTTTTAGATTTATAAAATAAGTTGAAAAAAACATCAAAAGTCACTTTGGGAAAAAAAAAAAAGCTAGCACGCCCGACAACTATATATTATATATCTCTATATTGTCACATTATATTGATGTTTGATTGAAAAGTCAGCTAGAATAACAAGTTGAATGATAAAATCAAAAACAAAAATTGGTGGAAACACAATAAGAGGAGGCAAAAAAAAAAAACAAAAAACAAAATCAATGAAAGAAGATAATTAGTTAGACATTTTTAGATTTACAAATTAAGTTACTACCAAAGTTTACCGCCAAATTATTAAGTGCTACATTTATGAAAGTAGGAATAGTATTGACTATGAGTGATGACAACAACGAAATGACATATCCATATATTCTTCTACAATTACTTGTATATTTCCAGGAAGAATCTTCTATGAAATGACACTTACGTCCATATATATTCTTTCCACAATTACTATGTTCAAAATTAACGTGGTCATCTCGACTATGACTATTAACTTGGACAATGACTATAATGAAAACAAATGTCTGAACTTCTTTTTCTCATCATGTAAAATTAAAAGCCAACCAACTGACGGCCACAATTGTAAGTCAAGTTATAAACAGATGATAATATATCTCTCATAAATTGTGAACATTGAAAAAGTATTCAAATCTAACAATGACTATAGCGTAGCCCAGAATGGGCGAAACTGACCACAAAAATAAGTCTCTCTTATTTTTCCATTATTTTTCCTTGTCTCCATAATCGGAGAGGTATTTTAAGGATTTGAACCCATAAAATCTGTCACATGGCGACAGGTAACAGGTTCAATTCATAGAAATAACCTATTCGATTGTGAGTGTATGACCTTGTATATGTACAAAGCATTTAATGTTCTGAACCACTTTTTGCTTTTTGCTTTATCACTCCAAAATCATTCTCTAAATCACCTGAGACTCACTAATAAGATCATTAAACATAGCAAGGCATAGAGAGAATATTCCTGGAAAGTATTAGGATCAAACAAGAACACTTTGCAAAAAACGCGTAGAAATCGAATTTCAAAATCAGCGTTAGAAACTTCGAGTTTGCTTATCAAAACTTCGAGTTTTCAATGCACTTAAGTCTAAACTCGAGTTTCAAAACCTAAACTCGAGTTTTTATCTTCCGAGAGCAAAGTCGTGTTTTCGAGCTTTTGGACCAAAGTTTAAATGAATCTCAAAACTCAAGTTACCAAAACCAAACTCAAGTTTTGGATTGTTAATGAAAATAATATGTTGTAGTCCAAAACTCCAAAACTTGAGTTTCGAGAACAAAACTTGAGTTTTCAAACATTCATAAAGTGAGTTGTTCTCTCGCTTGAACAAAACTCGAGTTTTGAAATCAAAACTCGGGTTTTCATATTATCATGAAAACTTTGAAAACTTGTAATGCTCTCGGGTTGGCCAAAACTCGAGTTTTAAAATCAAGACTCGAGTTTTCATTTTATCATGAAAACTTTGAAAAACTTGTAATGCTCTCGGGTTGGCCAAAACTCGAGTTTTAAAATCAAAACTCGAGTTTTCATTTTATCATGAAAACTTGTAATGCTCTCGGGTTGGCCAAAACTCGAGTTTTGAAATCAAAACTCGAGTTTTCACTTTACTAAGTGAAAACAGAATAATTCAAATTCACGATGACAAGGCGCGAGGCGGAGTTTGAAAATTTAAAAGTCCTTGTTCTGTCAAAACTTGAGTTTCGCATGCTAAACTCAAGTTTTGAGTTGAGTGGAAAACTAGGAGCTCTGTAGGTCTCAAAACTTGAGTTTTCTACTCAAAACTCAAGTTTTGCTCGAGATCATTGAAATCGACCATTTCTGCCAAGACCAAAACTCGAGTTTTAAAACAAAACTCGAGTTTTGTCTTGTCGAGTAAGTTTTTCAACTTCCTAAGACAAAACTTCTAGCTAGTTTACAATTGTCACTCATAATCAAAACACATAGAGAACTAACAAGCTAGTTAACGAGCTATTGATTGAGGTTGTAAAGGGCCTTACCTCCTTAAGGAAAAAACACAAGTTACAATCCTGATATGTGCATTTATTGGGAGATGTAAAAAACCCTTTGCTTCTAAGCCTTGAGGGAAAAACTCTTTGTGAACACCCTATTTTATCCAGGCCCTAACTCAAAAATAATTGAAAATAAAAACATGAAAAAAAGGAAGAAAAACAATCTCCTTAATCCTTGCACAATAAGCAAATGACATTGATGTCGATTGAATTATAACTGAACTTTGAAAAATGAGAATCATTAATGGTGATTGTGTTTCAATTGAGGTTTGGAGGAAATGACAAACAAATTTCAAAATAATCCATCTCATTGATGTTGATTGATATTCGGATTAGGAAATTAGTGTGGAGTCATTGTGGAGGAGAAGAAAATAAAAATTCAAAAGTATAAAAAAATATCTCTTATTCATGTTAATAGGTTTAAATTAGGAAATTGCTTGTAGGGAAAACACAAAAAATAAATAAATAAACGAAAATTAAAAATTAAAAAATATCTATAATTTACACTGATATGTTGAAATTAGGAAATTACTTATGGGAAAAATAAAAAATAAAAATGTCATTGATGTTGATTGGATCAAGTTAGAAAGTCTTATCAACTGAAAATGATAAACGAAAATTAAAAAAAAAAAAATTCATGAAATATATCCTTAGGCAATGTTATACTTAGATATTGAAGTTAAAGGCAATACATTTATAATATAGTTGAAGTTATTAAACTCAATATGATTCAACAATAATAAATCAAGTTGTAAAATAATACTAGAAGTTATTAAACCAAATGGGAAAACGGAATTTTTAGGTATTTTGGTATATATCTATTATATGATTATGATTTATGATTCATAATTTTAGTATTATTTTTAATATCCTGATTATCTATATCATAATTTTTTTTTTTTATATTCATATCCAATAACTACAATTTCATCCCTATTATGTACTGTGTTTTTTTCTTATTCAATTTTGATTTAGCTTATTACCTTATCTTCAAAATAAATAAGTCTATTTTTTTTTTTTTTTTTTTTGTTGATTAACCCATTTGAATCCCTTTCAACTGTACGTGTATAATTATCGAAAGTTTTCCCCCCCTCAAAGATTAAATTAATAATATGACATTAATTGTTATTCAAATATGAAATTTATTTACCATTAAGCCCAAATTTGCTCACATTAATATAATAATTGATATAATTTATAGCACTAATAAACTAATAAATGGAGATTCTGAAATTAAAATTGATTAGAGTTCCCTACAACCATTGAACATGAAGTTTTTGAGTATTTTTTGTCATTCCCATATATACATAGCTTTTAGAGCCTAAATATGTCGATTAGGTGATTACTTTATGATTTGATATCGATTTTCAAATTTGATTAAACTTAATTTATGATTTAATGTCTATTTTCAAATTCAATTTACTTTATTACCTTATCGTCAAACCCTAATAATAAAAACTGTGAATTAAATTTAAATAGAATAATATCCCAATAAATTTGAATAACTTTGAAATGGTATGCATAATTTTATTTTGTAGTTATTATTGAAAAGATCAGACTTTCTGGAGTAAAGGGAAATTGTTTATATTAAGGAATAATTTGTAATGGTTTGTTTTTTTTAAAAAAAAATTATTCAAACAGGTATTAACTGAATGAGTGTAAATATAGTTATACATGGATTAATTTAATGATATGATTACAAGGTTTTATATGTAAAGTTGATGATTGATTGATTGATTAACTAACGCGCATATGCTGATATAAGAAAACTAATATCTTCATTTTGCTGCAACTTGGTAAAGATTACTCGCTCCTGATAAAAAAATACCTCCAAAATTATTATTTTTTTTAAAAAAATGGATATATAGATAATAATGGACCCATGTAGAAATAAAAATTTAGCTAATAAATGTACAACTTATAATATGTTTATGGAATTCTGTTGTCCACTACATTAATTTGACAATGTTATATAGAGTATGTAAAATATTACTATATTAAACGGAAAGCATACAACGGGACATTGATAATAAAAGGATACATAAATCTTAAAAACGGTTCTAAATAAAGGTAAAAGCTAAAGTAAACATATATATTTATTCTAGTTCATGAATGACGTCTAACTCTAAATTCAAAGGATGTCTTGTTGGAATAATAGTGTTAATAGTGGTTGAAGTAGTGAAATCAAAAGGAGTAGGAGGCACTTTTAACTTATCTACTTCTCCTTCCAGCATTTGTATCACTGTTTTCATTGATGGACGGTTTATTGAATGCCATTGAATGCACCAAAGTCCTACAATTGCTAGTTTCTTAGCAATTCTAATGTCAACTTCATCTTCTATGTAGATACTTACGTCTCCTCCTCCAATCAAATTGTGGATCCAATCTGGATATAGAACTTGATTTGCGTCACGAGTTTTCCTTCCACCAACCATTTCTACAAGCAGTATTCCATAACTATAAATATCTGATTTGTACGACACATTTCCAAAGTTTCGAGTGAAAATCTCTCGTGCAATATATCCTAGGGTTCCTTTTCTTTGCAGTCATTGATACAAAGATTTCGATCTTTAGAACACAATTTAGCTAAACCAAAATCAGAAATTTTGGGGGTGAAATTGCTATCTAATAACACATTACAAGGATTTATATCAAAATGAAGGATTCTATAATCACAAAATTGGTGAAGATATTCAATCCCCTTTGCTATGTCAAGAGCAATTTGTTGCGGCTTTGACCAACCCAAGAAAATTTCTTTGTTGTCCGGGGAAGATATGAACTTTTGGAGGGAACCATTCGGAAAGAAGTCATAAACAAGAGCTCGGCGACAACCATCAGCACAAAAGCCCAACAAACGAACAACATTGATGTGATGAATTTTGCCCATTGTCCCCATTTCATTAATGAAATCTTTTCCATCATGATCTGAATTATTGAGTACTTTGACAGCCACTTGAATTTCAGTAGATAGCTTACCTTTAAAGACAGTTCCATGTGCACCTTCACCTAATATATCCTTGAATTTGTGAGTGATTCTTTTAATATCAGCATAAGAGAATCTGGTAGGCTTAAGTTCCTGGTAATCCTTCAAAAACGTTTCAAGTCTGACTTGGTCTTCGCCTTTGTGCTTGAAGTAGCGGCATATGTAGCACACAACCAAGAGCAAAAGCAGCACAATAATGGAACCTGGAGTCATAGGAGCACAACAAATGAAAATTTAAATTTCAATCCAAAGAACATCCCAAAGCCTAATATATTAATGTCTCACCTGCGCTTGATAAAATAATTATCCTTGTGTGGTTTCCAACTTTACATTTGAGGTGAAGTTCGCCGGAATGAAAAGAATATGCCGGTATTGGCGAAAGTAACCGTGAGATCATGCTGCAGAAAGTAAGATTGTAGTCTGACAGGAAACTTTCCTGGGAGCCCAGAGCAAGAATGGGGCAGGAGCTGGAGTGATATATGGACCCGGCGGAAGAACAATCGAAGAAAGTAACAATGTCTTCTTTATTCTCATAAGCATACTCGCAAGGATAAATGGACGAATTGTAGAGACGGCGTTGTAGAAAGAGTCTGGCCAGACAACCTTCTGGATCTGTGAAGAACACGTATTTGAAGTGGGATTTGTTGTCTATGTAACTGACGGAGAGATTGAGTCCTTGAAGAGTATCACGAATAGACAGCAACTGAACCTGCTGGTCCTCACCATTCCCTTGTTTCTGAAGCAGCACCCATATCAGGCTCATCACCAACAACAAGAATCTGTGATGCCAAACCATTAGTTTTTTTTTTTTTTTTTGGGGGGGGGGGGGGGGGGGGGGTTAGATCTGAAACTTGGATTCAGATTGAAGGCTATTTAGTATAAGTACCATCTGGACCTCTACTATTAATAATTTTAGGGTACTTAGATGCCACTAAAACGGTGTAGTTTCTGGTGAATGAGAGAAAAGGGATGGGAAACTATGGGAGAGGACCTTCCGGGGGCATCTCCCTCATTTTGAACAAGTCAATCAACTAATGTTGGTGTCAACTAAGTCGGTCAAATACTCTATGAAAATGGGAAAATCGTGTGCCAGTCCAAGGCGCATAAAAAATTATTGAAAAGTTTCATAGAAAATTCTCTATGCAAAAAGTTTCAATGGACAGCATTGTAACTTTCTTCAGAGTATAAAATTATTTTGTTGCGGGGACGGACCTTGAAATTTTTTTGTAGGGGGGTCAAATATATACTTATTAACTAAATTTTGGTCTAAAATATGTAAATTTTTAAACTAAATGTATAAAATTTTGGGTTAAATGTATAAAAAAATTCCAATTTCTATTAAAAATTTGTGACCTCCCCCATTGTATACACCAATGTCCGTCCTTCACTTGCCCCCAAGAAATTAACAAGGAAAGGAATAGGAGGAGGAGTTGACGCGTGTTGATTCTGATTCATGAGAAAGGGAAAACGGAGAAAACGACGGTGGTAAATCAAGTTGCAGGTCCAATGTTGCAGCCTTCCCTCTCTTCCACCTCCGCCGTCGACCAAGATTCTTGGCGACCACGATTTCCTCCTCCGCCTCACCTTCGTCATCTCTGGTGAAGATTCCAGCCGCATCAGCGTCGTTCTCGCGGCGATGGCGGTAGCAAGTTCTTCGACTCAAAGGCCAAGAACCTCTGCTAGGGAAAGGCTGATATTGTGCCCGGCCGTCATCCAGAAAGGAGGCGCAAGGACGCCGCCGGCAACATTGTTTGCAAGCACTTCTGCAAATGTCAAGGCTGCCTCTGCTTGGAGTATGATCATATCCTTCCCTTTTCCACAGGTCTCCCCCTTCGTTTTTTAACATTATTAATCATGCCCTCGAGCCATTAATTTTCTGCACGTGAGTTTCAATTTTTCTGGGTTTCTCTGTCTAAATGTTTTCTAATTTTCATCTAGTAATATTGCCCTTTGAAGGCCATTCTGGTATGTGATTTTTGATTGGTATTAGGATTGTGGAAAATCTTGTTTTTCCCCTTTTCCTATGAGGGAACTGAAATCGTTTTGGACTGTGGAATAACGGCTATATGCTTTGTCTGCAAAAGTGGTTTGATATGCTCGGATTGTCTTTACTGGGATTATATTGACAAAGGCTGGAGTCCAACAGATGGTAACTGCTAATTTTAAGATTCTTTATATCAAAAGTTTCAAGTATTTTTGCCTTTGATGATTTTCACTGGGATTATATGCTGAAGTGTATAAAATGCATAAATGACCATACATTATTTTTATTTTTTTAAACATTTTTCCAGATCTTGCATTAATCTTTCAATACTATATTCCACGACTCTTGTTTGATCCAAATCTTGAAAGTCCTGCAAATGATGATGTGGCAGAGTTGCTTAAACATGATGAAGGGGAGTATAAACAAGTAGTTAGAGGTGAGGAAACTGTAATTTTACGGGTTCATTGTTTTCCAACAGCAAAAACATTCTTCAATTCCTTGAACAAACTAACTGAATAGCTTATGATCTTGATCACTGTGTGGGGAAGTAAATGTGAAGTATTGTTTCTCTTTGAGACAGAATATTGTGAAATGTTTGCAAATGTGGAAGGCATATCTGAAAACTCGTCAGGCTATGAAGAGAGTGGAAGTGAGGAGTATATCAGTGAAGAAGGAAGCGGATAAAGTCACCATGAAAGTCCTTGAAAAAGCATTTGGTGGCTTCAACTTTAAACACTACAACTGTCCATATTTGGATAGCACTAGTAATGAGTTTCTGATTCGTGTCTTGGATTCATTCATGTGTGTGTGTATTCTGATGCACTAGTTCCAGTAGGTTTTCAAAATACAGTGTGGCGTTTTCTTGTACTATTCTTTCAACTTGTTTGTGGTAATGTCCTAACTGCCAAACAGTAAGGTTCATTGCACAACTTTGATAATAGTTAGCGGCAAGTAACTTCATATGAATCACTTCTTCCACCTTAGTTTTCTGTTATGATTGATTTACAATAATATGGGAGTCTGTGGGGGCAAAGCAATGATAGCAAAAGAAAGACTCATTTTGTCTCTCTGTTTTGCTCATTCTATTGTCTCCGTCTCTTTTTTAGTTTTACCTAAATTTATAATTCACAAAATTCATATCCAATTGATTTTACTTAACACCGTACCAGCATATGCAAAATTAATACCAAAGTTTTCTCCATATAGAAAGAGTATAGAGAGGTTTGTAAAATTTCCCTGAAACAGGCTATAGTACTTCCTTTAACAAAAAGAAAAATATTAATTAATCACTATTTACATTTAACAAATCATTTTATAAAGAGTTTATCATTTATAATGTCACTTGACATAAGGTTATGTTAAGTCACTACAAAACTACGTCCTTTTGGAAGTTAGGGGAATTAATGAAGGGTGTTTTTGTAAAATTAACGCCCTTCATTAATTCTCCAAACTCTTAAAACATCGTAGTTTTAGGGTTAAGGAATTAATGAATGGTCTTTTGGTAAAATTCATGTAAGAAATATGAAAACAAAAATACCAAAACACTCTTCATTAATTCCTCTAACTTCCAAAACGACGTAGTTTTAGGGTGACTGACATAACCTTATGTCAAGTGACATGACAAACGATAAACCCTTTTATAAATATAATTTACGAGATATGAAAAGGAGCGGAGGGAGTGATTAAGTATGATTTTTTCACTTATGCATAATCTTCCTCGCCATCATTTTCAGGTTTTGATAACTCCATCTCCAAGTTTTGACAACTTCATTCATCTCCATGTTTTGAGAACTCCATTCATCTCTACATTTTGACAACTATCAATCTCCATATTTTGACAACTCTATCTCTACGTTTTGACAACTCCATCTCCACGTTTTAACAACTCTGTCAATCCCTACGTTTTAACAATTCCATCTCCACGTTTGGTCAAAACTTAGAGAATGAATTATCAAAATGTGAATATGTAGTTGTCAAAACGTGGAGATGGAGTTGTCCACACGTGGAAATTGAGTTGTCAAAACGTGGAGATAGAATTGTCAAAATATGGAAATGAAATTGTCAAAATGTGGAGATGGACTTGTCAAAAACTGAACATGGGTTTGTCCAAAATTGGACATGGACTTCAGTGAAGAATCAAATATGCAAATGGATGTCCTTCCACTAGTTAGCGCCCACATAGCAGATTAGTTTAATCACATTACAAAAGTTTACCTAAACTTGTTATTATACTGTGCAATACTTGTCACACGAGGGTCACATTACTTGTCAATGAAAATTTTCCTTCTATCTAAAATTACATATATGTAGTAATATGGTGGTTATGGTTAGCCAGACAAGGATGAACGAACGAGCAGGAAAGCAAAATCAAATGTGTTAAATAACAGTAGCTTTCCTCTAAGCACCAATTAGTCCAGAGTTCTTAAACTATAAAATATTAGATTTCCCCTCATGGAATGAATGATGCATTTTACTATGGTGATCACTAATCACGACTGAAGTAAGAACAAAGCTCGTATATAAGCAATTCAGAATGCAATCTTACAGAATAGATGGCAATTAAGAAGATCCTTAACACACATCTTCCCCCTCAGAAAAATAGAGTAAATGATCTATCCCTGGCCCCAGGGAAAGACTTTGGCTATTATTTTCTTCACAATATCAATCCATTTGCAGTTAATCCCCCTCGGTGTTCAAGATTATTCCATTTTTTTGACGACCTTCTTAGCCTGGCATTAGCAGAAGATAAGAATGAGCAAGCAAACACAATAGTAATTGATTCACATAATGCGCCTGTTTGGAATCAACTTAAAGTTGACCTAAAGGGAAAAAAAAAAGTCTAGTAGAAAAAAAAAAGTTTAGCGGGAGGTGTTTGGATTGGCTTTTATCCCACTAGGCTTTTTCAAAAAAGCTACTTTAAGCAAAAGCTTCATGAGGGAGCTTTTTGGAAAAAGCTCTCGAGCTTTTTAACTTAGGTCTCGCCACTTCTACCACCATCAATCCAAACACAAATCACATTTACAACTTGACTTTTTTTTTTCTACCAGGTTTTTACAAAAGTCAGATAGCTTTTAAGCCACCGATCCTACCGCTAACCCAAACAGGCCCAATATATACAGACATAGTATTTGATAAACTTGACAAGCTTATCTATTTGAGCACATAATAATTTTATGGATGTTCACTTAAAATTAAAAGCTTTTTGAGTTGAAATAATACTTAACATGATATTTGAGCCCTCTCTGACCAAAAGAGTTTTGACTCTTGGTGTTAGGTCTTTGATCATGGTGAATATATCTTAAACGAAGCAAGGAAGAATTGGCCTAAAAGATCCCCAGCCTGGCCTATTTCTATTATCAATAATTCAGCAGTCATGTGCCTAATTCTTCAGAAAATTTCTTGGGCAAGTTACAGTTTTTCTGGTCTCTACAATAACATGTATGCTAAGATACTTCAAAAGCATAACACATAATCCAAGTTGTACCTGTTCTAAGGTGAGAAACATGATCACATTCCATGATCCTACCGTAATTGCCTTCAGCTTGAAGTCTAACTTTTACATGGTCAGTTGGATTTGCTACCGTAATTGCCACTGCACCTGTCAAAAAGACAAGTGAAAATGTGTGGAGATCACAGTTCAAGTAATTTTCATAGTGCATTTAGACACAATAGAGTAATTATCATAGCAATATAATATGTGAACTGAATACATGAAAGAAAATTAGTAATTTAAAACTACATACTGCAATAGCCATTTCGCTTACAAGTTTCAGCGACACAATTTCACTCTTAGGAAGTAAATTTTCAAATTTTCCAAAGTTCAAAGCACATAACCAGGTAACTCCGCAGAAGCCCGAGATTATTCAACCAGATCTTTGTCTGCCACATGTATAGTTAGCACTAACAAATATGATTTCCAATCACTAGCAATCAATTTGTACCACTAAGCTTGTTCCAATATGTAAAGAAGCCGCCTATATTCGGAACCAAACCCTAACAATCAAATCAGCGTAATTGATATAATTTCTTGTTTGTCATTTACTGATCAATAAATAAGGCTTTTTTGTGCATATTCAGCTAATCTACCGGAAAATTAATTTTTCTGAAAAACATGGTCAGACAACTGGGGAGCAGGACAAAAACAAGTAGGAGCAACGAGAAACCAATAAATCTACCAGAGTCTCCTACACACTATAATCTATCGAAGCTTCCGCGTCCGATACATATGATACTAACTATACTCCTTCCATATTCCTATGACAACTTTCTAGTCAGACCTGCTTTACGCTCAGGGTGTAATGGTTATGAGAGGTAGACCTATTCCTGAAGCCTACAATAATAGGTCAAGCCGTGCACGGGTTGCCTAGCAAACACTGTTTCTCAGAGGTCTAACCCCAACTCCTTGCCAGTAAGCTGAGGCCACAGATCTCGCCCTTAACTTCTGTTAACCGACTAGTAATTAAAACACCGATACGCAAACCAAATTTATTGAATTAAGAACTTGCAACTAGGTTCATTCAACACTTAAAGACTCATCCTCGTCCAACCATATAAAGTTCGGTTTATGACGACGAGGACACACACAAAACAGACACAAACGAATGACCCATGATCGAGAAAAAAAAGCTAAAGGGAAAGGAAAACAGAAAGCTCTGGCGGAATTTCCGACGGCGTGGTCGAGGTCCTGTCACGCTACCACTCCACGTCTTCTTCGTTTCGTCTTACTTTGGGGAAGGATCTTTGGGTCGTCCTGGAAGTCTCGTGCTCTTGTGAAATCTCTCACTCTTCTCTTGAGTCTGCCAAAAGATAGAATCTGGTTCTAGGGCTCTCCGACTCTCTTTAGGGTTGGTGCTGCTGTTTCCTTTTATAATCAGGCTTTTCTTGCCGCGTAAGTTACAGCGAGCTGGGCCTTTCCTAATTTGTCGGGATCTATCATATCTTCTGATCCGAGTAGATTGCTTCTGTTGATTCTGTGGGATTCTTCAAATCTTTTAGTTTTGATCCTCTGCATCTTCTATTCCGTTACATCAGCAACCTATCTGTTTATCGCCCTTTATTCTATTCTTGAAATCATCTGGAAGGTCAGCAAACATGTCGCATAGCATTGCGTCCTCTACTTTGCTATAGCATTCGGGATGCCTTTTATTGCACTTCGAATCGCTGTCAGAATACTATAGCATCGTATCTGCCCTGCTATACGATTTTCGTTAAAAACAAAGTAAATTGTTCCATTCTCAGCATATGCAAATGATTTTTACTCTTTAGTCCCTATATCATGAATGTATGCCTTTTTTGCTTAGATTATCTGTAGTTAAGCTTGTATTTAACACTCAATTCAGTCAATAAGTATAGGGAAAACATGGTGCGTTTTGTGCTCATCAAATACCCCCACACTTAGCTTTTTGCACTCCTGGGTAAAATAAGATGAAGCGAACAAAAACTCATAGCCGTAGTACTCCTGTCCGTATAACTTTGCTTGCACGCTTGCTTTCAGTATGTGCAAAAACTAAGTGCAGAGTAGAAATCACGGCAGAGATTATATCACAAGTCATATCAACCCCCCACACTTGAACGATGCAATGCCCTCAGTGCGATAGGATGATAAGCAAAGGTAAACACGTATCAAAGGGTGAGCGAGAGAAACGAATTATCACAAAGCATTCACAAAAAGGGCCCTGGGGCAAACGCCCAGGGCCTGAACAGATTGTCATAAAATAATTAAAAAAACAAATTGAACTAAAAGGAACAAAAAGAAGGGAAAACTACGAGGCTGGAGGAACGGGCGGGGCTGGGGCACTACTCGTGGTGTCGTCCTCCTCCGACGAATTGCCGAGGGTGTTGACCACGGGAATCGTCGAGTGAGAGTAGGAGAGAGAGACGGCCGCTGGCAGGTGACGGCGTTAGGATTCAAGTTTTGCCCAAGAATCGCTCTGAAGGGTCTTCAGCTCCGTGCGTAAGCGACGTACCCGGCGCAGAAATTTTCACGGAGATTTCATATCAGTGGCCGGGCGGAAGTAAAGGTGGGCGTGAGTCATGATTAGGAGCAGTCGAAGGAATCAGTGGGGCCGAAGACGTTAGATGGTTCGGTGGAGGAGGAGGAAGGGGAGGGGACCTGGACGGTGATGGGTGGCGCCTGCGCTGTGGGTGGAACCTGACTAGGCGTATGACGAGCGTAGGATGGTGGGGGCGCCCGGCCACGTCGTGCTGTGCATTTTGTCCGGACCATTGGTGTCTTTGGGTGAGGATATGGGAGAAGAAAAGAGTCGGTGGGTCTGTGAAAAGACACAGGTATAGGGGTGGCGGAATAGATAGACCGGAAGAGGAAATTTGAATATGAATCGTCACGGCTCCTTAGCTAATATGGCCTCCTAGTTGGCGCGTAGTGGGCCCAAGAAGGTGGCCCACTCAAACAGACGCATGCACGAAGTACTTAGAGATAAGGGGTGTACCTGGCGGAAATTAAGCTTTTGCCGTGTAGCCGCTCTAGGGTCCTGATGCCATGCCTCACGCCGTAGCAATTTCCATGTTGGACTCGTTCACTCCTGTGTTGATGCTAAAGAACAATAACCTTGGGCTGCCTCCCAGTAGCGCTTGCTTTAAAGTCTTCAGCCGAACTTTGCTATAACAATTTAATGCTGTGGTGGTGTAAGAGGGTCCCCTGTTTCTTTAGTGCCTTTGTTGTCATCACAAAAAGTCAAGTACTTCTCAGTGGGGTCTTTGAATCTCGCGGTCTTAAGTATTGAGAAGGTGACATGATCATCGTTTACACGCATAATGAGTTCTCCTTTTTCCACATCAATCAGTGTGCGACCAGTTGCCATGAAGGGTCTTCCCAGCAGAATTGGGAAATCATGATCTGCTTCAAAATCCAGGACAATGAAATCCACAGGGAAGATGAACTTATCTACTTGTACCTGAACGACTTCGATCTTACCTTCAGGTAGCACTATAGAGCGATCAGCCAGTTGTAATGTGACTGTTGTGGGCCTGGCCTCCCCTACTACCAGTTGCTTAAAGATCGACATTGGCATGAGATTTATGCTAGCACCTAGGTCGCACAGAGCTTTACTAGAGTAATTGGGTTTGATTGCACACATGATTGTAAAATTGCCAGGATCCTTCAGTTTTGGAGGTAGCCGATTGGTTAACATGGCACTGTAGTCCTGGGTCAATGCTACTGTCTCGAACTCTTGCAGTCGCCTCTTCTTAGATAGAATTTCCTTCATAAACTTCACGTAGCTAGGCATTTGTTCCAAAGCTTCCACGAGTGGAATATTAATGTGCAATTGCCGTAGCATATCCAGAACTGCTTGAATTGTTTCTCCTGTCCTTGCTTCTTTAGCCTTTGTGGGAAAGGCGGTGGTGGCTTTGGCATTGCTGGAGGCCCGAGGTCAGGATTATGCTTTGAAGATGAAGCGGTAGCATTCTTTGTTGGGTATTGCATGGAATCATCCAATGCTGCACGTGGAGGCAGTGTTGCGGTGCTTAGATCGTATTTCGATTGTGACAGTCTTGGTTGCCTCCGTTCGTCTTCAAGAGTTTGTTCAGTACCTTCTTGCCCTTCCTTAAGTTTCTCTGGCCTTGGATCAGTGACAACCATAGGTTGCTTGGTTGCTTTCATGGATTCTAAACTTTTACCACTCCTGAGCTCTATCATTTTGACTTCCTCTCTTCCCTGGATCTTGGGGACTTCAGTGTCACTGGGCAACGATCCTGAGGGCCTGTTGTTAAGAGCGGTTGCTAGTTGTCCCACTTGAGTTTCAAGATTCCTCAAGGTCACTTGCTGATTCTGGATGATTGCATCGTTCTTTACCATATAGTCCTTCAGAAGGGAAAACATGAGTCTTTGCCCGATTCACCACCCCGTCGCCTTGCTTGGGGTAAACCCTTGTGGGTTTGATGTTCAGTTTGAGTACAGTGGGCCTGATGATTGTCCTGTTGCTTGTGAACCTTGCGAACTCCATGAGAAGTTAGGATGCTGCCTCCATCCGGGGTTGTATGTATTTGAGTATGGATTATTAGTGTTGCTGCCCCGGTTGAAGTTGTTGATGAAGTTCACCGCTTCAAGGTTGGCGGAGCACTGAGAGTAAGAGTGCTCTCCGCCACAATATACACAAGCCACTTGAGATGGTTGCAGCGGTATATTGCTTGATAGAAAGGTCAGTCCTTTCACCATAGTAGACAGAGATGAAACTTGAGCAGTGAGAGCAGTCATGGCATCTAGTTCATGTATCCCTGCAACAGTTCAGGAGGATGGAGTTCTGTCTGCTGGCCACTGATGACTGTTCATGGCCATGCGCTCCAGTAAATTGTGGGCCTCTTCATGGACTTCATTAGGATTGATCCTCCAGATGAGGCGTCTACAATTGATCGTGTTTGCCCATCGAGACCTCTGTAGAATGTTTCTAACTGGACCCATTCACATAATCCGTGCTGGGGACATCTTCTCAAAAGGTCCTTGAATCTGTCCCAGGCTTCGTAAGTAGATTCACCAGGTTTCTGTTGGAAGTTGGTGATGTCCCCTCTGAGTTGAGCATTCTTGGTAGGTGGAAAGAATTTGAGCAAGAACTTACTTCCCAGATCATTCCATGTGGTGATGGAATTAGCAGGTAGGTTGTTGAGCCACGTCTGAGCTTTGTCCCTTAGTGAGAAGGGAAACAACTTAATCCGGACGACATCGGGAGGTATACCAGGGATCACAAAAGAATCATACACCTCCATGAAGGTCTTGAGGTGAAGGTGCAAATCTTCAGAAGGGAGTCCTCCAAATTGCCCGGCTGCATTTAGCATCTGAATCATGACACCTTTAATTTCAAAGTGCCCAGCATTGAAGGTTGGTGGTGTGATGGCCGAGTTCAGCTTGTTTAGATCTGGAATCCTGATGAGCACAAATAATACCATGTTTTCCCTATACTAATTGGCTGAATTAAATGTTAAATCCAAGCTCAACTATAGATAATCTAAGCGAAAAGGCATACATTCATGATATAGGGACTAAAGAGTAGAAATCATTTGCATGTGCTGGGGATTGAACAAATTGCTTTGTTTTTAAGAGAAATCGAATAGCAGAGCTGATACGATGCTATAGCATTCTGACAGCGATTCAAAGTGCAATACAAGACATCCTGAATGCTATAGCAAAGTAGAGGAAGCAATACTATGCGATATGTTTTCTGACCTTTTTACCCAGATGATTTCAGGAATAAACTAAAGGGCGATATTTACAGATAGGTTGCTGACATAACGAAGAGAAGATGAGGAGGATCGAAACCGAAAGATTTGAAGAATCCCAGAATCAATAGCAACAATCTACTTGGATCCACGAGATATGATAGATTTCGACAGTTAGGAAAGGCCCAACTTCTGGAACTTGCGCTGCAAGAAAGGACCGATTATAAAAGGAAACAGCTGAGCCAACCCTAAGAGAGTCGGAGAGCCCTAGAATGAGATTATGACTTTTGGCAGACTCAAGAGAAGAGTGAGAGATTTCACAAGAGCACGAGACTTCCAGGACGACCCAGCATTCCTTCCTGCAGTGAGACGGAACGAAGAAGCCATGGAGTGGTGACGTGACAGGACCTCAACCACGCCGTCGAAAATTCCATCAAGCTTTCTATTTTCTATTTTTCATCTTTGTTTTATTGATCATGGGCCATTTTGTTAGTGTCTGTTCTGTGTGTCCCTCGTGAGTCATGAACTAAACTCTAGATGGCTGGATGAGGATGATTCTTTAAGTGTTGAATGAACCCAATTGCAGTTCTTAATTAAATAAATTTGGTTTGCGTATCGGTGTGCTTATTACTAGTCGGTTAACGGAAGTTAAGGGCTAGATCTGTGGCCTCAGCTTACTGGCAAGGAGTTGAGGTTAGACCTCTGAGAAACAGTGTTTGCTAGGCCACCCGTGCACGGCGAGACCTGTTATTGTAGGCTTAGGAATGGGTCTACCTCTCATAACGATTACACCCTGAGCGTAACGCAGGTCTGACTAGAAAGTTATCATAGGAATATGGAAGGAGTATAGTTAGTATCAAATGTATCGAATGCGGAAGCTTCAGTAGATTATAGTGGTGGGTTAACCAAATAGCTTTGCAGTCGGTGTCTATGCTGTAGCAATTATGGAAGCTGTACAGTGTAGATGCTATAGCATCGGGGTAGAGCAACTGGGGGAGTGAAGCACTTAAGGACGATTCTGAGTCCAACCTAACTTCTCACTGATATCTTGTCTTGTTTATAGATCTTTGTTTACGTTTGCTAGTAGCATAGTTACAAAACCTCTCAACCCAATTATATTTACTTTTTGCTTTCACAACTGTCATAGCATTGGTGTGTCATTACTCGGTATCTCAGTCTCTATGGGATGATACTATACTTTCACTTTATTACTTGTTCGACTGGTTCACTTGTCATCAAGGAAATCGAGCAACAAGTTTTTGGCGCCGTGCCAGGGACTGTTGATACCCTTTGTGACGACGCCCTTTTGCTTAATAGTTGTGATCATTCAATAAAGGAGCTCACTTTTTCTGCTCTTGATTTTCAAGTACATTCTGTTGTGTATGCGCAACTTGCCTCTAGCCAATCTAGAGCCTTACAATCCTGAGATACGGACCTACAAACAAACGCGCAGAAGGCAGAAGCGACGGAGTCAGTCTCTTGACCCAGCAAACATGGCGGATATACCTGGAGACCACGAGCGGGAACAACGAGAGTGCCCATTAATAAACAGGGACAACCAGGTCCCTCAACTTCCAAACCTAGATGGGAACAAGGCCATCATGGAATTCGGGATTCCGGACTTAACCAAGCTGAACTCGGCCATCACACAACCGACCCTCAATGCTGGACACTTTGAAATTAAAGGTGTCATGATTCGATCTTGAATGCATCCGGGCAATTTGGAGGACTACCTTCCGAAAATCCACACCTTCATCTCAAAACCTTCATGGAGGTGTGTGACTCCTTTGTAATCCCTGGTATACCCCCCGACACCGTCCGGATTAAGCTGTTTCCCTTCTCTCTGCGGGACAAAGCACGAACATGGCTCAACAACCTACCTGTTAATTCCATCACCACGTGGAATGATCTGGGAAGTAAGTTCTTGCTCAAATTGTTTCCACCTACCAAGAACGTTCAACTCCGAGGGGACATTACCAGCTTCCAGCAGAAACATGGAGAGTCTACTTACGAAGCCTAGGACAGATTCAAGGACCTCTTGAGGCGATGCCCTCAGCACGAACTTTGTGAATGGGTTCAGATAGACACATTCTACAGGGGTCTCGATGGACAGACACGATCAATTCTAGACGCCTCATCCGGAGGATCCATCCTAATGAAGTCTTATGAGGAGGCCCACAATTCTTGGAATGCATGTCCATGAACGGCCATCAGTGGCCAGCGGACAGAGCAACTTCCTCCCAAACTGTTGCAGGGATACATGAACTAGACGCCATGGCTGCTCTCACTGCGCAAGTGTCATCCCTGACTAACATGGTGAAAGGACTAACCCTTCCATCAAGCCACACGTCGCTGTAACCATCTCAGGTAGCATGCGTATCTTGTGTGGCGGAGAGCATTCTTACTCTCAATGCTCCGCCAACCCTGAGTCAGTGAACTACATCAACAATTTCAACAGGGGCAGCAACACCAATAACCCGTACTCCAACACGTGCAACCCTAGATGGAGGCAGCATCCTAACTTCTCATGGAGTTCTCAAGGTTTGCAAGCAGCAGGTCAATAATCAGGCCCACAATACCCAAGCCGAACATCAAACCCTCCAGGGTTTACCCAGCAAGCAAGGCAGCAGGGCGGTGATTCAGACTCATAGAACTCCATCTTTGTCCCTTTTGAAGGACTATATGATGAAAAACGATACAATCATCCGGACTCGGCAAGTGACCTTGAGGAACACGGAAACTTAAGTGGGACAACTCGCGACCGCTCGAACAACGAGACCCTCGGGATCCTTGCCTAGTGACACCGAAGTCCCCGGGATCCAAGGAAGAGAAGAAGTCAAGATGATTGAGCTCTGAAGTGGTAAAAGCTTAGAACCCATGAGAGCAACCAAGCACCCTATGGTTGTCACTGATCCAAGACCTGAGAAATCAAAGGATGTGCAAGAAAGCACTGAAGAACCACTTGAATACGAGCAGAGGCAACCAAGATAGGCACAACCAGAACATGATCTAGGTGCAACCATACTGCCTCCACGCATAGCAATTGAGGATCACATACAAAACCCACTGAAGAACGCTGCTGCGCCATCATTGAGGCAGAATCCTGACCTCCGACCTCCAGCAATGCCAAGGCCACCCCCTCCTTTCCCACAATGACTGAAGAAACAAGGTCAGGAGAAACAATTCAAGCAGTTCCTTGATATGCTACGGCAATTGCACATCAATATCCCACTCGTGGAAGCTCTGGAACAAATGCCCAGTTACGTGAAGTTCATGAAGGAAATTCTTTCTAAAAAGAGGCGACTAGAAGAATTCGAGACAGTAACATCGACTCAGGATTGCAACGCCATGTTAACCAATCGGCTACCTCCGAAACTGAAAGATCCTGGCAGCTTTACAATCCCTTGTGCAATCGGACCCAACTACTCTGGTAAGGCTCATGCAACCTCGGTGCTAGCATAAATCTTATGCCCATGTCAATTTTCAAGCAATTAGCGTAGGAGAAGCCGGGCCCACGACGGTCACATTGCGGCTAGCTGATCGCTCTATAGTGCTACCTGAAGGCAAGATCAAAGACATTCTGGTGAAAGTGGATAAATTCATCTTTCCTATGGATTTTATCATCTTAGATTTCGAAGCAGACCACGATGTCCCAATTTTGTTGGGAAGACCTTTCATGGCCACTGGTCGTACACTTATTGATGTGGAAAGAGGGGAACTCACTATGCGCGTAAATGAGGATTAGGTCACCTTCTCCATACTTAAGACAGCAAGATTCAAAGACCCAATTGAGAGTACCTGACTTTTTCAGATGACAACAAGGGCACTAAAGAAGCAGGGGATCTTCCTGCACCACCATAGCACTATGTTGCTATAGCAAAGTCAGGCTGAAGACTTTAAACCAAGCGCTACTGGGAGGCAGCCTAGCGTCATGCTTTATGCTAATTTATTTTCCTTCATTTTAGAGGCTATGCCATTGGACACCCGAAGCAAACAAGAACCAAGGCTGTGGGACTACGGTAGCAATTCAATTGCGCTAGTCGGACTCAAAGACACACGCATGGATGGGCCACACAGGACTGGGCCCAACAGATTTAAAAATTAAATTGCAATCAAGAGTGGAAACCACCATTAACCACACCAAGCGTCAGCCGCATGGTTTCCTCCTAAATTGTCAGACGGATTGTAAGCAACCCACCCGAATCGTGTGCCACTAAGTACTCCTGTGGAGCCCTCGTGAATCAGAACGCAGAACTCGATGAAATCCCTCGCGCTCATTCACTCGCTGCAAGACGACTACACTCCTCCTCTCAGTACACTCCAGAGTCCTCTAATGGCACGCACCAAGGGTTCCGGCCAAAAAGCACCCGCTGAAACTCCAGACACTATGCCATTCGCCTCTCGGGAGCCCGAATCTCACTACAACTCCTTGAAAGTGGATAAACCCTAGCACTAGAGCGGGGATTTGTCAGAGACGCATTCGAGCAAGGCGCTTACCCCGAATGCATTACAGGGGTCATCCGCCAGCGCCGATGGGAGAAATTTTGCCTCCACCTTGCCGAGGTGGTAACCCCCCTCGTTTTTGAATTTGGTGCAAATTATCCAGGGAGTTCCCCTTATTTCATAACCGTTCGAGGGAAAAATGTGTTAGTTCTCAATGTGTTTTGATGATGATTGGAACAATTGTAAAGCCATGAAAGCCAAATTGTTCAGTTTTCTCTTGCAAAAATCGAATTCTTTCTTGTCGAGGGAAAACTCGAGTTTTGGGTCAAAACTCGAGTTTTGGCTTGTCGAGGAAAAATATGATCAAAGGCAAAGCGCCGGTTTTGGCGAAAACTACCCGATTTGAGTTTTCATGTGAACATATGAAAATTTGAGTTTTGGGAAGCAAAACTCGAGTTTTGGTTTGGCGAGACCCTTTGAATTTTCCAAGTCTCAAAACCTCCAGGTTTTCAAAAGCACCGCCGATTTTGAACTATTCAAAGAATTTCTCATATTTTGTGAAATAGTTCAAAACTCGAGTTTTGGGGTCAAAACTCGAGTTTTGGTATGTTACTCGGAGAGATGATTTTTGAACATATGAACACCGCCGAGTTTTGGTTTGAAAACCGCCGTTTAATATCGACGGATTTTTTCAAGAGTTTTCACAAGTATATGAAAACTCGAGTTTTGGAAGTAAAACTCGAGTTTTGATCGCGAGAGCACTCAAGTTTTGACAAATACAAAACCACCGGTTTTGAAGTAAAAGCGCCGCTTTTGATATATTCACGGGTTTTCGTGTTTTTCATGCTTTAAGTGAAAACTCGAGTTTGGGAAGGCAAACTCGAGTTTCGAGCAACCCGAGAGCATCGGCATTCTCTTGATTTGAAAACCTCCAGTTTTGGATGAAAACCTCTGGTTTTGATGTTTTGGACTAAAAACTACATTTTCATATCAATAGTCCAAAACTCGAGTTTTGGGCAAAACTCGAGTTTTGGGTTTTCCATCGAAAAACCTGGTTTGAAGCATAAATCGCGATGTTGCTCTCGGAAGAAGAAAACTTGAGTTTGGATTTGGAAACTCGAGTTTGGTCTTGTGCACGGTTGAAAACTTCGAGTTTCAAGAACAAAACTTCGAGTTTTGATCGGCCGTTTTTGAAATTTGATTTACACGATTTTTCAAATCATTCTTGTTTAATCTTAATACTTCCCGAGGATTATTCTCTACTATTCTTAGCTATGTTTAATGAGTTTATTATTGAGTCTCGGATGATTTAGAGAAAGATTTTGAAGTGTTGAAACAAAAAGCAAAAAGTGGTTGAGAACATTAAATGCACGATCGAAAGTTGCATAACTTTGGCTAATCCACACACGCGTCGCAAAGCATTTAAGAATGTTTTCTACAACAAGCAACTGCATCTCCAACGGATTAATTCGTAGAAGGTCAACACAGATTACTTGGCCAGCTGATTGAAGAGAATATTGGAGAGAGAAAGTGCCTAAGCCACTTCCTAACACTGGGAGAACTTCTCCAATGGATCTTTTTGGAAAGCAACGGTCATTTAATGATCTCTGAGTATAAATGGAGTAGCATTCAAGCCTTTCCAACTAACACACTTGCTGAAGACAAAAATCATTCAAGTCTTATATTTATTTCTTCAGTTGTTATCTATATAGTATCTTGTGATACATTGAGCTTCGATGCTTATCATATCTACTCTTAGAGTTTATTTCGTGTATATCATTCATTGTAACAATCTCAAGTCAGGTGACTTGGAGATTGGGAAAATCAGATTACAACTTGTAAAGGGGAGTGTGTCCTAGGTTGAGGAGCATTCTTCATTTACAGAGTGGGTATCTGATTGTAATCAGAGTACAACTTGTAAGGGGGAGTGAGTCCTAGGGAGAGGATCATCCTGAGTACAGAGTGTGTAATTGTAATTGAGTGATAGTGGAAAATCCCAGTGTTTAAGGGACTGGGACGTAGGTCAAAGAGTTGGACCGAACCAGTATAAATCCTTGTGTCTAGCTTCTTCTTCCCTCACTCTGTTTACCTTTGTTTTTATAGCTTCAAAACAGAGCATTTTCTGAAAAGTTTTAAAATACCCAATTCACCCCCCTCTTGGGTATATAGCTCCACTTACAAAATGTATCATGCAGCGCCAGTGCCATCCGCAAGGTCTTCGACCTGGAACCCACAGATGACAAATACAACGAACTTCTCCAGCAGGCGGAAGACCCTCAGACCCTCGCTAACGTGGTGGCACGGCTCTGTGTGCCAAACACTGAATGGAAAATTTCCAAAGAAGGGTCATATCACTTGAAATGCAGCCGCTTGACATCTGAAGCATGCATCCGGTTCCACTTCCTCCGCCACAGACTCATGCCCACAATGCACACCCAGACTATCTCACGAGAACACGCTTTCCTGCTTTATTGCCTCCTGGAGGGCAAACCAATTGATGTTGACGCACTCATCTACCGAGAGCTTTTTGAGTCCCTGAAGTCCACTACAGGGAACCTTTGGTTTCCCACACTCGTCACCGAGCTCTGTCACAATACAGGGGTAATTTTCAATGCAAATGAAGAAAGAGCATTACTCCTACAACCCCTCACCATGGCAGCGGCACAATGCATCCTGCAAAAATGCCAGCCGAAGGCCGCACAGGCCAATGTGGCCAACTCGTCTGTGGAACCACCGGCCGACACTACCTTGGTCTTAGCAGCAGAATTTCACACCTTGGTGGCTCAAGTCACCACATTGCAACGGTCCGTCAGCACTCTGCTCCTTCAGCAGCAGATGTGGTGGCAATATGTGGCCGAGAGAGACCACAGCCTGGTGGCAAATCTCAGGGCAAACGCCCTAAAGTACACCCCCTTGCCAGTCTTCCCTGAGATGACCTTTGACATGCACAATTCGGTCACCGGCACGGCACGCGAGAATGGGCGAGGCTCACGAAAGCGCCATAGGAGCAGGAGCTCGCAAGAGGGTGAGCCCACTAGTACACCTTCGGCTGACCCTGATGATGAGGAGGTGTCGAACTCTCAAGGACCTACCATTGGACCTTCAGCAGGGAAAGGTTAAACTCATTAGAGTTGTATCTTTCTGTTGACTTCTGGTACTAGACTCTTTTTCAATTTTTCCTTAACATTTTACTTTGACTATGCTTTCATTCTCTTTTTTTTGCTGCTGGGTAGTGCTTGGCCCTTACGAGAGTCCTACCTCTCTTGCCCCGTATCGCGACGACCGCTTGCAATGGGGGCATTGCATCGTTCAAGTGTGGGGGGATTGGGACCGCATTACGACAAAATTTGCCACTAATACCTCTGTGATTGTGTATTTGTGCTCTGATTCAACCGCATTTAGTTTTTGTGCACCGAAAGAATTTTTTTTTTGAAAAACTCCATGATAAAGCATGATTAGGGCCTTGTAGCAATGGAATGAATGCTTGTGTGACTGAACATAGCACAACTGCTTAGGGGAACTGAACCTTTAGGCTTGGGAAATTGACAGTGCTAGCCAATCTGATATGAGGTAGAATGGTGATAAGGAAGTTTAAAGGGAAGAACCCCCAATGGAAGGATTAATTTGAGCCTAATTGCTTTATTTTGAGTGCATGTACGCTAGCCTATGTTTGATCCTTGATTTGTCTTAGTTCTTCGATATACTAGGCAGCATCCGAGTTTGAAGTTCGTAGGAAAAAGGCAATCATGTCATACCCATTATCCCCATATACAACCCATTGATCATCATCTCCATGTCGTCACCCCCTTGAGCCACACGAGTATGCTATAGCGAGTAGGTTTGATAATAGAATTGAAGGAATTGAAAACAATGCTACGCGAGTGCTCCCGTGAAAAGTTGCGTAAAGAATTGAAGAGCTGTTGTTTTGGTTTGCGTGAAAAAGAGAAGGAAGAACTCAAGAAAAGGCTTGAAGTAAAAGAACAAAGATGGAGTACAAAGATTCAAGGAGAAGCACTCGGTGAAGACAAGGGACTTATCTCTTAAACCGCTATAGCATCCACCATCTTTTTCATCTCACAACATTTGGCCATCCGCACATTACAACCCAAGCCCTTTGGATGAACGAATACTCGAGAATGCCGGAAGAAATCTTAGAACTTTGACAAGGCTATGGATCTTACGGGTCCGTTTGACAAGAGAGAACCAAGAATTCCCCAGGTGAGCGAGCGCAAACACTGAACTTGAGAGCCCCTGGAAACTTCTTTATCTAAACAATACCACGCTTCATGAGCGATTGGCACTGGGCAGTGGGATTGCCGAATGGGGGATGGACGCTGAAAGCGAGCGTGTAAGCAAGGTTATACAGACAGGAGTACCACGGCTATGAGCTTTTGGTCGCTTCATCTGATTTTACCTAGGAGTGCAAAAAGCTAAGTATGGGGGTATTTGATGAGCACAAATAATACCATGTTTTCCCTATACTAATTGGCTGAATTGAATGTCAAAACCAAGCTCAACTATAGATAATCTAAGCAAAAAGGCATACATTCATGATATAAGGACTAAAGAGTAGAAATCATTTGCATGTGCTGGGAATGGAACAAATTGCTTTGTTTTTAAGAGAAATCGAATAACAGAGTGTTAGTTCTCTAAAGGTTTTGATGATTTCCATTGGTTGTAAACAAAGCATGAGGTTTTGCTCTCAGTTGATGAAAAACTTACTATAAGAGCAAACCTCGAGGTTTGCCAAGAAACCTCGAGGTTTGGCCTTACGAGGCGTCCTCAAGGTTCTATGTTTTTAACTTGAAATACCTGGTTTCACAAAGTTATGTGAAACCTCGAGGTTTAGCAAGAAACCTCGAGGTTTTGCCCTTCGAGAAAACTCGCTTTAACGCCGGTTTTCAAAACCTTCGAGTTTGAGGAAAACCTCCGGGTTTGATCTCAATCGAGTGTTTTATAAGTTTCTCAAAAATTGAGAAACCTCGAGGTTTCGGACAAACCTCGAGGTTTGTCTTGGAGAGCTTCTGCATTTTTCCAAGTTTTTCAAAACCTCTAGGTTTCTCTCAAACCTCTAGGTTTTGTTTTGGCGCAAATCGAGAATTTGAAATTTAAAGTGAAACCTCGAGTATTGTTTAAAACCTCGAGGTTTCGGCTTCTAGAGAGCAAACATTTTTATCTTGTCTTTGAAAACCTCCAGGTTTCCAAGAAACCTCCAGTTTGCCTTTATCACGTTTTTGAGAGTTTCACTTTCAAAGTGAAACCTCGAGGTTTCTGCGAAAACCTCGAGGTTTTGTCACACAAAAACAAAACGTTTTTCTGCTCATTGAAAAACCTCCAGGTTTTGGAGAAACCTCCAAGTTTGGTGTTTTGGACTTAAACCTCTTTTCACTTGCTACGATCCCGAACCTCAAGGTTTCGGAGAAACCTCCGGTTTCTCGGCGTCTTCATAAAATCAAATCTGACGATTTTGCTATACCTTCTTGTTTGATCTTAATACTTCCTATGATTATTCTCTAATGTTCCTAGACATGTTTAATCACTTTATTGATGAGTTTCAAACAGATTAGAGAATGTACATTGAAGGTTTAAAGCAAAAGCAAAAGTGATGTCAGCACATTAAATGCAAACCCAGAAAGTTGCATTCTTTTGGGTAATCCATCTGCACACGCCTACAAGGGATTAAAGAATGATTTCTACATCTAGTAGCTGCTATTGCAACGGACAAATTCACAGAGAGTCAACTCGAACTTCGCCCAAATGGATTAAGTGAAGTTTAGAGAGAGAAGAAGACCAAAGCTTAACCAAAACATTGGTTAATCAAAGCAACGGTTATATTGATAAATCCAACGGTCATTTAATGCACTCTAAGTATAAATAGAGTTGCATTCAAGTCTTCTCAACTAATACAACTACTGAAAACGCATAGCATTCAAAGTTCTTCAACTACCTCTCAGTTTTCAGTAATATTGTGTCTTTTGACATTGTAAGCTTCAGTGTTTATCATTATCCACTCTTAGAGAGAGTTTCTATTTGTAAAACATTTAATGTAAAGAATCACAAGTCAGGGGACTTGGTGATTTGGGAGTTCATTGATTACAACTTGTAAGGGGGAGTGAGTTCTTGTGAGAGAACTACTCTTGAGTGCAGAGTGTGTAATCAATTGTGATAGTGAAAAACCCAGAGAGTCTGAGGACTGGATGTAGGTCAAGTGGTTGGACCGAACCAGTATAAATCTCTGTGTCTAGCTCTTTTTCTCTACACTTTGTTCACCCCTGTTTTGCTGTTACAAAACATAACAGTTTTTAAAAAGATTTTGAAATCCCCAATTCACCTCCCTCTTGGGTATTTAGCTCCATTTTCACAGAGCTGATACGATGCTATAGCATTCTGACAGCGATTCGAAGTGCAATACAAGGCATCCTGAATGCTATAGCAGAGTAGAGGAAGCAATGGTATGCGATATGTTTTCTGACCTTTTTACCCAAATGATTTCAGGAATAAAATAAAGGGCGATATTTACAGATAGGTTGCTAACATAACAGAAGAGAAGATGCGGAGGATCGAAACTGAAAGATTTGAAGAATCCCACAGAATCAATAGCAGCAATCTACTCGGATCCAAAGATATGATAGATTCCGACAGATTAGGAAAGGTC
This sequence comes from Acacia acuminata, assembly GCA_019022655.1. Taxonomy (NCBI): domain Eukaryota; kingdom Viridiplantae; phylum Streptophyta; class Magnoliopsida; order Fabales; family Fabaceae; genus Acacia; species Acacia acuminata. The sequence goes on along the minus strand of JAFJYI010000102.1, from coordinate 1,756,462 downwards.
CAACTCGCTGGAACTTGCGCTGCAAGAAAGGACTGATTATAAAAGGAAACAAAGCAGCCAACCCTAAGAGAGTCGGAGAGCCCTAGAACGAGATTCGACTTTCGGCGGACTCAAGAGAAGAGTGAGAGATTTCACAAGAGCACGAGACTTCCCGGGCCTTGACATTCCTTCCCGTAGTGAGATGAAACGAAGAAGTCGTGGAGTGGTGACGTGACAGACCTCAACCACACCGTCAAAAATTCCATCAAGCTTTCGTTTTCTATTTTTCATCTTTGTTTTATTGATCATGGGTCATTACGGTAGTGTACGTTCATGTGTCCCTTGTCGTCATGAACTAAACTCTAGATGGTTTGGACGAGGATGATTCTTTAAGTGTTGAATGAACCCAGTTGCAGTTCTTAATTAAAGAAATTTGATTTGCGTATCGGTGTGCTTATTACTAGTCAGTTAACGGAAGTTAAGGGCTAGATCTGTGGCCTCCGCTTACTGGCAAGGAGTTGAGGTTAGAGCTCTGAGAAATAGTGTTTGCTAGGCCGCCCGTGTACGGCGAGACCTATTATTATAGGCTTCAAGAATGGGTCTACCTCTTATAACTATTACACCCTGAGCGTAACGCAGATCTGACTAGAAAGTTACCATAGGAATATGGAAGGAGTATAGTTAGTATCAAATGTATTGGATGCAGAAGCTTCGGTAGATTATAGTAGTGGGTCAACCAAATAGCTTTGCAGTCGGTGTCTATGCTGTAGCAATTGCGGAAGCTGTACAGTGTAGATGCTATAGCATCGAGGTAGAGCAACCTGGGGAGTGAAGCACTTAAGGATGATTCGAGTCCAAATTCTAACTTCTCACCGATATCTTCTCTCGTTTATAGATCTTTGTTTACGTTTGCTAGTAGCATAGTTACAAAACCTCTCAACCCAATTATATTTACTTTTTGCTTTCACAACTGTCATAGCATTGGTGCGTCATTCCTCGGTATCTCAGTCTCTATAGGACGATACTCTACTTTCACTTTATTACTTGTTCAACTGGTTCACTTGCCATCAAGGAAATCGACCAACAAATCCCGAATTCCATGATGGCCTTGTTCACATCCTGGTTTGGAGGTGGAGGGACTTGGTTATCCTTGTTTATTAGTGGGTGCTCTCGTTACTCCCGCTCGTGGTTGACAGTATTTCCGCCATGGTTGCTTGGTCAAAAGATTGACTTCGCCGCTTCGCCTTCTCGCGCCTTTGCTTGTAGGTGCGTTCTATCTCAGGATCGTAAGGCTCTAGATTGGCCGGAGGTGAGTTGCGCATACACTACGTAATGTACCTGAAAATCAAGAGTAGAGAAAAGTGAGCTCTTTTATTAAGTAAATCACAACTATTAAGCAAAAGGGCGTCGTCACAAAGGGTATCAGTAGTCCCCGGCAACGGCGCCAAAAACTTGTTGGTCGATTTCCTTTATGGCAAGTGAACCATTCGAACAAGTAATAAAGTATAAGTAGAGTATCATCCCACAGAGACTGAGATACCAAGGAGTGACGCGCAAATGCTATGACAGTTGTGAAAGCAGAAAGTAAATATAATCGGGTTGAGGGGTTTGTGTGATTATGCTACTAGCAAACGTAAACAAAATAACTTTAAATGAGAGAAGATATCAAGTGGGAGAGGTTAGGCTGACTCGAATCATCCTTAAGTGCATCAATCCCCAGCTTGCTCTACCCAATGCTATAGCATCTACACTCGTACGCTCTTCCGCAATTGCTACAAAGATAGATACCAACTACAAAGCTATTTGGTTAACCCACCACTATAATCTATCGAAGCTTTCACGTCCGATACATATGATACTAACTATACTCCTTCCATATTCCTATGACAACTTTCTAGTCAGACCTGCTTTACGCTCAGGGTGTAATGGTTATGAGAGGTAGACCCATTCCCGAAGCCTACAATAATAGGTCAAGCCGCACGGGCGCCTAGCAAACATCAAGCTTTCGAGGTCTAACCCCAACTCCTTGCCAAGAAGCCGAGGCCACAGATCTAGCCCTTAAATTCCGTTAACCGACTAGTAATTAAAACACCAATACGCAAACCAAATTTATTGAATTAAGAACTTGCAACTGGGTTCATTCAACACTTAAAGACTCATCCTCGTCCAGCCATATAAAGTTCGCCTTCATGACCGATGAGGGACACACAAAACGACACAAACGAATGGCCCATGATCGAGAAAATAAAGCTAAAAGGAAAGGAAAACAAAGCTCGCACTTTCCGACGACGTGGTCGAGGTCCTCGTCACGCTACCACTCCATGTCTTCTTCGTTCCGTCTTACTGCAGGGAAGGATGCTGGGTCGTCCTGGAAGTCTCGTGCTCTTGTGAAATCTCTCACTCTTCTCTTGAGTCTGCCAAAAGATAGAATCTGGTTCTAGGGCTCTCTGACTCTCTTTAGGGTTGGTGCGTCGTTTCCTTTTATAATCAGCTTTTCTTACAAATAAGTTACAAATGAGCCGGGCCTTTCTTAATTCGTCGGGATCTATCATATCTTCTCGATCCGAGTAGATTGCTTCGTGATTCTCAGATTCTTCAAATCTTTTAGTTTCGATCCTTCGCATCTTCTATTCCGTTACATCAGAACCTATCTCGTTAATATCGCCCTTTATTCGATTCCTGAAATCATCTGGGTAAAAAGGTCAGCAAACATGTAGCATAGCATTGCATCCTCTACTTTGCTATAGCATTCAGGATGCCTTGTATTGCACTTCGAATCGCTGTCAGAATGCTATAGCATCGTATCTGCCCTGCTATACAATTTCCGTTAAAAACAAAGTAAATTGTTCCATTCTCAGCATATGCAAATGATTTTTACTCTTTAGTCCCTATATCATGAATGTATGCTTTTTTGCTTAGATTATCTGTAATTAAGCCTGTATTTAACACTCAATTCAGTCAATAAGTATAGGGAAAACATGGTGCGTTGTGTGCTCATCAGTGTTTCAACTCATGAAGGAAATCGGCATCACCACAACATTACTTGCAAAACTATGGTTTGACAATAAAGTAGCACTCCATCTATCATCAAACTCTATGTTCTATGAACATATGAAGCATATTGAAATGGATTGCCACTTTATTCGTGACAAGCTCAAAGAGAATGTCGTATCTATAGGGCATGTGCGATATACAGCTAGCAGATCTTTTAACGAAAGCCTTAAATAGGGCACGGGTCGAGTATCTTTGTAACAAGTTGGGCATGATAAATATATATGCTCCAATTTGAGGGGGAGTGATAGGAAATATACGTCACTTAATATATAATCAATCAACATCCCAATCAATTAGGGATTATAGGAAATCATCATTAAGAGCCATAATTACTGAGGCTCTCTCCCTTGTGTAAGTCATATCATATGTACATGAATATACACAACATTCAAACTATTTGCCTACAATATACAATAATTCTTAAAACTAGGAAATTCAAATATATAACTTTAGACTAATGAAATGATAGAAAAACTGGTTAGCCCAATAACAAGTCCTTATCGCCAAAAATTCGTTGGCTCAAGAAAAAGTCATCATCGCCAGCCATGGAAACAATCTCGCCGAAAAATACAGAGATTCCTCGGAAGACTAGAGATTTGACCAGAAAAAAGGAAGAATCACCAGAGAACCACATAATGGCTGGAAAATAAAAGAATCTAACTGAAAATAACAGAAGAAGGCTGACAGTGGTGGTCTTGATGGAGGTGACGTGATCTTTGGCAGAAAAACAATGAATCCGGACGGTGAAGATTGACAGAACGACGACAAACCTGAGGGAGAGAAGACGATGGTTGTGTGTTGAAGAATGGCGAAGGTAATGGAGTCTAATCTCAACTCTGGTCTCTGAAGATCTCTCCGTGGCATTCTCAATTTGCTTCTCTAATCTTTGAGCTTCTCAACTTTCAGCCTCCGGCAAAGAAGAACAGTAGTGATGGTAAGGAAGCAAGTTCACGATGGTGGTAGCGGCTCTTCGGCTCTTTCCCTATCCTCTCTAGCTCTCCCAAGGTCCCTCATTCCCACTATGATATCGTGGTGCTGAAACTAGTTCCAAGAAAACTCTCCCCCTCTCTCGGTCTACAATGTTCTTGAAGAAGACGACCTACAATGTTGCTTTGAAGAAGACGACCTAAGTCCCTTTGGTCAAAACTTGCATTTTGACCTGGGGACTAACATGAAAACATTTGAAAGTTTGTGGAGGGATAAAATGGAAAATATTGACATTTTTATAGGGCAGAATATAGTTTTTAAAATATTTGGGTCCTTCTTTGTAATGTTCTCTCGGTCCCTTTTCTTCCTTGATTTGAAATTTCCATAAATTATGGGGATGTTTTTGTAATTTTTCTCGATCCTAAAAAAATATTAATTAAGACACAATTAAAATTTTCAAAGTCTCCAATTTTCTTCTTAAACATTTATAATACAAGATGAAACACAATGTAGTATCAAAAGGGTCGTTGAATTGGTTTGTGACAGAATATGATTATTACTTGCATAAAAATAATGAAACTCATTTAAAATAAATTTTTAATTAAACACTGGATATATTGTACAAAGCTACTTACAGATCATCCACCAATATGATCTTTACATCGATGGGATGTGAACTCACAATCTTATAGTTATAAGCTAACCCCTTACCAACTTGATCAACCTTTGTTAGTAATATATGTTATACTTTATTCTTTTTTTTTTAAATTCCATTGAAAGAAAGAATCCTCATCATGAACTTGAAAGTTGAAGAAAAATATGTCACAAATTATACGTTAAAAATAAATTAAAACCAACCTATTAAGAAAATAAATAAAAATAAATAATAAAATATGAAAAATATAAGAAACCAGAACATAAATCATATGGAAACTTAATTACCTTTTTGAGTTCCGTATAGATAATCTGAAAAGTCAAACAACACGGCAAGAATAAATTAAAATAAATAAAGTAGACTTATAGTAATATGGCGTTATCTCAATATTTAACCCCGGATTATGACAAAATAAAGTGGAATCATCACCATCTTCCAAAACGCACAGCTTTGTTAACTTATATGCATCACACATAAATAAAAAAAATAGGGTTAAGTAGTAAATCCATCCTAAAAGTACATGCCTAGAAGCAATATTGCCTTAGAAGTTCTTTTTGTCTCAATGTCGCCTCTCTTTTATCCACAATTTATGTTGACCATTAATATTGACTGAAATTGGTTACTAGGCAGCCACATGCACTCCCAATTGTCTAACTCATCATCACATATCATCCCCTCTCTCTCCTCCGTCCCTTCCTTCCTCCATATATATATATATATATATATCTCCTTCCTCTGCCAGTTCTATCTCTTCCTCTCCAGCCCTCTCTTCATCTTCCTCCTCTCCAACGCCATCATCGCCACCCTTATCGTCAATTCCGATAGCTTCTGCCGTCCCGCGACACCCCAATCTACCACTACTTCCTCAAGAACACCGCCCCTACACCCTAACTTGATCCTCTGTTACATGTCGTCGAAGGTGAGGTGTTGTATCAGGATAAATAGATCATCTCTGACACCAATCCCACGGATCATACAGTCCAAGATAAAGCTGAACTACATTCTGGAGCTGAACTACATTCTGATTTTGCCGAAGTTTACTAGAAGACTCTGTTAGAAAAGTTGACGAAGGGTGGATGCAACCAAAACTCTGATGATCGGAGACGAAGAAGAAGCACATGGAAAATCGGCAGGAAAATATGTATCCTTAGGATAAGATGAGTACTGAAGAGTTCTAGTGCAAGAAAATGAGATTTCGAGGGAAGAATTGTTGGCCATTGTTATTCACAACCGTAGCTAATTAATTAGTGATAGAAACTACAAACTGAACATGAGAAATTGAGAATGAAAAGTTCAACATTTGGATATCTAGTGTACTTTCTTTCTAGCGGTGGCTGGGGGGAATCAGAGGGAAAGTAGTGGGGGGCACGATGAGGCATTACATCAATGACATGACAACCAAACGTCATCATGTCGTAGTGGTGATGGTGGGTGGGAGTGAGATTCTGGTGCGGGTGGAAGATTTTTGTTGTGTGCTGTTGGGGAGGTATGGAGGGGAAATGAGTGGTAGTGGACCTGGAAGCTCTGTTCATGTGGTTCCAAAGATCGACGATGGCATATTGTTGGGAATGATAGTGGTGATTTTTGTGGTAATCTTCCATTTCCATGTGAGATTGTGAAGGTAAGGAGGGCTTGAGTGAGAGGAAGAATGGACGGAGGAGGGGAAGAGAGAGAGAGATAGAGACGAATGGAGGAAGGAAGGGACGAAAGAGAAGGAGAGAAGGAGGGATGATGTGTGCCGATGAGTTAGACATTGCAAGTACATATGGCTACCAAGTAAGCAATTTCAGTAATTAACAATAACATAAACGGTGGTTAAAAGAGGGCCGACTGTTGCTCGTTTTCCTTAATGGCAAGTGAACTAGTCAAACAAGTAATAAAGAGTAAGTAGAGTATCGTCCCACAGAGACTGAGATACCGATGATGACACTAATTTATGCCAACAGCTATGTACAAAAGTAAAAGCAAATATAATTGGTTTAGGAGTTTTGTGGTTATAACTAATAAGAAAGAAAACAACAAATGATCATAGTTGTAAGAAGATATCAGTTAAAAGATAGGTTGAGCATCGGATTTCATCTTAAGCATATCAATCCATTAGTTTGCCTTAACGCATTCCTATAGCAATTATACTGCACAGCTTCCGCAATGCTACAACATAGCCGCCTTTCACAATGTTATTTAGTTAACCCACCATGTTATTATACAGAAGCTTCCGCGTCCTATACATACAACCTTAACTATACTTCTCCTATATGCCTATGGTGATTTTCTACTTCTGATTATCTTTTAAATTCAAGGTGTTAAGGTTATGAGTGGTAGACCCATTCCTGAAGCCTACAATAATAGGTCAAGCCTTGCACCAGCTTGCCTAGCAAACATTGCCTATCAGATGTCTAACCTCGACTCCCTTCCAGTAAGCCGAGGCCACTGATTTAGCCATTAGCTTCCGCTAACCGACAAGAATTAAGAATATTGATAAACAAACTGAATTTGTTAAATTAAGAACTAGCAAACTGAGTTCATTCTACACTTAAGAATTCATCCTCGCTCGGCTAACAGAGAAGTTCATGACTAATGAGGGAATCATAAAACAGATCACAGTAGAATAGCCCATGACAAAAGATTAACTACGAATTAACAAAAGAAAACAAAGTTTGGCGGAGGTTTCGACAGATGTAAGAGAGGTTTGTCACTTGACAACTCCACATTTTCTCGTCTCCGTCTCACCGCAAGAAAGGGTTGCTAGGTTCTTCTCCGGGAGTTCTCGTGTTTCGTGCTTCTCTCTCTCTTCTTTCGAGCCTGGTTGAATAGGAAACTTTTTTGACTCTCAACGACTCGATGCCATTCAGGGTTAGTCGTCTTTTGCTTATATATTTAGTCTTACTTGTGGAGTAAGTTTAGTGAGCTGGACCTTTCCAAATCTCCGGTTCAACTGGTCTAACCTTCTAAATTCGGTAGACCGATTCTGTTGATACCACGAAATTCTCCAAATCTTAATCTTTGATCCTCCGCATCTTCTAATCCAATTCGTTATGAATCTAACCATGAACAAACATCCGTCCATTAACCTGCACTTAGTTCTTGAAAAAGCCTCGAGGAAAAGTTAGAACATAAGGCACTTAGCATTGCTTCCTTTATGCTGCTATAGCATATAGGTTGCATTGTGTTGTAGCTTGATATGGCTGACCCGATGCTATAGCATTGTATCAGCAATGCTATGTGCGTTCATAATATACCCTTAAGCTTACCTTCTTCTTATGCGTATGTAAAGGATATTTATGCATTTATCATGATTTGTGAGATGTATTCTACATTTCCCTATATGCGTGTATTATGACATATTTGTTCAGATAAAATGCTTTTAGGCTCATATTCAACACACAAAATAGTCACACATTATAGGGAAAACATGGCATAAATAGTACTCATCGACGATGTGCTACATTTTAAGACTTTTAGGGCGACATTGATACGAAAAAAAAACTTCTAAGGCAACATTGCTCCTGGGCGTGTACTTCCGGAGCGGATTTGCTACTTGACCCAATAAAATCATATATTAATTCAAAACTAGCAGGAGTATCATATGTAGATGATTAAGGTACAATCATTTTTATTACTCACTCTTGTCATTACTCTAAAAGCCATTTGTATTTTGATTTTAGAAATTAATGATGTTAAATAAATTATTTCATCATAGTATATGTAATGTATTATTAGATTATATATCATTTTAAAAGTTAGATAAATTAATTTCAAGAAAAAACGATAAATATAAATACTTTAATGTAACTTAATCCATCAGTCCACAATACAAATGGTACTTAAACTATATCAAAGGAAACAAGAAATGACAGTTAAATCATTTAATATATCCTTAAATGTATCTCCTTTTTCTTTTTCTTTTTTCTGACTTTTACCCTTCTTAAGAAATGTATTTAATTGCATTGAGAATGTTATTTTATGGGGAGGGGATATAATGAATGGACAAAGTTGGAAAGTGATTATTAATCGAGAGGGGCAAAACAAGAAAAAGAACATTAATTAAACCGGAGGTAATTAATATTTTGGATCCTGTCTTCCTTCTAGAAGTGTCCTATATTGTAGATCGGAGGGAATATTTAGCTTTCTTAATCACTCCAACAAAATCAATTAACTTTTATATTAAGAACAAGAGGTTGTATTAGTACAAGTCTAGTTTGACTAAATCCTATATGCTAAAAAACAGTAGTAGAGACGTTTAATTTATCTTAAATTGACTAACTTTTTTAAACTTGCCCTTATTTAAAAATCGATATTGGGAAAAAAAAGATGTTGTATATTTCCTCTTGCTTACATCTTTAATAAGGGTGAAGGTACAAATTTAGCAATGAATAATTCTGCTATGAGAACTCATAATAACTATATATTATTGGTCCAAAAAGTAGACAAATAATTCACTTGAAAGCAAATATAACAACGCCGTTAAGGAAACTTAACTTCAATTACCTTTTGTACTATGGGTCCCACTAGTCTTCTCTCTACTATTTTAATATTTTTAATGGGAAAATATTACTTAGACCCCATGCAAACATTTTTGTTTCAGTTAACTCCTGAAAGATTATGAAATTTCATGGCACCCACTTGCGTCAAAATAAAATTAAGTTTTGTTAATAAAAAGATAACAATACCCTTATTTTTTTTTCTCATAAAAACATTTATAAAACAAATATGAGCATTTTCAAGATAAATAAAGACATTTACAAGATAAACATGTGAATAACTAGGGAGTTAAACAAGTTTGGTCATTCACGTATTTTTCTTTTGAATGTATTTATTTGTCTTAGAAATTCTTATGTTTATCTTGTAAATGCTATTATGAAAAAAATAAAATAAGGGCATTATTATCTTTTTAGAGACAAAACTTAATTTCATTTTGACACAAAAGGATCATTCATGTTTTTCTCTTGTAAATATTTTCATTTGTCTTAAAAATACTCATATTTGTCATGTAAATGCTCTTATGAAAAAATAAAGTAAGGGCATTATTGTCTTTTCACAGACAAAATTTAATTTCTTTTTGACCCAAGGAGGTGTAATGACATTTTATAATCTTTTGGGGGTTAACTAAAATAAAATTATTTGCATGGGTCTAAATGATATTTTTCCATTAAAAATATTAAAATAATAGAGAAAGACCGATGGGCCTACCGTGCATTACTATATCTGCCCCCAAATAAATTATTTATATGTAATTTTTACACGAAAATAAATAGTTTTTATAGGTGTGAACTTGTTCATTACTAAATTTATACATTCACCTTTTTAATAAAGGTAAAATCAGAAAATACAAGTAATTAATGACTTTCATGCTAGACTTATATTTAAGGAAATTATCTTTTGACGAATTGCACTTGCCCCAAAGAAAATGTTAAATATAAATTTAAATTTCAAGTTGAAAGGCGGGGGTTGAGTTTCTCTCCTTTTCTTTTTCTCATTATCACTCGTCATCATAGGTAAGGAGAAGAAAATGAGAAAAGGGGCAAATCAATTCCGTTATTCCCATGGGGCCCATAGCAGTCGAAAACCCCGAACACATTGGAGACCGAGTTTCACGGTTCAAAGAGCGAAACCGGAAATTGGACAACTATGATCAACGCAAGCTCGATTTCACCACAAAACCTCGAATCCAATGGAAAGCACTATGTGAACATCGGCGTATGATGATGACTTGTTTCCACCACCACCTACCAGTGAATCCCAATCTTACGATATGGAGGCCACCGATTTCACACGACAACGACGTTTTAGCTCTTAACCAAGTAAATCTCCTCAAACATACAAATAACCTCCTCCTTCTCCTTTGGATTCACAATTCACGCATGGAGATGTATCCAAGTACTGGATTGTTACAGTCCAGGTACGCAATGTGCTTGAATGAAACTTCTAATCCTATCCGCTTCAGATTTGCACCGAAGGAATTATTGCTTTCGTATTCCATGTTTAAGAGGTAAGTTTCGGTGAAATTGGATTGGTATAAGGAATAACGAGGGAGGGAGCAACAATTTCCCGCTTGAATTTCAGGATCTACGACTCAGATTGTTTAGTTGTTGTAGTTTATAGCAAGTACTCTGTATGTTCCGTTGTACAGATGAACAAGAGTGTCGTTGTTTTCGTAGGATAGCTTGTATTTGGGATCGCCGCAGTTGGGTGGGTCATCTCGTAATCGAAATGGATACGAGATGTTTGTGATAACGCTGCACCAAGATTGAGCATAGTTTTTGTTCTGCTTTTGAGAATTCGTAACCCATGTGTTAGAAGCAGAGTGAACGACACCAAATACCAATACTTTAAGCCTTTCTCTTCCATCATTGAGAATGATGTGCAGCTGCTCCACCTCTGGATTATGATCCTCCTCATTCATCAGCTACTTTTCTTAGCTCTATCATTTTCTTAAAAATTTTGTTTTATATGTGTTTTTATATATATTGACGACTACATTTTCTTTGACTGTTCCTACTGCTGCAAGCGGCTAACTTGTAATTTTATCTAAAGATGAACTGCTTTGAAATTTTTGTCTGATAGTGACTACTGACCTTTCTTTGCATTGATGAGATTTGAGAATGATGTGCACCTGCTGAATTATGAGTATCCATACTTTTGTTCCAGGTCCACGCGGATAATTTGTATTTTTTACCCCAAATTTTACATGAAATTTCTGTTTGACTGATGACTTTTCTTTTATGTCCCTCCTCGCCAACTTTATTTTTGTCAGACTGATATTTTTTAGCATTACATTGGCAACCTCAGCTTGAAAGTTCAGTCCACTACCTAATGTAGTATATGTTCATCTCCAACAAAAGATTTGTCCTGCAGAAACCTATGCATACAAATCAGAGGAACTTCTCGAAGGAGAACGGTCTGTTGGTTGTTCGAGTGAGCATCCTTTGCCAATAAATCGGCACACTCCGAATTTTCCCTCCTTATATGGAACAATTCCACATTCCAGTCCCCATATAAGAGGTTCCGAGTGTCTTCAAATTCGTTACGCAAGTATGACTTATACCGCTGTCCCTGAGTAATACATTCACAAAAATTTAGATTTTGTCAGACCTCCAAACCTGTTTTGACTTCCAAAACCTCCGCAGCTGTTTCTGAAACCGGTCCAAGTGCCTTCTTGAAGCCCATGGTCATTGACCTCTAGCATCTCGGATGATTCCTCCCTATGTGATACGACCACTTCATCGTGAATGCATGAAATGGAGAAAGTGGAAAACCTCCACCTATTTTGCAGCAGTTGTTATTTGTTCACCTATTTTGTAGCATTTGTTATTTGTTTGTTATCCTCCACCTATTTTGTAGCAGTTGTTATTTGTTCACCTATTTTGTAGCATTTGTTATTTATTTATTTTGCAGATTGTTATTATTTATTTTATTAGTGTCTGCACGTGGTCCTAGACATGAATTATTACGTGCTACTAGTGGAGTCTTAGTGGAGTCCTAGATTGATGTTAGTGGTGTCATTTATTCCTCCTATTTATGGAGAGTAATTTGCATAATGAAAGGGAAGAAGAGATCAGTTTTTTTAATTCAGTTTATTTTAGTTAATTTCCCAAGCTTTGGCCCTTTTTGCCTAAAAGGTCCTATCATTTTGGTGCTCTCGTTGAGAGTAAAAACTCCGCCTCCACTCATGGCCGAAGGCACTCGTTTCAAGAAGTTGGAAGAACTCTTAGCCGAGACTAATGATCGGTTGGAGACACGTTTGCAAGAGGTATCAACTCAGGCCAACACTCGCATGGACTACCTATCCGACCAGACCAACCTCATCACTGATCAGCTCCAGACTCTCTCCACAAATATCAATGCCCCGGGCCGAGCGAGTTAACCAAGCCCTCGCCCACCACCACCGCTACCACCACCACCCAACAACCCATTGCCACCGCCACCCCAACCCCCGCCCCTTCAAACTTGATTTCCCACGCCGATGGCAATGATCCACAAGGTTTGATTTTCAAAGCCACACAGTTCTTCAATTTTCACCAAACCCCACCTCCCCAACGCCTCCGAGATAGCATCCTTTCATATGGATGGCCCGCTTCGCTCGGTACCAATGGACTTTTCACAATACCCCATTTTATACTTGGGATGCATTTACACAAAGCCTGGAAAATCGATTTAGGGACTCACCATACACTGACCCATATGGGCGCCCTTGCCAAGCTCACCCAAACCTAAACCGTATCGGCCTATGTGACCGAATATGAGGCCTTAGCCAACCGTACCACCAATCTTCCGACACCCTTACTCTTGCACAATTTTGTCTCTAGGCTCCAACCTCACATACGTCGATAAGTTCAAGCCCTCCGTCCCACAACGATCATTGAGGCTCAAAGACTAGCCAAGCTCCGGAAGAAAAATTGGGCCGACTTACCTTCCCCATCCATAATACCCTCACCACCTGTCCCCCACAAGCCACTACTATTACCTCGCCCCGCCTTCCTGTACATCTCCCCCTTCTCATAACCAAGCCCTAACCAGTGCTCGCAACTCCCAAGGCACGTGACACCTCATGGCCGATGAGATGCACAGGAAAAGAGAACTAGGACTTTGCTTCAATTACGACGAACAGTTTACCCACACACACAAATGCAAGGCTCCATCTACTCTCCTCCTTTTGAGCGAAGTCACACTCATTTCCGATCTCGACTCATCTCCAGAAAATCCAAACCACCCGTCCGACCCCCTGAGTCACCTGGACCATTACCCCATTTAATGCCCAGCAACGATGAAGATATCTCGAACCTTGAGGACAAGGTTCATTTTCCCAACGGGTAGGAAAATGATATGACCACTTCATCATGAATGCATGAAATGGAGAATGTGGGAAACCTCTACGTATTTTGCAGCGGTTGTTATTTGTTCACCTATTTTGTAGCATTTGTTATTTGTTTGTTATCCTCCACCTATTTTGTAGCAATTTTGTAGGTTGTTATTTGTTCACCTATTTTGTAGCATTTGTTATTTATTTGTTATTTATTTATTTTGCAGATTGTTATTATTTATTTTATTAGTGTCTGCATGTGGTCCTAGACATGAATTATTACGTGCTACTAGTGGAGTCTTAGTGGAGTCCTAGATTGATGTTAGTGGTGTCATTTGTTCCTCCTATTTATGGAGAGTAATTTGCATAATGAAAGGGAAGAAGAGATGAGTTTGTTTAATTCAGTTTATTTTAGTTAATTTTCCAAGCTTTGGCCCTTTTTGCCTAAAAGGTCCTACAATATGCTTCCTGTGCGGAGTGTTGAACAGAAGCATCCACATCAACTCTTATCACCCCTAGTGTTTGTGGTGTTTAGTGTTTTTCTTTGATACTGTTCCCTTGAAAAACTGTGTGTTTGATCTTTCCATCTGTTGTCTCTTCAAAAATATGAAGAAGACTTGTGTGCAGAGTCTCACGTGAAGTGGCATTTTTGGGGTCCAAGATCTGTGCACATCTAGTCTTCCAAATGTCCCAGTACACATGTGGAAAGATCTTAGCCCAAGGCCATTGTGAGAACCTATCCTTCACTGGTTGATGTATTGAATTCCATCTGAGCCATTCCTGAAAATCACAAGAGAAAAAAAGCAGTATATGAATTAGGTTTAATAAATTCATTCCCTGTTTCTTTTGCTCTCTTACAATCACTCAATGTATGTAGCACACTCTCCTCACAAGGACACTCAAGATAACACTCTCCTGATTGTGTAATCCCTCTTTTGGCTCTAAATGAGTTAGTCATTATTCTCTCATGGCTAGCTTGCCAAAGAAATAATTTAATTTTTTCCAGGGACATGCCAACGCCTTAATTTCCTCCAGACCGGATTAGCCACCTCCTCAGTTGGTTTCGTTAGGAATTGGTAAGTTGCCTTCACTAAAAAAGAATCATCACAGGTGAGCTCCTCAAACAAACTGTATCCATTCTGTTATTTGAAGGGGGTTTGACTTTCTTCAAAATATGAATTATGTCCGTGGAGAGGAAGAGCTTCCATCTGTCCGTGTCCCACCTTCCATCTTGCAATGTAAAAGAAGCTACCACTTCATATGTATTGATCGTATCCAGATTTTTTGTAGCCAATTCTTTGAGTGTGGTCTTTCAAGAGATGACCATGGTTCCCACCAACATTTGGTGCTTTGACCATTATTAATTCTTTTTCCAACCTTGTCATAAATTTTTCCCATACTACAGTAATAGCTTTCTAAGTTAGGGAGTTACTTTTCTTTCTGCTTACCAAAGGCACCAGCTTCTCCCCACATTCATATTGAGCTTTTAAACATTTGACGTAGTCCAGCACAACTTCATGATGAACGCTTGATTTTGCACTTCCAATCTTTTAATTTCTAACCCACCAGCTTTCTTGTTTTCCCTTATTGTATCCCAAACTATTAAGTGCATCTTCCTGGGATTCTCATCCTGGCTCCAAAGGAAGTTTCGGCTTGCTTTATCAGTCTCCTTCAATACTCCTTTAGGGAGAAGAGTTGATTGCTTTTGATACGAATACTCCTTTAGGGAGAAGAGTTGATTGCTTTTGATACGAAGGCAAGGCCGATATTACAAATTTAATGAGGACTGTACGGCCAGCCATCGTAAGGAATCTACTCTTCCAAGATGCAAGCCTTGACTTAACCTTTTTAGTAATGTGCCCAAAAGTGTTCTTTGTGACTCTTGAGTGTATTAGTGGCACTCCTAAGTTTTTTCCCAGGTCTCGTTGTTATTCCAATACCAAGTAATTCATTTAAATTCCAAGCTGCGGAAAATGCACATTTTTTGAGAAGAAACACTTGGGTTTACTCAAATTAATCTTGTGCAAGGTTTTCAAATATGAGTTTAAGTAAATTTATGATAGTGAGGTAAACTCGCATTGTGAATTTGAATCGTAAACTCGTTAGTTTTTTTTCCTCTTTAAATATATATTAATAGTGTATAGTTAAATAATTCAATTATAAAAAATAACAACAATTTGGTTTAAGTATTTTTTAAAGTTGATGTCATCCATAAACTTCACGATTGTGATAAAGGAGAATATCTATCCAAACTTAGAGATATTCTGAATCAACCTTTACCATCCCAATCATCTTCTCAACCTTTGGCTATCCACAACAGATTCGATCCAACCAACACTTTGGAAAGATTTAAACATTCTGTTAAGCCAACAACTACTCAAGATCTTCACATTGAGGTTAATAACCTCAAGACTGAAGTTCGACTTCTTAAACTCAGTCGAGATTCACATGAGTCTGCTTTACACCAAATTCAAGACTTTTTGATCTCCCTACAAACTCCTCCCATTGGGAATAATGATCTGGTTTTAGAAAATAACCATGATGATCTGGATTTAGAAAATTTAAACATTCATGATTTTCAAAACCCAGAAGGTCAGGTTTTGCAAAAACAAGGTGATTTTCTTCCCGAACCATTTTTAAACATGTTTTCAAAATTCTATCAACAGAAGTTTTATATACAAGAAAAAATCATTATCAATAATGAGTTTGTTATAGAACAATCTGTTTTGTTTGATACAGGAGCTCAAGCCAATTGTATTCAAGAAAGCTTGATCCCTCCACAATATTTTGAAAAAACAACGAACAATATAGTGGTATTAACAAGTCCATGATATCTCATTTGGCACAAACTATCAAACGTCATTATAGAAAATGAAGGTTTGCAAATCGGGACTCCTTTTAGTCTCATGAAAGTCATGGGAACACCAATTATACTTGGAGCACCTTTTGCACAACTTTTATTTCCTTATTTAACTGACCATGATGGTATTTCAAAATAACATTTGGGAAAAATGATTTTATTTCCTTTTACTCAAACTTTACGGTTTAAGGAATTAAATCCTCACCTTTTTCCAGATCAACTATCTCAATGAAAAGGTTTCACCCAAGCTTGTTAAGTTGCATAAACATAAGATTGAGGATATTCTTTGCCTTAGTCTTCCTATTCCTCTTGATTAAACTTCCAACTTTTGGAATTCTTTTGCATTTAAACATGAAATTTTGCATCCGTTTTCAAAAGCATGTTAAGATTTCAAATTCTTTTAAACATTTTTGGACTTGTAAATGGGATTTCCATTTTTCCTTACCCGTGAGCTTTTACGGGGTAGGTAGTATTGAGAGAAACTCCACAAACATGCCCGAAAAAAGAAACCTGGTGATAACCCGAATGACAAAGGTAAACAGCGGTACCGCTACAAGATAACCTTTCTCAAGATGCTCAAAGGCCAATATCGGGAAGAGGAAGCCCTCCAAGAGATCATTAAACAATTGTGGCAACAGTCACAATAGTTCACAGGAACAACAAGCCAAACTAATCCCCAAACACAAGGCTTGATGGCAATACAAACGAAAGAATCGGGTCATCTACCCAGAAACCTAAAAAAGAGTCTTCAACCCAAAGGCTCACTTCTATTAAACCTGGTCAAATGACTGTTGAATCTTATGCTAACACTAGTGCAAAAAAGGCTTTTAAGACCGGACAAAAGAGGGGTCGATATGCGACCGGTCTTGTTCCGAAATGTATTAAAAGTCTACCATTTAAGACCGGACTCGAACCGGTCTTAAAGAAACTCTTTTAAGACCGGACATTTAAAAACTTGGGTCTTAAAAAGTTGTACTAAATGAAGCCGAAATATTTTTTGTTCGATCCTAATGCTCAACTTTTAAGACCGGCCAAAAAATAGGTCGCTCTTAAAAGATCGTAATTATAAGACCGGACAAGACACATACGGTCGAAAAATAGCGCTTCTAAGACCACACGACTAATTACACACGGTCTTAAAGGACTGACTTTCAAGAGTGGATGATAAAAACATCCGGTCTTAAAGATTTTGATTTAAGACCGGACGTCTAAATATACTGGTCTTAAAAGACCATCTTAAAATATCAAAAATCAAAAGTCGTCCTGACCTTTAAGACCGGTCATATAATTACATCCGGTCTTAACAAGTGAACATTTAAGACCGTCTTATTATTTCCAGTCTAAATTTTCCTGAATTTTTCCCTACTTTCTTCTTCCCGATTATATATATACACAAATCCACCACCCAATCCAAAGACATAAAATTCGATACTTTAAGCTACAAGCTATGAACAATTATTTGAATAAATTGAATTGGAAAAAGAATACAAATATTATTCACCATGAGCTATTTGGCCTCTTAATTAATGATTACTATGACTACAACACCTAAATTAATATAATTCATACAATAAGATAACTTACTTACAAATACAATAAGTTACAAGTACAACATACATGCGCCCAAAATAATATTCACCATGCCTTCATCGATTCCCCCACCCAACAACGTAACATCCTCTTATATAACATTTCCCTTTGGATCGGATCCCGCCACAAAAATAAAACAAGAACAAAATTCATAGTCAGGTGACATTAACTATGAACATAGATAGAAGGAATATAATATATATAGTTAAAGCCTTAAAGTCTTCAAAGAAATCTGCATATGAATATTACCTTATGAATTGACTCTTTTATAAAGTGATATCTTCCCATATCCCTTCTTGATGATCACTTCTTATGCCGGGTTCATTATCCGCTTCATCTTCTTCGTTCATGTCCTAGACCCCTTGAAAAAGGAGTACTCTCGGAATACCATAATTTGAATTCATTTCCTCATCAATATCAATGACCCTCTTTCCTTGGAGAGCTACTGACCACATTTTATTTTCTTGATCGGTGATATAGAACACTTGTTTTGCACAGTCCGCCATAATAAAAGGTTCATCTCCAAAACTTCTACCATTGACATCGACTAATGTAAATCCTAGCCGATCGATCCGAACACCATTATTGACATTAACCCACTTGCATTTGAAAATGGGAAATCTAATTTTCACATAGTCCACCTCCCAAATCTCTTCAATAACCCCATAATATGGCATGACCGCCAATAAAGGGCTCTTGTCTTTCGAACCGGAGAAGTGCATAGATTCACCTCTAACATAACTCCACTATTCTTACCGTGTGCTCGTATCATCTAGGGACTTCGTGTAAAATGTATAACCATTGATCACATACGAATTCCAACTTATGACATCAACCTCGGACCACCGCTAACCATTTGATTGTATCGAAACACATTCCTCTCCCTCGACCTTTTGTTTGAACCAGTTTACAAAAGTTACATTTATGCTCCCTAATCAACCTTTGTTCAGTCATTCGATGATTTTCTTTCCTTACAGCTGCTTTATGTGCAGCTATGCTGGCTTGAACTTCATCGACGTTATTCAAGATGTACAAGTGGACTAGTGACAATTCATCAGGATCCACACTCTTTACGGAAGCCCCTCGTCTACCCCCATCACATGCTGACGTTTTGGAAGCCCAATATGTCTTACTTTGGCCAAATAATCTTGACAAAATTCCATGGCTTCTTCGAAACATATTTCGAACAATCGATGCTTCGGCCGGTATGCATTCTTCACGTACCCTTTTAGGAATTTCATAGATCTTTCAATTGGGTACATCCACCGTAAATGGATAGGGCCGCACATCTTTATCTCCCTCACTAGATGAACAATTAGATGAACCATGATGTCAAAAAATGTAGGAACAAAAAGCTTCTCAAGGTGGCACAAGATAAGATATCCTTCATTCTCCAATTCATCCAACTTTTCAATCTCAAAAACTTTATGACAAAACGCATTGAAGAAGACACAAAGTCTAGTCAAAACGACTTGAAGATCATATTCGGCGATGCCTCGAATAGCTATTGGGAGTAGGCATGTTGCATCAAGACATGACAATCATGAGACTTTTGGCCTACTAATTTCAAGTCCTTCATCGATACAAGCCTCTTAAAATTTGAAGAATACCCCGTGGGAACTTTTGTGCCATGTAAACACTCACAAAAACTTTGTTTCTCATCCTTAGACAAAGTATGAGAAGCCGGGGACAATAAGTTCTCTTCCCATCTGGCCTTGGATGTAACTCTTCGCGTATGCCCATTGCTATCGATCCAATCTTGCCTTCACACCATCCTTGGAACTACCTTGTATGTTGAGAAGCGTGCCGACAATACTATCACATACGTTTTTCTCCACATGCATGACATCAATACTCGTGTCTCACATCAAGATTGTGCCAATATGGAAGATCGAAGAATACAGATCTCTTTTTCCATATATTTGTTTCTTTTCTACTCTTTGCGTCTTACCGAATACGACATTGATATTTTTCACCTTTTCATAAACTTGCTCCCCACCAATGCCACCGGAGCATCTTCATACTCCCGGCCACCAAAAAAGGCTTTCTTCAATCGACGATATGGGTGGCCCCGTCTAAGAAATCTCCTATGTCCAAGATAAACTGTCTTTCTTCCATGTTGTAGTTGATGGTAGCGTGTGCCTTCTTCACAAACCCGGACATGCTTTATGGCCTTTTACACTATACCCCGACAAGTTCCCATATGCTTTTGGGAAGTCGTTTATAGTACAAAATATCATGGCTCGCATTTTAAACACCTCCTTCTTGAAAGAGTCAAAAACATCAACACCTTCCTCGCCCACAACTCCTTCAAGTCTTCGATCAAGGGTCAAGGTAAACATCAATGTCATTTCCGGGTTGTTTCGGTCCCGAAATCAACATAGACAGCATGATGTACTTTCGTTTCATGCATAACATTGGAGATAAGTTGTAAATAATCGTAGTACGGCCATGAACTATGTATGCTTTGCTAAGGCTTCCATATGGATTCATGCCATCCGTGCTAAGGGCAAGCCTAAGGTTCCTAGGTTCTTCGCCGAAGTTCGGAAATAATTGATCGATTTTCTTCCATTGAGAAGAATCGGCCGGATGTTGAAGCTTTCCATCAGAAATCCTCTCATCTCGCATGCCACCTCAAATTTTTTGTATCATTTTCATTCGCAAACAACCGCTTGAACCTTGGTATGATTGGAAGATACCACAACACTTTTGTGCCCCTTATTTGACTTGTACCTTGGGGTTTCACATTTTGGACAATTCTCGTTCCTCTTCAAACTCTTTTCTATACAACACGCAATCATTCGGGCATGCATGGATCTTTTTGTACTCCATCCCCGGTGGACAAAGTATTTTCTTAGCATCATAGTATCGATGCGGCAACACATTATCATCCGGAAGCATGTCCTTAAAAGCCTCAAGCATTTCTGAAAACTCTTGTCGCTCCATCCATGACGTGCCTTCAAGCTTACCAATTTCAATACAAAGATTCAACAATTGGTATTTTTTACACCCACGGTATAGAGGGTCTCGCATCACCGCACATATTACCATATGCATGTGATTGATGAAAAGCCTCTTCTCCTACATCACGGATAATGTCCTCTATGTGATCATCCATATCCGTGTCATTATCATCAAAGGCCACTTCCCTATGTTGAGACCCACTTGGTATTTTTTCACCATGCCATACCCATACCGTATAAGTCTTACAAATTCCTTCACAAATTAAATGTGTGTGTATAACTTCAGGACTTAGTCGCTCTCATTCAAACATTTTACACAAGGGCAATAAAACTTCCCACCCTCGGCATGGGCATTTTGTTTAGCAAATTTTATAAAGTCCCTCACCCCATTCGATATTCAACACTCGTCCGTTTAGCATTTATCCAACCGTGATCCATAGTAGAATTCCTATATATATAGACGGAAAGATTTAACATACATATATATGCTCAAATGTCGGTTATGTCTTTTGTTTTCCTTTTTTTTCGATAAACTTGGTCATTAAATGCGAACGAAGAATCACTTTTGGTCATAAATGTATCGCAGTTGAATCCAAGAACCAAAATAAATGCATCACGAGGAAATTAAATGCATCGCGTGAAGGTCTTGTGGACTCACCTATATCATATAAATTCAAATGCGTTTGCTTAGGCTTTCTTCTCCCGCCACGAACGTTGATGTTGCAGACAAGAAGAGTAACCTAAAAACATTTATTGGTCGTTGGGTAGGTCTAAAGTGCAATTATAATCTTCAAAATGCAATATCCATTAACAACACGAAACCCACAAGAACATTTGATCGATTTCGCTCAACCCAGAAAACCCAAACGATGAGCGGAAAATCATAAAGTTATATAACCGAAACACCTCTTACAACTTGGTCTATAGATGTTTAGCTAAGGAACCGTAAAGTGATTGTCGAGAGAGCAACGCGAACCAACGAAGTGGCGACGTAACCCGAGTAACACTTTAGGCGCGACAAGAGAAGTTCAGAGAGAGAAATTTCATATTCCGTGCGACAGAGCGAGACATTTTTTATATTTTGGATTTTATTAAGACCGGAGTTTTATAATACTCCGGACCTAAATTGAGACAATTAAACCGGTTCATTAAAAAGTAGACGGTTCTATATATAAAATTTTTTAAGACCGCCGTTTTATAATACTCTGGTCCTAAAATTCCTCATTTTTGTGACTTCTAAAAAAGGATTTGGCGTGCGTAGCAACTGAATGAATAAAGTTTAAAGGAAAACTGGAGTTTCTTTAATTACATATATTACTTGCATATGCACGTACACAAGAAAAAATACAAAATAAAAACAAGCAGAAAATTATCAAAAACAAGAATCTGACTAAACATCTCCTAAATCTTATTATCCTCCAAAGCCTTGGCGATTTCGGCGTGAACAACATTAATTTCCCGCTGGAGATCAGCAAGTTTCATCTTACTCGAATCAGCCACAATGCTTCATTAGAGGAAAGAGGAGAGGGGTCGATAGTAGTCGCGGTGGGGCCAAGAGGTTGGAGAGGGGGAGCGGGAACCTCTTCATCATCCGAAGAAATAACAATGGGTCCAACGACCCGAGGCTCTTCTCACAATAGGACGGACTCTCGATGGAGGAGGCGCACCGTATAACGATCGACGGAAGGCACGAGCATCACGACTAAGAGCACCCTACGAGCGGTTCTCTTGTATCTAACCATCGTTTGAGAAGTTGGGGCGAGAGGTATGAGGAGTTAATTAATAAAGGCGTAGAGTCGTTCTCGAGATAGCCACGTACGTAGCTTGGAGTTACGAGGTAGAGAGGAATTAATAAGGAGTTATAGGTACGCGGTATAAAATTCCATTATTTAATATTTTTGCAATTCATTTTATTTTAAGACCGACATTTTTTAAAATATCCGGTCCTAAAAGTCTAAATTACTTTTAAGACCGACCTTTTATCATTAACCCAAGTACTTATAGGTATGCGGATAAAATTCTATTATTTATTTTTTTTGTTTAGAACGATCTTTTATAATAAGTCCGGTCCTAAAAGTCTTACTTTTAAGACCGACCTTTTATCATTTACCCTAGACTTACACACCGCTCAAATGAATGATGCGAGTCTCTTCGGCTTCCGATAAACTTCCCAACTAGGCGTCTCCTCGTATTCGATGAACAATGCGTCTCCTCGTTAAAGCTTCCTAGGCGTTTCACATTGTTCGGATGGGTTCTCTATTTAAACCCGTTGTTACTGTACTTTCTTCACATTCTTCTCCCCTAGGTCCTCTGTTTCCTCCTCCTCCTCTTCAACCTCAGCCCCCACTGTAATGGCTGCTCCCCCAGGTCCTCCGTTTCCTCCTCCTCCTCTTCAACCTCAGCCCCCTCCGCCACCGCCTCCTCCAAATCCGACTGTGAAGCAGTTGGTGCAGTCACTGGTGGCCCGCGTCGATCAAATCGATCGACATTTGGGCCAATTGGTTCAGCTTGCTCATACCATGAACAACAAGCTAAACATGGTACTCCACGCCAATGACGTGAACTACGATCCCACTGAAGACGACTCCGACAACTCCGAGGACTCCGACGCCCCCTCCCTCTCCGACTACGAGAGGGATTAGTTTTTTTTGTTGCTTTTTTATTTTGATTTTTTTTTGTGATCGCTGCCCCTATAGGGCAGCGTAAAAAATTAGTAAATAAAATATTTTTAAATTTTGTTCTCGTGCGAGTTTAGTACTTTATCCCATTATCTGATCCTGAAAGCAATAAACAAGGCAACTATAAAGGATGGATAATGGCGTAGACTAAAAAACCTAAAATAAAAGAACGAAGACTTTAGTTAGTAAATCGACGGTCCTAAAAACACTTCCATTTTTGTCGGCTTTGGTTTCCATATCCGATTGCCTCTTGTCCTTTTCATTATCGTCTTTCTTTTTCTCGACAAAAAGGAAACAAACAAAACATTGTCCTCGTGTAAATCCAACAACGGTAAATTCGCAGAATACGGTTAAGAACATACAAAAAAAAGGAGCTTTTACCTTATTCGGATAAGAACAAACAAAGTGACTATTCTTCTCAAGGTTGGACCTTCGTTGTCGTCGGTTTTACCTCCCCATGTTAGAAACAATGTGTCCTTTTCATTATCTTCCTTCTTTTTCCAACAAAAAGACAAAAGACAAAATAAAAGGGACACCGATAATGTTTTCTCTACACATGGAGAGGTAAAAACGATGATAATGAAGGACCTAGCTTGAGCGTAACGCGTAACCTCGGTTGTCTTCAACCCTATCCATTTAATTTGTCTCGAAAAGAGGTATTTAAAGGTGATTGACTTTTAAGATCGCACAAATAAAAACATACGGTCCTAAAAGTTAAGAAGTCTTGTAAGCAAATGACTTTTAAGACCGATTATTTATAAAAAAAAAGGGTCCTAAAAGTTAAGCGGGTTTTTAAGAGTGACTTTTAAGACCGACCTTTTATAATACGTCCGGACCTAAAAGTTCATGTGGTTTTTTAAGCTTTTAGGAGCGGACACTAAAGCAATATACGGTCCTAAAAGTCTCATACTTTTTACACCGAACACTTTGCGGACCTTTAAGACCGGACATCCTGTTAATGAAAGGTCCTAAAAGTCTAGATTTCAAACACTAAATTAAATAGCTATATCCACTATCCAATAATACATTCAGAAACCCAAAATGGACACAAGAAAATTGTTCGAAAAATTAACTAAATTTATTTATTGAATTTTACATTGCCTATATATATTTACAAATGAATTGTTCAAAAAAATAAACAAATTTACGTAAGATCGATTATTGTTGCTACGGGAATATACTTACAAATGAATTTAGGACATTAATTATTGTCATTCTTGTGACTCTAAGATCGAGACCATACGAGATATTCACAAAACACATTGCGTATGTGCTCCGGTTCATCATCGAAAAGGGAGTTTTGCATTGAAACATCTCAGTAACATCAAAGACAAGAATCGAATTAACTTGCGTGCATATTTCATTTGTAAATAAAAGCCGAAACTGAATTAACTTGCATAATATGTAACATCAAATACATTTACCTTTGCGTTAATTTAGTATCCCCTCGCGTGGTAATATCATACATGTGTTTCATGATGTCGCCACATAAGTTGGACGCCTATGGTTGCCGACGGGTCTAAAAAGAACAAGAAATATATATAAGAGCATATATATATAGCTTAATGACCAAGTTCACAAGGCGTGTGCTACAAATATTGTACCAACCTCCGGTCCACCATATGGGGTTGTCCTGAGTACCACGCCTTAACTTTTCTACTCTTTGGAAGGTCCTCATGGCACTATCATCAAAATCACAAATTTATCAATGATTCACTGAAAATTCACAGCAGAGATTTCAGACAAGAGAATCAAAATGACATGCTTACTTGTTGATGGTCTGCACCAACGTAGGCAATGGCTCATCGTGAGTGGAGCATAAGAAGATAACTTTATGCTCCTCCATGCACATGAGGACCAGCGCCGGTGGCTGAAAATTCACAGCGAGAACTATACTCGATGATATATGTAGCGAGAATTAAGTGAATTGCGGACAAGATTTTTGATATGTACCTGTGGAAGAATGGATAAAAGTACAACTTTATTTTCACTTCACACACCCTCTTTGATATGTACTCTGTCTCTCCTCCATGGATGTTTGACTTGAATAGACAAAGGCACAAGAATCCAAAATCGTTGATCCCGCCATTTTGAACCAATTCATTATGCAAGAACCTACAATAATGACATCGATCGGGGAATTAGTATATATGTATGTATGTCTAAACGATGCATTTAAATTATGTACTCATAGACAAAGATACTTACTTCATAAAAATTCTAACAACCGCATCGGTAAGCTCTGTCGAGGAAGCGGCGGGGACTCAACATCAACGGTGTCAACTTGAACGGGCATAGGATGAGGGAGGCCTACTACTTCATTGGCAGGCCACAATTTATCCTTAAAATATCCACTCTTCATCAGATCGGATATTTTTTCCCTGGCAGCAGCCAACTTAGCAGTAGGGGATAGAGCTTGAGGAGGGGATGGAGCTTGACGAGGAGGGGTTGAAGCTTCAGGAGCAGTAGAGACATGTACAAGCTTCACTGGCCAAGGGATGAAGGTTCCCTTGACATCACTCACAAGCTTCAGCTCATCAGTTTGGAGAGGGAGCTGTGCATCAATGATCACCTTTTCAACCGACACTCGACTTCATCATCGGGCATTTGTTGGTGGTGTACGGTTGATCCCAAGTTGTGAACAATCCCTTTTGCAACCAATAATCGTCCATCATGATGATCGGGATCCTCCACATAAAGGTCACAAGGTTGCTCGACCGTCCAATAATGCAGCTCCCTCTAGTGCTCTGCGCACGGTTGCGAGTGAGTGTGTGAAGGGAACACTGGTCTCACGGACGATTGCTCAAAAGCAGCCTCGGTGACTCGGTTCCTCCTTCATCCGGCTCATCTCGGATTGAAACATTGCGGTCATTGAAGCTTTATTAGCACCGGCGTTTGGTCCATCTCCTCCGGGTAACCATACTTTGTCTATGGCGTTTGGATGTACCAAAGACTTGCTTTATGCTTACCCGTCCACCAATCCCCCTTACACGCCCCAGGTGATCCGGTTTTCCAGTTGCAACGGTCAGAACATCATTCCTCCCGTCCGACACAAAAGATCCCTCTCGCTTCTTTCTTTTTAAGATCTTCCTGTAAGATACGAGATAACGAGAAGCTTAGTAAAGAAATATGTTTAGTAACTAAAAAATAACAATAACGATACTTACAATTCTTTCAGCAACTAGACGAGTTTGTTCACTCGTGTAGGCGCCGCTTTTTTGTCGAATATGCAACCACAACTCGTCGCGACGTATTGGAGATGGAGGAGCATGTATCACGAAGGATTGGATTCTGCTTCATCATCCAATCTCTTCCGCTTGGCCGCCATCAAATCTTTTTTGGCCTTTTGATATCCGTCGCGAGAAGCCCTATGAGGGCAATCATTCTTTCTACCTATCTCCTGTGCTTGTTCCCTTCTTTTCTGTGAATCAGGATTGAAAACATCTATTAATTATGAATTCCAGCCATGCATGTCACTAACGAAATTAGAGAAGTTACTCCGCTTCATATGAACGTCAATCAAACAAGTAGTCAAATTCTTCACTTCATCAAGTTTCAACATTTTATTTAAGGAAGATGTAGAATTGTATAAGAAATTGGAGCTATGTTTTGTAGTGCTAGCTAGATAGATAGGTTAAGAAACAAAAGAGAATTATGCTTACTGAGAATAATACAAACTTGATCCTTTTTAAGGCATCCGATGGGATCAACGCATCCCCATTAGATAGTAACAATTGGGTATATAAAGTTTCCCTCTTTTAAGACTATTCATTTCCTCCTTTGCAAGACAAACCATTACACAATTAATACCTTCTCATCGATAATTTACCTTTTCAAGGTTGACATATCGACTTGCATAGACAAAGGCGGAAATGTATACTTCTATTCACACACCGAACCATTCTATAACTAACAGGATTACATGAACACAATAACATTCACATATCCACACAGGTTAATAATCAAACAAAAGGGAAAACAAAACTAAATATAAACTCACCAGAGCTTCAGGAGTAGTCCGCAGATGAACAAATTTTCACCAAATTCGTTCATCAATAAATGTGTAAACTTCCCAAGGATGTTTGGCGGGCGGAACATCGGAGAAAATATACATGTTAGCGAGAAAGGTCTTAAACTTCCTCCACCGATCGCACAATAAGACAATGTCTTGTCTTTCAACTTCGACGATCGGGACAGGTGTATAACCCCCGATAGTCTCCCAAATAGGATCCTTTACATTCTTAGAGTCCACACTTTTCCACTCATATGTCAAGATGCTAACCTTGCTGCGTGCTAGACAGCCGACAAAACTATTATATTTGCTTTTATTAGGACCGATGGTTCCAACCTTGCATCAAACCGAATCTCGAGCTTTGACCCGAAGTCCGACTTAGGGTCACATCCATCATTCGTGTGCCTCTTCTACCACGGCGTGCGGGCGATTACGAGCCTCATTGTGAGATGAAGAGGGTTCGTTCTCACTCACACCCGCCACACCAGGAACTCGGCGTTGCGGAACACGAATAGATTCGTTTTCACCGTCCATTTTCGAGACGGGAAGAGAGGAATGCCCGAGCAAATGAGAGAGTAACGGGGAGCGATGGTACGTGGGCGAGGAAGAGAGGTAATGCAACAGGAAGGGTTTCGAACGTGAACGAGGTTCTCCACAGAGTAACAAAAGCTTTCGCGAAGAAATGTATAACTTGCGTGGATTTTTAAGACCGGATGAAAAAGAAACGGTCTTAATATTTACATTAATCCCGGTCATATTAAACATCCGATCTTAAAAGTTTAACCTTTAAGACCGTTCCTTGTAAAACACCGGTCTTATTATTAATGAACTTTTTCGTACCGGAAGTATCATATGTCCGGTCTTGAAAGAAAACTTTTAAGACCGTCTTTTTGATAAGTTCGGTCTTAAAACTTTAGACTTTTTATATTTAAATTTTTCCTTATTATGTTTTACAAAGAAAAATATAAGTACGGCTATATGAGATATATTTAGAAAGTAATTGAAATTTCAGTTCAATTTTTAAGACCGGTTGTGTTTTAGTCGGTCTCAATAATGTTTTTAAGAGCGGTGAAAAATTGGTCCTATGCAAGAAGTTCTTTATATTTACTTTAACCCCTTTACCGGTCATTCGTTTAAGATCGGTGTGTCCATTGTCCGCTCTAAATGAGGCGGTCTTAAAGCCTTTTTTGGCACTAGTGTCATCATCGTCGTCTCCATTTTGAATGCTTCTTCTTTTATAGCTAATGTAGAACATTGAGTAATTCTTCCAAATTTGAATATGTTCGTTGGAGCGTATATGACCGTTGGAAAATATTACCGTTGGAATATGACCGTTGGGATATTCAAGTCATAGCATTTGAAGCAGATGAACATTTTAGTTTATTGAAGAACATTGCATTTGAGAATTCAACTACATTTCTTCAAGTTCCTTGTTGAATTCAATCTTCTTTCCCGTTTCTGAAAAATCTGCAGAAACTTCATCTTCATACTTCTGACAGATTTTGGTCTTTGTCAAGTTTGATATAATCTCAAACTTTAATCACCTGAAACTTATACATAAATGATATAAATGATGTTAAGAAGTAGTATAAGTTCTTTTGGAATCCATCTGTATGTTCTTGAAGAAAATCCAAAATCTCGGACGTGTGATTTTCGATGCAAAGATGGTAACTCGAGTTGTTTTAAATGCCGAAGCTTTCGATTGAATTCTAACTCGAGTTGTCATCTCAGAACTCGAGTTGCCAAAGTGTCAATTCTTTTCTTTCTGTGAGTAACTTGAGTTGCCCTTCATAACTCGAGTTGCCAGGTGATCCAATTACTTTTTGTCTTCTTGAATAACTCGAGTTGGTGGTCATGACTCGAATTACCGCTGAATTCCGCATTCTGAATTCTTTAAATCGAGGTTGACTCGAGTTGCCATGCCTTGACTCGAGTTAAATCAGTTCATCTGACAGTTGGCATTGATCCTCAATCCAAGCTTTTGATCAAATGAAACTTGCTCATGAAGATTATTAATAACATTGAAGAGTATAACAAGTAGTAATCAATTGATAGCAACAAGTTCAGAATTCTCGGAGACGTTGTGAACAAAGTGCTCGCTACTTTGTTGATTTGAGTTGTAATTTCTTCTCAATATTCATTCTTCTCTTGTTTGCCTCTATGATTGTTGTTGAATCAAGTTTCCAGTCCTAATCTTGAGTTATCCAAGCCTAGTTAACAACTCATTCAAAATCTCATTGTATGTTGAGCGTTTTTGAACAATCTTGAACTGACTGAAACTTTTGAAGGCCATATCTCCTTGGTATCAACTCCGTTTTGGTCCATTAAAATATTGATGGATATAATTTTGAGTCTACTTTCATATGCCACTGATTTCAGCTCAATTGGATTTGTATTTTGTGAGTTACACTCAAAACATTAAGGCTTGGTCAGCAGTGTAGCGTGAATTTCAGTCCCAACTTCTGCAATTCATATCTCCTTGATATGAACTCCTTTGGAATTCAATTTTATGTCCAAATGACGCATTGGGAGTCTAGTTTCATATGCCACTGGTTTCGTTGCAATACGATTTCTGGTTTGAGAGATATCATCAAAATACCAGACCTCGCCAGCTGAAAACGTGAAACAGAGTAGAACAGGGTGCTGAAAATCACGGTAACTCGAGTTACTAAGTGGTAACTCGAGTTACTCTTGTCCGAAATGCCGAGAGCACATTTTAACTCGAGTTACTCATACATAACTCGAGTTAACTCATTCCGAAGAGGGAAAACACTGTAGCAACTTTATTAACTCGAGTTGTGAGTTCATAACTCGAGTTATATCATCCCGAACTCCCTTTTGCTTATTTTAACTCCGATTTGAGTCATTCCAACTTCCATTCGATCATGGAGACTTCTAGGATCAATTTTAGAACTTGGATAATGATATCTTCATTCCATTCAGCAAGTTCTTCCTTCTTCCATCTCCCATCTTGATTATTCTTCATCATTTAACTTGGGCTCATCATTTTTCTTCTTCTTGAACTTGACATTTTTTGGAAGTTCTTCTTGTTGTGAGCTCTTATCTCCTTCTTGATTTTTACCCTTAACTCAACTCATTCTTTCTTCTCTTCTCTTGATCATTATCCTCTATTCAATTTAGACTAATCTACAATAAATATAATAGTTAGTCAATGTAGGAGATAAATATATCTATACAAGCTTTTTGCTCTTAATAATGGCATCTATATAAGACATCATCAAAACTAATCATATCTAACAATTAAATCTTAGACGTATCTAAGATTCAATGAATCTGGACACATTCGCTCGTGTTGAGTTATTCTTGTGTGCGACCCTGCAGGCCCATAAGAGATTGGCAGTGGGCCAACACTGTGTCGGCCCATAAATTGCAAGCAGCCTCTAGCAAGACATTGCGACTACCCAATTCACATGGGGATCGATGACACGATACAACCTATCGTACAACCATGTCACGTCCCTTTTGTCACGCGATAATTTGGTCAAGGATGAGGCATGGATAATGTCAACTTCCTTTTCTTGACCATTACTTTCTCGATTCTCGAGTAGTCTAATAAGTGAAATGGAAACTCCTTTCTATCACAAGGTATGGCCATACATTTCTTAGACTCACTCATCGAGGGGCCCAAAGATATCTCTCTACAAATGTGAGGGACAAATTCCATCTTGACCATTCACATCCCTCCGCATGAAAACCACCGATCCCGATCCCACCTTTATCATCACCCGGTCAAAGGTGACTTTTGACTAGGTCAAAGACCAGTGATTCATCATGTAGGAATCCATGATGATCTCAGTCATAGGCGTCGTGACACGATTATACATGAGATAAGCTTATGACTAGATCCATGCAGCTTTCTCATAATGGGTTGGTCCAAAGACCTTGTACTCTTACAAGTGCCCATGACTTTGATTCGTATCTCCATACCTTATCAAAGTCATATCGGTCTTAACTCATCTTCGCTCCCGCGTAGATGACCGACCGGACATTTAGGATAATCTATAAGATGTATCCAGGGATGCGATTATCAATACGAACATGCAAACGAAAATGATAACTAAAGAGAATACTTTAAATAACTTAAATATCCAAAGTACAATGAATTGCCCCTAGGGCATAATTTCCAACAGTCAGTACCCTGAAATACTTTTTCAACATCCTAAAATAATTTTTCAAGATTATGAAGTACCCATCAGTATCCTAAGTATCTTTTTCAGTACCCGGATATTATTAAAAAAAGAAGAAGAAGAAGGGGGAGCATGTGTTGTTTGGCGTCAAAACAATGCAGTATCAGCGAAAACGACAGCAGAGGATGGTAACTCACAGAGGACACCAGTCGGATCCCTATAGTTGACTCAGTATATCTTGATTGATTCTCGTAGCTTACTACAACACGGGCTATGATTTGTTTTTGTTCTTTTTTTAATTGTTTGGGTGACCATTTTTTATAAAGCTTTGTAGTTCCCCAAAGTCATGTGCTTATCGTTAAGGGGTGATTGGATACAGTGAATGTGAAAGAGAATATATTCTTTGACCCAAAAAAATGAAAATAAAGAGAATATATTCAGGACGCTGACTGAGGCTACTGGCTTTTTTTTTTCAAGATCTAGTATAATTTTTCAAGATCGTGAAGTATTTTTTTAGTACCAGGCAGTATCCCTCGTCAGCGTCCTGAAGTATCTTTTTAGTACCAGTCAGTACCTTGAAATATTTTTTCAACATCCTAAAATAAATTTTCAAGATTATGAAGTACCCATCAGTAATTCCCTTAGAAATGACGTTAGTTTCTAAAGGGGAAAAGAAATAACAAAAAACTGGAACGGTGCAGACGATGTTTTGCTCTCGACAAAAATTTTCAAAGGCTATGGTGAAAGCCCACTCGTTGGGGTGAAGTTGAGAGGGGGCGAGATATAGGTGGTTAATGAAGCATATTTGGAAGTCGGTCAAAGGAAACTGTAGGCCAAGCCAGGTAATGATATCTCGATAAAAGAAAAAGAAGTGGGGATCGCTGTCCCTTCACCGGTAGGAGGTGACTGATTCATCTATTTGGGGCAAGCATATGGCATATCCCTCCCCACCTCTAATGGTGTGGACGACTTCCTGCACCGTCATCTTGTTTTTAATGCGGATCACGACATTACTAATAGCTGGGCCTGGACTAGTGGGAACTTGGGAGGAACCGGAAGAGCCTGACTCTCCTATCATGGATTGCTTAGTGTGGTGTGAAGTTGAAGTCATCTATACCTATCATAAAGAAAAAGAGTAAAACTCAGAAATTGGAAGTATACCTGACATAACAGGGCTATTTCGATGAGTATCAAAAGATACTAGGTTGGGTTGATTCAAGTGGGTGGAAGCCGAGCTAGCTTGAGAAATAATGTTACACCAGCACTTATCCAAAAGTAAATCGGCCTACCTATAACGCTCAAGCCTGGTGAGATCGATGCATTTGGAGCAGCACTCATCGCAGGGTGTTGGGCCCCGAGTTTGCATAGCCAGGGTAGGAGTGCTTTGACCTAAGTCTGGATTTGGGGCTCGGGAAGAAGATCCTAGGGAGATGATGTTTGGCCTAGGGGTTGAAGGTGGTGGAACTCAGACATTTCCCCCTACTCCCACTTCCCTTAGGGTACGAAGTAAGCCTTCCTTTTTCTCTTCTTCAATGGGAAGTATTGCCCAGAGCCAGAATTTTGTGGGTCCAGAATATTCTCAAGTATTTCCCTATCTTCTTCGGAGATGGGCCTACCGTACATGTCTAATGGCAAGTCAGGATTTTGATTCATTAGGGTTCAAAGAGAAAGGGGGAACGTTGAATTTAAAAGAGTAAGTCACGATACTGGTGTGCGCAAACCCAGAAAAAACTAAGATTTCACTCAGAAAAATAACCCAGACATCCTTCGAAACTTGTTCATGAAAATGTAGATAATGCAAGGGTATTGAAATGACTCAATCCAAATACTGATAGCTCAACATTTTTTCTCAACATTTCTCGTTCAGAGAGGAACTCTAGTTGGTCATCACTGTCATTCAATCTACACATTTTTTTAAAAGGGACAAAAAAGGGGGAATGATGCCGAATGTCTGAGCAACTGTAAGTAACACTAAAAAACTCAAAATGTTTACCCAGAAAACCTAGGAAACTAGAAAGATTATTTTCCTAGTTAGCGTGGTTGAAGAATGAAGGGGACACTATTACAAAAATGTGATATTACTTCCCTCAAATACGTCCTAAATAAAAAATAGGTAGTAACAAATGAGGCCAATGGCAATCTTGTAATTATATACAAGGAAAATGAGCCTTCAACGTCCTGAATAGTTGTTCAGGACTTCTAAAATTAACTTTTGACGTTCTAAATTTGTTTAAGGACGCTTTAATTGCTTCCGCCATGAGAAATATGAGAATTTTTTCTTTGGCGCTATGGTATTTACTTTTTTTTTGGAAAAAAAATCAATTTTGGCGACCTGATAATTTTTCAAGACGCCTTAAATCTGCTAAAAAATTTGGCGCCAGAGGGAAATATGGGAGAATATTTTGTTTACGCGCCATATGTGTCAAAAATTGGACAATAGGCGACCTGAAATATATTTCAGGTCGCCTATATATCTATTACAAAAAAGAAAATTGCCTTAAACCGAGACGGACCATTGAAGGGACATAGGATTTTTTTTTAAAAAAAAAATTGTTAAAAAATTGTCAAAAATAGGCGTCCTGATAATGTTTCAAGACGCCTAAAATCTGCCAAAAAATTTGGCGCCCGGAGGGATATTTTGTTTGTGCGAGGAAAATTACCAAGCATTGAAAAAAATAGGCGACCCGAACAATAATCGTGTCACCATTTTTCAAAAACAGGCGACGATACAAATTCAGGTCGCCTATATATGTGCTAATTAAAAAAAAAAAATTGCCATAAACCAAAACCGAGCATTGAAGGGACATGTTTTTTTTTAAAAAAAAAAAAAAAAAAATTAAAAAATTGTCAAAAATAGGCGACTGAATGGGCTTCATGTCGCATATATTTGAAAACAAGCGACTGATCCATTTTCGGGCGCCTATTACTTAAAAAAAGAGGCGACACGAAAGGGATCAAGTCGCTTGTTTTCAAATATAAGCGACCAAGCCCATTCGGTCGCCTAATAGATGTGCCAATTAAAAAAAAAATTTTCCATAAACCAAAATCGAGCATTGAAGGGACATGTTTTTTTTTAAAAAAAAAATTTTAAAAATTGTCAAAAATAGGTGACTGAATGGGCTTCGGTCGCCTATATTTGAAAAATAGGCGACCGAAATTGGATCAAGTCGCTTTGTTTTCAAATATAGGCGACACAAGCCCATTCAGGTCGCCTATATTGGCTTTTGGGCAACCTGAAGCCCATTCAGGTCGTTTTAAATCTCCTAAAACCCTTATTTTGCCAACCCGCGAAGGTATTCTCTTTTATTTTTGAAGTTTCCTCCTCTGCTTCCCTCGTTGCCGTCAAAAACCCGGTTGATATCTAGGCTATTTCCGTCATCTTCCTCATCGCGGCGAACCCTATCGACTCGCCGCGATTGTCCTCGTTTCCTCCGTCTTCTCTCTTCTCGGCGTCCGTCAGCTGTTGACCTCTGTTTCCGCCGTGTCAAGCCCACCTTCTCACGACGATCTCTACGGTACGCCCTTAATTTCTTTTCTTTTATTTTTTTTTATTTTACTGCTGTTGAACATCTAAAACATGGGATAAGAGTGTTACGTACTAATCTATTCTTTGATGCCCTTGTTTACAATTATTTCCTTCATGACTGCTTTTTGATTTGATGCGTTCAATAGGTATTTTTCAAAGAAATTTTGAAATCTGGTGAACTAGGAAGGAGTCTAGGACTGAAATAGTCATATTCTTGTTCATGAGTTTATGTTTCTTAGTTTCGGATGAAATGTGAAAAATAAATAGAAAGTGCGAAAACACATCGGTATGTTCTCGACGCTTATGCTTTTGTTCTTTAGGCAATTTGTTATGTTTTCATAATCTTTTTTCCTTTCTTTGCTATGCTTTCTTGTTTTCCTCTGTTGTTAGAAGAAATATATTGAATTAGCTCGTGTGGCTCGTAATTTAAACTTTAAATTTATATTTTTCGAAAGTTCTTTGAACGAGTTCTTCAATATTTTATTAGCTTCAAGTGTTGATTATGAAGAGCAATTGATTGTACGGAAAATTTTGTCTCCTTGCTTGGGCCATTTTCTATGGCAAAGGATATCTTGATAAGGCTCGAATATAACACACCGCATGCGGAAGAACTGCTTCACGCCTAATTATAATTATAATTATAATTGTAATGAAACTTGAAGCTACCTTGTACAATGGTATTTTATGACGTGCATGTGGTGGGTATGATTATTGTAAATTTAAATGTCTATTTGTTATAAGGATTCCAAGTTATAGTGCTTCATGGATGTTTGAAGCCCGTCGTGATCCCATTTGATGAAGTGAATTTGGAATTTTTTTTAAAAAATGATATGTGGTGTGTATGATTAATGCATGATAGTCATGTTAGTTCTCTAAAGGTTTTGATGATTGCCAACAATTGTAAACAAAGAATGAGGATTTGCTCTCGAAAGTTGGAAAATCCTGAGTGAGAGGAAACCTCGAGGTTTGCCCGAAAACCTTGAGGTTTGGCCTTACAAAGGAAGCCTCTAGGTTCTGTGTTTTAACTTGCAAAAACTTGGTTTCACAAATTTATGTGAAACCTCGAGGTTTATTAAGAAACCTCGAGGTTTATTAAGAAACCTCGAGGTTTTGGACTTCCAGAGAAAACTCAGTTTCACACCAGTTTGTGAAACCTCGATGTTTACAACAAAACCTCCAGGTTTATGCCTAGGTGCCAAACTGAAAGTTTTGAAATTAAATGTGAAACCTCGAGTATTGAGAGAAACCTCAAGGTTTCGACATCCGAGAGAAAATGTTTTTCAGTATGATAGAAAACCCGGAGGTTTTCATAGAAACCTCCAGTTTGTGTTTTGGCTCAAAACAAAGAACTTTCAAATATAAACAAAACCTCAAGTATTGCTATAAACCTCGAGGTTTGTGTGTTCCGGAGAGCAAATGAACTTTCACTTATTCTAAAACCTCGAGGTTTCTTGAGAAACCTCCAGGTTTGCTCTCATCGTGTTTCTGCTGGGTTTCACTTACAATGTGAAACCTCGAGATTTCTTTGAAAACCTCGAGGTTTGGAGTGAGCTAGAGAAATCATTGCTTGTTACATCTTAAGAAACCTCCAGGTTTATTATAAACCTCTAGGTTTGAGGTTTTGGTCTTAAATCATTTTCAACTACAAGTGACCAAACCTCGAGGTTTGTGAGCAAACCTCTAGGTTTCTGAATGTTGCACGAAAATCAAATATGTCGATTTTGCTATACCTTCTTGTTTGATCTCAATGTTTTCCATGATTAATCTCTAATGTTTCTTGATATGTTTAACCATCCTTTTTAGTGAGTTTCAGACAGATTAAGGAAAGTTTACTGAAGGTTTAAAGCAAAAGCAAAAGTGATGTCAGAATATTAAATGCTCAACACAGAAACTTGCATCCTTTTGGTTAATCCATCTGCACACGGTTGCAAAGCATTAAATAATGATTTCTACAACAAGCAACATCCTCTCCAATGGATTAATTTGCAGAGAGTCAACTCTAATCATCTAGCCAGCTGGATTAAGTGAGATTTAGAAAGAGAAGAAGACCTAAACAGCTCATAACTTCTGCAGATCATCTTCAAGGGTCTTATTATCAATGCAACGGTCTATTAATGCTATCTGACTATAAATAGAGTTGCATTCAATTCTGCTCAACAACTACAACATCTGAAAACGCACAAGCATTCAAGTTCTTCAACTACCTTTCTGTTTTCACTTGTATTTTGTCTTTTGACATTATAAGCTTCAGTGTTTATTATTATCCACTCTTAGAGAGAGTTTTTATCTGTAAATCATTTATTGCAAAGAATCACAAGTCAAGGAGACTTGGTGATTTGGGAATTTACTGATTACAACTTGTAAGGGGGAGTGAGTTCTAGAGAGAGAACTACTCTTTGAGTACGAGTGTGTAATCTTTGTGATAGTGGAAAATCCCGCAGAGTCCGGGACCTGGATGTAGGTCAAGTTGTTAGGACCGAACCAGTATAAATCTCTGTGTCCAGCTCCTCTTCCCTTTAGTCTGTTCATCTCTGTTTTTGTTGTCTAAAAACAAAGCAGATTACAAAATTTTTTAAAATACCCAATTCACCCCCTCTTGGGTATATAGCTCCACTTTCATTTGGTATCAGAGCACAGGTCTTCTCTAAAGAGTCTAACAACTCGAGAAGGATCAATATGGAAGGCATTCTACCTGATGGAGCTTCAATCAACCGACCTCCAGGTTTTAATGGAGAACATTACTCATTCTGGAAAGACAAGTTCAAGGTGTTTGTGATGGCTACAGAATATGGTCTCTGGAGAGTCTTTGAACGAGGAAACTACACTCCAACTGTCTTGGAGAATGGTCTCAGGGTTCCAAAGGAAGAAGAGGACTATGATGAAAATGACAAAAGAAATGTCACACTCAACAGCAAGGCGGTTCTTCTTCTGCAAAGTGCTCTTAGTCAACAAGAATATTTCCGGATTTGCAACCTAACCTCAGCTAAAGCTATGTGGGATGCTCTGGAAATTGCTCATGAAGGAACTGTTGGAGTAAAGCAAAACAGAGTCAACACTCTAATGACAGAATATGATCTCCTTCGTATGAAGCCTGGAGAATCTATTGGCGACTTTTAGCTGAGATTCACTCATCTGATCAATCAGCTTGCTGCATTGGGCAAAGAGTATGAACAACCTGTTCAAGTGAGGAAGATTCTCAACATCCTCAACAAAGAATAGGAAGCCAAAGTCACTGCCATTGAAGAAGCTCGTGGAGATTCTATGGCATCTGTGGCAGCCCTTTTCGGGAGCCTTTCTGAATATGAAGCCAAGCTCAAGTTCAAGAAGGGACTTGATGAAGTCCATGGCAAAAAGAAGGGAATTGCCCTTAAAGCTGTCAAAGAAACTAAGGAATCAGATGATGATGAAGACCCAGACGAAGATGAGGAGATTGGTATGCTGATCTGGAG
The DNA here is from genome assembly GCA_019022655.1 of Acacia acuminata. Classification (NCBI taxonomy): domain Eukaryota; kingdom Viridiplantae; phylum Streptophyta; class Magnoliopsida; order Fabales; family Fabaceae; genus Acacia; species Acacia acuminata. The sequence goes on along the minus strand of JAFJYI010000102.1, from coordinate 1,717,821 downwards.
ATTCAAGAAATTCTACAAGCGACCAATGTGTCAAGAAGTTTCACAAGGGTAGCTCCAGCTATGAGGCAAAGAAGCCAATCATTTGCTACGAATGTGAGAAGCCTGGCCACATCAAATCAGAATGCCCCAATCTGAAGAACAAAGACAAAGAAAAGAAGAGATTCAACAGATTCAAAAAGAAAGCGTATGTCTCTGGTATTTGGGGTGATAGTTCATCTGATGAAGATGATGAGGATGAGGAAGCAAAAGCAAATATATGCTTAGTTGCTGAAGAAGAAGAGCAATGTACTAATTTTGATGAGGTATATGATTGCAAACCACCTTATGATGAGTTATTTGCTAAGTATATGGCTGCGCAATCCGAATTTGAAAAACTTGCTGAAAAATATTTCAAGTTAAAAAAAAAAGAAATATTACTCTTGAATTTCAAGTTGAAAAACTTTCTTCCTCTGAACATCTTGTTTGTAAATATTGTCCTGATCTGGAGAAAAAGAATTTACATCTTACAAAGGCACTTGAGAAATTCACTAGAGGAAGTGAAATGCTCAATGTCATTTTGAAACAACAAAGATTTATAAATGATAGATCGAGTTGGTTACAAACCCAACTTTGATAAAAAGAAAGGAAGGAAGAAGTCGGTGAAAAATCCTATATGAACTATTTTACAAAATCAGTCCATTCTTCAAATCCTTTTGCCTACCGTAATTATTGCAATAGAAAGGGTCATACTACTTCTTCCCCGCTTTCATAAGAAGGAAAGAAAGAGTAAACCCATAGGAAATTATCAATGGGTGCCAAAGGGATCTTACAAGATTCCTAAAACACAAACTAACCCCAAAGGACCCAAGAAAAGATGGGTACCTAAGCCCTGATTTGTTGTGTCTTGTAGGTTTGTCTAAGAGCATCAAAATCCAACAAATGGTATATTGACAGTGGATGCTCTAGGCACATGACGGGTGACCAATCCAAATTTTCCTCAATCAAGCCCAAAGATGGTGGCAATGTGACCTTTGGTGGAGATCAATCTGGAAAGATTCTTTGGAGTTGGTGAAATTGGCAACAATGAAGGACCACTAATCAAAGATGTCTACCTAGTCGAAGGACTTTGCCACAATCTCCTCGTCTAAGTCAAAGCACTGATAAAGGCAACTTAGTTATCTTCGATTCTGAGGAGTGCTTGATTGTGAGTAAGGATATTCTCCCTTTAGAAAACATAAAATCAAAAGCTTTATTTAGAGCCCCTAGAGATGGCAATTGTTATACACTTAACCTCTCTAGCCATGGTTTGGTTTCTGAAAAATGTTTTGTAATTAATTTGGATGAAAGTTGGCTATGGCACAAGCGATTAGCTCATGTCAATATGATTTAACTTGACAGATTCTCGAAAAAGGATCTGGTGATTGGTATTCCTAAACCGCATTTAAAAAATGACATGCTTTGCGATGCTTGTTAAAAGGGGAAACAAACCAAATCTTCTTTCAAATCTAAAAACGAGATTTCAACTAATAGACCTCTTCAATTGCTTCATATGGATCTAGTTGAACAAGCTAGAGTAAAAAGCCTTGGAGGCAATCTCTATACTTTGGTCATAGTTGATGATTTCTCAAGATTTGCATGGACTATATTTTTATCTTCTAAAGATGAAACATTTGATCGCTTTGTTGTTTTTGCCAAGAAGGTCCAAAATGAGAAAGGATTCTCTATTTCAGAATCGAACGATCATGGAGGAGAATTCGAAAATAATGCATTTGCTTGAGTTTTGTGACAACATGGGGATAGACCACAACTTCTCACCCCAAGGACTCCTCAACAAAATGGTGTTGTGGAAAGAAAGAATCGAGTCCTCACTAAGATGAAAAAAGCTATGCTAAATGAGAACAACACTTCTCAAGTGTTCTGGGCTGATGCAATGAGCACCGCTTGCTACATCTCTAATCGAGCATACCTCCGGAAGAAGTTGGACAAAACTCCCTATGAGCTGTACAAAGGAAGAAAACCAAATTTGGCCCATCTGCATGTGTTTAGATGTAAGTGTTTCATCCATCACAATGGTAAGGATAACTTGGGAAAGTTTGATCCCAAAACAGATGAAGGTATATTCTTGGGTTATTCTAATAGGAGCAAAGCTTATAGAGTCTTTAATACTCGTACTCATATTGTTGAAGAGTCTATGCATGTTGTTTTCTGTGAATCCAAGTCTGATAAACCCATAGATGATGGTGAAGAAAATGTTTTCAAAAATCAATTCTTTTCGAAAACTACTCCTGCTTCTATTGAAAATCCTGAAAATGTATTTGAGGCTGATCCTCAAAACAATATTGAAAATCCTGATCAGACTCATCCTAGAGCTTGGAAATTTATTAGAAATCATCCTTTAGACCAAGTTATAGGTGATGTCAGTCAAGGAGTAAGAACCAGGAATAGTACTTTAAATGAAGTAACTTTTTGTGCCTTTATATCACATATTGAACCCTCTAAGATTGATGAAGCTCTTTCAGACAATGATTGGGTGATAGCAATGCAAGAGGAATTACATCAATTTGATAGAAATCAAGTTTGGGATTTGGTACGTAGGCCTAAGGACCATCCGGTCATTGGCACTAAATGGGCACTACTACAAAAATTGTATATTACTTCCTTAAAAAACGTCCTTATTAAAAAATAGGTAGTAAAAATTGAAGTCGGTGGCATTCTTGTAATTATATTCAAGGAAGTTGAGCATTGAACGTCCTGAATTTTTGTTCAGGGCGCCTAACATCTGGGTATATTTTCGCGCCAAGGGAAATATGAGGATTTTTTGTTTGGCGCCATGGGATTTAATTTTTTTTGTTTAAAATTGGCGACCTGAATATATTTCAGGTCGCCTATTTTAAAATATAGGGAATATATTGTTTTGGCGCTGTGGTTATTTTTGTTAATGTTTTTTTTTTTGGTTTAAAAGTGGCGACCTGAATATATATCGATCGCCTATTTTAAAAATTAGCGACCGAAATGTATTCGGTCGCCACTATTTTAAAAGAGGCGACCGGAAATGGATTCAGTCGCCTCTTTATATTTCGAAAGGCGACCCGAATCCCTTTCCTGGCGCCTATTTTATGGTTATTTTTGTTAATGTTTTTTTCTTTGGTTTAAAAGTGGCGACCTGAATATATATCGTCGCCTATTTTAAAAAGTGGTGACACGAAATGAATTCGTCGCCACTATTTTAAAAGAGGCGGGAAACGGATTCGTGTCGCCTATTTTAGACCCGAAAGGCGACTTGAATCCATTTCCGGTCGCCTATTTTAAAATAGTGGCCACCGAAATGGATTCAGTCGCCACTTTTCTACAATAAAAGACCTGAACTCCAATCAGGTCGCTTCTATTTTCGATAAACCTAATCGACACACACGCACACTCCCTCCTATTCAGTTCTAATACACACTCCTCCTCTCATGCCAAATAGCTCACCTGCGTCCTTTCGCTTTCTGACCCACTCTTAATTTCTCAGCTATTCCCTCTGCTTCCCTCATCAGTCTCCTCAGTCGAATCTTATCGAACACTCAGTCCCCTCCCTTGCTCGATTCACGCCGAACAACCTACCCAAGCCTTAATCGCGATCACCCTCACTCTCCCCTACCTCACATTGTGAACGACAAATTGTCTCCCTCGTCTTCCCTCTTCGTGGCGTCCATCGGCTCTCATTCTCTGTTTCCGGCGCATTCCCCACCTTCTCCGACGATCTCTAATGGTACGAGCCCTTGCTTTCATGGTTCTTCGATCTTCTGCCATTTAAACTATTCAAAGTATTTCTTGGGTTTCCTTATATTGTCTCGGATATTAATAAGTGGAGGAGTGCAAATTTGAAGAATCATAGTGTAAAGGATTTTGATTGAGTACCGATGTTTTGCCTTAGTTTCCTTAATTGATATGGGTAGCATGTGGATTAAGTCAAGTCCAATATGGTTTCTTGTCATTAAGCTATTAGCCCCCGTAGTCCCAACCCTTTGCAAAGTGAATGCCTAACCCCCGAGCAAGATAAAGTTAATCCCCTCACTCAGGTGATTGCTTTTTCCCTTAGCCTTAGACACAAATTCCATCATACCCTCTTAACTCCCATGACCAATAAGAGCCTTTGACCCTTTCGAAATAGAAATTCTATTGAGCATAATGCTTTGTTATACCTTCTTTTGATTAAAAGGATGCCTAAGATTCCAAGTGCTTAGTAGGAACGTAACTAAAGAGCTTCAAACTTTGATTTAGACTAGGAATTCTGGAATCAATTAGAGAAACATGTTACACTAAAAACAATTTTTAAGAGCTTCAAACTTTGAATGAAGTGGAGAAGTCGAAAACGAGAGGCCACTACAAAAGCAAAGAGGATATGGAATGAACTTGTTGATTAATTTTGATTTATTATATTGACATGTTTATTGAAAATTAGAAACTTTATTCAAAATTTGTACTTTAAGGTGATGAATAGAGGTTGAAAAAGCATAAATTGGGTAATAGTACATTCATTCATCATGTTAATTTGTTTATAAAAGATTCCACCCGATAGAAATCCTCGTTCCCCTCTATCACGCCTCCGTCTCCACCTTGCCGAGCCTTCTATTCAGTTGGTCATTCACTCTGCCCGCGGCCTCCTTCTTCCCAAACCCTAAAACCCAAATCATCCGCTACCTCCTCCACTCACGGCGTCGCCATCACGGCATCGCTGAATCACCTGTCGCCATCGTGCTCCCTACTTACCCAGACCAAAACTCGTTCTCTGCGTCGGCTGATCGTTCTCTCTGCTCGTGGGCAAGGTGAGAACCCTTAGCCCTCTAATCCTTGAGGGGGAACCCATGATCAAATGAAAAAAAAACTGAGTTGCTATCATTATTGTTGACTATCTTTGTCACACAGGGAATTTTTGTCAAAATTTGAACTTTCTTGTCATAAATTGTTGTTTGCGGTCAAATTTAGTTTTGCTTGTTGGATTTAATTATTTAGCATCTGAGCTATTTGGTTGTTTAGGATATGAAGGCATTGAACTAACGATACAATGTGTTCATTAAAACTGATTTTTGTACCCTATGGTCATTGTTATTGGTTGAAATATCTTGAAATTGAGGTCTGAACACCTAAATATGGTTTAAACATGTCTTTTACGTGGTGTGATGGATTTTTGAACTCAAAGGATTGAATTAGACTTGGTTAAAATATTTTGGGCACTTTCTATTGGATTCATAAGTTCTTGGAACCAATTGTTTTATTGCTAAAATTTTGAGATAAGTTTGAGAAGTTTTGGAAATTCTAGAGTTCCTCTCCATGGATTGTTTACCTGGGATTTTCTCGACAAAGTTTTGGCACTTCTTATGTGATTTCTATCCACTCGGTGATGTCTTAATTGTTTCTTTAAGTTTGTAAGATTTGTACTTCCTCTTGAGATCACTCAAGCCTCTTGATCCAGTAAATTGCAAAATCTTACTATGAACTGGTTAAACACTCATTGACTAGTTTCTTGCTTAGAGAACTTACATTGTTAACAAGATTTCCTATTACTGCTTGCAAATAAGTTTCGTGCTTGGTTCTTAATAGAACAACCATATGTTGATAATGCAGATATAGACGAGAAGAGATTAAAGGATAGTCATCTTCGTCTTTTTTGACTACCTCGAGAAATCTTGGTCAAAGGTTTGAAGCAAACGGTTGCGCTCCCAAATTAGGTTAGTTGCTTTCATTTTATGCACACACACATATATTGTCCTTATATGATACCTTCTTCTTGAGAGAGAACAATTCCAATGTTCGTTAGTTGATGAAATTGTTGGATTTAATAGTTGATATTGTTCTAAATTGTTTTAGTTAGTAAGTTTTGTTGAATTAAGCTGAAATTGGTTGTTATTGAAATTTTGGGATGTCTTACTTTTAAGGGGAAATGCTTTGCCGAAATTTTCTTAAAAGAAAGCATGTCGTTATTGAAATTGTTATGAACTTGACTCAAGTTGTTGGAAATGTCTTAGGTGATAAGAAAATGGGTCATAGTTGGATGAATGCTTTGAGAACTAGTGAAGAATATGAGAATGGGGTGGAAGAGTTTATTGAATTTGCTAGAAGGAATGTGGCTACAAAAAATGGGATGTACTATTGTCCATGTGTTAATTGTTTAAATGGGGTTCGAAGGGATATTGCTGATATAAGGGACCACCTAATTTGTGATGGAATAAACCTTCGATACACAACGTGGATATGGCATGGTGAGGAGGTAACTCCCGGTGCATCCTACGAAAATGAAGTTGAGGTAGATGATGATGGAATGGAGAGAATGATTCATGATGTTGAGGTCGAATCCTTTGCACAACCGCATGAATATGATAGTGTGCGGAGTGATGCAGAGGCACCTTTGTTCCCTGGGTGTACTAAGTATACACGGTTGACTGGGACCTTACATTTGGTCAACTTAAAGGCAACATGTGGGTGGACGATAGCGTTTCACGTCGTTGCTTGAATTGTTATGTGATATGTTGCCGAGATAATAATGTACTTCCAAATCGTATGTATGAGGCCAAGAAAATCTTATCTACGATGGGTATGGAGTATAAAAAGATACACAGTTGCCCTAATGACGCATATTGTACAGAAATGAGTATGAAGGCCTTAGTAATTGTCCGAAGTGTAAAACTTCACGATACAAAGTGAAGAAAGGTGGTGGTTACGGAGATCACACAAAAAAAGGCAACCTTTGAAGGCCTTGTGGTATCTTCCCATAATTCCTCGGTTTAAGCGTCTGTTTACTAGTGAAGGAACAAAGAAAGAAGTTGAGATGGCATTCGATGAGAGAATATCCGATGGAAAATATCTACGGCACCGGTGACTCTCTCCAATGGAAGAAAATAGACGAAATGTTCCCGCAATTTGGCATTGAGCCAAGAAACCTTCGGTACTGGGGCTTTGTACAGATGGCTTCAATCCGTATCGAACTCGAGCGGTACCCATAGTGCATGGCCGGTTCTCCTTGTAATATACAACTTACCTCCCCGGCTATGTATGAAACGCAAGTATGTGATGCTTTCTATGATGATTTCTGGACCAAAACAACCTGGTAACAATATCGATGTGTACTTGGCGCCTTTGGTTGAGGATTTGAAGAAGTTGTGGGAGGAAGGCATAGATGTGTTTGATGCATATAAGAAGGAGTCCTTCAAGTTGCGTGCAATGATTTTTACCACGATCAACGACTTTCCCGCATACGGAAATTTGTCCGGGTACAAAGTGTGAAGGGGCATAAAGCATGTCCAATATGTGAAGCGACACAAACTTCCAGCAATTAAAGCATGGAAAAAAACGGTCTACCTCGGTCACGGGAGGTTTCTTGATCGGTTCCACCCATATCGTAAGTTAAGAAAGCGTTTTAACGGCTTACGGAGCATAGAACGGCTCCAAAGGCATTAACCGGAGAGGAAGTCTATAGTCGGGTGATGCATATCAATGTCACATTGGGTAAAACAGAAAAGGATTGCGGGTGAGAAGAATATATGGAAGAAGAGATCAATTTTCTTTGATCTTCCATATTGGCGTAGTCTTGATGTGAGACACAGTCTTGATGTGATGCATGTGGAAAAAAATGTTTGCGATAGCCTTGTCGAGTTCTTTTTGCACATACCGGGGAAGACTAAGGATGGAATTAGTGCGAGACTAGACCTGGTTGATATGGGAATAAGAGAACGGTTACATCCACGAGTAACGGAAGATGGTAAGAGGGCATACATGGAGCCGCAGCTCATACACTATCAAAAGCGGAGAAAAAAGTTTGTGTGGGTGTCTATATGACATTAAGGTTCCACAAGGATATTCTTCAAATTTGAGAAGGTGTGTTTCAATGGACGATTTGAAGTTAGTGGGAATGAAGTCTCATGATTATCATGTGTTGATGCAACAACTATTATCGTAGCTATTAGGGGCATTATGAAAGATGAAGTGCGGACCACTATAACAAAATTGTGTATTTTCTTTAATGCTATATGTAACAAAGTCATTGACATTGAAAAGTTGGATGAATTGGAAAACGAGGGTTATATTATTTTGTCCCAACTAGAGATGCATTTTCCTCCTGCATTTTTCGATATAATGGTGCACCTGATAGCGCACTTGGTAAGGGAGGTAAGGCTCTGCGGTCCAGTTTACCTAAGGTGGATGTACCCTTTCGAGCGATACATGAAGATCTTAAAAGGGTATTCTAAAAATCCTTATCGGCTACGGAAGCCTCAATCGTTGAGAGATATGTAGTGGAAGAGGCTATGGAGTTACGTAAAGATTATCTATCGGGGGCGACGTTACAATCTCGGCATGATAAGGGGATAAGTGAGGGAACTCGAGGAATCAAACTGAAGAATATGCTTCGTGCGAGAGGTGTTGCAAGCACACCCGTACATCTTGAATAATACGGAAGAAGTTCAACCATACATTGATGAACACGAAAAGAGTTTGAAGAATATGAATCCAAGGAAGAATGACATGCGAGATAGCTAATGAGCAAAGAGAAGACATTTATAAAGTGGTTCGAGGAGAAGGTATTGCTCGAGACCGGTGTGTCGGCTACAATCGAGTGGTTAGCCTGGGGGCCTTCTTATCAAGTCATCACTTGGACAGGTTATGATATCAACGGATATTCTTTCTACACAAAAGACCAAGATGACAGGAGTTCTGTGCAAAACAGTGGGGTGATGGTTGAAGCTGAATCCATGCACTTTTCGAGTTCGAAAGACAAAAACCCGGTGTTAGCATCTATGGCCTATTATGGAGTTATTGAAGAAATATGGGAGATGAGCTACACCAAGTTCAAAGTTGCTTTATTTAAATGTAAGTGGGTTAACAATAATGCTTTGTTGTAATAGATCCTAAATTTGGATTTGTCTCAGTTGATCTTCAAAGACTTGGTCATATAGACGAGCCATTCATTCTAGCAAGCCGGGCGAAACAAGTGTTTTATGTTAAAGACCCCGCAAATAACAAAATGTCCATTGTACTTCAAAGTAAAAAAAAACAGACGTATGGTGAAGAATCCTTGAACCCGGACGATACACTCCCTTTCACAACAAATCCACCGACAACACGTGAAGTAGAATTGGTAGATGATGAAGAATATGCTCCAAGGAAGGATCATTCGAAGGAATATGGGAAACCATATAAAGTAAGATCTTAAGTTATGAGAAAGTCCTATGTTATTTTTGTACAGGTTTAACATGTTAGTTCATTTTATTCATTCATTTATTATTTAATAATAACCCTATCTAACATTATTCATTTGTCTTTGATGAACAGGAATATGTCTAGCTCTGACGAGTCATCGGGTGATGGTGGGAATGATGTACCGGTGGTGAGAAGGGGTAGAGGTAGCACACATATGGGTGCGTTAATTGCACGTCGTGGCGGTCAGAAAAAGAGGCTGCATGTGGAGTTCGATGCCAATATGAAACCAATTGGTCCAGAGGAAGACAATTTCATTAGCTACGTAGGCTATCTAGCTCGAAGCAAAGTTCGCATTGTATTCTCTCATTGGAAGTTGGTTCCGCTAAAACGAAGGAGTTGATCTGGGCACAACTTTTGGTATCTCACTTTCGATATCTTATGCATTTGTATCTTTAGTTTTATCACTTGATTTCTTTCATATCTTCTCTTTTACCTTGCGAGCAAGAACGTATGATGTGCCTAACAATAAGGCCATGAACAAGCATTGGATGGGCGAGGTTCGTATACATTGGAAAGACTTTAAGAACAAGCTCACTAGAAAGTATATTCGAGGGGCAAAGAGGGACAAGGACCCATGTCAGGACTATGATTACATTAGTCCAGAGGACTGGAGGGAGTTTGTGGCGTCACGCCGTAATCCTGAATTTCTTGTAAAATTTCTTTCATATCTTATCTTTTATTTGAATCTATTTGACATCGAAGGCTCGGTTTTATTTGTTTTCGTGTCACGGGAAAAAAGTCGAGCCAATAGGGAGAGGCAAGCGAGAAATAAGTATCCGCATTGCATGTCTAGGGGTGGCTATAAGAAGGTTGAACGGAGGTGATGGAAGAAGAGTTGCAGAAAATGAAGGAAGCTGCTCAATCCGATCCCTCCACCGTTATCCGAGCCCTCAGCGTCCTCCTCGCCACAAAAAATGGATAGTCATGAGGATGAAGGGCGAGAAATACATAAATGAAGATGTGGCTGAGGTTGCTTCAAAGATTGTAAGTAGTTAAATTAGAAGTATTAAATAGCTTCAGTTGTTTCATATTTTTAGAGTTTAATTAGTTAATATTTATGAAAAATCCTATGATACAGGATGTGCTTGAGCAGCAAAGCGCCAAGGTTCATTCACGCCGGTACACGGATGGACATTTTGTCCACGACGATTGGGAAGCCTGATTACCTTGATGCTGTTCGTGGGGAGCCGAGGGGAGTTAGTGTCGCGAAATACTTTGGACGGCGTTCGAGTTGTTCGCATGACGATGACAACCCTAGTCCTCAGCTTGTAGCCAAAATTCGAGCGTCCCTCGTAGATGAGGTTATGGCACAACTACGGGGTGAAATGAGGGAGATGATACAAGGGAAGGTAAATACGCAACCTTCAAACGAGGAATCCCCGGCCTTCCCAAGCAGCAAGGAAAGTTTTCACGCTCCAGATGTACCTATTGGCGAACCTTCTCATCACTCTCCAGATGTACTTATTGACGAGCCTGGCGAGCCTTCTCACATTCCACAGGGGGGACAACCCTGCCGCCTATATTTGGATGACCCACACCGGCGGATTGTTGCATATGGTGTTGTTTACCCAGAACAAACCACACACCACAATATGCAAATTCCACAAGACCAACGTAGGTGACTCGACAAGTGTGCGAGAGGGTAAGAAAAGACAACCATCCCGATTGTTGATGAGGAGGTTCCCACGCTAAACGCTGCCACCACATCGTTCATCCTTTGGCCGCATCATCTTATTGAGGTGGGGACGACGACACCTCCAATGGTAAGAAATACATTACGATTGACGATGAGTAGGGTTTAAGATTGATTTTCATTGCTAACCCACTCATAATTTGTTTATTATGTTTTCATAGCATGAACAAGTCTGCGGGCGAGATTTCCATACCTATCAACGCCGTGAGAGCTCTACCAGGACATCGTCTCTATCGGCTTGCGAGATGCCTCCGGGCATTGTCGGTGCGAAAAGACATATCCGATATCAATTGACAGAAAGATTTGACGAGTTTATGCATATGGACTGTTTAGATATACAAAGGCTTCAACTTGCAATCTTGTAAGTTTTTTTACCCTTTAATTATGTCAATACTCTTTTTTTGTTTAATATATTCAACAACACTTATCATTTTATTTCGATCGTAGTGTACGCCACGACATCTGCAAAAAGGAGACCTATTGGATTCGTATGGATTCTTATGTCCTGGATCCACGGCTTCGCTCGCAATATCTTAGCCGGGAGGGCCATTTATGTTGGTTTAACAATGGGCGACATAAAATCGTCTTGTTATCTAGCGCCAATACATGAAGGGTGCGTATTTTTTTTGTCTATATAAGATTTTTAAGGAAAAAATGCTTTTTTATCTTAGTTTAATATTAATATGTATATGTTGTAGTGCTCATTGGACCCCGTGCGTTGTTTGTCCCGCCAAGAACGCATGTTATTGGTTCGATTCCATAGGTGGCGGGCCAACCGAGGATATCAAAACCATGTTTGCCGAGTAAGTAAATTTTTGTCTAAATCATCGATTCTTTTTTTAAATGAATTGTTTTCATGTCTCGTTAATTTCCATTTTAATGATAGTGGTCTTAGGACATATAGACAGTTGCCGGAGCACGGGAGCGGGGTGGACCGAGTGGTTTTATCCGAAGGTAAGTAGTTTCAATTCAAGTTTTTTCGAGACACGGTGAGCTTTCGTTTAACAATTTGTTTTTTATTTATAGTGCCACCACCAACCAGGGAACACCGAGTGCGGATACTACGTTATCAATTGGATGCAATCTATCGTTTCCGCCGGACGTACTACCGGCTTGCAAAACGTACGTAATGCTCCGTTATCCTCAAATGATGATATTTTTTGTTATGGTACTTCGGTTGTTAATTATACCTTGTTTTCCAATTTACGTTTTTTCGTGCGAGGATCCGTACTCACGGATGACATCGATTCGATTCGAGACATGATGGCTAGATATCTTCTTGAACATGGCTCAATGTGAATATATAGGCAAGTCATTACTTGTTAGGGTGATTGTCATTGTGAAACTTATTACGCCGTGATGACATCGGTTTTACGTAAATTATTTGTGCTTTGCTCTTGAATTTGCCACTTTAATTGCTTTGTGAATATGAGGTTAGATCACTTGTTTAATTCTCGGAAATAGATCACTGTCATATGAGGTTTGATTTTGCCATTACACCTTCTTGCATTTGATTTTCCAATAACCAAGACTTGAGAATTTTGTTGAATCATACCATCATAACGATTTGCTTTGAAAGTTTTATGTGTGCTTTTTGCTTGGGAGGTGTTTGATTTGCTTGTGTGGTACTTGTGATTATTACTAGGTGGCTCTCATTCACTTTAGCCGAAACCTTGAAATTCTGTTAAGCTTCGTGTTCAAAAGTCATTTCGCTATATATATTTGCCTCTTGTCGCATATCGGTGTTATTTGCCAATTGAAGGGAATGTTGATGCTATCTAATTGCTGCATTAAATTGTGAAAGCTCATTGTGAAATTTTGGAGATTAATTGCCTCCAAATGTGAGAAAAATTTGTTGTCATGGTGGTGCTTTGTTTGTTGTTTTTGGTCTAGTTTTAGTAACCAAAATCTAGGTCATACATTCTTTCTTTTCTGTTGTTGAAGTTGCTGAAAGTTTCTGACTGCCTTCTTAAGTGACTTTCCTGAACTTGCCTTCTTACATTCTTGCATCCTCATGGTTATGTTGGAAGCTAAGTTGTGAATTTGATTGATTTTGTTGACCTGATTAGAACATATATATTGTCTATGTGTAGCCAATTCTTTTGTTGAAGTCACTTTTACAATTTTCTTATTGAACCGTGGTATTCTTGATGGAATGCACATACATAATATATAGTCAGATATGCGCTTAATTAGTTTGTGAAGCATTTGCAGCAAATTGGCCAAACAAAACAGCAAGCACATTTTTTTTAAAAAAAAAAATACGTTAAGGCGACCTGAAAAGAGTTCAGGGCGTCTTTGGATCATAATAGGCGACCTGAAATGGTTTCAGGTCGCCTCATATGGGCAATGAGGCGACTGAAATGGTTTCAGGTCGCCTCATATGGGCAAATAAGGCGACCTGAAATGGTTTCAGGTCGCCTCATATGGGCAAATAAGGCGACGAAATGGTTTCGGTCACCTCATATGAGGCGACTGAACGCCTTTCAAATCGCCTCATATGAGGCGACCGAACCCATTTCGGTCGCCTCATAGGTCTCCTCATATGGAAATATACTACTACACTCTCCCCAACGTCCCTAAGAATAAGGACGTTAATTGGGTCTTTTTTAGGTCGTCTTTTAAGTATTTTGTAGTAGTGGGGTATTCAAGAACAAACGAAATGTGTAACACCCACCGGGGTGCCGGCATACTTAGCCATATTCTTACGCAGTAGTGTGGCAAAATCAGAAATAGCTCGTTATACTGATAATGCGGAAATTAAATTTGATTACCTTATAGGGGTAATCCCAGGGTTTATACCCCATACAAACAATTACATTCATTACAGACGGTTAAAACTAAAACCAACTAAACACCATCACCCCTTGGTTCTTCAAGATGTCCCTTTGTTGGGCCGTCTTCAAGTAACGCTCCCTCCTTGAACCTCGTGTAACACTTTTCTTCCTGTGCTCACCTGTCTATTGGTTGGTGGTAGGGGTGAGATTCTGAGGAATCCCAGTAGTAGACAATACCAAACAATGCATGCAAGATAAAGGCTAGTGTATGATATACTTGCCTTGCACAAGCTCATGTTAACATAATGACATATTTGCATGCTCAATGCTTCATGTATCATACTCATGGCCATAGCATAATCATAAACAGAGCTTCAATCATTCAAATATGTTAAACATAGCAAGCAAGTGTAGCAATCAAACATATACATACAAGCAATAATATCAATACATGCAAGTAAGGTAAGCCCACTACCTTTTAAGGACTACTGTCCTTACACGGGTTCCTCTTTCGTCAACCGTCAGGGTTGCTTGAAGTTCCTTCATTCCCCTTGTGGTCCTAAGGATATAACCATACCTTTAGAACCAAGAAAAATGAATGTTTATTTTCCTTTTAACCCCTTTTTCAAAACTTACTATTTCTGGCCCTTAATTTACTCATTTCTGAATTAATCTCTTAACTGGCCAGAAAATCCAGCAACTTCAATTATTTTTAATTAATTATACGAAAATCATTTTAATGTTCCGTCAACTCTCACGTGTTCTTAGATAAGTCCAATTTCATATAAAAATACTTTCAAAGGTCAGGACTTGTCAAATAATTCCCAGAATTTACGTTTGTCTTGACTGTCCAATTAAGCTTCCAGAATTAATGACTCAAATTTAAAAATTAGTATCTCACTGATTAGGGCCTTAAAAATTACAAAATTTATATTTCCTAAACTCTCAGTGTGTTATCTGCATGCCTGGAAAATTTGACCATTTTATAAACACTTTAACCCATTCAAAATCACATGTTTATGTCTTCTGACAGTTTTGATGTTCAGGACGCTGGGTCATCTTGTAACATTTATTATTCACTGACCAGACATCAAAAAAATACAAAATACCCATCCTTTTAAATGTAATCATGTCCTCTACGTCCTGGAATATTTTCATAATTTTTAAAGAACATTAACCCAGTAAGAACACGTTGACAGGCTTACTGGTTTGAATTATTCAAAACGGGCAGATTTGACTCTTTATATGTGCTCGTTATTTCATGTGTAACAACGCCTTTGAAAAATCATCAAAAATCATATTCCCACACAACTTTTCATAAGGAAAATGATGGCAGTCTCAGATTTTATAAATTTCACTTATTTCTTGGTGTTTACCATAAATTTCCAGATCTGGGTCTTAACCGAAAATGCAAGAACTTGAAGAAGATGAAGGATGTTCTTACCACTATGGCTTGCTATAGAACTTGTGATCAACTTTACCACACTTATCCTTCAGCCAAGCCTTGAAAAATCACATGCATGTAAGTTTCCATTCATCCAAATAGACATGCATGGAAAGAAAATATCCAAGACATCAAGATGGAGTTCAAGTCCCTTACCCTGAACTTCTTGATCTTCTTCTTCTTCCTATTCTAACTGTGGTGACTCAAGATAATATTGATGTTCATAATGATGATGTTGGAAAGGAGAGGGGCCGTGGGGGTTAGGGAGGATAGGAGAATATGGGTCAATCAAATTTGTGCATATGTGTGTGCTTATGCCGTGGTGAATAATGAGGGAATGGAAGATTAGATTTTTGGTGAATGGAGAAGGTAGTATGTCGTGAGAGAGTTGAGAGGGTTGAGAGGAAATTTAACTTGTGTTTATGAAAGGGATAGGATGCCGTATGGTTTAATTGAGAGAAGGAGTGTGAATTGGCAATTAATGAATGTGTGCGTGTGGATTGTGCTACGGCAAGGAGGATTAAAGGATGGAAAAATCTGATTTGTGTGATTAATGCTTGTGTGAGGTGTCACATGTACAAGGTGCCATGTGTGTATACATGCATAATAGCAAGTGTCATGCAAGGTGTGTGTGTGAATGTTGGCCACGGCAAAGAGAAAATGAGAGTGTAAAGTCTGATTTGTTAATTGTGTATGTGTGTATGAATGCCACGGCCAAATGAGAGAATGAAAGGGAAATAATGGAATTAATTAATGGTTGTATGTGTGCAAATGTGTTCACTGCATAAGAAGGAAAAAAAAGGCATAAAAATCTGATTTGATAAAGCTTTGCCATGTGTCATCAATATTGCATTGTTGTGTGTTTGTGCTTGACATGTGTGTTGTGAGGTGTCAATAAGAGGTGATGCCATGTGTTATATTGCATGGTGTGGGTGTGTAATGTGGTGCCAATTAGTGTCTTGTTTGTGTGTCTATGTTGTCTCAGTTTTTGTGTTTTTGGTTATGTTGTAGGTGTGCCACAGTTTTTGAGGAAGTATCCAGAATACTTGCTCGGGTTTCACTCGAGATCGCGACACGAATACCAAAACCCGACAAACGATGCCACATACTGGTGTTTTTCTAAAAAACGCAGGGCATACCCTACTACCCTGGAAATGCTGTATACTCGCTTATACCAGCAAATTTACACTCAACTAATCATCCTGAACCTTAGGACATAGTTGGGTGGCATCTTTTCCAATCGGATGTATACTGTATAAGTGCTCAGTGCCCCTTTTTCATTTACACTTTAATTCTACGCCTCATACATACTTGCTCCACTGCCCCGTATAGCCGAGTTACCTAGTCCCCGAGAGACTTCCTATCTCTCAACATTCTTGGGACTCTTCCCAAATTGGGCTTAGCCGTTTGCCTAATTTAGGCATATTCTCAATTCTCAGAGCTCAAAATTCGGGATGTTACAAGATGAGTCAGCAATCATTGTCCGTAACAAGGCAAGATTGGTTGCTAAAGGCTATAATCAATAAGAAGGAATTGATTATGAAGAAACTTATGCTCCAGTGGCAAGATTGGAAGCCATAAGAGTTCTTCTAGCCTTTGCTTGTGTCAAAGGATTCAAGCTTCATCAAATGGATGTAAAAAGTGCTTTTCTAAATGGCCTCATTCAGGAGGAAGTTTATGTTGAACAACCTCCTGGTTTTCAAAATGAACATCATCCAGATCATGTTTATCATCTCAAGAAAGCCCTTTATGGACTTAAGCAAGCTCCTAGAGCTTGGTATGAGTGATTAAGCAAATTCCTTCTTGATTAAGGCTTTATTAGAGGAAAAGCAGATACAACTCTCTTCATAAAGAGTAATAAGCTTGGTGAAATTCTAATTGTGCAAATATATGTTGATGACATTATATTTGGTGCTTCTAATGATGCTCTGTGTGAAGAGTTCGCTAAGAATATGTAGGGAGAGTTTGAGATGTCCATGATGGGAGAGCTCAACTATTTCCTTGGTCTGCAAATCAAGCAAAAGAAGGATGAAATCTTCATATCTCAGACCAAGTATCTCAATGATCTGCTGAAGAAGTTTGGGATGGATCAATGTAATGGAGCTGATACTCCTATGAGTTCAACTACTTCATTAGATGCTGATGAAGAGGGCAAGGACTTCAACATCACAAAATATAGAGGAATGATTGGATCATTACTCTATCTGACCGCAAGTTGTCTAGACATCCAATTCAGTGTTGGAATGTGTGCAAGATTTCAATCTGCTCCTAAGGAGTCACATTCTGAGCAAGTAAAGAGAATATTCAGATATCTTGCTGACACAAAGACACTTGGGTTATGGTTTCCTAAAGGTCAACCTGAACATTTGGTAGCATATTCGATTCGGACCATCTTTGGGTACAAGATCGATAGGAAAAGCACAAGTGGCCAATGTGAATTTCTTGGAGGCTCACTTGTGTCATGGTTTAGCAAGAAATGCAGACAAGTGTGGATGTGTCCTCCACTGAAGCTGAATATGTAGCCGCCTCAAGTTGCTGTGCTCAAGTCTTGTGGCTCAAGCATCAACTATCAGACTTAAGAATCAACTTGAAGGAGATTCCAATATTGTGTGACAACACAAGCACAATAAGCTTGGCAAAGAATCCAGTTCAACATACTCGGACCAAGCACATTGATGTGAGACATCATTTCATAAGGGATCATGTTCAAAAGAAAGATGTCAAAGTCATGTTCATCCCAACTCATTTTCAACTCGCTGACATCTTCACCAAACCATTAGCTAAGGAGCAATTTAATTTCATAAGAAGAGAATTGGGAATGGTAAATCCCAATGAGTTGTAAGTAATTTCTGCTCCAATTAGTGTTAAATTATGGTTTTGATGATTAAAAGTCACTAACTTAAGCATCAAAGTATCTAGATATGTTTTATGCGGGATATTAAGAATCTTGGTTTTTTTGTCGAGGAGCAAAACCTCGAGGTTTTGGAGAAAACCTTGAGGTTTGATGGTACATGGTCAATCGTGGTTTTGTCTTTGTCAAAGAGCAAAACCTCGAGGTTTTGAAGAAAACCCCGAGGTTTAGTGGTGTATGGCCAAGGACATAAAGCTTCAGAGAGATGAAACCTCGAGTATTCAAGGAAACCTCGAGGTTTGGATGAGACATAGAGCTAACTAGTCTGAAGGACAGTAAAACCTCGAGTTTTTGGAGCAAACCTCGAGGTTTGGGTGCTGATAAGTCAAAGGTTCACAG
Source organism: Acacia acuminata (assembly GCA_019022655.1). Taxonomy (NCBI): domain Eukaryota; kingdom Viridiplantae; phylum Streptophyta; class Magnoliopsida; order Fabales; family Fabaceae; genus Acacia; species Acacia acuminata. Next base: position 1,699,444 of record JAFJYI010000102.1, on the reverse strand, counting down.
AACACCTCTGACGTCCAGGTTGGTAATTATTTTTTTATCAAACCTCGAGGTTTGGCGTGAAACCTCGAGGTTTGCTAGCATCTATATATATGAGTACACTGTTTATGTTCTTCAAACCTCGACCTAAACCTCTAGGTTTTGCATTCTCTCTAGTCACACACTCTTTGAATCTTCCATTTTTGACCTAATCCTCCCTTCTAAACCTTCAAATGGCCTCGAAATCAAAATCCCAAGCCGTTTCTGCTTCTGATTCCAGTGAAGAAGAAACAAAATCATGGTCTCCTCCTCCTCCTCCTCATCAACCTGCGCAAACACCTCCTTCTTCTTCTGGTCGCCCAGTAAGGCTAAAGACTCGATCAACTCGTCTTCGTTATGGAATAGACAAGTCGATTAAAGGCGTCCAAGGCAAACTCCCTGATTCCTCTTCGCCTAACCCTAAGAGGAGAGGAGTTTTGTTCAAGGAACCTGCTGAGGGTCATTCAAAGAAGAGGAAAGAGCCTGAACCCAAAGGGAAAGGGAAAGCTTCTGCCTCTGAAACAGAGCCTGTAAATGGAGCTATATACCCAAGAGGGGGGTGAATTGGGTATTTTAAAAACTTTTCTTAAAGTGCTCTGTTTTGACCAAGTAAAAACAGATTATAACGAAGGAGGAAGGGAAGGAAAGCTTGCACAAGAGGAATTATCCTGGTTCGGTCTTATCCTTGACCTACATCCACCCCTAAGCCACACTTGGGATTTTCAATCCACTATACTCACAAACGATTACAAACTCGTACTCAAGAGTAGTTCTCTTTCTAGAACTCACTCCCCCTTACAAGTTGTAATCAATACACCCAACCACCAAGTCCCCGACTTGTGGTTATCTCAATCAATAAATGATTTACAGATAAAACTCTCTCACGAAAGCGAGATAAAATGAACAACTGAAGTACAAGTATCGAGTTTGATACAATACGGATGAAAGCTGAACACAATAAATAACAATCAATGAATTTTCGCTCTCGTAGGTGTATCAGCTTGAGAAGAAGTTAATGAACTCTATTTATAGGTAGAGAACATTAAATGACCGTTGCTTGATGAATCCAACCGTTGTAGGTGATTAGCTTAAAGTCTGGTCATCTTCTCTCTCTAAACTCCAACTAATCCAGTGCTAATATGATCGATGTGGAACTCGAGGATTTGCCGTTGGAGAAGAGTTTACTTGATGAAGAAAGCATTCTTGACCGTTGAGAATGCGTGCTCAGATGGATTATCCAAAAGAAGGTTGATTTGCAAAAGTGCATTAAATGCACTGTACTCTTTTTGCTTTATGGCTTTGACCTTCAATAATCTTCATCTGTGCTAACTGAAATTCACTCAACAAACTTGTTAAACATAGTTGGGTTCATAAGTGAATGATTCATGAAAGCAATTGGAACAAACAAGAGTGATTTACGAATTCGTATAATTCAAAAATCAGTTTTTACGTTGCATACTGCGGTATGTTCATGCTAACTCGAGTATGGCACTGTTCACAAGTGTCCATACTGCAGTTTCCAATTGGATACTCGAGTTTGCACCTTTCAGAGGCAAACCATCGTGTCTTGTGTTTGAAAGACAAAACCTATACTCGAGTTTGTCTACGCAAACTGCGCATGTTGGTTTAACGTGAAAAATCCTTTTGCTCTCGGAAGTCCAATACTCGAGTTTGGCTACGCAAACTGCAGTATTGACTTAGCTTGAAAAATCCTTTAGCTCTCTGGAAGTTCAATACTCGAGTTTGACTACGCAAACTGCAGTATTGACTTAGCTTGAAAAATCCTTTAGCTCTCTGGAAGTTCAATACTCGAGTTTGACTATGCAACTGCAGGTATTGACTTAGCTTGAAAAATCCTTTAGCTCTTCGGAAGTTCAATACTCGAGTTTGACTATGCAAACTGCGGTATTGACTTAGCTTGAAAAATCCTTTAGCTCTCGGAAGTTCAATACTCGAGTTTGACTATGCAAACTGCAGTATTGACTGTTCAATACTCGAGTTTGGCTATGCAAACTGCGGTATTGATTTAACTTGAAAAGCTTTAGCTCTCTGGAAGTTCAATACTCGAGTTTAGCTATGCAAACTGCGGTATTGACTGTTCAATACTCGAGTTTGGCTATGCAAACTGCGGTATTGACTTAACTTGTAAAACTTGGTTGCTTTCTGGATGTCCAATATTGCGGTATGCAAACCTATACTTGAGTTTGCAACTATCAGAAGGTTTTAGCTGACTTTGCAAAACTTCAAAACATGTTTTACATTTGTCGTTAATCATCAAAACATATTGAGAACTAACAGAGCCTACTGGAAAGGAAAAATCAAAGAAATCAGGATCTTCTAAAGGTTCCAAGAAGTCCAAAACCACCAAATCTCCAACTAAGGCAAGATCAAAGAGAGCCTCATTTGCTAAGTCCCAACAATCATCAGGGGGTCAGCCATCCTCTCATAGTCCTCACCCTCAACAAGAAGAGGAAGAAGATGTGCCTCCTGTCATGGAAACTGCAATATCAGACATCTACAGGAATGTCTCTCCATCAAAAGGATTTGTCTCTACCACTACTGCCCTTCCCAAAGACGACAATGAAAAATTCAGGGAAGCATACCTTCATTGTCTCTTCTGTCCTGTGGTTGTTATTGATTTAAAGGAGTTTCAGAAAGAATGTCACTTTGATTTATCCCCTTGGTTGAAACAATACGAGCCTTTCATTTCAATATCTGCTCCTTATACTCCAAACATAGTTCGTCTGTTTTATTACAAGATGGAGTATAATAATGAATTGGGCGACTACAGAGAGGTGATTGACGAGAGGGTCACCACCATTGTTAGGAATGTCAAATTTACTATGTCCGCTGCCATCTTGAACAAAATTCTGAGAATTGACAATCCTTCGCCTGTTCCTGAGTTCTCTTACAGTAACCAGGAAGTTTTTGAAACTCTTAGGCCTGATGTGCCTTTCCCTCCAGATCAACAACTCGAACTCACATTTAGACCAAGCTCCATGCCTGCTGAGAATCGTGTCCTATGGTATGTTTACTCTAGGAACTTCATTCCTAAAGGAGGCAACTGGACTCACTTCACTCGAATGACTACAGACCATTTACTGCCTTTGTGAAGAAAGTACCCTTCAATCTTGGTCACTGGCTCCTCCGAGGAATGATTGAATTTAGCTTTTCAAAGAGGCAACTATCTCATATCCCATACCCCTCATTGGTGTCTGTTATCCTCTTCTACCACAAGATCTGGTATGTGGGTGCTCCTGACACACTTGAATATCCCCCCTTCTTTGGAAAAACACATATGAATCTAATGAAGATCAAGTTTGGGGAAGAAGGCTCTGCTCAATCTCAAGCTCCTTCACGATCACATCCGAGATCACAACCTCAAGAGGCCCAGTCAGCCCCTCCACCTCCTCAGACATCACTGCCTTCTGACTTTGCTTCTCAGATCAAGCAAATTGTGGATGCTGCTCTTGCCTCAATGACTATGCGCATGGAGTTTGAGTTGGGCAAGATACGAGCTGAGATGGCTCATGGACATAATGGACTTATTAAGATTCATGATGCCATGAAGGAGCATCTTGAAGCTATTGCTGGTCAATCAGCTGAGGTTAAGGATAAGGCTGATGAGATTGAGCTTAAGATGTCCACTCAGCTCATTTCTCATATGGACCTCACTGATAAGGTGGACAAGATCATGAAGCATCTTCACATTGGTTCCTCCTCAACTCCTGGTCCTACTACTGGCCCAAGCACTTCTGGCCCTGCTTCTGGTTCTTCTTCACCATCCTTCACTTTCACTTCCCCTCCTATCCCTACATCCTCTCTAGCTCCCTCAACTCCCATTTTCCCTTCTCCAGTCTCTGAGGCTACCACTCCAACCACAGTAGTCCTTCCTTCACCATCTACTCCCGCCACTGAGATTCTTCCCTCTCCATCTATAGCCACTCCTGCTACTAAAGTTGTTCACCTTTCTCCTCCCTCTACACCCGTAGTCCACCTTCCTTTTGACGATGCCAAAGGGGGAGAGAAAAGCAAGGAGTAGCCTTTGAAGTTTTGAGAGTTTTGAGGATCATGTGCATTTTGTGCATTTTGTATTTTGTTTTGTATTACATTATCTTGTACTGCTCTATCTATTGAAATGAAATACAACCTATGTTTTTCATGCTCTACTCATCTCTGATTGATGCCTGTAAAAAAAACATCACAAAATTGTATCCCCAAATGACTAAGTTCTCAAAACCTCTACTAATCTCAAAGTCTGATTTCAATATGAACACTTTCTTGAACTTTTCAAAGATGTTTGTTTACAAGTGTTGTCATCATCAAAAAGGGGGAGAATGTTGGTTCTCTAAAGGTTTTGATGATTGCCAACAATTGTAAACAAAGAATGAGGATTTGCTCTCAGAAGTTGGAAAATCCTGAGTGAGAGCAAACCTCGAGGTTTGCCCAGAAACCTCGAGGTTTGGCCTTACAAAGGAAGCCTCTAGGTTCTGTGTTTTAACTTGCAAAAACTTGGTTTCACAAATTTATGTGAAACCTCGAGGTTTATTAAGAAACCTCAAGGTTTTGGACTTCCGGAAAACTCGGTTTCGCACCGGTTTGTGAAACCTCGAGGTTTACAACAAAACCTCCGGTTTATGCCTAGGTGCCAAACTGAAAGTTTTGAAATTAAATGTGAAACCTCGAGTATTGAGAGAAACCTCGAGGTTTCGACATCCGAGAGAGCAAATGTTTTTCAAGTATGATAGAAAACCTCGAGGTTTCCAAAGAAACCTCCGGGTTTGTGTTTTGGCTCAAAACAAAGAACTTTGAAATATAAACAAAACCTCGAGTATTGCTATAAACCTCGAGGTTTGTGTGTTCCGAGAGCAAATGAACTTTCACTTATTCTAAAACCTCGAGGTTTCTTGAGAAACCTCCGGGTTTGCTCTCATCGTGTTTCGCTGGGTTTCACTTACAATGTGAAACCTCGAGGTTTCTGTGAAAACCTCGAGGTTTGGAGTGAGCCAGAGAAACCATTGCTTGTTACATCTTAAGAAACCTCCAGGTTTATTATAAACCTCCAGGTTTGAGGTTTTGGTCTTAAATCATTTTCAACTACAAGTGACCAAACCTCGAGGTTTGTGAGCAAACCTCTAGGTTTCTGAATGTTGCCTGAAAATCAAATATGTCGATTTTGCTATACCTTCTTGTTTGATCTCAATGTTTTCCATGATTAATCTCTAATGTTTCTAGATATGTTTAACCATCTTTTTTAGTGAGTTTCGACAGATTAAGGAAAGTTTATTGAAGGTTTAACGCAAAAGCAAAAGTGATGTCAGAACATTAAATGCTCAACCCAGAAACTTGCATCCTTTTGGTTAATCCATCTACACACGGTTGCAAAGCATTAAATAATGATTTCTACAACAAGCAACATCCTCTCCAACAGATTAATTTGCAGAGAGTCAACTCTGATCATCTAGCCACTGGATTAAGTGAGATTTAGAAAGAGAAGAAGACCTAAGCGACTCATAACTTCGGCATCATCTTCAAGGGTCTTATTATCAATGCAACGGTCTATTAATGCTATCTGACTATAAATAGAGTTGCATTCAATTTTGCTCAACAACTACAACATCTGAAAACGCACAAGCATTCAAGTTCTTCAACTACCTTTCTGTTTTCACTTGTATTTTGTCTTTTGACATTATAAGCTTCAGTGTTTATTATTATCCACTCTTAGAGAGAGTTTTTATCTGTAAATCATTTATTGCAAAGAATCACAAGTCAAGGGGACTTGGTGATTTGGGAATTCACTGATTACAACTTGTAAGGGGGAGTGAGTTTTAGAGAGAGAACTACTCTTTGAGTACAGAGTGTGTAATCTTTGTGATAGTGGAAAATCCCAGAGAGTCTGGGGACTAGATGTAGGTCAAGTTGTTAGGACCGAACCAGTATAAATCTCTGTGTCCAGCTGCTCTTCCCTTTACTCTGTTCATCTCTGTTTTTATTGTCTAAAAACAGAGCAGATTACAAAAGTTTTTAAAATACCCAATTCACTCCCTCTTGGGTATATAGCTCCACTTTCAAGTCAAACCAATGTTGTTGCTGGAAGATTTGAATTGTGGCTCTATGTGGTGGATTTCCCTGGACCAAGAGGATTATGTTTTTTGACATGTGTTAAGTGTGTCATTCTCCACAAATTCTTAGAATAAAAATCTCACATTGTGATGGCACCGAAGAGGAAAAAGGACTCGAATTCATTCACGAAAAACATGCAATGGTCACGCGATGCGAAGTATGTATAATTCCCCGCCTATGCCACATCACTACTAATTTCTCTTTCTTCTAACTAACTCGAGAAATTCCCTACTATTATTTACTAGAAAGCCCCCGCAGAGATTACATATATCACATGGTTTGATTCACTTATATTGATGTTAGTTATATTATAAACCACCGGTGTACATTGCTCGCAAGTGATTAAGCCTTCCCATTCCACACATCTAAGTTTTAAACTTTTAACTACAACTTTCAGTATTTTCATTGAATGGTTTTTGATTGGATGATTTTTCATAGATGCATCCCCTGCTCACACCTTATTTTCCTGTTTTTAGGTGGCAGAAGAACTATACCAAACTGGTTTCATCGCTTATCCTCGTACTGGACCCGATAGCTTTTCTTCAAGGACTGTTTTACATGTGGGTAACTTTTTGCCTCCGTCCAAGCATGTATAACTACCGTAGTTATAGATCCAAGTTAGCGTAGGGATGCATTTAATGGTGAATATCTTTTTGTATAAATTTTTGCCTCCTTTGTCCAAGCATGTATAACTTTTTGTATGATGTTGATACATGTTGATGTGTGTTGTGGTCTATATATGTTCTGCTAACGTGTGCTATATGTGGGAATATCTTTAATTTTTATTGTAAATATTTTTTTTTCCCGATTTTATAAATTTTATCGGCTTATTAGCCTTTATTCTATTGTGTTTTTCCCTTCTTGTATATATTTGGATGTATCTTATTTTTTAGTATTTTTTTATGTTAAGTTGAAGTTTCTTTTCTTTTTTTGTCTATATTATTTTCTTTTTTAATGCATTCAAAACTTTCCTTAAATAAAAAAAAATCGGGGGCACTGCTTCGAACCCCCGACTCTCCCCACTAATTGTGCGGACACAAACATGAAATCCTGGCTCCGCCACTGGTTTGATAGCACAATTAAGGAACCTTTTTACTGTGGTTTAGGTGGTATTAGTTTCATAATCAGGAAAATGTGAATAATTTGTTGCTTTAATATTGTGGCCATGGGAGTTCTTTGATAACTATGTTTCGAGTTTTGACAAACACGATACATGACATATGGGACTTGAATAGTGGCTCGAGTTTTAGAAGTAAGAAATATGCATCTTAAGAATTACATTTCTTGAAAGTTAGGTCATTAGCCACTAGTTTCTATAGAAATAGAAAAGGGCCTCATGTCATGTTTAAACTGTTAGATGAAATTTGTTGATCTTCATTATGTGAAGTCTACTTCATGATAAACTACATGCCACAACTGGAGAGTGTTAGCATGCTCTGTTAGTTGATGAAGTTATTGGATTTAATAGTTGATATTGTTCTGAATTGCTTTAGTTAGTAAGTTTGGTTGAATTAAGTGAAATTGGTTGTTATTGAAATTTTGGGATGTCTTACTTTTAAGGGGAAACTTCTGTAGGAATTTTCTTAAAAGAAAGCATGTCATTCTTGAAATTGCTATGAAATTGACTTGTTGTCGGAAATGTCGTAGGTGGTAATAAAATGGGTCATAGTTGGATGAATGCGGCGAGAACTAGTGAAGAATATGAGAATGGGGTGGAAGAGTTTATTGAATTTGCTAGAAGGAATGTGGCTACAAAAAATAGGATGTACTATTGTCCATGTGTGAATTGTTTAAATGGGGTTCGACGGCATATTGCTGATATAAGGGATCACCTAATTTGTGATGGAATAAACCTTCGATACACAACTTGGATATGGCATGGTGAGGAGGTAACTACCAATGCGTCCCACGAAAATGACGTTGAGGTAGATGACGATGGAATGGAGAGAATGATTCATGATGTTGAGGTCGAATCTTTTGCACAACCGTATGAATATGATAGCGTGCGGAGTGATGTAGAGACACCTTTGTTCCCTAGGTGTACTAAGTATACACGGTTGACTGGGACCTTAAATTTAGTGAACTTAAAGGCAACTTGTGGGTGGACGATAGCAGTTTCACGTCGTTGCTTGAATTGTTGTGTGATATGTTTCCAGATGATAATGTACTTCCAAATCGTATGTATGAGGCCAAGAAAATCTTATCTACGATGGGTATGGAGTATAAAAAGATACACACACTAGTGCAAAAAAGGCTTTTAAGACCGGACAAAAGAGGGGTCGTAAGACCGGACATGCGACCGGTCTTGTTCCAGCCGGTATTAAAAGTCTACCATTTAAGACCGGACTCGAACCGGTCTTAAAGAAACTCTTTTAAGACCGGACATTTAAAAACTTGGGTCTTAAAAGTTGTACTAAATGAAGACGAAATATTTTTTGTTCGGTCCTAAAGCTCAACTTTTAAGACCGGCCAAAAAATAGGCCACTCTTAAAAGATCGGAAATATAAGACCGGACAAGACATATAGGGTCTGAAAAATAGCGGCTTCTAAGACCAGACGACTAATTATACACGGTCTTAAAAGACCGACTTTCAAGAGTGGATGATAAATACATCCGGTCTTAAAGATTTTGATTTAAAACCGGACGTCTAAATATACCGGTCTTAAAAGACCAACTTTTAAGGCCGGTTTAATATCAAAACTCAAAAGTGGTCCGACCTTTAAGACCGGTCATATAATTACATCCGGTCTTAACAAGTGAACATTTAAGACCGGCTTATTATTTCCGGTCTAAATTTTCCCGAATTTTTCCTTGCTGTTCTTCCTGATTATATATATACACAAATCCACCACCCAATCCAGCACATAAAAGTCGATACTTTAAGCTACAAGCTATGAACAATTATTTGAATAAATTGAATTGGAAAAAGAATACAAATATTATTCACAATGAGCTATTTGGCCTCTTAATTAATGATTACTATGACTACAACACCTAAATTAATTCATACAATAAGATAACTTACTTACAAATGTTAGTTCTCTAAGGGTTTTGATGATAACTGACAATTGTAAACAAGATTAAATAGAGTTGGAACTTGTTGATTTCAATCCAAAATACTCTGACATCGCCAAACTCGAGCCTGCATTTTCAAACCCGAGGTTTGCGTCTAACCAAGGGCCAAACTTGCCAATTGGAACTTTAAACTTTACACCAAACCAGAGGTTTGTTTTTTAGTGTCGCTCTAAGTCTTTGCATGTTTTGTGTAAACTCGAGCTTACACATGGAAACCTCAGGTTTGCAAGAGGCCGAGAGCATTCTAATTTTAAAATACTTTTAAGCTCGAGCCTATTAGTTTTAAACCTCAGGTTTGGACCTCCAGAGAAAATATTGGTTGATATACATAACCATTAAACTCGAGCCTATTATGTCAAACTCGAGTTTACCTCTCTGTGGGAAGACTTTTCAAAAATCTAAGGCTTTTACATACTCTATCTTTGTTTCATTGCAAGTAAAGGTTTTCAAATTTGAAAAGTTCTTAAGGACTTTTAAACAAACTAAACTCGAGCTTGCCTTTCTCGAACCTCAGGTTTACCTTAGACAGAGAACTCTTAAAAGTTTTTCAACCAAGTAAACTCGAGTCTAGTTCCTTATGTTAGTTCTCTAAGGGTTTTGATGATAACTGACAGTTGTAAACAAGATTAAGCATAGTTGTCATTTGTTGGTTTCAATATAAAACTATCAGGCTTCGCCAAACTCGAGCCTGCTTTTACAAACCGGAGGTTCGTTTTTAAACAAAGACCAAACTTGGGATATAACACTTTAAACCTTACACCAAACCTCAGGTTTGTCTGTGCGAACTCGAGTTCACAAATGTGAACCTCAGGTTTAGGTTTGGCCGAGAACATTCTAAGTTTAAAACTCTTTGAACTCGAGCCTATTAACTTGAACCTCAGGTTTACCTCTGGCGGGAAGATTTTTCAAATTCTAAGAGCTTTGGGTACTCTTCACTGTTTCATTGAAAGCAAAGATTTTCAAATTTGAAAAGCTCCCAAAAGTGTTTTAGCCAAGTGAACTCGAGCCTGTCTCTAGCAAACCTCAGGTTTGCCTCAAGCTGAGAACTTTTGAAAAAGTTTTCTGGTTGAACAAACTCGAGCCTACACATTTAAACCTCGAGTTCATTTCAGGTAGAGAGCACTCGGAGTTTTTCAAAACAAACAAACTCGAGCTGTGTAATTAAACCTCGTGGTTCATTTCAAGCCGAGAGCACTCAGTGTTTTTCAAGACAAACAAACTCGAGCCTGTGTGCTTAAACCTCAGGTTTATTTCAGACCGAGAGTATTTAAGTTTTTCAAAGACAATCGAACTCGAGCCTATCATTGTAAACTCGAGTTCACCTCTTACAAAGGGCAATGTGTTTTTCAAATTAAGAAGAACTCTAGAGTTCACGCCATGAACCTCGTGTTTGAGCTTGTATACAAAAAGCCGAGATTTTGCTAAACAAGTGTCAAACTCGAGCCTACCCACTAATGGACTCGAGTTCATACTTTTGCTTGAAGTTTCTCAAAAGGCAAAATATCGATCTCCTCTCTCGGATGATGTGAACTCGAGTTCACTATGTGCAAACTTCGAGTTCAAAGCAACCCGAGAGCAAAGAAAGTTTTTATATCCCTCGAACCTCGGGTTCTATTTTGCAAACCTCCGGTTTAGAAGATTTGAACTTAAGCACCTCTACACTTTGAAGCCTCGAACTCGAGCACGCATGAACCGAACTCGAGTTCGTGTCGCCGATATCGAAATTCAAATCGACGATTCTGCAAATCACTCTTGTTTGTTCCAATTGCTTTCATGAATCATTCACTTATGTTCCCGGATATGTTTAACAAGTTTATTTAGTGGATTTCGGTTAGCACGAGATGAAATTTAATGAAGAACAAGGGAAAAAGCAAAAAGTGGTCGAGCATTTATTGCACATCTCGTGAATCAACCTCCTTTTGGCTAATTCACCTCTGCACGAATTCTCAACGTTCAAAAACACTTACTTCATCAAGTAAACTCTTCTCCAACGGGCAAATCCTCAGAGCTCCACCTCAGATCATATTAGCACTTGGATTAGTTGGATGTTAGAGAGAAGATGACCGGACTTAATGCTAATCACCTACAACGGTTGGATTCACCATTCAACGGTCATTTAATGTTCTCTACCTATAAATAGAGTGCATTAACTTCTTCTCAAGTTGACACATCTACTGAGAGCGAAAATTCATTGATTGTCATTTACTGTGTTCAGCTTTCATCTATATTGTATCAATCTGATACTTGCACTTCAGTGTTCATCTTATCTGCTCTGTGAGAGAGTTCTATCTGTAAATCATTTATTGATTGAGATAACCACAAGTCAGGTGACTTGGTGGTTGGGTGTATTGATTACAACTTGTAAGGGGGAGTGAGTTCTAGAGAGAGAACTACTCTTGAGTACGAGTGTGTAATCGGTTTGTGAGTATAGTGGATTGAAAATCCCAAGTGTGGCTTGGGGACCGGATGTAGGTCAAAGATAAGACTGAACCAGGATAATTTCCATTGAGCAAGCTTTCCTTCCCTTCCTCCTCTGTCTATCTCTGGTTTCATTATCTCAAAACAGAGCATATTTCTAAAAGTTTTTAAAATACCCAATTCACCCCCCCTCTTGGGTATATAGCTCCATTTACATTTGGTATCAGACCAAGGTCTTCTCTTAAGAGCTTAACAACTCGAGAAGGATCATTATGGAAGGTATCTTACCTGATGGAGCATCTATCAACAGACCACCTGGCTTCAATGGAGAGCACTACTCCTTCTGGAAGGCCAAATTCAAAGTGTTTGTTATGGCAACTGAGTATGGTCTTTGGAGAGTATTTGAAAGAGGAGATTATGAGCCATCAACCGTGGAAGATGGAGTCGAGTTCCCAAGCTAGAAGAGGAATATGATGAGAACGACGGAAGAAACATCACCCTCAACAACAAGGCGGTTACGCTTCTCCAAAGTGCACTTTGAGTCGGCAAGAATACTTTCGTATTTGCACCTTATCATCTGCTAAGGCCATGTGGGATGCTGAGAGATAGCTCATGAAGGAACAGCTGGAGTAAAGCAAAACGAGTCAATACTCTTATGACCGAGTATGATCTTCTGCGAATGAAGCATGGCGAATCCATTGGTGAGTTCCAGCTGAGGTTCACTCATCTCATCAATCAACTTGCTGCCTTGGGAAAAGAATATGACCAACCAGTCCAAGTAAGGAAGATCTTGAATGTCCTTAACAAGGAATGGGAAGCAAAGGTCACAGCTATTGAAGAGGCTCGAGGAGAGTCAATGACGTCAGTAGCTGCTCTATTCGGCGGTCTCCGAGTATGAGGCTAAACTCAAATTCAAGAAGGGACTTGATGAAGTTCATGGCAAAAACAAGGGAATTGCCCTCAAGTCTACAAGAGAAGTTAAAGATTCAGATGAGGAAAATGAAAATGTAGACGAAGATGAGGAAATAGGCATGATGGTTCGTAGATTCAAGAAATTCTACAAGAAGGACCAAGGCTTCAAGAAATTTCACAAGGGTAGCTCCGGCTATGAGGCAAAGAAGCCGACTATCTCGCTACGAATGTCAAAAGCCTGGTCACATCAAGTCGAATGCCCACAATTTGAACAACAAAGACAAAGAAAAGAAGAAGTTCAAGAAATACAAGAAGAAAGCTTATGTCTCCGGCATTTGGGGTGACAAATCATCGATGAAGATGATGAGGATGAGGAAGAAAAAGCAAATATATGCCTAGTTGCTTTGAAGAAGAAGAGCAACGTGCTAAACTTGAAGAGGTATATGATTGCAAACCTCCTTATGATGATCTGTTTGATGAATATATGACTCGTGCAATTTGAATTTGAAAAACTTGCTGAAAAATATTTCAAACTGAAAAACCGAAATCTTACTCTTGAATCTCAAGTTGAAATGTTGTCCTCTTGAAAAAATACTATTTGTAAAGATTGTCCTGATCTGAAGAAAAAGAATTCATATCTTACGAAGGCACTTGAGAAATTCACTAGAGGAAGTGAAATGCTCAATGTCATTTTGAAACAACAACATTTTATAAATGATAGATCGGCATTGGTTACGAGACCAAACTTTGATAAGAAGAAAGGCAAGAAGAAGAGTGGTCGAAAACATACATGAACTATTTTACAAAATCAGTTCACTCTTCAAATCCCTTTGCACACTGCAATTCTTGTAATAAGAAGGGTCATTCTACTTCATCTTGCTTTCATAAAAGGGAAAGAAAAATTAAACCAAGGAAATTATCAATGGGTACCGAAAGGAACTTATGTTCCTAAGGTCAAAACTAACTCCAAAGGACCCAAGAAAAGATGGGTACCTAAGGCTTGATCCCTTGAAAATTGCAGGTTTGTCTTAGAGCATCAAGACCCAACAAGTGGTACATTGATAGTGGGTGCTCAAGACACATGACCGGAGATGAATCCAAATTTCTTTCAATCAAACCAAAGGATGGTGGTAGAGTCACATTTGGAGGAGACCAATCGGGAAAAATTGCTTTGGAATTGGTGAGATAGGAAACAATGAAGGTCCTCTCATCAAAGATGTCTACCTAGTAGAAGGATTGTGTCACAACCTCCTAAGTGTGAGCCAAAGCACCGACAAGGGTAACCTAGTTATCTTTGATTCAAATGAATGCTTGATTGTTAGAAAAGATTTAGTCCCCATTGATGATTTGAAAACTAAAGCCTTATTTAGAGCACCTAGAGATGGAAACTGTTATACTCTTAACCTCTCTAGCAATGCTTCAGTTTCTGAAAATTGTTTTGTTAGTAACTTGAATGAGAGTTGGCTATGGCATAAGCGATTAGCTCATGTTAATATGTTTCAACTTGACAAGTTGCTTTGAAAAAGGATTTGGTCATTGGTATTCCTAAATTGAATTTCAAAAATGACATAGTCGTGATGCATGTCAAAAAGGAAAACAAACCAAATCTTCTTTTAAAGCAAAAAATGAGATTTCAACTAGTAGACCTCTTCAATTACTTCATATGGATCTAGTTGGACCAAATAGAGTAAAAAGTCTTGGTGGAAATCTTTACACCTTGGTCATAGTTGATGATTACTCTAGATTTGCTTGGACGATATTTTTGTCATCTAAAGATGAAACATTTGATCAGTTTGTTACCTTTGCCAAAAAGGTCCAGAACGAGAAAGGTTTTGCAATTTCGGGTATAAGGACCGATCATGGTGGCGAATTTGAAAACAACGCCTTCGGGAGTTACGTGACAATGTGGGGATTGATCACAACTTCTCGGCTCCAAGGACTCCTCAACAAAACGGTGTGGTTGAGAGGAAGAATAGAGTCCTCACTGAGATGGCAAGGGCAATGTTAAATGAAAACAACACTTCTCAAGTGTTTTGGGCTGATGCGATGAGTACGGCTTGCTACATCTCCAACCGAGCCTATTTGAGGAAGAAACTGAACAAGACCCCATATGAACTCTACAAGGAAAGGAAGCCAAATCTCGCCACCTACATGTCTTTGGATGCAAGTGCTATGTGCACAACAATGGTAAAGAGAATCTTGGTAAATTCGATTCCAAAGCGATATAGGTATCTTCATTGGTTATTCAAATAGGAGTAGAGCTTATAGAGTTTTTAATACTCGCACTCGTATTGTTGAAGAATCAATACATGTTGTTTTCTGTGAATCCAAATCGATAAAGCCTTGGACAATGAAGAAGAAAATGTTTTCAAAAATCAATTCTTTTCGAAAACTACTCCTGCTTCTATTGAAAATCCTGAAAATGTTTTTGAGGCTGATCCCCAAAACTCTATTGAAAATCCAGATCAGACTCAACCTAGAGCTTGGAAATTTATTAGAAATCATCCTTTAGACCAAGTTATAGGTGATATTAATCAGGGAGTAAGAACCAGAAATAGTACTTTGAATGAAGTAACTTTTTCTGCATTTATATCTCATATAGAACCCTCTAAGATTGATGAAGCCCTTTCGGATAATGATTGGGTGATAGCAATGCAAGAGGAGTTACATCAATTTGACAAAATCATGTTTGGGATTTGGTACCTAGGCCCAAAGATCATCCGGTCATTGGCACCAAATGGGTATTCAAGAACAAACGTGATGAGTCTGCAATCATTGTCCGCAACAAGGCAAGATTGGTTGCCAAAGGCTATAATCAAGAAGAAGGAATTGATTATGAAGAAACTTATGCTCCAAAGGCAAGATTGGAAGCCATAAGAGTACTTCTAGCCTTTGCATGTGTAAAAGGTTTTAAACTATATCAAATGGATGTGAAAAGTGCTTTTCCGAATGGTTTTATACAAGAGGAAGTTTATGTAGAACAACCTCCTGGTTTTGAAAATGAACATTGTCCAGATCATGTGTATCGTCTCAAGAAGGCTCTATATGGCCTGAAACAAGCTCCTAGAGCTTGGTATGAGCGATTAAGCAAATTCCTTCTAGATCAAGGCTTTGTTAGAGGAAAAGCAGACACAACTCTTTTCATAAAGAGTAATAAGCTAAATGAAATTTTAATGGTTCAAATATATGTGGATGATATTATATTTGGTGCTTCTAATGATGCTTTGTGTGAAGAGTTTTCAAAGACTATGCAGGGAGAGTTTGAGATGTCCATGATGGGAGAGCTCAACTATTTTCTTGGACTGCAAATCAAGCAAAGAAAAGATGGGATATTCATTTCCCAAACCAAATATCTGAATGATTTGCTTTGAAGAAATTTGGGATGGACCAAAGTGCAATGGTGCGACACTCCTATGAGCTCAACTGCTTCACTAGATGCTGATGAGGAGGGCAAAGATTTCAACATCACAAAGTATAGAGGAATGATTGGATCACTTCTCTATCTTACAGCGAGTCGCCCGGACATCCAATTCAGTGTTGGGATGTGCGCAAGGTTCCAATCCGCTCCAAAAGAGTCCCATGCTGAACAAGTAAAGAGGATATTCAGATATCTCTCGGACACAAAGACTCTTGGGCTGTGGTTTCCCAAAGGTCAACCGGAACACTTGGTGGCATACTCGATTCGGATCATGCCGGCTACAAGACAGATAGAAAGAGCACAAGTGGCCAATGCGAATTCTTTGGCAACTCACTTGTCTCTTGGTTCAGCAAGAAGCAAACATCTGTGGCCGTGTCCTCTACCGAAGCTGAATATGTGGCTGCTTCAAGTTGTTGTGCTCAAGTGCTATGGTTGAAGCAACAACTTGCTGACTTGGGAGTTCACTTGAAGGAAATCCCAATATTGTGTGACAACACAAGCACAATAAGCTTGGCCAAGAATCCAGTTCAACACACTCGGACCAAGCATATTGATGTGAGGCATCATTTTATAAGGGACCACGTTCAGAAAAGAGATGTCAAAGTCATGTTCATCCCAACACATCTTCAACTTGCCGACATCTTCACAAAGCCATTAGCCAAGGAACCATTCAATTTCATAAGAAGAGAATTGGGAATGGTAAATCCCAATGAGTATAAGTTATCCCTCACCCAATGTTAGTTTAAGTTTTGATGATTGAAAATTACTAACTTAAGCATCGGAGTATCAAGATTTGTTTTATGCAGGATATTCATTTCTGGAAAATTACTGAAGAAGAGCACAAACTCGAGCCTATCATAGACGAACTCGAGCTCGAGAAGGCCAGAAAAGAAATAAGGATCTAACTATCCACGAACTCGAGCCCATAAGTGAGCAACCTCGAGTTCATTGGCGTCGAGAAAGCATACCGACTTCAATAACATAGTTAAACTCGAGCCCGAACTAGTGCCCTCGAGCTCACGAGATACGAGAGAGGAACCAAGATCGAGATGGGCACGAACTCGAGCTGTAAGTTTTGAACTCGAGTTCATCAATAAGGTTTAAGAGTTCTCATACACACTCTTAAAGTCCAGGTTAGTGCTAGTTCATGTGAACTCGAGCCTATGTTTTCAGGCTCGAGCTCGTCGGGTCATTTATATACTGAAAACCTGAATTCTCTCTTCATTTCTCTCTCCCCGCGATCTTAACCCTAACTCTCCCAAAATCTCCTTATCTTCTTCGACCTATCTCTGCGAAAATGGCATCCAAAACCACCCCCTCTGCAAATACTCAAGATTCCAACCGAAGAAACACTCAATCCACTTCCCTACCTCAGCGAGAACCTTCAAGAGATTAAAAACTCGCTCGAAACGCCTTCACTATGGAGTTGACAAATCTGTTAGAGGAGTCCAAAGGGAAGGTTCGGATGACGAGTCACCCGGACCTAAGGGGTTTCAATCCGTGAAGAACGAACCAAAAGACGCCATGATCCCGAACCAGTTCCAGGAAAAGGGAAAAGAAAGGTCACTGAACCCACCGAGTCATTCAGAGCAAAATTGCAACCTCAGAGGAAGCCGAAACAACACTCTGTCCCTACCACTGGCCAAGCTAGATCTCAACAACCACAGGGGCAAGCACAGACGGGTCCTCAGGTATCTCCAAACACTCCTGCAATTGTCGAAATTTACCATCATTCTCGAATACCTAGAGGATTCTGTGAGGAACCCTGTCGCATGTCTGCTGAAGAAGGAATCAAATTTACGAAAAAATATGGTGAAAGATCCTTCGTCCCATTGTCTATGTTGATCTAGCTAAAGTAAAAGAGGATTGCAACTTAGACCTTTCTCCCCGGCTTCAACAATTCCATCCTCTCCTCTCAATACAAATCCCATATAACCCCAAATTAGTGAAAGTTTTCTACTTCTTTATGCAATCGATAATTTACTTGATGAAGAAGGGAACCTAAAAGAGGAAAGGATTACCACCAAAGTTAGAGGCCGAAAATCACCATTTCCCCTTCTTATCGAACTCCATTTTACAAATTTCAAATCCCCTTCTCCCACAGATTACGAGATACACTCCACGCAATTCATAGACTACTTAGACCAAATGTGCCTGTTCTCGACAAACTTAACATTCTCGGATTTCACACCGCTTCAATGCCCCTCGCAACCGTGCAATCTGGTACATTTACACTAGGAATCTCTTACAAAAGGAGGCAACTTCACTCATTTTGCCAAGAAAGATTACCCCATTTTTGCCTCCATCTTGGACAAGCAACCCCACAATATTGGTCATTGGCTCTTTCATGAGATGTCCAAATTCGCATTCCAATCCGCATACATCTCAAATTCCTTTTCCAAGTCTCGTCTCGTGATTCTATTCCATGAGAGGATTTGGTACTTATCAAGAAATGACCCTCCGGTCAAGCCCCAAGAATTTGGCGACATATCCTCAACCCGATGGGGATCAATCCCGAGGAAGGCTCGGAACAGTCCAGGCTCCGCCTAGATCAAGAGCCGCACGATCAAGAGGCACTTATTCTCGTGCACGGGAAGCCCGAGTGCTCCACCACCTTCCATGCCCTCGATTTCGTGTCAAGGTCCAAGAAATTGTGGAAAAGGCGATCTCGATCTTACGAGCGAGTCGAAGCAGAAATTGGGAAATTGGTATCTGAGGTCAATCGCGGTCATAGCAATCTGGTTGATACTCAGGAGGGCTTTAGAATTGAGCAAGAAGGTCTGAAGACTCAGCTTGCTGATCATTCCACCAAAGATCTCTACCCTTTTGGTCACCATGATGGATCTCGGTGGCAAGATGGACCAAATCTTACAACATCAGTCTATGGCAGCCTCCACATCAGCCTCTAGACCTGTTTCTGAACCTCCTGTGCTTTCCACAGATCCAACCCCCTCCTTGTTTGATGATGCCAAAGGGGGAGAAGAGGAATGAAAGAATTTTTTTTAGTTCTTATCTCTTGTCTTATCTATTTACTTTTGAAACCCTTTTGACATGACATTGCACTCTCTCTTGTACATCTGTTTCTGGCAATATTATCTTGACCGATCGCATTTAAACTCGCTGATAATCTCTCGGTTCCACCTCCGATAAAGCTATCTTGACTTGCATTTAAAGATTTAAAGTATCATTTCAAATCTTTCTTTTGATACTCTTGTTTACAAGTGTTGTCATCATCAAAAAGGGGAGAATGTTAGTTCTCTAAGGGTTTTGATGATAACGCGATTGTAAACAAGATTAAGCATAGTTGTCATTTGTTGGTTTCAATATAAAACTATCGGGCTTCGCCAAACTCGAGCTCGCTTTTACAAACCGGAGGTTCGTTTTTAAACAAAGACCAAACTTGGGATATAACACTTTAAACCTTACACCAAACCTCGGGTTTGTCTCAGGCGAACTCGAGTTCACAAATGTGAACCTCGGTTTAGGTTTGGCCGAGAACATTCTAAGTTTAAAACTCTTTGAACTCGAGCCTATTAACTTGAACCTCGGGTTTACCTCTCGGGAAGATTTTTCAAATTCTAAGAGCTTTGGGTACTCTTCACCGTTTTTCATTGAAAGCAAAGATTTTCAAATTTGAAAAGCTCCCAAAAGTGTTTTAGCCAAGTGAACTCGAGCACTGCCTCTAGCAAACCTCGGGTTTGCCTCAAGCTGAGAACTTTTGAAAAAGTTTTCTGGTTGAACAAACTCGAGCCTACACATTTAAACCTCAGGTTCATTTCAGGCCGAGAGCACTCAGAGTTTTTCAAAACAAACAAACTCGAGCCTGTGTAATTAAACCTCAGGTTCATTTCAAGCCGAGAGCACTCAGTGTTTTTCAAGACAAACAAACTCGAGCCTGTGTGCTTAAACCTCAGGTTTATTTCAGACCGAGAGTATTTAAGTTTTTCAAAGACAATCGAACTCGAGCCTATCATTGTAAACTCGAGTTCACCTCTTACAAAGGGCAATGTGTTTTTCAAATTAAGAAGAACTCTAGAGTTCACGCCATGAACCTCGGGTTTGAGCTTGTATACAAAAAGCCGAGATTTTGCTAAACAAAGGTGTCAAACTCGAGCCTACCCACTAATGGACTCGAGTTCATACTTTTGCTTGAAGTTTCTCAAAAGGCAAAATATCGATCTCCTCTCTCTCGGATGATGTGAACTCGAGTTCACTATGTGCAAACTCGAGTTCAAAGCAACCCGAGAGCAAAGAAAGTTTTTATATCCCTCGAACCTCGGGTTCTATTTTGCAAACCTCCGCTTTAGAAGATTTGAACTTAAGCACCTCTACACTTTGAAGCCTCGAACTCGAGCCCGCATGAACCGAACTCGAGTTCGTGTCGCGATATCGAAATTCAAATCGACGATTCGCAAATCACTCTTGTTTGTTCCAATTGCTTTCATGAATCATTCACTTATGTTCCCGCATATGTTTAACAAGTTTATTTAGTGGATTTCAGTTAGCACGAGATGAAATTTAATGAAGAACAAGGGAAAAAGCAAAAAGTGGTCGTAGCATTTATTGCACATCCGTGAATCAACCTCCTTTTGGCTAATTCACCTCTCGCACGAATTCTCAACGTTCAAAAACACTTACTTCATCAAGTAAACTCTTCTCCAACGGGCAAATCCTCGCAGCTCCACCTCGATCATATTAGCACTTGGATTAGTTGGATGTTAGAGAGAGAAGATGACCGGACTTAATGCTAATCACCTACAACGGTTGGATTCACCATTCAACGGTCATTTAATGTTCTCTACCTATAAATAGAGTGCATTAACTTCTTCTCAAGTTGACACATCTACTGAGAGCGAAAATTCATTGATTGTCATTTACTGTGTTCAGCTTTCATCTATATTGTATCAATCGATACTTGCACTTCGTGTTCATCTTATCTCGCTTTCCGTGAGAGAGTTCTATCTCAGTAAATCATTTATTGATTGAGATAACCACAAGTCGGGTGACTTGGTGGTTGGGTGTATTGATTACAACTTGTAAGGGGGAGTGAGTTCTAGAGAGAGAACTACTCTTGAGTACGAGTGTGTAATCGTTTGTGAGTATAGTGGATTGAAAATCCCAAGTGTGGCTTGGGGACTGGATGTAGGTCAAAGATAAGACTCGAACCAGGATAATTTCCATTGAGCAAGCTTTCCTTCCCTTCCTCCTCTCGTCTATCTCTCGGTTTCATTATCTCAAAACAGAGCATATTTCTAAAAGTTTTTAAAATACCCAATTCACCCCCCCTCTTGGGTATATAGCTCCATTTACACCTTAAACCTCAGGTTTATTTCAGGCCGAGAGCACTCAAAGTTTTTCAAAGTTGAACGAACTCGAGCCTAAGACTGTGAACTCGAGTTTAAATCCTACAGAGAGCTATGACTTCTTAAATTGAGAAAAACTCTAGAGTTTGCATTGAGAACCTCATGTTTGTTCTTGAAAACAAAATCCAAGTTTTAGTTTAAACAGTGTCAAACTCGAGCCTACCTACTAATAGACTCGAGTTCATGTTTTTGCTCAAAGGTTTTCAAAAAGCCAAAATTGCGACTTCCTCTCTGGATGGAGGAAACTCGAGTTCACTATGTCCAAATTCGAGTTTAAACCAACCCGAGAGCAAAGAAGTTTTAATGCCTCGAAAACCTCGTTTACTGTTGCAAACCTCCGCCTAGAAGTTTTGAACTTAAAACGCTTTTACACTTTGAAGCTTCAAACTCGAGTCTCGCATGAACCGAGCTCAAGTTCGTGACGCTGATCCAGAAATTCAAATCTGACAAATTTGGAAAACATTCTTGTTTGATCTTAATACTCTATAATACTATTCTCTGATATTCCTAACTATGTTTTATGACTTTATTAGTGAATCTCGATGGTTTAGAGAATGTTTTTGAAGGGTTAAAGGAAAAGGCAAAAAGTAGTTCAGCTCATTAAATGCTATGACCAGAAAGTTGCATGCTTTTGGGTAATCCATCTGCACACGATTGCAGAGCATTAATGAATGATTACCACAACAAGAAATGCTTCTCCAACGGATTAATTCAAAGGAAGTCAACTCTGAACACTTGGACAGCTAGATTAAGCTGAGATTAGAGAGAGAAGATGCCTAAACCACTTCCTAACCTTGGCTGAATTTCTCCAACGGATCTATTGGGTTAGCAATGGTCATTTGATGATCTCTGAGTATAAATAGAGCTGCATTCAAGACTTCCCAACAACTACATCTGTTGAAAACGAAAATCATTCAAGTCTCACATTTATTCAGTTTTTCATCTGTGTAGTACCACTTGATAAAAGAGCTTCAGTGTTTATCTTTAACTACTCTGTGTGAGAGTTTTTCTCTTGTAAATCATTTATTGTAAAGAACCACAGGTCAGGGGACTTGGTGGTTGGTTTCATTGATTACAACTTGTAAGGGGGAGTGAGTTCTAGAGAGAGAACTGTTTCTTAAGTGCGAGTGTGTAATCTTTGAGATAGTGAAAAATCCCGCAGAGACCGGGACCTGATGTAGGTCAAGTTGTTAGGACCGAATCGATAAATCATTGTGTCTAGCTGCTCTTCCCTTTGCTCTACTCACCTCTGTTTTTATCACTAGAAAACAGAGTGGTTTTCTAAAATTTTCAGAATACCCAATTCACCCCCCTCTTGGGTATTAAGCTCCACTTTCAACAAATACAATAAGTTACAAGTACAACATACATGCGCCCAAAATAATATTCACCATGCCTTCATCTGATTCCCCCACCCAAAAAATAAACTATGAACATAGATAGAAGGAATATAATATATATAGTTAAAGCCTTAAAGTCTTCAAAGAAATCTGCATATGAATATTACCTTATGAATTGACTCTTTTATAAAGTGATATCTTCCCATATCCTTTCTTGATGATCACTTCTTATGCGGGTTCATTATCCGCTTCATCTTCTTCGTTCATGTCCTAGGTAGACCCCTTGAAAAAGGAGTACTCTCGGAATACCATAATTTGAATTCATTTCCTCATCAATATCAATGACCCTCTTTCCTTGGAGAGCTACGCTGCAGACCACATTTTATTTTCCCGATCGGTGATATAGAATACTTGTTTTGCCTGGTCTCGCCATAATAAAGGTTTATCTCCAAAACTTCTACCATTGACATCGACTAATGTAAATCCTAGCTGATCGATCCAAACACCATTATTGACATTAACCCACTTGCATTTGAAAATGGGAAATCTAATTTTCACATAGTCCGCCTCCCAAATCTCTTCAATAACCCCATAATATGGCATGACCGCCAATAAAGGGCTCTTGTCTTTCGAACCGGAGAAGTGCATAGATTCAGTCTCTAACATAACACCACCGTTCGACTGTGCTAGTATCATCTAGGGACTTCGTGTAAAATGTATAACCATTGATCACATACGAATTCCAACTTATGACATCAACCTCGTGGACCACCTCGCTAACCATTTGATTGTATCGAAACACATTCCTCTCCCTCGACCTTTTGTTTGAACCAAACTTTGCAAAAGTTCTGTTATGCTCCCTAATCAACCTTTGTTCAGTCATTCGATGATTTTCTTTCCATACAGCTGCTTTATGTGCAGCTATGCTGGCTTGAACTTCATCGACATTATTCAAGATGTATAAGTGGACTTGTGACAATTCATCAGGATCCACACTCTTTACGGAAGCCCCTCGTCTACCCCTATCAAAGATGCGACGTTTTGGAAGCCCGGATGTCTTACTTTGGCCAAATAATCTTGACAAAATTCCATGGCTTCTTCGAAACATATTTCGAACAATCGATGCTTCTGGCCGGTATGCTTTCTCCACGTACCCTTTTAGGAATTTCATAGATCTTTCAATTGAGTACATCCACCATAAATGGATAGGGCCGCACATCTTTATCTCCCTCACTAGATGAACAATTAGATGAACCATGATGTCAAAAAATGTAGGAACAAAAGCTTCTCAAGGTGGCACAAGATAAGATATCCTTCATTCTCCAATTCATCCAACTTTTCAATCTCGAAAACTTTACTACAAAGCGCATTGAAGAAGACACAAAGTCTAGTCAAAACGACCCGAAGATCATATTCGCGATGCCTCGAATAGCTATCGGGAGTAGCTGTTGCATCAAGACATGACAATCATGAGACTTTTGGCCTACTAATTTCAAGTCCTTCATCGATACAAGCCTCTTCAAATTTGAAGAATACCCCGTGGGAATTTTTGTGCCATGTAAACACTCACAAAACTTCGTTTCTCATCCTTAGACAAAGTATGAGAAGCCGGGGGACAATAAGTTCTCTTCCCATCTGGCCTTGGATGTAACTCTTCACGTATTCCCATTGCTATCAAATCCAATATTGCCTTCACACCATCCTTGGAACTACCTTGTATGTTGAGAAGCGTGCCGACAATACTATCACATACGTTTTTCTCCACATGCATGACATCAATACCGTGTCTCACATCAAGATTGCGCCAATATGGAAGATCGAAGAATACAGATCTCTTTTTCCATATATTTGTTTCTTTTCTACTCTTTGCAGTCTTACCGAAGACGACATTGATACTTATTCAACACTTGTCCGTTTAGCATTTATCCAACTGTAATTCATAGTAGAATTCCTATATATATAGACGGAAAGATTTAACATACATATATATGCTCAAATGTCGGTTATGTCTTTTTTTTTTTTTTTTTTCGGATAAACTTGCTCACTAAATGCGAACGAAGAATCACTTTTGGTCATAAATGTATCGCAGTGAATCCAAGAACCAAAATAAATGCATGACGAGGAAATTAAATGCATCGCATGAAGGTCTTGTGGACTCACCCGTAGCATATAAATTCAAATGCGTTTGCTTTAGTCTTTCTTCTCCCGCCACGAACGTTGATGTTGCGGACGAAGAGTAACCTAAAAACATTTATTGGTCAGTTGGGTAGGTCTAAAGTGCAATTATAATCTTCAAAATACAATATCCATTAACAACACAAAAACCCACAAGAACAGTTGATCGATTTCGCTCAACCGAGGAAAACCCGAACGATGAGCAGGAAAATCATAAAGTTATATAACCGAAACACCTCTTACAGCTTGGTCTATAGACGTTTAGTGTAACATCCCAAATTTTTGGACCAAAAGGTTGGAAATAAAACAGGGATAAGAAGGCTTCTAGCCAGTAGAGTCTAAAAGTCTTAGGCTTATTATGAAGAAAAGCTTAAGATAATTATTAGAATTATTTTGGACCTTGAAAATTTGGGAAGATTGTGAAATAATATTTCAAGGATATAAAATTATTATTACGGAACTACTTAAGGAAAATTTGGCCTTAATTATTATTAAGCTAATAATTGGAAATTAAGGCATATTTTCCAATAAATTAAAGTCAAATAGTTGGGAATAATTTTTGGCTTGAATATTTTGGGGATTAATATTTTATGGCCGATGAAAAATTAATGGAGAAGGAAAAATCCTTATAAGAAATTAAGGTTTTATTTTCCATGATTATTCAATAATTACGATTAAATGAATAGTGGTCCTAATTTACATATCTCTTGCCCTCACCTAGAACACATTCGATCCCCACACACACACACACATAAATCTAATCACTATGGATCTTCCTTTGCTTTCACCAAAAACACGCACAAAAGCCCATTATTAATTATCAATTATTAGTCTCCTTTTGGCCCAACAGAGAGAATAACATATCGACCAAACCATATAATATAGCACCCTATTTCTCTAATATTTATTCAACCCATGCTCTCTCTCATTCAAAAACGCAGAAAGGGGTATGTCAGCGTGAGAAGGGGAACACGTAAACACGTAAGAAGCAAATTAGTGACATGTTTCCCACATCGGCCGATAACCCGCCCATGCTTCTTGAGCCCAGCGCCATATACCTCTCGGGTATTCTTCATCGACTGACCCTTCGTTCTCTATTTAATCACTTCTCTTTATCTTATATTCTGCCCCATCAACCTTAACAAAAATCGGTCTTGAAATGAAAGTGTATTGAGAGTGAGAAAAAGTCGAGAGGAAAAGAAGGAGAGAAAGAGAGATTGAAATGGTGTTATAGCCACTATTCTTTCTCTCTGCAAAATAAACTTGAAACAGAGAGAACGAGAAAGTAAGAGTGAGTCCGAGAAAGATAGCATTAGTGTGTATTTGCTCTGTTTAAACCCGGAAAAAAAAACGGAGGTAGACATCGGTGAGAATTGAAGTAGCGAGTCCGAGCGCACAAACTTGTAAACTGAAGGTTAGTCATCGGGTTCTTCCTATGTCAACGTTTCTAGAGTTAGTTTTCATTGCACACAGTATATCTGCATGAGTCCATGAGCATTTCATCCTTTCTAGGGAAAAAAAAACTGGATCTGAAAATTGGTGTTCTTAAAAGTTGAAACCCCAGACTTTTCTGTGTGTGTGTGTTAAATATTGTGGTGTAGCAATGTGTAACCTTGCTGCAAAAAAGAAAAGAAAAGAAAAAAAAAGAAAAAAAAAGAAAAAAGGGTAGCCAAACAATAACAAGAGACGTAGAGGCTTTCTTTTATATATATATAAGTATGTATTTATGTATCAGTAGCCATATATGTTATTGTGCTTGGAAATAAAGAGAATGGGAAGGCTTTACTATATCTGTGTGAAAGTTGCTGCAGTTGAAAAGAAATAGGAAGGATGAAAGATGAGGTTATTGCTTGGGCCATTAAAACGTTGAAATAAGTTGCATATATATATATAAAAAAGTCACTGTGCAATGAAAATAAAGAGGAAGCCTTTAGCATTTATATATATATATATATATATATAAGATGTTGTTTTGCATGATTGAAGTTAGTCCCGTGGTTTGGATGATTTGGGAAGATGTAAGAAAACTTTGCTGTTTTACTTATATGTATATATATGCGTTGCAACCTTGAGAAAAGATATAAGAAGGTTTGCTGTCAAATGCTACACATGTACATGGTTTTGAAATACAAGGCATTACGTTTTGGCTCTTACTTTACCTTTAAAAAAAAAAAATGAATGTAATAACGAAATAGATAAATAATTAATAATAAATATCATTATTATTATTATTAGAAAAAGAAGTAAATAATAAAACAGACGATTAAATAATAATAAATGATAGTATTATGTATTAAGAAAATGGAATCAATAATAAGGGAAATTATTAAATAATAATAATAATAAAAATAAAAATAAAAAAGTAAATAAATAATAATAGAAATAATAATAATTATTATTATTAAAAATAGGAATTGATAATAATAATTATTATTATTATCAGTAAAAAATGGAATAAATAATTTAGGATATTGCTAATAAATAATAAATAGGAAAAGGGAGTTATTAATAGTAAATCGAAAGGAGAATTAATATTTACAATGACCTCTTTTACTTTTTTTTTAGTACCATCATAATTTGTCACTTCAGGCATTATAAATTTATTATTAAAATTTGTATACTTTTTTTAAATTTTATGAAATTATAAGTTATAATTATAATTTTGAATATGTAGAGTTTTAAAGAGTTATTAATGATTAGTAAATTGGTTGTGGTAGATCGATTTTTTTGGCGTGTGTTTGAGCTCTTGGATTAGGAGCAGTGTGATAGTAGTTAGCTACGGCAAGAGGTAACCACTTTCCACTTGTTATGTATATTGATATGTTGTTGTGGGTATTTTGTGAAATCATTATGAATATTTTTGATATAAATTGCCTTGCGGAACCTTATGATTTCAATTATGAATTTATACATATTTATTTATTTATGTATAAGAACTGAGAGTTTTGATACTATGATAATTATGGGAAGGGTTGAATTGGGAGGAAATGTATATTCCACCACGTGGTGAGGCCTCCATCGTGCACGATGGTTGGCTTTCTATTGTCCCACCTGTTCAATGAGGGACTGGCCCACTAGTTCAATGAGGGCATACGACACCCCACATGTTCAATGAGGGGAAAAGGCCCATGGTCTGGAACATGTGCTCTGAGGATTTTGGCCGGTCCTCATCACATGACCAGTGAGCTTTGAGTAACCAGTAACATGGATGTAACTTAGCCCATGGGTCTAGTCGGAGGGAATAAGGCGGTTGGTGGATTGGTGGGAGGTATCTTGGGAATTGTGTTATTGAAAATTGTGATACATAATTTCGATATGAAATTTTGTGATGTGGATATTGGCAAATTATATATATATTTTTTCTAAAGTAATTTGTTATATAAAGTGTTCCACATGGCACCTCACTAGCACATATTAGTATTCGTAATCGCTTGGAATGATGGTTACCACATTTTTCCGTGTGATAGTTCCGTCCGGGTCCATCGGGGAAAATTTTGGAAGCTTAGGCTACTCCTTCGACAAAGTAGTGCTTCCATCTTCTCGGTATACGTTGGATGATTGTATATTGCCACGTTAGGGCTCATTTTGCATACTCTGATTTATTTTGTATATTTAGGCAAGCAATGAAGCATTACTTAGTCGTTGATCAGCCCTTAATTGGTAATTTCGTTAAGTAAAATGGAGAACGTTTCATTTAGCTGAGGAACCAGAAAGTTATTGTCGAGAGAGCAACACGAACCAGCGACGAAGTGGCGGCGACTTAACCCGAGTAACACTTTAGGCGCGACAAGAGAAGTTCGTAGAGGGAAATTTAATATTCCGCACGACGGAGCGAGACATGTTTTATATTTTGGATTTTATTAAGACCGGAGTTTTCTAATACTCCGAACCTAAATTGAGACAATTAAACCAGTTCATTAAAAAGTAGACGGTTCTATATATGAAACTTTTTAAGACCGAAGTTTTATAATACTCCGGTCCTAAAATTCCTCATTTTTGTGTTTTCTAAAAAAAGGATTTGGTGAGCACAGCAACTGAATGAATAAAAATTAAAGGAAAACTGGAGTTTCTTTAATTACATATATTACTTGCATATGCACGTACACAAGAAAAAATGCAAAAGGAAAACAAGTAGAAAATTATCAAAAACAAGAATCTGACTAAACATCTCCTAAAGCTTATTATCCTCCAAAGCCTTGGCGATTTCGGCGTGAACAGCATTAATTTCCCGCGAGATCGGCAAGTTCTGTCTTCGTTGCATCAGCCACAATGCATCACTAGAGGAAAGAGGAGAGGGGTCAGCGGGAGGCACGCTGGGGCGAACTGGTTGGAGAGGGGGAGCAAGATGGGGGGTGTGGCAATCTCTTCATCATCCAAAGAAATAACAATGGGTCCAACGACCCGAGACTCTTCTGTCACAATGGAACGCACTCTCGATGGAGGAGGCGCACCGTATAACGATCGACGGAAGGCACACTCATCACGAGTAAGAGTACCCCTACGAGCGGTGATCTTGTATCTAACCATGGTTTGAGCAGTTGGGTGGGGCAGAGAAGTATGAGGAGTTACTTAATAAAGGCAGAGAGCTGTTCTCAGATAGCCACGTACGTAGTTTGGAGTTACGAGGTAGTGAGGAATTAATAAGGAGTTATAGGTACGCGGTATAAAATTCCATTATTTAATATTTTTGCAATTCATTTTATTTTAAAACCGACCTTTTTTAAAATATCCGGTCCTAAAAGTCTAAATTACTTTTAAGACCGATCTTTTATCATTAACCCGGTACTTATAGGTATGCGGTATAAAATTCTATTATTTATTTTTTTTGTTTTAAGACCGATCTTTTATAATACGTCCGGTCCTAAAAGTCTTACTTTTAAGACCGACCTTTTATCATTTACCCGGTACTTACACACACGGTTCAAATGAATGATGCGAGTCTCTTCGGCTTCCGAGATAAACTTCCAACTAGGCGTCTCCTCGTATTCGATGAACAATGCGTCTCCTCATTAAAGTTTCCGGCGTTTCACATTGTTCGGGATGAGTTCTCTATTTAAACCCGTTGTTACTGTACTTTCTTCACATTCTTCTCCATCACTTCTACACGGCCTCTCCTCTACCGCCTAGCCTCTACTGTAATGGCTGCTCCCCCAGGTCCTCCATTTCCTCTTCCTCCTCTTCAACCTCGGCCCCTCCGCCACCGCCTCCTCCAAATTCGATCGTGAAGCGGTTGGTGCGGTCATCGTGGCCCGCGTCGATCAAATCGATCGACACTTGGGCCAATTGGTTCAGCTTGCTCATACCATGAACAACAAGCTGAACATGGTACTCCATGCCAATGACGTACGATACGATCCCGCGAAGACGACTCCGACGACTCGACGCCCCCTCCTCTCCGACTACGAGAGGGATTAGTTTTTTTTTGTTGCTTTTTCATTTTATTTTTTTTGGTGATCGCTGCCTTATAAACAATTAGTTAATAAAATATTTTTAAATTTTGTTCTCATGTGAGTTTAGTACTTTATCCATTATCTGAACCTGGAAAGCAATAAACAAGGCAACTATGAAGGATGGATAATGGCAGACTAAAAAACCTAAAATAAAAGAACAAAGACTTTTAGTTAGTAAATCGACGGTCCTAAAAACACTGCCATTTTTTGTCAGCTTTGGTTTCCATATCCGATTGCCTCTTGTCCTTTTCATTATCGTCTTTCTTTTTCCGACAAAAAGGAAACAAACAAAACATTGTCCTCGTGTAAATCAACAACAGAAATTCACAGAATACAGTTAAGAACATACAAAAAAAAGGATCATTTACCTTATTCGAATAAGAACAAACAAAGTGACTATTCTTCTCAAGGTTGGACCTTCGTTATCGTCGGTTTACCTCCCCATGTTGGAAACAAAGTGTCCTTTTCATTATCTTCCTTCTTTTTCCGACAAAAAGGAAAAAGACAAAATAAAAGGGACACCGATAATGCTTTGCTCCACATATGGAAAGGTAAAAACGACGATAATGAAGGGCCTAGCTTGAGCAGAACGCCAGAACTTCGGTTGTCTTCAACCCTATCCATTTAATTTGTCTGAAAAGAGGTATTTAAAGGTGACTGACTTTTAAGATCGCACAAATAAAAATATACGGTCCAAAAAGTTAAGCGAGACTTGTAAGCAAAGGACTTTTAGGACCGATTATTTATAATAATACGGTCCTAAAAGTTAAGCGGGCTTTTAAGAGTGACTTTTAAGACCGACCTTTTATAATATGTCCGGTCCTAAAAGTTCTGCGGGGCTTTTAGGAGCGGACACTAAATCAATATACGGTCCTAAAAGTCTCATACTTTTTACACCGAAGACTTTGCGGACCTTTAAGACCGGACATGCAGT
This sequence comes from Acacia acuminata, assembly GCA_019022655.1. NCBI lineage: Eukaryota > Viridiplantae > Streptophyta > Magnoliopsida > Fabales > Fabaceae > Acacia > Acacia acuminata. The sequence continues at coordinate 1,668,220 of JAFJYI010000102.1, read as the reverse complement.
TAATGTACGGTCCTAAAAGTCTCAAATTTCAAACACTAAATTAAATAGCTATATCCACCATCCAATAATACATTCAGAAACCCAAAATGGACACAAGAAAATTGTTCGAAAAATTAACTAAATTTATTTATTGAATTTTACATTGCCTATGTATATTTACAAATGAATTGTTCAAAAAAATAAACAAATTTACTGAAAGATCGATTATTGTTGCTACGGAATATACTTCCAAATGAATTTAGGACATTAATTATTGTCCTTTTTGTGACTCTAAGATCAGACCATATAGATATTCACAAAACACATTGCGTATGTGCTCCAATTCATCATGAGAAAAGGGAGCAGTGCATTCAAACATCTGTAACATCAAAGACAAAGAAGCGAATTAACTTGTGTGCATATTTCATTTGTAACGGAAGCTTTAAACTGAATTAACTTGCATAATATGTAACATCAAATACATTTACCTTTGCACAGTTAAATTAGTATCCCCTCGCGTGGTAATATCATACATGTGTTTCATGATGTACTTGGCCACATAAGTTGGGCGTTGGTGGTTGCCGACGGGTCTAAAAAGAACAAGAAATATATATAAAAGCATATATATATATAGCTCAATCACCAAGTTCACAAGGCAAGTGCTACAAATATTGTACCAACCTGCGGTCCGTACCATATGGGGTCTTTGTCCCGAGTACCACGCCTTTTCTTTTGTACTCTTTGGAAGGTCCTCATGGCACTATCATCAAAGTCACAAATTTATCAATGAATCACTAAAAATTCACAAACAGAGATTTCGAGACAAGAGAATCAAAATGACATGCTTACTCGTTGATGGTCTGCACCAACGTAGGCAATGGCTCATTGTGAGTGGAGCATAAGAAGATAACTTTATGCTCCTCCATGCACATGAGGACCAACTGCCAGTGGCGGCTGAAAATTCGCAGCAGTAAACTATACTCGATGATATATGTAGCAGAATTAAGTGAATTGCGGACAAGATTTTTGATATGTACACAGTGGAAGAATGGCAAAAAGTACAACTTTCTCGCTCACTTCACACAACCTCTTTGATTTGTACATCTGTCTCTCCTTCATGGATGTTTGACTTGAATAGACAGGGCACAAGAATCCAAAATCGTTGATCCTGCCCTTTTGAACCAATTCTTGATACAAGAACCTACAATAATGACATCGATCAAGGAATTAGTATATATGTATGTATGTCTAAATGATGCATTTAAATTATATACTCATAGACAAGATACTTACTTCATAAAAATTTGAACAACGCATCGATAAGCTCCCATCGAGGAAGCGCGGGGACTCAACATCAACGGTGTCAACTAGAACGGGCTGAGGATGAGGGACGCCTACTACTTCATTGGTAGGCCACGATTTATCCTTAAAATATCCACTCTTCATCATATCGGATATTTTTTCCCGGCAGTGACCAACTTAGCGATGGGGGATAGAGCTTGAGGAGAGAATGAAGCTTGACGAGGGGATGGAACTTGAGGAGGAGGGGTTGAAGCTTCAGGAGCAGTAGATACATGTACAAGCTTCACTGGCGAAGGGATGAAGGTTCCCTTGACATCACTCACAAGCTTCAGCTCATCAGTTTGGAGAGGGAGTGTTACACCCCTACCGGCCTCGCCCTTTCGGGTGGCAGGTTAGAGGGATTCCTTCACTTAGTTACCTTTCCTTCATTATTAGGTCCATTTAACTTGTATTAGACTAAGCGCAACAGAGCATTTAACTGGTTTGGACAATCTTACTGTACTGATAAAAGTAAAATATACAGAAAATAAAAGTCCTCGAGGGTTAAGGGTACAGTTATCCAGAATACATATCGAAACAAAATATACCGTCATCTCAAATATATGTACAAATATGATAGAGCATTCCCTATTCTTCAGTCTGTACCGATAAGCACGTATCACTCCAAGAAGGGCTCTTCACATCGGGCCTGTCTCCCTGTGACTACAGAAGAGTCTGGGGTCCAATAGTGTCCCCCAGAGTAACCATCAATACTCAAATACTAAATGTGTAATATGTATGTAACCATGTCAGATATAAAACCATCACAGATATGCCAAATATACCACATATGCATCCAGATCATACCACAATATAACATACATCACCGATCCATAGAACCCAGTCATTTGCCTCACCAAGGCAAGCCTCGGTCTCACAGGACCCTCAACCCGTAAAGTCGCCTCACTAGGCCAAACCCCGGACTGAAACTCAACCCGCACAGCCGCCAATCAAGGCCGGCCTCGGACTGAATGTCCTCAGCGCTAGGAATCACACAACACTGTATGCATATTTGGCACAACATATATAGAGCAAAAGCACACATGGCAATCACAGACATACAGCAAAACACACAAAGATATCTGAGTAAAGCGGTTACTACCTGGTGTGGTGAGTACTGTCCTCACTCTTTTATTGGGCCCGCTGATTTTTCAAGGGTTTCTTGACCTACATATCATTAAAATACACTTATTCAGTATTTACAAAAATGCCACTACGTTTTCTCTCCCAAAACCGAGTTCAACTCAACTTTTCCGTAAATCCGGTGTTTAAACAACTTGTAAGATTTTTAATAAATTCCACAAACATCATTTGTACATGAGACCAGCGCCGTTTGAACCATTGGCATGTCTCTTTTCCAGTAAAAATATTCTTAGACCACGAAAGTGTTAGTTCTCTATGTGTTTTGATGATGAGTGACAATTGTAAACCCGGTAGGAGTTTTGTCTTAGGAAGTTGAAAAACTTACTAACAAGACAAAACTCGAGTTTTGTTTTAAAACTCGAGTTTTGGTCTTGGCGAGAAAAATGGTCGATTTCAATGATCCGAGCAAAACTTGAGTCTTGAGTAGAAAACTCAAGTTTTGAGACCTACGAGAGAGCTCCTAGTTTTCCACTAGGCTCAAAACTCGAGTTTTGACGAACAAGGATTTTTAAATTTTCAAACTCGGTCTCGCCTTGTCATCGAAAATTTTGAATTATTCTGTTTTCACTTAGTAAAGTGAAAAGTCGAGTTTTGATTTTAAAACTCGAGTTTTGGCCAACCCGGAGCATTACAAGTTTTCAAAGTTTTCATGATAAAATGAAAACTCGAGTTTTGATTTTAAAACTCGAGTTTTTGCCAACCCGAGAGCATTACAAGTTTTCATAGTTTTCATGATAATATGAAAACTCGAGTTTTGATTCCAAAACTCGAGTTTTGTTCAAAAAGAGAACAACTCACTTTCTCGAGTCTTTGAAAACTCAAGTTTTGTTCTCAAACTCAAGTCTTGGAGTTTTGGACTACAACATACTATTTTCACTAACAATCCAAAACTCGAGTTTGGTTTTGGTAACTCGAGTTTTGAGATTCATTTAAACTTTGGTCCAAAAGCTCGAAACACGACTTTGCTCTCTGGAAGATGAAAACTCGAGTTTAAGTTTTGAAACACGAGTTTTGACTTAAGTGCAGAGTTGAAAACTCGAGTTTTGATACACAAACTCGAGTTTCTAACGGTGATTTTGAAATTCGATTTCTACATTTTTGCAAAGTGTCCTTGTTTGATCCTAATACTTTCCAGGGAACATTCTCTCTATGCCTTGCTATGTTTAATGATCTTATTAGTGAGTCTCGGTGTGATTTAAAGAATGATTTTGGAGTGATAAAGCAAAAAAAGCAAAAAGTGGTTCGAACATTAAATGCTCTGTACGAGAGAGTTGCACTACTTTGGGTATTCCATCTCACGACACGGCCAAAACATTAAAGAATGTTTTCTACATCAAGCAAGCGTGTTTCAAACGAATTGATTTGCAGAAGGTCAACACAGTTTACTTGGCCAGCTGGATTAAGCTGAGTTTAGAGAGAGAAGAAGCCTAAACTCACTTCCTAACCTTGGCAGAGTCTCTCCAACGGATCTGTTGAAATAGCAACGGTCATCTAATGATCTCTGAGTATAAATAGGACTGCATTCAAGTCCTCTCAACTACTACAACAACTGAAAACGCACAAGCATTCAATTTTCTCAACTACCTTTTAGTTTTCACTTGTATTCTGTCTTTTGACATTATAAGCTTCAGTGTTTATTATCATCTACTCTTAGAGAGAGTTTTTATCTGTAAATCATTTATTGAAAAGAATCACAAGTCAAGGGGACTTGGTGATTTGGGAGTTCATTGATTACAACTTGTAAGGGGGAGTGAGTTCTAGAGAGAGAACTACTCTTTGAGTGCATAGTGTGTAATCTTTGTGATAGTGAAAAACCCGCAGAGTCCGGGACCGGATGTAGGTCAAGTTGTTAAGACCGAACCGATAAATTCTCCGTTTATTATTCTTCTCTCCACTGTTCATCTCTGTTTTGTTATCTAAAAACAGAGCAAATTACAAAATTTTTTAAAATATCCAATTCACCCCCTCTTGGGTATATTGCTCCACTTTCGAAAGTACTTTTATTTTGGCGTGGTGCTCACTTTTCACACACTGGGTCAGATTTCGCCCTGTTGCATGCGAGCTAACTTAGAAAATCCGTAGCTCACAATTTGTAAATCACAAATATATCGAATTACCTATCAAAATGATGCCCCAGATGTCTAAGTTTCACCTGTAAAATTTCAGCTCAAACCAACATATCTACTGTTCTAAAAACCTCTTTGAAGCTTCGCTGCCCAGAATCCGAATCGCGGCAAGCTCCTTCTTTGAGTTTTTTGGGGTTTTTGAGTTAGGAAACTTGAACCATAGCTTAACCCCACACAAAATCACGTTTTAAACACCTTGGGACCATTAAAAACTCCAAAATCAGACCCTAAAACCAAGCCCCATCCAGAAGCACGAAAATCCCAACTTTGAACTTCAAAGAGTTGAGTTTTCGGTGTTTACCTGAAATCGGAAGTTGAGTTGATGATCCTAGGTGCTTGGAGTTTGAGCTTGGCTATGGAGGTTCGCTGAACACTCTCTATTTTCTCTGCAAATTTCGTGCTCCCCATGGTCTAGGAGAGAGAGAGCATCTATATTTAATAATAGCCAAAGCAACCATCTAGTTCCAATGTAACCGGAGTAATTTCCTATTCGGTTGGCAACCAATTGGCTTAGTTTCATCTTTATCCCATGTGACTGATTCTCAAAGCTTCTAGGAGCACAAATGGCGTGTTTTGCTGCCCATAAATCAGATCTCATCTCTTAATTTTTGACAAAATTTATCACATGTGCTTCTAGACAACCTTTGGGGTCCACATGCTTGACTCTTGTTCAAACCAACTTTTCTTTATCAATTTGGGCAGATCTCATGTGCATGGAGGTGCCCCAAAATCTGATTCCCAATAATTAATTCTATTTTCCCACTTTATCGGTCAAATTCGGGGTCTACCGGTCCCTATCGGGTCCCATCGGGTCCAAAAATGCGTCTTTTCGTATTTTTCTCTGACTTTGCCAGATATTCTCCTCTGCTTGGGCATATTCATGTGGCACCTCCCCTCTTTCCAAGGTGGCCCCACATCTGTCTCATTCCGTCCAAAATTATCCTCTAACTGGTCCCTATTGGCCCCCTTTTCTATCGGTTTATCGCCTGCGGGTCCCGTGTCTTGTGTTTGGACCAGAGTGTGGGTAAAATCATCTGCTTTTCTCTCCCTTCTCATATAAGATGAAATTGAATGCCCAAAGGTCAAGGAATTGACCATTTTGCCCTTGCTTCATCATATCAGCTTTATGCCTCACCGGTATCTTGCCCTGGGCCCGCACCTTTTCAAACTTGGGTCCACCAAAGACTCTTTTTCCTCAAACATGCAGAGGATCTTTATCTTTCCAGGAAATGTCATACTTCCTGAACCGGCTTAGTAGACTGCCTAATTTAGGCTTATTCCCAATTTTCCGGGTCCAAAATTCAGGATGTTACAGGGAGCGGTGCATCAATGATCACCTTTTCAACTGACACTCTGACTTCATCATCAGGCATTTGTTGGTGGTGTATAGTTGATCCCAAGTTGTGAACAGTCCCTTTTGCAACCAATAATCGTCCATCATGATGATCGGGATCCTCCACATAAAGGTCACAAGGTTGCTCGATCCAACAATGCAGCTCCCCTCTAGTGCTCTGCTGCACGGTGCGAGGTGAGTGTGTGAAGGGAACACCGGTCTCTGGATGATTGCTCAAAAGCAGGCCTCATCGACTCAGTTCCTCCCTCATCCGGCTCATCCGGGATTGAAAGATTGCAGTCATTGAAGCTTCTTTAGCGGCCGGCGTCCCTGGTCCATCTCCTCCCAAGTAACCATACTTTGTCTATGGCGTTTGGATGTACCAAAGACTTGCTTTATGCCTACCCGTCCTCCAATCCCCTTACACGCCCGGGTGATCGGTTTTCGATCGCAATGGTCGAACATCATTCCTCCCGTCCGACACAAAAGATCCCTATGAGGGCAATCATTCTTTCTACCTATCTCCTGTGCTTGTTCCCTTCTTTTTTGTGAATCAGAATTGAAAACATCTATTAATTATGAATTCCAGCCATGCATGTCACTAACAGAAATTAGAGAACTTCTGCTTCATATGAACGTCAATCAAAACTTATCACAAAGGCAAACTCAAGTTTTGGTTTCAAAACTCGAGTTTTGGCTTTGACAGAGAGTTACTCATTTTCAATGATCAAAGCAAAAACTCAAGTTTCAAAAGGGAAACTTGAGTTTTGGACTCACGAGCAATCGTTTTTCTCTTCAAGACAAACTCGAGTCTTGATTTGGAAACTCGAGTTTTGGCCAAACAGAGTCTCTAACATTTTGAACATGTGCAAACTCGGTTTCAACTAAAAACTCTAGGATTTCACTTTGCCATGAGTTTTCTAAGTTTTCTCTAAGTTATGAGAAAACTCGAGTTTTGTTTTAGAAACTTGAGTTTTCCCTTGGCGAGAGTTTTCAATTTTTTCACTCGGCTTTGAAACCTTGAGTCTTCAATGAAAAATCAAGTTTTGAGTTGGCTCGATTTCTCAATTTTTTCATACTTAAATGGAAACTCGAGTTTTGTTATGGAAACTCGAGTTTTGGCCAACCCGAGAGCATTGCACCTTTTCAATGATTTGAAAACTCGAGTCTTGGATGAAAACTCCAGTTTTGATGTTTTGGACTAAAATTCATGTTTCATGTTAAAATTCCAAAACTCGAGTTTGGTTTTGGAAACTTGAGTTTTGAGTTTCATTCAAAAATGTGTTTCAAAGCTCAAATCACGACTTTCCTCTCGGAAGGAGGAAACTCGAGTTTTTCTTAAGTGCACAGTTGAAAACTCGAGTTTAGGAGAACAAACTCAAGTTTGCATCGCAGGTTCTGAAATTCAAATTTGACGACTTTGTAAAACCTTCTTGTTTGATCTTAATGCTTCCTATTATCTTTCATTAATATTCCTAGCTATGTTTAATCACTTTGTTAGTGAGTTTCAGATCATCTAGAGGATATTAAATGAAGGTTTGAGCAAAAGCAAAAAATGATGTCAGCACATTAAATGCAAAATTCAGAAAACTTGCATCCTTTTGGGTAATCCTTTTGCACACGCTTGCAAAGGATTAATGTCTACTTTCCACATCCAGTAGCTACTATTCCAACGGATTAATATTCAAGAAGTCAACTCTGAACTTCTGTGCAACTGGATTAAGTGAAGAGTAGACAAAGAAGAAGACCAAAACTTAACCTAATATTTGTCTAATGAAGGAAACGATTATATTGAAGATTACAATGATCATTTAATGCTCTCTTAGTATAAATAGAGCTGCACCAATTCTTCTCAACAACCAATCTGCTAGAAAACGAAAATCATCAAAGCTTTCAACTACTCTTTAAGTTTTCTTGAGCAACGTATTTGTTGATACATTTTGTACTTCAGTGTTCATATTTCTTCACTCTTAGAGAGAGTTCATTTATTGTGAATCATTTATTGTAAGAATCTCAAGTCAGGGGACTTGGAGATTGGGTTATTGATTGCAACTTGTAAGGGAGAGTAAGTTCTAGTGAGAGAATTACTCTTGAGTTACAGAGTGTGTAATCAATTGATATAGTGAAATCCCAGAGTGTCTGGGGACTGGACGTAGGTCAAGAGATTTAATCGAATAGTATAAATTTCTTGTGTCTTGCTCTTCTTCCTTATACTCTGTTCAGCTCTGTTTTTAGTGTCCAAAAATAGAGTAATCTGAAAAGTTTTTGAAATCACCAATTCACCCCCTCTTGGTGATTAAGCTCCACTTTCATTTGGTATCAGAACAAGGTATTCTCTTAAGAGCTTAACATCTTGAGAAGGATCACTATGGAAGGTATTCTATTTGATGGAGCTTCGATCAACCGACCACCAGGATTCATTGGAGAGCATTACTCCTTCTAGAAAGTCAAGTTCAAAGTCTTTGTAATGGCTACAGAGTATGGCCTCTAGAGAGTGTTCGAAAGAGGAGATTACAGACCAACCATTCTCACAAATGGTCTGAGAGAAGAAAAGCCTAAAGAAGATTATGATGAGAATGACAGAAGAAATGTCACACTCAACAGCAAAGTTGTCCTCCTGCTACAAAGTGCTCTTAGTCAACAAGAGTATTTCCGTGTCTGCAATTTTGTAGTGTCTTATTGACACAACACTCTAAGTTTTGGAACACAATTTTGTGAGACCAAATCATAAGTTTTGGGAGCAAAGTTATGATCTAATAACACATTACTAGGATTCATATCAAAAAGAAGAATTCAATAATCACAGTCATGGTGGAGATATTCCATCCCTTTGGCTATGCCAAGAGCTACTTGTTGCAACTTCAACCATCCAAGAAAATTTTCTTTGTTGTCGGGGATGATATGAACTTTTGGAGGGAACCATTAGGGAAAAAGTCAAAAATAAGAACACGATGAAAACCCTCAACACAAAAGCCCACAAAATGAATAACATTGATGTAATGAATTTTACCTATAGTCCCTATTTCATTAATGAAGTACTTACCATCGTCACCAGAGAAACAGTTATTGAGTACCTTGACAAGTACTATAATCTGATTGGATAGTTTACCTTTGAAGACTGATCCATGAGCACCTTCTCCTATTTTATCCTTGAAAAGGTTTGTAATTCTTTTGATATCAGCATAGCTAGGAAAACCTTGTAGGTTAGAGGGCTTCGTAATCCTTCAAAAACTTTTCAAGTCTTTGCTTGATCATCTCCTTTCATCTTGTAGTTTCGATACATTAGTAGAAGTAACACAACGCACAACACTGACCTGTGTAGTTAGGGAACCAATAAGGCACCATCAACCTAGCTTATCCGGGATCGTCCGGATCTCTTTGATATTTTTTAAAAATATGCTTTTTAAATGGAAAAAAATTGAAAAAAATATTAGTTAAGAGATTATTTTTATTTTAGATTCTCTATCAATGAAAATAACTTTCTAAAAAAAATAAAAAGAAAAAATATCAAATCTGGATGGTCCGGGTGAGCTAGGTTGACTGGTTCCATGTAGTTACAGGGCATATCAATCTAACATTTAATTTCAATCCTAAGGAATCCTAAAACTAAAATGGGAAAGAATGAAGGTGAAGCAAGGTGAACTATTTTTACCTTAAGTTGTTATAACATTTGAATAATATTTCCTTCAGCTTTCTGCCATCCCATTTTGGTTGGGACTTGGGACCACGTAAATTGAAATCTGTTCGACCGAAAATCACATTCGTTTAACCGAGAATCTAAGGGAAACATCTTGGTGCAAAAGGTTACGTTCTTCTTCAGCATACCTTCGATGTAGCCAACAACATAAATCGGGCAAGCATGCATATTTTGGGATGGGAAATCACCATTTTTCAAGTATTTGGACCCAATAGAGAAGCTTAACAAAGGAATTTTTGGTGGATGAGACCGATTCAAATTATAAATGAAGAAGTCATAGAAAGAGTTGGGGAAGACAACCATCAACATAACATAATTCTATGATGCGGGACTTATAGCCTTTTGATACCACGGCGAGTTCAACTCCTCCAAGAGCTTGTACTCCTGGGAACCATTAACCATCGACACGTTGATTGTTGTTGCATAGGAATTAACACAGGGATTGCTACTACAAAGTTCCACAGGTTCGAGATGGAACAGAACACTTTCACGATAAGGGACATAGTGGTTGTGAGCATTCCTGATCGAACCATATTTTTATATGATTTTTGATAATTAAATTGGGGGTTTTAGTGTATGTTGTTATAGTTATTGAGCTTAAAATGTCTTTCTGTATCATAAATTGAGATTAAGAGTAAATACATTAAATTAGGACTAAAAGGGGTAAAATTGTCATTAAATTATTATTACTCTTAATCTTTGATTTTTCTGAGAATATTTGATATTAGATTGATTATTTTTTATTGTAGGTGGAGGAAGGAATTAAATCAAATTTGAAAATGGAAGTTGAAGCTCAAATTACAAAAGTTTCACTTAGGTCCCTCAAGCAAACTTTTAAAAATTTTCAGTTAGATCCTTGCAGTGACACAACGTTTTGAATTAAGTGAATTAGGTCAGCAGCTGAAGGAATTGAAGGAGCAAAAAAAAAAAAAAACCTTACCCGAGCTGAGAGGAACCCGTGGAATTGAAGAGGACCCGACAGATTTAATATGCAGAGAACAGCAACGCCGCGAGGATGACTCGCTGGACCTCGATCATCATTATCCTCGTTCACTCTCACCTTCGCCCTCCATCTCCTACCTCGCCAGCGACGTCTCCCTCCACCACAGTCACCGGCGAGCTTCCTCGACCACCAACGGTGACCTCCGTCGCCCCCTCTTCACCGTCAGCCCAGCATCCACACCAAGAAGAGAGCTACGACCTTGACGTGACCTTGGCCTGGAGCTGGAACCTTCACTTTTCCTCCATCATTTCCATCGACCTCCTTCTTCTTTCCTCGTTGAACCTCCATCATCGATTCATACCTTCGATCCACTTCCACCTTTCACCTTCACCTCTTCCTTCATCGTCTTCCAGCTTTCACCCTCAACACCACCATCGCCGAAATCATACACCCTCAGACCAGCAACCTTCATCAACGCCATCGACCACCACCTCACCTCCAGTCTCCTCTTTTCATTCTTCCATCTCACTACACCTTCTTTCTTCATCATTTTCACCACACTCTCTCCACCTTCTTCAATAATTCCTTAGTTTTTCCCTTATTCTTTTCCATGGCTGGTTGGTTTGTGCAGTTGGTCCAAGTGGGTTTTGCTATGTCTGACTAATCTCCTTGCTTCTTGGTAATGAGGATTAATGTTTGAGCTCATGGACTTCATAGGGGAGTTATTCTATCATTCTATTAGTCTAGATTTATTCATTTAGGTTGGCTAGTTTTAGGAATTATTGCGTATAAATGCTTGAACCGAGATTAATGTTTATTGTCTCTCGTTAGTTTGATAATTGTAGTTGAGATTGGATTTTACAATGTGAAGATTATATTTGTTTTAATTTCTTGGGGTTGCAATGAGATTATATTAATTAGCGTGTTATTGTCTAGTTAATGTAGTTGATTTGTGCCCTTTGAGGGACTGTTATGTACTCAATTTCAAGAAGACTCATGTTGCATTTATTCCAATTTTAATTGCACAGTAAGTGGTTTTAAACAATATCTCAAGAGGTAGTGGTTAGCTACGGTAGTAGGAGCTATTATTAATTGGGAATATTGGACTCAAGTGGTATCTTGGGGTTTTTCATCTAGACTTAGTGAAAATTTAACTCCCATACTTTTTGAGCGAGGATAGTCATTTTTTTCATTACTAAGAACATCCATAATTCATATTTCTATTTTCATACTTCATTCCATTTTATTAAAAATACGAAAAATATTAGTTTAGCATTTAATTAAATTGCATTTTCTCTTTAGTTTATTAATTTGAAAAGCCAAAACCAATTTTCTCCCTTCTTTTAATTGCATTTGCATGACATTTAGATTACTTAGGATTCAATAAAAAGCTCCTCGAGAGAGAGAATGATCCTAGGTTTACCTATATGCAATCCTTGGTTATCTTTGATTGTGGACCCCAAGGCTAAATATAAAAAGGACCTCTCAATGGCGCCGTTGCCGAGGAGCTAAGTAATTGGCTCCTTAGGTAATCTAATTGTCAAATTCACTTTTGATAAGGGGTTTCTCGTGTGAAGCTTGATAGTTTTGCATTTTTCATTTTTCATTGCACATATTTTTTTGATTTTTGCATTTAGGTAGCTTGTAGCATTCATTGCATTGTTTTAACTTGGTAGCTTCTGTGTGGTGTTGTTTGCATGAAATTCAATATGATGTTGAGCTTAATTGTTTGAATTTACCATGTCTCCAAGTTAATTCATAGATACTTGCATCTTTTGTCATTTTGAAATTTCTTTTTCTTTTTCATTTGCGTTTGTAATTTTTTTTTTTTAAGATTCCTTTTCTTAGTTTTTATAGGTTATAGATAGATTGATACTTGTAATTCATTCGGGAATTAATTGTATTGCACTTTCATGGCTTGGTTTAATGGTAATCAAGATTCACTCTTTCAATCCCACTCTTTTGTAGGAGATTTGACCGGAAGGGAAGAGTCTATCTCTCAAAGCATCGATTCCATTCAACAAACAATACGGGCTCTTCAAGCTAACTTGGGAATTCAAGATAAGAATCCAATTGGTCAAGAATGTCATGGTCCATTCCACTACCCATATCATGAACCTTACCACCAATCTCCATTTCAACCAAATCACTCACCACTCCTACCCTATAGATCATACAATGAGCCTTCTCCACCACCATACAACCCATATTATGAGCCTTCTCATAATCCTCCACCATACAACCGCATACCATACCATGAACCCCCTCCTTCATTCCATCCCACTTCTCGATCATGTCATCCATCTCATGAATCCCTATACCCATTTGAGCTACCTTCTGGACCTCATTCTCAACCATGTGTGCCAAACAAAGAACCTACCATTCGTGAAGTCCTTAAAAAATTGCAAAATCAAGTGAATCAGACTGTAGATGAGAAGCGGGCATACAAGGCCAACTTTGACCCTCAAATGGACTCTATAATGAGACGAATGGAACATCAAAAGAAAGAGAATGTGAGAATGGAAAAGGAAATTGAGCGTCTCACTCAGCAATACAAGTTTTGAAGACTAATTTCCCAGAAAATCCTCTTCCCATGTTCACACATACACAAGAAGTGGAGCAACTAGAAGAAAGCAATAAGAAGTTGGAGAAAGCAAAGGAGTGGCCTGCACAAGAGTCTTCTAAGTGCCACACTCCACAAGAGACTTACCTACCACATGCACTTCCATATGAGCCACCCACTCCACAATGCCAGGAACATCCATCACAACCCTCCACTCCTCAACCTTCCGGACTTGATGCCTTCCTCACCTTACCATATATAGATGCTCAAACCCTTACCCTAAGAAGAATGTATGACCAACTAAACGTCCGGCATCTATTTTTATTCAATCTCAAAGAGGCTCTTCCTCGTGGCTTTTCTGAGGAAATGGAGAACACTGGAAAATTCATCAAGGATTTTGTTCACCATGTGCTATGGATAAAAACTGAAGGAGAAGAAGGAGCTCCATGGTCATGTACCTCCAATAATGATGGGAAAACTGAAGAGCAACACCTAAATGCCACTTCACAAGTGGAAGTTTCCAATCCTTCAGTACCTATTCCCACACAAGCACAAGAAGTGAAGCAAGTACAAAAGAGCATTGAAGAGTCTTCTCTACCTATCCTAATAGAAGTAGACTCTCCTACAACTTTAACTAATGAAGCAATACATGATTTGAGTGATGATGAGGTGGATGAGGAAATCATTGTTGAATCCCCTCAAATATTTGAAAATGTAATTGCTCAAGCCATTAACTCTAGTAGTAGTGATTCAATTGTACTTGTTGATGATTGTGCTCTTACTTTTTTTTTGTGATGCTTCAACTATTGAAAATGCTTCTCTTCATAGTACTCAAGATGATTGTGATAAATTGAATGAAATATTTTCATTTACTTGTTCGGAATATCAAATATGTGTAGATTGTTATCATGAAAAAAGCCACTTACTTGTTGAGTTTCAAAACAAAGCATTTAATGAAGTGGTTGATTCTACCATTGATCATAATGCATCCTCTTGTACTATTGATGACAGTAAGCACGTCAATTGTGAAAATGTTGAATCTTGCATGGATGACAATGTAGTTGATTTGAGTGAGAAAGATCATAGCCTAGAATGCCAAATGCATAAAATTCCCATTGAATTATTTCCTTGTAGCCTTGTTGGTAACAAAGATTCTGAAATTTTAATTGATGAAATTTTGCATGTTAGTGAATCTTTCCAACAAGCGCTTTCTTGTGATTTACTACCTGATTTAGAAAAGAAAAATGCTTACTTTGAAATTTTGGAACCCTTAGGTGGTGCCAATTCGAAAAATTCTCTTCTTTCTTCTACTCTTTTGCCTACCATCTCTTGTGATTGCAATGATGATGTGGTGTACCCCAACATCAAGTTGGATTCTGCACCTTGCACTTTGCAAACACAAGAAACTTTTCAAAATATAACTCTTTGTTTGACTCCTACTGATGGGAGTAGCATTGATTTCCTTGGATGTGATAGTTACTTGGAGAGTTTGATTCCTAAAGTATCTTTAATTCACTTGAAATCTCTCCACGTTTCTATTTTTGGATGTGATACTCCTGGTTGCTTGTCTTCTTTACAGGCACATTCTTGGAAAGGTCATCGATGGAACCAACATCCACCGTATATTCTTGAGCCTCTTCCGATTGATCCTGAGCCACCTCCACCAAGGAAAATCAATGTGGGAGAAGATGTTGTAAAATACAAATGCATGATTCTCATCGGGGATGAGAACTTCTCCTTCAAGCGACTAAAGATACTCTAACACAGGTTGTTTCTCTCCTCACTTATTTTCTTCCTAATTCATATGAATTTTTGGGCTTAATTGTTGTGTGAGGAAGATAAGTGTGGGGGAGGGACACAATCCAGTAGAAAAAGTAGAAATAATTTAGTTTAGTAAGCAGAATAAGAAACCCCTATGTATGCTTTGCATTTTGTTGGCCACTACCCTACTTAATTACCATTGTGCCTTGAATTTCAACTTGTCTATCATTCTCTTTAGAGTGATTTTTCACATTGAGGACAATGTGTTGATTAAGTGTGGGGGAGGGGAATACATTTTGAATCCCAATTAATTGGTTGTTTTTAAATGAGAAAATGCTTAAAACTAGAAAAATGTTCAAGAATGACTTGCTCTATTGCATGTTCTAAATGGCAAAGGGTCGCATTTGCCACTTTGGAAGTGTATAATTTGTGGAAAATTCTTTGAGCTTTCATGAGATCTAGTGTTTTGGCAACTTTATAAAACCATGTCTTGTTTTTCAAGTGAATGGGAAGAAAAATGAACCCACAATTGAATTTTTGCTTACTCCTCATTTTGAAAAAAAAAAAAAAAAAAAAAAAGAGTTTATATATCATTCGTGCATTTAGGAGTTGACCATTGGTTTAACTGATTGCAATGTTTTGATTGGTTGTGTTTGTAAGGTTAGCGCTTGGAATAGTTAAGTAGATGTTTTGTGGTTAGCTTACTATGCAATTGATTTTGTTAGAGTGAGCACTAGAGAAAAATCTTCTTGGAAGGATATTTGAGCCTTAAAGTCTTTTCGTGTGTGCATGCTCGCTTAGTTTTTCACCTTCTAGAACTTGTTTCAACTCTTTTTCGAAACGGTATTTGCGTTATTGTGATGAAAATGAAAGAGGCATTCAATTCTAAACCATTTTTACCTAAACACAAACCTACATTCATCTACCCTTTGCTTACCCCCTTTGAGCCTTTCTTTTGTTGTATGCATGTCATTTTTCATAGTGTTCATAGTATTCTAAAAATCAAAAGTGAATTGCCAATAAAAAGTTGAACAATGTATATATTGAAATGCCATGTATACCCAAAAAAAAAAGAATGAAAAAAAAAAAAAGTATTTGAAAAAAAAAGAAAAAAATGGAAAGTGTTTTGTAGATAAACTAAAATAAATAAATAAATAAATAAAAAAGAAGGCATTTTTTCATGAATTTTTAAAAGAATTGGCAAAAAAAAATTTGTAAAGTTATTTAGATGCTTGAATTTGGTCATTAACTTTAACTTGCATACACTAGTGCAAAAAAAGGCTTTAAGACCGCCTCATTTAGAGCGGACAATGGACACCCCGGTCTTAAAGGAATGGCCGGTGGCGATTCCGTAAATATAAAGAACTTCTTGCACCGGACCAATTTTTCACCGCTCTTAAAAATATTATTGAGACCAACTAAAATACAACCGGTCTTAAAAATTGAACTGAAATTTCAATTACTTTCTAAATATATCTCATATAGCCGTACTTATATTTTCCGTGGTAAAACATAATAAGGAAAAATTTAAATATAAAAAGTCTAAAGTTTTAAGACCGAACTTATGAAAAAGACGGTCTTAAAAGTTTTCTTTAAGACCGGACATATGATACTTCCGGTACGAAAAAAAGTTCATTAATATTAAGACCGTCGTTTTTACAAGGAACGGTCTTAAAGGTTAAACTTTTAAGATCGGACGTTTAATATGACCGGGATTAATGTAAATATTAAGATCGTCTCTTTTTCATCCGGTCTTAAAAATCCACGCAAGTTATACATTTCTTCGCACGAAAGCTTTTGTTACTCGTGGAGAACCTCTATTCACGTTCCGAAACCCTTCCCCGTTGCATTACCTCTCTTCCTCGCCCACATACCATCGGCCCCTGTTACTCTCTCATTTGCTCGGGCATTCCTCTCTTCCTGTCTCGAAAATGGACGGTGAAAACGATTCTATTCGTGTTACGCAACGCCGGTTCCTGTGTGGACGGTGTGAGTGAGAACGAACCCTCTTCATCTCACAATGAGGCTCGTAATCGCCCGCACGCCGTGGTAGAAGAGGCACACGAATGATGGATGTGACCCTAAGTCGGACTTCGGGTCAAAGCTCGAGATTCGGTTTGATGGAAGGTTGGAACACCGTCGGTCCTAATAAAAGCAAATATAATAGTTTTGTCGGCTGTCTAGCATGCGGCAAGGTTAGCATCTTGACGGATGAGTGGAAAAGTGTGGACTCTAAGAATGTAAAGGATCCTATTTGGGAGACTATCCGGGTTACATACACTTGTCCCGATTGTCGGAAGTTGAAAGACAAGACATTGTCTTATTGTGCTGATCGGTGGAGGAAGTTTAAGACCTTTCTCGCTAACACGTATATTTTCTCCGATGTTCCGCACCGCCAAACATC
This sequence comes from Acacia acuminata, assembly GCA_019022655.1. Taxonomy (NCBI): domain Eukaryota; kingdom Viridiplantae; phylum Streptophyta; class Magnoliopsida; order Fabales; family Fabaceae; genus Acacia; species Acacia acuminata. Next base: position 1,650,930 of record JAFJYI010000102.1, on the reverse strand, counting down.
CTTGGGAAGTTTACACATTTATTGATGAACGAATTTGGCGACAATTTGTTCTTCTCGGACCACTCCTGAAGCTCGGTGAGTTTATATTTAGGTTTGTTTTCCCTTTTGTTTGCTTATTAACTTTGTGCGGATATGTGAATGTTATTGTGTTCATCTAATCCTGTTAGTTATATAATGGTTCGGTGTGTGAATAGAAGTATACATTTCTGCCTTTGTCTATGCAAGTCGATATGTCAACCACGAAAAGGTAAATTAACGATGAGAAGGTATTAATTGTGTAATGGTTTGTCTTGCAAAGGAGGAAATGAATAGTCTTAAAAGGGGGAAACTTTATATACCCAATTGTTACTATCTAATGGGGACTGCTGATCCCATTGGATGCCTTAAAAAGGATCAAGTTTGTATTATTATGTAAGCATAATTCTCTTTTGTTTCTTAACCTATCTATCTAGCTAGCACTACAAAACATAGCTCCAATTTCTTCTACAATTCTACATCTCCCTTAAATAAAATGTTGAAACTTGATTAAGTGAAGAATTTCACTCTTTTGTTTGATTGACGTTCATATGAAGCGAAGTTCTCTAATTTACATTAGTGACATGCATGGTGGAATTCATAATTAATAGATGTTTTCAATCTGATTCACGAAAAGAAGGGAACAAGCACGGGAGATAGGTAGAAAGAATGATTGCCCTAATAGGGCTTCTCGCGGCGGATATCAAAAGGCCGAAAAAGATTTGATGGCTGCCAAGCGGAAGAGATTGGATGATAAAGCGAAATCCAATCCTTCGTGATACATGCTCCTCCATCTCCAATACGTCGCGAGGATTTGTGGTTGCATATTCGGCAAAAGCCAAGCGGCGCTACCTCGCGAGTGAACAAACTCGTCTAGTTCTTTGAAAGAATTGTAAGTATCGTTATTGTTATTTTTAGTTACTAAACATGTTTCATTACTAAGCTTCTCGTTATCTATATCTTACGGGAAGATCTTAAAAGAAAGAAGCGGAGGAGGATCTTTTGTGTCGGACGGGAGGAATGATGTTCGGCCGTTGCGGCCGAAAAACTGGATCACCGGGCGTGTAAGGGGGATTGGAGGACGGGTAGGCATAAAGCAAGTCTTTGGTACAACCAAACGCCATAGACAAAGTATGGTTACCGGGAGGAGATGGACCCGGGACAGGCTGCTAATGAAGCTTCAATGATCGCAATGTTTCAATCCGAGATGAGCCGGATGAGGGAGGAACGATCGTCAGGCTGATTTTGAGCAATCGTCCGAGAGACCGAGTATTCCCTTCACACACTCACTGCAACTGCAAAGTGTACGGCCACGCACTAGAGGAGCTGCATTGTTGGACGATCGAGCAAACTTGTGACCTTTATGTGGAGGATCCCGATCATCATGATGGACGATTATTGGTTGCAAAAGGGACTGTTCACAACTTGGGATCAACTGTACACCACCAACAAATGCGATGATGAAGTCGAGTGTCGTTGAAAAGGTGATCATTGATGCATAGCTCCTCTCCAAACGATGAGTGAAGCTTGTGAGTGATGTCAAGGGAACCTTCATCCCTTGGCCGGTTAAGCTTGTACATGTCTCTACTTTGCTCCCACGAAGCTTCAACCCCTCCTCCTCAAGTTCCATCCCTCGTCACGCTCCATCCCCTCCTCAAGCTCTATCCCCTCCTTAAGCTCTATCCCCTACGCTAAGTTGGCTCTTGCCCGGGGAAAAAATATCCGATCGATGAAGAGTGGATCTTTTAAGGATAAATCGTGGCCTTGCCAATGAAGTAGTAGGCGTCCCTCATCCTATGCCGTTCAAGTTGACACCGTTGATGTTGAGTCCTAGCTGCTTCCTCGACAGAGCTTACGATGCGGTTGTTAGAATTTTTATGAAGTAAGTATCTTAATACTATGAGTACATCATTTAAATGCATCATTTAGACATACATACATATATACTAATTCCACGATTGATGTCATTATAGTAGGTTCTTGCATCATGAATTGGTTCAAAGGTGCGGGATCAACGATTTTGGATTCTTGTGCCACTGTCTATTCAAGTCAAACAACCATGGAGGAGAGACGGGAGTACATATCAAAGAGGTTGTGTGAAGTGAGCGAGAAAGTTGTACTTTTTGCCATTCTTCCACGGTACATATCAAAAATCTTGTCCGCAATTCACTTAATTCTGCTACATATATCACTTTGAGTATAGTTTATGCGATGTGAATTTTCAGCCGCCATTTGGCGCGGTTGGTCCTAATGTGCATGGAGGAGCATAAAGTTATCTTCTTATGCTCCACTCACCTTTGAGCCATTGCCTACGTTGGTGCGAGACCATCAATGAGTAAGCATGTCATTTTGATTCTCTTGTCTGACATCTCTACTGTGAATTTTAAGTGAATCATTGATAAATTTGTGATTTTGATGATAGTGCCATGAGGACCTTCCAAAGAGTACAAAATAAAAGGCGTGGTACTTAGGACAAAGACCCCATATGGTACAGACCAGAGGTTGGTACAATATTTGTAGCACACTGCCTTGTGAACTTGGTCATTGAGCTATATATATGCTCTTATATATATTTCTTGTTCTTTTTAGACCCGTCGGCAACACGAGAGTCCAGCTTATGTGGCCAATACGTCATGAAACACATGTATGATATTACAAGGCGAGGGGATACTAAATTAACTGCAAAGGTAAATGTATTTGATGTTACATATTATGCAAGTTAATTCAGTTTAACGGCTTCTTGTTACAAATGAAATATGCACGCAAGTTAATTCGATTCTTGTCTTTGATGTTACGAGATGTTTCAATGCAAAACTCCCTTTCGATGATGAACTAGAGCACATACGCAATGTGTTTTGTGAATATCTGTATGGTCCGATCTTAGAGTCGGAAAAAATGACAATAATTAATGTCCTAAATTCATTTGTAAGTATATTACTGTAGCAATAATAATCGATCTTACGTAAATTTGTTTATTTTTTTGAACAATTCATTTGTAAATATACATAGGCAATGTAAAATTCAATAAATAAATTTAGTTAATTTTTCGAACAATTTTCTTGTGTCCATTTTGGGTTTTCGAATGTATTATTGGATGGTGGATATAGCTATTTAATTTAGTGTTTGAAATCGAGACTTTTAGGACCGTTCATTAACGGCATGTCGGTCTTAAAGGTCCGCAAAGTGTTCGGTGTAAAAAGTATGAGACTTTTAGGACCATATATTGCTTTAGTGTCCGCTCCTAAAAGCTTAAAAAACCACATGAACTTTTAGGTCCGGACGTACTATAAAAGGTCGGTCTTAAAAGTTGCCCGCTTAACTTTTAGGACCGTATTTTTATAAATAATCGGTCTTAAAAGTCCTTTGGTTACAAGTCTGCTTAACTTTTAGGACCGTATGTTGTTATTTGTGTGATCTTAAAAGTCAATCACCTTTAAATACCCCTTTTCAGACAAATTAAATGGATAGGGTTGAAGACAACCGAGGTTCTGGCGTTCTGCTCAAGCTAGGTCCTTCATTATCATCGTTTTTACCTCTCCATGTGTAGAGGCAGCATTATCGGTGTCCCTTTTATTTTGTCTTTTGTCTTTTTGTCGGAAAAAGAAGGAAGATAATGAAAAGGACACTTTGTTTCTAACATGGGGAGGTAAAACCGATGTCAACGAAGGTCCAACCTTGAGAAGAATAGTCACTTTGTTTGTTCTTATCCGAATAAGGTAAAAGCTCCTTTTTTTTTGTATGTTCTTAAGCGTATTCGTGCAAATTTCTGTTGTTGGATTTACACGAGGACAATGTTTTGTTTGTTTCCTTTTTGTCGGAAAAAGAAAGACGATAATGAAAAGGACAAGAGGCAATCGGATATGGAAACCAAAGGCGACAAAAATGGCGGTGTTTTTAGGACCGTCGATTTACTAACTAAAGTCTTCGTTCTTTTATTTTAGGTTTTTTAGTCGCCATTATCCATCCTTCATAGTTGCCTTGTTTATTGCTTTCCGAGGTTCGGATAATGGGATAAAGTACTAAACTCGCACGAGAACAAAATTTAAAAATATTTTATTTACTAATTTTTTTACGCTGCCCTATAGGGGCGCGATCACAAGAAAAAAAAATAAAAAAGCAACAAAAAAAAACTAATCCCTCTCGTAGTCGGAGAGGGAGGGGGCGTCGGAGTCGTCGGAGTTGTCGGAGTCGTCTTCAGCGGGATCGTACTTCACGTCATTGGCGTGGAGTACCATGTTCAGCTTGTTGTTCATGGTATGAGCAAGTTGAACCAATTGGCCCAAATGTCGATCGATTTGATCGACGCGGGCCACCGATGTGGCTACACCAAGCGCTTCACGGTCGGATTTGGAGGAGGCGGTGGCGGAGGGGGCGAGGTTGAAGAGGAGGAGGAGGAAACGGAGGACTGGGGGAGCAGCCATTACGGTGGGGGCTGAGGTTGAAGAGGAGGAGGAGGAAACGGAGGACTGGGGGAGAAGAATGTGAAGAAAGTACGGTAACAACGGGTTTAAATAGAGAACCCATCAACAATGTGAAACGCCGGAAACTTTAATGAGGAGACGCATTGTTCATCGAAATACGAGGAGATGCATTGTTCATCGAATACGAGGAGACGCCTAGTTGGGAAGTTTATCACGGAAGCCGAAGAGACTACGCATCATTCATTTGAGTAGTGTGTAAGTACGGGTAAATGATAAAAGGTCGGTCTTAAAAGTAAGACTTTTAGGACCGGACTTATTATAAAAGATCGGTCTAAATAATAGAATTTTATACCAATACCTATAAGTACCGGGTTAATGATAAAAGGTCGGTCTTAAAAGTAATTTAGACTTTTAGGATGGATATTTTAAAAAATGTCGGTCTTAAAATAAAATGAATTGCAAAAATATTAAATAATGGAATTTTATACCGCGTACCTATAACTCCTTATTAATTCCTCACTACCTCGTAACTCCAAACTACATACGTGGCTATCTGAGAACAGCTCTCTGCCTTTATTAATTAACTCCTCATACCTCTCTGCCCCAACTGCTCAAACCATGGTTAGATTCAAGAGAACCGCTCGTAGGGGTGCTCTTAGTCGTGATGCTCGTGCCTTCTGTCGATCGTTATACGGTGCGCCTCCTCCATCGAGAGTCCGTCCTATTGTGACGAAAGAGTCTCGGGTCGTTGGACCCATTGTTATTTCTTCGGATGATGAAGAGGTTCCCGCTCCCCCTCTCCAACCTCTTGGCCCCACCGCGACTACTACTGACCCCTCTCCTCTTTCCTCTAATGAAGCATTGTGGCTGAATCGAGTAAGACAGAAACTTGCTGATCTCCGTGGGAAATTAATGTTGTTCACGCCAAATCGCCAAGGCTTTGGAGGATAATAAGCTTTAGGAGATGTTTAGTCGATTCTTGTTTTTGATAATTTTCTGCTTGTTTTTCTTTTGTATTTTTTCTTGTGTACGTGCATATGCAAGTAATATATGTAATTAAAGAAACTCCTGTTTTCCTTTAATTTTTATTCATTCGATTCTTTGCGCTCGCCAAATCCTTTTTTAGAAATCACAAAAACGAGGAATTTTAGGACCGGAGTATTATAAAACGGCGGTCTTAAAAAATTGTATATATAGAACCGTCTACTTTTTAATGAACCGGGTTTAATTGTCTCAATTTAGGTCCGGAGTATTATAAAACTCCGGTCTTAATAAAATCCCAAATATAAAACATGTCTCGCTACGTCGCGTGGAATATTAAATTTCCCTCTCTGAACTTCTCTTGTCGCGCCTAAAGTGTTACTCAGGTTCTGTCGCCACTTCGTCGCTGGTTCGCGTTGCTCTCTCGACAATCACTTTCTGGTTCCTTAGCTAAACGTCTATAGACCAAGCTGTAAGAGGTGTTTCGGTTATATAACTTTATGATTTTCCTGCTCATCGTTCGGGTTTTCTGGGTTGAGCGAAATCGATCAAATGTTCTTGTGGGTTTACGTGTTTGTTAATGGATATTGTATTTTGAAGATTATAATTGCACTTTAGACCTACCCAACTGACCAATAAATGTTTTTAGGGTACTCTTTAACGTACGCAACATCAACGTTCGTGGCGGGAGAAGAAAGACTAAGCAAACGCATTTGAATTTATATGATACGGTGAGTCCACAAGACCTTCACGCGATGCATTTAATTTCCTCGTCATGCATTTATTTTGGTTCTTGGATTCAACTGTGATACATTTATGACCAAAAGTGATTCTTCGTTCTGCATTTAATGAGCAAGTTTATCCGGAAAAAAAAGGAAAAAAAAGACATAACCGACATTTGAGCATATATATGTATGTTAAATCTTTCCGTCTATATATATAGGAATTCTACTATGGATCACGGTTGGATAAATGCTAAACGGACGAGTGTTGAATATCGAGAATGGGGTGAGGGACTTTATAAAATTTGCTAAACAAAATGCCCATGAGGGTGGGAAGTTTTATTGCCCTTGTGTAAAATGTTTGAATGAGAGGCGACTAAGTCCTGAAGTTATACACACACATTTAATTTGTGAAGGAATTTGTAAGACTTATACGGTATGGGTATGGCATGGTGAAAAAATACCAAGTGGGTCTCAACATAGGGAAGTGGCCTTTGATGATAATGACACGGATATGGATGATCACATAGAGGACATTATCCATGATGTAGGAGAAGAGGCTTTTCATCAATCACATGCATATGGTAATATGTGCGGTGATGCGAGACCCCTCTATACCGTGGGTGTAAAAAATACCAATTGTTGAATCTTTGTATTGAAATTGGTAAGCTTGAAGGCACGTCATGGATGGAGCGACAAGAGTTTTTCGAAATGCTTGAGGCTTTTAAGGACATGCTTCCGGATGATAATGTGTTGCCGCATCGATACTATGATGCTAAGAAAATACTTTGTCCAGCAGGGGATGGAGTACAAAAAGATCCATGCATGCCGAATGATTGCGTGTTGTATAGAAAAGAGTTTGAAGAGGAGCGAGAATTGTCCGAAATGTGAAACCCCAAGGTACAAGTCAAATAAGGGGCCTGCAAAAGTGTTGTGGTATCTTCCAATCATACCAAGGTTCAAGCGGTTGTTTGCGAATGAAAATGATGCAAAAAATTTGAGGTGGCATGCGAGATGAGAGGATTTCGATGGAAAGCTTCGACATCGGCCGATTCTTCTCAATGGAAGAAAATCGATCAATTATTTCCGAACTTCGGCGAAGAACCTAGGAACCTTAGGCTTGCCCTTAGCACGGATGGCATGAATCCATATGGAAGCCTTAGCGGCATACATAGTTCATGGCACATACTACGATTATTTACAACTTATCTCCAATGTTATGCATGAAACGAAAGTACATCATGCTTGTCTATGTTGATTTCGGGACCGAAACAACCCGGAAATGACATTGATGTTTACCTTCGACCCTTGATCGAAGACTTGAAGGAGTTGTGGGCGAGAAGGTGTTGATGTTTTTGACTCTTTCAAGAAGGAGGTGTTTAAAATGCGAGCCATGATATTTTGTACTATAAACGACTTCCCGGCATATGGGAACTTGTCGGGTATAGTGTAAAAGGCCATAAAGCATGTCGGTTTGTGAAGAAGGCACACGCTACCATCAACTTCAACATGGAAGAAAGACGGTTTATCTTGGACATAGGAGATTTCTTAGACGGGGCCACCCATATCGTCGATTGAAGAAAGCCTTTTTTGGTGGCCAAGAGTATGAAGATGCTCCGGTGGCATTGGTAGGGAGCAAGTTTATGAAAAGGTGAAAAATATCAATGTCGTATTCGGTAAGGCGCAAAGTGTAGAAAAGAAACAAATATATGGAAAAAGAGATCTGTATTCTTCGATCTTCCATATTGGCGCAATCTTGATGTGAGACACGGTATTGATGTCATGCATGTGGAGAAAAACGTATGTGATAGTATTGTCGGCACGCTTCTCAACATACAAGGTAGTTCCAAGGATGGTGTGAAGGCAAGATTGGATCGATAGCAATGGGAATACGCGAAGAGTTACATCCAAGGCCGAGATGGGAAGAGAACTTATTGTCCCCGGCTTCTCATACTTTGTCTAAGGATGAGAAAGCGAAGTTTTGTGAGTGTTTACATGGCACAAAAGTTCCCACGGGGTATTCTTCAAATTTTAAGAGGCTTGTATCGATGAAGGACTTGAAATTAGTAGGCCAAAAGTCTCATGATTGTCATGTCTTGATGCAACGACTACTCCCGATAGCTATTCGAGGCATCGCCGAATATGATCTTCGGGTCGTTTTGACTAGACTTTGTGTCTTCTTCAATGCGCTTTGTAGTAAAGTTTTTGAGATTGAAAAGTTGGATGAATTGGAGAATGAAGGATATCTTATCTTGTGCCACCTTGAGAAGCTTTTTGTTCCTACATTTTTTGACATCATGGTTCATCTAATTGTTCATCTAGTGAGGGAGATAAAGATGTGCGGCCCTATCCATTTACGGTGGATGTACCCAATTGAAAGATCTATGAAATTCCTAAAAGTGCGTGAAGAAACGCATCTGGCGAAGCATCGATTGTTCGAAATATGTTTACGAAGAAGCCATGGAATTTTGTCAAGATTATTTGGCCAAAGTAAGACATATTGGGCTTCCAAAACGTCGGCATCTTGATGGGGGTAGACGAGGGGCTTAAAGTAAAGAGTGTGGATCGATGAATTGTCACAAGTCCACTTATACATCTTGAATAACGTCGATGAAGTTCAAGCCGGCATAGCTGCACATAAAGCGGTATGTAAGGAAAGAAAATCATCGAATGAGTGAACAAAGGTTGATTAGGGAGCATAACGAGAACTTTTGCAAACTGGTTCAAACAAAAGGTCGAGGGAGAGGAATGTGTTTACGATACAATCAAATGGTTAGCGGGTGGTCACGAGGTTGATGTCATAAGTTGGAATTCGTATGTGATCAATGGTTATACATTTTACACGAAGTCCCTAGATGATACTGAGCACGGTCCCGAACGGTGGTGTTATGTTAGAGGCTGAATCTATGCACTTCTCCGTTCGAAAGACAAGAGCCCTTTATTGGCGGTCATGCCATATTATGGGGTTATTGAAGAGATTTGGGAGGTGGACTATGTGAAAATTAGATTTCCCATTTTCAAATGCAAGTGGGTTAATGTCAATAATGGTGTTCGGATCGATCGGCTAGGATTTACATTAGTCGATGTCAATGGTAGAAGTTTTGGAGATGAACCTTTTATTATGGCGGACCCGGGCAAAACAAGTGTTCTATATCACCGATCAAGAAAATAAAATGTGGTGCAGTAGCTCTCCAAGGAAAGAGGGTCATTGATATTGATGAGGAAATGAATTCAAATTATGGTATTCTGAGAGTACTCCTTTTTCAAGGGGTCTAGGACATGAACGAAGAAGATGAAGCGGATAATGAACCCGGCATAAGAAGTGATCATCAAGAAGGGATATGGGAAGATATCACTTTATAAAAGAGTCAATTCATAAGGTAATATTCATATGCAGATTTCTTTGAAGACTTTAAGGCTTTAACTATATATATTATATTCCTTCTATCTATGTTCATAGTTAATGTCAACGACTATGAATTTTGTTCTTGTTTTATTTTTGTGGCGGGATCCGATCCAAAGGGGCATGTTATATAAGAGGATGTTACGTTGTTGGGTGGGGGAATCGGATGAAGGCATGGTGAATATTATTTTGGGCGCATGTATGTTGTACTTGTAACTTATTGTATTTGTAAGTAAGTTATCTTATTGTATGAATTAATTTAGGTGTTGTAGTCATAGTAATCATTAATTAAGAGGCCAAATAGCTCATGGTGAATAATATTTGTATTCTTTTTCCAATTCAATTTATTCAAATAATTGTTCATAGCTTGTAGCTTAAAGTATCGAATTTTATGTCTTTGGATTGGGTGGTGGATTTGTGTATATATATAATCAGGAAGAACAGCAGGGAAAAATTTGGGAAAATTTAGGCCGGAAATAATAAGCCGGTCTTAAATGTTCACTTGTTAAGACCGGATGTAATTATATGACCGGTCTTAAAGGTCAGGACGACTTTTGAGTTTTGATATTAAACCCGGTCTTAAAAGTTGGTCTTTTAAGACCGGTATATTTAGACGTCCGGTCTTAAATCAAAATCTTTAAGACCGGATGTTTTTATCATCCACTCTTGAAAGTCGGTCCTTTAAGGCCGTGTGTAATTAGTCGTGTGGTCTTAGAAGCCGCTATTTTTTCGAGCCGTATGTGTCTTGTCCGGTCTTATAATTACGATCTTTTAAGAGCGGCCTATTTTTTGTCCGGTCTTAAAAGTTGAGCATTAGGATCGAACAAAAAATATTTCGGCTTCATTTAGTACAACTTTTTAAGACCCAAGTTTTTAAATGTCGGTCTTAAAAGAGTTTCTTTAAGACCGGTTCGATCGGTCTTAAATGGTAGACTTTTAATACGGATGGAACAAGGCCGTCCGTCGCATATCGGTCTTACGACCCCTCTTTTGTCCGGTCTTAAAAGCCTTTTTTTGCACTATGTGACCACAAAAATCTCGAAAGCCAAACATTGTGGGGTTTAGTGTTGTCCAGTCTTGTGTATCTAACGCCCCAAACAATGAATTCTAAGGATCAGAACGCATCTTGTAATCCATCTCATTGCAGCATTATCACAAACATCTCACATTCGTTTCGTCTCCGAGGCTGGGAATACAACGTCACTCTGCTTCATCTCCATTCAGGAACATAGCAAGTTTTGGGAATCAACTATCACAACTACACAATCCGACTCAGAGATCCTGGCATTCAAGTTTTGAGTTTTGTACATAGAGATACAAATTCTTGAATTTGGGTTATGTTCTTGGAAGATAATCTGAACAGTGGTTGGAAAAAATTAAAACTGGTATTGACTCATGTAATTCAAGTTAAAGCTGTTATTTTTACAAGAAAATAGACTTTTCAAGGGTCATTTTGGCGTACATCGATTCTATTTTTGTAGAATTAGTTATGATTTTTCAAAGTTACCAAAATAATCTGGGCAGAAATGTTCAAATTCAGTTTTTAAGAAAAAGTAAGGGTATAATTGGAATAACAAATTCACCAAGGGTAAAAAGGTCAATAGTGGCTCAGGTATCTCTCAAGATATTATTTATGAAGGAAATAATGTTGTGATAACATTATAGGATATCTGAGGAATCAAGGATCGGTACCAAAAGGACAACATACTGCCAGCTACACAGACCAAGGTACGGACGCATATTGTAAATCTAACTCTTGTGTGTCTTGTATGCTTATATGTGATTGTATGATTCATAGAGTCATAGACAAGACTAGGTCTTGGGTCATGGACCGTGGCTAAGACTCGGTCTTAGGTCACCTGTTTAGATACATTCAACTTTATGCGGGTTATAGTTATGATAATACCGTAGGGTTGTTTTCCTAGCGTTGAGGACACGTGGAGGCGTGACACTGGTAAGTGCAAACATTGATAACATTACATGTGTTGTGTGCTATTTATTATTGTAACCTTACATCTACTGTGTGCTATGTATGGTTGATGCTGAAATGTAATGAATATCTGTCATATATACTATTATTACTTGAGCATGAGGTTAACTGTTACCTGAGGTTTAGAATTGACCCTAGCTTCAGGATCTGGAGGATCGAGAGCTGGTGAAATGGGTAAGTAGCACGCGTAGGGACTCAGCCAGAGTTTTGAAATTTTGGGCTGTATTTATGTTGTTAGATATTTTTGTGTTTTGTATATTTGGATAGCTGTATTGATATTCCCTCAACCAGATACACCGCAAACGGCTTAAGTTACAACCATGTATCAGTTACTTATCCGTTCAACCCAACTTATACGCTCAGTCACTCCACTCTGATGATATTCTTATATATTGCTTATTAACATACATAATGGGTAGTATTAAATTAGGGGTGTTACATTTTTGGTATTAGAGCATTCTTTCTGGCATGAATCTGACAAGGTTATTTCAAACCAATTGGTTCTTAAACTAGGGAAGGATTAGTCTATGTGGTTCAGTCATAAGTCATCGTGAAAGACGGGGAGACTTCCACTAGACACCAACCTAGCCAATATGTTTTATTAACTGAGTTGGTTTCCAAGCCTTTAAGCCTAGAGCATGTTTTGGGTAGCTATGGAACCTAAGTACTGATATGACCCTGGTGGTATGATACAGTAAAGATGGACCCTCCTACATAAACTACTATAGACGAATGAGGTGTACTGCACAAAGGACAGTAATCCCTGGAAACATAGGGTTTGCATTCCATCAAAAACCAATTAACCCTCCCGAACCAAGATACCATCCTTTACCGGAGTATAACCCTGAACCCATACCAGAGTACCCTTTTGAACATAACCCTGAACCCATGTACTACCATGGACCGGAGTACACCTTAGAACATATCTATGATCCTGAAGCCCTAAATGTTGCACCCTTAGACATGGCACAACCTTCGCCAGAGCCGGAAGAACCAAATCCATCAGGCGATTCATCTGTTGGAGATAACTTCGACGACCCTTAGTTTCATAACCAGATCTTTGATAGTGAACCTTACTCTCTGTATGAACTTGTCTTCCTAAACCACGCCTTAGATCAAAATAGAACGCTGGTAGATATCTTGCAAACTGACTACAAGTTTGCCGAGCAAAGTATAGCAACTATAAAAGAGGAATACTACCAATAATTAGAGTGTGTAAAGACGATGTATGATTGGAGGAATGTGCACTTCATCCCTTCTTACTCCCGTGAAGATTGGGCGAAGTCTACTTTGTACCATTTCCCTTGAACTCGCTTTTTGATAGAGAAGACAAACGAGTTGCTGGATGGTGAACCTATAGCCCATTTCCACCCTTTTCTGCAACATCTTAAATTGCTGGTAGACAACCATATGTAGACGAGAAGCGAGATCGGCGTCAGGGAAAGAAAGCTGTGAAGAATAGTGGTGGAAGCTATATAGTAGTAAAGTGACTAATGTATCGATGTGTATGAATCACTTCTCTAAAAGCCCTGAGAAGTTGTAAAATACCTGATATGACCAAGAAGGGTTTGTAATATATAAGTTAGTTTGACAGGTATGTTAGGAAGCACTCATGACTATAACATATTAATGATATGTTGAATATAAATATGTTTGTAGTATGTTCTTAATGACTACTTCTCCTTGATATCTATGTTTTTCTTAATAAATTATAGAAAAGATTAAGAATGGCAAATCTAAAAGGAGCAGGCAGAGGCAGAGGTAGAGGTAGAGGAAGAGGCAGACAACCTCGAGCGATACAAGGACCAGTACAAGAGCCTGATCAACAAGGCTAGAAACCTAATCAACCTAACCAAGACCTTATGCAACAAGTCATGGGAATGTTGCAAGAGCATAGGGGTTTCATTGAAAAACTCTGTGCAGATATGCAGGAGAGAAGAGTCGAAAGACAAGTAGAAGGTCAGCAAGCTGAAGTAGAGCAACAAGCCGAAGCTGAACAGCAAGATAATGCTGAGGAAGAAGACGAACAAGACAAGGAACACATGGATGAAGCTGAAGAGTCAGATAGGTATGAGTTACCTCCTGGACTTGATAGAGAAAAGGCAGTGCTACCTCAACCCAACAAAGTGGTTGAGACAACGCAATTTTGGGTCACCCAATTTTGTAAACTAAAGCCACCAACCTTCCGTGGTAAACTTGATTCAGCTGAGGATTGGCTAATGAGACTGGATAAGATCTTCGAGGTCATGGAGTGTCTAGAGAATACAAAAGCTCAACTTGCAATCTATAAGTCGGAAGGAGATGCGAATAGATGGTGGAGAAGCATTGCAGCGACGTTATGAGCACGTTACTTGGGAAAAATTCCTGGAGAAATTCAACGAGCAATACTTTCCTCCCTTAATGCAGGTGGCCAAGGAGTCAGAGTTCCTACACATCCGACAAGGTAATGAGGAGTCATTCGATGACTACTTTGCCCGATTTACCAGTCTGTCACGGTATTCATCATATTTAAATCATAATGATGATGAAAGCTGGAAGGCTAATATGATGATACAAGGGCTAAAGTATGAGATAAGCGAAAGACTTATATCTTAACAGTTTCAAGAGTTAAATCAAGTGGTGGAATCGTGCCATTGATTGAACAAAACTTAAGGGAACTCCACGCATCCAGAAATTATAACAACAGTAGTGCAAATTGTGGCAGATTTAGCCGCAGGAATTCCTCACAGAAGAGGAAGACATCATGGAACAACTCCCAAGGTCGAAGCAAGAGACCATCTCAATCTAGGTAGCAGAGTTATTCAAGAATGCTGGAATCCCGACCATGTACAAAAATGCAGGAAGAACCATTATGGTGCTAACTATGATAGGAGACAAATATGCTTCCATTGTCAGAAGCTAGGGCACTATAGCTGTGAATGTCCTCAGAAGGCTATATAGAAAAGGCCACAGAACCCAGACCGGGTTTTTACGCTGACAAATGAAGAGGCCAGAAAATCCCCAAAATGATCCAAGGTACTGTATCTCTCAAAGGGAATCTACTTCAGACATTGAATATTTCGGGTGCTAGTCATTCGTTTATTTCATATGATTGGGCAAAATGTCTAGGAATGCATGCCTATAGATTACCCTATGACTTGATAGTAGCTACCCCAGTTGGCGTGAAATCTTTAGCTTCTGATGCATGCTTAAATTGTATTGTAATTGTTGGTGGGCGAGAGTCCACTATAGATCTTATCCGATTATGTTGTATGACATTGATGCGTTGTTTTTGTCGCTAAAGCAAACAATTAAACTAGGTCCTAATTAATTATGCAGTTTAGGGTCAACCTATGTCATTTTTCCAAGGAGCAATATGTGGGTTTTTCTTTAGGTTGAATTTAGGTGATAAAAATGCAATGAAATAAAACTAAACTAACTAAATGCAAGATAATAATGACTCTAAACTTATATGAGAATGGAACTAATCTAGATGTAGATGCAAATTTGAGGGTTTTTTGTTATGAGAGAAAAATTAAAATCGTAAAACGAGAAAATTGAATGAAAGCAAATCAAACAACAAAAATCTAATTTAGTTATGATGATAAAGGGAATAACTTAGGATTCACATGAAGTTAACTTTCTTAGCCTAAATCAATTAATTAGACCAAAGGGATTAATGAAAGATTATAATTAATAAATTTAATTAACTAATTGAAACATTGGAAACCCTCAAGTCCAATAACACTTATTGCACTAGAAAACTCGGTGAAATAGCGGTGGCTAATTAAACTCATTAAAACCAAACACGGTTAATTTCTATAAAAAAATTAAATCTTGTTCACAATCATCTAATTAAACAACTAAATAATTTATCAATCTAATTACAAAATTAAATCGATAAACCCAATTGACAATTAAATTAATAATAAAAACTCAATTATTAAATCAATTGACAATCCAAGGGTTGTAAACAAAAAATCCAACAATTGTCTCAAATATAAAAAACGTCAATTTATCAATCCAATTCAATAAAAGTATGTTTACAATCTAAAACTAGATTGTTCTCAATTAACATAACTTGAAATCATTTAAAACTAAATTATCTCAAGTCTCGAATTAAAAAAGATAAAAGAACAAGACTCCCTTGTGGTCTTTAAGTGTAAGACCCTAGGCTTTAGTTTCCTCCATGCTCCTCCCAAGTTATCTCCTAAAGATCTCAAGCTGCCATGAAAACCATCTCTTCAAACTCTTTGATGGAAGCCATGGTCATTTGAATTGATGAATTGAAGAATGCAATTTATGCACAGTACAAATTACCATTGATTCCGTGATTGTATAATGATGCCAAAAGCAATTCAAATCCAATCTTCCAGCTTATGCACCCTACGTGGATGGTTGAATCAAATTAATGCCTTGTGTTTGTGCGTCTCTCTAGCGTGCGTGAGTCGTGTGTGTGATTCTCCCTCTCAATCCAGCAACTAGGTTAAATAAATGGGAAATGAGAGATGGATTTTTGGGTATCAACTTGAGCCCAATACAATTTCACCGTTAGATTTTCTTCCGCTTCCTGAAAAATTCTGTACCATAGGATCTTCTAATATGATAAAATTGTGATCTATCATATATTAAGAAATATTATTTAATCACAAGATAACAATTAGGATATTAATGATAGGGAAAAATTTTATAGCCTAAAAACTCCGCAAGTGCACGGCCGTATCAAGTAATAAAGAGTAAGTAAGATATCGTTCCTACGAGGATTTAGTACCCACAACTTGAGTTAAAAATTAATTTCACAACTTCGTTTAAGTTGAGCAATCAAATTAAATTTAATTAAGAGAAAAGAAATTAAAATTAAAACAAAGAAACTACCACACTAATGAACAAGCAACCTAGAGTCACTAATCCCTTGTTTGTTTATATCCCAATCAGCTAATCTAGAGTATTAATGTCTATAAATGCCTTCCGGTCCATTTATATACGTATCTTAATTAATTATGTAATGCCTCACATAACTAAATAAGATGCATTTTAGATCGGCTCACTTTAATTTGATTATCGGAGCTTCTAGATATATTCTGTCTGACGCAAATTAGATTAAAACCTAATTTCACATTAGATTTAAACCTAATTTCATATTATTTAATCCCAAGGTCAATTTAGGATTCCCTCTTCCAAGTCCAACCCTAAATCCCCAAAACATGCTCAATGGTATTCAATCAATAAGCAATAGCAATAAACACAAGATTAAATAAACTGAAATAAAATTAAGCAAAATCAATCGGTGGGAATAATCTCTAAAACCCAAACAAGTTCATAGATTCTCTATGTTGCAAAACCTACTAGCCACACATGGCTCTAATAAAACCAATAACAAAGAGATAAAAATCCAGGTTCAAAGAATAAAGAGAAAGCGAAAAGAAAGCTTCTCCGTCGTCTCCACAGTCCTTCCGTCCTTCCATGGAGATGATGAAGAGAAAAACACTCAGCCACTACTCCTCTGCTTCTTTGTTCCTTCTTATTCTGCGCCTCTCGATCTCCTCTTCTTGCTTCTTCCTTTCTTCATATATATAACCTAAATATAACTTAGGCCATAGGTCACTGATTCTCCTTTTCTTATTAAAAAGATATCTCATATCTTGAAATCAACTCCATCGAGATCACGTAATTGATTTTGTTTCTATTTTTCTTGCATCGAGACCATTGAAATTGGCTGATTGCATATCCTCTTAATTTCTTTTTCTACTTGTTTCTAAATCATCTTATATTTCTGCAAAATATAATAGGAAATAAGTAGATTTTATATCAAGATATCTTTTTATCCCATAATGATAGTGAAGTATATAAAAGATAATTAAATAGGTATATAATATCAATAAATCCAACTAATTCTCATAAAATATACACCTATTTAATCATAAAATATATACATATCAAACTCCCCCACACTTAAACATTTGCTTGTCCTCAAGCAAAAGAAATAGAATTCATTATCGAAAACAACATTGCCTATGAAATTCCTAAACGAGCAAAAAAACCACCACACTTGGATCATATCATCAAATCTTATTTAAGTTAATGTCTTATAAGAACAGGTCACTAAGCCAATAGGGTGTAACAATCTCTTAACGTCCCATGATCAAAAGATCGCAAGCAATAAGTTCAACCATCGATTAGTAAAAGAATATTATGCTACTCAATTTCTTGAGAAAAATTCAAATGCCCCCACCAAACCAAGCTTTTCATTTAATTTATTAAGAATTCTCGGGTAGGAAATAACTCAATTTTCTTCTTTTCTTTTCTTTCTTTCCTCTTTTTTTTTTCCTTTTAATTTTTTGTTTTGTTTCTTGAGCCGTTGTAGGTCCCCTTTTGATGCGACCCTACACATGGGTGATGCGGCACCGGTTACTCGGTTACTCCAACGGGCACCTCAAGAGGCTTTTAGCCCAACTCATAACCCTCTTTGACTTTACCTTTTGACGAGTGCCAACATTGGTGATGAAGTGCCCCTAGGTTACTAAGTGAGGTCTAGAGAAGTCATTGGAGTTGTTGCGTTTTTTCTATATTTTTTTTATTTTTCCCGAGTCATTTCCCTACACAAAAGTTTTACTTAGCTGGCAAAGGTTATCATCTAATTTTCTAAAGAGATCATGTAGTAAAATATTCTTGAACTAATAATTTGTTGATCATATTAAAAACTAATCCCTATTCTCATAGTCCATCTCAAGATTGCAAAAAAAAACTCAAGGCTTGGATACTTGGTTAAAACATTTTTTTTTCTATTTTAATCCTTGACTTGATAATATTCTCTAAGATAGGGAAAGCTCAAAATTCAGGTCAATCCTCAACAATGCAAAAGTCTCAAATAAAAAAAAAATCTTTTCAATTGCATAAGGACAAGCATAACAAAAGAAATTATATCCCTCCCCCCACACTTAAATCAAACATTGTCCTCAATGTTGCAAAAATATAAAGAGGGAAAGGAACTAGTACTCCCTAGTTTAGGCCTCTAACTCGATGTGGAGTGCTTCCCCTGGTACCATCCATGATATTTTAAATTTTAAAGGAGAAGAGAGTGCTAAAGAAAGACCTTGCAGCAACAAGAGGAATGATCTTCTTCAAACCTGAATAAAACTGAAAGAAAGAAAGAAATAATAATAATAAAATATGCAAACAAAACCCTTGGGTTGCCTCCCAAGAAGTCTTTGAATTTATAGTCTTCACGGACTTCTCAAAACAAACCACTAATCATAAGTATCAAACACTATAATTACCTTGTCTTCATTCCTTTTCAAGCAACAAGGTATCACACAAAAAATTGATCATTCAAGTTAATTACTTGTACTTCCTTAATCATAGACAATCTTGGATTACAAGCAATCACCGCATTCAAATGAAGCACAACATGCATATCTTTATGAATAAATATAGGCACTTCCAAGAATTTAGAGCATCCAATAAAATCAACTTGACTCTCATCAGTAAGAGTCAATACTTCAAGAGGAGTGTCATGAACAACAACAATTGAGACATCTAGATCAATTTGATCACCAGCATCACAATCCTTAGGCTCTACAGCCGGAACCTCTTCTAAACATCCTCTATTCTCACTTAAATCAATTTCAAGCTCACAATCACTTTCTACATTACCCATAGTCTCATGCAACTCTATACCTTCAACTTGCTCACAACAATCATTACCATCATAAGAAGTGGTTATCAAGCTTAAGGAATTATGTTGCCCTATAGTCTCAAGAGTTGAAACAATTTGACTCGCATATACCTCAATATTTTGGACACTTACCCCAATATCATGGACACTTACCTCAATATCTTGGACACTTGACTCAAGCCTAGTGATAAATTCCTTTTGCTCTCTACTAAATCTCTCTGATGCTTCTGCACACTCCTCAACTAATCTTTCCAAATTAGATTTTTTTCCTGTACTAAATGGTGTGTTCTTCAATAGGTGGATAAGAATAAAAAATATGGGTATTTTCGTGAGAACAATAGACATATGGATCCCTAAAATTATGTTGCTCAAAACCTTCACTAAGCCAAAATGAGTTATCAAAACAAGCTTGGTTCCTAGTGAATGTAAATGGAGCTATATACCCAAGAGGGGGTGAATTGGGTATTTTAAAAACTTTTTCGAAAGGGCTCTGTTTTGACTAAGCAAAAGCAGATTATAACGAGAGGAAGAAGGAAAGGAAAGCTTGCACAAAGAGAAATTATCCTGGTTCGGTCTTATCCTTGACCTACATCCAAATCCCTTAAGTCACACTTGGGATTTTCAATCCACTATACTCACAAACGATTACAAACTCGTACTCAAGAGTAGTTCTCTCTCTAGAACTCACTCCCCTTACAAGTTGCAATCAATACACCCAACCACCAAGTTCCCCGACTTGTGGTTATCTCAATCAATGAATGATTTACAAATAGAACTCTCTTCACTGAGCAGAGATAAAATGAACACTCAAGTACAAGTATCGATTGATACAATACGGATGAAAGTGAACACAATAAATGACAATCAATGAATTTTCGCTCTCGGTAGGTGTATCAGCTTGAGAAGAAGTTAATGAACTCTATTTATAGGTAGAGAACATTAAATGACCGTTGAATGATGAATCCAACCGTTGTAGGTGATTAGCATTAAGTCTCGGTCATCTTCTCTCTCTAAACTCCAACTAATCCATGTGCTAATATGGTCCGATGTGGAACTCGAGGATTTGCCCGTTGGAGAAGAGTTTACTTGATGAAGAAAGCATTCTTGACCGTTGAGAATGCGTGCTCGATGGATTATCCAAAAGAAGGTTGATTTGCGAAGTGCATTAAATGCACCGTACACTTTTTGCTTTATGGCTTTGACCTTCAATAATCTTCATCTCTGCTAACCGAAATTCACTCAACAAACTTGTTAAACATAGTTGGGTTCATAAGTGAATGATTCATGAAAGCAATTGGAACAAACAAGAGTGATTCACGAATTCGTATAATTCAAAAATCAGTTTTTTTCGTTGCATACTTTGCGGTATGTTCATGCTAACTCGAGTATGGCATCACCACAAGTGTCCATACTGCGATTTCCAATTGGATACTCGAGTTTGTACCTTTCGAGGCAAACCATCGTGTTTTGTATTTGAAAGATAGAACCTATACTCGAGTTTGCTTATGCAAACTGCGATTGGTTTAACTTGAAAAATCCATTTGCTCTCGTAAGTCCAATACTCGAGTTTGGCTACGCAAACTAAATATTGACTTAACGTGAAAAATCCTTTTGCTCTCTGGAAGTCCAATACTCGAGTTTGGCTATGCAAACTGCAGTATTGACTATTCCATACTCGAGTTTGGCTATGCAAACTGCGGTATTGATTTAACTTGAAAAATCTTTAGCTCTCTGGAAGTTCAATACTCGAGTTTGGCAATGCAAACTGCGGTATTGATTTAACTTGAAAAATCTTTTGCTCTCTGGAAGTTCAATACTCGAGTTTGGCTATGCAAACTGCGGTATTGATTTAACTTGAAAAATCTTTTGCTCTATGGAAGTTCAATACTCGAGTTTGGCTATGCAAACTGCGGTATTGACTAAGTTTGAAAAATCCTTTAGTTCACAAGAAGTTCGATACTTGAGTTTACCCATGCAAACTGCAGTATTGACTTTGGCTGGAAACTTGGTTGCTTTCTGGATGGCCTTTACTCGAGTTTCTCCAAGCAAACTGCAGTATTGGCTGTCCAATACTCGAGTTTGCAAACGTATACTGCGGTTTGCAACTATCAAAATGTTTTTAAACAACTTTGCAAACTTCAAACCATGTTTTACATTTGTTGTTAATCATCAAAACATATTGAGAACTAACATTCTCCCCCTTTTTGATGATGACAACACTTGTAAATTATTTTGCAAAGAATTTGAAAGATGTAATTTGTTTTGAAATGAAGTTTCCAAAGTTCAAGGTTGAGTTATCAGAAAACCATCCAATTTTGCATTTCAACATTTGAAGTTCGAGAATGGCGTGAAGTGGAATTCAAAAGTGTAAACAAGCCGAACTATATTCAATTAAGCAATCAATGAACAATATCGAAAAGATAGATACTCGATAACTATTTGATATCATTCGATAATCACAACAAGTTCGAAATAGCAAAGTACAAATGACGAATCAAAACATCTAGAACAACAAACTACCTAGAACCAATAGACCCTATACATCTACATCTTTCTCTTCTTCTCCCCCTTTGTCTTCATCAACATACTCGGGATCAAGGACAACAAAAGGAGGGGAATAGAGGACCATGGCAAGGATGGATCAAAGGTAGGGTCATGGTGAGCTTCATAAGGAGAAGGTGTGGGAAATTTCTCGGTAGACGGGGTAGATGGAGATGGAGGTCGGCCAGGGAGAATCTCTGTAGAAGGAGTGATAGGAGACGATGGAATCACAGGGGTAGGAGTGGAAGTGGAGGCTGGGGAAGTGGTGTGAGGTGGACTGGGAAAGGAGAAGGGAGGTGAGGAAGGTGGGGAAATGTGTGTCTCTCGTGGTGTCGGGTCTCTCGGTACGGGAGAGGATGAGGATGGACCGGTCGTGAACCCAAACGTGGAGGATGAAGAAGCACCAACACAAAATGGGCAATCGACGATCAATCTTATTCCGGGCTTCTGATGCAAGCTCATATGTCATGGATAGCCGGGAGTCTAGATCAATCCCCTGATCAAAAATCTCGCTCTGCTTCTGGTCAGTGGCATCCTTCAGCTTCTCCAAGTCAGTCTTCACATCCATGAGACCCATCTTGAACTCGGCTCGCGATGTCCAACTCGGCCTTCATAATCGGTCTATGAGATGAGAGGCAGCATCGATCATCTCCCTCAACCATTCTTCGAGGTCCAATGATGGAGGAGGATGCGGCGAGCCTCGTGCGCATATGACCGTGATGCACGGGCTTGTGACCTCGGAGGAGCCCTCGGCGGCTTGATCCTTCCTAGGCTCGAATGAAATCTTCATAAAGTTCAATTGAGTCTTGCCGAAGGATGGGATGAACTTCATCTGCTCAGTGGTCCCACATACCATATTTTGTAATAGAACATAATGAGGGACGCCAGTGAGGCAAAGGGCATATATGATCCCTTTCGGGATGAAAACTTGAAGGCGCTGATTTCTTTAAAGAGCCACTGCCCAATGTTGAGGGGATGCTTCTGGATGAAGGCCGTGAAGAATCTATAATCCTTCCGAGCAAAGTGAGTATAGCTCCCTCCTTTTTGCATAAAATTCCGAGTGTAGATGTACCAAATCACTCGGTGCAGGGGTGGCATGTCTCGCGGGCTTGATAGACGGATGAGCAAGGCGATCATCCGGTACGTCCCGAGTACGCATTAAGGTCCTATACACCTCGGCATTGGTGTATTGTGGTGTGGACGCGGTGGAGGATGAGTAACCTTTAGGATCTTGTTGATGATGGCGGCGAGACAAAGTGAATTGGACCCCCGACGACACATGTGGTGATCCTCTCCTCAATCGTATAGCCTTCGAGTCCAATAGGTGATTGGTCGCCATATTGAAATAGAACATCTTGACCAACTCCGGGTAGTAAGCGGCTTCGATGGAGACGAATGTCTGATAGGGCCCAAACCATGGTGAGAGATCCACATTGCATTCGCGATAAATTTGCTCCAGGTCAACTGAAACAACAGCACAGAAGCCACGAGATGAATACTGGTCCTTGAACTTGGCATTGAGACCAGGAGGAAGTGGAACCGGGGTGACTTTGAATCCAGGAGGCGGAGTCTTGTGAAGCTTAATCTCCTCTATTGCATTGTCGATGAATGGGGAGACTCCTTCGTGCTCATCTTCTTCAGT
Organism: Acacia acuminata; assembly: GCA_019022655.1. Taxonomy (NCBI): domain Eukaryota; kingdom Viridiplantae; phylum Streptophyta; class Magnoliopsida; order Fabales; family Fabaceae; genus Acacia; species Acacia acuminata. The sequence goes on along the minus strand of JAFJYI010000102.1, from coordinate 1,627,561 downwards.
CTCATAATCTGACATAGAGCCGGTAACCTCGACAGTGGAGGGAGAGCCGGAGCGGGGGTGGCCCTCTTGGACCTTGTCTTTCTGTGAACAACGGTTCTTTTCCCTTTTCCTTGGCTCGACTCGGCCGTCCTCTTCCTTTTTGTGGCTGATGAAGGAACCGGATCCTTTGACGACGAATCCCCTTTCTTGGGGTTTGGAGATTGTGCCTCCGGAATCGTAGAGCCTATGCCAAGAATCCTTGTATCAATGCCTCTCTGCAACTTCTTTGGAATCGATTTGCTCCTTGGAGCTCGTGGAGGAATCGGTTGAGAGGATTGTGAGACTTCCTTAGACATTTGAGCGCTTAGGGTTTCGGCGAAAATGAAGATAGGAAGAATTAGATGAGGTTTGGTGAAGATTTGAGGGGATGGATGAAGGATTGTGACGGTTTCAGAAGGAGAAGAAGAGAGAAAGTCGTAACTTTAGGGTTTACTGGAGTAAAGACGCGAGTTTGGAAGAACACGACTATTCATCATATATATAGACAGACCCCATACTCGAGTCAAGCTATTGCTTACTCGAGTTTATCAAACTTTCACTTACAAACTCGAGTAAAGGTGGAAGTTTTGAGTCCACGATGACCATACTCGAGTTTAGCTCCTCCTTACTCGAGTTTAGCAAACTTTCATTTACATACTTTATGAGTAAAAGGTGGAAGTATACTAACCTGGACTTCAAAAATGTAGCGTGAATTTTTGAACCCACGATGATCATACTCGAGTTTAGCTTTTCCTTACTCGAGTTTAGCATACTTTCACTTACAGACTGCAGTTTGTCTGGTCCTAAACTGTAGTTTTGTTCCCCATACTCGAGTTTACAAAATTGCAGAATTTCAGGTTTGGCTTCTGTCTGGTCCTAAACTTGAGTAAGCCATTCTATACTGCAGTATGCCACTTCTGAAACATCATAGTACCCGCAAAAGCATGACTAAACACTCCGATGCCCAAGTTAGTAAAGATTAATCATCAAAATCATAACTAACATTAAATTGGATGAGAAATGCTTACAATTCATTGGGATTTACCATTCCCAATTCTCTTCTTATGAAGTTGAAAGGTTCTTTGGCTAGAGGCTTTGTGAAGATGTCGACAAGTTGAAGATGAGTTGGGATGAACATCACCTTGACATCTCTTTTCTGGACATGATCCCGAATGAAGTGATGCCTCACATCAATATGCTTGGTTCTTGTATGTTGCACCGGATTCTTGGCCAAGCTTATTGTGCTTGTGTTGTCACACAAAATTGGAATTTCCTTCAAGTAAACTCCCAAGTCGGCAAGTTGTTGCTTCAACCATAGCACTTGAGCACAACAACTTGAAGCGACCACATATTCAGCTTCGGTAGAGGACACGGCCACAGATGTTTGCTTCTTGTTGAACCAAGAGACAAGTGAGTTGCCAAAGAATTCGCATTGGCCACTTGTGCTCTTTCTATCTATCTTGTAGCCGGCATGATCCGAATCTGAGTATGCCACCAAGTGTTCCGGTTGACCTTTGGGAAACCATAGTCCAAGAGTCTTCGTGTCGAGAGATATCTCGAATATCCTCTTCACATGTTCAAGATGGGACTCTTTTGGAGCGGATTGGAACCTTGCACACATCCCAACACCGAATTGGATGTCCGGTCGACTGTTGTGAGATAGAGTAGTGACCCAATCATTCCTCTATACTTTGTGATGTTGAAATCTTTGCCCTTCTCATCAGCATCCAATGAAGCAAGTTGAGCTCATAGAGTGTCGGCACCATTGCATTGGTCCATCCCAAATTTCTTCAAAGAAATCATTCGAGATATTTGGCTTGGGAAACAAATATTCCATCTTTTCTTTGCTTGATTTGCAGTCCAAGAAAGTAGTTGAGCTCTCCCATCATGGACATCTCAAACTCTCCCTGCATAGTCTTTGAAAATTCTTCACACAAGGCATCATTAGAAGCACCAAATATAATATCATCCACATATATTTGAACCATTAAAATTTCATTAAGCTTATTACTCTTTATGAAGAGAGTTGTATCTGCTTTTCCTCTAACAAAACCTTGATCAAGAAGGAATTTGCTTAATCGCTCATACCAAGCTCTAGGAGCTTGTTTCAGGCCATATAGGGCCTTCTTGAGACGATACACATGATCTGGACAATGTTCATTTTCAAAACCGGGAGGTTGTTCTACATAAACTTCCTCTTGTATAAAACCATTCGAAAAAGCACTTTTCACATCCATTTGATATAATTTAAATCCTTTTACACATGCAAAGGCTAGAAGTACTCTTATGGCTTCCAATCTTGCCACTGGAGCATAAGTTTCTTCATAATCAATTCCTTCTTCTTGATTATAGCCTTTGGCAACCAATCTTGCCTTGTTGCGGACAATGATTGCAGACTCATCACGTTTGTTCTTGAATACCCATTTGGTGCCAATGACCGGATGGTCTTTGGGCCTAGGTACCAAATCCCAAACTTGATTTCTATCAAATTGATGTAACTCCTCTTGCATTGCTAATACCCAATCATTATCCGAAAGGGCTTCATCAATCTTAGAGGGTTCTATATGAGATATAAATGCGAGAGAAGGTTACTTCATTCAAAGTACTATTTCTGGTTCTTACTCCCGATTAATATCACCTATAACTTGGTCTAAAGGATGATTTCTAATAAATTTCCAAGCTCTAGGTTGAGTCTCGATCGGGATTTTCAATATTGTCTTGGGGATCAGCCTCAAAAACATTTTCGGGATTTTCAATAGAAGCGGGGAGTAGTTTTCGAAAAGAATTGATTTTTGAAAACATTTTCTTCTTCATTATCCAAGGCTTTATCGATTTGAATTCACGAAAAACAACATGTATTGACTCTTCAACAACACGAGTGCGAGTATTAAAGACTCTATAAGCTCTACTCCTATTTGAATAGCCAATGAAGATACCTATATCGCTTTGGAATCGAATTTACCAAGATTCTCTTTACCATTATTGTGCACATAGCACTTGCATCCGAAGACGTGTAGGTGGCTGAGATTTGGCTTTCTTCCCTTGTAGAGTTCATATGGGGTCTTGTTCAGCTTCTTTCTCAAGTAGGCTCGGTTGGAGATGTAGCAAGCCGTACTCATCGCGTCAGCCCAAAACACTTGAGAAGTGTTGTTCTCATTTAACATTGCCCTTGCCATCTCGGTGAGGACTCTATTCTTCCTCTCAACCACACCGTTTGTTGAGGAGTCCTTGGAGCCGAGAAGTTGTGATCAATCCCCACATTGTCACGTAACTCCCGCCGAAGGCGTTGTTTTCAAATTCGCCACCATGATCGGTGCTTATACCCGAAATTGCAAAGCCTTTCTCGTTCGGACCTTTTTGGCAAAGGTAACAAACGATCAAACGTTTCATCTTTAGATGATAAAAATATTGTCCAAGTAAATCTAGAGTAATCATCAACTATGACCAAAGTGTAGAGATTTCCACCAAGACTCTTTACTCTAGCTGGTCCAACTAGATCCATATAAAGTAATTGAAGAGGTCTACTAGTTGAGATCTCATTTTTTGCTTTAAAAGAAGATTTGGTTTGTTTTCCTTTTTGACAAGCATCACGACTATGTCATTTTTGAAATTCAATTTAGGAATACCAATGACCAAATCCTTTTTCAGCAACTTGTCAAGTTGGAACATATTAACATGAGCTAATCGTTTATGCCATAGCCAACTCTCATTCAAGTTACTAACAAAACAATTTTCAGAAAGCCAAGCATTGCTAGAGAGGTTAAGAGTATAACAATTTCCATCTCTAGGTGCTCTAAATAAGGCTTTAGTTTTCAAATCATCAATGGGGACTAAATCCTTTCTAACAATCAAGCATTCATTTGAATCAAAGATAACTAGGTTACCCTTGTCGGTGCTTTGGCTCACACTTAGGAGGTTGTGACACAATCCTTCTACTAGGTAGACATCTTTGATGAGAGGACCTTCATTGTTTCCTATCTCACCAATTCCAAGAATTTTTCCCGATTGGTCTCCTCCAAATGTGACTCTACCACCATCCTTTGATTTGATTGAGAGGAATTTAGATTCATCTCCAAATCATGTGTCTTGAGCACCCACTATCAATGTACCACTTGTTGGGTCTTGATGCTCTAAGACAAACCTGCAATTCACAAGGATCAAGCCTTAGGTACCCATCTTTTCTTGGGTCCTTTGGAGTTAGTTCGACCTTAGGAACATAAGTTCCTTTCGGTACCCATTGATAATTTCCCACAGGCTTAATTTTTCTTTCCTTTCTATGAAAGCAAGATGAAGTAGAATGACCCTTCTTATTACGGTAATTGCAATGTGCAAAGGGATTTGAAGAGTGAACTGATTTTGTAAAATAGTTCATGTATGTTTTTACGACCACTCTTCTTCTTGCCTTTCTTCCTATCAAAATCGGTCCGTAACCAATGCCCGATCTATCATTTATAAAACGTTGTTGTTTCAAAATGACATTGAGCATTTCACTTCCTCTAGTGAATTTCTCAAGTGCCTTGGTAAGATATGAATTCTTTTTCTTTAGATCGGGACAATCTTCACAAATAGTATTTTCTCAAGAAGACAACTTTTCAACTTGAGATTCAAGAGTAAGATTTACGTTTTTCAGTTTGAAATATTTTTCAGCAAGTTTTTCAAATTCAAATTGCACACCATCATATATTCATCAAACAGATCATCATAAGGAGGTTTGCAATCATATACCTCTTCAAGTTTAGCACGTTGCTCTTCTTCTTCAAGAACTAGGCATATATTGGCTTTCTCTTCCTCATCCTCATCATCTTCATCGATGAGCTATCACCCCGAGATCTTTGGAGACATAAGCTTTCTTCTTGTATTTGCTTGATCTTCTTCTTTTCTTTATCTTTGTTGTTCAGTTGAGGGCATTCAGACTTGATGTGGCCAGGCTTCTGACATTCGTAGCAGATGATTGGCTTCTTTGCCTCATAACTAGAGCTACCCTTGTGAAACTTCTTAAAGCCTTGGTCCTTCTTGTAGAACTTCTTAAATCTTCGGACCAAAGATGCCAATTTCTTCATCTTCGTCTTCATTCTCATTTTCCCCATCTGAATCTTTAACTTCTCTTGCGGCCTTGAGGGCAATTCCTTTGTTCTTGCCATGAACTTCATCAAGTCCCTTCTTGAACTTGAGTTTAGCCTCATATTCAGAGACTTCCGAATAGAGCAGCGCTACGACGTCATTGACTCTCCTCGAGCCTCTTCAATAGTGACCTTTGCTTCCCATTCCTTGTTAAGGATATTCAAGATCTTCCTTACTTGGACTGGTTGGTCATATTCTTTTCCCAAGGCAGCAAGTTGATTGATGAGATGGGTGAACCTCACTGAACTCACCAATGGATTCACCATGCTTCATTCGTAGAAGGTCATACTTGGTCATAAGAGTATTGACTCGTTTTGCTTTACTCCACTGTTCCTTCATGAGCTATCTCCAGAGCATCCCACATATGTTTTGCGAGAAGATAGATTGCAAATACGAAAGTACTCTTGTTGGCTAAGAGCACTTTGAAGAAGTAGGACAGCCTTTGCTGTTGAGTGTGACACTTCTTCTGTCATTCTCATCATATTCTTCTTCAAGCTTAGGAACTCTAACTCCATCTTCAACGGTTGATGGCTCATAATTTCCTCTTTCAAATACTCTCCACACCCATACTCGTAGCATTCACAAAGACTTTGACCTTTGCTTTCCGTAAGGAGTAATGCTCTCCATTGAAACCGGGTGGCCTGTTGATAGAAGCTCCATCAGGTAAGATACCTTCCATAATGATCCTTCTCGAGTTGTTAAGCTCTTAAGAGAAGACGCTGCTCTGATACCAAATGTAAATGGAGCAATATACCCAAGAGGGGGGTGAATTGGGTATTTTAGAAACTTTTCAAAACACACTCTGTTTTGAGCAAGTAAAGCAGATTATGATACAAGAGGAAGAGAAGAAAAGCTTGCACAAGAGATATTATCCTGGTTCAGTCTTATTCTTGACCTACATCCAAATTCCCAAGTCACACTTGGGATTTTCAATCCACTATGCTCACAAACCGATTACAACCTCGTACTCAAGAGTAGTTCTCTCTCTAGAACTCACTCCCCCTTACAAGTTGCAATCAATACACCCAACCACTAAGTCCCCGACTTGTGGTTATCTAAATCAATAAATGATTTACAGATAGAACTCTCTCACGGAAGCGAGATAAAATGAACACTTTGAAGTACAAGTATCGATTGATACAATACAAGTGAAAGCCGAACACAATAAATGACACTTAGTAAAGTTTCGCTCTCGGTAGGTGTATCGGCTTGAGAAGAAGTTAATGCACTCTATTTATAGGTAGAGAACATTAAATGACCGTTGTATGATGAATCCAACCGTTGTAGGTGATTAGCATTAAGTCTGGTCATCTTCTCTCTCTAAACTCCAGCTAATCCAGATGCTGATATGGTCTGATGTGGAACTCTGAGGAATTTCCCGTTGGAGAAGAGTTTTCTTGATGAAGAAAGTGTTTTTGAACGTTGAGAATTCGTGCTCAGATGGATTAACCAAAAGGATGTTGATTTACTGAAGTGCAATAAATGCTCGACCACTTTTTGCTTTTTCCCTTGATCTTCATTAATTTTCATCTCGTGCTAACCGAAATCCACTAAATAAACTTGTTAAACATATCTGGGATCATAAGTGAATAATTCATGAAAGCAATTGAAACAAACAAGAATGATTTACAAATTCGCATAATTCAAAAATTAGTTTTTACGTTGTATACTGCGGTTTGTTCATGTAAACTCGAGTATGGCACTGTTCACAAGTGACCAAACCGTAGTATCCAATTGGATACTCGAGTTTGCACCTTTCGAGGCAAACCATCGTTTCTTGTATTTGAAAGATAAAACCTATACTCGAGTTTGCCTATGCAACCTGCAAGTATTGGTTTAACTTGAAAAATCCATTTGCTCTCTGAAGTCCAATACTCGAGTTTGGTTTTGGAAACCGCAAATACTTTTGCTTTGACTTCGTTTGAAAAACTTGGTTTGCTTCGGAAGTCCAATACTCGAGTTTGGTTTTGGAAACCGCAGCTTTGACTTCGTTTAAAAAACTTGGTTTGCTTCGGAAGTCCAATACTCGAGTTTGGTTTTGGAAACCGCAGTTTTGACTTCGTTTGAAAAATCCTTTAATTCACAAGAAGTTCGATACTTGAGTTTACCCATGCAAACTGCAGTATTGGTTGTCCAATACTCGAGTTTGCCTATGCAAACTGCAAGATATCGACTTTGGCTTGAAACTTGGTTGCTTTCGATAGCCTTTACTCGAGTTTGCCGTGCAACCTGCAGATTGGCAACCGCCCAATACTTTCGAGTTTGCAAATGCAAACTACGGTATTGGCCGTCCAATACTCGAAGTTTGCAAATGCAAACTGCAGTTTGCAACTATCGAATGTTTTTAAACAACTTTGCAAACTTCAAACCATGTTTTACATTTGTTGTTAATCATCAAAACATATTGAGAACTAACATATATTGGACCCAATCTTCGGTGGCATGTTGGACAATATTCAAAAGAGTAGAAGTCTTCAAGTCAATGGAATAGCTAAATCTGGATTGTCACTGAAGAAACCTCCTCGGCTTAAACGATGAGAAGGTAGGCAAATATCTGCAGCTCTTATCTTCCGAGCCAAGCCGAGAATGTTCGTTCAGTGAGAAGCCAGATTTAGAATATTTTTGAATAATTATAATTGTTGTACAGACTCAAAGATCTATTTATAGAATAAATTTTGTAGCGGTTATAGCCCAAACCGCTACAAATAATTAAAATTTGACGCGGTTAAGCCCTTTACTCTCACTGTGACAAATCTGTGTCGTTTCGAATTTTTGTAGCATTTATTTTGATAACAACCGCTAGGAAGGAACCGCAACAAACTTCACACCAAAAAACGCCAAGGCTGACGCCATGTTTGTAGCGGTGCTTCCCTTGAAACCGAAACAAATAAAATGACACGAATTTTGGCGCCATTACGCGCCAATGTGGCGCCACATTTGTAGCGGTTTGGTTTTCTATCACCGCTACAAAAAGTGAGACAAAATGCTCACCATTTGGCACCAATTGTTCCACTACTAATTTGTTGCGGTTTGGCTTAAAGCCGCTACAAATGTATTCATTTGTAGCGGTTTTTTGTGACCGCCACAAGGTAACCGCGAGAAAAGGCACTTTTTTTTGTAGTGAATGAGTTAGGAAGTGGCTTTAACTCTAAAGATGGAGCTTGTTGAATTAAAGGTATGAGCGGCTTCAATTCAACATTAGTCAAACTAGAAACCTACACAATAGACTCACAAACAGAAGAGAAAACTTTCCCACCTTGGGGAGTATTAGTAGAAACTGCAAGAGCAAGAGAATCAACAGACACGTCATAATCAACATCAATAGTGCCATCAGTAGCACTCATGTCATAGATAGAATTAGAATCAGAAATGTGACCAATGCTAATCGATAACTTAGAATCAGATAGTGAAGACAAATCATTTTTATCCATGGCATCGATCACACTAAGTAACTGAGAAAGCCCTTTAGAATCAGGAGAAGTATCGGATACATGACCACTAGAATCACTAATGCTACAAAGAGGCACAAAATCATCATGTCTAGAATGTCTCATAATCTCAATAGCATCAATGAAAATATCAATATCAGCATCATCAAGGTCAGCACATGTATCACAATTACCAATTTTAGCACATGAGCAAGAGATAGTATCATCTAAACCAGTAATATCACAGGATCTACTAACCATACTCTCTTTAAGATTTACAACAGAATCATCTGTAATAGCATCAATAACATTAACATCTATCTCCGTACAATCAGCAAGGGGGTGTCTCATAGATTCAAGCACATTAAATTTAATAGCTTCACCAGCAAATTCTAGAGTAAGGCTACCAGCATGCACATCTATCATAGCTTTAGCAGTTTTAAGGAAGGGTCTACCTAAGATTAAAGATGAATGTCCTTTCTGCCTAAACCGACCATCATCCATATCAAGAACATAGAAGTCTATAGGGAATATGAAATCTTTTACCTTAACCAAGATGTCCTCCAAGACGCCTTCTGGGACTGTGCAACGTCTATCAGCAAGGGATGCAACAAGATTTGTGGGCTTAAACTCTACACCCTTGAGTTGATCAAAGACTGATTTTGGCATAACATTAATAGCGGCTCCCAAATCTGCTAAGGCATCGGAGAATTCAACATCACCAATAGTGCAAGGTATGAGAAAACTACCCCTAAGTTAACCTTGCCTTCATGCTTAAACTTTCTCTTTGTAGTACACAATTCCTTCAAGAATTTTGCATATTTAGGCACTTTGTGTGACTAAGTCAACTAATGGAACATTAATCACCACCTTCTTGAATATATCGTAGATTTCATTGAACATCTCAGCTTCCTTCTTTTTCTTTTCAGCCTTAGCTACCACAGTAGGAAAAGGTAGGGTCTGCTTGATCACTTTCTTTCCTTCATCCTCCTTTTCTTGTTCTTCATTAGGCACTACATGTGGTTTTGGTAGGGTAGACAGATCCTGTGATGTGGAAGCAGAAAGAGAGTTATCAGCAACTTCCTTGTCTTTTGAAGTATTGATGGTAACAGGATCTGCTGAGGGGATTATCTTCCCACGTCGGAGAGATATAGCATTGACTCCACCTATATTAGGATTTTGCTGAGTTCTAACGTTTGGATTAGTTACCACTTGAGATGGAAGTCTTCCTGAACCTTGATTCTGTTTATTACCACGTATATTAGACAATGGACCAACATGAGTTTGAAGAATGTCAATTTGTTGTTGTTGCTTCATTATGATTTTCACCATAGCCTCACACTTTGAACTTTCATCTTGTACTGGCACTGATTGGCTAACTTGTTGAAACATTTTGCCACTAGAATTTTCACTTTGATTAAACTGTGCTTGCTAAGGTTGGCCATTTCCATATCAAAGATTTGGATGGTCACACCATCCAGGATTATATGTATTGGAGTAAGGATCATACTTTTGGCCACCTTGAGTCATGGGTCTATAAGGATATATTGCATTGCAAGATTCAGCTCCGTCATTTAGGTAGCGACAAGAGTCAGTAGCATGAGTGGCTAGAGAGCAAATAGAACAGAGTGGCCCTATTAAAGCAGAAGAGGCATGTTGTGGGGTAGTAGAAGGCCCCATAGGATTGACCATATTGGAAGAATTTTGCATATGGGACATACCCATTTTTTCCATAGCAGATGTAAGCCTATCAATTTTGCTCTCTAAGCAAGACTAAGAATTAGAAGAGAGCAATCCCACCTCATTAACTTTTACTGGTTGTCTAGAACCAAATTGTTGGATGTTCTTAGGTTTCTTTTCAGTCAATTCCCAAGCATCATTGACAGTCAGGTCAAGAAGACCACCACTAGCGGCCGAATCTAACAAGTCTCTCTCTAAAGGTAAGAGCCCTTAATGGAAGTATTCGATCAATAATGTATCTGCAATTTGATGGTGAGGGCAGCTAGTACACAGTGTTTTAAAACGCTCCAAATACTCATATAAGGATTCCCCAACAATTTGTTGACATCTACTTATGTCTTTCCTGCTAGATGAAGTGCGAGAGGCAGGGAAATACATTTCTAGGAATAGTTTCTTCAGTTGATTCCATGAAGTAATAAACCCGGGGGCAAACGAAGCAACCAACTTTTAGCAGATCCTTCCAAAGAGAATGGGAAGGCATGCATCTTAATTTGATCTTTAGTCACATTAACCGGTTTCATAGCAAAGTGCAAACCATGTGAACATCTTAAAGTGATTGTATGCTTCCTCCCCTGAAAGACCATTAAATTTTGGAAGTAAGTGTATCAATCCATATTTCAACTCAAAATTCACATTAATATCAGGATAATTTAAGCACCAATTTTGAAAATGCAGATCAGGTGAACCCAATTCATTAATGGTCATAACAGGATCAACAATACGAGCATCTGGATTTGCATTATCATCAACAGGAACAACAATATGAGCACCGTCCATATTGACCTTAGAATCAAAGGATTCAACAATGGTCTTAAAAAAGGAACTATTGCCTACAAGAGTACTAGCTCTAGTTCTTCTTCGTTGGTGAAATGTCCTCTCAATCTCAAGATCAGATTCAAACAATTTTTCAGAAGAGGATCGGGTCATGCAATAAACAACTACCTATCAAGTCACCTAAAAAACTCAAACCAAAAGCCTAACCGTTGCTCCCCCGCAACAGCGCCAAAATTGATGCGTTGCTTTTGTCGCTAAAGCAATCAATTAAACTAGGTCCTCCTTAATTATGCAGTTTAAGGTCAACCTAGGTCATTCTTCCAAGGAGCCATATGTGGGTTTTTCTTTAGGTTGAATTTAGGTGATAAAAATGCAATGAAATAAAACTAAACTAACTAAATGCAAGATAATAATGACTCTAAACTTATATGAGAATGAAACTAATCTAGATGTAGATGCAAATTTGGGGGTTTTTGTTATGAGAGAAAAATTAAAATCCTAAAACGAGAAAATTGAATAAAAGCAAATCAAACAACGAAATCTAATTCAGTTATGATGATAAAGGGAATAACTTAGGATTCACATGGAGTTAACTTTCTTTGCCTAAATCAATTAATTAGACCAAAGAGATTAATGAAAGATTAGAACTAATAAATTTAATTAACTAATTGAAACATTGGAAACCCTCAAGTTCAATAACACTTATTGCACTAGAAAACTCATAGTGAAATAAGCGGTGGCTAATTAAACTTATTAAAAACCAAACACAGTTAATTTCTAAATAATTTTGGAATCTTGTTCACAATCATCTAATTAAACAACTAAACAATCTATCAATCTAATTAAAAAATTAAATCAATAAACCCAATTGACAATTAAATTAATAATGAAAACTCAATTATTAAATCAATTGACAATCCAAGAATTGTAAAAAAAAAAAAAAATCCAGCAATTGTCTCAAATATAAAAACTTCAATTTATCAATCCAATTCAATAAAAGTATGTTTACAATCTAAAACTAGATTGTTCTCGATTAACATAACTTGAAATCATTTAAAACTAAATTATCTCAAGTCTCGAATTAAAAAGATAAAAAGAACAGGACTCCCTTGTGGTCTTTAAGTGTAAGACCTTAGGCTTTAGTTTCCTCCCTGCTCCTCCCAAGTTATCTCCTAAAGATCTCAAGCTGCCATGAAAACCATCTCTTCAAACTCTTTGATGGAAGCCACTGTCATTTGAATTGATGAATTGAAGAATGAATTAAAGATTGCAATTTATGCCCAGTACAAATTCGTGGGTCCCGTGATTGTGTAATGATGCCAAAAGCAATTCAAATCCAATCTTCCAGCTTATGCACCCTGCGTGGATGGTTGAATCAAATTAATGTCTTGCGACTGTGTGTCTCTCCAGCGTGCGTGAGTCGTGTGTGTGATTCTCCTCTCAATCCAGCAACTAGGTTAAATAAATGGGAAAGAAGAGATGGATTTTTGGGTACCAACTTGAGCCCAATAAAATTTAGGAAGCCCAATACAATTTCACCGTTAGATTTTCTTCCAACTTCCCTGAAAAATTCTGCACCATAGGATCTTCTAATATGATAAAATCGTGATCTATCATATATTAAGAAATATTATTTAATCACAAGATAACAATTAGGATATTAATAATTTAAGCTTAATAATCTCATAATTAATTCAAATTATATGATTTCCTAAAATTGGCTAACAATCCAAATATTATCTAATATATCCAAATTAGCCTAAAATAATCCCCAAAATAAATGGATAAGGTGAGATAAAATATACTAAAATTGGAATTTATCGACATTGATGTCATTCTCGGTCTTGATTGGTCCGACGACCAACAAAGCAATGATCGATTGTGGAAATAAGAAGATGTCGTTTTCTTATTCACAAAGGAGAGACAAGATTGATGTGAGCCTAAATCTTCTCACTGCTACGGAAGCTGAAAGGTGTATGAAGCATGGATGCCAAGGGTATATGGTTTTCTTCTCAATCAAGGCAGAAGCTGAACCGTCGCTAGAAGACATCTCGGTCATGAATGAATTCTCTAATGTGTTTCCAGAGTATCTTAGCGAATTACCTCGAGAAAGGGAATTCGAGTTCACCATTGAATTGATTCCTGGTACGGGATCAATATCAAAGGCGCCGTATCATATGGCTCTTAATGAGATGTAAGAGGTGAAGAAGCAAATTGAAGAACTGCTGGAGAAAGGGTTTATCCAACCCAACGTATCACCATGGGGAGCTCCGGTATTGTTCGTGAAGAAGAAAAACAGAAGCTTACAACTTTGTATCGACTACCGAGAGTTGAACAAGGTGACTGTTAAGAACAAGTATCCACTCCCCAGGATTGACGATTTACTCAAACAACTATCTAGTTCCTGTGTCTTTTCAAAGATTGATTTACATTCAGGATACCATCAGATGTGAGTAAAGGCTATGGATGTTCCGAAAACGGCCTTCATGACCGATATGGGCATTATGAATTTATGGTAATGCCTTTTGGTTTGACAAATGCATTTGTCGTGTTCATGGATTATATGAATCGAATGTTTTGCAAACACCTAGATAAATTTGTAGTGGTGTTGATGATATCCTGATCTATTCAAAGAGTAAAGAGGAGCATGAAGAACATCTACAATTAGTACTGAGTGTACTAAGGGAAAAGCAACTCTTTGCTAAGTTAAGCAAATGTGAGTTTTGGCTATCAGAAGTGAAATTTCTGGGCCATGTTAAATCACGTGATAGGGTTGTTGTTGATCCCAGCAAAGTGGAAGCAGTTCTGGATTGGAAGAAACCAGGGACAATGACAGAAATTCGTAGTTTTCTGGATCTAGCGGGATACTACTGCAAATTTATATAGAATTTCTTGCGAATCATTGCTGCGAAAGAGGTTTTTAAAGTTGAGTATGAGGCCTTAAATTTAATTTACTTTGAGTGTGGTAGATATGGTCACAGAAAATGGTTATGCCCTTAGAGGAAAAATACTAACAAGAAAAGACAATCTCACTGGTACCGAATCTCAGTTTGCAACTCTGAAATATGTTGAAGAACAAGGGGATGAAATAGAGATGAGATCTGTAGAAAAAGAAGCACCAGTTGAACCTGTGTGTGAGAGGACATGTGTCTAGCTACACAAAACGAAGCAAGTCCTAACCCCTACTCAAGAAGCGACGTCAGGGTCAAAGAAAAAAGGAGAGAATTTTTTTTTTTTTGATTAAGAAAAGAGGGTTATGGACCCAAAATACAAACAAAGGAATTATAAAGGAGGGGAAATGAATCCCATACACTCTTGGTTAAACCAAGATCTTAACCTAGTAGGGCATTCATCAAAAGTAGAAGAACACGAAATACCCATCTTAGCCAAAGCATCGGCCACTGTATTAGAGGCACGATTAATAACACACAATTGAACTTCCCAGACACGCTCTAAAATATCCCTGATATCTAAAAGCAATTGACCACCCGCATTGAAAGCAGAATCAAGAATTAAATGCACAACTTCATAAGCATTTGACTCTAAAATAACTCTTTTCAAACCCATATCCCATGCAATATGCAAGGCTTCCAAAATGGCCCACTCCTCAACCATGTGAGCACTACAACTACTAATCTCTTGCAAACACCGACCATCCAGCAACCTGTATTACTCCTAAAAACTCCACCATATCCCGCCAAGGACGAACCAACACACACAGCATCATCCACATTTACCTTGGTCCATCCTACAGGAGGCCTGGTCCACCCAATTCTGCTAGGTATCCTCACACTATTATCAGAAAAATCTACATAAGACAGAATACAAAATTTACCAAGCACACCAAGAACAGCATCCGTCGGATTGGAGGGTTTAGAAAAATTATCCCCAAAGACAAAACAGTTCCTCCAATCCCATAGTTTCCATATGGCAACACCAAAAAATAAATTCCATTAGCCACCTAGAATAATCCCTAAATCTTTTCTTAAATTCATATTCAACCAATCTCTAAGATTAGCATAATAGAAGGAATGGACAAACCTGCGTTGAAGCACCTTGTCCCACAACGACCGAGCATAAGCGTAATCACAAAGAACATGAAGTACATCTTCCACCTTGGACATACAGCCACCACAAAGCGGAGAAGCTTGAGCTCGAGAATGTCTTCAAAGATCAGTGGGAAGTTTGTTAAGGAGCACTTTCCACATAAATAATCTAATTCTCTCAGCTCCGTTCCATTTCCAAATAAAAAATATGCACTTTTAATGGAGAACCGACCATCACCACTTGCTCCTCAAACCAAAATATCATGAGCAGCCCCTGATCTAAGAGGAAGAACCAGAATCAAACAATTCAGGCCAGCAGAATTCAGAACAGTAGATAACTTGTCAATATCCCATCTACCATCCTTCACCCAATAACCAACACAAGAGAACTCTTCCTCCTCCAACAGATGCCGAGAACAAAAATCAATCAGCTTAACACCATTCCCCACCCAACAATCTTGGAAGAAGCTAACTGAAAGGCCATCAGGAATCTACCATTTCATACCTTGATCAATCAGATCCTTCTGAGCACAAATAAATCTCCAAAGTTTGGAGTCACCAGCTCTATAATTTAGAAGTCAATCCTCATCTCTCATCATATACTTATGCAATAAGATATCAGCCTAAAGTCCCTTAGCACCAATAATTAGATTCCAAGCCAATTTCCCCCCACAAGCTCTATTGACCAAAGCAAGTTTTCTAAACCCCAGGCCACCATGATCCTTAGGCCTCAACATCTGATTCCAACCCACAGCATGGAAGCGATTAGAAAGCTTATCATGACCCCAAATGAAATTGCGTTGCAATCTTTCCATTTCAAGACAAACATTTAAAGGCAATTTGGCCACTTGCATTGGAAACAAAGGGACCGCACTCACCACCGACTTAGCTAGTGTTATCCTACCAGCCATAAAAAGACAATTAGCCTTCCAAGAGCTCAGTTTGGCTCTGACTCTGTCAATGATATATCGGAAATCATCCTTTCTCCTTCTACAATGAGAGATGGGAAAACCCAGATACCTGCCAATCTCATTAGAAATCTGCATCTGAGTCATGACTTTAATTCTCAACCTAGTGTGTAGGGGAACTTTTAGGGAGAAAAAAAGCGACAATTTAGCAGAATTAATTTTACCCCCCAATGCTAGCATAAATTCATCTAAAAAATCCATCATACAAATCAATTGGTCCTCGGTAGCAACTCCAAATAGCAACAAGTCATTCGTAAACATCAAATGAGACACCTTGGGCCTATCGTTAGTGACAAAGATAGGCTTCCAACTTCCTCCTTCATCCGAATCGCAAATTAAATGGGAAAGCCTATCCATACATAAAACAAATAACAGTGGAGAAATAGGATCACCCTGTCTGAGGCCTCTCTTTGGAGAAAAGAAGCTCGTTAGGGATCCATTCCACAACACGTTATAAGAAACAGAAGAGACACAGTTAATAATAAGATTAATAAAACTACCATCAAAACCAACATCCACTAATACCTGCCTGAGGAAGCTCCAACTAATTCTATCATAGGCCTTTTCGAGATCAATCTTCCAAGCCATAAGCCCTTTTCTACTTGTATTTTAAGAAACAAAAGATATGAATTTCTCAATTGCCCTAATCTGAAGGAAAAGAATTCATATCTTACAAAGGCACTTGAGAAATTCACTAGAGGAAGTGAAATGCTCAATGTCATCTTGAAACAACAAAGATTTATAAATGACAGATCAGGAATTGGTTACAAACCTAATTTTGATAAAAAGAAAGGAAGAAAGAAGACTGGTGAAAAATCCTATATGAACTATTTTACAAAATCAGTTCATTCTTCAAACCCTTTTGCACACTGTAATTACTG
Organism: Acacia acuminata; assembly: GCA_019022655.1. Taxonomy (NCBI): domain Eukaryota; kingdom Viridiplantae; phylum Streptophyta; class Magnoliopsida; order Fabales; family Fabaceae; genus Acacia; species Acacia acuminata. The sequence continues at coordinate 1,610,585 of JAFJYI010000102.1, read as the reverse complement.
CAATAGAAAGGGTCATACTACTTCTTCCTACTTTCATAAGAAGGAAAGAAAAAGTAAACCCATAGGAAATTATCAATGGGAGCCAAAGGGATCTTACAAGATTCCTAAGACACAAACTAACCCCAAAGGACCCAAGAAAAGATGGGTACCTAAGCCCTGATTTGTTGTGTCTTGCAGGTTTGTCTAAGAGCATCAAAATCCAACAAATGGTACATTGACAAAGATGCTCTAGGCACATGACTCGGGACCAATGCAAATTTGCCTCAATCAAGCCCAAGGATGGTGGCAAGGTGACCTTTGGTGGAGATCAATCTGGAAAGATTGTTGGAGTTGGTGAAATTGGCAACAATGAAGGACCACTAATCAAAGATGTCTACCTAGTCGAAGGACTTTGCCACAATCTCCTCAGTGTAAGCCAAAGCACTGATAAAGGTAACTTAGTTATCTTCGATTCTGAGGAGTGCTTGATTGTGTGTAAGGATATTCTCCCTTAAGAAAACATAAAATCAAAAGCCTTATTTAGAGCCCCTAGAGATGGCAATTGTTATACACTTAATCTCTCAAGCAATGGTTCTGTTTCTGAAAAATGTTATATCAAGAACTTGGATGAGAGTTGGCTATGGCACAAGCGATTAGCTCATGTCAATATGATTCAACTTGACATTACTTAAAAAGGATCTGGTGATTGGTGTTCCTAAACTAATTTTAAAAATGACATGCTTTGTGATGCTTGTCAAAAAGGGAAACAAACCAAATCGTCCTTCAAATCTAAAAAACGAGATTTCAACTAATAGACCTCTTCAATTACTTCGTATGGATCTAGTTGGACCAAATAGAGTAAAAGCCTTGGAGGAAATCTTTATACTTTGGTCATAGTTGATGATTTCTCAAGATTTGCATGGACTATATTTTTATCCTCTAAAGATGAAACATTTGATCGTTTGTTGTTTTTGCCAAGAAGGTCCAAAACGAGAAAGGCCTATCTATTTCGAATCGAACGATCATGGAGGAGAATTCAAAAACAATGCATTTGCTGAGTTTTGTGACAAAGACAGGGGATAGACCACAACTTCTCGCCCAAGAACTCCTCAACAAAATGGTGTTGTGGAGAGAAAGAATCGAGTCCTCACCGAGATGGCAAGAGCTATGCTAAATGAGAACAATACCTCACAAGTGTTCTCGGGGTCGATGCAATGAGCACCGCTTGCTACATCTCAAATCGAGCATACCTCCGAAAAAAGTTGGACAAAAACGCCTTATGAGCTGTACAAAGGAAGAAAACCAAATCGCCCATCTGCATGTGTTTGATGTAAGTGTTTCATCCATAACAATGGTAAGGATAACTTGGGAAAGTTTGATCCCAAAGCCGATGAAGGTATATTTTTGGGTTATTCTAATAGAGCAAAGCTTATAGAGTCTTTAATACTGTACTCGTATTGTTGAAGAGTCTATGCATGTTATTTTTTGTGAATCCAAGTCTGATAAACCTATGGAGGATGATGAAGGAAACGTTTTCAAAAATCAATTCTTTTTGAAAACTACTCCTGCTTCTATTGAGAATCCTGAAAATGTTTTTGAGACTGATCCTCAAAACAATATCGAAAATCCTGATCAGACTCAACCTAGAGCTTGGAAATTTATTAGAAATCATCCTTTAGATCAAGTTATAGGTGATGTTAATCAAGGAGTAAGAACCAGAAATAGCACTTTAAATGAAGTAACTTTTACAAACTTTATATCACATATTGAACCCTCAAAGATTGATGAAGCCCTTTCGCACAATGATTGGGTGATAGCAATGCAAGAGGAGTTACATCAATTTGATAGAAATTAAGTTTGGGACTTGGTACCTAGGCCTAAGGACCATCCGGTCATTGGCACTAAATGGGTATTCAAAAACAAACGAGATGAGTCTACAATTATTGTCCGTAACAAGGCAAGATTGGTTGCCAAAGGCTATAATCAAGAAGAAGGAATTGATTACGAAGAAACTTATGTTCCAATAGCAAGATTAGAAGCCATAAGAGTTCTTCTTGCCTTTGCCTGTGTGAGAAACTTTAAACTCTATCAAATGGATGTGAAAAGTGCTTTTCGAATGGTTTTATTCAAGAGGAAGTTTATGTAGAACAACCTCCTGGTTTTGAAAATGTCCATCATCCAGATCATGTGTATCGTCTCAAGAAGGCCCTATATGGTCTTAAACAAGCTCCTAGAGCTTGGTATGAGCGATTAAGCAAATTCCTTCTTGATCAAAGTTTTATTAGAGGAAAAGCAGATACAACTCTCTTCATAAAGAGTAATACGCTTAATGAAATCTTAATTGTCCAAATATATGTTGATGATATTATATTTGGTGCTTCTAATGATGTCTTGTGTGAAGAGTTTGCTAAGAATATGCACGGAGAATTTGAGATGTCCATGATGGGAGAACTCAACTATTTCCTTGGTTTGCAAATCAAGCAAAAGAAGGATGGAATCTTTATATCTCAGACCAAGTATCTCAATGATCTGCTCAAGAAGTTTGGGATGGATCATTGTAATGGAGCCGATACTCCTATGAGCTCAACACTCTTCATTAGATGCTGATGAAGAAGGCACGGACTTCAACATCACAAAATATAGAGGAATGATTGGATCATTACTCTATCTAACCGTAAGTCGCCCAGATATCCAATTCAGTGTTGGAATGTGTGCAAGATTTCAATCTGCTCCTAAGGAGTCACATGCTGAGCAAGTAAAGAGAATATTCAGATATCTTGCTGACACAAAGACACTTAGGTTGTGGTTTCCTAGAGGTCAACCTGAACATTTGGTAGCATATTCAGATTCAGACCATGCTGGGTACAAGACTGATAGGAAGAGCACAAGTGGCCAATGTGAATTCCTTGGTGGCTCACTTGTGTCATGGTTCGAAGAAACAAACAAGTGTGGTCGTGTCCTCCACCGAAGCTGAATATGTAGCCGCCTCAAGCTGTTGCACAAGTTTTGTGGCTCAAGCAAGAACTATCGATTTGGGAATCAACTTAAAGGAGATCCCAATACTATGTGACAACACAAGCACAATAAGCTTGGCCAAGAATCCAGTTCAACATACTCGACCAAGCATATTGATGTAAGGCATCATTTCATAAGGGATCATGTTCAAGAGAGATGTGAAAGTCATGTTCATCTCAACTCATCTTCAACTTGCCGATATCTTCACCAAACCATTGGCAAAGAACAATTTAATTTCATAAGGAGAGAATTGGGAATGGTAAATCCCAATGAATTGTAAGTATTTCATAATGTCAGTTCTGGTTTTGATGAGTGATAAAAACTAACTTAAGCATCGGAGTAGGTAGACATGTCTTTTGCAGGATGTTTAAAATTTTAGTAAATGTTGACGAGAGGTGAATACTCGAGTGTAGAAGTGAATACTCGAGTATGGAGAAGTCAGAGAGCACCATCAAATTTTGGAGAAGATGAACACTCGAGTGTATAAGTTGGACAATCAAGTATCCACCAAGCAGAGGACAATCAAGTGTTGAAGAAATGGAATACTCGAGTATGTAAGTTTAAAACTCGAGTATTGGTCGAAGAAAGTCAAAAGTTCACCTTACACTTTTGAAGTCCAGGTTAGCATTTGTTCCTCAATACTCGAGTGTGTAAGTGAAATACTCAAGTATGTGAGTTCAAAACTCGAGTATGCCTTTCAATACTCGAGTATTGGTTCGCCTATATATACAAACCCTATTCATGTTCTTCAATACTCACTCTCATACTCAAGTTTGCCCTAGTCGTTCTCTCTCCCACTCTCTGATTCTCACAATTTTCGCCCAAATCCTTCTCTTTAATTTCTCCAATGGCCTCGAAATCAAAATCCCAAGCCGTTGTTTCCTCGGATTCTAGCAAAGAAGGGACAAAATCCTGGTCTCCACCTCCTCCTCCTCCTCGTCAACCGATTGAAACATCATCTCCTCGTTCTTCTGATCGTCTGTCAGAAAAGACTCGATCTACTCGTCTTCGCTATGGCATTGATAAATCGATCGAGGCGTTCAAGGAGAAATCCTTGATGAAGAGTCTCCTCAAGAAGAAAAGGAGTCCGAAAGGGGGTTTCATTTGAAGCATCTCTGTCAAGGAACCTACTTCTCAGAAGAAGAAGGCTTCTGAAGAACCTGCCAAGTCGCCTTCCAAGAAAAGAAAGGAACCCGAATCCAAGAAAAAGGGGGAGGCAAAGAACCCTGAAATTCCCAAACCAACAAAAGCAAGAACAAAGAGAGCCTCTGTTTCTCAAGTTGGCGAATCCTCACGAGAACCAGAACAAGAAGAAGAGGTTCCACCTGTTGTGAAGAATGCAATCACAGATATCCACAATCATCTCTCAGCTCCAAGTGACTTTACAGTGGATTCCATTCCTCTCCCTCCAAATCAAAATGTCAAATTCAAAGATTCTTATTTGCACAAGGGTTTCTCGGCCGTCATGTCATTGTTGAATTTGGAGAACCTTCTACAAGAATGTAATGTGAATCTATCTCCCTGGCTTGCACCTTACAATTCTTTCACATCTATTGCATCCCCCTATAATCCTCATTTGGTGAGATTGTTTTACTTCAATATGCAATCTGACAACATTCTTAATTCTGATGGAGAATTAGTTGAGGAAAGAGTAACCACTAGTGTTAGAGGAATCAAATTCACCCTATCTCGCTTCAATCCTCAACAAAGATTTTGAAAGTTGAAAATCCCCTCCTATTTTCACTCAAACCTATAGCAATGAAAAGATTTTTACTACTCTTGTCCCCGGTAAGGAATTTCCTAAAGACCAAAGGCATACCCTTTCCTTCAAACCCGGATCTATGTCACCTATCAATAGGGTTCTTTGGTATATCTATTCCAGAACTTTGTTCAAAAAGGAGGAAGTTTCTCACATTTCTCCTCGAGAGATTATAGGTTCTTCACTCGCATTTGTACAACAACAAAGACCCGTTGAACATTGGCCGGGATTTTCCAGAGATGATTCGTTTCAAATTTGCATCCGTGGCGACCTTCCCACATACCATTTCCTTCACTCGTATCGCTTATCCTATTTTATCACAAGATTTGGTATGTTGGCCCTCCCGAGAGTATGAAGTATCCACCAGCCTTTTGGCAAGAGTCAATTCAATCTTATGAAGCTTAACTTTGAGACAGAAGGCTCCTGGTCAATCTCGGCACCTTCAAGATCTCGTGCAAGAGCTTCTCAATCAAGAGGACAGAAGCTCGCCTACTCCTTTCTCTCAGGCATCTTTGCTGTCTGATCTTGACTCAAGAATTAAGACAATTGTGGATGCTGCCATTGCTTCTTTGAATATAAGAATGCAATTTGAACTAGGGAAGTTGGTCACGATGTGAGGAGTGGTCATGATGAGATGATAAATGCACAGAAGCAATGAAGGATCAGTTGGATAAGCTCAAGGACCATTCCGAAAGAAGCAAGATGAGATTTCAGATCACCTCTATGATCTAGACGCCGACTATCTACCACCTTGGTCACCTCAATCGCTACACGTGACAAGGTTGACCAGATTTTCAAGCATCTTGGCATTGGCTCCTCTTCTACCTTTGGGTTTACAAGTGGTCCCGGATCTTCTCAACCCAAGCCTGGCCCTGAGCCCTCTTCTTCCTCACCTTTATTCGCCTTCACTAGCCCTCAGGTTCATACCTCATCTCCTGAGCCATCCACTCCCATTCTCTCCTCCCTCATGCCTGGCCTTACTCCCTCCACTGAGATTCTCCACACTACTCCTTCCACTGAGATTTTCCACACTACCCCCTCCACTAAAATTCTCTAGACTACTCCTTCCACTGAGATTCTTCATCTCACTCCCTCTACTGAGGATCTACCTCACTCACCTCCTTCTACTCCTCTTATTGATCCTATCTCTGACCCCACCATCTCAGCTCCATCCACCTTTGAAGATGACAAAGGGGGAGAGACTTCTGAGTAGGATTTGAGATAGATTTGAGAGAGTTTGAAGAACTTAGAGTAGTTTCTACGTTTAAGCTTTATGTTTAACTTTTATATGTATTGGCCATTTTGTAATTTTGCATTTCTGCACTCACCTACTGATATCTTGTTATGAAATGCTTTAAGAAGTTTATCTCTCTTTCTACTCATCTCATCTTGATTCATGAATGATAATTTATTTGAAAGTCATTTGAATGATGTTCTCGTGCTCACTTGTATTTCAAAATATCACTTCTGTCAGAATTTTTGAAACTCAAATGCACTCAACTTGAAAATGATGCAAACTCTCACAAATCTTGGAAATTTGGTTTACAAGTGTTGTCATCATCAAAAAGGGGGAGAATGTTAGTTCTCTATGTGTTTTGATGATAATTAACAATTGTAAACATTCATTGAAGTTGGTCTTTGGCAAGTTGGAAAACTTACTGTCAAAGCCACACTCGAGTATTTGTTCCAATACTCGAGTATTGACTTGACAGAGTTGCTCAAAAATCATTACACAAAGCAATACTCAAATGTTGGACCCATTACTCGAGTATTGGACTTACAGAGAGCACTCCAAGCTTTTGACCCTGAGCCAAACTCGAGTATTGATATGCATACTCGAGTATTGAACACACAGAGACAATTTCAATGATGACTTTAGATTTCAATAATCAAGTATTCCATTGAATACTCAAGTATTGGCCATACAGAGAGATATCAAGTTTTTCATCTTATGGACACTCGGAGTATTGGTTTTGCATACTCGAGTATTGACTTTCACAAAGCTTTCATATTTAACATGTGTTTATGAATACTCAAGTATCCTTTTGAAAACTCAAGTATTGTCTTGTCATCAATTTATCAAAGTTTTCAAGCACCTACAATACTCGAGTATTGGTATCCACACTCGAGTATTGGACTGATAAAAAGACTACAAGTTTTATGCATATGTTGAATACTCAAGTATTCACTTCAATACTCAAGTGTTGACTTGGAAAAGATTTCACAAGGTTTTCTAAAACAAATGAATACTATTAAGAAACTAGAGTATTGAGTTGGAACACTCAAGTATTCATTTCAATACTCAAGTATTGACTTGGGAAAGACTTCATAAAGTTTTTCAAAATGAGCTTTCATCTTTGACAACACTCAAGTATTGAAATCAATACTCAAGTATTGAGGTTTTGAACTTAAACTTGTTTTCATATTAAAAGTTCAAAACTCGAGTATTGATTTGATACTCAAGTATTGCTCCTATTTCAAAAATTGTTCAAGTTCAAGTCACGATGACTCCTCTCTGGAAGAAGAATACTCAAGTATCAAAATGAATACTCAAGTATTGACTTAAGTGCACAAGACACACTCGAGTATTGATGAACATACTCAGTATTGAACGCTAAGTTTGAAAATCAAATCGCATGAATTTGTAAATCCTTAATCTTTGATCATAATATCTTCCAGGATTATTCTCTACTATTCCCTGCTACGTTTAACCATCTGTTTAGTGAGTTTCAGACTGCTTAAAGAATGATTATTGAAGTTTAAAAGCAAAAGCAAAAGGTGATGTCAGAACATTAAATGCTGAACCCAGAAACTTGCATACTTTTGGTTAATCCATCTGCACACGGTTGCAAAGCATTAAAGAATAATTTCTACAACAAGCAACTGCTTTTCCAACGGACAAATTCACAGAGTCAACTCGATCATCTAGCCACTGGATTAAGTGAAGATTAGAGAGAGAAGATGCCTAAACCATCTCGCTAATCTTGGCCGAACTTCTCCAACGGATTTATTGGGATGGCAACGGTCATTTAATGATCTTTGAGTATAAATAGAACTGCATTCAAGTCTTTCCAACAACACTAAACATCTAAAACGCACAAGCATTCAAGTTTCTCAACTACCTTTCTGTTTTCACTTGTATTCTCGTCTTTTGACATTATAAGCTTCAAGTTGTTTATCATCACTCACTCTTAGAGAGAGTTTTTATCTGCAAATCATTTATTGTAAAGAATCACAAGTCAAGGGGACTTGGTGATTGGGTTCATTGATTACAGCTTGTAAGGGGGAGTAAGTTCTAGAGAGAGAATTTCTCTTGAGTACAGAGTGTGTAATCAATTGACATAGTGGAAATCCCGAGTGTCTGGGACTTGACGTAGGTCAAGGAGTTAGACCGAACCAAGATAAATCTTTGTGTCTAGCTATTCTTCTCTACATCATCTGTTCACCTCTTTTTGTTGTACAAAAACATAGCAAAACGAAAAAGTTTCAAAATCCCCAATTCACCCCCTCTTGGTGATTTAGCTCCACCTTCACAAACTCTCGAATGCCCCATGCTCAAAATAAACGAAAAACCATCGAAGCCCAACGATTCCACACTTTTGAGTCTACTTTCCATTTCACACTTAGTCTCTGATAAAACAATGAGGCACAAACGATGTCGGCTAATCAGTAAATGGAGATTTTGGAGTAAGTTTCCTCCGCAGGCACCTTGACAATTCCAATAGATAATCTTTTCCATTGGACTATAACTAGGTAACTAAATAAGATCCCGAACACAGGAGACACAATTATTGGGGGTGGGCTTGGGCCCCAATAACCACGCCTAGCTGATCCAAAGGAGTTTCAGGGACTAATACACCCTCAGAATTCGAACCCACATGCTTTGAATCTGTCCAAAACCGTCTAGAAGGCCCAGAGTCCCTACTCATCGCTCCAGGATCAATAGCCATAATGGGTTGACTATCCACAGCCCAAACCACTGTATCAACTCGTTCTGGCTCCAAAGTTTCACACGCAGAAATCCCCTCAGTACAATTAACTCCCACATTGACACTCAGATATTTTTCACACAACAACTCCTTATTATCCACATTCGACAAAGTCAACCCACGTGATCTTCTCTCCTTCCGATATCCTTGCTAACAGTCCCTTTTAATAGATTTTCTCTCGCCATTTTCTTCTTATTCGAAACTTATTCTTGGAAACTCCCTTTTTGCCTCTGACAGAATTCCCCACTCCTAAACCCAATGGCGCCTCCACTCCCTCAGTGCTGACATCCATCACAACCTTCTCAGTCTGCTCAGCTTGCACCGCCACTGAAGCCACAATTTTCTCCCCTTCCTTAACCACCTCCACTACCTCCGTACTAATATCCATCATAATCTTCTCAGCTTGCTCTGCTTGAGCCCCCAATGGACTCTCGATTTTCTCCCCTTCCTCAACCGCCAAAACACCAAACCTAGAGCCTTGATCGGACCGATTGCTACCTCCAGCGGCCTTCTCCTTCACTCATAACCTTGCTACCTCCAGCAGCCTTCTCCTTCACTCATAACTAATTAGTCTTGTATCCTAAGGTTTATAAATTTTTTTAAATATTTTAATTACCTTAATTATTAATTAAAATTATTATTTATTATTTTTATTTTTTATGATTAATTAAAATTATTATTTATAATTTTAAATATAGTATTTTTTTTAATAAAATGGACGCTACTTGGCATCCATTCAATTCAATTGAATTGCATTAGTGGCGTCGGCCACTAGACATGACTAGTGGCGTCACCTGTTGTAACGCCACTAGTGGTGTCAGACAATGTGACGCCACTTCCCAGTGGCGTCAGGTGGGTAGTGGCGTCAGTCAAACGACATGTTTGACTGCATTAGTTTGGTAAATGTTTTCCAAACTGCTCTAATTTGGTTTTTTTCTTCTTATTTTGGTGAATTTCCCTCGGCTTTTGTGTTTGGAGAAACTACATACAAGAAAAGAACTCACTTATGGCAATCCTTGTTGGCAATAGCGAGTTCACGGTAGATGAATGGATTGTATTAGGTGATTTCAATGCTTACTGGTGGCCTGCCAATAAAGTGGGAGGCATAGACCCAAATGTGATCTCTATGCAGCATTTGGATGAATGTATTATTGAAGCAGGATTGATAGAGCTAAATGACCCTCAAGATAAGTTCACTTGGGAAAGAGACAGGATTATGGAGAAAATTGATTGGGTCTTTCTGCAATGTGAATTGGGAGAACTTTTCCTCATACTCAAGTTCACTATGATCTCAAATATAAATCATACCACAAAGTGGTAGAAATATCTTGTGTCAACTCTACAGCTAGAAACTTCAACAAGCTGAGATTTCACTTCCAGGCCGCTTGGCAACTTGAGGAAAATTTTCAACAGATTGTGGAAAATGCTTGGAAGGACAAGAGTTGGGCACAAGGTGTTTCTCAATTCCAAGAAGAGGCATCAAAATGGAATGAAAGTCAGTTGGGAAGTATTCCTAAAATGAAAAAAGAAATTCTTAGGCGTTTAGAGGGAATTGATAAGCACAGGAAAAATCAAGTTCCAAATGGGTTGTAGAGGTTAGAGAAAAAAACTATGGGAAGAATATAATAGATTGATGGGCCGAAAATTGAGTTCTCAATGGCTCCAGTTGGGGGACCGCAATACTCTCGGTACTTTCAAGTGTGCACAGTAATGAAAAGAAGAAGATAGAAAATTCTAGCCTTGAGGAATTAAAATGAGTAGTGGGTTAGCGAACCTGAGGCTTTGAGGGAAATGGACAGAAAGTTTTACAAGGACCTATATACATGAAAGTATTTCAGGCGCTCCTAGCTGGCTGAATGCATTTCCACTATTACGAGAGGCTTTCAGAACTGCCGGGTCGGTGTCGTAAAATTCATACGCTCTCCTCCTTGAGATTTCATCAGCTATACCACTTTCACCGTAGAAGGAACGTTGTTCGCCAAACGACTATAGTTCACCCCTATTGAACCAGCATCTGTAAGGAGAAACAAGGAAAAAACCGAAAACTCCTTAGCATTGTTAGAAAAACGACACAAAATGCGGCTGATGAAGTTTTGACAAGGCATTACTGGCAAAAGAGAGAAGCAAAATAAGGAAGAGAATGGCTGAGACATTGAGGGGGCAGAAAGGGAAATAGTGGGGAAAGAAGGAGGGTTAACAATAGTCCACCTTATGGAGAAGAGAACACGAAGAAAAGTTGAGGGCCCGTTATAAAGTGTGGCTCTGCAACAGGCCGATCGAACCCTCACTTCCTCTCTATATTTTTGCAAGAATCATGTGCACGGTTGTTTATTCTGTTTTTGTAAAACAAATTTTAAAATTAAGGCATAAGATTTTAAAACCGCCACCATCTTACTTTTAACGAATGTTTAGAAAAAGAGTCGTTGGTTGAGAGTTTTCTTTCAATGATTGTTTTATAAAAAACGGTTATTAAAACCATGGTTATCAAAACCGGACCGGACCGGCCGGTTTGAACCGGAAACCGGCCAACCGGCCATGAAGCCGGTCCGGTCCGTCGTAGAAACCGGGGTCAGCTGTTTTTTTTTTTTTGGAAAAACTAAAAACGCCTACAGAGAAATAAAGAGAGAGAGATGGGAAGATGGAGAAGTGAGAGACTTGCTTTTTCGCTAGCTCCATGGTGTCAAAGACCCTGCTCGAAGATGGCTTAAGAGGACAGAGGAGGAGACATGGCGGAGATGAAGCTTTTTCGCCAGTTATGGAGTGTAGTTCGTGGATGGTGAAGATAAAGATGAGGATGAGAGAGGTTACTTTAATGAAGGAGCAGGTTCATTTATTAGAAGCGAGAAGGTTCAAAGGAGAAGACGCCCATCAAATCATCACGTGGCTCATCCTTCATGTCTCTTCAATTTTTTTAAAAAATTGTGTGGGGCCAATGTCTATTAAATTTTCGCAGCCCTAGGTCTCAGTAGTAATCAATTTTTTTAAAAAAATTGTGTGGGGCCAATGTCTATTAAATTTTCGCAACCCCAAGTCTGCTGTAGTATGAATTTGCTATTTAAGAATTAAATAAATATTATATAATATTACCGGTTTAACCCTGGTTTAACTCCTGGCCCGACCCATCGACCCTTGACCCAAAGATTGACCTCCGGAGGTTCGGTCCGGTCCGGTTTTAATAACCTTGGTTAAAACTCACAAATGTTCATCGTTTTTGAAATTTTGACTTAACTTTTAATGATTTTTTTTAAAACCGACATAGAAAATAATTTTTAACGATTGTTTTTAAAATAGTCGTTGAAGGTTAAGCTGAAATTTTAAAAACATCACCGCCTCCTTTTTAGCTTCGTTTTTTTTTTAAAAAAGACGTTAATTAGTGTTGTTAAATGAACTTTTTGTAGTAATGTGCGATGTTAGTTTTAAATTGATCACAAAAGTAATTGCAAATAGATTTAGATTAATTATGAGTGATTTGATTGGATAAGAGAAATGAAGCTTCATAGCATCAAGATCCAAATTGTGACAACATTATAATTGTCCAGGAAGCTATTCATTTTATGAGAACAAAGCTAGGGAGAAGAGGCTATATAGCGATCAAAGTATATATGGAGAAGGCTTACAATCGGCTAGATTTGGGATTCCTTTATCATATTGTTTAACAGAACAACTGATTCACCTCATCATGACTAGCAGAAACTCAACTACAATGAAAGTTTTGTGGAATGGTACAAAAGGTCCTACATTTACTCCTTCAAAGGGTGAGACAAGATCCTCTTCACTTGTATTTATTTGTTTTATGCATGGAAAGGTTGGGACATCTCTTCAAGCAAGGATGTGAAAGTAATAGGTGGAAGCCATTGAGAGCTAAAAATAAGGTCCATCCATCTCACCTTTTTTTTTTTTTTTTTGATGATCTTCTTTTATTTGCGAAGCTTCCCAAGCACAAATGAGAGTTATTAAACTGTTTGTGGCCAGATTTTGTGAGGAGTCGAGACACAAGATCATTGTTGTCAAACTTACAAGTTGATTCTTCAAGTTTAGCGTTTTTAGGTTTTTAGCTTACAAAATCAAGTCAAATCACTGGTAAACTCATGGTCGTTGTAAACTTAATAAAATTCTTAGTTAATATATCGAGGTTACCGTTTTTATGTTTACAAACTTATAAAACCATGTTGACTCACTTTTAAACTCATGTTAACTTCTTAGATTTGATAATATTCAAGCAGCTTTAAATATAAATTTCTTTATTAGATATAATAAACTATGAATGTTGATGGATTTAATTTCAATTATTTAAATTTAAAAAATAAGAGTAGATCTTGCTCTTTTGTGATGACGTTTATGAAAGAAGAATTGTCGAAGATGAATTACAATCATCATATTGAAGTTGGTTCGATCTTCGAAGAACTATGCTTTTCTTCGATTCAAGTTCTTTCCAAAAGAAGGTTGTTTATCTCGTTCTTGACGATTCTTCAAGTTTAAGTCGTCGATTTTTCCAATGAGTTTGCAATCTCTTGCATAGTGTCCAGGTTTACCACAATTATAGCAAACCGGTTTGTCACTCTTGGGAAAATCAAGTTTTGGTTTGGATTTAAACTCATCTTTGAGTCTTCTAGGAGGAGTTCTTGGTTTGTACCTTTGGTACGGGAATTTATAGTTTTCATACCGGGTCTGTCTATCCTTGAAATAGGAAGACTTTCGATATGGTCACGTTGCTTACTTGGTTTTGGGCTTGGATCATTTGCAAGTAGGAAAATCAATTGTTCGCAAAAAGAACCAAGTTCTTTCTTGCTCAAAGATTTCTCTTTCGAGAGTTGATTCGGACATGAGAAACTAATTCCCCATATGTCAAGTGTTCATAAGGAATGATCCCACTATTTTGATTTCGAAGTTTTTCTCTAACTTTATCACCAAATGATTTTGGTAATCCAGCTAGGAATTTTTCTTTCCAAAACGGTTGTTGGGCATCATCTCTTGTGTACACCCTAGTCAAGAATGTATCTCTCGTACCAATGGAAATCGACATGAGTTTTGCATTTAAGATTTGAAAGAAGTTCTCACGTGCGATCTTTCCACAAGGAAGGATCACCAACAAAATGTTTAATGATGGTGAAGATTAAAGTGTTGATCAATCGGGATTGGTTCACCATTGTGGAGGATAGGTGTACCATCGTGGCTCAATCATCACAAACCGAATAAATCTTCTTTTTATCATCCCGTGAAAGATAGGATCCCACCAATTCTTTAGTTGTCCAAGAAAGCCGGAAACAAAGAGATTGGTTATACTTTCATCAGAATAATTCATGCCAGTTTGATAAGCAGTGCTTGCTATGGTCATGTGTTGGAGAGTTTGGAGAATTTGTGTTTCATTCTGACCATCTATGTTCCACTCATAAACATGGTCATGATTGAAAGACTTGTAAGTATGGCGTTCTTCAACTAAAATATCCGGAGGGGTAGCCCTAGGATAATATAGTTTTGTGGGTTTACGCCAATTCTGTTGGTTTATGTGAAATGATTTTGAAGACTCAGCTTCAGAAGTTTAAGATTTGATTTCAAGATTCATCACGTCTTTTGTGGAGGATACTGAAGCTTGAGGGGTGTCGAACAATTGTTTGTTGTAACTCGAACTATTTCAGAAGAGTCGATCACCGTTGTTGTCGCTTTTTTTTATCGAATCTTTTTATTAAAGCAGCTTTGGATTTGTTGAACATTTCCGATCCGAGCCTTGGGTCAAGTCGAAAGGTTCAAAGAAAGGCTTTTCTTTAGAGGAACCACCGAGTTTGGAGAGGTTCGCTAGAAGAGTCAGGGGCTACCGTAGTTTGGGTAACATGGGTTTGGGTAACATGATCTCCAAGAATTTGAAGATACTGGTTGGTGTAGTTGTTTTGTTCCATAAGATTCTTGATATCTTTTGGATTAACTTCTCCTTCAAGTTCTCTCGGTTTTGAAAGGAGTAGCCACAACCGGTTTTTTCGAGGAACTAACTCGAGGAATGTAAAAAGATCGAGGTGGAGGAACTTCAAGAAATTGTTTGTCCTTCAAAGGTGGTTGCCCACTCTTTCCTTAATACATTTGTTTGTGGAAACGGATAGTCCAATTTCTCGGGTATAAGCAAATAGCTCAAACCATTCAAAAATGGAGTATTCACTTCAAACTTTTCAAGGAAACCGTAGAATTGTTCTTGGATATGCTTTCGCACTAATCCTTTGAATGTTTCTAAAAACCAGCTTTGCAAAGTATATTTCTCGAGTAAAACTCTTTTTGCAAACCTTGTTTATCAATAGAAAATTGTTTTTCTAAAACATACATGCCCTGGGGGTTGCCCCTAAGCTCCGTATCATGAGGTTCTTCTAAGTCTCGTATAGTCTCAGAGGCTCTATAGACCTAGTATCATCCTCGCTTTGATAGTTTGCCCGAGAAATATTTCCTCATTTGTAATTCCCCGAATTGGAGTATTACGGGTAAGGGATTTGGAGTTTCCATTGGTGGTGGTGGTAGATGAATAACCGAAGGAGGGGTTTGTTCTAAGAACAAGAGTGTCTCTTAATTCGAGTTTGCACATCTATAATCCCCATATCTTGAAGACATAGATCTAGGTATGGAAGAAGTAGAACTTCTAGGTCTCACAAAAAGCCATTCTAATGATCCCGTTTGAGTTTGTGAAATTCTACTAATTTGAGGAGGAGGTCGTGGGATAGCTTGTATAGCCTTTTCCATAACCCATTCTTCGGTAGAGTGACCTCATTCCAGGTGATGGTTTGTGGACCGTGATGTTTGTGTTCGAATGGTCGCAAGAAAAACAACAGTTGTCCGTTGTTAGGAACTTGCCCGGCCTTCGAAGCCGAAGAGTTTGAGACCTTATACTGTATCCTATACATTAGGGTAACAGGTATAGATCCGGCTTCATATTGAAACCATGAAGTTTAAGGTTGAGTTTCAAGACATCCATAATACGTTTGTCATCTAAAGCAACCGTTTGATTTGGATAACAGTTGAAATAGACGGGACCATTATGAAGTCCGAACTCGGCTGCTGCCAACAGAGAATCTGCAAAATCATAATGTCTTGCATCTCTGAGACAGACAAGTCCAGAAGCGTTTAAGCCAGTACGAACAAGTGGTTTAAGAGCAACTTGTACACAACCAATGTGTCAAAAGTTGTAAACTTGTTTATGTTTAAGGATGGAGTTTGGAGAAAGAAGAAAGAATTCCTCTTTTTCCGATTGGACGTAAACAAATTCTTCAACCGTCTTGATTATGTAATCGACTTTGAGAACCATTTCTTGGTTGGTTGGAAAACATCCTCCGCCGTCGACGGAGGAAGAGTCCAATCGTCAACAGCTTGGTTTATATCTTTGAACTGAATTTCTTCGTCAAAGATGTTGTTTGTTGAGGAATGAGATTCCTCATTGTTTAAGGAAGAAGATGGGTGAGATGAGGAGGCGGAGAAGGAAGACCGATGAGAAAAGGAACGGAGAATGGAAGACATAGTTAAAATGCAAAGATAAAATAAAATGCAGAAAAATAAAGTACTGAAAATAAAGACTTAAAAACTGAAATTCAAAAGATCATAAAACACGAAAAGATAATCAGATGTATTTCTCCCTATTTTGATATCATCACCGTCAAGTTACCATAGGGGTATATTGATTAAAGATTTACTGGACAATTACCTTACAGAAATGTATTGTCATTTATTAGCACGATTCGCACATTTAGTGTATGGGGTAACTCTCATGCTAAACAGCATATAATTCTATGCATGGTTCTTG
Source organism: Acacia acuminata (assembly GCA_019022655.1). NCBI lineage: Eukaryota > Viridiplantae > Streptophyta > Magnoliopsida > Fabales > Fabaceae > Acacia > Acacia acuminata. The sequence goes on along the minus strand of JAFJYI010000102.1, from coordinate 1,594,072 downwards.
ATTTATGAATTTTGCTGACTGTTCTCTAGACAGTATATTCTGGGCAACTAGTCTAACTCATGGTGCAAGAATCCTCCGATCTCCCTACCTCTCCTTGGGCCTTACGGGCTCTTCTGATCGTAAGCGACTCAGCAACAGTCACCATCCAGTTAAACTATTTACACATACTGAAGCAAAAAGCATAAATCAAGTATCATACATATACTAGTAGGCGGTTAGGTAGAACCTGCCATAGAGTAATCCACCACACACAGTATGTGAATCTGAACATGACTAACTTAGCAACAATACATCCTGAGAAGATAACCTCCCAGTCCAGATCTAATCAATACATCTCTACTTCCCCTTCTGGCTCTGATACCAAAAAGGTCGGGAGGGCTCGAAGGAACAGAAGGGGACGGAGGGGAGATGGGAGTGAGAGAGAAGTAGAGAGGGAAGAACACTTAAAACATGAGCATAAGATTAAAATATGCAGAAAGTAAGAACACAAGAAGAAACTGAAGTCACACGTTTATTCAAAACATAAAGCTTAAAACAAACTGAAAGCTTAAAACTTAAAAAGAAAGCTTAAAACACACAGAGATGGAGGGAGAGGGAGAGGAGAGTAGGACTCTAGAATGGGCTATTAGGTCCTGCCTCAACCAAATGGGAATAGGACCTTATATAGGCATTTTCAAAGTCACTGTTTGAATAGTAACCGGTTGGTGACCGGCACTATTTGGCACTATTTAAACAGTAACATGCTATAGTGATCTGCCGACACTACAGTGATCTGCCGACACTACAAGAACTCGCTATAGTATGCTACGTTGTGTTCGGTCTTTACAGTGAACCGACACCTCGCGTTTGCTACAAAGTGATCTACGAATTTTACTACAAGGTCAGAGTACATGTTTACACAGCTTTATACATGAAAGCTAAAGTGTTTGGTGCATACAACGGTGCTTTCGCCAAAAACCGAAGTTTAATCTTCGTTCAAATCAATGATAAAATCTTCATCATCACTTTGAACTTCTTCTTTGTGGGCTTCGTGTCGAGGAAGAAGGAACTTGTTTACTTGTTGACGACGCTTCATCCTCTTGAAGTTGTTTGAGCATGAAACGTAGTTGTTCGATATACTCCGTTTTGTTAGAAACTGAAGCAAGTTTGCATTGGGCCTGAGCCTTTTGGTTCAGGAAGCGACTTTCTTCAGTTGCACAGAGGAATTTAAGGTTCCTTTTGAACCATAAATCCACAGCCTTGGAGTCTATCCTTGTTTGATCAAACTTTGCCCACCAGCGCACATAAGGAATCCTTTGGAGCATGGGCAAGGCAAGAGAATTTTTGTTAGTATGAGAAATCTGTACTGCCAGAAAATATCCAGGAGACAGACATTTTTGAAAAGTAATGAAGATCAATTGGAAAAGGATCTTCATCAAGTTTAAATTTGCTTTGAAAATGACTCAATGCTTTGATAACAGTAGGAGGAAGGATCTCTGGAATAGGTCCAAAGAAATCCCACCATTGTCGAAACCATTGAGGGAAGGTGTACTTGGTTTGTTGTTTAAAATAAATAAACCAAGTATGTTTAAAAATCTTATTTTGTTCCCAAAAGACATTATACCAGGCATCACAATAATCCCGGAATTATATCCTTTAGATCAAAATCAAGTGTCCCAAACATTTGGGGTTTGTTTAAATTGGGTCCCCATTCCTTAGAGCGAGAACATTTAAAATCTGGAGGGTAGAATGAGTTTTTAAAGTTGCATCCCCGTCATCCATATGCCTTGTTAGGATAATGGATTTAGAGTGAACTAGTATTAACTCATAATACTCTCTTGTTTTTCTTAAATCAAATGGGCTTATAATGAAATCCGAAGGAATATCTTTAAAGCCACTTGATTTGGTGTTTGAAGGAAAAAACTCAGTTCGACCTAAATGATATCTTTCTCCTTACCTTGTTTTGGAATATAAGGAGTATCATTCGATTAGCAACTGGAATGGTTACTAATGATTTGGATACCCGAGATGGTCACATCGAGTGCCTATGAAGAGGATGGCACTGTGGTTAAAGCTAATGCCTGTTTATCTGGTTTAGCTAATAATTCTCCCCATGTGTTTGTAGGAAGTTTCTTACACTAGTGCAAAAAAAGGCTTTAAGACCGCCTCATTTAGAGCGGACAATGGACACCCCGGTCTTAAAGGAATGACCGTGGCGCCCGTAAATATAAAGAACTTCTTGCACCGACCAATTTTTCACCGCTCTTAAAATCATTATTGAGACCGACTAAAATACCACCTATTCTTAAAAATTGAACTGAAATTTCAATTACTTTCTAAATATATCTCATATAGCCGTACTTATATTTTCTACGAAAACATAATAAGGAAAAATTTAAATATAAAAAGTCTAAAGTTTTAAGACCGAACTTATCAACAAGACGGTCTTAGAAGTTTTCTTTCAAGACCGGACATATGATACTTATGTACGAAAAAGTTCATTAATATTAAGACCGCGTTTTAAAAGGAACGGTCTTAAAGGTTAAACTTTTTAGATCGGACGTTTAATATGACCGGATTAATGTAAATATTAAGACCGTCTCTTTTTCATCCGATCTTAAAAATCCAAGCAAGTTATACATTTCTTCTCGCGAAAGCTTTTGTTACTCCGTGGAGAACCTCTCGTTCACGTTCCCGAAACCCTTCCCGTTGCATTACCTCTTCCTCGCCCACGTACCATCAGCCCCCGTTACTCTCTCATTTGCTCGCATTCCTCTCTTCCCGTCTCGAAATGGACGGTGAAAACGAATCTATTCGTGTTCCAAAGAACGCCGCCTCCTGTGACGGGTGGAGTGAGAATGAACCCTCTTCATCTCACAATGAGGCTCGTAATTGCCCCGCACGTCGTGGTAGAAGAGGCACACGAATGATGGATGTGACCCTAAGTCGACTTCGGGTCAAAGCTCGAGATTCAGCTTTGATGCAAGGTTGAACCCGTCGGTCCTAATAAAAGCAAATATAATAGTTTTGTCGACTGTCTAGCACGCAAGAAGGTTAGCATCTTGACAGATGAGTGGAAAAGTGTGGACTATAAGAATGTAAAGGATCCTATTTGGGAGACTATCCGTGTTACATACACTTGTCCCCGATCAAGTTAGAAGTTGAAAGACAAGACATTGTCTTATCAGTGCTGACGGTGGAGGAAGTTTAAGACCTTTCTCGCTAACACGTATATTTTCTCCGATGTTCCGCCCGCCAAACATCCTTGGGAAGTTTACACATTTATTGATGAACGAATTTGGCGGCAATTTGTTCTTCTCGCGGACCACTCCCGAAGCTCGTGAGTTTATATTTAGTTTTGTTTTCCCTTTTGTTTGCTTATTAACCCGCGGATATGTGAATGTTATTGTGTTCATCTAATCCCGTTAGTTATATAATAGTTCTGTGTGAATAGAAGTATACATTTCCGCCTTTGTCTATGCAAGTCCGATATGTCAACCCCGAAAAGGTAAATTACCGATGAGAAGGTATTAATTGTGTAATGGTTTGTCTTGCAAAGGAGGAAATGAATAGTCTTAAAAGGGGGAAACTTTATATACCCAATTGTTACTATCTAATGGGGACCGCCGATCCCACTCGGGTACCTTAAAAAGGATCAAGTTTGTATTATTCTGTAAGCCTTTGTCTATGCAAGTCTGATATGTCAACCCTGAAAAGGTAAATTACTGATGAGAAGGTATTAATTGTGTAATGGTTTGTCTTGCAAAGGAGGAAATGAATAGTCTTAAAAGGGGGAAACTTTATATACCCAATTGTTACTATCTAATGGGACTGATCCCACGGATGCCTTAAAAAGGATCAAGTTTGTATTATTCTCAGTAAGCATAATTCTCTTTTGTTTCTTAACCTATCTATCTAGCTAGCACTACAAAACATAGCTCCAATTTCTACAATTCTACATCTTCCTTAAATAAAATGTTGAAACTTGATGAAGTGAAGAATTTGACTACCGTTTGATTGACGTTCATATGAAGCGTTCTCTAATTTCTGTTAGTGACATGCATGGCCGGAATTCATAATTAATAGATGTTTTCAATCCCGATTCACGTAAAAGAAGGGAACAAGCACAGAGATAGGTAGAAAGAATGATTGCCCTCATAGGGCTTCTCGCGCGATATCAAAAGGCCGAAAAGATTTGATGGTCGCCAAGTTTTTAGATTGATGATGAAGCGTAATCCAATCCTTCGTGATACATGCTCCTCCATCTCCAATACATCGCGAGGAGTTGTGGTTGCATATTCGGCAAAGCCAAGCGGCGCCTACACTAGTGAACAAACTCGTCTAGTTGCCGAAAGAATTGTAAGTATCGTTATTGTTATTTTTTAGTTACTAAACATGTTTCATTGCTAAGCTTCTCGTTATCCGTATCTTACAGAAGATCTTAAAAAGAAAGAAGCAAGAGGATCTTTTGTGTTGGACGGGAGGAATGATGTTCTCGACCGCTTGCGACGGAAACCGGATCACCCGGGCGTGTAAGGGGGATTGGAGAACGGTAGGCATAAAGCAAGTCTTTGGTACATCCAAACGCCATAGACAAAGTATGGTTACCCTAGAGGAGATGGACCGACGTCGGGCCGCAATAAAGCTTCAATGACCGCAATCTTTCAATCCGAGATGAGCCGTATGAAGGAGGAACCGAGTCACCGAGGCCGCTGAGCAATCGTCCGAGACCAAAGTTGTTCCCTTCACACACTCACCTCGCAACCGTGCAGCGAGCACTAGAGGAGCTGCATTGTTGGACAATGAGCAACCTTGTGACCTTTATGTGGAGGATCCCGATCATCATGATGGATGATTATTGGTTGCAAAAGGACTGTCACAACTTAGGATCAACCGTACACCACCAACAAATGCCCGATGATGAAGTCGAGTGTCGCTTGAAAATGTGATCATTGATGCACAAACTCCATCTCCAAACCGATGAGCCGAAGCTTATGAGTGATGTCAAGGGAACCTTCATCCCTTGGCCAGCAAGCTTGTACATGTCTCTACCGCTCCCGAAGCTTCAACCCTCCTCCTCAAGTTCCATCCCCTCGTCGCTCCATCCCCTCCTCAAGCTCTATCCCCTCATCGCTAAGTTGGTTGCTAAGCCGCTGTGGAAAAAATATCCGATCTAATGAAAAGTGGATATTTTAAGGATAAATCGTGGCTCCTCGATGAAGTAGTAGGTGTCCCTCATCCTATGCCCGTTCAAGTTGACACCGTTGATGTTGAGTCCCCGCGCTTCCTCGACAGAGCTTACCGATGCGCTTGTTAGAATTTTTATGAAGTAAGTATCTTCTCGTCTATGAGTACATCATTTAAATGCATCATTTAGACATACATACATATATACTAATTCCCTGGTCGATGTCATTATGGTAGGTTCTTGCATCATGAATTGGTTCAAAGGTGCAAGATCAACGATTTTGGATTCTTGTGCCCTGTCTATTCAAGTCAAACAACCATGGAGGAGAGACAAGAGTACATATCAAAGAGGTTGTGTCAAGTGATCAGAAAGTTGTACTTTTTGCCATTCTTCCACAGTACATATCAAAAATCTTGTCCACAATTCACTTAATTCTCGCTACATATATATATCACCGAGTATAGTTTACCGATGTGAATTTTCAGCCGCCATCGGCGCTTGGTCGTCATGTGCATGGACGAGCATAAAGTTATCTTCTTATGCTCCACTCACACCGAGCCATTGCCTTCATTGGTGCACCATCAACGAGTAAGCATGTCATTTTGATTCTCTTGTCTCGACATCTCTCGTGTGAATTTTAAGTGAATCATTGATAAATTTGTGATTTTGATGATAGTGCCATGAGGACCTTCCAAAGACTAGAAAAGAAAAGGCGTGCTACTCAGACAAAGACCCCATATGGTATGTACTTTAGGTTGGTACAATATTTAATTTGTAGCACACTACCTTGTGAACTTGGTCATTGAGCTATATATATGCTCTTATATATATTTGTTGTTCATTTTAGACCCGTCGGCAACCACGAGAGTCCAACTTATGTGGCCAGTACGTCATGAAACACATGTATGATATTACAAGGCGAAGGGATACTAAATTTACTGCAAAGGTAAATGTATTTGATGTTACATATTATGCAAGTTAATTCAGTTTCGCTTATCAAGTTACAAATGAAATATGCAAGCAAGTTAATTCAGTTCTTTGTCTTTGATGTTACGATGTTTCAATGCAAAACTCCCTTTCCCGATGATGAACCGGAGCACATATGCAATGTGTTTTGTGAATATCTCGTATGGTCTGATCTTAGAGTCGAAAAAAATGACAAGAATTAATGTCCTAAATTCATTTGTAAGTATATTCCGTAGCAACAATAATCGATCTTCAGAATTTGTTTATTTTTTTGAACAATTCATTTGTAAATATACATAGGCAATGTAAAATTCAATAAATAAATTTAGTTAATTTTTCGAACAATTTTCTTGTGTTCATTTTGGGTTTCGAATGTATTATTGGATGGTGGATATAGCTATTTAATTTAGTGTTTGAAATCTGAGACTTTTAGGACCGTTCATTAACAAAGAAGTCCGGCCTTAAAGGTCCGCAAAGTGTTCTGTGTAAAAAGTATGAGACTTTTAGGACCGTATATTGCTTTAGTGTCCGCTCCTAAAAGCTTAAAAGATACATGAACTTTTAGGTCCGGACGTATTATAAAAAGGTCGATCTTAAAAGTCCCCCGCTTAACTTTTAGGACCGTATTTTTATATATAATCGGTCTTAAAAGTCCTTTGGTTAAAAGTCTGCTTAACTTTTAGGACCGTATGGTATTATTTGTGCGATCTTAAAAGTCATTCACCTTTAAATACCCCTTTTCGCACAAATTAAATGGTTAGGGTTGAAGACAACCGAGGTTCTCGGCGTTTCGCTTAAGCTAGGTCCTTCTTTATCATCGTTTTTACCTTTCCATGTGTAGAGGCAGCATTATCGGTGTCCCTTTTATTTTGTCTTTTGTCTTTTTGTCGGAAAAAGAAGGAAGATAATGAAAAGGACACTTTGTTTCTCACATGGGGAGGTAAAACCGACGTCAACGAAGGTCCAACCTTGAGAAGAATAGTCACTTTGTTTGTTCTTATCCGAATAAGGTAAAAGCTCCTTTTTTTTTCTATGTTCTTAACCGTATTCTCGTGAATTTCGTTTGTTGGATTTACACGAGGACAATGTTTTGTTTGTTTCCTTTTTATCGGAAAAAAGAAAGACGATAATGAAAAGGACAAGAGGCAATCGGATATGGAAACCAAAGCCGACAAAAATGGCGTGTTTTTAGGACCGTCGATTTACTAACTAAAGTCTTCGTTCTTTTATTTTAGGTTTTTTAGTCTCGCCATTATCCGTCCTTCATAGTTGCCTTGTTTATTGCTTTCCAGTTCGATAAAGTACTAAACTCGCACGAGAACAAAATTTAAAAATATTTTATTTACTAATTTTTTTACGCCGCCCCCATAAAGGGCAAAGGATCACAAAAAAAAAAAGCAAAATAAAAAAGCAACAAAAAAAAAAAAAAAAAACCCCCCGTAGTAGTCCTGAAAGGGAGGGGGCGTCGGAGTTGCCTCGAGTCGTCGAGTCGCCTTCGCAGGATCGTAGTTCACGCATTGGCGTGGAGTACCATGTTTAGCTTGTTGTTCATGGTATGAGCAAGCCGAACCAATTGGCCCAAATGTCGATCGATTTGATCGACGCGGCCACTGCTGATCGCACTAACCGCTTTCACAAATGGATTTGGAGGAGGCGGTGGCGGGGGGCCGAGGTTGAAGAGGAGGAGGAGGAAACGAGGACCTGGGAGCAGCCATTACAAGCTGGGGCCGAGGTTGAAGAGGAGGAGGATGAAACTGAGGACCCGGGGGAGAAGAATGTGAAGAAAGTACAAGAACAACGGGTTTAAATAGAGAACCCATCCCGAACAATGTGAAACCCCGAAAGCTTTAACGAGGAGACGTATTGTTCATCGTAATACGAGGAGACGCCTAGTTGGGAAGTTTATCTCGGAAGCCAAAGAGACTCGCATCATTCATTTGAACAAAGGTGTAAGTACGGTAAATGATAAAAGGTCGGGCCTTAAAGGTAAGACTTTTAGGACCGGACTTATTATAAAAGATCTATTTAAAAAATTAAATAATAGAATTTTATACCGCATACCTATAAGTACCTAAGTTAATGATAAAAGGTCGGTCTTAAAATAAAATGAATTGGAAAAATATTAAATAATGGAATTTTATACCGCGTACCTATAACTCCTTATTAATTCCTCACTACCTCGTAACTCCAAACTACGTACGTGGCTATTTGAGAACAGCCTTCCGCCTATATTAATTAACTCCTTATACCTCTCTCGCCTAACCGCTCAAAACCATGGTTAGATTCAAGAGAACCGCTTGTAGGGGTGCTCTTAGTCGTGATGCTCGTGCCTTCCGTCGATCGTTATACGGCGCCTCCTCCATCGAGAGTCCGTCCTATTGTGACAAGAGTCTCGGTCGTTGGACCCATTGTTATTTCTTCGGATGATGAAGAGGTTCCCGCTCCCCTCTCCAACCTCTTGGCCCCACCGCGACTACTACCGACCCTTCTCCTCTTTCCTCTAATGAAGCATTGTGGCCGATTCGAGTAATACGTAAACTTGCCGATCTCCGGCGGAAATTAATGTTGTTCACGCCGAAATCGCCAAGGCTTTGGAGGATAAGAAGCTTTAGGAGATGTTTAGTCAGATTCTTGTTTTTGATAATTTTTTGCTTGTTTTTGTTTTGTATTTTTTCTTGTGTACGTGCATATGCAAGTAATATATGTAATTAAAGAAACTCCAATTTTCCTTTAATTTTTATTCATTCAGTTGCTGCGCTCGACAAATACTTTTTTAGAAATCACAAAAAGAATTTTAGGACCGGAGTATTATAAAACGGCGGTCTTAGAAAGTTGTATATATAGAACCGTCTCCTTTTAATGAACCGGTTTAATTGTCTCAATTTAGGTCCTGAGGATTATAAAACTCCGGCCTTAATAAAATCCCAAATATAAAACATGTCTCGCTCCGTAGCGCGAATATTAAATTTCCCTCTCCAACTTCTCTTGTCGCGCCTAAAGTGTTACTCCGTGTTCGCCGCCACTTCGTCGCCGGGTTCGCGTTGCTCTCTCGACAATCACTTTCTCGGTTCCTTAGCTAAACGTCTATAGACCAAGCCGTAAGAGGTGTTTCTGTTATATAACTTTATGATTTTCCCGCTCATCGTTCCGGGTTTTTCCCGGGTTGAGCGAAATCGTTCAAATGTTCTTGTGGGTTTCTGTGTTGTTAATGGATATTGTATTTTGAAGATTATAATTGCATTTTAGACCTACCCAACCGACCAATAAATGTTTTTAGGGTACTCTTTCTCGTCTCGCAACATCAACGTTCGTGGCGCAGAGAAGAAAGACTAAGCAAACGCATTTGAATTTATATGATACAAAGTGAGTCCACAAGACCTTCATGCGATGCATTTAATTTCCTCGTCATGCATTTATTTTGGTTCTTGGATTCTCTGCGATACATTTATGACCAAAAGTGATTCTTCGTTATGCATTTAATGAGCAAGTTTATCCGGAAAAAAAAGGAAAAAAGAAGACATAACCGACATTTGAGCATATATATGTATGTTAAATCTTTTCGTCTATATATATATAGGAATTCTACTATGGATCACTTGGATAAATGCTAAACGGACGAGTGTTGAATATCGTAACGGGGTGAGAGACTTTATAAAATTTGCTAAACAAAATGTCCATGCCGAGGGTGGGAAGTTTTATTGCCCTTGTGTAAAATGTTTGAATGAGAGGCGACTAAGTCCCGAAGTTATACACACACATTTAATTTGTGAAGGAATTTGTAAGACTTATACGCATGGGTATGGCATGGTGAAAAAATACCAAGTGGGTCTCAACATAGGGAAGTGGCCTTTGATGATAATGACACGGATATGGATGATCACATAGAGGACATTATCCGTGATGTAGGAGAAGAGGCTTTTCATCAATCACATGCATATGGTAATATGTGCGCAGATGCAGACCTCTCTATACCGTGGGTGTAAAAAATACCAATTGTTGAATGCCGTATTGAAATTGGTAAGCTTGAAGGCACGTCATGGATGGAGCGACAAGAGTTTTTCGTAAATGCTTGAGGCTTTTAAGGACATGCTTCCGGATGATAATGTGTTGCCGCATCGATACTATGATGCTAAGAAAATACTTTGTCCACTCGGGGATGGAGTACAAAAAGATCCATGCATGCCCAAATGATTGCGTGTTGTATAGAAAAGAGTTTGAAGAGGAGCAGAGTTGTCCGAAATGTGAAACCCCAAGGTACAAGTCAAATAAGGGGCCTCGCAAAAGTGTTGTGGTATCTTCCAATCATACCAAGGTTCAAGCGGTTGTTTGCGAATGAAAATGATGCAAAAAATTTGAGGTGGCATGCAGATGAGAGGATTTCGATGGAAAGCTTCGACATCCGGCCGATTCTTCTCAATGGAAGAAAATCGATCAATTATTTCCGAACTTCTCGCGAAGAACCTAGGAACCTTAGGCTTGCCCTTAGCACGGATGGCATGAATCCATATGGAAGCCTTAGCAAAGATACATAGTTCATGGCCTGTACTACTCGATTATTTACAACTTATCTCCAATGTTATGCATGAAACGAAAGTACATCATGTCGTCTATGTTGATTTCGGACCGAAACAACCAGGAAATGACATTGATGTTTACCTTCACTCTTGATCGAAGACTTGAAGGAGTTGTGGGCGTAAGGTGTTGATGTTTTTGACTCTTTCAAGAAGGAGGTGTTTAAAATGCGAGCCATGATATTTTGTACTATAAACAACTTCCCAAAGATATGGGAACTTGTCGTGGTATAGTGTAAAAGGCCATAAAGCATGTCCGGTTTGTGAAGAAGGCACACACTACCATCAACTTCAACATGGAAGAAAGACAGCTTTATCTTGGACATAGGAGATTTCTTAGACGGGGCCACCCATATCTTCGATTGAAGAAAGCCTTTTTGGTGGCCAAGAGTATGAAGATGCTCCGGTGGCATTGACTGGGAGCAAGTTTATGAAAAGGTGAAAAATATCAATGTCGTATTCTAAGACTACAAAGTGTAGAAAAGAAACAAATATATGGAAAAAGAGATCCGTATTCTTCGATCTTCCATATTGGCGCAATCTTGATGTGAGACACAAAGATTGATGTCATGCATGTGGAGAAAAACGTATGTGATAGTATTGTCGGCATGCTTCTCAACATACAAGGTAGTTCCAAGGATGGTGTGAAGGCAAGATTGATCCGATAGCAATGGGAATACGCAAAGAGTTACATCCAAGGCCAGATGGGAAGAGAACTTATTGTCCCCCTAAGCTTCTCATACTTTGTCTAAGGATGAGAAACGAAGTTTTTGTGAGTGTTTACATGGCACAAAAGTTCCCATGGGGTATTCTTCAAATTTGAAGAGGCTTGTATCGATGGAGGACTTGAAATTAGTAGGCCAAAAGTCTCATGATTGTCATGTCTTGATGCAACAAACTACTCCCAATAGCTATTCGAGGCATCGCCGAATATGATCTTCAGGTTGTTTTGACTAGACTTGGTGTCTTCTTCAATGCGCTTTGTGGTAAATTTTTCGAGATTGAAAAGTTGGATGAATTGGAGAATGAAGGATATCTTATCTTGTGCCACCTTGAGAAGCTTTTTGTTCCTACATTTTTTGACATCATGGTTCATCTAATTGTTCATCTAGTGAGGAGATAAAGATGTGCGGCCCTATCCATTTACGGGATGTACCCAATTGAAAGATCTATGAAATTCCTAAAAGGGTACGTGAAGAACGCATACCTACTGTAAGCATCGATTGTTCGAAATATGTTTCGAAGAAGCCATGGAATTTTGTCAAGATTATTTGGCCAAAGTAAGACGTATTGGGCTTCCAAAACGTCAAGATGTCGATGGGGGTAGACGAGGGGCTTCCGTAAAGAGTGTGGATCCCGATGAATTGTCACAAGTCCACTTATACATCTTGAATAATGTCGATGAAGTTCAAGCAAAGATAGCTGCACATAAAGCAAATGTATGGAAAGAAAATCATCGAATGACCAACAAAGGTTGATTAGGGAGAATAACAAACTTTTGCAAACCGGTTCAAACAAAAGGTCGAGGGAGAGGAATGTGTTTCGATACAATCAAATGGTTAGCGAAGGTGGTCCCGAGGTTGATGTTATAAGTTGGAATTCGTATGTGATCAATGGTTATACATTTTACACGAAGTCCCTAGATGATACGAGCACAATGATCCGAACAATGGTGTTATGTTATAGGTCAATCTATGCACTTCTCCAAATTCGAAAGACAAGAGCCCTTTATTGGCAAATCATGCCATATTATGGGGTTATTGAAGAGATTTGGGAGGTGGACTATGTGAAAATTAGATTTCCCATTTTCAAATGCAAGTGGGTTAATGTCAATAATGGTGTTCGGATCGATCGGCTAGGATTTACATTAGTCGATGTCAATGGTAGAAGTTTTGGAGATGAACCTTTTATTATGGCGTACCGTGCAAAACAAGTGTTCTATATCACCGATCAAGAAAATAAAATGTGGTCTCGTAGCTCTCCAAGGAAAGAGGGTCATTGATATTGATGAGGAAATGAATTCAAATTATAGTATTCCCGAGAGTACTCCTTTTTCAAGGGGTCTACCTGACATGAACGAAGAAGATGAAGTGATAATGAACCCGCATAAGAAGTGATCATCAAGAAGGGATATGGGAAGATATCACTTTATAAAAGAGTCAATTCATAAGGTAATATTCATATGCAGATTTCTTTGAAGACTTTAAGGCTTTAACTATATATATTATATTTCTTCTATCTATGTTCATAGTTAATGTCACCGACTATGAATTTTGTTCTTGTTTTATTTTTGTGGCGGGATCCGATCCAAAGGGGCATGTTATATAAGAGGATGTTACGTTGTTGGGTGGGGGGGAATCAGATGAAGGCATGGTGAATATTATTTTGGGCGCATGTATGTTGTACTTGTAACTTATTGTATTTGTAAGAAAGTTATCTTATTGTATGAATTAATTTAGGTGTTGTAGTCATAGTAATCATTAATTAAGAGGCCAAATAGCTCATGGTGAATAATATTTGTATTCTTTTTCCAATTCAATTTATTCAAATAATTGTAAGCTTGTAGCTTAAAGTATCGACTTTTATGTGCTGGATTGGGTGGTGGATTTGTGTATATATATAATCAGGAAGAACAGCAAGGAAAAATTCGGGAAAATTTAGGCCTAAATAATAAGCCGGTCTTAAATGTTCACTTGTTAAGACCAGATGTAATTATATGACCTATCTTAAAGGTCGACGACTTTTGAGTTTTGATATTAAACCCGGTCTTAAAAGTTGTTCTTTTAAGACCGGTATATTTAACGTCCGGTCTTAAATCAAAATCTTTAAGACCGGATGTATTTATCATCCACTCTTGAAAGTCGGCCTTTTTAAGACTATGTATAATTAGTCATCCGGTCTTAGAAGCCGCTATTTTTCGACCGTATGTGTCCCGTCCGGTCTTATAATTACGATCTTTTAAGAGCGGCCTATTTTTTGGCCGGTCTTACAAGTTGAGCTTTAGACCGAACAAAAAATATTTCGGCTTTATTTAGTACAACTTTTTAAGACCGACGTTTTAAAATGTCGGGTCTTAAAATAGTTTCTTTAAGACCGGTTCTCGAGTCCGGTCTTAAATGGTCGACTTTTAATACCGGCTAGAACAAGACCGGTCGCATGTCCGGTCTTACGACCCCTCTTTTGTCCGGTCTTAAAAGCCTTTTTTGCACTAGTGTGAGAGCTTGCACTGTCAAGATGCCAACATTCTGAATCCAACATTTATCTCACACACACTCTGTTTTCAATGTTTATATAGTTTACACTAGAGAGTGAAATGATTTGATTGTACTTCGTGTTTATTCATCTTCTCTTCTCGGAGAGAACATTTCTGATTATTAAATCATTGTAAGAATCTCAAGTTGTGGGACTTGGAGATTGGGTTATCGGTTTACAACTTGTAAGGGCGAGTGTATCCTAGTGAGAGGATAACTTCGAGTACAAAGTGTGTAACTGATTGAAAGGTGTATCTCGGTGAGAGATTCGGCTTCACAAGTGCCTGGGTGAACTTGTGCATTTGTATAGGCTTCTCTTGTGCCCGGATAAACAAGAGGATAGTGGATTGAAAATCTCAAGTGGAGCTTGGGGACTGGACGTAGGTCAAGGATTGGGCCGAACCAGTATAATTCAGTTTGCATATTCTCTTCCCTTATCTCTTATATTTCCGGCATATATATCTGAATGTCCATACATGTTTGAATGACTGACTATTGCTTTATCAATTATTATTGTCATTCAAACTGTTTTAGTAAGTTGCGAAAAGATTTTCAAAGTTCCTAAAGTTTTATCAAACACCTAATTCACCCCCCCTCTTGGGTGATAGCTCGATCTTTCATTTAATGAATACTAAATTTAATCTAGGATATATATATATATATATATATTAAATTCGAAATTAATATATGTTAATATTATTAATAGAGATTATAATATTAATATATTTGTTTTGTATTTAATTTATTTGATAAATTAAATATCTAAAACAAATTGAGATATTGTATCTCATTTAATTTTCGAATAAAGATATCGTATATCTGCTTAATATTAAATTGAGATATGGTATCTCAAATTTAAATTAAATAGATAGATATTATTTCTGATTTAATTTATAGAGATAAATTAAATCAGAAGGCTTTTAATTTGGATTAAATAAATGGATTTGATTAGATCTATTAGATGGATTTAATTAATACATTTATTTTAATTCAGATTCCAAATTCGAATTTCAAATCAGCTTTAATGAGGATTAAATACGTTGCATCAGATTTGATTGATGTAATTAATGTATTTTAATCCATATTTGAAATTTGAATTTCAAAAATTAATGAGGATTAATTTTATATAATGCGCTGAACGGGTTTAGAAAACTTACGGGACATTTTGTCGAGCGTAGCGTATTCGAGAGACGCAAGAAAAACCCTAGAGTAGAAAATTAAGAGAGACGCACAAGAGGCGCTAGCACGCCGCCGTAGCCGTGTTCGGAGTTGTTCGTGTGGATACAAGTGGAGGAAGACGATCCTACGAGTTGTCTTCTGTTGATCGAGGAGGTAGCCCACCTGTTCAACGAAGAACAAGGTGCAAACGAATTCTCCTAAGGTAACTTTGGATTCACTAGCCTAGGTTTAAACGCACCTGAGTGATCCTCGGGACGGGATTCATAAGTTTTTTTAATCCGCTGCGTTGTACGAATCCCAACACTGACTAGTAGTAAAAAGATACTTCGGGATGCCGACGGAAGATACCGGCTAGTACTAAAAAAATATTTCGGGATCTTGAAAAATTATCCTAGATCTTGAAAAAAAAGCCAGTATCCTCAGTCAGCGTCCTGAATATATTTTCTTTCTTTTCATTTTTTTTTTTGGGTCAAAGAATATATATTCTCTTTCACGTTCACTGTATCCAATCACCCATTAACGATAAGCACATGACTTTGGGGGACTGCAAAGCTTTATAAAAATGCTCACCCAAACAATTAAAAAAAGAACAAAAACAAATCATAGGCCCCCGTTGTAGTAAGCTACGAGAATCAATCAAGATAAACAGAGTCAACTATAGGGATCCGGCTGGTGTCCTCTACGAGTTACCATTCTCTGTTGTCGTCTTCGCTGATATTGCGTCGTTTTCACGCCAAACAACACATGCTCCCTCCTTCTTTTTTTTAATAATATCCAAGGTACTAAAAAAGATACTTTAGGATACTGATGGGTATTGAAAAAAATACTGATGGGTACTTCATAATCTTGAAAAATTATTTTAGGATGTTGAAAAAATATTTCAGGGTACTGACTGGTACTAAAAAGATACTTCAAGATGCTGACGGGGGATACTGACTGGTATTAAAAAAATATTTCAGGATCATGAAAAATTATCCTAGATCTTGAAAAAAAAAGCCAGTATCCTCAGTCAGCGTCCTGAATATATTCTCTTTCTTTTCAATGTTTTTTTTTGGTCAAAGGATATATCCTCTTTCACATTCATTGTATCCAATCACCCACTAACGATAAGCACATGACTTTGGGGGACTACAAAGCTTTATAAAAATGCTCACCCAAACAATTAAAAAAAGAACAAAAACAAATCATAGGCCCCCGTTGTAGTAAGCTACGAGAATCAATCAAGATATACGGAGTCAACTATAGGGATCCGGCTGGCGTCCACTAGAGTTACCATCCTCCGCTGGCCTCTTCGCTGATACTGCGTCGTTTTGAAGCCAAACAACACATGCTCCTTACTTTTTTTTAAAATAATATCTAGGGTACTAAAAAAGATACTTCTTAGGATACTGATGGGTATTGAAAAAAATACTAATGGGTACTTCATAATCTTGAAAAATTATTTTAGGGTGTTGAAAAACTATTTCAAGGTAGTGACTGGTACTAAAAAGATACTTCAGGACGCCGTGAAGGGGATCTTGGTACTAAAAAAAAAATACTTCATGATCTTAAAAAATTATCCTAAATCTTGAAAATTTTTGAAGATCATGAAATATTTTTTTAGTACCAGATCCCAAATCCCGTCTCCCGATTATCTTTTTAGTACCAGTCAATACCCTGAAATATTTTTTCAACACTCTAAAATAATATTTCAATATCATGAAATATTTTTTCAGTATCCGTCAGTATGTTAAAATATCTTTTTTAATACTCTGGATATTATTGAAAAAAGAAAAGAAAAGAGGGAGCATGTGTTGTTTGGTGTCAAAACGACGCAGTATCAGCGAAGAGGACATCAGAGGATGGTAACTCGCAGACTACGCCAGCCAGATCCCAACTATAGCTTCATGCGGGGTCTAGTTTTCCTATGGGTATATTATTTATTCATTCTGCTCTACAACCAAAAAGCTTTCTCACTTGACTGCTATTTTGAGGAATCATTCAACACCTTCCTCTACCGTCCAAATTTGCATGTGCTTCCTAGACTCGCGTGGCCAAAAAAAAAAAGGAAAGTGCACCGAAAGTGCCGTGACAATGAAAAATTGAAAAATAACCGTGAAAACAACGTTTAACATAGAATACGCGTCCTAACAAGAAGATTTCTATTTTTATTTTTTTAACACGGATCAATTATGTAAAATAAAAGCAATTAAACAACTGGAGTTGATGTAACTGGTTTTAGAGAACGGGGAGTTTGGAGTACATCAATTTTATAAAATGAGTAAATAGAAAAATATTGAAGCAACAAGTTTACATCCTTTTCTATAGTACCATTGAGATTAAGATGGATAAGGAGACCAATGAGGAAATTCTTCTTGTATGTAACAATAGAGAGGTTGTTCAAAATGCATATATTGAATTATCCATGGTAAAATCAGTCTCTCACAGGATTCGCAAAAAAGACAAGAATAAGTTGGTTATATTTCACCCATTTAAAATAACGAAAAAATGACAGCAAAATACTACTTGAACCTTAAAATCCTTTTATCCATAAGATAATGGGACTAATAATAACAGAAAGTAATTGACAATTCGTTTTAGTGGGAAATCATCTATTTGGGATTTTTTTTTTTAAAGAATTCTTATTAAAAACAGGGAAAAAAAGATAATACTATCTACAAAATGTGGATCCAGAGTACATTGAAAAAGTCATGTAATTTGATGACACCTTTGAAAAAAACTGTGGAATGATGAAAGATAGCTTGATTGTAAATTCAAAAGGCTTAATTGTAGTTCTTTAAATTTCATTTATAATCTTTAAAAGGATACTTATAAATAAATTATTAAATTACGAAACATTTAATAAATTTCAAAAGCTTTGTTATAAACTTGTAATAATAAAATTGTAGTCGAAAAAAAGTTGTAAGCTACATAAAATTTGTTTAAAGAAAAAAAAACAACAACAAGCTGTTTATTTGAGGATATAAGTGACCTCATCCCTAAGAAGAGAACACAAGATTTAATACAGTGAAGCGTAGTTGTTAGAAGAAGTAAAAAACTTATGCACTATAAGCCTAAAAAATAATTAGTCTAAAGTTTAAAGTGGCTACGAGATATCCTTAATTAAATCAGATAAAAAAAGTTGTAAAAAAAAAAAACCATGTGCAAGTCAATGGTTTTTAAATTATTGCAACGAAACTTCCGTGATTTATGAAAATTCCCCAATTTATGGCCTATTTGCAATTCAGTTATATTGTCAATAACCATAATTTATATCCTGCGTGTTGCGCGAGATGAATATAATTCAATATAAAATTAAAAGAAACTTTTATAAACCCCCACCTAAAGAGAACATTATAAAAATTAAAAAGAGGATAATACAATCAAATATATAAATAAATTACATTACACTAAATTAAGGGATGTGTTCCTAGAGGTGGGGATTCTCTATATGTACGTTGTATAAAATATGGCCCTAGAGTCAATATTATATTTAGAGATTGAAGTTAAACGCAATAAATTGCTATATACATTTATAAAATAGTCGAAGTTATTAAACTCAATATAATTCAACAATAAAACAAGTTGTAAAACAATAGAAGTTATTAAACTAAATTGGAAAACCGAATTCTTAGGTATTTTTGGTATATGTCTATTATGTGATTACGGCTTATGATTCATAATTTTGGCATAGTTGTTAATATCCCGATTATCTATATCATAATTAATGTTAATTGTTTGGGTATTGTTACCCCAATAACTAAAATTTCATATCTATTGTGTACTATGTATTGTGCTTTTTTCTTTTTCAATTTTAATTTAGCTTATTACCTTATTTTCAAAAGGGAAAATTATATTTAAATATCAGTTGAATTTGTTAAACTCAGATATACCCACTGAACTTCTTAATTTTGGAACGAAACTTACTTTTAAGAGACTTTTATATTATAGACCAGGGGAATAGGAGTTCGTGCTTGAATATGACTACATGCCTTACATTCATTGAGATGATATCTTGTTTTTATGCCCAGCATGAGAAGATGAAGAGGGCCTCCATGAAAGTGAGGCATAGTCATGTTCACACACAAGCTAAATGCATGATCAATCATTGAATTCTATTTTTTTTTTTTTTTGTTTAATACTATCAACCGCATCCAGTGCTTTTTCTGAATCCTATTACTAAGTAATCTATACTTTAGTTTCAGCGTTCTTGGTCGTCTCTCCCATTACAAGTATCTCATTTGAGACTTGATTTGATTGAGACTCAATGAGATCTAATAGAGTCTTACACTCGCTAGACCAACTTTATATTAACATCAATATATTGTCTTTCACATTCACTATATTCAATCACCTATTAACCATAAGCACATGACTTGGGGGACTACAAAGCTTTGTAAAAATGCTAACCTAAACAATTGAAAAATAAAAAATAAAAAATCATAGGCCCCCGTTGTAGTAAGCTTCAAGAATCAACCAAGCTATAGGAGTCAACTATAGCTGTAAATGGAGCTATATACCCAAGAGGGGGGGTGAATTGGGTATTTTAAAAACTTTTCGAATATGCTCTGTTTTGAGGTAATGAAACCGAGAGATAAACAAAGGAGGAAGGAAAGGAAAGCTTGCACAAGAGAAATTATCCTGGTTCGGTCTTATCTTTGACCTACATCCAAATCCCCAAGTCACACTTGGGATTTTCAATCCACTATACTCACAAACCGATTACAAACTCGTACTCAAGAGTAGTTCTCTCTCTAGAACTCACTCCCCCTTACAAGTTGTAATCAATACACCCAACCACTAAGTCCCCGACTTATGATTATCTCAATCAATAAATGATTTACAGATAGAACTCTCTCTCGGAAGCGATAAAATGAACACTTTGAAGTGCAAGTATCGATTGATACAATATAGATGAAAGCTGAACACAATAAATAACAATCAATGAATTTTCGCTCTCAGTAGTTGTGTCAACTTGAGAAGGAGTTAATGAACTCTATTTATAGGTAGAGAACATTAAATGACCGTTGAGTGATGAATTCAACCGTTGTAGGTGATTAGCATTAAGTCCGGTCATCTTCTCTCTCTAAACTCCAACTAATCCGGATGCTTGATATGGTCGATGTGGAACTCGAGGATTTGCCCGTTGGAGAAGAATTTGCTTGATGAAGAAAGTGTTTTTGAACGTTGAGAGTTCGTGCTCGGATGGATTAACCAAAAGGATGTTAATTTGCGAAGTGCAATAAATGCTCGACCACTTTTTGCTTTTTCCCTTGATCTTCATTAATTTTCATCTGTGCTAACCGAAATCCACTAAATAAACTTGTTAAACATATCTCGGGATCATAAGTGAATGATTCATGAAAGCATTTGGAACAAACAAGAGTGATTCACGAATTCGTATAATTCAAAACTTAGTTTTTACGTTGCATACTTTAACGGTTTGTTCTTGTAAACTCGAGTATGGCACTTGTTCACAAGTGACCAAACTGCGATCCAATTGGATACTCGAGTTTCCATTTTTCAGAGGCAAGCCATCGTGTCTTGTATTTGAAAGACAAGACCTATACTCGAGTTTGCCTATGCAAACTGTAGTATGGGTTTAACTTGAAAAATCCATTTGCTCTCTGGAAGTCCAATACTCGAGTTTGGCAACGCAAACTGCAGTATTGACTATTCAATACTCGAGTTTGCCAATGCAAACTGCGATATTGATTTATCTTGAAAAATCCTTCGCTCTCGGAAGGTCAATACTCGAGTTTGGTTTTGGAAACCGCAGTTTTGACTTCGTTTGAAAAACTTGTTTTGCTTACGGAAGTCCAATACTCGAGTTTGATTTTGGAAACCACAGTATTGACTTTGTTTGAAAAATTTGTTTTGCTTCTGGAAGTCCAATACTCGAGTTTGCCAAGCAAACTGCAGTATTGGCTATCCAATACTCGAGTTTGCAAATGCAAACTGCAGTATTGACTAAGTTGGAAAAATCCTTTGATTCACAAGAAGTTCGATACTCGAGTTTACCCATGCAAATTGCAGTATTGACCATTCAATACTCGAGTTTGCCTATGCAAACTGCAGTATCGACTTTGGCTGAAAACTTGGTTTCTTTCTGTATGGCCTTTACTCGAGTTTGCTAAGCAAACTGCAGTATTGGCTGTCCAATACTCGAGTTTGCAAGAGCAAACTGCAGTATCGACTTTGGCTGAAAACTTGGTTCCTTTCTGTATGGCCTATACTCGAGTTTACCAAGCAACCGCTACGGTATTGGCATCCAATACTCGAGTTTGCAAATGCAAACTAGGTTTGCAAATGCAAACTGCTTTTGCAACTATCGAATGTTTTAAAACAATTTTGCAAACTTCAAAACATGTTTTACATTTGTTGTTAATCATCAAAACATATTGAGAACTAACATTCTCCCCTTTTTGATGATGACAACACTTGTAAATTATTTTGCAAAGAATTTGAAAGATGTAGTTTGTTTTGAAATGAAGTTTTCAAAGTTCTAGGTTTGAGTTATCGAAAAAACCATCTAATTTGGCATTTCAACATTTGAAGTTCGAGAGAATGGCGTGCGAAGTGGAATTCAAAAACGTAAACAAGCTGAACTATATTCAATTAAGCAAACAATGAACAATATCGAGACAAGATAGATACTCGATAACTACGATATCATTCGATAATCATAACAAGTTCGAAAATAGCAAAGTACAGATGACAAAAACAAAACATCTAGAATAACAAACTACCTAGAACCAATAGACCCTATACATCTACATCTTTCTCTCCTAGAACCAATAGACCCTATACATCTACATCTTTCTCTCCTTCTCCCCCTTTGTCTTCATCAACATACTCGGGATCAAGGATAACAAAAGGAGGGGACCAGAGGACCATGGCAGTGGATGGATCAAAGGTAGGGTCAAGGTGAGGAGAAGGTGTGGGGAATTTCTCAGTAGACGGGGTAGATGGAGATGGAGGGCGATCAGGTAGAATCTCTGTGGAAGGGGTAATAGGAGACGATGGAATCACGGGGTAGGAGTGGAAGTGGAGGTGGGGAAGTGGTGTGAGGTGGACTAGGAAATGAGAATGGAGGTGAGGAAGGTGGGGAAATGTGTGTCTCTCGGTGGCCGGGTCTCGGGTATAGGAGAGGATGAGGATGGACCGGTTGTGAACCCAAACGTGGAGGACGAAAAGCACCAAGACCAAAATGGTCAATCGAGACGATCAATCTTATTCCGGGCTTCGAAGCAAGCTCATATGTCATGGATAACGGGAGTCTAGATCAATCCCCGATCAAAAATCTCACTCGCTTCGGTCGTGGCATCCTTCAACTTCTCCAAGTCGGTCTTCACATCCATGAGACCCATCTTGAACTCGGCTCGCAAAGATGTCCAACTCGGCTTTCATAATCGGTCTATGAGATGAGAGGGCAGCATCGATCATCTCTCTCAACCGTTCTTCAAGGTCCAATGATGGAGGAGGATGCGACTGAGCCTCGTGCGCATATGACTGTGATGCACGGGCTTGTGACCTCGGAGGAGCCCTTGACGGCTGATCCTTCCGGCTCGAATGAGATCTTCATAAAGTTCAACCGAGTCTTGCCGAAGGATGGGATGAACTTCATCTGCTCAGGTGGTCCCACATACCATATTTTGTAGTAGAACATAATGAGGGACACCAGTGAGGCAAAGGGCATGTATGATCCCTTTCGGGATGTAAACTTGAATGCGCTGATTTCTTTGAAGATCCATTGCCCAATGTTGAGAGGATTCTTCTGGATGAAGGCCGTGAAGAATCGATAATCCTTCCGAGCAAAGTGAGTATAACTCCCTCCTTTCGCACAAAATTCCGAGTGTAGATGTACCAAATCACTCGGTGCGGTCGGTGTTGGCATGTCGAGGGCTTGATAGACAAATGAGCAAGCCGATCATCCGGCACGTCCCGAGTACGCATTAAGGTCCTATACACCTCGGCATTGGTGTATTGTGGTGTGGACGCCGGTGGAGGATGAGCAACCTTTAGGATCTTGTTGATAATAGCGGCAGACAAGGTGAATTGGACCCCCCTGACACACGTGGTGATCCTCTCCTCAGCCGTATAGCCTTCTGAGTCCAATAGGTTGTTGGTTGCCATATTGAAATAGAACATCTTGACCAACTCCGGGTAGTAAGCGGCTTCGATGGAGATGAATGACTGATAGGGCCCAAACCATGGTGAGAGATCCACATTGCATTCGCGATACATTTGCTCCAAGTCAACCGAGACAACCGCACGAAGCCACGAGATGAATACGGTCCTTGAACTTGGCATTGAGACCGGGAGGAAGAGGAATCGGGGTGACTTTGAATCCGGGAGGCGGAGTCTTGTGAAGCTTAATCTCCTCTATTGCATTATCGATGAATGGGGAGACTCCTTCGTGCTCATCTTCTTCAGTCTCATAATCTGACGAAGAGCCGGTAACCTCGACTGTGGAGCGAGAGCCAGAAGCAGGGGTGGCATTCTTGGACCTTGTCTTCCTGTGAACAACGGTTCTTTTCCCTTTTGCTTTGCTCGACTCAGCCGTCCTCTTCCTTTTTGTGGCTGATGAAGGTTCTGGACCCTTTGAAGTCAAATCCCCTCTCTTGGGATTCGAGGATGGATTATCCTCAATCACAACACCCACTCCGGGGATTCTTGTATCAATGCCTCTCTGCAACTTCTGTGGAATCGATTTGCTCCTTGGAGCTCGTGGAGGAATCGGTCGAGAGGATTGAGAGACTTCCTTAGACATTTGAGTGCTTAGGGTTTCGGAAAGAGTGAAGATAAGAAGAATTAGATGAAATTTGGTGAAGATTTGAAGGGGTTGATGAGGGATTGTGACGGATTCGAAGGAGAAGAGGAGAGAAAGTCGTAACTCTAGGGTTTACTTGGAGTAAGGACGCGAGTTTTGAAGAACACGACTTTGTTCACATATATATAGACGAGACCTCCTTACTCGAGTTTAGCTATTTCATACTCGAGTTTATCAAACATCACTAACAAACTCGAGTACAAATGGAAGTTTAGTAAACCGTCACTAATAAACTCGAGTACAAATGGAAGTATGCCACATCGTTGGTTTAAAATAGTGTAACGTTTGGAATTCACGTGACATACTCGAGTTTAGCTTCTCCTTACTCGAGTTTAGCAAACTTTCATTTACATACTTGTGGTAAAGGTGAAAGTATACTAACCTGGACTTCAAAAATGTAGCGTGAATTTTTGAACCCACGATGAACATACTCGAGTTTAGCTTTTCCTTACTCGAGTTTAGCATACTTGCACTTACAAACTGCAGTTTGTCGGTCCTAAACTGCAGTTTTGTTCCCCATACTCGAGTCAAGCTATTGCTTGAATGTCGGAGTTTGGCTTCGTCATGCGGTCCTAAACTCGAGTAAGCCATCCTATACTTTGCAGTATGGAACTTCGAAGCATTGAAATATCCCGCAAGAGACATATCTAAACACTCCGATGCTCAAGTTAGTAAAAATTAATCATCAAAAACATAACTAACATTAGATTGAATGAGAAATTCTTACAATTCATTGGGATTTACCATTCCCAATTCTCTTCTTATGAAGTTGAAAGGTTCTTTGGCTAGAGGCTTTGTGAAGATGTCAGCAAGTTGAAGATGAGTTGGGATGAACATCACTTTGACATCTCTTTTTACGGACATGATCCCGAATGAAGTGATGCCTCACATCAATATGCTTGGTTCTTGTATGTTGCACCGGATTCTTGGCCAAGCTTATTGTGCTTGTGTTGTCACACAAAATTGGAATCTCCTTCAAGTAAACTCCCAAGTCAGCAAGTTGTTGTTTCAACCATAGCACTTGAGCACAACAACTTGAGGCAGCCACATATTCAGCTTCGGTAGAGGACACGGCCACAGATGTTTGCTTCTTCTTGAACTAAGAGACAAGTGAGTTACCAAAGAATTCGCATTGGCCACTTGTGCTCTTTCTATCTGTCTTGTAGCCGGCATGATCCGAATCGAGTATGCCACCAAGTGTTCCGGTTGACCTTTGGGAAACCATAGTCCAAGAGTCTTCGTGTCTGAGAGATATCTGAATATCCTCTTCACATGTTCAGCATGGGACTCTTTTGGAGCGGATTGGAACCTTGCACACATCCCAACACTGAATTGGATGTCCGGGCGACTTGCTGTGAGATAGAGTAATGATCCAATCATTCCTCTATACTTTGTGATGTTGAAATCTTTGCCTTTCTCATCAGCATCCAATGAAGCAATTGAGCTCATAGGAGTGTCAGCTCCGTTGCATTGGTCCATCCCAAATTTCTTCACAAATCATTCGAGATATTTGGTTTGGGAAACAAATATCCCATCTTTTCTTTGCTTGATTTGCAATCCAAGAAAGTAGTTGAGCTCTCCCATCATGGACATCTCAAACTCTCCTGCGCATAGTCTTTGAAAATTCTTCACACAAAGTATCATTAGAAGCACCAAATATAATATCATCCACATATATTTGAACCATTAAAATTTCATTAAGCTTGTTACTCTTTATGAAGAGAGTTGTATCTGCTTTTCCTCTAACAAAGCCTTGATCAAGAAGGAACTTGCTTAATCGCTCATACCAAGCTCTAGGAGCTTGTTTAAGGCCATATAGAGCCTTCTTGAGACGATACACATGATCTGGACAATGTTCATTTTCAAAACCGGAGGTTGTTCCACATAAACTTCCTCTTGTATAAAACCATTCGAAAAAGCACTTTTCACATCCATTTGATATAATTTAAATCCTTTTACACATGCAAAGGCTAGAAGTACTCTTATGGCTTCCAATCTTGCCACTTTGGAGCATAAGTTTCTTCATAATCAATTCCTTCTTCTTGATTATAGCCTTTGGCAACCAATCTTGCCTTGTTACGGACAATGATTGCAGACTCATCACGTTTGTTCTTGAATACCCATTTGGTGCCAATGACCGGATGGTCTTTGGGCCTAGGTACCAAATCCCAAACTTGATTTCTATCAAATTGATGTAACTCCTCTTGCATTGCTAACACCCAATCATTATCCGAAAGGGCTTCATCAATCTTAGAGGGTTCTATATGAGATATAAATGCGAAAAAGGTTACTTCATTCAAAGTACTATTTCGGTTCTTACTCCTTGATTAATATCACCTATAACTTGGTCTAAAGGATGATTTCTAATAAATTTCCAAGCTCTAGGTTGAGTCTGATCAGGATTTTCAATGTTGTTTTGGGGATCACCTCAAAAACATTTTCGGGATTTTCAATAGAAGCGGGAGTAGTTTTCGAAAAGAATTGATTTTTGAAAATATTTTCTTCTTCATTGTCCAAGGCTTTATCGATTTGGATTCACGAGAAAACAACATGTATTGACTCTTCAACAATACGAGTGCGAGTATTAAAGACTCTATAGGCTCTACTCCTATTTGAATAACCAATGAAGATACCAATATCAGCTTTGGAATCGAATTTACCAAGATTCTCTTTACCATTATTGTGCACATAGCACTTGCATCCGAAGACGTGTAGGTGGCTGAGATTTGGCTTCCTTCCCTTGTAGAGTTCATATGGGGTCTTGTTCAGCTTCTTCCTCAAATAGGCTCGGTTGGAGATGTAGCAAGTCGTACTCATTGCGTCGGCCCAAAACACTTGAGAAGTGTTGTTCTCATTTAACATTGCCCTTGCCATCTCGGTGAGGACTCTATTCTTCCTCTCAACAACACCGTTTTGTTGAGGAGTCCTTGGAGCGAGAAGTTATGATCAATCCCCACATTGTCACGAACTTCGCCGAAGGCGTTGTTTTCAAATTCGCCACCATGATCGGTTCTTATACCGAAATTGCAAAGCCTTTCTCGTTCGGACCTTTTTGGCAAAGGTAACAAACTGATCAAATGTTTCATCTTTAGATGATAAAAATATTGTCCAAGCAAATCTAGAGTAATCATCAACTATGACCAAAGTGTAGAGATTTCCACCAAGACTTTTTACTCTAGTCGGTCCAACTAGATCCATATGAAGTAATTGAAGAGGTCTACTAGTTGAAATCTCATTTTTTGCTTTAAAAGAAGATTTGGTTTGTTTTCCTTTTTGACAAGCATCACATACCATATCATTTTTGAAATTCAATCTAGGAATACCAATGACCAAATCCTTTTTCAGCAACTTGTCAAGTTGAAACATATTAACATGAGCTAATCGTTTATGCCATAGCCAACTCTCATTCAAGTTACTAACAAAACAATTTTCAAAAACTGAAGCATTGCTAGAGAGATTAAGGGTATAACAATTTCCATCTCTAGGTGCTCTAAATAAGGCTTTAGTTTTTAAATCATCAATGGAGATTAAATCCTTTCTAACAATCAAACATTCATTAGAGTCAAAGATAACTAAGTTACCCTTGTCGGTGCTTTGGCTCACACTTAGGAGGTTGTGACACAATCCTTCTACTAGGTAGACATCTTTGATGAGAGGACCTTCATTGCTTCCTATCTCACCAATTCCAGCAATTTTTCCCGATTGGTCTCCTCCAAATGTGACTCTACCACCATCCTTTGATTTGATTGAGAGAAATTTTGATTCATCTCCGGTCATGTGTCTTGAGCACCCACTATCAATGTACCACTTGTTGGGTCTTGATGCTCTAAGACAAACCTGCAATTTTCAAGGGATCAAGCCTTAGGTACCCATCTTTTCTTGGGTCCTTTGGAGTTAGTTTTGACCTTAGGAACATAAGTTCCTTTCGGTACCCATTGATAATTTCCCACGGGCTTAATTTTTCTTTCCTTTCTATGAAAGCAAGATGAAGTAGAATGACCCTTCTTATTACAGTAATTGCAATGTGCAAAGGGATTTGAAGAGTGAACTGATTTTGTAAAATAGTTGATGTATGTTTTTTGACCACTCTTCTTCTTGCCTTTCTTTCTATCAAAATCTGGTCTGTAACCAATGCTTGATCTATCATTTATAAAACGTTGTTGTTTCAAAATGACATTGAGTATTTCACTTCCTCTAGTGAATTTCTCAAGTGCCTTGGTAAGATATGAATTCTTTTTCTTTAGATCGGGACAATCTTCACAAATAGTATTTTCTCGAAGAAGACAACTTTTCAACTTGAGATTCAAGAGTAAGATTTCTGTTTTTCAGTTTGAAATATTTTTCAGCAAGTTTTTCAAACTCAAATTGCACAGTCATATATTCATCAAACAGATCATCATAAGGAGGTTTGCAATCATATACCTCTTCAAGTTTAGCACGTTGCTCTTCTTCTTCAAAGCAACTAGGCATATATTGGCTTTCTCTTCCTCATCCTCATCATCTTCATCGATGAGCTATCACCCCGAATCTTTGGAGACATAAGCTTTCTTCTTGTATTTGCTTGAACTTCTTCTTTTCTTTATCTTTGTTGTTCAGTGAGGACATTCGGACTTGATGTGGCCGGGCTTTTGACATTCGTAGCAGATGATTGGCTTCTTTGCCTCATAACTGGAGCTACCCTTGTGAAACTTCTTAAAGCCTTGGTCCTTCTTGTAGAACTTCTTGAATCTTCGGACCATCATGCCAATTTCTTCATCTTCGTCTTCATTCTCATTTTCCTCATCTGAATCTCTAACTTCTCTTGCGCCTTGAGGGCAATTCCTTTGTTCTTGCCATGAGCTTCATCAAGTCCCTTCTTGAACTTGAGTTTAGCCTCATACTCGGAGACTTCCGAATAGAGCAGCCCCTCGACGTCATTGACTCTCCTCGAGCCTCTTCAATAGCCGTGACCTTTGCTTCCCATTCCTTGTTAAGGATATTCAAGATCTTCCTTACTTGGACTGGTTGGTCATATTCTTTTCCCAAGGCAGCAAGTTGATTGATGAGATGGGTGAATCTCAGCTGGAAATCACCAATGGATTCGCCATGCTTCATTCGTAGAAGGTCATATTCGGTCATAAGAGTATTGACTCTATTTTGCTTTACTCCAGCTGTTCCTTCATGAGCTATCTCCAGAGCATCCCACATATGTTTTGCGAGAAGGTAGATTGTAAATACGAAAGTACTCTTGTTGACTAAGAGCACTTTGAAGAAGTAGGACGCCTTGTTTGTTGAGTGTGACACTTCTTCCGTCATTCTCATCATATTCTTCTTCAAGCTTAGGAACTCTAACTCCATCTTCAACGGTTGATGGCTCATAATTTCCTCTTTCAAATACTCTCCACAGCCCATACTCGTAGCATTCACAAAGACTTTGAACTTTGCTTTCCGGAAGGAGTAATGCTCTCCATTGAAGCCGGGTGGCCTGTTGATAGAAGCTCCATCAGGTAAGATACCTTCCATAATGATCCTTCTCGAGTTGTTAAGCTCTTAAGAGAAGACCTTGCTTTGATACCAAATGTAAATGGAGCTATATACCCAAGAGGGGGCGTGAATTGGGTATTTTAAAAACTTTTCAGAATATGCTCTGTTTTGAGGTAATGAAACCAGAGATAAACAAAGGAGGAAGGAAAGGAAAGCTTGCACAAGAGAAATTATCCTGGTTCGGTCTTATCTTTGACCTACATCCAGTCCCCAAGTCACACTTGGGATTTTCAATCCACTATACTCACAAACTGATTACAAACTCTGTACTCAAGAGTAGTTCTCTCTCTAGAACTCACTCCCCCTTACAAGTTGTAATCAATACACCCAACCACTAAGTCCCCTGACTTATGATTATCTCAATCAATAAATGATTTATAGATAGAACTCTCTCTCGAGCGATAAAATGAACAACGAAGTGCAAGTATCGATTGATACAATATAGATGAAAGCTGAACAAATAAATAACAATCAATGAATTTTCGCTCTCGTAGTTGTGTCAACTTGAGAAGGAGTTAATGAACTCTATTTATAGGTAGAGAACATTAAATGACCGTTGAGTGATGAATTCAACCGTTGTAGGTGATTAGCATTAAGTCTGGTCATCTTCTCTCTCTAAACTCCAGCTAATCCAGATGCTGATATGGTCGATGTGGAACTCGAGGATTTGCCGTTGGAGAAGAATTTGCTTGATGAAGAAAGTGTTTTTGAACGTTGAGAGTTCGTGCTCGATGGATTAACCAAAAGGATGTTAATTTACTTGAAGTGCAATAAATGCTCGACCACTTTTTGCTTTTTCCCTTGATCTTCAATAATTTTCATCTCGTGCTAACCGAAATCCACTAAATAAACTTGTTAAACATATCTCGGGATCATAAGTGAATGATTCATGAAAGCATTTGGAACAAACAAGAGTGATTCACGAATTCGTATAATTCAAAACTTAGTTTTTACGTTGCATACTTGCGGTTTGTTCTTGTAAACTCGAGTATGGCACTGTTCACAAGTGACCAAACTGCAGATCCAATTGGATACTCGAGTTTCCATTTTTCGAGGCAAGCCATCGTGTCTTGTATTTGAAAGACAAGACCTATACTCGAGTTTGCCTATGCAAACCGTAGTATGGGTTTAACTTGAAAAATCCATTTGCTCTCTGGAAGTCCAATACTCGAGTTTGGCAACGCAACCGCAAGATTGACTATTCAATACTCGAGTTTGCCAATGCAAACTGCGATTGATTTATCTTGAAAAATCCTTCGCTCTCGGAAGGTCAATACTCGAGTTTGGTTTTGGAAACCGCAGTTTTGACTTCGTTTGAAAAACTTGTTTTGCTTCGGAAGTCCAATACTCGAGTTTGATTTTGGAAACCACAAAAGTATTGACTTTGTTTGAAAAATTTGTTTTGCTTTCGGAAGTCCAATACTCGAGTTTGCCAAGCAACCGCAAGATTGGCTCGTCCAATACTCGAGTTTGCAAATGCAAACTGCAAAGTATTGGCTAAGTTGGAAAAATCCTTTGATTCACAAGAAGTTCGATACTCGAGTTTACCCATGCAAATTGCAAAGTATTGACCATTCAATACTCGAGTTTGCCTATGCAAACCGCAAGATCGACTTTGGTCGAAAACTTGGTTTCTTTCTCGTATGGCCTTTACTCGAGTTTGCTAAGCAAACTGCAAGATTGGCTGTCAATACTCGAGTTTGCAAGAGCAAACCGCAAGATCGACTTTGGCTGAAAACTTGGTTCCTTTCTCGTATGGCCTATACTCGAGTTTACCAAAAACCGCAAAGATTGGTCGTCCAATACTCGAGTTTGCAAATGCAAACCGCAGTTTGCAACTATCGAATGTTTCAAAACAATTTTGCAAACTTCAAAACATGTTTTACATTTGTTGTTAATCATCAAAACATATTGAGAACTAACAATAGCTTCATGCGGGGTCTATTTTGCCTATGGGTATATTATTTCTGCTCTACATCCAAAAAGCTTTTTCACTTAACAAAGCTTTTTTGAGAAATCATTCAACACCTTCCTCTACCGTCCAAATTTGCATGTGCTTCCTAGACTCGCGTGGCCCAAAAAAAAGAAAGTGCACCGAGAGTGCCTTGACAATGAAAAATTGAAAACGTTTAATATAGAATACGCGTCCTAACACGAAGATTTCTATTTTTTCAAAAAAAATAAAATAAATAAGCCGATCAATTATATAAAATGAAAGCAATTAAACAACTCGGAGTTGATGTAACTCGGTTTTAGAGAAGGGGAGTTTGAGTACATCAATTTTATAGAAAGAGTCAATAGAAAAATATTCAAGCAACAAGTTTACATCCTTTTCTATAGTACTTTTGAGATTAAGATAGATAAGGAAACCATTGAGCAAATTCTTCTTGTATGTACACATTAGTATGATCTTGGAGAAAATGTTGGGGGGGGCAAATATATAGTTATTAACTAACTAAAAAATTTTATGATTATATAACATTTTTAAAATATTATATTAAATTTTACATTATATTAAATTTTAAAAAAAAATTCTGAGGTTTGTCATGATTTCTTAGACTTTTGATATTATGAGTAAAATGATGATAATTCTAACAAATAGTGGACTTTTGATACTACTTGTTCTTAATTTTGCATTGTAGGTGTTTAAGAAGAAATTTTGAGATTTTGGAGGGTCGAATGAATGTTTTGAGGACTGGGAAAAGTTATAGAAAAGTCCCTAGAATTTCTGAAAATTGTAATCAATGAAGAAAAGAGACTAAGGAAAATTACAGAAAAATACCCATAATTTTCAGAAATTATAGCACTCTCTACAAAGTTTTCAAAGAATTGTACTTTAGTCCATTTTTAAAAAAGCATTTTAAAAAAAATTAAAAAAAAAAAAAAAAATTTTGGGGGGGGGGGGATGGCCCCTGGCCCTAATGAAGATCCGCCATTGTATGTACATTCTTGTTTGGAATTGCTTATGGGAGTAGCTTATGGAGCTTCTCAACTAAGCTTATGGATTTTGCTTCAAATTTTTTGTTTGGATGAAATCGGTTGGCAATCGAGCTTATGGGGCGAACTTTAAAAGCTATTTGACTTTTGCAAAAGCTCGATAGGAAAAAGGCAGGTTGTAAATGTGATTTGTGTTTGAATTACCCGTTTGACTGTTTGTAGAAGTGACTTTTTTTAAACTGATGAGTGTTTGTATTATTATTTCAAAAGTCAGTTGAGATAGAAAATAACTAAAAAAGGCATGAATCATATTGAATACCACTCTAATTCTATTTATAAGTCCCTTTTGACCAAATTTTTTTCTTATTTATAAGTCCAATTTTAGGGTAACAAATGAGATTGTGACAATTTTTTACCCATATTCATTGTACCAATGAAAATAGAGAGAGAAGAAAGAGTTGAAAGATACTCATTTATAAATGATGGCAAAGTTAAAAATTTACCACATAATCATTAAGCTAACTATCTCTCATAGCTTGGTATGTGTGATTTAATTAAAAATGACTTATAAATAGGACCAGAGTGATACTACATATACATATTAGTTATATATATCAAGGTTAAACCCGGACCGGTCACTAAACCGGTCGGGGTACTGGGTTAAGGGTTAGTGGTCGACCAAAGTTAAACCGGAGTCGACCGAAGCTAAACCGAACAACTAAAAAAAAAATTAAGAAAGAGAAAATGAAACAAAGGGGCGTGGACAGATATGAGTGGAAGTGGAGGGACTAAAGAGGTTATTTAAACCAATTATCAATCACATCATTCCTTGCCGCAGACTTCACGTGCTTCCGTCACTTACTCTCAACCACCCCTCAAATACCAATATAATATTATTTAAATAATTATCTTTTCTTTTCATCTCTACGTCTTTAACTTTGAAAAGGTGATTCCACTCCCTCTCTCCTCCCAAGCTTCCTCCTCTTATCGACACCTTCTGGTTGTGAGAGGGATTCAAAGACTCACGGTGAGAAGTTGAGAACTACGCAACCATAAACTTGGCAACAAATCGACGGTGGGAAGTGGTGACTCTTCGATCTTTTCGATCCGGGTGAGTCTTCGATCTCTCTCCTCCTCCTTCTCCTTCTATCTCTCATTCTTTCGCTCACCGTCCAAGGTTTCGATGATGAGCTCCACTCGCTCCTTCTCCTTCCCTTCTCTCTCCTTCGTCTTGCGAGTTTCAGGTGTTAAAAAAAAATCTGGACGCTGTGAGTCGGTCAACTCGGCCGGGTTAGGCCTAGTTGGCCGAGTTAAACAGGGTCAGCTCGGAAACCGGGGGTTGCTCCTTAACTCGGACCAGCTTTCCGGCCGGTTCGCCGGTTTCCGGTCTGAACCGGCCGATTCGGTCCGGTTTTCAAAACATTGATATATATTGAGATAATAAATGAGGAAATTTTGTGACACTTTAAAATTATAGGAAAAGTAAAATAAAATACACCTCTAATATCAAGAAATGCATAGTACCTCAAAACAAAACTCCAATCTAATATACTAATTAAACTACAATTCATGGGAATATCATCAAAGAACAAATTAGCCATAGATTTTCCAACCAAATTAAATTGGGAAGATTTATATTGGGAATGTACAAAAAAGTTCTCTCCTTTTTTGACAAAAAATAAAAAGTTTTCTCTAGTTTTTAGGAAAGTGTGATGGAGATGGATGAATAGTGCTGCCGACCTAAAAGTTCTCAAATTCTTTCTCAAACGAAGATGATGAAGCACCCTCTAAAGAGTCTCTGGTTGCTGCCTCTTGGAAGAGAACGATGAACAGTAGCTTCCCCTCTCCCTTCGATCTGACTTTTCTCTCCCTGCTTTAACACCGGCTCTTAATGCTGTTGAGCTTTTCTTCCAACTTTTCGAATCCTAGCTTCTGTGTTACCAAGCTTTTCTGGGAAAATCCCAGTCATCTAAACACTGATCCAAACGGTACCAATCTAGCTTTTTTTCTACTGATGAAGCCACTGACTCTGAACGCTCCTAATGCTCTGTTACCGGCGTTTCCAAACAGGCTCATTATAGAGTGTAAAAACTCATCACGTACACTAGACAACGATATGGAAGAGAATTGTTTGCAGTAATTTCAAAGGCTATATGACCTTTATTGAGTATAATTTTAGAGGAAAATACCTCTCACTTCCACTTGTACTCACACAAATCCCGAATTCCCATTAAATCCTTACTAACATAATTGTTCCAGTTTTAAATGCCTAACTTCAAAATTCATACTACTTGATGTACTAGTCTAAATGACACAAATGACCTATCCAATTAAAGATTGATAAATCTATTTTTAGTCTAAATAGCCATTGGACAACACTACACTATCCAAAAACACAACACGTTCGGTCCCACACAAGAAAACCCTGATTGGCAGCATTCTAACTAAATTTCAACTTTTGGTTCAATACAAGAGTAGGTTGGTCTTCTTCCAATAAACACATACCCACACCAGAATTGGGAGCAACGTGTACATATACATGTATATCACTAGTCACGCGCAATCCGTATAAATCTGACACGCGTGCTTAAACTTTATAGCAACAGCCACGCAATTTCCCATGACACTCTCACACCTTCCTCTACACGCTATTGACTTACTTTTTCGATTGACTCCAAAATGTAGCACGCGTGCTGTCCAGGCAAAGAAATATCACAGCAAAATTACCACTCAGTGGGACCACCTTTCTTTGACTTAGTTGACCCACTCTACTGCAGTAAGTATTGGCTTTAAAAGCCTTTACTACTTTATCTGTCATTTTTGACTAACGATGCATAGTGAGTTATGAGCAGGGTTTTGAAACCCGGACCGAACTGGCCGGTTCGGACCGAAAACTGGACAGAAAACCGGTCCAAGTCAGTGGGCAAACCGGGGTAACAAGTTGACTCAGAGTCAACTCGGCTTGAACCAGCTGAGTTGACCGAGCCAGATTTGTTTTTTTTCCAAAAACTCGTCTGAAACTAAAACTCGTCGTCGGCCGGCGACGAGAAAAGAGGAAGGAGGAGAGAGTGAGTGAGAGATCTGAAAAGTCACCCAAATATGAAGAGATATGAGGAGAAGAAGGGGGTGGAAAAAGCCGAAGAAACAATAAGGTAGACGACAGAGGCGAGAGAATGGCAGCAATCAACGACGTGAAGGGGAGATCTGGCCATGGTCATCGTCGATTTGTCGAAGAAGGTCATAGTTTCCAAAGCCCTCTCACTCATTTCTCAGGTATTTCTCAAGGAACAACGGTGGAGCTAGAGGAGATGTGAAGAAGATGAAGAAAAAAAATGGCTAGGAAGTAATGATACCGAGTGACGCTGATTGCTGACTAAACGAGTAAAGAGGGAGAAACCAATTAATGTGTATCAGATTTAGAGCAGTGGAGTAGTTCGCATGTGGCAGAGTAAAAGTAGTACTGGTTGAGAAAAAGTGGAAATTAGAATTGGTGAAGGAGGTGGGTCCCGTGGGTTATGTGTGTAAAAAAGGTGATGTTGACTTATCCAAGCGTTTTGAAAATTTATTTTCCCTCCTTTTTCATTGTATATTTTATATGTCTTATCGATCCCGACCGGTTTGACTCCTGGTCGACCCACTCGACTCTTAACCCGCACTCGACTAGTTTAGTCACCGGTTCAGTTTTGTAACCTTGGTTATGAGACTTAAAAAGTTAGGAAAAGAATTTTTTTTTTTTTTTTTTTTGGAGGGGGTGGGCATCAAAAGTCACTGTACTTTGGGGAAAAAAACTCTCGGGGATACAAATTGAAAACAAGTGGGTCTATTATTTCGATGAAGTGTAAAACAAGTTGAATGATAAAGTCAAAAAGAAAATAATGATAGAAAGATATAGAAAGGGGCAAAAAACCAAGGAAGAAAATTAAGTTAGAAATTTTAGATTTACAGATTGATCAGTTAGAGAGAGATGGTATAATCATGAAGAAAATCATAATCAGACAACTATGTCAAAAATAATATTAAGGAAAATAAAAATATTAAATTTTTCAAAACAAAGTTTGGGATTTAATATGTAAAGGTTAAATTAGTAAATAAAATGTATTTAAATATAAATTTTAATTAAAAAATCATCTTTTTGACCTATTTTTAACAAAGTTAATTATTTGAACTTAAGTGTATGTTTTTAAAATAGATGGGAGTTCCATGTAATTGAAACAAAATTCAAGAGAAAAAAATTAAAATAAATGTTTAGACTTATCAAATAAGTTAAAAACAGACCAGGAAAAAGAAACATCAAAAGTCACTTTGGAAAAAAACTAACACGCTAGACAACTATAGATGAAATATCTCTATATTTTTACATGATATTGATGTTATGTTGAAAAATCAGCCAAACTAAATGATCACGTTAGAATAACAGGTTGAATGATAAAATCAAAGAGAGACAATAAGAGGCGGCAAAAAAATCAAAGAAAGAAGATAAGTTAGAGATTTTACCAAAGTCTACGCCAAATTATTAAGTGCTACATTTATGAAAGTAGGAGTAGTATTGATTATGAGCGATGACAACAACGAAATGACATGTCCATATTCTTCCACAATTACTTGTATATTTCCAGGAAGATTCTTCTATGAAATGACACTTACGTCCATATATATTCTTTCCACAATTATTATGTTCAAAATCAACGTAGTCATTCCGACACTACTATTTTTTAATTTTATTTTTTTGGTCAAAGACACTACTATTGACTTGGACAATGACTATAATGAAAACAAATGTTTGAACTTCTTTTATTCATTATGTAAAATAGAAAGCCAACCACAACTGATGTCCATAATTATAAGTCAAGTTATAAACAGATGATAATATATCTCTCATAACTTGAGAACATTGAGAAAGTATCCAAATCATACAAGGGAAAATCCTTTTCAAGGCCCACATTACCAAAAAAATACCGAAAAAGGCCCCAAAATTCTAAAAATTCCCAAAAAGGCCCTAAGATTCTGAAAATACCCAAAAAGGCCCCAGGATTCTGAAAATTTCCAAAAAGGCCCAACGTGAGTTGTTAATGGGGCTGATATAGTTGTTAAATGGGCTGATTTAGTTGTTAAATTTAACAACTAAATCAGCCCATTTAACAACTATATCAGCCCCCACTAACAACTATATCAGCCCCATTAACAACTCCATAATTCTGAAGGGCCTTTTCTAGAATTTTCAGAATCTTGGGGCCTTTTTGGGTATTTTTTTGGTAATGTGGGCCTTGAAAAGGATTTTCCCATCATACAATGACTACAGTGTAGCCCAGAATGGGGGCAATTGACCACAAAAGTAAGTCTCTCTTATTTTTGGGGAAATTAGAATAAAGGATTTGCGAGAAAAAAAATATTTATGGAGAAGGACTATGAAAACCGTAATTATATAGAAGGACCAAAAATAAAAATTTAAAATACTATTAAAAATTAAAAATACTAACATGACATTAATAAAATTATATGCGTTCCCTCCTAAATTCTCTTCCACATTTTATTTTTAAAACTGGTATAGAATCCTAAATTTCGCTAAATTAAAGAAGAGTTTTCTCTCTTTTTTTTTTTTGTTTTTATCTCATTTTTAAAACTTTGGATAGGTATGAGATATCTATTGAAAAAAGTATACATTCTTCAATTTTATAAAATTTATATTTTTTAAAATCAACAAAAATTTTAAGTAAAGATAGAATTATATAATTTTAATAAAACTCAAGGTATTTTATAATTTGTCATATATGCCAAACAAAGAAAGTTTATATCATTTATTTTTGTTTTGGAAGAAATTTATGTGGGTTAAAAAATTCATTTAATGCTAATAAAATTAAAAAATCTAAAAAAAATCTAATATCCTGAAAAATATGAAATGAATTTATTTTTTATTTTATTTTTTTTATAAAAGAGCTTAATTGATTCCAACGTTAATAATATAAAGCAGGCAACTTAATGATATAAATTGATTAAAAATAAAAATTCAAAAAAAATATGAGTTTAACTGTTGTTAATTAAATAATATGTTGAAAATATATATAAAAAAAGAACCAATTATATCATGATGTTTGGTTTTAGTTTTAATGTTAATTATTTTTTAAATTATAAATACAAGAGATAATATTGGAGTTTGATTAGGGACAATTTAGTGATTTTGAATTTATATTATGATTTTTGGCCCTTCAAAGTAATTAATATTTTTATGGTCCTTTATAATAAATATTATTTTCTTTAGGTCCTTTATTTTAATTTTCCCTTTATTTTTCCATATCTCCATAATCGGAGAAGTATTTTAAGGATTTGAACCCATAAAATCTATGTCACATGGTGGCAGGTAATAGGTTCAATTCATAGAAATAACCTATCCGATTATGAGTGTACGACCATGTATATGTATCCCTCTTTAAATCTCATCTAGTGAGAGCTGTAATACCCTAAAAAAATTCATATTTATCGTAAATATTATATTTTGATAAATAATACCCAATAAAAATAGGTGAATATATGCCTCAAAAATTTGTAATTTGTTATTATAATTTTTGGGCAATGTTTCCCTTAAAATTAAATTAATCAAGGGCCAATTTTAAGATTTATAATTAGGGATGAATTAACTTAATTAAAAATCAAGGACCAATGAGGGTTCAAGATTTACATAAAATGGATTTTTAATGATCATAATCAATCTAAGAACCCAATTACTTGAAGATAATTAAGCCAATGAGGGTGAAATAATACTTGCCTAATTAAGTATTAATCTCCATGATTAGTTAATAAAACAATTAATTAATAGCAAATGCAATTAAGGGTGAAGATTGAATTTAAACAAACACAAGTGGAATCCAATGGTTCTAATTAAACCTATAATTAATCTAAATCCATGTGAATTGGGATGAGCCAATGGAAAATCAAAGAATTAAGCTTAATCCTCATGAAATTAAATGGACCAATGGAAAAATTAAGCTATGAATAAATGGTGAGGATCTATTTTGAACAAAACACAAATCAATCCAATGGCTAAGGATCAATATGAAAAGATAAGAGATGAATTAATAATATTAAAATTGAATTATCACATGGGATCATTGGCACATGGGTGCATTAATTGGAAATGGAAGAGAATGAAGGAGAGAGGGAGTATACACGGTTGGAGGGAAGGAAAGAGGAAGGAAAGAAGAAAGCTTGGAGGAGGAGTTAAGTGGGGCCCACAACTATTGAACAACCAATAGGAAAAATCAAGAAAAAATGGAAAAATGGTCTAAATCCAATGTAATTAAAATGAACCAATGAGAAGCTTTTCCTCATAAAAAATGAGTCTTCAACAAAGACCAATTTGAAAGACGGAATATCACCAAGAGGGGGGTGAATTGGGGATATAAAATTTTCTTTTGAAATGCTATGTTTAAAGGTAACAAAAACAAGGATGAACAGAGTAAGGTAGAAGAAGAAAGAAAACAAGCGATTTATACTGGTTCGGTCCTAAATCCTTGACCTACATCCAAATCCCGCACTCTCCTAATTTCACTAACTCAAATGATTACACACTCTGTAACTCACGAAGTAATTCTTTCACTAGAACTTACTCCCCCTTACAAGTTGTAATCAAATATCCCAATCTAAATTACTTACAAAGCATTTTTCAGAAACAGAACCATTACTAAAGAGGTTAAATGTATAACAATTGCCATCTCTAGGGGCTCTAAATAAAGCTTTTGATTTTATGTTTTCTAAAGGAAGAATATCCTTACTCACAATCAAGCACTCCTCAGAATCGAAGATAACTAAGTTACCTTTATCAGTGCTTTGACTTACACTGAGGAGATTATGGCAAAGTCCTTCGACTAGGTAGACATCTTTGATTAGTGGTCCTTCATTGTTGCCAATTTCACCAATTCCAACAATCTTTCCAGATTGATCTCCACCAAAGGTCACCTTGCCACCATCCTTGGGCTTGATTGAGGCAAATTTGGATTGGTCTCCCGTCATGTGCCTAGAGCATCCACTGTCAATGTACCATTTGTTGGATTTTGATGCTCTTAGACAAACCTGCAAGACACAACAGATCAGGGCTTAGGTACCCATCTTTTCTTGGGTCCTTTGGGGTCAGTTTGTGTCTTAGGAATCTTGTAAAATCCCTTTGGCACCCATTGATAATTCCCTATGGGTTTACTCTTTCTTTTCTTCTTATGAAAGCAGGAAGAAGTAGTATGACCCTTTCTATTGCAGTAATTGTAGTGTGCAAAAGGATTTGAAGAATGGACTGATTTTGTAAAATAGTTCATATAGGATTTTTCACCAGACTTCTTTCTTCCTTTCTTTTTATCAAAATTAGGTTTGTAACCAATTCCTGATCTTTCATTTATAAATCTTTGTTGTTTCAAAATGACATTGAGCATTTCACTTCCTCTAGTGAATTTCTCAAGTGCCTTCGTAAGATGTAAATTCTTTTTCTTCAGATCAGGACAATCTTCACAAACAAGATGTTCAGAGGAAGAAAGTTTTTCAACTTGCAATTCAAGAGTAATATTCCTGTTTTTCAACTTGAAATATTTTTCAGCAAGTTTTTCAAATTCAGATTGCACAACCATATACTCAGCAAATAACTCATCATAAGGTGGTTTGCAATCATATACCTCATCAATATTAGCATGTTGCTCTTCTTCTTCAGCAACCAAGCAAATATTTGCTTTCTCTTCCTCATCCTCTTCATCTTCATCAGATGAGCTATCACCCCAAATGACAGAGACATATGCCTTCTTTTTGAATCTATTGAACTTCTTCTTTTCTTTGTCTTTGTTCTTCGATTGGGGCATTCTCGATTTGATGTGATCGAGCTTCTCACACTCATAGCAAATGATCGGTTTCTTTGTCTCATACCGAGCTACCCTTGTGAAACTTCTTGAAACTTTGGTCCTTCTTGTATAACTTCTTGAATCTTCGGACCATCATGCCTATCTCCTCTTCTTCTTCTTCATCTTCATCATCTGACTCTTTGGTCTCTTTGACAGCTTTGAGGGCAATTCCTTTGTTCTTGCCATGTGCTTCTTCAAATCCCTTCTTGAACTTGAGTTTTGCCTCATATTCAGAGAGACTCCTAAAGAGTGCTACTACAGAAGCCATAGAATCTCCACGAGCTTCTTCAATGGCAGTGACTTTGGCTTCCCATTCCTTGTTGAGGATGTTGAGAATTTTCCTCACTTGGACAGGTTGCTCATATTCTTTGCCCAAAGCAGCAAGTTGATTAATCAGATGAGTGAACCTCAGCTGGAAGTCACCAATGGACTCTCCAGGCTTCATACGAAGAAGATCATACTCAGTCATGAGAGTATTGACTCTATTTTGCTTCACTTCAGCAGTTCCTTCATGAGCAATTTCAAGTGCATCCCACATGGCTTTAGCAGAAGTCAAGTTGCAGCTATGAAAATACTCTTGTTGACTAAGAGCACTTTGTAGTAGGAGGACAGCCTTGCTATTGAGTGTGACTTTCTTCTATCATTCTTATCGAATTCTTCTTCTAACTTAGGCGTTCTTACACCATCTTCAATAGTTGATGGCTCATAATCTCCTCTTTCGAACACTCACCAGAGGCCATACTCTATAGCCATCATAAAGACTTTGAACTTGGCTTTCCAAAAGGAGTAATGCTCTCCATTGAATCCTGATGGTCGGTTGATCAAGGCTCCATTAGGTAGTATTCCATCCATATTGATCCTTCTCGAGATGTTAATCTCTTCAAAGAAGACCTTGCTTTGATACCAAATGAAAGACGGAATATCACCAAGAGGGGGTGAATTGGGGATATAAAATTTTCTTCTGAAAATGCTCTGTTTAAAGGTAACAAAAACAAGGATGAACAGAGTAAGGTAGAAGAAGAAAGAACACAAGCGATTTATACTGGTTCTATTTTAAATCCTTGACCTTCGTGGCAAATCCCCGCACTCTCCTAGGATTTCACTAACTCAAATGATTACACACTTTGTAACCCACAAAGTAATTCTCTCACTAGAACTTACTCCCCCTTACAAGTTGTAATCAAATATCCCAATCCCAAAGTCCCAATACTTTGAGATTCTTACAAGATAGATAATCAATAAAGAACTCTCTAAAGGAGTAGATAAGTAATCATCAAGATTGATATATCTCGAAGATATTGACTCTTAGAGTAGAAACAAGAAATGGATTTAATCGCTAATTGAATGCGCAGAGTTTCGGTAGGTGGAGACTTCAATGCTCCTGGGTTTTATAGTTGATAGCATTTATGATCGCGAGACTAGATTAAATGAGCCGTTGTGAGTAATGAATATATCCATTGAGGTTACGTTGCTCCGTCTCTTCGTATGCTTCCGACATTCGTCTGTTATTCTCCGTCGACATTCTTTATTCAAATTGTCCGTTGAAACACACTCAGAATGTTGTCTAGGGAACAGCCAAAATGCTTTTTGCTTGCTCGAAGGTTTCTTGCCAAAATGGTAAATGTCTCTCGCTTTGCATTTAATGCTTCGACATAATCTTGCTTTATGGTAATTTGAAGTTTAAACCTGTTAATCTTGTCTGAAACACACTAGCAAACTAATTAAAATTGGTTGGAAAAGATAAGAACCAATAATATCAAGTACCCAATGCATAATGAAAAGAT
The DNA here is from genome assembly GCA_019022655.1 of Acacia acuminata. Classification (NCBI taxonomy): domain Eukaryota; kingdom Viridiplantae; phylum Streptophyta; class Magnoliopsida; order Fabales; family Fabaceae; genus Acacia; species Acacia acuminata. The sequence continues at coordinate 1,551,012 of JAFJYI010000102.1, read as the reverse complement.
TTCAGATTACGAGAACGAAGAAATTCAAAACTAATGCAGATAACTCGAGTTGTACATGAGTAACTCGAGTTATAGGCATGTCTAGAGATTATTGGATAAAGAGGACCAACTCGAGTTATGATCCTTAACTCGAGTTATAATTGAGTCAGCTTTAAACAGAGAGAGCAGATTGCATATATTGTAACTCGAGTTGTATGCGAACTCGAGTTGTCGCTTAGCACGAAAAGGCTTCGAGATTAAGTTGAATTGCGTAACTCGAGTTATGATAACAATAAAATCAGACCGACAGCAATTGCCAAACTTCTAACTCGAGTTACCATATCAGTTGAAGTTTTCTGATATGCTTATAACTCGAGTTATATCATATAACTTGAATTACCTCTGCGATAAAAAATTGATATCGCGGCAACTTTCTGAACAATGAAGTACAGATCATAACTTGAGTTACTAAGTGGTAACTCGATTTATGGTCAATGCCGAAAAAGATTTTTAGAAACTTATAACTTGAGTTGTGTTTTGGCAACTTGAAACTCAAGTGTAATTTGAGTGAACACGCTTTGCAAGTTAACCCATTGATTATTACAATTGTTAGACATCATCAAAACACATCAAGAACTAACACAATTTTCTTGAGCCATTGATTAAGAAAGATCATCCAAAGGTTAGAATTAAGGATGAGGGGTTGGGAATTACCATTGATACCATGACATTTTCCTATAAATAGAGAGGCCAAGCCTCTTCATTCTTCACACCAAAATCAACCCAAGAGGTGATTTTCTAAAGAGAGTAGGGAGAAGTGAGAGCTAGAGGGAAGCAAGAAGGAGGAAGTTCTTCAAGGGTAAGTTTTCTAGTCTTGAGTTTTAAGCTTTAAGTTCTTGTAGTTTTTGTTAGAAATGTTAGTTTGATCTTTAATCTTTCGATATAGTTTTATTCTCATGTCTTTATTTGTAGAGCAAAATTATTGAAGTTGAAGATCAAAGTAGTGAAATTCGACCGAATTTTTCTAAAATTTCTGGGCAAACAGCGAAAGAAATGCTAATATTTTATATTGAAAATGAAGCCCATAAATCACGAAAATTACCATAAATTAATTAGATATGTAGGTCTTTCCGAATATATATAATATGTTGCGTTTTGATTCCTGTACAAAGAAATACAATCAGTTGAAGTTAGGCTATTTTTCTGACGAAATTCTGGGCAACATTGTGAAAGATGAAAACTGGGAATTGTTCATAAGTTCTAGGTATATAAAAGTATTTTTAATTGAAAATATACATCCTAAGGATTCTGTGGAATTTTACGGATCCTTGTTTCAATTTTTGTAGATTTAATTATGATTTTGCGAAGTTAACCAAAAATTCTGCCCAGAAACTCAGCATAGCGTTTTTAATAAAATGTAAGGGCAAAATGGTAAAAATAAATCCACCGAGGGTAGAAAGGTAAAATAAACCTTTAGGATATTATTCTAAGAAATATGATATTTATCAAATATCATATAATAATCTGAGAATAATGTATAGGATATCCGGGAAGTCCGGAGTCGGGTTCAAAGGTCGCGTTTGACAATTACCCTAAAGAAAGGTACATTCGCGTACTAGTAACTTTAATCGTTTATATCTTGTATGATTGTATATAATTGATTGATTCATGAAGTGGTGGACAAGACTAGGTCTTGGGTCATGCACTCGTGACTAAGTTTATGGGGCTTGGTGAAAGTGGAGCCTAAATACCCAAGAGGGGGTGAATTGGGTATTCTTAAAATTTTAAGAACTAGGTCTGTTTTGGACAAGTGAAAACAAAGTATATCGAGAGGAGAAGGGTAAGGAAAGCTTGCGAAGAGAAATTATCCTGGTTCGGTCTTATCCTTGACCTACATCTAGTCCCTAAGCCACACTTGGGATTTTCAATCCACTAAAACTCAACAATTGATTACAAACTCGTACTCGAGTAGTTCTCTCACTAGAACTCACTCCCCCTTACAAGTTGCAATCAATACACCCAACCACCAAGTCCCCCGACTTGTGGTTATCTCAATCAATGAATGATTTACGAAATAACTCTCTTACGAGCGTATAAGATGAACACTTTGAAGTACAAGTATCAAATTGATACAATACGTAAAGAAGTCAACACAATAAATGATACTTAATAAATTTTCGCTCTCGAGGTGTATCGGCTTGAGAAGAAGTTAATGCACTCTATTTATAGGTAGAGAACGTTAAATGACCGTTGCTTGATGAATCCAACCGTTGTAGGTGATTAGCTTAAGGTCTGGTCATCTTCTCACTCTAAACTTCTGCTAATCCAGGTGCTAATTTGATCTGGTGTGATTCTCTCGAGAATTTGCCCGTTGGAAATTACTTTGCTTGTTGTAGTAAGCATTCTTTAACGTTCGTAAGGCATGCTCGATGAATTAGCTGAAAGTAGGTTGATTTGCGAGGTGCATTAAATGCACTGTACACTTTTTGCTTTATGGCTTTGACCTTCAATAATCTTCATCTGATCTTAATGAAATTCACTCAACAAACTTGTTAAACATAACTAGGAATATGATTGAATGAATTATGGAAGCAATAAGATCAAACAACAATGATTTGCAAATTCGTATAATTCAAAAATCAGTTTTTACCGTTGTATACTCGAGTATGTTCATGCTTACTCGAGTATGACACTGTATACAAGTGTCCATACTCGCAAAGATCCAATGGGATACTCGAGTATGCACCTTTCGTGAGGCAAACCAACGTGTCTTGTGTTTGAAAGACAAAACCTATACTCGAGTATGTTAGTGGCTTACTCGAGTATGGCACTATTTGTGTGAAAAATTCTAAGTTCAAAATGCCTCTATACTTGGGAGTATCCATTGGTATACTTGAGTACACAAGAACAAGTGCAAGTTGAAAAACAATTTAAGAGCTCAATACTCGAGTATGCAAACCCTTACTCGAGTATGCATTGTTATAAAATGTTTGGAGCTCTCTGTAACCCTCTATACTCGAGTATGCACTCATTTAATCGAGTAAGCAACTTTGTTTGAAAAATCCTTTTGCTCTCTGGAAGTCCAATACTCGAGTATGGCTACCCATACCGTAGTATTGACTTAGTTTGAAAATCCCGGTTGCTCTCGGATGGCCTTTACTCGAGTATGCATACCTATACTCGAGTATGCACTTAAGTTCAACAAATTTGATTGTTCTCTTCGGAAGTCCAATACTCGAGTATGGCTAACCATACCGCAGATTGACTTAACTTGAAAAACTTGGTTGCTCTCTCGGATGGCCTTTACTCGAGTATACATACCTTTACTCGAGTATGCACTTGTAAAATGCAATTGAGCAATCTTTTAATAGTCCTATACTCGAGTAAGCAAACCTATACTCGAGTATGCAACTATCAGAATGTTTTTAACTGACTTTGCAAACTTCAAAACATGTTTTACATTTGTTGTTAATCATCAAAACATATTGAGAACTAACACTTGGATCACATGTTTATACATTCAGCTTTATACGGGTTATAGTCTTGATAATGCGGTTGAGTTTTCCTAGCGCTGAGGACACGAGGGGCCATCGTGGCACTGGTTAGTGCAAACGTTGCAAACTTTACTTGTGCAGAAGCTATGTATTGTTGTCGTTGACATTACATCTGCCGTGTGCTTATGTATTGTTGTAACCTTACATCTGCTGTGTGCTATGTATGGTTGATGCTGATATGTAATCGATATCTGTCATATACTGTTATATCTGCTATAGAGGTTAACTGATACCTGAGATTCAATTCGACTAAATCTCAACCTTGACTAAAGGTTCAGGAAAGGAACCGGAGCCGAGAAGAGGCACCGAAGGACGGAGCCGAAAAGAGGCATCGGCCGAGATGAAAGTCAGAGCAAGCTTAACAAGGACTAGTCCTGGCATGAATCTAATAAATTTATTTCAAACCGTTTGGTGTCTAGAAAGGGTTCGTCTATGTGGTTCAGTCGATAAGTCACCGTGAATTCGGGGAGACTTCCACTAGACACCGGCCTGGCCAAATTGTTTGATTAACTGAGTTTGGTTCATTGCCCCAAGTCTACCTAAGGCTTGAAGTATGACTGTATAGTTACTATGTCAAGAATTGTAATTATACACCGTCATGTACTATTGTATCACACGAATATTCCTTCAGGAAATTTTTAATATATCAGCATATGTCAGGGCATTAGCATATGCCTGGGCATTTTGTATTAGTTACTCATTGTCCAAACATTAGTGCATGCTCTCCGTTTCCGCATTACTTTAAGCTGTAGCACCTCAAACTCTATCGAATTTTCTAAAACAAAGTGTCAACCGACACACTTTGAAGTATGGAATTTGGGGTGTTACATTTTGGTATCAGAGCTAGTTTCACAGCATGGTTTGGATATCTAGGTTATGAGTACTGATATAATACCGGTATTGTGATACAGAAAGGACGTATACCCTAAGGAAAGGGGTTAGGGTTTGGTTAAGCTAAAACCAAAGGATAGTGGGCAATATCCAGAATAGCCGGAAGATTAAAGTAGAACAAACTAAGTATTCTACGGATTGCTTGAGTAGCCAAGGACGGAGGTCCAAATACGTTTAGTTAGTGATGACCTTCTACGATTAGTTGTCTGGTTCCTAAAACGTTTTAAAGTTGAATTTTTAAACTTGTCAATACACCTGCTATATTTGAAATTTCAAAATCGATTTTTCGAACATGTGAATTTTTGAAACCGAGTTTTCAAAAGAATTAGAGACCATAGTGATGGTTATTTTGGAATGATGTTGTCTTATAAAAGGGGTTTTGTTAGAACCCAGAGTTTGAAACTGAATTTTCAACTATGTGGTGTAAAAGCGAAGATTGAATCGGAAGGACAGAAACCGTGATGTGTACACTCGTTTGTCGGCTCTTGCCGATATTTTAAAATGGTTGAAATCGCTGGCCTTTGATAAAGGTTCTTTTTGAACAATGAGTTTTTGGAGGGATTTTGTTTGAGAGAATGAAAATCGCACCAGCAGTGAACGCACCCAATCCATAACATTTCGCCTAGGGTGTATGTTTTGTCTAGTAGGACCTGACTGTCTATGGCTGGACTGAGTTCCGGTAGATAGGGTTGCTACTTTATGTGCCAGTGTGAACACTGGGTCTCCTGTGAGAGGGGCGGAGGTTCTCCCACATTTTTTTGACGGTACTGCTGAGGCCGGATTTGGGGATTGGGATAAGAAGCTCGCTGTACCAAGTGGTTGAAGTGGTGCCGTGAGCTCTCAATTGTTAAAAATTTTGTAAAATGAATTATCCTCCTCAAAGATATGTGCTGATAGTATAAGTTTTTGAAATTGATTCGGCAGTGAATGTGTTTTCACAAAATTGTTTTGGCAGCGATTATGTTTAAAATGTGATAGCGCTGTTAGTTATGATTAGTTTTGATGATGTCTTATATAGATGCCATTATTAAAAGCAAAAAGATTGAGTAATATAGTTATCTCCTACATTGACTAACTACTATATTTAATGTAGATTAATCCAAGTTGAATTATAGATCAAGAAGGAGATAAGAGATTACGTAAAGAAAGTTCAAGAAGAAGAGGAGATATTGAAGAAGGTAGAAGTTGGAGAAATGATGAGTCCAAGCTTGATTACGAAGAATGATCAAGATGGGAGATGGAAGAAGGAAGAACTTGATGAATGGAATGAGAATATCATTATACAAGTTTCAAGATTGATTCTAGAAGTCTCCACGATCAAATGGAAGTTGGAATGACTCAATCGGAGTTAAAATAAGCAAAAGGGAGTTTCAGGATGATATAACTCGAGGTATGAACTCACAACTCGAGTTAATAAAGTTGCTACAGTGTTTTCCCTCTTCGAATGAGTTAACTCGAGTTATGTATGAGTAACTCGAGTTAAAATGTGCTCAATGCGTTTCTAGACAAGAGTAACTCGAGTTACCACTTAGTAACTTGAGTTACCAATTGATTTTCAAAGACCTTTGTTATACTGCTTTCACATTTTCAGTTGGCGAGGTCTGGTATTTTGATGATATCTCTCAAACCAGAAATCGGATTGCGATGAAACCAGTGACATATGAAACTAGACTCCAAATGCGTCATTTGGATATAAACGCAAAGCCTAAAGGAGTTCAGATGAGAGATCTATGAATTGTAGAAGTTGACACTACAATTCACGCCACAGTTCAGACATAGCTTTGGTATTTTGAGTGTAACTCACAAACCACACATCTAAATGAGCTCAAACCATAGGAATTTGAAAGAAGACATAAAGAGATTTCTAGAGATAAGTCATTTGCTATATTTTGAGTTATATTCAAGGATCTATGGCATTCGAAAATTTCAGTCAGTTCAAGATGGTTCAAAAGAGCTCAACATACAATGAGTTTGTATTGAGTTGTTAACTAGGCTTGGATAACTCAAGATTAGGACTGGAAGCTTGATTCAACAACAATCATAGAGGCAACCAAGAGAAGAATGAATATTGAGAAGAGATTACAACTCGAATCAATAAAGTAGCAGCACCACAACGTCTCCGAGAATTCCGAACTTGTTGCTATCGCTTGATAACTTGTTATACTCTTCAATGTTATTAATAATCTTCATGAGCAAGTTTCAGTTGATCAAAAGCTCAGATTGAGGATCAATGCCAACTATCAGATGAACTGATTTAACTCGAGTTAAGGCATGGCAACTCGAGTCAACTTCTGACAGAAAGAATTCAGAATTCTGGAATTCAGCAGCAACTCGAGTTATGACCAACAACTCGAGTTACTCAAGAAGGCAGAGAGCAATTAGTCACTTTGGCAACTCGAGTTACTAAGGATAACTTGAGTTACAATGCAGACAAAGAGGAAAGTATCCGAGTTTGAAACAAGGGACAACTCGAGTGAATAAGTTGCCAACTCGAGTTAGAATTGAAATGTAAATCATCTTTTGGCACTTAAAGTAACTCGAGTTACATGGAATAACTTGAGTCAACATCCATGCATCGAAAATCACCACTGTCCTAAATCACAAAATCATTGATTGTGATTTCATTACTTCTTATCATCACTCATTACTATTCCTAATCATGTTTAATTAGTTTGTTAATGAGTTTCAGATGATTATATGAAGGATTAACATCATATTACAAAAAGCATATGATTACGTTCAAACTGTGAAGCTTCAACGGTAATATTTCTCCAACTAATATTTTCCGAATAGTACCAACGGTCATATTCAAACCTGGAAGAATTGCTCAATGTTCTTAATTGACTATAAAAGGAGAACCATTCAAAAGAGAGACGATAATGATGAGAGCTTACACTGTCGAAATGTCGACATTCTGAATCAAACGTTTATCTCATACACACTCTGTTCTCAATGCCTACATAGTTTATCATAGAGAGTGAAATGATTTATATTGTACTTCAGTGTTTGTTCATTCACTTCTAAGAGAGAAGATTCATTGTAATCATTTTATCTAAGAGTTAATCAAGATTGGGTGATCTTGCGTGGGAAACCGATTGTATCCTTACAAAGCTGGTAAGGGGAGTATCTCGGGAGAGATTTGACTTCACAAGTGCCTCGGGTGAACTTGTGGGATTGTAAAGGCTTCTTCAGTGCCCGGATTAAACAAGGGGATAGTGGATTGAAAATCTCAAGTGGAGCTTGGGACCGGACGTAGGTCAAGGATTGGGCCGAACCAAAGATAAATCATAGTTTGCATATTCTCGCCTCTTATCTCTTACATTTCCAAGATATATATCCGAATGTCCATATATGTTTGAATGACTCGAGTATTGCTTTATTAATTATTATTGTCATTTAAACTGTTTTTAGTAAGTTACGAAAAGATTTTCAAAGTTCCTAAAGTTTTATCAAACACCCAATTCAGCCCCCTTCTTGGGTGATAGCCAGGTCTTACATTTGGTATCAAAGCTAGACTCTTGTTTAAAGGACTTAACCGTCTCAAGAGTTTTAATGGCTGATTTTGGGTGTTCCACGTTATCTGAAGGTTTTGATTATACCGTTCCACCGTTTTTCAAAGATATTGATTTTTTGTTTTGGAAAGCTAGAATGACTAGTTTTATCAAAGCAACTGATTTTTATATGTGGAATGTTTTTACAAATGTCTTTGATTTCAAACCAAGAAAAGATTGGACAGAAAAAGAAAAGAAAATGTTTTCGTTGAACATTATAGCAATGAAAATTTTGTATAGTGCTTTAACCGAAAATGATTTTGTAAAAATCAAGTCTTGCTCTAGTGCTAAAGAAATCTGGGATACTCTTGATTTTATATATACCTCTAACAACTGTGTTGAAGTTGAAAGTGTTGACAGTTCATTTGAGACTTTAAGTTTTACATCTACATCTGATGAACAACTGGAGATTGAAGAAGGAGAAATCATAGAATACTTCCATGAATTCAGTTACAAAAACAAGAGGAAGACAATTCCCAGGATGAGCTCATGCACGACTATGATAGATCACTATTTGGAGCTCAAGATGTTGTTATGGTAAAAAGTTCCAACTCTTCTTGTGTAGTTAAGAAAAATGATTTTGAACAATTGCATAAGATTGTTTTTCAACCAATTACTGATTCTATCTTGAAAAACAAAAATGTTTTCAATCATGCTGGAAAATCATGTGGGAAGAATGAATGTTCAAATGAAGATTACTTGAAGTCTTACTCTCATAACTAGAACAATACTTGCAAAAATGTTCACAATAAGCATCATTCTATTATTTGCAATTATTGTGGTAAATCTGGCCATATTTCTTACACATGCTATATTAGGAGAAATTCTAATGTAAGAAATAAATTTGTTTGGGTTCCTAAAGGACAATCAAGGTCCAATACTAACAGTCAAGGACCCAAACATAAGTGGGTACCAAAATGTCCATCTAGTGCTTTATGTGTGCAGGATGATTTGAAAATCAATGGACATTAGGGTACAGAGAAGATGAACAAGAGACCAAGAGATTCTCATGCACCAATGAAGAAGATCATAGCATCTATATCAATCAAGAGAACTCTCAGGGCACCCATTGCTGGAACTAAAAGGTCAAATAATGAGAAGCAATGGATACAAGTAAGAAGAGTATGTTCCACCTCAAGAACAGACTACCATAGAGTACCATTCAAATATCTTGAGGAGAACATGAAGAGAAGGATCTCTCAAGTATCAAATAGAAGACTCTGGAAATCTATATCCTTTGAGAGAGCTTTGCCAACACCCGCAAGAAAATATATGAAGAATCAGTGGGTGAGCAAAGTCAATCCTCCTAGTACCTAAGGCAAAGGTATACAATAGTAAAACCTCCTATGATATTATCTGAAACATTCATTGAGGTTTTATATTTTGTAACCTTAGGAATAAGCATTGCAAACTATTTTAAAATTGAGTTTTTCACATCCTGAATTATTTTTCAAAGGGATTGCAATGTTCAATAGATTTAACTCTTTATGCATGCATGATATTTTGAAAAGAAAGCACATCTTTTATGCATAAAGTCATGTTTAATTCACTATGCTTAGTTATTCTGAATTAATTATATTCATAAAAGCATGTGAATTTTAGTTCCTACAAGCTAATGATGATTGGATCCAAGTAAGGCTGGATACCATGGGAGAAAAGGGTTTATATGCATCTGTAGGATCAAAGAAAGCTTCTCAAGAATGCAACTATGTAGAGAAAGCTTCATGTCAGGACTGTGACTTCTAATCTTGAGGAAGCTGAATAAATGGAGCTTGAATTTGGTGACATTGTTCTAACAAAATCAAGCAAGCTTCAATAAGGACAAGAGGAATTACGGTGATATCTAACTCTTACCCCTTACTGTAATTACATGTTCCTTTTTGGGTAATGAATACTTTTCCATTATTGCATTCCTTTAGCAATCAATCATTTATGTTGGTTCAAAATGTTTTTAGATTGCTAAATGGACCATAAGTGAATTTGTGCATAACTTTCTGAGTTTATATTTTCGAAATGCACATTTCTAAGTTGTGTTTTGGATTTCAATTCACTTTGATTTATGAAAATGCATACAAATGATTTTTGGAATATAGTAACTCAAGTTATTAATCATAACTCAAGTTATGCGATGTACTTCATGATTTCAAATGTTTTTCGCGACATCAGATTTTGATTTTCTGATGTAACTCGAGTTATTGGTGTATCAGAAAGCTTCCATTGATAAAAGTTACTGATATAACTTCGAGTTGGTCATTATAACTCGAGTTACTATATCAATGCTTTCTGGATGAGAAAATTTTTAAGATAACTCGAGTTACAAGTCATAACTCGAGTTACCCAACCCAGTTATCGTTCATAACTCAAGTTATCTTGGTTGAAAATTTTTTTTGTTGAAGAAATAACTCAAGTTATTGGGAATAACTCAAGTTAATGAAGTGAAAATGTTGGATATGCTTCAAACTTGTTTGGTAGAATTTTCCCTATCATTCACATATTAATCTTTGGTATTCAATGTGTTGCTTGAACTCCTACTTCTTTATTCTCTAACAAGTTAGACCTTATGTCTAACACGTTGATCATCTATGAGTTTCAAGCTTATCTTCTATAAAAGGATTTAATTTGTGAGTGTTATGCATATTGCATAAATTCTTCTTGGTCTAGTTATTCCAAGTTTTTATGAATGTTCATTAGTGCATTGAATCTCAATGCATTAACCATTAGTGGGATAACTCACTAGGATAATATTATAGAACTCTAGTCAATTGGACCAATGAATATGTGCTTCATCATTCAGGAATCCTAGTATTCACCTTGTTACTCAAACACATCAGCATTTGTTTTCATCTATATTTTGAGTAACTATAGTTGTATATTCATATTCTTGCCTTGACCATTCATATGTTTCTAAATTCAAATGCAAAGAGGCAAGATTATCACTTGGTCATAGCAAAGTCATTATGCATATGTATCTCTAATGTGATAAGCATGTCCTACTAATGCTTTATCATTATGACCATTGCTCTTAGGAAAATTCTTCTACAAGTTCAACATATCCATAATTGAAGTATTCTAATACATTCTGATATATTGACTTCCATCATATTTAGAATGAGCATTGTTTTTCAAGCATGTTTCAAAAATGAATCTTTCATTCATGAAAATTTTGATTTCATAATGCATTATCATGTTTTTTAAAGAACATTCAAGATTTGAAACTCTTTGCATATTTAATTATCATTCTTGAAAAATCCGATCTCATTCATGAACTATGAATTGATAAATGCTTATCTTGTTAGTTCTCTATGTGTTTTGATGATGCCTAACAATTGTAATAATCAATGGGTTAACTTGCAAAGCTTGTTCAGTCAAATTACATTTGAGTTTCTTGAAAAATGATTTGGAAAATTAGTAACTCAAGTTATGAAATATAACTCAAGTTACTATTTATTTTCTCCTAAGAGTATAACTCAAGTTGCCAAACATAACTCAAGTTATACGGTTAAGAAAATCATTTTGGCATTGACCATAACTCGAGTTACCACTTAGTAACTCAAGTTATGAACTGTACTTCTCTATTTCAAAAGTTCTTCGTGACATCAGTTTTTTAATCAACAAATATAACTCAAGTTATAACTTGAGTTATCTGATATGAGTTACTGATATAACTCAAGTTACAGGGAGTAACTCAAGTTATGTTTTGGGCAAATACTCTGTTTGTTTTTATGGCTGACCTAACTCAAGTTATGGAATGTAACTCGAGTTACATTATTGGTAATTGCTCTCTGTCTGATTTTATTGTTAACATAACTCGAGTTATGGAATGCAACTCGAGTTACATAATACAAGTTTCTCTCTCTGAAGCTTTTCTATGTGAAAATACAACTCGAGTTACTTTGTCTAACTCGAGTTATCCAATAGGCAATTTCTTCTCTGTCTGAATAGATTCAAATATAACTCGAGTTAAGGTCTATAACTCGAGGTAACTTTCCATTGAGATATATTCTTTGAACATGCTCATAACTTGAGTTATCATTGTGCAACTTGAGTTACCTGTATCAGATTTTGAATTCATCGTTCTCGTAATCTGCAATTCATTGATTATGCTTTGACTACTTCATATCATTGCTTGGCTAACTTGTTTTCATTCATTTCATTTTATTTCATGATATTTAGCCCAAGCAAACTCATTTTTAAAATGATCCTTATGCTTTAAACATTTTTATCATCATAAAAAGCATAAGTGATTCCTTTATACCAATTTCAAGTCCACCCATGGAACTTGAAAGTTCTTAATTCTGAGATACAATGTTATGTCCACTGGAGTTAGATGAATTCCAGACATCATAACACTTGGTATCATTTGGTATCATTAAAAGGAACTTCATATTTTTAGTCATGCATTGATTAAGGGGGAGCTTCACATTCATATGTTTTATATCTTAAAGGCTCATCTCCTTTATTTGAAGAAAATCATTTTAAGCATTCTCATCTACATTCACCATGTTGTATTAGTTTTGATGATGAGTTAATATCATATTTTCCTTTCATTATTTTAATTTGAAAATATCATTTAGAAAGGAATATTTTGATATTTGGTTGCACTAACAAATCTCTTTTGCAAAGAAAATTTTCAATTTGTAGCAGGAGATTTTGTTTTGTACAAGGATATTCCTTAATGCACTACAAGGAGGAACCATCAAATTGAGGAATAGTGCTTTCACGTTCCATCATTCAGCTGAGAAATGGCCTATGAAGAGTTCCATGAAGAAAAGGCAAGAGATGAAAGCTGAAGTACTGAAAATATTCATTCAGATGAGATACAACTCAAGAAGCCAATACTTTCATCTCATTTCACATCTCAAAGGCTATTCAGAGCACATCACAGATCTCAAAGCAAGCAAATGGACTCCAACGATCATTCATCAATTTGCAAAACCAACATGAGCATTTCTAATCTCTATCCTTTTATATATTCAGTAGAAATTTTGCACATGTTTGGTGTATATATGTTTTAAGTGTGAAAGACCTCTTGAAAACCTCTACAAACTCTTTCAAATTTGTTTTTATAAAAACATCCCAAATTGCATCATATTTAGAATGAAAACAATTTCAAATTGGGGAGAGAAAATCAGTTTCTTTGACTCTTTCTAATCTGGTTTCGTATTTGTCTCTCTAAGCATTTCTTCTCTACTTCAACTTTTTGCTAATGACAAATAAGGGGGAGAGAATGACAAGAAAAATATGTAGCTTTCAATATATCTTCATATTCAAACATATTTTTCTTAAAGTATTTTCCATCATCAAAAAGGGGGAGAATGTTAATTATGATTATTTTTGATGATGTCTTATATAGATGCCATTATTAAAAGCAAAAAGATTGAGTAATATAGTTATCTCCTACATTGACTAACTGTTGTATTTAATGTAGATTAATCCAAGTTGAATTATAGATCAAGAAGGAGATAAGAGATTACATAAAGAAAGTTCAAGAAGAAGAGGAGATATTGAAGAAGGTAGAAGTTGCAGAGAATGATGAGTCCAAGCTTGATTACGAAGAATGATCAAGATGGGAGATGGAAGAAGGAAGAACTTGATGAATGGAATGAGAATATCATTATAAAAGTTCCAAGATTGATTCTAAAAGTCTCCACGATCAAATGGAAGTTGGAATGACTCAATTCGGAGTTAAAATAAGCAAAAGGGAGTTTCAGGATGATATAACTCGAGTTATGAACTCACAACTCGAGTTAATAAAGTTGCTACGTGTTTTCCCTCTTCTAGAATGAGTTAACTCGAGTTATGTATGAGTAACTCGAGTTAAAATGTGCTCTCGGCGTTTCTGACAAGAGTAACTCGAGTTACCACTTAGTAACTCGAGTTACCAAGGATTTTCAAGCACTGCTCTACTCGTTTCACATTTTCAGTTGGCGAGGTCTGGTATTTTGATGATATCTCTCAAACCAGAAATCGGATTGCGATGAAACTAGTGACATATGAAACTAGACTCCAAATTCATCATTTGGATATAAATATGAAGCCTAAAGGAGTTCAGATAAGAGATCTATGAATTGTAGAATTTGACACTACAATTCACGCCACGCTCGACATAGCTTTGGTAGTTTAAGTGTAACTCACAAACCACACATCTAAATGAGCTCAAACCAGTGGCATTTGAAAGAAGACATAAAGAGACTTCTAGAGATAGGTCATTTGCTATATTTTGATTTATATTCAAAGATCTATGGCATTCGAAAGTTTCATTCGGTTCAAGATGGTTCAAAAAGCTCAACATACAATGAGTTTGGATTGAGTTGTTAACTAGGCTTGGATAACTCAAGATTAGGAATGGAAGCTTGATTCAACAAAAATCATAGAGGCAACCAAGAGAAGAATGAATATTGAGAAGAGATTACAACTCAATCAATAAAGTAGCAGAGCACTTTGTTCACAACGTCTCCAAGAATTGAACTTGTTGCTATCGGTTGATTACTACTTGTTATACTCTTCAATGTTATTAATAATCTTCATGAGCAAGTTTCAGTTGATCAAAAGCTCGGATTGAGGATCAATGCCAACTGTCGATGAACTGATTTAACTCGAGTTAAGGCATGGCAACTCGAGTCAACCTCTGACAGAAAGAATTCATAATTCTGGAATTCAACAGCAACTCGAGTTATGACCAACAACTCGAGTTACTCAAGAAGGAGAGAGCAATTAGTCACTTTGGCAACTCAAGTTACTAAGGATAACTTGAGTTACAATGCGACAGAAAGTATCCAGAAGTTTGAAACAAAGGGACAACTCGAGTTACAGACGCCAACTCGAGTTAGAATTAAAACAGAAATCATCTGACACTTAAAGCAACTCGAGTCAATAGTTGTGGGCCCCACTTAACTCCTCCTCCAAGCTTTCCTTTTTCCTTCCTTTTTCCTTCCCTCCAACCATGTATACTCCCTCTCTCCTTCATTCTCTTCCATTTCCAATTAATGCACCCATGTGCCAATTATCCCATCTGATAATTCAGTTTTAATATTATTAATTCATCTCTTATCTTCTCATATTGATCCTTAGCCATTGGATTGATTTGTGTTTTGTTCAAAATAGATCCTCACCATTTATTCATAGCTTAATTTTCCCATTGGCCCATTTAATTTCATGAGGATTAAGCTTAATTCTTTGATTTTCCGTTGGCTCATCCCAATTCACATGGATTTTAATTAATTATAGGTTTAATTAGAACCATTGGATTCCACTTGTGTTTGTTTAAATTCAATCTTCACCCTTAATTGCATTTGCTATTAATTAATTGTTTTATTAACTAACCATAGAGATTAATACTTAATTAGCCAAGTATTATTTCACCCTCATTGGCTTAATTATCTTCAAGTAATTGGGTTCTTAAATTGATTATGATCATTAAAAATCCATTTTATGTAAATCTTGAACCCTCATTGGTCCTTGATTTTTAATTAAGTTAATTCATCCCTAACTATAAATCTTAAAATTGGCCCTTGATTAATTTAATTTTAAGGGAAAATTTCCCAAAAATTATAATTACAAATTACAAATTTTTGAGACACATATTCACCTATTTTTAATGGGTATTATTTATCAAAATATAATATTTACAATAAATATGAATTTTTTTAGGGTATTACATTTCTCCCCCCTTAAATAAAATTCCGTCCCCGAAATTTGACCATATAACCTCAAACTTCTAGTCTATTCCTTTTCTATACATGCTTATCTAGCACGCACTCTAATCTCATTCGTATTGTACCCAGGTGTAGTATTAAAACATAGGATCCACTGATCTATTCCCTCAGTGCTTGGTTATGCAGGCCTCACTGCTTGACTCATTTAGCCTTTCGGCTTAACACACATTGGCCCTCCGGCTTAATCTACAGCACTGGAGATTCTAGTCTCACCACCTAGGAAATCATCCTCAGGCCTAAGGCATCTCACTTATCACCTGGTACAATGAATGTTTTGCCAGACGCAAGAAGTACTATAGACATACTAGTCTAATGTCACCATGACAATCAATATTTCACATAGTGCTAAGCATTACAGGTCTTATACCCCTGGGACTTCGCCTCATGCAAACTTGCACACTAGGTCTTATCGCCTTAGCTCTTCTATTTCATCTCAGCCTTCCCCATCAAGTCCTCAGACTACTTTTGCTTACTTAGCACTATAGCTGACAACTACTATCTGGCTTAACAGTTCAGTGTTCTAGACCTTCTAATAGTTTCTGTTCCTATACCATAACCTCCAATTACACCGCTTTTATTTCAACACCATAGCACCGACAATCATGTCATCGCTACCCAAAACCATTATGTTGTCTCATTTTCAAAATTTCAAACATTGAAAATTTTCTGTGGTCTCAGTACATTTCGCAATCCGCACTATACCAAAAAGTAATAGTGCTATCACATTTTAAACATAATTGCTGCCAAAACAATTTCGTGAAAACACATTCACAGTCGAATCAATTTCAAAACTTTTACTATCGGCACATATCTTTGAGGAGGATAATTCATTTTACAAAATTTTTAACAATTGAGAGCTCACGCCACCACTTCAACCACTTGGTACAACAGCTTCTTATCCCAATCCCCAAATCGCCTCAACAAGATCAAGTCAAAAATGTGAGAGAACCTCCGTCCCTCTCACAAAGACCCAAGTTCACACCGGCACATAAAGTAGCAACCCTATCTACCGGAACTCGCCCAAACCATAGACAAAGTCCTACTAGACAAAACATACGCCCAGGCGAAATGTTATGGATTGGGTGCGTTCACCGGGCCGGTGCGATTTTCATTCTCTCAAACAAAATCCCTCCAAAAACTCTTTGTTCAAAAAGAACCTTTATCAAAGGCCAACATTTCAACCATTTTAAAATATCTCGGCAAGACCCAAGAAACAAGTGTACATCTACACAGCTTTACGTCCTTCCAGCTTCAGACTTGCTTTTACCACCACATAGTTGAAAATTCAGTTTCAAACTCGGGTTCTAACAAAACCCCTTTTATAAGACAAAGATCGCTCCAAAATAACCATCACTATGGTCTCAAATTCTGTTGAAAACAATTCTTTTGAAAACTCGGTTTCAAAAATTCACATGTTTGAAAAATCGATTCTGAAATTTCAAATATAGAGGTGTATTGACAAGTTTAAAAATTCAACTTTAAGACGTTTTTAGGAACCAGACAACTAATCGTAGAAGGTCATCACTAACTAAACATATTCGGACCTCCGTCCTTGGCTACTCAAGCCATCCGTAGAATACTTAGTTTGTTCTACTTTAATCTTCCTATATTCGGATATTGCCCACTATCCTTAGGTTTTAGCTTAAGCAAACCCTAACCCTTTTCCTTAGGGTATACGTCCTTTCTGTATCACAATACCAGTATTATATCAGTACTCATAACCTAAATATCCAAACCATGCTCTGAAACTAGCTCTGATACCAAAATGTAACACCCCAAATTCCATACTTCAAAGTGTGTCGGTTGACACTTTGTTTTAGAAAATTCGATAGAGTTTGAGGTGCTACAGCTTAGAGTAATGCGGAAACGGAGAGCATGCGCTAACGTTTGGACGATGAGTAACTGATACAAAATGCCCAGGCATATACTGATGCCCTGACATATGCTGATATATTAAAAATTTCCCGAAGGAATATTCGTGTGATACAATAGTACAGGACTATGTATAATTACAACTCTTGACATAGTAACTACACAGTCTTACTTCAAGCCTTAGGTAGACTTGGGGCAATGAACCTAACTCAGTCAATCAAACAATTTGGCCAGGGCGATGTCTAGTTGAAGTCTCCTCGGATTCACGGCGACTCACTGATTGAACCACATAGACGAACCCTTTCTAGACACCAAATGGTTTGAACTAACCTTATTAGATTCATGCCAGAAGGTAGGCTCTGTTAAACTTCTTTCGGCATTTTCTTTGACCGGTGCCTCTTCATGGCTCTGTCCATCATTGCCTCTTCACGGCTCTGTCTACCGGTGCCTTCTCTATTCCAGGTTCCTTTCCTGAACTTTAGTCAAATCTGAGGTCCAATACCCATCGGACCTCAGGTAACAGTTAACCTCTATAGCAGATATAATAGTATATGACAGATATTCATTACATATCAGCATCAACCATGCATAGCACACAGCAGATGTAAGGTTACAACAATACATAAGCACACAGCAGATGTAATGTTTACAGCACAACAATACATAGCACACAGCAGATGTAATGTTTGCAACGTTTGCACTAACCAGTGCCACGACAGCTCCTCGTGTCCTCAGCGCTAGGAAAACAACACTACGACATTATCAAGACTATAACCCGTATAAAGCTGAATGTATAAACAGGTGATCTAAGCCCCGTAAACATAGTCACAGTGCATGACCCAAGACCTAGTCTTGTCCATCACTTCATGAATCATTCAATCATGTACAATCATACAAAATATAAGCGATTAAAGTTACTAGTACGCGAACGTACCTTTCACCGTAATTGTCAAACGCCCGACCTTTGAATCCCACTCCGGACTTCCCGGATATCCTATACATTTTTGTCATATTATTATATGATATTTGACAAATATCATATTGCTTAGAATAATATCCTAAAGGTATAATTTACCTTTCTACCCTTGGTGGATTTGTTATTACAATTTTTCCCTTACGTTTTTTAAAAACGCAATGCTGGATTTTCTGGGCAGATTTTTCTAACTTTGAAAAATCATAATTAATTCTAGAAAACTCAAAACGAGGTTCCGTAAAATTCCTCATGACCCTTGACATGTTTATTTTCAAGGCCAAATATTAAAAGAACCTATAACATCAAGAACCATTCCCATTTTAATGGTTTCTCAACGCTGCCCATATTTTCGTTCAAAACAATAGCTTAACTTTAAAAATATGTTACTCCTTGTGAAGAACTCAAAATGCTACATATTTTATATATTTAGAAAGAAATACATGTCTAATTTATTCATGAAAAATTTCATGATTTAAAGACTTCATTTGATACCTAAAATAATAGCTTCAATGTTCGCTGCCAAAGGATTTACACTGGCAGTTTTTCCAAACTTTTTTCACAATGATCTATTAATTCTAAAAATTATTCCCTAACATGTGTTCGACTCCATTTTGCGTTTTAAAATAAATGGAGACTTCCAAACATGAAAATGAATATTTCTAACAATTTCCTAGATTAAAATACTATTTTACTAAAAACCAAAAGCTTAAACTCAAGAACTAAAAACTAGAGCTCAAGAACTTACCTTTGATCTTGAACTCCTTCTCCCTTCTTCAAGAAAACTCTCACTCTCACTCTCTTAATCAAAGAATCAGAGGTGATTGTGATTTTTGGTGTGAAGAAATGAGGAGGGAAGCCTCCTATTTATAGGAAAATTTTAGGGACACAAGTGGCAATTAAATTTGACCAAAGTTTACCTTAACGCTTAGATTATAATTCAATTTTTGAAACTAAATCCTACCGCTTGAGCTCCTTGGTCGACATACACCTCCATCCATTAGCGAAATATCTCATTTATTATATTTAAACCCATAACTTCTCTCTTGTGCCGACATCCTCTCTTTAATAGCCATTAATGTTGCTTTTTAAATTGCCAAAACATTTTAATAATGCATTCCATCCAATCTCCATATATTCATTCAATTGTATTTTGTTTTTGCTTTTGGTTCATGTGTCATCTTTTTTTACTTTTCACTCTAATTAATAATGCTTTTAATTTCATCATCATTGATTCTCTCTCTCACATGCAGATCACTTTTGGCCATTTAATTTGTTTTTTTAATTAACAAAACACCTCTTGTTTCAAGCCTTCTAATTGGCTAGTTGCTTTATTTGACTTTTCAACTCTGATTAATTTAAAATCATCATCACTTGCTTCCCTCATTTCAGCTAGACAAAATGTAGTATTTTTGGGCTGATTGAAGCTTTAATTTCCCACTAATTACCTATCCCATTGCATAATTTATTTATTAGCTAATCATGACAATTAGTGCATATTAAGACAAGTATTATTTCATTTTCTTTGGCCTTAAATATTTTCAAATATAATTAGCCCTCTTTTGATGCTTTTAATTTGTCTCTAATTAATTAGGAGAATTTATGCAATTAATCTCAATTAATGCAAGCTAATTTTCCCATTATTTTCTAATTGACACTTAATTCAATTAAGTGTTTTTATAAATTTTTCATGGCTCTTTTAATCTTAAAATAGCCATTATCCTATGTGACTCTAAGTCATATATGTTAACCAATTTAATATGGTAACATATTCCAAAATACCAAATTTTTGGTAAATTGAAAATCAGGTATTACATTTCTCCCCCCGTTAAATTAAATTTCGCCCTCGAAATTTGAACGTATAAACTTGAGGAAAAACTCTAGACATCTAGTCTATTCCCTTCCTATGCATGCTTTACCTAGCACGCATCCTAATCTCATTCATCTTGTACCCAGGTATAGTGTTCAAATACAGGACCCGCTGGTTCATTCTCACAGCGCTTAGTTACGCAGGTCTCACTGCCTGACTCATTTAGCCTCTTGGCTTAACACACATTGGCCCTCTGGCTCAATCTATTACCACATCACTAGAGATTCTAGCCTCACCACCTAGGAAATCATCCTCAAGCCTTAGGCATCTCACCTATCACCTGGTACAATGAATGTTTTCCCAGACTCAAGATGTACTCTAGACACCAGTCTAAAGTCATCATGCTAATCAGCATTTCACACAGTGCTAAGCATCACCGGTCTTATGGCCTTGGGACACAACCCCGTGCACACTTGCACACTAGGTCTTATTGCCTCGAGCATCTGCTTATCTATTTCATCTGAGCCTTTCCCATTCAAGTTCTCAGACTACTTTCACTGACTTAGCTCTATAGCTGACAACTACTAACTGGCATAACTAGCTCAATGTTCTAGATCACCTTTCTAATAGTTTCTGCTCCTATATCGAAATTTCCAACTACACCGCTTTTCCACACAATAGCATTGACAATCATGTCATCACTACTCAAAACTCATGTTGTCTCATTTTCAAATTCTCAAACATTGAAAATTTTCCGTGGTCGCAGTACATTTCGCAATATGCACTATACCCAAAAAGTAATAGTGCTATCACATTTTTAAATATAATTACAGCCAAAAAATTTTCGTGAAAACACATTCACTGCCGAATCAGTTTCAGAAAACTTTTACTACCGACACATATCTCTGAGGGGGATAATTATTTTTACAAAATTTTTAACAATTGAGAGCTCACACCACCACTTCAACCACTTGGTACAGCGATCGACTTATCCCAATCCCCAAATCCGACCCCAACAGTACCATCAAAAAAATGTGGGAGAACCTCCGCCCCTCTCATAGGAGACCCAGTGTTCACACTGGCACATAAAGTGCAACCCTATCTACCGGAACTCAGCCCAGCCATAGACAGTCAGATCCTACTAGACAAAACATACACCCTTGGCGAAATGTTATGGATTGGGTGCGTTCACTACTGGTGCAATTTTCATTTTCTCAAATAAAATCCCTCAAAAACTCTTTGTTCAAAAAGAGCCTTTATCAAAAGCCAGTGATTTCAAACATTCTAAAACATCTGGCAAGACCCAGCAAACCGTGTACATCTATAACCGCTTCTGGCCTCTCAGATCCATACTGACTTTACCACAACACAGTTGAAAACTCAGTTGAAAACTCTGGGTTCTAACAAACCCCTTTTATAAGACCGCATTATTTCAAACGATAATGGCCACTTTTTGAAAACATTTCATTCGAAAACTCAGTTTCAAAAATGCATAAGTTCAAAAAATCAATTCCGAAAATTTCAAATATAGCAGGTGTATTGGCAAGTTTAAAAATTCAATTTTTAAACCTTACTCAGGAACCAGACAACTAAACTTAGAAGGTCATCACTAACTAAACGCATTCGGACCTCTATCCTTGGCTACTCAAGCCTTCAGTAGAATGCTTAGTCTATTTTACTTTAGTCTTCCGACTGTTCTGGACATTGCCTGCTATCCTCAAGTTTCACTTATCGGTATTCGTTGTCTAACGACCATGGGCCTCTACCAGCTTATAGACATAATAGTCTCACAGACTCAAGCCTTTTCATCGAACATATATATTGTAAAACCCTAAAATCTCTACTTATAAAGAAAGCCATATTTTGACAAATACCACATGTTTAACAAAGGAGAGTATGTTGTCTCTAAATTGTGTAAATTTATTAGCTATATTTTAGGCAAATTTCTCTTGGGAATTTATAACAACCGAAGGCAAATCTTTAGGCTACATTTATGGATCCTAAAATACAAATAATTATTATATTAAATTATGGTTCTTGAATAATCAAAAAGAGCAAGATAATGTGATGAAAATACTTAAGAAATTTTTAAGGATTGATAAGCAATTAAGCCCCCACTTAATAATGGTGTAAACTTTCATGATGAATTATGGTGCATAAAGCTTGTGTGAATTAAACACTAAGTCTCCATGGTTAGCTAATAAATACAATTAGGAGTTAATTAAGCTTTGCTAATGACACTTAAGCCTTTATGATGTCATCAAAGTGACATCACAAGGATGACATCACAAGAGCTCATGCTTAATGGTGTAGGGCCAAGATTTAATGTAATCAACACAAAATCCAATCTAATGGATAGGGTTCAAGATGAGAGGATAATATATTATTTAACAAAATTAAATAAAGGCATAATTAAATATAGCACATGGGCTCATAAATGTAAAAGTGGAAGAGGATAAATAGGAGAAATTAGAATAATACTAAAAATAGGATAAAAACACTTGCACATGGGAGCACAAGCAAAGAAAAAGCAAGAAGATAGGAGAGAGGGGGAGGGAGTGTCGACTTTTTTGAGGGAAAAGAGAGAGAGAGAGGAGAGAGAGAGAAAGAGAGAGGGAGAGAGAGGGTGATTAAAATATGATTTTTAATAGAGCACATGTGGGATTTAATTTTGGAAATTAAGATAATTAGCTAAATCCAATGTAATTGTTTCTAACCAATAGGAATCATTTGCTCACAAATTGTCTCATCCTAGAAGCACAAAGTGATATTAGCCATTGATAAGAAAAATTAATCCAAGGGATAGAATTCATGAGCTTTTGCAATAAATAGAGGCCTTGCCTCTCCTCATTCTTCACACCAAATCAACCACCAAGTGGTGATTTCTAAGAAGGAGGAAGGAGTTCAAGAGCTTCAAGACGTAAGCTTGTCTTTAGTTTTTAGTTTCTAGTCTTTAGCTTTTAAATTCTTAGATAGAAGTAGTGTAGATCTTAAATATTCTAGAATAAATTTTATTTACATGTTTTTATGGTCAAAATTGGCTTATTTTCGAAAAAATGATGAGAGAGGTTATATAGCAAAATTTTTGGAAGAAAATCATCAAAGTAACGTTAAGTTCGAAATTTCATCGGTTTTGAAAATTCTGGAATCAGTGATGAACATGCCAAAACTTCATATTGAAAATACAGTCACAAAATTCTGGAAAACTTCATGGATAAATTAGACATATAGGGATTTTTAAATATGTCAAGAACATGTTAAAATGATTTCTGTACAGTGAGATAAAAATTCTCAAAGTTAAGCTACGTTTTTCTAGAAAAATTCTGGGCAATGGTTGAAGATCATTAAACTAGGAATCAATCAATAATTCTGGGCGAAAACCAATATTGTTTCTCAAAAATAGACATCCTAAAGATTCCAAGGAATTTTGCGGATCCTCGTTTTGATATTTCTAGAATTAATTATGATTTTTCAAAGTTAGATAAAAATCTGTCCGAGTTCGGACCAGCGTTTTTAAAGAATTAAAATTGATAAGTTGAGAGATAATCCTACCAAGAGTAAAAAGGTCATTAGTGACTAGGATATCTCCTAGAAAGTCATTGTGAATTAATAAATATGACATTACCATTATAGGTCAAACGCGATCACAGTCCGAAGTCAACGTACCGACATCACGACAAAGGTACGGACGCGTACTGTAATACTAACTCTGATGCTTATGGTGAACATACATGTGATAGATGTATTCATAGACTCCAACATTGTTTTAAAGTCTCATACAGATGTACACGGGTTATGGTCTTGATAACACCGTTGAGTTTTCCTAGCGCTGAGGACACGGATGTACACCGTGGCACTGGTGAATAGTGCAGGCTATAATAACATTCATATGCAGTGGTTGTGCTTTGTTATTATTTTTCATATGTGAACATTGCTGTTTTGTCATGAATATCTGTCATATATAACTGTTACATAAGCATAAGGTTAACCGTTACCTGAGGTTCAATGGGAATTGAACCTCAGCTCTTACCATAGCCTCGAGTTCGGGAGGAGCGGGGCCGTGGACAAGGGTAAGCCGCCGCATGAGATGCGAGACGGAGAATGTCCTTTTTGATTTTTGTGTATAAACATACTTGTGACTATTCGGATGACTGTAATAGCAACTAAACACACCAACTATGAATGTTTATCAGTGACTCATTTGTTTTAAACTAATCCGATGCTCTACTCTGATTAAACCATTTCAAACTCTGATTAAAACATTTCAAAAATGCTTTAGAAAATTGGGGTGTTACATTTTGGTATCAGAGCAGACATCCTGGCATGAATTTAACTAAGCTACTCCAAACAGTCTGGTGTCTAGAAAGAGTTTTGTGGTTGTCAATCAGTCGCTGTTAACCTCAGCGAGGCTGCCACAAATACACCGGCCTGGCCAGATTGTTTGAGTAACCGAGTTAGGTTCGGAGTTT
The DNA here is from genome assembly GCA_019022655.1 of Acacia acuminata. Lineage (NCBI taxonomy): Eukaryota > Viridiplantae > Streptophyta > Magnoliopsida > Fabales > Fabaceae > Acacia > Acacia acuminata. Next base: position 1,526,201 of record JAFJYI010000102.1, on the reverse strand, counting down.
TTCAACTAAGAGCATTTTACCTGGCAAGAACCTGGCTCAGTTATAGTAAACCATTGGTGCCGAAGGCAGGGCTAGTCTATGTGGGTCAGTCATTCAGTCACCGTAAAAGTCGGTGAGACCCCCATGATAGACACCTACCTGGCCAATCGGTTTGATTAACTAAGTTGGGCTCTAAGTCATTATCTTAAAACCTATTTTGAAAGAGTACTGATATAACTCTAGTGTAAATGCTGTAGAGATGAACAGGGAAGGATCCCCTTTCGTAAAGTACCACGGGAGGATGAGACGTGTCGCACGTAGATATGTAGTTCCTGAGATGGTAGAACTGAACCCTGAGCCAGTGTATCCACCCTCGAAACCTATACCTGTGCCTGAACCACACTACCCCGCTTTTGAATACAATTTCACCCCAGTATACCCTCCCAACTACCCCCTTACACCCAAAGATGGTCCAGAACCAGAGTACCACCCTGGACCCAAGTACCCCGACCTTCTCTATGACCCCATACATGCGGAACCCTTAAACATCATATACCCGCCTGTACCTGGAAGTCCCAACCACTCACATTACTCCTCAGTGGGCGATAACCTTGACTACCCTGAGATACGAGATCTCGACCACGACTCTGATGCTGACTCTGATGACCTAGAATATGTCCTGAATAACAATTCCATTCTGACTCAAGCCTTGCACGTGAAACTCATCCATGCTGGGCTAATCACTGAGACTGAAAAAGAGAAATACTTCCTGTATCTAACCAAAGTAAAGGAGTCTTACCTGATAAACTCCCGCTTCACTTTATCATACCCTCCCGGAGATCGGGTTAGGTCCACTCTTCATCACTTTCCCCGCACCCGCTTCTGGATAACCAAAACAAATGAGATCCTAAACGAGGGCCACATCGTGGATGTGTGTTCGTGTATTTTCCGCCTCAGACACCTAGTCTACCTGAACATGTAGGCAGACAAGGGCAACCCCTCAATAGTCCAAGAGAGCCGTGGAAGTAGCAGTCGAAGTAGTGTTATGATAGTAGTTGCTAGTATTTGTGATCGCTCCTCTAAAAACCTTGAGGAGATGTAAAATACTTGTTAGATAAAAGGGTTGTGATATATGACTAATCTGTTAAACTATGAGTTCTATGTAAAATATTTGTTATCATTATATATGATGTGCAATATCTAAATCTGTTTTTCTCTAAATCTCTTTATCTATTAATCTTTGGGATTAGAATATGGCAACTTTGAGAGGCGTCGGGGCTCCCAGAGCCCGAGGCAGAGGCCGAGGGAGAGGTAGGGGTAGACAACAGCGAGTGGTACCAATACACGAACTCAATCAACATGAACCGCCACCACCACCTCCTAATGAAATGCAAGAGATGAGAAGAATGCTACAGAATGAGAGCTCTCATCGATACACTTCTCGCCGATAGACAAGGAAGAAGGGACGAGAGACAAAATGAGGAACAATGAGCCAATAGAGAACAACATAATAATGAGGAGGAAGAAGACAACAATGAAGAAGACAACGACGAGCGGGACGATGAATGCAGTGATGGGACTGAGGGATCCAATCGATCTCGATCACCTCCTCGACGGGCAAGAGCAATGGTAATACCACGTCAACCTGACAGGATAGATGGGGACACATAATACTGGGTGGCCCAATTTTGTAAGCTAAAACTACCAGCTTTCCGAGGAAGGCTCGATTCAGTCGAAGACTGGCTAATGCGTCTGGACAAGATCTTTGAGGTCCTGGAATGTTCGGAGGACAGAAAAGCTCAACTGGCGATCTACAAGTTAGAGGGAGATGTCGACCGATGGTGGAGGAGCACTGCGGCAACATTACGAGCGTGCTATTGTCCCATTACATGGGAGAAATTCCAAGAGAAATTTAACGAGCAATACTTCCCACCCTCAGTGCAAATGATTAAGGAATCTGAATTCCTTCACATTCGGCAAGGCCACGAAGAGACGTTTGACAATTACTATGCCTGGTTTACTAATCTGTCGTGATATACATCCTACCACAGGTATAATGATGGTGAAAGCAATATGGCAAACATATTGATTTATGGGCTTAAACACGAGATAAGAGAAAGGCTGGTATCTCAACAGTTCACTAAGTTAATCCAAGCGGTGGAATCTTGCCGACTGATCGAGCGAAACTTGAAGGAGCTGCGTACCCCTAGAAGTTTCAACAGCAGTACTGCCAGTCGTGGCGGATTTAGCCGAGGAAACTCCTCACAGAAGAGGAAGGCACCATGGAGCAACCCCCGAGGTAGAAACAGGAAACCATTCCAAAATGAGCAGCAAAATTTTCCGAGAATGCCGGGACCCCGACTGTGTCCAAAATGTGGAAAACACCATCCATGGTTTAGCTGCACAGGGATACAAATATGCTATAAGTGTCAGAAGCCGGGGCACTTTAGCACAAATTGTCCTTAAAGAGCTCTGGAGGCAAGGCCTCAAAACCCAGGCCGAGTGTTTGCTTTGACAAATGAAGAAGCCAGAAAATCTCTGAAAATGATCAAAGGTACTATCTCTCTTAATGGGAATCTACTTCAGGCATTGTATGATTCGGGTGCTAGTCATTCGTTCATTTCATATGATTGTGCAAATCGCTTAGGTATGCATGCCTATAGATTACCTTATGACTTGATAGTAGCTACACCCCTTGGTGTGAAATCTTTAACTTCTGATGCATGTCTTAATTGTATTGCGAGTGTAAATGGGCGAGAGTCCAATATAGACCTTATCCAATTACCACTTCGTGACATTGACGTCATTCTCGGTCTTGATTGGTTAACGGCGAACAATGCAATGATCAACTGTGGTAATAAGAAGATATTATTCTCACACTCCCAGAGCAGAGATGAGATTGATGTGAGCCTAAATTTTCTCTCTGTTACAGAAGCTGAAAGATGCATGAGACACGGATGCCAAGCGTATATGGTTTTCTTCTCAATCAAGGTGGAAACTGAACCTTAACTCGAAGACATCCCAGTTGCGAAGAATTCCCTGACGTATTTTCAGAGGATCTCACGAAGTTGCTGCCAGAAAGGGAAGTCGAATTCACCATTGAATTGATGCCTGGAACGGGATCAATATCCAAAGCGCCATATCGAATGGCACCGAACGAGATGCAAGAATTGAAGAAGCAACTTGAAGAACTACTAGAGAAAGGGTTTATCCGACCCAGTGTGTCCCCATGGGGAGCCCCTGTGTTGTTTGTGAAGAAGAAAGACGGGAGCTTACGACTTTGTATCGACTACCGGGAATTGAATAAGGTGACTGTCAAGAACAAATATCCACTTCCCAGGATCGATGATCTACTCGACCAACTATCTAGTTCTTGTGTCTTCTCAAAAATTGATTTACGCTCGGGATATCATCAGCTACGAGTAAAGGCTAGTGATGTTCCGAAGACGGCTTTTAGAACCAGATATGGGCACTACGAATTTTTGGTGATGCCTTTCGGTCTGACAAATGCACCTGCCGTGTTCATCGATTACATGAACATAATATTCCATCAACACCTGGACAAATTTGTGGTGGTGTTTATTGATGACATCCTTATCTACTCAAAGAGTAGGGAAGAGCACGAAGAACATCTGCGCATAGTACTGAGTGTACTAAGGGAAAAGCGACTCTTTGCTAAGTTAAGCAAATGTGAGTTTTGGCTACCAGAAGTGAGATTTCTGGGCCATGTCATATCACGCGACGGAGTTGCCGTTGATCCCAGCAAAGTGGAAGCAGTTCTAGACTGGAAAAGGCCAGAGACGGTGACGGAGATACGTAGTTTTCTGGGTCTTGCGGGCTATTACCGTAGATTCATACAGAATTTCTCGCGTCTTGCCTTACCATATACAAAGCTCACGAGGAAAAACCAATCGTTTATATGGGATGAAGACTGTAAGAGGAGCTTCTTGGAACTGAGGGAGAGGCTGACCAGAGCACCAGTGTTGATAATCCCAGATCCAAGTGAGACTTATATGGTCTATAGTGATGCCAGTGAGCATGGATTGGGATGTGTCTATGTTGGAAATTATGCCCTATGGGCAATTCATTGTACTTTGGATATTTAAGTTATTTAAAGTATTCTCTTTTGTTATCATTTTCGTTTGCATGTTCGTATTGATAACTGCATCCCTAGATACATCTTATAGATTATCCTAAATGTCCCTGGTCGGTCATCTACACGGGAGCGAAGATGAGTTAAGACCAGTATGACTTTGATGAGGTATAGAGATACGAATCAAAGTCATGGGCACTTGTAAGAGTACAAGGTGCTGAACCGACCCACTATGAGAAAGCTGCATGGATCTAATCATAAGCTTATCTCATGTATAACCGCGTCACGACGCCCTATGACCTGAGATCATCATGGATTCCTACATGATGAGTCACTGGGTCTTTGACCTAGTCAAAAGTCACCTTTGACCGGGTGATGATAAAGGCCGGGATCGGGATCGGTGATTTTCATCCGAGGAATGTGAATGGTTAAGATGGAATTTGTCCCTCACATTTGTAGAGAGATAATCTTTGGGCCCCTCGATGAGCGAGTCTAAGAAATGTATGGCCATACTGTGATGGAAAGGGGTTTCCATTTCACTTATTAGACTACTCGAGAATCGAGAAAGTAATAGTCAAGAAAAGGAAGTTGACATTATCCATGCCTCATCCTTGACCAAATTATCGCGTGACAAAAGGGACGTGACATGGTTGTACGATAGGTTGTATCGTGTCATTGATCCCCATGTGAATTGGGTAGTCGCAATGTCTTGCTAGAGGCCACTTGCGATTTATGGGCTGACACAAATGTTGGCCCACCGCCAATCTCATATGGGCTCAGGTCGCACACAAGAATAACTCAACACGAGCGAATGTGTCCAAATTCATTGAATCTTAGATACGTCTAAGATTTAATGAATACCGAATTTAATCTAGGATATATATATATATATATATGTATGTATATATGTGTATATATATATATTAAATTTGAAATTAATATATGTTAATATTATTAATAGAGATTATAATATTAATATATTTGTTTTGTATTTAATTTATTTGATAAATTAAATATCTAAAACAAATTGAGATATTGTATCTCATTTAATTTTTGAATAAAGATATCGTATATCCATTTAATATTAAATTGAGATATGGTATCTCAAATTTAAATTAAATAGATAGATATTATTTATCGGATTTAATTTATAGAGATAAATTAAATCGAAGGCTTTTAATTTGGATTAAATAAATGGATTTGATTAGATCTATTAGATGGATTTAATTAATGCATTTATTTTAATCCAGATTCCAAATTCGAATTTCAAATCGCTTTTCATGCGGATTAAATACGTTACATCGATTTGATTTATGTAATTAATGTATTTTAATGCATATTTGAAATTTGAATTTCAAAATTAATGAGGATTAATTTTATATAATGCGCTGAATGGGTTTAGAAAACTCACGGGACATTTTGTCGAGCGCATTCAGAAAGCCGCGAGAAAAACCCTAGAGTGGAAAATTAAGAGAGACGCACAAGAGGCGCTAGCACGCTGCCGTAGCCGTGTTCGGGAGTTGTTCGTGTGGATACCGGTGGAGGAAGACGATCCTACGAGTCGTCTTCTGCTGATCGAGGAGGTAGCCCACCTGTTCAAGGAAGAATGAGCCGCGAACGAATTCTCCAAAGGTAATTTTGGATTCCCTAGCCTAGGTTTAAACGCACCTGAGTGATCCTCGGGACGGGATTCGTAAGTTTTTTTAATCCGCTGCGTTGTACGGATCCCAACATCCCGATGCAAAGAGGGCGAGTGGTGGCTTACGCCTCTCGTCGCTTGAAGCCTCATGAGTCGAACTATCCTACGCATGATTTAGAGCTTGCGCTATTGTGTTTGCTTTGAAGATATGGAGGCATTACTTATACAGTGCGACCGTAGAACTATACTGTGACCACAAGAGTTTGAAATATCTATTTGATCAGAAAGAACTCAACATGAGGCAGCGTCGCTGGATGGAGTTGCTAAAAGATTACGACCTAGAGATCAAGTATCATCCGGGTAAAGCGAACGTCGTTGCAGATGCTCTCAGCAGAAAGTCGGTACATATGGCATACATGATGATCCAAGAGAGGAGACTACTTGAAGATTTCAGAGACCTGAATCTGTCGAATCAAGTTTGTGTGAATTACAATGCGCCCGATGAAGCCTATCTTGCAAGTCTTCTTGTTAGTCAAGGGGAGTACGACCTGAGAGATGAAGTCGAGGATGCACAAAGGCAAGACGAGTGGGCGATTGCAGCACGGGAGATGATCTCACAAGGCGAAACTCAAGACCATGACCTATCACCTAGTGGCCTGGTCAGGTACAAGAAGCGGATCTACGTACCAAAAGATGATGAATTACGGCGAAAGATACTAGATGAGGCTCATAAAAGTAAATACACTCTACATCCAGGAACGGTCAAGATGTACCATAACTTAAAATCTGAGTTTTGGTGGCCCGGTTTGAAGAAAGATGTAACTCAGTATGTGGCCAGATGCTTGACTTGCCAAAAAGTGAAGATTGAACAACAACAACCCCCTGGTCTTCTTCAAGGGTTAGAAATTCCGGAGTGGAAGTGGGAGAACATAACTATGGATCTGGTGGTGGGATTACCCAAGATCCGGAACCACGATGCGATTTGGGTAATTGTTGACCGACTAACTAAGTCATCACATTTTCTTCCCATCAGCATCAACTATTCCCCAAAATAGTTGGCGAAGATCTATATCAAAGAGATGTGAGACTCCATGGTGTACCCAAGAGCATTGTCTCTGACCGAGATCCACGATTCACATCCCGATTTTGGGAGGCCTTGCATAAAGAGTTGGGCACCAAGCTGAAACCTAGTACGGCTTACCACCCCCAAATTGATGGGCAGTCAGAAAGAACAATACAGACGCTTGAAGATATGTTGAGAGTGTGTGTATTGGACTTTAAGGGGGGTTGGGATCAACATCTTTCATTAGCAGAGTTCGCGTACAACAACAGCTATCATGCGAGCATACAAATGGCTCCATTCGAGGCATTGTACGGGCGCAAGTGTCGTTCACCTATCTGCTGGACGGAGTTATCTGAGAGAGAAATTCTCCGAACAGATTTGGTTGATAGGACCTCTGAACAAATCGCCTTGATCAAAAGGAGACTCCTAGCAGCGCAGAGCAGACAGAAGAGTTATGCGGACCAAAGGAGAAGACCTCTAGAGTTTGAAGTCGGAGATCACGTTTTCCTAAAAATATCCCCAGTAACCAATGTCGGTAGAACATTGAAAAAACGGAAACTAAGTCCTCGTTACATAGGGCCGTTCGAAATCTTGGCAAAGCGTGGACCAGTTGCGTACCAGATGGCTTTACCCCCGAACCTAAGCAAACTTCATGACGTCTTCCATGTTTCCCAGCAAGAAATACCAACTAGACGGTGATCATGTTATTGAGTATGAGGATGTCGAAGTGCGACATGACAATACCTTCGTAGTCGAGCCGAAACAAATTCTCGGTCACCGTGAGAAACGGCTTAGAAATAGAACTATTCTAACCGTGAAGGTGCTTTGGAAGGGCTTATCACCTAACGAAGCAACTTAGGAAATAGAAGAAGAAATGTGGGAGAAATATCCGGAGTTTATGGCCGGAGTATGATTAGTATCGAGTAAATTTCGAGGGCGAAATTTTATTTAACGGGGGGAGAAATGTAAAACCCTAAAATCTCTACTTATAAAGAAAGCCATATTTTGACAAATACCACATGTTTAACAAAGGAGAGTATGTTGTCTCTAAATTGTGTAAATTTGTTAGCTATATTTTAGGCAAATTTCTCTTGGGAATTTATAACAACCGAAGTCAAATCTTTAGGCTACATTTAAGGATCCTAAAATACAAATAATTATTATATTAAATTATGGTTCTTGAATAATCAAAAAGAGCAAGATAATGTGATGAAAATACTTAAGAAATTTTTAAGGATTGATAAGCAATTAAGTCCCCACTTAATAATGGTGTAAACTTTCATGATGAATTATGGTGCATAAAGCTTGTGTGAATTAAACACTAAGTCTCCATGGTTAGCTAATAAATACAATTAGGAGTTAATTAAGCTTTGCTAATGACACTTAAGCCTTCATAATGTCATCAAAGTGACATCACAAGGATGACATCACAAGAGCTCATGCTTAATGGTGTAGGGCCAAGATTTAATGTAATCAACACAAAATCCAATCTAATGGATAAGGTTCAAGATGAGAGGATAATATATTATTTAAAAAAATTAAATAAAGGCATAATTAAATATAGCACATGGGCTCATAAATGTAAAAGTGGAAGAGGATAAATAGGAGAAATTAGAATAATACTAAAAATAGGATAAAAACACTTGCACATGGGAGCACAAGCAAAGAAAAAGCAAGAAGATAGGAGAGAGGGGGAGGGAGTGTCGACTTTTTGAGGGAAAAGATAGAGAGAGAGAGAGAGAGAGAGGAGAGAGAGAGAAAAGAGAGGGGGAGAGAGAGAGTGATTAAAATATGATTTGTAATAGAGCACATGTGGGATTTGATTTTGGAAATTAAGATAATTAGCTAAATCCAATGTAATTGTTTCTAACCAATAGGAATCATTTGCTCACAAATTGTATCATCCTAGAAGCACAAAGTGATATTAGCCATTGATAAGAAAAATTAATCCAAGGGATAGAATTCATGAGCTTTTGCTATAAATAGAGGCCTTGTCTCTCCTCATTCTTCACACCAAATCAACCACCAAGTGGTGATTTCTATGAAGGAGGAAGGAGTTCAAGAGCTTCAAGAGGTAAGCTTGTCTTTAGTTTTTAGTTTCTAGTCTTTAGTTTTTAGTTTCTAGTCTTTAGCTTTTAAATTCTTAGATAGAAGTAGTGTAGATCTTAAATATTCTAGAATAAATTTTATTTACATGTTTTTATGGTCAAAATTGGCTTATTTTCGAAAAAAATGATGAGAGAGGTTATATAGCAAAATTTTTGGAAGAAAATCATCAAAGTAACGAAGTTCGCGAAATTTCATCGGTTTTGAAAATTCTGGAATCGTGATGAACATGCCAAAACTTCATATTGAAAATATAGTCATGAAATTCTGAAAAAATTCATGGATAAATTATACATATAGGGATTTTTAAATATGTCAAGAACATGTTAAAATTATTTCTGTACAGTGAGATAAAAATTCTCAAAGTTAAGCTACGTTTTTCTGGAAAAATTCTGGGCAGTGGTTGAAGATCATTAAACTGGGAATGAATCAAGAAATCTGGGTGAAAACCAATATTTTTTCTCAAACCTAGACATCCTAAGGATTCCAAGGAATATTACGGATCCTCGTTTCAATTTTTTAAGAATTAATTATGATTTTGCAAAGTTAGATAAAAATCTGTCCAGAGTTCTGGACCAGCGTTTTTAAAGAATTAAAAGTGATAAGTTGAGAGATAATCCTACCAAGGGTAAAAAGGTCATTAGTGACTAGGATATCTCTTAGAAATTCATTATGAATTAATAAATATGACATTACCATTATAGGTCAAACGCGATCACAGATCCGAAGTCAGCGTCATCGACATCACGACAAAGGTACGGACGCGTCTTTGTAATACTAACTCGATGCTTATGGTACACATATATGTGATAGATGTATTCATAGACTCCGACATTGTTTTAAAGTCTCATACAGATGTACACGGGTTATGGTCTTGATAACGCCGTTGAGTTTTCCTAGCGCTGAGGACACGGATGTACACCGTGACACTGGTGAATAGTGCAGGCTATAATAACATTCATATGCAAAGTGCATTTGTGCTTTGTTATTATTTTTCATATGTGAACATTGCTGTTTTGTCATGAATATCTGTCATACATAACTATTACATAAGCATAAGGTTAACCGTTACCTGAGGTTCAATGGGAATTGAACCTCAGCTCTTACCATAACCTCAAGTTCAGGAGGAGGCAGGACCGTGGACAAGGGTAAGCTGCCCGCATGAGGTGCCAGACGGAGAATGTCCTTTTTGATTTTTGTGTATAAACATACTTGTAACTATTCGGATGACTGTAATAGCAACTAAACACACCAGCTATGAATGTTTATCAGTGACTCGTTTGTTTTAAACTAATCCGATGCTCTACTCTGATTAAACCATTTCCAACTCTAATTAAAACATTTCGAAAATGCTTTAGAAAATTGGGGTGTTACATATATATCCAATGACCTATGGACAAACCGGTCCCAAAGGTCCTACTGCCCACCATGAACATTTGAGAAGTACACATCACCATTTTATCCTCACCAAGACATACCCCAATCTCGTGCAACTTCAACTGCAACTACTGAATCCAACTGATCCATGACCATCGCGTCCCTCTAGTCTCACGTACTCCCAGTCTATCGAACTGGAGCTGGGTCAACAGACATTAGTGACGATTTGACGTATGGAATTATGGGTGTTACACTTTGGTATCAGAGCTAGTTTCAGAGCATTGTTTGGATATCTAGGTTATGAGTACTGATATAATATTGGTATTGTGATACAGAAAGGACTTATACCCTAAGGAAAAGGGTTAGGGTTTGGTTAAGCTAAAACCTAAGGATAGTGGGCAATATCCAGAATAGCTGGAAGATTAAAGTAGAACAAACTAAGTATTCTATGGATGGCTTAAGTAGCCAAGGACGGAGGTCCGAATACGTTTAGTTAGTGATGACCTTCTACGATTAGTTGTCTAGTTCCTAAAAACGTTTTAAAGTTGAATTTTTAAACTTGTCAATACACCTGCTATATTTGAAATTTCAGAATCGATTTTTCGAACATGTGAATTTTTGAAACCGAGTTTTCAAAAGAATTGTCTTCAACATAATTTGAGACCATAGTGATGGTTATTTTGGAACGATGTTGTCCTATAAAAGGGCTTTTGTTAGAACCCAGAGTTTGAAACTGAATTTTCAACTATGTGGTGGTAAAAGCAGTATAGAACTGGAAGGACAGAAACTGTGTAGATGTACACTGTTTGCTGGGTCTTGCCAGATATTTTAAAATGGTTGAAATCGCTGGCCTTTGATAAAGGTTCTTTTTGAACAAAGAGTTTTTGGAGGGATTTTGTTTGAGAGAATGAAAATCGCACCAGCAGTGAATGCACCCAATCCATAACATTTCGCCTAGGGCGTATGTTTTGTCTAGTAGGACCTGCCTGTCTATGGCTGGACTGAGTTCCGGTAGATAGGTTTGCTACTTTATGTGCCAGTGTGAACACTGGGTCTCCTGTGAGAGGGGCGGAGGTTCTCCCACATTTTTTTGACCGTACTGTTGAGGCCAGATTTGGGGATTGGGATAAGACGCTCACTGCACCAAGTGGTTGAAGTGGTGGCGTGAGCTCTCAATTGTTAAAAATTTTGTAAAATGAATTATCCTCCTCAAAGATATGTGCCGATAGTAAATGTTTTTGAAATTGATTTGGCAGTGAATGTGTTTTCACGAAATTGTTTTGGCAGCGATTATGTTTAAAATGTGATAGCACTATTACTTTTTGGTATAGTACGGATTGCGAAATGTACTGAGACCACATAAAATTTTCAATGTTTGAAAATTTGAAAATGAGACAACATAATGGTTTTGGGTAGCGATGACATGATTGTCGGTGCTATGGTGTTGAAATAAAAGCGGTGTAATTGGAGGTTATGGTATAGGAACAGAAACTATTAGAAAGGTCTATAACACTGAACTAGTTAAGCTAGATAGTAGTTGTCAGCTATAGTGCTAAGTAAGCAAAAGTAGTCTGAGGACTTGAATGGGGAAGGCTCAGATGAAATAGAAGAGCTAAGGCGATAAGACCTGGTGTGCTAGTTTGCATGAGGCGAAGTCCCTGGGCTATAAGACCTGTAATGCTTAGCACTATGTGAAATATTGATTGTCATGGTAATCACGCGTATCCTATAATGGTAATATCATATTTATTAATTTTCAAATAATATCCTAAGGGATATCCTGGCCACTAATGACTATTTTGCCCTTGCAACATTTATTTTCCACTTTGTTTCCTCAAAATTCGTAGAACAACGCTGGTATAAATCTGGACAGCATTTTGTCGAACTTTGAAAAATCATAAGTAATTCTACAAAAATCGAAACGAGGATCCGTAAAATTCCTTGGAATCCTTAGGATATCTATTTTCAATTAAAAATAATCAATTTTTCCCAGATTACACGGATCACTCCCAAGTTTAAAGTTTTGAGCCTCTGCCCAGAATTTTTCCAGAAATTCGTAGCCCAACTTTAAGGATTTTTATCTCCTGTACAAAAATCATTTTTACATGTTCTTGACATATTTAAAAATCCTATATGTCTATTTTAACCATGAATTTTCTCAGAATTTTTTGACCATATTTTCAATATGAAATTCTGGCGTTTTCATCATGACTCCAGAAATTCCGAAACCGATGAAATTTCGCGAACTTTGTTACTTTGATGATTTTCTTCCAGAAATTTTGCCATAACTTCTTCTCCATCAATTTTTCGAAATAAAGACAATTTTGACTATAAAAACATGTAAATAAAATTATCCTAGCATATTTAGGATCTAAGCTACTTCTATCTAAGAATTTAAGAACTAAAACTCAAAGAACTTAAAGCTAGAGCTAGAGAACTTACCAAGAACTTTGCTCCTCATTTATTCAAGGCTCTCACTCTCACTTTCTCTCTATATTTCAGATGTTGCTTTGTGAATTGGTGAGGAATTATGAAGACCCCAACCCCCTATTTATAGTAAAAGTCCATGGCACTATTCACAACCCCTCATCTTGCATTATGGTCATTGGATCTAGGTAAATTAAAAGCACAAATCCGAGCCCTTAGAACCCTCAAATCTGATCCCCCCTCTCTCTCCTTGATCCTCTTCCATTTTCTATCCTAAAGTACCATATCCTCTTCCAAAAACTTTTTGCAAAATATCCCATGTGTTCTAGCTTTTTCCCAAGCCAACTATTTTCTTTGTTTTTCACTAGACAAAATTCATTTGAGGATCTTGATGAAGTCTTATTAAAATTCTCTCATTGCTTTTGAACTCTTGAGATTTTTAGCTTTAATTAGAGACCATAATCTCTCATTTTCTCAATTGGACACAATCCTCAAAAAGTTGAGGAAATGACTTTGATTATAGCCAATCTCAAGCTTGAATTATGCTTGTTAATAATCTCTTCTTATATTTGATTTATGATTAGTGGATCTCAAGATACAATTTATTTTGTATAGGTTTCCCTTTGATTAAGTCTTGAATTAATCCTATTGATTAATCTAATTATCTTATGTGAAATTTTCTCATTGGATATCAATTTGACTTTCTTTCTTGATTTTTCTCCCACCAATTTATCCTCTTCCATTTCACCTTTTTATCCTCTTCCATTTGCCTTCAAAGTCCTCTTGTTATTAATGCTTTGCTCATGACCCATTGTACTTGTGTGTATTTGATTTATGAAACAATTTTCTTCTCCTATTTTCCCTATGCAAACCGCACCCCCCTCCCCTTTTTATTTATTTTTGTGTTTTGTTGCTCCTACACCATTCATGTGGGGGATTTATCATTGGTTGTTTACTTATCTCATGGATTAAGCTTTATTAGAATTAATTAGGGCCTTTGGATAAGCTTTATGAGATTAATTCTTGGCCTTTAGATCATAGTTGAAATTGTTGACTTTTCAACTCTTGATTAACATTTAATTAACAACTTAATCAAAAGCTTAATTATCTCTTGATTATTGTATTATTGTTCTTAGAGTGATTTAGGATTCTTAGTAATTCATTTAGTGCTAATCCTAACCTCTTATTGGTCTTTGGTTTTTACTTAGCCTAATTCATCCTTAATTGGTGACTATTCCCATTAATTGTAAAGAATTACCTAAATATTCCATTAGTGTAATTTTAATTTCTCATTAATTATTGGTAATTGCCCCTTAATTGTTCCAAGTGTTTTGATAATTCTTTTTGGCTCTTATGACTTAAATATGAACTTGGTATTAATTATTAGAAATTTAATCTCTTAATAATTATAAAAATTGGTGTTTAAGCCCCTTTGATTAATTGTGAAGTCTTGCACAATTTATTTAATTTAGTGAAGATTTAGTTGGTCTTTAATTGCCATTGATTTCTCTAAATTTATTTAGGTGTTTTCACAACACTTTCTTGCTCCTTTAAATCCCACATGAACCATAGCTTAATATATTATTTATTATATTTTATGGTATTTTATGATGCCTAACAAGATAAATTAAATCATTGGTTATCCTATTCCTAAGGAAAAATTACCTAGAAAAATAGAATAGACACATCTCAAAATTTGAGACCACATATTCACCTATTTTAAATAGGATCTATTTATCAAAATATTGTATTTAAGACAAATAAGAAATTTTGGGTATTACAATGGGATTCATTTTCAACATAAAATATTAGCATTTCTATCGCTGTTTGCCCAGAAATTTTCACCAAAAATTTCGCCAGAATTTCGCTACTTTGATCTTCAACTTCCAAGAATTTTGCTCCATAATATTTTCGATTACATTTTTCGAACTAAAGGAATATTTAACTATAAAAACATGAAAACAAAACTATATTTGGAAGATTAAAGATCAAACTAACATTTATTCTAAGAACACAAAACTTAAAAATCAAGAACTCAAGAACTTACCCTTAAAGAACCTTGCTATTCCTTCTTCCTTCCTACTAGCTCTCACTTCTCTCTACTCTCTTTAGAAAATCAACTCTTGGATTGATTTTGGTGTGAAGAATTGAAGAAGCAAAGCCTTCTATTTATAGCAAAGTTTCATGATTCCTAACCTTTAGATATATTTTTCTTATCAAGGGTTCACATAGCTTGGTCTTCTTCAAGACTCAATTTTGTGAAGAAAACACTCCCATTGGTTGTTCTCAATTACCAAGGATTAAGCCCATTTTTCTTGAATTTCTCTCATTGGTTGATTTAGCAAATATTGAATTAAACTAATTCATTTATTCCTCATACACACACACACACCACCTCTCCTCTTTCTCTCTCATTATCCTCTTCCAACTCATTTAATTCCTTAACTAAGAGTCATTAAAACCCTTATCACAAAGTACTTTACCTCTTTCCAATTTGTCCCCTCATTAAGTCTCCCATGTGTTAGTTCTCAATGTGTTTTGATGATGATTGGAACAATTGTAAAGCTATAATGTGAAGTTTTCTCTTGAAAAACTTAAGTTCTTTGTTTGTCAAGGAAAACTCGAGTTTTGGGTCAAAACTCGAGTTTTGGCTTGTCCGAGGAAAATCTAATCAAAAGCAAAACTGCCAGTTTTAGGCAAAAGCGCGCTTTTGAGTTTTCATGAACATATGAAAACTCGCGTTTTGGGGGCACAACTCGAGTTTTGGTTTGGCCAAGAGCCTTTGAGTTTCCAAGTTTCAAAACCCCCAATTTTCATGATGCACTGCCAGTTTTGAACTATTCAAAGAATTTCTCATATTTTGTGAAATAGTTTAAAACTCGAGTTTTGGGGTCAAAACTCGAGTTTTGACATGTTACTCGTGCACCTGATTTACAACATATGAAAACCGCCAGTTTTGAGCCAAAACCTCCAGTTTTCAGTTTTCACTAAGTTTTCGATAAACATGTGAAAACTCGAGTTTGGGGAGAAAAACTCGAGTTTTGGTCGAGAAAGCATCCAAGTTTTCACAAGTGCAAGACCGCTAGTTTTGGTTGGAAACGCCGGTTTGATATGTTCACGGGTTTTCGAGTTTTCATGCTTTAAGTGAAAACTCGATTTTTGGGCAACTCGAGAGCATCAGTATTTTCTTGATTTGAAAACCTCCGGTTTTGGATGAAAACCTCCAGTTTTGATGTTTTGGACCAAAACTCGAGTTTTGAGTTTTTCATCAGAAAACCTGTTTTGAAGCATAAATCGCGATGTTGCTCTATGGAAGAAGCAAACTCGAGTTTGGATCATGAAACTCGAGTTTGGTCTTGTGCATTGAAAAATCAAGTTTTGAGGAACAAAACTCGAGTTTAAATCATTTGTTTTTGAAATTTGATTTACACGATTTTTCAAATCATTCTTGTTTAATCTTAATATTTTCCAGGATTATTCTCTACTATTCTTAGCTATGTTTAATGACTTTATTAGTGAGTTTCAGATGGTTTAGAGAATGATTTTGAAGTGATAAAGCAAAAAGCAAAAAGTGGTTTAGAACATTAAATGCATTGTCTAGAAAGTTGCACAACTTTGGCTAATCCACCTGCACACGGTTGCAAAGCATTAAAGAATGTTTCCTTCAACAAGCAACTGTATTTCCAATGGATTAATTCGCATAAGGTCAACATTGATTACTTGGCCAGCTGGATTAAGCTAAGGACAGAGAGAGAAGATGCCAAAACTACTTCCTAACCTTGGCACAAATTCTCCAACGGATCTATTTGGAAAGCAACGATCATTTAATGATCTCTGAGTATAAATAGAGTTGCATTCAAGTCTTTCCAACAACACACACTCCGAAGACGAAAATCATTCAAGTCTCACACTTATTTCTTCCGTTTTTATCTGTGTAGTATCTTGTGATACATTGAGCTTCAAAGGTATCATTATGTACTCTTAGAGAGAGTTTATTTCCTTGTATATCATTCATTGTAAGAATCTCAAGTCGGTGGACTTGGAGATTGGGAAAATCGAGTACAACTTGTAAGGGGAGTTAGTCCTAGGGAGAGGATAACTCTTGAGTACGAGTGTGTATCGATTGTTTACAATTACACTTGTAAGGAGGAGTGAGTCCTAGGGGAGAGGATCATCCCGAGTACAGATTGTGTAATTGTAATTGAGTGATAGTGGAAAATCCCAGTGTTTCGGGATCGAATGTAGGTCAAAGAGTTGGACCGAACCAGTATAAATCCTTGTGTCCAGCTTCTTCTTCCCTCACTTTGGTTACCTCTGTTTTTATAGCTTCAAAACAGAGCATTTACTGAAAAGTTTTAAAATACCCAATTCACCCCCCTCTTGGGTATATAGCTCCACTTACACCATGTGCTTGCTTTAATTGGATTTAAATAAAATGAAACTCCTTCCTCCTTTCTCAAGCTAACCATCCGTCCCCCCCCCTTCACTTTGGCTCTCAAATTGTGTTTTTATTTTGTCTCTAATAAATGACATCCTAAGCCTCCCATTGATCCTCCCAAATTCACAAGGATTTAGATTAATTAGGTGATTAATTAGAACCTTTGGATTTAGCTTTATTGGCCTTCCATTTGTTATTCTCTCTCATGACCTTAGGACTGATTTAATTAAGTCTAATTATTCCCTTAACCATATGCTTAATTGCCCTTTTTATTGCAAATGTCATAGGTTAATTGATTATCTATTTAACCAAGGCTATTAGAGCATTATTAGCAAACTTAATTTCATCTCTTTAGGCCCTTCATTTTTAAATTAAGACATTCCCTAATTAATGCTTTCTAATTTGCCTCTTGATGAATTTTGAAGAATTATTTAAACATTTAATTAGTGTCAAATTAATTGCCCACTAATTGTTGTTAATTTCCTTTAATCAATTTAAGCATTTTTTATACCCTTTTATTGCTTATTTTAGTTATATAAGAATCATGATTTAATATGACAACTATAGTGTATTTTATGATCCTTAAATATGATCTTAAATTTAGCCTTTAGTTTGTTCAATTTCAAGGAAAAATTACTTAAAATAACAATTAATAAGTTACTAAACTTGAGACCACATATTCACCCTTAATTAATATGTATTATTTATCAAAATATAGTATCCATGATAAATAGGAATTTTAGGGTATTACATCTTGTATGGCTTTGATATGATTGGTTGATTCATGATTGATTGTTTTTCTAAACTGTGAATATCTATCATATATACTGTTTATACTTTTCATATGAGGTCAACTATTACCCGAGGTCCGATGGGTATTGGACCTCGATTTGACTAAAGTTCGAGAAAGGAACCTGGAACGAGAAGGCACCAGTAGATAGAGTCGTGAAGAGGCGATGGACAAAGCCGTGAAGAGGCAATCGGTCAAAGCAAATGTCAGAAGAAGTTTAACAGAGCCTACCTTCTGGCATGAATCTAATAAGGTTACTTCAAACCATTTGGTGTCTAGAAATGGTTCGTCTATGTGGTTCAGTCAGTGAGTCGCTGTGGATTTGGGGAGACTTCCACTAGACACCGGCCTGGCCAAATTGTTTGATTAACTGAGTTAGGTTCATTGCTCCAAGTCTAGCTACGGCTTGTTGAAGATTGCATAGTTACCATAAAGACTTGTAATTATACAAAGCTCTGTACTAATGTATCACATGAATATTCCTTCGGGAAATTTTTAATATATCAGCATATGTCAGGGCATCAGCATATGCCTGGAAATCTTGTATCGGTCACTCATCGTCCAAACGTTAGCGCATGCTCTCCGTTTCCGCATTACTCTAAGTCGTAGCACCTCAAACTCGCCGATTTTCTTAAAACTAAGTGTCACCGACACGATTTGAAGTATGGAATTTGGGGTGTTACACTTTGGTATCAGAGCCAGGTTTCGATACTGGGACCTATGGGTTATGGGCCCACCAAATAATTGAATTTTTAAACTTGCCAATACACCTGCTATATTTGAAATTTCGTAATTGATTTTTCGAACATGTGAATATTTGAAACCGAGTTTTCGAAAGAAATGTTTTCAACGAATTTGAGACCATAGTGATGGTTTTTTCTTTCAATGATGTTGTCTTATAAAAAAGGGGGTTTTGTTAGAACCCAGAGTTTGAAACTGGGTTTTCGGCTATGTTGTGGTAAAGCAAATATAGACCATGTGAAATGCTTCTTGGCATGATGACTTTAGACTAGTGTCTAGAGTACATCTTGTGTCTGGCAAAACATTCATTGTACCAGGTGATAAGTGAGATGCACTATCACGATCCTCCACATATAGGTCACAAGGTTGCTCTGACTGTCCAACAATGCAGCTCCCTCTAGTGCTCTGCTGCACAGATGCAAGTGAATTTGTTGTTAGTTCTCTACGTATTTTGATGATAATTAACAATTGTAAACATTCATTGAAGTTGGTCTTTGGCAAGTTGGAAAACTTATCAAAGCCACACTCGAGTATCGGTTTCGAAACTCGAGTATTGACTTGACAGAGTTGCTCAAAAACCATTTCATAAAGCAATACTCAAGTGTTGGACAAAACACTCGAGTATTGGACTTACGAGAGCACTCCAAGTTTTTCAACCCTGAGTCAAACTCGAGTATTGATATGCATACTCAAGTATTGAACACACAGAGATAATTTCAATGATGACTTTAGCTTTCAATACTCAAGTATTCCATTGAATACTCAAGTATTGGCCATACATAGAGATATCAAGTTGTTCATCTTATGGACACTCGAGTTTTGGTTTTGCACACTCGAGTATTGGACTTTCACAAAGCTTTCATATTTGACATGTATTCTCTTGAAAACTCAAGTATTCTTTTGAAAACTCAAGTATTGTATTGTCATCAATTTATCAAAGTTTTCAAGCACCTAGAATACTCGAGTATTGGTATCCACACTCGAGTATTGGACCCATTTAAAAAACTACAAGTTTTATACATATATTGAATACTCAAGTATTCACTTCAATACTCGTGTGTTGGCTTGGCAAAGATTTCACAAAGCTTTTCTAAAACAAATGCACACTCAAGTATTGAGTTGGAAACTCGAGTATTGGACTTACGAGAGAGCTTTCATCTTTGACAACAATTTGAACACTCAAGTATTCATTTCAATACTCAAGTATTGATTTGGGAAAGACTTCACAAAGTTTTTCAAGATGAATGAATACTCGAGTATTGAGTTGAAAACTCGAGTATTGGGCATACAGAAAGCTTTGCCCTTTGTCAATGACTTGAACACTCAAGTATTAAAGTCAATACTCAAGTATTGAGGTTTTTGAACTTAAACTTATTTTCATATCAAAAGTTCAAAACTCGAGTATTGATTTGGACACTCGAGTATTGACCTTACTTCAATGATAAGGTCCAAAGTCAAAACTCGATGATTCCTCTCGGAAGAATAATACTCAAGTATCGAAATGAATACTCAAGTATTGACTTAAGTGCACAAGTGACACACTCGAGTATTGATGAACACACTCGAGTATTGAACGCTAAGTTTGAAAATCAAATCAGACGAATTTGTGAATCCTTAATCTTTGATCATAATATCTTCCAGGATTATTCTCTACTATTCCCTGCTATGCTTAACCATCTGTTTAGTGAGTTTCGATTGCTTAAAGAATGATTATTGAAGGTTAAAAGCAAAAGCAAAAGGTGATGTCGAACATTAAATGTTTGAAACCGAAACTTGCATACTTTTGATTAATCCACCGCACCGCACAGTTGCAAAGCATTAAAGAATGATTTCTACAACAAGCAACTGCTATTCCAACGGACAAATTCGCGAGTCAACTCGATCATCTAGCCACCATTGTGTTAAGTGAAGATTGGAGAGAGAAGATGCCTAAACCATCTCGCTAATCTTGGCTGAACTTCTCCAACGGATTTATTGGGATAGCAACGGTCATTTAATGATCTCTCGAGTATAAATAGGACTGCATTCAAGTCTCTTCAACAACCGAAACATCCGAAAACGCACAAGCATTCAAGTCTCTCAACTACCTTTCGGTTTTCACTTGTATTCTCTTTTGACATTATAAGCTTCGAGTGTTTATCATCACTCACTCTTAGAGAGAGTTTTTATCTGCAAATCATTTATTGTAAAGAATCACAAGTCAAGGGGACTTGGTGATTGGGTTCATTGATTACAACTTGTAAGGGGAGTAAATTCTAGAGAGAGAATTTCTCTTGAGTACGAGTGTGTAATCAAATTGACATAGTGGAAATCCCGAGTGTCCGGGACTGGACGTAGGTCAAGGAGTTAGACCGAACCAAAAAATCTTTGTGTCTAGCTATTCTTCTCTTCATCATCTGTTCACCTCTGTTTTGTTGTACAAAAACAGAGCAAAACGAAAAAGTTTCAAAATCCCCAATTCACCCCCCCTCTTGGTGATTTAGCTCCACCTTCATGTGTGAAGGGAACACTGGTCTCTGGACGATTGCTCAAAAGCAGCTTCATCTGATTCGATTCCTCCCTCATCTGGCTCATCTGATTCAATTCCTCCCTCATCTGGCTTATCTCGGATTGATACCTTTCTTCTTTAGCCGCCGCATCCTCACTTAATTTGGCCACCGTCTTTCCATCTCCTCCCGGTAACCATACTTTGTCTATGGCGTTTGGATTTACCAAAGTATTCCTTCAGCCTACCCGTCCTCAATCCCCCTTACACGCCGACCATGATCCGGCTTTCCGGCCGCAACGGTCGAACATCACTCCTTCCGTCCGACACAAATGATCCCTCTGCTTCTTTCTTTTTAAGATCTTCCCGTAAGATACGGATAATGAGAAACTTAGTAATGAAACATGTTTAGTAACTAAAAAATAACAATAACGATACTTATTCTCTTTCGGCAACTACACGAGTTTGTTCACTCGTGTAGGTGCTGCTTGGCTTTTTCTGAATGTGCAACCACAACTCCTCGCGACGTATTGGAGATGGCGGATCATGTACCACAGAAGGATTGGATTCTACTTCATCATCTAATCTCTTCCGCTTGGCCGCCATCAATTCTTTTTCAGCCTTTTCATATCCGCCACGAGAATCCCTATGCGGGCAATCATTATTTCTCCCTATCTCCTGTGCTCGTTTCCTTCTTTCCTGTGAATCAGAATTGAAAACAACTATTAATTATGAATTCCAGCCATCTCACTAACAGACATTAGAGAACTTTTGCTTGATATGAACCTCAAACACTAGTCAAATTCACTTCATGAAGTTTCAACATTTTATGTAAGGAAGATGTAGAATTGTAGAAGAAATTGGAGCTATATCTTGTAATCTTGCTAGATAGATAGGTTTAGAAACAAAAGAGAATTATGCTTGCAGAATAATACAAACTTGATCCTTTTTAAGGCATCCATTGGGATCAGTGGTCCTCATTAGATAGTAACAGAACTAACAGCAATGTCTAACCACTACCTACTATAACAGAACTAAGACTATAATAATGGCTTGCCTCTTATGCCATTATTATTTCCCTAATTACCTTCTTAGTATTTTACCTTTTCGGGGTTTACATATCGGACTTGCATAGACAAAGGCGGGAAATGTATACTTCTATTCACACACCAAACAATTTAACTAACAGGATTAGATGAACACAATAACATTCACATATCGGCCACAAAGCTAATAAGCAAACAAAAGGGCAAAAAAAACTAAATATAAACTCACCAGAGCTTCAGGAGTGGTCCATAGCTGAACAAATTGTTGCCAATTTTGTTATCAATAAATGTGTACTTGTTCCATGGCTTTTGGTTAGGCTGAACCTCGGCAAAAATATACTTGTTAGCGAGAGAGGTCTTAAACTTCCTCCACCGATCAGCACAATAAGACAATGTCTTGTCTTTCAACTTCTCAGAGTCAGGGACAGTGTATGTAAGCCAGATAGCGTCCCAAATAGGTTGCTTTACTTTGCCGAAGTCCACATTTTTCCACTCATCAGTCAAGATGCTACCCTTACTGCGTGCAAGACAGCCGACAAAACTAGTATATTTGCTTTTATTAGGGGCCGAAAGGTTGCAACTTTTCATCAAACTGAATCTCCGGCTTTGACCCAAAAGTCCGACTTAGGGTTACATCCATCATTCTTGTGCCTCTTCTACCACGGCGTCTTTGGCGATTCTGAGGCACATTGTCGATGAAGAGGGTTCATTCTGACTCACACCAGTAACTGGTGTTCCCGGAACATGAATGGAATCATTTTCACCGTTCATTTTCGAGACAAGAAGAGAGGAATGCCTGAGCAAATGAGAGCGTAACAGAGGCTAATGGTACATGGGCGAGGAAGAGAGGTAATGCAACAGGAAGAGTGGTTTCACAACAAGAAGAGGGGTTTCAGAGTTCAGAGGGACAACGTAAGTCGTAAGGAACGTTTCGCGTGAAGAAGAATATATTTGGCGCTTTATTTTTAAGACCGGATGAACTAAAAAGACGTTCTTAAATGTTAAGTTTTAAGACCGCCGTTTATTAAACTCCGAATTTAAAAGTAATAAACTATTTAGTACCGGTCACAATTTATGTCCGGTCTAAAAAGTATAATCTTTAAGACCGTCTGTTATATATATCCAGTCTTAAAAGTTTATTTAATTTTTTCCTCATTATTTTGGACCACAGAAAATATAAGTAAGCCTGTTCGATATTTCTCTATAAAGAAATTTGAACTTTCAGTTTTTTTCAATAACATTTTTAAGACCGTTTGTTTTGTTAAGCGGTCTAAATAATATATTTAAGACTCATTGATAAAGGATGCGGTCCAAGAAGTTCTTTATATTTACAAAACTGCCACCGGTCATACTATTAAGACCGATGCTCATTAGGATTCGGTCCAAGAAGTTCCTTATATTTACAAAACTGTCACCGGTCATACTATTAAGACTGGTGCGTCATTACTCCGGTCTAAATGAGGCGGTCTTAAAGCCCTTTTTTCCACTAGTGTACCTAAGGCCTGAGGATGATTTCCTAGGTGGTGAGGCTAGAATCTCCAGTGCTGTGGTAATAGATTGAGTCGGAGGGCCAATGTATGTTAAGCCAAGAGGCCAAATGAGTCAGGCAGTGAGGCCTGCGTAACCACACGCTGTGAGAATGAACCGCGGGTCCTGTATTTGAATACTATACCTGGGTACAAGATGAATGAGATTGTTAGGGTGCATGTTTAGTAAGCATCCATAGGAGGGAATAGACTAGAAGTCTAGATAATCTTTCAAGGTTATACGTTCAAATTTCGAGGACAAAATTTAATTTAACGGGGGGAGAAATGTAATACCCAATTTTTAATTTACCGAAAACCCGGTATTTTGAAATATGTTTCCATATTAAATTGGTTAACATATGTGACTTAGAGTCACATAGAATAGTGGTTATTTTAAGTTTAAAAGAGCCATGGAAAGTTATAAAAACACTTAATTAAATTAAGTGTCAATTTAGCAAATAATAGGTAAATGAGCTTTGCACTAATTGAGATTAGTGGCATAAATTCTCCTAATTAATTAGAAACAAATTAAAAGCATCAAAAGAGGGCTAATTATATTTAAAAAATAATAATTAAGCCAAAGAGAATGAAATAATATTTGCCTAAATAAGCCTTAATTGTCATGGTTAGCTAATAAACCAATGATACAATGAAACATGTAATTAGTGGGTTTATAAACACTTAATTAAGGGAATACATGAAGCTTCAATCAGCTCCAAATGCCAAGCACGTCCAGCTGAATGGAAGAATGGGAAATGAAGGAATTAATAAAGCATAAAGTTAAGAGTTGAAAAGTCAAATAAAGCAACTACCCAATGAGAAGCCATGAAATAATTGTTATATTCAAAAACACATTAAATAGCTAATTGAGGACATTGAATGCTGATTAAGAGGGGAGGTATGTCAACCATCTATGAGAGGTGGAGATGAAATTTGAAAAAGTGTTTTTTTAATCCAATGGTTAAAGTGGGTTTTGGTCAAATTTAATTGCCACTGTGTCCTTAATTTTTCCCTATAAATAGAAGGCTTCTCCTCCTCATTTCTTCACACCAAAATCACAAACTCAGCTGATCCTAGTTGAGAGAGTGAGAGTTCTTGAAGAAGGGAGAAGGAGTTCAAGATCCCAAGGTAAGTTCTTGAGTTTAAGCTTTTAGTTCTTAGTAAAATTGTAGTTTAATCTAGGAAATTATTAGAAGTGTTCCCTTTCATGTTTGGAAGTCTCCATTGCTTTTAAAACGCAAAATGGAGTGGAAAACATATTAGGGAATAATTTTTAGAATCAATAGATCAAGATTGTGAAAAATGTAGAATTTTCGGTAGCTTAAATCCTGTGTAGGCAGTGAAAATGGTGCTATTATTTTATGTAGCTGATTAAGTCATTAAATCATGAAATTTTACATGAATAAATTAGACATGTAGGGGTTTCCAAATATATAAAATATGTAACGTTTTGATCTCCGGTCAAGGAAATATGAATTTTTAAAGTTAAGCTATTGTTCTGAATGAAAATCTGGGCAGTGTTGAGAAAATATTAAACTGGGAATTATTATTGATGTTCTAGGCTCTTGGAATATTTTTACTTGAAAATAGACATGTCAAGGGTCATGAGGAATTTTACGTAACCTCAAAATTATTTTTATAGAATTAATTATGATTTTTCAAAGTTACCGAAAAATCTGCCCAGAAAATCCAGCATTGCGTTTTTAAAGAAATGTAAGGGCAAAATTGTAATAACAAATCCACAAAGGGTAGAAAGGTAAATTATACCTTTAGGATATTATTCTAAGCAATATGATATTTATCACAATATCATATAATAATCCGACGATAATGTATAGGATATTTGGGAAGTCCGGAGTCGGGTTCCAAGGTCGGACATGTTAACTACACGGTGAAAGGTACGTCCGCGTACTAGTAACTTTAATCGTCTATATCTTGTATGATTGTATACGATGGATTGATTCATGAAATGATGGACAAGACTAGGTCTTAGGTCATGCACTGTGACTAAGTTTATGGGGCTTAGATCACCTGTTTATACATTCAGCTTTATATGAGTTATAGTCTTAATAATGCCATTGAGTTTTCCTAGCATTGAGGACACGAGGAGCTGTCGTGGCACTGGTTAATGCAAACGTTGCAAACTTTACATGTGCTGTGTGCTATGTACTGTTGTGCTGTTGACATTACATCTGCTGTGTGCTTATGTATTGTTGTAACCTTACATCTGCTGTGTGCTATGTATGGTTGATGCTGATATGTAATGAATATCTGTCATATATTATTATATCTGCTATAGAGGTTAACTGTTACTGAAGGTCCGATGGGTATTGGGCCTCAGATTTGACTAAAATTCAGGAAAGGAACCTGGAACAAAGAAGGCACCGGTAGATAGAGCTGTGAAGAGGCACTGATGGACGGAGCCGTGAAGAGGCACCAGTCAAAGCAAATGCTTAAGAAGTTTAACGAGCCTACATTCGGCATGAATCTAATAAGGTTACTTCAAACCATTTGGTGTCTAGAAAGGGTTCATCTATGTGGTTCATCGGTGAGTCGCCTACTATATTATGATAAATAAATATATTAGATAAAGGTGAATATGTGGTCTCAAAATTTAATAATTTGTTAATTATAATTTTGAGCAATTTGCCTTAGAATTAAAACAACCAAAGGCTAATTTTTAAGGCTTCAATTAGGGATCATAAAATACCCTAAATTTTCATGATATGACATAGTTCTTATTTAAATATAAAGAGCCATAAAATGTTATTGAAATACCTGAACCAATTGAGGGAAATTAACAAATAATTAGTGGACAATTAAGTTTACATTAATTAAAATACTTGTATAAATGTTCATAATTAATCCAAGGCAATTAAAAGTCATCAATTAGGGATATTTTAGCTTTAAAAAAGAAATCAAGGGCCAATGAAGGACAAGATTAAGCTTGATTAATAAGGCACAAATGACGTTGTGTAATTACCAAACAAATTGCACAATGACATGTGGCATTAATAAACATTTAAAACCCTAATTATCTTATCAAATAACATCACCAAGTCTTCAATTCGTTGATATATTGCTGAGTTAGAATCAGATTTTTGCAATAATAAAAGTCACATGCTTTTGCTTTGAAAAGTCAAAAGTTACAACTAGCCAATGAGAGCAAGGGATATTTTGCAAATAAAAAAGCATATGTAATGGCTATTAGAGGAGGGAGTACACGGTTTTGCTTGAAGGAAAAGATGAAGAGGAATTGTTTATAGTATTTTAATCAAAGACACACATGGGATAATTGAATAAAGCAAATGGAAGATGATAATGTACTTGAAGATGGGGTTTTAATGAGAATGGAAGAGGATAGGAAAGAGAAAAGTTGTAATACCCTAAAATTCATATTTATCATAAATATTATATTTTGATAAATAGTGCCTATTAAAAATAGGTGAATATGTGGTCTCAAAATTGAGTAACATATTTATGTTAAGTTAGGGAATTTTCTCTAAGAATTAAGGTAATCAAAATAATCAATGAAGTGTTATGAAGCCACTTGAATTAATTAAAGGGAATTAGCCACAATTAGGAGGCAATTAAATTTGCACTAATTAAAATAATGGTATAATACCCCAAAATTCATATTTCTCTTGAATATTATAGTTTGGCAAAATAATACCTATTTAAAATAGGAAAGTATGTTGTCTCTAATTTTAGTAATTTATTTGTTTATTTTCCTTGGAATTTAAAGAGGCAAAAATCCAATTTTATTTTAGGGACCATAAGTTGCCCTATGATTATTAAATTAATGCATGGTGCATAAATGACCAAAGTAAACCCAAAAGTTGTGAGAAAATAATTAATCCAATTAGAGAGAAAATTTGCCAACAATTAATGGACAATGAATTTGCAATAATTAAAGTAATTGTATTAGATGTTCATAATTAATTAAATCAACTAATTAAGAATATTAATTGAGATTAGTTATGGAGGGCTAGGATTAAACCTCATAAAGCTAAATCCTAAGGCCTTAATTCAATTTCATAAAGTGGAATCCTTATGAAGTAAAATCCACCAATGAGAAAAGAGTTGTATATGTGTGTGTGCAAGTAAGAGAGAGAGTGTTGTGAGTGTGTGTGTGTACAAATGTTGTGAGGGTTGTGAGTCTAGTGTGTGTGAGAGAGAAAAAGATTAAAGCAAATTTGATAAAGTTTGAAATCCTAGAGTAAATTGGATAATGGTTTGAAATCCAAGAAATATCGATGTACACGGTAAAAACTCAAAACAACAAATAAAGTGAGAATTTATACAAATTTAAATAGTTGTGAAGAAGTAGGAAACCCTAGAGAAAATATAAGGACTTATCTTGAACCCCATAATTTAACCTCGAAAGTAAGCCTAGTAAAGGCTATTTTTGCAAACGTTGAAGAATAAGTTTAGTACAACCAGAGGAATCTAATTAGACCATAGATCTGGATATCCAACTACTAATCAAAAAGCATACTCAGAATTTAAAAGTAATAGTGATTGATCGGGCAACCAAAAATGAATTTCATTAAAGTAAAACCGAAGACTCGGTTGGAAGAAACTTACACGGGAAGACTGCACTTTACTTCTTGAAGAAGTAAGGAAAAGATGATGGAAGAGAGAGAAAGGGAGAGAGGAGTGTGAAGTCAGTTTTGAGTAGGTGTAAGGATGAGATTTAAACTTCTCAACTAAGTTTAATCCAATGGTTAAGAATGAATAAAAGTTGTTAGGTAGTTAACCCACAAATTGCTATAAATAGGGCCTTTGGCTCTTCATATTTTCTCACACCAAGATAGCAAGTAGCAATCTGATTCTAAGAGTGAAAGAGTGAGTGAGAGTCGGGAGAAAGGAGGAGCAAAGTTCCGGGTAAGTTCTTGAGCTTAAGCTTTCAAGTTCTTAGTTATTTTGTGATTTTAGTCTTCAGTCTTTTAAATATATTTTAGTTATCATGTTTTTGTAGTTAAAAATATTATTATTTCAAAAATATGATGAAGGAGATGGTATAGCAAAATTTCAAAAGATTATGATCAAAGTAGCGAAGCTCTGGCGAAATCTTAACGGTTAGCGATTCCTGAAGTCAGGGGTAGAAATGCCAATATTTTATGTTAAAGATGAGGTTCTAAAATTCTGAGAAAATTCATGGTTAAATTAGACATAGAGGGCTTTTCAAAAATTCCAAAAAAGTGTTAAATTGAGATCTGTACAGTGAGATACAAATTCTCAAAGTTGGGCTACGTTTTCTGGAAAAATTCTGGGCAACGTTGAGAAAAATGAAAACTGGGAATATTTCATAAATTCTGGGTAAAACTCAGTATTTTTCATTGGAAACGTACATCCTAAGGATTCCGAGGAATTTTACGGATCCTCGTTTCGATATTTGTAGATTTAATTATGATTTTGCGAAGTTAACCGAAAATTCTGCCCAGCAATTCAACATAGCGTTTTTTTTTAAAACAATGTGAGGGCAAAGTTGTAATAATAAATCCACCAAGGGTAGAAAGGTAAATTAAACCCTTAGGATATTATTCTAAGCAATATGATATTTATCAAATATCATATAATAATCTGACGATAACGTATAGGAAATCCGGGAGGTCCGGAGTCAGATCAAAAGGCCGGATGTTTGGCCATTACACGGTGAATGGTACGTTCGCGTACAGTAACTTTAACTCTCACATGTCTTGTATGACTTTGATATGATTGGTTGACTCATGATTGATTGTTTTCCAAACTGTGAATATCTGTCATATATATTGTTTATACTTTTCATATGAGGTTAATTGTTACCTAAGATTCAATTCGATTGAATCTCAGCCTTGACTAAAGGTTCAGGAAAGGAACCAGGGTCGGAGAAGGCACCGGTAAAGGGAGCCGAAAAAAAGCACCAAAGGATGAAGCCGAAGAGAGGCACCGATGGATGGAGTCGTGAGGAGGCACCGGTTGAGACAAGAGCCGGAAGAAGTTTAACGAGCATATCTTACGGCATGAATCTAACAAGGTTACTTCAAACCATTTGGTGTCTAGAAAGGGTTCGCCTATGTGGTTCAGTCAGTGAGTCGCCGTGAATTCGGGGAGACTTCCACTAGACACTGGCCTGGCCAAATTGTGTGATTAACTGAGTTAGGTTCATTTCCCCAAGTCTACCTAAGGCTTGGTTTAAGATTGTATAGTTACTATTGAAGAGTTGTAATTATACAAGTCCCGTAATATTGTATCACATGAATATTGCTTCGGATTATTTTTATATATCGTTTATGTCGGTACATCATCATATGTCTGGGCATTTTATATCAGATACTCATTGTCCAATTGTTAGTACATGCTCTCTGTTTCCGCAATACTCTGAGTGGTAGCACCTCAAACTCTGCTGATTTTTATAAAACCAAGTGTCAACCGACACATTTTGAAGTATGGAATTTTGGGGTGTTACACTTTGGTATCAGAGCTAGTCTCAGAGCATGGTTTGGACATCTAGGTTCAGAGTACTGATATGATACTGGTATTGTGATACAGAAAGGACGTATACCCTAAGGAAAAGGGTTAGGGTTTGGTTAAACTAAGACTCAGAGATAGAGTAGATGGCAAAGAATATGGGTTCTGTTGCTAAACTCTAGGGCTTTTGATATAGAAATCGGAGTCTGAGTTAAATCCCCACCTAGTGTTTCAAGGGAAGCGGTACAGAGAAGTCGGTACTACGTAGGTTTTCCTGTAGACAGTGACTATTGATTTAGTTTCCTTGTAGGAACTGTAACCTACTAAGTTACCTTAAGGGGACAATCCCTGCCTTGTAAAGGCCGGACACTATGCGTGCAACGGAACTTGGTTCCGAGGACTAAGGTCTTTGACTGAGTCCTTGACGGTGGAGGTCCATTACATAAAAGGGTGCAGCAGATAGAGAAAGGAAGGTAACCAGTATTTCTGGGGAGGCAGTTATGCCGCACTAGTACCTATGAGAGTTGTCGGTATGCAGTGGTATGTGTACCGGTATTAGTACCCAGATCCGATAGACGCTGTGAAGTTAATCTTGCTTAGACGAGAGAAACCTCAGGAGAGTGATCCGTGTAAGGTAGGTGGAGGATTTGACACCCTTTGAGCTAAAGCCTAAATACCTAGAGGTATGAAACATAGTAGTCCTTTGGAATACCATGAGAATAGATAGAGTAAGCTCGAATCTAATCGAAGCAGAGACATAGTAGTCCTTTGTAGAATTAATTATGATTTTTCAAAGTTATCATAAAAACTGATCAGAAATGCTAGGATCAGTGTTTTTCTACGAAATTAAGGAAAATAAGTTGAAAAATAATTCCACCAAGAGTAAAATGGTCATTAGTGACTAAGATATCTACTAGGATATTAATTGTGAATTAATAAATGCGATATTACCATTTTAGGATATCTGTGATTGCATTTCAATCGACAAGCGTACCGCTGTCACCGACGAAGGTACGGACGCGTACTGTAACACTAACTCGATGCTTATTGTACCTTTGTATGTGATAGATGTGTTCATAGATTAAGACTCGTCTTAAAGTTTTTCATATACATTCGGCTATACACGGGTTATGGTTTTGATAATGCCGTTGAGTTTTCCTAGCGCTGAGGACATGACCGTACATCGTGGCACTGGTGAATAGTGCAAACAAGAATAACATTCATATGCAGTGGACAGGGGCGGATTCAGGGGGCTAGGGGTGGTCCCTGCCCCTTAAAATTACACAATTCGACCCAAATTTTACGGAAATTATGATTTAGCCTATAAAACTTAAAATATTTTCAATTTAGTCCCTATTATAAAGCCTTATGTGAAGGGACTAAAATGAAAATAATGAAATATTTATGAGGCTAAAGAATAATCTTCTAAAATTTTGGGTCCAATTCTGTAATTTACTCCCCCTAATTTCCAATGCTGACTCCCTTGGATTTAATTCTGTAATTTTCGGCCCCCCTAATTTCCATTCCTAGCTCCGCCCCTGGCAGTGGTTGTGTTCTGTTATTGTCTTTCATATGTGATTATTGCTATAATGTCATGAATATCTGTCATACATAAGCATGAGGTTAACCGTTACCCGAGATTCAATGGTAATTGAATCTCGCTCTTCGTAGCCTCGATCCGGAGGCGTCGGGCCGAGGACAAGGGTCACAAGCGCATGAAAGGCATGAAGACCTACTGAGAAAATTTCTTTTGATATGTACTTAACATTACTAGTTTTTGTACCGTTTTAAAGCAAACATATACATTACGGTGAATGTTTATCGCTTACTCTTCAATTTAAATACTTCCGAAGCTCAACTCTGATCAAACTACTTTATAAACGTTTTAGAAAATTGGGATATTACAAGAGCTTTGTGCACTAAGCCACTGTTTATTGTTAGTATATCATGTAATTCTAATTTATTTTATAAGACTATATATCTCTATAAAGTTAAAAACATTTAAAATGTCATGAACCAAACAATAAAAATTACTTTTAGTTTCTATGATGTATGTATTCTATGAAATAGGAAAGCACACCGAAAACTAACAAGCTATTGATTGAGGTTGTAAGGAGCCTCACCTCCTTAAGGAAAAAACACACGTTACAACCATGATATGCGCATTTATTGGGAGATGTAAAGAACCCTTTGCCCTTTAAGTTTTGAGGCGAAAACTCTTTGTGAACACCCTATTTTATCTGGGCCCCAACTCAAAAATGATTGAAAATAAAAACATGAAAAAAAGGAAGAAAAGCAATCTCCTTAATCCTTGCAC
The DNA here is from genome assembly GCA_019022655.1 of Acacia acuminata. Taxonomy (NCBI): domain Eukaryota; kingdom Viridiplantae; phylum Streptophyta; class Magnoliopsida; order Fabales; family Fabaceae; genus Acacia; species Acacia acuminata. Next base: position 1,493,721 of record JAFJYI010000102.1, on the reverse strand, counting down.
AATAAGCAAATGACATTGATGTCGATTGAATTACAACTGAACTTTGAAAAATGAGAATCATTAATGGTGATTGTCTTTAATTGAGGTTTCGAGGAAATGACAACAAATTTTAAAATAATTCATTTCATTGATGTTGATTGATATTCAGACTAGGAAATTATAAATTAGTGTGGAGTCATTGTGGAGGAGAAGAAAATAAAAATTAAAAAATACAAAAAAAATATCTCTCATTCACGTTGATAGGTTCAAATTAGGAAATTGCTTGCAGGGAAAACACAAAAAAAAAAAATTAATAATAATAAACGAAAAATTAAAATTAAAAAATACTCTCTAATTTATGTTAATATGTTTAAATTAGGAAATTACTTGTGGAAAAAATAAAAAATAAAAATTGTCATTGATGTTGATTGGGTCAAGTTAGGAAGTCTTACAACTGAAAATTAAAAACGAAAATTAAAAAAAATTGCCATTTGGAAATTATATTGCAATGTTATACTTAGATATTGAAGTTAAACGCAATACATTTATAAAATAGTTGAACTTATTAAACTCAATATAATTCAACAATAATAAATCAAGTAGTAAAATAATAGTAGAATTATTAAACCAAATGGGTTCGACCAAAAAAAAAAATTCAATATAAAAAAAAAAACGATTGCTCATATTTAAAAAAAAAAAAAAAATCCACAAAGAGAGTATTGCCTTATGCAAATTATTAAAATTAGTATTTTAGTAAAATCAATAGGTATCTTTTACAAATAACTAACCTACCGAATTTCCTAATTTTGTATAAATTAACTGTCCAGTTTTTATATTTAAAATTGGAGGGGGTATTTATACTTGGCTAACATGATATATCATTTTTCTTATCCACATGTAACGATCTATGATTTAACATATATTTAGAGACTAAATTAATCAACTTGCATTGAAATTTTAATGTTTTTATTATTTTTAAGAGTGAATAAATAGTAGCTTTATTTTAATTATATCAAATAAATGTTTGTAGAAATTATTTATCACTGAAATTATTACTAACATTAGTGAATACACATTCCTAGCTTTATCTTTATTTTATATATATTATCAATCAGCGCTTTTTCTAAATTCTATTACAAGGTATACCAGCAGTTGACTACTCTAGTTTTGGGGTTTGAGGTTGCCCCTTCTAATATAGGTGTTTCCCTCTTACTCAAACTAATAGTATCTTAGTAATCATACTAGATTCAGGGTACAAAATTTAAGTATGTTAGTTTGCGTGGTCTTATTTTATAATATAAGGGACACTTTTATCAATTTGATAAGAAAATAATATATAATTAAATTTAAAATAAATTTTATATTTGAGCATCAATGTAGATAAATATTAATAAATTAATTTTAATATAACATTCACAAATTTTTTTTTTATAGTAATAGTAAAATGTGTGATTCAGGCTACTCGTTATTTTGATTTATCATTATTTGTTGCTATTCTCACCTTTGCCATTGTTGACTTGAGTAAAATTTTGTTACAGATTATCTCGAGGGAATTGGGAAAGGTAAGGTCCTATCACCTATGATTTAGGGCATACATTATAATCTTCTATTTCATAGGTTAATTTTATTAGAAGTCTTTCAACTAATTTATTTACATTTTAAATACACATATTTTAAGTTGAATTCTTAGGTATTAATTTATATCATGTTTCTTTTATTAAAAAAATTGTATCATGTTTTCCTTCAACCTTCAGCTTCCATTACTGTCCAAGAACAAATGCTATGTTTGTTTGATATATATGATTGCTTCGGCTGACATTTATTGTATATGTTGAATTACTAATAACACTAAATTAAAGGATGTTAGCCCAAACGCTATTTTCACTTTTTTGTCACTTAAGTAACATACATTTGTAGGAATACCCCAGATACCGAGACTACCCTCGATATCTTTCATTCTAGGAGACCACAGTGACTATGATTCTGGGCCATCAAAGCTTCTGATCAAATTAGGAGTGTTCACGGGAAGATTTGTTTTGCCATTTATCTCAGTCAGATTTTTGTTTGGTGTTGTACTTGTCAACGGTGTTGATCTATACATGCTGTAGAAGACACCTTTCAATATATGAAGATACGAAGATTTTATAAGACTTCATGATCTCATTCCAATAAGGTACTCTTATAAGGATTTAAAGACAATGACTGAAAATTTCAAGAATAAGTTGGGTGAAGGAGGCTTCGCCACTGTGTACAAGGGAAAGCTAAGGAGTGGGCCTGACGTTGCTATCAAAATTTTAGGTAAATCCAATAGTGCTAATAATGGCCAAGATTTTATGAGTGAAGTGGCAACTATTGGAAGGATACATCATTTCCATGTTGTACATTGATAATTGAATATTTCATACACTACTTTTTGCCTCTTGATTAATAATTTATGACTCTTTAGCTAATAAATAATGGCTTTTATACTTATTTGGGCTTTGGGCCTTTGATTATATTTTAGTCATTTTTAATAATAAAATTTCAGTTTTACATTGCTTCACTATTTTCACCATAACTCTTGAACCGGACATCGGATTTGCCTCATTTTTGTTTTATATTTAGATGATTCAGAGAGCTACAGTTGTTATGAAGACATGAAGGGCAAATTCGGACAAGAAGGCGGTCGATTTTGGAGCCAAAGTCAGATGAATATTTCTGGATTTTATTTGGGCTCGAATTTTGTAAATAAAGCCCACCTTTATTTTATTTTCATTTTGGGCTGAACCATTAGAAACCATTTCCATTTTAGTTAACTTTAAGTTAGATGGCAGCCACAAACATTCATTCATTCACATTTTTAGATTTTGGTGGATCAAAATAGGAGTTTTTAAATTCTCTCAAATGTTCTTCGCGTTCTTCGTATTCTTCGTATGTTCTTCATTTTTCCCAGACCATGTTTGCCTAACTTCTATGATTAACCCAACGATGAGGATTCCATGATTCTTCCGAGAGCTCATGCTTAATCGGTAACGTTACTCGTTTCGTTTTCATCTTATCGGATTCGATTTCAAAAAATAGTTCGAATATTAGATTTAATATTCGGTTTGGTTCATCCCAAGGACAAGTTCAACTAGGTTTAAAGTTTTGGCTGCGATTGCATAGTGGGACGCCCTTTGTTCGAACATATTCTAGGCGATCGTCTAGTCGAGGGATTTTTTGGATGAACGCGAGATTTCGGTTCATCCAACCAAACGCGAGTTCGTTCATTTTCGTAATTCTGATTTTCTGCAAATTCTACCTTGTGATTATGCTGCATGAGTACTAGGAGCACTATCAATCCAGAAGACTTGTTGTCATTTGATCCTGAAATAGAAAGAACAATTCTTACTGCTAGAAGAGTTGTTAGGCTAAGTCGTGCGATTAATACTTGAATTGGATATTGAAGTTGAGTCTAACCATTCTGATTGTGTCAATTCTGTTGATCTTTTTGATTGTGTTTCTGATAGTACTTCTGATAGTCTTGTTGTTTTCACTGATTCTAGTAGCAATTTTGCTAACTCAGAAATTATGGTAGAAGAACAAGAAAATCGTCCTACTTTAAAGGAGTTGAATGAAGCTGATGTTAATTATCAACCTTTGTACATCCAATATCCTGCCCTTGCTGCTAACTTTGAGCTTAAATCTGGTCTAATACACTTGTTGCCTAAGTTTCATGGTCTTTCAGAGTGTGCCATTAAGCATTTGAAGGAATTCCATCTAGTGTGCAAATTGAGCAATGAAACCACAGGCCATTGATGAAGATCATATCAAGCTGAGAGCTTTTCCTTTCTCATTGGAAGGTGGAGCCAAAGACTGGTTGTTGTACCTTGACCCTCATCTATTGGGAGGAGGCTGGATGATGTTCGAGGTTATTTATGGAGAAATATTACCCTGTCTCAAGAGCAACTGCGATCAAGAAGGAAATTGGCAACGTTAAACAAGCCAATGGGGAGACTATGCATGAGTACTGGGAGAGGTTCAAAAGGTTATGTGCAAGATGCCCATACCACCAGATCACTGAGCAACTCTTGATTACCCATTTCTATGATGGTCTGCATACCGATGAGACAAAGGTTTGGTGGATGCTTCTAGTGGTGGGGCTCGCGTAACAAGACACTGAAGATGCCGAGCCTTGATATCCGAGATGGCGACCAACTCTCAAGAATTTGCACCAAGGCCAATAGTACTCCTGTTTACCATGTTCAAACACCTCCAAATCCAAGACGATTCTCGAGAGATTAGAGAATAGACTTGATGATCGACCTCTCGAGTGAGGCGTTGGCGATGACACGACAGTACAATCTTCTCCTCCTCAGATTGGGTACTCATGTGGGTTCTGTTCTGACCCTTACCATTCTATTGACTCTTGCCCTACCTTGCATGATCCTGCTTATCAAGACCAGTCAATAGCTCCAGTGGGTGTTTTTCCAGGAAAGCCACAATACCAGCAGAATAATGCCTTCTCCAAGACCTATAATCCTGGTTGGAGAAATCACCCCAATTTCTGTTGGAACCAGAGTAACCAACATCAGCAGAATTCTAGGAATTACCAACAGAGACAGTACAGACCACAGAATTTCCAACAGCAATCTGCACCTCCTTTGCCGTTGCTAGCACCACCTCCTCGACCAGACCATATGTGCACCTCCACCGGGCAAAAGACAACAAACAGGTAGTAGTAGTGGTAGTGGTGGTTCCTCCCTTGAGGATATGATGAAGCAATTTGTCACAGCCAATATGCAGTTCCAACAGCAAACTGACACTTTCATTCAGAGTTTGTAAACACAGATTGGGCAGTTGGCAACATCATTGAACCAGCTTCAACCTCAGGGATCCAACACTCTTCCTTCACAAACAATTCCTAATCCTAAGGGGAATGTGAGTGTTGTCTCCCTTCGATCTGGCAAGCAATTGGAGGAACCTAAACTAGCTACAGATGTGACTTCCACATCAGAAAGAGAGTCAGAAAATGTGAAGATTGACTCTAAAAATAAAAAGGCAATGCAGCAAGGTGAAGAGGAAGACAGTCCCATTCCTCTTCCTTTCCCTCAGAGAGCCCCTCAATCCAAGAAGTTGGCAGACAAACCACAAGAGAAGGATATACTTGAGACATTCAGAAGAGTAGTGATCAACATTCCTCTCTTAGATGCAGTCAAACAAATCCCGAAATATGCCAAGTTTCTGAAGGAGTTGTGCGCCAACAAGAGGCGACTGAAGGGAAGTGAACGAGTGAGTTTGAACCAGAATGTATCAGCACTCATCCGGCCTACCATGCCTCGCAAGTACAAGGATCCAGGGACATTTTCTATCCCTTGCCTTATTGGTAATTATAGATTTGATGATTGCACGCTAGATTTAAGTGCTTCTATTAATGTGATGCCTGCATCTATTTATAAATCTCTTGGTCTTGGTCCTTTGCGTCCCTACGGTGTTGTTGTTCGTTAGCTAAAAGGAGTAGTGCTCATCCTTCAGGTTTAGTTGAAGATGAAAATGGAGCAAAATACCCAAGAGGGGGTGAATTGGGGATTTTAAAAACTTTTAAAAATTGTTCTGTTTTGTAATGGCAAAATAGGGATGAACAGAGTGTAGAGAAGAAGAGGTAGACACAAGGATTTATACTGGTTTGGTCCAATCACTTGACCTACGTCCAGTCCCCAGACTCTCTGGGTTTTTCACTATCACAATTGATTACACACTCTGCAGTTAGGAAGTAGTTCTCTCACTAGAACTCACTCCCCCTTACAAGTTGTAATCAATGAACTCCTAAATCACCAAGTCCCCTTGACTTGTGATTCTTTACAATAAATGATTTACAAGTAAAAACTCTCTCTAAGAGTAGATAATGATAAACACTGAAGCTTATGTATCAAAAGATACTACACAATTGAAAACAGAGGGAAATGCAAGACTTGAATGATTTTCGTTTTCAGCAGTTGTAGTTGTTGAGAAAAATTGAATGCAGCTCTATTTATACTCAGAGTGCATTAGATGACCGTTGGATTTATCAATATAATTGTTTCTTTGATTAACCAAAGTTTTGGTTTAGCTTTGGTCTTCTTCTCTCTCTAATTTGCACTTAATCCAGCTGGGCAGAAGTTCAGAGTTGACTCTCTGTGAATTTGTCCATTGGAATAGCAGCTGCTGGATGTAGAAATCATTCTTTAATTCTTTGTAAGCGTGTGCAGATGGATTCCCCAAAAGTATGCAACTTTCGGGTTTGCATTTAATGTCTTGACATCACTTTTGCTTTTACTTTAAACCTTCAATGTACATTCTCTAATCATGCAAACTCAGCAATAAAGTGGTTAAACATGTCTAGGAACATTAGAGAATAATCATAGGAAGTATTAAGATCAAACAAGAAGGTATTGCAAGTCTTTCAGATTTGAATTTCTAAAGACGCTGAGAAACACGGAGGTTTCTTCTACAAACCTCGAGGTTTTGGACAGCAAGTGAAAGAAGTTTAAGTCCAAAACATCAAACCTGGAGGTTTCTCCAAAACCTGGAGGTTTTCAAAGTGGCAGAAAAGCGTCACTCTCTTTGAGTGTCAAAACCTCGTGGTTTTCTCAGAAACCTCGAGGGTTCACTTTGAGAGTGAAACCTTGCAACAACATGCCAAGAGCAAACCTGGAGGTTTTTCCGAAACCCGGAGGTTTTCAAAGTCGATGAAAAGTATTTGCTCTCCGGATGTCGAAACACGGAGGTTTTCTCGGAAACCCGGAGGTTTTCAAAGTCAATGAAAAGTGTTTGCTCTCTGGATGTCGAAACACGGAGGTTTTCTGAAACCGGAGGTTTTCAAAGTCGGTGAAAAGTGTTTGCTCTCTAGATGTCGAAAAACACCGGAGGTTTTCTAGAATACTCGAGGTTTTACTTAGATTTCAAAATTCTCGGTTTTGCGCCAAAACGAAACACGGAGGTTTTGAAAAATCGAAAAATGCAGAATCTTTACGCTTTAGACAAACCTCGAGGTTTGTCCGGAAACCTCGAGGTTTCTCATATTTTGAGAAACCTGAGAAACACTTGTTGAGTTCAAACACTGGAGGTTTTCCTCAAACCCGGAGGTTCGAGAAAATTGGCGATAAACGAGTTTTCTCTAGAAGGGCAAAACCTCGAGGTTTCTTGCCAAACCTCGAGGTTTCACATAACTTTATGAAGCCCGGATCTTTCAAGTTAAAAGCACGGAACCTTAAGGACTCCTCTACAAGGCCAAACCTCGAGGTTTTTGTGCAAACCTCGAGGTTTGCTCTCAAAGTGAGTTTTTCAACAACGAGAGCAAAACCTCCGCTTTGTTTACAATTATTGGAGATCATCAAAACCCTTAGAGAACTAACAGAAGATGTATTAGTCAAAGTTAATGAGTTGATATTCCCTGCTGATTTTTACATTTTAGATATGGAGGATGAGTCTTCTAGTAGTAGGTCACCAATCATTTTAGGGAGACCTTTCATGAAAATAGCTAGGACTAAGATAGATGTGCATTCTGGAACTCTTTCCATGGAGTTTGGAGATATATCTGTGAATTTCAATATCTTTGATGCCATGAAACATCCTAGGGAAGAGCCATCTGTTTTTGCATTGATGTAATTGATGATGCTATGGATGATGTTCTTACTGATTGGTGTTCTGATTATCCTGATTTTTCATTTGAGAGTGGTTCGCCATTTGTGCATGTCTTGATAATGAATGGTGCTCTGCTTGCGCTAACTTGGTTAATGCTGCTTTATTTGGTGATTCTGCATTACACATGGATTCTGATATTGATTCTGAGTTTGAGCTTCATCCTGATCCTAATGTGCATCCTGATTCTTATTTTGATGAGCTTAATTCTGATTTTGATGAGCTGAACTCTGATGTTAACATTGACCTGTATAGACACAGTTCTTCTACTTCTTTGAATGTGGTTTCAGGTATTCCTAGTGTGATGACATTAGAATTGTTGCAACAACCACCTAAGCTTCTTCCCTCCATTGAGCAACCACCCAAGCTTGAGTTGAAATCCCTTCCAGATCACCTGAAGTATGCATTTCTAGAGGTGGATGAACAGTTGCCAGTTATTGTGGCAAATAATCTTCTTCCTGACCAAGAAGAGAAGCTACTAAGCTTATTGAGGGCAAACAAGAAAGCCATTCGGTGGACATTAGATGATATCGTTGGCATCAGCCCTTCCATGTGTATGCATCGAATCCTGTTGGAAGAGGACTCTAAGCCGGTGAGGCAACCCCATAGACGTCTTAATCCTTTTATCCTTGATGTGGTGAAGAAGGAGGTCACTAAGCTTTTGCAAGATGGTATCATCTATCCCATTTCTAATAACCAGTGGGTTAGCCCGGTCCAGTGGTTCCTAAAAAATCTGGAGTCACTGTGGTAGCCAATCAGAAGAATGAGCTCATTCCTACTCAAGTTCAGAATAATTGGAGAGTTTGCATCGACTATAGGATGTTAGATATGATTAGTTTTGATGATGTCTAATATAGATGCTTTTATAAGAGCAAAAAGTTTTAATGATATATTTATCTCCTACATTGACTAACTACTATTAAGTTTTGATGATATTTTTATCTCCTACATTGACTAACTACTATGTTTAATGTAGATTAGTTCAAGTTGAATTATAGATCAAGAAGGAGATAAGAGATTATAAAAAGAAGAAATTGGAGAAAAATGTCAAGTTCAAGAAGAAGAAGAAACATTAAAGAAAGAAGAAATTGCAGAGGTTGTCAAGGAAGCAAGATGTCATCCCAAGTTCAATGATGAAGAATGATCAAGTTGGAGATAGAAGAAGGAAGAACTTGTTTGAATAGAATGAAGATATAATTATTCAAGTTCTTATATTGAAGCTAGAAGCCTCCAAGATCATATGGAAGTTGGAATGACTCAATTCATAGTTAAAACAAGCAAAAATGAGGTTTTGGATGAGCAAACTCGAGTCTCCAAGTATTACACTCGAGTTTACCACCTTGCGGCAGTATTTTGTCTCTCTGACATGAACAAACTCGAGTTCAGGACCTCAAACTCAAGTTTAGGACCACAAACTTGAGCCAATAAGTGTCTTCAACATTTCTGGTGTCTCTCGGAGTAATCAAACTCGAGTCTATAAGTGCAAACTCGAGTTTACAGCGATCATCGCACTTCAAAGAACTCGTTTCACGTTCAGCTCGGCGAGGTCTGGTAATTCGACGATATCTCCTAAACCAGAGATCGGATTGAGGTGAAACTAGTGGCATATGAAACTATACTCCCAATGCGCCATTTTGATATAAAATTCAAGACCAAAGGAGTTCAGATCAAGGAGGTATGAATTGTGGAAGTTGATAGAGAAATCCACGCCACACAGCAAACCAATCTTCAATGTTTTGAGTGTAACTCACAATCTACAAATCCAATTGAGCTGAAATCAGTGGCATATGAAAGTAGACTCAAAGGGATTTCCATCAAGCTTTGAACGGACCAAAACTAATTTTTGACTAGGGAGATATGGCCTTTGAAAGTTGACGAAGTTGCAAACTCGAGCCAGGCCAAGTCGGCGGCAACCAAGTCACGTACTACTAGCAAACTCGAGTTTGCTAGTTACGAACTCGAGCTCGAGAGTTCCAGAGAAGAAATGAACATTTGGAAAAAGCCAAACTCGAGCCTATAAGTGAACAAACTCAAGTTTAGCTCAAACGAGAGAGCAACCAGTCCCGAAGAACATCCAAACTCGAGCCTATAAGTAACAAACTCGAGTTTGCGGGTCACAGAGAGCAAACATTGGTTTTAAAGAGAACCAAACTCGAGTCTATTAGTTGTAAACTCGAGTTTTGGCCAACTCGAGAGCATTTCAGTTTTTAATGTCTGCTGAAAACCTCGGGTTTAGACCGAAAACCTCGGGTTTAGATGTTACGGACTAAGATCAACTTTTCACATTAAAGTCCAAACTCGAGTTTGGAAAACAAACCTCAACTTTTCACATTAAAGTCCAAACTCGAGTTTGGAAAAACAAACCTCGAGTTTGCATCGTCGATTCGAAATTCAAATTCTACGAATCTGTGAAACCTTCTTGTTTGATCTTAATACTTCATATGATTAATCTCTAATATTTCTAGATATGTTTAACCACTTTATTGGTGAGTTTCAGATAAATTAGAGAGTGTTTATTGAAGGTTTAAAGCAAAAGCAAAAGTGACGTCAGCACTTTAAAAGCAAAACCCAGAAAAGTTGCATACTTTTGGGTAATCCCTATCGCACACGTTTACGGGAATTAAAGAATGCTTTCTACATCCAAGAACTCGCCATTTCAACGGATCTATTGTCAAGAAGTCAACTCGGAACTTCTGCATAGCTGGATTAAGTAGAAACTAGAGAGAGAAGAAGACCAAAGCTCAACCCAAACCTTGTCTGATATGGGCAACGACTATAAACAGTCATATGGTGTTCTCTACCTATAAAAGAGGATAGATTCAAACAGAAAAATGTGGAGATACAAGCCTACACTTCCAACATGCTGATACTCTGCTTTTACATCATTTACTCTCTGTTTTTCATGTCTAGATAGCTTAGAGAGTGAGATGATTTATATTGTTCTTCGGTGTTCATTCATTTACTTCTAAGAGATGAGATTTATTGTAAACACATTATCTTTCTATAAAGAGTTACTCAAGATTGGGTAATCTTGAGTGGGATATACATTGTGTTGATTACGGCTTGTAAGGGGGAGTGAATCCTAGTGAGAGGATTACTTGAGTGCGTAGTGTGTAATCAAGCGGTGTGTTGATTACGGTTGTAAGGGGTGAATCCTAGTGAGAGGGTTACTTCATTCTGAACGTGTAATCAAGTTGAAAGAAGATAGTGGATTGAAAATCCCAAGTGAGGCTTGGGACCGGATGTAGGTCAAGGATTGGGCCGAACCGGTATAAATCAGGTTTGCACATTCTCTTCCCTTATCTCTTACATTTCCAGCATTTATGTTTGAATGACTGTCAATTGATTTATAGCTCATTTCTATCATACAAACTGAATTTACTGATTTGATTTTCAAAGAACCTAAGTTTTTATACTTCACCCAATTCACCCCCTCTTGGGTTCAGCCAGTACTTACATAGGAGACTCAACCAAGCCACTCGCAAGGATCATTACCCTCTACCTTTCATTGATCAGATGTTAGAGTGATTGGCCGGTAAGTCTCACTCTTTGCTTCTTGGATGGCTACTCGGATACTTCCGGATCCATATTGCTCTTGAGGATCGGAGAAGACAACCTTCACATGCCCCTTTGGAACATATGCCTACCGAAGGATGCCTTTTGGCCTTTGCAACGCACCTGGCACTTTTCAGCGTTGTATGGTAAGCATTTTCTCTTAGTTTCTAGAGGACTGCATGGAGGTTTTTATGGATGATTTCACTATATATGGGTCTGATTTTGATACATGCTTAGCTAATTTGTCTAGAGTTTTGCATAGGTGCATTGAGTCTAATCTTGTGCTGAATTATGAGAAGTGTCACTTTATGGTTGAGTCAGGTATAGTCTTGAGACACATAGTGTCTAGGAAAGGATTGAGGTAGGCCCTGCTAAGATAGATGTAATTACTGCTTTGCCTTACCTCGCATCTATGCGAGAAGTTCATTTTTTCTTGGTCATGCAGGTTTCTTTCGGCATTTCATTCGGGATTTCAGCAAGACTGCTCGACCTTTGTCCAACCTTCTACATAAGGACACCGACTTTGTATTTGATGATGCTTGCAAGGCGGCCTTCGACCATTTGAAGCGTTGCACGACTACACTCCAAAGAATCCAACCCCCTGATTGGTGCCTCCCCTTCAAGTTGATGTGTGATGCTTCCAACTATGCGGTTGGTGCTATCTTGGCACTGCGAGTTGATAGAGCATCTCATGTCATTGCATATGCCTCCAAGACTTTGGATCCTGTCCAGTCTAATTACACCACTACAGAGAAAGAGTTGTTGGCTATTGTATTTGCTTTTGATAAATTTAGGTCATATCTGCTAGCAAGTAGAGTAGTTGTTTTCTCTGACCATGTTGCTTTGAAGTTTCTTTTGAAAAAGACAGATGCTAAGCCACGACTCATCCGGTGGATGTTATTGCTCCAAGAGTTTGATGTTGAGATTCGAGACAGAAGTGGAGCACAAAACTGGGTAGCTAACCACTTGAGCCGCATCACCCATTCTCTTTCTCACCCCTCTTCTATTCGGGATGATTTCCCTGATGAGCAGCTTTTACAGCTGCAAGGTAAGCTTCCATGGTATTCTGATCTGGTTAACTACTTGGTAGCTAGTGCTTTGCCTGTAGATTCCACTAGGGCCCAAACCCTTAAATTAAAGAGTGAGTCTAAATATTATGTTTGGGATGACCCTTATCTCAGGAAATTTTGTAGTGACCAAGTAGTTAGGAGATGCGTGCTCGATCATGAGTTTCACTCTATATTTCATTTTGCTCATGCTTCTCACTTTTGTGGTGGTTACTTTGGACCCCAAAGAACTGCTAGGAAAGTGTTAGGCAGTGGATTATGTTGGCCTTCCTTGTTTCATGATTCCCATATATTTTGTAAGTCATGTGATAACGTCGAGAGAGCGGAGTATTTCTCGTAGGCATGAGATGCCCTAACCCTATATTGTTTTGTGAGATCTTTGATGTTTGGGGTATTGATTTTATGGGTCCATTTCCCCTTCATATGGTTATACTTACATACTGCTGGTTGTTGATTATGTCTCGAAATGGGTTGAGGCGAAAGCCACCCGAACTAATGATTCTTCTCAGGTGGTGGATTTTGTTAGGCCTAACATTTTCTGCAGGTTTGGCATTCCTAGAGCCATTATCAGTGACCAAGGCTCCCATTTTTGCAACCGAAGCATGGGTGCCTTGTTACGCAAGTATGGAGTGCTTCACAAGGTCTCTACGGCATACCATCCTCAGACCAACGGTCAAGCTGAAGTCTCAAATAGAAAGATTAAGTATTCATTAAATCTCAGATTAATCTAAGATTCAATGAACTTGGACACTTTGCTCGTGTTGGGTTATTCTTGTGTGCAACCCTACAGGCCCATATGAGATTGGCAGTGGGCCAACACTGTGTAAGCCCACAAGTCGCAAGCGACCTCTAGCAAGACATTACGACTACCCAATTCACATGGGGATCAATTACACGATACAACCTATCGTACAACCATGTCACGTCCCTTTTGTCATGCGATAATTTGGTCAAGGATGAGACATGGATAATGTCAACTTCCTTTTCTTGACCATTACTTTCTCGATTCTTAAGTAGTCTAATTAGTAAAATGGAAACCCCTTTCTATCACAATATGGCTATACATTTCTTAGACTCACTCATCGAGGGGCCCAGTATTATCTCTCTACAAATGTGAGGGACAAATTCCATATTGACCATTCACATTCCTCCGCATGAAAATCCCTGATCCCGATCCTGACCTTTATCATCACCCGGTCAAAGGTGACTTTTAACTAGGTCAAAGACCGGTGACTCATCATGTAGGAATCCATGATGACCTCAGGTCATAGGGCGTCATGATGCGGTTATACATGAGATAAGCTTATGACTAGATCCATGCAACTTTCTCATAGTGGGTCGGTCCAGCACCTTGTACTCTTACAAGTGCGCATGACTTTGATTTTGTATCTCCATACCTCATCAAAGTCATACTGGTCTTAACTCATCTTTGCTCCCGCGTAGATGACCGACCAGGGACATTTAGGATAAGCTATAAGATGTATCCATGGATGCAGTTATCAATACGAACATGCAAACGAAAATGATAACAAAAGAGAATACTTTAAATAACTTAAATATCCAAAGTACAATGAATTGCCCCTAGGGCATAATTTCCAACATATCGTACCGCCTATAATACCCCGATTGGGATGTCTCCCTATCAGCTTGTCTTTGGTAAGGCATGTCATCTTCCGGTTGAGTTGGAGCATCAACCCTATTGGGCCATTAAGCAGTGTAACATGGATTTGGCTAAGTCTGGGATGGAGCGGAAGCTACAGTTGCAAGAGTTAGACGAGCTGAGATTGGATGCCTATGAGAGTTCACGTTTGTACAAGGAAAAGACTAAGGCATTCCTTGATAAGCATATCCTGAGGAAGGAATTTTCTGTGGGCCAGAAAGTTCTTCTGTTCAACTCCCATTTGAAGTTTATGCCAGTAAGCTTCGATCTAGATGGGATGGCCCTTATGTGATCACTAACATTTTTCTATTTGGTGCTGTTGAGCAATGTGATCCATCCATAGGAAGCACCTTTAAGGTCAATGGGCATCGCCTCAAGTCATTTCATGAGGGATCCCAGTAGCAGCCTGAAGAAGCAGCGATTATCCTCATTGATGCCACTTATCCTCCATAAACCCCTTAGGGAGTATTCTTCGTTCTTTCTCCCTCTTTCTTCTATTTGTTTTCCTTTTTCTACTTTGCTTTTTGAAAATAAATACAATCTCTCATTCTATGATTGCTACATATTATGAACTATGACATTTTGGTTTTAAAGGATCATTTTGTTGGGTCTACCATTCTTGACTCTTCGATTACATGTCTTGGTAGTTGATTTGGTGATGTTGGTTGCTTAAGTTGGTGTTGACCTTGTAAGGTTTTGGGCCTGCATGAATGGAATTCATCTTTTGCCGTTCTTTCTTTCATGTGTGCATCTACTCATGATTTGTGTTCTCTAGAACTTGCTCCTTTTCTTTTTGAAACTACATTTTTCACTTACGTGCATAAGTATGATAGAAGCTGGTTTTCTTTCTTTTATTTTCCCTACTTTGGCCAAATAGCCTTTCCCTTGCATTTTATTTTCCCTACTTTGGCCAAATATCCTTTCCCATGCATTATGATCGCTTTGCTAGCCCTTTGTGCCTTTTTGACTCATTCTTTTCTAAGCCATATTACAAGCCTAAGCGTAAAACCATTTTATTCCACACCTTGAAAAATTATTGAGCATTGGTTTCACCTTGGTTTTGTGTTTAAGTGTGGGGGTAGCTCAAGAGTGCAACAGTTTAAGTGTGGGGGGTGTTTACTTTTGTCTTTGTGATTATGTATATAGTATAGTTTCATTATCAACAACAACAACAACAAAAAGAAAGAACAAAAGAAAAAGAAAAGAAAGAAAGAAAGAAAAAAAATACATAGAAAAAAAAGGAGATATATAAGTAAAGTAAAAATTTTCTTACATAGAGAATGATTGTGTTAATTAGTGCTCTTTTTAATTTCTTTGGTGTTTAGCCTCTCATTCCATACTATTACCTACCTTCACCCTAACCCCATTACAACCTTTCATAACAAGTTCTCTTGATTTGTGTATGCATGTGTTATGAGTAGTGGAGACATAGATGTTAGTTCTCAATATGTTTTGATGATTAACAACAAATGTAAAACATGATTTGAAGTTTGCAAAGTTGTTTAAAAACATTCTGATAGTTGCAAACCGCGGTATAGGTTTGCAAACTCGAGTATTGGACAGCCAATATCGCAGGTTTGCATAGGCAAACTCGAGTATTGACAGTCAATACTGCGTTTACCGGCGAAACTCGAGTAAAGGCCATCCGAGAAAGCAACCAAGTTTCAGCCAAAGTCGATACTTTTGCATAGGCAAACTTCGAGTATTGAATAGTCAATACTGCAGTTTGCATGGGTAAACTCGAGTATCGAACTTCTTGTGAACTAAAAGATTTTTCAAGTTAAATCAATACCGCAGTTTGCATTGCCAAACTCGAGTATTGAACTTCCAGAGAGCAAAAGATTTTTCAAGTTAAATCAATACCGCAGTTTGCATAGCCAAACTCGAGTATTGATCGATCAATACCGCAGTTTGCATAGCCAAACTCGAGTATTGAACTTCCGAAAAGCAAAAGATTTTTCAAGTTAAATCAATACTTTGCTTGCATAGCCAAACTCGAGTATTGATTAGTCAATACCGCATTTGCATAGCCAAACTCGAGTATTGAACTTCCAGAGAGCAAAAGATTTTTCAAGTTAAATCAATACCGCAGTTTGCATTGCCAAACTCGAGTATTGAACTTCCAAAGAGCTAAAGATTTTTGAAGTTAAATCAATACCACAGTTTGCATAGCCAAACTCGAGTATTGAATAGTCAATACGAGGTTGCGTAGCCAAACTCGAGTATTGGACTTACCGAGAGCAAATGGATTTTTCAAGTTAAACCAATACGCAGCGGTTTGCATAAGCAAACTCGAGTATAGGTTTTATCTTTCAAATACAAAACACGATGGTTTGCCTCACGAAAGGTGCAAACTCGAGTATCCAATTGGAAACCGTAGTTTGGTCACTTGTGAACGGTGCCATACTCGAGTTTACATGAACAAACCACGTATGCAACGTAAAAACTAATTTTTGAATTATACGAATTCGTGAATCACTCTTGTTTGTTCCAATTGCTTTCATGAATCATTCACTTATGAACCCAACTATGTTTAACAAGTTTGTTGAGTGAATTTCAGTTAGAGATGAAGATTATTGAAGGTCAAAGCCATAAAGCAAAAGTGTACGGTGCATTTAATGCACTTCGCAAATCAACCTTCTTTTGGATAATCCATCTCGAGCACACATTCTCAACGGTCAAGAATGCTTTCTTCATCAAGTAAACTCTTCTCCAACGGGCAAATCCTCGAGTTCCACATCGACCATATTAGCACATGGATTAGTTGGAGTTTAGAGAGAGAAGATGACCGAGACTTAATGCTAATCACCTACAACGGTTGGATTCATCATTCAATGGTCATTTAATGTTCTCTACCTACAAATAGAGTTCATTAACTTCTTCTCAAGCTGAGACACCTACGAGCGAAAATTTACCAAGTGTCATTTATTGTGTTCGGCCTTCACTTGTATTGTATCAATCGATACTTGTACTTGATGTTCATTTTATCTGCTCGTGAGAGAGTTCTATTTGTAAATCATTCATTGATTGAGATAACCACAAGTCGGGGGACTTGGTGGTTGGGTGTATTGATTGCAACTTGTAAGGGGGAGTGAGTTCTAGAGAGAGAACTACTCTTGAGTACGTGGTTTGTAATCGTTTGTGAGTATAGTGGATTGAAAATCCCAAGTGTGACTTGGGACTGGATGTAGGTCAAGGATAAGACTGAACCAGGATAATATCTCTTGTGCAAGCTTTCCTTCTCTTCTTCCTTCGATATAATCTGTTTTTACTTAGTCAAAACAGAGCTTTTCAAAAAGTTTTTAATATACCCAATTCACCCCCTCTTGGGTATATAGCTCCATTTACAATAGAAATTGAGCAAGCTTATGGTAGAATAATTTTCTTAAGTAGAATTTGAGCGATACATTTATTTACCTTAACACTTAAGAGATTGATTTATTGAGTGCATCATTTGAGAGACCATCTTTTGTGATTAGCATCATTGATTGAGATTACCACGAATTGTAATTTGAGATAAAGAGATTGTGGTCTTGATTGATTGATCTTTTGGAGCTTTGTGTCCTTTGTTCAATTTTTTTGCCGTTAGCAATTGTTAGAAAAGAAGAGTTTCTCCTTTAGGTCTTTTTCTTTGAATTTTGCTCGGGAGTGCAAAAAGATAAGTGCGGGGAATTTGATAATTGAATATTTCATACACTACTTTTTGCCTCTTGATTAATAATTTAGGACTCATTAGCTAATAAATAATGGCTTTTATACTTATTTGGGCTTTGGGCCTTTGATTATATTTTAGCCATTTTTAATAATAAAATTCCAGTTTTACATTGCTTCACTATTTTCACTATAACACTTGAACGAGACACCATATTAGCCTCATTTTTATTTCATATTTTAGATGATTCAGAAAGCTACAATTGTTATGAAGACATGAAGGGAAAATTCGAACAAGAGGACAGTCAATTTTGGAGCCGAAGTCAGATGAATATTTCTGGATTTTATTTGGGCTCGAATTTTGTAACTAAAGCCCACCTTTATTTTATTTTCATTTTGGGCTGAACCATTAGAACCCATTTCCATTTTAGGTTAACTTTAAGTTAGATGGCAGCCACAAACATTCATTCATTCACATTTTTAGATTTTGGTGGATCAAAATAGGAGTTTTAAAATTCTCTCAAATGTTCTACGTGTTCTTCGTCTGTTCTTCATTTTTCCCAGCCATGTTCGGCTAAACTTCTGTGTTTAACTCAACGATGAGGATTCCATGATTCGCTCCGTGAAGGACCTACTATGGCGGCTAGCCACTGTTTTGCTCCGTACCGGCGTGATACCATTGCTATTGCGCTCTATTAGGTACTTTGTTAGGAAGTAAGTTTATTTCTTGTACTTGATCTAAATGGACCAGGGAATGAAAATGTAAAACAATTAAGCTCAGAAGCATTACGTTTACCTGCAGACGTTGTTACCTTTTCCCATCACACCAAGTGAATAGAAAAATACCAAAGAAAGGGTAAGGATCAAGATGTTGTTACCTTGTCCCACAAATTTTTCTTGTAAATAAGCTTCCAAATTTGTACTTCGAGGTTGGGGGTAAATCAACAAGTTCTTGAGAAAGACCTCAGCTCTGAGTTTCAACTGCCTCACCCAAGTCCAACAATTCCTACCAAAAATTAAAGCATGTTTCAGCATCAATCCTCATGGTAATACACATTTTCAAAGTGATAGGGCAAAACTTTATAGCCTAAAAACTCCGCAAGTGCACGGGCCGTATCAAGTAATAAAGTGATAAGAAAAGTATCGTTCCCACGAGGACTTAGTATCACAGCTTTAGTTAAGCATTAATTTCACAATTTCGTTCAAGTTGAGCAAAACAAATTGAATTTAATTAAGATAAAGGAAAAAAAAAATCAAAACTAAAATAAAAATAAGAAAACTACCACAATAATCAAACGAGCAACCCGAGTCACTAATCCCTTATTAGCTTCATAAACCTTGTTTCCACTAATTTAATCGGCTTTAATATCAATTTTGTTAATCTCGAGTATAAATAGCTATAAGTGCTGTCGGTCCACTTACAACCCTCTATTAAGTATAACTTGTTATGTCTAACACGCTTACTCAACAGCAACAAAACTCGGACACACTCTTCAACAATTATATGGGGCCATCGGGTATATGTCTATCCTAAGCGCAAATTAAATCGTAATCTAATCTCATATTACTTAATCTCAAAGCCTAATTAAAATCCCCTTCGTCAAGGTAAATCTTAATGCTCAAAATCATATTCAATGATGGCCAATCACTAAATAGATAAAACTAACCAAGATTAAGTAACCAAAATTAATATCAAATTTAACTAAACAATGAAAACAAAATCCAATTCACCCACAAGTTCATAGGCCCTCTAGGTTGCAAAACCAACTAGCCAAACATGACTCTAATAAAACTAATAACAAAGAGATAAAAATCCAGGTTCACAGAATAAAGAGAAAGCGGAAAGAAAATCTCCGTCGCCTCCACAGTCCTTCCGTCCTTCTGTGGAGATGATGAAGAGAACCAAAACGCTCAGCCGCTACTCCTCTGCTTCTTTGTTCCTTCTTGTTCTGCGCCTCTCTCTATCTTTTATTCCTTGCTTCTGCCTCCCTATTTATAATTTAGGTCCTGGGTCATTGATTCTCTTTTTCTTATTACAAAGATATCTCATATCTTGTAATTTACTCCACCAGATCACACAATTGATTTTGTTTCTATTTTTCTTGCGTGGGACCACCGAGTTTGATCAATTGCATATCCTCTTAATTGCCCTCTTAATTACTTTTTCTACTTCTTTCCAAATCAGCTAATATTTCCGCATTAAAAATAGGATATAGTAGATTTTATGTCGATTTATTCTTTGATCCTAAGTTTGATTCAATGATGGAAAAGTCAATAAAAGATAATTAAATAGGTATATAATATCAATAATTCCAATTAATTCTCATAAAATATAAACCTATTTACTCATAAAATATACACTTATCACAAAGAAATTACCAACTTAACATAAGAATACATTCTTTCTTCAATCAATACTTGAGTATAGGAAAATACATAACTTATGATCTCCCCATTTTCTTAAATCACTTACTATCGTATAGATGTAAAACATTTGGATGCAAATCGGTGTCCCAAAATGTGATAATACTATCAAATGAAAGCAAACAAATTTGAATTTGCACATCTAGTATGTCAACTTTGACTCTTCACTAACCTTCGATATAGGCCGAGTCCTAAAGTGTGTCGTGCGCAGATGGATAGAATGTGGTCGGGCATATTGGTTGGAAAGATGAGGACCGAGAGAAAGGACCTTTGGCGAAGATCAAGGGAGAACATCGCTACGGTCACAAGACGGATCTTCGGGATCTTACGTTCTTCCGGGCAAAGACCGAACCGAGGCAGAAATGAGGAGCATTGGGATGAGAAGAGATTGGAGTTTTGTGACTTGGCTTTCATCCCATTCATATTTCCTCTGCAGTGAAAACGGCACCGGTGCAAAATCATACTATTCCTTTAAAAAAAAAAATTTACCATCTTATAGTATTTTTTAAGTACCGTCAATATCTTGAAATATTTATTCAATATCATTTAGTATCCTCTAGTATCTTCTTAAGACCGGTCGGTACCCTAAAATATTTTTTCAACTTTCGGGGTATTAAGCGGTACTAAGAAGATACTACGGGCTCGTTTGGTTGACAGAACTTGGAGGAGGGAAAGGGAACTTAATAGAGTTCCCATGCAAAAAGACCGTTTGGTGCGCCAAGTGCCTGGAACCCAACTTCCCGGGCCCACCACTTTTCCTTCATATGTGGGAACTTGAGATCCCACCAAAATTGGTGGATCTCAAGTTCCCCGATCACTATTCACATTTTTGGACGATTTACCCGAAATTCAAACTTGGCGGAAAGTTTGAATTTAGCGAAAGTTCAAACTTTGCGAAAAAATTTGGGCCACAAATTCGAACTTCACGGGTACATTAAAAAAAATATTTTAACAAAAAAATTATTTTTCTTTTTAATTTTGAATTAATTTCTTTTGAGGGTAAAATAGACATTTCTTAATTCTTTACCAACTACCACCCCTACATTTTCTTCCAACCAAACAACTCAAGCCATCTTCCCTCATCTTTTAAATCTTCCTTTCCCTTCCTTTAAGTTCCCTTCCCTCCTCAAAGTTCCTTTCCCTCCCCTCAAGTTCTTTGAACCAAACCGGCCCCTACGGGATGCGAATGGTGCGAAAAAATATTTTAGGATGCGAATTGTACTTAAAAAAAACTACGGGATGGTGAACGGTATTTTTTTCAAGATCGTAAAATAATTTTTAAAGATCATGAAGTATTTTTAAGTACTAGTCAATACCTTAAAATTTTTTTTGTACTAGTTAGTATCATGAAGTATCTTCTTAGTACCAGTCAGTACCATAAAATATTTTTTCAAGTATTTTGAAGTATTTTAGGATCTTAAAAATATTTCATGGTGCTGACTAGTACTTAAAAAATACTATAGGATTGCGAATGCTATTTTTCAAAAAAAAGAAAGAAAGAAAGAAAGAAGCGACGGTGTGATTTTGCACTAAACGGTGCCGTTTTCACTACTGAGAGGAGTGTAGCGAGATGAAATATGAATCGAGACGAGAGCTAAGTCGGGAGTTTTGAGGCTTTGTCAAACAAGACGAGAGAGGGAGTTATGATAAAATTCATTTAATTATATTTCACATTTGTTATGGAAATAAATTCCGTCACAAATTATAACTTCTTTTCGTCACAAAATCCCTTACAAAACAAATCCCAAAAGCTCGTCGCAAAAACCAACACAATCAGTGACGAATATATCCTTAGAATAGTCACAAGATGTGCTCCCAAGTCTTGCAAGAGATTATCTCGTCGTAAAATGGTTCCATCGGAAAAATCTGTAGCAAATGATCCATTTTGTAGACGGGGGTTTTTTTTTTCCATTGCAACTTGTGACGGTTGAGCAACAAACTTGCCACGGATTCTACAACGGTAGTTTCATGATGGCTTTTCTGCTTGTTTTCCATCACAATTTTTGGGCGTGACAAATTCCGTTGCAAATTACGGCGAATTTTTTCCCTTGGAAATTGCGTTGCCCTTGCCGTCTTTTCTAGTAGTGTAAAGGTCCCCACGTAGAGTGCAAGTTTTTAAATGGAAATTACTAAGAATTATTTACATCTTAACATGGTGTTGAAAGATCATCTTGATCTTTGAATAGTATTAGTCTGAATGCACAATATGTGCAATATTTTGTTTGACTTGGTTTATCTCCTACTATAAGAACTCTAGAAGGGTTGATTAGTTCTATTGTATATAATGATTTCAGAAATAAGATTATTCTTGTCTAGTTAACAATAGATTTTAATAGAACTCTTTGAAAAAAAGATAAATAAAAAAAACAAGAAATTCGAGGAGATAAAAGAGGTCATTTTTTGTTGTGACTTAACCAATAGACCATTAACTAAAATCAGATTGAACAGTTCGTTGGCAAGAATTAATTATTCAAAATAGGCCCAACGTAATCAAATATTGACAAAATTTATTTACCTTGTACTTCTTTTTACCTGGCTTTGGTCATTGAATTTTGAGTTAATATCATGTAGTTTTATCATTGGGTAATGCGGGGCTCCCAAATTTAGTTCTTGAGAGTAACATTAGGTAGGCATTATCGTGAAAATGATTAAGCAATCTGTTAATAGATTAAATTGACTAATGTATAATTTAAAATATACAATCAAAGTGCTATTACAAACATATCCTTATACGGCATAATTGATAATGGGAATGTGATGCTATATTATTGAAGTACAACCCGGATCAAGGTAATAAAACAATTGTTGTTATCAAATACAAACTGATGAGCTAAACTTTAAAACAACATACTACCTTTTAACTAATTTCAACTGCTAATTTAATTATTATTTCCCTTTCATCTCTAGCAACCTAACTTAGACTACTACGAGAATGTGAAGAGAGAGTGGATGTTGATCCACTGGAGTAGGAACTGTCATCAATTAAAACCCTTTCATTTAGATATATAGAAGGTTTTGGAGGCATTTCAATCAAGACTTTCAATATCATGGGCTTCTAACATCTCTATTACGGGTGATCATCAAGGTTCAGTTGTATACACCAAAGTTCTACCATAAACATTTTCTTTGCCAAATTCTTTTCCTCCTCTGTTAAATCTTCTATTTCTAAATCTTTCTCTTCATCAAATTAGTCATAAATCCACAAGGAAAGAAAAGCTAATTAGCTTGAATTTTTTGAATCTTGATTCAAAATTCCTTCTCCTATTAGCTAGCCATTTCTATTAAAAGCATTCAAAAACTATAAACATCACCCTTAAAAGAAACTCCTTCAATATTTTTGTAGAATAACTCGGGAGCTATGTACGCTATTGTCCCTTTTCTTGTAGTCAAAGCGACAATATTTTCATCAAAGAAATATAACCTTGCCAATCCAAAATTAAAAATTACTACAAAAAAACAGGAAAGTGACAAAAATTACCCACGGAATTTCGTCGGTAATTGGATTATCGAAGGAAAACGTTCATCACAAAAAAAAAATTGTGGCGAGAAGACATTAGTGACGGAATTACCACGGAATTTCGTCGATAATTTCGACGGAATTCCGTGGGTAATTTCTGTCGATAATTATTACCCACGGAATTCCATGGGTAATCTCCGATGGAAATTTTTCCATCGGTAATTCCGTCCCGATCGAAGTTTTTTTGTAGTGAATCTTCGAGTGAATTTGTCATTAAGAAGAATTTTATGAGGCTTGATATCAAAATGTAATATTTGCATGTTACAGTCATGATGAAGATAAGCAATCCCCCAAGCTATTCCAAGAGATATTGAAAGACCTGGCTATCACCCAAGAGGTGTTTGATAAAACTTTAGAAACTTTGAAGAACTTTTCGCAACTTATTGAAATCAGTTTGAATGACAATAATAATTGATAAAGCAATAGTCAGTCATTCAAACATGTATGGACATTCAGATATATATCTTTGGAAATATAAGAGATAAGGGAAGAGAATATGCAAAGCGATTTATCTTGGTTCGGCTCAATCCTTGACCTACGTCCAGTCCCCAAGCTCTGCTTGAGTTTTTCAATCCACTAACTTCTTTCAACTTGATTACACGTTCTGTACTTGGAGTAATCCTCTTACTAGGATTGACTCCCCCTTACAAACTGTAATCAATACACTACTTGATTACACACTCTGTACTCGAAGTAATCCTCTCACTAGGATTCACTCCCCCTTACAAGTTGTAATTAACACAATGTATATCCCACTCAAGATCACCCAATCTTGAGTAACTCTAAGATAGAAAGATAATGTGTTTACAATTAATCTCCTCTCTCAAAAGAGAATAGATAAACACTGAAGATCAAATACAAATCACTTCACTCTCTAAGTTATCTAAACATGAAAAACAGAGAGTAAATGATGTAAAAGTAGAGTATCAGCATGTTGGAAGTGTAGGCTTGTATATCTACCTTTCTCTGCTCGAATCTGTCCTCTTTTATAGTAGAGAACAATATATGACCGTTTATAACCATTGCCCATAATGCATAAGGTTCAGGTTGAGCTTTGGTCTTCTTCTCTCTCTAGTTTTTGCTTGATCCAGCTGTGCAAATTGTTTAGAGTTTACTTCTGGCAAATTAATCCGTTGGAATGGCAGTTGCTGGATGTGGAAAGCTGTCTTTAACTCTTTGTTGACGTGTGCAGAAGGATTACCCAAAAGTATACAACTTTTCTGGGTTTTGCTTGTAAAGTGTTGACGTCACTTTTTGCTTTTGCTTTAAACCTTCACCAAACATCTTCTAAATCATCTGAAACTCACTAACAAAGTGATTAAACATATCTAGGAACATAGAAGAATGATAATGGAAAGTATTAAGATCAAATAAGAAGGTTTTACAAAATCGTCGAATTTGAATTTCAGATTCAGCGATGTAAACTCGAGTTTGCATTTGATAGACTCGAGTTTCCTTTTGTCGCCTGAGCCAAATTCGAGTTTGTAACTTATAGACTTGAGTTTGCTATCCTTTCATCTTAGAAGATGGTTTTGATCGAAGGAAAATTTGAATTGAGAACTTGGAAAACTCGCGAACTTGAGTTTGCAACTTATAGACTCGAGTTTGGTTTTGTCTTGAATAGCTCGGTGCTCTACGTAACCCGCAAACTCGAGTTTGCTACTTATAGGCTCGAGTTTGGATGTTCTTCGGACTGGTTGCTCTGTCGAGCTAAACTCGAGTTTATTCACTTATAGGCTCGAGTTTGACTTTTTCCAAATGGTCATTTCTTCTCTGGAACTCTCGAGCTCGAGTTTGTGACTGATAAACTCGAATTTGCAAGTTGTACTGTGACTTGGTTGCTTCTGACTTGGTCTGGCCTCAAGTTTGCAACTTTGTCAACTTTCGAAGCCATATCGTCTTGGTCTGAACTCTGTTTTGGTCCGTTCAAAGCTTATTGAAAAGATCTTGGAGTCTACTTTCATATGACACTGATTTTAGATCAATTGGATTTGTAGGTTGTGAGTTACACCCAAAACATTGAAGCTTGGTTTTCTGTGTGGCGTGGATTTCTCTGTCAACTTCCACAATTCATACCTCCTTGATCTGAACTCTTTTGGGCTTTAATTATATATCAAAATGACGTATTGGGAGTCTAGTTGCATATGCCACTAGTTTCATCTCAATCCGATCTCTGGTTTGTGAGATATCATCGAAACACCAGACCTCGCTTTGAGCTGAACGTGAAACGAATGGAGCTGAAGTGCTTTGATGACCGCTGTAAACTCGAGTTTGTACTTACAGGCTCGAGTTTGCCTAGTCCAGAGACACCAAAGATGCTGAAGACACTTATTGGCTCGAGTTTGTAGTGGCTTTCTCGAGTTTGAAGTCCTAAACTCTAGTTTGCACTCCTAAACTCGAGTTTGCTCATATCAGATAGGCAAATTACTGTAGCAAGGTAGTAAACTCGAGTTTAATACTTGGAGACTCGAGTTTGCTCATCCAGAACCTCATTTTTGCTTGTTTTAGCTCAGAATTGAGTCATTCCAACTTTCATATGATCTTGGAGGCTTCTAGCTTCAATATAAGAACTTGAATAATTATATCTTCATTCCATTCAGCAAGTTCTTCCTTCTTCCACCTCCCAACTTGATCATTCTTCACCATTTAGCTTGGACTCATCATTCTATGCAACTTCTACCTTCTTCAATATCTCTTCTTCTTCTTGAACTTGACATTTTCTCCGGTTTCTCCTTTCGTAATCTCTTATCTCCTTCTTGATCTATAATTCAACTTGGACTAATCTACATTAAATATAGTAGTTAGTCAATGTAGGAGATAACTATATTACTCAATCTTTTTGCTTTTAATAATGGCATCTATATAAGACATCATCAAAACTAGTCATATCCAACAGATATCTCATATATTTTGTGATAACTCAAACTACAAAAAATCATCCTATTAGAGACGGAATTTGAAGGAAAAAAGTTATTTGGAAATTACCAACGGAATTATGTCATTGATCTTGTCGGTAATGTTTTTGATGATCGACCAACGAAATTTTGTCAATAATTTCATATGGACTAGTTATGTCGGTAAATCCATCGTTAATGACAAAATGTCAACGAAATAGTCAGTCGAAGATGAAACTTCAACAATAGGTCCGATAAACACTCTGTCAGGGTAGTCTTTAATGAAAATCCTGATGGAGTTTCATTGAAAATTACCGATGGAATTAGTTTGTCGAAATTTCCGTCACAGAGTTTTCTTTTTAACTTTTTTTTAAAAAATTTATTGAATATTACTTGACGAATTCCGTGGGTAAGATTAATCATAAATCAGAAGTTGGCTTCTTCTTTCACTAGAAGTAGATCGAGAACTCCGGAGGGGGAGAGCACGCGTCGGCCTACGCCCAAAAAAAAAAATGTTGTGCCGCCATCCCCTTAGGAGTCCAAAATGTCCGACTTCTTAAACCTTCGAAGGTGGATTTGTTCTATCAAATGGCAAGGTTGAGCTTCTCCAACCCAAGATGCTTTTGAATGTGGTCAAATTACCCGTGGTGTATTTGGTTTGAGGGGAGGAGGGATGGAAGATAAATTTTTTTCTCATGTTAACCAAATTGTCCATAGAAAATGTTTAATATTCTAAAAATTACACCTTCAACAAAAAAGAAATTTTTTTCTCTTTAATAACAATTTGGTCAATATCATCTCTCCCCTCAAACCAAACAACCTCTAATCCCCACCCTTTCGTGTGATTCAGCTAATAATACTCAATTCTGACAAATGGGTTTATGAGCAATGGCTTTGACGCTGTCATTGGCAGTGTGTTCGTGTTTGATCTCGTCGCTTTTGCTCTTCTTTGTTCGATAAGCGAAGAGAAGTTCCGTGAGTCCGTCTTCTTGTTTTCCCTCTTTTTGTTTCTTCTACTTCAATTCTTAGCTGCTTAGAAATTGCTTTTGTTTTTCATGATTTTCTTCTTCTTCTGGGGTTTAGTTGATTTAATTGTTGAGCTACTTTTGTGATTCAAGATACCTGATGTAGAAATCTGGGATTTAGGGTTTTGACTTCCTTAACCTGAGGGGGAAAATCCTTGAAATGATTTATCACAATAGTGTTAAGTGACCGATTTATTTTCCGTTTTTAGTGCATAAAACATCTTAGATAGTGATGATTGAGTTTTTTCCCTCAATTGGAGAGGCCTTAGAGGCTGTTGTTATACACACCAGAAACAATGAAAGATCAAAAGGCTATGTGTAACATCCCAAATTTTTAGACCAGAAGGTTGGAAAAAAAAAACTAAGATGAGAAAGCTTCTGCTAGTAAAGTTCAAAAGTCTTAAGCTTATCACGAGGAAAAAATAAAGATGACCATGGAAATTGTTTGGAACCTTGAGAATTTGGGAAAAATTATGAAGTAATATTTCGAGGATATAGAAATATTATGATGGAATTAATTATGGAAACTTTGGCCTTAATTATTTTAATATTAAATAATTGGAATTTAAAGGCACACTTTCTCGAAAATTAAGGACAAATAGATGGGAACTTCTATTAGTAAGCTAGTTATGTAAATAAGTGTAGAAATAATGGCAAAGATATACTCTCCCTCTTGTCCGTCATATACTACTTAGTCAATAAAGTAGGAGTGGCAAATTGATAATATGGTAGTATTTCATTGACCAATACATATATTACCCTTCCCATTTAATCAAGTCAGCTAACTTTTTATCCTCAATTGTTCCATTCTTTATTCCATCAGCCCAGACCCAAAAACACAAAGCCCAAGTGATTGAATACACCCACACATCTGTAGAACATACCACAACGCACTCTCATCTCATCTCTCGGTCACAGAGACAACAAAATCAGCCCATATATCCTCTTCAATCACCATTCCATTAGCCAATACTCATTCCTCTTTTATTCATTAAATCCAATTTTTCACTCCATTTATTAATTCATATCAACTGAAATACTGAACACGAAAAAATAGCTGGAAACACAACCAGCAGATCAGCTTTTTGCCATGCTTCTAGATCTCACTTCCGGCTCCATTGTACACGCGACCTCAGACCTGCGCCATACTTCTTGAGCCCAACACCACTCCCCTTCCCATTATAACCATTTGGCTTTCCCTGCAAATTGAGAGGCAAGGGGCAGTGGACTGAGAGATGAGAAGAGTGTATCCAAGAAGAAGGAAGTTGAAGGAAAAATAGAGGGAAAGGTAGTGAAGGCATAAGGTTCTAAGGTTGCAAGCAAGTTTGAGTTTTGAATAAGGTAAGCCTTCAACCGTGATCAAATAATGTGGTTTAGGTCCTCATAAAGATCCCTATTTTTTTGGAGTTAAAACAGAGGATTTTTTTAGCTTGTCTCACGTTTTGAAAGTTCAAAACAGCCACATAAACCTTTTGGAAATAATAGGAAAAGCTTATATATGTATATCGGGGTGGGTGCGCATGTGGAGATGATAGGAATAGTTGCTGTCATGTTTAGTTATATATATATATACATACATGACACTTTGTACATATAAAAGATAAGAGAAACGTTACTTTGTGTTGAGTGTATATAAGTATACATTTACATCGATGCATCGGAAATATAAGAAAAACCTTGCTGAAAATTGTTTGTTACACACACACACACACACACACATATATATATATATATAAGGTATATAATGCTTGCTTGCTGTTTTAATGATAGATAGTGAATGAATATTAAAGAACATTGAATATATCATGCATAAAAGTTTCTTCGTAAAACTTCAAGATTTTGCAAGAATCATCAAAACACTCCTTCAAAAGCATTCCATAGCATTGAATATATATTGCAGATTCTTGAAAAAAACATCTAAAGCTCATGGAAGATATGTTGCAGAAGTTTTTCTTCAATAGGTCTCTAGTAGAGGATCTTCAAAATCTCCTTTAAGACTATGTCAAATTAATGTTGAAAATAAATTGCAAATCCTACAAGGCAGGACATACATGCATGTGGTTTAATTTATTTCCTAATCTAACAATGACCGTTATCCTAGAAAATGTGACCAAACTAAATAAAGATAAGCACATCTATACCAATAGAATGATGCTTAGGCTTGTTAATATGCACACCTATATATATATATATATATATACGTGTGTATGTATATGGAACCAACACTTTGAGAACTTGCTGTTATTAAATATATGTATATATATACACACATATAAAATTTTACTGTCATAGAAAGGTTGCTGCCAAAGTGTGTGTGTATACAAACTTGAACCAAGGAACCTTGCTTTCTTATATGTATATAGTCAGAAACGTTTTCTTTGTTGTGAGTATGTATATGTGTGTGTGTGTGTGTGTGTGTGTGTGTGTGTGTGTGTGTGTGTTGAAAGTGGAGCTTAATCACCAAGAAGGGGTGAATTGGGGATTTTAAAATTCTTTTCGAGTTGCTCTGTTTTCAAACACTAAAGCAGAGCTGAGTAGAGTATAAGAGAGGAAAGCAAGACACGGGGAATTTATACCGGTTCAGTCAAATCTCTTGACCCACCTCCAGTCCCCAGATACTCTGGGGTTTCACTATCTCAATTGATTACACACTCTGTAACTCAAGAGTAATTTTCTCACTAGAACTTACTCCCCCTTACAAGTTGCAATCAATAACCCAATCTCCAAGTCCCCAGACTTGAGATTCTTACAATGGAATGATTTACAATAAATGAACTCTCTCTAAGAGTAGATAAGAATAAACACTGAAGATCAATGTATCAAAAGATACTTTACAAGTGAAAACTGAAAGAAAAGTTGGTAAACTTGAATGCAATTTCTTTTCAGCAGATTAGTTGTTGAGAGGAATTGAATGCTGCTCTATATATACTAAGAGAGCATTAAATGACCATTGAAATCCCTAATGTAACCGTTGGAGACATTCAGAAAAGATTAGGATGGGCTTAGGTCTTCTTCTCTCTCTACTCTTTGGTTAATCCAGTTGCACAAATGTTTATGGTTGACTTCCTGACTTTTAATCCGTTGGAAGAGTAGCTACTAGATGTTGAAAGAAAACATGAATCCTTTTGCAACGTGTGTAGAATGATTGTCTAAAAGAATGCAAGTTTTCTAAACTTTGCATTTAATGTGCTGACATCACTTTTTGCTTTTGCTCAATTCTTCATTTAAAGTTTTCTAAAGCATCTAAAACTCATTAGCAAACTGATTAAACTTATCTAGAAATAGTAATGAGTGATGATAAGAAGTATTAAGATCAAACGAGAAGATTTCACAAATTCGAGCAATTTGATTTTCAAACTCAGCGACACAAACTCGAGTTTGTTTATCAAAACTGGAGTTTGTAACTATGGTCAGAAGCAAAACTGGAGTTTCCATCTGAAACTCCGGTTTTCTTCTTCCAGAGACAAATGTCACGATTTTATCTTCAAAGCACATTTTGGAACATGAGCAAAACTTGAGTTGATTAATGACAAACTCGAGTTTTGGACTTTTATAGCGAAAAACATGTTTAAGTTCAAAGCTCAAAACTGGAGTTTTCAATGTAAACTGGAGTTTTCAAAAACACTGAAATGAGCAAAGCTCTCGGCTTGGCCAAAACTCGAGTTTCCAAACATAAACTCGAGTTTTCATTTAAAGATGAAAACCTTGAAAATCTATGCCAAGTGAAAACTGGAGTTTTCAAAACAAACTGGAGTTTTCTCAAAGAGGTTAAAAAAGATGAAAGGTCTCTCTCAAGCCTAAACTCGAGTTTCCGGATGTAAACTTGAGTTTTCTCAAAAGTTTGGAAAACTTGAAAGTGCTTGGCTAAGTACAAACTGGAGTTCTCTTTGACTTAAAACATTGGAGGCTCTCTGTATGCCCAAAACTCGAGTTTCCAAATGCAAACTGGAGTTTTGTTTACTTTAGAAAATATTAGAGATTCTCTATATGGTGCAAACTCAAGTTTGTAAAGCTAAACTTGAGTTTGTCTCAATGTGAGAAACTTAGAGTGCTCTCGTATGTCGAAACTTGAGTTTGCTTATGCAAACTAGAGTTTCCTCGGTTCATTAAAATTGAGCTACTCTCTTGTCAAACCCAAAACTCGAGTTTGTCTTTGACACCAAGTTTTTAACTTTACCAAAGAAAAACTTCAACTTGTGTTTATAATTGTCGAGTTATCATCAAAACACATAGAGAACTAACATTCTCCCCTTTTTGATGATGACAACACTTGTAAACCAAATTTTTAAAGAGTTTGACAGATTTTGTATTTTGAAATGAATTTGCTTTTGATAAAAAAAACTTTAAGCTTCAAAGTACTTAGTCCTTTTGAAATTTTTTTTACACACCTAACATTATTAGACACTCAACACTTTTGCATGTTGAAATGAATTTGCTTTTGATAAAAATTCATTCATTCATAATATGCAAGGTTACATCGGTGCAGATTCAAAAAGAAGTTTAAAAAATCAAAATGCACAAACCGAAAAACGTAAAACTCTACTATCTACGAACTCAAACGCAAACCCTTCTACTCAGATTGCTCTTTGCTTTTCTCTCCCGCTTTGTCATCTTCAAAAGGAGATGGAGCTGAGACAGAGGAATCAGGGAGAGGGTCGATGAGTGGAGTTTTAGGTGGTGAGTCCAAGTGTATTGTGGAGGTGGCAGAGTGTGGTAGGACCTATGTAGTTGGGGTAAGAGGAGAGAAGAATGGTAAGATCACTGTGGCAGGAGTGGAAGTAGGGATATGGGAGGAGAATATGGGAGTGGATGGTTCAGGGAGGAGGTAGGAACTAGGGACTAGTGAAGGTGAATGAGGGTGAGGAGGATAAGGGTTTAGGATCAGGTTTTAGATGATCAGCAGATGAACCAGAAGTAGGGCCTGAAGTGCTTGGACCAGTAGAGATACCAAAACCAGGAGATGAACCAATGTTGAGATGCTTCAGGACTTTATCCAGCTTGTCACTTAGACTCACATTAGAAACCATCAATGTAGTGAGCTTGGCATCATGATCCAGCATGTGGCCTGTGAGATCCTCGACCTTGTCCTTTAGCTCACTTCCTTGTCTAAAGAGACCCTCAATTTGCTCTTTCATTGCGTCCTAAGCATCAACCATTTCATTGTTCCCTCATGTTAGTTTAGCCACTAGCTTGCCCATCTCAAACTCAATCCTGATGGACATAGCGGCAAGAGCAAAGATCCACGATGCCTTTCACTCTTGCATCAAAATCGATGGTAGAGACGTCTAAGGAGATGGAGGTGCTGATTGAGCCTCTTGAGCTCTTGCTTGTGAAGCTCTAACATGTGATCGAGAGGGAGCCCGTGAGTGTCCGAGCCTTCAGGTTCAAAGCTTAACCTCATTAGGTTCAACTGAGATTTCCGAAATGGTGAAGGAGTTTTGATGGAGTCAGGAGGGCCAAGATACCAGATCTTGTGATAGAAAAGAATTACTAAGACAAGTGAGGGAAATGGAATATGAGATGGTCTCCGTGAGGAAAACTTGAACCTTAACATTTCCTGAAAAATCCAGTGTCCAAGGTTTATAGGAATTTTCTTGACAAGGACAGTAAAGAGGAAGTAATCTTTCTGTGCAAAGTGAGTGAAATTTCCCCCTTTCTGAATGAAATTCCTAGAATAGATGTACCAAAGTAATCTGTTAATTGGTGGCATAGACACAAGATTGAAAGTGAGGCTGTGTAATTGGTCCTCGAGTATAGGCTCATTTAGTCGGAGAGTCCCTAATATTTGTTGGTTACTGAATTTGACTGTAGGAACATGAGGGGGATTGCTAATTTTCATAATGGAATTTAGTATAGAAGCGACAAAGTGAATGTGACACCTTTGACAGTAGTGGTGACTCTTTCCTCAACTAGATTTCCCTCAAAGTCTAGAATATTGTCATAAATCATGTTGAAGTAAAAGAGTTTGACAATGTTAGGAGTATAGGAGGCTGAAATAGAAATGAAAGACTCATAGTCTTTCAGCCAGGGTGATAGATCTTGGTTACACTCGTCTTTTAGCTTGACTAAATCCATAGAAATAGAAGGATAGAATGCCTTATTTAGGAAGAATTCTTTGAATTTAGCACCTAATTCATTCGAAAGAGTAGAGGTAGCAAAGGCAAACCCAGCAGGAGGAGTGTTATGGTTGTAAATTTCTTCAACTGCATTTGCCATAATTGAAGGTTCTTCCTCGGGTTGGTCGATGAATGGGGCACCTGAGACAAAGCTTGACCCTTCTCGAGGTTCTTGAGCCGCAGATGTAGTTTTCATTTTCTTAGGTTCGGGGTTTTTGAGGTTTCGAAACCTTCTTCTTTCCCTTGCCCACAACAGTTCAGGGTCATGGCGCTTCTTGGAGTGAGTCTCCGAGGGTTCCTTGAACGAGACTCCTTTCGTTTTGGGTGAAAAGGCAAGGACACTCTCAGACTGAGGTGAAGATTTTGAGACTCCCTTCGATTTTGGTGAAGATTTGGGGATATTCTCACTCCCTCCCTTAATTGATCGATCTACACCATAGTGATAAAGTTTGGGGGTTGATTTCATCCTCATAGGTCGTTGAGGAGGAGGAGGAGGAGACCAAGATTTTGACCCTTCCTGGCCTGAATCAGTGTCATGAATCGCTGGGGTAGATGATTTGGAGGCCATTTCTGAGTTTAATGTGAGGGATTTGATCGATAGTAGCGAGAATCAGAGAAAGGAGAGAAGAGACGCTAGGGCAAACTAGAGTTTTGAGTAGAGTGTAGATGAACAGCACGCATACACACATATATATAAGAACGCGACAAACTCGAGTTTTCACTAATAAACTCGAGTTTTCATAAACTCATACTTACCTGGACTTCAAAGGTGTATGTGTGAACCTTTGAAATTCCTCGTCAAAACTCGAGTTTTCACTTACCAACTCGAGTTTTCGTAACTCTTCAATCATAGTTGCTCTCTGGACTGCAAAGGTGTATGTGTGAACCTTTGAAATTCCTCGTCAAAACTCGAGTTTTCACTTACCAACTCGAGTTTTCGTAACTCTTCAATCATAGTTGCTCTCTGTCTGATCGAAACTTGAGTTTCCTACTTAATGACTCGAGTTTTGAAAACTTCTCCAAAACCAAGGATTCCTCTCTGACCCCGATAAACTCAAGTTTTGTTTCCAAAACTCGAGTTTTCTTTCCTCGATAGCAAACATCAGATTTCCTGCATAAAGCACAACTAGATACTCCAATGCTTAAGTTAGTTTTTAATGATGATCAAAACCATAACTAACATTTGGATATGAAATACTTACAACTTATTGGGATTTACCATTCTCTGTTGGATATGATTAGTTTTGATGATGTCTTATATAGATGCCATTATTCGAGCAAAAAGTTTATATCATATACATTGACTAACTATTATATATATTTAATGTAGATTAGTCCAAGTTGAATTATAGAGATTAATCAAGAACGAGATAAGAGATTATGAAAAGAAGAACTTGCGGAAAAATGTCAAGGAAGCAAGAAGTTATCAAATTATTTTGAGAATAATCAAGAAGAAGAGGAGATATTGAAGAAGGTAGAAAATGACGGAGAATGATCAAGAGAAGAAAGAAAGAGTTGAATTATGGAGAATGATCAAGAGAAGAGAGGAAAGAAAGAAGAACTTGCTAAATGGAATGAGAATATGATTATTCAAGTTTTTAGATTGATTCTAGAAGTCTCCACGATGATATGGAGGTTGGAATGGGTCAATTCGGAGTTAAAACAAGCTACAAGTGCATTCCTGAAGTCATGCTCGAGCACAACAATTTCATGCTCGAGCAAGGTACACTTTCAGCTCCTTTCAGACATAAAATCTGCTCATGCTCGAGCATAAAAAATACCTGCTCGGGCAGAGAAAATCTGAAGCTCGAGCAAGGTCGTTCTTCAGCTTCCTCTGTTGAGCTCTGTTTTTGACGACCTTTGGTAATTCAACCATATCACCCAAACCAGGAATTGGATTAATGTGAAATTAGTGGCATATGAAACTAGACTCCCAATGAGTTATTTTTATATAAAATTCATGCCCAAAGGAGTTCAGATGAGAGAGCTATGATTTTTACAAGTTGCCACAAAAATCACTGTCACAATCAGGACCAAGCTCCGGTGTTTTGGGTGTATCTCACAATCTATAAATCCAATTGAGGTGAAATCGGTGCCATTAGAAACTAGACTCAAATACCTTTCCAGAAACATCAAGAACATGAAAAAAAGATCAATTGAAGGAGATATGATGTTTTGAAGTTGACGGTTAGTTCGGGAATGTTGCAAAAACGCTGATCAAGAACAATCTCCATTCATCTGATGTTAATGAACGAACTACAACTAGCTTGGAGCTGATTCTTATTGAAATGGAAAGAATATTTGAAGAGCTTTCTGAAATGGGATGATTTGCTAAATTTGGATTTTTACCAAAGACGTTATATGCTAGCTGGAAATTGCTTATTGTACTGTCAATGAGTTTACTTCTTGAAAATCTGATTTGCACACAAGAACATAATACATGGTAGCCAGGAGTTTGACATTCGAAGGCAGTCTACTTGAGCAGAGAATTTGGTATGCCCGAGCATCACCAGACTCAAAGCGAAGAAGTGAAATGGACGAGTCATGCTTGAGTAGACGTTCTGGAGTGCCCGAGCAACATCGAGTTAAACATGGAATTTGCAGTGTTGAAGAGTCATTCCTGAGCAACGTGAAAGGCATGCTCGAGCACCATGCTCAAGCAGAAGTAAAAGTGTGCTCGAGCAGCACCAATTCTCTTCACATTCTTAGCCTCTGGATGACCTATGCTCGAGCAGAGGAAATGGCTTGCCGAGGATTAGCGTGACAAGCAAAAAATTTGCAAAGTTGAAAAATCTTGCCTGAGAAGAAACGAAGACTTACTTGAGCAACATGCTCGAGCAAAAGGAAAAGGTTCCCTGAGCAACCATGTATCTGAACCTATTTTGGTCTCTATCTCAGCGTTGCCCGAGCATGATGCCTTGGTCTGAAGCATGCCCAAGCAGAGTGGTACTCAAGCAGAGGAAGAACCATGCTCGAGCAACATCGATTAAACTAATCTTCTCGCCTCTGTCTGACCCTTGCCCGAGCACCCTCCTATAGCTTGCTCGAGCATCAGCGATAGAAACCATTTTCTTAAAACACACCAGGAGACGTTTGCCCGAGCAAGATTGAATTGTTGCCCGAGCATAAGATGATGATTTCCATCTACAATGGATTTACACCTTGGTTGCCCGAGCATACATTTGAGCATGCTCGAGCATGATCACCTCAGGATTTCAAATCTCCGTCTTCGTAAAATCTGAATCATATATTGTGATTCCATTTCTACATTTCATTACTCATTACTATTCCTAATTGCTTTTAATCAGTTGGCTAATGAGTTTCAGATGATTAGATCATGGATAAACAACAAATTGGCATAAAGCAATTTGTGTGTCAGAAGCATTAAATGCTACGTCAGAAAACAGAGGAAAGCTTCTGGGTCTAACGGATAGTTTGGACATTATCACAAAAAGCTTGAATTTTGCAATGGGTATTATTACAACACTCAAGACGGAGCATTAACGAAGTCAACGATAAACATTTTATGATTAAAGTTGGATTAGAGCTCAACGGACAAAAAGCAACAAGAGTTTCAACGGCTACTTCCAACTGACCTCCAACGTTCGAATACTTGCAACGGTCGAAACACAATAACATATAAATTATGAAGTCTTCAAACTGGAACAAGTGACGATGATTGATGAACAAATCGATGAAGCCAAGGAAATGATTTTACTACTTCACTGTCGATAGTTCACACTCTTTGTTTCTCAATATTCATATAGTTTATACTTGGAGAGTGAGATGAACGATTATGTACTTCGGTGTTTATTCATACACTTCGAGAGAGAGAATATTTATCTCGTAAACATTCTATCCGAGGGTTACTCAAGATTGGGTGATCTTGAGTGGGAAACCGATTATATCCTTACAGTGTGTAAGGGGGAGTATCTCGGTAAGAGATTGTCAAGGCTGCAAGTGCCCGACTAAACTTGTGAGGTTGTAAAGTCTTTCTCTTGTGCCCGGTTAAACAAGGAGATAGTGGATTGAAAATCTCAAGTGGAGTTTGGGGACTAGACGTAGGTCAAGGATTGGGCCGAACCAGTATAAATCTCAGTTTGCATATTCTCTTCCCTAAACTCTTACATTTCCAACATATATGTTTGAATAACTGATTGTTTCTTTATAAACTAATACTGTCATTCGAACTACTTTCATTAAGTTGCAAAAAGATTTTCAAAGTTATCCAAA
The DNA here is from genome assembly GCA_019022655.1 of Acacia acuminata. Taxonomy (NCBI): domain Eukaryota; kingdom Viridiplantae; phylum Streptophyta; class Magnoliopsida; order Fabales; family Fabaceae; genus Acacia; species Acacia acuminata. The sequence continues at coordinate 1,455,962 of JAFJYI010000102.1, read as the reverse complement.
GTTTTATCAGACACCCAATTCACCCCCTCTTGGGTGATAGTCGGTTCTTCATTTGGTATCAGAGCGGGGCTCTTGTTTAAAGGACTTAACAGTCTCAAGAGTTGTCAATGGCTGATTTTGGGCGTTGTTCATTTTCAGAAGGTTTCGATTATACCATTCCACCATTTTTCAAAGATGTTGATTTTTGGTTTTGGAAAGCTAGAATGACATCGTTTATAAAATGTTTTGATATTGATATGTGGAATGTTTTTATAAATGTCTTTGATTTCAAACCAAGAAAGGATTGGACTAAAAAGGAAAAGATTTTCGCTGAACATTAGAGAAATGAAAATTTTCTATAGTGCTTTAACCGAAAATGATTTTGCGAAAATCATTCTCTAGTGCTAAAGAAATATGGGATACTCTTGATTTTATATATGCCTCTAACAACCGTGTCGAAGTGGAAAGTGTTGACAGTTCATCTCGAGACTTTGAGTTTTACATCTACGTCGATGAACAACTGGAAAATGAAGAAGGAGAAATCATAAAATACCTTTATGATCCAAAGACAAAACAAGAGGAGGAGGATGAAGAGTTCATAGACGATTATGATCAATCATTATCTGGAGCTCAAGATACACACGTGGTAAACAATTCCAATTCTTCTTGTGTAGTAAAGAAAAATGATTTTGAACAATTGCATAAGATTGCTGTTCAACCTCTTACTGATTCTATGTTGAAAATCAAAAATGTTTTCAATCATGCTGGAAAATCATGTGGGAAGAAAGAATTTACAAATATGAGTTATTTGATATTGCATCCACTCGACCAACACAATATTTGTAAAAATGTTCATAATAAGCATCATTATGTTATTTTCAATTATTGTGGCAAATCTGGCCATATTTCTCATACATGCTATATTAGAAGAAATTCTAATGTGAGAAATGAATTTGTTTGGATTCTGAAAGGACAAGCAAGGTCCAATACTAACCGTCAAGGACCCATGTATAAGTGGGTACTAAAATGTCCATCTAGTGCCTTGTGTGTGCAGATTGATTCCAAAAAGAATGGACATAAAGGTACGGAGAAGAAGAGTCCAAGAGTTTCTCATGCACCAAGGAAGAAGATTATAGCATCTATATCAAGTAAGAGAACTCTCAAAGCATCCATTGCTGGAATTACAAGTCAAATCATAAGAAGCAATGGACACCTGTAAGAAGAATACATTTTGCCTCAAGAATGGACTACCATGAAGTACCATTCAACTATCTTGAGGAAGACTCTGGAAGTCTATATTTTCTGAGAGAGCTTTGCAGACACCCATGGGAAGACATATGAGGAAGAGGTAGTGGGTAAACAAAGTCGATCCTCCAAGTGCCTAAGGTAAAAGGTATACAATGGTAAAACCTCCTACGCTATTATCAGTTAAAGTTATTGAGGTTTTATATTTTGGAGCCTTAGGAATGAGCATTGCAAAATATCTTGAAATTGATTTTTCACATCCCTTAAAAATCCACTGAATAAATTTATAAAGGGATTGCAATGTTCAATAGTTTAGATCTTTATGCATACATGATGATTTGAAAAGAAAGTATCTCTTTTATGCTTTTATGCATAAAGTCATATTTAATTCATTATGCTCAGTTGTTCTGAATTGATAATATTCTTAATAGCATATGAATTCTACTATGATTCCTACAAGCTTAACAATTAATGGATCCAAGCACGGTTGGATACCATGGGAGAAAAAGGTTTATATGTCTCTGTAGGATCAAAGAAAAAGCTTCCCAAGAATGCAACTATATGAAGAAACAATTCGACTCTTGAGGAAGCCAAAGAAGCAATGGTTGATGTTGATGGTGAATGTCGGAAAATGAGTTATCTACATCAATCCATCTTAACCAAGCTAGATACTATAAGGACAAGAGGAATTACAGTGATATTTAATTCTTACCCTATTTTGCATTTAAATGAATTACATATGTGGGTAATGAATACTTGTCCATCATTGCATTCCATTAGAAATCAATCATTTATGTTTTTCAAAGTGTTTTTCAGATTTTTAAATGGACAATAAATAAAATGGTGCAAAACTTTCTGAATTTATGTCTATAAAATGCACAATTCTAAAATTTGTTTTGAATTTCAATTCACCTTGTTTTGTAAAAATGCATACAAATATTTTAAAAAATATTTTAATTGCATTCAAATGATGTTTCAAAATTGGAAGTCAACTTTCTGTATGTTGAATGTCATATATGCTTCGATTCTCGTCGCTTGAGTTTTCCCCGTCATTCACATATTGATCTTTGGTATTTAATGCGATACTTGAACTCCTCATTCTTTATTCTCTGACTAGTTGGACCTCATGTTTAACAAGTTGATCATATATGAGTTTCAAGTCTATCTTCAAGAAAAGAATTCAATTTGTGAATCATTATGGTTTAAGCATAAATTTTTAGTTGACTCGAGTTATTCCAAGCTTTATGAATGCTCATTAGTGCATTGAATGTTAATGCATCAACCATTAGTGGAATAACTTACTAGGATGATTTTCTGGAACTCTAGTCATTTGGACTAATGAGTATGTGCTTCATCATCCATGAATCCTAGCAAACATTCTCGTTACTCAAATACATCAACTTTTGTCTTCATCCGTTTCTGAGTAACTATAGCCATATATTCAAATTATTATCTTGACCATTCATATATTTCTAGATTCAATTCTAAAAGGCAAGATTATATCTTCGTCATAGCAAAGTCATTATGCATACGTATCTCTATTATGCTAAGCATGTCTTGCTAATGCTTTATCCATATGATCTTTGGTTTTGGGAAAATTCTTCGTCATGTTAACTTCAATGTTCGACATATTCTTAAAACTGAAGCATTCTGATACACTCCTTTATATGTTGACTTCCACCATGTTTAAAGTGAGCATCAATTTTAAACATATTTTTTAAAAAATGAATCCTTCATACAATTTTTCATTCTAATACATCATCAATGTTTAAAAGAATATTTGAGATTTGAAACTATTCACATATTTCATTATCATTTTTGAAATTTTAATCTCATCCATGAATTCCCGAGATTCATATCAATGACATACTTTTCTACTTAAAGTGTATTTTGAAATTGTCATTGAAAAATAAATTTCTTGGAATCATTTAGCTGTTACGCTATCCGATTCATTGGTTTGAATTCATTAGATTGGGTAAAATTATGCTTTTGATATCTGATTGTTCTACTCTTTGCTCAAATATCATATGGTTAAATTATAAGAGCATAAGAGTGTCATGTCTAATCTTGTGTGGACCCAAGAAACATCGGGTACCAAAAAGCATATATTTGTTTTGTAGGATCCTCTGTTTCATAGTTGAATAACAGAGAGATTGGTGCTCGAGCATACCAACAATCTTTGCTCGAGCAACCACATGAAAGGTATAATAAAGAAGCTAAGTTAAGGAACCTTGCTCGAGCACACCCTCCAATCCCGCTCGTGTAAAAACAACAAAACTTCAAAAAAAAGGACGAAGATCCTTGCTCGAGCACGCTATGCACCATGCTCGAGCAACAGCGGGATGCCAACGAGTGTTCATGAAAGAATGAAGGTCGCTGCTCAAGCACGTCTGACAGCTTGCCCGAGCAACAATGTGTCGTGAGAATGAGGAATGAGGAATGATGCTCGAGCATCCATTTATGTCTCGCTCGAGCATGCCATGCTTGTTAGTTCTCTATGTGTTTTGATGATAATTAACAATTGTAAACATTCATTGAAGTTGGTCTTTGGCAAGTTGGAAAACTTATCATCAAAGCCACACTCGAGTATTGGTTTCGATACTCGAGTATTGACTGACGTAGAGTTGCTCAAAACCATTACACAAAGCAATACTCAAGTATTGGACACAATACTCGAGTATTGGACTTACGAGAGCACCCCAAGTTTTTGACCCTGAGCCAAACTCGAGTATTGATATACAACTCGAGTATTGAACACACAGAGACAATTTCAATGATGACTTTAGTTTTCAATACTCAAGTATTCCATTGAATACTCAAGTATTGACCATACAGAGAGATATCAAGTTTTTCATCCTACGGACACTCGAGTATTGGTTTTGCATACTCGAGTATCGGACTTTCACAAAACTTTCATATTTAACATGTGTTTATGAACACTCAAGTATCCTTTTGAAAACTCAAGTATTGTCTTGTCATCAATTTATCAAAGTTTTCAAGCACCTAGAATACTCGAGTATTGGTAGCCACACTCGAGTATTGAACTGACAGAAAGACTACAAGTTTTATGCATATATTGAATACTCAAGTATTCATTTCAATACTCAAGTATTGACTTGGGAAAGACTTCACAAAGTTTTTCAAAATGAATGAATACTCGAGTATTGAGTTGGAAACTCGAGTATTGGGCATACAGAGAGCTTTGCTCTTTGTCAATGATTTGAACACTCAAGTATTGAAAACAATACTCAAGTATTGAGGTTTTGAATTTAAACTTATTTGCATAGCAAAATTTCAAAACTCGAGTATTGATTTGGATACTCGAGTATTGACCTTATTTCAATGATAAGGTCCAAAGTCAAATCTCGATGATTCCTCTCTGTAAGAAGAATACTCGAGTATCAGAATGAATACTCAAGTATTGACTTAAGTGCACAGTGACACACTCGAGTATTGATGAACATACTCGAGTATTGAACGCTAAGTTTGAAAATCAAATCGACGATTTTGCTATACCTTCTTGTTTGATCCTAATACTTCCTATGATTATTCTCTAATATTCCTAGACATGTTTAATCACTTTATTGTTGAGTTTCGACAGATTAAAGAATGTACATTGAAGGTTTAAAGCAAAAGCAAAAGTGATGTCAAGACATTAAATGCAAACCCGTAAAGTTGCATTCTTTTGGGTAATCTATCTCGCACACGCCTACAAGGGATTAAAGAATGATTTCTACTTCTAGTAGCTGCCATTCCAACGGACTAATTTGCGAGAGTCAACTCGATATTCTACCCACTGGGTTAAGTGAAGATTAGAGAGAGAAGATGCCTAAACCATCTACTAATCTTGGCTGAACTTCTCCAACGGATTTATTGGGATGGCAACGGTCATTTAATGATCTCTGAGTATAAATAGGACTGCATTCAAGTCTTCCCAACAACCAGAACATCTGAAAACGCACAAGCATTCAAGTTTCTCAACTACCTTTCTATTTTCACTTGTATTATGTCTTTTGACATTATAAGCTTCAGTGTTTATCATCACTCACTCTTAGAGAGAGTTTTTATCTGCAAATCATTTATTGTAAAGAATCACAAGTCAAGGGGACTTGGTGATTGGGTTCATTGATTACAGCTTGTAAGGGGGAGTAAGTTCTAGAGAGAGAATTTCTCTTGAGTATAGAGTGTGTAATCAAATTGACATAGTGGAGATCCCGTAGTGTCGTGGACCGGACGTAGGTCAAGGAGTTAGACCGAACCAAGATAAATCTTTGTGTCTAGCTATTCTTCTCTACATCATCTGTTCACCTGTTTTTTTGTTGTACAAAAACAGAGCAAAACGAAAAAGTTTCAAAATCCCCAATTCACCCCTTCTTGGTGATTTAGCTCCACCTTCAATGCCGATGGACAAATTTTTGAAAGCATAAGCCTTAATCTCAATGCTTTGCAAGGTTCAAATATCATTTATGAATCAAGTATTCACAAGACACACTTGATGGGAGGTGGTCTTGCTGAAGTTATCTATATAAGATCTCTGCCCAAGTAGCGACATATCTCTGCTCGAGTAGTGTTGCTGTCATATAGTAAATTCTGATCTGGATCCCTCACTGTGGCTTCAAGAATCCAAGTTCAACTATTGGGATTCAAGTGTTCCCAAGACTTACTTGATGTGAGGTATTTCTAGCCAAAGTGATGCATCAATGGACAACAGAGGGATTATGACTCAAGTAATTATAATATTACTTGAGTAAGGTATTGTAATATGCACAAATCATAATCATGCTAGGCTAATTTGATCTTATTCATTCAATTTTGTTTCATGAATTTTAGCCGAGCAAACTCATTTTTAAAAAATGAACCTTATGCTTTAAACATTTTTTTTTCATCATAAAAAGCATAAGTTTTACAATTATGTTTTATCATTTAAGGGAGTTTCATACTTTTTAGTCATGCATTCATTAAGGGGGAGCTTAACATTCGCATGTGTTCTATATCTTACAAGCTCATCTCCTTTATTTGAAGAAAATCCTTTTTAAATCTGCTCATCTATATTCACTATGTTTTATTAGTTTTGATGATGAGTTAATATGATATTCTCTTTTCATTATTTTAATTGGAAAATGTTATATAGAAAGGAATATTTTGATATCTGATTGCACTAATAATTCTTCTTTGCAAGAAGGTTTTACAATTATTGCAGGAGAATTCGGTCTGTGCAAAAATCTTCCTTAATACTCTTCAAGGAGAAACTATTACATTAAGGGAAGATGTTTTGACGCTTAATCATACTGAAGTTGAGCTATGCTCCATACAGGAAGAAAGTCTATCACTACTTCATCTCAGGCCACGGGGATTCAACCGAATTGCATACAGCAAGCAGATGGACTTCACAGATCATTCATCACTTTGCCTAATATAAATGAGCATTTCTGAACTTTATCTCTTTATATTCTGTGATAGTATCAAGCTATTTTAATCATGAAAATTTTCCCTGAAAACCTCTCCAAGTATATTTTCTCTTATATTTCAACTTTTTGCTAATGACAAATAAGGGGAGAGAATGAAAAATATGTTGAGTTTAATATATTTTCATATTTATACATATTTTTCTTAGAGTATTTGCCATCATCAAAAAGGAAGAGAATGTTGGATATGATTAGTTTTGATGATGTCTTAATATAGATGCCATTATTCGAGAGCAAAAAGTTTATATCATATACATTGACTAACTACTATATATATTTAATGTAGATTAGTCCAAGTTGAATTATAGAGATTAATCAAGAACGAGATAAGAGATTATGAAAAGAAGAACTTGCAAAAAGATGTCAATGAAGCAAGAAGTTATCAAAGTATTTTGAGAATAATCAAGAAGAAGAGGACATATTAAAGAAGGTAGAAAATGACAGAATGATCAAGAGAAGAAAGAAAGAGTTGAAATATGGAGAATGATCCGAGAGAAGAGAGGAAAGAAAGAAGAACTTGCTAAATGGAATGAGAATATGATTATTCAAGTTTTTAGATTGATTCAAGAAGCCTCCACGATGATATGGAAGTTGGAATGCGTCAATTTGGAGTTAAAACAAGCTACGCATTCTTGAAGTCATGCTCGAGCACAACAATTTCAGCTCCTTTCGGGCATAAAATCTGCTCATGCTTGAGCATACTCGAGCAAGGTCGTTCTTCAGCTTCCTCTCGTTGAGCTCTTTCGACGACCTTTGGTAATTCAACGATATCTCCCAAACCAGGAATTGTATTGACGTGAAATCAGTGGCATATGAAACTAGACTCCCAATGCATCATTTTTATATAAAATTCATGCACAAAGGAGTTCATATGAGAGAGCTATGATTTTTACAAGTTGCCACAAAAATCACTGTCACAATCAGGACCAAGCTTCGGTGTTTTGGGTGTATCTCACAATCTACAAATCCAATTGAGGTGAAATCGGTGCCATTGGAAACTAGACTCAAATACCCTTCCAAAAACATCAAGAACATGAAAAAAAGATCAATTGAAGGAGATATGATGTTTTGAAGTTGACGGTCGATTCGAGAATGTTGCAAAAACGCGATCAAGAACAACCTCCATTCATCTGATGTTAATGGACGAACTACAACTAGCTTGGAGCTGATTCTTATTGAAATGGAAAGAATATTTGAAGAGCTTTCTAAAATGGGATGATTTGCTAAATTTGGATTTATACCAAAGACGTTATATGCTAGCTGGAAATTGCTTCTTGTACTATCAATGAGTTTACTTCTTGAAAATCTGATTTTCGCACAAGAACATAATATATGGCAGCTAGGAGTTTGACATTCGAAGAAAGTCTACTTGAGCAGAGAATTTGGTATGCCTGACCATCATCAAACTCAAAGTGAAGAAGTGAAATGGATGAGTCATGCTTGAGTAGACGTTATGGAATGCCCGAGCATCGTCGAGCTAAACATGGAATTTGCAGTGTTGAAGAGTCATTCTCGAGCAACGTAAAAGGCATGCTAGAGCACCATGCTCGAGCAGAAGTAAAAGTGTGCTCGAGCAGCACCAATTCTCTTCACATTCTTAGCCTCTGGATGACCTATGCTCGAGCATAGGAAATGGCTTGCCGAGCATCAGCGTGACAAGCAACAAATTTGCAAAGTTGAAGACTCTTGCCCGAGCAGAGAGGAAGACTTGCTTGAGCAACATGCTCGAGCAGAAGAAAAAGGTTCCCTGAGCAACCATGTATCTGAACCTATTTTGGTCTCTATCTCAGCGTTGCCCGAGCACAATGCCTTGGTCTGAAGCATGCCCAAGTAGAGTGGTACTCAAGCAGAGGAAGAACCATGCTTGAGCAACATCGATTAAACTGATCTTCTCGCCTCTGCCTAACCCTTGCCCGAGCACCCTCCTATAGCTTGCTCGAGCATCAGCGATAGAAACCATTTTCTTAAAACACACCAGGAGACGCTTGCCCGAGCAAGATTGAATTGTTGCCCGAGCATAAGACGATGATTTCCATCTACAACGGATTTACACCTTGGTTGCCCGAGCATACATTTGAGCATGCTCGAGCATGATCACCTTAGGATTTCAAATCTCCGTCTTCGTAAAATCTGAATCATCTATTGTGATTCCATTTCTACATTTCATTACTCATTACTATTCCTAATTGCTTTTAATCAGTTGGCTAATGAGTTTCAGATGATTAGATCATGGATTAACATCAAATTGGCATGAAGCAATTTGTGTGTCAGAAGCATTAAATGCTACGTCAGAAAACAGAGGACAGCTTCTGAGTCTAACGGATAGTTTGGACATTATCACAAAAAGCTTGAATTTTGCAATGGGTATTATTACAACACTCAAGACGGAGCATTAACGAAGTCAACGATAAACATTTTATGATTAAAGTTGGATTAGAGCTCAACGGACAAAAAGCAACAAGAGTTTCAACGGCTACTTCCAACTGACCTCCAATGTTCAAAAACTCGCAACGGTCGAAACACAATAACATATAAATTGTGAAATCTTCAAACTGGAACGAGTGACGACGATTGACGAACAAATCGATGAAGCCAACGAAATGATTTTACTACTTCACCGTCGATAGTTCACACTCTCTGTTTCTCAATATTCATATAGTTTATAGTCGAGAGTGAGATGAACGATTATGTACTTCAGTGTTTATTCATACACTTCTGAGAGAGAGAAGATTTATCTGTAAACATTTTATCCAATGGTCACTCAAGATTGGGTGATCTTGAGTGAGAAACCGATTATATCCTTACAATGTGTAAGGGGGAGTATCTCAGTAAGAGATTGTCAAGGCTGCACAAGTGCCCGACTAAACTTATGATGTTGTAAAGGCTTTCTCTTGTGCCCAGTTAAACAAGGAGATAGTGGGTTGAAAATCTCAAGTGGAGCTTGGGGACTAGACATAGGTCAAGGATTAGGCCGGACCAGTATAAATCTCAGTTTGCATATTCTCTTCCCTAAACTCTTACATTTCCAACATATACATTTGAATAATTGATTGTTTCTTTATAAACTAATACTGTCATAAGTAAGTTGTGAAAAGATTTTCAAAGTTATCTCAAGTTTTATCAGACACCCAATTCACCCCCCTCTTGGGTGATAGCCGGTTATTCATTCTCAATTCTCTTCTTATGAAATTGAATTGTTCCTTAGCCAATGGTTTGGTGAAGATGTCAGCAAGTTGAAGATGAGTTGGGATGAACATGACTTTGACATCCTTCTTTTGAACATGATCCCTTATGAAGTGATGTCTCACATCAATATGCTTGGTCCGAGTATATTGTTCTGGATTCTTGGCCAAGCTTATTGTGCTGGTGTTGTAACACAAAATTGGGATCTCCTTCAGGTTGATTCCCAAGTTAGATAGTTGTTGTTTGAGCCATACTTGAGCACAACAACTTGAGGCAGCCACATATTTAGCTTCAGTAGAGGATACGACCACACTTGTTTGTTTCTTACTGAACCACGAGACAAGTGAGCCATCAAGTAATTGACATTGGCCACTTGTGCTCTTCCTATCCTATCCGTCTTGTATCCGGCATGATCTGAATCTGAATATGCCACTAGATGTTCAGGTTGACCTTTGGGAAACCACAAACTAAGAGTTTTTGTGTCAGCAAGGTATCTGAAGATTCTCTTCACATTCTCAACATGAGATTCCTTAGGAGCAGACTGGAACCTTGCACACATCCCCATACTAAATTGGATGTATGGGCGACTTGTAGTAAGGTAGAGCAATGATCCAATCATTCCTCTATATCTTGTAATATTGAAGTCCTTGCCCTTCTCATCAGAATCCAATGAAGTGGTTGAGCTCATTGGAGTATCAGCTCCATTACATTGATCCATCCCAAACTTCTTCAGCAGATCATTGAGATACTTGGTCTGAGATATCAAGATTTCATCCTTCTTTTACTTGATTTTCAGACCAAGGAAATAATTGAGTTCTCCCATTATGAACATCTCAAATTCTCCTTGCATATTCTTAGCAAACTCTTCACACAAAGCATCATTAGAGGCACCAAATATAATGTCATCAACATATATTTGAACAATTAAAATTTCACTAAGCTTATTACTCTTTATGAAGAGAGTTGTATCTACTTTTCCTCTAAAAATCTTGATCAAGAAGGAATTTGCTTAATCACTCATACCAAGCTCTAGGAGCTTGTTTGAGACCATAAAGGGCTTTCTTGAGACGATAAACATGATCTGGATGATGATCATTTTGAAAACCAGGAGGTTGTTCACAATAAACTTCCTCCTGAATGAAACCATTTAAGAAAGCATTTTTCACATCCATTTGATAGAGCTTGAATCTTTTGACACAAGCAAAGGCTAGGAGAACTCTTATGGCTTCCAATCTTGCTACTGGAGCATAAGTTTCTTCATAATCAATTCCTTCTTGATTATAGCCTTTTGCAACCAATCTTTCCTTGTTACAGACAATGATTGCAGATTCATCTCGTTTGTTCTTGAATACCCATTTAGTGCCAATGACCGGATGGTCCTTAGGCCTAGGTACCAAATCCCAAACTTGATTTTTATCAAATTGGTGTAGCTCCTCTTGCATTGCTATCACCCAATCATTGTCTGAAAGGGCTTCATCAATCTTAGAGGGTTCAAGATGTGATATAAAAGTAGAGAAAGTTACTTCATTTAAAGTACTATTTCTGGTCCTCACTCCTTGATTTACATCACCTAGTACTTGGTCCAAAGGATGATTCCTAATGAACTTCCAAGCTCTAGGCTGTGATTGATCGGTGTTTTCTAAATTGTTTTAAGGATCAGCTTCGAAAACATCTTCGGGATTTTCAATAGAGCGGGAGTATTTTTCGAAAAGAATTGATTTTTGAAAACATTTTCCTCATCATCATCCAAGGATTTATCGAGCTTTGGATTCACAAGATACAACATGCATAGACTCTTCAACAATACGAGTAAGAGTATTAAAGACTCTATAAGCTTTACTTCTATTCGAATAACCCAGAAATATACCTTCATCCGCCTTGAGATCAAACTTACCCAAGTTATCCTTACCATTGTTGTGGATGAAACACTTACAGCCAAAAACATGCAGATGAGCCAAATTTGGCTTTCTTCCTTTGTACATCTCATAGGGAGTTTTGTTCAACTTCTTCTGGAGGTATACCCGATTCGAGATGTAGCAATCCGTACTCATTGCATCTGCACAAAACACTTGAGAAGTGTTGTTTTCATTTAGCATAGCTCTTGTCATCTCAGTGAGAACTCGATTCTTCCTCTCCACAACACCATTTTATTGGGGAGTCCTTGGGGCTAAGAAGTTGTGATCTATTCCCATGTTGTCACAAAACTCTGCAAATGCATGATTTTTGAATTCTCCTCCATGATCAGTCTGAATTCCTAAAATAGAGAAACCTTTCTCGTTGTGGACCTTCTTGGCAAAAACAACAAACTGATCAAATGTTTCATCTTTAGAGGATAAAAATATAGTCCAAGCAAATCTAGAAAAATCATCAACTATGACCAAAGTATAAAGATTGCCACCAAGGCTTTTCACTCTAGCAGGTCCAACTAGATCCATATGAAGTAGTTGAAGTGGTTTGTTAGTTGAAATTTCATTTTTAGATTTGAAAGAAAACTTAGTTTGTTTCCCTTTTTGACAAGCATCACAAATCATGTCATTTTTTAAACGAAGTTTTGGTACACCAATTACCAAATCCTTTTTAAGTAATCTGTCAAGTTGAATCATATTGACATGAGCTAATCGCTTGTGCCATAGCCAACTTTCATCCAAATTACTCACGAACCATTTTTCAGAAACAGACCCATTTCCAGAGAGATTAAGTGTATAACAATTACCTTCTCTAGGGGCCCTAAATAAAGCTTTAGATCTAATATTTTCTAGAGGGAGAACATCCTTACTTACAATCAAGCACTCATCAAAGTCAAAGATAACTAAATTACCTTTATCAGTGCTTTGGCTTACACTGAGGAGATTGTGGCAAAGTCCTTCTACAAGGTAGACATCTTTAATTTGTGGTCCTTCATTATTGCCAATTTCAGCAATACCAGCAATCTTTCCAGATTGGTTTCCACCAAAGGTCACCTTGCCATCATCCTTAGGCTTGATTGAAGCAAATTTGGATTGGTCTTCCGTCATATGTCTAGAGCATCCACTATCAATATACCACTTGTTGGATTTTGATGCTCTTAGACAAACCTGCAAAACACAACAAATCAAGTCTTACGTACCCATCTTTTCCTGGGTCCTTTGGGGTTAGTTTGTGTCTTAAGAACCTTGTAGGATCCCTTAGGCACCCATTGATAATTTCCTATAGGTTTACTCTTTCTTTCCTTTTTATAAAAACAGGAAGAAGTAGTATGAGTTAGTTTTCTATGTGTTTTGATGATAACTGACAATTGTAAACAAAATGAGAACTTTTCTTTTGGTAAGTTGAAAAACTTACTATCAAAGGAAAACTCGAGTTTTGGTTCAAACTCGAGTTTTTATCTTAATGAGAAAATCCTGAACTAAGCAAAAACTGTCGTTTTTCGGAAAACTCAAGTTTTCACCAAACAGACTTCTCAATATTTTCCGGAAAAGACAAAACTCCAGTTTTTCATTGGAAACTCGAGTTTTGGTCATACAGAGTCTCCAACATTTTAAGATTGTGAAAACTCCAGTTTTTGGTACAAAACCACTAGTTTTCAGTTTGCCATTAGTTTTCCAAGTTTTACCAAGATTTGTGAAAACTCGAGTTTTGGTTCAAAACTCGAGTTTTGACTTGGCCGAGAGCCTTCAAGTTTTACACGCTTTTGAAAACCGCCAGCTTTTTGGGAAAACCTCTAGTTTTGACTTAACACGGTTTCTCTCAAAGTTTTCATGATTAAATGAAAACTCGAGTTTTGATTGAAATCTTAACTTTTGTCCTGGCATAGAGCATTCATGTTTTACCCAGATTTAAAACTGCCAGTTTTCATGAAAACCTTCAGTTCTGGCTTGGCTCAGATTTTCTCTAAGTTTTCATGCTTAAATGAAAACTCGAGTTTTGATTGAAATCTTAACTTTTGTCCTGGCATAGAGCATTCATGTTTTACCCAAATTTAAAATCGCCGTTTTCATGAAAACCTCCGCTTTTGGTTTGGCACAGTTTTCTCTAAGTTTTCATACTTAAATGAAAACTCGAGTTTTGGTTTTAGAAACTCGAGTTTTGGCCAACTCGAGAGCATTGCAGTTTTTTGATGTTTTGAAAACTATCGGTTTTGATTGGGAACTCAGGTTTTGATCTGGATGGTTTTCTCAAGTTTTCATACTTAAATGGAAACTCCAGTTTTGTTTTGGAAACTCGAGTTTTGGCCAACTCGAGAGCTTTGCTCTTTTTTAATGAATTGAAAACCGCCAGTTTTGGTTGAAAACTCCAGTTTTAGTTGAAAACTCCAGCTTTGATGTTTTGGACTAAAATCGATCTAACATGTCAAGTCCAAAACTCGAGGTTTGATAAACAAACTCAAGTTTTCATCGCAGAGTTTGAAATTCGAATCTGATGAATTAGTGAAACTTTCTTGTTTGATCTTAATATGTCCCATTATCATTCATTAATATTCCTAACTATGTTTAACCACTTTGTTAGTGAGTTTCAGATGATTTAAAGGATATTAAATGAAGATTTGAACTAAAGCAAAAAGTGACATCAGCACATTAAATGCAAACCCAGAAAACTTGCATACTTTTGGGTAATCCTTTTGCACATGCTTGCAAAGGATTAATGTCTGCTTTCCACATCCAAGAATCGCTATTCCAATGGATTAATATTCAAGAAGTCAACTCAACTTCATACAATTGGATTAAGTGAAGAGTAGAGAGAGAAGAAGACCAAAGCTTAACCTAATCCTTATCAAATGAAGGCAACAGTTATATTGAAGATTACAACGGTCATTTAATGCTCTCTTGGTATAAATAGAGCTGCATTCAATTCTTCTCAAAAAACACATATGCTAAAAATGAATTGCATTCAAGTTTCACAACTACTCTTTCACTTTTCACTTGTAAAGTATCTTTTGATACATAGAGCTTCAGTTCTTATTCTTATCCACTCTTAGAGAGAGTTTCTTGATTGAAAAACATTTATTATAAAGAATCACAAGTCGGGGACTTCGTGATTGGGTTCATTGATTGCAACTTGTAAGGGGGAGTATGTTCTAGTGAGAGAATTACTCTTGAGCACAGAGTGTGTAATCAATTGTGATATTGAAAAACCCATAGAGTCCGGGGACTGGACGTAGGTCTAGAGGTTGGACCGAACCAGTATAAATACTTGTGTCTTGCTTTTCTACTATACTCTCTGTTCATCTCTGCTTTCATTGTTCAAAACAGAGCATTTTGAAAAATTTTATAATCCCCAATTCAGGGGTCTCTTGGTGATTAAGCTCCACTTTCAGTATGACCTTTACGATTGCAATAATTGCAATGAGCAAAAGGATTTGAAGAGTAAACAGATTTTCTAAAGTAGTTCATATAAGAATTTTCCTCCAAACTTCTTTTTACCTTTCTTTTTATCAGAATTAGGTCTGTAACCAATCCCTAATCTGTCATTTGTAAATCTTTATTGTTTCAAAATGATATTGAGCATTTCACTACCTCTAGTGAATTTCTCAAGTGCCTTTGTGGGTGTAAATTCTTTTTCTCTAAATCAGTACAATCCTCACAAGCAACATTTTCAGAAGAAAGATTTTTAATTTGTAGTTCAATAGTTACATTCTTCTTTTTCAAAGATACATATTTTTCAGCAAGCTTTTCAAATTCAGATTGAACAACAATGTACTCAGCAAACAGTTCATCATAGGATGGTTTCGAGTCATATACCTCATCATTGTTGTCATGTTGCTCTTCTTCTTCAAAGAACTAAACGGATATTGGCTTTTTCTTCCTCATCGCCTTCATCTTCATTAGATGAGCTATCTCCCCATATGGTTGAGACATAGGCTTTCTTTTTGGATTTATTGAACTTCTTCTCTTTGTCCTTATTTTTCAAATTGGGACATTTTGACTTGATGTGGCCAGGCTTTTCACACTTGTAGCAGATGATTGGCTTCTTTGCCTCAAAGCTGGTGCTACCCTTATGAAATTTCTTGTAACCTTGGTCATTCTTGTAGAATTTCTTGAATCTCTAGACCATCATGCCTAGTTCTTCATCTTCATCTTCCTCTTCGTCATCATCTGATTCCTTAGCTTCTTTGACAGCTTTGAGGGCAATTCCCTTACTCTTGCCATGTGCTTCATCAAGTCCCTTTTTGAACTTGAGTTTTACCTCATATTCGTAAAGGATGCCAACGAGATCTGCTACGATGCCATTGATTCTCCACGAGCTTCTTCAATAGCAAGAACCTTGGCTTCTTATTCCTTGTTAAGGATATTGATAATTTTCCTCACTTGACAAAGTTGCTCATATTCTTTGCCCAGGTCGTGTGTCGGTTGATCGGATGAGTGAACCTTAGCCGGAATTCGATGGATTCACCAAGCTTCATATGAAGAAGATCATACTTAGTCATGAGGGTATTGACTCTATTCTGCTTGACTCCAATTGTTCCTTTATGAGCTATTTCCCGTGCATCCCACATAGCTGTAGCTGAAGATAATGTGCAGAACACTCTGCAGGAAAAGAACAACTTTACTGTTGAGTGTGATGTTCCTTCTGTCATTCTCATCATAGTATTCTTCAGGCTTTGGCTCTCTGGGACCATTTATAAGAACAGTTGGATTGTAATCTCCTCTCTCGAACACTCTCCAGAGGCTATTCTGTAGCCATCACAAAGACTTTAAACTTGGATTTCTAGAAGGAGTAATGTTCTCCATTGAATCCCAGTGGCCGGTTGATCGAAGCTCCATTAGGTAGAATACCTTCCATAGTAATCCTCCTTGAGATGTTAAGCTCTTTAGAGAAGACCTTGCTCTGATACCAAATGAAAGTGGAGCTTAATCACCAAGAGGGGGTGAATTGAGGATTTTAAAATTCTTTTCTAGTTGCTCTATTTTTGAACACTAAAACAGAGCTGAGCAGAGTATAAGAGAGGAAAGCAAGACACGTGAATTTAGACTGTTTGGTCCAACCTCTTGACCTACGTCCAGGTCCCGGACACTCGGGATTTCACTATCTCAATTGATTACACACTCTGTAACTCAAGAGTAATTCTCTCACTAGAACTTACTCCCCCCTACAAGTTGCAATCAATAACCCAATCTCCAAGTCCCCAGACTTGAGATTCTTACAATGGAATGATTTACAATAAATGAACTCTCTCTAATAGTGGATAAGAATAAACAATGAAGATCAATATATCAAAAGATACTTTACAAGTGAAAGGAAACATTCAGGAAGGATTAGGATGGGCTTAGGTCTTCTTTTCTCTCTACTCTTTAGTTAATCCAGCTGCACAAATGTTTATGGTTGACTTCCTTACTTTTAATCCGTTGGAAGAGCAACTATTGGATGTGGAAAGGAAACATTAATCCCTTTGCAACGTGTGTAGAATGATTGTCTAAAAGAATGCAAGTTTTCTGAACTTTGCATTTAATGTGCTGACATCACTTTTTGATTTTGCTCCATTCTTCATTTAAAGTTTTCTAAACCATCTGAAACTCATTAGCAAACTGATTAAACTTATCTAGAAATAGTAATGAGTGATGATAAGAAGTATTAAGATCAAACGGGAAGATTTCACAAATTCGAGCAATTTGATTTTCAAACTCAGCAACACAAACTTGAGTTTGTTTATCAAAACTAGAGTTTGTAACTATGCTCAGAAGCAAAACTGGAGTTTCCATCTGAAACTCGAGTTTTTTTCTTCCAGAGACAAACGTCACGACTTTATCTTCAAAGCACATTATGGAACATGAGCAAAACTTGAGTTGATTAATGACAAACTCGGGTTTTGGACTTTTATAGTGATAAACATGTTTAAGTCCAAAAGCTCAAAACTGGAGTTTTCAAAAACACTGAAATGAGCAAAGCTCTCGGCTTGGCCAAAACTCGAGTTTCCAAACATAAACTCGAGTTTTCATTTAAAGATGAAAACCTTGAAAATCTATGCCAAGTGAAAATTGGAGTTTTCAAAACAAACTGGAGTTTTCTAAAGAGGTTAAAAAACATGAAAGGGCTCTCACAAGCCTAAACTCGAGTTTCCGGATGTAAACTCGAGTTTTCTCAAAAGTTTGGAAAACTTGAAAGTGCTTGGCTAAGTGCAAACTGGAGTTTTTATATCAAAACTGGAGTTATCTTTGGCTTAAAACATTGGAGGCTCTCGTATGCCCAAAACTCGAGTTTCCAAATGCAAACTAGAGTTTTGTTTACTTTAGAAAATATTAGAGAGTCTCAGTATGCACCAAACTCGAGTTTGTAAAGCTAAACTCGAATTTGTCTCAATGTGAGAAACTTAGAGTGCTCTCGTATGTCGTAAACTCGAGTTTGCTTATGCAAACTGGAGTTTCCTCGCCATTAAAATTGAGCTACTCTCTTGTCAAGTCCAAAATCCAAAACTCGAGTTTGTCTTTGACACCAAGTTTTTTAACTTTACTAAAGACAAACTTCTACTTGTGTTTACATTTGTCGCTTATCATCAAAACACATAGAGAACTAACATATATTGCAACCTTTGGGAAAACATAAGAAACATTACCGTGATGTATAAATAAATATATATGTAGTTGCATTAGGAAACCTTGCTTATATATATATATATATAACTTGAAGTCAAAAGAAATTTGTTACTGTTATATATAGGTATATATCACATTAAAGCATATTTTATATGGTGGTAATATTTATCAATCTCCTAATTTAAAGTGTTAGGATAGCCCCCGAGAGTTTAAAATAAATATAGAGAAATAATAATAATAAGTAAAATAATAATAATGATAATGATAAAATAAATATTATTATTATTGAGAAAGGAATAAACAATAAAGGAAATTATTAATTAATAATAAAGAGAAAAGTGGATTATTATTAATAAATAAATAAAAAGGGTATTATTATTGATAAAGAATTTTTAGGGCTTAATAACCACTTTTAATCCTCTAAAAATAATTCACGTAGTTAATTACTTTACGACGCGAGTAGTGACTAATGACAATGATAAACGTCTATAAGCATACATTGACACCTCTACCAATCCCAACACCTCCGACGGATTTAAGGATTCAAGCTTGAGGTAGGTAAACGTTATCTTATTAGCTTGTATGTATGTATTCATGTATGACTAATCATGTTTGGTAGATAATTTTCATATGTGTATCCTAGGCTCCTAGCTATGGATTGGGGCTGCGTGTCCTAAAGGGCTACGGTCCTTGCCGATAACTCGCTTATGGTGCGGCTTGTGTAATACCCAAAATTTCTTATTTGTCTTAAATACAATATTTTGATAAATAGAACCTATTTAAAATAGGTAAATATGTGGTCTCAAATTTTGAGAAATGTTTATTCTATTTTTTTAGGTAATTTTTTCCTTAGGAATAGGATAACCAATGATTTAATAAATTTTGTTAGGCATAATAAAATACCATAAAATATAATAAATATCATATTAAGCTATGGTTCATGTAGAATTTAAAAGAGCAAGAAAGTGTTATGAAAATACCTAAATAAATTTAGAGAAATCAATGGCAATTAATTACCAACTAAACATTCACTAAATTAAATAAATTGTGCAATTCTTCATAATTAAAGGACCATAAACACCAATTTTCATAATTTTTTAAGAGACTAAATTTTCTAATACCCTATAATTAATATTTAGTTCATATTTATTTCATAGAAGGCCATAAAGAATTATCAAAACACTTGAACAATTAAGGGGCAATTGCTAATAATTAATGAGCAATTAAAATTACACTAATGGAATATTTAGGTAATTCTTTAACAATTAATATTAATAGCCATTAATTAGAGGTGTATTAGGCTAATTAAAAGCCAAGAACCAATAAGGGATTAGGATTGGCACTAATGAATTGTTAACAATCGTAAATCACTCCATGAACCAATAATGCAACAATCAAAAGATAATTAAGCTTTTGATTAAGGTGTTAATCAAATGTTAATCAAGCTTTGAAAAGTCAACAATTTCAACTATGATCTAAGGGCCAAGATTTAACCTTATAAAGCTTATCTAAAGGCTCTAATTAGTTATGATAAAGCTTAATCCTTGTGACCTAAGCTTAACCAATGAGAGAGAGAGAGAAAAATTAATTAAAGGAAATTTGATTATGGTTTGAAATCCAAGAAATATCTGATGTACACAAGAAAAACTCAAAACAACAAATAAAGTGAGAATTTATACAAATTTAAAAAGTTGTGAAGAAGTAGAAACCCCTGGAGAAAATATAAGGACTTATCTTGAACCCACATAATTTAACCTCGAAAGTAAGCCTAGTAAAGGCTATTTTTACAAACGTTGAAGAATAAGCTTAGTACAACCAGGGGAATCTCATTAGACCATAAACTGGATATCTAACTACTAATCAAAAAGCCTACTCAAATTTAAAAGTATTGGTAATTGATCAAGCAACCAAAAATAGATTTCATTAAAGTAAATTAATTCACAAAAAGCAAAACTTAGAGATTAAGTTAGGGTCTTCTAATCACATGGATGGATGAGATTAAAACTTCTTTACTAAGTTTAGATCCAAGGGTTAAGAATGAATAAAAGTTGTTAGGTAGTTAACCTCAAAATTTGCTATAAATAGGAGGTAGTGCATTCATAAATCCTCACCAATTCACAAACCAACAACATCTAAAATATAGAGAGAAAGTGAGAGTGAGAGTCTTGGAGAAGAAGGAGCAAAGTTCTTGGTAAGTTCTCTAGCTCTAGCTTTAAGTTCTTTAAGTTCTAGTTCTTAAATTTTTAGATAGAAGTAGTGTAAATCTTAAATATGCTAGGATAATTTTATTTACATGTTTTTATGGTCAAAATTGACTTTATTTCAAAAAAAAATGATGAGGGAGGTCATATAGCAAAATTTCTGGAAGAAAATCATCAAAGTAATGAAGTTTTGACGAAATTTCATCGGTTTAGAATTTCTCGAATCAAAGGCATGAAAACGCCAAAACTTTAAATTGAAAATATGATCACAAAATTCTGAGAAAATTCTGAGAAAATTCATGGTTAAAATAGAAATATAAGGATTTTTAAATATGTCAAGAAAATGTCAAAATGATTTCTGTACAGAGAGATAAAAATCCTCAAAGTTAGGCTATGAATTTCTGGAAAAATTCTGGGCAGAGGTTCAAAACTTAAAACCTGGGAGTGATTCGTGTAATCTGGGCAAAGGTGATTATTTTTACCTGGAAGTAGACATCCTAAGGATTCCAAGGAATTTTATGGATCCTCATTTCGATTTTTCTAGAATTAATTATGATTTTTCAACGTTAGACGAAATGCTGCCTAGATTTGTACCAGCGTTGTTCTACGAATTTTGAGGGTATAAAGTGAAAAGTAAATGTTCCAAGGGCAAAATAGTTATTAGTGGCCAAAATATCTCTTAGGATATTATTTGTAGATTAATAAATGCGATATTACCATTATAGGATAAACGCAACCACAGTCCGAACGTCAACGTACCGACATCACCGACGAAGGTACGGACGCGTACTGTAACACTAACTCTGATGTTTACTGTTACCTATATGTGATGGCTGTATTCATAGATTAAGCTTCTGTTTTTAAAAAGTTATTGAGCATTCATATACAGCTGTACACGGGTTATGGTATTGATAACGCCGTTGAGTTTTCCTAGTGCCGAGGACACTACCGCATTGTGGCACTAGTGAATAGTGCACTATAATAACGCTCATATGCAAGTGGTCGTGTTCGGTTATTATCTTTCATATGTGAATATTGTTGTGATATCATGAATAAACTGTCATACATACTTGTTACATGAACATGAGGTTAACCGTTACCCGAGGTTCAAATGGGCATTGAACCTCGCTCTTACCATAGCTTCGTGGATCTCGTGTGAACGGATCGAAGACAGGGTAAGCAGCAGATATAGGATCCGGCTGGAGGAAACCCTTTTGTTTTGTATTTACTGATGATGTCATTTGGAATTTTTTTTGTAACGCTGTTAACAGCTAACATGTACATTACAGTGGTTACTTATCAGTTACTTTTTCAATACTATTTACTTTCGATGCTCTACTATGATCACGATACCATGAAAACGCTTTCAAAAATTGGGATGTTATAGCTTGTTTTACTATGAATTATTCTATGCTTAACATGTGGTATATTGTCATTTAAATTTCATACTTCCATATAAGATTAACTGTTACCCCTGGGGTTCATTCATTTGAACTCCAAATTGTATGAAAGAGATAGGTAGTGGATCGGGACCAAGAGGAAAGACACAGTTATAAGGGTTATAGCAGATGGAACTTTTTTGGAAAAATATCGTAGATAAACTTAATTTTATCATTTATCATTTGTCTATTTTGGATTTCTGTATTAACATCCTACTATGGGATAGATTCGAATCACGAAAAATTTATCATCATGCTTTCAAACCAAGCTAATTTAAGAGAAGTTTTATTCTGCAATTAAGTCGTCCAAACTATTTCGATGCCTATGTACTTAAATTCTGATAAATAAATGCGTATTAAGTTAGGACATGTGTCACACTATGGCTTTGTATTATTGCTCTTCCCCCCTTTTCCTTGGCATCAATTTGCAGTTGCAGGAAAGGAGAAATTTAGTACAAGTTGTTGGCCTAGGTTTTAGTTCCAAGTCAACAAACCCCTCTTATTACAATCAACACACATACCCCAGTATGCGTTTCCTTATCCTCCATGTAAACGATCAAGAAATTTCAAAGTAAATTTTTGTTCCCCACAAATTACTTAGGTTCTTAATGAGCTTTCTCTTTTCAACATTCAGGTACCCTAGATATCCGCCCATGTTAGTTCTCTAAGTGTTTTGATGATAATTGACAATTGTAAACAAGATCAAATATAGTTGGAACTTGTTGATTTCAATCTAAAATACTCTGACATCGCCAAACTCGAGCCTGGCTTTTCAAACCCGAAGTTTGCCACTAACCAAGGGCCAAAATTGCCAATTGGCACTTTGAACTTGACACCAAACCAGAGGTTTGCTTTTGAGTGTCGTTCTAAATCTTTTCATATTTTGTGTAAACTCGAGCTTGCACTTGGAAACCTCCGGTTTGCGAGAGGCCGAGAGCATTCTGATCTTAAAACACCTTTAAGCTCGAGCCTATTAGTTTTAAACCTCGGGTTTGAACCTCCGGAGAAAATCTTTGTTAGTTTACATAACCATTAAACTCAAGCTTGTTATGACAAACTCGAGTTTACCTCAAGGGAAGGATTTTCAAATTTTATGAGTCTTTCATAAACTCGCACTATTTCATTGCAAGTAAAGCTTTTCCAATTTGAAAAGTTCTTAAGGACTTCTAATCAAACTAAACTCGAGCTTGTCTTTCTTAAACCTCAGGTTTACCTCGAGCAGAACTCTTAAAAAGTTTTCAACCAAGTAAACTCGAGTCTCGGTTGCTTAAACCTCGTGTTTATTTCAGCCGAGAGCATTCAGAATTTTTCAAAGTTGAACGAACCCGAGCCTAAGACCGTGAACCCGAGTTTAAACCTTACGAGAGCAATGGCCTTTTAACTTAAGAAAAACTCTAGAGTTTGCATTGAGAACCTCAGTTTTCCCTTGAAAGCAAAAACTAAGTTTAAGTTTAATCGAGTCAAACTCAAGCCTACCTACTAATAAACTCGAGTTCATGCTTTTGCTCAAAGTTTTTCAAAAAGCCAAAATCGCGACTTCCTCTCGGATGGAGGAAACTCGAGTTCACTATGTCCAAACTCGAGTTTAAACCAACCCGAGAGCAAAGAAGTTTTAATGCCTTGAAAACCTCGTGTTCTCGTTTTTACAAACCTCCAGTTTAGAAGTTTTGAACTTAAAACGCTTTACACTTTGAAGCTTCAAACTCGAGTCCGCATGAACCGAACTCGAGTTCGTGACGCCGATCCGTAAATTCAAATCATTTCAATTTAGAAAACATTCTTGTTTGATCTTAATACTCGTAATATTATTATCTAATATTCCTAACTATGTTTAATGACTTTATTAGTGAATCTCGATGGTTTAGAGAATGTTTTTGAAGGGTTAAAGGAAAAGGCAAAAAGTAGTTCAGCTCATTAAATGCTATGTCCGTAAAGTTGCATACTTTTGGGTAATCCATCTGCACACGATTACGAGCATTAATGAGTGATTTCTACAACAAGCAACTGCTTCTCCAACGGATTGATTCAAAAGAAGTCAACTCTGAACACTTGGACAGCTGGATTAAGCTGAGATTAGAGAGAGAAGATGCCTAAACCACTTCCTAACCTTGGTTGAATTTCTCCAACGGATCTATTGGGATAGCAACGGTCATTTAATGATCTCGAGTATAAATAGAGCTGCATTCAAGTCTTCCCAAGAACTACATCTGCTAAAAATGAAAATCATTCAAGTCTCACATTTACTCAGTTTTTCATCTGTGTAGTAGCACTTGATACAAAAGCTTCGGTGTTTATCTTTATCTACTCAGTGAGAGTTTTACTTGTAAATCATTTATTGTAAAGAACCACAGTCGGGGACTTGGTGGTTGGGTTCATTGATTACAACTTGTAAGGGGGAGTGAGTTCTAGAGAGAAAACTACTTCTTAAGTGCAGTGTGTAATCTTTGAGATAGTGGAAAATCCCGGAGAGTCCGAGGACCGGATGTAGGTCAAGTTGTTAGGACCGAACCAAGATAAATCATTGTGTCTAACTCGCTTCTTCTCTTTGCTCTACTCACCTCTGTTTTTATCACTTGAAAACAGTGTTTTTCGAAAATTTTTAGAATACCCAATTCACCCCCTCTTGGGTATTAAGCTTCACGTTCAGCCCACACAAGAAATTTACGCAATGGTTAGTTTTGCTAATTAAGTAGATGCTCCAAACAAGTTTCGAATACCCAAATTTAAGCGAACATGTATGCTTCCACTACCAAAAAACAAAAAAACAATGGATTAGCCATTGAATTAATTTGCCTACTTTATGTGTTTCAGGATCATTTCTCAAGATACAGAAGTAGCTTATGGTGTTACTATGCATGACTACTCCAGATGTATACTCTGCCTCTCTTAAAAGGATCTTGATAAGGGTCTGCTTGAAAGGTTTTGAATTGGCAGTTTCTTATGAAATATTACTTTCTTTTGTATTTGTTTTTATTTGAGGTAACATAGATATCTCATTGTTACTTATGTTGTGATGATCAAGTTGTGGTTATCTTTAAGACAATGTGAGAATAAAGCAACAATATAAGTGTTGAAATATGCAACTTGGATTAGGTATGATAGTTGACTAACTATTTTATGGATCACTTGCATTAATCAAATTGTCCGAAGGAAGTATACAAAAATCAATGAACTAATGGTGGTTTCTTTTAGTTTTAACGTTTTTTATTCTCTTTGATCTTGTTATCTACTTATTGTAAAAGATTCATCCTCATCCCTCACTTACTCTCTTTCTCACAACACACAAATCTCCTTGTCTCACTGTACACATGAATATTTTGTATAGTTTAGTATGGCTATTGCAAATTTTATTTAACAGTGAAATGAATCATAGAGTGCACCCCTGCTGAAAATTGTTTTTGGTTTTCTTCGATATCTTCATTCGAGAACTGTACAATTTTCCTAATTAAAATGGTAAGACTTTCCATTGATTTTATAGCCTTAGCTTTGGTTCATCTTCATTCATTATTTAGTTTCTTCTCATTTTCATATAATCGATAGGAAATGGAATATGCAACTTAATTCATTGTTACATGCTGCAGCAGCATTTCTTTATCCATCAATCTTCTACTGTCCAAACTTCAACATAGATTTTCGAATGAGGAATGGATTTCAAGAAGTGATGCTCAAGAAGGCCACACTATAAAGATAAAATTGATTGATGATTTTCATTTTGTTTTCTCAATTTTACTTTTCCCAACTTTTATTTAACAATTGATTGATGATTTTACTATTTGAATTGTTGAAATCCAATATAAATCATCCAAAATTTAGGGATTTTCATTTTCATTTTTTTTCTCTATTTTATTTTACAATTGATTGATGATTTTACTTATTTTTGTTGATGGTTCAAATTAAATTTTTAGTCCGTAGTATTTTAATTTAATAATATTAGGAAAAAGAAAATCGAGAGTTGTTTTCAATCACATATAAATGATTAAATTATAAAATATGCATTTGAGATAAAATTTAAACATAAAAAATGAATAATTACTTAATAACAAGTACAAGTTGATAAACCACAAAAAAAAAAAAAACATTTTGAATGAATTTGAGGGAACGATTATTACTATTACTTTTGTTTTAAACCTGAGATGGGGTCATTTAAAACTATATGAATTCGAGGGATCGTTTATAATCGAAACTGTTGACTCTTATTGTTGTGGAAGATCTGAGTGACATTGATGAGGTCTCTGCCTTCGTCCTTCTATTCGAATATTTCTTACAATGGCTTCTTTTCTTGGAATGCAAATATCATTGAAGAGACTCCGATAACCCTATCTGCTCGTTGGATAATACAATGGTAAATCATCCTGTGGATTTCATCATTATTCATCCTTCCTTGCCATGTTGTGACCTGCGAGCTTCTTTGGATTTTGATGGGTTTGAAATCCCCACATATGGATGGGTTATTTGAAACCCCACAATGGTGCTTGGCAGTTGGTAGTTTGGAGATTCCTAATTTCTTTCCAGTTGTCAAGGCATGGGATGAAATCGAGAACAATAGTGGTGGAGAGATATGTTGAAAAAGGGAAGAAGAATAAAGGGGGTTTTGACATCCTTTGTCCTTGGTCAACACAAGAAAGAACCACTCTGCCTCGTTCAGTTAGCAACACAAGTTAGAAGCACGCCTTGATCTGCAATAGCAAACCCCATAGCTCATTTATGGTTTTCTTATTAATGGTTGAGTTGGCCGTCATTTTCTGGGCTCTGCTTCCTTATCGATTGTTGTTGTAGTTGTTTCTGGGTATATTAGCACTGTACATGGCCTTCTCTTAACGCTTCACGGCTGCCACCATGAGTGCTTTATGAATGGGTTGTATAAACATTGAAATATCCACCATTTACTCGCCTTGGCATGTATTTCTTGGACTTTACAATGCAAATTATGTAGTTAAAAGGTTAATAGGATGGGACTAGCACTTGGTTTCCTTCAAGTATACCAGTCAACAGATGCTATCAAAGAAATTTGAGGGAATTTTGATGATATGCACAAGTCCGGATGCCTCATTTGAACAAAAGAATGAAATTGAAAAAGCTGTTGAAGGAAGAACTTGAAGAGGCTATGGCACTCTATGGATATGAACTGGTTCGGACTCCTATTGTGGGTATTGACTATTGAACCAGACAAGCAGATGTGAAGAAAGGTTTTGTCATTGTCAACACCGTTTCATCATAAGTTGCAAATTCAGTTTGACTAAATGCAGCCACTAAAGTTTAATTGGTAATTCCTGTGGCAGAAGAAACATCATAATATTTTGCTCCAGTATTGAAAACGTGTCCTCTATAATGAGTGTTGTTGTTAAGTTGGCATGCTTATTCAACTTTCTTACTAGTTTGACTGTAAAAAAGAGAGAGAATATGGCAAGATTCAACATGGTAGGAATATAGACATTTTAATGCTAGCACATCAATGGAGTTGGGAGAGGTTCATGGTAGAGCCAAGGCCAATCCCCTTTTGAAGATGTTGCCATTATGTTTCCCAAGCGCTCTATGGCGTTACTAGCATATTGAAATAGCACTAAAGCATTATGAGGATTGGAAAGAAGAAGAATGTTTTGACGAAATCATCATAGTGTAATTGATTTGGTTTAAATCACCTTGCACCCTCCTATTTGGGTTAATAAAGTTGAATACCTTAAGTTAAGCAGTGTTCAACTCGAGGTGGCATATTAGACATATTAGGGTGATGTTAATTGGCTAGTTACTTGGTTAGAGCTCTAGTCTATATAAAAGATCTTAGTTAATATGATTTGGTGTATTGGATAATGAGATCCACATCATGCTTAGAGGGAGGTTAATGTGAGCGTCTCTCTAGAGAGAGAAATACCTCCTACATCCCTAGAGTTAGAGTTAGTTGTTAATCACCCTCAAGTAAATTATGATTATTGTTAAACCCAAGTAGTTATTGTTTGTATGAGCATGTTGCTCTTATGTAGTTAATACAAGATTCTTCATCTTATTCATTATATTAATCTAATTGCTATTACTTACACTTTGATAAAGTTATTTTTTCTAAAGGAAATATCTCATGGAGTTATTGGAAAATATATGAGATATCTCTTAGAATAGTTGGTGGGATTGCTTATCTTCATCATGATTGTGACTGCGGATGTTGCATTTTTTTTATATCAAACCTCATAACATTCTTCTTGATGACGAATTCACTCCGAAGTTAATGATTTTGTATTGGCAAGGTTATATTTTGATGATCGTATTTTAGTTAATTCCTTTCTATGTTTTGGTTTGTAGGCCTAATCTTTGAACAAGCTTATATTTTCGCTTCTCATATTTTTCAGGATCTACTAAGATTTTTGTTTTCCTTAAAAAGGAAAGTTTAGGTGAGTTCATTGAGTTAGGTGTCAGAATATGTCTCTAGATTTAAATTTAAATAGTGCATACGAACAAGCCGCGCTCACTCATAATGCTTTCATATAGTCAACATGATTTATAAGCCAACTTCTTATTAAGTAGACCTATTTTTATTGGCTCTTAATCAAGTGACTTGATCCTTAGATTCAACCAATACATTTTTACAGACACCTTATGTGCATAATCTTTCAAAAAAAAATATATTAAGCTTATTAAACTACAATTTCAGCTTATTTAAATTTATCCTCCTCATGCCCTACGCGCCTACGCATAAGCCATCATAAAATTATTGAAACTCAATATATATCCACGCGCACAAGGCAGCCACATAAACCAAGGAAAAAAAAGGAGTTTTCAAAACATACCCCACAAACAGTAGCCTTTATTAATGCACGGGAATCTGGAGAAAATGATGACTTCCACAATCACAAACAGCAACAACAACAAAATTAAGGGAGGAAGAAGAAGAATCAGGGGCTTGCGCAAGGAGGAAGAGGTAGTCGACAACTTCCAGACATTGTTTAAAATGCCTTAACCCTTTATTTTTTATTTTTCATAATTCAATTCAAGTACTTCAATTATCAATGGTTAATTTATGTTTATCAAATGTAAAAAAGCATTTAATTTTGAAATAAAAATTTTAATTTTTTTTTATTTCAATAAAAGCGCACGGAGTGGTGGGGGTTATAACACTTTAATTGCTGAATGACTACATATTAACCACCCACCAAGGGTAGGGATATTATTGAGAATACTATGGCAGCCATAGGCGGATGCACCTATGTGATCCCCCTTGATTTTTGAATTTTTTAAAAAAAAAAATTAAAACTTTTATTTAAAGGTATTCCGGACTATTTTATTCAAAGAAGGGGGTACGGCTCACCTTGCGGACATATTTTATTCAATCGGTTCACCTTGTGGACATATTTTAGCATTGTAACCTCAACTGGGAAATATATGCTTCCTTTTTTGAGATACTTTCCTAACATTTTGTTGCCTTTTTCTTTGTATTTTATGTGGATATTCGTAGCACAAAAAATTGCTTGGAGCATGTAGGTTGCTAATTTTATGCTATGGGCATTTTATGGCTAACACTTGCTCTTTTTCTTATTAATGATGATCAAACTTGCAACTGATGACAAGTGAAAACCTTTTGAATCCTATATTATTTTTTGTGCTTTTGATGACAAGTGGAAAAAAAAAATTCAGGGGCGCTGCCCCCGCACCCCTCCCACTAATAGTGCCCCTCCTTCCATAAATTTCTTGATCCGCCCCTGATGGCAGCTTTGCATGGGGATTTGTGAGCGTTGTTAAACATGAATCTAAGATAAAACATTAGACAAATATTAGTTACAACTGAATTTTTTTTTTTTTCAATGCAATCTGCACTTAGATTTAAAGGACATTTTTGTCTTCTTCATCACTCCCCAACTGATAATTTCAGGGTGGATCTCGATAAGGGTGGTTAAATTCTTTAGAGAGAGAGAGAGAGAGAGATGCCTCTTTTGACCAACCATAGTGTGGGCGAGAGTGGGTATTATTAGGAGTCATGATTGCAGGAGATTTTTTTTTTTTAAATTTTTTTTGTCAACAACCGTATGAGATTTGAATTGTTGAAATCCAATATTAATCATCCAAAATTTAAGGATTTTAATATTTTCATTTTTTTTCTCAATTTTATTTTACAATTGATTGATGATTTTACTTATTTTTGTTGATGGTTCAAATTAAATTTTTAGTGCGTAGTTTTTTAATTTAATAATATTAGGAAAAAGAAAAGCGAGAGTTTTTTTTCAATCACATGTAAATGATTAAATTATAAAATATGCATTTGTGATAAAATGAATGGAGATAAAATTTAAACATAAAATCTGAATAATTAATTAATAACAAGTATTAAGTTGATGAACAAAAAAAAAAATTACATTTTGAATGAATTTGAGGGAACGATTATTACTATTACTTTTGTTTTAAACCTGAGATGGGATCATTTAAAACTACATGAATTTGAGGAAAAATGAAAAATTAAAGGACTATACGTGTATTTCTACTGTTTGTTTTAATTCATCTTTATTTTATGCTATATTCATTATTTGTACATTTACAAAATATAATTTAAAGTAATAAAAATGAAAAGACAAGAAAATCCAATAATGAATGTTAAGACTATAATGAGTAATTGAGTTTATAATAATTCAAAATCCTTTATTTCTGGGAGAAAATTTTGTTAAAAGATAGCTAGGTTGGAAATATCAATTTAAGCAGTTGTAAATGCTAGTGTTTCAATATTTTAATGGTAACTATTCATGATTTACAATCGCGTCTTATATTTTTTGACAATGATTTCTATACTTGCAGTTGCAGTGGTTGAATAATAAAATTTTAAAAGTTTATTGTCATTCAATTAAATTTTGGAATCTAATTGTCATTATGCAGTATTTGTTATCTATTAGATATTCTCATATTTTTTTTTTATAATAAAATTTTAGGAGAGGGTTTCGACTCACTCACAGTCCAAGGGCAAAGTGCTATGGCTTTGCTTCCCAGGACATACAGGACTTAGAGTACATATGCCTCCACTTCAACCTGCTTTTACACAAGTTCATATCACCTAGGATGCATCTCCTAGCCGCTTTAACTAACTCTAAGATCGAACACCCTCTCTTTTAGTAAGAGTATCCAACCCCTTCACTAGTTGAACCTAAGGAAGGGGGGTTAAATATTCTCATCTACAAAATGGTCTTTCATCAAACAGCTTGTACTTCCTCGGCAAAACCAACTGAAAAAAGGAAAGGGATACTTTTGGGTTATGACATTTTTTTAAAACAAATAAAAGAAACCTAACTATTTTGGTTTAAAAAAAATACACATTTTTTCTAGCCATAGGTATCCTTCTAGATGGTGCCGAACACTAAATGTAGGTACTTATCCTAGTAGAAATTCAAATCTTGGTTGTCTTCATTGTAAAAGACTAGTTTGCTAGACCCAACCCTCTCGATAAAAATTACATTTGTATTTAGTTGTGTGCCTACAACATAATTGTGCGGACTTCATGAGTAATTTGGCGTACAGTGCATCAATTTGGATTGAATTTGGTCGTAAAACAACCCCACAACTTAAAGTCAGTTGCAAATAAAAGCAACATGAACTTCCATATTTTGACCAATAACCAATTAGAGTTGAAAAAAACTGTTAAATCCAACATAATATGTGATGTATCATATTAGTTAGAATCGTGTTGTTAAAATGTAGAGTCTATGTAGAAATGGTAAGGGTGAGCAAAAATGTAAAATCGGAAAACGTAAACGAAATGTAAGAGTTTACTATGTACTACAAAAAAAAAAAAAAAAATCCAACATATATAAAACCAAAACACACCAAAACATTAAAGTCATTACAAATTTAAGTCCAAACACTCAAGGAAATAATTAAGTTCAAACTCAGTCATCATAATACATATTAAAATGATTAATTTGGATTAGTGAGTGATTATAAAAATTTCAGTTTAGTCCCTCTATGAAACTTTCTAAAAGTTATAGTTAGGTCCCTGCATTAAACACGTGTTTTGACCAAATAGGGCAGCTGACCTTTCTCCATTCAGTATAGTAGACCTGACATTAGAGAATGAGGGATCCAGACCCAGAGTATATCACAGTGCCACAACAGACCTTCGACCCACGCACACAGAGCTTCCTTCTCCATTTCCATCGCCGGCGATTCTCACCTTCATTATCATCGTCACTAGCAACGTTCCTTTCTGTTGGTTTTGATTAGTTTTGATGATGTCTTATATAGCGCAATTATTAAAAGCAAAAAGGTTGAGTAATATAGTTATCTCCTACATTGACTAACTACTATGTTTAATGTAGATTAGTCCAAGTTAAATTAAGGAGAATGATCAAGAAGGAGATAAGAGATGAAAGAAAGAAGTATCTGCAGAGGTTGTCAAGAAAGCAAGATGCTATCAATGGATTTTGGAGGATAACCAAGAAGAAGAGAAGAGACTAGAGAAAGATGTTATCAAAAGAACTTGCACAATATAATAGGAATATCAACATTCAAGTTCTTGTGATACTTTGAAATCTATATGATAAGCGAGTTGAAATGAAGTTTCATCACTTTATGGATATTGAAGAAGGAAGAAGCTGAGAGAATGATGAGCTCAAATTAAATGATGAAGAATGATCAAGTTGGGAGATGGAAGAAGGAAGAACTTGCTGAATGGAATGAAGATATCATTATTCAAGTTCTTATATTGATGCTAGGAGGCTCCAAGATCATATGGAAGTTGGAATGAGTCAATTCAGAGTTAAATCAAGCAAATATGAGGTTTAGGATGAGAAAACTCGAGGTTTGAGTGTCTTCAGCGTCTCTGGTGTCTCTGGACTAGCAAACCTCGAGGTTTCAGTCAAAACCTCGAGGTTTCAGCCAAAACCTCGAGGTTTCAGCCAAAACCTCGAGGTTTCAGCCAACATCAGCTTTTCAGCTTCACTGTTTCATGTTCAGCACGAGCGACATCTGGTAATTCGATGATATCTCCCAAACCAGAGATCGGATTGAGGTGAAACTAGTGGCATATGAAACTAGACTCCCAATGCGTCATTTTAATATAAAATTCAAGCCCAAAGGGTTTCAGATCAAGGAGCTATGATTTTTACAAGTTGCCACAAGAATCAACGTCACAGTCCAGACCCACCTTCAGTGTTTTGGATGTATCTCACAAACGACAAATCCGATTGAGCTGAAATTGGTGGCATATGAAAGTAGACTCACATAGAGTTCCATCAAGAGTTGAATGGACCAAAAAGGAGTTCAGACCAAGGAGATATGTCCCTCGAAAGTGGACAGTCAGCTCAGGACGTTGCAAAAACGCTGATCAAGAACAACCTTCATTCATCAGATCATAACGGACATAATGCAATGAGTTTGGAGCTTATTCTTCTTGCATTGGATTATTACCTCTAGCTTGGACATGTAAACTTGAGTTTGAAATTGGCCAAGAATTTTCCAAGTTTTCTGAACAAAGCAAAACCTCCAGGTTTATGGGAAACCTCCAGGTTTGAGCTCAAATGGTGCTTTCTCAGAATTTTCAGATTTAAGTGAAAACCTCCAGGTTTTAGAGAAACTTCCAGGTTTCTGGCATCCAGAGAGCAAAATTTTTTCACTGATTTTCAAAACCTCTAGGTTTGTGAAAAAACCTCCAGGTTTCGTTTGGCGCAAAAACTTAGAATTTCCATTTTGACGAAACCTCCAGGTTTTGAGAGAAACCTCCAGTTTGGGCAAACAGAGAGCAAATGACTTTTCTCTAGTTTTGAAAACCTCCAGGTTTCCGGAAAACCTCCAGGTTTCTTCGCGACTTGAATTTCAAATCGATGAATTTGCAATACCTTCTTGTTTGATCTTAATACTTCCTGTGATTAATCTCTAATGTTCATAGACATGTTTAACCACTTTTTTAGTGAGTTTCAGATGATTAAAATGAAGGATTAGAAGCAAACCTTCAAAATATCAGATTTGGTTCAGAACATCAAAAGCTGTGCAAAAGTTCTAACGGCTATATTTCTTTATCCAACAGTCATTGAATCTTCTCAACGGTCATATATTGATCTCTACCTATAAAAGAAGACAGATTCAAGCAGAAAAATGGAGAGACACAAGCTTACATCTTCAATATGCTGATACTCTGATTTTTACATCATTTACACTCGTTTTTCATGTCTAGACAAACTTAGAGAGTGAGATGATTTGTATTATTCCTCGGTGTTCATTTATTCACTTCGAGAGAGAAGATTTATTGTAATCATTCTATCTATCTGAGAGTTACTCAAGATTGGGTGATCTTGAGTGGGAAACACATTGTGTTGATTACAACTTGTAAAGGGAGTGAATCCTAGTGAGAGGATTACTTGAGTACGAGTGTGTAATCAAGCGGTGTGTTGATTACGATTTGTAAGGGGGAGTGAATCCTAGTGAGAGGATTACCTCTTGTACGAACGTGTAATCGAGTTGAAAGAAGATAGTGGATTGAAAATCCTAAGTGAAGCTTTGGGGACTGGATGTAGGTCAAGGATTGGGCCGAACCAGTATAAATCAGTTTGCACATTCTCTTCCCTTATCTCCTACATTTCCAGCATATATGTTTGAATGTGCATATATATTTGAATGACTGATTATTGCTTTATAAACTGATTTCGATAAGTTACGAAAAGATTTTCAAAGTTCCTAAATTTTTATACTTCACCCAATTCACCCCCTCTTGGGTTCAGCCCCGGTTCTTACACTTTCTTCCCTCACCGTACTCCACGCCACCACCATTATGCACCACCATCGCCGTGAATATGATTCAGCAAAGAAGAAGCAGCGGTGTCTAGCGATCGAGATTCAGCGAAGAAGAAGAAAGAAGAAAAAACGATGCAAAAAACTTTATTGAAGAAGAAGAAAGGAAAGTTGACGGCACAAATGAGCAAATAGGGTTTCAGCGTTTTTTAATTTGGGGAAGGAAAACGTGATTTCTCCAAAATACCTTTCAATTTTTTTTATTTTTTATTTTTTGCAGTAACTCAGTCAACTTGATAAACTCGCAGAGTTTACCGAGTTGACAGGGCGTTTCAATCATTTCAACCCAAATTCCGTTCCTACCTCCGTTTTGACTCGATTTGCAGCGATGTTTCTATGTTTTGACACTACATTTTAACAACACTGGTTAGAATGACTTGGCAAATTACATGAAATTTTATTATATTATTGATTAAACACATAGTTTTGGCTGAAGGGTAATTTTGTTATCTGATCAATGTCAATCCCTAATTCCATCCCCCATTCACTAATTCAATGGTCTCCCTCCCTTGGACATCCCTCTCTGACCTAGTATTACTAAAGAGGGACCGCCTAGATAACAAAAGTGTGAATCGCAACCTTGTTCATCAACCCGTTTACAAGCATTTTTCTGGGAACTTCTTTCTTCTTATTTTTTCCCCCTTGATCACTTTGTCAAACTGTAAAAACCAGAAAGTTCACAAAAGGTTAAAGATAAACCATCTGATTGGTTTGAAGTCCTCATCATCCTTGTCAAACTTCAGTATCCAATCTCATCATCTGGCACCATCATGAACTTTTTCCACCTTCCGGTTTTTTTGATTCTGAGGGATTCCTTTACTTCTGCTTCTGATTATTATTTAGGTGGGAATTGGTCAGGACTCAGGACTCCCTTTTATATATAGACAACCTAAGTAGATGGAAAGGTATCGCTTGTATTAATTGGCATTTTGTTCAGACTGTCCTTGAAGGTTTCTAGCTTAGGGAGAGAGACGATTGAATTAGTGAAGGGGAAAATAGTGATTGACGTTGATAAAATGACAAAATTACCTTTACAGAAAACCATGTGTTTAACCAATGAAATAATAAAAATTTCATAACAAGTCATCCTAACTAATATGACATGGCACATATTCTGTTAGATTTAACGGTTTTTTTAATACCAGGAGGTTATTAGTCAAAATACAAAAGTGCAGGGTGTTGGTTTTAAACTTTTAAAAATAAAGGACTATATGCACCTGATTAAGGGACGTTATTTATATTGTAGGCTATTTACTATTAAATGTTACCGCCACAAGCTACCTACTCTATTTAAAACATACAGTGCATTAATTTGAATTTAATTTTCGTGAAAAGCATTTTTGATACGAAACAAATTTGTGAAAATAATTATCGACATAGAGCCTGGAAAGAAACATTTATAGTCCTAATTAGCAAAGCTATTTTCTCTGGGGAATTTGAGAGTTTGAATATAATTTGTTTTAGCCTCGTGAAATAATTTATTTTCACGAGTCCTCATCCTCTGTTGCACATATTATAAGTTCAAAAATAAATTAAAATATATTCAAAAATAAATGAATTATACTATTTTGAAAAGTTTGTTCTTTGTAGATTTCCTTCCATTCCACCATCCAAACATAGGTTTAGAGATTTTTTTGTTTTTTGTTTTTTGTTTTTGTGCTCAAAAGGTATTTATATTAATACTGATATTACAAGTTACATCAAAGCATGACAATTACACTAAACGAAAACAAATCGGAACAGACATTAAGCGAAAACAAACCAGAAGAAGAAGACTAAAAAAAACAAAAGCAAACCAAATGTAAGAAAAGCTAATCACCACTAAAAATGTGGGAATAAAAGTAACATCAAAGACTGCACCAACTCCCTGGACATGTAAGGTTAGAAGTGACATGTAAGAAGGTGTTGGTAGCAAAACTGACCCTATAGGGCACATCTCCTTATAAGAATAAGCTGCAAATTGATCAGCAACATAATTGCCCCGTCTTGGGGTACAGGACAAAGAACCCAATCTTATAAGAAAGAAGACAAGTGATGTCCTGAAGAATATTTTTGTTCCTCCATTGAAGCAAATTAGGTGACGTCGACCACCTACTGAACAAATTTTGTCTAACACTAGTGTTTTGAATTTGCCACCATTGAACAAACTTAACAATAGTCCTCTCAAAAATAAAACACATAGCAATAGTAGTAGCGACCATCGATAAAACCCTTCCCCCAAAATCGCAAATCCAAGCCACAACAAGAAACACCTCCATAAATACCCAAAACCACAACAACAGTAGAAACACACATACATTAAACCGCAAAAGCATAAGAAAAGGACGAACATCCCCTTCGCCAGAGACCGTCGGCAAGGGAGACGCTGTGACTGTAGCTCTCACTGCCTCAAGATAGGTCTAGAGAGGGAGAGGAAAAACTCAACCCAGAGACAAGAGAGGACCACAACCGCACACAAAAATCAAAGGGACACCATAGCTGGAGTGACGGTAAGGATGGAGACCAGAGGAGAGCCAGCGTCGATGATGGTAGAAGGTCGTCGCTGTGTGTCTCTGTTCCATACTAAAACCTGCCTGCTCTTAGCTCTTCGAGCTCCAATATGCTTGTCTACCTCAATTGTGGTTCAATAGGAGGCTCGTCAACAGCAAGGACGCCGCCGGCGAGACAGAAACCCTAACGGTGGTGGAGACGAGAGAAAGCGTCTAGAGAGGGAGGTGAGGAACAGACTTTTTCGGAGGGCATTTTTTCACTTGGGGTTAGAGAAATTGATGCTTTTCAATTTGTTGTAAACGATTACACAAGTACAAAAAAGGCTTTTAAGAACGGACGAAAAAGGTATTGTAAGACCGGATCTGCGACCGGTCTTTTCCGAGTGGTCTTAAAAGTCTATAACTTTTAAGATCGGATGAATGACCGGTCTTAAAAATTTAGACCGAACTTTTTAAACATCCGGTTTTAAAAGTGTTTCAAAATAATTATTAAAAAAACCCAAATGAAACAACCGGTCCCAAATCACCAGATCTGGCAACATTTTGAATGTCCCTCCGTCATCAATGACGGAGAACCAAGAGAAGATTGGAAGCAACACCAACAAGAAAAACAAAAAAGATGAATACAAAGTCCGTAAATAAGAAAACATAACAAGAAATAGAAATTATTCACCATGGAAATCGAATTTGAATCACTATAAAATCAGAGGTGAAATTGAAGTCTAGATCTACAAAAAAAATCACAAGCTTAAAGCAACCAAATCTGAGCAGGATCCTCTTGTCGATGTTGGCAAAGCTTCAAAACAACCAAAATCAAAGTTCAGATCGAGCATGAGCAATCAAAGTAGGAGCAAACAGACTTAAGAAAGAAGAGATCTGCGGGTTTGATTTTAAGCCGGATCTGTGCGAAGGCGGCGTGGGAGGAGCCATAGCTTGAAGAGGAAGGAGCCGCCATCGTCCAAAATCCTCAAAGCAGTACGCTTGCTCCGTTGCTAAGGATTGGAGTTGATGCCATCGCAAAACCCTCGAAGCATCTCACTACCAACGTTGCCAATGATTTGATTGTGTGGCTCTTAGGATGACTTACAAAGATTGTGAGTAGGTTAGAGGAAGAGGATGTCATTCTTGCGAGGATTTGACCAAAGGAGGCTCTTGGTACACTTGTTGAATCTATAACTAAACAAATGTTATATCACCAAGAAGACAAGCACGCTCACGGACTTAACGAGTTTAGCGAATTTAGCTTTTTTTTTAACACTTTTAAGACCATTTGTTTATAAAAATAGGTCTCAAAAGTATATTTTTAAGACCGGATCCTTTATAATCCGGTCTTAAAAGTGTTCTATATATTTACAAAATTGCCACCGGTCATACTTTTAAGACTGGATATTTTATAATCCGGTCTTAAAAGCCTTCTATATATTTACGAAATTGCCACCGGTCATACTTTTAAGATCGAATCTTTTATAATCCGATCTTAAAATTGTTCTATATATTTGTTGGAAGTTCAGATTTAATTAGTTATCATACACGATTATATTGTGCAATTATCTTAATTAAGTTGTTAGAGATTTTAGGAATTAAGTTAGCGAGATCATGGTTTTTTGAATTCATAATTATATTCCCGATTGCAATCATCTTAATTAAGTTGTTAGAGAGATTTTAGGAATTAAGTTAGCGATCATGGTTTTTTGAATTTCGTAATTATATTCCTGATTGTAATCATCTTAATTAAGTTGTTAGAGATATTTTAGGAATTAAGTTAGCAGATCATGGTTTTTTTAATTTCATAATTATATTCTTGATTGTAATCCCTAGATTATAGGAACTGCCTAGGTTAGAAGATTATTTACTTATTATCATCTGTATATAATTCCAATTAAGCGAAGGAATAAATCATCGCATTCTCGGACTCATATCTGATCGGTGACTTCTCACAATATTTACAAAATTGCCACCGGTCATACTTTTAAAACCAGATATTTTATAGTCCGGTCTTAAAAGTGTTCTATATATTTACGAAATTTCCACCGGTCATACTTTTAAGACCGGATCTTTTATAATCCGGTCTTAAAAGTGTTCTATATATTTACGAAAGTGCCACCGGTCATATTTTTAAGACCGGATCCTTTATAATCCGGTCCAAAAAGTTCTTTATATTTATGAAACTCCACTTCGGTCATACTTTTAAGACCTGATTCTCTATAATCCGGTCTAAATGAGGCGGTCTTAAAGCTCTTTTTTTGCACTAGTGTTATGTGGGCCAACAGTGATACCAAATCCAATAAGCCAATGGGTATGAGTATTTTGCCCAAAAAAATGGGGTATGAGTATGAGTAAGAGTTCAGATGTTTTAAAATCCAGCAATCTCGTTTTATTATTGAATTAACATATTAAAATCATTTAGATATACTATCTCGAGCTTATTAAATTTCAATTCAAATAATTCGATTTGAGCAAATTATTAAACGAGTAAAGAAATGCAGAAACTTGGAGATGCGAGACCGGTCATTTTTTTTAGGTGGGGGTAGACACCGATACCCCACCAGGGGCAGGACATGCCTCCAAACTCAAAGAGCGCTTACAGAGGTACTTAGAGATCGCCCTCCAACGAGGCCCTCACATCGACCAGCGGGTATCGAACCTTCTCCCTTTTGAGGTGAAGGCCAACACCTTAGCCAACTATATCAACCCTCATTGGCTCGAGACCGGTCATTTGCAAGAGCTAAGTGATCTGATTTATCTATTGGCCTTTGAAAGCCCCATATTGGCCCCCGCTTTAAATGAATAAGCTACTCTCAGATTATGCTCTCAAAAATATTGTTTTGAACCTAAATTTCATCTTCATGTAATATCATAATACTCTCCAAAATAGTTCAAATAAAATATACAAATATTAATTCATGTCTTAATATAAGATCCAATTGATTAATTTTAATATATTAAGGAAGTTAAATAAATCATTTTAAAGTATTTATATTTATCATTTTCTCCAAATTACTTTTTATGACTTATAAATTATATATAATCTAATAATACAAGTATATATTTCGAGAGATCATGTAAAACATGATATAATTAAATAATTTATTTAATTTACTCCAAATTACTTTTTATGACTTATAAATTATATATAATCTAATAATACACATAAGTATTTCGGAGAGATCATGTAAAACATGATATAATTAAATAATTTATTTAATTTTCTTAATCTCTACAAATTGGTCAACTATATATTAAATTAATTACCGGATGTAGTAGTATTTTATCTGTTGAACTAACATAATCTTGGTAATAATAATCGAGATGTATAAATCCCAAAACTAAATACCTATTTTAACATCAAATGCGTCACCTTTTAGAAATAGGTCTGCTAGGGCAAATAATTCACGGCATTCCTCTTTTTATCATTTGGTTTGTAGGAATGATGGTAAATTGAGTTGTATTGATGTTTCTCCCCATTTTCCCTCGATTAAATAAATCCACCATTAGATTAAGTTTTAATGGTTGAGATTTAATATTATATACACATATTATTATAACATTAAATATAATAAAAATCTACTATATTAAATAGAAGAATTTTAACTATTAAAACTTGATCTTATGGTAAATACTTTAAATGGAATGGAAATGAAGAGAGACATCAATGGAGTTATTCCTTTCCATGATACACCAACCACTACTACAAAATACCTAAAAAATGACCTAAATAAGACTCAATTAACGTCCTTTTCGGAGGGACGTGCGGGAGGAGTCGTGGTTTGGGTCATATTTGGCGACACGAATACCATTTAGGACGCCTCATAAGAGGCGACTGAATCGTATTCGGTCGCCTCTTATGAGGCGACCTAACACCATTCAGGCCGCCTCTTATGAGGCGACCCTAACACATTCAAGTCACCTCTTATGAGGCCACAAAACTCATTCGGGACATATTAGGCGACACCGAATTCTATTCGGTCGCTTATTATGAGGCGTCCCGAATTAAGCTTTCAGGATGCCTCATATCACCTTTAGGGCATCCTGATCTTATTTTCAAGACGCCTTATATTAGTTTTTTTTTAAAAAAATAAATATGCTTGCTGTATATTTGGCCAATTTGCGGCAAAATTGAAATATACATTTAGAAGTCATAGATTTCAGCCAAACCAGCCCAGACATTGCTCAAAATATAGTTCAAGTCAAGTTAATAATATCCATAGCTAGCAAACCCAACAAGCTTCAAATCTCCCTCACAATTCGGACATATAAACATAAGGTTTGATTACTTATTAATAAAATTGACAAGTATAAAGAACTCATCCAACCCACTTTGGAGAATAAAACATTACAAGCTTCCGAGATTCAGTATGACAATCGAAGATTAGTTAGCACAGCAACTCTATACACATATATTCAATTAACATTTACCATTTTTTCTCTAAATTTCAACATTGAGTTTGAGCTACTTTAATCAACCAAATGACTTGCCTATTCACATTGACAATCACCCTAATATAAGCCTTTAATAAGTAATTCATTCCCAAGCACAAGGCCCCTCAGATTGAATTTTTCATCCAAGTTCAACTTATAATCAAAATAAAATAACACTCTATGCTATCTTAGATGCACCATAATCCATGAGGAAATAACTAAGCCATGTTGTACGCACTTCTAAAACACAAATAGGGACTAAACTCGTGACATAGAAGTTGAACAAAGACACAAAATAAGGGCCTCTGTATCTTCCTTCCAAAGAATTGCATAGGAACCAAGTGCATAATTTGTTCTGTCACCCCATCTGATTCTGATGTTATGAGATAGTACAAACCCCCCAGAAGACTGCCACATGCCACTGCTCCTAAAGGAAGATGAAGTTGACAAAATTGATTATACATCTTTAGAGCAAAACAAGCCCAGACAGTGCTAAAAATGAAAACATTCATAAACTAATTAGGCCAATTAAATAGCCCAACATTGTTAGTTCTCAATGTGTTTTGATGATTAACAACAAATGTAAAACTTGTTTTGAAGATTGCAAAGTCAATTGAAAACGATCTGATATTCGCATACTGCAGTATGGGTTTGCAAACTCGAGTATTGACCCGCCAATACTGCGGTTTACATAGCCCAACTCGAGTAATGGCCATACGAAGACAACCAAGTTTTTGAACTAAAACAATATTTGTGGTATTGGTTCGCAAACTTCGAGTATGGAATGTCAATACCGCAGTTTGCATAGGCAAACTCGAGTATTGGACTTCCGAAGCAAACCAAGTTTTTCAAATGAAGTCAATACTGCGGTTTCCAAAACCAAACTCGAGTATTGGACTTCCGAAGCAAACCAAGTTTTTCAAACGAAGTCAATACTGCGGTTTCCAAAACCAAACTCGAGTATTGGACTTCCAGAAGCAAACCAAGTTTTTCAAACGAAGTCAATACTGCGGTTTCCAAAACCAAACTCGAGTATTGGACTTCCAGAAGCAAACCAAGTTTTTCAAACGAAGTCAATATCGCGGTTTCCAAAACCAAACTCGAGTATTGGACTTCCGAAGCAAACCAAGTTTTTCAAACGAAGTCAATATCTGCGGTTTCCAAAACCAAACTCGAGTATTGGACTTCCGAGAAGCAAACCAAGTTTTTCAAACGAAGTCAATACTCGCGGTTTCCAAAACCAAACTCGAGTATTGGACATCCAGAAGGAACCAAGTTATTGAAACTTAGTCAATATCTGCGGTTTGCATTTGCAAACTCGAGTATTGGACTTACCGAGAGCAAAAGCGACTTTTTAAGTTAAGGCTTTACCGCAAGAAAGGAACCAAACTCGAGTATAGGTTTTGTCTTTGAAAAACATAAGTCACGATGTTTGTCCTCACGAAAGGTGCATACTCGAGTTTCCAGTGGATACTGCAGTATGGTCACTTGTGTACAGTGCAAAACTGCAGTAAGCAAGAACAAACTGCGGTATACAACGGTGAAAGCCAATTTTCGAATTTCACGAATTCGCATATCACTTTTGTTTGTTCCAATTGCTTTCATGAATCATTCACTTATGTTCCCGATATGTTTAACAAGTTTATTTAGTGGATTTCGGTTAGCACGAGATGAAAATTAATGAAGATCAAGGGAAAAAGTAAAAAAGTGGTCGAGCATTTATTGCACTTCAAGAATCAACCTCCTTTTGGTTAATCCATCTGAGCACGAATTCTCAATGTTCAAAAACATTTTCTTCATCAAGCAAACTCTTCTCCAACGGGCAAATCCTCGAGTTCCACATCGGACCATATTAGCATCCGGATTAGCTGAGTTTAGAGAGAAAGGTGACCGAGACTTAATGCTAATCACCTACAACGGTTGGATTCATCATACAACGGTCATTTAATGTTCTCTACCTATAAATAGAGTGCATTAACTCCTTCTCAAGTTGACACAACTACTACGAGAGCGAAAATTCATTGATTGTCACTTATTGTGTTCAGCTTTCATCTATATTGTATCAAACGATACTTGATCTTCGATGTTCATTTTATCTACTCGAGAGTTCTATTTGTAAATCATTCATTGATTAAGATAACCACAAGTCGGGGACTTGGTGGTTGGGTGTATTGATTGCAACTTGTAAGGGGGGAGTGAGTTCTAGAGAGAGAGAACTACTCTTGAGTACGAGTTTGTAACTGTTAGTGAGTATAGTGGATTGAAAAATCCCAAGTGTGACTTGGGGACTGGATGTAGGTCAAGGATAAGACCGAACCAGGATAATTTCTCTTGTGCAAGCTTTTATTCTCTTCCTCTTCTGTCATAATCTGCTTTACTTGCTCAAAACAGAGCTTGTTTTGAAAAGTTTCTAAAATACCCAATTCACCCCCCCTCTTGGGTATATTGCTCCATTTACAAACATGAGCCCAATGTGAACCAACTAAGGAACGTCATCAATCCAAAAAAAGCAAAGAAATATCCACTACAACATAAATGCCACCATCACAATTCCAGAAGAATCTCATGCAATGTAAATGTCACATCACGTTCCGAGAAGAAT
This sequence comes from Acacia acuminata, assembly GCA_019022655.1. NCBI lineage: Eukaryota > Viridiplantae > Streptophyta > Magnoliopsida > Fabales > Fabaceae > Acacia > Acacia acuminata. The sequence continues at coordinate 1,411,686 of JAFJYI010000102.1, read as the reverse complement.
CTCAAGAAGCATTCGTCTATCAAAAGATTTACCTAAAACATATTCATCACCCGATCCACCAAAAATGCGAAGTAAACTTTATATACCTATAAGTGTTCAAGAAGATGTCTAGCCAACATTTCTCGAACCGAATCGATGTCATCCTGTGAGTACGGATCCATAGTACTAAAAAACTGTAAATTGAAAAACAAGGTATAAGATAAACCAATGAAGTGAATGAAATAATTAACAACTCAAGTACAACAACAAAAATATCATCATTTGAGGATCACAGAGCATTACGAACGTTTTGAAAGCCTGTAGTACGTCCGGTGGAAACGATGGATTGCATCCAACTAATAACGTAGTATCCACACTCGGTGTTCCCTGGTTGTTGATGGCACTATAAATCAAAAGCAAATTGTTAAAACGAATAAAGGCATATCGAAAGCTACTGTGTCAATGAAATAAATTGAATTGAAACTACTTACCTTCGGATAAAACCACTTCGGTCCACCGTGCTCTCGTACTCCATAAAGCTATCTCGTATGTCTTGAGACCACTATCATTAAAATGAAAATTAATGAGACATGAAAACAATTCATTTAAAAGAAGAATCGATGATTTAGACAAAAATTTACTTACTCGGCAAACATGGTTTTGATATCCTCGTTTGGTCTGCCACCTACGAAATCGAACTAATAACATACGTTCTTGGCAGGACAAACAACACATAGGGTCCAATGACCACTACAATATATACATATTAATATTAAACTAAGATAAGAAAGCAATTTATTCTTAAAAATCTTATATAGACAAAAAAATGCACCTTTCATGTATTGGCGCAAGATAACAAGACGATTGTCCGTCGCCCATTGTTAAACCAACATAAATGGCCCTCCTGGCTAAGATATTGCGAGCCAAAGCCGTGGTTGCAGGACATAAAAATCCATACGAACCCAATCGGTCTCCCTTTTTGCATATGTTGTGGCAGACACTATGATCGAAATAAAATATAATGATAAATGTTGTTGAATATATTAAACAAAAAAAGAGTACTGACATAATTAAAGGGTAAAAAAAATTACAAGATTGCAAGTTGAAGAAACTGTATATCTAAACAGTCCATATGCATAAAATCTATCAAATCTTTCTTGTCAATATTTATAGAATATGTCTTGTCTACACCGATAATGCCTGGAGGCATCTGCAAGCCTATAGAGACGACGTCCCGTACAACTCTCCCAGCTGTGCTAAGTATAGAAATCTGCCTGCAGCTTGTTCATGCTATGAAAACATAATAAATAGATTATGAGTGGGTTAGCAATGAAAATCAATCGAGCACCTACTCATCGTCAATCAGTAATGTATTTCCTACCATTGGAAGTGTCGTCCCCATTTGAATAAGATGATGCGGCCAAAGGATGAACGATGTGGTGTCAGCGCCTAGCATGGGAACCTCCTCATCATCAATCGGGACGGCTGTCTCTTCTTCCCCTTCTCGCACACTTTTCAGAGTCACCCTACATTGGTCTTGTGGAATTTTCATATTGTGGTGTGTGGTTTGTTCTGGGTAAACAAGACCATAGGCAACAATACGCCGGTATGGGTCATCCAAATATAGAGTGCAAGGTAGTCCTCCTTGTGCAGTGTGAGAAGGTTCGCCAATAAGTACATTTGGAGAGTGATGAGAAGGTTTGCCAATAAGTGCATCTGGAGAGTGGTGAGAAGGTTCGCCAATAGGTACATCTGGAGCGTGAAAACTTTCGTTGCTGCTTGGGAAGGCCGGGGTTCCTAGTTTGTAGGTTACGTATTTCCCTTCTCTTGTATCATAGCCCTCATTTCACCCCGTAGTTGTGTCATAACCTTATCTACGAGGGACGCTCGAATTTTGGCTACAAGCTGAGGACTAGGGTTGTCATCGTCATGTGAACAACGTGAACGCCATCCAAAATATTTCGCGACCCTAACTCCCCTTGTCTCCCCTCGAATGGCATCAAGGTAATCTGGCTTCCCAATCACCGTGGACAAAATGTCCATTCGTGTACCCGGCGTGAATGAACCTTGGCTGCTCTACTGCTCAAGTGCATCCTGTATCATAGGATTTTTCATAAATAGTAACTAAACTCTTAGAATATGAAACAACAGAGGCTATTTAAGATCTTATAATTTAACTACTTACAATCTTTGCGGCAACCTCAGCCACATCTTCATTTACGTATTTGTCACCCTTCATCCTCGCATCTTTCCATTTTTTGTGACAAGGAGGATGCTTAGGGCCCTGGATAACAGTGGAAGGGATCAGATTGGGCAGCTTCCTTCATTCTCTCCAACTCTTCTTCCATCATCTTCTGTTCAAGCTTTTTATAGCCACCTCTAGACATGCAATGCGGATACTTATTTCTTGCTTGCCGCTCTCTATTGACTTGACTTTTTTCCTATGACACGAAAACAAATAAAACTGAGCCTATGATGTCAAATAGATTCAACTAAAATATAAGATATGAAAGAAATTTTACAAGAAATTCAGGATTTTGGTGTGACGCCACAAACTCCCTCCAGTCCTCTGGAGAAATGTAATCATAGTCCTGACATGGGTCCTTGTCCCTCTTTCCCCTCGAATATACTTTCTAGTGAGCTTGTTCTTAAAATCTTTCTAACGTAGACGAACCTCGGCCATCCAATGGTTGTGCATGGCCGTATTGTTAGGCACATCGTACGTTTGCTGCAAGGTAAAAGAGAAGATATGAAAGAAATCAAGTAATAAAACTAAAGATACAAATGCAGAAGATATCGAAAGTGAGATACCAATTGTAGATAAGATTTTCTTGGCCTCATACATACAATTTGGAAGTACATTATCATCTGGCAATATATCACACAACAATTCAAGCAATGATGTGAAACTGCTATCGGTCCACCCACAAGTTGCCTTTAAGTTGACCAAATGTAAGGTCCCAGTCAACCGTGTATACTTAGTACACCCAGGGAACAAAGGTGTCTCTACATCACTTCGCACGCTATCATATTCATGCGGTTGTGCAAAAGATTCGACCTCAACATCATGAATCATTCTCTCCATTCCATCGTCATCTACCTCAACGTCATTTTCGTGGGACGCATTGGTAGTTACCTCCTCACCATGCCATATCCACGTTGTGTATTGAAGGTTTATTCCATCACAAATTAGGTGATCCCTTATATCAGCAATATCCCATCGAACCCCATTTAAACAATTAACACATGGACAATAGTACATCCCATTTTTTGTAGCCACATTCCTTCTAGCAAATTCAATAAACTCTTCCACCCCATTCTCATATTCTTCACTAGTTCTCAACGCATTCACCCAACTATGACCCATTTTATTACCACCTGCGACATTTCCAACAATAGTCAAGTTCATAACAATTTCAAGAACGACATGCTTTCTTTTAAGGAAAGACAACAAAAAATCACGGACTGGAAAGCCATAAGACAAAAGTGTTGTTCTCTCTTAGGAAGAATGTATCATATAAGGACAATATATGTGTGTGTGCATAAAATGAAAGCAACTGACCTAATTTGGGAGTGCAACCGTTTGCTTCAAACCTTTGACCAAGATTTCTCAGCAGGTAGTCAAAAAAGACGAAGATGACTATCCTTTAATCTCTTCTCGTCTATATCTGCATTATAACAATACAAAATAATAACATAGAAAATCACATAATTAATCTCAAAATCAACAATATTCCACAAACATAAGGGTCCGTTTGGTTCAATTGCACACCCTTTGTAATGCAATTGGGATTCTCGGGGAGACAGTGAAATGGGATAATAAAAATGAGAAAACATACAGTTTACTACTGGCTGTGAATAGTTTGTCCTTTTACAGCAGCAACGGACATGCTTCAATTGAAAAGAACATTAAATTTCTGAGGAAATATGTTTACTGCAGCGCCGTACGTGGCAATTAATGAATTATGTATTGGCATGGTTATAATTAAGATACAGAAAGAACAATATTCCATTTCATATTTTGTTTCTAGTTAGTATGAAAATCTGTCTCTTTAAAATGTAATAAATAGCCATACTGCATAGAGCATACAGCCCCAGGACACAAGTTATAGTTATATCATGCCAGTTTTAGAGCAGGAATTAAAGGCGTACCGTAGAGATTGTCGGAGAAGGTGGGCTGGACGCGGTGGAAACAGTCGGTCGATGTACCGACGACGCAAAGAAAGAGAGAAGACTAAGGAGACGACGGACTGTCGCGATTGAGTCGATAGGGTTTGCCGGCGATGAGGGAAGATGAGGGAAATAGCGTAGAAATGAATAGGGTTTTTGACGGCAACGAGGGAAGCAGAGATCAATGTTGTCAAACACTAGTTTCTACGTAAACACGGAAAGGGGTAGTAGAAACGTAAATCGTAGAAACGACACGATACGTAAAGTTTCTTCTTTCTACTACTTAAGGTCAGAGCTTAAAATTATATATATATGCATGGGAAAAAAATCATAAATCAGTAAATAACTACTCAAAATTCAATGGGAAAAAATCATAAATTACTACTTAATGAAAAACTTCATACCTGTTTTTTTTTTTTTTTTTTGCTCAAGAGGAATTGATATTACTATGAATCAGAAAAACACAGTTCAGCAGTACAACATCCAGATATAGTTCTTTGCCCTTAAACAAATCAAGAGTATTGAATTCTTTCATTCACCCCTGAACAATTAAAAAACTACAAGGTTCAACCGTTCGTAAATATGCAAACACCGTCAAAACTTAACTCAAATATATTTTGAATTCTTTTTCCTTTAACAAATCAAGGCTCAAAACTGAACTCAAATTCAGAAAAATGTTATGAATAATATCAAAACACATTAGAAGAAGGTTCAGCTATTCAGAAATACATTACATGCGCGATGAAAATAATACATTACTAGTTCAGCCGTTCAGAATAATACATTAGAAGAAGGTTCAGCCATTCAGAAAAAATACATTACATGTGTTATGAAAATAATACCAATGCTATACAGTATACAATGATGAAACTATTACTAGTTACTTCTACCACTTCACCAGCCTATAACAAAATTACTCAAACAGCTAACAAGAACGGGGCCAAAAACAGGGGAGGAAATAGTAGAAATAAGCACCAATGAAATAGGAGAAATAAGCAACTTTGAAATAGGATAAATAAGCACCGGTGATAAAAGCGACGGATCCTGGCCGAAGTGGAGGAGGGCGCGCGACGATTGATGAGTTCTAGTCTGGGTCAGTAGGGAGCAATTGGAGCACGAGCAGAGAACGATGAGCCGACGAGCAGAGAACGAGTTCTCTCTGGGTCAGTAGGGAGCACAATGGTGACTGGTGAATCAGCGATGTCGCGATGGAGGATGGCGACGCGTGAGTGTAGGAGGTAGCAGATGATTTGGGTTTTAGGGTTTGGGAAGTAGGAAGAAGCGCGAGAGTGAACGATGGACTGATGGAACTTTGAAATTAAAAGCGGATTTTAGGATTCAGTCGCCTATATTCGAGTTTGGGCGACCCGAATTGCAAGCAGTCGCCTAAAATCCAAAATAGACGACCCAAGTTCTTTCAGTCGCCAATGTTAGGCACCAAACAAATAAATTTTATTTTAAAAAAATCCCATGGCGCCAAAATTTATTGCAATTTGGGCGAGAATTCAATTCAATTCGGTCGCTTTAATGAAATTTTATTCCAAGAAAAATCCCATGGCACCAAACAAAAAAATCCCATGGCGCGACAAAAAATTCTTGCGTGAAACTACTTAAAGCGTCCCGAAAAAATTGTTAGAACGCCAAAAATCAATTTTACAAGTCCTAAACTTTTATTCGGACGCCAAGGCTCGTTTTCCTTCCATATATTTACAAGAATGCCACGCGCTTCATTTTTTACTTCCTATTTTTAAATAAGGATGCTTTTTGGGGTAGTGATATCCAATTTTTGTAGTAGTGAACTCAATATCTTTTCTTCCCCATATTTCTAAGAATCTATTGACAAATCCTTTACCACAATCAATCCCGTGCTAGATAATTTGACGTGAATAACAATTCAAATGTGAAATAATAAAATGTTTTCAACTCCAACAATTTCATTTATGATTTTCTTGAAAAAAACACATAATTTGGAGTAAATAACAATTCAAGTATGAAGTGAATTATTTTTAATTCCAACAATTTCGTTTGTAAATTTTCTTGAAAGAAAAAAAATCACATGAATTTTCATGCCACATAATTTAGCTTGAATAACAATTCAAGTGTGAAATAAAATATTTCTATTTCAAACAATTTTGTTTGTACTTGTTTTTTGAAAAAAAAAAACTGAAAATTTGTATAAATTTGCATGCCACATAATTTGACATGAATAACAATTCAAGTGTGAAATGAAATGTGTTCAATTCCAACAATTCCGTTTTGTGATTTTTTTTAACCAAAAAAGAAATTCATATAAGTTAATTTCGCTGTGTGTGTTTGTGGAGGGTGAGAGCGAGTTGGAGAGTGAGAGCAACAGTGACGATGAAGGGGTGGAGGTTATTTGAAATTTGAAGTTAAATTATTTCTTATAAAATCATTTAGTTAACTAAATTAATTTCTTCTTAACCAACTTTATTCATGCAAGTTATTTTACGTATTTTTCTCTTTCTAATGAGAGTAATATAGTAGTGATTAGTGAAAATTTTGGGGTTATAATTTTGGCAAAGTTTTGAGTTTTATAATAGATAACTGTATATATGTAGAGCATGATTAATACATAATTTTAATCAGTTTATATTTATTAGTTGGTTGTTGTAAGAATTTAAATTTAATTTCCTATTTAAAATAATTTAGGATTTATGTCTTATAAGATATTTCTACCGATTTATTAAAGGTATTATTGTAAGTTTAACCGATTCAGTTTTGCTAAATCTTGAACTATATGAAATTATGAGTTGGGATTTGGAATTTAAATTAGATTTTGAAATGATTTTGATTATTTGGAGGTTTGAACATTTGTTTAATAAATTAGGTTATGCTTATATAAGTTAGTATTAGGTTGGAAATTGAGGTTTTTGATAATAGATCTCTTATATTCAAATTTATAATTCATTTTTAATTTATTGGAGGTAACATTGAGGATTAAATTGATTGAATTTGAGGTTTATAAAGGAATGCGAATATTTCAATTCTTGGCTGAACCTTTTATGGTAGGAAATTGGGTATTTTGGTTAAATCGAGGACATGGTGATGTTTTGATGATCATAATAAGTCAGAAATAATTTATGAAAGAAGAAAATAGGATTGTAATGATAATTTGAGGAACAAATAAATTGTCATTTTTCTAAGGAATAAAGTGAGCCGGTCATAATTTATTTAATTATTTGTTATTTTATTAGTTGGTATTTTTATTAATTCTATTAACGTATAATTATATATTTATTTTTAGAGTGGACTTGATTTCTCTCAAACATAATTCTTGTGTCAAAACTTAAGGTAATGACTTTTCAATGTACCTTGTATACTTGATGAGGTGACTTTAAGTATATATCTCTGTGTGTGTGTGTGTGTGTGTGTGTGTGTTGTATATGTATGTATGTATGCATGTATATATGTGTCTACATATATAGATACATACATATATATGTATATATATGTGTGTGTATGTGTGTGTGTGTGTGTGTGTGTGTGTGTGTGTGTGTGTGTGTGAAACATATGTTTGAGAGTAAACTGTTTAGTTAAGTGGGCTTATTGTTTATATTATCATTGTAATTGATTGTGCATGGTTTTAAATATTGAATATAAGTATAAAGTGTTGATGTTGAAATTGTGATATTACACTATATATCGGGGTGTGCGGGATTGTGAAGATATGTGATTGTGGGAGGTTGATTTTATACCATGTGCTATAGCCGCTACTAAGAGCACAAAGGATGTCTTTGACATTCTCGTGGGCCCTTGGTATCATCCTTTCCTTTGAACGGGATAAGGGTCACTCAAGGGACGTGACACATTTCTCAATTTGAAGGAAAGTGAACTTATTGTCCAATATGAGTTCTATAACATTTGACCGAACTACACTCATCAATGGTGTAATACCCTAAAATTCCTATTTATCATAAATACTATATTTTGATAAATAATACATATTAAATAAAGGTGAATATGTGTCTCAAAATTTGTAATTTGTAATTATAATTTTTGGGCAATTTTTCCTTGAAATTAAATTAATCAAGGGCTAATTTTAAGATTATAATTAGGGATCATAAAATACAACAAGATTATCATATTAGAACCTAATTCTTGTTTAATCAAGATAAGCAAGAAAATGCTATGGAAGCACTCAAACAAATTAAAGGAAATTATCAACAATTGATGAGCAATTAAACTTACACTAATTAAAGTGTTTAAGTAAATCTTCATAATTAATCAAGAGGCAAATTAGAAAGCATTAATTAGAAAATGTCTTAATTTAAAAATGAAGGGCCTAAAGAGATGAAATTAAGTTTGCTAATAATGCTCTAATAGCCTTGGTTAAATAGCAAATCAATTAACCAATGACAAATGCAATCAAAAGGCATATAAGCATTGGATTAAGAGTTAATCAAACTTTGTTAATTAATGTTGAAAATGTAAGTGGAGCAATATACCCAAGAGGGGGGTGAATTGGGTATTTTAAAACTTTTCAGAAAATGCTCTGTTTTGAAGCAATGAAAACAGAGGTAAACAGAGCGAGGGAAGAAGAAGCTGACACAAGGATTTATACTTGGTTCGGTCCAACTCTTTGACCTACGTCCAATCCCCGAAACACTCGGGATTTTCCACTATCACTCAATTACAATTACACACTCGTACTCGATGATCCTCTTCCTAGGACTCACTCCTCCTTACAAGCCAATTGTAAACAATCGATACACACTCGTACTCAAGAGTTATCCTCTCCCTAGACTAACTCCCCTTACAAGTTGTACTCGATTACAATCGATACATACTCGTAAACCAAGGATGCTCCTCAACCTAGGACACACTCCCTTTACAAGATGTACTTCGATTTTCCCAATCTCCAAGTCCCCCGACCGAGATTGTTACAATGAATGATATACAAGGAAACAAACTCTCTCTAAGAGTAGATAATGATAATCACCGAAGTTCAATGTATCACAAGATACTACGATAAAAACCGAAGAAATAAATATGAGACTAGAATGATTTTCGTCTTCAAGAAAGCAGTGTGTCGGTTGGAAAGGCTTGAATGCAACTCTATTTATACTCGAGATCATTAAATGACCGTTGCTTTCCAAATAGATCCGTTGGAGATGTTCTCCCAAAGTTAGGAGGTGGCTTAGGCACTTTCTCTCTCCAATATTCTCTTAAACCAGCTGGCCAAGTAATCGTGTTGACCTTCTCACGAATTAATCCGTTGGAGATGCAGTTGCTAGTTGTAGATAACATTCTTAAATGCTTTGTAGACGTGTGTAGGTGGATTAGCCAAAGTTGTGCAACTTTCTGATCAGTGCATTTAATGTTCTCAACCACCTTTTTGCTTTTTGCTTTATCACTTCAAAATCATTCTCTAAACTATCCGAAACTCACTAATAAAGTCATTAAACATAGCTAAGAATAGTAGAGAATAATCCCGGAAAGTATTAAGATTAAACAAGAATGATATGAAAAATCGTGTAAATCAAATTTCAAAATCGACCAAAACTCGAGTTTTGTTCTTCGAAACTCGAGTTTTCAACCGTGCACAAGGCCATACTCGAAGTTTCAATATTCACACTCGAAGTTTGCTTCTTCCAGAGCAACATCGCGATTTATGCTTCAACCAGGTTTTCGATGTAAAGCTCAAAACTCGAGTTTTACCCAAAACTCGAGTTTTGGACTATTGATATGAAAAAGTAGTTTTAGTCCAAAACATCAAAACCGGAGGTTTTCAAATCAAGAGAATACTGATGCTCTCGGGTTGCTCGAAACTCGAGTTTGTCTTTTCCAAACTCGAGTTTCCACTTATAACATGAAAACTCTGAAAACTTGTGAACATATCAAAACTGGCGGTTTTGTTTCAAAACTGGCGGTTTTGCAATTGTGAAAACTTGAGTGCTCTCTGCCAGATCAAAACTCGAGTTTTGATTCCAAAACTCGAGTTTTCATATATTTGTGAAAACTCTTGAAAGAATCCGTCGATATTAAACCGGCGGTTTTCAAACCAAAAACTCGGCGGTGTTCATATGTTGAAAACTCATCTCTTTGAGTAACATATCAAAACTCGAGTTTTTCCCAAAAACTCGAGTTTTGAACTATTTCACAAAAACGTGAGAATTTCTTTGAATAGTTCAAAACGCGTGCATCATGAAAATCGAAGGTTTTGAAACTTGGAAAATTCGAGGCTTTCGGCCGACAAAACTGGAGTTTTGCATCCAAAACTCGAGTTTTCATACGTTCCCATGAACGCTCAAAATCGCGTGTTCGCCAAGACCGCGCTTTTGCCTTTGATCATATTTTCCTCGACAAGCCAAAACTTGAGTTTTGACCCAAAACTCGAGTTTTCCCTTGACAGTAAAGAATTCGATTTTTGCAAGAGAAAACTGAACAATTTGGCTTTTATGGTTTTACAATTGTTCCAATCATCATCAAAACACATTGAGAACTAACGAGAAAAGTCAACAATGGTATCTAGCCAATAAAAAATCAAGAAAATGAGCTTAATCCTTGTGAAAATAATTAGGGCCAAGAAAATGTGATAAAGCTAGATGATTAACACTTAGGAAATTAATTAAGCTTAACAAATCAGCCCTAAAAGTCATCAATGACATCATCAACTTGTCAAAGAAGTAGGAGAAGCCTTGTTGAGGAAGGGAGAAAACTTGTTGAAGAAGGGAGACAACTTGTTGAAGAAGGGAGAGAACTTGTTGAGGAAGTAGATACAACTTGCAAGGTAAGTAAGGGCTTGGATTTTCCCTATAAATAGAGAAGCTCACCTCTTCAATTCTTCACACCAAAATCAATAGCAACATCTGATTATAGAGAGTAGAGAGTGAGTATGGAGTAGCTTGAGGAGGTTGAAGCAAGAGCAAGGTATGTTCTTGAAGTTTTAGCTTTCAAGTTCATAGTTAAATTGTGTTTTGATCTTTAATCTTCCAATATAGTTTTGATTTCATGTTTTTATGGTTAAAAATAGCTTTATTTCGAAAATATGATGGAAAATATGATGGAGAAAAATTCTTGGAAGTTAAAGGTCAAAAGTAGCGAAATTCTGGAAAAAATTTCGGTTAGGAATCAGCAGCAAAAAGGCCATGATTTTATGTAGAAAATGAAGTTATAAAATTCTGATATTTTTCATGGTTAAAGTAGACATCTAGGGATTTTCCAAAATACCTAGAGGGTGTCATTTTGAGTTTTGTACAAGGAGATAAAAATTCTTGAATAAAGGCTACGTTTTTCTGGAAAAATTCTGGGCAGAGGTTGGAAACACGAAACCTGGGAATGATTCAAAAATTCTGGGTAAATTTTTTTTTTCATCAAAACTAGACATCTTAAGGATTCCGAGGAATTTTACAGATCCTCGTTTCGATTTTTGTAGAATTAATTATGATTTTTCAAAGTTACCCAAAATTCTGCCCAGAAATGCTGAAGTAGCGTTTTTAATAAAATGTAAGGGTAAATTTGTAATAATGAATCCACCAAGGGTAGAAATGTCAAGATAAGTGAAAATATCCTTTTTGATGTTATTCTAGGAATTATAATATTAATTATAATATCATGGGAAAAGGAAATAATCGGACGATAATGTATAGGATATCCGGGAAGTTCGGAGTCGGGTTCAAAGGTCCGGCATTTGACAATTACCCGGTGAAAGGTACGTTCGCGTACTAGTAACTTTAATCGCCTATATCTTGCATGATTGTATATGATTGATTAATTCATGAAGTGATGGACAAGACTAGGTCTTGGGTCATGCACTGTGACTAAGTTTATGGGGTTTAGATCACCTATTTATACATTCAGCTTTATACGGGTTATAGTCTTGATAATGCCGTTGAGGTTTCCTAGCACCGAGGACACGAGGGACCATCGTGGCACTGGTTAGTGCAAACGTTGCAAACCTTACATGTGCTGTGTGCTATGTACTGTTGTGCTGTTGACATTACATCTGTTGTGTGCTTATGTATTGTCGTAACCTTACATGTGTTGTGTGCTATGTATGGTTGATGCTGATATGTAATGAATATCTGTCATATATTATTATATCTGCTATAGAGGTTAACTGTTACCTGAGGTCTGATGGATATTGGACCTCAGATTTGACTAAAGTTCAGGAAAGGAACCTGGAACAGAGAAGGAACCGGTAGATAGAGCCATGAAGAGGCACTGATGGACAAAGCCGTGAAGAGGCACCGGTCAAAGCAAATGTCGGAAGAAGTTTAGCAGAGCCTACCTTCTGGCATGAATCTAATAAAGTTACTTCAAACCATTTGGTGTCTAGAAAGGGTTCGTCTATGTGGTTCAATCAGTGAGTCGCCGTGAATTCGTGGAGTCTTCTACTAGACATCGGCCTGGCCAAATTGTTTGATTAACTGAGTTAGGTTCATTGCCCCAAGTCTAGCTACGGCTTGGTTGAAGATTGTATAAAGATTTGTAATTATACAAAGCTGTGTATTGTTGTATCACATGAATATTCCTTCGGGAAATTTTTAATATATCAGCATATGTCAGGGCATCAGCATATGCCTAGGCATTTTGTATCAGTTACTCATCGTCCAAACGTTAGCGCATGCTCTCCGTTTCCGCATTAATCTGAGTGGTAGCACCTCAAACTCTGTCGATTTTCTTAAAACTAAGTGTCAACCGACACATTTTAAAGTATGAAATTTGGGGTGTTACAATTGGAGAGCTTGGTGCAATCTTGTTAAAGAGACTAAATCTATTATATTATAGCTTATGGGTTCTGTTTGCGGTTATAAGGAGGTTATAAGGATGATTGAGAATTTTATGCATTTTAAATGATTTTGAACTATTAAATGTTTTGGAAAACTATTTAGACTTTATGTTATACGAAGGTATATTGTGCCCACTTAATTATCTTGTAATCATTCTCAGGCATACTCGTTAAATTGGATATGTGGTTGTGGGGTCCATGTGACTCACCCCGTCGTCGTTTAATTTTTTTTTTGGCAATAATTCAGGCGGTTTTACCAAGGGGATGACATCCGAGACTTAATCTAAGTTATCAATCTTGTATGTCTCATTTTGTTACATGAGTATACTCTAACGTATATTGCCAAACTTTAGGGCCCTTTTGTACATTACATATTTTGATCATCCCATTGCCTAGACGAAGCCCCTTTAAGATGTTGTTTATTGTGGCTAATTTATTTTGGCCGACTCTAAATGTGTTTGGGTATAAAATGATTAATTATACGGTAATTATGGAAGGTCATTTCACCAACAATTTTTTTTTTATTACAAAAAAAAATCATATGAATTTTCATGCCACATAATTTGGCGTGAATAACAATTCATGTGTAAAATGAAATGTTTTCAATTCCAACAATTTCATTTGTAATTTTTTGAAACCAAAAAGTAAATTCATATGAATTTTTATGCCACAAAATTTGGCGTGAATAACAATTGAAGTGTGGAATGAAATGTTTTGAATTCCAACAATTCTGTTTGCAATTTTTTTTAGCAAAAATAAAATTCATATGAATTGTCATCCTTTATTATGAAGTACCTGAATGAAAGTAGAATATCACCTATGATGAAAGTGAATTGGGTGATTTCACAATCTTTTTCGAATAAACCGAAGAACAAGGAAACAGAGCAGAGAGTAGACAAAAGATGAAGACATAAGATTTATATTGGTTCGGTCCAAACTCTTGACCTACGTCCAGTCCTCGACACTCTTGGTTTTTCACTATCTCTCAAAACACGATTACACACTCGAACTTTGAAGTAATCCTTTCACACTAGGATTCACTCCCCCTTATAAGTTGTAATCGGTACAACCACACTCAAGGTCCCTCTACCTTGAGATTAAACGGATAATAAATCAAAAGTATTAACTATCTCACACACACACACACACACACACACACACACACACACACATACATACATACATAATCACCGAGTACGAAATACCCAAAGATATTAAGAGTATTGAATGAAATAGTAAATCGTAATAAATTCGATTGAGCACTCAATTGTTTCGGTAGTTGGCAAATTCAATGCTTTTCGTATTTATATTAATTGTCATTAATGACCGTTGAAGAAGCATTAACATAGCCATTGTGACTCTTGAACTATTCCGTTAGACAAAAATGGCTTCCGTTAGACAGAGACGATCGTTGATTAAGGATTTGAGAATACGTCGCTTTCGGATTGTCGTCGTCAATCTTCAACATGCTTCTAGTCAGAAGTTAACTTAGGAGAGGTTGCTTTAGTCTTTTTCCGGAATGTGTATTTGTCATAGGAATCAATTGGCCTGCTCCGAAATTCATTCTCGCTGCGTGCTCTATTTTCTGAAAACAATTAATGTTCTGACACGCTTTATTGCTTTTAGCCATTTTGTAGTTAAACCATTTTTTAATGATTTGAAACTCACTCAATAAGATGATTAGAGACAATGTAAGTAGTATTGAGTAGTATTTAAACGGAATCAAATGGTTAACCAAAATATTTGAATTTATGAATATCGGAACAATGGAAAGTTTGAAGCAAACAAGAACAAATAACAGAGTACGCTTTCTCTTATGCTTGAGTAAGCTTTCAAAAATCCTTCAGAGATGCCCTAACACTGGCCTTGATCAAGTACATATTAAGTCTTGCTCGAGTATTATGCTCGAGTAAGACACTAAAGCTGTAACATCCCAATTTTCGAAAGCGTTTTCACAGTATCTTGATCAGAGTAGAGCATCGGAAGTAAATAATATTTGAAAAGTAATCGATAAATATCCACCGTAATGTATGTGCTTTTAACAAAGGTGTTACAATTTTTTTTTCAAATGTCGATATCGTAAAGTATATGTCAATAGGACTTTCTCCAAGGTTCCTACATCTGCATTGCTTACCCTTGTCTTTGATCCTGTTTACTCCGGATCCTAAAGCTATGGTAAGAGCTGAGGTTCAATGCCCATTAAACCTCAGGTGACGGTTAACCTCATGTTCATGTACAGTTATGTATGACAGTTATCTCATGACATCACAGCTATATTCACATATAAAAAGCAATAACAACACAGCCACCGCATATGAATGTTATTACAGTTTGCACTATTCACCAGTGCCACGGTGTACATCCGTGTCCTCAGCGCTAGGAAAACTCAACGGCGTTATCATGACTATAACCCGTATAAAGCTGTATGTGTATGAACAATTCTTTTTAAAAATAGAGTCACAGTTTATGAACATATCTATCACATATAGGTATACAGTAAACATCAGAGTTAGTGTTACAGTACGCGTCCGTACCTTCGTCGGTGTTGTCGGTACGTTGACGGTCGGGCGGTGATCACGCGTATCCTATAATGGTAATATCGTATTTATTAATTTACAAATAATATCCTAAGGGATATCCTTGCCACTAATGACTATTTTGCCCTTGCAACATTTATTTTCCACTTTGTTTCCTCAAAATTCGTAGAACAACGCTGGTACAAATCTGGGCAGCATTTTGTCCAACTTTGAAAACTCATAATTAATTCTACAAAAATCGAAACGAGTATCCATAAAATTCCTTGGAATCCTTAGGATTTATATTTTCAATTAAAAATAATCAATTTTTCCCAGATTACACGGATCACTCCCAGGTTTAAAGTTTTGAGCCTCTGCCCAGAATTTTTCCAGAAATTTGTAGCCCAACTTTAAGGATTTTTATCTCCCTGTACAAAAATCATTTTTACATTTTCTTGACATATTTTAAAATCCCTATATGTCTATTTTAACCATGAATTTTCTCATAATTGTTTGACCATATTTTCAATATGAAATTCTGGCATTTTCATCACGACTCCAGAAATTCCGAAACCGATGAAATTTCACCGAACTTTGTTACTTTGATGATTTTCTTCCGAAATTTTGCCATAACTTCTTCTTCATCAATTTTTCGAAATAAAGACAATTTTGACTATAAAAGCATGTAAATAAAGTTATCCTAGCATATTTAGGATCTAAGCTACTTCTATCTAAGAAGTTAAGAACTAAAACTCAAAGAACTTAAAGCTAGAGCTAGAGAACTTACCAAGAACTTTGCTCCTCCTTTCTTCAAGGCTCTCACTCTCACTTTCTCTCTATATTTCAGATGTTGCTTTGTGAATTGGTGAGGAATTTTGAAGACCCCAACCCCCTATTTATAGCAAATTTTGGGGTTAACTTTCTAACAACTCTTATGCAATGTTACCCCTTGGATCTAGGTTATTTTAGAGCACAAATCCTAGCCCTATAATGCCTCAAATCTGATCCTCCCTTTCTCTCTCCCTATCCTCTTTCATTTTCTATCCAAAGTACAATATCCTCTTCCAATTTTACTTTTTGCAAATTATCCCATGTGTTCTAACTTAGTGCACAAGCCAAATTGCTTCTTCTATTTTTTTGTGTTGCACTCCACTAGATAAAAATTCATTTGATGATCCTAATGAATTTTGATCCAAATTTTCTTTTGGTTTTGAAATCTTGGGATTTATAGCTTCATTTAGAGACCTTAATCTCTTATTTTCACAATCCTCAAAAGTTGAGGAAATACCTTTGGTTATAGTCAATTTCAAGCTTGAATTATGCTTGTCAATAATCTCTTTTTATATTTGATTTATGGTTAATGGATTTCAAGATACAATTTAGTTTGTATAGGTTTCCATTGGTTTATGTCTAGAATTAGTTCCATGAACTACTTTATGCTTTATTCTCTCATTGGCTAACGAATTGACATACACCACACACTCTCTCTCTTTCTCTCATACACACATACACGACACACACATACACCTCTCTTCTTGCTTTTTCTCTCACCTTTTTATCCTCTTCCATTTTTCCTTCAAAGTCTCCATCTTTATGACTCACCATGCAAGTGGGTACTTTGGTTTTTAGCTCTCTTTTTCTCTCTCCCAAGCCACCATAACCGTGGCCCCGCCTCCCCCTTTGCTTCATCTTTTTGAGTTTTGTTGCTTTTAACATCCACATGTGGGAGCTATGCCATTGGTTGTTCTCTTATGCACATGGATTAAGCTTTATTAGAATGAATTAGGGTCATTAGATTAGCTTTATGAGATAATTTCTTGGCCTTTAGATCATAGTTGAAATTGTTGACTTTTCAAATCTTTATTAAAGTTTAATTAACATCTTAATCTAGAGCTTAATTGCCTCTTGATTATTGCATTAGTGGTTCTTAGAGTAGTTGATGATTGTTACAAATTTATTTAGTGCTAATCCTAATCCTTTATTGGTTCTTGACTTTTAGTTATGCTAATACAACTTTAATTGGTGACTATTAACATTAATTATGAAGAATTACCTAGATATTCCATTAGTGTAATTTTAATTGCTCATTAATTATTAGTAATTGCCCCTTCATTGTCCCAAGTGTCTTGATAATTCTTTATGGCCCTTTATGGATTAAATATGAACTAAATACTAATTATAGGGTATTAGTAAATTTAGTCTCCTTAATAAATCATAACAATTGGTGTTTAAGGTCTTTTAATTAATTATAAAGCCTTGTGCAATTTATTTATTTTAATGAGGACTTAGTTAATCATTAATTATCATTGATTTCTCTAAATTTATTTAGGTATTTTCACAACATTTTCTTGCTCCTTTAAATCCTACATGAACCATAGCATAATATGGTATTTATTATATTTTATGGTATTTTATGATGCCTAACAAAATTTAGTAAATCATTGGCTACCCTAATCCTAAGGAAGAATTAACTAGAAAATAAAATAAACATATCTCAAAATTTGAGACCACATATTCACCTATTTTAAATAGGCTTTAATTATCAAAAATATTGTATTTAAGATAAATGAGAATTTTGGGTATTACAAAAGCTGTTCGAGTAAGATCTCTGAGTACCATAGGAAAAAAGGTTAGAATACATCTGCTCGAGTACAGGAATGAGCATGCTTGAGTACAATATTTTATGTGCTTAAGTAACATTTGAACTTTACTGAAAATCAAACTAGACAATGTGTTAGGATGCTTATGCTCGAGTACATATTTCCTTGTGCTCGAGTATCATGCTCGAGTAAGAGTAGAAGTGTGCTCGAGTAAATTTAACAATGAGCAAATATAAATAGAATAAGGATCATGCTCAAGTAACACATTACCTCTGCTCGAGAACCGTGCTTGAGTATGGTTTCTGAAGTAGCCTTATTCTTGGTACAGGCGTTCATGCTCTAGTAAGCTGATATCTGTACTCGAGTACTGTGCTTGAGTAAGCTGCAGAGTTTGCTTGAGTAACTTCTTCAAAGGACTAGCACAGACAGCTCTTACTGATAGTATGCTTGAGTAATGACTTATCTACTCAAGTATACTTCCTGATATATACAAAGTCTTCACAGTAGCAGTCTTGCTTGAGTAGACTTAAAGTACACTTGAAACTATCCCTGAGAAGACTTAAACAAATACGTTAGCTTGAGCATGCTCGAGTAAGCTTAGCAGCATGCTCGAGTAAACTCTAAGCTTAGACACTCTTCACTGATTCAATAACGACAATGGAAAAGACTTCATTAATGAAATGGGAACAATGGCCAAAATTCATCACATCGATATTGTTCGTTTATTGAGTTTCTGTGCTGATGGGTGTCACCTAGCTCTTGTTTATGACTTTTCAAATGGTTCCCTCAAAAAGTTCACACATACCCCTGACAAGAGAGAAAGTTTACTTAAATAGTCAAAGTTACAACAAATTGCTCTTGACATAGCAAAAGGGATTGAATATCTTCATCAATGATGTGATTATAGAATTCTTCATTTTGATATCAATCCTCATCATGTGTTATTATATGACAGTTTCACTTCCAAAATTTCTGATTTTTGTCAAGCTAAATTGTGTGCCAAAAATCAAAGTATAGTGGCACTGACACTGACAAAAGGAACCTTAGGATATATTGCATTTGAAGTTTTCTCTCAATTTTGAAAATGTGTCCTACAAATTAGATATTTATAGTTATGGAATGCTACTCCTAGAAATGGTTGGTCGAAGGAACAATGTTAATACACACAAAGAAATTTTCAAGTTTATATCAAGAATGGATTCATAATTTGATTAAAGGAGGAGATATAAGTATTTATATAGGAGATGAAGTTGACATTAGTATTGTTAAAAACCTAGCAATTGTAGACTTTGTGGTGCCTCTATAACTCGTCCATCATAAAAAAAAGTTAAACAAATGTTAAAAGGAGAAATAGATAAATTAAAGGTGCCTCCGTAACATCCCAATTTTTGAAAGCGTTTTCACGGTATCTTGATCAGAGTTGAGTATCGGAAGTAAAATAGTATTGAAAAGTAACTGATAAAATCCACTGTAGTGTATGTGATCAGCCTTAACGGAGGGTACAAAAATTTCAAATATCATAAGTACAAACAAAGGACTATCTCCAGCCGGCTGCTAGCTCTGCTACTTACCCTTGTCTCTGGCCCTGTTCACTCCGGACCCTGAAGCTATGGTAAGAGCTGAGGTTCAATACCAATTGAACCTCAGGTAACGGTTAACCTCATGTTTATGTACAGTTATGTATGACAGTTATCTCATGGTTTCATAGTAATATTCACATATAAAAAGCAATAACAACACAGCCACCGCATATGAATGTTATTACAGTCTTCACTATTCACCAGTGCCACGGTGTACATCCGTGTCCTCAGCGCTAGGAAAACTCAACGGCGTTATCATGACTATAACCCGTATAAAGCTGTATGTGTATGAGCAATTCTTTTAAAAATAGAGTCACAGTCTATGAACATATCTATCACATATAGGTATACAGTAAACATCAGAGTTAGTGTTACAGTACGCGTCCGTACCTTCGTCGGTGTTGTCGGTACGTTGACGGTCGGGCGGTGATCACGCGTATCCTATAATGGTAATATCGTATTTATTAATTTACAAATAATATC
Source organism: Acacia acuminata (assembly GCA_019022655.1). Lineage (NCBI taxonomy): Eukaryota > Viridiplantae > Streptophyta > Magnoliopsida > Fabales > Fabaceae > Acacia > Acacia acuminata. The sequence goes on along the minus strand of JAFJYI010000102.1, from coordinate 1,391,606 downwards.
CTAAGGGATATTCTGTCCACTAATGACTATTTTGCCCTTGCAACATTTATTTTCCACTTTGTTTCCTCAAAATTCATAGAACAACGCTGGTACAAATCTGGACAGCATTTTGTCTAACTTTGAAAAATCATAATTAATTCTAAAAAATCGAAACAAGGATCCGTAAAATTATTTGCAATCCTTAGGATGTCTATTTTCAAGTAAAAAAACTAAAACTTGCCCAGATTACACGGATCACTCCCAGGTTTAAAGTTTTGAGCCTCTACCCAGAATTTTTCCAGAAATTCATAGCCTAACTTTGAGAATTTTTATCTCCCTGTACAAAACTCATTTTAACATTTTCTTGACATATTTAAAAATCCCTATATGTCTATTTTAACCATGAATTTTCCCAGAATTTTGTTACTATATTTTCAATATGAAATTCTGGCGTTTTCATGGCTGATTCCAGAAATTCCGAAACCGATGAAATTTCGCGAACTTTGTTACTTTGATGTTTCTCTTCCGAAATTTTGCTATATAACCTCCCTCATCCTTTTTTCGAAATAAAGCCAATTTTTCCCATAAAAACATGTAAATAGAATTATTCTAGAATATTTAAGATCTACACTACTTCTATCTAAGAATTTAAAAGCTAAAGACTAGAAACTAAAAACTAAAGACAAGCTTACCTCTTGAAGATTCTTGAACTCCTTCTGAAAGTGGAGCTATATACCCAAGAGGGGGTGAATTTGGTATTTTAAAAACTTTTTGAATCTGATCTGTTTTTAGATAACAAAAACGAGAGATGAACAGTAGTGAGAAGAATAGTTGAACACGAGAATTTATACTTGGTTCGGTCTTAACAACTTGACCTACATCCAAATCCCGGACTCTCGGGATTTTCACTATCACAAAGATTACACACTATGTACTCAAAGAGTAGTTCTCTCTCTAGAACTCACTCCCCTTACAAGTTGTAATCAATGAACTCCCAAATCACCAAGTCCCCTTGACTTGTGATTCTTTTCAATAAATGATTTACAAATAAAAACTCTCTCTAAGAGTAGATGATAATAAACACCGAAGCTTATAATGTCAAAAGACAATACAAGTGAAAACCGAAAGGTAGTTAAGAAACTTGAATGCTTGTGCGTTTTCGGTTGTTGTAGTTGTTGAGAAGAATTGAATGCAGCTCTATTTATAGCTAGACAACATTAATTGACCGTTGCATTGATAATCGGGCCGTTGGAGATGATCCACGAAGTTGTGAGCTACTTAGGTCTTCTTCTCTCTCGAAACTCACTTAGTCCAGTTTGGTTGGATGGTCGAGTTGACTCTCTCGCATATTAATCCATTGGAGAGCATGTTGCTTAATGTAGAAATCATTCTTTAATGCTTTGCAACCGTGTACAGATGGATTAACCAAAAGGATGCAAGTTTCGGGTTGAGCATTTAATGTTCTGACATCACTTTTGCTTTTGCTTTAAACCTTCTGTAAAACTTCCTTGATCTATCTCGAAACTCACTAAAAAGATGATTAAACATATCTAGTACCAATAAGGAATAATCATGGAAAGCATTGAGATCAAACACGAAGGTATAGCAAAATCGTTAAGTTCGAATTTCAAACAATGTCCAGAAACCTGGAGGTTTGTTCACAAACCTTGAGGTTTGATCATTTAAGTTTGAACACGTCTTTACATCAAAACCTCAAACCTGGAGGTTTATCATTAAACCTGGAGGTTTATAATGTTGTTATCACGAAGGTTTCTTGGGTTTACTCCAAACCTCGAGGTTTTCCCAGAAACTTCGAGGTTTCACATAGTGTGTGAAACCCAAAGAAAGACGTGATGAAACCAAACCTGGAGGTTTCTCAAGGAACCTCGAGGTTTTAGAATGAGTACAAGTTCATTTGCTCTCGAGGTTGCCACAATACTCGAGGTTTTCGAAAATACTCGAGGTTTTTCCCAAATGACAAGGTTGTTTGTTTTGACCCAAAACACAAACCCGGAGGTTTCTATGGAAACCTCGAGGTTTTCAATTCGTTGAAAACCATTAGCTCTTCGGGAAGCCGAAACCTGGAGGTTTCGATAATACTCGAGGTTTCTCATATAATTTTAAAATCCTTAGTTTGGCGCCAAGGCATAACCTCGAGGTTTTGATGTAAACCTCGAGGTTTCACAACTTGGTGTGAAACCAGTTTTCTCTCGGAAGATCAAAACCTCGAGGTTTCTTAATAAACCTCGAGGTTTCACATATTTTTGTGAAACCAAGTTTTCTCAAGTTAGAATACAGAACCTCGATACTTCCTTCATAAGGCCAAACCTCGAGGTTTTCCCGAAACCTCGAGGTTTGCTTTCACTCGGGGTTTTCCAACTTCGAGAGCAAATCCCCATTCTTCGTTCACAATTGTTGGCAATCATCAAAATCTCTTCGAGAACCAACATTCTCCCCTTTTTGATGATGACAACACTTGTAAGCAAACATCTTTGAAAGTTCAAGAAATTTTTCATGTTGTAATTAAACTTTGAAATTATCGAGGTTTCGAACTTAGCTATGTGCGAGAATGTAAGTGCAAGGCAACAATCGCTTATGAGCGAAGCATGAACATATAAGTTGTATTTCGTTAAAGAGCAATACAGATACGTAATACAAATCAAAATACAAAATGCACAAAATGCCATGATTCTCAAAAACCTCTAAACCTAAACTTCAAAGGCTACGCTACTCCTTGCTTGTCTCTCCCCTTTGTCATCTTCAAAAGGAGGGTTGACCAAGGGTGTAGAAGGGAGGAGAAGGATTAAAAATGACAGTATTAGGGGTTGCAATGGATGGAGAGGGTAATATCTCGATGGTAGGGGTAGATGGTGAAGGAAAAATTATGGTGGTGGGAGTGGTAGCCTCAGAGACAGGAGAGGGGAAAATGGGAGTTGAGGGAGTTTGAGAGAAGGAAGGGATAGGAGGGGAAGTGAAAGTTAAGGATGGTGAGGGAGAACTAGGAGAAGGGCCAGAAGGGCTGGGATCAGAATTGGAGCCAGGAGTAAAGGAGGAGCCAATGTGGAGATGTGTCATGATCTTGTCCACCTTATCAGTGAGGACCGAATGAGAAATGAGCTGAGTGGACATCTTGAGCTCAATTTCTTCAGCCTTTTCCTTAACCTCGGCGATTTCCCAAGAATCGCTTCAAGGTGCTCCTTGATGGCATCCTGAATCTCAATTAGACCAGTATGTCCACTAGTCATCTCAGCCCGTAATTTGCCCAGTTCAAACTCCATGCGCATAGTCATGGTGGCAAGAGCAGCATCCACAATTTGCTTAATCTGAGAAGCTAGCTCAGATGTCAGTGATGGCTGAGGAGGTGGAGGTGCAGACTGGGCCTCTTGAGCATGTGAGTGCGGATGTGATCTTGAAGGAGTCTGAGATTGAGCAGAACCTTCCCCCTCAAACTTTATCTTCATCAGATTCATCTGAGTTTTCTGAAGAAGGGGGATACTCAAGTGTGTCGCAGTACCCATACCATATCTTGTAGTAGAAAAGGATGACCGATAACAATGAGGGATACGGAATATGAGATAATTGTCTCTTGGCAAAACGGAACTCAGTCATTCCTTTGAGAAGCCAGTGACCAAGGTTGAAGGGAACCTTCCTCACAAAAGCAGTAAATGGTCTATAGTCATTCTGAGTGAAGTGAGTCCAGTTGCCGCCTTTAGGAATAAAGTTCCTAGAGTAGACATACCATAGGACACGATTCACAGCCGGCATGGAGCTTGGTTTGAATGTGAGTCGGAGTTGCTGATCTGGAGGGAAAGGCTCACCAGGCCTAAGTGTTTCGAAGACTTCCTGGTTACTGTAAGAAAAGTCAGGAGCAGGCGGAGGATTGTCAATTCTCATAATTTTGTTTAGAATGGCAGCTGACAGGGTAAAGGAGACATTCCTAACGGTGGTGGTCACCCTCTCCTCAATCACTTCTCCATAATCGCCCAATTCATTGTTATACTCCATCTTATAATAAAACAATCGAACTAAGTTTGGGGTAAAAGAGGCAGATATGGAAATGAAGGATTCGTATGGCTTCAGCCAAGGTGAAGGAGACCTCTTTCCTAGGGCCCTTGGTTGCCTTTCTGCCCTTCGATGGAGACTCTTCATCAGGGAGTTCTCCTTGAATGCCTCTGATTGATTTGTCAATGCCATAACGAAGACGAGTAGACCGAGTCTTTTTCCCGACCGGACGATCGGAAGGACGAGGAGATGATGTTTCAACCGGGTGCCGAGGAGGAGGTGGAGGTGGAGGCCATGATTTCATTTCGTCCCCACTGGAATCAGAACCAGAAGTAGCTTGGGATTTGGATTTCGATGCCATTTGAGGGTTTAGAAGAGAGGATTAGATCGAAAAATGGGAGATTCAGAGAGTGGGTGACGAGAGAGGAAGCAAAACCTAGAGGTTTAGGTCGAGGTTTGAAGAACATGAACAGTGACGCATATATATAGGCGATAGCAAACCTCGAGGTTTCATGCCAAACCTCGAGGTTTTGATGAAAGGGTACTAACCTGAACGTCAGAGGTGTTCTTGTGAACCTGTGACCTATCAGCACGAAAACCTCGAGGTTTGTTCAAAAACCTCGAGGTTTTACTGTCCTTCAGAGTGGTCAGCTTTCTGTCTCATCAAATACTCGAGGTTTCTTCGCATACTCGAGGTTTCTATTCTCTGAAATTTTCTGACCTTGGTTATGTATCACCAAACCTCGAGGTTTTTAGCAAAACCTCGAGGTTTTGCTCTTTGACAGCAAAACCATGATTGACCATGTTCCACCAAACCTCGAGGTTTGCTTCTAAACCTCGAGGTTTTGCTCCTCGACAAAGAAAAACCACGTTTCACGATCCCGCATAAAACATGTCTAGACACTCCGATGCTTAAGTTAGTGACTTTTAATCATCAAGATTACAATGTATTACTAATTTGAGCTAGAATTACTTACAACTCGTTGGGATTTACCATTCCCAATTCTCTTCTAATAAAGTTGAATGACTCCTTGGGCAAAGGTTTAGTGAATATATCAGCAAGTTGAAGATGAGTTGGGATGAACATGACTTTGACATCTTTCTTTCCGAATGTGATCCCTTATGAAATGATGCCTCACATCAATATGCTTAGTTCGAGTATGTTGCACTGGATTCTTGGCTAAGCTTATTGTGCTTGTGTTGTCACATAATATAGGGATCTCCTTCAGTTGATTCCTAGATCGACGATTCTTTCAAGCTGAGCCATAAGACTTGAGCACAACAACTTGATCTTTGCCACATACTCGCTTCGCTTGATGATACAAACACACTCGTCTCGCTTCTTGCCGAACCAAGACACAAGTGAACCTCCAAGAAACTCACATTGGCCACTTATGCTTTTTCTATCGGTCTTGTAGCCGCATGGTCGAATCTGAATATGCTATCAAATGTTCGAGTTGTCCTTTGGGAAACCACAATCCTAGTGTCTTTGTGTCGAAGGTATCCGAAGATTCTCTTCACATGCTCGCATGGGACTCCTTGGGAGCGGATTGGAACCTTGCACACATCCCTACACCGAATTGGATGTCGGGACGATCGGTAATGATAGAGCAATGATCCAATCATTCCTCTATATTTTGTGATGTTGAAGTCTGTTCCTTCTTCGTCGGCATCTAATGAAGCGATTGAGCTCATAGGAGTATCGGCTCCATTGCAATGATCCATCCCAAACTTCTTCACAGATCATTGAGATATTTGGTTTGAGATATGAAGATCCCATCCTTATTTTGCTTAATTTGCAGGCCAAGAAAGTAATTGAGCTCTCCCATCATAGACATCTCAACTTCTCCCTGCATATTCTTAGCAAACTCTTCACACAATGTATCATTAGAAGCACCAAATATAATATCATCAACATATATTTGTGTTAGTTCTCAATATGTTTTGATGATTAACAACAAACGTAAAACATGGTTTGAAGTTTGCAAAGTTGTTTAAAAACATTCTGATAGTTGCAAACCGCAGTTTGCATTTGCAAACTCGAGTATTGATTAGTCAATACTGCAGTTTGCATAGTCAAACTCGAGTATTGAGCTTCCAGAAAGCAAAAGATTTTTCAAGTTAAGTCAATACCGCGGTTTGCATAGCCAAACTCGAGTATTGAACTTCCGAGAGCTAAAGACTTTTCAAGTTAAATCAATACCGCAGTTTGCATAGCCAAACTCGAGTATTGAATAGTCAATACTGCAGTTTGCATCGCCAAACTCGAGTATTGGACTTCCGAGAGCAAAAGATTTTTCACGTTAAGTCAATCACGCAGTTTGCGTAGCCAAACTCGAGTATTGGACTTACGTAAAGCAAAAGGATTTTTCAAGTTAAGTCAATACTGCAGTTGCATAGCCAAACTCGAGTATTGGACTTACGAGAGAGCAAATGGATTTTTCAAGTTAAACCAATACTGCAGTTTGCGTTGCCAAACTCGAGTATAGTCTTTGTCTTTCAAAAACAAGACACGATGGTTTGCCTCTGAAAAGTGCAAACTCGAGTATCCAATTGGATACTGCAGTTTGGACACTTGTGAACAGTGCCATACTCGAGTTTCCATGAACATACTGCAGTTTACAACGCTGAAAAACTGATTTTGAATTATACGAATTCACAAATCATTGTTGTTTGATCTCATTGCTTCCATAATTCATTCAATCACATTCCTAGCTATGTTTAACAAGTTTGTTGAGTGAATTTCAGTTAGCACGATGAAGATTATTGAAGGTCAAACCCATAAAGCAAAAAGTGTTCGGTGCATTTAATGCACTTCGCAAATCAACCTTCTTTTGGATAATCCATCTCGAGCACACATTCTCAACGGTCCAAGAATGCTTTCTTCATCAAGTAAACTCTTCTCCAACGGGCAAATCCTCGAGTTCCACATCGATCATATTAGCACCGGGATTAGTTGGAGTTTAGAGAGAAAGATGACCCGACTTAATGCTAATCACCTACAACGGTTGGATTCATCATTCAACGGTCATTTAATGTTCTCTACCTATAAATAGAGTTCATTAACTTCTTCTCAAGCCGATACACCTACGAGAGCGAAAATTCATTGATTGCTATTTATTGTGTTCGGCTTTCATCCGTATTGTATCAATCGATACTTGTACTTCGTGTTCATCTTATCTCGCTTTCGTGAGAGAGTTCTATCTCGTAAATCATTTATTGATTGAGATAACCACAAGTCGTGGGACTTGGTGGTTGGGTGTATTGATTACAACTTGTAAGGGGGAGTGAGTTCTAGAGAGAGAACTACTCTTGAGTACGTAGTTTGTAATCAGTTTGTGAGTATAGTGGATTGAAAATCCCAAGTGTGGCTTGGGACCTGGATGTAGGTCAAGGATAAGACCGAACCAGGATAACTTCTCTTGTGCAAGCTTTCCTTCCCTTCCTCCTTCGCTATCTATCATCTTTTTACTTGGTCAAAACAGCACTTTCGAAAAGTTTTTAAAATACCCAATTCACCCCCTCTTGGGTATATAGCTCCATTTACATTTGGTATCGGAGCAAGGTCTTCTCTTAAGAGCTTAACAACTTGAGAAGGATCATTATGGAAGGTATCTTACCGATGGAGCATCTATCAACGCACCACCACTGGTTTCAATGGAGAGCACTACTCCTTTCCGGAAGGCCAAATTCAAAGTGTTTGTTATGGCAACCGAGTATGGTCTTTGGAGAGTATTTGAAAGAGGAGATTATGAGCCATCAACCGTGGAAGATGGAGTCAGAGTTCCCACGCTAGAAGAGGAATATGATGAGAACGACAGAAGAAACGTCACCCTCAACAGCAAGGCGGTTCTGCTTCTCCAAAGTGCACTGAGTCAACAAGAATACTTTCGTATTTGCACCTTATCATCTGCTAAGGCCATGTGGGATGCTCGGAGATAGCTCATGAAGGAACAAATGGAGTAAAGCAAAACAGAGTCAATACTCTTATGACCGAATATGATCTTCTCATGCGAATGAAGCATGGCGAATCCATTGGTGAGTTCCAAATGAGGTTCACTCATCTCATCAATCAACTTGCTGCCTTAGGAAAAGAATATGACCAACCGGTCAAGTAAGGAAGATCTTAAATATCCTTAACAAGGAATGGGAAGCAAAGGTCACACTATTGAAGAGGCTCGAGGAGAGTCAATGACGTCGTAGGCTGCTCTATTCGGAAGTCTCTCTCGAATATGAGGCTAAACTCAAATTCAAGAAGGGACTTGATGAAGTTCATGGCAAGAACTAAGGAATTGCCCTCAAGGCTGCAAGAGAAGCTAAAGATTCAGATGAGAAAATGAGAATGTAGACGAAGATGAGGAAATAGGCATGATGGTTCGTAGATTCAAGAAATTCTACAAGAGGGACCAAGGTTTCAAGAAATTCCACAAAGCTAGCTCCAACTATGAGGCAAAGAAGCCGATCTGCACGAATGTCAAAAGCCTGGCCATATCAAGTCCGAATGCCCACAACAACAACAAAGACAAAGAAAAGAAGAAGTTCAAAAAATACAAGAAGAAAGCTTATGTCTCGGCATTTGGGGTGATAGCTCATCCGATGAAGATGATGAGGATGAGGAAGAAAATGCAAATATATGCCTGGTTGCCGAAGAAGAAGAAGAGCAACGTGCTAAACTTGAAGAGGTATATGATTGCAAACCTCCTTATGATGATCTATTTGATGAGTATATGATCGTGCAATTTGAATTTGAAAAACTTGCTGAAAAATATTTCAAATTGAAAAACAGAATATTACTCTTGAATTGCAAATTGAAAAACTCTCTTCTTTAGAAAATCCTCGCTTGTGAAGAATGTCCCGACTTGAAGAAAAAGAATTTGCATCTTACAAAAGCACTCGAAAAATTCACTAAGGGAAGTGAAATGCTTGATGTGATTTTGAAACAACAACGATTTATAAATGATAGATCGGCATTGGCTACAGAAATTTTGATAAAAAGAAAGGCAAGAAGAAGAGTGGTCAAAAAACGTACATGAACTATTTCACAAAATCAGTTCATTCTTCAAATCCCTTTGCACATTGTAATTATTGTAATAAGAAGGGCCATTCTACTTCATCTTGCTTTTATAGAAATGAAAGAAAAATTAAGCCTGTGGGAAATTATCAATGGGTACCGAAAGGAACTTATGTTCCTAAGGTCAAAACTAACTCCAAAGGACCCAAGAAAAGATGGGTACCTAAGGCTTGATCCCTTATGAATTGCAGGTTTGTCTTAGAGCATCAAGACCCAACAAGTGGTACATTGATAGTGGGTGCTCAAGACACATGACTCGAGATGAATCTAAATTCCTTTCAATCAAATCAAAGGATGGTGGTAGAGTCACATTTGGAGAGACCAATCGGGAAAAATTGCTGGGATTGGTGAGATAGGAAACAATGAAGGTCCTCTCATCAAAGATGTCTACCTAGTAGAAGGATTGTGTCACAACCTCCTAAGTGTGAGCCAAAGCACCGACAAGGGTAACCTAGTTATCTTTGATTCAAATGAATGCTTGATTGTTAGAAAGGATTTAGTCTCCATTGATGATTTGAAAACTAAAGCCTTATTTAGAGCACCTAGAGATGGAAATTGTTATACTCTTAACTTCTCTAGTAATGCTTCGGGTTTACGAAAACTGTTTTGTTAGCAACTTGAATGAGAGTTGGCTATGGCATAAACGATTAGCTCATGTTAATATGTTTCAACTTGACAAGTTGCTGAAAAAGGATTTGGTCATTGGTATTCCTAAATTGAATTTCAAAAATGATATAGTCTCGTGATGCTTGTCAAAAAGGAAAACAAACCAAATCTTCTTTTAAAGCAAAAAATGAGATCTCAACTAATAGACCTCTTCAATTACTTCATATGGATCTAGTTGGACCAAACTAGAGTAAAAAGTCTTGGTGGAAATCTTTACACTTTGGTCATAGTTGATGATTACTCTAGATTTGCTTGGACAATATTTTTATCATCTAAAGATGAAACATTTGATCAGTTTGTTACCTTTGCCAAAAAGGTCCAGAACGAGAAAGGATTTTCAATTTCAGGAATAAGGACTGATCATGGTGGCGAATTTGAAAACAATGCCTTCGCTGAGTTCTGTGACAATGTGGGAATTGATCACAATTTCTCAGCTCCAAGGACTCCTCAACAAAACGGTGTGGTTGAGAGGAAGAATAGAGTCCTCACTGAGATGGCAAGGGCAATGTTAAATGAGAACAACACCTCTCAAGTGTTTTGGGTCGACGCGATGAGTACGGCTTGCTACATCTCCAACCGAGCCTATTTGAGGAAGAAGCTGAACAAGACCCCATATGAACTCTATAAGGAAGGAAGCCAAATCTCACCACCTACATGTCTTTGGATGCAAGTGCTATGTGCACAATAATGGTAAAGAGAATCTTGGTAAATTCGATTCCAAAGCCGATATAGGTATCTTCATTGGTTATTCAAATAGGAGTAGAGCCTATAGAGTCTTTAATACTCGCACTCGTATTGTTGAAGAGTCAATACATGTTGTTTTCTCGAATCCAAATCGATAAAGCCTTGGACAATGAAGAAGAAAATGTTTTCAAAAATCAATTCTTTTCAAAACTACTCCTCGCTTCTATTGAAAATCCCGAAAATGTTTTTGAGGCTGATCCCCAAAACAATATTGAAAATCCTGATCGAGACTCAACCTAGAGCTTGGAAATTTATTAGAAATCATCCTTTAGACCAAGTTATAGGTGATATTAATCGTGGAGTAAGAACCGAAATAGTACTTTGAATGAAGTAACCTTTTCTCGCATTTATATCTCATATAGAACCCTCTAAGATTGATGAAGCCCTTTCGGATAATGATTGGGTGTTAGCAATGCAAGAGGAGTTACATCAATTTGATAGAAATCAAGTTTGGGATTTGGTACCTAGGCCCAAAGACCATCCGGTCATTGGCACCAAATGGGTATTCAAGAACAAACGTGATGAGTCTGCAATCATTGTCCGCAACAAGGCAAGATTGGTTGCCAAAGGCTATAATCAAGAAGAAGGAATTGATTATGAAGAAACTTATGCTCCAAAGGCAAGATTGGAAGCCATAAGAGTACTTCTAGCCTTTGCATGTGTAAAAGGTTTTAAACTATATCAAATGGATGTGAAAAGTGCTTTTCCGAATGGTTTTATACAAGAGGAAGTTTATGTAGAACAACCTCCCGGTTTTGAAAATGAACTTTGTCCAGATCATGTGTATCGTCTCAAGAAGGCTCTATATGGCCTGAAACAAGCTCCTAGAGCTTGGTATGAGCGATTAAGCAAATTTCTTCTTGGTTAAGGTTTTGCTAGAGGAAAAGCAGATACAACTCTCTTCATAAAGAGTAATAAGCTTAATGAAATTTTAATGGTTCAAATATATGTGGATGATATTATATTTGGTGCTTCTAATGATGCTTTGTGTGAAGAATTTTCAAAGACTATGCAGGGAGAGTTTGAGATGTCCATGATGGGAGAACTCAACTACTTTCTTGGACTACAAATCAAGCAAAGAAAGAATGGGATATTTATTTCCCAAACCAAATATCTGAATGATTTGCTAAAGAAATTTGGAATGGACCAATGTAATGGTGCTGACACTCCTATGAGCTCAACTGCTTCATTGGATGCTGATGAGAAGGGCAAAGATTTCAACATCACAAAGTATAGAGGAATGATTGGATCACTACTCTATCTCACAAATGAGCCGACCGGACATCCAATTCGGTGTTAGGATGTGTGCAAGGTTCCAATCGCTCCAAAAGAGTCCCATGCTTGAACATGTGAAGAGGATATTCGATATCTCTCGACACGAAGACTCTTGGACTATGGTTTCCCAAAGGTCAACCGGAACACTTGGTGGCATACTCGCATTCGGATCATGCCGGCTACAAGACAGATAGAAAGAGCACAAGTGGCCAATGCGAATTCTTTGGCAACTCACTTGTCTCTTGGTTCAGCAAGAAGCAAACATCGTAGGCCGTGTCCTCTACCGAAGCTGAATATGTGGCTGCCTCAAGTTGTTGTGCTCAAGTGCTATGGTTGAAGCAACAACTTGCCGACTTGGGAGTTTACCCGAAGGAGATTCCAATTTTGTGTGACAACACAAGCACAATAAGCTTGGCCAAGAATCCGGTGCAACATACAAGAACCAAGCATATTGATGTGAGGCATCACTTCATTCGGGATCATGTCCGAAAAGAGATGTCAAAGTGATGTTCATCCCAACTCATCTTCAACTTGCGACATCTTCACAAAGCCTCTAGCCAAAGAACCTTTCAACTTCATAAGAAGAGAATTGGGAATGGTAAATCCCAATGAATTGTAAGCATTTCTCATCCAATTTAATGTTAGTTATGATTTTGATGATTAATCTTTACTAACTTGAGCATCGGAGTGTTTAGTCATGCTTTTGCAGGGTACTGTGATGTTTCAGAAGTGGCATACTGCAGTATATGATGGCTTACTCGAGTTTAGGACCAGACAAACTGCAGTTTGTAAGTGCAAGTATGCTAAACTCGAGTAAGGAAAAGCTAAACTCGAGTATATTCATCGTGGGTTCAAAATTCACGCTACATTTTTGAAGTCCAGGTTAGTATACTTTCACCTTTACCGCGCATGTAAATGAAAGTTTGCTAAACTCAAGTAAGGAAGAGCTAAACTCGAGTGTGGTTATCGTGAACTCAAAACTTCCACCTTTACTCGAGTTTGTAAGTGAAAGTTTGATAAACTCGAGTAAGCAAGAGCTTGACTCGAGTATAGGGGTCTCGTCTATATATATGATGAACAGTGGTGTTCTTCCAAACTCGCGTCTTTACTCCAGTAAACCCTAAAGTTACAACTTTCTCTCTTCTTCTCCTTCTGAAACCGTCACAATCCCTCATCAATCCCTTCAAATCTTCACCAAACCTCATCTAATTCTTCCTATCTTCATTTTTGCCGAAACCCTAAGCGCTCAAATTTCTAAGGAAGTCTCTCAATCCTCTCGACCGATTCCTCCACGAGCTCCAAGGAGCAAATCGATTCCACGAAAGTTGCGAGAGGCATTGATACAAGGATTCCCGGCATAGGCTCTACGATTCCGAGGCACAATCTCCAAACCCCAAGAAAGGGGATTCATCGTCAAAGGATCCGGAACCTTCATCGCCCACAAAAAGGAAGAGGACGGCCGAGTCTAGCAAAGCAAAAGGGAAAAGAACCGTTGTTCACGTAAAGACAAGGTCCAAGAGAGCCACCCCTCGCTCGGCTCTCCCTCAACCGTCGAGGTTACCGGTTCTTCGTCGATTATGAGACCGAAGAAAATGAGCACGAAGGAGTCTCCCCATTCATCGACAATGCAAAGGTAGAGGAGATTAAGCTTCACAAGACTCCGCCTCCGGATTCAAAGTCACCCTGGTTCCACTTCCTCCCGGTCTCAATGCCAAGTTTAAGGACCAAGATTCATCTCGTGGCTTCGTGCGTTGTTTCGCTTGACTGGAACAAATGTATCGCGAATGCAATGTGGATCTCTCACCATGGTTTGGGCCCTATCGACATTCGTCTCCATCGAAGCCGCTTACTACCCGGAATTGGTCAAGATGTTCTATTTCAATATGGCGACCAATCACCTCTTGGACTCGAAGGCTATACGGCCGAGGAGAGGATCACCACATGTGTCGGGGGGTCCAATTCACTTTGTCTCGCCGCTATCATCAACAAGATCCTAAAGGTTACTCATCCTCCACCGTCCACACCACAATACACCAATGCTGAGGTGTATAGGACCTTAATGCGTACTCAGGACGTGCCGGATGATCAGCTTGCTCATCTGACTATCAAGCCCTCAGACATGCCACCCCTGCACCGAGTGATTTGGTACATCTACACTCAGAATTTTGTGCAGAAAGGAGGGAGCTATACTCACTTTGCTCGGAAGGATTATAGATTCTTCACGGCCTTCATCCAGAAGCATCCTCTAAACATTGGGCAATGGCTCTTCAAAGAAATCAGCGCATTCAAGTTTTCATCCCGAAAGGGATCATATATGCCCTTTGCCTCACTGGCGCCCTCATTATGTTCTATTACAAAATATGGTATGTGGGACCACCTGAGAAGATGAAGTTCATCCCATCCTTCGGCAAGACTCGGTTGAATTTTATGAAGATTTCATTCGAGCCGGAAGGATCGGACGGTCCGAGGGCTCCTCCGAGGTCACAAGCTCGTGCATCACGGCCATATGCGCACGAGGCTCGCCGCATCCCCTCCATCATTGGACCTCGAAGAACGGTTGAGAGAGATGATTGATGCTGCCTTCTCATCTCATAGACTAATTATGAAGGCCGAGTTGGACATCTTGCGAGCCGAGTTCAAGATGGGTCTCATGGATGTGAAGACCGACTTGGAGAAGTCAAGGATGCCACCACCGTAGCGGAGCGAGATTTTTGATCGGGGGATTGATCTAGACTCCCGGTTATCCATGACATATGAGCTTGCTTCGAAGCCGGAATAAGATTGATCGTCGATTGACCATTTTGGTGTTGGTGCTTCTTCGTCATCCACGTTTGGGTTCACGACTGGTCCATCCTCATCCTCTCCTGTACCTGAGACCCAGCCACCAGAGACACACATTTCCCCACCTTCCTCACCTCCCTTCTCATTTCCCAGTCCACCTCACACCACTTCCCCAGCCTCCACTTCCACTCCTACCCCTGTGATTCCATCGTCTCCTATCACTCCTTCCACCGAGATTCTCCCTGGCCGACCTCCATCTCCATCTACCCCGTCTCACGAGAAATTCCCCACACCTTCTCCTTATGAAGCTCACCATGACCCTACCTTTGATCCATCCATCGCCATGGTCCTCTATTCCCCTCCTTTTGTTGTCCTTGATCCCGAGTATGTTGATGAAGACAAAGGGGGAGAAGGAGAGAAAGATGTAGATGTATAGGGTCTATTGGTTCTAGGTAGCTTGTCGTTCTAGATGTTTTGATTTTGTCATTTGTACCTTGCTATTTCTGAACTTGTTGTGATTATCAGAATGATATCAGTAGTTATCGAGTATCTATCTTTTCGATATTGTTCATTGATTGCTTAATTGAATATAGTTCAGCTTGTTTACACTTTTGAATTCCACTTCGCTGCCATTCTCTGATCTTCAAATGTTGAAAATGCAAAATTGGATGGTTTTCTGATAACTCAACCTTGAACTTTGAAAACTTCATTTCAAAACAAATTACATCTTTCAAATTCTTTGCAAAATAATTTACAAGTGTTGTCATCATCAAAAAGGGGGAGAATGTTAGTTCTCAATATGTTTTGATGATTAACAACAAACGTAAAACATGGTTTGAAGTTTGCAAAGTTGTTTAAAAACATTCGATAGTTGCAAACCGCGATGAGTTTGCATTTGCAAACTCGAGTATTGATTAGTCAATACTGCAGTTTGCATAGTCAAACTCGAGTATTGAGCTTCCAGAAAGCAAAAGATTTTTCAAGTTAAGTCAATACCGCAGTTTGCATAGCCAAACTCGAGTATTGAACTTCCAGAGAGCTAAAGACTTTTCAAGTTAAATCAATACCGCAGTTTGCATAGCCAAACTCGAGTATTGAATAGTCAATACTGCAGTTTGCATCGCCAAACTCGAGTATTGGACTTCCAGAGAGCAAAAGATTTTTCACGTTAAGTCAATACTGCAGTTTGCGTAGCCAAACTCGAGTATTGACTTACGTAAAGCAAAAGGATTTTTCAAGTTAAGTCAATACTTTGCGGTTGCATAGCCAAACTCGAGTATTGGACTTACTGAGAGCAAATGGATTTTTCAAGTTAAACCAATACGCGGTTTGCGTTGCCAAACTCGAGTATAGTCTTTGTCTTTCAAAAACAAGACACGATGGTTTGCCTCGAAAAGTGCAAACTCGAGTATCCAATTGATATCGCAGTTTGACACTTGTGAACAAGTGCCATACTCGAGTTTCCATGAACATACCGTTAGTTTACAACGCTGAAAAACTGATTTTGAATTATACGAATTCACAAATCATTGTTGTTTGATCTCATTGCTTCCATAATTCATTCAATCACATTCCTAGCTATGTTTAACAAGTTTGTTGAGTGAATTTCGCTTAGCACGAGATGAAGATTATTGAAGGTCAAACCCATAAAGCAAAAAGTGTTCGAGTGCATTTAATACACTTCGCAAATCAACCTTCTTTTGGATAATCCATCTGAGCACGCATTCTCAACGGTCAAGAATGCTTTCTTCATCAAGTAAACTCTTCTCCAACGGGCAAATCCTCAGAGTTCCACATCAGATCATATTAGCACCGGGATTAGTTGGAGTTTAGAGAGAAAGATGACCGAGACTTAATGCTAATCACCTACAACGGTTGGATTCATCATTCAACGGTCATTTAATGTTCTCTACCTATAAATAGAGTTCATTAACTTCTTCTCAAGCTGATACACCTACTGAGAGCGAAAATTCATTGATTGCTATTTATTGTGTTCAGCTTTCATCTGTATTGTATCAATCTGATACTTGTACTTCAGTGTTCATCTTATCTCGCTCGTGAGAGAGTTCTATCTCGTAAATCATTTATTGATTGAGATAACCACAAGTCGGGGACTTGGTGGTTGGGTGTATTGATTACAACTTGTAAGGGGGAGTGAGTTCTAGAGAGAGAACTACTCTTGAAAGTACGAGTTTGTAATCGGTTTGTGAGTATAGTGGATTGAAAATCCCAAGTGTGGCTTGGGACCGGATGTAGGTCAAGGATAAGACCGAACCAGGATAACTTCTCTTGTGCAAGCTTTCCTTCCCTTCCTCCTCGCTATCATCTGTTTTTACTTGGTCAAAACAGAACTTTCGTAAAATTTTTTAAAATACCCAATTCACCCCCTCTTGGGTATATAGCTCCATTTACAATTTGTACAATTAAGATTTCATTAAGCTTTTTATTCTTTATGAAGAGAGTTGTATCTGCTTTTCCTCTAATAAAACCTTGATCAAGAAGGAATTTGCTTAATCGCTCATACCAAGCTCTAGGAGCTTGTTTAAGACCATATAGGGCCTTCTTGAGACGATATACATGATCTGGATGATGGACATTTTCAAAACCCGGAGGTTGTTCTACATAAACTTCCTCTTGAATAAAACCATTCGGAAAAGCACTTTTCACATCCATTTGATAGAGTTTAAAGTTTTTCACACGAGCAAAGGCAAGAAGAACTCTTATGGCTTCCAATCTTGCCACCGGAGCATAGGTTTCTTCATAATCAATTCCTTCTTCTTGATTATAGCCTTTGGCAACAAGTCTTGCCTTGTTGCGAACAATGATAGCAGACTCATCTCGTTTGTTTTTGAATACCCATTTGGTGCCAATGACCGGATGGTCCTTGGGCCTAGGTACCAAGTCCCAAACTTGATTTCTATCAAATTGATGTAACTCCTCTTGCATTGCTATTACCCAATCATTGTCCGAAAGGGCTTCATCAATCTTTGAGGGTTCAATATGTGATATAAACGCTTGTAAAAGTTACTTCATTTAAAGTGCTATTTCTGGTTCTTACTCCTTGATTAACATCACCTATAACTTGGTCTAAAGGATGATTTCTAATAAATTTCCAAGCTCTAGGTTGAGTCTCGATCGAAATTTTCGACATTGTTTTGAGGATCGAGTCTCAAAAACATTTTCGTGGATTTTCATTAGAAGCGGGAGTAGTTTTTGAAAAGAATTGATTTTTGAAGATACTTCCTTCATCATCATCCATAGTTTTATCGACTTGGATTCACGAAAACAACATGCATAGATTCTTCAACAATGCGAGTACGAGTATTAAAGATTCTATAAGCTTTACTTCTATTTGAATATCCCAGAAATATACCTTCATCTGCTTTGGGATCAAATTTTCCCAAGTTATCCTTACCATTGTTATGGATGAAACATTTACATCCAAACAGATGCAGATGAGCTAGATTGGGTTTTTTCCTTTGTACAGCTCATAGGGAGTCTTGTCCAACTTCTTCCGGAGGTATGCCCGATTTGAGATGTAGCATGCGGTGCTCATTGCATCAGCCCAAAACACTTGAGAAGTGTTGTTCTCATTCAGCATGGCCCTTGCCATCTCAGTGAGAACTCGATTCTTTCTTTCCACAACACCGTTTTGTTAGGGAGTTCTTGGGGCTGAGAAGTTGTAGTCTATTCCCATGCTCGTCACAAAACTCAAAGAAATGCATTGTTTTTGAATTCTCCTCCATGATCGGTTCGATTCTGAAATAGAGAATCCTTTCTCGTTTTGGACCTTCTTGGCAAAAACAACAACGATCAAATGTTTCATCTTTAGAGGATAAAAATATAGTCCATGCAAATCTTGAGAAATCATCGACTATGACTAAAGTATAAAGATTGCCTCCAAGGCTTTTCACTCTACCGGTCCAACTAGATCCATATGAAGCAATTGAAGAGGTCTATTAGTTGAAATTTCGTTCTTAGATTTGAATGATGATTTGGTTTGTTTCCCTTTTTGACAAGCATCACAAAGCATGTTATTTTTAAAATGAAGTTTAGGAACACCAATCACCAGATCCTTTTTAAGTAATCTGTCAAGTTGAATCATATTGACATGAGCTAATCGCTTGTGCCAAAGCCAACTCTCATCCAGGTTACTTGACAAAACATTTTTCGAGATGAACCATTGCTAGAGAGACTAAGTGTATAACGGTTGCCATCTCTAGGGGCTCTAAACAAGGCTTTTGATTTAATGTTTTCTAAAGGAAGTATATCCTTACTTACAATCAAGCATTCCTCGAGAATCGAAGATAACTAAGTTACCTTTATCGTGTTTTGGCTTACACGAGGAGATTGTGGCAAAGTCCTTCGACTAGG
This sequence comes from Acacia acuminata, assembly GCA_019022655.1. NCBI lineage: Eukaryota > Viridiplantae > Streptophyta > Magnoliopsida > Fabales > Fabaceae > Acacia > Acacia acuminata. The sequence goes on along the minus strand of JAFJYI010000102.1, from coordinate 1,372,714 downwards.
TAGACATCTTTGATTAGTGGTCCTTCATTGTTGCCAATTTCACTCAACTCCAAGAATCTTTCCAGATTGATTTCCACCAAAGGTCACCTTGCCACCATCCTTAGGCTTGATTGAGGCAAATTTGGATTGATCCCAGTCATGTGCCTAGAGCATCCACCGTCAATGTACCATTTGTTGGATTTTGATGCTCTTAGGCAAACCCGCAAGACATAGCAAATCGGCCTTAGGTACCCATCTTTTCTTGGGTCCTTTGGGGTTAGTTTGTATCTTAGGAATCTTGTAAGATCCCTTTGGCACCCATTGATAATTCCCTATGGGTTTACTCTTTCTTTCCTTCTTGTGAAAGCGGAAGAAGAAGTATGACCCTTTCAAGCGCAATAATTACGAATGCAAACGGGTTTGAAGAATGGACTGATTTTGTAAAGTAGTTCATATACGATTTTTCACCAGACTTCTTTCTCCCTTTCTTTTTATCAAAATTAGGTTTGTAACCAACTCCTGATCTGTCTTTTGTAAATCTTTGTTGTTTCAAAATGACATTGAGCATTTCACTTCCTCTAGTGAATTTCTCAAGTGCCTTTGTAAGGTATGAATTCTTTTTCTTCAGATCAGGACAATCTTCACAAGCAATATTTTCTGAAGAGGAAAACTTTTCAACTTGAAGTTCAAGAGTAAGATTTCTGTTTTTCAATTTGAAATATTTTTCAGCTAATTTTTCAAACTCGGATTGCACAGCCATATATTCAGCAAATAATTCATCATAAGGTGGTTTGCAATCATATACCTCTTCGAAGTTGATACGATGTTCTTCTTCTTCAAAGAACTAAGCATACGTTTGCTTTTTCTTCCTCATCCTCATCATCTTCATCGGATGAACTATCTCCCCAAATACCGTAGACATATGCCTTCTTTTTGAATCATTGAACCTCTTCTTTTCTTTGTCTTTGTTCTTCGATTGGGGCATTCGATTTGATGTGGCCGGGCTTCTCACACTCGTAGCAAATGATTGGCTTCTTTGCCTCATAGCCGGAGCTACCCTTGTGAAACTTCTTGAAACCTTGGTCCTTCGTGTAGAATTTCTTGAATCTCCGACCATCATACCAATCTCCTCATCTTCGTCTGGATCTTCATCATCATCTGATTCCTTAGTTTCTTTGACAGCTTTAAGGGAAATTCCCTTATTTTTGCCATGGACTTCATCAAGTCCCTTTTTGAACTTGAGCTTGGCTTCATATTTAGAAAGGCTCCCAAAAGGATCGCCACACGAGATGCCATAGAATCTCCACGAGCTTCTTCAATGGCGTGACTTTGGCTTCCCATTCCTTATTGAGGATGTTGAGGATTTTCCTTACTTGGACAAAGGTTGCTCATACTCTTTGCCCAATGCAGCAAGTTGATTGATCGATAGTGAATCTCACTGAAATCACCAATAGATTCTCCCGAGACTTCATACGAAGGAGATCATATTCTGTCATTAGAGTGTTGACTCTATTTTGCTTAACTCCAACGGTTCCTTCATGAGCAATCTCGGAGCGTCCCACATGGCTTTAGCGAGGGTTAAGTTGCAAATGCGGAAATATTCTTGTTGACTAATAGCACTCGCGGAAGGAGAACCGCCTTGTTTGTTGAGTGTGACATTTCTTCTGTCATTTTCATCAAAATCTTCTTCTTCCTTTGGAACCCTGAGACCATTTTCCAGAACAGTTGGAGCGTAGTCTCCTTGTTCAAAGACTCTCTAGAGACCATATTCTGTAGCCATTACAAACACCTTGAATTTCGCTTTCCAGAATGAGTAATGTTCTCCATTGAAACTGAGGTCTCGTTGATTGAAGCTCCATCGGGTAGAATGCCTTCCATTGGATCCTTCTCGAGATGTTAAGCTCTTTAGAGAAGACCTTGCCCCGATACCAAATGAAAGTGGAGCTATATACCCAAGAGGGGGGTGAATCGGGTATTTTAAAAACTTTTCGAATCTGCTCGTTTTTTTAGATAACAAAAACGAGAGATGAACGAAGTAGTGAGAAGAATAGTCAACACGTAGAATTTATACTTGGTTCGGTCTTAACAACTTGACCTACATCCAAATCCCCGGACTCTGGGATTTTCACTATCACAAAGATTACACACTATGTACTCAAAGAGTAGTTCTCTCTCTAGAACTCACTCCCCTTACAAGTTGTAATCAATGAACTCCCAAATCACCAAGTCCCCTTGACTTGTGATTCTTTTCAATAAATGATTTACGATAAAAACTCTCTCTAAGAGTAGATGATAATAAACACTCGAAGCTTATAATGTCAAAAGACGAGAATACAAGTGAAAACCGAAAGGTAGTTAAGAAACTTGAATGCTTGTGCGTTTTCGTTGTTGTAGTGGTTGAGAAGAATTGAATGCAGCTCTATTTATAGCTAGACAAAGATTAATTGACCGTTGCATTGATAATCGACCGTTGGAGATGATCCACGAAGTTGTGAGCTACATAGGTCTTCTTCTCTTTCTGAAACTCACTTAGTCCAGCTGGTTGGATGGTCAGAGTTGACTATCTGCAAATTAATCCGTTGGAGAGGATGTTGCTTAATGTAGAAATCATTCTTTAATGCTTTGCAACCGTGTACAGATGGATTAACCAAAAGGATGCAAGTTTTTGGGTTGAGCATTTAATGTTCTGACATCACTTTTGCTTTTGCTTTAAACCTTCTGTAAAACTTCCTTGATCTATCTGAAACTCACTAAAAATATGATTAAACATATCTAGTACCAATAAGGAATAATCATGGAAAGCATTGAGATCAAACACGAAGGTATAGCAAAATCGTTAAGTTCGAATTTCAAACAACGTCCGTAAAACCTAGAGGTTTGTTCACAAACCTCGAGGTTTGATCATTTAAGCTTGAACACGTCTTTACATCAAAACCTCAAACCTGGAGGTTTATCATTAAACCGGAGGTTTATAATGTTGTTATCACGAAGGTTTCTTTGGTTTACTCCAAACCTCGAGGTTTTCCTGAAACCTCGAGGTTTCACATCATGTGTGAAACCCAAAGAAAGACGCGATGAAACCAAACCCGGAGGTTTCTCAAGGAACCTCGAGGTTTTAGAATGAGTGCAAGTTCATTTGCTCTCGGTTGCCACAATACTCGAGGTTTTCGAAATACTCGAGGTTTTGCCCAAATGACAAGGTTGTTTGTTTTGACCCAAAACACAACCCGGAGGTTTCTATGGAAACCTCGAGGTTTTCAATTCGCTGAAAACCATTAGCTCTTCGGGAAGCCGAAACCTGGAGGTTTCTGATAATACTCGAGGTTTCTCATATAATTTTAAAATCCTTAGTTTGGCGCCAAGGCATAACCTCGAGGTTTTGATGTAAACCTCGAGGTTTCACAACTTGGTGTGAAACCAGGTTTTCTCTCGGGAAGATCAAAACCTCGAGGTTTCTTAATAAACCTCGAGGTTTCACATATTTTTGTGAAACCAAGTTTTCTTAAGTTAGAATACAGAACCTCGATACTTCCTTCATAAGGCCAAACCTCGAGGTTTTCCCGAAACCTCGAGGTTTGCTCTCACTCGGGTTTTCCAACATGTGAGAGCAAATCCTCATTCTTCGTTCACAATTGTTGGCAATCATCAAAATCTCTTCGAGAACCAACACCTTCCTCCTTCTTAGAAATCACCACTTGGTGGTTGATTTGGTGTGAAGAATGAGGAGAGGCAAGGCCTCTATTTATAGCAAAAGCTCATGAATTTTATCCCTTGGATCAACTTTTCTTATCAATGGCTAATATTAATTTGTGCTTCTATGAAGATACAATTTGTGAGCAAATGCTTCCCATTGGTTAGAAACAATTACATTGGATTTAGCTAATTATCTTAATTTCCAAAATTTAATCCCCCATGTGCACAAAATATAATATATTTTAATCTCTCTCTTCCATCATCTTTTTCCTTGCTTTAACGAAATTCATTTTTGGTTGCCTGATCAATCACTAATACTTTTAAATTATGAGTAGGCTTTTTGATTAGTAGTTGGATATCCCGATTTATGGTCTAATTAGATTCCCCTGGTTGTACTAAGCTTATTCTTCAACGTTTGCAAAAATAGCCTTTACTAGGCTTACTTTCGAGGTTAAATTACGTGGGTTCAAGATAAGTCCTTATATTTTCTCCAGGGTTCCTACTTCTTCACAACTATTTAAATTTGTATAAATTCTCACTTTATTTGTTGTTTTGAGTTTTTACTTGTGTACATCGATATTTACTAGATTTCAAACCATTATCCAATTTACTTTAGGATTTCAAACTTTATCAAATGTGCTTTAATTTTCTTTTTCTCTCTTGATTAATTGATTTAACTAATCATGAAAATTAGTGCTTAATTAGGAAAGTATTATTTCACCCTCATTTTATTCTTTTATTTTGCCTCTTGATTATTTTGCAACTAATCCCAATTAGTGCAAGCTAACTTGTTCATTTGTTCATATGAGAACTATAGTTTAATATGGTATTTATATCATATTCTATGATCCTTAAATATAATTTCAAAATTGGCCCTTGATTCTTCATTAAGTTAAAATATCCCTAATTGATGACTTTTAATTGCCACTAAATTTATTATGGACATTTATAAAATTATTTTAATTAACGTAAATTTAATTGTCATTTATTTATTGGTAATTTCCTTTAATTGATTTAGGTATTTTCATAACATTCTATGACTTTCTATAATTAAATAAAACTATATTGTAATATAATAATCTTAGGGTATTTTATGATATCTAAATCAAATTAGAAAATTTGGGTCTTTGGTTTATTTACTTCTAGAACAAAATTCCCTAAATTAAGCTACTAAATTTTGACACCACATATTCACCTATTTCTAATAGGTATTATTTGCCCAAAAATAGTATTTATGAGAATTATAAATTCTTGGGTATTACATTTCTCCCCCCGTTAAATAAAATTTCGCCCTCAAAATTTGCTCTATACTAACTAGACTCCGAGTCTATGAACTCGAATGTATCTTCTTTTGTTTCCCAAAGTATCTCTTTTGGAGACAATCCCTTCCTCGGACTAACCTCACAACCGGATACCCTTACTTAAAAGCCGTCTCTCTTGGTAGTTGAGAATTCATTTCGGCTTGACTATGAAGGTATTATCATGTTGTACTTTGACTACTTCATACTCCATGGTCTCAAAAATGTCTCCGTGGCGCCCATATACCGTGGCAACATAAGATACTCAATGACACGATCGTGGTCTGGTTGGCATAACCGAGAAACATGGAAAACGTTATGGAGATTAATCCGGCTAGAGGGTAAGGCTATTTGGTATGCGATTTGTCTATGTGTGGGTAAAATTTCGAATGGTCTTATGTAATGCGGACTAAATTTTCACTTTTAAAGCATTCTACCGACATCGGTTACCAGAGACATCTTTAGAAACATATGATTGCCAACTTCGAATTTTAGATGTCTTCCTCTCTTATCAGTGTAGCTCCTCTGTCTGCTTTGTGCTGCTAGGGGTTGTTTCGTGCTTACCATAATTTGTTTGGAGGTCTCGGTCAATCGATATGGTCCAAGCGACATCGCCGATAACGGTGGATCGACACGTTCGTCCTTGACGTTTGATCGTATAAACTCGAAAACTCTAGACATCTAGTCTATTTCTTACTATGCATGCTTACTTAGCATGCACTCTAATATTCAAATAATAATTTTATTCATTTTTGTACTTAGGTATAGTATTCAAACATAGGACCTTCTTGTCCTTCCTCATCGTGCTTGGTTACGCAGCCTTACCGCTCGACCCATTCAAATTTCGGCTTAACACATATTGGCCTTCCTACAATTCATTACCACAACACTAGGGACCTTAGCCCTACTACCCGGGTACGAAGAAATATTTTGCTAGACTCGGGATGTATTTGTAGACATATTAGTCTAAGGTCACTATAACAATTCACATTTCACACGGTGGTAAGTATTACTGTCTTAAGGCCTAGGGACACTGCCTCGTGTATAGTCGTACAACTAGATTTCGAGCATCTGCTCGTCTATTTTATCTAAACCTCCCCAAGTCTAACTCTTAGACTGTATTAGAAGCTTGATACTAGTTTCTATACAAGAATTGTTGATTACAACAGCAAATCTTTTCTTCACTAAGGTAATTACTACGCTGAATTCCTAACATAAAACTAGGATTTTATATTCCATATTTTTATCAGGAGTGAGGAGAAGTCAACATACAAAGTAACCGAAGAATAGTTTCAACGAAATCCTGAACAACTTTTTAAATTCCATTTAGTTTCCATGAATTCCACATGCCACTACAAATTTCATGTTAACTTAAAGGCGTTTATCAAAATTTCAATATGGAACAAGGATGTATAATGCATGGTTATGTCATTATGGTGAAGTGACAAGAGATTTTGATTTCAATGGATCAACGTACAGTGTATTTCAAGACAAGGTTTTAATGTAATGCATGCCACAACATCCAAACAAGTGTTATTTTAATAGTCAAAATCAGTTTATCTATCAGGTTTCCTTTAACTCTAACATGTATCATTTGAAGCTAATTTTGTTTTAACACATCAATGACTAATAATCAAGCTTACAACAAGAGAGACCAAGAAAAATGGATGATCGGAATTTTGAGGAAAATGATATCTATATTATCTATTGATCCAAATTTCACAAAGTGTGATAACAAAATTGGCAGGGTGGTAATACACATACTTAAAATGGAACTTAACATGGTATACTCTAAGCCGCTTTCATTAATTTAACTTGTTAAAGATTTTCCGTATAATGAAGTAAAATTTCCGAACTCGCATTTGTCAATATAATGAAATGAAGCAAGTAATGTCACAAGAATGTACAAGTCATAGCATCATTAGACATGGAAACTCTTTTTAGAATAGGTTAACACAAAACACTTAGATTTTTAACTAACTATTTAAGTGTTACTTCCAACACATGACTATGCAAGCATCACCATTTAGAGTTCTTACAGCTAGCTAGTTGGACTATAATAACTACATGCATCAACTTTAATGAAATACCATAACAATGTGCATTTAACAAGATTTAACAAATTTAAAGAAGAATTACTCTAAAAAACATAGTTTCAAACTAGCTTAATTTGGAAAATTTAAGTGAAATGCTTAGGTTAGATTTCTAAGTGAACAAACATGTCAGTTTCATGAGTTATATTTGGTTGGGAATTTTTTACCAAGATATTTTCAAATCATTTAGAAACAAAATCAATCATGCATGTAAGGAAAACTTAATATCATATACCACATAAACCCCCTTTCCTCTTTTATGTGCTTTCAAGTTTTTATTTAAACATTAGTATAGATGCCGACGGGTTAACAGAAACTAATTGTTTTCTAGACTTGTTTCCTATCACATACTTAGGCATTAGTCTACTAATACTTTTCTACATACTTTATAAAGAGTCTTTCATTACTAGCTAATCTTTCCCTCATCATTAGGATATCTTGTACTAAAACTGGCCTAGAGGGGTAGAGCAAAATGGACCATCTATACAGCCCTCAATGATGCCTTGATTATGATTATGCCCGGGTTCACAACGATAATCGAGACCCCAATGAAAAACATTGCTCTAGGTACTGAATTCGTTTTATTTGTGGTTGTCTATTTCTACCACTACATCTATTTCTATATCTGGTTTGTGAATATGAGAATGGTATCTTCTCATTACTACCATTGATCATGGCTTGCCGTTAGTTAATCAAAATCAAGAATGACATCAATGTCATGAAAGGATAATCAGATAAGGTCTATAATATATTCACGTCTGCTCATACACGTAATTTGATTCAGACATGTTTTAAAAGCAAAAGATTTCACACCTAGTGGTGTAACTACTTTAGGATAATCTATAGGTATACGTCCCTAAACATCTTATACATAAATATAAAATAAACGAGTGATTAGCACTCGAATCATATATTGCTTAGTGTAGATTCCTTTTGAGAGATAGTCCCTTGGACTTCCTTTGCGCATTTCCCCCTCTACATTGAGTAGCGCTAACACCCGGCCCGAATTCGTGGCTCTGTCTCTGCAGTTTTTGGGGGCGTTCTTGCTAATGTGTCCCGCCTTAGACAATTGTAGCAGATTCGTTTCCCATCACACTAATCTCCGGAGGGTATTTCTTGCATTTTGGAACTGGTCGTGGTTCCGGTATCCTGGATAGTTCTCGCTTCCTGCATCGGAATGATTCTTTGCCTTTTTCTTGGTACTCGATCCAAAGAGCCTTCCTCTTCTGTGAGGATTTTCTGCGGCTAAACCCGCCATGACTTGCTCTACAGTTATGGTAGTTTTTGTCTCTACGCATTTCTCTTAAGTTACGATTGATCAACCTAAGAAGATTCTCTTGTCTTTCAATTTGTCTCTCTTGTCTTTCGATCGGGAGTTTGTTGATAAAAGTCTCTTGTTCCCGCAGCCTTCTCTCGCATTGTCTCGCAACTCACCCTGCTTTGTTTGTGGTTTTCGTTGTTTGTGTACTGGTATTGTTCGTAGTTGCCTAACTCTATTACTACCACTACTGCAGCTTCTGGGGATTCCAGTTCCTCGCAAATTTGACATCCTATCTTGCTATTAAGAATGACAAGTATTAGGGAAATTTTAATCTTTCAAACAGAGATATTCCACACAAAATAAAATATTCATGGCAAGATACGCCATATCAACTAATCGGCCTTTACCGCTAGCAGTTATTTCTATTGTCTTCGTTCTGTCGTACTAATAGGTACTTCTCTTTGAGGATAATTTAAAAAGGAACGAAAATCCACTATACACTTCCGTCTAGGAGTTCATTTGTCTTTTCTGGCTTAGAGGGTCTATTCAGAGGGTATACTAGCCATTGGTTCTGGGTACACTACGTTCAGGGATACTGAATGAAAAGGTCCTTGGTCATATATGGTTTTGTAAGGATATTCCGGATCGGGGGTATTCAGGTTCGGGATTAATTATTGGAGCAATATCATATTTAGGAGCAGAAAGATGTATTAGCTCAAGGTTAAGTTCTAGAGTGGGGTATAGGCGATTAGGTTGAAGTATAGGTTCAGGATTGTACACTAGCTTAGGATGGTATATTTCGGAGGGTTTATGGTTATGAATGGGTACAATGGGTTTTTCAGGGCTTGGGTGATCTACCGGCACTGGTTCAAATTAATATACTAGTTCGAAATGATACACTGGTCTAGGGTTGTAGGATTCGTCAGAATACTCTGGTTTGAAATGGTACTAGGGTTCCAGATCAGCTACAGGTTCGGGCTCATTTATTGGGCGACATCTTTGTTCGGGGTGGTATTCGCTCTCGGTTCGTCATCGGGATAGTTGGCATATACTCATGGTCTAAATGGTATTTTGGAGCGGGAAATATGGTCCTGGTTTGAGCATAGGCATAGGGTTGGATTTGATGGTTCCGGGTTCGCCTTACTTTTACGTTTTGAAACTCTCGACCGACGTGCTACGCGTCTCCTTTTCCATAATAATCTACATAGGGAAAACTCGTCTGTTGATCACTACAACAACACCAGGGTTTTATCAGTACTTGTTTTCAAAAGATGCTCTAAGATAATGGCTTAGAGCCCAACTTAGTTAATCAAACCGATTAGCCAGGTAGGTGTCTATCATGAGAGTCTCACCCACTTTACGTGGATCGAATGATCGACCCACATAGACTAGCCCTGCCTTCGACACCAATGGTTTACTATAACTGAGCCAGGTTCTTGCCAGATAAAAATGCTCTTAGTTGAAAAACTCCGAACCTAACTCCGTTACTCAAATAATCTGCCAGGCCGGTGTATATCATGGGAGCCTCACCGTGCTAGAGTGACTGATTGGCTGATCCACAAAAACCCTTTCTAGACACCAAACTATTTGGAGTAGCGTAGTTAAATTCGTGCCAGAATGTCTGCTCTGATACCAAAATGTAACATCCCAATTTTTGAAAGCGTTTTCACGGTATCTTGATCAGAGTTGAGTATCGGAAGTAAAATAGTATTGAAAAGTAACTGATAAAATCCACTGTAGTGTATGTGATCAACCTTAACGGCGGGTACAAAAATTTCAAATTTCATAAGTACAAACAAAGGACTATCTCCAGCCGGCTGCTAGCTCTGCTGCTTACCCTTGTCTCTGGCCCTGTTCACTCCGGACCCTGAAGCTATGGTAAGAGCTGAGGTTCAATACCCATTGAACCTCAGGTAATGGTTAACCTCATATTTATGTACAGTTATGTATGAAAGTTATCTCATGGTTTCATAGTAATATTCACATATAAAAAGCAATAACAACACAGCCACCGCATATGAATGTTATTACGATGCACTATTCACCAGTGCCACGGTGTACATCCGTGTCCTCAGCGCTAGGAAAACTCAACGGCGTTATCATGACTATAACCCGTATAAAGCTGTATGTGTATGAGAAATTCTTTTAAAAACAGAGTCACAGTCTATGAACATATCTATTGTAAATGGAGCTATATACCCAAGAGGGGGGTGAATTGGGTATTTTAAAAACTTTTCTGAAAGGGCTCTATTTTGACTAAGCAAAAGCAGATTATAACAGAGGAAGAAGGAAAGGAAAGCTTGCACAAGAGAAATTATCCTGGTTCGGTCTTATCCTTGACCTACATCCAAATCCCCAAGTCACACTTGGGATTTTCAATCCACTATACTCACAAACGATTACAAACTCACGTACTCAAGAGTAGTTCTCTCTCTAGAACTCACTCCCCCTTACAAGTTGCAATCAATACACCCAACCACCAAGTCCCCGACTTGTGGTTATCTCAATCAATGAATGATTTACAAATAGAACTCTCTCACGGAGAGCAGATAAAATGAACATCAAGTACAAGTATCGATTGATACAATACGGATGAAAGCCGAACACAATAAATGACAATCAATGAATTTTCGCTCTCGGTAGGTGTATCGGCTTGAGAAGAAGTTAATGAACTCTATTTATAGGTAGAGAACATTAAATGACCGTTGAATGATGAATCCAACCGTTGTAGGTGATTAGCATTAAGTCTGGTCATCTTCTCTCTAAACTCCAACTAATCCATGTGCTAATATGGTCGATGTGGAACTCGAGGATTTGCCCGTTGGAGAAGAGTTTACTTGATGAAGAAAGCATTCTTGACCGTTGAGAATGCGTGCTCGATGGATTATCCAAAAGAAGGTTGATTTGCGAAGTGCATTAAATGCACCGTACACTTTTTGCTTTATGGCTTTGACCTTCAATAATCTTCATCTGTGCTAACTGAAATTCACTCAACAAACTTGTTAAACATAGTTGGGTTCATAAGTGAATGATTCATGAAAGCAATTGGAACAAACAAGAGTGATTCACGAATTCGTATAATTCAAAAATCAGTTTTTATGTTGCATACTGCGGTATGTTCATGCTAACTCGAGTATGGCACTGTTCACAAGTGTCCATACTGCAGTTTCCAATGGAATACTCGAGTTTGTACCTTTCGAGGCAAACCATCGTGTTTTGTATTTGAAAGATAGAACCTATACTCGAGTTTGCTTATGCAAACTGCGGTATTGGTTTAACTTGAAAAATCCATTTGCTCTTCTCGTAAGTCCAATACTCGAGTTTGGCTACGCAAACCTGCAAGTATTGACTTAACGTGAAAATCCTTTTGCTCTCGGAAGTCCAATACTCGAGTTTGGCTATGCAAACTGCAGTATTGACTATTCCATACTCGAGTTTGGCTATGCAAAATGCGGTATTGATTTAACTTGAAAAATCTTTAGCTCTTCGGAAGTTCAATACTCGAGTTTGGCAATGCAAACTGCGCGGTATTGATTTAACTTGAAAAATCTTTTGCTCTCGGAAGTTCAATACTCGAGTTTGGCTATGCAAACTCGGTATTGACTAATCAATACTCGAGTTTGGCTATGCAACCGCGGTATTGATTTAACTTGAAAAATCTTTTGCTCTCGGAAGTTCAATACTCGAGTTTGGCTATGCAAACTGCGGTATTAACTAAGTTTGAAAAATCTTTTAGTTCACAAGAAGTTCGATACTCGAGTTTACCCATGCAAACTGGAGTATTGACTTTGGCTGAAACTTGGTTGCTTTCTCGATGGCCTTTACTCGAGTTTCGCCAAGCAAACTGCAGATTGGCCATCCAATACTCGAGTTTGCAAACGTATACTGCGATTTGCAACTATCAGAATGTTTTTAAACAACTTTGCAAACTTCAAACCATGTTTTACATTTGTTGTTAATCATCAAAACATATTGAGAACTAACATCTATCACATATAGGTATACAGTAAACATCAGAGTTAGTGTTACGGACGCGTCCATACCTTCGTCGGTGTTGTCGGTACGTTGACGGTCGGGCAGTGATCACGCGTATCCTATAATGGTAATATCGTATTTATTAATTTAAAAATAATATCCTAAGGGATATCCTTGCCACTAATGACTATTTTGCCCTTGCAACATTTATTTTCCACTTTGTTTCCTCAAAATTCGTAGAACAACGCTGGTACAAATCAAGCAGCATTTTGTCCAACTTTGAAAACTCATAATTAATTCTACAAAAATCGAAATGAGTATCCATAAAATTCCTTGGAATCCTTAGGATTTATATTTGCAATTAAAAATAATCAATTTTTCCCAGATTACACGGATCACTCCCAGGTTTAAAGTTTTGAGCCTCTGCCCAGAATTTTTCCAGAAATTCGTAGCCCAACTTTGAGAATTTTTATCTCCCTGTACAAAACTCATTTTAACATGTTCTTGACATATTTAAAAATCCATATATGTCTATTTTAACCATGAATTTTCCCAGAATTTTGTTACTATATTTTCAATATGAAATTCTGGCGTTTTCATGGCTGATTCCAGAAATTTCGAAACCGATGAAATTTCGCGGAACTTCTTACTTTGATGTTTCTCTTCCAGAAATTTTGCTATATAACCTCCCTCATCCTTTTTCGAAATAAATCCAATTTTTCCCATAAAAACATGTAAATAGAATTATTCTAGAATATTTAAGATCTACACTACTTCTATCAAAGAATTTAAAAGCTAAAGACTAGAAACTAAAAACTAAAGACTAGAAACTAAAAACTAAAGACAAGCTTACCTCTTGAAGCTTCTTGAACTCCTTCCTCCTTCTTAGAAATCACCACTTGGTGGTTGATTTGGTGTGAAGAATGAGGAGAGGCAAGGCCTCTATTTATAGCAAAAGCTCATGAATTTTATCCCTTGGATCAACTTTTCTTATCAATGGCTAATATTAATTTGTGCTTCTATGAAGATACAATTTGTGAGCAAATGCTTCCCATTGGTTAGAAACAATTACATTGGATTTAGCTAATTATCTTAATTTCCAAAATAATCCCCCATGTGCACAAAATATAATATATTTTAATCTCTCTCTCTTTCCATCATCTTTTTCCTTACTTTAACGAAATTCATTTTTGGTTGCACGATCAATCACTAATACTTTTAAATTATGAGTAGGCTTTTTGATTAGTAGTTGGATATCCCGATTTATGGTCTAATTAGATTCCCCTGGTTGTACTAAGCTTATTCTTCAACGTTTGCAAAAATAGCCTTTACTAGGCTTACTTTCGAGGTTAAATTACGTGGGTTCAAGATAAGTCCTTATATTTTCTCCAGGGTTCCTACTTCTTCACAACTATTTAAATTTGTATAAATTCTCACTTTATTTGTTGTTTTGAGTTTTTACTGTACATCGATATTTACTGGATTTCAAACTATTATCCAATTTACTTTAGGATTTCAAACTTTATCAAATTTGCTTTAATTTTCTTTTTCTCTCTTGATTAATTGATTTAACTAATCATAAAAATTAGTGCTTAATTAGGAAAGTATTATTTCACCCTCATTTTATTCTTTTATTTTGCCTCTTGATTATTTTGCAACTAATCCCAATTAGTGCAAGCTAACTTGTTCATTTGTTCATATGAGAACTATAGTTTAATATGGTATTTATATCATATTCTATGATCCTTAAATATAATTTCAAAATTGGCCCTTGATTCTTCATTAAGTTAAAATATCCCTAATTGATGACTTTTAATTGCCACTAAATTTATTATGGACATTTATAAAATTATTTTAATTAACGTAAATTTAATTGTCATTTATTTATTGGTAATTTCCTTTAATTGATTTAGGTATTTTCATAACATTCTATGACTTTCTATAATTAAATAAAACTATATTGTAATATAATAATCTTAGGGTATTTTATGATATCTAAATCAAATTAGAAAATTTGGGTCTTTGGTTTATTTACTTCTAGAACAAAATTCCCTAAATTAAGCTACTAAATTTTGACACCACATATTCACCTATTTCTAATAGGTATTATTTGCCCAAAAATAGTATTTATGAGAATTATAAATTCTTGGGTATTACACCTCCCACCCCGTGCATCAACCAAAGCAAGCACCATTATTCCTGGAAGACATATGGATTTAAAGTTAGATGTGATTCAAGAACTAGAATAAATTAAAGGGAAAATGACAAATCGGGTCCCTAGGATCATAAAAAATTACAAAAAAGTCCCAACAGAAATTCATATATCAAAAAAGTCCCTAGGGAATTTTTTGATATTATTTGTATTAAAACAAAATCCAGGTTTTAAAATTTTATTGTAAATATAGCACTTCTTGTTATGAATATGGCTTTTTTTCTATGAATGGCCGATTTAAATTTTTTGTGTGAATATTTTCTTGTTGTAAATCTAGCATTTTTCTGTTGTAAATAACATCTGTACACTTAGAGACTTGAATTTGAAATAAAATCCAGGTGTTTAAATTTTGTTGTGAATATGACACTTCCTGTTATAAATATAGCTTTTTTCTGTTTTGAATTACTAAGTCTTTAAATTTTGTCATAAATATAGCACTTCTTGTTGTTAATAGAAAAAAAAAAAAAAAAAATCCCTAGGAACTTTTTTGATATGTGAATTTCTATTGGGACTTTTTTTGTAATTTTTTATAGTCCTTAGAACCTGACTGTCATTTTCCCTAAATTAAATACATATGTTGGTTTGCCGAATAAATACAGGGCTTTTTTTTTTTTTTTTTCTGTGAACGTTTTGTAAGATTTATAAATCCTATTGTTATCAATGTGCCAATCTATTTCTTTCTGTTTAACATAGTAATATTTTAGATACTCTCTAGGTATCAAAAAAAAAAAAAAAAAAAAAGATACTCTCTAACATGGTCAAATTAATGTAGTGGAGAAAAGGCAATAGCATACATAATTGTGTTTATCGGAAGATTATAAATCTTATACTGCTATCTAATTAATTTTTTAGTGACTTATAAAAAAATAAAAACGTCAAAATTAATGCGGTTCAATACACACTTGTTTGAGTTTGCGGTTGTCTTCTTTTCGTTCCATCAAAAACCATTCTCCTTCGTCTTTAGTCCATAATTAATAAATCTCTTTTCTCCTCCAATTTTGTGATTAACTTCATAGGCAAGGCCACGAAAGACAATGGTTTATAATAATATCAACTTACACTATTAAATATATATCATGATCGACCACTTTTTTTTTTCAGCAAGTTTTTCAAAATATTATCCCCTCGTTCTAGCCTATTTTCATATAATATTAATTTTATAGTTTTAGTTTTTTAAATAATTGTAACTCCAGAATTTTAATACATTTCTTTTCTTTTAGTTACATTAAGAATTATTTAAACCTAGATTTATATACCAAACCTTATTTATCATATGAAAAACTAGCTAGTAGCGTGTTTTATTTTTAATTATGTTAGGAAGAGCGCAGCCAATTTTAATGAGTGCACAATGCCCATTTATTGAGATTACATTGTGAAAATCACTCTCTCCTCTTCTTTCAAATGGCCACATTTTTCCTAATCTGCCCCTCAAATTTGATGAGTGAGACACAAATGGGCTTTAAATTTGGTCCTTTCTTCATATAGGAAGAAGCCCAAAACCCAACAAAATCTGCCTAAAATTGATATTTTACATCATATTTTAAAGTTGAGTCTTTATTATCACGAAAAAAGAAAAAAGTTGAGTCTTGCCTTGTGTTTTAATTTTATTGGGATATCGTCTCCATAGTCAGACTTAATAAATATTTCCTCCGTTCTATAATATTGAAGTTATAGAACTAATTTATATCACTTGTAGGATATTTAATTATCATTTTTCAATTTTACAATAATTTAATTCCGGTATCAAAGAGAGAAAGGAGAGAGAGCTGAAAATTATTTGTAAATGCAGAGAAAGTAAAAAAACTTTAATAAGGATAATTTTTTTTAAAAAAAGTATCAATTTAATGTATTATGTGATATGTGTAAATAAGTTATAAGTGACTTATAACAAAATTGTAGTAGTAGATATTAATAAAATTAGTTATTTATAATAAATATAAATTAATTTTCTCAAAATATCATTTTTAATCATTAACCTCGTTGATGGAAAGCTCATTTAATGTATGTAATCAATAGCAGCTTATTAGAAAAAAATTTATAAAGTTAATTTAATTTGTAAAGAAAACATCGATTGATGTATTATATTTACAAACCAAACCAAACCTTTTAACTAGCTTTTACATTTAGAATCAGATTAGATAATGTATTCTCTTTTTCATTAACAAAATGCAGAAGCCCCGATCAACTTGTGCGTGGGTAACTGATCAAATTGATAAGAGGGTTATTATAGGTTTATTCTAATATTCTAACGAGCCATTTTTTTATTGGGAACATATTTTCAATCAAATATCGTCAAGTGGAAAACTAATTACGTTTATTTAAAAGATTTTATTATTTCTTTCTAACTTAATTGTGAGTTTTACTTATGTCTCTTTAGAAGCATAGTATTCTACACGCACCATAGAAAACTTACACTTATTTTCAGCTTCTTTGTCTAATGTAATCATTGTTATCAAAACCCAACCGGACCGATCAGTTTGGATTGGGAACTGGTGGTCCAACCAGTCCGGTCCAGTAGGTTGGACAAGTTTGACCAGTTCAACCCTTTTAAAATTTTTAAAAAATTAATTAATTTATTTTCTTTTTTAAAAATTGTATTCATAATTTGATATAAATAACCCCAAAATCTATATTTCCTAACCCGTTTAGCCCCAGGTTAATTCCGGTCTAACTTTGATCCGACTCACCGACCTTTACCCAATACCTCGGCCGGTTGATTCTGGTCCGAGTTTAATAACCTAAAATATAATAGGTATTTTTTTCCAAAGTTTTCGTAGATTTTATCATCTCTTTCTATAACTTAATTTGTGAGTCTACATGTGTCTTTTTAGATGATGATTATTCCATACGTAATGTGGAAAACTTGCATTTATTTCCAACTTCTTTGAGAAATTGAATAGGTGAAGTTTTAATTTTAACGTTGCGTGTAGAATAATCATCCTTTAGAAAAATGTGATATTTGAAAAACCAGGTGTTGCCAATAATTCAGATAATTACTTTTATGATTTGATTTGTAGGCCTAATTGTGAAATGAGTCGATAAATCAACCCAATATTTTTGCTTCCTATTATCCTTTCCCAAAATCAATACTATACGAGATAATTTGGCGTGAAAGACATTTCAAATGTGAAATGGAATATTTTTCAAGGGTTAAGGTGCAAAAATACACATGTGTTTTTCTCATAGGAGCGCCCAGTAGCAAGTGCTTTTTTTAAGTGTAAAAGTGACTATGTGGTTACAAAATATGAGCAAAAGTCACAGTAACCATTAAAGGGGTGGACGTTGACTGTTAAGTTGGAAGGTTTGACTTAAATTAATGATATGGATGCTAATTAGGAGTGTGTATCGGACAAGTGGAATCTTAATGACGAGTAATTGATGACTTGGAAAAAGAATGATTTATTTATCGAAAAAATATAATTTAATAAATTAATCCCCCAAAATCCAACACATAACCGAAGACAAATATAATCGACTTATCGGGCAAATTGGGGAATGAAGATCTGAAGAAGAAAAAAAAAACCTAGGTTCATGACGCAAAGAGTAAGCAAGGGAATGTTTTCGACTTCCGTCCGATGTATTGTAGGACGAGAAAGTAATCTAACCATTCACTATTTACGAACTTGAATTTCAAAAACTGGGAAGTGAGGCTGAGGAAGGACAAAGATGCAAAATGGTCCCTCTCTTCTCTACCTGAGGAGCGAGAAGTGTTTCTCAACTCTTCTCTCATTTTCGTTGTTGCAACGTCCCCACTTCAATATCATTTTTTTAAAGTTGCTCCGAGAGAGATGCAATAGTAGGTTCTCAATCGGAAAGTGTTGATTTTTAAACTTGTGGGATGAATTTGGAATTCACAGTGAATTTTTGATTTTTCCATCTTATGGGGAAGGTGACCGGGTGATTGCCCTCTGAAGAATATGTTATTCGACTCTTCTACTGCGGCGTTGCCGTTGGATCTTCGGGGAAGAAGTTAAGCTAGCGAGGAGCTTGATTATATTTTACGGGTTTTGGTGGGTACGTACTGTGGTTACAAGACGTGGTGTATCGCGAATCCTTTGCTCATTCCGACAAGTGAAGAGTTAAACCCTAGCAATTTGGTCCCAATCCATCAGCTTTGGACCATCCATTGTTCATCTTATTCATCTTACTCTTCCCGTCTTGAACCCTAGGTTTTTTCCCCCCCCGTCCGCATCTTCATTCCCCCAATTTGCCCGATCGATCGATTATATTTGTCTACGGTTATGTGTTAGATTTTGGGGATTAATTTATTTAGATTTTGGCATAAACCATAAATTATATTTTTTAAAGCTAAATAAATTATTCTTTTTCCAAGTCATCAATTACTCGGCCATTAGGATTCCACTTATCTCCTACACACTCCTAGTCAACGTCCACGTCATTAATTTAAGTCAAACCTTCCAATGTAACAGTCAACATCCAACTTTTTCACGGTTATTGTGACTTTTGCTCTTATTTTGTAACCATATAGTCACTTTTGCACCTAAAAAAAAACACTTGCTACTGGATGCTCCTCGATAAACTACTTTAAGAGCCAATAAAACAATAATCAAGAGACAATTAAGCATTGGATTAAAAAGTTAATTAAATTTTAATCAAGCTTTGAAAAGTCAACAATTTCAACTATGATCTAAGGGCCAACATTTAACCTCATAAAGCTAATCTAAGGGCTTAAATAATTAAGAAGCTTAATCCATGTGAAAAATAGAAGAACCAATGGGAGGAAATTGAACTCATAATATCTAGATATTAATTGAATCAAACACATGGGGGGAAATTAAGTCAACAAAAGAGGAAAGCAAATGGAAGAGGATAGTGTACTAAAAGCAATTAGGGCTCTTAAATAAAATGGAAGAGGATAACTTGGAAAGAGAAAAGTGTTGTGTGTGTGTTAAGAAAGAAAGAGAGTGTTGTGAGTGCTAATGTTGTGAGTCTAGTAGGAAAAGTCAAGGTGTCCACCAATAAGAGAAAAGGAGCATAAATCAATGAAATTAATTAGTAGAATTAATTCAAGACATAAGCAAATGAGAATCTATACAAAATAAATTGTGTTTTGAGATCCGTTAATCATAGATCAATTATAATGAGATTTTAGTAACAAGCATAATCTAAGCTTGAGATTGGGTATAAACGTGTCTTGAGATCCGTTAATCATAGATCAATTTGTGAAGATTGTTGCCAAATGAATAAATGGGAACTAGAGGTTTCTAATTTAAGCCATAAGTTCCAAGATTTCAAAACCAAAGAAAAAACTTGAATAAAATTTTATGAAGACCCTTAAAAATATTTTTATCTAGTGAAATGCAAGACAAAGAATGTAAAACCCTAAAATCTCTACTTATAAAAAAAGCCATATTTTGACAAATACCACATGTTTAACAAAGGAGAGTATGTTGTCTCTAAATTGTGTAAATTTGTTAGCTATATTTTAGGCAAATTTCTCTTCGGAATTTATAACAACCGAAGGCAAATCTTTAGGCTACATTTAAGGATCCTAAAATACAAATAATTATTATATTAAATTATGGTTCTTGAATAATCAAAAAGAGCAAGATAATGTGATGAAAATACTTAAGAAATTTTTAAGGATTGATAAGCAATTAAGTCCCCACTTAATAATGGTGTAAACTTTCATGATGAATTATGGTGCATAAAGCTTGTGTGAATTAAACACTAAGTCTCCATGGTTAGCTAATAAATACAATTAGGATTTAATTAAGCTTTGCTAATGACACTTAAGCCTTTATGATGTCATCAAAGTGACATCACAAGAGCTCATGCTTAATGGTGTAGGGCCAAGATTTAATGAAATCACCACAAAATCCAATCTAATGGATAGGGTTCAAGATGAGAGGATAATATATTATTTAACAAAATTAAATAAAGGCATAATTAAATATAGCACATGGGCTCATAAATGTAAAAGTGGAAGAGGATAAATAGGAGAATTTAGGATAATACTAGAAATAGGATAAAAGCACTTGCACATGGGACCACATGCAAAGAAAATACAAGAAGACAAGTGAGAGAGAGGAGGAGCACGGATGGGGGGAGGGGAAAAGAGAGAAAAAGAGAGAGAGAAGTGATTAAAATGTGATTTTTAATAGAGCACATGTGGAATTTAATTTTGGAAATTAAGATAATTAGCTAAATCCAGTGTAATTGTTTCTAACCAATAGGAATCATTTGCTCACAAATTGTATCATCCTAAAAGCACAAAGTGATATTAGCCATTGATAAGAAAAATTGATCCAAGGGATAGAATTCATGAACTTTTGCTATAAATAGAGGCCTTGCCTCTCCTCATTCTTCACACCAAATCAACCACCAAGTGGTGATTTCTAAGAAGGAGGAACGAGTTCAAGAGCTTCAAGAGGTAAGCTTGTCTTTAGTTTTTAGTTTCTAGTCTTTAGCTTTTAAATTCTTAGATAGAAGTAGTGTAGATCTTAAATATTCTAGAATAAATTTTATTTACATGTTTTTATGGTCAAATTGGATTATAGAGAGGTTATATAGCAAAAATTTTGGAAGAAAATCATCAAAGTAACGAAGTTAAAGCGAAATTTCATCGGTTTTGAAAATTCTGGAATCAGTGATGAACATGCCAAAACTTCATATTGAAAATACAGTCATGAAATTCTGGAAAAATTCATGGATAAATTAGACATATAGGGATTTTTAAATATGTCAAGAACATGTTAAAATGATTTCTGTACAGTGAGATAAAAATTCTCAAAGTTAAGCTACGTTTTTCTGGAAAAATTCTGGGCAGTGGTTGAAGATCATTAAACTGGGAATGAATCAAAACTTCTGGTGAAAAAAAATATTTTTTCTCAAAAATAGACATCCTAAGGATTCCAAGGAATTTTACGGATCCTTGTTTCTATTTTTCTAGAATTAATTATGATTTTTCAAAGTTAGATAAAAATCTGTCCAGAGTTCTGGACCAGCGTTTTTAAAGAATTAAAAGTGATAAGTTGAGAGATAATCCTACCAAGGGTAAAAAGGTCATTAGTGACTAGTATATCTCCTAGAAATTCATTGTGAATTAATAAATATAACATTACCATTATAGGTCAAACGCGATCACAGTACGAAGTCAACGTACCGACATCACGACAAAGGTACGGACGCGTACTGTAATACTAACTCTGATGCTTATGGTGAACATATATGTGATAAATGTATTCATAGACTCTCGACATTGTTTTAAAGTCTCATACAGATGTACACGGGTTATGGTCTTGATAACGCCGTTGAGTTTTCCTAGCGCGAGGACACGGATGTACACCGTGGCACGGTGAATAGTGCGGCTATAATAACATTTATATACGTGTTGTGCTTTGTTATTATTTTTCATATGTGAACATTGCTGTTTTGTCATGAATATCTGTCATACATAACTGTTACATAAGCATGAGGTTAACCGTTACCCGAGGTTCAATGGGAATTGAACCTCGGCTCTTACCATAGCCTCGGGTTCGGGAGGAGCGGGGCCGTGGACAAGGGTAAGCCGCCCGCATGAGGTGCCAGACGGAGAATGTCCTTTTTGATTTTTGTGTATAAACAAACTTATGACTATTCGAATGACTGTAATAGCGACTAAACACACCAGCTATGAATGTTTATCAGTGACTCGTTTGTTTTAAACTAATCCGATGCTCTACTCTGATTAAACCATTTCAAACTCTGATTAAAACATTTCGAAAATGCTTTAGAAAATTGGGGTGTTACATTTTTGGTATCAGAGCAGACATCCTGGCACGAATTGAACTAAGTTACTCCAAACAGTCTGGTGTCTAGAAAGGATTTTGTGGTTGTCAATCAGTCGTTGTTAACCTCGGCGAGGCTTCAACAAATACACCTGCCTGGCCAGATTGTTTGAGTAACGGAGTTAGGTTCGGAGTTTTTCAACTAATAGTATTTTACCTGGCAAGAACCTGGCTCAGTTATAGTAAACTATTGGTGCCGAAGGTAGGGCTAGTCTATGTGGGTCGATCATTCATCGCCGTAAAAGTCGGTGAGACCCCCATGATAGACACCTACCTGGCCAATCGGTTTGATTAACTAAGTTGGGCTCTAAGTCATTATCTTAAAACCTATTTTGAAAGAGTACTGATATAACTTTGGTGTAAATGTTGTAGAGATGAGCAGGGAAGGATCCCCTTTCATAAACTACCACGGGAGGATAAGACGTGTCGCACGTAGATCTGTAGTTCCCGAGATGGTAGAACTGAACCCTGAGCCAGTGTATCCACCCCAGAACCTATACCTGTGCCTGAACCACACTACCCCGCTTTTGAATACAATTTCAACCCAGTATACCCTCCCAACTACCCCCTTACACCCAAAGATGATCCAACAGTACCACCCTGGACTCGAGTACCCCGACCATCTATACGACCCCATACATGCAGAACCCTTAAACATCATATACCCGCCTGTACCTGGAAGTCCCAACCACTTACATCACTCCTCAGTGGGTGATAACCTTGACTACCCTGAGATACGAGATCTCGACCACGACTCTGATGCCGACTCCGACGACCTAGAATATGTCTGAATAACAATTCCATTCGACTCAAGCCTTGCACGTGAAACTCATCCATGCTGGGCTAATCACTGAGACTGAAAAGAGAAATACTTCCTGTATCTAACCAAAGTAAAGGAGTCTTACCTGATAAACTCCCGCTTCACTTTACCATACCCTCCCGGAGATTGGGTTAGGTCCACTCTTCATCACTTTCCCCGCACCCGCTTCTGGATAACCAAAACAAATGAGATCCTAAACGAGGGCCACATCATGGATGTGTGTTCGTGTATTTTCCACCTTAGACACCTAGTCTACCTGAACATGTAGGTAGACAAGGGCAACCCCTCAACAGTCCAAGAGAGCCGTGGAAGTAGCAGTCAAAGTAGTGTTATGATAGTAGTTGCTAGTATTTGTGATCGTTCCTCTAAAAACCTTGAGGAGATGTAAAATACTTGTTAGATAAAAGGGTTGTGATATATGACTAATCTGTTAAACTATGAGTTCTATGTAAAATATTTGTTATCAATATATATGATGTGCAATATCTAAATCTGTTTTTCTCTAAATGTCTTTATCTATTAATCTTTGGGATAAGAATATGGCAACTTTGAGAGGCGCCGGAGCTCCCAGAGCCCGAGGGAGAGGTAGGGGTAGACAACAGCGGGTGGTACCAATACACGAACTCAATCAACATGAACAGCCACCACCACCTCCTAATGAAATGCAAGAGATGAGAAGAATGCTACAGGAACAGAGAGCTCTCATTGATACACTTCTCGCCGATAGACAAGGAAGAAGGGACGAGAGACAAAATGAGGAACAGCGAGCGAGCCAATAGAGAACAACATAATAATGAGGAGGAAGAAGACAACAATGAAGAAGATAACGACGAGCGGGACGATGAACGCGTGATGGGGACGAGGATCCGATCGATCTCGATCACCTCCTCGACGGGCAAGAGCAATGGTAATACCACGTCAACCTGACAAGATAGCTGGGGACACACAATACTGGGTGGCCCAATTTTGTAAGCTAAAACCACCAGCTTTCCGAGGAAGGCTCGATTCAGCCGAAGACTGGCTAATGCGTCTGGACAAGATCTTTGAGGTCTTGGAATGTCCGGAGGACAGAAAAGCTCAACTGGCGATCTATAAGTTAGAGGGAGATGCCGACCGATGGTGGAGGAGCACTGCGGCAACATTACTAGCGCGCTATTGTCCCATTACATGGGAGAAATTCCAAGAGAAATTTAACGAGCAATACTTCCCACCCTCAGTGCAAATGATTAAGGAATCTGAATTCCTTCACATCCGGCAAGGCCACAAAGAGACATTTGACGATTACTACGCCCGGTTTACTAATCTGTCGCGATATACATCCTACCACAGGAATAATGATGGTGAAAGCAGTATGACAAACATATTGATTTATGGGCTTAAACATGAGATAAGAGAAAGGCTGGTATCTCGACAGTTCACTGAGTTAATCCAAGCGGTGGAATCTTACCGACTGATCGAGCGAAACTTGAAGGAGCTGCGTACCCCTAGGAGTTTCAACAGCAGTACTGCTAGTCGTGGCGGATTTAGCCGAGGAAACTCCTCACAGAAGAGGAAGGCGCCATGGAGCAACCCCCGAGGTAGAAACGGGAGACCTTTCCAAAATGGGCAGCAAAACTTTCCAAGAATGCCGGGACCCCGACCGTGTCCAAAATGTGGAAAACACCATCCGGGGTTTAGTCACGCGGGATACAAATATGCTATAAGTGTCAGAAGCCGGGGCACTTTAGCACAAATTGTCCTCAAAGAGCTCTGGAGGCAAGGCCTCAAAACCCAGGCCGAGTGTTTGCTCTGACAAACTTATGACTATTCGGATGACTGTAGACAAGGGTAAGTTGCCCGCATGAGGTCCCAGACGGAGAATGTCCTTTTTGATTTTTGTGTATAAACAAACTTATGACTATTCGGATGACTGTAATAGCAACTAAACACACCAGCTATGAATGTTTATCAGTGACTCGTTTGTTTTAAACTAATCCGATACTCTACTCTGATTAAACCATTTCAAAATCTGATTAAAACATTTCAAAAATTCTTTAGAAAATTGGGGTGTTACAAAGAATAGGAGAAGGAAATTGTAACTTGAAGAGAAAGCTAAGAATTAATCAACACACATGGGATAATTTGAAAACACCTTTTGGAAGAAGATAATGTACTTGGGATAGGGTTATTAATGAAAATGGGAGAGGATGAAGGAGAGAGAAGAGGGGGGACAGTTTTGGGGCTTGGAGGGCTAGGATTGGAGTTTGAAATTACCCTAGATCCAAGGGTGCATATCCAAGATGAAAAGGGTGAATAGTGTCTTGCAATTTTACTATAAATAGGGGGTTGGTGTCTTCATTATTCTTCACCAATTCACAAAAGGCATTAACCATATTTGAGAGAGCAAGGAAGAGTGTGAAGAGCTTCTTGAAGGAGTAGCAAGGTTCTTGGTAAGTTCTCTAGCTCTAGCTTTAAGTTCTTTAAGTTTTAGTTCTTAAATTCTTAGATAGAAGTAGCTTAGATCTTAAATATGCTAGAATAATTTTATTTACATATTTTTATGGTCAAAATTAGCTTTGTTTCGAAAAAATGATGAGGAAAGTTGTATAGCAAATTTTTTTAAGAGAAACATCAAAGTAACGAAGTTACGCGAAATTTAATCGGTTTTGAAAATTCTGGAATCGGTGATGAACATGCCAACATTTCATATTGAAAATATAGTCACAAAATTCTGGGAAAACTCATGGTTAAATTAGACATATAGGGATTTTTAAATATGTCAATAACATGTCAAAATGAGCTCTGTACAGTGAGATAACAATTCTCAAAGTTGGGCTACGAATTTCTGGAAAAATTCTGGGCGAGGCTCAAAACTTAAACACTTTGGGAGTGATTCGTGTAATCTGGGAAAAAGTGATTATTTTTATTTTTAAAAATACATTCTAAGGATTCCAATGAATCTTATGGATCCTCGTTTGGATTTTTTTAAAATTAATTATGATTTTTCAAAGTTAGACGAAAAATCTGCCCAAAATACTTGTATCGCGTTTTTCCAAAAATTAAAGGAAATAAGTTGAAAAATAATTCCACCAAGGGTAAAAAGGTCATTAGTGACTAGGATATCTTCTAGAATATTGTTTACGAATTAATAAATGCGATATTACCATTATAGGATCAACGTGATCACAGTCCAAACGACAGCGTACCGATATCACCGACAAAGGTACGGAGGCGTACTGTAACACTAACTCTGATGCTTATTGTATACTTATATGTAATAGATACTTTCATAAAGACATGGACGGGACTCTGTGTCGGGTCATGCACCGTGACTAAGTTATGGGGCTTAGATCACTACTTATACATTCAGCTTTATACACGGGTTATGGTTTTGATAATACTGTTGAGTTTTCCTAGCGCTGAGGACACGATAGGCCATCGTAGCACTGGTGAATAATGCAAACCATAATAACATTCATATGCAGTGGCTATGTTCTGTTATTATCTTTCATATGTGAGTACTGCTGTAATATCATGAATATCTGTCATACATAAATTGTTACATAAGCATGAGGTTAACCGTTACCTCCGAGATTCAATGGTCATTGAATCTCGGCTCTTACTATAGCTTCGGGTCCGAGAACCAAGGACCGAAGACAAGAGTAAGCGAGTAAACAAAGACGCGTGAATACCCGACCAAGATTTTTATGACATGTACCGTCATATTACCTAGTAAATGTACTGTTCTTTATGAACAACCAAATATGCCACAATTAATGATATATCAGTTACTCACTCTTTTACTTGCTCTGATGCTCCACTCTGATTAAAAAAAAATTATTCCGCTTTTGAAATTTGGGGTGTTACATTTTGGTATCAGAGTAGTCATTCTGGCACGGATTTAACTATGTTACTCCAAATAGTTTGGTGTCTAGAAAGGGTGTTGTGGTTGTCAATCAGTCCCCGTAAAGTCGGCGAGACTTCCGCAAACACACCGGCCTGGACAGATTGTTTGATTAATGGAGTTAGGTTCTGAGCCTTCAAAAGAGCATTTCACCTGGCATGAACCTGACTCAGTTATAATAAACCATTGGTGCCGAAGGCAGGGTTAGTCTATGTGGGTCAGTCAAGTAGTCGTCGTAAAAGTCGGTGAGACTCCCATGATAGACACCTACCTGGCTAATCGGTTTGACTAACTACGTTAGGCTCTAAGCCATTATCTTAAAGCATATTTTGAAAATGAGTACTGATATAACCCTACTGTGACGTTGTAGTGGTGAATGAAGATAGATCCGTAGACATAAACTACTAGAGACATGTAAGACGTGTCACATGGAAATCAGTGAACCCTAGACCAGGGTACCACCCTAACACGGTATACCATCCTGAACCGGTGTCCACTTTGAGTCGGTGCATCGCCCTAACTCAGGAAAAAACCTTTACACTCATTCGTGACTGCGAATCTTCGAATGTATACCCACAGGAGTCGGTATACAAACTCTAAACCTATACACAACCCTGATTCTGTGTACTACCTTGAATCTACGGCTAGTATACTTTCTGAACCAGAGAAACCTATAGGATCGGATCATATATCTGATATTGACAACAGTGAATATTTTCAGCTGTCAAGATGACTCTGAGAGTGATGAGTCCTCTTACAAATCCAAACTTTCTTGCGACTTGTTCGGGATACAAACAAAAATTGAAAGGCGCTTTACGAACAAAGTACAAAATGGCAGATCAACATTGTAGGACTAGCAAAGGAACATACTTTCAGTATCTAGGGCAAGTCAATGTGACTTACGAACAAAACGATGCAAGGGTCTTCCCTACCCGTTAAACAATCGGGTGATATCAAATCTATACCTCTTTCCTAGAAACCATTTTTGGAAAGAAAAGACGAATGAACTCTTAGACAGAGAACATATAGCCAATTACCACTCCTTTCTATATCATCTCCAAAGGCTATTCTTAGATAATGTGTACACAAAGAACGAAATATGAACCTAGTACCAGTCAAGGGAAGTTACGAAATAGTGATAACTGAACATAGTTGACTATTATGAGGTATTATGACGTAACAACTACAACAATATAAATATGTTTGCAATAGGTGCTGATAGTTGGTTCATTCCGATGCTTATAAGGGGCTGGAGTTCCCAAATGTAGAGATAGAGATGGGTGTAAAGATAGAGATAGAGATAGAGATAGATGTAGAGGTAGAAATAGACAACCACAAATAAATCCAATTCCAGTACCTAGAGCAATGTTTTTTCATTGGGGTCTCGATTATCGTTATGAACCCGGGCATAATCATAATCAAGGCATCATTGAAGGCCGTATAGGTGGCCCATTTTGCTCGACCCCCCTAGGCCAGTTTGTCTTCATAGATAGTACGAGATATCTTAAATGATGAGGGACAGATTAGCTAGTATTGAAAGACTCTTTATGAAGTATGTACTCAAGGAAGAAAAAGTATTAGTAGACTAATGCCTAAGTATATCAGACAAGTCTAGAAAACAGTTAGTTAACCCATCAACATCCATACTGATGTTTAAATAAAAACTTGAAAGCACATAAGAGGGGAAGTGAGGTTTATGTGGTATATGATATTGAGTTCCGCTTTTCCTTATATGCATGATTGATTTTGTTTTTAAATGTTTTAGATATATCTTGCCAAAACTCAAAAATCCCTTTCTTTATGTTGTTGTGAAGAGATATGTCTTATTGAATAGAATTTAAGCATCATCATGAAGTTTATGATAAATCAAGCAATGCCTTGTATGAACTCTCTCTTATCATTTGGACCATTTGCATGATTAGGATCTGATGTTCTCTAGTTTGACATTGAAAACCTTTTGTGATCATATGCTTACTGCTAAACATGTTTTGTACGATATGAGATTGCATTGGATATTTGCGCTTTAAGATTGTTGTTAAGACTTGAAACTTGTATGAGTTAATATATTAAGTATGTTACACATATGTTTAAACGCTTACTTTATTTCTGAAAATTTCCAACCGTATATAACTCATAGACAACATGTTGACCAAGTGTTTGTTCACTTAGAAATCTAACCCAGCATTTCACTTAAATTTTCCAAACTAAGCTAGTTTGAAACTATGTTTTTGAAAGTGATTATTCTTTAAATTTGTTAAATATTTTTAAGTGCAAATTGTTACGGTATTTCATTAAAGTTTATGCATGTAATTATTGTAGTCCAACCAACTAGCCGTAAGAACTCTAAATGGTGACGCTTGCATAGGGTGTTAGTCATATATTGGAAGTAACATTTAAATAGTTAGTTTAAAATCTAAGTGTTTTGTGTTAACCTACTCTAAAAAGAGTTTGCATGTCTAATGATGCTATGACTTGTACATCCTTGTGATATTACTTGCTTCATTTAATTATATTGGCATATATGAGTTCGGAAATTTTACTTCATTATACAAGAAAATCTTTACCGGATCAAATTCATGAAAGTGGCTTGGAGTATACTATATTAAGTTCCATTTTATATGTGCATTACCACTCTTTGAATTTTGCTATCACACTTGTGAAGGTCTGAACCAATAAATATTGTTGATATCATTTTTCTCAAATTACTTGACCATCCATTGACTTTGTTTTAGTAATCTCTTTGTTGTAAGTCGATTGTTAGTTATTGGTGTGTTAAAATAATTAGTTTCAAAATGATGCATGTTAAAGTTAAATGAAACCTGATGAATAAACCGGTCTTAACTATTAAAAGGGAACTTGGTGGAATTTTGTGGCATGCATTATATAGGGACCCTGTTTTGAAATACATTGTACTTTTGATCCACTGAAATTAAGATTTCTTATCACTATATCATAATGAGATAACCATGCATTATATATCCTTGTTTCATTTTGAAATTTTGATGAACGTCTTCAAGTTAACATACATGAACTATTTGGCTCGGCAAATTTGAATTTATCTTTGGTGCTTGGTAAGAACAGAAACCATAAGGATTAGATTCCTGGATTTTAAAGACATAAAGCTCTAAACATGAAATTTTGAGTGTACACTCTATTAAATCTAGATTAATTAAGAGTTAGTATTGTTGTTGTTGATACCCCTGAAATCCTACTTTAGTACACCACCGTACTAATATGTTGTGTTGAACTCCTGTCCAAACCATTAGATTTCAGATATATAAAACATAAATTGGAATGTGTAGGTTATGGTGGTAGTTGAAAATTGAATTTTTGTGTTCTTATTATTTGCATCTATTGATAAGTATTAAACATGAAATTTGTAGTAGCATGTGAATTTCGTAGAAACTAAATAGTACTTACAAGTTGTTTTGGGTTTCGTTGAAACTATTTTTCGGTTACTTTGGGAATAGTATGTTGACTTCTCCTCACTCTTGATAAAAATATTGAATGTAAAATCCTCATCTTATGTTAGAAGTTTGGCGTAGGGTTATTTTAGCAAGAAAAAGTTTTGTTAATAATCAATAATTCTTATTCTTGTGTAGAAACTAGTAAAAACCTTGGAGACCTAAGGAAAAATTGAGTTTCTAATATAGTCTGAGAGCTTGACTGGGGAAAAGTTTAGATGAAATAGACAAGCAGATGCTCAAGATCTAGGTGTGTAAATATGCATAGGGCTGTGTCCCTAGGCCTTAAGATAGTAGAACTTATCATTGTGTGAAATGCGAATTTTTATAGTGACCTTAGACTAGTATGTCTACAGTACGTCTTGAGTCTGGCAAAACATTTATTGTACCAGGTAGTAGTCGAAATGCCTAAAGCCTGAGGATATTCTCCTAGGTATTGAGGGTAAAATCCCTAGTGCTTTGTGGTAATGGATTGAGCCGAAAGGCCAATATGTGTTAAGCCAAGTGGCCGAGGGGTTGAATAAGTCAAACCAAGCAAGGCCTAGCGTAACCAATACTATACGGTGTGAGAAGAAATTGCTTGGACCAGATCTAATTGATCAGACCTCCGAAAAAATTGTTGTGATCAAGAGACAACTCCTAGCGACATAAAGCAGACAGAAGAGCTAAGATGACAAAAGGAGAAGACCTCTAGAGTTCAAAGACGACAATCATATGTTTCTAAAGATATCCTCATTAACCGTGTCGGTAGAACGCTTAAAGGCGGAAGCTAAGTCCTCGTTACATAGGGCCATTCAAATCTTGGCAAAACGTGGACCCGATTACGTACCGATTAGCCTTAGCCCCGAACTTGAGTAAACTCCATGACGTTTTCCATGTTTCTCAATTGAAGAAATACCAGCCCAATCAAGACCATATTATCCATATGAAGATGTCGAGGTACGGCATGATAACACTTTCGAGGTTGAGCCGGAGCAAATTCTCGAATACCGAGAGAAACGGCTTTGACGTAGAAGTATCCCAATCATGAAGGTGGCCTGGAAAGGGTTGTCTCCTGATGAGGCAACATGGGAAACAGAAGAGAACATGAAAGAAAGATATCCGGAGTTTATGGCTCGGTGTTTAGTTAGTATAGAATAAATTTCGGGGACAAGATTTTATTTAACGGGTGGAGAAATATAATACCCAAAATTTTTATTTATCTTAAATACAATATTTTGATAGATAAAGCCTACTTAAAATAGGTGAATATGTGGTCTCAAATTTTGAGATGTGTTTATTCTATTTTCTAGTAGTTCTTCTTTAGGATATAGGTGACCAATGATTTAAATTTGTTAGGCATCATAAAATGTCATAAAGTACAATAAAAACCATATTAAACCATGGTTCATGTGGAATCTAATAGGGCAAGTAAGTGTTATGAAAATCCTTAAATAAATCTGGAGAAAACAATAACAATTAATGACCAATAGGATCTTCGCTAAATCAAATAAATTGTGCAAGTCTTCATAATTAATCAAAGGGTCTTAGGCACCAATTTTCATAATTTATGAAGAGACTAAATTTTCTAATACCCTATAATTTATACCTAGTCCATATTTGGTTCATAAAAAGCCATAAAGAATTATCAAAATGCTTGGAACAATTAAGGGGCAATTACCAACAATTAAT
This sequence comes from Acacia acuminata, assembly GCA_019022655.1. Classification (NCBI taxonomy): domain Eukaryota; kingdom Viridiplantae; phylum Streptophyta; class Magnoliopsida; order Fabales; family Fabaceae; genus Acacia; species Acacia acuminata. The sequence continues at coordinate 1,340,575 of JAFJYI010000102.1, read as the reverse complement.
GAGCAATTAAATTTACACTAATAGAATATTTAGATAATTATTTACAATTAATATTAATAGTCATCAATTAGAGGTGTATTAAGCTAAATAAAAATCAAAGACCAATAAGGGGATTAGATTAGCATAGAATAGATTACCAATGATCATAAACTACTCTAAGAGCCAATAAAACAATAATCAAGGGACAATTAAGCATTGGATTAAGAAGTTAATTAAATTTTAATCAAGCTTTGAAAAGTCAACAATTTCAACTATGATCTAAGGGCCAACATTTAACCTCATAAAGCTAATCTAAGGGCTTAAATAATTAAGAAGCTTAATCCATGTGAAAAATAGAAGAACCAATGGGAGGAAATTGAACTCATAATATCTAGATATTAATTGAATCAAACACATGGGGGAAATTAAGTCAACAAAAGAGGAAAGCAAATGGAAGAGGATAGTGTACTAAAAGCAATTAGGGCTCTTAAATAAAATGGAAGAGGATAAATTGGAAAGAGAAAATTGTTGTGTATGTGTGTGTAAGAAAGAAAGAGAGTGTTGTGAGTGCTAATGTTGTGAGTCTAGTAGGAAAAGTCAAGGTGTCCACCAATAAGAAAAAGGAGCATAAATCAATGAAATTAATTAGTAGAATTAATTCAAGACATAAGCAAATGAGAATCTATACCAAATAAATTGTGTCTTGAGATCCATTAATCATAGATCAAATATAATGAGATTTTAGTAACAAGCATAATCTAAGCTTGAGATTGGTTTAACCAAAGGCATTTTCTCAATTTGTGAAGATTGTTGCCAAATGATAAAATGGGAACTAGAGGTTTCTAATTTAAGCCATAAGTTCCAAGATTTCAAAACCAAAGAAAAAACTTGAATAAAATTTTATGAAGACCCTTAAAAATATTTTTATCTAGTGAAATGCAAGACAAAGAATAGGAGAAGGAAATTGTAACTTGAAGAGAAAGCTAAGAATTAATCAACACACATGGGATAATTTGAAAACACCTTTTGGAAGAAGATAATGTACTTGGGATAGGGTTATTAATGAAAGTGGAAGAGGATGAAGGAGAGAGAAGAGGGGGGGGACAGTTTTGGGGCTTGGAGGGCTAGGTTGGAGTTTGAAATTACCCTAGATCCAAGGTTGCATATCCAAGATGAAAAGGGTGAATAGTGTCTTGCAATTTTACTATAAATAGGGGGTTGGTGTCTTCATTATTCTTCACCAATTCACAAAAGGTATTAACCATATTTGAGAGAGCAAGGAAGAGTGTGAAGAGCTTCTTGAATGAGTAGCAAGGTTCTTGGTAAGTTCTCTAGCTCTAGCTTTAAGTTCTTTAAGTTTTAGTTCTTAAATTCTTAGATAGAAGTAGCTTAGATCTTAAATATGCTAGAATAATTTTATTTACATGTTTTTATGGTCAAAATTAGCTTTGTTTTGAAAAAATGATGAGGAAAGTTATATAGCAAATTTTTTTAAGAGAAACATCAAAGTAACGAAGTTCTAGCGAAATTTCATCGGTTTTGAAAATTCTGGAATCAGTGATGAACATGCCAAAATTTCATATTGAAAATATAGTCACAAAATTCTGGGAAAACTCATGGTTAAATTATACATATAGGTGTTTTTAAATATGTCAAGAACATGTCAAAATGAGCTCTGTACAGTGAGATAACAATTCTCAAAGTTGGGCTACGAATTTCTGGAAAAATTCTGGGCAGAGGCTCAAAACTTAAACACTGGGAGTGACTCGTGTAATCTGGGAAAAAGTGATTATTTTTACTTGAAAAAAACATTCTAAGGATCCCAATGAATTTTACGGATCCTAGTTTCTATTTTTGTAGAATTAATTATGATTTTTCAAAGTTAGACGAAAAATCTGCCCAAAATACTGTATCAGCGTTTTTCCAAAAATTAAAGGAAATAAGTTGAAAAATAATTCCACCAAGGGTAAAAAGGTCATTAGTGATTAGGATATCTTCTAGAATATTGTTTATGAATTAATAAATGCGATATTACCATTATAGGATCAACGTGATCACAGTCCAAACGACAGCGTACCGATATCACCGACAAAGGTACGGACGCGTACTGTAACACTAACTCTGATTCTTATTGTATACTTATATGTGATAGATACTTTCATAAAGACACGGACGAGACTCTGTCTCGTTCATGCACCAAGACTAAGTTATGGGGCTTAGATCACTACTTATACATTCATTTATACACGGGTTATGGTTTTGATAATGCCATTGAGTTTTCTAGCGCGAGGACACGATAGGCCATCGTGGCACCGGTGAATAGTGCAAACCATAATAACATTCATATGCGATAGTGGTTGTGTTCTGTTATTATCTTTCATATGTGATTATTGTTGTAATATCATGAATATCTCATACATAAATTGTTACATAAACATGAGGTTAACCGTTACCTGAGATTCAATGGTCATTGAATCTCAGCTCTTACTATAGCTTCAGGGTCCGGAGAACCAAGGACCGAAGACAAGAGTAAGCAGAGTAAATAGCACGCGTGAATACCCGACCGAAGATTTTTAGGACATGTACCGTCATATTACCTAGTAAATGTACTGTTCTTTATGAACAAACAGATATGCCACAATTAATGATATATCAGTTACTCACTCTTTTACTTGCTCCGATGCTCTAATCTAATTTTAAAAAAATTATTCCGCTTTTGAAAATTGGGGTGTTACGGCCCCCGGAATGCAGATCCGAACTACCAAGGGAGAATCGAATCTTATAATGTTCATATAGCCGTCCAACCAAGACGAATTGAACGCAGATCTTACAGATCTGCTTATTTCATGAGACAAAAACACCACCCCGAAAACCTAGTATCACAGAAAAGTAATAAAAATACAGATAAATCTCACCTCCATAGATCGATCCGGAGAGGATAGGAGAGGAAAGGGCTCATCACAAGGACGAGAGAAGGCCACATCTGACACAACTATGAGGGAGAGGACCAAAGATCAAGGATCTGAACTCCAAAACACCTGGACCGCAGATCAAAGATATGGACTCGCAACAACCACTCGGACTAGTCTCGTGGCACAAACGATGGCGGACCCAGAATTTTTTTTTTTTTTTTTTAAGGAAAGTTTTAAATGCATTAAAAAATAAAAGAATATAAATAAGAAAAAAATATACAAAAAAATATTTATGAAATCAAGTGAATATTGATAATGTAATAAGAGAGGAATTATTTTACAAACTTGTCATTTAGAAAAGCAAGGCTAAATACGGTTAGAAATGCAACTACATGAATTATAATGAAGGGTGGACAAGTACATATGTTTTAACAAAAATAATATATTACAATAAAGATAATTCAAGGAAAGTAGACAAATAATACTAATGCTAATGGAAATCCAACATATAGGAATAGCTGCCAAATATAGGAAAACATGTATTAATTCAAGGAAAGTAGACAAATAATACTAATGCTAATGGAAATCCAGATATAGGAATAGCTATCAAATATAGAAATGTTGCACCTTCGAATGAAAAACATGTATTATTCCCGAATATCTTGCGACTATTCCTATATGAGACCTATTATTATTTTTTAAAGTCCCAAATTTTTGGGGGGACACTTGCCCCCCAATGATACACATAGGTCTGCCTCTGGGCACAAAGGCGGTGGTCGCCGTGGCTTGTGTGTAAGGCACAAGCCACCGGGCGAGGGGAGCATGCGATGAAGAAGATGAAGTGCGAGAGAGGAGGAGAGAAGGAGGAGAAAAGAGAGGAGAGAGGAAGTGTGGACAACGCTTTTAACGCGAGTTTACAATTACCAGTTTAAGATTGACTCGATTAATTTTTGTAAATTAGATACGTAAACATGATAAACTTAGAGAATTAACTTGTGAATTTGACTGCGCGTATACATATCACTGTCACTCATAATCCCTATGAATCTGACACGCGCGCTTATATACTTTATAGCAACCACCACGAAATTTCACATGACGCACTCACACCTTCCTCTATACGCTATTGACTTGCTTTTCCAAAATGTACCGCACGTGCTGTCCGGGCAAAGAAAAAGAAGAGCCCTCCTTATGATGGAAAAAACGATATGGTTGTCTCAATGAAATTTGATCAAAGATCGTGTGGGTGGGATTTCATTTCTCTCTGTACTATGCTTTTCATTTGCTTCTGTCTTTTCCACACACTAATATGGTAATATCACAGCAAGATTCCAACTTGTTGGGACCGCCTTTCTTTGACTCCACTCTATTCCACTTAGAAGACTTACTATCTTGATCCTATTTATAGACTTGTTTTAACTAAATCACATATATCAAATAAAGGTAATTAGCTCATGAGTATCGGATAAATTTTTAACTTTATCCTTATTTATGAATGAATTTCTTTCAACTCTTTCTATTGTCATTGATACAATTGATATGGCAAAATTATCACAATCTCATTTATTGTCACGAAGAGAGACTTATAAATAGGATCAAATTTTTTGGTTAAAATGAACTTATAAATAGGATTAGAGTGAATCTAAATAAGTTAGATTTTTTTTAAAGAAAAAATCTTCAAAAGTCACTGTACTTTTGTTTTTCTTTTTTTTTTTGGGTTTTTTTTTTGGGGGGGGCTCTACGGCGACACAACGATATATGGAAAACAAGTCTGTCTATTATTTCACATGCAATGTAAAACAAGTTGGATGATAAAGTCAAAAAGAAAAAGGAAGGGAAAGAGAGAGAGAGAGAGAGAAGAGTATAAAATGGGGCAAACAAAAAAACAGAGGAAAAAAATTTAGTTAGATTTTTTTTAGATTTACAAATTGAGTTAGAAAGAGATTGTAATTTTGAAGAAAATCATATTTAGAGAACTATATCAAAGATAAAATTAAGGAAAAGAAAAATCTTAATTCTTCAAATCAAAGTTTGGGATTTAACATGATAAAGGTTAAATTAGTAAATAAAATAAATTTTAATTAAAAAAGCATCTTTTTGGCCTATTTTTAACAAAGTTAATTATTTAAAGTTAAGTGTATATTTTTAAAATGAATGAGAGTTTCGTGTAATTGAAACAAGATTCAGGAGAAAAAATTAAAATAAATATTTAGACTTATCAAATAAGTTAAAAAAGACCAGGAAAAAGAAACATCAAAAGTCACTTTGGAAAAAAACTAGCACGCTAGACAACTATAGATGAAATATCTCTATATTTTTACATGATATTGGTGTTTGATTGTAAAATCAGCCAAACTAAAATGATCACGTTAGAAAACAGGCTGAATGATAAAATCAAAAAGAGACAATAAGAGGAGGCAAAAAAAAAAAAAAAAAAAAAAAAAAAAAAAAAATCAGAGAAAGAAGATAAGATAGAGATTTTAAGATTTACAAATTAAGTTATTACCAAAGTTTAGGCCAAATTATTAAGTGATACATTTATGAAAGTAGGAGTAGTATTGATTATGAGCGATGACAACAACAAAATGGCATATCCATATTCTTCCACAATTATTATGTTCAAAATTAACGTGATCCTCACGACTATGATTATTGACTTGTACTTGTATTCACACTTCCATTCCCACTTTCACTTGTACTCACACAAATCCCTAATTCTCATTAAATCTGTGCTACCACAAAATTGTCTCAGTTGTAATTGCCTAACTTCAAAAATTCATAAATCTTAATGTAGTAGTCTAAATGGTGTAAATGACCTATTCAATTAAAGTTTGATAAGTCTATTATATTACCCAAAAACACAACACATTCAGCCTGCCACGCAAAAAACTCAAATTGACAACATTCAAATTAAATTCAAACTTTTAGTTCTTGATGATAATACCAGAGCCGGTTGGTCTTCTTCCAAGAAAGTCCAATATGCAGCCTACATACACAAGATCAACCTAGAACACTACATGGATATTTTGAAACTTATATATGGAGCACTTAGCTTGGATCTTATTGGGTATAAAGATCACATGTACTGATTGAATTTTGAATGCTACATTACTATCTTGACTTTAAATTCTCAATTATTACATGGAATCAAATAACCAAACTGTACGGAGAACAAAATTGGGAGAAATGCGTCCATATACATACATAAGGTTGGTTGTCAAACTCGTGAGTTTAAGCAAACTTATGATAATGATGTAAACTCGTATCGTGAATTCGAATCGTAAATTCATAAGAATTTATTTTTATTATTAAATAGGTATTACTAGTGTATAATTAAATAATTAAAATATAAAAATGACAACAATTTGATTTAAATATTTGTTAAATCCAAATAAATTAAATCCATCAACAGTTATCATTTATCATATTTAACAACGAAATTCTATAAAATTTATATATAAAGCCGTGGAATATTATCAAATCAAAAAAGTTAATACAAGTTTAAGAATAAGTTAACACGATTTTGCAAGTAAGAAATCTAAAAATGATAAATGCAATATATAAACTTATAAGTTTAACGAGTTTACAATTGGTTTGAGTTTAATATTGACTCGATTATTTTTGTAAGCTAGAAATATAAAAATTATAAACTTGGAGAATTAACTCACGAGTTTCACCCGAATGCATAGAACACGGTGCGCACTATATATATATATATATATATATATATCATCATGCACATGCAATCCTTATGAATCTTGTAATACCCTAAAAATCATGTTTAGCATAACACTATATTTTAGTAAATGATACCTATTAAAATAGGTGAATATGTGGTCTCAAAATTTAGTAGCTTATTTAATTTAATTTAGGGAATTTTCTCTTAGAATTAAATAACCAAAGACCCAAATTTTCTAATCTTCATTTGGGGATCATAAAATACCATAAAATTGTCATACTACAACATAGTTTATATTTAATCATAAAGAGCCATAAAATGTTATAAAAATACCTAAATCAATTAAAGCAAATTACCAACAATTAAAGGACTAAATTTACAATAATTAATTGTATTAATTTGAAAAATTAATTAAAAGGCATATTAAAAGTCATCAATTAGGGATATATTAATTTAATGAAAGATCAAGAACTAATAAGGGTTCAATATTAGCATAAAGTGAATTATTAATGATCATAATTAATTTAAGAACCTATCATACTTTGATAATTACAAGTAAAACCCTAAAAATCTCTATTTGTAGTGAATGCTATATTTTGATAAATTATGCATGTTAAATAAAGGAGAATATGTTGTCTCTAAATTTTGCAGATTATTGATTAGATTTTAGACAACTTTCCTTAGAATTTAATAAACCAAAGATTAAATTTAAGACCACATCTAAGGATCATAAAATACAAAATAATCATCATATTAAACCATGGTTCTTAAAAGAAGCAAGATAATATTATAAAAATACTTAAAAAAATTAAGGGAAATTAATAAAGATAAATGAACAATTAAGTTTTCACTAATTAAATGATTGTGTAAATCTTCATAATTAATCAATGGGCAAAGTAAGAAGCAAAAATTAGGGAATGTCTTAATTAAAAATCAAGGATCAATTAAAAAACAAATAGAAATAAGTAAAGATTAAGGTGCACAAAGCTTGGTTTAATTAAGCACTAGTTTCCATGGTTAGCTAGCAAATGAAATTAAGAGTTAATTAAACTTTGCTAATGACACTTAAGCTTTGATTATGTCATCAAAGTGACATCACAAGGATGATATCACAAGATCTCGTGCTTTATAGTGAAGGGTCAAGATTTAATTTAAAACAAACACAAGTGGAATCCAATGGTCCTAATTAATTCTATAATTAACCTTAATCCTTGTGAAATTGAATTAGCCAATGGAAAATCAAAGAAATAAGCTTAGTCCTTGTGAAAAAGAAAATAGACCAATGGGAGAGGAAAGAAGTGTTAGATTGCACATGGGAGAGAGAAAGAGTGGGAGAGAGAAAGTGATTAAAATATGATTTTTATTAGAACACATGTTGAATTTAATTTTGAAATTAAGATAATTAGCTAAATCCAATGTAATTGATTTTAACCAATGAGAATCATTTGCTCAAAAATTATATCATCATAGAAGCACAAATTAATATTAGTCATTGATAAGAAAAGTTGATCCAAGGGATATAATTCATGAGCTTTTACTATAAATAGGGGCCTTGCCCTTCATAATTCTTCACCCCAAATCAAACTCCAAGAGTTGGTTTCTAATAGAGTAGAAGCAAGAAGGAGGAGGCAAGCAAGAGGCTTCAAGAGGTAAGCTTGTCTTTAGTTTTTAGTTTATAGTCTTTAGTTCTTATAAGTTCTTAGTAGTTCTTAGTAGCTTTAGTAGAATTGTTAGTTTTAATCTAAGAAATAGGCAAAGTAATTTCCCATAATTATTTTCAAGCCTTATTGCATCAAAAGATGCCTGACAAGGTGGAAACATGTTGGGAAGTGACTTGTAGGATTAATAAAACAAGTTAGAGTAAGATGGGAATTGTGGGGTGTTGCTGGGCAATGGGAGTCAGGCAGTTAGATAGTGATATTTTATATGCAAAATCATCTTCATAAATTCTGGAATAATTCATGAGTGTAGTAGACATGTATAGCTTTCTATTGATATAAAATTTTCATCAATTTGAGGTCTGTAGAGGGAGATAAAAATTCTGGAAATAAGGCTACATTTTTCTGGAAAAATTATGGGCAGAGGTTGAAGATCATTAAACTGGGAATGAATCACAAATTCTGGGTAAAAACCAATATTTTTCCTCAAAACTAGACATGCTGATATTTCCAGGAAATTTTACGGATCCTCATTCCAATGTTTCTAGAATTAATTATGATTTTTCAAAGTTAGACAAAAAATCTGCCCAGAAATACTGTACCAGCGTTTTTCTACGAAATTTTGGAAATAAGTTGAAAAATAAATTCACCAGGGGTCAAAGGGTTATTAGTGACTAAGATATCTACTAGAATATTATTTTTGAATTAATAAATGCGATATTACCATTATAGGGTATACGTGTTCACATTCCGACCATCTACGAACGTCCCGATATCACCAACGAAGGTACGGATGCGTCTTCAATACTAACTCTGATGCTCATTGTATGCTTATATGTGATAGATTATTTCATAGAGTCATGGACAAGACTTGGTCTTGGGTCATGCACTGTGGTTAAAACTCTGTCTTAAATCATTGTTTACACATTCAGCTATATACGGGTTATAGTCTTGATAATGCCGTAAGATTGTTTTCCTAGCGCTGAGGACACGACATGCTATCGTGGCACTGGTTAGTGCAAACGTGGGTGACTTTACATGTGCTGTGTGCTATGTATTGTTGATATGTTAATATTGCATCTGATGTGTACTTATGTATTGATTACTGCTGTAATGTCATGAATATCTGTCATACATATACTGTATTCACTAGTGCAAAAAAGGCTTTTAAGACTGGATAAAAGAGGCATCGTAGGACCGGACCCACGACCGGTCTTGTTCCAGTCGGTATTAAAAGTCTACATTTAAGACCGGACTATGACCAGTCTTAAAGAAAATATTTTTGACCGGACATTTAAAACATTGGGTCTTAAAAGTCGTACTAAAATAAACCTGAAATACTTTTTATTCGGTCCTAAAACTCAAATTTTAAGACCGGCTAATAATTAGGCCGCTCTTAAAAGATAGAATTTTAAGACCGGACACAAATAAATACGGTCTTAAACTTAGCGGCTTCTAAGACTTGACTAGTTATACGCGGTCTTAAAAGATTGACTTTCAAGACTGGATGATAAATAAATGCGGTCTTAAAAATTTTATTTTAGACCGCATGTATAAATTTACCTGGTCTTAAAAAAGACCGACTTTTAAGACTCGGGCGCTTATAATGAAATGTGTTACCGACCTTTAAGACCGGACATATAAATACATCCGGTCTTAAAAACTCACCATTTAAGACCGGCACATTTATTTGCGGTGTAAATTTTCCTGAATTTTTCCCATTGTTCTTCCGATTGTATTACACACAAATCCACCACCCAATCCAGCACATAAAAGTCAATACTTTAAGCTATAAGCTATGAACAATTATTTGAATAAATTGAATTGAAAAAAGAATACAAATATTATTCACCATGAGTTATTTGGCTTCTTAATTAATGTTTATACAATGACTACAACACCCAAATTAATTCATACAATAAGATAACTTACTTACAAATACAAAAGGTTACAAATACAACACACATGCCCAAAATAATATTCACCATGCCTTCATCTCGATTCCCACCTAACAAAGTAACATCCTCTTTTATAACATGCCCCTTTGGATCGGATCCACACAAAAATAAAACAAGAACAAACTTCATAATCGGTGACATTGTTTATGAACATAGAAGGAATATAATATAGTTAAAACCTTAAAGTTTTCAAAGAAATCTGCATATGAATATTACCTTATGAATTGACTCTTTTATAAAGTGATATCTTCCCATATTCCTTCTTGATGATCACTTCTTATGTCGGGTTCATTATCCGCTTCATCTTCTTCGTTTATGTCCGATAGACCCATTGAAAAAGGAGTACTCTCAGGAATACCATAATTCGAATTCATTTCCTCATCAATATCAATGACCCTCTTTCCTTGGAGAGCTACGAGACCACATTTTATTTTCTTGATCGGTGATATAGAACACTTGTTTTGCCTCGTACGCCATAATAAAAGGTTCATCTCCAAAACTTCTACCATGGACATCGACTAATGTAAATCCTAGCCGATCGATCCGAACACCATTATTGACATTGACCCACTTGCATTTGAAAATGGGAAATCTAATTTTCACATAGTCCACCTCCCAAATCTCTTCAATAACCCCATAATATGGCATCACTGCCAATAAAGGGCTCTTGTCTTTCGAACTGGAGAAGTGAATATATTCAGCCTCTAACATAATACCACTTATTCGGACGACCGTGCTCCTATCATCTAGGGACTTCGTGTAAAATGTATAACCATTGATCACATACGATTCCAACTTATGACATCGACCTCAGGACCACGTGCTAACCATTTGATTGTATCAGAAACACATTCCTCGCCCTCGACCTTTTGTTTGAACCGTTTGCAAAAGTTCTATTATGCTCCCTAATCAACCTTTGTTCAGTCATTCGATGATTTTCTTTCCTTACGGCTTCTTTATGTTCAGCTATGCTGGCTTGAACTTCATCAACATTATTCAAGATGTATAAGTGGACTTGTGACAATTCATCAGGATCCACACTCTTTACGGAAGCCCCTCGTCTACCCCCTTTAGCATGTTGACGTTTTGGAAGCCCAATATGTCTTACTTTGGCCAAATAATTTTGACAAAATTCCATGGCTTCTTCAGAAACATATTTCTGAACAATTAATGCTTCCTCGCGGTATGCGTTCTTCACGTACCCTTTTAGGAATTTTATAGATCTTTCAATTGGGTACATCCACCGTAAATGGATAGGGCCGCACATCTTTATCTCCCTCACTAGATGAACAATTAGATGAACCATGATGCCAAAACATGTAGGAACAAAAAGTTTCTCAAGGTGGCACAAGATAAGATATCCTTCATTCTCCAATTCATCCAACTTTTCAATCTCGAAAACTTTACTACAAAGCGCATTGAAGAAGACACAAAGTCTAGTCAAAACGACTCGAAGATCATATTCGGTGATGCCTCGAATAGCTATTGGGAGTAGCTGTTGCATCAAGACACGACAATCATGAGACTTTTGGCCTACTAATTTCAAGTCCTTCATCGATACAAGCCTCTTCAAATTTGAAGAATACCCCGTGGCAACTTTTGTGCCATGTAAACACTCACAAAACTTCGTTTCTCATCCTTAGACAAAGTATGAGAAGCCGGGGGACAATAAGTTCTCTTCCCATCGGCCTTGGATGTAACTCTTTGCGTATTCCCATTGCTATCGATCCAATCTTGCCTTCACACCATCCTTGGAACTACCTTGTATGTTGAGAAGCGTGCCGACAATACTATCACATACGTTTTTCTCCACATGCATGACATCAATACTTGTGTCTCACATCAAGATTGCGCCAATATGGAAGATCGAAGAATACAGATCTCTTTTTCCATATATTTGTTTCTTTTCTACTCTTTGCGGTCTTACCGAAGACGACATTGATACTTTTCACCTTTTCATAAACTTTCTCCCCAGTCAATGACATCGGAGCAATTTCATACTCTTGGCCACCAAAAAAAGCTTTCTTTAATCGACGATATGGGTGGCTCCGTCTAAGAAATCTCCTATGTCCAAGATAAACCATCTTTCTTCCATGTTGAAGTTCATGGTAGCGTGTGCCTTCTTCACAAACCGGACATGCTTTATGGCCTTTTACACTATGCCCGACAAGTTCCCATATCTTTGGGAAGTCGTTTATAGTACAAAATATCATGGCTCGCATTTTAAACACCTCCTTCTTGAAATAGTCAAAAACATCAACACCTTCTACCCACAACTCTTTCAAGTCTTCGATCAAGGGCTGAAGGTAAACATCAATGTCATTTCTGGGTTGTTTCGGTCCCGGAATCAACATAGACAACATGATGTACTTTTGTTTCATGCATAACATTGAAGATAAGTTGTAAATAATCAGTAGTACAGGCCATGAACTATGTATGCTGCTAAGGCTTCCATATGGATTCATGCCATCCGTGCTCAGGGCAAGCCTAAGGTTCCTAGGTTTTTCGCTGAACATCGGAAATAATTGATCGATTTTCTTCCATTGAGAAGAATTGGCCGGATGTCGAAGCTTTCCATCAGAAATCCTCTCATCTGCATGCCACCTCAAATTTTTTGCATCACTTTCATTCGCAAACAACCGCTTGAACCTTGGTATGATTGGAAGATACCACAATACTTTTGCAGGCACCTTATTTGACTTGTACCTTGGGGTTTCACATTTCGGACAATTACCCCGCTTCTCTTCAAACTCTTTTCTATACAATACGCAATCATTCGGGCATGCATGGATCTTTTCGTACTCCATCCCCGAGTGGACAAAGTATTTTCTTAGCATCATAGTATCGATGCGGCAACACATTATCATCCGGAAGCATGTCCTTAAAAGCCTCAAGCATTTCAGAAAAACTCTTGTTGCTCCATCCATGACGTGCCTTCAAGCTTACCAATTTCAATACAGCGTTGAACAATTGGTATTTTTTGCACCCACAGTATAGAGGGTCTCGCATCACCGCACATATTACCATATGCATGTGATTGATGAAAAGCCTCTTCTCCTACATCACGGATAATGTCCTCTATGCGATCATCCATATCCGTGTCATTATCATCAAAGGCCACTTCCCCATGTTGAGACCCACTTGGTTTTTTTTCACTATGCCATACCCATACTGTATAAGTCTTACAAAATCCTTCACAAATTAAATGTGTGTGTATAACTTCAACACTTAGTCGCCTCTCATTCAGACATTTTACACAATGGCAATAAAACTTCCCACTATCATAATGAGCATTTTGTTTAGAAAATTCAATAAAGTCCCTCACCCCATTCTGATATTCAACACTCGTCCGTAAAGCATTTATCCAACTGTGGTCCATAGTAGTATTCCTATAGACGGAAAGATTTAACATATACATAATCCGAAAAAAGATAAAGACTTGCATATAAAATAAGCCAACTCCAAATGCATATTTATGCTCAATGTCGGTTATGCATGTCTTTTTTTTTTTTTTACGGAGAAACTTGCCCATTAAATGCATAACGAAGAATCACTTTTGGTCATAAATGTATCACAGTGAATCCAATAAGCAAAATAAATACATGATGAGGAAATTAAATCCATCGCATGAAGGTCTTATGGACTCACCTGTACCATATAAATTCAAATGTGTTTGCTGAGTCTTTCTTTTCCCGCCACGAACGTTGATGTTGCAGACAGCAAGAGTAATCTAAAAACATTTCTTGGTCAGTTGGGTAGGTCTAAAGTGCAAATATAATCTTCAAAATACAATATTCATTAACAACGAGAAAACCCACAATAACATTTCATCGATTTCGTTCAACCCATGAAAACCCCGAACCATTAGAAGGAAAATCATAAAGTTATATAATCGAAACACCTCGTACAGCTTGGTCTATAGACGTTTAGCTAAGGAACCAGAGAGTTAATCTCGAGAGAGGAACGCGAAGTAGCGACGACGCAACACACACTGGAGACAGAACCTGTGTAATCACTTTCGGTGCGACAAGAGAAGTTCTGAGAGGGAAATTTAATTTTCCCCGCGACATAGACATGTCTTAATATTTTAGATTTTATTAAGACCAGTTAATTATACAGTATACGGTCCTAAAGATATAATTCTATTAATAAATTTTTAAGACCGGAGATTAACAATACTGCGGTCCTAAATTTTAGTATTCATTTAATTTTAAGGCCGGAGATTTATAAAGCGTCCGGTCCTAAAATTCAAACATTTATTAACTAATTTTTAAGACCAGCGGTTATAAGAACTACAGTCCTAAAAGTATTTCGTTTATTAATTAACCAAAAAAAAAAAAAAAAAAAAAAAAAGAGGTTTGCATTTGGCGGCAATAAACCGAGTTAATAAAATAAATTAAAGGAAAACTGGAGAATATGAATATTAGAAAGACACAAGCTTAGTTTTACTGCTTCCATACATAACTGGAGAATATGCACGTACACAAGAAAATTAAGAGAGAAAAACAAGCAGAAAATTATCAAAAACAATAATCTGACTAAACATCCTAAAGCTTATTATCCTCCAAAGCCTTGGTGATATCGGCGTGAATAGCATTAATTTCCCGCCGGAGATTAGCAAGTTTCTGTCTTACTCTCATAAGACACAATGCTTCATTAGAGGAAAGAGGAGAGGGGTCAGTAGTAGTCGCGGTGGGGCCAAGAGGTTGGAGAGGGGGAGCGGGAACCTCTTCATCATCCGAAGAAATAACAATGGGTCCAACGACACGAGACTCTTCTCGCAAAGCAATAGGACGGACTCTCGATGGAGGAGGCGCACCGTATAACGATCGACGGAAGGCACAAGCATCACGAGTAAGAGCACCCCTACAAGCGGTTCTCTTGTATCTAACCATGGTTTGAGCAGTTAGGGCAGAGAGGTATGAGGAGTTAATTAATAAAGGCAGAGAGCTGTTCTCAGATAGCCACGTACGTAGTTTGGAGTTACGAGGTAGTGATGAGGAATTAATAAGGAGTTAAGGACAGAGAGGTATGAGGAGTTAATAAAGGCAGAGAAACTTTTAAGAGCGGGATTTATAGGTACGTGGTATAAAATTCTATTATTTAATTTTTATTTTAAGACCGACCTTTTATAATATGTCCTATCCTAAAAGTCTATTTATTTTTAAAATCAATTCTATTACTTTTAAGACCGACCTTTTATAATATGTCCGGTCCTAAAAGTCTATTTATTTTTAAAATATTCAATTCTATTACTTTTAAGACCGACCTTTCATCATTTACCCGGTACTAAAATTCATTCTTTTCAAATTCGATGGCGAGTCGTATCCTTACACTCGTTCAAATGAATGATTCAGAGTCTCTTCGGCTTCCAGATAAACTTCCCAACTAGGCGTCTCCTCGTATTCTGATGAACTATGCATCTTCTCATTAAATTTTCTGGCATTTCACATTGTTCGGATGGGTTTTCTATTTAAAACCGTTATTCTTACTTTCTTCACATTCTTCTCCATCACTTCTACACGGCCTCCTCCATGGCCTAGCCTCCACCGTAATGGCTGCTCCCCGTGTCCTCTGTTTCCTCCTCCTCCTCTTCAACCTCAACCCCCCGCCATTCCCTCCTCCAATTCCGACTGTGAAGCAGTTGGTGCAATCATTGGTGGCCCGCATCGATCACATGGATCGACGCTTGGGCCAATTGGTTCAGCTTGTTCATACCATGAACAACAAGCTGAACATGGTACTTCACGCCAATGACGTGGAGTACGATCCCGCTGAAGATGACTCTGACTCCGACTCCCCTCCCCTCCGTCTACGAAGAGGATTAGTTGTTTTTTTAGTTGTTTTTTGTTTTTTTTTTTGTTGCTTTTTTTTGTAGCGAGAGATAAAAATTATTATCTAAAATATTATGCACTCTTTTTGTTCTCGTGCGAGTTTAGTACTTTAATTCGTTAGTTTATCCATTATCTGAACCTAGAAAGCAATAAACAAGGCAACTATGAAAGATGGATAATGGCAGACTCAAAAAACTAAGATGAAAGAACGAAGACTTTTAGGACCGCACACTTAGTAAATCGAGGGTCCTAAAACACCGCCTTTTTGTCGACTTTGGTTTCCATATTCGATCGCCTTGTCCTTTTCATTATCGTCTTTCTTTTTCCGACAAAAAGGAAACAAACTAAACATTGTCCTCGTGTAAATCAACAATAGAAATTCGCAGAATACAGTTAAGAACATACAAAAAACAAAAAAAACATCTTTTACCTTATTTGAATAAAAACAAACACAGTGACAATTCTTCTCAAGGTTGGACCGTCGTTGTCGTCGGTTTTACCTCCCCTGATTTGAAACAAAGTACCTTTTCAATATCTTCCTTCTTTTTCTGACAAAAAAGAAAAGAGACAAAGAAAAGGGAAACCGATAATCTTTCAAGATCAAGAGAGGTAACATCGACTACAATGAAGGACCTAGCTTGAAGCGAACGCTGAACCTCGGTTGTCTCGAACCATAATGATTTGTCTGAAAAGCGAGTGAACATTTCTATTTAAAGGAAGACTATTAAGATCGGACATTTAACAATTACATGGTCCTAAAGGTTAAGCCAACTTCTAAAATAAAAATAAGAGGACTTTTAGGAGCGGATAGTAAAATAATATACGGTCTCATAAGACTTTTAGGACCGGATGTTTATAATATACGGTCCTAAAAGTCTATCTATGTAATACCCTAAAATTCATATTTATCATAAATATTATATTTTGATACCGATAAATAAAGGAGAGTATGTTGTCTCAAATTTTGTAATTTATTTATTATAATTTTTGGGCAATTTCTCCTTAAATGTTAATAAGCCAAAGTTCAATTTTGAGATTTCATTTAGGGATCATAAAATACCTAATTTTCATGATTAGTTAATTAATCAATTAATTAATACCAAAGGCAATCAAGGGAGAAGATTTAATCTAAACAAACACAATGAAATCCAATGGTTGTGATTAAACCAACAATTAACCTTAATCCTTGTGAAATTGAATTGGCCAATGATAAACCAAGAAAATATTCTTAATCCTCATGAAATTAATTGGGCCAATGAGAGATTAGAAAATAAAAGGCCAAGATTTGATTTAATAAAGTGTAATCTAATGGCCTTAATTAATAAATAAGCTTAATCCATGTGATAATTAAAGAACCAATAGGAGGAGTTTGAGCTCATATTATCTAGATATTATTTGAATCAAACACATGGGTTCATTAATTGAAAATTGATGAAGGAGAGAGGGAGCGTTGTGTGTGTGTGTGTGTGCAAATGTTGTGAGTGATGTGAGTCTAGTATGGGAGAGAGAGAAATGTGTACTTTCTTTGATTGGAGAATTAAAAACCATTGGGATTAATTCAAGACACAAGTAAATGAGAATCTATAGAAAATAAATTGTATCTTGAGATCTGTTAATCATAGATCAAATATAAGAAGTTATTATTAACAAGCATAATTTAAGCTTGAGAGAGGTTATAACCAAAGTCATTTCCCAAATTTGTGAAGATTGTGTCCAAATGAGAAAAAGATAATTAGAGGTTTCTAATTAAAGCGATAAGTTCCAAAATTACAAAACCAATGAGAAGAATTGAATAAAACTTCATAAAGATCCCTAAATATATTTTCATCTAGTGAAATGCAAAACAAAGAATAGATGAAGGGAGAAATTGTTGGCTTGGATAAAGAGAGAAAAGAGCTTATCTTATTTAAATAAAAACTAAAAACTAAATTGAATTTCAAAAAGCAAAACTTAGAGATTAAGTTAGGGTTTTCTAATCACATGGATGGAGGAGATTAAAACTTCTTAACTAAGTTTAGATCCTATGATGGAAATTCGGGAAGAGGAAGTTCAACATAATTGCAAGAATGCCATGACATTTCACTATAAATAGAGGCCTTTGCTCTTCATAAATCTTCACACCAAAACTCAAATGAGTTTTAGAAAGCAAGAGTAGAGAGAAGTAAGAGGAAAGTGAGAGTTAGTGGGAAGCAAGAAGGAGGAGCAAGGTTCTTGGTAAGTTCTCTAGCTCTAGCTTTTAAGTTACGTAAGTTTTAGTTTTTAAATTCATAGTTAGAAGTAGCTTTGATTTTTGATATGTTAGAGTAATTTTAATATCATGTTTTTATAGTCAAAAATAGTGATATTTCAAAAATTAGATGAGTCACATGATATAGCAAAATTTCTGGAAAATTATGATCAAGGTAGCGAAGCTTTGGCGAAAATTCATCGGGTAGAAATCTACGAAACCAGTGAAGGAAATGCTAATATTTTATGATGAAAATGAAGCCCATAAATCATGAAAATTTCCATAAATAAAGTAGATATGTATGTATTTCCCAATATATGTAATATGTACCATTTTGATTCCTATACAAAGAAATACAATCAGTTGAAGTTAGGCTATTTTTCTTGACAATATTCTCAAGGGCAACGTTGTGAAAGATGAAAACTGGGAATTTTTCATAAATTCTGGGTATATACAAGTATTTTTTCTTGAAAATATACATCATATGGATTCCGAGGAATTTTACGGATCCTCGTTTCGATATTTCAAGAACTAATTATGATTTTTCAAAATTACCAAAAAATCTGCCCGGAAAATACTTGCTTGCGTTTTTAAATAAATGTAAGGGCAAAATGGTAATAACAAAACCATCGAGGGTAGAAAGGTAAATTAAACCTTTAGGATATTATTCTAAGAAATATGATATTTATCAAATATCATATGATAATCCGAAAATAATGTATAGGATATCCGGAAGTGCGAAGTCGGGTTCAAAGGTCGGGCGTTTTGACAATGACGTGGTGAAAGGTACATTCGCGTACAGTAACTTTAACTCTCATATGTCTTGTATGGCTTTGATATGATTGGTTGATTCATGATTGATTGTTTTTCTAAACTGTGAATATCTGTCATATATACTATTTATACTTTTCATATGAGGTTAACTGTTACCTGAGGTCCGATGGGTATTGGACCTCAGATTTGACTAAAATTCAGGAAAGGAACCTCGAACAGAGAAGGCACTGGTAGATAGAGCTTTGAAGAGGCACTGATGGACAAAGCCGTGAAGAGGCATCGGTCAAAGCAAGTGCCGGAAGAAGTTTAACAGAGCCTACCTTCTGGCATGAATCTAATAAGGTTACTTCAAACCATTTGGTGTTTAGAAAGGATTCGTCTATGTGGTTCAGTCAGTGAGTCACCGTGAATTCGGGGAGACTTTCACTAGACACCGGCCTGGCCAAATTGTTTGATTAACTGAGTTAGGTTCATTGTCCCAAGTCTAGCTACGGCTTGGTTGAAGATTGTATAGTTATCATAAAGACTTGTAATTATGCAAAGCTCGTACTAATGTATCACATAAATATTCCTTCGGAAATTTTTAATATATCGGCATATGTCGGGCATCGGATATGCCTGGGCATTTTGTATCGGTCACTCATCGTCCAAACGTTAGCACATGCTCTCCGTTTCCGCATTACTCTGAGTGGCAGCACCTCAGACTCTGTCAATTTTTTTTCTAAAACTAAGTGTCAACCGACACATTTTGAAGTATGAAATTTGGGGTGTTACAATCTATACCTAAAAGTCTCATATTTTTTAAAACGAACACTTTTAGGACCGGATATTTATTATGTGGACTTTTAAGATCGCACTTTTAATTAATATACGGTCCTAAAAATGTCATATTTTTTAAAACGAACACTTTTAGGACCGGATGTTTATTATGCGGACTTTTAAGAGCAGACTTTTAATTAATATACAGTCCTAAAAGTCGAGATTTTTCTCAAATTTCAAGCACTAAATAGCTTTATCCACCATCCAATACATTCAGAAACCCAAAATGGACACAAGAAAATTGTTCGAAAAATTAAACAAATTTATTTATTGAATTTTACATTGCCTATGTATATTTAAAAATGAATATTGTTCAGAAAAATAAACAAATTTGCAGAATATTATTGTTGTACAGGATATATTTACAAATGAATTTAAGACATTAATTATTGTCCTGATTTTATCAGGTCATACAGATATTCACAAAACAAATTGCGTATGTGCTCCAGTTCATCATCGAAAAAAGGGATCGGGGCAATCAAACATCTCGTAACATCAAAGACAAACCTGAATTAACTTGCATGCATATTTCATATGTAACATTAAGCCGTATTAATCTTGAATTAACTTGCGTGCATAATATGTAACATCAAATACATTTACCTTTGCGGTTAAATTAGTCTTTCCTCCCGATAATATCATACATGTGTTTCATGACGTCTTGGCCACATAAGTTGGACCCCTATGGTTGCCGACGGGTCTAAAAAGAACAAGAAATACATATAAGAGCATATATAGCTTAATGACCAAGTTCACAAGGCAGTGTACCAGTGTACAAATATTGTACCAACCTCTAGTGTGTCCCAGATGGGGTCTTTGGCCTGATACCCACGCCTTTTCTTTACCTCGATTTGGAAGGTCTTCATGGCACTATCATCAAAATCACAAATTTATCAATAATGTTCACTGAAAATTCACAGCGAGATTTCGAGACAAGAGAATCAAAATGACATGCTTACTCGTTGATGGTGCACGCATCAACGAAGGCAATGGCACTCCGTGAGTGGAGCATAATAAGATAACTTTATGCTCCTCCATGCACATGAGGACCAATCACGCGTGGCGGCTAAAAATTCACGACGGTAAAGTATACTCGGTGATATATGTAGCGAGAATTAAGTGAATTGCGAGACAAGATTTGTGATATGTACCGTGGAAGAATGGCAACAAGTACACCTTTCTTCTCACTTCACACAACCTCTTTGATATGTACTCCTGTCTCTCCTCCATGGATGTTTGACTTGAATAAACAAGGCACAAGAATCCAAAATCGTTGCTCCTGCCCTTTTGAACCAATTCTTGATGCAATAACCTACAATAATGACATCGATCAGGGAATTAGTATATATGTATGTGTGTCTAAACGATGCATTTAAATTATGTACTCATAGACAGAAAATACTTACTTCATAAAAATTTGAACAATTGCATCAGTAAGCTCCTGTCGAGGAAGCAGCAGGGACTCAACATCAATGGTGTCAACTTGAACGGGAAGAGGATGAGGGACACCTAATACTTCATTGACAGGCCACGATTTATCTTTAAAATATCCAGTCTTCACCATATCGGATATTTTTCCATGGCAGTCAACTTAGCAGTAGGGGATTGAGCTTGAGGAGGGGATTGAGCTTGACGAGGGGATGGAACTTGAGGAGGAGGGGTTAAAGCTTGAGGACTAGTAGAGACATGTACAAGCTTCACTGCCAAGAGATGAAGGTTCCCTTGACATCACTCACAAGCTTCAGCTGATCAGTTGGGAGAGGGAGAGGTGCATCAATGATCACCTTTTCAACTGACACTCAGATTTCATCATCAGCCATTTGTTGGTGGTGTACAGTTGATCCCAATAAGTTGTGGACATCCCTTTTGCAACTAATCGTGCAGGACGATCACGATCCTCTACATATAGGTCACAAGGTTGCTCTGACTGTCCAACAATGCAGCTCCCTCTAGTGCTATGCTGCACAAGAGCAGGTGAATGTGTGAAGGGAACACCGGTCTCGGACGATTGCTCAAAAGCGGCTTCATCGATTCAATTCCTCCCTCATCGGCTCATCGATTCAATTCCTCCCTCATCGGCTCATCTTGGATTGATACCTTGCTTCTTTAGCCGCCGCATCCTCACTTAATTTGTCCACCGTATGCTTTCCATGTCCTCCCGGGTAACCATACTTTGTCTATGGCGTTTGGATTTACCAAAGTATTCCTTCAGCCCTACCCGTCCTCCAATCCCCCTTACACGCCCACCATGATCCGGTTTTCCGGTCGCAATGGTCAGAACATCACTCCTCTCGTCCGACACAAAAGATCCTTCTGCTTCTTTCTTTTTAAGATGTTCCTGTAAGATACAGATAACGAGAAGCTTAGTAATGAAACATGTTTAGTAACTAAAAAATAACAATAACGATACTTACAATTCTTTCAAAGCAACTACACGAGTTTGTTCACTCGTGTAGGCGCCACTTGGCTTTTTCCGAATGTGCAACCACAACTCCTCGTGACGTATTGGAGATGGTGGATCATGTACCGAAGGATTGGATTACTCGCTTCATCATCCAATCTCTTCCGCTTGGCTGCCATCAATTCTTCTTCAGCCTTTTCATATCCGCCACGAGAAGCCCTTGCGGGCAATCATTCTTTCTCCCTATCTCCTGTGCTCGTTCCCTTCTTTCCTGTGAATCAGCATTAAAAACAACTATTAATTATGAATTCCAGCCATCTCACTAACATAAATTAGAGAACTTCTGCTTGATATGAACCTCAAACACTAGTCAAATTCACTTCATCAAGTTTCAACATTTTATGTAAGGAAGATGTAGAATTGTAGAAGAAATTGAAGCTATGTCTTGTACTGCTAGATAGATAGGTTAAGAAATAAAAGAGAATTATGCTTACAGAATAATACAAACTTGATCCTTTTTAGGGCATCCAGTGGGATCAGCAGTCCTCATTAGATATTAATAGAACTAACAACAATGTCTAACCACTACCTACTATAACAGAACTAAGACTATAATAATGGCTTGACTCTTATGCCATTATTATTTCCCTAATTACCTTCTTAGTATTTTACCTTTTCAGGGTTTACATATCAGACTTGCATAGACAAAGGCAGGAAATGTATACTTCTATTCACACACCAAACAATTTAACTAACAGGATTAGATGAACACAATAACATTCACATATCGGCATAGGTTAATAAGCAAACAAAAGGGCAAAAAAAACTAAATATAAACTCACCCCGAGCTTCGGGAGTGGTCCTTGTGAACAAATTGTTTCCAAGTTTGTTTATCAATAAATGTGTACTTGTCCCAAGGATTTTGGTCGGTGAACCTCGGCAAAAATATACTTGTTAGCGAGAGAGGTCTTAAACTTCCTCCACCGATCAAGCATAATAAGGCAATGTCTTGTCTTTCAACTTCTCGAGTCGGGACGGTGTATGTAAGCCGGATAGTGTCCCAAATAGGTTGCTTTACTTTGCCGAAGTCCACATTTTTCCATTCATCGATCAAGATGCTAACCTTCTGCGTGCAAGATAATCGGCAAAACTAGTATATTTGCTTTTATTAAGACCGAAAGGTCGCAACTTTTCATCAAACTGAATCTCCAGCTTTTACCCAGAAGTCTGACTTAGGGTTACATCCATCATTCTTATGCCTCTTCTACCACGGCATGTTGGGCGGTTACGAGGCACATTGTCAGATGAAGAGGGTTCGTTCTGACTCACACCAGTAACTGGCGTTCCCGGAACACGAATGGAATCGTTTTCACCGTTCATTTTCGAGACAGGAAGAGAGGAATTGATGAAGACCTTTTGTCATTAGCCTTGGGGTCCACAATCAACAATTAACCAAGGATTGCGATAGGCAAACCTGGGATCGTTCTCTCTTCTCGAGGAGCCTTTTATTGAATCCTAAGTAATCTAGATGTCATGCAAATGAAATAAAAACAAGGGGGATTGGTTTTTGTTGGATTTAGAATAAGAATTAAAGATAGAATGAGAAAAATGTAAGATTAATCAAATTAAAATGGATCAACCCGAATTGGGATTCCAAGACCTTCCATCATCGAACAAAAATAGAATAACTGAACTTATGATTGATTCTAGACAAACCGAAATCTACGCATTTGTCCGAACGCCTCGACTAGACGATCGCCTAGCATCGATCGAACACGTGGCGAGCTCGTTTGCATACGATCGCACAACGCTCTCTACAACCCGGTCCAACCTATGTCCTTGGGATTTCAATCTGGGTATTAAATCTAATACCCAATCCATGACTATAATCGGATCCGATTAAAATCAATAGAAACAAGTCGATTCTGGATTAAAGCACAAGTCCTCCGATGACACCATGGAATCCTCAACTCATGGGTCGATCACGAAACTTAGCCAAGCATGGCTATGTAAAATGAAAATGTAGAAAGAAAGATGTTCATCATGACCATGAAGAACATGAACAAGTTCATCATGAACATGAAGAACACGAAGAACAATTAAAGAAAATGAAAGCTTCATTCCAAAATAAATCTCAAGAACATAATGAATCCTTACGAAAGAGATGAAGAATAGAAAATGAAAATAAAATAATTAAAAGGAAAGATTAAAACTAAGCCATACCAAGAAGGAGGCTAGAAATTAAAGACAAGAATTAAAGACAATACATGAAACTAATAAAGCTAAACTAAGCCATCCCAAGTAGGAGGCAAGAAATAAAGAAGGAACTTAGAATGGGAGAGATCTTGGTCTCTCCAAGGTGTGTGTGTTTCCCTTCAGCCTCTTCATCTATTTATAGGAAAATTGGGCATCTCATTCATCCATTTTCCACCTCCAAAAACGCGTCATTTTAATTGGTGGCAAATATGGAAGAATCATTAAACCACTTTCCACCTCCAAAAACGCGTCATTTGCAAGCCGGACAAAAACGCGTCATTTGCAAGCTGGATTTACACCCCGAAAACGGCGGATCTAGACCACGTGGTATTCATATTAAATGTTTCCCTGAATGTCAGCTTTCCAACCGCGCAAACCGGACCTAATTTGGAGGTCTGTAGCTCCAGTTATGGGTCAAATACCGAACGTCATTCCAGAGTCCAGTGACAGCAGCTTGTTTCGGCTTCCAGGCCCATTTTGGCCCTCTAAACATCTGATTTGGCTTTTGGGCTCTTCATAAGATTTGTAGGGCTTCCTCTTAGCTTTCTGAAAATGCAAATTGAAGATCCATTGGACTTCTAGAACTCAAGTTATACCCAATATACCAAACAGTATTCACGACCCAATTGTAGTAAGAATGTGACTAAAGTTCAGTTTTGAATCCAAACTCAATATATGGCCAAGATTAATGAAAATAAAATCTAAAAACTCATTATGAAGATGAAATCATATATTTATCTAATTGATCCATTAAAGCATTACAATGATAGAGTTTCTAGATCCTTTTTGCATTTAAAATAGTATGAATTTAGAGATTATCAGGAATGCTTGAGCAAATGAGAGCGTAAAAGAGGCTAATGGTACGTGGGCGAGGAAGAGAGGTAATACAACAGGAAGAGTGGTTTCACAACAAGAAGAGGAGTTTCAAAGTTCAGAGGGACAACGTAAGTCGTAAGGTAACGTTTCGCGTGGGCGAGGAAGAGAGGTAATGCAAAAGGAAGAGTGGCTTCACAACAAGAAGAGGGGTTTCAGAGTTCAGAGGGACAACGTCAGTCGTAAGGAACGTTGCGCACGAAGAAGAATATATATTTGGCGCTTTATTTTTAAGACCGGATGAACTAAAAAGACGTTCTTAACTGTTAAGTTTTAAGATCGTCGTTTATTAAACTCCGAACTTAAAAGTAATAAACTATTTAGTACCGGTCACAATTTATGTCCCGGTCTAAAAAAGTATAATATTTAAGACCGCCTTTGTTATATATATTCGGTCTTAAACGTTTATTTAATTTTTTTTCTCATTATTTTGGACCGCAGAAAATATAAGTCAGCCCCTATTTGAGATTTCTCTATAAAGAAATTTAAACTTTCAGTTTTTTTCAATAACATTTTTAAGACCGTTTGTTTTGTTAAGCGGTCTAAATAATATATTTAAGACTCATTGATAAAGGATGCAGTCCAAGAAGTTCTTTATATTTACAAAACTGCCACCAGTCATACTATTAAGACCGATGCTCATTAGGATGCGGTCCAAGAAGTTCTTTATATTTACAAAACTGCCATCGGTCATACTATTAAGACCGGTGCGTCATTACTCCGATCTAAATGAGGCGGTCTTAAAGCCCTTTTTTCCACTAGTGATTACTTGAGCATGAGGTTAACTGTTACCTGAGGTCCAATGGGCATTAGACCTCAGCTCTTACCATAGCTTCAGGGTCCGGGGAACCGAGGACCGAAGACAAGAGCAAGCAAAGTAAACAGCACGCGTAAAGACCCGACTGAAGATTCCTATTTTTAGACTTGTAACAATATGACATTAGTCGGCTAAATGTACTATACATTATAAACAGAAGGATACGCCACAGTTAATGATATATCAGTTACTCACTCTTTTACTTACTCTGATGTTCTACTCTGATTGAAAAAAATTTATTCCGCTTTTGAAAAATGGGGTGTTACACCTTTGGTATCAAAGCATTCATTCTGGCACGGATTTAACTATGTTACTCCAAACAGTTTGGTGTCTAAAAAGGGTTTTGTGGTTGTCAATCAGTCCCCGTGAATTCGGCGAGACTTCCACAAACACATCGGCCTGGCCAAATTGTTTGATTAATGGAGTTAGGTTCTAAGCCTTTTCAAAAACTTGGAGCATATCTTAAAAAAAGTACTTGATATAACCTTGATGTGATGCTATAGTGATGGACGGAGATAGATCTCCAGACATAAACTATTACGAACAAGTAGGATGTACCGCAAGAAACCAGTGAACCCTAGACTAGGGTAGCACCCTAACACGATATACCATCCTGAACCGGTACACCACTTCGAGTCGGTGCATCACCCTAACTCAGGAAAAACCCCTACACTCATTCGGGACCATGAACCTTCGAATGTATACCCACCGGAGTCGGTAGACAAACTTTGAACCTATACACAACCCCGATTACGTGTACTACCTCGAATCAACGACTAGTATACTTTAAGAGCGGGAGAAACCTATAGTATCGGATCATACATCTAATATCGACAACGGTGAATATTTTCAAATTGTCAAGATGACTCGAGAGTGAGTCCTCTTACAAATCCAAACTTTCTTACCACGTGTTCGGGATACAAACAAAAATGGATAGGCGCTTCACGAACAAAGTACATAATGGCAGATCAACACAATAAGACTGGCAAAAGAACATACCTTGTAACACCCCAATTTTCAAAAGCATTTTCATAGCGTTTTGATCAGAGTTGAGCATCGGAGCAATTTAAAATATTGAGTAACTGATAAATCTGTGGTACAACATTGTCTGTGGCGTATCTTAATAATATAGATACATTTACTCGAGAATACACTATACGTTTCTAAACAGAGGCTCTAGTTGAGTTCTCACGTGTTCTGCTTGCTCTTGTCTCTTGTCTTCGGTCCTCGGTCCTCCAGACCCTGAAGCTATAAGAGCTAAGGTCCAATGCCCATCGGACCTCAGGTAATAGTTAACCTTTTGCTTATGTAAATAATATATGTATGACAGATATTCATAACATTACATCAATAATCAATACAAGAGCCCATAACAGATGTATGATTAGAAATACATAACCACGCATTTAAGATAATAACAACGTATGTAACATAACCACGTATGCTACAACAATAGTTAGAACATAACCTCGTATGTGACATAACCACGTATGTAAGTCTTAGTCAATGAGCACAACAATCATATATAATCATACAATAAGCATCAGAGCTAGTGTTACAGTACGCGAACGTACCTTAGTCTGTGTAGATAGTGGTACGTTTGTCTGTCAATTCGTGTTCTCGGACAGCCTATATTAGTACTATCCATTTATTAATTCCTAAATAATATCCTAATAGATATCTCAGTTATAAATGACCATTTTGCCCTCGGTGGAATTATTTTACAATTTATTCCCATTTAATTTTCGGAAAAAAAAAACTGAAGTCGAATTTGGGACAGATTTTCGCCTAACTTTGAAAAATCATAATTAATCCTAAAAAAATCAAAACGAGGATCTGTAAAATTCATCAGAATTATTAGGATGTCTACTTTCAAGAAAAAATATCAAAATTTTCCCAGAATTCAAGAAAAATTCCCAGTTTCCATTTTTGCCCTTGTTGCTCAGAATTTTGCCCGGCAAAATAGCCTAACTTCAAACGATTGTATTTCCTTGTACGGGAATTGAAATGCTACATATTTTATATATTTGGAAAGCCCTAAATCTCATCTTCAATTCAGGAAAATTTCATAATTTTATGGGTTGATCTTAAATACAAAATAATAATGTTTAAAATGTAGCACATAATATACTTCTAACCAATACTCCCCCCACACTTAAAATGTTGCACTCCTGGGCAAACCCCATACTTAACCACAAAAACAATGCTCAATAAATTTTCAAGGTGCAGAATAAAATGGTTCAGCATTTAGGCTAGTAACGTGGCTTAAAAAGGAATGGGTCAAAAAGGCACAAAGGGGCTAACAAAGGGATTATAATTCAAGGGAAAGGCTATTTAGTCAAAGTAGGAAAATGAAAGAAAGAAAACAAGCCTCCATCATATTTATGCATGCAAGTGAAAAATGTAGTTTTGAAAAGAAAGAGAGCAAGTTACGAGAACATAAATCATTAGCGAGATGCACACAAGAAAGAAAGAATGGGATAAGAGTATTTCCATTCATGCGGGCCCAAAATCTCACAGTTTTAATCGGCATCAGAATCAACTACCAAGATATTATAATCCAAGACTTCAAAATATCAATCAAAACAGAATGATCCATCAAAACCAAAATGTCCAAGTGCATAATATGTAGCAATGATAGAAGAAGAGAATGTATTATTCTTATTCTACTTAATAAACTACATTATTTCTACTTTTTCTACTGGGTTGTGTCCCTCCCCCACACTTATCTTCCTCGTACAACAATTAAGCCCAAGTAATCATATGAATTAGGAAGAAAATAAGTGAGGAAAGAGACAACCTTTGTTAGAGTATCTTGAGTCGCTTGAAGGAGAAGTTCTCATCGCCAATGAGAATCATGCATTTGTCTTCAAAAATATCTTCCCTTCTATTGAATTTCCTTGTTGGAGGTGGCTCAAGGTCAATCAGAAGAGGTCCAAGCATGTACGGTAGAGATTGACTCTTCGACGATCCTTCCAACCATGTGCTTGCAAAGAAGACAAGCAAATAGCAAGTATCCCATCCAAAAATAGCAAGATGAAGAGATTTCAAGTGAAGTAAATTCATTTTAGGAACTAAACTCTTCAGATAACTATCACATCCAAGGAAATCAATGACACTCCCATCAGTAGGAGTCAAGCAACCAATTACATTGTGAAAACTCTCTTGTGCTTGCAAAATGGAAGGTGTGGAATCCAACTTAGTGTTAGAGTACACTACATCATCATTGCAATCACAAGAGATGGAAGGGAAAAGAGTGGAAGAAGGAAGAGAATTTTTGAAATTGTTACCACCCGAGTGCTCCAAAATTTCAAAGCAATCATTTTTATTTTCTAAATCGGGTGGCAAATTACATGACAACACTTGTTGGAAAGATTCATCAACATGCAGAATTTTATCAATCAAAATTTCAGAATCTTTGTCACCAACAAGACTACAAGAAAGTAATCCAATGGGAGTTTTATGCATTTGACATTCCAGGCTATGATTGTTCTCACTCACATCAACAATCCACAATCAATTCAAAATCACCGTATAATGCATCATTAATCTCGATACAAATAGGACACCATTCATTATTATAACAGGCACAATTAACGCGAGTCACTAATGGATGCAAAATCGGATAATCAGCATGCCATTCATCAAGAACATCATCAACAACATTGGCATCCATGCTTGATTCAATCTTTTCAAAATTGACATGCTTACTATCATCAATAGTACAAGAGGGTGCATTTTGATCAATGGTAGAATCAACCACTTCACTAAATGATTTCTTTTGAAGCTCAACAAGTAAATGACATTTTTCATGATAGCAATCCACACATATTTGATATTCTTCACAACAAAGACATGAAAATATGTCATTCAATTTATCGCAATCATCACTAGTACTATGAAGAGAAGCATTTTCATCGTTAAAGCATCACATAAAGAAATAGGAACACACTCATCAACAAATACAGTCAAATCACTACTACTAAAGCCAATTGGTTGAGCAATTACATTTCCAAACAATTGAGGGGATTCAACAATGATTTCCTCGTCCACCTCATTATCATTCAAATCATGACTTGCTTCATTAGCCAAAGTAGTGGGAGAGTCTACTTCTATAAGGATAGAATCATTACCAAATGGGAGAGAGGACTCTTCAATGCGCTTTTGTACTTGTTTCACTTCTTGTGCATGTGTGACCATGAGAGAAGGATTTCCTTGAAATTTCATTTTCAACACTTGTGTTAGCTGCTCAATTTCTTCTCCTAATCTCTCATACGATTTCGCTTGTTGTTCCATCATTCTAAACGAGAGTCCATTAGTTGATGAAATTTGTCCTTAAGTGACCACTCCTCATTTACAGCCCAAGCCGTTTGATTTTGGTGATCTCCAATGACTTCACAAAATGAAGGATCTTGGTTGGGCATACATGGTTGAGAATGAGGATCATAAGGTGGGTCAAATGGGTATTGGGATTCATGAGATGGATGACATGGTCCTGAAGTGGGATGGAATGAAGGATAGTATGGTAAGTGAGAGGGTTGATGATATTGTTGAAATGGAGGTTGGTGGTATGGTTCATGTAATGGGTGGTGGAAAGGACCATGACATTCTTGATTGCCTACAAAAGAGTGAGAACTGAAAGGTAGATTATGATTGCCATACAACCAAGCCATGAAAGTTCAATGCAATTAATTCCCAAGTGAATCACAAGATAACTATCTAACTATAAAAATTAAGAAAATGAATCTAATAAAATACAAATGCAAGTGAAAAAGAAAAGAAGATTTTATTTATTATTTTTTTTTTTGCCAAAAATGATGAAATATGCAAGTATGCTATGAATTAACTTGGAGACATGGTGAAATCAAACAAATAAGCTCAAAATCATATCAAATTTTATACAAACACACCACACGAAGCTACCAAGTCAAGACAATGCAATAATGCAATGAGTGCTATGCAAGCTACCTAAATGCAAAAATCCTAAACTATATGCAATCAAAAATCAAAAATGCAAAACTAACAAGCCTCACACGAGAAACCCCTTGTCAAAAGTGAATTTGACAATTAAATCACCTAGGGAGCCAATTACTTAGCTCCCGACAACGGCGCCATTTGATGAAGACCTTTTGTCATTAGCCTTGGGGTCCACAATCAACAATTAACCAAGGATTGCGATAGGCAAACCTGGGATCGTTCTCTCTTCTCGAGGAGCCTTTTATTGAATCCTAAGTAATCTAGATGTCATGCAAATGAAATAAAAACAAGGGGGGATTGGTTTTTGTTGGATTTAGAATAAGAATTAAAGATAGAATGAGAAAAATGTAAGATTAATCAAATTAAAATGGATCAACCCGAATTGGGATTCCAAGACCTTCCATCATCGAACAAAAATAGAATAACTGAACTTATGATTGATTCTAGACAAACCGAAATCTCTGCATTTGTCCGAGCGCCTCGACTAGACGATCGCCTAGCATCGATCGAACACGTGGCGAGCTCATTTGTACGATCGCACAACGCTCTCTACAACCCGGTCCAACCTATGTCCTTGGGATTTCAATCTGGGTATTAAATCTAATACCCAATCCATGACTATAATCGGATCCGATTAAAATCAATAGAAACAAGTCGATTCACGATTAAAGCACAAGTCCTCCGGATGACACCATGGAATCCTCAACTCATGGGTCGATCACGAAACTTAGCCAAGCATGGCTATGTAAAATGAAAATGTAGAAAGAAAGATGTTCATCATGACCATGAAGAACATGAACAAGTTCATCATGAACATGAAGAACACGAAGAACAATTAAAGAAAATGAAAGCTTCTATTCCAAAATAAATCTCAAGAACATAATGAATCCTTACGAAAGAGATGAAGAATAGAAAATGAAAATAAAATAATTAAAAGGAAAGATTAAAACTAAGCCATACCAAGAAGGAGGCTAGAAATTAAAGACAAGAATTAAAGACAATACATGAAACTAATAAAGCTAAACTAAGCCATCCCAAGTAGGAGGCAAGAAATAAAGAAGGAACTTAGAATGGGAGAGATCTTGGTCTCTCCAAGGTGTGTGTGTTTCCCTTCAGCCTCTTCATCTATTTATAGGAAAATTGGGCATCTCATTCATCCATTTTCCACCTCCAAAAACGTCATTTTAATTGGTGGCAAATATGGAAGAATCATTAAACCACTTTCCACCTCCAAAAACGCGTCATTTGCAAGCCGGACAAAAACGCGTCATTTGCAAGCTGGATTTACACCCCGAAAACGGCGGATCTAGACCACGTGGTATTCATATTAAATGTTGCCCTGAATGTCAGCTTTCCAACCGCGCAAACCGGACCTAATTTGGAGGTCTGTAGCTCCAGTTATGGGTCAAATACCGAACGTCATTCCAGAGTCCAGTGACAGCAGCTTGTTTCGGCTTCCAGGCCCATTTTGGCCCTCTAAACATCTGATTTGGCTTTTGGGCTCTTCATAAGATTTGTAGGGCTTCCTCTTAGCTTTCTGAAAATGCAAATTGAAGATCCATTGGACTTCTAGAACTCAAGTTATACCCAAAATACCAAACAGTATTCACGACCCAATTGTAGTAAGAATGTGACTAAAGTTCAGTTTTGAATCCAAACTCAATATATGGCCAAGATTAATGCAAATAAAATCTAAAAACTCATTATGAAGATGAAATCATATATTTATCTAATTGATCCATTAAAGCATTACAATGATAGAGTTTCTAGATCCTTTTTGCATTTAAAATAGTATGAATTTAGAGATTATCGGGAATGCTTGAGCAAATGAGAGCGTAAAAGAGGCTAATGGTACGTGGGCGAGGAAGAGAGTAATACAACGGAAGAGTGGTTTCACAACAAGAAGAGGAGTTTCAAAGTTCGGAGGGACAACGTAAGTCGTAAGGTAACGTTTCGCGTGGGCGAGGAAGAGGGTAATGCAAAAGGAAGAGTGGCTTCACAACAAGAAGAGGGGTTTGAGTTCGGAGGGACAACGTCGATCGTAAGGAACGTTGCGCACGAAGAAGAATATATATTTGGCGCTTTATTTTTAAGACCGGATGAACTAAAAGACGTTCTTAATCGTTAAGTTTTAAGATCGTCGTTTATTAAACTCCGAACTTAAAAGTAATAAACTATTTAGTACCGGTCACAATTTATGTCCTATCTAAAAAGTATAATATTTAAGACCGCTGTTATATATATTCGGTCTTAAACGTTTATTTAATTTTTTCCTCATTATTTTGGACCGCGAGAAAATATAAGTCAGCCCACATTCGAGATTTCTCTATAAAGAAATTTAAACTTTCAGTTTTTTCAATAACATTTTTAAGACCGTTTGTTTTGTTAAGCGGTCTAAATAATATATTTAAGACTCATTGATAAAGGATGCGGTCCAAGAAGTTCTTTATATTTACAAAACTGCCACCAAATCATACTATTAAGACCGATGCTCATTAGGATGCGGTCCAAGAAGTTCTTTATATTTACAAAACTGCCATCGGTCATACTATTAAGACCGGTGCGTCATTACTCCGATCTAAATGAGGCGGTCTTAAAGCCCTTTTTCCACTAGTGATTACTTGAGCATGAGGTTAAGCGTACCCAGGTCCAATGGGCATTAGACCTCGGCTCTTACCATAGCTTCGGTCCGGGAACCGAGGACCGAAGACAAGAGCAAGCAAAGTAAACGGACGCGTAAAGACCCGACGAAGATTCCTATTTTTAGACTTGTAACAATATGACATTAGTCGGCTAAATGTACTATACATTATAAAATGAAGGATACGCCACGGTTAATGATATATCGATTACTCACTCTTTTACTTACTCGATGTTCTACTCGATTGAAAAAATTTATTCCGCTTTTGAAAAATGGGGTGTTACACCTTTGGTATCAAAGCATTCATTCTCACGCACGGATTTAACTATGTTACTCCAAACGGTTTGGTGTCTAAAAGGGTTTTGTGGTTGTCAATCGGTCCCCGTGAATTCGGCGAGACTTCCACAAACACATCGGCCTGGCCAAATTGTTTGATTAATGGAGTTAGGTTCTAAGCCTTTTCAAAAACTTGGAGCATATCTTAAAAAAAAGTACTGATATAACCTTGATGTGATGCTATAGTGATGGACGGAGATAGATCTCCAGACATAAACTATTACGAACAAGTAGGATGTACCGCAAGAAACCGGTGAACCCTAGACTAGGGTAGCACCCTAACACGATATACCATCCCGAACCGGTACACCCCTTCGAGTCAGTGCATTATCCTAACTCAGGAAAAACCCCTACACTCATTCGGGACCATGAACCTTCGAATGTATACCCACCGGAGTCGGTAGACAAACTTTGAACCTATACACAACCCTGATTCTGTGTACTACCTCGAATCAACGACTAGTATACTTTAAGAGCGGGAGAAACCTATAGTATCGGATCATACATCTAATATCGACAACAGTGAATATTTTCAGCTGTCAAGATGACTCTGAGAGTGAGTCCTCTTACAAATCCAAACTTTCTTACCACGTGTTCGGGATACAAACAAAAATGGAT
Organism: Acacia acuminata; assembly: GCA_019022655.1. Classification (NCBI taxonomy): domain Eukaryota; kingdom Viridiplantae; phylum Streptophyta; class Magnoliopsida; order Fabales; family Fabaceae; genus Acacia; species Acacia acuminata. Next base: position 1,305,816 of record JAFJYI010000102.1, on the reverse strand, counting down.
AGGCGCTTCACGAACAAAGTACATAATGGCGATCAACACAATAAGACTCGGCAAAAGAACATACCTTGTAACACCCCAATTTTCAAAAGCATTTTCATAGCGTTTTGATCAGAGTTGAGCATCGGAGCAATTTAAAATATTGAGTAACTGATAAATCTGTGGTACAACATTGTCTGTGGCGTATCTTAATAATATAGATACATTTACTCGAGAATACACTATACGTTTCTAAACGAGGCTCTAGTTGAGTTCTCACGTGTTCTGCTTGCTCTTGTCTCTTGTCTTCGGTCCTCGGTCCTCCAGACCCTGAAGCTATAAGAGCTAAGGTCCAATGCCCATCGGACCTCAGGTAATAGTTAACCTTTTGCTTATGTAAATAATATATGTATGACAGATATTCATAACATTACATCAATAATCAATACAAGAGCCCATAACAGATGTATGATTAGAAATACATAACCACGCATTTAAGATAATAACAACGTATGTAACATAACCACGTATGCTACAACAATAGTTAGAACATAACCTCGTATGTGACATAACCACGTATGTAAGTCTTAGTCAATGAGCACAACAATCATATATAATCATACAATAAGCATCGAGCTAGTGTTACGATGCGCGACGTACCTTAGTACGTGTAGATAGTGGTACGTTTGTCATCAATTCGTGTTCTCGGATAGCCTATATTAGTACTATCCATTTATTAATTCCTAAATAATATCCTAATAGATATCTCAGTTATAAATGACCATTTTGCCCTCGGTGGAATTATTTTACAATTTATTCCCATTTAATTTTCGGAAAAAAAAACGCTGAAGTCAGAATTTGGGACAGATTTTCGCCTAACTTTGAAAAATCATAATTAATCCTAAAAAAATCAAAACGAGGATCTGTAAAATTCATCAGAATTATTAGGATGTCTACTTTCAAGAAAAATATCAAAATTTTCCCAGAATTCAAGAAAAATTCCCAGTTTCCATTTTTGCCCTTGTTGCTCAGAATTTTGCCCGGCAAAATAGCCTAACTTCAAACGATTGTATTTCCTTGTACAGGAATTGAAATGCTACATATTTTATATATTTGGAAAGCCCTAAATCTCATCTTCAATTCAGGAAAATTTCATAATTTTATGGGTTGATCTTAAATACAAAATAATAATGTTTAAATTTCTGTTTGCCCGTAAATTTCCCAGACAATTTCGCGAGCTTCGCTACTTTGATCCTAATCTTCCAAAAATGTTGCTATACCATCTCCTTAATCATGTTTTTGAAATAATAATATTTTTAACTATAAAACATGATAACCAAAATATATTCAAAAGACTAAAGATTAAAACCACAAAATAACTAAAAACTTGAAAGCTTGAACTCAAGAACTTACCTAGAACTTTGCTCCTTCTTTCTCCAAACTTCTTACTCTCACTTCCCCTCTATGTTTCAGTTCCTATGCTTGTGAATTGGGGAGAAAATATGAAGCATATGGCTTTCTATTTATAGGGAAATGATATGGTAATTGTGTAATTATTTGCAACTTACTCTTATCAACTTTCAACCATTGGATTTAGGATCTTTGTAAATTTGAATCCTAGCCATTCATAGCACTCCAACCGTCCCATACCTCTCTAGTTTCATTAACTAAATGATCCAAGTACTAGTTACCTTAGATGCTTAAGTTTACTTTAATGAAATCTATTTTTGATTGCTTGATCAATCACCGATACTTTTGAATTCTAAGTATGTATCTTGATTAGTAGTTTGATATCAAGATTTATGGTCCAATTAGATTTCTCTAATTGTCCTTAATCATCTCTAATCTTCTTCATTAAAGTTTGCCAAAATAACTTTAATTAGACTTAATCTCGAGATTAAATTATACGGGTTCAAGATAAGTCCTTATATTTGATTTATGATTAATTTTCTTCAAGATACAATTTATTTTCTATAGATTCTCATAAGTAATTAAGGATTTAGATTTACTTGATTCTTGATTTATCTCTTTGGTGGATTTCAAATAACATTGAATTAAATTTATAATCTCATCTCTCTCTCTCTCTCTCCTCCTTCAACCGACTTCTCCCTCTCTAATTCTCTCTCCAATCTTATCCTCTTCCACCATAAGTGCTTTGCACATGCTATTATCTTATGTAATTATAATTAAAACAATTCCAACTTACCACTACAAGCCAAGTATTTCGCATAGGCTCTATCATATCTCCATCAGATTTGTGTTTTCATATGTCTCCTAATATCAATGAGGAAAGTCTCTTATTGGTTGGTTTTTAATTCCCATGGATTATGCTTTGTGGAATTTAATTACAGCCTTAGGATTTAGCTTTATTAGATTTAATCCAAGCCTTTAATTTGTGTTGGAAAAATCCTACTATTAATTAATGTCAAAAATTAATGTTAATATTTTAATTATTGCAAATTTAATTGTGAAATAATTTTTGATAATTTTCTATAATTGATTTGGGTGTTTTCATAGCACTTACTCATCTTTTTATAACATAATTAAGATTAAACTTAATTATGATAATTTTAGGGTATTTTATAATCCCTAATAAGCTTAGTAAAATTTAGTTATTGGTTATTTTAAATCTAAGGGGAAATTGCCTAGAAAACAAAACAACACAATACATAAGTTGAGACCATATATTCACTTATTTTAAATAGGTACTATTCACCAAAATTTTGTATTAATGATAATTATAAATTTTCGGGTATTACATACCTTCAGTATCTGGAACAAGTCAATATGACTTACGAGCAAAACAACGCAAGGGTCTTCCCTATCCATTAAACAATCAGGTGATATCAAACCTGTACCTCTTTCCTAGAAACCATTTCTAGATAGAAAAAACGAATGAACTCTTAGACAGAGAACGTACAGCCAATTTCCACTCCTTTCTATATCATCTCCAAAGGTTGTTCTTAGATAATGTGTACTCAAAGAACGAAATATGAACCTAGTACCAGGCAAGGGAAGTTACGAAGATAATGATAACTGAACATAGTTGACTATTATGAAGTATTATGACGTAGCAACTACGATAATATAATATACATATGTTTGCAATAGGTCTTGATCATTTGTTTCATTCGATGCTTATAAGGGACCGAGTTCCCCAAAGGTAAAGATAGAGATAGATGTAGAGGTAGAAATAAACAACTGCAAATAAAACCAATTCCAGTACCTAGAGCAATGTTTTCATTGGGGTCTCAATTATCGTTATGAACCCGGGCATAATCATAATCAAGGCATCATTGAGGGCCGTATAGGTGGTCCATTTTGCTCTACCCCTATAGGCCAGGTTGTCTTCATAGATAGTACGAGATATCTTAATGATGAGGGAAGGATTAGCTAGTATTGAAAGACTCTTTATAAAGTATGTACTCAAGGAAGGAAAGTATTAGTAGACTAATGCCTAAGTATGTGTTAGGAAACAAGTCTAGAAAACAGTTAGTTTCTGTTAACTCGTCGGCATCCATACTGATGTTTAAATAAAACTTGAAAGATAAATATTCTTTTAGGAAACACATAAGAGGGGAAGTGAGGTTTATGTGGAATATGATTTTTGGATCTTCCTAATATGATTAATCACGTTTCTAAAGGTTTTAGATATGTCTCGGAAATCTCTTTCTTTATGTAGTTATAAAAATATATGTTGTATTCAATAGAGTTTTGACATCATTATGAAATTGGTGATAAATCAAACAATTCCTTGTGTGAACTCTCTTCTATTGTTGAGACAATCTATTGGTCATAATTGCAAGTAGTACATTTCATTTTTTTAACTCAAAGCATGAAAAAGCCTCGAGATTGTGGCATGTTTGGTGGGTATTTCTTGATTGAAACCATCATTATTAGAGAAAGGTTAAAAGAATCTGGATATAATTAAATCTTTAACTAATATTCTCTAATTTGACATCGAAAATCTTTTGCATTGTATGTTCTTATAAGTTTGTTTGAAATGGTGGAGAAAGAAAAGTTTTATAGTTTACGCCATGTATTTTGTGCTATTCATCTTGTTGAATAGCTACATTTATAAAGGTTGTTTCACCTTTTGAGTAAAATTATTTATTTTTCCTACTTTAAAACTAAATTACAAGTACAATCATCCCTCGGTTTCCTTATTCTACCGCATTTTATTAACCGAACTGTCAACTTTGGACATTTGTGCTGGATTACTATCGTTTTATAAGTTAAAAGTATTTCTTTGTTTGACTCTGCTAAGAGTAAGAAGGGCTTACTATTGAGCTTTCCTTGGTTCTTGTAATCCATATTACAAAAAGGAGGTAAATTAAGACATAATAGAAGAATTTCCTTTTGTTCTCTTTCTTTTGTGATCAAATCTTTGGTTGCTTGAACATATTGTATGAAAAATGAAATTTGCATTGGGCATGTATACTCTGAACTTGCTGTTGAGACTCTAAACTTGTATGAATTATTGCTTCTAAATGTTTCCCAAATCTCTGTATACATATGTTTGAACACTTATCTAATCACTTAGAAATCTAACCTGAGTGTTTCACTTGAATTTTCCAAACTAAGTTAGTGTAAAACTATGTTTTTAAAAGTGGTCCCTCTTTGAATTTGTTAAAATCTGAGTATTGTTAAGCGCGCATTGCTACAGTACTTCATTAAAACTTGAGCATGTAATTATTTTAGTTCTAGACCAACTAGCTGAACTCTAAATTATGACACTTGCATAAGATTTTGGAAGGATTAGGCATATGTTGGAAGTAACACTTAAATAGTTAGTTGAAAATCTAAGTGTTTTATGTTAACATATTCTATTAAAAAAAAAAAAAAAAAGTTTGCATGTCCAATGATGCTATGACAGGTACACCCTTGTAATATTACTTGCCTCACTTAATTAGAAAATCTGACTTCGAAAATTTTATTTCATTATACAAGAAAATCTTTAAACGGATTAAATTCATAAAAGTGGCTTGGACTATACTATATTAAGTTCCATTTTGTATGTGCATTACCATTCTTTGAATTTTGGCTATCACACTTTATGAAATTTGGACAAATAAATGTGGTTAATATCATTTCTCTCAAAATACCTGATCGACAATTGTTTTTAGTAATCTCTGTTGTTGTAAACTTGATTGTTAGTCATTGGTATGTTAAACGAGATTAGCTTCAAAATGATGCATGTAAAAAATTAAATGAAACCTGATGAATAAACTAGTCTTAACTATTAAAAGGGCACATGGAGGAATTTTGTGACATAGGAACCATGTCTTGAAATACATTGTACTTTTGATCCATTAAGATTTCTTGTCACTTTAGCATAATGAAATAACCTTGCATTATATATCCTTGTTTCATTTTGAAATTTTGATGAACGCCTTTAAGTTAAACATGAACTTTTTGACTCAAAAGTTTTGAAGGATATCTATTGCGTTTGGTAAAAATAGAAACCATAGGGATTAGATCCCCTGGATGTTAAGAAATAAAGCTCTAAAATGAGATTTTGAGTGTGCACTTTAGTAAATCTTGAACATTTATTTAAATGAAGAGTTAGTATGTTTGTTGTTGACACTCCTGAAACCCTACTTTAGTACACAACCGTACTAATATGTTCGTGTTGAATTCCTATCCAAACCATTAGATTTCAGATATATAAAACATAAATTGGAATGTGTAAGTTACTGTAGTAACTGAAGTTGAATTTTTGTCTTCTTATTATTTGCATCTATTGATAAGTATTGCACATGAAATTTGTAGTAGCATATGAATTTCATAGGAACTAAATGGTACTTAAAAGTTGTTCTGATTTCGTTGAAACTGCTTTCTGGATTACTTTGTAAATGGTACATTAACTTTTTACTCACTAGGATAAAAATGTTGAAAATTTAAGTCCTTATCTTTTGTTAAGAAGTTTGGCGTAGTGTTTACTTTGGCTAAGCAAAGAGTTGCTAATACAATCAAAAATTGCTATTTCTTGTGGGGAAACTAGTAAAAACCTTAGAGATCTAAGGAATAATTGGGTTCGATATAGCCTCGAGAGCTTGACGGGAAAAAGGTTCGATGAAATAAACGAGCAAATGTTCAAGACCTAGGTGTGTAAATGTGCACGGCCGTGTCCCTAGACCTTAGGACAGTGGTACTTAGCATTGTGTAAAAAGCAAATGGATATAGTGACTAGTATGTCTGCAGTACGTCTTGAGTCCGGCAAAACATTTATTGTACCAGGTAGTAGTTGAAATGCCTAAAGCCTGAGGATAATCTCCTAGGTATTGAGGCTAAAATCCCTAGTCTTTGTAAAACCCTAAAATCCCTACTTATAGTGACAAATACTACATGTTTAATAGAGGAGAGTATGTTGTCTCTAAATTGTGTTAATTTGTTAGCTATATTTTAGGAAAATTTCTCTTGGGAATTTAAAACAACCGAAGGCAAATCTTTAGGCTACATTTAAGGATTCTAAAATACAAATCATTATTATATTAAACCATGGTTCTTGAATAATCAAAAAGAGCAAGATATTGTGATGAGAATACTTAAGAAATTTTTAAGGATTGATAAGCAATTAAGTCTCCACTTAATAATGGTGTAAACCTTCATGATGAATTATGGTGCATAAAGCTTGAGTAAATTAAGCACTAGGTCTCCATGGTTAGCTAATAAATACAATTAGGAGTTAATTAAGCTTTGCTAATGACACTTAAGCCTTTATGATGTCATCAAAGTGACATCACAAGGATGACATCACAAGAGCTCATGCTTAACGATTTAGGGCCAAGATTTAATGTAATCAACACAAAATCCAATCTAATGGATAGGGTTCAAGATAAGAGGATAATAGATTATTTAACAAAATTAAATAATTGCATAATTAAATATAGCACGTGGGCTCATAAATGCAAAAATGAAGGAGGATAAATAGGAGAATTAAGTATAAAACTAAAAAAAGGATAAAAACACTTGCACATGGGACCACTTGTGCAAAAATGCAAGGAGACAAGAGAGAGAGATAGAGGGAGCACGGATGGGAGGGGGAAAAGGAGAGGAAGAAAAAGAGAGAGAAAGAGAGAGAAAGGGAAAGGAAGAAAGAGAAAGAGAGAGAGTGTGTGTGTGATTAAAATATAATATTTTTTCCACATGTTGAATTTAATTTTGGAAATTAAGATAATTAGCTAAATCCTATGTTATTAGAATCAACCATTGAGAGTGTTTTCCTTACCAAATTAAGTCTTCATGAAAGCACAAATTAACATGAGCCATTGATAAGAAAATTTGATCCAAGGGATGTAATTCATGAGCTTTTACTATAAATAGGGGCTTGCCCTTCATAATTCTTCACACCAAATCAAACTTCAAGAGTTTATTTCTAATAGAGTAGAAGCAAGAAGGAGGTGGCAAGCAAGAGGCTTCAAGAGGTAAGCTTGTCTTTAGTTTTTTAGTTTTTAGTCTTTAGTTCTTAGTAATTCTTAGTAGCTTTTAGTAGAATTGTTAGTTTTAATCTAGAGAATAGGTAAAATAATTTTCCATAATTGTTCTCAGGCCTTATTGCATCAAAGGATGCCTGACAAGGTGGGAACATGTTGGGAAGTGACTTCTAGGATTAATAAAACAAGTTAGAGTAAGATGGGAATTGTGGGGTGTTGCTGGGCAATGGGAGTCAGGCAGTTAGATAGTGATATTATATATGTAATATCATCTTCATAAATTCTGAAATAATTCATGAGTGTATTAGACATGTATAGCTTTCCATTGATATAAACTATGCATCAATTAGACGTCTGTAGAGGGAGATAAAAATTCTGGAAATAAGGCTACGTTTTTCTAGAAAATTCTGGGCAGAGGATGAACATCATCAAACTGGGAATGAATCACAAATTCTGGGTGTAAACCAATATTTTTCTTCAAACATAGACATGCTGAGGTTTCCAGTAAATTTTACGGATCCTCGTTTCAAATTTTCTAGAATTAATTATGATTTTTTAAAGTTAGACGAAAAAATCTGCCCAGAAATACTGTACCAGCGTTTTTCTACGAAATTTTGGAAATAAGTTGAAAAATAATCCCACCAAGTGTAAAAAGGTCATTATGGACTAAGATGTCTACTAGAATATTATTTGTGAATTAATAAATACGATATTACCATTATAGGCTATACGTGATCATACACCGACGGACGAACGTACCGGTATCACCAACGAAGGTACGGACGCGTACTGTAACACTGACTCTGATGCTTATTGTATGCTTATATGTGATGAATGATTTCATAGACTAAGACTTGGTCTTAAATCACTGTTTATACATTCAGCTTTACACGGGTTATAGTCTTGATAACACCGTAGGATTGTTTTCCTAGCGCTGAGGATACGAGTGTACATCGTGGCACTGATTAGTGCAAACGTGGGTGACTTTACATGTGCTGTGTGCTATGTATTGTTGATATGTTAATCTTGCATCTGTTGTGTGCTTATGTATTGATTACTGCTGTAATGTCATGAATATCTGTCATACATATACTGTATTACTTAAGCATGAGGTTAACCGTTACCTGAGGTCCGATGTGCATTGGACCCCAGCTCTTACTATAGTATCAGGGTCTGGAGGACTAAAGGTCGTTGACAAGGGTAAGCAGCCCACTTGAGGACCCACCAAGTTTCTTTGTTTTTGACCGTAAAATATTTTGGAATTATTGGGATGAATGTACCACTACTATAACAAACCATGGATGATATTTTGTAATTTACTCATCAGTACTCGCTCTTTTGAATTGCTCCGATGCGCCACTCTGATCAAATTATTTTGAAAACGCTTTACAAAAATGGGGTGTTACAAGTGCTGTGGTATTGGATTGAGCCGGTAGGCCAATATATGTTAAGCCGAGAGGCTGAATGGGTCAGGCAGTAAGGGCTGTGTAACCAAGCACGTTGAGGATGGACGAGTAGGTCCTATGGTTGGGTACTATACCTGGGTACAGAATGAATAAGGTTATTATTTGAATATGAGAGTACATGCTAGTAAGCAGGTATGATAAGGGAATAGACTAGATGGCTAGAGTTTCCCAACTTTATACGATTAAATTTCAAGGGCGGAAATATCTATCACCTTTATGTTGAACAGAGTTATCTGAACGATAGTTGTTTGGACCAAATTTGATTAATCAAACCTTCGAACAAATCGCTGTAACCAAGAGACGACTCCTAACAGCACAAAGCAGACAAAAGAGCTACGCTAACAAAAGGAGAAGACCTATAGAATTCAAGGTCGACGATCATATGTTTCTAAGGATAGCTCCAAGATGCGTGTCGGTGAGAACGCTTCAGAGACAAAAATTTAGTACGTGTTTCATAGGACCATTCAAAATTTTAGCTAAACGTGAACCAATCGCTTACCAGATAGCCTTACCCCTGAACTTGATTAATCTCCATAACACTTTCCAGCTATACCAACCAGACCGTGATTGTGTCGTTGAGTATGAGGTATCTTATGCTGCCACAGTATATGAGCGCCGTGGAGACATTTTGGGGTATGAGGATGTCGAAGTACGACATGACAAATACCTTCGTAACTAAGCCGAAGCAAATTCTCGATCACCGAGAGAAGCAATAGACATGAAAATTTTCCGATAGGGTACATTTCGAAATTTATGGTTCAAAGTCTAGTTAGTATAGAGCAAATTTCGAGGGCGAAATTTGCTTTTAACGAGGGAGAAATGTAATACCCTAAAAATCATGTTTAGCATAACCACTATATTTTAGTAAACGATACCTATTAAAATAGGTGAATATGTTGTCTCAAAATTTAGTAGCTTATTTAATTTAATTTAGGGAATTTTCTCTTAGAATTAAATAACCAAAGACCCAAATTTTCTAATCTTCATTTGGGGATCATAAAATACCCTAAAATTGTCATATTACAACATAGTTTATATTTAATCATAAAGAGCCATAAAATGTTATAAAAATACCTAAATCAATTAAAGGAAATTATCAACAATTAAAGGACAAATAAATTTACAATAATTAATTGTATTAATTTGCAAAATTAATTAAAAGGCATATTAAAAGTCATCAATTAGGGATATATTAATTTAATGAAAGATCAAGAACCAATAAGGGTTCAATATTAGCATAAAGTGAATTATTAATGATCATAATTAACTTAAGAACCTATCATACTTTGACAATTACAGTAAAACCCTAAAAATCTCTATTCGTAGTGAATGCTATATTTTGATAAATTATGCATGTTAAATAAAGGAGAATATGTTGTCTCTAAATTTTGTAGATTATTAATTAGATTTTAGACAACTTTCCTTAGAATTTAATAAACCAAAGATTAAATTTAAGACCACATCTAAGGATCATAAAATACAAAATAATCATTATATTAAACCATGGTTCTTAAAAGAAGCAAGATAATGTTATAAAAATACTTAAACAAATTAAGGGAAATTAATAAAGATAAATGAACAATTGAGTTTTCACTAATTAAATGATTGTGTAAATCTTCATAACTAATCAAGGGGCAAATTAAGAAGCAACAATTAGGGAATGTCTTAATTAAAAATCAAGGATCAATTAAAAGACAAATAGAAATAAGTAAAGATTAAGGTGCACAAAGCTTGATTTAATTAAGCACTAGTTTCCATGGTTAGCTAGCAAATGAAATTAAGAGTTAATTAAACTTTGCTAATGACACTTAAGCTTTGATTATGTCATCAAAGTGACATCACAAGGATGACATCACAAGAGCTCATGCTTTATAGTGAAGGGCCAATATTTAATTTAAAACAAACACAAGTGGAATCCAATGGTCCTAATTAATTCTATAATTAACCTTAATCCTTGTGAAATTGAATTAGCCAATGGAAAATCAAAGAAATAAGCTTAATCCTTGTGAAAAAGAAAATAGACCAATGGGAGAGGAAAGAAGTGTTAGATTGCACATGGGAAAGAGAAAGAGGGAGAGAGAGAGGGGAGAGAGAGTGTGATTAAAATATGATTTTTATTAGAACACATGTTGAATTTAATTTTAAAATTAAGATAATTAGCTAAATCCAATGTAATTGATTTTAACCAATGAGAATCATCTGCTCACAAATTGTATCATCATAGAAGCACAAATTAATATCCATTGATAAAAAAGTTGATCCAAGGGATATAATTCATGAGCTTTTACTATAAATAGGGGCCTTGCCCTTCATAATTATTCACCTCAAATCAAACTCCAAGAGTTGATTTCTAATAGAGTAGAAGCAAGAAGGATGAGGCAAGCAAGAGGCTTCAGGAGGTAAGCTTGTCTTTAGTTTTTAATTTATAGTCTTTAGTTCTTATAAGTTCTTAGTAGTTCTTAGTAGCTTTAGTAGAATTGTTAGTTTTAATATAGGAAATAGGCAAAGTAATTTCCCATAATTGTTTTCAAGCCTTATTGCATCGAAAGATTCGACAAGGTGGAAACATGTTGGGAAGTGACTTGTAGGATTAATAAAACAAGTTAGAGTAAGATGAGAATTGTGGGGTGTTGCTGGGCAATGGGAGTCAGACAGTTAGATAGTGATATTTTATATGCAAAATCATCTTCATAAATTCTGGAATAATTCATGAGTGTAGTAGACATGTATAGCTTTCTATTGATATAAACTATTCATCAATTAGAGTTCTGTAGAGGGAGATAAAAATTCTGGAAATAAGGCTACGTTTTTCTGAAAAATTTCTGGGCAGTGGTTGAAGATCATTAAACTGGGAATGAATCACAAATTCTGAGTAAAAACCATTATTTGTCCTAAAAAATAGACATGCTTAGATTTCCGGAAAATTTTACGGATCCTCGTTCCGATTGTTCTAGAATTAATTATGATTTTTCAAAGTTAGACGAAAAATCTGCCCAGAAATACTGTAACGTTTTTCTACGAAATTTTGGAAATAAGTTGAAAAATAAATTCACCAGGGGTCAAAGGGTCATTAGTGACTAAGATATCTACTACAATATTATTTTTGAATTAATAAATGCGATATTACCATTATAGGATATACGTGATCACATTCCGACCGACAAACGTACCGATATCACCAACGAAGGTACGGATGCGTACTATAATACTAACTCGATGCTCATTGTATGCTTATATATGATAGATTATTTCATAGAGTCATGGACAAGACTTGGTCTTGGGTCATGCACTTGTGGTTAAAACTCGTCTTAAATCACTTTGTTTACACATTCATTATATACGGATATAGTCTTGATAATGCCGTAAGATTGTTTTCCTAGCGAGGACACGACATGCTATCGTGGCCTTAGTACAAATGTGGGTGACTTTACATGTCTTTGTGTGCTATGTATTGTTGATATGTTAATCTTGCATCTGCTGTGTGCTTATGTATTGATTACTTGCTATAATGTCATGAATATCTGTCATACATATACTGTATTACTTGAGCATGAGGTTAACCGTTACCTAGGTCCAATGGGCATTGGACCTCAGCTCTTACCATAGCTTCAGGGTCCTTGGAACCGAGGACCGAAGACAAGAGCAAGCAAAGTAAACAGCATGCATAAAGACCCGACTGAAGATTCGTATTTTTAGACTTGTAACAATATGACATTACTCGGCTAAATGTACTACACATTATAAACAGACGGATACGCCACAGTCAATGATATATCAGTTACTCACTCTTTTACTTGCTCCGATGCTCTACTCTGATGAAAAAAAACAAATTATTCCGCTTTTGAAAAATTGGGTGTTACAAATCTGACATGCGCACTTATAAACTTTATAGGGAAGAAACCCAAGCCCAATTTCACATGACGCATTCACACCATTCTCTACACGCTATTGACTTGCTTTTTCGGTTTACTCCAAAATGTATCGTGCGTGCTGTTCGGACCAAAAAAAAAAATTAGTCCTCCCCAAGAATGAAAAATCGGTATGATTGTCTCCACGAAATTTGATCAAGATCGTGTCACTGTGATTTCATGTCTCTGTGTACCAAGCTTTTCATTTGCTTTGTCTTTTTCCACACATCAATGTTATTTAATAAGTACTCTTTCTGGTCTTTATTATAAAGTATCATCTAACAATTCTCACAAACTAATAAAAATAGTTAAAATCCATAAAGTTATCTTAAAATTTAAGTAATTTTTTATATTACCCATAATTGCACTAAATTCTAATATTATATTAATTATTACTCTCACCCACTACCCTTATTAATTAGGGGTATAAATAAATGAAAAAATAATTAATGCTCTTTGGCGATTGTAACACCCCATTTTTCAAAAGCGGAATAATTTTCTTTTTCATCAGAGTAGAGCATCGGAGCAAGTAAAAGAGTAAGTAACTGATATATCATTAACTGTGGCGTGTCCGTCTGTTCATAATGTACAGTTCATTTATCTGAGTAATGCCATAACGGTACAAGTCTAAAAATAGGATCTTCAGTTGGGTCCTTACGCGTGTTGTTTACTCTGCTTACTCTTGTCTTCAGTCCTCGGTTCCCCGGACCCTGAAGCTATGGTAAGAGCTGAGGTCCAATGCCCATCAGACCTCAGGTAACGGTTAACCTCATGCTCAAATAATGCAGTATATGAATGACAGATATTCATGGCATTACAGCAGTAATCAATACATAAGCACACAACAGATGCAAGATTAACATATCAATAGTACATAGCACACAACACATGTAAAGTTACCCACGTTTGCACTAACCAGTGCCACGACGGCCCATCGTGTCCTCAGTGCTAGGAAAACAATCTTACGGCATTATCAAGACTATAACTCGTATATAAAGCTGAATGTATAAGTAGTGATCTAAGCCCCATAACTTAGTCACGGTGCATGACCCGAGATAGAGTCCCGTCCATGTCTTCATGAAAGTATCTATGACATATAAGTATACAATGAGCATCAGAGTTAGTGTTACAGTACGCGTCCGTACCTTAGTCCATTTGGATGGCGGTACGCTTGCCTGGTTGGTACGTCTCCCAATTTTTCCCAGATATCCTATAATAGTATTATCGCATTATTACCTCGTAAATAATATCTTAGGAGATATTTTAGCCACTACCGACCCTTTTTACCCCGGTGGATTTATTATTCCAATTATATACCATAATTTTCGTACAAAACGCTTTCCAAAGATTTACGGGCAGATTTTTCGATAACTTTGAAAATTCATAATTAATTATACAAAACTCAAAACGAGGTTCCGTAAAATTTCATGGAAACCTTAACATGTCTATTTTTGAGGAAAAATAATTATTTCCACCCAGAATTTGTGATTCATTCCCAGTTTAATGATCTTCAACCTCTGCCCAGAATTTTTTCCAGAAAATGTAGCCTTATTGCCAGAATTTTTATCTCTCTCTACAGACCTCTATTTGGTACATTTTATATCAATGGAAAGCTATACATGTCTACTATGACCATGAATTATTTCAGAATTTGTTTAATATAAATTTATTCACAATATAATGCCCTCTAACCGACTAACTCCCACAAACCCAGAAAAACCCCACAATTCCTATCTTACTCTAACTTGTTTTATTAATCCTAAAAGTTACTTCTCAATATGTTTCCACCTTGTCGGGCATCTTTCGATGCAATAAGGTTTGAAAACAATTATGGGAAATTACTTTACCTATTTCCTAGATTAAACTAACATTTATACTAAGAACTACAAAGAACTAAAGACTAGAAACCAAAAACTAAAGACAAATTACCTCTTGAAGACTCTAGATTCTCCTACTTTCTTCTTAGAAATCACCACATGGTGGTTGATTTGGTGTGAAGAATGAGGAGAGGCAAGGCCTCTATTTATAGGGAAAATCTCAAGATTAAAATGGTAATCTCAAGCCTAATGTGGCCCCACCATTTGCCTCTTCCTTAATCTCAACCATTAGATCTAAACTTAATCAAGAAGTTTTAATCCCCACCCTTCACTATAAAACATGTGCTCTTGTGATGTCATTTTCATGACATAATCAAGGCTTAGGTGTCATTGTTGATTAATTAACAAAGTTTAATTAACTCTTAATTGCATTTGTTAACTAACCATGAAAATTAGTGCTTAATTAAATCAAGCTTTATGCACCTTAATCTTTACTTATTTCCATTTGTCTTTTAATTGATCCTTGATTTTTAATTAAGACACTCTCTAATTGTTGCTTCTTAATTTGCCCTTGATTAATTATGAAGATTTACACAATCATTTAATTAGTGAAAACTTAATTGTTCATTTATCTTTATTAATTTCCCTTAATTCGTTTAAGTATTTTTATAACTTTATCTTGCTTCTTTTGAGAACTATGGTTTAATATGATGATTATTGTGTATTTTATGATCCTTAAATGTGGTCTTAAATTTAATCTTTAGTTTATTAAATTCTAAGGAAAAATTTTCTAAAATCTAATTAATAACTTGCAAAATTTAGAGACAACATACTCTCCTTTATTTCTTTATTTAACATGTATTATTTGTCAAATCTTTCATTACATTTATATAGATCCCTAGTTGATGACTTTTAATATGCCTTTTAATTAATTTTTGCAAATTAATACAATTAATCATTGTAACCTTAATTGCCCTTTAATTATTGGTAATTTCCTTTAATTGATTTATGTATTTTTATAACATTTTATGGCTCTTTATAATTAAATATGAACTATGTTGTAATATGATATTTTTAGGGTATTTTATGACCCCTAAATGAAGATTAGAGAATTTGGGTCTTTGGTTATTTAATTCTAAGAGAAAATTCCCTAAATTAAATTGAATAAACTACTAAATTTTGACCACATATTCACCTTTTTCCAATAGGTATTTTTCACCAAAATATAATGTTTATAATGAATATGAATTTTAGGGTATTACGATAAATAAATATCTTATAAAAAGGATCAAATGCATTTATTGGTTGGTGTCTTATAATAAAAACCAGAGAGAAATACCACAACAAAATTCGCATTTGGTGGGACCGCCTTTCTTTGACTTGGTTGACCCACGCTAACTTTTTTTCTTGGTCAACAACCCACTCTACTCCACTATGTATACTTTATACCACTCTGATCCTATTTATAAGTCAGGTTTAGTAAAAATCTCACATACTGCGCGGAAAGTTAGTTGACACAATGATTATGGGTTAAATTTTCAACTTTGCCCTCATTTATGATTGGTTCTTTTTCAATTATTTCTTCTCTCTCTATCCTCATGGGTGCAATTAATATGGGTAAAATTGTCACAATCTCATTTATTATTTGAAAATGGACATAAATGGGACCAAATTTTTTACCAACCCGAACTTATAAATAGGATCAGAGTGATAGTTTATAGTACTATAGCAACAGCCACGTAATTTCACATGACGCACTCACACCTTCCTCTACACGCACGCTATTGACTTGCTTTTTCGGTTTAGTCCAAAATGTACAAAGCCTGCTGTCCGGGCAAAGGAAAAAGAGAACCCTCCCTATGATTGAAAAAACGATATGGTTGTCTCAACGAAATTTGATCAAGATCGTGTCGGTGGAATTTCATTTCACTCGGTGGGACCGCCTTTCTTTGACTTGTTTAAAAGCCTTTACTACTTTCTCCCTCATTTTTTACTAACGATTCATAGTGAGTTATGACTTGTGAGACTTAAAAAGCTAGAAAAACATTTTTTTTGGGGTTACTTTGGGGAAAAATACTCTCAGGCGATACAACAATATATTGTAAACAAGTGTGTATATTATTTTAGATGAAGAGGAAAACAAGTTGAATGATAAAGTCAAAAAGGGAAAAAAAAATGATAGAAAGAGTATAGAAGGGGGCAAAAAACCAAGGAAGAAAATTAAGTTAGAAATTTTAGATTTACAAATTGAGTTAAAAAGAGATGGTATAATCTTGAAGAAAATCATAATTAGACAACTACATCAAAAATAAAATTAAGGAAAATAAAACTCTTAAATTCTTCAAAACAAAGTTTGGGATTTAATATGATAAAGGTTAAATCAGTAAATAAAATGTATTTGAATATATTCTCTAATTGAAAAATATCTTTTTAGCCTATTTTTAACAGAGTTAATTTTTTGAACTTAAGTGTATGTTTTTAAAATATATGGGAGTTCCGTGTAATTGAAACAAAATTTAAGCGATAAAAATTGGATATTTCGACTTATCAAATAAGTTAAAAAAGACCAGGAAAAAGAAACATAAAAAAGTCACTTTGGAAAAAAAAAAAAAATTAGCATGCTAGACAACTATAGATGAAATATCTCTATATTTTTACATTATATTGATGTTTGATTGAAAAATCAGCCAAACTAATTGATCACCTTTGAATAACAAGTTGAATGATAAACTCAAAAAGAGACAATAAGAGGAAGCAGAAAACGTCAAAGAAAGAATCTTCTTTGAAAGGATACGAGCGATGACAACAACGAAATGACATATCCGTATTCTTCCACAATTACTTGTATATTTCCAGGAAGAATCTTCTATGAAATGACACATACGTCCCTATTCTTTCCACAATTATTATGTTCAAAATTAACGTGGTCATCACGACTATGACTATTGACTTGGACAATGACTAAAATGAAAACAATTGTCTGAACTTCTTTTTCTCATCATGTAAAATAAAAAGCCAACCACAACTGACGTCGATAATTATAAGTCAAGTTATAAACAGATGATAATATATCTCTCATAAATTGAGAACATTGAAAAAAATATCCAAATCAAATAATGACTATAGAGTAGCCCAAAATGGGGGAAATTGACTACAAAAGTAAGTCTCTCTTATTTTTCCATTATTTACATGTTGCATGCACAAAACGGCACACCACTATAAGCGAACCACAATGAAAACAAATACTCCGTTAGATAATCAATTTGTTAATTTTGCTTTAAAAAAAAAGATAATTAATTTGTTAATATCAAATAAATTAGTTAAATTAATTATTTTTAACAAATGTATGTTAATTTTTCTAAAACATTCTTTCTAATCATCATGTACATTGTAACTACATAGTTGTAATTAATATGCATTTTATACTCTTTAATGAAACTCCCCTACCTATGTACAATCACTAGGAATAACTTAGAGAAAAATTATAAATTTGGAGAGATAAACTGAATTGAGATGTTATATTTAAAATAAAAGTAAATATCTTGTCTAGCTCATATATTTAGAATGGAAGGTAATGTATAAAGATTTTCACAATTATGTATGAAATACTTACAATGAGATTATTATAAAGTCGAAAACTTATTGCTAGATAAATTTGTCTACTTTTTCCGCATTTTGTGTGGAAAACAAATGTTTCAAGGTTATTTCTACAAATATATCAATCGTTTCGCATTACATCTTCACAGAAAATCGTGATAATGACAACGTATGCGTGCGTGTGAAGTCTTTTTTTTTTTTTTTTTTTTTAACGTTTTTGGGTATAGAATACTTTCTCCTATAGAAAAAAGCCTCCAAACTTACTATATATGTTAGAAAGAGATAAATAAAATCTTCGAAAGTTTTTGTACTCAGAGAAAACCATCATACTGGAAAGTAACAGTTAAAGGACCCGTTTGGGATAGCGATTGGGAGAAGTGGCTTTTTGTTTTTTATGGACTTTTTCTGATCGACTTTTTTTTTTGATGTGATTTGTGTTTGGGATGGTGTGGTTGTAGAAGTGGCTTTTGTTTTTTATAGGAACTTGTTTGGCATATACTTTTAAAAAAATAGATGAGATGGAAAATGACTGAAAATGGTATGAATCAAATTCACACACACACACACACACACACATATATATATGTGTGTTGTATAAAATGTGATAATTTGAGATAAAAAATTAAAATTAAATATAAATTTGCTAAATAAAATAGTATAGTACCATTAAAAAAATTACAACACAATGAAGTGCTTAAATAAACCTAATCCCTACAAGTTGATTTCTGATTTGATCACGAAGATGATTCATTTGTGTTGATGAGGATGCTTCATCAAGTGGATCATCATTATCTTCATCACCCATATTTCCTTCTTCAGCTCTATCAAATACCACATCATTTTGGAATATCTCCGGATAAAATTATGTATTGCCATTGTGGCGCAAACTATGTGGAGTTGTGTTCGAAAGCTATATGGGGGTATATTTTGTAAGATGTGAAACTTATTCTTCCAGACTCCAAACATCCTTTCTATCGTGCACCTCAAACTTGAATGATAAAAATTGAAGTACTCGTTGGGATTTCGAAATCCCGATTGTCGCCTGAATTCTAGAAGGTGATAACGCTCACGTTTATACAAACCAATATATCCAACTGATGTTGGATAGCCAGCGTCAACCAAGTAATATTTCCCTGATAAATGTTGACATTCATATAACATTGTTAAATTATAGGAAATGTGAATGAAAACATGTTTTCCCACTCGGAAATTTTCCTGACATACTACATCATGGCCTTGCAAAACCTCCTGTACCCACATTGCCCCTGTTTGTTTACTAGTTCTACGTGGTTGTTTGCAAAAAGAAGGCGCGATATACTGAGCCATCAAGTTACCAATATGTGCATATTTTGTCATTTGTTCATTTATAATATCAAGTTGTAGGGACCTTCATTGTTCATGAGACAATCCTTCTTCCTCCGAATTGTCTGAAATATCCTCATCACTCGAACTTGCCATGGATATATAATGAAACTTGTGTAAAGACAAAGACTTAACCGAATCAATACCAATGATATATCTTGCAAGACTTAACCAAATCAATACCAATAATAAGTGTCAATAGTAAGTGTTATTGAATAATATATATTGATACATGCTATCAATAATAAGTGTCATTAAATAAAGATGTATCGTACAATATATAAAAATACTAATGTAAATAATATGGTTTAATGCTTCGGGCTAGCTTGCCGGTGTGGGCTATTGTAGGCATGTTCGCGCAACCAATTCATCAAGGCACATTTATCTCCTTTTAGGCCTAAAAACATGTTATGAGGCGTTTAGTGCATCATCATATTACAACATCGCCTTAGAAAATCACTGTCACTGACAACCAACAAGCTTAGTAGATTGTATATTTCATAAAATTTCAAAACTTATTCACAAATATTCAAAACCCTTTCACAAATACATCTCACAAATAGATTGTACAGAGTTAGAGGATTTATTGTTCAGGATTTTTCAAGATTTATCTCCAAAAACCAGCACAAGAAGTAGTTTCTAACATGGCTACCATTACAAGCTAAGCGAATCAACTAGCACAAGATTTGGAAATGTAGGAAAGTATAAAAATAAATTCATGTACACCACTCAAAATCACTAGAAATAAGCAAAATCAAGTGGAAAAAAAGAGCAATTAAAACCAGAATTATGCTCTCATCAGGAAACAATAAAAAACAACCAACAAGCTTAAACAATACACTCCAAATGGACCCGATCCAAGAAGTAGTTTCTAACATGGCTACCAAATTAAGAAAAACTTGACTGCCATATCTACATACTACACCCAGAGCTTTATTTCATGCTCTCATGGCTACCAAATGTATACAGAGCATAAATTATGGTTTAAAAAAAGATCAGTAAATGCATAGCATAAATCGGATGAAGAACAATAAATGCATAAAGGAAACAAAATGAAGAAGAACAAGGATCCGATGATTTACGGTTTTATCGGTGAGATCAACAACAACGAAATGATGAAGTATCACGGTCAGACAAGGATTCGACGAGATCAACGGTGACGCAATGGAGAAGAAGAACAGATTTGACAAATACGGCTTCAACCGCGATTTACAGAATGGAATGCTTGGAATTGATCCGCGCAAAGAACATATATAATAAGCGGCGAAGAGGAGGTAGGTCGACCATGAATTGAAGAAGAGAGGAGGTAGCTGATGTGAGTTTGAAGAGGTAGGTCGGAACTTTAATATGGAGAACAAAGGAGGTAGTTCGGGACTTAGTATGGAGAACAGAGGAGGTAGGTTGGGACTTTAATGCTCAGATTGAAAATCACGACTGGGAGGGGGTGAACAGACTAGACAATTTAAATTGAAAGAGATGAGAGGAGAGCCTCGCGAACAACACGAAATGGACTTTTGGGGGGGGAGGGGACAAATCATTTTACAAAGGGGCCCCACATGTGCAATTGATGGGAAAGCCAATAATGGGATCGAAGCTAGGGGTGTTGGCTTCAAAAAAATATCCCCATCAAACCTTGAAGCCCATTAAAAAAGAAGCTAACCCAAACACCCAATAATTGAACTTTTCCTCTTAATGGACTTATTATCCCATTGATGGGATAATAAGTCCATCAGATGGTTGATAAGTATATATTTTATGATATAATTAGTTGGACTTATTAATATTATATACCTATTTAATTATCTTTTATATACTTTACTATCACTATAGGATAAAAAGATATTTCAATATAAAATCTCCTTATTTCCTATTATATTTTGTAGGAAATATTAGGCGATTTAGAAAGAAGTAGAAAAAGCAATTAAGAGAATATGCAATTAGCTAAACTCGGTAGTCTCACACAAGAAAAATAGAAATAAAATCAATTGTGTGATTTGATGGAGGAGATTACAAGATATAAGATATCTTTTTAATAAGAAAAGGAGAATTAGTGACCTATGGCCTAAGTTATATTTAGGTTATATATATGAAGCAAAAAAAGAAGCAAAGGGGGAGGAAGAAATAAGGCAGGCTGGACGACAGCAATGAGTGAGTAAGAGAGGCGTTTTGGTTATCTTCATCATCTCCAACGGAAGGACGAGAGGATTGTGGAGGCGACGAAAAATCTTTCTTTCCTCTCTCTTTATTCTTTGAACCTAAATTCTTATCTTTTTGTTATGGATTTTAATCTAGCCATGTGTGGCTAATTTCTTTGCAACCTAGAGGAGCTATGAACTTATAGGTGGATTAAACTTTATTTTCATTGTTTAGTTAAATTTAATATTAATTTTGGTTATTTAATCTTGTTTAGATTTATCTATTATTCACTGGCCATCATTGAATATGAATCTGAGAATTAGGATTTACCTTGACGAAGGGAATTTTAATTAAGCTCTGAGATTAAGTAATATGGGATTAGATTATGATTTAATTGCGATTAGGATAGACATATACCTAATAGCCCCATATAATTGTTGAAGAGTGTGTATAGTTTTATTGCCTCTTGAGTAATTATGTTAGACATAACAAATTATACTCAAGAGAGGGTTGTAAGTGGACCGACATGCACTTATAGCTATTTATACTTGAGATTAACAAAATTAATATTAAGGCTAATTAAATTAGTGAAATCAAGGTTTATGAAGCTAAGAAAGGATTCATGACTCGGGTTGTTTGTTTAATATTTTTAGTAGCTAGCTTAAGTGCCTGGTAATCCCTCAAAAACGTTTCAAGTCTGACTTGGTCTTCGCCTTTGTGCTTTAAGTAGTGGCATATGTAGAAGCACACAACCAACAGCAAAAGCAGCACAATGGAACCTGGAGTCATAGGAGCACAACAAATGAAAATTTAAATTTCAATCCAAGGAACATCCCAAAGCCTAATTAATGTCCCACCTGTCACTACTAGAAAAAAGCTGATTAGCGACGGAATTTGCGACGGAATTGAAATTCCGTCACAAAATAGTAATTTTTGCGACGGAATTGAATTTCCGTCGCAAAACCCACGGGGATTTGAGACGGAAAGGGATTCCATCGCAAATTTAATAATTTTTTAAAAAAATAATAATAATTTTTCTAAAAAAATAATTTTTTTTCAAAAAAAAGTTATAGCGACGGAGTTGAAATTACGTCGCAAAACCTCGTTTGGGTTTTGCGACGAATTGGATTTCCATTGCAAAACCCAAGGGGATTTGCGACGGAAAATTATTCCGTCGCAAATCCCTTTGGGTTTTGCGATGGAAACTAATTCCGTCGCAAATTCCTTTGGGTTTTGCGATGGAAACGGATTCGTCGCAAATTTAATAATTTTTTTAAAATAATAATTTTTTTCCAAAAATATAATTTTGCAACGGAATAGAAACTCCATCGCAAAACCTCGTTTGGGTTTTGCGACGGAATTGATTTCCGTCGCAAAACCCAAGGGGATTTGTGACGGAAAATTATTCCGTCACAAATCCCTTTGGGTTTTGCGACAGAAATTTATTCCGTCGCAAATCCCTTTTGGGTTTTGCGACGGAAACGGATTCCATCGCAAACACTTAAGCCCGAAATCGGGCTTAAATGCTCCTCTTCCCCCATTTTTTCCATTTTACTCTCCCTCCACCCTACTTTCTTTGGTCCTCCGTCCCGCCAGCGCTTCAGACCGCCATGCATCCTCCTTCCAGGCTCTGGTCCGTCCTCCTCCTCTTTTTTTCGTCGTCCTCCTCCTTTTTTCATCCTCTTCCTCCTTCTTCTGATCTCCTCTGCCTACTATTTGCTTATATGATGCATTGGGTTTAATTTTTTTTTTCTATTTGGAAAATATTTTGAGTATCAATATATGTTTTATTAATTTGATCGGCTTAATCTTCATTTTGTTTGAGAGTTCAATTATTGGCACTGAGGAAATTAATTTTGGTCGTCTCCGGTTTGAAAAATCTGAACTCATGCTATGCTTATATTGTGCATTCCACGTGATTTTGTTTATATACTTGTGTTCTGGTTAAGGGAATACAATGATTGTGTTCATGCTGTGCCCTCCTTGTAATTATAGAAAGAATTTTTGTTATCGTGTTTCACTTTCTTGGATTCAAACATGAAAATTTTAAGAAATCATTCGAACATGCTTCTCCATGAATCCTTGTTTGATTTTGGTGCATATCTCGTTAAGTTATTGTGCACATTGTGTTCAAAAATTCTTTATGAGATCATTGTCATGTTGCGTTCGATCACCGTATAATACGTGCTAATTTTTATTTTTTAAAAAAATTATAATGTTTTATGTATTTTTTATATTTTAAGAAAAAATTATTTTTTAAAAAAAAATCGAAATTTGCAAATGAATCAAAATCCGTTGCAAAACCCTTTGGGATTTGTGACGGATTTTGATTCCGTCGCAAATCCCTTGGATTTGTGATTCCGTCGCAAATCCTAAGGGATTTGCGACGGATTCCTTTCCGTCGCAAATCCCAAAGGTTTTGCGGCGGATTCTAATTCCGTCGCTATTTTGCGACGGAATTGAATTTCCGTTGCAAAATTCAAAATTTGCGATGGATTTTTGATTTTCCGTCGCAATTGTGACGAGGTTTTTTGAGACGGACGAAATCCGTCGCAAATGCATTTTTGTGACGGATTTTTTCCGTCGCAAAAACTGATTCTTTTTTGTAGTGTGTGCTTGATAAAATAATTCTGGTTTTGTGGTTTTCAACTTTTGGTTGGAACATCCATTTGAGGCAAAGTTCGTTGTTCTGAAGATAGTATGCCGGTATTGGCAAACGTAATCGTGAGATCATGGTGCAGAAAGTAAGGTTGTAGTCTGACAGGAAACTTTCTGGGAGCCAAGAACAAGAATGGAGCAGGATCCGGAGTCATGTATGAACGAGGCGGAAGAACAATCGAAGAAAGTAACAATGTCTCCTTCAGCCTCATAAGCATACTCGAAAGGATAAATAATGGACGAATTGTAGAGACGATGTTGTAGAAAGAGTCCGGCAAGACAACATCCTGGATCCGTGAAGTCCCATTTTTTGTCTTTTTCACCGATGGAGAGATTGAGTCCTTGAAGAGCATCGGGAATAGACAAGCTAAACTTGCTGGTCCTCACCATTCCCTTGTTTCGAAAGCGACCCATACCAGGCTCATCACCAACAACAAAGAATCATTATGCAAAATCATTATTTTTTATTTGTTAAATCTGAAACTTGGATTCGAAGGCTATTTAATATAAGTACCCTCTAGGCCTCTACTATTCAATAATTTTTCTTTCCAAGTAATGTTATCATATGCGGTTCGGATGGTAGGCCCCTAGGGCGCTTAGAAATGGATTCTCGTTATCTTTCTCCAGTATACTCGGGTTCATTAAATTAGGGTTCACATTAGGTGTTTGTCTTTTATGTGTTTTTTATGTGCTCATTCCTTTAATTTTGGGGTGAGTCTATTTTTATATATATATTTTATTTATTTAGATTAAATTATATACGCATCCTGAAATTTTTTTACACCTAATATTTCAAATTAATTAATTGTTAGTCTTGCATTCAAAAATATTTTTATTGTAACACCGTATCTTGAAAATGAGTTAATTTGAGATAATGGTACAAATATTATTTTAGAATGCGGCATATAATTTTATCTAAATAGATAAAATATATATATATATATATATATAAATGCCCACTCCTCAATGAGCACATAAAAGAGAAACACCTAATATGAATTCTTAAATTAGAGCATGCTATAAATTTTTTGTTTATTTATTTTGGTTCTCTATTTGTGTACTTCTCCAATTTTAATATAAGACATATTTAGAGAGTTGATCTTAATCCTAAATATAAGGCATAATTTTCATATTTGTCAAATTTTCCTAATTTACTTCTATTTATGCTCTTTCAACAATAATCAATTAAGGAGAAGAAGAAATGAATGAATTAAGGAAAATGACTAAAGCGTTTTAGAAAATACAAGTCAAATTACCAAACTTAACCAACTTCCTTAATCGATCAAATTAGGTAAATATATCTTATATTAAAAAGTAGATGAGTATATTTAATGGATATGTAACATAGACATAAGAGACTGCAAGAAAATAATGAGTCTAGCTCCTCTCCCATGCTTCTTATCATCCATTTTCTCTCATTTACCCAAAACTACACCATTTTGGATGTAAAAAAGGGAGGTCAGGCCCATTTGTTGTTCAAAAATAATATTCAGACTTTGAATCGTAAATGGAGCAATATACCCAAGAGGGGGTGAATTGGGTATTTTAAAAACTTTTCAAAAGTGCTCTGTTTTGAACAAGTAAAAACAGATAATAGCAGTGGAGGAAGGGAAGGAAAGCTTGCACAGAAGAAATTATCCTGGTTCGGTCTTATCCTTGACCTACATCCAGTCCCCAAGCCACACTTGGGATTTTCAATCCACTATACTCACAAACTGATTACAAACTCTGTACTCAAGAGTAGTTCTCTCTCTAGAACTCACTCCCCCTTACAAGTTGTAATCAATACACCCAACCACCAAGTCCCCGACTTGTGGTTATCTCAATCAATAAATGATTTACAGATAGAACTCTCTCACAAGCGAGATAAAATGAACACTCGAAGTACAAGTATCGATTGATACAATACAAGTGAAAGCTAAACACAATAAATGACACTTAGTAAATTTTCGCTCTCAGTAGGTGTATCAGCTTGAGAAGAAGTTAATGAACTCTATTTATAGGTAGAGAACATTAAATGACCGTTGAGTGATGAATTCAACCGTTGTAGGTGATTAGCATTAAGTCTGGTCATCTTCTCTCTCTAAACTCCAACTAATCCAGGTGCTAATATGGTCTGATGTGGTACTCTGAGGATTTGCCCGTTGGAGAAGAGTTTACTTGATGGAGAAAGCATTCTTGACCGTTGAGAATGCGTGCTCAGATGGATTATCCAAAAGAAGGTTGATTTGCGAAGTGCATTAAATGCACCGTACACTTTTTGCTTTATGGCTTTGACCTTCAATAATCTTCATCTCGTGCTAACTGAAATTCACTCAACAAACTTGTTAAACATAGTTGGGTTCATAAGTGAATGATTCATGAAAGCAATTGGAACAAACAAGAGTGATTCACGAATTCGTATAATTCAAAAATTAGTTTTTACGTTGCATACTTTGGTTTTGTTCATGTAAACTCGAGTATGGCACTTGTTCACAAGTGACCAAACTGCGGTTTCCAATTGGATACTCGAGTTTGTACCTTTCAGAGGCAAACCATCGTGCCTTGTATTTGAAAGATAAAACCTATACTCGAGTTTGCAAATGCAAACTGCGTATTGGTTTTAACTTGAAAAACCATTTGCTCTCGGTAAGTCCAATACTCGAGTTTGGCTACGCAAACTGCAGTATTGACTATTCAATACTCGAGTTTGGCAAAGCAAACTGCGGTATTGGTTTAACTTGAGAAATCCATTTGCTCTTTTCAATACTCGAGTTTGGCTATGCAAACTGCAAAACTTGATTGACTATTCAATACTCGAGTTTGGCAAAGCAAACTGCGGTATTGGCTTAACTTGAGAAATCCATTTGCTCTCGGAAGTTCAATACTCGAGTTTGGCTATGCAACCTGCGGTATTGACTAATCAATACTCGAGTTTGGCTATGCAAACTGCAAGATTGATTTAACTTCAAAAATCTTTTGCTTTCGGAAGTTCAATACTCGAGTTTGGCAATGCAAACTGCGGTATTGATTTAACTTGAAAAATCTTTTGGTTCACAAGAAGTTCGATACTCGAGTTTACCCATGCAAACTGCAGTATTGACTATTCAATACTCGAGTTTGCCTATGCAAACTGCAATATCGACTTTGGCTGGAAACTTGGTTGCTTTCTGGATGGCCTTTACTCGAGTTTTGCCAAGCAAATACTGCGGTATTGGTTGTCCAATACTTTGAGTTTGCAAATGCAAACTGCGATTGCAAACGCAATACTCGAGTTTGCAACTATCGAATGTTTTTAAACAACTTTGCAAACTTCAAACCATGTTTTACATTTGTTGTTAATCATCAAAACATATTGAGAACTAACATTCTCCCCCTTTTTGATGATGACAACACTTGTAAATTATTTTGCAAAGAATTTGAAAGATGTAGTTTGTTTTGAAATGAAGTTTTCAAAGTTCAAGGTTTGAGTTATCGAAAAAACATCTAATTTTGCATTTCAACATTGGAAGTTCGAGAAAATGGCGGCGAAGTGGAAATTCAAAAGTGTAAACAAGCTGAACTATATTCAATTAAGCAATCAATGAACAATATCGAAAAAAGATAGATACTCGATAACTACGATATCATTCGATAATCATAACAAGTTCAAAATAGCAAAGTACAAATGATAAAAACAAAACATCTAGAACAACAAACTACCTAGAACCTATAGACCCTATACATCTACATCTTTCTCTCCTTCTCCCCCTTTGTCTTCATCAACATACTCGGGATCAAGGATAACAAAAGGAGGGGACCAGAGGACCATGGCAGTGGATGGATCAAAGGTAGGGTCATGATGAGGAGAAGGTGTGGGGAATTTCTCGATGAGACGGGGTAGATGGAGATGGAGGGCGGTCGGGTAGAATCTTCTTACGTGGAAGGAGTGATAGGAGACGATGGAATCACGGGGTAGGAGTGGAAGTGGAGGCTGGGGAAGTGGTGTGAGGTGGACTAGGAAATGAGAAGGGAGGTGAGGAAGGTGGGGAAATGTGTGTCTCTCGGTGGCCGGGTCTCGGGTATAGGAGAGGATGAGGATGGACCGATCGTGAACCCAAACGTGGAGGACGAAGAAGCACCAACACCAAAATGGTCAATCAGACGATCAATCTTATTCCGGGCTTCTGAAGCAAGCTCATATGTCATGGATAACCGGGAGTCTAGATCAATCCCCTGATCAAAAATCTCGCTCTGCTTCTGGTCAGTGGCATCCTTCAGCTTCTCCAAGTCAGTCTTCACATCCATGAGACCCATCTTGAACTCGGCTCGCAGCATGTCCAACTCGGCTTTCATAATCGAGTCTATGAGATGAGAGGGCAGCATCGATCATCTCTCTCAACCGTTCTTCGAGGTCCAATGATGGAGGAGGATGCGGCGAGCCTCGTGCGCATATGACGTGATGCACGGGCTTGTGACCTCGGAGGAGCCCTTGACGGCTCCGATCCTTCCGGCTCGAATGAAATCTTCATAAAATTCAACGAGTCTTGCCGAAGGATGGGATGAACTTCATCTGCTCGGTGGTCCCACATACCATATTTTGTAATAGAACATAATGAGGGACGCCAGTGAGGCAAAGGGCATATATGATCCCTTTCGGGATGTAAACTTGAATGCGCTGATTTCTTTGAAGAGCCATTGCCCAATGTTGAGAGGATTCTTCGGATGAAGGCCGTGAAGAATCGATAATCCTTCCGAGCAAAGTGAGTATAGCTCCCTCCTTTCTGCACAAAATTCCGAGTGTAGATGTACCAAATCACTCGGTGCAGTGGTGGCATGTCTGAGGGCTTGATAGACAGATGAGCAAGCTGATCATCCGGCACGTCCTGAGTACGCATTAAGGTCCTATACACCTCAGCATTGGTGTATTGTGGTGTGGACGCGGTGGAGGATGAGCAACCTTTAGGATCTTGTTGATAATAGCGGCGACAAAGTGAATTGGACCCCCCGACACATGTGGTGATCCTCTCCTCAACCGTATAGCCTTCGAGTCCAATAGGTGGTTGGTCGCCATATTGAAATAGAACATCTTGACCAACTCGGGTAGTAAGCGGCTTCGATGGAGATGAATGTCCGATAGGGCCCAAACCATGGTGAGAGATCCACATTGCATTCGCGATAAAGTTGCTCCAAGTCAACCGAGACAACCGCACGAAGCCACGAGATGAATACTTTTGGTCCTTGAACTTGGCATTGAGACCGGGAGGAAGAGGAACCGGGGTGACTTTGAATCCGGGAGGCGAGTCTTGTGAAGCTTAATCTCCTCTACTGCATTGTCGATGAATGGGGAGACTCCTTCGTGCTCATCTTCTTCAGTCTCATAATCTGACAAAGAGCCGGTAACCTCGACAGTGGAGCGAGAGCCAGAAGCAGGGGTGGCCCTCTTGGACCTTGTCTTTCTGTGAACAACGGTTCTTTTCCCTTTTGCTTTGCTCGACTCAGCCGTCCTCTTCCTTTTTGTGGCTGATGAAGGTTCTGGATCCTTTGACGTCGAATCCCCTCTCTTGGGGTTTGAGGATGGATTATCTTCAATCACAACACCCACTCCGGGATTCTTGTATCAATGCCTCTCGCAACTTCGTGGGAATCGATTTGCTCCTTGGAGCTCGTGGAGGAATCGGTCGAGAGGATTGAGAGACTTCCTTAGACATTTGAGCGCTTAGGGTTTCGGAAAGAATGAAGATAGGAAGAATTAGATGAAGTTTGGTGAAGATTTGAAGGGGTTGATGAGGGATTGTGACGGTTTCGAAGGAGAAGAGGAGAGAAAGTCGTAACTCTAGGGTTTACGGAGTAAGGACGCGAGTTTTGAAGAACACGACTATTCACATATATATAGACGGACCTCCTTACTCGAGTTTAGCTATTTCTTACTCGAGTCTAGCAAACTCGTCACTAACAAACTCGAGTACATATGGAAGTTTAGCAAACTGTCACTAATAAACTCGAGTACAAGTGGAAGTATGCCACATCGTTGATTTAAAATAGTGTAACGTTTGGAATTCACGATGACCATACTCGAGTTTAGCTTCTCCTTACTCGAGTTTAGCAAACTTTCATTTACGTATGCTTTGGTAAAGGTGAAAGTATACTAACCTGGACTTCAAAAATGTAGCGTGAATTTTTGAACCCACGATGAACATACTCGAGTTTAGCTTTTCCTTACTCGAGTTTAGCATACTTGCACTTACAAACTGCGGTTTGTCCGGTCCTAAACTGCAGTTTTGTTCCCCATACTCGAGTCAAGCTAATGCTGAATTTCGGGTTTGGCTTAAATGCAGTCCTAAACCTGCAGTTTTGTTCACCATACTCGAGTTTACAAAATTGCGAATGTCGGGTGTGGCTTAATGCTGGTCCTAAACTCGAGTAAGCCGTCCCATACTTTGCAAGATGCCACTTCGAAACATCATAGTACCTGCAAAAGCATGACTAAACACTCCGATGCTCAAGTTAGTAAAGATTAATCATCAAAATCATAACTAACATTAAATTGGATGAGAAATTCTTACAATTCATTGGGATTTACCATTCCCAATTCTCTCCTTATGAAGTTGAAAGGTTCCTTTGCTAGAGGCTTTGTGAAGATGTCGGCAAGTTGGAGATGAGTTGGGATGAACATCACTTTGACATCTCTTTTCGGACATGATCCCGAATGAAGTGATGCCTCACATCAATATGCTTGGTTCTTGTGTGTTGCACCGGATTCTTGGCCAAGCTTATTGTGCTTGTGTTGTCACATAAAATTGGGATTTCCTTCAAGTGTACTCCCAAGTCAGCAAGTTGTTGCTTCAACCATAGCACTTGAGCACAACAACTTGAGGCAGCCACATATTCAGCTTCGGTAGAGGACACAGCCACAGATGTTTGCTTCTTGCTGAACCAAGAGACAAGTGAGTTGCCAAAGAATTCGCATTGGCCACTTGTGCTCTTTCTATCTGTCTTGTAGCCGGCATGATCCGAATCTGAGTATGCCACCAAGTGTTCCGGTTGACCTTTGGGAAACCATAGTCCAAGAGTCTTCGTGTCTGAGAGATATCTGAATATCCTCTTCACATGTTCAGCATGGGACTCTTTTGGAGCAGATTGGAACCTTGCACACATCCCAACACTGAATTGGATGTCCGGTCGGCTCGCTGTGAGATAGAGTAGTGATCCAATCATTCCTCTATACTTTGTGATGTTGAAATCTTTGCCCTTCTCATCAGCATCCAATGAAGCAGTTGAGCTCATGGGAGTGTCAGCACCATTGCATTGGTCCATTCCAAATTTCTTCAGCAAATCATTCGAGATATTTGGTTTGGGAGATAAATATCCCATCTTTTCTTTGCTTGATTTGCAATCCAAGAAAGTAGTTGAGCTCTCCCATCATGGACATCTCAAACTCTCCTGCATAGTCTTTGAAAACTCTTCACACAAAGCATCATTAGAAGCACCAAAAATAATATCATCCACATATATTTGAACCATTAGAATTTCATTAAGCTTATTACTCTTTATGAAGAGAGTTGTATCTGCTTTTCCTCTAACAAAACCTTGATCAAGAAGGAATTTGCTTAATCGCTCATACCAAGCTCTAGGAGCTTGTTTCGGCCATATAGAGCCTTTTTGAGACGATACACATGATCTGGACAGTGTTCATTTTCAAAACCGGGAGGTTGTTCTACATAAACTTCCTCTTGTATAAAACCATTCAAAAAAGCACTTTTCACATCCATTTGATATAGTTTAAAACCTTTTACACATGCAAAGGCTAGAAGTACTCTTATGGCTTCCAATCTTGCCACTGGAGCATAAGTTTCTTCATAATCAATTCCTTCTTCTTGATTATAGCCTTTGGCAACCAATCTTGCCTTGTGCGGACAATGATTGCGGACTCATCACGTTTGTTCTTGAATACCCATTTGGTGCCAATGACCGGATGGTCTTTGGGCCTAGGTACCAAATCCCAAACTTGATTTCTATCAAATTGATGTAACTCCTCTTGCATTGCTAACACCCAATCATTATCCGAAAGGGCTTCATCAATCTTAGAGGGTTCTATATGAGATATAAATGCGAGAAAAGGTTACTTCATTCAAAGTACTATTTCTCGGTTCTTACTCCCGATTAATATCACCTATAACTTGGTCTAAAGGATGATTTCTAATAAATTTCCAAGCTCTAGGTTGAGTCTCGATCGGATTTTCAATGTTGATTTTGGGGATCACCTCAAAAACATTTTCGGGATTTTCAATAGAAGCGGGAGTAGTTTTCGAAAAGAATTGATTTTTGAAAACATTTTCTTCTTCATTGTCCAAGGCTTTATCGATTTGGATTCACGAGAAAACAACATGTATTGACTCTTCAACAATACGAGTGCGAGTATTAAAGACTCTATAAGCTCTACTTCTATTTGAATAACCAATGAAGATACCTATATCGGCTTTGGAATCGAATTTACCAAGATTCTCTTTACCATTATTGTTCACATAGCACTTGCATCCAAAGACATGTAGGTGGCTTTTGGCTTCCTTTCCTTGTAGAGTTCATATGGGGTCTTGTTCAGCTTCTTCCTCAAATAGGCTCGGTTGGAGATGTAGCAAGCCGTACTCATCGCATTAGCCCAAAACACTTGAGAAGTGTTGTTCTCATTTAACATTGCCCTTGCCATCTCAGTGAGGACTCTATTCTTTCTCTCAACCACACCGTTTTGTTGAGGAGTCCTTGGAGCTGAGAAGTTGTGATCAATCCCCACATTGTCACATAACTCAGCGAAGGCGTTGTTTTCAAATTCGCCACCATGATCGTCCTTATACCCGAAATTGCAAAGCCTTTCTCGTTCGGACCTTTTTGGCAAAGGTAACAAACTGATCAAACGTTTCATCTTTAGATGATAAAAATATTGTCCAAGCAAATCTAGAGTAATCATCAACTATGACCAAAGTGTAGAGATTTCCACCAAGACTTTTTACTCTAGCCGGTCCAACTAGATCCATATGAAGTAATTGAAGAGGTCTACTAGTTGAGATCTCATTTTTTGCTTTGAAAGAAGATTTGGTTTGTTTTCCTTTTTGACAAGCATCACAGACTATGTCATTTTTGAAATTCAATTTAGGAATACCAATGACCAAATCCTTTTTCAGCAACTTGTCAAGTTGAAACATATTAACATGAGCTAATCGCTTATGCCATAGCCAACTCTCATTCAAGTTACTAACAAAACAATTTTCGAAAGCTGAAGCATTGCTAGAGAGGTTAAGAGTATAACAATTTCCATCTCTAGGTGCTCTAAATAAGGCTTTAGTTTTCAAATCATCAATGGGGACTAAATCTTTTCTAACAATCAAGCATTCATTTGAATCAAAGATAACTAGGTTACCCTTGTCGGTGCTTTGGCTCACACTTAGGAGGTTGTGACACAATCCTTCTACTAGGTAGACATCTTTGATGAGAGGACCTTCATTGTTTCCTATCTCACCAATCCCAGCAATTTTTCCCGATTGGTCTCCTCCAAATGTGACTCTACCACCATCCTTTGGTTTGATTGAAAGAAATTTGGATTCATCTCCGAGTCATGTGTCTTGAGCACCCACTATCAATGTACCACTTGTTGGGTCTTGATGCTCTAAGACAAACCTGCAATTTACAAGGGATCAAGCCTTAGGTACCCATCTTTTCTTGGGTCCTTTGGAGTTAGTTTTGACCTTAGGAACATAAGTTCCTTTCGGTACCCATTGATAATTTCCCACGGGCTTAATTTTTCTTTCTTTTCTATGAAAGCAAGATGAAGTAGAATGACCCTTCTTATTACGGTAATTGCAATGCGCAAAGGGGTTTGAAGAGTGAACTGATTTTGTGAAATAGTTCATGTATGTTTTTTGACCACTCTTCTTCTTGCCTTTCTGCTTATCAAAGTCTGGTCTATAACCAATGCCTGATCTATCATTTATAAAACGTTGTTGTTTCAAAATGACATTGAGCATTTCACTTCCTCTAGTGAATTTCTCAAGTGCCTTTGTAAGGTATGAATTCTTTTTCTTCAGATCGACAATCTTTACAAATAGTATTTTACGAAGAAGACAACTTTTCAACTTGAGATTCAAGAGTAAGATTTCGGTTTTTCGGTTTGAAATATTTTTCAGCAAGTTTTTCAAATTCAAATTGCACGATCATATATTCATCAAATAGATCATCATAAGGAGGTTTGCAATCATATACCTCTTCAAGTTTAGCACGTTGCTCTTCTTCTTCAGCAACTAGGCATATATTGGCTTTCTCTTCCTCATCCTCATCATCTTCATCAGATGAGCTATCACCCCAGATGCCGGAGACATAAGCTTTCTTCTTGTATTTGCTTGAACTTCTTCTTTTCTTTGTCTTTGTTGTTCAGTGAGGGCATTCGGACTTGATGTGGCCGGGCTTTTGACATTCGTAGCAAATGATTGGCTTCTTTGCCTCATAACCGGAGCTACCCTTGTGAAACTTCTTAAAGCCTTGGTCCTTCTTGTAGAACTTCTTGAATCTTCGGACCATCATGCCAATTTCTTCATCTTCGTCTTCATTCTCATTTTCCTCATCTGAATCTCTAACTTCTCTTGCGGCCTTGAGGGCAATTCCTTTGTTCTTGCCATGAACTTCATCAAGTCCCTTCTTGAATTTGAGTTTAGCCTCATACTCGAGAGAGACTTCCGAATAGAGCAGCCTACTGACGTCATTGACTCTCCTCGAGCCTCTTCAATAGCTGTGACCTTTGCTTCCCATTCCTTGTTAAGGATATTTAAGATCTTCCTTACTTGGACTGGTTGGTCATATTCTTTTCCCAAGGCAACAAGTTGATTGATGAGATGAGTGAACCTCAGCTGGAACTCACCAATGGATTCGCCATGCTTCATTTGCAGAAGATCATATTCGGTCATAAGGGTATTGACTTTGTTTTGCTTTACTCCATTGTTCCTTCATGAGCTATCTCCAGAGCATCCCACATGGCCTTAGCAGATGATAAGGTGCAAATACGAAAGTATTCTTGTTGACTCGGTGCACTTTGGATAAGCGGAACCGCCTTGCTTTGTTGAGGGTGACGTTTCTTACGTCGTTCTCATCATATTCCTCTTCTAGCTTGGGAACTCGACTCCATCTTCCACGGTTGATGGCTCATAATCTCCTCTTTCAAATACTCTCCAAAGACCATACTCGGTTGCCATAACAAACACTTTGAATTTGGCCTTCCGGAAGGAGTAGTGCTCTCCATTGAAGCCGGGTGGTCTCGTTGATAGATGCTCCATCGGGTAAGATACCTTCCATAATGATCCTTCTCGAGTTGTTAAGCTCTTAAGAGAAGACCTTGCTCGATACCAAATGTAAATGGAGCAATATACCCAAGAAGGGGGGTGAATTGGGTATTTTAAAAACTTTTCAAAGTGCTGTTTTGAACAAGTAAAAACAGATAATAGCGGTGGAGGAAGGGAAGGAAAGCTTGCACGTAAGAAATTATCCTGGTTCGGTCTTATCCTTGACCTACATCCAGTCCCCAAGCCACACTTGGGATTTTCAATCCACTATACTCACAAACCGATTACAAACTACGTACTCAAGAGTAGTTCTCTCTCTAGAACTCACTCCCCCTTACAAGTTATAATCAATACACCCAACCACCAAGTCCCCCGACTTGTGGTTATCTCAATCAATAAATGATTTACAGATAGAACTCTCTCACGAGCGAGATAAAATGAACACTTTGAAGTACAAGTATCGAGATTGATACAATACAAGTGAAAGCTAAACACAATAAATGACACTTAGTAAATTTTCGCTCTCAGTAGGTGTATCAGCTTGAGAAGAAGTTAATGAACTCTATTTATAGGTAGAGAACATTAAATGACCGTTGAGTGATGAATTCAACCGTTGTAGGTGGTTAGCATTAAGTCTGGTCATCTTCTCTCTCTAAACTCCAACTAATCCAGTGCTAATATGGTCGATGTGGTACTCGAGGATTTGCCCGTTGGAGAAGAGTTTACTTGATGAAGAAAGCATTCTTGACCGTTGAGAATGCGTGCTCGGATGGATTATCCAAAAGAAGGTTGATTTGCGAGAAGTGCATTAAATGCACTTGTACACTTTTGCTTTATGGCTTTGACCTTCAATAATCTTCATCTCTGCTAACCGAAATTCACTCAACAAACTTGTTAAACATAGTTGGGTTCATAAGTGAATGATTCATGAAAGCAATTGGAACAAACAAGAGTGATTCACGAATTCGTATAATTCAAAAATTAGTTTTTACGTTGCATACTTTATGGTTTGTTCATGTAAACTCGAGTATGGCACTGTTCACAAGTGACCAAACTGCGGTTTCCAATTGGATACTCGAGTTTGTACCTTTCAGAGGCAAACCATCGTGCCTTGTATTTGAAAGATAAAACCTATACTCGAGTTTGCAAATGCAAACTGCAGTATTGGTTTTAACTTGAAAAACCATTTGCTCTCGGTAAGTCCAATACTCGAGTTTGGCTACGCAAACTGCAGTATTGACTATTCAATACTCGAGTTTGGCAAAGCAAACTGCGGTATTGGTTTAACTTGAGAAATCCATTTGCTCTCTGGAAGTTCAATACTCGAGTTTGGCTATGCAAACTGCAGTATTGACTATTCAATACTCGAGTTTGGCAAAGCAAACTTATTGGTTTAACTTGAGAAATCCATTTGCTCTCTGGAAGTTCAATACTCGAGTTTGGCTATGCAAACTGCGGTATTGACTAATCAATACTCGAGTTTGGCTATGCAAACTGCAGTATTGATTTAACTTCAAAAATCTTTTGCTTTCTGGAAGTTCAATACTCGAGTTTGGCAATGCAAACTGCGGTATTGATTTAACTTGAAAAATCTTTTGGTTCACAAGAAGTTCGATACTCGAGTTTACCCATGCAAACTGCAGTATTGACTATTCAATACTCGAGTTTGCCTATGCAAACTGCAGTATCGACTTTGGCTGGAAACTTGGTTGCTTTCTGGATGGCCTTTACTCGAGTTTTGCCAAGCAAACTGCTTGCGGTATTGTTTGGCTCATCCAATACTCGAGTTTGCAAATGCAAACTACAGTTGCAACTATCGAATGTTTTTAAACAACTTTGCAAACTTCAAACCATGTTTTACATTTGTTGTTAATCATCAAAACATATTGAGAACTAACAGTAACACCCCATTTTAAAAAACGGAATAAAATATTTTCATCAGAGTGGCGCATTGGAGCAATTCAAGAGTGAGTACTGATAAGTATATTACAAAATATTAACCATGGTTGGTTATAATAGTGGTACAATTATCCCAATAATTAAAAGTAATATACAATCCCAAAAACAAAACTTCAGCCTGGTCCTCACGCGGGCTGCTTACCCTTGTCGTCGGCCCTCGGTCCTCCGAGTCCGACCGAAGCTATAGTAAGGCCGAGGTCCAATGCCCATTGGACCTCGGGTAACTTAACCTTATGCTCAAGTAATACAAGATATGTATGACAGATATTCATGACATTACGGTAGTAATCAATACATAAGCACACAGCAGATGCAAGATTTACATATCAACAGTACATAGCACACAGTACATGCACCCACGTTTGTACTAACCAGTGCCACGACAGCTCCTCGTGTCCTCAGCGCTAGGAAAACTCAACGACATTATCAAGACTGTAACCCGTATAAAGCTGAATGTATAAACATATGAACTAAGCCCTATAACTTAGCCACGGTGCATGACCCAAGACCAAGTCTTGTCCATAACTCTATGAAATCATCCATCACATATAAGAATACAATAAGCATCAAAGTTAGAGTTACAGTACGCGTCCGTACCTTAGTTCGTATGGCTAGTGGTACGTTTGTCGTTCGGTATGTCTCCTCAGATTGCCTATAAATGTATAACCTCATTATTTCTTTATAAATCGCAGTCTAAGAGGTACTTTAGTCACTACTGACCCCTTCTTATCCCTGGTGGATTTGTTATTCTAATAATATTCCTTTATTTCTGAAAAACGCTGCTTCAGCATTTCTGGGCAGATTTTCTGACAACTTTGAAAAATCATAACTAATTCCACAAAAATCGAAACGAGGTTCCGTAAAATTCCTTGGAAACCTTAGCATGTCTATTTTTATGGAAAAATAATGGTCTTCACCCAGAATTAGTGAATCATTCCCATTTTTACAACTTCAATCTCTGCCCAGAATTTTTCCAGAAAAACGTAGCCTTATTTCCAAAATATTTATCTCCCTCTACAGACCTCTAATTGAAACATATTTTATATCAATGGAAAGCTATACAGGTCTACTATACCCATGAATTATTTCAGAAGTTTTGAATATAAATTACTCATAAAATAATGCTCTCTAACTGACTGACTCCAATAACCCAGCAAAATCCAACAATTCTCTATCTTACTCTAACCTGTTTTATTAATCCTAAAAGTTACTTCCCAACATGGTCCCACCTTATCAAGCATCTTTCGATGCAATAAGGCCTGAAAACAATTATGGGAAATTACTTTACCTATTTTTTAGATTAAACTAACATTTATCCTAAGAACTACTAAGAACTATAGAACTAAAGACTAGAAACTAAAAACTAAAGACAAGCTTACCTCTTGGAGCCTCTTGCTTCCTTCCTCCTTCTTGCTTCTACTCTATTAGAAATCACCACTTGGTGGTAGATTTGTAGGAAAAGTCTAGGGTTTTCAACCTTTGGATCATCTTCTATAATCAATGGCTTAGGTAAAGACTAGAAACTAAAAACTAAAGACAAGCTTACCTCTTGGAACCTCTTGCTTCCTTCCTCCTTCTTGCTTCTACTCTATTAGAAATCACCACTTGGTGGTAGATTTGTAGGAAAAGTCTAGGGTTTTCAACCTTTGGATCATCTTCTACAATCAATGGCTTAGGTTAGTTTGTGTTTTCATGAAGGCTCAATTTAGGAAGGAAATGCTCTCATTGGTTGATCTTAATTACATAGGATTAAGTCTTTATTTTTTTATTTCCCAATTTAATTCAACATGTGCTCAAAGAATAATATATTTTAATCATTCTCTCTCTCTCTCTCTTTTCTCTCTCCCTCTTTCCCTCTCTCTCTTTCTCTCTCTCTCTCTCTTCCTCTCTCTCAAAACTGACCCCCTTTTCTCTCTCTTGTCTTCTTCATTTTTGCATTAATTGCCCCATGTGTTAGATTAATTATGTTATTTTTAAATATTATTAAATAATCTCTTTTCCCCTCATCTTGATTCCTAGCCATTGGATTTGATTTTGTGTTTGTTCAAACTTGATCCTCACCCTTAATCCATATCTTAATTTTCCTATTGGTCTATTTAATTTTACAAGGATTGAGCCCATTTCTTTGATTTCTTATAGGCTAGGCAATTTACAAGAGGATTTTGCTCTTTTCTTTTGATTTCTCATTGGCTTATTTATAGAATTAATTAACCTTTGTATATGCATTTGCTATTGATTTATTAACTAATTATGAAAATTAGTGCTTAAGTCTTTATTAATTAGCCCTTTGATTAATTATGAAGATTTACACAATTATTTAATTTAGTGAAGGCTTAATTTCTCATTAATCTTTATTAATTTCTCTTAATTTCTTTAAGTATTTTCATAACATTATCTTGCTTTTTTGTTTGATTATTCAAGAACCATAGTTTAGTATGATAATTATTTTGTATTTTATGATCCTTAAATGTAGCCTAAAAATAGTCTTTGGTTGTTTTAAATTTCCAAGAGAAAATTGCCTAAAATATAGCTAACCAATCACAAAATTTAGAGACAACATACTCTCCTTTATTTAATATGTATTATTTATCAAAATGTACTATTTATGATAATTAAGAATTTTAGGGTATTACAAGCACTTTCAATTATGTTTTTCGTGGCACTTAGTATCATAAAATAATTTTTTGTGCATCTAGCACTTGAAAATTTTTTCTAATTGCAATGAACAATCTAAACTTAAGATGCAATGTGTTGATGAAAAAAATGTTTCGAGGGGATTAAATGTCAAAAATTTATTTTAGGATATTGTGTGTTATTGAAAAAAATTATTTATAGTCTTGAGTGATGAGTTAAAAATTAATTTATCATACTTGGGTGTTATTAGGAAAAAATACTTTAGGGTGCAACTTGTTAGATAACAAGTTACTACTGAAAAAATATTTGATGTGATCAATGCATCAAAAATTATTTTAGGATACTATGTGCCATTAAACAAATATTTTAAAATGTTGAATGATATTTTTTTTTTTTTTTTTTTTTTTTTTAAAAGGCACAACCTCCTTTTTAACATCTAAAATGATGTAGTTGTGAGTAAAGGGAGAGAAAAAGGACGGGAAAGTATGGCAGAGAAGCGGACTCCAAAATAATATTCAATAGAATGTATGTCATGTGGGCCCGAGGGCATCTCCCTCGTTTTTTTAACAAGTCAGTCAATTAATGTTGGCAAGAAGCAGAAGTCAGTCAAATATTAAAATTCTACCAACCCCACTGTTTCCTTTCTTTTCTTTTTCAATTAAACTCAAAATACATTTTTCATAAAGCTACGGAAAAAAAGATATTTTTGATAGTTTAATATTTAAATCATGTATATCTTTTGTGCAAAAAGAATGAAGTGTCAAGAAAAATTTACTAGTCATGATGTACGATTACGCAATTTTAATAAATTTTATATTGAAATTGATTTATTCTTAAGAAGAGAGAGAGAGAATGGATGTAAAAATCATACAAATCATGTATAGACATGATTTACTATAAATAAGAAGGATTGAGGAATGGAGCTGAGATTAAGAAAGAAAAGGCCTAGATGGGAGCATTCATAAGCGCTTGAGCAATGGGAAGAGAGAGGGATTATGGTGTTGTTGGTGTTTAGTGTTGTGTCTCTCTGTGCTTCTAGTGGCGGGAGTTGTGAGTTCTGAACTTTACAACAAAACCTGCACCTCTCAGTGTGGCATTATCACAAACATCTCATATCCATTCCGACTACCACATGACCCACCCCACTGCGGCCACCCCGATTACGAGCTAGCCTGTGAAAACAACGTCACTCTCCTTCATTTGAAGAATGGAAGAGACCGGGTGGTAGGAACATACAGAGTGGTGGGAATAAACTACCACAACTTGAGAATCAAACTTGTAGATCCTGGAATTCAGGCGGGCAATTGCTCATCCCTCCCTCTCTATGCCTTATCCCTATACCACTTCAAGCATTTCGGGAGTCCTTACGATTATTATGAAGTATTGAAGCAGGTGGCGTACCTGAACTGCAGTGATCCGGTGAGGCAGGACACAGTGTATGTGGATACGGCCCCTTGTGTGAAAGGAGGAGGCCATCTTTATGCCGTGGCTGGTGATGACTTTTTGGCTCCCCGGTTTCAACCTCACTGTCGTCTGGAATTT
The DNA here is from genome assembly GCA_019022655.1 of Acacia acuminata. Classification (NCBI taxonomy): domain Eukaryota; kingdom Viridiplantae; phylum Streptophyta; class Magnoliopsida; order Fabales; family Fabaceae; genus Acacia; species Acacia acuminata. Next base: position 1,264,043 of record JAFJYI010000102.1, on the reverse strand, counting down.
GTGACCCTCATAGCCTCAGATTGGGAATCGTTGGTGCCTCATGGAATCAAATCCTACACTGATCTTCACACACTCCTTTCCTTTGGATTTGAACTTTCATGGTTGGGACGAGCTTCCGTCGATATAACTCCCCCAGGAATAAAATATTTTGAATATAGGAGTAAGTCCCTTTACTTTTCTCAATATTTTTGTTATCATATTATTCTATACTTAATTATTTAAGGAATTGATCTAACTCTTAAATATAAGACACATGTCTCATATTTATTAATGTTTTCTAATTATTCTTATTAATACTTCTTAATATAAATATGTAGAAAAAATGATATCAAGTTCCCAAAAAAAAAAAAAAAAAGACAAAATATTAGAAAAAATCCATCACTTGTCAATGATTGATTTTTCTCTTATCATTGACCAATAATGAGACTTTTCATAGATAATATCGAACAAAACTATAGATATTTTAGATGACATAAGTATTTCATTTTATTTCTAAAATTATAAAATATTCACTAACTTTTTCACACGTATTTTTCCTCTTATTTTTTAAAATTTATTATTGTTTGAGACATGATTTTTTTTTTCGTGAATTGTGTTATCGTGTTTACTCTTTTTTTTTCAATATTTAAAAAAGGTAGTATATAATTAAAGTTATATTAATTTAATTATGAGTTATTTGATGAGGATCCGACACGTAAAAATGATTTGACAATCATTTCATTAATATAATTTGTCTAAATTTTTTTAATAATAACTAAAATCAGCTAAGGGGTACCTATGAACTCAAATCCGATATAATAATTTTTCTGGTCAGAACCAAGAATAAAAATTAAATATAATTTAGTTCAAAATGATGAATTTTCATTTACCTGGTACTTCCTTATTACCCGGATATGATGTCAGAATGTTGGGTTAATATGACGTTTGATCGTTGGGCCATGTAGGAAGCCTACCAGACAGGCTGCTCATATTTGCAAGAGGTAACAATTTTCTATTACCTATTTACTTTCAATCTCCTGTAATTGTCCTGCTTATAGTCAAGTATATATATCTATGTGATAGTCAAAAGAATATATATATGGAGTCATGTGAATATGAAATAAAAATAGCAAGATAATCAATCATACTCAAGCTCCAATATCACTTATAAAAGTTATTAATAGATAATTTACATTTGATTCTACATGTAAGATCTCATTTCATTTTGTCTCCCAAAGATATATGATTTTCCCCTAAACTCTTCATATTGATTTCTCATATTAAGAAACTTTTCTATCAAGAGAAAGAAAGTATTGGCTTATGCAAATGATTAGAATGAGTATTTTAGGAAAATCAACAGGCATATTTTACAAATAACTAAATTAACAAATTTTCTTATTTTGTATGAATTAATTGTCAAGTTTTTATATTTAAAATTGGAGGGGGTATTTATACTCGACTAACATTATATCATTTTTGTTATCCACAAGTAACCTTCTTTGATTTAACATGGAGATAACTTTGCAATTTGGTTCAGTAAAGGCTCAAGAAGGATTAACATACATTGAGAGACTAAATTAATCAACTTGCATTGAAAATTTAATATTTTTATTATTTTTAAGAGTGAAAAAATAGTAGCTTTATTTTAATTATATCAAATAAACGTTTGTAGAAATTATTTATTGCTGAAATTATTACTAACATAAGTGAATACACATTCCTTTGTCTTTATATTCTTTTATATTATCAACCGGTGTCCAGCGTCTTTTCTAAATTCTATTACAAAGTATACAAGCAATTGACTATTCTAGTTTTGGTGTTGAGGCTACCCCTTTTTAGCATAGGTGTCTCCCCGTGACTCAAACTAACAGTATCTTAATAATCATGCTAGCCAGATTTAGACTACAAAATATAAGTATGTTAGTTTGCTGGTCTTATTTTATAATATGACGGGCACTTTTATCAATTTGATAACAAAATAATATATAATTAAATTTTAAATTTCACATTTTATTCATGAGCATCAATGTAGATAAATATTAATAAATTAATTTTAATATAAAATTGATAAAAAAATATTTTATTTAGTACTAGTAAAGTGTGTGATTCATCGGTCCAAATAAGTGAGAGGACCAAATTTTATCAAAAAATTCTTTTCATCCAATATTAGTTACTCATTCTTTTAATTGATAGCTGTTTTTTGCTATTCTCACCTTTGCCACTATTGACTTGAGTAAAATTTTGTTACAGATTTTCTCTGGGGAATTCTGAAAGGTAAGGTCCTATTACCTATGATTTAGGGCATACATTATATTTTTTCTATTTCATCGGTTAATTTTATTAGAAGTCTTTTAAATAATTTATTTACATTTTAAATACACATATTTTAAGTTGAATTCTTAGGTATTAATTTATATCTTGTTCCTTTTATTAAAAAAATTGTATCATGTTTTCCTTCAAGCTTCAGCTTCCATTACTGTCCGTGAACTACTGCTATGTTTGTTTGATATATATGATTGCTTCAGCTGACATTTATTATATATGTTGAATTTATAATAAGGCTAAATTAAAGGATGTTAACCCAAACGCTATTTTCACTTTTTCTCACTTAAGTAACATACATTTGCAGGAATATTCCGGATAGCCTTCGCTAACGATGGGCCATCAAAGCTTCCGTTCCAATTACGAGTGTTCATTGTAAGATTTGTCAGGGTCAGATTTTTTTTTGGTGTTGTACTGTTGACTACGGTGTTGATCTATACATGCCATAGGAGACACCTGTCAATATATGAAGATATTGAAGATTTTATAAGACTTCATGGCCTCATTCCAATAAGGTACTCTTATAAGGATTTGAAGACAATGACCAAAAATTTTAAGAATAAGTTGGGTGAAGGGGGCTTCGCCACTGTGTATAAGGGAAAGCTAAGGAGTGGACCTGACGTTGCTATCAAAATGTTAGGTAAATCCAATAAAACCAATAATGGCCAAGATTTTATGAGTGAAGTGGCAACTATTGGGATGATACACCATTTTAATGTGGTACATCTTGTTGGGTTTTGTGTTGAAGGAACAAAACGTGCTCTTATCTATGAATTTATGTCTCATGGATCCTTGGATAAACATATTTTTTCTAAAGAAAAAATACGTCCTTGAGTTATAGTAAGATACATGAGATATCTCTAGGGAGTGGCTCGTGGGATTTCTTACCTTCATCATGGATGTCAGATGCAAATATTGCATTTCGATATCAAGCCTCATAACATTCTTCTTGATGAAAACTTCACTCCAAAAATTTCAGATTTTGGACTAGCACGTTTATATGCAATTGATGGTAATATTGCAACTTTGACAGCGAGAGGAACAATAGGATATATAGCTCTGAGTTGTTCTACAAGAATATTGGAAGAGTGTCTCATAAGGTTGATGTTTATAGTTTTGGGATGCTTCTGATGGAAATGGCAAGTCAAAGAAGGAATTTGAATCCGCACGTAGAACATTCAAGCCAACTATACTATCCCTTATGGATTTATGACCAATTTGATGATAATAAAGATATAGAAATGGAAGATTTGATAGAAGAAGAAAAGGATTTAGTAAAGAAGATGTTCATAGTAGCACTTTGGTGCATACAGCTAAAGCCTGTTGATCGTCCTTCAATGAACAAAGTAATAGAGATGTTAGAAGCAAATGATGTTTCAAGTCTTCAAATGCCTCCAAGACCCTCTCTGTATCATAATGAGAGTGTTTTAGTAGATGACATATCCAACTCTGATGAAACAGCATCCATTGTATCTGTATGTTCTCATAGTATTACTGGTGAGGGAACAAGTAATGGAAATTAACATCTTGCAATTGAAAAAAGGAGGTCAAAGCTGGTACGTTTTGGAAGTTTTAACTTGTCATATTTGTATTAGATGGCGGTATTTTGTTATCGTTTGTGGTTTGGGTTTTGCCTTTATAATTAAGTATCTTGTATTCTTTATTAGTAATTATGAATGTTATGTGTAAATTAAGGCTATTAATCTCCTTTCAAGCTCATAATCTACTATGTAATAACAAATATTTTATTTGAAAATTAAAGGTCCCCACACAGAATGCAAGTTTTTAAATGGAAACTACTGAGGAATCATTTACATCTTAACATGGTGTTGAAAGATAATCTATTTGAATAGTATAGATGCTAAATGCACAATATGTGCAATATTTTGTATGACTACGTTTATCTCGTGGGATAATTAAGAACTTTAGAAGATTTGATTAGTTTTATTCCCTTGCTCGAAAATTAGTTTTATTGTATACAATGATCTTGGATAATAAGACTAAACTGACTAATTTATAATTTAAAATAGGGTTAAGGTGCATATTTACCAATGAACTATTATGAAAGGAGCATCTGGCACAAATATTAATTAAGGGTACCTTAAATACAAACAAACAATTAAAAATGTGCAGTCAGCACAAAAGACTTTTAGAAATGTGCAGTCAGCACAACGCCGTTAGAAAAAGATAACGTCAGTTATCTACGGTGCAGATTGACCAACGAACTTTTACTTCGGGAGCGCCCAACACAAAAAAGTTTTATTCAGGATCGCCCATTGCAAAATTCTAAATTACACTAAATTAAATAATTGTTTTTTTCTCAATTGTCAATATTCAAAACTATTGGTATAGATATCTATGGACAAAAATTACTCTTTTGCTAAAATAAATAAAATTTTTAATTAAAAATATAATTATGCGATTTAAATAAAACTCAAGATGTTTTATAATTTATTATATATGTTAAACAAAACAAAATTATATGATTTATTTTTATTTTAGAAGAAATTGATGTGAGTTAAGAAATTCATTTAATGTTAATAAAATTTTAAAAAATCTATTATATCCGGAAAGAAATGAAATGAGTTTACTTTTTATTTTTATAAAAAGAGCTTAATGGATATCAACGTTGACACTTAATAATATAAATCCAGTAACTTGATGATATTTTTGTTAATTAAATGATCTATTGATTACATGAATATGAGACTTGTTGAAAAAAAAAAAAAAAGTCGCATAAATAATTTGCTAAGGCTATTCCAAGATACCTAATTAATGACATTTTCTTTTCCAACAAGGCTCATATTCATATGATCAATAGATAATTTAATTAATAAAAATATCATCAAGTTGCCGAATTTATATTATTAAGTGTCAACGTTGATATCCATTAAACTCTTTTTATAAAAATAAAAATTAAACTCATTTCATTTCTTTCGGATATAATAGATTTTTTAAATTTTATTAACATAAAATGAATTTGTTAACTCACATAAATTTCTTCTAAAATAAAAATAAATCATATAATTTTTGTTTGTTTAACATATATAATAAATTATAAAACACCTTGAGTTTTATTTAAATCATATAATTATATTTTTAATTAAAACTTTTGTTTATTTTAGCAAATGAGTAATTTTTGCCTATAGATATCTATACAAGTAGTTTTGAATAATGACAATTCAGAAAAGAATTTATTTAATTTAGTGAAATAATTAAGAATTTTGTCTTTGCCGAGAGCTCTTGAGTAAAACTTTTTTATGTTAGGTGCTCCTGGAGTAAAAGTTCGTTGGCCAATATGCACCTTAAATAACGGACGCTATTTTTTTCTAACGGCGTTGTCTTGATTTTTTTTTTAAAAGTTTTTGTCTTATCACATTTTTAATTGTTTGTTTGTATTTAAGGTACCCTTAATTAATATTTGTGCCAGATGCTTTTTTCATAATAGTTCGTTGATAAATATGCACTTTAACCCTTTAAAATATACAATCAAAGTGCTACTATAAACACATAATTAATAATGAAAATGTGATGATATATTATTAAAGCACAACCCAGATCAGGATAATAAAACAATTGTTGTTATCAAATACAAACTGATGAGCTAAACTTTAATTTAAAGCATTATACTAGCTTTTGACTAATTTCAACTGCCAATTTAATTATTATTTCCCATCATCACTTGCAACCTAACTTAGACTACTGCGACAATGTGAAGAGATAGTGGATGTTGATCCGCTAGAGTTGAAATTGTCATCCATTAAAACCCTTTCATTTGGATATAAAGAAGGTTTTTGAGGCATTTCAAGACTTTCAATATCATCGGCTTCTAACATCTCTATTACCTTGTTTATTGAGGGGCGATTAGTAGCCTTCAGTTGTATATACCAAAGCGCTAATATAAACATTTTATTTGCTAAATTCTTTTCCTTGTAACATCCCAGTTTTTGAATGCGTTTTCATGGTATCGTGATCAGAGTAGAGCATCGGAAGTAAATAGAATTGAAAAGTAACTGATAAGTAACCACTGTAATGTGTGTGTTAGCTGTTAACAGCGTTACAAAAAAAAATTCCAAATGACATCATCATTAAGTACAAAACAAAAAGGGCTTCCTCCAACTGGATCCTATATCTGCTGCTTACCCCTGTCTTCGATCCTGTTCACACCGGATCCTGGGCTACGGTAAGAGCCGAGGTTCAATGCCCATTGAACCTCGGTGTAATGCTTAACCTCATGTTCATGTAACAAGTATGTATGACAGTTTATTCATGATATCACAGCAATATTCACATATGAAAGATAATAACCGAACACAATTGCACGCATATGAATGTTATTACGATCTCTAGCACTATTCACCAAGTGCCACAGTGTACACCGTGTCCTCGGCGCTAGGAAAACTCAACGGTATTATCGTAACCATAACCCGTGTATAGCTGTATATGTATGATCAATACTTTTAAAAATAGAGTTTCAGTCTAGGAATACAACTATCACACATATATGTATACAATAAACATCAGAGTTAGTGTTACAGTACGCGTCCGTACCTTTGTCGGTGATTGCGGTACGTACGTCGGTCGGATTGTGATCACGTATATCCTATAATGGTAATTTCGCATTTATTAATTCGCAAATAATATCCTAAGAGATATTTTGGCCACTAATGACTATTTTGCCCTTGGAACATTTATTTTTCACTTTATTCCCCCAAAATTCGTAGAACAACGCTAGTACAAATCTGGGCAGCATTTCGTCTAACTTTGAAAAATCATAATTAATTCTAGAAAAATCGAAACGAGGATCCGTAAAATTCCTTGGAATCCTTAGGATGTCTATTTTCAAGTAAAAATAATCACCTTTTCCCAGATTACACGAATCACTCCCAGGTTTTAAGTTTTGAACCTCTGCCCAGAATTTTTCCAGAGATTCGTAGCCTAACTTTGACGATTTTTATCTCACTGTACAGAACTCATTTTAACATGTTCTTGGCATATTTAAAAATCCCTATATGTCTATTTTAACCATGAAGTTTCTCAGAATTTCGTGACCATATTTTGAATATGAAATTCTGGCATTTTCATCACTGCCTCCAGAAATTCGAAACCGATGAAATTTCGCGAACTTCGTTACTTTGACGATTTTCTTCTAGAAATTTTGCTATATGACCTCCCTCATCATTTTTTCGAAATAAATCCAATTTTGACCATAAAAACATGAAAATAAAATTATCCTAGCATATTTAAGATCTACACTACTTCTATCTAAAAATTTAAGAACTAGAACTTAAAGAATTCAAAGCTAAAGCTAGAGAACTTACCAAGAACCTTGCTACTCCTTCAAGAAGCCCCTTGCTCTCACTCTCAACTCTCTATATCAGATTTCTTTGTGAATTGGTGAGAAAAGATGAAGGCCTTACCTCCCTATTTATAGCAATCTTGGGAGTTAACTAGTTAGCAACTTTCTTTCATTTTTAACCTTTGGATTTAGGATAGTTTTCAAGCCTTCATCCTTGCCCTCCACCTCTCAAATTCGTCCCCCTCTCTCTCCTTCATCCCCTTCCATTTTCATGATGAATCCTAGCCCAAAGTACCATATCCTCTTCCAAAACTTTTTGCAAAATATCCTACTACTTCTTGGCTTCCTCTAGAATTTCCTACCACTTCTATTGATAGAATCTCTAGATAAAAATTCATTTTGGGACCTTAATGAAGTTTGATTCAAATTTTCTTTTGGTTTTGAACTCTTGAGATTTTTGGCTTTAATTAGAGACCATAATCTCTCATTTTCTCAATTGGACACAATCCCCACAAGTTGAGGAAATGACTTTGATTATAGTCAATCTCAAGCTTGAATTTTGCTTGTTAATACTCACTTCTTATATTTGATTTATGATTAGTGGATCTCAAGATACAATTTATTTTGTATAGATTTCCCTTTGCTTAAGTCTTGAATTAATCCTATTGATTAATCTAATTATCTTATGTGTAATTTTCTCATTGGATATCAATTTGACTTTCTTTCTTGATTTTTCTCCCACCAATTTATCCTCTTCCATTTCACCTTTTTATCCTCTTCCATAATTTATGACAAAGCCTTCAAAGCCTTCATGGAATTAATGTTTTGCTCATGACTCATATGCAAGTGGGTATTTTAATTTATTGGACAACTCTCTTCTCCCTTTTTCCCTTCTCAAAACCATGCCCCCCCCCTTTTATTTAATTTTATTTGTATTTTGCTGATCCAATAAATTGCATGTGGGGGCTATTTCATTGGTTGTCCTCTTATTCACATGGATTATGCTTTATTGGAATTAATTACGGCCTTTGGATAAGCTTTATGAGATTAATTCTTGGCCTTTAGATCATAGTTGAAATTGTTGACTTTTCAACTCTTGATTAACATTTGATTAACATCTTAATCATAAGCTTAATTATCCTTTGATTGTTGCATTATTGGTTCATGGAGTGATTTATGATTGTTAACAATTCATTAGTGCCAATTCTAATCCCTTATTGGTTCTTGACTTTTAATTAGCCTAATACACCTCTAATTAATGGCTATTAATATTAATTGTTAAAGAATTACCTAAATATTCCATTAGTGTAATTTTAATGCTCATTAATTATTAGCAATTGCCCCTTAATTGTTCCAAGAGTTTTGATAATTCTTTATGGCCTTTTATGAATTAAATATGAACTACACATTAATTATAGGGTATTAGAAAATTTAGTCTCTAAATAAATTATAAAAATTGGTGTTTATGGTCCTTTAATTAATTATGAAGACTTGCATAATTTATTTAATTTAGTGAATGTTTAGTTGGTAATTAATTGCCATTAATTTCTCTAAATTTATTTAGGTATTTTCATAACACTTTCCTGCTCTTTTAAATTCTACATGAACCATAGCTTAATATGGTATTTATTATATTTTATGGTATTTTATGATGCCTAACAAAATTTATTAAATCATTGGTTATTCTAATCCTAAGAAAAAATTACCTAGAAAATAGAATAAACACATCTCAAAATTTGAGACCACATATTCACCTATTTTAAATAGGCTTTTTCTATCAAAATATTGTATTTAAGATAAGAAGAAATTTTGGGTATTACATTCCTCCTCTATTAAATCTTCTATTTCTATATCTTTCTCTTCATCAAATTGGTTATAAATCCAAAAGAGAAAATAAGCTTGGCTTGAATTTTCTGCATCTTGATTCAAATTCCTTCTTCTACAAGCCATTTCCATCAAAAGCATTCCAAAACTATAAACATGAACCTTGTAAGACACCCCTCCAATATTCTTGTAGAATAACTCATGAGCTATATATGTACCCTATTGTCCCTCTCACTGCGGTCAAAGTGACAATACTATCATTAATAGAATACAATGTTGCCAATCCAAAATCAAAAATCTTTAGAGTGAATTTGTCATCAAGAAGAATGTTATGAGGCTTGATATCAAAATGCAATATCTGCATGCTACAGTCATGATAAAAATAAACAATCCCACAAGCTATTTCAAGAGATATCTCATATATTTTCATATAACTCAATGGGATATTTCCTTCAGAAAAAATAACATTATCCAAAGATCCATTTGACATGAATTTATAGACAAGAGCATGTTTCTTTCCTTCTATACAAAACCCAACAATATGTACCAAATTGAAATGATGTATCTTACCAATAGTTGCCACTTCATTGATAAAATCTTAATCATTAGTTTTAGATTCACCCAACATTTTGATAGCAACTTTAGGACCACTCCTTAGCTTCCCTTTATATAAAGTGCCAAAGCCTCCTTGATCAAATTTATTCCTAAAACCCTCACTCATTGTTTTCAACTCCTTATAGGAGTATCTTATTGGAATAAGGTTGTCACTACCAAAAAAAAAAAAAAAACTTCTTTAGTGACAGACAAAATCCATTGCCAAAAAGACAAAATCCGTCGCCAAAAAGAGTTGCGACGGAAAAAAATCCGTCGCAAAAACCCTCGTTGCAAATGAAATTTGCAATGGATTTTATGACATATTCGCAAATTGCGACGGGAAAAAAATAACAGAAAGATGGAATATGAAAAAAAAAATAAAAAAAAAATCCAAAGATTTGTTACATAAGTGGCAAGTGGAGAGAGTTGAAGATTTACCCTCTGCTGTAATATGCAATACAACCACATGATTATTTATTAAATGCATGATATCTGACTCAATTATCACCTGTAAAGGTTGATGTGCCAGTTTAAATGTTATATAGCATGACAGTTATGAAAGAATGATTGGATATTCATAATTTCATACAGCATCTTTTCAGAGTGAATGACACCAGGAAGCCTCTATCAATCTTCCCTAGGTGTTTTCCTTAAGTTATTATTTCCTTATAACATGTTGATTACAAGGAAATCAGATCAAAAGAAATCTCGTTAACTAAGGAGATTCTCTCTTAAGTTATAAATCTCGATTACAAGAAAATATAGGATGAAGATGATGTGAAAAAAGAACATGGTGATGAGTGTTGAAAACTAACATTGACCACTTTTTTACACAAAATATTCATAAGGTTCCAATCAATGAAATTTTTATTGGCTAAACAGTTCCTCATTTCTCACAAGAGAACCAAATATGCTTAAAGGAAGACTGTCAGAACTCCACTATTTGGAATATCCAATAGCTCTACGATAATTGCAGCGGATGCATGAAATCAAAGTCAGCGTTAGTATGTAGCTATTCCTAGGTAATAAAACTGCTATCATTAGCCATTAGAAAGGGGAGACGGAAGAATGCTTGGAAACCAGCAAAGGGGTGGGGGAAGGCGAAAGTTTAAATATAACAGTAAATTACCTTCTTCTGGACAGGAATTTTGTCATCAAAGATTTGTGCTGCATCCTCAGGCCGTAGATGTCTCTGCCTCTCTGTTTTGGACCTTTCCAACTTAGACTGGCTTGAATTTGATTCCGACTCATCAGTATGTGACATTTCTACACGTATTGTGCTCACTTTACACAACCCTCTCCTAGAAATTCATGTACATTAGTAGAAAACATGAGCACCCTAGATATAACCCAGAAATGATCAACAAAGTCAAGGTATCAAACATAATGTTAAGAAAAACAGTTGTGATATAATATAGTGTGATTGACAGAGAACCTCACGACGGATTAGATGTAGGAACTAATTTACCAATAATAAAAAGTAGCATTTCCTGATAAACTTTCAAATAAATGTAAGATACAGAGAGGTCACGACACCCATATCAGGCAACCAATGCTTATTCTATGAGTGTTGTGCCTTTTGACTTATGAATAGCAACTAGCTTCTGTTGGGCTTTGTGCAGCACATGCCCCACATCTAGTTAATCATAATAAATGTTGCAAGGAACAAAGGTTATGACTGATCCACAACTAGACAGCTTAGAAACCACAAAATCCTTTCAGGATCAAATACCATGAAAAGCCTGCAGAAGACATGATGAAGTTAAGGGAAAAAGAAAATGAAAAATCCAATGATCTCTCTCTCTCTCTCACACACAGAGAGCAAGGTAACGTAAATAAGCATAGCTGCACTTTCTCAACCTCTCTAGAAATATGGTGTTCAAAATCTTGCAATTCACCAGTTGAATCTTGCAAGTTTTAACAAGTCACAGAGTCAGTGATTCAAATTGATGGTTGAACTAAAACTAATTTTAGATCTTTAAATTCATAATCCTAATCCTAGGATCAGTAACAAGTCACAAAATAATTGTTCTCACCTTATCTGATCTATCATCGGCTTAGAAAGTAAAAAATTCCACAGCAACTACTCCAAGACGAGTATTCTCGAGTTTGATTTACAGTGGTTTGCTGCACAGTAAAAATCATTGGAACATTATAGAAACAGCAGGTGGAAAATATGAAATTATCAGATAAGCATAACACTGTCAGTGATATCAAACACATTAGACAAAGTCCTCGCAAGAAAAATCTTTTAAAAGTATATATCATCCTTGGCATCTGGCAATGGCTCCTACGAGGTTTCGTGGACGGACAGCAAATCCAACTGCGATCTATCCCTCTTATCAAAAAACAACTTATTTCCAACTCGCTGAATAACAATATCCGATGAGTAAACAGACCTGGGAGCACACATGAGCGTTGAAAGAATAGTATCAGTCGCAAAAACTGTGGCTTTGTCCTCGTTAGCAAGCCTTCGGATCACTGGGTCGTCAGTTGTAGTAACTTTGAAAAAGTTCCTATTCTTAAACCTCTCGAGACGACGTTCGTTCTTGGGAGTAATCCTAACATATGACCTCATAATACTCAAGTCCTCCACAGAGAAGAAGGTCTTCGGGTCCAGGAACAGCGAAGGATAACTTTGAAAAAGTAGAGAATGGGATCTGGTCCAGCATGTTCCACTAAGGTTGAATATCCACAGAGGATTTGAAGACCGCGGCTTCACGACGTGAGGCATTTGCGTTGGATCTGTTGAGATGTTAGAGACGGTCGCGGCGCGCCCTCTCCTTCTCAGCCTCACGTTTTCAGGCCTCCACCTCCTTGTCACGGCATGGAGGAAGATGCCTTTGCTTCTGGAACCGCCATTTGGGACCAAACTTGGGTCACGGAGGGGGCTTTCCATCGACGAGGCGGAAGGAGGAAACATCATCAGCGGAGGCAGGGAGAGAATCGTCAATGGTGAAGTCGAATGCAGCGTCAGCCGGGTTCTTGGGTCATGCAGGGTTGTTGAAGGTGCGGGTCCAGTCAGCGATTCGACCCAGTTTGTCTGAACGAGAGAATGGGGCGTAGGGTATATTCACCGGGAGGTTGCTGGCGGACCCCATTCATGGATTGAAAGGTGCAGCTTCAAATTCAAGACTTCCAACCATTGATGGAGACGAAAAGATTTCTGGCTGTGATCTGAAAAACAAATAACAAACAAATTAAGAACCCATCGAAGAAATACCACTTTGATCCTATTTATAAGTCCTTTGACCAAATAAATAAGATTGTGACAACTTGCCCATATTAATTGTACCAATGAAAATAGAGAGAAAAAAAAGTTGAAAGGTACCCAAACATAAATGAGGGTAAAGTTGAAAATTCACCCCATAATCATTGAGCTAATTACCTCTCCTTGGTATGTGTGATTTAGTCAAAAGGGACTTATAAATAGGACCAGAGTGGTAGTAAAGAAAGAGCGAAACAGAACCCAGATGAAATAGAAGTAAGAACGACTTACCTCGCCACATATTCTCTAACACAATGATGATGAAGTAGCGTCTACCTCTCCTCATGGGCTATATTAGAAGCGAGGAAGCCGATAGTAGGCGCGGCGAAGAGTGTTGGGTGGGGATCGATAGGGTTTATACGGGTTTCATCTGGGAAAATCACTGCTAGATCCAAGTGCAAACATAACCGTAAAAAGTCCAATACTAAATTCCCTTAATAAAAAGGGTTACATATCATTTTTACTATAGAAATTTCGCCTATAGAGCACTGGTCACCCAAGTAATTTTTTTGGTATTATTTTCGCCTTGAAGTCTCGAAAAACGTAGCAAATATGCCCTCTTCGTCACGAAGTGCCTCGTGGACCATTAAAATTACACATGGCGTAATGGAAGGCCATGCAAGATTGGAAAGAGAGAGTCGTCGGAAACCAGAAGAATGGGCCAAGTGAATCTCACGCAGTTGAATCCCATTGACTTGATCTGTGTGGAGATCACATCCATAGGCTGCTTGCTCAGACCTTCTGCAATTAAGGGTTCCAAATGTGACACCCAATTCACACACGCCAGCTTCACTCGCTCGCCGTCTTCCATCACGATCCATTGTGAATTCGTGTACAATGGCTGAGACGACACCGTTAAAAGCAGAACTGTAGAGAGAGAGCAGAGCCAAAAAGCTTAACAAGAAAAAGGGATCAATTGCTTTTGATGAGCTTATGGATTCGATAATAAGATAGAGTAGAGCACTATGCTTTTATATTCATCGCTTTCTTTTATATTCATGGTTTCGTCTTGTACTACTGTTTCTTGCCTTCTCTTTTTTTCCCCTTGCCGCGATAAGGATTGCTAGAGTTGCTACGCCTGCTATTTTTGATTAGATCTATGTCTGATTGTTCTGATCTTCAAACTGAAATGTGAAGTGAAGCAAAGATCCTCCAGGTGGGATTTGAGAACCATGGGGGAATGTGTGTGATTTGTCTAAACAATCTCTTACTACTATATTTTAGATTAATTTCTAGAAATTTGCTTCATAGATTAAATTTGGTTTTTTTGACAATTGGAATTATCTTGTTAGAAAGATTGCATGGTATTTGATTGTGGAAGGAATAGAGAGATGGGATTTGGATTCTGAATCACGAACTGCCTGAGAAAGAGGGAGAGGAGAGAGAGAGATGAATAAGGTGCTGATATGGATTCTTATGTGGCATTTAATCCTACATGGAAGAGCCATGTTTGACCTTTAGGTGCCCCAATTAATTTTTTTTTTTTTTTTTATAAAAAAAGTAAACATAGCATACTCTTTCTTCTCCCATAGCGTCCAAAATCGCAGGCATTCCCCAATCAAACAATAATCACTTGCTTGTGGAAAATTTATTTTTCTCTCGGTCATTTAATCGTTCACGTAGATAATTCTGCGGCGGGTGATTTCTTTTTTGGAAAAATTCGTTTGAACCGCTGCGACGTACTCGTTTGATCTTTTATTCGGACAAATTCGTTCTTACTTTTTTGTTTGAAACATTTTTTCTGGACAAATTCCACAGGCGAGTGATTATTATTTGATTGGGGAATGCCTGTGATGGAGGACACTATGGGGGAAGAAAGAGTAGGCTATGTTTACTATTTAAAATAAAAAAATAAAAATTGTCACCCCTACTCCCTCCTATCATGATTATAATTATAAAAACTGGGTTGACTTTTTTTTTTTGAAGAGGGTTAAACATCAATTTTGCCCTTGAAGTACTGTCAAGAGTAATTTTTCCCCTGGAAGTTTTTTGGGGAGCAATGTTGCCCCGGAAGTCTCAAAACGTAGCAATGTTGTCCCTCCGTTAATAGCCCTAACGGTCAACATTGCTACGTTTTGAGACTTCCTCGACAACATTGCTCCCAAAAAAACTTCCAGGGCAAAATTGCTTTGGCCATGTACTTGAGGCAACATTGATACTTAACCCTAAATTAAACTTTAATTGTCTCATTTTAATTTTCTTGGAAGAAGTGACAATTTTATTTATTCTTCAAATTATCATTACAATCTCAATTTCTTCCCTCATAAATTATTTCTCACTAAGTAGAATTTATCAAAATATTACCATATCATCAATTTAACCAAAATATCTAATTTCCTACAATAAAAGCTTTGCCTAAAAATCAAAATATTCACATTTATTTATAAACCTCAAATCTAATCCACCAAATCCTCAATATGACCTCCAATAAATTAAAAATGAATTATAAATTCGAATAAAAAGACCTATTATCACAAATCTCAATTTCTTAACCTAATACTAACTTATATAAGCATAACCCAACTTATTTAACAAATCTTCAAATCTCTAAATAATCAAAATCATATCAAACTCTAATTTAAATTCCAAATCTCAATTCATAATTTTATACAATTCAAGATTTAGCAAAACTAAACCGATTAAATCAACAACAATACCTTTAGTAATCCAAAAAATACCTTAACCTTCATTTAATCGGTAGAAATATCCTATAAAGCATAAATCCTAAATTCTTTGATAGAAAAATAAAATAAAATTCTCACAACTACCAACTAGTAAATCTAAACCAATTAAAATAACTTATTAATCATGCTCTTGATATATACAATCATCTATAATCAAAACTCAAAACTTTATCATAATTCTAATTCCAAAATTTTCACTAATCAATACTATATTACCCAAATTAGAAAGAGAATGTAGAATAACTTTCATGAAGAAAGTTTATTAAAAAGAAATTAACTTAATTATCTAAATGATCTTATAAGATAAATAACTTACCTTAAAATATCCTCTAGATTCTTCTTCTTTTTTCTTTTCCTCTAAACCCTAAACCAAATTGAAAAGACCTTTCCTCACTAAACAATAATTAACCATAATGTTTTCATTAAACCAGATTAAGAAGTGATTAAGGAAAACCCTTTTCTTTCCAAAAATAAGCATATCGGAGTCCAGGACACAAATTCTAACCACAAACTCACTACAGAAAATTTATAACTCCGGGCACAATTATCGAACAAAAGAATACATAGGCCACGAGTCTTACAACACCATATCCACAACAAAGGGTCTACACCAAAACATTTTCCACACAAGTTTTGATTGTGGGTTCACCAAAATATAATAGTGAATAAAATAAAGCCTTCCGTTTAACAATAAATAAACATCATCCCAAAACAGCTAATATAGTATTTTTATGACATGTGGCTAAATGACAATATATAAATCAATATAACACCAATAACAAAAGAAGCTTACAAAGTTTACAAATCTTATGCCTCTGGCTACTTCCCTTGTCCTCTAGTAAAATTAGAGGTCTCGGCTGAAACATATTGATAATGACGGGGTGAGACTTAAAGCCGCAATAACCAAAATTAATCAACATATGCAGGAAAAGATTGCAAGTCAGAGAAGCAATTTTACTGACATATTTATAAAATCAACAACAAATAATTAATTAATCCATGATAATTAACAATAAATAGAATCATCCTTACTCATCCTGCTCCTCCTTATATCGTTTAAATGTGGTATAGTCTATCAGTATTAGTATACCTGGCCAAGGTTAGCTAGTCACTTCAAGAATACTGTCCCCTCCCATGTCACCACCGACAACAGGGAGGTGTCTGCCCAAAACACTCAACTCAAATTTCGGGCTACGATTGAGTGAGTCGATGGGCACAATTTCACCCTAAATCTCTTTCATACAATCCAACATATCCCATAGCGGATAAATAATATATCACCACAACTTTGAAAAACATCATGCAATATATTAATCCATATACAACATTCCATTATAACAATAATATCTTACAAAATTCATTATTCTATATACAACATTTCACAACAAACATCATAACTATCACAACAATCACAATCTCAATAACAATATTCACTTATATATATATATATATATATATTAGAAAATACAACGCTTCATTGAAACAATTTCATATTCAGATAGATGCATAATTTTTCAATACACATGCCGATAGTTTATGTGGAAGTAAAGTTTAGAAAACACCTTACAAATCCAAAACAAGCACATAAAATAAATTAACCCCTTACCTCAACTCCAAGCTAAATCTCGAAGAGTAAAATGCGAACAATCACCGATCACAAATAAACTTTACATTATCACAATTATACCTTAAATTACACAAATTCAAATAAATATATATTATCGTAATAAAAACTAAAAACGACGAGTTTAATCCTTCAAATTCCAAAACTAACGATTAAAATCTCATTAATTCCTCTATTAACCCAAAATAAAAATTATACAACTTTTAATCGGTAGAAATATATGGTATGATATAAATTCTAAACTTCTTAAATAGAAAAATTAATTTAAATTCCTACAAAAATCAATCAATAAATCTAAACCAATTAAAACTAGTTATTAAATCATTATATATATATATATATATACAAGTCATCTATAGTCAAAACTCAAAACTTTTCCAAAATCATAACCTTAAAATTTTCACCAACAGACACAATATTATATTCATTGGAAAGAGAAAAAAATATTTGGAAAAACTTTCATTAAGGAAGTTTTTTTGAAAAGAAATTAACTTAACTATCAAAATGATTTTACAAGATAAATAACATACCTCGTAAAACCTAAATCTTCTTCCTCTTTCCTTCTCTTCTCTCCTCTCGTCTCACTCTCTTCCTCTAATTTCTCTCCCTCACCGCCCACAAAACATCTATATATATAGATGGAAAAAGAGAGGGGTGAGTCACCCTCTTATTAAATGTATGCGGTGATGGTTTGATATTTTTTCACTTTTCTTCTTCTCTTCCGCACAACACGTAACATCTCTCTCTCTCTCTCTCTCTCTCTCTCTCTCTCTTAAATGGAGAAAATTACCAAAAAGCTCCAACTTTATTATTTTTATTTTATTTGTCCAGATTTTTTTCCCACAATCACATTTTAATTACAATAATTATATATAATTATTTCATAACTACAATTAAATCCTAAAATAAAATTAGGATGTTACAACTCTCCCCACCTAAATGGAATTTTGTCCCCAAAATTCTCAACAAGTCATACAGAAAACAATCCACAACACAAGATTTCAATTCAATAATATCAAAGTCCAAATATCATTATTGAGATACCACGGCATGCTAACACATCACAACAAAAATCACCAATACAACAAGACTATCATATCACATAGATTCGATCACAATACAACACAACCACATATATATCTTATTTCCACAACACACAAACATGCCTAAGCAAACAAAGAAATCACGCTAGTATTCACTCTTGAGTTTCCCATGTAGCATCACTTAGGAGACATAGCCTTCCGAAAATTTTTTGGGAGACGGATGGTTTTATTTCGCAATCGCTTGTCCTTTACATCAAGAATTCTTTCGCTCGGGTATATAAGTTAAATTCTCTCTCAATTCAGCCTTTTCGGCTCAATTACATGGGAAGGATCTAGATGATATTTCTTAAGTTGGGACCTAACAGTGACTTTAATTCCTAAACAAAGGAAAAAGTCGTGAGGAAGAGCATTCCAATCATGAAAATGGGCTTGAAAATTCCATCACTCACAATGGTCATCATTCTGGCGATGGCCATAATACCACAGTGGAGACAATAGGTAGCCAAGGTAAATAAATAACTTTAATCGGTTTAGATTTGTTAGTTGGTTGTTGTGGGAATTGAAAGTTATTTTCTATTTAAAAAGAATTTAGGATTTATGTCATATACGATATTTTTACCCACTAAATGAGAATTAAAGCAATTAGTTGGATTACTAGAGGTATTATTAAAGGTTTAATCGGTTAGTTTTGCTAAATCTTGAACTATATGAAATTATGAATTGGGATTTGAGATTTTAAATTAGAGTTGATATGATTCTGAGTATGTGGAGATCTGGAGATTGTTTAATAAATTGGGTTATAATTATAAAAGTTAGTATTAGGTTAAAAAAAATTGAGGAATAGATAAATTGTCATTTTTTAGGAAAATTAAAGTGAGATAATAGTTAATTAATTATTTATTATGGTATTAGTGGTTATTTTTATTAATTCTATTAACGTATAATTATATATTTATTTTTAAAGGGGACTGATTTCTCTCACGCTTAGTGTTGTGTCAAGAACTTGAGATAACCACTTTTCAATTTATCTTGTATACTTGTTGAGGTGATTATAAGTGTATGCTCGTGTATTTAAATGATATGAATATATTATAGTATGTTACCTATGAAAATATATATATATATATGTGTGTGTGTGTGTGTGTGTGTGTGAGATATTTGTTTGAACGTAAACTTTTAGTTAAGTGGACATAAATTGTTTATATTGTAATTATGAAAGTTTATGCATGGTGTTGAATATTGAATATAAGTATAAATTCTTGATGTTAAAATTGTGATATTGCATTGCATATTGAAGTGTACTGGATTGAGATGAGATGAATTGTGATAGTAGGAGATTGATTTTGTACCACGTGGTATAGCCACCACTGAGCGCACAGTGGATGACTTTGACATTTTCAGGGCCCTTGGTATCATCCTAATCCTTTGGCTGGGATTAGGGTCAGCTCTTGGGACAGTGACATTTTTCTCTATTCGAAAGAAAGGGAACCCATGGTTTGATATGATTTATGTAGCCTTTGGCCGGCTACACCTCATCATTGGTGAGCTTGGTGCAATCTTGTCGAGGAGATTAAACCTATTATATTATAACCCATGGGTTTTGTCAGTGGTTATAAGGACGGCTGAAGGAGTTACATGCATATTGAATAAATTTTGAACATTTAAATGGTTTGGTAAACTACTCAGACTTTGAAATACCAAGGCGTAATTTGCCCACTTAACTATCTTGTAATCATTTCTTGTATACTCATTAAATTGGATATGTCGCTCGAGTCCTTGTGACTCACCCCGTTGTTATTTATTTTTTAGGCGAGAATTCAAGAGTTAATACCAATGGGAAGGTATCAGAGACTTGATCTAAGTTATCAATCTTCTTTGTCTCTTTTTGTTACATGAGCATAATCTAATCTATATTGCCGAACTCTAGGGCCTTTTTGATATGTTGGATAATTTAAGTATTTCGCTGTAAACTAGAACTTATAATTATGAACAGAGCCTGTTGATTTGATATTGAATGTCAAATAATTTATTTTGGCTGGACTTAAATATGTTTAGGTATTAAATAATTATTTTAAATGTAATTTTGGAGGGATGTTACATTAGGCATGATATACCTCTATTTTTCTTAGGGAGAGCATTCAATCTTCATGTGGCACATTTGATCTGCTTTAAGTTCCAAAGGCTCAGGTCTGTTCCTTAAAGCATTTGTTGTACAAGGAGTATCCAAGCATATAGGTGCTGTGTTGTTGCTCACATCTTTAGAAGACCACAGTTCACCAGCATTATCAAGACTTGCATTGCTAAAAATAGAATCATCATTGCTGCAAAATATCACTTGTGAGAATATTGAGTTAGACAGATGCCATTATAAAATTATCAAGGGGGAAATGTACACAACTGATAGCTATATATAAGTGATATCCACCGTTCAAAGGAATTTAATACTTCTATTCAATGTCATCCATCATGTGATATTCACAAAATATTTTTGAAGTTACAAAAAAATGTGATCAGTTGTGCACAGTTGTAACTTCAGTATGATGATAAGGTGTATATTAATGATCTTGACAAAGAAGACCTCTCTATTTCAATTTAGTCATTCAAAATATAGTCGAAGTTACAACAGTGCACAAATGGACTCTTTTGTTTTCAAGTTTAAGAAAAATATCATTTTATGTGGAGCCACTCAAACTCAAATGGAGTGGTATACCAACAGCTGCATACATTTGTAACTGCAAAGTTCTCAAAAAGCAGGGGAAGGGAGTGAGAAATTATGTCCTTTTTCTTTATGGAAATGTTCTAGGAGAAGGTAAACAAACTTAAGAACTTGGAAAAAGAATGACACCCTTGTCAAAGAAATTTGTGATTACAATGTGCTCTTAAGACAATGGATATATCGATATACAATAATAAAACAAATTTACATAACCTGAAAAATTGGTCAAGGTCATCAAAGCTTCCTATGTTTCCCCAAGCCTTGGTCACCAAAGTCACCTTGTTCATTTGCACGTTGGAAAACTTCAACATCTTTTCTAAGTTGAGTGGTCTCTTCACAAACATGTACACAAGATTAATAATTAGTAATAATAAAATAAAAATACATTTCATACATTTTTAGTCATTTGCATATACATATGGTGAGACAAATGTGAAACCCACACAGGCAGACATATGTCCACACTGCACATGGACATACATAGAAACCCATGCTATATACGCATAATTCCAGCAATTATCAATTTTACCACCTCTTGATGAATTGAATGTTCTAATTTCACTAAAAGTTTTAGATACTTCGGTACCCGAAACCCGATCGAGTCTTAGATGTCTTGGATAAAGACAAGGCAGAGCCATGAGTTAGTGTCATATCAGTGTCATATCCTAAGGCAGATAGTCCTCCACTATCATCAAGTTTTAATGTGCTTCCTAGCTTTCTGCAATGAACATCAATTTTAAACTCTGGCCTCCTCTGCTCAGTGAGCTTATGCTAGTGGCTTCCTGATTCCATTCTTTCTTGTTTCCAAGATCTATTGCAGTTACCTCTGGATAAGGCACAATGTGGTCATCACTTGAACCTGCCTCGCCCCATATTATGTTGGCAAGTGAAAACAATTATTTATTTGGAATACCAAAGGTAAAAGTCATCAAGGAAAAAAACACTGGGAATGCATGGACATTAGATCACATCTTAAAGCTAAAGAAGGATATTACATTTAATTTTGAGTAAATACCCTATTTGGTCCTTAAAAAACACGGACCCCTTTTTCGTCCCTAGGGACTAAAATAGGACATTTTTATGGACTAAAAAGGGGTTTTTGGAAATTTGTGAGGGATCAAAATGTTCACCAATCAATCCTTATTCGTCTTTTTCAAGGACTAAAAAGGGGTTTTCTTTGTTCGAGGGACCAAAATGGGGTCCGTGTTTTTTTCTAGGGACCAAATAGGTATTTACTCTTTAATTTTCAATCAAACGGAAATACTCGACGAATTCTACATCAAATTTTAAATCTAACATTCTAACGGATATACTCAAGAGAAGCAGAATATTGACCAAGAGCACGGGGGAAAAACTAAGACCAACAAGAACGCATATGGTATTTCCGATGTCATGTTTGGAATCAACTTTTTATTTATATTTCCAAATTGACTATAATAGAGACAAAAGTAAAAGAAAATTTAGAATCCAAAGTGAGGCCAAACAGGAAAATATCAAGAAACCTTAGAAGAACCAAACAAATGGACATATGTAGTTCCGAGACAACTCAAGAAACTCTCACTCTCCCGTCTCACATCGCTCTCGATCTCTCGGATGAAGGCTAAGGAGACGATAAGTTTCATTTGTAAACCCTAAAATGAAGAACGAGAGTATGTGAAGAGGCTTATGTGGCTTACGTTAGTCTGAGACTTCTAGTACATGGACGATTGTGACCGTCTCCTCCTCCTCCTCCTCCTCCTCCTTCTCCACCATTCTCTAGTCCTCTCGTCTCACCTCTCTCTAGCTCTCTTGTCTCGCCTCTCTCTGGCTCTCTCGTCTCATGTCGCTCTCGGTCTCTCGGCAAGGGCTGAGGAAGATGATTACTGAATGGGTTCATGTGTTTTTCCTTTGGGCAATTTAGTCATTTCACATTGACAACTAATCACAAAAAAGTCCTTGGGGACATTTTTGATATGGGAATTTGGTATGAGACTTTTTTGTGATTCTTTATTTACCTTGGGACCTAACATTGATTTTCCCTTTCATTAACTCAGCCCATTTGCGATGGAAGTATATATCCATCGTAGATATATGTTCTTTTAAAAGTATATACCTCGTCGTAAAAAAGTTATGTCGCAAATGATGCGTTTTTGCGACGAAGTTTTTTCTGTCGCAAGCTGCGATGAATTTTTGGTCAATCACAAATTCTGTTGCAAATTACGATAGATTTTTTTTTCCTCGCTAATTCTATAATACCCCAATTTTTATAATTCATGTAAACATTGTATTTTGGTAAATGAATTAGCAAAATACAAAGGTGAATGTGTCTCGAGAAAATATAATCTATTGATTATATTTTTGTCCAAATTTCACTTTGGAATTAATTAACCAATGGTTGATTAATGAGATCACATATTAGTAGCTATAAAATATGACATAATTAACACATAAAATAATAGTTAATTTATAACCAAACAAGGTAAGAAAGTGATATGAGAACCCTTAATTGTAACACCCCATTTTTCTAAAGCGTTTTCAAAATAATTTGATCAGAGTGGCGCATCGGAGCAATTCAAAAGAGTGAGTACTGGTGAGTATATTACAAAATATCATCCATGGTTTGTTATAGTAGTGGTACAATCGTCCCAATAATTCAAAATATTATAAAAAACAGAAAGAAACTCCGGCCGGGTCCTCAAGCGGGCTGCTTACCCTTGTCAACGACCTTTGGTCCTCTAGACCCTGATGCTACAGTAAGAGCTGAGGTCCAATGCACATCGCACCTCAGGTAATGGTTAACCTCATGCTTAAGTAATACAGTATATGTATGACAGATATTCATGACATTTCAGCAATAATCAATACATAAGCACACAGCAGATGCAAGATTAACCATATCAACAGTACATAGCACACAACACATGTAAAGCCACCCACGTTTGCACTAACCAGTGCCACGATAGCATATCGTGTCCTCAGCACTAGGAAAACAATCCTACGGCGTTATCAAGACTATGACCCGTGTAAAGCTGAATGTATAAACAGTGATCTAAGACCGAGTCTTAGTCTATGAAATCATTCGTCACATATAAGCATACAATAAGCATCAGAGTCAGTGTTACAGTACGCGTCCGTACCTTCATTTGGTTATGTCGGTACGTTCGTCTGTCGGTGTACGACCACATATATCCTATAATGGTAATATCGCATTTATTAATTCACAAATAATATTCTAGTAGATATCTTAGTCCCTAAAGATCTTTTTACTCTTGGTGGGATTATTTTTCAACTTATTTCCAAAATTTCGTAGAAAAACGCTGGTACAGTATTTCTGGACAGATTTTTATCTATATTTGAAAATTCATAATTAATTATAAAAAAATCGAAATGAGGTTCCGTAAAATTTCATGGAAACCTTAGCATGTCTATTTTTGAGGAAAAATAATGATTTCCACCCAGAATTTGTGATTCATTCCCAGTTTAATGATCTTCAACCTCTGCCCAGAATTTTTTCCAGAAAACGTAGCCTTATTTCCAGAATTTTTATCTCCCTCTACAGACTTCTAATTGATGCATATTTTATATCAATGGAAAGCTATACATGTCTACTACACTCACGAATTATTTCAGAATTTATGAAGATGATTTTGTATATAACATAGCACTATCTAACTGTCTGACTCCCATTGCCCAGCAACACCCCACAATTCCCATCTTACTCTAACTTGTTTTATTAATCCTAGAAGTCACTCCCCAATATGTTTCCACCTTGTCAGGCATTTTTCGATGCAATAAGGCTTGAAAACAATTATGGGAAATTGCTTTACCTATTTCCTAGATTAACTAACAACTACTAAGAACTATAAGAATTAAAGACTATAAACTAAAAACTAAAGACAAGCTTACCTCTTGAAGCCTCTTGCTTGCCACCTCCTTCTTGCTTCTACTCTATTAGAAATGAACTCTTGAAGTTTGATTTGGTGTGAAGAATTATGAAGGGCAAGGCCCCTATTTATAGTAAAAGCTCATGAATTTTATCCCTTGGATCAACTTTTCTCATCAATGGCTCTTGTTAATTTGTGCTTTCATGAAGACTTAATTTGGGAAGGAAAACACTCTCATTGGTTGATTCTAATAACATAGGATTTAGCTAATTATCTTAATTTCCAAAATTAAATTCAACATGTGTGCAAAAATATAATATATTTAATCTCTCTCTCTCTCTCTCTCTCTTTTCCTCTCTTTCTCTTTCTCTCTTTTCCTCTCTTTTTTCCTCCTCCCATCTGTGCTCCCTCTCCCTCTCTCTTGTCTCCTTGCATTTTTTGCACAAGTGGTCTCATGTGCTTGTGTATTTACCCTATTTTAAGTATTATCCTAAATTCTTATATTTTCCTCTCTCATTTTGCATTTATGAGCCCATGTGCTATATTTAATTATGCTATTATTTAATTTTGTTAAATAATCTATTATCCTCCCATCTTGAACCCTATCCATTGGATTAGATTTTGTGTTGTTTTAGTTAAATCTTGGCCCTACACCATGAAGCATGAGCTCTTGTGATGTCATCCTTGTGATGTCACTTTGATGACCTCATAAAAGCCTAAGTGTTATTAACAAAGTTTAATTAACTCCTAATTGTATTTATTAGCTACCCATGGAGACTTAGTGTTTAATTAAATCAAGCTTTATGCACCATAATTAATCATGAAGGTTTACACCATTATTAAGTGGAGACTTAATTGCTTATCAATGTCTAATAATTTTTCTTAATTTGTCTAAGTGTTTCCATAAAGTTTTCTTGCTTCTATTGATTATTTAAGAACCATAATTTAATATAATAATTATTTTGTATTTTATTATCCTTAAATATAGCCTAAAATTAAGTCTTTGGTTTATTTAATTCCCAAAAGAAAGTTGCCTAGAATATAGCCAACAAATTTACAAAATTTTAGAGACATCATACTCTCCTTTATTAAACATATAGTATTTATCAAAATATAGCTTTCACTAGAAATAGAGATGTTTAGGGTTTTACATTAATTAAGTTAAAGGAAATTAAGCAAAAACTATTGGATAATTAAACTTGCACTAATTAAGATGATTAGCATAATTCTTCAAATTAATTAGAATCAATTAGAAAGCATCAAAGGAGGGCTATTAATTTCGAAAATTTCAAGGGCCTAAAGGGATGACATTAAGTTTGCTAATAATGCTCTAATGACCTTGATTAAGTAGCAGATCAATTAACCTTTGACATTTGCAATAAAAGGTCAATTAAGCTCTTGATTAGCATGGTAATTTAATTAATCAATCAACTCCCCTAAAGTCATTGAAAGTGGCATCTAGCACATGGAAGGAATTGAGTTAGGATTTATCATATAATAATTAAGTTAGCTTTGAAAAATCAAATATTTCAACTAGCTAATTAGGAGGCTTGAACCATGGTATATTTAGTTAATAAAAAACACATAAAATGGCTGTTAAAGAGGAGGCATGTAGGCACTCAAATGAGAGGAAGGGATTGAGCTTCATAAAGTGCATTTTTAATCTAATGGATGAGGTAAAGTTTGATCACGTGTAATTACCATTTTTGCCATTGAGTTTTCCCTATAAATAGGAGGCAACTCCCTTCACAATTCTTCACACCAAAATCTGTTTAGAGATAGAGAGAGAGTGGGGAGAATTCATAGGAAGTAAGAAGAATGAGCAAAGTTCTTGAGGTAATTCTTGAGCTTTAGTTTTGATAGAATGTTAGTTTAATCTAGGAAATGATAAAGTAAATTCCTTTACATGTTTTTGGGCCTCCATTGCATTGAAAAATTGCTGAATGAGGTAAAAACATAGTGGGAAATAAATTTTGGAATTAAAAGACCCAAATGGTGGAAGTTGGGGAAAATCCCGCATTTCAATTTTTTCTCGAAATCAGTCACCTTGTGGTCATTATTTTATATAAAAATGAAGTCCTAAAATCATGAAATTTTATAGGAATACATTGAACATGTAGGGATTTCTAAATATATAAAATATGTAATGTTTTAAGCTTTGGACAAGGAGGTAGGAATTTTTGAAGATAAGTCTTGTTTATTGGATTTAAATCTGAATAGTGTTTGAAAACGCTAAAACTGGGAATGATTCTTGATGTTCTAGATTCTGAGAATATTTTTCCTTAAAAATAGACATGTCAAGGGTCATGAGAAATATTGGAGCAATCAAAAATTATTTTTGTAGAATTAATTATGATTTTTCAAAGTTAGTGAAAAATCTCAGTAAAATGCTGGAAATTTCGTTCTTGAAGAAATGAAAGGGGCAAAATTGTAATAACAAATCCACCAAGGGTAGAAACGTCAAAATAGGTGAAAATATCCTTTTTGATATTATTCTAGGAAATATGATATTAATTATAATATCACAGAAAATGAAATAATCCGACAATAACATTATATGATATCCGGGAAGTCCAGAATCAGATTCGAAGGTCGGGTGTATTGCTAACTACGCGGTAAAAGGTACGTTTGCATACTATAACTTCAATCACTTATATCTTGTATGTCTTTATATGATAGAATGATTCATGAAGTCGTGAACAAGATTACGTCTTAGTGTAACACCTCAAATTCCATACTCCAAAATGTGTCAGTCGACACTTGGTTTTATAAAAATCGACAGAGTTTCAGGTGCTACCACTCAGAGTCATGCGGAAACAAAGAGTATGCGCTAACGTTTGGATGATGAGTGACTAATATAAAATGCCCAGGCATATGCTGATGCCCTGACATATGCTGATATATTAAAATTTCCTGAAGGAATATTCATGTGATACAACAATACAGAGCTTTGTATAATTACAAATCTTTATACAATCTTCAACCAAGCCGTAGCTAGACTTGGGGCAATGAACCTAACTCAGTTAATCAAACAATTTGGCTAGGCCGGTGTCTAGTGAAAGTCTCCCGAATTCACAGTGACTCACTGACTGAACCACATAGACGAACCCTTTCTAGAAACCAAATGATTTGAAGTAACCTTATTAGATTCATGCCAGAAGGTAGGCTCTGTTAAACTTCTTCCGGCATTTGCTTTGACCGGTGCCTCTTCACGGCTCCTCCCTTCGGTGCCTCTTCACGGCTCTATCTGCCGATGCCTTCTCTGATCTAGGTTCCTTTCCTGAACTTTAGTCAAATCTGAGATTCAATCGGATTGAATCTCAGGTAATAGTTAACCTCTATAGCAGATATAACAATATATGACAGATATTCATGACATTACAACAATAATCAACACATAAGCACACATCAGACGTAAGATTAATATATTAACAGTACATATCACATGTAAAGTTATCTATACAATTCACATGTATAGTTGTCTGCACCTCACCGTGCCACGATGGCCTATCGTGTCCTCAGCGTTAGGAAAACTCTAATGGTATTATCAAACCCATAACCCATTTATAAAGCTGAATGTATATGTAGTGATCTAAGCCCCATAAACTTAGTCACAGTGCATGACCCAATACCTGGCCTTGTCCATCACTTCATGAATCAATCAATCATATACAATCATACAAGATATAGGCGATTAAAGTTACTAGTACGCGAACGTACCTTTCACCGTGTAATGGCTATCTAGCCCGACCTTTGAACCCGACTCCGGACTTCCCGGATATCCTATACATTATTGTCGGATTACCATATGATATTTGATAAATATCATATTGCTTAGAATAATATCCTAAAGGTTTAATTTACCTTTTTACCCTTGGTGGATTTGTTATTACCATTTTGCCCTTACATTTATTTAAAAACGCAGTGCAGTATTTTCTGGACAGATTTTTCGCCTAACTTCAATAAATCATCATTAATTCTACAAAAATCGAAACAAGGATCCGTAAAATTCCCGGAATCCCTAGGATGTATATTTTCAAGTAAAAATACTTTGTATATACCCAGAATTTATGAAAAATTCCCAGTTTTCATCTTTCACAACATTGCCCAGAATTTCGTCCAGAAAAATAGCCTAACTTCAACTGATTGTCTTTCTTTGTACAGGAATCAAAATGGTACATATTATATATATTTGGAAATCCCTACATATCTAATGTATTTCTGGAAAGTTTTGTGATTTATAGGCTTCATTTTCAACATAAAATATTAGCATTTCTTTCACTGTTTGCCCAGAATTTTCATCGAGAATTTGCCGAATTTCACTACTTTGATCTCCAACTTCCAAGAATTTTTCTCCATCATATTTTCAAAATAAAGGCATATTTAATCTCAAAAACATGAAATCAAAACTATATTTGGAAGATTAAAGATCAAACTAACATTTATTCTAAGAACACAAAACTTAAAACTCAAGAACTTACCCTTGAAGAACCTCCTCCTCCTTCATGCTACCCACTCTCTTTCTCTCTACTCTTGCTCTCTAAAACTCACCTATGTTGGTTGAGTTGGGTGTGAAGAATTGTGAAGAGGGAACACCTCTATTTATAGTGAAATCCCAACTCCTTCCTCAAGCTACCTTGGCCTTTCTTGTACACACACACTACACACTACCAAGGAGATGTGTCCTCCTCCTTTCCTCTCCTTCATCCATTGCATTGTTGGCCAAATTCTCACCATGTGTGATTAGAAGAATATCTAGATTTTATAACTTTGCTTCTTCTCTTTCATTGTTGGCTTAATAGTTACCATGTGCAAGAAGACTTTTGGGGTTATCTTTATGATCAAATTAGTTACTCTAAGTATCCTTTGTAACTAGATGCAAAGTGATAGTTTAACTAAGCAAGAATACTTTTAACTATAGGGTTTATCTAAGTCTCTTTATTAGCCTTTTTACTTTGAACATCATGGCTTGATTAGAAGTCTCTAATTGCCTTCCCATCATTTTAGAATTAATTGTATAAGTTGGGTAAAAATTATGATGACACTTTATCCCAATTTCAATATGTGTCTTTGTTTGAATTTAACCTTTAATTTTTTTTGACAATAATTGATTGATTAATTGATTTATGAACTAATCATGAGAATTAGTGTTCAATTAGGCAAATATTATTTCACTTTTATTGGCTTAATTACTTGAGATATTATCTTTGGAACACTTGACTCTCATTGTGCCAACAAGGCTATTTGACTTTAACTACACCATGTGGCTAATTAAAATAATATCTAGATTTTTGTTTAATTCTTCTTTGCTTTTCCCTTATTGTAACCGTGGCCCCTCTCCCCAACATACACTCTTGATTTGTGTTCTCATTGTCTCCAATAACCCATGCCTTTAACCCTTATTGGTTCATGAATTACTACTTGGATTTAGGCTTTAATTTATGAAAGTAATTCAATTAATGTAGATTTAATTATCTACTAATTGTTGGCAATTTTCTTTAATTGGATTAATTATTTTCTCACAACTTTTGGGTTTACTTTGGTCATTTATGCACCATACATTAATTTAATAATCATAGGGCAACTTATGGTCCCTAAAATAAAATTGGATTTTTGCCTCTTTAAATTCCAAGGAAAATAAACAAATAATTACTAAAATTAGAGACAACATACTTTCCTATTTTTAATAGGCACTATTTATCAAAATATAATATTTATGATAAATATGAATTTTAGGTATTACACTTAGGTCATGCACTGTGACTAAGTTATGGAGCTTAGGTCACCTGTTCATATACATTCAACTTTGTGCGGTTTATATTCATGATAATACCATAGGGTTGTTTTCGTGGCATAGGGTGAGTGCAAACGTTGAGAACATTACATTTGCTATGTGTTGGGTGCAATATATTGTTGTGATGTTAACATTACATGTGCTGTGTGCTATGTATTGTTGTAACCTTATATCTGCTGTGTGCTATGTATGGTTGATACTAATATTAATGAATATCTGTTATATATTGTTATATCTGATATAGAGGTTAACTGTTACCTGAGACTCAATGGGTATTGAATATCAATCCTGACTAAAGGTTTAGGAAAGGAACTGGGATCTGAGAATGCAACGTGGAAGGAGTCTTAAAGAGGCACCGATAGACGGAGCATGTGAAGAGGCGCCGGTCAGAGCGAATGCCGAAAGAGGTTCGTCAAAGCGTAGTTTTTGGCATGAATTCAATAAAGTTAGTTCATACTATTGGTGCTTAAACTAAGATAGGTTTGGTCAATGTGGTTTTAATAATTAGTCACCGTGAAAGACGGGGAGACTCCCACCAGACTAACATCGGCCTGGCCAATAGGTATAACCAACTGTATTGGGTTCCGAGCCACAAGTCTAGTTAAGACTTGATTTAAGATTGTATAATTACTATGTGAAGAGTTTTAATTATACAAGTTCTGTATTATTGTATCACACGAATATTCCTTCGGCATATTTAATTTATCAGCTTATGCCTGGGCATTTTATATCAATTCCTCATAGTCCAAACGTTAGTGCATGCTCTCTGTTCTGCTTTACTCTGATCTATCAACACTGTATTCCTAGATACTACGTGTCACCGGGCAAGTAAGTAGTATGGAATTTGGGGTGTTACAAATTCGATTGCAAATTGTGATGGATTTTTTTTTTCGACAAATTCCGTCACCCTTTTAGTATTTTCTAGTAGTGTGTGAAGCCTTATGAAATCTTTGATGTTTTCATAAATTGACAAGTACTCCACGAAATGTATAAATCAATAATGTAGATAGGAATATTGTAGCCAAAACATATTTGACTAGGATGTATGGCACAACACCTCTTCCAGTGACAATTCCTAATGTGTGATGAGGGCTTTTTATACGTTAGCCTTGGGGTTCACAGTAAAAAATTAACCAAAGATTGTGTATCAAGCAAACCTATGATCGGTTTTTTTCCTCGAGGATCCTTTTATTGATTCCTAAGTGATCTAAATGTCATGAAAATGCAATGAAAGTAAGGGGAAATTAGTTTTTGGTTTTTTCAAATTAATAACTAAAAGAGAAATGCAATTTACTTAAAAGCTAAACTATTGTTTTTGGTATTTTTATAAAAAATGGTGAAGCAATGAATGGAATTAGATTATTTTTATAAAAATGATGAAGCAATGAATGGAATCAGATTTGAAAATATGAATGATGAATGTTCTTGGTGGTGAAAAAAGTGACTATCCTTGCCCAAAAAGATTATGGAAGTTAAAATTCATTAAGGCTTAAGGGTGTGTTTGGTTTGAGGGGAGGGGAGACTTATCTTAGATGCCAATATTAGTCTCCCCTCCCTCCCTCCCCTCAAACCAAACACACCATAAGAAAAACCTCAAGGTGACACTTGAGTCCAATATTTCAAATTAATAGTAGCTCCTATAAACATAGCCAAATAATATATGCCTATTTGAGTTAGCAGTAGAATATGCTTTTACAACGTGATTTACGGTGTACGAGGCAAGTATGTGAGATGAGTTTTATATCGACTTGTGTGAACGTGCTTCTAGAATGCTAACTCAAACATGCTTATAAATCTCTTGAGATATTGTTTAAAACCACCTAATCTGCAAATGAAATTGGAATAATACATGAGTCTTCTTGAATTAAGAGTACTAACAACCCTTTAAGGGTACAAATCAACCATATTAACTAGACTATAACACGCTAATTAACATAATCTCATTGCAACCACAAAGAAATTGAAACATTTATAATCATCACATTGCAAAATCCAATATCAACTACAAATATCAAACCAACAAACACAATTAGCATCAATCTGAGTTTCATAATCATATACAATAATTCCCAAAACTAGAAAATCTAGATATATAACTCTAGGCTAATAGAATGATAGAAAAGCTCCCTAGTGCATTGAGTTCAAGAACAAGTACTTATAGATTTAGCAAGACATATCCATTAAAGCATCCAACACAATCTGTAAAATCAAACCACCATGGAAACAATCTTGCCGTAAAATACAAAGACTCGCTGAAAACTACGTAGAATTTGCGGAGAAAATGAAGAATTGCCAAAAAAATCAAAGAATTCACCTGAAATTAGGTGCTTATATCTCTAATTAGAGATATGAGCATATTTTTTAATTTTTATATATATTGTATTTATTTAGATTTAAATTATATGCTTTTCTTTTCACGAGATATTTTTTGCACCCGCATCTCAAATTAATTAATTTTCATAATACTTGATGTTACTGCAAATACAAAACTGAAATTAATTAATTTGAGATCTTCATGCAAAAAAACATCTCGTAAAGCAGATATAATTTAAATCTAAATAAATATAATATATTAAAAAAAAATTAAAAAAATGCTCATACCTCTAATTAGAGGTATAAGCTTCTAATAAGCATATAATTCTAATCACATAACGTGGACTCATCCGAAATGATAACTGAATAAATGAGGAAGTGTGGTGGTGCATGTGTGTGTACGTGTCATGAGAGAAATGCATGAGATGTGAGGTGTGCTGTCATGTTTAGATGAGACTTGAGAGCGGGATGGTGTTGTGGGGCCCACTCACAAAGTAACCCATTTGACCCTCTACAAGTGTTAGTTATGATTAGTTTTGATGATGTCTTATATTGATGTCATTATCCAGAGAAAAAAGTTTGTATCATATACATTGACTAACTACCTTGTTTAATATAGATTAGTCCAACTTAAATCATGAAGAATAATCCAGAAGAAGACAAGAGACTAAAGAATGAAGAACTTGCACAATATATGGGAATATCAACACTCAAGTTCTTGTGATACTGGAAGTCTCTATGATCAAGCAGAAGTTGGAATAGCTTAATCCGGAATTAAATTAAGCTATTTGAAGCATCAGCATGAATAGTATCATATATGTGAATAGTACACCGTATACATGAATAGTGCCCATACATAAAGTCTCGATGATCAAAATGGAAGTTGGAATAGCTTAATTTAGTGCTAAATTACGCTATTTGGAGTATCATCATGAAGAGTGTTTTTTGAGCTACAAGACCGTATATATGAACAGTGATGTATGTATGAACAGTGCCATACGGAACAGTACCAAACGGATGACAAACCGCAAGTATGAACAGTGAACTCGATATTACTCAAGTATGCAACGCGAGTAAGCCACTATTCATCATACTCTGTTTGCCTCTGTTTTGCGTTTTTCATGGGCGACGTTCGATGTTTCGATGATATCTCCCAAACCAGACGTCAGATGGAGGTGAAACCAAGTTTTGATGAAATTAGACTCCCAATGCGTCATTTGGAGACCAAATTCAAGTCCAAAGGAGTTAAGATGAAAGAGAAACAAATTGTGGAAGTTGACAATGCAATTCACGCCACACAGCAGACCAATCTTTGGTAGTTTGGGTGTATCTCACAAACTACACATCCAATTGAGTTTGAAATAGGTGGAATATGAAACTAGACTCAAAATTCGTTCAACCACAATTTGACCCAATCAAAACGGAGTTTAGACTAGGTAGATATGGTCTTCAAAAGTTGACACAGTGATTCTCGAATCAATTCAGCATAGCCTCGATTTTTTGTCTATATCTCACATTATACACAACCAAATGAAGTGAAACCAATTCCATATGAATATAGACTCAACAAGGGTTTCACAAAATTTGGAAGCAACCAAGAAGAGCTTGAAATGAACGAGATATGAGTTTCAAAAATTGACATTCAGAAACTGGTGTTCAAACTCTGTTTTCTAGGCAGTCGTTGTTCATCAGATCATAACGATCAAAATAAAAGTTTTTTGAGTTGATTCTTCTTTCATTGGAAAGAAGACATCAATACCTTTCTAGGGATATTTAATTTGCTAATTTTGGAGTTAAATTCGAAGAGATATAGCCACTGGAAGTTGACTTATGTTCTGAAATGGGAATATCACGTGAAGCTTGAAAATCACCGTGTCGGGAAGTTTTGATTTTTATGGTGAACGTCCAGATAAACCCCATGATCATTCATACTACTTCTAATCCTCCCTAAACAGACAAATAATATAGAAGATGAAGATTGCAGTGAAGATCTTGAATAAACGAAAATGAATGGCTTGGTTACTATTCATACCGATGATATGTTCAACGTCTAACGTTCTTCATCAATAATCGACTACCAAAATATTCCAACCAAAAAATGTGAAAGCCATAATGATGATTTAACAAAGTCAAGTGGCAGACAAAACAAGGAGACAACAAAGAAGTTCCAACCGTCATATACGCTCAAAGCTCCAACGGTAATACTCAAACGGATGAATATCTCAACGGTTATTTTTCTCCAACGAGCAACAACGGATGGTTTACTCCAACGGACGAATGCTCACAATGGTCATATTCTTAAATGAGCTCAACGGCCAACGAATACGCAACGGACAGAAACTTCAATGAATCAAATATTCAAAAGTTACTATTCACGACAGTCACTATTCACAACGTTCAAAAGCTCAACGGGCGAATATTTCCAACGATCAAATACTCTTCATTGATTATAAATAGAGATGGATTTAAGACTAAAGGACAACGAACGATCAACGAAACCATTTTCTTCTCAGTCAAAATGGCTTCTGATTTTTATCTCATTTTCTCTCTATTTTCTTAGTGATCATATAATTTATTAGAGAGTGAGATTATTTGTATTGCACTTGAGTGTTCATCTTATCACTTCTGATAGAGAAGATTATTTGTAATAATTTATTACAAAGGTTGTATCCTTACGGTGTGTAAGGGGGAGTATCTCGGTAAGAGATTTGTAAAAGGCTGCACTAGTGCCCGGCTAAACTTGTGAGATTGTAGTGGTTCTCAAATACCCGATTAAAGCTTGAGGGAGATAGTTGATTCAAATCTCAGGAGCAGCCTAGGGACTGGACGTAGGTCATCGTGGATTGGGCGAACCAGATAAATCACCGTTTGCATATTCTCTTCCTTAAACTCTTATATTTCCGAAAATATTATTTTAATATTTATTTGAATATTTGACTATTGATTTATGAATAGTTATTTTCATACTTATTAACTTCTTTAAGAGTTGAAAAGATTTTTAAAGTTTCCAAAGTTTTTATCAGACACCCAATTCACCCCCCTCTTGGGTGTTAGCCAGATCTAACATTTGGTATCAGAGCGGGCTCTTGTTTAAAAGACTTAACCATCGTAAGAGTTATTAATGGCTGTTTTTGGGTATTGCTCGCTTTAGAAGGTTTCGATTATACTTGTTCCACCATTTTTTAAAGATATTGATTTTTGGTTTTGGAAAGCTAGAATGACTAGTTTTATCAAAGCAACCGATTTTGATATGTGGAATGTTTTTATAAATGTCTTTGATTTTAAACCAAGAAAGGATTGGACATAAAAGGAAAAGAAAATTTTTCCGTTGAACATTAGAGCAATGAAAATCTTATACAGTGCATTGACAGAAAATGATTTTGAGAAAATCAAATTTTGCTCTAGTGCTAAAAGTATTTGGGATACTCTTGATTCTATTTATGTTTCTAACAATTGTGTTGAAGTCGAAAGTGTTGACAGTTCATCGTGAATTTCAAAATGCACATCTATGAGTGATGAACAAATAGAATAAGGCGAAGTTAGAGAATGTTTTCATGATCCAAATAACACAAAAGAACAAGAGAATGAGGATTCCCAACAATTCCAATTCTTCCCGTGTAGTTAAGAAAAATGATTTTGAACATTTGCATAAAATTGTTTTTCAACCAACTATCGATTCTATTTTGAAAAACAAAAATGTTTTCAATCATGCTGGAAAATCATGTAGGAAAGAAGAATATATAAATTTGGGTAATTTGATATTGCATCCACTCGACCAGAACAATATTTGTAAAACTATTCATAATAAACATCATTTTATTATTTGCAACTATTGTAGAAAATCTCGCCATATTTCACACACATGCTATATTAGGAAAAATTCTAATTTTAATGTGAGGAATAAATTTGTTTGGGTTCCTAAAGGACAAGTAGGGTCCAATACTAACAATCAAGGACCCAAGTATAAGTGGGTACCAAAATGTCCATCTAGTGCCTTGTGTGTACGGATAATTTGAAAATCAATGGACATAAGGGTACCGACAAGATGAAGAAGAATCCAAGAGTTTCTCATGAGCCTAAAAAGAGACTTACATGAAACAAGAGAACTCTCGGAGCACCCATTGCCGAAACTACAAGGTCAAATCATAAGAAGCAATGGATACAAGCAAGAGAGTATATTCTACCTCAAGAACAAATTATCATAGAGTGCCGTTCAACTATCTTGTGGAAAATAAGAAAAGGAGAATTTCTCAAATATCAAATAGAAGACAATTGAAGTCTATATCTTCTGAGAGAGCTTTGCCGATACCCATGGGAAGACACATGAAGAATCAATATGACAGAAAAAGACAATGGGTAAGCAAAATCAATCCTCCAAGTATCTAATGCTAAGGTATACAGTGGTAAAACCTCCTATTCTATTATCTAAAATATTCATTGAAGGCAAGAAAGTCAATGTGACTCCGGCTATGATCTCAACGTGATTCTGGGTGTTGTCGATGTTCCAGAGGATCCTCCTAAGCTATCTCTTGTGGAGTGTCATCAGATTCTTCTTCCGGATGTACCAATTGAAGGCAAGAAAGTCAATGTGACTCCTGCTATGATGAAGGACGAATACATAGTTCTCTGGTACGTGTACAGTCGAAGCCTAGTTCAGAAAGGCCAGAGTTTTACCTACTTCGTACGAAGAGATTTTGAGTGTTTTGCCTTACTTATTGCCATGGAGCCACAAAATCTAGGCAAGTGGATTATGGAGGAGATGATGTCTTTTATTTCTGAGGCTCAAGTTAGGCTTCGTGCTACCATTCCCTATCCATCGTTGGTTTCTTGGATCTTGGAAGCCAACAATATATGGTACCTCTCGGATGACAAGGAAGAGTATCCTCCACTATTTGGGAAGGAACACATGAATCATCTGAAGATCTCTTTCACAGAGGTTTCATCCAAGAAGAAGAAGGGTAAAGCTCCTCTTTCATCTTCTCAGCCTCCTGTCTCCAAGCCATCTGTCTCCAAGCCATCTGCTTCACAAGCTCCTGATGAAGCTGAATCTTCTCAGGCTGGTCCTTCCTCATCTGCACCATCCTTTACCCAAGCAGCAATCCAGACTATTGTCGAGTCTTCCATTCAGAAAGCTATGGCACCTGTCTTACGGTCTATGGATGTCTATCAGACACTCACGATTAGGATGATCAAGGCCTTCTCTGAAGAAATGGTGAATCTGAAGGCTAATCTTGGAATGCAAATGGATACAAACTTGCAAGACTTTAAGTCAAAATTGGACTCACGCTTCTCTGTCATATTTGATCAACAACAAGACATCAAGAAGGAACTTCATAAGGCAGTTCAGAATTTTGAGTACTCACTAGACAATTTTGTAACTAGTTTTGGTCCTGATGGTCCTTGGACTTGCCTACACCTGCTTTTGCATCTCCTGTTCCATCTGCCTCAGATCTTTTCACTGCTTCTCCTCCTCCTCCTCCTCCCTCTCCTATTGACCCTTCCACTGTCCCTCTCTCATCTATCTCTGTTTCTTCTAATAGTGCTTCTCCTTCTCCATCTGCTCGTGGTCCCCTTTTTGCCGATGACAAAGGGGTAGAGTAGCTTGAGTAGCTTATGTAGTTGGTTTTGTAGTTGTAGTTTGTGATCTTTTCATTTTCATAGCCTGTCAAACTCTATGCTGCCACTTACTATAATCAATGATTATTGTAATCAATGAAGTTTTATTATGATTATTCCTTTTATGATTATTGTAATCAAACTGTACTGATTGATGCATTGTGCAAAATGGCCTTACTCAATTCAACCACATTTCAAATCAGATTTTAAAATTGTCATCATCAAAAAGGGGGAGAATGTTAGCTCTTGTATTTTGATGATTACAATTTCTGAGTTATTAAATTAGGAAATTTGTATTTGAAATGAGAATTCCTCAAATATGTGATTCCATCTGATTGATTGTTAAAGCGTTTTAGGGTATCTTGCTCGAGCAGAGCATGTAGTCATGCTCGAGCAACATCGGGCTCAAGGGTAAATTCTTTTCACGCCATGCTCGAGTAAACTAGAAAGTGTTACCCGAGCATCATCGAGTAATGGCACCGTTAAGACTTTGGAGTCTTGCTCGAGCAAGAGTCTCAGCATGCTCGAGCAACATCAGCCTAAACAGAGAAACATCAAGGTTAAGATGTCATACTTGAGTAAGGTAAGAAAGCATGCTTGAGCACCATGCTCGAGCAGGCATGAAGGGGTTGCTCGAGCAGAGTCAAGCAACCTGTCTTCTAGTCTCTGAATAGGACCTTGCCTGAGCAAGCTCTAGTAGCTTGCTCGAGGATTGGCGATGGGCTTACCCGAGCATGAGATTTGGCTTGCTTGAGCTACATCGATAAATGTCTTTTTCAAAGACTTTCAAAAAGGCTTGCCCGAGCATATACCCGTGTCTTGCTCGAGCATTGACAAAAGTTTTTAATCTTCAGAATAGCTTGCTCAAGCTGACTTTGTCTCTTACTCGAGCATCAACAAATGAAATGGTTTCTCAAGAGATTCCAAGAGAATCTTGCCCAAGCAAGCCTAGACTCTTCCTCGAGCATTGGGCAATCATAACTTGTTTCAGATACATTTTTTTACTATTGCCCGAGCACACATATGAACTTGCTCGAGCAAAGTCATCTTTGTTTTCAAATCACCGTCTTCGGAAAACTTGAATCATCAAATGTAATTTCATCTCTTTAGATTATTACTCATTACTATTACCAAATGATTTTAACCAATTTGTTTATGAGTTTCAGATTATTTAATCATAGATTAACAACAGATTTGGATAAAGCAAATCGTGTGTCAGAGAAGCATTAAATGCAGCTTGTCAAAACCGGTGATACTTTCGGAAACCAATACTCTGATCAAAGTAAAGCTTCCACTAATATTCCGGACTGCACATTAAATGCTATTTCACAATGGGCAAAACAAAAGGAATGAAGAGAATGTCGTGACTGCAATTCCACCGTGATTATTCAAACGATGAAAATCCTAACGGAAGCTTCATATGTCTAACGGATACATTCAAGACTCTCAACGACTATTCTTCAAGCTTCATCAACGGTCTTTAATTACAACTACTATAAATAGCCGAAGCATTGAATTCGCCACCTACCGAAACGTTGTGCATTCAATTCGAACTTATTGCAATTTGTTGTTTCAACTATTTCATAAACATCTTCGAATATTCATTACTCACTACTACAAAAAATGATAACTACTTCCCTAAGAGACGTTCTAAATTTTAAAAAGGAAGTTAAAAATGAAAGTAGTGGCATTCTTGTAAATAAATCTTGATATTCTCAAATTTGACGTCCTGAAATAACTTTCAGAACGTCTAAAATAAATTAAAGCGTCCTAAAAAAATATCGACGCCTAATTTTAAAATATTTTCCGCCAAATTGGTCTTAATTATTAGCGCCATTTCTGAATTTTTGTGGCGCGTAATTTTAAAGCGTCCCGATGTATATGTAGGTCTTCTTAATTAGGTAAAAATTTTAATTTTTGGGCTTTAAAGCGTCCCGATAATATATCGGACAACTTAAAATTTATTCGGGCGTCCCGTGTTCATGTTAGGCGCCTTAATTAATTTTAAGGCGCCCTACTATATTTTCAGGTCGCCTTAATTGGCGACAAATTTTTTTTTTTGGTAATTATTTTGCTTTTAAGGCGTCCCGTTTATCAATTAGGCGCCTTAATTAATTTTAAGGCGCCTACTCTATTTTCGTGTCGCCTTAATTGGCGACAAATTTTTTTTTTTTTTGGTAATTATTAGGCTTTTAAGGCGTCCCCGTTTATCAATTAGGGCGCCTTAATTAATTTTAAGGCACCCTACTCTATTTTCGTCGCCTTAATTGGCGACAATTTTTTTTTTTTTTGGTAATTATTGGGCTTTTAAGGCGTCCCGTTTATCAATTAGGGCGCCTTAATTGATTTTTTGACGTCCCGTACTTGATCGACGCCTTAAAAACCCACTTAACCCTATTATTCACTCATGTGCTTACTCACACACACATATCATCGGTCCCGCCGCTCACTCACGCCGCCAAAGCAAACCCAAAATCGCTCACCCTCACTCACCGCTTTCTCACTCGGCTCCTTCCCTACCAAAAGCCCTTTCATTTTTCCCTCTCATTGTGCGCGAGAGCTCCGTCGACTTTGCGTGCTCGTATTCTCGTTGTCGTCGCGCGAGAGCTCCGTCGACTTGCTTCATTGCTCGTTGCCGTCGCAAGAGGCGGAGTAAGGTATTTAAATTTTAATTTTTTTAAGAAATTGCCCATGCCTTCTGTCTCATTCTCCTTCTTCCTCGTTTTTGACCTAGCTAGGGATTGAAATTCCTTCGTGCCTTCGACCGTGAAGCTCGGGGAGGTATTACAAGTACCGTGGCTTCCTCTCGTTTCTTCAAAGAGGAATTTCAAGTATATTTAGAACTAGATAGATCTCGTCAACATGACTTCCTATACCCACTTATTTTTCGGAGTATATTTTTGCACTTGCTTACGATCATGGTTTAATCTTCCCAACTTATTATCATTTCCCTAAACCATGTTATATATTATTTCTCTTTTCAAAGGGGTGACTCATTTAATGACTTGCCCGGGAGAAGCCCTAACAAAAGGAGGAAAAAGGTAAAGAAGAGGATGCATTAACGGAGGGTGTAAAGAAGTGAGTTTTTGTTTTAACTTGTAAAACAACTTATCCATGGTTAAATATGTTGGGATTTAATTCTGTTGTGTGTTTAATTGCTCTTGGAAACTTTTTTCGTTTTGGTTCTATTCCTAGTAGGAAATAGGAGTTATTTTTATTTTCTTTGGTCAAGAAGTTGCGACATTGTGTTATCAAAACTTAGAAGTCAACATTGTCGTGCCACTATTTAACTACTTAAAGTGTGCTTGGGCTTATAAGATATTTTCTTCTTGGCGTGGTGAATATGAATTAACCGTTCAAAGTTTCAAACACCATGATTATATGTTCACATTCTTTTTATTTCTTTATACAGGTTTGCGGAGGAAGCCGGAAGCAAATCCTAAAATTTCACGGTGAGATATTTAACAAGGCGGAAGAACAAGTAAGCAACTAACAATTTTGTCATGCTCATTATCTTAAGTGCCTGTGATTGAATTTCTTGCCTAACCCACTGACTGGCTTGATAGATAGGTCGTCTTGAGTTATGGTGGGGAGTTTGATTTCTTGGTTAGTTTTTTTGGATTTTTGTTCAGGTTGTGGCCCCCTTCTTCATCCTAACACACACGTTTTGACCATGCAGCAGAAATCAGAATTTTACTGTGATAATGCCTCTGTCCTCTTTGTGGATTTGTATTTCCACTCCAAGTTTTTTTGCAAGGGTTATATATGAACATTTACAAATTTTAGTGAGAAACCTCATAATTCTAGTTGGAATAAAAATATTGTTCTACATTGTAAACTTTAGGTGCTGAAGATCCTCAATATCCCATTGAATATGCTAACCAACTACTAACAGCAACCTCTAACAACTAACAACTATAACAGATACCTTCCTATAATCCTAACTGACTAACTACTAACAAACTACCTCTCTAACTTTCTAACTCC
Organism: Acacia acuminata; assembly: GCA_019022655.1. Taxonomy (NCBI): domain Eukaryota; kingdom Viridiplantae; phylum Streptophyta; class Magnoliopsida; order Fabales; family Fabaceae; genus Acacia; species Acacia acuminata. Next base: position 1,221,117 of record JAFJYI010000102.1, on the reverse strand, counting down.
CTAACTAATTAACTAACTCTAATATTTCTATGCTTTACATATCAATCACCATAGGATTTGGGTCTAACCAGGGGATTAGTCCCTTGTACAATTTTGTGAACAAATTCAATTACCAATATTTGTTGGGAGCAAGTAATTTATAGGTGTTATTTAAATTGCAATATTATTTGTGTATGTCCATGATCTGTCAAGAGGTGTCTCTTAGAGCTCTACACTTAAACTTATGTAACCTACAACATGAAACTTAGATAAATTTAAGAGACAAAGTGAGTTCCTTATAGATTAATTATCAAAATAAACTCCTTTTAGAACTTTTACATTGAAGATAGAGGCACGAATAAACATATACTTCTCCGGTTTTAATTATAGGATATAGTTTATAATATAAATTACATTATAAATTATTTCTTATATTTAAAATCGGCTAGTATAGTATCACTTGCAAGGCAATCGCCCGCACGTCCTTGAAACATAAACAACTAGTTTTGGCTGCCTTATTTAGTGTGAGCATAATTTAAATCTCCAGAATTTGATCCAAAGCTGGCTAATATTAATTATCAATGAATGAGAAAGTATACGTGGGATCCGAGGCATGAAATTTGGGTCTAACTATATGCTAGTGCCAAGAGTGTATGTATAGTTTTTCCTACACCGTGATTTTCCTTTTAACAGTTCTCCCTAGCTACTACCTCTTGATGTCATTCTACATCAATTTTCCTTCTTCATTTTTCATTTCTAGTGAAACTTTATGGTTGTTGGGATATATCATAGAAGTTTACTATCTGCAAATTTGCGCTTTTAAGTTCTCAGATTACTACTTTTTTTTGACTACGGAAGCTAATAACCCTTTTGACTATTGTGACTTTGCCACGATAGCAACCCACAAGAGGTAGCTTGAGGGGTCATAGGGTAGGTATTTGTAATCATGTTCCTTTTGTCATACAATTATTCCCTCTCACATATGTTAGTTTGAATAATTCTAATGTTCTCTTTATTGTTGTTGTCTTTAGGTTGAATAGAGCAAATAAATTTCAAGCATCGAATTTAAAGTTGAGGTAAGTATAGTTAATTATTGTTGTTTTTTTGTTGATGTGCATTGAACTAGGTAAACTTTGTTGTATGAATAAAGATGATTAGAAGTCCATAATTTAATAGTTTATGACTTGGACAATTTAGCTATATTTTTATACTTTGTATTGATGAAACAATTGGATTTAATAGCCGATATTGATCTGAATTGGCTTAGTTAGTAAGTTTTCTTGATTGAAGTTGAAATTGTTTGTTGTTGAAATTTTGGGATGTGTTACTTTTAAGGGGAAATGCTTCACGCGAAATTTTAGTTCAAGATTGACAAAAAAGCATGTCGTTCTTTAAATTGTTATAAACTTGAGTGTTGGTGGAAATATCGTAGGTGGTATTAAAATGGGGCATAGTTGGATGAATGCTTTGAGAACTAGTGAAGAATATGAGAATGGGGTGGAAGAGTTTATTGAATTTGCTAGAAGGCATGTGGCTACAAAAAAGGGATGTATTATTGTCCATGTGTTAATTGCTTAAATGGGGTTTGACGAGATATTCCTACTATAAGGGATCACCTAATTTGTGATGGAATAAACCTTCGATACACAACGTGGATATGGCATGGTGAGGAGGTAATAAGTACCAATGTGTCGGACGAAAATGAAGTTGAGGAAGATGACGATGGAATGGAGAGAATGATTCATGATGTTGAGGTCGAATCTTTTGCACAACCGCATGAATATGATAGCGTGCGGAGTGATGCGTAGACACCGTTGTTCCCGGGTGTACTAAGTATACACGGTTGACTGGGACCTTACATTTGATCAACTTAAAGGCAACTTGTGGGTGGACCGATAGTAGTTTCACGTCCCCGCTTCAATTGTTGTGTGATATGTTGCCAGACGATAATGTACTTCCAAATCGTATGTATGAGGCCAAGAAAATCTTGTCTTCGATGGGTATGGAGTATAAAAAGATACACAAATTGCCCTAATGACCGCATATTGTACAGAAATGAGTATGAAGGCTTGAGTAATTGTCCGAAGTGTAAAACTTCACGATACAAAGTGAAGAAAGGTGGTGGTTCTCGGAGATGATGAGACAACAAAAAGGCAACTCCGTGAAGGCATTGTGGTATCTTCCAATAATACCGCGGTTTAAGCGTCTCTTTACTAGTGAAGCCACAAAATGGGGCAGCTTGAGATGGCATTCTGATGAGAGAATATCCGATGGAAAATATCTCCGGCACCCGGCTGACTCTCTGCAATGGAAGAAAATAGATGAAATGTTCCCTCAATTTGGCAGTGAGCCAAGAAATCTTCGTCTGGGGCTTTGTACAGATGGCTTCAATCCGTATCGGACTCTTAGCAAGACCCATAGTGCATGGTCGGTTCTCCTTGTAATATACAACTTACCTCCCCGGCTATGTATGAAACGCAAGTATGTGATGCTCTCTATGATGATTTCGGACCAAAACACTGGGAACAATATCGATGTGTACTTGGCGCCCTTGGTTGAGGATTTGAAGAAATTGTGGGAGGAAGGCGTAGATGTGTCTGATGCATATAAGAAGGAGTCCTTCAAGATACGTGCAATGATTTTTACCACGATAAATGACTTTCCCGCATATGGAAATTTGTCGTGGTACAAAGTGTCAAGGGTCATAAAGCATGTCCAATATGTGAAGCGTACACAAACTTCCATCAACTAAAGCACGAAAAAAAATGGTCTATCTCGGTCACGGGAGGTTTCTTGATCGGTTCCACCCATATCGTAAGTTAAGAAAGCGTTTCAACGGGCCTTACCGGAGCATAGAACGGCTCCAAAGGCATTAACCGGAGAGGATGTTTATAGTCGGGTGAAACATATCAATGTCATATTGGGTAAGCAAAAGATTGTGGGTGAGAAGAATATATGGAAGAAGAGATCAATTTTCTTTGATCTTCCATATTGGCGTAGTCTTGATGTGAGACACAATCTTGATGTGATGCATGTGGAGAAAAACGTTTGTGATAGGCTTGTCGGTACTCTTTTGCACATACCGGAAAGACTAAGGATGGAATTAGTGCGAGACTAGACATGGTTGATATGGGAATAAGAGAACGGTTACATCCACAAGTAAAAGAAGATGGTAAGAAGGCATATATGGAGCCAAAGAGCCCATACACTATCAAAAGCCGAGAAAAAAAGTTTGTGTGGGTGTTTATATGACATTAAGGTTCCACAAGGATATTCTTCAAATTTGAGAAGGTGTGTTTCAATGGACGATCTGAAGTTAGTGGGGATGAAGTCTCATGATTATCATGTGCTGATGCAACAACTATTGCCCGTATCTATTAGGGGCATTATGAAAGATGAAGTGCGAAACACTATAACAAAATTGTGTATTTTCTTTAATGCTATCTCGTAACAAAGTCATTGACATTGAAAAGTTGGATGAATTGGAAAATGAGGGTTATATTATTTTGTCTCAACTAGAGATGCATTTTCCTCCCGCATTTTTTTCGATATAATGGTGCACCCGATAGTGCACTTGGTAAGGGAGGTCGCTCATGGTCCAGTTTACCTAAGGTGGATGTACCCTTTCGAGCGATACATGAAGATCTTAAAAGGGTATTCTAAAAATCCTTATCGCCCGGAAGCCTCAATAGTTGAGAGATATGTAGTTGAAGAGGCTATGGACTTTTGTAAAGATTATCTATCGTGGACGATGATACTATCTCAAAGCATGACAAGGGGATAACCGAGGAACTCGAGGAATCAAACTGAAGAATAAGGGTCGTGAAGAGGTGTTGCAAGCACACCCGTACATCTTGAATAATATGGAAGAAGTTCAACCATACATTGATGATCACGAAAGAGTTTGAAGAATAAGAATCCAAGGAAGAATGACATGCAAATAGCTCATGAGCAAAAGAGGACGTTCATAAAGTGGTTTGAGGAGAAGGTATCGCACGAGACCGGAGTGTCGGATACAATCGAGTGGTTGGCCCGGGGGCCTTCTTTTCAGGTCATCACTTGGCAAGGTTATGAAATAAACGGGTATACCTTCTACACAAAAGGCCAAGACGACGAAGTTCTCAGGCAAAATAATGGGGTGATGGTTGAAGTCTGAATCCATGCACTTTGCGAGTACGAAAGACAAAAACCTGGTATTAGCATCAATGGCTTATTATGGAGTTATTGAAGAAATATGGGAGATGAGTTACAACAAGTTCAAAGTTGCTCTATTGAAATGTGAGTGGGTTAGCAATAATGCATTGTAATAGATCCACAATTTGGAGTTGTCTCGAGTTGATCTTCACGAGTTGGTCATAGAGATGAGCCATTCATTCTAGCAAGCCAGCGAAACAAGTGTTTTATGTTACGTAGACCCGCAAATAAAAAAATGTCCATTGTACTTCAAAGTAAAAAAAAAAAGTATGGTGAAGAATCCTTCGACCTTGAAGATACACCCTTTCACAACAAATCCCCCTACAACGCGTGATGTGGAATTGGTAGATGATGAAGAAGATGCTGCAAGAAAAGATCATTGTGAAGGAATATGGGAAACCATATAAAGTAAGATCTTAAGTTATGAAATAGTAATATGTCATAACTTAAGATGGTTTAACATTTTAGTTTATTTTATTAATCTGTTTACTATTTAATAACCTATCTAACATTGATTTGTCCTTGATGAACAGAACATGTCTAGCTCTAGCTCGATGAGTCGAGGTGAGAGAGGTGGCGAGCCCATTGTGAGAAGGGGTAGAGATTGCACACGATGAGTGCGCTAGTGGCCGTCGTCGATCAAAAGAGGCTGCATGTGGACTTTGATGACAAGTTGAATCCAATTGGCCCGAGGAAGACAATTTCATTAGCTATGTAGGCTATTTGGCTCGAAGCAAAGTTCGCATTGTGATCTCTCGCTTGGAAGTTCGTTCCGAGAAAACGGCGCGATTGATTTGGGCACAACTTTTGGTTCGTCACTTTTAATATATTTGCATTTGTATCATTTGGCTTGTTACTTGAAATTTAATTATCTTTCCTTTTACCTTGCAGCAAACGTACGACGTCCCTAACACTAAGGAAATGGAAAAGCATTGGATGGGGAAGTCCGTATACGTTGGAAAGACTTCAAGAATAAGCGACTAAAAAGTTTGTTCGAGGGCAAAGGAGGAACGAGGATCCATGTCGAAATATCCTTATATTTCTCCGGAGGACCGGAGGAGTTTGTGGCGTCACGGCAAAATCCGAGTTTATTGTAAAATTAAAATTTCTTTCATTTCATATCATTTCTTTTATTTCACAACTTAGTTTTAATTGTTTTTGTGTCATAGGAAATGAGTCAAGCCAATAAAGAGAGACAAGCGGCAAATAAGTATCCGCATTGTATGTCTCGTGGTGGGTACGAAAGCTGGAACGGAGAATGATGGAAGAGCGGTTAGAGAGAATGAAGGAAGCTTCCGAATCCGATCCTTCCACCGTTGTCCAGCCCCTCAACCTCCTCCCTCGCCACAAGAAATGGAAAGTGCGAGGATGAGGGGCGACACATACATAAATGCAGATGTTGCTTTGAGGTTGCCTCCAAGATTGTAAGTAGTTAAATTAGACGTTTTAAATAGCCTCAGTTTTTTCATATTATAGGGTTTAGTTGTTATTTATGAAACATCTTATGATACATGATGCACTTGAGGAGCAGAGTTCCCAAGGTTCATTTACGCCGGGTTCACGGATGGACATTTTGTCAACGGCGATTGGGAAGCCGGATTACCCTGACAACATTCGAGGGGAGCCTAGGGGAGTTACAGCCGCAAAATATTTTGGACGGCGTTCACGGTTCTATGACGATAACAACCCTAGTCCTCGCCTTGTAGCCAAAATACGGGCGGGACTATTTGATGAAATCATGCAACAAGTACGATCCGAAGTGAAAACCATGATGGATTCGAGGGACAATACGGAACATACAACTCGTGAATCCCCCGGCCTTCCCCGCGGTAAAGAGAGTTTTCACCCTCCGGATGTTGATCTCGGCGAACCTTCTCACACGCCACGTAGAGGGCAACCTTGCACTCTCTATTTGGATGTCCCACACAGCGTATTGTTGCCGATGCTCTTATTTACACGGATCACACCATCCACCATAATATTGAAATTCCAAAAGACCTACGTAGGGTGACCGTGACATGTGTTCGAGAGGGGGAAGACAAAACAGACATCCCGATTCAAGATGACGAGGTTTTCGATTTAGGCCGGGCCATAGGATCGTTCATCCTTTGGCCGAATCATCTTATTCAGATGGCGGCGGCGACACCTCCAATGGTAGGAAATACATTACTAGAACTTGCGTTTCATTGGTAACTCACTCATAATATGTTTGTTTATGTTTTCATAGAATGAAGTGGATGAGGGCAAATTTCCACACTTAGCACTGTTGCGATCCATGTACAAGGACATTAGCTATCTCTCCTTCAAGATGCAACCTGGCATTGTCGGCGTAGACAAGACCTATGATTTTACAGTTGACCAAAAAGATCTTGTCGAATTTTTGCATATGGAGGATTTAGATTTAGTCGTTCTTGAAGCCGCGATAATGTACGTTTTTTCCCCCTTTGATTATTGCATTGATCTTTTTTGTTTGCTATACTTAACAACGTTTATCATTTTATTTCGATCATAGTGTCTCCTACGACATATGCGTCCAGAAAGGCCGAAAGGATTTGTATGGATTCTTAAGTCCAATAAACACGGCCGCGGCTCGCAGGTGTGTTAACCAAAAGGACGCTTTATGTTGGTGGTACAATTGTCCAAATAAGATGATCGTTGTTATCTAGCCCCAATACTTGAAGGGCACGTAATTTAGTTGTCTATTTAAGATTTTTAAGAATAAATTCCTTTCTTATCTTAATTAATATTATAATGTGTTTGTTGTAGTGGTCATTGGACCCGTGTGTTGTTTGTCCCTCCAAGAACGCATGTTATTGGTTTGATCCCTTAAGAGGTGGCAAGCCGAACGATGAAATCAAATCTATGTTTGCCAAGTAAGTAAATTTTTGTCTAAATCATTGATTCTTCATTTATATGATCTGTTTTCATGTCCGTTAATTTCCATTTTAATGTAGTGGATTCGGGCGGCTAGATCGATTGCCGAGCACCCGAGCGGACCAAAGTGGTTTTATCCGAAAGTAAGTAGTTTCATTTCAAGTTATTTCATTGACACAATGGTAGCTTTCGATATGCCTTTATCCGTTTTAACAATTTTCTTTTGATTTATAGTGCCCAAAACAACCAGGGAACTCTGAGTGCGGATACTTCGTTATGTTTTATATGCATACCATCGTTACGGGTGGGCGTACTACAGTTTTCAAAACGTACGTGATCGCTCTCTCTCTTCTCAAATGATAATATTTTTTGTTCTACTTGAGTTAATTATTTTATTCGCTTCATTGGTTTAACTTATACGTCGTTTTCCAATTTATAGCTTTTTGATAGTCTGGATCCGTGCTCGGAGGAAGAGATTGATAGAGTTCGAGACGCTTTGGCTGCAAATTTTCTTCAACGCATATAGATATGTACATCATGTGTTGCCTTGTTCGCCTTTAATAGTCTTGGTTTTACGTGGAATTGGTAACTCGATTTGTAAATAGCCCCGAAAATTAAATCATATCAATCATTTAGAGTTTTGTTGTTGCTTTGTGATCTTTGTTCTATTGGAATTGAAACTCGGAGTGAAAGTTGAATTTTTGGTCGGTTTAAGTAATAGTTTGTTGTTGTTGTTGTTGGTCACTTGCTATTGTTGTCTTGTTGTTGGTCTTGGTTTGGTTGCCAAGTGCTTTTTGGTCTAAACTGATCTATCTTATTGAGTCTTCAAAGTTTTGGTCACTTAGCTTGTTGTTGTTTGTTTGTTGTCGTTGTTGGTCTTGTCTGGCGCCAAGTGCCTTGTTCTTTGTTGTTGGTCTTGCTAGTTGCCAAGTGCGTTTTGGTCTAAACTGATCTATCTTATTGGGTCTTAAAGGTTCCGGTCACTTAGCTTGTCGTTGTTTGTTTGTTGTTGTTGTTGGTTTTTGCATCTCATATATATATGCATTTTTCTCGGTTGCCAAGTGCCTTGTTGTTTGTTGTTGGTCTTGTTGGTTGCCAAAGTGCCTTGTTTTGTTGTTGGTTTTTGATGTTGTTGTCTTGTTCTTTGTACGTTGTTGGTCTTATTTGCATTGTTCTATTGCACACGTGTTTCAGTTTTATATCAATGCAAAAGGGGGACATTTTTTTAAAAAAAAATTATAATATAAGGCGTCCTGATTACAAATAAGGACGCTCAAAGTGCGCTTTTTAACCAAAAAAGGCGTCAAAAAAGGCGTCCTGTTTTTAACATAGGACGCCCTAAAAAAGGCGTCCTATATTTATTGTAGGACGCCCTAAAAAAGGCGTCCTTTTTTAAACATAGGACGCCCTAAAAAAGGCGTCCTATTTTTAACATAGGACGCCTTATAGGCTATTTTTTCAACTACCCTAGTCAAAGGCGTCCTTCGCAAAAAGGACGTTAATTGCCTCTAATTCGGGACGTTTTTGACGTTTTTGTAGTAGTGACTCTTCGGTGTTCATTTATTATCAACTCATGAGGAGTTATTTAAACACTTATTCCATTTCAGTTGTAGAGCTTAAGGTTGTGGAACCTTAAGAGTGAGTGTACAATTACAGTTTGTAAGGGGGAGTGAGTCCTAGTGAGAGGATCATCCGAGTACAATGTAATTGTCTTTTGAAAGATAGTGAAATCCCAGGTGTTCTGGGGACTGGACGTAGGTCAGAGCTTTTAGACCAAACCAGTATAAATTGCCTTGTGTCTGTTTCATTTCTCTGTTTCTGTTTTACTTGCTCTCTAGTGAGTCTTGCAAAAAGAATTAGAGATCACCTATTCACCCCCTCTAGGTGATATTCCATCTTCAATCTCTAATATTTCTCGGCCGAAATTTTCCATTTACTATTTCTCCTTGAATTTTTAGGAAAATATGCCTTAAATTTTAAATAATAGCTTTAAAACTATTTAGGTCACATTTTTCGTAAATTAACCCCTCCATAATATTCCTAAATTCTCAAAATCACATTTTATAATTTTCCCAATTTTTTTGAGGTCCACAGTAATTCTATTAATTTTCTAAAACTTTTCCTCATGATAAGCTTAAGACTTTCAGTCTCTATTGGTTTAGTAGCTTTCTTATTTTTGTTTTATTTCTAACCTTTTGATCCTAAAATTCGGGATATTACAAATTACAAACTATGTACTATATTTAGGACCAGAGGAGTAATATGCATTGAAACATTATGTTGAGTATATTAATTTTTCTCACATCTTCCCTTATTTATTATGGGTAAAATTGAAAAATAATCATTAATAACCATATATGTGGATTAATATGTAAGACCAAATTTCTTAAATGAACTTATATATAATGAGGAGAAGAGTGATAGTAATTAATTAATTTTTTTTTTCGTTCAATGATAGTAATTAAGTTGGAAGAAATAAAAGAGCCGTACCTTCTCGAAGCGCAGCAATATAATCTGTAAGAAAATTTCGTTTAAGTAAACAACGGCAACGGCAAGGAGGGTAACACCAAAAAAATATGATAAATTATATTTGTCATGCAAAATAAAACAAGATGGCCTGAACAAAAGCTTAAAAAAAAAAAAATTAATCTAATGAATGCAAACGACACTAAGGTCATTTTGAATAAAATAAGATGTATTATGTATCTTGCTTTTTCAAATGACACTTAAGATAAATGCATATATAACAAATTTGAAATAACAAAAAATCCTTCTCGTCCATAATTTTAGGATTAAATTATAAAAATCGTATAAAAAATAATTTGTAAATGGAGAAAAGGGTTTGGTTTGTAGAATGCTAATACAATCCATTTTTTACTTTTTGGCCCAATAAGGGCATGATTTAAATTGCCCAACAAGGTCAAATTAGCCTGAAGTGATTGATTGCTACCTGCATTTTTTAATTTATGATAATTAAAATGCGAATATAATTCAAATCAAATTAAATGTTCACAAATATTTAGAAGTCAAATTAAGGAGACTTAAAATGATTAAATTCAACAAGATGTTATCTGATGGAATTGCAAAAAACTACTCATAACAAAAAAAAAAAAGAATTACAGCTAAACTTTTTTGCCAGAAAATCACAACTAAACTATTGGTTTTAATGTTAAAAATAATTTTATATTGATTGTATGTTTTAAATAATAAATTAGTCAATTTAATTTCTCAATAAATTTCTTAATCCTTTTTACCGAAAACGCTATCGAATGTTAACTCAATATCTAATGTTACCTGCCTTCAACAGCTCTGCGCAAATTCGGCAGCCCTGCATCACCCAATAATAAAGCATGATATTGATTCAAAATCCAATGACCACGGTCAGCTAAAAAAGTATACCAAGTAAATAAAAATTCAATAAAATTTAATTAAACTGGTTGATTTTGAATGATTAATTAGGGTTGGGTTTATCTCATTGTCCTATTTCTCATTTTTCTCTCATAATCTCATATCCACGGTTAGATTAAAATAATATATGGTTTGAATTCAACCATTTATAAAATTATTTCTATAAACATAAATAAGTAAATTTAAACTCTTAAAATCTTATCTATATCATTCATAATTATAATCCGTACAAAATAAATAAATTTTAATTTATAAAATATTATAATAATAATTTTATAAAATATTAAATCTAAACCATATCCATTTTATGATATAAGGGTGGAGATGAGATGAAAAGAAGATAATAAGAAAGAGGTCGATGAAAGTATCTTCTTCCAATTAAATTCTTGCTAACAAAAGACACACTGCGGGTTCAGTTGCAAGAACATTTTTTCCCTAATTATCTAATATGTAGTTAGATATTTCTTATTTTACGAAATTTTTAAAAATTACATTAAATTAAATTCACTGTTTACATTTGGAAATAGTACAAAATGACCGTTAAATTTTATATAATTTTTTAAAAAAATAATTGCAAATATAAAATTTTTAGTTACAGTTAAAAAATAATATATTTTTTAGGTTTACAACAACAAAAATTTATATTAACAAATTTTTGAATTATTTTAATAGTTACAAATTACCAATAATATAATTGTTGGTAATGTTATTATTAAGTGGACAATGTTTAATTTGAGACCTAACATTCAAAGGAGAATCCCTGTGAGGTTATTTTTTTACTGGAACTTGTCTTTACACAACTCCTACTTATTATCGGACTTTTAGGTATTTAAATTATTTTGTTACCGGAATTCCCCAACATTCATCTCCCAAATGGATCACTTTTGTGAATGCCAAAAGAAGAATTTGATTGAAATTGGAATAAATATTATACTTACGCCAATTGGAAGGTAGTCCAAGAGGGCTAACGCAGTGCCGACAACGCACGCATTGCACAGTTTGAGTTTGATGACTGAATTCGCAGTGAGTGGTATCTGGACAATTACGATCCTCACAATTAGCTCATGGCAACCATGAAAGCTCAAATCCATAGGAGCGCACTTTGTGAATATCAGCGTACGACTTGATTCTTCCACCAGCCACCACGTACTGATTCCCAATCTGAGGCTGAGTGATACCAATATCAGACGACACTGAGGTTGAAACTGGGGAGCCAGCAAGTCTCCGGCGACAGCATAAACATGGCCTCTTCCTTTGGAATCCCAATTCACACAGGTAGCCGTATCCACCGGATCGCTGCATTTCAGGTACCCCACCTGCTTGCTTAATATTATAGATGGATTTCACTAGTAAAGCTATAGACATTTCTGCCAAAGTCTCCATACCAGAAAGGATAGAATCTGAATGCCAGAATCTATTGATTAATTAGTTTGGAGAAAATAATAAAGATATAAATACTTTAAAATAATTTAATTAGTTTCCTGAATCTTTTAAAAATATCAATTGGGTCTTATATTTAGGACCGAATGCAGTATAAATTTTTCTTACCAGGGTCGATCCAGAGCTGCTGGTTGTTGTCAGCATGCACAAGCTCAAATAATCTATAAACTATAAAGGTTCACAATCATGCATCTTCCAAGTTGCATCCCACTTTCCTTCATTTCTATAATTTTATTATCACTAAAACATGGGTAAATATAACAAAAGACAGTTCAAATATATTTTTAACAAATAATATTTTAAATAAATCTTTTGATGCCCCTCGTTGTTGGGCACCCAAATTAATTCTAGATTAATGCATCGCAGTGGCACAACTCAAGTCGTGTTCTTTGTGTGGAGTCCATGTAAGGTGGCCATGTGTGATACGACATTTCACATATTTAATTCAGGGTGATGTTGAAAATCCTTTGCTGCTGACCCTTTTTATCGGTGTTCCCATATCATCGAGAGAGTTCTTAAGGCAGATTATTCCAATTGCTCACCTAAATCCAAGTTTAATTTCAGACTAGAATAATGTTTTGGTATGGCAGATTTTTATTGTTGGTGATACTTCTGATACAAGGAAATGTTGAGAACCAACAGCTGCCTCATGATGAAACTCTTCCATTCCGTCCCTATAATAATAGCAATTCTGAATTAATGGGTTTCCGTCTATTCCTACTCTTCAAGGAGTAAGTTTACCTGTCAGTTAAATCCCACACCTTAGACACATCTGATACAAGCACAGAAGCTTGTATCTGCAACACCATCTCTATAATTCATCCAATATTCATCCTTTAGAGTATGATTATGACAATACGACCGAAATTATTAATTTCTTCCATTGCTCTTGGCCCCCAAGATAGCGTCCTGTCACGGTGGAACCTTACTTCCTGCACCATGATCTCACGGCTACGTTCGCCAGTACCCACAAGACTGAAATGGCCGTTCCCACCAAAAGTTGAAAAGCAAAAAACCAGCAAGTTGCTCTGAATTATTTTAACAATTACAGGTGACAAAATAGTCAGCTTTAACTTTTCTTTTTAATTCACTCATTAGGTTTCGGGATGTCATGCTTGGATTGACATTCAATGCGCTTTTGTTGTGCTTTTGCTGTTGTGTGCGATTACATAACTACTTCAAGAGGGAAGGAGATGATGAAGCAAGACTTGAAAAGTTTTTAGCGGATTACAAAGCACTTAAACCCACCAGATTCTCTTATGCTGATGTCAAAAGAATCACAGACCAATTAAAGCATAAATTAGGTGAAGGTGCGCATAGAACAGTCTTCAAAGGTAAGCTATCTACTGATATTCAAGTGGCTGTCAAAGTATTCAATCATTCAGATAACGATGGACAAGATTTCATCAATGAAGTGGGAACAATGGGCAAAATTCATCACTTTAATGCTGTTCGTTTGTTGGGCTTTTGTGATGATGGTTATCACCGAGCTATTGTTTATGACTTTTTCCCCAATGGTTCCCTCCAAAAGTTCACATCTTCCCCAGATGACAAAGAAATATTCCTTGTATAGTATAAGCTGCAACAGATTGCTCTAGACATCGCCAAAGGGATTGAATAGCTTCACCAAGGTTGTGATTATAGAATCCTTCATTTTGACATCAATCCGCATAATGTGTTATTAGATGACAATTTCACTCCCAATATTTTTTATTTTGGTCTGGCTAAACTGTACTATAAAAATCAAGGTACACTTTCAATGATGACAACAAGGAACCTTATGATATATTTCACCTAAAGTTTTCTTTCGAAATTTTGGAAATGTGTTATATAAACCAAATATTTATAGTTATGGAATGCGCTTTTGAAAATGGTTGGTGGAAAGAAAATTGTAGATACAGATAAAGAAACTTTTCAAGTTTCTTATCCAGAATGAGTTCATAATTTGATCAAAGGAAGAGGCATAAGTATTTGCATAGAGGATGAAGTTTATATTAAAATTGCTATAAAACTAGCTATTGTATGACTTTGGTGCATTCAAAGGTATTCAATAAATCGTCCATCCATGAAAACGGTGATGTAAATGCTGGAAGGAGAAGTAGATAAATTATAGGTGCCTCCTACTCCATTTGATTTAACTACCTCAACTAATACAATTGTCATTTTTCCTGCAAGACATTTTAATTTAGAGTTAGATGTGATTGAAGACTTGGAATAAATATATATGTTGGCTTGCCAAATATATATAGCTTTTACTTTTATTCAGATTTTTTTTTTGGGGTAAGATTTATGAATCCTTCTATATCATTGTGCCAATTTATGCTTTCTGTTTATCATATACTAATATTTCACATATATAACATTCTCCAATTAATGTAGCGAAAATTCATGTTTATCAAAGATTATAAATATTAGGAAAATTCCAACTAAATACCATTTGAATTTATAAAATCCCCGAAGTCTTAAATTTGTAAAAAGATCGAGAGGTACCAAGGACCTATGAGGGATATGCAAATTCGGGTGAAATTACCATTTTACTCTTAGTTTTAAATAAATAAAATAAAATAAAATATCCTCACCGTAGGCCGGAGGGCCGGAGGCGCGTTTGGCCACCCGCCACCCCGTTGGTGGCCTACGGTGAGGGTATTTTATCTTTTTTAGTTATTTATTTAAAACTAAGGGCAAAAAAAACAATTTCATCCGAATTTGCATATCCCTCATTGGTCTTTGGTACCTTCTCGATCTTTTTTACAAATTTAGACTTCGGGAGTTTTGCAAATTCAAATGGTATTTTAATGGAATTTTTCCTATAATATATTTGTTCCATCTAATAAAATATATTATCTAAAATTTTTTAGTGAAAAAAAAACAAAAATTAATGTGGTCTAATACATACTTGTATGTTTGAGTTTGTAGTTTCCTTCTTTTAATTCCTTCAAAACCCGTTCTTCTTCCCCTTCATAAATATCCTTCCCCCTCCCAAATTTGTGATTAACTTCATCGATGATTCCATAAAATGCAAAAAGACAACGGCTTATGATATCAACGTAACAAATAACCATCACAGAACTATAATAGATATGGCATAAGGATATTGCATTGGTTTATGATAATAGGGGAAACTTTATCGTCTATTTGTTGCACTCTAAATACTAAATACTCCTCCCATCCAATTATAGGAACTATTTACCGAATTTAGAAAGATTAAAGAGAAGTTAAATTAGTTAATTATAATTATTTTCCGAATATACCCCGACAACGAAAGTTAGACTCTTGCGCATAAGAAACTGCGGACATCAATATCTAAACTGGTCAACCAGGAATATTGCTGTAAAGAAGTAAAGTGCCTCTTATTTCACAAAATTCATGAAATAATGTCTTTAATATGTTACTCCTTCCTAAATATAAAATAAAATAAAAATTTTGAAAATATTAAGAAAGCTAATTAAATTATATTAAAATTATTTTATTTAAAAATAAAAAATAAAATAGAATCTCTCACTTGATAGAATATAAGCATGTTATTACATTAATTATTGTGGATGAAGTATTAGTCGGGGTGATATGGGAAAAATATGACAAATTGCTCAAAATTATTTTATAAAAACAAAAGTATAATTGAAGTGTATACGACATTAATGAATTACAAACATTATTTACTTTATAGAATATATAGGTGTATTATTAAATTATTATTGTCTTTAATTATTATTGAGAAAGTAGAAATAAGGGTATTATAGGAAAAAAATTGACAAAAGTTAAAACTTGCTCTTATAATTAGGACCAAAACCAACTCTAAAATGTGTTCCTATAATTAGACTGAAGGAGTAGAAGGGAAAATTTTATCACTCAAATATAATGTCTGTCATGTGAAAAATCAGAGGCTTGTGTTTTGGATATCATTTTCAAATTTTATGCCTTTTTATGCTTAATTACTTTCACTTTTGGAAAATTATCATATTATTCTAACTTGTTTTGAAAGTCTAGAGATCTCTTTCAATTGGGATGGATAGTATTATACATGTAATTTACAAAACATTGGTATGCTCATTCTCATTGTTATTTTCAGATATCATGAATTTTTTGTGCATCAAGTTTTTCAGGAAGGTGATTATCAAGAAGGTTATTTCTCCCATACCTGTTTTATTGAGATGCACGATGGGGCATTATAAACAAAAAAGGCATATGGGATGAGCTAACTTATCTTAATTTTAGAGCCGTATAAAAATTTGTGCTTAAAATAATATCAAGCCCGATCCATTATGCAAAACTCGATGTCTTAGTAATTTCAATCGCATGCATGTTGGTAAGCTTATTTGTTTAAAAAGTCATAAAAATTTGTTTTTAAAATAAGTGTAAGGGCTATCGCATGCTTGTTGGTCAAAGAATTCGTGAGCATCAAAATTTTTAGGCATTATATATATTTTCCCTATTGTTCATTTTTAGAAAATTGGTCCATTGTGTCAAAGGTAGTAGGGGCCTAATATGCATATTTTTTTAGTCATATTATATTATAAAGTTTTGTTTGTTATTAGAGTTGTCTGTTAGTGTTTATACTAGGGGGAATGACATTCAAGTCCCAACTAAGGGAAATAATCGATTAACAAGTCTCATAAGTTATTAATGGTAAATCGCCGCACTTGTTAATTCTCCCCTGCTCAGATTGTCAATGGAGACTTCTCATGTAACATCCCAATTTTTAAAGCGTTTTCAAATAGTTTGATCGAGTAGAGCATTGGAATAATTTAAAAGAGCGAGTATCGATAAACTTTCACCGTCGGTGTATCGATTGCTTTATAGCGGTACATTTATTCGAATATTAAAAAATACACTAATTGTAAAACCCTAAAATTCATATTCATTATAAACATTATATGTTGGTAAGTAATACCTATTAGAAATAGGTGAATATGTGGTCTCAAAATTGAGTAACATATTTATGTTAATTTAGGAATTTTCTCTAAGAATTAAGGTAATCAAAAACCAAATTGTCTAATTTTATTTTGGGATCATAAATTGCCCTATAATTATGGAATTAATACATGGTGCATAAATGACCGTGAAAAGCTAAAAAGTTGTGAGGAAACCAATTAGAGAAAATTGCCAACAATTAGTGGATAATTCAATTTATGTTAATTGAATTATTTTCATAAACATTCACAATTAATTTAGTGGCATATATTAAAGGCATAATTAAGGATGTATTACCTTAATTAAGAAACAAGGGCTAGTAAAGGGCTAGGATTAGCATAGAAGTGGTTTCTAATTAATCTTAGAACCAATCATATTTTGACAATTACACTTAACTACTTTATTAGGGATGCTAATTAAGATTAGATATGGAGGGCTAAGATTAAATTTTAAAAAACCAAATCCAAAGGCCTTAATTAAGCCTCATAAAGCTTAATGCATGAGAAAAGGTTTTGACCAATGAGAGAGAGAGAGAGAGAAAAAAAAAGGAATTAAAGCAAATTGGATAATGGTTTGAAATCCGATGTACATAGTAAAAAATCAAAACAACAAATAAAGTGAGAATTTATACAAATTTAAATAGTTGTGAAGAAGTAGGAACCTTAGAGAAAATATGAGGACTTATCTTGAACCCACATAATTTAACCTCGAAAGTAAGCCTAGTAAAGGCTATTTTTGCAAACGTTGAAGAATAAGCTTAGTACAACCAGGGAAATCTAATTAGACCATAAATCTTGATATCCAACTACTAATCAACATACATACACAGAATTCAAAAGTATTGGTAATTGATCAAGCAACCAAAAATAGATTTCATTAAAGTAAATTAATCAACAATGACACCTAAGCTTTGATGATGTCATCAAGATGACATCACAAGGATGACATCACAAGAGCACATGCTTTATAATGAAGGGTGAGGATTAAAACTTCTTGATTAAGTTTAGATCTAATGGTTGAGATTAAGGAAGAGGCAAATGGTGGGGCCCACATTGGGCTTGAGATTACCATTTTAACCTTGAGATTTTCCCTATAAATAGAGGCCTTGCCTCTCCTCATTCTTCACACCAAATCAACCACCAAGTGGTGATTTCTAAGAAGGAGGAAGGAGTTCAAGAGCTTCAAGAGGTAAGTTTGTCTTTAGTTTTTAGTTTCTAGTCTTTAGTTTTTAGAATTCTTAGATAGAAGTAGTGTAGATCTTAAATATTCTAGAATAAATTTTATTTACATGTTTTTATGGTCAAAATTGGCTTAGTTTCGATAAAATGATGAGAGAGGTTATATAGAAAATTTTTTGGAAGGAAATCATCAAAGTAACGAAGTTCGGCGAAATTTCATCGGTTTTGAAAATTCTGGAATCAGTGATGAATATGCCAAAATTTCATATTGAAAATATAGTCATAAAATTCAGGGAAAATTCATGGTTAAAGTAGACTCATAGTGATTTTTAAATATTCCAAGAACATGTTAAAATGATTTCTGTACAGGGAGATAAAAATTCTCAAAGTTGGGCTATGAATTTCTGGAAAAATTCTGGGCGGAGGCTCAAAACTTTAAACCTGGGAGTAGTCCGTGTAATCTGGGCAAAATTGATTATTTTTAATTGAAAATATACATTCTAAGGATTCCAAGGAATTTTACAGATCCTCGTTTTGATTTTTCTAGACTTAATTATGATTTTTCAAAGTTAGATAAAAATCTGTCCAGAATTCTGGACCAGCGTTTTTGAAGAATTAAATGTGATAAGTTGAGAGATAATCCTACCAAGGGTAAAAAGGTCATTAGTGACTAGGATATCTGCTAGGAAGTTATTGGGAATTAATAGATATGACATTACCGTTATAGGTTGAACACGATCACAGTCCAAACGTCAACGTACCGACATCATGACTAAGGTACGTTCGCGTGCTGTAACACTAACTCTGATGCTTATTGTATGCTTATATGTGATAGACTATTTCATGAAGTCATGGACAGGACTTTGTCTTGGGTCATGCACCGTGTCTAAGACTCTGTCTTAGTTCACTATTTATACATTCAGCTTTGTTTATACGGGTTTCAGTTTTGGTAATGCCGTTGAGTTTTCCTAGCGCTGAGGACACGAGGAGCTGTCGTGGCACTGGTTAGTGCAAACAGGGATGACTTTACATGTGCTGTGTGCTATGTACTGTTGATATGTTAATCTTGCATCTGCTGTGTGCTTATGTATTAATTACTTCGTAATGTCATGAATATCTCGTCATCCATATACCGTATTACCCGAGCATGAGATTAACAGATACCCGAGGTTCAATGGGCATTGAACCTCAGCTCTTAACATAGCGTCAGGGTCAGGAGGACCGAGGATCGAGGAGAAAGGCAAGCGGCACGCATAGGGATTCAGCTGAAGACTTTCTTCTTTTGTTATTCACTTTTGAAAACACTCGGTATAACGTACCGCTACTGTAATCAGCCAGACTTACAGCATTTTAAATATAAATATCAGTTACTCAATCGCTCCGATGCTCTACTCTGATAAAAAAAAATTATTCCGCTTTTGAAAATGGGATGTTACACTAATACATATCCAAAAAGAAATTCTCCGGCTGGGTCTTCACTGGTGCTGCTTGCCCTTGTCCTCGGTCCTGATCCCTTCGGATCCTGAGGCTATAGCAGGAGCTGAGGTTCAATGCCCATTGAACCTCAGGTAACGGTTAACCTTATGCTTAATTATGACAGTATATGTATAATAGATATTCATGGTGTTTCAGCAAGAATCATTACATAAGCACACAGCAGATGTATCCCAACCGTACATAAGCACACAGCAGATGTATGCCAATAGTACACGAGCACACAGCAGATGTATGCCAATAGTACACGAGCACACAGCAAATGTATCCCAATAGTACATAAGCACACAGCAGATGTATCCCATAAGCACACAGCAGATGTAAAGTTATCTATCACATATAAGCATACAATAAGTATCAGAGTTAGTGTTACAGTACGCGAACGTACCTTTGTCCGTTCGGATTTCGGTACGTCTATCGGCTCGATATGTTCCTGGATTCTCTCGGATATCTTATCATAATATTTTCGCATTATTCTTTTACAGATAATATCCTAAGGGATATCTTAGCCACTAATGGCCATTTCACTCCTGGTGAGTTCATTTTCCAATTTATTCCCTTAAAATTTCGTAAAAACGCTACTTTCAGCATTTCAGGCAGAATTTCCGCTAACTTTGAAAATTCATAATTAATTCTAGAAAAATCGAAAAAAGGATCCGTAAAATTTCCCAAAATCCTTAGGATGTCTATTTTCAAAAAAAAAATACTTTTATATACCCATAATTTATGAACAATCCCCAGTTTTCATTTTTCCCAACGTTGCCCAGAATTTCGCCCAAAAAAATAGCCTAACTTCAACAGGTTGTATCTCTTTGTACAGGAATCAAAACGCTATATATTATATATATTCAGAAAGCCCTACATATCTAATTGACTTCTGGAAATTTTCGTGATTTATAGGCTTCATTTTCAACATAAAATATTAGCATTTCTATTGCTGTTTGCCCAGAAATTTTACCGAAAATTTCGCCAGAACTTCACTACTTTGATCTTCAACTTCCAAGAATTTTGCTCCACAATATTTTCCACCATATTTTCAAAATAAAGGCACTTTTAATCATAAAAACATGAAATCAAAACTTCTTGGAAGATTTAAAGATCAAACTAACCTTTATACTAAGAATTACTAAGAACAACTACGAACTATAAAACTAAAGACTAGAAATTAAAAACAAGCTTACCTCTTGAAGACTCTTGCTACTCCCTCCTCCTTCTTGCTTCACTCCACTCTTGCTTAGAATGATTTTTGGTGTGAAGAGAATGAAGAGGGAAACCCTCTATTTATAGGGAAATGGTATGGCATTTTGGTACTTTTCTTAAACCTAACTCATCTTGCAAGTTGGCCATTGGATCTAGACTTAGTAAAGAATTTTTAATCTCATCCATCCATTGTGTTAGAAAACCCTAGCTTAATCAACAAGTTTAAAAACTTAACCTCTAAGTTTTGCTTTTTAGGAATTAATTTACTTTAATGAAATCTATTTTTGGTTGCCTGATCAATCACTAATACTTTTAAATTCTGAGTATGCTTTTTGATTAGTAGTTGGATATCCAGATTTATGGTCTAATTAGATTCCCCTGGTTGTACTAAGCTTATTCTTCAACGTTTGCAAAAATAGCCTTTACTAGGTTTACTTTCGAGGTTAAATTATGTGGGTTCAAGATAAGTCCTTATATTTTCTCCAGGGTTCCTACTTCTTCACAACTATTTAAATTTGTATAAATTCTCACTTTATTTGTTGTTTTGAGTTTTTACTGTGTACATCAGATATTTACTGGATTTCAAACCATTATCCAATTTACTCTAGGATTTCAAACTTTATCAAATTTGCTTTAATTTTCTTTTTCTCTCTCTCACACACTAGACTCACAACCCTCACAACATTTGCACACACACACACACTCACAACACACTCTCTCTCTTACTTGCACACACACACATACACAACTCTTTTCTCATTGGTGGATTTTACTTCACAAGGATTCTACTTTATGAAATTGAATTAAGGCCTTAGGATTTAGCTTTATTAGATTTAATCCAAGCCTTTAATTTGTGTTGGAAATATCCTACTATTAATTAATTTCAAAAATTAATGTTAATATTTTAATTATTGCAAATTTAATTGTCAAATAATTGTTGATAATTTTCTCTAATTGATTTAGGTGTTTACTTATCCCTTTAGTATCTTTAATATTTAATTAAGAACAATTATGCAATTAATTTAATGAATATAAATTTAATTGCCACTTACTTATTTTTAATTTTCTCTAAGTATCTTAACCACTTTTATATTTATTTATGACTTATAATTGATTTTATAATATCTAGAGGTTAAGATATCAATTTAGAATATATTATGATTTCCTATATTAAAATAATTACACCATAATATTTGAGACCACATATTCACCTATTTTTAATAGGTATTTTCTATCAAAATATAGTGGCCATGCTAAATAGGAGTTTTAGGGTATTACATCTCTAACATTATTTTCCTTGGTCGAGACCTCAATGTGATTCTCCCTTTATACTAGCTATGCAACACTTGCCGTTTTATTTTATTTGAAAGTGGTAGTGTTTATATATCAAATTTTCACCTATTTCTATGATTATTATATTGATACCTTCATTTAAAAATAAATTAACGCATGCCATGAAAGCCGCTTCCGATCATGTAAAATAATCACATACGTTGATAGCTGTAACACCCCATTTTTCAAAAGTGGAATAATTTTTTTTTTTCATCAGAGTAGGGCATCGGAGCAAGTAAAAGAGTGAGTAATTAATATATCATTAACTGTGGCGTATCCATCTGTTTATAATGTATAGTACATTTAGCCGAGTAATGTCATATTGTTACAAGTCTAAAAATAGAAATCTTCAGTCGGGTATTTACGCGTGCTGTTTACTTTGCTTGCTCTTGTCTTTGGTCCTCGGTTCCCCGGACCACCGAAGCTATGGTAAGAGCCGATGTCCAATGCCCATTGGACCTCGTGTAACAGCTTAACCTCATGCTCAAGTAATACAAAATATATGGATGACAGATATTCATGACATTACAAAGAATCAATACATAAGCACACAGCAGATGCAAGATTAACATATCAACAAGACATAGCACACAAACATGTAAAGCTACCCACGTTTGCACTAACCAACCGCCACAACGGCCCATCGTGTCCTCGCTAGGAAAACAATCTTACAAAGATTATCAAGACTATAACCCGTATATAGCTAAATGTGTAAACAGTGATTTAAGACAGAGCCTTAACCATAGTGCATGACCCAAGACCAAGTCTTGTCCATGACTCTATGAAATAATCTATCACATACAAGCATACAATAAACATCAGAGTTAGTGTTACAGTACGCGTCTGTACCTTAGTCCGTTTGGATGGCGGTACGCTTGCCTGGTTAGTACGTCTCCCGATTTTTCCCAGATATCCTATAATAGTATTATCGCATTACTACCTCGTAAAAATATCTTAGGAGATATTTTAACCACTACTGACCTTTTCACCCCTGGTGGATTTATTATTCCAATTATATACCTTAATTTTTGTTAAAAAAACGATGTTCCAGCATTTCTGGGCAGATTTTTCGATAACTTTAAAAATTCATAATTAAATCCACAAAAATCGAAACGAGGTTCCATAAAATTTCCTGAAAACCTTAGCATGTCTAGTTTTGAGGAAAAAATAATGATTTCCACCCAGAATTTGTGATTCATTCCCAGTTTAATGATCTTCAACCTCTGCACAGAATTTTCCAGAAAACGTAGCCTTATTTCCATAATTTTTATCTCTCTCTACAGACCTCTATTCGATACATATTGTATATCAATTGAAAGCTATACATGTCTACTATGACCATGAATTATTTCAGAATTTTTGAATATAAATTTATTCACTAAATAATGCCCTCTAACTGACTGACTCCCATATCCCAGCAAACCCCACAATTCCTATCTTACTCTAACTTGTTTTATTAATCCTAAAAGTTACTTCCCAACATGTTTCCACCTTGTCGCATCTTTCAATGCAATAAGGCTTGAAAAAAATTATAGGAAATTACTTTACCTATTTCTTAGATTAAACTAACATTTATACTAAGAACTACTAAGAACTATAGAACTAAAGAACTAAAGACTAGAAACTAAAAACTAAAGACAAGCTTACCTCTTGAAGACTCTTGCTTCTTAGAAATCACCACTTGGTGGTTGATTTGGTGTGAAAAATTGTGAAGGGCAAGGCCCCTATTTATAGTAAAAGTCCAAGAATTACATCCCTTGGATCATCTTTTCTTATCAATGGCTCATGATAATTTGTGCTTCCATGAAGGCACAAAATGTGAGCAAAGGATTCTCATTGGTCCATACTAATTACATAGGATTTAGCTAATTTTTCAAATTTCCTATTTTTAATTCAACATGTGCTCTTGAAAAAATTATATTTTAATCTCTCTCTCTCTCTCCCCCTCTCTCTCTCTCCCTCTTTCTCTCTCCCATGTGCAATCTAACACTTCTTTCCTCTCCCATTGGTCTATTTTCTTTTTCACAAGGATTAAGCTTATTTCTTTGATTTTCCATTTGCTAATTCAATTTCACAAGGATTAAGGTTAATTATAGAATTAATTAGGACCATTGGATTCCACTTGTGTTTGTTTTAAATTAAATCTTTGCCCTTCACTATAAAGCATGAGCTCTTGTGATGTCATCCTTGTGATGTCACGTTGATGACATAATCAAAGCTTAAGTATCATTAGCAAATTTTAATTAACTCTTAATTTCATTTGCTAGCTAACCATGGAAACTAGTGCTTAATTAAATCAAGCTTTGTGCACCTTAATCTTTACTTATTTCTATTTGTCTTTTAATTGATCCTTGATTTTTAATTAAGACATTCCCTAATTGTTGCTTCTTAATTTGCCCCTTGATTAATTATGAATATTTACACAATCATTTAATTAGTGAAAACTTAATTGTTCATTTATCATTATTAATTTCCCTTAATTTGTTTAAGATTTTTATAACATTATCTTGCTTCTTTTAAGAACCATGGTTTAATATGATGATTATTTTGTATTTTATGATCCTTAGATGTGGTCTTAAATTTAATCTTTGGTTTATTAAATTCTAAGGAAAGTTGTCTAAAATCTAATTAATAATCTGTAAAATTTAGAGACAACATATTCTCCTTTATTTAACATGCATAATTTATCAAAATATAGCATTCACTACAAATAGAGATTTTTAGGGTTTTACTGTAATTTTCAAAGTATGATAGGTTCTTAAATTAATTATGATCATTAATAATTCACTTTATGCTAATATTGAACCCTTATTGGTTCTTGATCTTTCATTAAATTAATATATCCCTAATTGATGACTTTTAATATGCCTTTTAATTAATTTTGCAAATTAATACAATTAATTATTGTAAGTTTAGTCAGTCCTTTGATTGTTGGTAATTTCCTTTAATTGATTTAGGTATTTTATAACATTTTATGGCTCTTTATGATTAAATATAAACTATGTTGTAATATGACAATTTTAGGGTATTTTATGATCCCCAAATGAAGATTAGAAAATTTGGGTATTTGGTTATTTAATTCTAAGAGAAAATTCCCTAAATTAAATTAAATAAGCTACTAAATTTTGAGACCACATATTCATCTATTTTAATAGGTATCATTTACTAAAATATAGTGGTTATGCTAAACATGATTTTTAGGGTATTACATTTCTCCCCCGTTAAATAAAATTTCGCCCTCAAAATTTGCTCTATACTAACTAGACTTTGAACCATAAATTCTGGAAATGTACCCTATCGGAAAATTTTCATGTCTACCCGCTTCTCTCAGTGATCGAGAATTTGCTTCGGCTTAGTTACGAAGGTATTTTTCATGTCGTAGTTCGACATCCTCATACCCCAAAATGTCTCCGTGGCGCCCATATATTGTGGCAAAGATAAGATACCTCATACTCAACGACACAATCGCAACGGTTGGTATAGCTGAAAGTGTTATGGAGATTAATCAGTTCGGGGTAAGGCTATCTCGGTAAGCGATTGGTTCACGTTTAGCTAAAATTTCGAATGGTCCTATGAAACACGTACTAATTTTTTTGTCTCTGAAGCATTCCACTGACACTGGTTACTGGAGCTATCCTTAGAAACATATGATCGTCGACCTTGAATTCTATAGGTCTTCTCCTTTTGTCTGCTTTGTGCTGCTAGGAGTCGTCTCTTGGTTATAGCGATTTGTTTGAAGGTCTGATTAATCAAATTTGGTCCAAGCAACTATCGCTCAGATAACTCTGTTCAACATAAAGGTGACCGATATTTCTGCCCTTGAAATTTAATCGTATAAAGTTGGGAAACTCTAGCCATCTAGTCTATTCCCTTATCATACCTGCTTACTAGCATGTACTCCCATATTCAAATAATAACCTTATTCATTCTGTACTCAGGTATAGTGTAATACCCAAAATTTCTTTTTATTTTAAATACAATATTTTGATAGAAAAAGCCTATTTAAAATAGGTGAATATGTGGTCTCAAATTTGGAGATGTGTTTATCCTAAATTCTAGGGAATTTTTCCTTAGGATTAGGATAACCAACGGTTTAATAAATTTTGTTAGGTTCACTCTGTCGGATCCTTTTTATGTTTAAGCCGTTTCTCTCGGTGATCGAGAATTTGCTCCGGCTCGACTACGAAGGTATTGCCATGTCGTACTTTGACATCCTGCTACACAAATGTCTCCGTGGCGTCTATATATTGTGTTAGTTCTCAATATGTTTTGATGATTAACAACAAATGTAAAACATGGTTTGAAGTTTGCAAAGTTGTTTTAAAAACAATCTGAAAGTTGCAACCGCAGCTTTGCATTTGCAAACTCGAGTATTGGATGACCAATACCGCAGCTTTGCTTGGCAAACTCGAGTAAAGGCCATACGTAAAGCAACCAAGTTTTCAGCCAAAGTCGATACCGCAGTTTGCATAGGCAAACTCGAGTATTGAATGGTCAATACTGCGTTTGCATGGGTAAACTCGAGTATCGAACTTCTTATGAATTAAAGGATTTTTCCAACTTAGCCAATACCGCAGCTTTGCATTTGCAAACTCGAGTATTGACAAAAAAAACTGCGGTTTCCAAAACCAAACTCGAGTATTGGACTTCCAGAAGCAAACCAAGTTTTTCAAACGAAGTCAAAACTACGGTTTCCAAAACCAAACTCGAGTATTGAACTTCCAGAGAGCAAATGGATTTTTCAAATTAAACCAATACTGCAGTTTGCATAGGCAAACTCGAGTATAGGTCTTGTCTTTCAAATACAAGACACGATGGCTTGCCTCGAAAAGTGGAAACTCGAGTATCCAATTGGATACCGCAGTTTGGTCACTTGTGAACAAGGCCATACTCGAGTTTACAAGAACAAACCGCAAAGATGCAACGTAAAAACTAAGTTTTGAATTATACGAATTCATGAATCACTCTTGTTTGTTCCAATTGCTTTCATGAATCATTCACTTATGATCCCGCATATGTTTAACAAGTTTATTTAGTGGATTTCGTTAGCACAGATGAAAATTAATGAAGATCAAGGGAAAAAGCAAAAAGTGGTCGAGCATTTATTGCACTTCAAGAAATTAACATCCTTTTGGTTAATCCATCTCGAGCACGAGTTCTCAACGTTCAAAAACACTTTCTTCATCAAGCAAACTCTTCTCCAACGGGAAAATCCTCGAGTTCCACATCGCACCATATCGATCTCGGATTAGCCGGAGTTTAGAGAGAGAAGATGACCGTACTTAATGCTAATCACCTACAACGGTTGGATTCATCATACAACGGTCATTTAATGTTCTCTACCTATAAATAGAGTGCATTAACTCCTTCTCAAGTTGACACAACTATTGAGAGCGAAAATTCATTGATTGTTATTTATTGTGTTCAGCTTTCATCTATATTGTATCAATCTGATACTTGCACTTCGTTGTTCATTTTATCTCGCTTCGAGAGAGAGTTCTATCTCAAATCATTTATTGATTGAGATAACCATAAGTCGGGGACTTAGTGGTTGGGTGTATTGATTACAACTTGTAAGGGGGAGTGAGTTCTAGAGAGAGAACTACTCTTGAGTACGTAGTTTGTAATCGCTTTGTGAGTATAGTGGATTGAAAATCCCAAGTGTGACTTGGGACTGGATGTAGGTCAAAGATAAGACCGAACCAGGATAATTTCTCTTGTGCAAGCTTTCCTTCCCTTCCTCCTTTGTTTATCTCTCGGTTTCATTACCTCAAAACAGCATATTCTCGAAAAGTTTTTAAAATACCCAATTCACCCCCCTCTTGGGTATATAGCTCCATTTACATATTGTGGCAACAAAAGATACCTCATATTTTGATGACACGATCATGGTCTCGGTTGGTGTACGAGGAATATGAAATACGTTATAGAGGTTAATCAAGTTTGGGGGTAAGGCATATCTGACTGATTCATGTTTAGTTAAAACTCTGAATGGCCTTACGTATCGAGGTCCTAATTTTGCCTCTCTAGCGTTCTACCGACACTGGTTACTGGGGATAATACATGATCGTCGACTTCAAACTTTAGAGGTCTTCCTCTCTTGTCAGCGTAGCTCCTCTGTCTGCTTTGTGCTGCTAAGGGTTGTCTTGTGCTCACCGTGATTTGTTTGGAGGTTTGGTCAATTAGATCTGGTCCAATCAATTTCTGCTCAGATAACGGTGTCTGATACGTTCGCCCTTGACGTTTGATCGTATAAACTCAGAAAACTCTAGACATCTAGTCTATTCCCTTACTATGCATGCTTACTTAGCACACACTCTAATATTCAAATAATAATCTCATTCATTGTGTACCCAGGTATAGTATTCAAACATGAAACCTACTCGCCCATCCCCACCGTGCTTGGTTACGCAGCCTCACGCTCGACCTATTCAAATTTCCTCTCGGCTTAACACATATTGGCCTTCCGGCTCAATCCATTACCACAAAGACTAGGGATTTTAGCCTTAATACCTAGGAGATTATCCTCGTGCTTTAGGCATTTCAACTATTACCTGGTACAAAGAAATGTTTTGCCGTACTCAAGACGTACTTGTAGACATACTAGTCTAAGGTCACTATAACAATTTTCATTTCACACAATGATAAGTACTACTATCTTAAGGCCTAGGGACACATCGTCCCGTGTACATTCGTACACTTAGATTTCAAGCATCTGCTCATCTATTTTATCTAAACCTCTCCCAAGTCTAACTCTTAAACTATATTAGAAGCTTGATCATTCCTTAGGTCTCTTAGGGATTTTACTAGTTTCTATACAAGAATTATTGATCGCAATGGCAAATCTTTTCTTTGCTAAGGTAATTACTACGCCAAATTCCTAACATAACATGAGGATTTTATATTCCATATTTTTATCAGGAGTGAGGAGAAGTCAACATACAAAGTAACCGAAGAATAGTTTCAACGAAATCCTGAACAACTTTTTAAGTTCCATTTAGGTTCCATGAATTCCACATGCTACTACAAATTTCATGTCCAATACTTATCAATAGATGCAAATAACAAGAAGACAAAAATTCAACTTCAGTTACTACCTTACCATAGCTTCAGGATCCGGAGTAAACAGGACCAGAGACAAGGGTAAGCAGCAGATATAGGAGCCGGCTGGAGGAAGCCCTTTGTTTTGTACTTTATGTTAACATTTGAAATTGTAGTACACGCTGTTAAAGCTAACACATACATTGCAGTGGATGTTATCATTTACTTTCTTAAATACCATTTACTTCCGATGCTCTAACTCTGATCAAATTAAAAAAAAAACGTTTCCAAAAATTGGGATGTTACATATAGTACTCAACCATAGGACCTACTCGTCCACCCTCAACGTGCTTGGTTACACAGCCTTACATGACCCATTCAGCCTCTCGGCTTAACATATATTGGCCTACCGGCTCAATCCAATACCACAAAGACTAGGGATTTTAGCCTCAATATCTAGGAGATTATCCTCGGGCTTTAGGCATTTCAACTACTACCCGGGTACAATAAATGTTTTGCCGGACTCAAGACGTCCTGTAGACATACTAGTCACTATATCCATTCGCTTTTTACAGAGTGCTAAGTACCACTGTCCTAAGGTCTAGGGACACAGCCCCGTGCACATTTACACACCTAGGTCTTGAGCATTTGCTCGTTTATCAAAACCCAATTATTCCTTAGATCTCTAAGGTTTTTACTAGTTTCCCCACAAGAAATAGCAATTTTTGATTGTATTAGCAACTCTTTGCTTAGCCAAAGTAAACACTACGCCAAAATTCTTAACAAAAGATAAGGACTTAAATTTTCAACATTTTTATCCGTAGTGAGGAAAAAGTTAATGTACCATTTACAAAGTAATCTAGAAAGCAGTTTCAACAAAAATTAGAACAACTTTTAAGTACCATTTAGTTCCTATGAAATTCATATGCTACTACAAATTTCATGTCCAATACTTATCAATAGATGTAAATAATAAGAAGACAAAAATTCAACTTCGCTTACTACAAGAACTTACACATTCCAATTTATGTTTTATATATCTGAAATCTAATGGTTTGGACAGGAATTCAACACGAACATATTAGTACGGTTGTGTACTAAAGTAGAGTTTCAAGAGTGTCAACAACAAACATACTAACTCTTCATTTAAATAAATGTTCAAGATTTACTAAAGTGCACACTCAAAATCTCATTTTAGAGCTTTATTTCTTAACAACCAGGGATCTAAGCCCTATGGTTTCTATTTTTACCAAACGCAATAGATATCCTTCAAACTTTTGAGTCAAAAAGTTCATGTTTAACTTAAAGGCGTTCATCAAAATTTCAAAATGAAACAAGGATATATAATGCAAGGTTATTTCATTATGCTAAAGTGACAAGAAATCTTAATGGATCAAAAGTACAATGTATTTCAAGACATGGTTCCTATGTCACAAAATTCCTCCATATGCCCTTTTAATAGTTAAGACTAGTTTATTCATCGGTTTCATTTAATTTTTTACATGCATCATTTTGAAGCTAATCTCGTTTAACATACCAATGACTAACAATCAAGTTTACAACAACAGAGATTACCAAAAACAATGGTCGATCAGGTATTTTAAGAGAAATGATATTAACCACATCTATTTGTCCAAATTTCATAAAGTGTGATAGCCGAAATTCAAAGAATGGTAATGCACATACAAAATGGAACTTAATATAGTATAGTCCAAGCCACTTTTATGAATTTAATCCGTTTAAAGATTTTCTTGTATAATGAAATAAAATTTCCGAAGTCGATTTTCTAATTAAGTGAGGCAAGTAATATTTCAAGGGTGTACTGTCATAGCATCATTGGACATGCAAACTTTTTTTTTTTTATAGAATATGTTAACATAAAACACTTAGATTTTCAACTAACTATTTAAGTGTTACTTCCAACATATGCCTAATCCTACCAAAATCTTATGCAAGTGTCATAATTTAGAGTTTAGCTAGTTGGTCTGGAACTAAAATAATTACATGCTCAAGTTTTAATGAAGTATTGTAGCAACGCGCGCTTAACAATACTCAGATTTTAACAAATTCAAAGAGGGACCACTTTTAAAAACATAGTTTCACACTAACTTAGTTTGGAAAATTCAAGTGAAACACCCAGGTTAGATTTCTAAGTGATTAGA
Organism: Acacia acuminata; assembly: GCA_019022655.1. Taxonomy (NCBI): domain Eukaryota; kingdom Viridiplantae; phylum Streptophyta; class Magnoliopsida; order Fabales; family Fabaceae; genus Acacia; species Acacia acuminata. The sequence goes on along the minus strand of JAFJYI010000102.1, from coordinate 1,189,904 downwards.
TAATTGGACATTATGTTTCCTATAAGTTAAATCTGGTTGGGAATTTTCAAATAGGATAAGTGTTCAAACATATGTATACAGATATTTGGGAAACATTTAGAAGCAATAATTCATACAAGTTTAGAGTCTCAACAAAGAAGTTCGTAGTATACATGCCCAATGCAAATTTCATTTTTCATACAATATGTTCAAGAACCAAAGATTTGATCACAAAAGAAACAGAACAAAGGGAAATTCTTCTTTTATGTCTTAATTTACCTCCTTTTTGTAATATGGATTTCAAGAACTAGGTAAAGCTCAATAGTAAGCCCTTCTTACTTTTAGCAAAGTCAAACAAAGAAATCCTTTTAACTTATAAAACGATAGTAATCCAGCACAAATGTCCAAAGTTGACAGTTCGGTTAATAAAATGCCGTAGAACAAGGAAACTGAGGGATGATTGTACTGTAATTTAGTTTTAAAGCAGGAAAAATAAATAATTTTACTCAAAAGGTGAAACAACCTTTATAAATGTAGCTATTCAACAAGATGAATAGCACAAAATGCATGGCGTAAACTATAAAACTTTTCTTTCTCCACCATTTCAAACAAACTTATAAGAACATACAATGCAAAAGATTTTCAATGTCAAATTAGAGAATATTAGTTAAAGATTTAATTATATCCAGATTCTTTTAACCTTTCTCTAATAATGATGGTTTCAATCAAGAAATACCAACCAAACAAGCCACAATCTCGAGGCTTTTTCATGCTTTGAGTTAAAAAAAAAAATGAAACGTACTACTTACAATTATGACCAATAGATTGTCTCAACAATAGAAGAGAGTTCACACAAGGAATTGTTTGATTTATCACCAATTTCATAATGATGTCAAAACTCTATTGAATACGGCATATATTTTTATAACTACATAAAGAAAAGGATTTGCTGAGACATATCTAAAACCTTTAGAAACATGATTAATCATATTAGGAAGATCCAAAATCATATTCCACATAAACCTCACTTCCCCTCTTATGTGTTTCCTAAAAGAATATTTCTCTTTCAAGTTTTATTTAAACATCGGTTGGATGCCGACGAGTTAACAGAAACTAACTGTTTTCTAGACTTGTTTCCTAACACATACGTAGGCGTTAGTCTACTAATACTTTTCTTCCTTGAGTACATACTTTATAAAGAGTCTTTCAATACTAGCTAATCCTTCCCTCATCATTAAGATATCTCGTACTATCTATGAAGACAACCCGGCCTATAGGGTAGAGCAAAATGGACCACCTATACGGCCCTCAATGATGCCTTGATTATGATTATGCCCGGGTTCATAACGATAATCGAGACCCCAATGAAAAACATTGCTCTAGGTACTGGAATTGGTTTTATTTGCAGTTGTCTATTTCTACCTCTACATCTATCTCTATCTTTACCTTTGGGGAACTCCTTACCCCTTATAAGCATCGAATGAAACAACGATCAGCACCTATTGCAAACATATGTATATTATATTACTGTAGTTGCTACATCATAATACTTCATAATAGTCAACTATATTCAGTTATCACTATCTTCGTAACTTCCCTTGACTGGTACTAGGTTCATATTTCGTTCTTTGAGTACACATTATCTAAGAACAAACCTTTGGAGATGATATAGAAAGGAGTGGAAATTGGTCAGTACGTTCTCTATCTAAGAGTTCATTCATCTTTTCTATCTAGAAATGGTTTCTAGGAAAGAGGTACAGGTTTGATATCACCTTATTGTTTAATGGGTAGGGAAGACCCTTGCGTTGTTTTGCTTGTAAGTCATATTGACTTGTTCCAGATACTGAAGGTATGTTCTTTTGCCAGTCTTATTGTGTTGATCTGCCATTATGTACTTTGTTCGGAAAGCGCCTATCAATTTTTGTTTGTATCCCGAACACGTAGCAAGAAAGTTTGGATTTGTAAGAGGACTCACTCTCAGAGTCATCTTGACAGCTGAAAATATTCACTGTTGTCGATATCGATGTATGATCCGATAGTATAGGTTTATCCGGCTCTTAAAGTATACCGTTGATTCGAGGTAGTACATAGAATCAGGGTTGTGTACAGATTCAGAGTTTGTATACCGACTCCGGTGGGTATACATTCGAAGGTTCACGATCCCGAATGAGTGTAGGGGTTTTTCCTGAGTTAGGGTGATGCACCGACTCGAAGTGGTGTACCGATTCAGGATGGTATATCGTGTTAGGGTGGTACCTTAGTCTAGGGTTCATTGGTTTTGTGTGGTGCGTCCTACTTGTTCGTAGTAGTTTATGTCTGGAGATCTATCTCCGTCCATCACTATAGCGTCACATCAAGGTTATATCAGTACTCGTTTTTAAGATATGCTCGAAGTTTTTGAAATGTCTTAGAACCTAACTCCGTTAATCAAACAATTTGGCCAGGCCGGTGTGTTTGTGGAAGTCTCGCCGAATTCACGGGGACTGATTGACAACCACAAAACTCTTTCTAGACACCAAACTGTTTGGAGTAACATAGTTAAATCCATGCCAGAATGAATGCTCTGATACCAAAAGTGTAACACCCCATTTTTCAAAAGCGGAATAATTTTTTTTTTTCAATTAGAGTAGAGCATCAGAGCAAGTAAAAGAGTGAGTAACTGATATATCATTAACTGTGGCGTATCCGTCTGTTTATAATGTATAGTACATTTAGCCGAGTAATGTCATATTGTTACAAGTCTAAAAATAGGAATCTTCAGTCGGGTCTTTATGCGTGCTGTTTACTTTGCTTGCTCTTGTCTTCGGTCCTCGGTTCCCTAGACCCTGAAGCTATGGAAAGAGCTGAGGTCCAATGCCCATTGGACCTCAGGTAACGGTTAACCTCATGCTAAAGTAATAAAGTATATGGATGACAGATATTCATGACATTACAACAGTAATCAATACATAAGCACACAACAGATGAAAGATTAACATATCAACAGTACATAGCACACAACACATGTAAAGTTACCCATGTTTGCACTAACCAGTGCCACGACGGCCCATCGTGTCCTCTGCGCTAGGAAAACAATCTTACGACATTATCAAGACTATAACCCGTATATAGCTGAATGTGTAAACAATGATTTAAGACAGAGCCTTAACCACAGTGCATGAACCAAGACCAAGTCTTGTACATGACTCTATGAAATAATCTATCACATACAAGCATACAATAAGCATCGAGTTAGTGTTACGACGCGTACGTACCTTAGTCCGTTTGGATGGCGGTACGCTTGCCTGGTTAGTACGTCTCCGATTTTTCCCGATATCCTATAATAGTATTATCGCATTACTACCTCATAAATAATATCTTAGGAGATATTTTAGCTACTACCGACCTTTTTACCCCTGGTGGATTTATTATTCCAATTATATACCTTAATTTTCGTTAAAAAAAAAAAACGCTGTTCCAGCATTTCTGGGCAGATTTTTTGATAAATTTAAAAATTCATAATTAAATCCACAAAAATCAAAACAAGGTTCCATAAAATTTCCTGGAAACCTTATCATGTCTAGTTTTGAGGAAAAAATAATGATTTCCACACAGAATTTGTGATTCATTCCCAGTTTAATGATCTTCAACCTCTGCCCAGAATTTTCCAGAAAATGTAGCCTTATTTCCATAATGTTTATCTCTCTCTAGAGACCTCTATTCGATACATATTTTATATCAATTGAAAGCTATACATGTCTACTATGACCATGAATTATTTCAGAATTGTTGAATGTAAATTTATTCACTAAATAATGCCCTCTAACCGATCGACTCCCATATCCCAGCAAAACCCCACAATTCCTATCTTACTCTAACTTGTTTTATTAATCCTAAAAGTTACTTCTCAACATGTTTCCACCTTGTTAGGCATCTTTCGATGCAATAAGGCTTGAAAACAATTATGGGAAATTACTTTACCTATTTCCTAGATTAAACTAACATTTATACTAAGAACTACTAAGAACTATAGAACTAAAGAACTAAAGACTAGAAACTAAAAACTAAAGACAAGCTTACCTCTTGAAGACTCTTGCTTCTTAGAAATCACCACTTGGTGTTTGATTTGGTGTGAAAATTGTGAAGGGCAAGGCCCCTATTTATAGTAAAAGTCCAAGAATTACATCCCTTGGATCATCTTTTCTTATCAATGGCTCATGATAATTTGTGCTTCCATGAAGGCACAAAATGTGAGCAAAGGATTCTCATTGGTCCATACTAATTACATAGGATTTAGCCAATTATTCAAATTTCCTATTTTTAATGCAACATGTGCTCTTGAAAAAATTATATTTTAATCTCTCTCTCTCTCCCCTCTTTCTCTCTCCCATGTGCAATCTAACACTTCTTTCCTCTCCCATTGGTCTATTATTTTTTCACAAGGATTAAGCTTATTTCTTTGATTTTCCATTGGCTAATTCAATTTCACAAGGATTAAGGTTAATTATAGAATTAATTAGGACCATTGGATTCCACTTGTGTTTGTTTTAAATTAAATCTTGGTCCTTCACTATAAAGCATGAGCTCTTGTGATGTCATCCTTGTGATGTTACTTTGATGACATAATCAAAGCTTAAGTGTAGTGCTTAATTAAATCAAGCTTTGTGCACCTTAATCTTTACTTATTTCTATTTGTCTTTTAATTGATCCTTGATTTTTAATTAAGACATTCCCTAATTGTTGCTTCTTAATTTGCCCCTTGATTAAGTATGAAGATTTACACAATCATTTAATTAGTGAAAACTTAATTGTTCATTTATCTTTATTAATTTCCCTTAATTTGTTTAAGTATTTTTTAACATTATCTTGCTTCTTTTAAGAACCATGGTTTAATATGATGATTATTTTGTATTTTATGATCCTTAGATGTGGTCTTATATTTAACCTTTGGTTTATTAAATTCTAAGGAAAGTTGTCTAAAATCTAATTAATAATCTGCAAAATTTAGAGACAACATATTCTCCTTTATTTAACATGCATAATTTATCAAAATATAGCATTCACTACAAATAGAGATTTTTAGGGTTTTACTTGTAATTGTCAAAGTATGATAGGTTCTTAAATTAATTATGATCATTAACAATTCACTTTATGCTAATATTGAACCCTTATTGGTTCTTGATCTTTCATTAAATTAATATATCCCTAATTGATGACTTTAATATGCCTTTTAATTAATTTTGCAAATTAATACAATTAATTATTGTAAATTTAGCTGTCCTTTAATTGTTGGTAATTTCCTTTAATTGATTTAGGTATTTTTATAACATTTTATGGCTCTTTATGATTAAATATAAACTATGTTGTAATATGACAATTTTAGGGTATTTTATGATCACCAAATGAAGATTAGAAAATTTGGGTATTTGGTTATTTAATTCTAAGAGAAAATTCCCTAAATTAAATTAAATAAGCTACTAAATTTTGAGACCACATATTCACCTATTTTAATAGGTATCATTTACTAAAATATAGTGGTTATGCTAAACATGATTTTTAGGGTATTACAATAGCAATCTCAATTTCAATGGATATCAATCTTTAATAGTATATTAATAATAATATAATATAATGGCGTGATTCGTGAATGATCATTTCTTAATAAAAAGACCTTGTCACGTATGTGGTCCTCCTATTTCAATGTGTGTGTATGCTAAATTATTCAAAACCCTGAACTTTATATCATATATAAATATACTGACCTAACCTTTGAAATTTTACAATAAACCTTTGTAAATTTTTTCATTTATGCATAAATAACATCCATATTATTATTTTTGTCCATTATATCTCAACAAATGACTTAAAGTTTAAGGAGTTTTTGTATATAACTCAAAGTTTGAGGGGTTATAAATGCATACAGCAAACAACAAAGTTCAAGAGTATAAAATTGATAGTAGTATAAAGTTATCTGTATATATATAAAAGTTCACAGATATTTATTGTAAAGTTTTAAAGGTTATAAAAGTTATTTACGTATAATATAAAGCTTTGTATAATAATTTGATCCGCATGCACATATGTGTGTGTATGAATTATGAAGACTTTGGAATATTAGGTAAAGAAAAAAACTAATGTTTTGATTCTATATATATTTTCGACGTCTTGATTTATCATTCTAGGTAAGTTGGTTTTTCCCCTTATACACACATATTCATCCTTTTATTGAAATTATCTACGTATCTGTATATTCTTACTAATCAATTAAATCAAAAGTTTATTCTCCAGTCTAGTGATGAGTGACTTATTCAAATGAAAATTTTACCGGTTACATTAAAATGGAGAAAAAAATTAAGAAGCATATGTGTAACACCCCATTTTTCAAAAGCGAAATAATATATCTTTATCAGAGTAGAGTATCGAGGCAAGTAAGAGAGTGAGTAACTGATACGTATATAACAAAAATATTAACTACGGTGTATTTGGTTGGGTATAATAGCGGTACATTTATCTGAGTATTTCAAAATAATATACAGCCCAACATAACTTCTTCGGCCAAGTCTTCACGCGTGCTGCTTACCCTTGTCATCGGCCCCCGGTCCTCCAGACCCTACAGCACATGTAAAGTCATCCACGTTTGCACTAACCAGTGCCACGATGGCCCCTGTGTCCTCGCGCTAGGAAAACTCAACGGCATTATCAAGACTATAACCTGTATAAAGCTGAATGTATAAACAGTGACCAAAGACAGAGTCTTAGCCATGGTGCATGACCCAAGACCTAGTCTTGTCTATGACCCTATGAAATAATCTATCACATATAAGCATACAAGATACATCAGAGTTAAAGTTACAGTACGCGTCCGTACCTTAGTCCGTAGAGCTTAGCGGTACGTTCGTCGTCGGTACGTTTCTTGGATAGCCTATAATGGTATTCACCGCATTATTCCATTATAAATAATATCCTAAGAGATATTTTAGCCACTATTGACCTTTTTACCCCTGATGGATTTGTTATTCCATTCATATCCTTTTATTTTCAAAAAAACGCTAATTCAACATTTCTGGGCAGACTTTTCATTAACTTTGAAAAATCATAATTAATTCTACAAAAATCCAAATGAGGATCCGTAAAATTCATCACAATCCTTGACATTTATTTTTTGAGGAAAAATAATGGTTTCAAGTCAAAATAGCTGAGTCAATGCCAGTTTAATTATTTCCAACCACTTTTCAGATTTATCTTCCAAAAATGTGACCCAACTTCAAGAATTGTTTTCTCCTTCTACAGAACTCAAATTGATACACATTTTGTATCAATGGAAAGATATACTTGTCTACTATAACCATGTAAAAGTTCATGATTTAATGACTCCATTTGATATATAAAATAATGCCCTTAGTTTGACTAACTCCCGAAAAACTGAAATCAGGGAATTTTCAAATTTTCACAATCTTGCTCCATTGATTCAAAAAATTATTTCCCAACATGATCTTTCAATGCAATGAGGCCTAAAAACAATCATGGAAATTTATTCTACCAATTTCTAGATCAAACTAACATTCTACTAAAAACTAAATACTAAGGCTCAATAACTAGGAACTTACCCTTGAAGAACCTTGCTCCTTCCTTCTAGCTCCAAGAGAACTCTCACTCTCACTCTCTTAATGAAAGGATCAAAGATGTTTGTGGTGATGGTGTGAAGAATTGTGAAGAGGTTGGGGGTCTATTTATAGGAAAATATCGGGACACAATTGGCATTTAAATGTGACCAAAATTCACCCTAACCATTGGATTAGAAATGCACTTTTTGAGGTTTAATCCCCTCCATTTTATTGCATGTCGACATGCCTCCCACACTCAGCCATTTCATTGTGTTTTTCTCTTTCTTTCTTTCTTTCTTTTTTATAATAAACAAATACCTTACTTATTCAATGAACATTTCCATCTTGAAGTACTTCATGCACCCTACGCCACTTTTGTTGGCTTTAGGGGCAGCTGATTAAAACTTTAGTTAGCTTCCTAATGAATGGTTAGATGCCTTTTAATTTCACTACTTATTGGTTAATCTAATTATATGAAGTTTTAGGCTTAATTACTTGACATATTATCTTAAAATACTTGGCTCTCATTGCTCCAGCAAGGCTAGTTGAAATTGTTAACCCTTTTGGGCTGATTTATTAAGCTTAATTATCCCTTTAACCATGACCTTAATTGCCCTTTTTATTGCATCTCTTATTGGACAATTGGTTTACTCCATAATCCAAGTCATTAGAATATTATTAGCAAATTAATTTCATCTTTCATTAGGCCTTGATATTTTTGATTTAAATCAGCCCTTTGTTGATGTTTTTATTTTGTCTTAAATTAATTTAAGTAATTATGCAGTTAATCTTAATTAATTCAAGCTAATTTACTCATTAACTTTTTTTAATTCACTTTGATTTACTCAAGTATTTTCATAGCATTTCTTGCCTCATTTGGCTATAAATTAACTATTATTCTGTGTTAATTATATCACATTTTATTTTCCCTAATCTTAATCTTATATTTGCCTTTTGCTTATTTAATTCCAAGGGAAATTTGCCTAAAATTATAATTAACAAATTACAAAATTTTGAGACACAAATTCACCTTTATTTAATATGTATTACTTATTAAAACATAGTATTTATGATATATGGGAATTTTAGGGTATTACAATATGTATTATTAATAGAAGAGCAATAAACCCCAATCAAGTTATCCTCTCTATTTTATTAAGAGCCATACTTTATTAATTAAGACCCCTATTTATAGATTTACGTATCATCACCAACTAATAGAACTACGACAACTAAGCCACATCGATTCACCCACGGATTCATTTTTTATTTTTTCCTTGGCCAGTCATTTTTAATTAAATGTATGTAAAATACATAATAAATACATTTTGTTTATTGATGATATGTAGCTAGGCAAGCACTGGTTACATCATTTGTACTACAGTGATTATGAATTGGAATGGTAATTTGAAATGGTAATAAAACTGCCATAGATATATAACATGTCTCAATAGAAGATATAGCACCACTTCTAATTATATTTTTCTGCAATAATGCCTCTAGTTTCCGATATAAGAGCTAATTTGAGGTTGAAGTTAGCCAAAATATCATATCACAATCCATTTTATCTCCTATGTTTATCTTTTTTTTTTTCCTCCGAACTAATTTATCTAACTTATAAACTAATATATAATTAATATATAACGTTATACATAACTATCTGAGGAAAATCAAATCACATTTTTTATTTAAAAATCATATTTTTTTATAATTAACTAATTGATTTCAATACATCAAGCAGCGTCGGAGTAAGATTTTAAATTATGTTGTTGATTGTAGCAAGATTTATTTTCCCTATATGCCACATCCCATCCTTACTTGTTGAATTAGCTTTGTTTATATATATATATAAAAAATCAGTCTAAAATATTATGAAATTCTTTCTATGAAATAAAACCAATTGTCTGAAATTGTTAAGCGACATTCTTTTAATAAACATATAAAGATTACCGAGTTTAATAAATATAAAACTCCAATATACTTTTGCCAAAGCTTATAAATTTTTTTTTTCAAAGTGTCCATCATATTAACACGTAAATAGTAAGGTAATTTTCATCAAGGTGTAAACGCATGATTAAAAATATATATTTTCAGGAAAACAATACACATTTTTTTAATATAGAGTTAAGGAGCAATTTGGCCAACAAATTATTACTTGAGCCAAGTACAAATAACTTTTAAGTCGATCCAAAATATCAAAAACAATTTAAAAATGTACAGTAAGCACACAAAAATTTTACTCCAATAGTGCCTAGTATAAAAAAAATTTACTCCATTTTTTGTGTTGACTGCATATTTTTAAATTTTTTTGTCCACTTAAAAGTTATTTGTGCCGAGCGCCTCCAGAGGTAATAGCTTGTTGGCCAAATTGCTCCTTAACCCTTTAATATATATATATATATTAGTTATTTAGCTCTTATATTAAAAACCAGGAGGAATCTTTTTTTTTTTTTTTTTGCATATAAAATTAGCTTCCGGATTATCCTTGAACAAAATCCACTCTAGGTTCTAAAATGAATACTAACAAAAAAATTGTACAATGAGTTCTTATTGGAGATATTAATAACGACATGGCTCAAGCTTGTGCTAAAGCTTGTGCATGCTCTGCTTATATATCTATAAATACACTATAATATTTATAAGCATCTAAACTATTTATTAGTTATGAATAATATGACTAATGACAAACCCCAATTTTTATTATATATTTTCATATTTTATTTGGGGTTTATGTCATAAAAATTGAGCTTAAAATGTCTCTTTTATAATTAATTGTGATTAAAAGTGTTTGTATGAAATTAAGGTTAAAAAAATCAAAATGTTCTATATTTTATTATTTACTTTAATTGATTTATTTTTTGAATATAAGGTATTACATTTTGGGTTTATTTTCATGCCAGATCAGTTTGGGGCAAATTACATAATGGCCTAGAATTTCTAAAAACTGCGAATTAATGAAGAAAGAAACTAGAGAACATTATAGAAAAGTATCCAAAAGTTTTTAAATTACAGTTAGACCAACAAAGGGTTTATGTTTTCAGTTTAGTTCCTCGACAAACTTTCGAATATTCCACTTTACTCCCTTGGTCAAAACGGTGATCCAATTCCTTCAAGCAGAACGGGCCCTCCCAAGAAAGAAGAGCTGGAGATTCTTCTTCACGTCTGAGACAAGATCAAGTAGGGAGTGAAGCTCGGAGGCGCCGTGGAGACAACGAGAGCTCAGGATACTTATTGGTTACTTGATTGGTGTTCTTCATTGTCTGGAATTTTGAAAGTGTTGGGTGAAGTTGTGATTACAAACCTGATTTTTGAGCTAGGGAAGTGGTCTACTATCTAATCTCCATATTTAATCTTTTGTATTAGTTAAATTTTAAGTTTAAAGTTTAATTAGTATATGGATTGGTGTTTTGTATTAGAGTTTTAAGCATTTCTTGAGATTAGATACGTATTTGGTTTTAACTTTGTGTACTTGACACTTTGAACTTAATTAGCAACAATTTCTTGTGTGTTGACTTGATTAAGCTTGTGTTTGGAGTTGCTATAAATATATTATATTTGTAATTCAAGGGTTTTTGGTTACTTGTGTCATGCATATTATTAGTTTCATTGGCTAGAGGTTTGAATTAGGTTTCAGTTAGAGGAATTAAGTCTTACCCGGTGTGGCAGATTTAATTCACCTAACTCAAACTAGCTCAAAGGATCTTTTATTTTGGGCACTTTTAACTATTTTGAAGTAAGGATATATAAAATTCATTGTTGTAGGAGGTTTTTATCATAATTTTCAAAACCAAATTTCTATTCCACTTTTATTCCAAAAATCCAAAAATATTAGTTTTCTTTCAAAGCATTTTAATTTAATTGCAACTTATTTGATAGTTAAAAAGCTCAAATCCAAATCAATGTTTCTTTATGACAATCATCGCATTTAGTTGTTAGTTAACTAAAAAAGACTCATCAAAGGACGACTGGAATTATTCTTTTTTTACAATACTTGGTTTAATTTTAAAAAGGTTACTAATTAAGTCACTAAACACACGCTTTTTCAACTAATCTCTAACATTATGTGCAATTTAAAGCACAAACATTACTGTAACGCCCCTAATTCTATGTCCTTTATGATGGCCAGTTATGTACTAATAGCTCTTATTAATCTAACCAACGTGTAATTATTAGAGTGAAGGCGTTAACGTGATCGAGTAAGTCACAACAGAAAGTGTGCAAAACGTGTAGATGAATGAGTGATCGATAACATATGCCCGTAAATATGGTGGTTACTTTAAAATTCCCGGAGGAATATATATGTGATACAATAACAAAATTCGGAAATAGTTAGGGTTAATCCTGTTGGAGGATATTCGTTATACAATTATCTCAAATTAATATCAGGCGAATAGTTAGCAAATGTACAAATCCAAAATAATATATGATCCACTTAAATAAATCCCCTCCTTCGGGGTCTTCTTCATTGACTCCAGCTGTATCGCCTTACTCCCCGATCTAGAAAATCTTTCTGAATCTTTAGGCATAACTGAGATTCAATGATCGGTTGAATCTCAGGGTAGCGATTAATCTCACATTCAAAGTGAAATCATACATGACAGATATTTCATATATTGTAGAATAAAAGAAAGCATTCAAAGAAACACACCGCTACCCGACTACATATCACACAGTACATGCATCGTTAACGGTGAAAGCACTCGCAAGTGCCACGTGTCCCGCATACGAATCCTCGACTAGGAAAATAAGCATGCAGCATTATCATTCAAAAACAATAACCCACAACTAGCTGAATAAAACACATAGACTTGAGCATACAAACTCCGTCAAGAATTCACAATACATGAACATACAAGGCATATATAAAAACACAAGGAATTAGAGATTAAGTTGCCAACCTCAACTTGCGAATATTACTAAAATCTCTCCTAAAGTAAGACCATTATAACTATTAATTCCCCTGTTCTATTTATTATCTATTAATAATTTCTTTTTCTATTTATTATTTATGAATAATTCCCTTTATATTTATTTTTTATTCCTCTTTTTAACAATAATAATATTATTTACTAATGATCATCATCATCATCATCATCATCATCATTATTATCATTATCATTATCATTATTATTATTATTATACTAAAATAAACTTTAATCATTTAGCAAGATTTATAGAAATGTGTGCACACAACAATAGATGTAACACTCAACTGTTCTGAACCCAGAATAGAGTGGCATCTTCATCTATATATATTCTGATGTACTATTTAATAAAAATTTAAACCACTGGGCTAGGTTTGTTCTTGAAAATGAAAGCCCTTTTTATAAAAAGTTCAAGATAATATTAAAGTTCGAATGAGCTTTTCTCGTTACATTTAAGATATTTGAAAACAAATAGTTTAACAAAGTGGTTCAAACTTATTATTTAAAGAACATCATACTTGAAAACCTTATCAAGTTTTATCAGAGTATTTCCTTATTTCTCCAATTAATCTAGTGTTCTACTAATTCATTCACCACGATTTGGGCTTGTTATATACATGCCCGTTCTATTGATCGTTAACGAAGATATATATATATATATATATCTTATCTACTTCCACGTAATCATATGTATCTAATTAAAATTATACATCCCAGTAGCCATACACGGCTATATTAAAATATCAAATACGTCATAAGGAATTATAAATAACTAAATACAGAAGGTGTATCACAAAAAGATTCTTCTCGCTCTATCAACACCACCACCTTCTTACGGTCAAGCGACTACTACCCCCTTGCTTTTGGAAACTTGCTTACTAGATTGTCCCCAACCTGGATGTTTGGAAGGTTCTCGAGATTCAAATGAATGAATCCCAACAGAATAGGTTAATCTCAAATTCCATACATATGCAATATATGTAAATCAACCAAACAGAGTAGTCTACACAACATATAAAACATTCAAATTCAAGTTCAAGTTCAATTTCAAATTCAAACAACAAGTATTACAGACCAAATATAATGCAGCTTGTAATACCAATGTTCATTCAATGATTTTCAAATACATTGGCACAAAGAAAATTCATTTTGGCAATTTAATACAAAAAATAATGAATGCATTAGGCCCTGCCTAGCCACCGGGAAGCTAGCCCCATGGTCGGCCCTTCCGCTCAATCGAGCCACGAGTGGTGCTGGCCTCACAAGACGGGACATACAGATATGGCATACACAAATATATATGGCTATGCAAAGAATGTGAGATTACTACCTGTTGGTCTTACCGACACTGCACCTTCCACAAGGTTCCTTTCACTTAGTTTAGCCTTTACGCTTGAGCAAGTATCTTTTCCACCTTCCACAAGGTTCCTTTCACTTAGTTTAGCCTTTACACTTGAGCAAGTATCTTTTCCTATAATTATCATTGATATGGAGAATGGGTCATTAACCAATCCAAACATAATTATAAATTCAACTTCTCTAGACCCACCCCAAAAAATACTTGTCTTTTAATATCCTTATGACTAGGGATGTATACTCATTGGGACTTATTTGATTAGATACTATTCACTATAGTATAATTATCATCTCAGCCATTTAACCTTTCATTTTGTCCAAAGAAACCTTTACTTTAAAGGTTAAGCACAAGGAACAACTTATGTGACTATTCTAAGACTTATTAAAAATTCAGTCTTTAACTTTTCAGAGAATTTGAGAAATTCATAATTTGACCGATACAACTCCAAATAGAGTGATTCCAATTTTTACTTAAACCTTGATAAGTATATTTTCATAAATTAAAGTTACCAAGTTGATTTGTGACTAAGAAAAATTCCCAAAATTCAAAAACATAAACAATGTCCAGAAATTTTCAGATTTTCTGACCAATCTTTGAGAAACCATAACTCCTTCAATACTTATCGGAATTTGACGCATTACCTATCAATTTAAACCTCTATGTGTCTACTATTTATCTAAAAAATTTCACATTTTTTTGATTTTTTTTTTACTAGGGACGAAATGCAACACCATATTTCTTCCCAGAAACATACCAAAAATTTTCCTGATTTATAGCTCAATTTCTAAAAATCATAACTGGAGTTATAGACCTCTGTGTTAGGTGATCCAAAGCTCATATTAAACTGCAAGGAGAGTACTACCTCCTATAAAAATTTCATAGCAAAACTCAACCTATAACTCACAAAAACGTTAGACACAAAAGGTTCTGTTTTGTGGAATATGACAGCTTATCCTTAATTCCGAGAAGCCAACGCCTTACTCTTGTTGACAACAAGCAATGTTTGATTCGAAAACCATAAACCATAATATATCAGACACATGCAGCACCGGAATCATGGATTTAGTATGGAAGTTCTTTTCAATTTTTGAGAATCATTTCCAACTGATCAGCATCCACTCTCACAAGCCCATAATCACGAGATGCAACAATAAATTTACTCTTTTAAACCTTAATATCAAAGAATCTGAAACCATAGTCTCCCAATCTTACCCCTAAAAACAAAACTAAGGATGGGAGGAGACATAACAAACTTACCTTATCCACACTCCCAAGTTGCATGTGAGTTTGAACCTCTTTTTCTTCCTCCTTCGTGACCTTCACGTTCTCAGTTCTCACAAACTCTGTTAGTCTTCCTCCCTATATCGCTCTCGGTTTCTCTCCTTCTTGGGGCGAAATGAAACATAAGAATAATGGAAGTAAAGGCGTATATATTGGCAGAATGAATGGATATTGAAATGGTAGGTGTTTGACGGAATGGAATAATTGGATAATTAAGTGAGTGGGTGTGAGTGATGTGGCGTGAGATGGAGGAATAAGGAAGTTTGAGGTGTCAACAAATTAGAGAGCGAAGTGAGTGTTGTCATGCAATAAAGAAGATAATTGGGCTGAATGCTATGACAACTAAATGGGCCCAATGAATAATCAAAACTGATGGAGTATATGTAACATCCCATTTTCAAAAGCGATATATATTTTTTTTTCATCGAGTAGAGCATCGGAGCGATTGAGTAACCGATATTTATATTCAAAATGCCGTAAGTCCGGCGACATACGAGCGGTACGTTATACCGAGTGTTTTCAAGGTAAATAACAAAAGAAGGTCTTCAGCTGAGTCCCTATGCGTGCCGCTTGCCTTTCTCCTCGATCCTCGGTCCTCCTGACCCTGATGCTATGTTAAGAGCTGAGGTTCAATGCCCATTGAACCTCAGGTAACGGTTAACCTCATGCTTATGTGTGACAAATTATGTATGACGTATATTCATAACGTTACGGCATTTACCAATACATAGCACACAAAACATGTAAGGTTACAACAATACATAAGCACACACAGATGTAATGTCAATCACAACAACAAGACATAGCACACAAGACATGCACACAACCATGTTTGCACTAACCAAGTGCCACGACATACTCCTCGTGTCCTCGCTAGGAAAACTCAACGGCATTACCAAGACCAGAACCCGTATAAACAAAGCCGAATGTATAAACAGTGAACTAAGACGAGTCTTAGACACGGTGCATGACCCAAGACAGTCCCGTCCATGACTCTATGAAATAGTCTATCACATATAAGCATACAATAAGCATCGAGTTAGTGTTACGACGCGAACGTACCTTCGTTGACGGAAAACGATCCTTTTTGACACGGCATGACGACGGTGCAAATAACGTGATTACAGATATATCCTATAAGGATAATATGATATTATCAAGGCCCAACGTCATAATAGGCATTTTAGGTACCAATTACCATTTTGCCCCTAACTCTCCTAATTGGCGGAATTTCGCGTAACTTCGTTACTTTAACTCTAATCTTCCAAAATTTTGACATATCTCCATCTCCAATATATTTTTGAAATAAATATCATATTTATCCCTAAAACATGATATCTAAACTAACTTGGAAGATTAAAGATTAATCTAGCATTTCTACTATAACTACCGAAGGAACTACTAAAGCTTAAGACTAGGGACCGAAGAACTTACCCAGCACTTCGCTATTTTTTTTTCTAGAGCTCCCGCTCCTCCTTGCTCTCACTTCTCTCTAACCTCTCTCTAGGATTCCTTTGTGAATTGGTGAGGAATGAAGTGAAGAGGGGTTGGCTATTTATAGAGAATTTCCATGGATCTCAACCCTTGGATCAACTTTTGCATCAACGGTTAAGAAGACGAAGATGTGGCTTCTTGCAAACCATACACTCTCCTCTCTTCTCTACCACAAATTTTCCCCCACATGTCACCCCATGTCACTAACATGATGTCATCCATGTGCTTTATGAACTTCTACCGATAAAGTCCCCGTTCGGTGTTCTAATCGCGTAATCCTAGAAAATCTCAAAAATCCGGAACACACCTTGAAGTTCTATTCTTCCTCTTTGGAAATATCTCGAGTTAACTAAATTTTTGATCCCATTAAGGGTATTCCGTTGTCCTGTGAACATTTTCGGACAGACGCCAGTTTCTGAGAAATTACTTCGGTAACGCCAAATTCGAGACAAAATCCACCGGTTCATAATATGTCCAGGTTGTTTTCTACTTAGTTCAAGGATTTCAAGTTATGATTTATTTTCCATTGGTTATCACTTTTCTTATCTGCCCTTTGTTTACAAAATATCTTTTCATCGACCCCTTGTTCGCCCTGCTACTTTCTGGAAATGACTTCCGCTAACACCAACTTCTGGACAAAAATTCACTTGTTTGTAATATGTCCCGACCTAAGAAACTTAGTTCATGGTTTTCTAGATAGGATTTAATTTCTATCGGTTCTCATTTATCCAACTGGTTCTTCCACAAATATCTTAATTATATTATTATTTAATTAACAAAATATCATGATATTATTTTTGAAAAACCCACAACCCTTTTCACACTCAAATTTCGGTTTTCTTTTCCCTTTATTATTATTATTATTATTTTTTTATTTATCTAAATTAGCTAGAAGCTTATTTTGAGCCTTAATCCCATGATTAGCAATCTTTTAGGATCTAGGGTTTTCATGTTCTTAATCTCACCAATTTTTCTTAATCTTTTCTAATTGATTAGCAAGCACACTTTATGCTAATATTAGCCATAAACACTTAATTAAAGGATTTTCCATAATCTACCTTAAATATTCTCTTGTTCGCTTAAACAATTAGCCATTAATTACTTAACTAATCACTTTCTAATTGTTGATAATTTTCTTAATTAGGATTAATCATTATCTCACAACTATTTTACTGATATTGGTATTTTATGCTCTATGTAAAATATTAAAAATCATAGGGCAATTTATGCTCCCCAAAATTATATTTAATTTTGCCTCATTATTTTTCAAGGAAATAATCCCAAAAATTCCTAAAATTAGAGACAACATACTTTCTAATTTTCAATAAATATTTTATTGCCTCTTGGGATTTATCATAATATTTTCAGGGCATTTCATGGCCCATAATTGCATTTAGGGATTTTGACACTTTAATCCCTCTAATTTCATTAGAAATTTCCCTAGACAATAGAATAAGTATCATACAAGGTTTTAACACCACATATTCACCTATTTTCAAATAGGTATTATTTGCTAAAATATAATATTCCAGATAGATAATTACCGGGTATTACATTTCTCCCCCCGTTAAATAAAATTTCACCCTCGAAATTTGAACATATAAACTCGGAAGCTTATCTAGACCTCCAGTATATTCCTTCCCTATGCATGCTTACCTAGCACACATCCTACTATTCAAAAGTCTCATTTAACTTGTACCTAGGTATAGTACTCAATTACAGGACTCGCTGGTCTATTCTCATAATGCTCGGTTACACAGGCCTCACTACCCGATTTATTTAGCCTCTTGGCTTAACACATATATATTGGCCTTCTGGCTCAATTTATTACCACAGCACTGGAGATTCTAGCCTTACTACCTAGGAATTCATCCCCAGGCCTTAGGCATTTCAACTATTACCTGGTACAATGAATGTTTTGCCAAACTAATTAAGGTGTACTGTAGACATACTAGTCTAAAGTTACCATGACAATAAGCATTTCGCACAATGCTTAAGCATCATAGGTCTTATAGCCCAGGGACACCGCCCTATGCCAACTTGCACACCGGGTCTTATCGCCTCGGGCCTCTATCCGTTTATTTCATCTGAGCCTCCTCCATTCAAGCTCTCAGACTACTTTCACTTGCTTAGCACCATAGCTGACAACTACTATCTGGCTTAACTGGTTCAGTATTCTAGACCTTTCTAATAGTTCCCTGTTCTATGTCGAAATTTCCAACTACACCGCTTTCTTTACAATACCATAGCATCGACAAACATGTCATCGCTACTCAAAACCATTTTGTTGTCTCATTTTTAAATTTTCAAACATTGAAAATTTTTCGTGGTCTCAGTACATTTCGCAATCTGCACTATACCAAAAAGTAATAGTGCTATCACATTTATAAACATAATTGCTGCCAAAACAATTTCGTGAAAACATATTCACTGCCGAATCAGTTTAAAAAAACTTTTACTACCGGTACATATTCTTGAGGGAGATGATTCATTTCACAAAATTTTTTTTAACCATTGAGAGCTCACGCCACCACTTCAACCACTTGGTACAGTGAGCGCCCTCTCCCAATCCCCAAATCCGGCCTCTGCATCGCCAGCATCAAAAACAATGTGGGAGAACCTCCGCCCCTCCCATAAGAGACCCGGTGTTCACACCGGCACATAAAGTAGCAATCCTATCTACCGAAACTCGGTCCCAAACCATAGGCATGAGACGGTCCTACTAGACAAAACATACGCCCTAGGCGAAATGTTATGGATTGGGTGCGTTCAACTGGCCATCGGTGCGATTTTCTTTCTCTCAAACAAAATCCCTCAAAAACTCTTTGTTCAAAAAGAGCTTTTCTCAAAGGTCACGATTTCAACCATTTTAAAACATCCGGAAAGACCCAAGAACCGTGTACATCTACAACAGCTTTTCGGCCTCCTAATTCATCGTATCGACTTTACCACAACACAGTTGAAAACTTAGTTTCAAACTTTGGGTTCTAACAAAACCCTTTTTATAAGACAACACCATTTCAAAATAACCATACTATGGTCTCAAATTCTATTGAAAACATTTCATTCGAAAACTCGCTTTCAAAAATGCATAAGTTCGAAAAATCAATTCCGGAAATTTCAAATATAGTAGGTGTAATGGCAAGTTCAAAAATTCAATTTTTAAACCTTACTCGGGAACCGACAACTAGCCTTAGAAGGTCATCACTAATTAATCGTATCCGACCTCATGTCCTTGGCTATTCAAGCCATTCGTAGAACGCTCGCTACTCTTCTTTAATTTTCGGCTATTTCGGACATTGCCCGCTATCCTCGGTTTCACAAACTTTTCGACACTTCTCGTATTTATCGTCTAACAATCGTGGCTTCCACCGGACTATAGACACACTATATGCTATACAACTCTGGAGCAACTCATGATGATATACTGGATTACGTAAACTTTTCTCTCTAGGGAACCGATTAGATATGGGACTCGCTACAATGTACTTACTTTGAGAATCGATACACTGGTAGCTCTACTCTATGGTTCGTTGTGATGGTAACTTCACCCTACGGTTTGACGTCATGGTGGCTTCACTCTACGGTACTTCACTCGGTGCTTCACTCAATCCCTCCGATTGGTCAGCACCTCCGGTCAGAACCCTCCGTAGGTAGCCCTTTCCGAACAGATCTCCCCGTAAGTAGCCACCTCCGATCACAACTTCCCATAAGTAGTACTTTCTTCGAGTTGATCATCTCTCAATCATTATAACGAGAACTCGGATCTCTATCGTTACTAACCCTTTAGTGGTTTTGTAATTCTCATTGCCTCTAGGTCTGCTACCCTATCTAGGGTCATTTTATTCATAGACTTTCTAGTTCCAAATAACAACCTTATCTCAATTTCCCTATCGGGTAACCACCCACTTCTTTGGGGATCTATTAGCCACTAACATCTCTAAGGTTATCGGTTCCACCTTGAAACCATAACCTGTGGTCACTGAGGTTTTAGCTATCGTAGGGTTCCGTTAACGAACCAACTCTCGGGTATTCAAACCTAAGGCAACCTCACTCACATTTTCTCAGGGTTCCTACTCTCAGGTACTAGAACCTAGGCAATGCTCAGTCATACATTGACCTAAGCACTGTCTCTGTCTCAAGCCTATCATCACTCTATCTTTTCTCATAGTATTCCAAAGGATTACTATGTTTCATACCGCAAGGTATTTAGGCCTTTGCTTAAAGGATATCAAATCCTTATGCTATATCCCAAGAGTTAAGAATCCTGAGATTTCTCTCGCTTAAGCACGCTTAACTTCACAACGTCTATCGTATCTGGGTACTAATATCGGTACGCATACCACTGCATATCGACCACTCTCATAGGTACTAGTACGTCATAATTGCCTCCCCAGAAATACTGGGTACTTTCCCCTTTTTATCTAACGGTCACCACCGTCAAGGACTTAGTCAAAAGACCTTCATCCCCGGAGCCATGCCCCGTTGCACGCATGGTGTCTGGTTTTTGTGCAAGGTAGGGATTTTCCTTTCAGGGTAACTTAGTAAGTTACTGTTTCTACAAGGAAACTAAGTCAATAGTCATTGTCTACAGGGAAACCTAAGCAAAGATCGACTTCTCGTAACGATTGCCTTGAAACATTGGGCGGGATTTAACTCGGACTCAATTTCTATATCGAAGTCCTAGAGCTTAGCAACAAACCCATATTCTATGTTATCTACTATATCTCTGAGTCTCATCTGGCATGGCCCAACTCCATATATAAGCTCGGGTTAGAATGGAATTAATGCCCAGTACAAACTGGAGATTATCGGAATTATCAGAATTATCGGAATTATCAGAATTATCAGAATTATCAGAATTGTCAGAATTATCAGAATTATCGGAGCCTAATATCGATGTAGGTACAGGCGATGGATACACATCCCTGGTTTAGAGTGGTGCACCGACAGAGGGTGGTACACTGGTTCAGGATGGTACACCGGTTTAGACTGGTATACCGAAGTAAGGTGGTACTCTGACCTAGGCTTATATCAGTACTCATTTTCAAAACATGCTCCTTTAAAAAGGCGTAGAGCCTAACTCCATTACTCAAACCAAATGGCCAGGTAGGTGTCTATCATGGGAGCCTCACCGTGCTAGGGTGACTAATTGGTTGATCCACATAGACTAGCCCCGCCGGCACCAAAAGGTTTGGAATAACTTAGTCGATCTATGCCGGACAACCGCTCCGATACCAAAATTGTAACATCCCATTTTCAAAAGCAAGATATATATTTTTTTCATCGAGTAGAGCATCGGGAGCGATTGAGTAATTGATATTTATATTCAAAATGCCGTAAGTCCGGCGACATTACGCAAGCGGTACGTTATACCGAGTGTTTTCAAGGTAAATAACAAAAGAAGGTCTTCAATTGAGTCCCTATGCGTGCCGCTTGCCTTTCTCCTCGATCCTCGGTCCTCCTGACCCTGATGCTATGTTAAGAGCTGAGGTTCAATGCCCATTGAACCTCAGGTAACGGTTAACCTCATGCTTATGTGTGACAAATTATGTATGACAGATATTCATAACGTTACAGCATTTACCAATACATAGCACACAGCAGATGTAAGGTTACAACAATATATAAGCACACAAAGATGTAATGTCAATCACAACAACAAGACATAGCACACAAAAGACATGCACAACCATGTTTGCACTAACCAAGGTGCCACGACATGCCTCTCGTGTCCTCGCTAGGAAAACTCAACGGCATTACCAAGACGTAACCCGTATAAACAAAGCCGAATGTATAAACGGTGAACTAAGACAGAGTCTTAGACACGGTGCATGACCCAAGACAGTCCCGTCCATGACTCTATGAAATAGTCTATCACATATAAGCATACAATAAGCATCGAGTTAGTGTTACAAAGACGCGAACGTACTTCGTTGACGGAAAACGATCCTTTTTGACAGCGGCGGTGCAACAAATGCGGTACGTGATTACAGATATCCTATAAGGATAATATGATATTATCAAGGCCCAACGTCATAATAGGCATTTTAGGTACCAATTACCATTTTGCCCCTAACTCTCCTAATTGGCGGAATTTCGCTTTAACTTCGTTACTTTAACTCTAATCTTCCAAAATTTTGACATATCTCCATCTCCAATATATTTTTGAAATAAATATCATATTTATCCCTAAAACATGATATCTAAACTAACTTGGAAGATTAAAGATTAATCTAGCATTTCTACTATAACTACCGAAGGAACTACTAAAGCTTAAGACTAGGGACCGAAGAACTTACCCAGCACTTCGCTATTTTTTTTTCTAGAGCTCCCGCTCCTCCTTGCTCTCACTTCTCTCTAACCTCTCTCTAGGATTCCTTTGTGAATTGGTGAGGAATGAAGTGAAGAGGGGTTGGCTATTTATAGAGAATTTCCATGGATCTCAACCCTCGGATCAACTTTTGCATCAACGGTTAAGAAGACGAAGATGTGGCTTCTTGCAAACCATACACTCTCCTCTCTTCTCTACCACAAATTTTCCCCCACATGTCACCCCATGTCACTAACATGATGTCATCCATGTGCTTTATGAACTTCTACCGATAAAGTCCCCCGCTTCGGTGTTCTAATCGCAGTAATCCTAGAAAATCTCAAAAATCCGAACACAAATTTTTGAAGTTCTATTCTTCCTCTTTGGAAATATCTGAGTTAACTAAATTTTTGATCCCATTAAGGGTATTCCGTTGTTCTGGTTGAACATTTTCGACAGACGCCTTGCTTTGTCATTCTAAATTACTTCAACGCTAAATTCGAGACAAAAAATCCACTTTGGTTCATAATATGTCCAGTTGTTTTCTACTTAGTTCAAGGATTTCAAGTTATGATTTATTTTCCATTGGTTATCACTTTTCTTATCTCGCCCTTTGTTTACAAAATATCTTTTCATCCGACCCCTTGTTCGCCTCGCCTCACGGCATTTAAATGACTTCCGCTAACACCAACTTCTGACAAAAATTCACTTGTTTGTAATATGTCCGACCTAAGAAACTTAGTTCAAGGTTTTCTAGATAGGATTTAATTTCTATCTGGTTCATTTATCCAACCTGGATCTTCCACAAATATCTTAATTATATTATTATTTAATTAACAAAATATCATGATATTATTTTTGAAAAACCCACAACCCTTTTCACACTCAAATTTCGGTTTTCTTTTCCCTTTATTATTATTATTATTTTTTTATTTATCTAAATTAGCTAGAAGCTTATTTTGAGCCTTAATCCCATGATTAGCAATCTTTTAGGATCTAGGGTTTTCATGTTCTTAATCTCACCAATTTTTCTTAATCTTTTCTAATTGATTAGCAAGCACACTTTATGCTAATATTAGCCATAAACACTTAATTAAAGGATTTTCCATAATCTACCTTAAATATTCTCTTGTTCGGCTTAAACAATTAGCCATTAATTACTTAACTAATCACTTTCTAATTGTTGATAATTTTCTTAATTAGGATTAATCATTATCTCACAACTATTTTACTGATATTGGTATTTTATGCTCTATGTAAAATATTAAAAATCATAGGGCAATTTATGCTCCCCAAAATTATATTTAATTTTGCCTCATTATTTTTCAAGGGAAATAATCCCAAAAATTCCTAAAATTAGAGACAACATACTTTCTAATTTTCAATAAATATTTTATTGCCTCTTGGGATTTATCATAATATTTTCGTGCATTTCATGGCCCATAATTGCATTTAGGGATTTTGACACTTTAATCCCTCTAATTTCATTAGAAATTTCCCTAGACAATAGAATAAGTATCATACAAGGTTTTAACACCACATATTCACCTATTTCCAAATAGGTATTATTTGCTAAAATATAATATTCCGATAGATAATTACCTAAGTATTACAAGATATCTTCTGCAACCATGCTTGTCCGAATAGCATGTGCGTTTCCAAGTTCAACAAGTTAGTACAGTAGTTTGCTTGCATAATAGCACGTGACTTAATGAAATTGAGAGGGAAGGTGATGTGTGTGTTGGGACCCGCTCCAAAATTATCCCACTTAATTCTCTAGCCATAAAATATTATTTCTAAAATATTTAGGCCAAAATTATTCTTTAACAACTTGTCCTTAATTTATTGGAAAATATGCCTTTAATTCCAAATATTAACTTTTAAATAATTAAGGCCAAATTTCCCATAATTAATTCCATATAATTTTTTAAATTCCAAATTTTGGGATGTCTTATTACTATCAATGTCAACAAATAAGTGACTCCTTAACTCTCTTAATCATTGCAGATAAAAAAAATGTAGTTACCTAAAAGTTCATTTAAAAATGTAAGACACCATATCTTTTGATAACTTGTAATATAAGCACAAATTAGAAACTTTGTCATATTAAAATATAGGTGTTACAAAGCTCATTCCAGCTCCAGGGAAAGACGCACCACAGTTGGTAGATGCCTCTATTATGATATATATATATATATATATGTGTGTGTGTACATTTATATGTAGATCATCAAGCTTTTCTTTCATGATATATATAAACAAGAATACATAGTTATTGGTTTCACTTATAAATCATATGCCTTCTTTTCTTTTCCATAAGTAATGATACACACACACATACTTCTACATGACAACATTTATATATGTGTTTATATATATAGTATCCTATTTATATATATATATGCAACGTTATGAAATATATGCATTTATATATAGTATCCTATTATTTCCTTTTCTTTTTTTTTTTTTTTTTTTAAATCCAGCGTTATACATATGAGTATGCCATCCAAGTTCATTTTTTCTTCAAACCAGCGATATATATATGGGAAAAACACTTCTCATGTTGTAGGAGAAGTGTATTCTCATGTCACACACATGCAATGGTGGGACCCACACATATATATAATTAGCATTATATATATGTGGGTCCCACCATTTCATGTGTGTGTAGGAATCTTCTTCTTCATGCAACATGAGAAGTTTAAACCCCTATATATATATATATTAAAAAGCTAAGCTTTCCTCTTTTATTTTCTCAAATCTATATTCATAACATGACAACAAAGTCCCCTATATTTTCCCACATACAGCGACGCTTACACACAGATATATACCACACGTAAACACTTTAATTTGTTTCCTTTCCATGGTTCACACACACACACATATATATATAGTAAGTCTCCTCTCTGTTTCCTATATGCAATTACCTATGTATATGTGTGCAGTGTGTAACACCCCCATTTCACATGCAACTAATGTATTGGGTTAGTGAATGAAGCATATGAATTTTCATCAAGGTTATAGTCAAGGTTACTTATTTATTTGTTTGTTTTCCTTTTAACATGAATAATTAATTAAAGGAAAAAGAAGTGGAATAGTAGTTTGGAAATTGATAAATTATCATTTTTCTATGGACAAATTGATAGAAGAGATGACAATGGATTGGGCTAAATAGGGAGGACAATTTATGGAGCCCAAAAGAGAGGGCCCAATTCACATGAATAGAAGGGGAGCATGAGGCAAAAAAAAAAAAAAAAAAAGGATTTCTCTAGAAATTAAATTTTAAATCTTTGAAATATCGAAACATCATTTAACACACAAGATTTCTTTCCATTATTGCAAGAAAGATTGATTAGACAAGAAATCAATGGAATACTACCCCCATTTCGTTTTTGATGAAGGAGGGAGAAGAAAATAAAATAAAATGATAAGGTAGAGGAAAGGCCATCATTTCATTTTAAATGAAGAAGCATTGGGGAGGTAAATTAGATCAGATTTTTTTCCATTACCTTCCTCATTTTCGTGCAGCAAGAGGGGAAGAGAAGGAAGAGAAAAAAATAATAATAAATGAGGGAGGAAATGACATTTGATGAAGCCTTATAAGTGCCTAATACCTAGAGCTAATCATGGCTAACAAAGGGGGATATGACTCAAGCATTAAATGAGGATTTTGTGCAGATTTTTCAAGCTAGATTCAGACCAAATTTCCCTCCCCAAACAGCCCATAATTTCATCCAACATAAAAAGGAAAGAAAGGAGAAGAGTTTTCATGAAAAATGTAGAATTATCTAGAGAGGTTAGGGGCAAAAAGGTAATTCATCATAACCCTAGATTTGAGCATTTTAAAAGGACCAACTCCCCCCATTTGGTTGTATGTCTCGGCTGGAAGAGAGAAAAAGAGAGAGTAGTGAGGTTCCATACAAGAAGGTGATAGAGAGCTCAAGCAAGAAGGGAAGGTTGTGGTTAAGGTAAGATATATGACCTTGGAACCCTAATTTACTCTCTACTATCTTTTCTAAAGTGGTGAAGTTACTAAAGATAATTCTTTTCTTGGTGATTTGAGGAGAAGGATAAGTGTATTGGGGGATCAAAGGAAGCAAAGACCAAAGGAAGTTTAGGTCCTAAGTCAAGTAAGTTATCTATCAACCTCCTTACATTTTCCTTTAGTTGTAAAGCTTGAAAATGGATGCTTCTTTGAACATGTATGTTTTTCTTGGGTTTGGTTGGATAATGAAAAATATGAATAAAGATTTAAAGCTAGTGTTCATGGCCTAAGATGGAGAAACAAGCATAGTATATGGAGAATATGAGGTTAGAATGGAAGTTTGATATTTTGTTGGCTTAATAATGATTTTTGTTCAGCTGAATAAATTTGTGTTTTGGAATGGATTTTGGTGTTTATGATGGATTTAAAGTGTTTAAAATGAGATTTGTATAAGGTTGAACTTGGGTCATAATTTTTAGAAGCACAATTAAAGGTTTAAAAATGTTGGGTTGCTGATTTAAGGATTTTCAGTGCACCTGGGTTCAACTTAATTTTTGACTAAGTAAATGGACTTTATAAATCATAAATTTTTACAGGGAGAAAGTAGACATCACAAGGCTTATTTTAGTATATTATTTGTAATTTTATGAGTTTTGGATTGGGAGAAATTAATTTTTGAAAAATAACCTCTGTTTTTGGACTTTAATTCGAACGGCAGATGTGTTTTGAGCTATGCATGGGTTTTGGATTGTGACTGGCCCAAACTAGTATGTTTTTTGGTTGAAAATAGATATAATAAGGATCAATTGGGCTTTTGAACCACCCCAAAAGGAGTTTTCTAGAGTTAAATATGAATTTTCAAAGTTGGGCCTTTATTTATGGAATTTCAGAATGTTGGACGGAAATAAGAAAAGTAAGCCCATATTAAATTCCTTAATAAGAAAAAGGGATTTAATAAATATGGACATATGAATTGGGCTTATTTTAAATTATTAAATGGAATTTTTGTTGAGATAGACTCAATTATAACTATAATTATATTTTATTATTATTTTAGGGCTATTTAAGAAATTGTGCGAGTGGGAAGGAATATTAATTGTTTATAAGAGTGGTCAACCAACAGGTAGTAACCTTAATCTTCATATTTCTTGTGTTACTTTGTATGTTTGTTTTTTCATGTTTGTGGACCTGTGTCACCTGAAAAGGGACATGTGTTTGTGTGCATTCAGTGTGGTCTGGGTTCAAAGCCCGACTACTGTGATTTTCCTAGCGCTGTGGATCCGGGGCTTGCTTTGTTGAGCAGTCCTGCGTTTATTAGGACTTGGTCCTTCTGCAGTAAATGTTGCATCTGTGTGGTATGTTTTTACATTACTGCGTGTGTTTACTGAATGCTGTATGATTTGAATATTTTTCCTGATTATGGTGACTTACATGCATTGCATACACATGTTATATGAGATTAACGATGACTCTGGGATTCATCTATGAATACCAAGCTTTTGCAAGGATACCGGGAGTGTTTCTAGGACTGTGTCAAGAGGTGAAGGTAGGCGGACGGAGCAAAACTAAGTTGTTGGTAACTACTAGTTTTGGATATTTATTTTGGTTACCCGGATGACTGTATAATTATTATTTTGGCCGTTGGGCACTTTATGCGGGATAACTGTATTCCAATCCCACCGAGGAAAACCTTTACTTATTGCACTTTGTTTTATCAGTATGTTTTGTCCAAACCAGTATGTGCTCTGCTGCTTATACTCTGATACACGACATAAATAACTTGGGCTTGGATTTTTAAAAGGAAAAATACACGACATAAATAACTTGGGCTTGGATTTTTAAAAGGGAAAAAAACTAAAAAAATGGTTTTAAAGTAAAGGACCACACTGCCCGCCACCCGAAAGGGCGAGGCCGGTAGGTGTGTTACACAGTGGCAATATATACATGTGCACTTCACATGACAGCAAGCTTCCTATACCCTTTCACATGCAACACATACATACATACATACATACATACATACATACATACATACATACATACATACACATATATATATATATATATATATAGTGTGCAGTGAAGACAAGCTCACAGATACAACACAAGCTAAAAGAACGGTCCCTATTTTTCAGTTCCATTTAGCAGAAACTTCTTGGGCTTATTCGTTTACTACTCAAAATTTGCGTTGGAAAACTGACAGAAACCAGAAGGAAAATACCCGATGATTTACCTTCAGCTCTGGCTTGTGGGACGTGACCTTCAACAAGAAATGAACACCTCTTTTTTCAATGAGTTTCTGTAGAGCAAAGAAAATGGCTAAGCGCTCTCACTTTCTCTCCTTCCTCAGTTCCTCTCACTTTAAAACTTGGTTTCTGGTTTGTTTGTTTGTTTTTTTCATTAAAACAACGTGGATGGCGAAAGCTAAGGAGCATGGTTATATATATATAAGGAGTTAAGGGTCCGGTCCGTGGAGAATATGCAAACAGAGGATAACATGTTTTTGTCCTTGCTTGGCTCAAGAAGCATGGCGCAAGTCTGAGTTCACGTGTACAGTGGAGGCCGAAAGTGAGATCTGGAAGCATGGCAAAAAGCTGATTTGCTTATTGTGTTTCCAGCGATTTTTACGTGTTCCAGTGTTTTAGCTGATATATTATGGCTAAGAGGTGATCCTTGTAGTTTTGCTGTGATATCTTTTCCTGTCACGCTGGGCTAAAG
Organism: Acacia acuminata; assembly: GCA_019022655.1. NCBI lineage: Eukaryota > Viridiplantae > Streptophyta > Magnoliopsida > Fabales > Fabaceae > Acacia > Acacia acuminata. The sequence continues at coordinate 1,160,266 of JAFJYI010000102.1, read as the reverse complement.
GAAAGAAAATGAAATGGTTGGCTGTCCAATAGCATATGGGCCGAATGGATATATGACTAAAGGAGGAATATCGGCCTGTGAATTTGCTGATATAATTTATAATGTGGTCTCCATTCTCTATTTTCATGTTATTGGACCTTAATGATAGTTAATGGGTTCTTCATAAATATTTTGTTGTCCAATAAATAAGAACAAGTGTTAAAGCAAATGCCTTAATTTTTCCAAAATTTATCTCTTGCAATTATTTTCTATGATTTTATTTCCAAATATTACAAGAAAAATAAATTCCTAATTTTTCAAATAATTAATTTAAATCATTTAACCAACTTTCACAATTTAATTTGATATATTATTTCAAATTTCTAAATCCCAAATTTTAGAATGTTACAATTACGCCATGCCAAGTTTTGAGTTCAAAGAGATTAAGAGTCAATGTACATATCATTTTACATCATAGATAAAAGTAAAAATTAAGATATTAAAATGTAAGAACAAAACCCAAATCAGCACAGCAAGTATTGCCCTGTGATACAAATTAATAAGTTGACAATGCAGAGTATTAATTCTTATCACAAGCATCCTCACCTACATTGCCATGAGAACATATGGAGAATGAAGATGTTGTTTGGTCGCCGTTGCCGTGGTCATCTTCATCAGGATATATAGAAGGATTTGGAGGCATTTCAAGACTTTCAACTTCATCTACTTCCAACATCTCTATTACTTTTTTGGTTGAAAGGCGATCACTAGGATTAAACTTAATACATCATAGTGCTACTATGAACATTTTCTTTACCAAAGCCTTTTCTTCTTCTGTGAAATCCTCCATTTCTAACATTTTTTTTGCTTGAATATATGCTCTACGTGCAGATTTGTGTTTCTCCTTCGGCTCACCATTTTCATTAAAAGCTTTCCAAAACTATAAGGGTTAAATAACATTTTTGCTACGGAAGTATTGATAAGGAGGCACTCAGCACCTAGAATTTTTTTGGGTATCATCTTTACCCCCAAAAGTTTACAAAAAGGAGCAAATATGCCCATGGAGTTTTTTTTAGGAGCAAATTTGTCCCGGAAGTTTTTTTTTTTTTTTTCTTAGGAGCAAATTTGCCCTGGAAGTTTATAAAGAGAGCAACGATCCAACGGTCAAGATCAACTGATCGGCAAGATTACTATGTTTTTAAACTTCCGGGGCAAAAATGATATCAAAAAAAACTTCTGGGTGCTGAGTGCTCCCTTATCAATACTTCCGTGGCAAAATTGATATTTAACCCAAACTATAATCAGTTTTATGGGACACTTTCCCAATATTCTTGTATAATATTTCATGAGCTATGTATCCTATATATCCTTCCTCGTACTGCAATCAAAGTGGCAATGCTATCATTAGTAGAATATAACCTTGTCAGCTAAATCTGAAATTTTCGGAGTCAGATTGTTGTCAAGGGGAGTATTATTGGGCTTGATATCAAAATGCAATATCTTCATGTTGCAACCATGATGAAGATAAGAATTTCACGAGCGATTCCCAAAGATATATTGTGTATTTTACAATAACTTAAGGAGACGCTTCATTCTTTAAAAAAGATATCTTTATCCAAAGATCCGTTGGACATAGATTCATAAAGAAGAGAGCTCGTTTCTTTCCTTCCACACAAAAACCAACAACATGTGCCACAATAAAATGATGCATCTTTCCTATAGTTGCCACTTCATTGATAAAGTCCTGGCCATTAGCTTTGGATTTATTACCCAATATTATAACAGCAACATCAGGTCCACTTCTTCGCTTGCCTATGTATACAGTGCCGAAGTCTCCTTCACCAATATTATCCTTGAAACATTTTGTCATAGTCATTAAATCCTTGTGGGAGTACCTTATTGGACGAAGGTTATGAAGTCGTATAAAATCTTCAATGCTTTCATACATTGATAGGGGCATTCTCCGGTATGTCTAAATCAAAAAGATGAACAGCAATAATATACCAACTAGATATCTTAGAATACTGAATGTCAAAACATATCTTCCTGTGATTTTTCCTAAGGCAAATGCAATTGGTTTTGAAATGAAATCGTAACCATCTTCATGACGAGACTGTGCCATAATCGCAGAATGCACCCACTCTGCATTTGCACGTGTACATTTCCTCAAATTAATGGTCATGAAATTGGTTTGTCCCAAAAATATGATTAACAATTAAGTTAAATTATATTTAAACAACAAATTAATTTAAACTAAATTTAAACTATTAATTAATTTAAACCAAATGTAAACTATAAATTAATTTAAACTATATTTATATTTTAAAGTACATTTAAACAAAATTTAAACTATAAATTAAGTTAAACCATATTTAAACGAAAAATTAATTTAAACTATTTTAAAACTAAATTTAAACTATTAATTAATTTAAACCAAATATAAAATATAAATTAATTTAAACAAAATTTAAACTATAATTATTTAAAAAACTTACCAAATCCTCGGACTCCTCCCGTATTGGACAAAACCCGCTCAGTCATTTGAGTCGACGCCATCTTGGACGTTCTCGATCAGCTGCTGCAGAGGAATTGTCTCATCTCTGTAACACCCCATTTTTGTAAAGCGTTTTCAAAATAATTTGATCGAGTGGCGCATCGGAGCAATTGAAAAGAGTGAGTACCTTGATGAGTATATTACAAAATATCATCCATGGTTTGTTATAGTAGTGGTACATTCATCCCAATAATTCCAAAATATTTTACAATCCAAAAACGAAAGAAACTCCAGCCGGGTCCTCAAGCGGGCTGCTTACCCTTGTTAATGACCTTTAGTCCTCCAGACCCTGATGCTACAGTAAGAGCTAAGGTCCAATGCCCATAGGACCTCAGGTAACGGTTAACCTCATGCTTAAGTAATACAGTATATGTATGACAGATATTCATGACATTACAGCAGTAATCAATACATAAGCACACACCAGATGCAAGATTAACATATCAACAGTACATAGGACACAGCACATGTAAAGTTACCCACGTTTGCACTAACCAGTGCCACGATGTACACTCGTATCCTCAGCGCTAGGAAAACAATCCTACGACGTTATCAAGACTATAACCCATGTAAAGCTGAATGTATAAACAGTGATCTAAGACCGATTCTTAGTCTATGAAATCATTCATCACATATAACCATACAATAAGCATCAGAGTCAGTGTTACAGTACGCGTCCGTACCTTCGTTGGTGATACCGGTACGTTCGCCCGTCGGTGTATGATCACGTATAGCCTATAATGGTAATATCGCATTTATTAATTCACAAATAATATTCTAGTAGACATCTTAGTCCATAATGACCTTTTTACTCTTGGTGGGATTATTTTTCAACTTATTTCCAAAATTTCGTAGAAAAACGCCGTACAGTATTTTACGGGCAGATTTTTCGTCTAACTTTGAAAAATCATAATTAATTCTAGAAAAATCAAAACGAGGATCCGTAAAATTTCCTGGAAACCTCAGCATGTCTATTTTTGAGAAAAAATATTGGTTTACACCCAGAATTTGTGATTCATTCCCAGTTTGATGATGTTCATCCTCTGCCCAGAATTTTCTAGAAAAACGTAGCTTTATCTCAATAATTTTTATCTCCCCCTACATACCTCTAATTGATGCATATTTTATATCAGTGGAAAGCTATACATGTATGCTACACTCATGAATTATTTCGGAATTTATGAAGATGATTTTACATATAAAATATCACTATCTAATTGCCCGACTCCCATTGCCCAGCAACACCCCACAATTCCCATCTTACTCTAACTTGTTTTACTAATCCTAGAAGTCACTCCTCAACATGTTTCCACGTTGTCAAGCATCTTTCGATGCAATAAGGCTTGAAAACACTTATGGGAAATTACTTTATCTATTTCCTAGATTAAAACTAACAATTCTACTAAAGCTACTAAGAACTAAAGACTATAAACTAAAAACTAAAGACAAGCTTACCTCTTGAAGCCTATTGCTTGCCTCCTCCTTCTTGCCTCTACTCTATTAGAAATCAACTCTTGGAGTTTGATTTGGAGTGAAGAATTATGAAGGCCAAGTCCCCTATTTATAGTAAAAGCTCATGGATTACATCCCTTGGATCAAATTTTCTTATCAATGGCTCATGTTAATTTGTGCTTTCATGAAAACTTAATTTGGAAGAAAAATACTCTCATTGGTTGATTCTAATAACATAGGATTTAACTAATTATCTTAATTTCCAAAATTAAATTCAACATGTGTGGAAAAATATTATATTTTAATCACTCTCTCTCTCTCTCTCTCTTTCTCTTTCTTTCTTCCTTTCCCTTTCTCTCTCTTTTTCTTCCTCTCCTTTTTCCCCTCCCATCCGTGCTCCCTCTCCCTTTCTCTTGTCTCCTTACATTTTTGCACAAGTGGTCCCATGTGCAAGTGTTTTTATCCTATTTTTAGTTTTATACTAAATTCTCCTATTTATCCTCTTCCACTTTTACATTTATGAGCCAATGTGCTATATTTAATTATGCCTTTATTTAATTTTGTTAAATAATATATTATCCTCTTATCTTGGACCCTATCCATCAGATTGGATTTTGTGTTGATTACATTAAATCTTGGCTCTACACCATTAAGCATGAGCTCTTGTGATGTCATCCTTGTGATGTCACTTTGATGACATCATAAAGGCTTAAGTGTCATTAGCAAAGCTTAATTAACTCCTAATTGTATTTATTAGCTAACCATTGAGACTTAGTGTTTAATTTACTCAAGCTTTATGCACCATAACTCATCATGAAGGTTTACACCATTATTAAGTAGAGACTTAATTGCTTATCAATCCTAAAAAATTTCTTAAGTATTCTCATCACATTATCTTGCTCTTTTTAATTATTCAAGAACCATAGTTTATTATAATAATCATTTGTATTTTAGGATACTTAAATGTGGCATAAAGATTTGCCTTTGGTTGTTTTAAATTTCCAAGAGAAAATTGCCTAGAATATAGTTAACAACTTTTCAAAATTTAGAGACAACATACTCTCCTCTATTAAACATGTAGTATTTGTTAAAATATGGCTTTCACTATAAGTAGGGATTTTTGGGGTTTTACAATCTCCATATTCCTAGAGATGACCCCTCCAGTTCTTTCAATCATCCCCTATTTTCAGCGTGCGTACCTCTTCACATTGCCTCACATTTTAAACTTCTCTTATATCATAATTTAATTATTAATTAATTATGTAATAAATAAATAAAGTCACTCAAAAGAAAATTCATTCCTTAAATCAAAGTCTCTCTCTCTCTCTCTCTCTATATATATATATATATATAACATTCCAATACATAAAACGCCACCTTTTTCATATATGTAATTTTAAATAGTACAACATACATGCATAATTTATTTTCATGCTTAAAATATGATAACTTACGTAATTTAATTTTCCATAAGTATATACTCCCTTCAGTCCGTAATATAAGAACTAGATAACTAACTGGTGGATATTATTGAAATTAGTTAAGTTATTTGTAACAAATGTGCATTGATTTTTATAAAATATGATTTATAATCATGTTCTTTATAATTGGACCCTTTGATAGAAACATCCATATGATGTACCATTGACAGGACAGTGGCGGAGCCACGGTGTAGCCGGTGACCGCCGTTGCAGACAGAAACTTTGAGGTTTTTTTTAAATAAATGAAAAAAAACAAAAGAAATCGTGTGCTGTTGCCAATCCCAAATCTCCGCCATTCTCTCCGCCGGGCAACATTAGAATAAAAAAAAAATAAAAAAAAAAAGAAAAGAAAAAAGGCTGTAAATATTGGGGAAAGCAGAAGAGAATAGCTATTGAGAATGAGCCTTTGCCCTAAGCCGTTCGCCACCATTCTCTCTTCTCAAATCTGATCTAAGCCCCTCGCCACCATTCTCTCATCTAAACCTGATCTTCGCCCTTCTCCGGCCCGGTTCGGCAATTCCCTTCTCCCCAAGTCCGGATCGAACTGAGCTTTCGGCTTCATTTGCCTTGGAATATTGGATAGATGATTCATTTCTTGCTCGAAGATAGGCGATACTCACGATATAGGTTGGTTTTGAATTGCTTCTCGTTCCTTTCTTTTTTTATCTTTTTATGCGTATGATAAGTGATAACTGATATATGAGTGGGTGTGGGTCGGTGCTTTACCTTTTTTTGGGTTCAAAATCAGTGCTTTGCCCATTGAACAATTTAGTGGTTTTTTCTTTTATCTATTTATGCGCGTGAGGCTGTGAGCATGTCAGATGCTTTGCCCCCTTTTTGGTCAAAATCAATGCTTTGGCCATTGAACCATGTAGTGCTTTTTTTTTTTATCTATATATGCGTGTGAGGTCATGAGGGTGTCGATGCAAGTTCCTTTTTTCTTTTCTTTTTTTCAATTTATACAATTCAAAAGTGTTAGTTCAATCTATTAGTCATTCATTTCATTTCTTGTAATAGTTTTTTGGCATTTTTTTCCCATTGAATCCAAACAAATTCTCAATGTCTCATATTTTCTTGAGACGGGGAAAGCTGAAGGGAATGGTAATGCCTCTTGGTTAAACTTTTTTAGTTGACATTATTTTAGTCCTAATATGTGAGTGAGTCTTTTTTGTTGCCTTTTTTATTGTTTTGTTTTCAGAAAATGTCAAAGATACAATCTTATTTCAAACGTATAAAACCAACAAATACAGAACCCGAATCTCAAAGTGATCAAATTTCAAATAGTATTTTGAAAGATCAGGCTATCACCCAAGAGGGGGATGAATTGGGTGTCTGATTAAAAACTTGGAACTTTGAAATTCTTTTCACAAGTTGCTAAAGCAGTTTGTATTATAATAATAATTTATAAAGCAATAGTCAATCATTCAAACATATATGCTGGAAAGATAAGAGTTTAGGGAAGAGAATATGCAAACTGAGATTTATACTGGTTCGGCCCAATCCTTGACCTACGTCCAGTCCCCAAGCTCCACTTGAGATTTTCAATCCACTATCCTCTTGTTTAATCCGGGCACAAGAGAAGCCTTTACAATCCCACAAGTTAACACAGGCACTTGTGAAGCCAAATCTCTCACCGAGATACTCCCCCTTACACAATGCAAGGTTACAATCTGTTTCCCTCTCAAGATTACCCAATCTTGAGTAACTCACAAATAAACAGATAGAATGTTTCTAATAAATCTTCTCTCTCCGAAGTGAATAAGATAAACACTGAAGTGCATTACAAATAATTTCACTCTCTATGCTAAGCTATGTAAACATTGAAAACAGAGTGTGTATGTTATGAAAAACAGAGTATCAGCATGTTGAAGATGTAATCTTGTATCTCTTCGTTTTTCTGCTTGAATCTGTCCTCTTTTATAGGTAGAGATCAATATATGACCGTTGAGAAGATTCAATGACCGTTGGATAAAGAAATATAGCCGTTAGACTCAGATGGAACTAGTTTGTTAGAACTTCGTTTTCGAACCGGCTATGACATCAGCATTTACTTTACTCTTGATCTTTAGTTTAACAACCTTTGATCATTTGAAACATGTACACAAATGATATAAATAATGTTAAGAAGTGTTATAAATCATTTGGGTAATCATCTGGAAGTTTATCAGAAGAATCGGGATTTTCAAAATGGTGATTTTCGAATCGAGATGAAAACTCGAGTTTTGGTCTCACAAACTCAAGTTTGGAAGATGCTCAAGTCCGCTCTCTCGTCTGATGGACACTCGAGTTTCCAACTAATAAACTTGAGTTTTGTTTTCTCCCAAAACCAAAGTTTACTCTCTGCCTTCAATAAACTCGAGTTTGCAAGTTGTTTTGCCCTTGGTTGCTCTCGACTTGGAGTTTGGACTTTGTTGAGCGTTTTCACAACTTCTTGAACTGACTGTCAACTTTCTAAGGCCATAAATCCTTGGTCTAAACTCATTTTTGGTCCATTAAACTCTTGATCAAAATCCCTTTAAGTCTATTTTCATATGCCCCTGATTTCAGCTCAATCGGATTTGTAGTTTGTGAGATACATTCAAAACATTGAAGCTTGGTTTTCTGTGTGGCGTGGATTTTACTGTCAGCTTCCACAATTAATAGCTCCTTTATCTGAACTCCTTTGGGATTGAATTTTATATCAAAATGACGTATTGGGAGTCTAGTTTCATATGCCACTGATTTCACCTCAATCCGATTTCTGGTTTAGGAGATATCGTCGGATTACCAGACCTCGCCCAAGCTGAATGTGAAACAGAGTTGCTGAAGAACTGATCACCACTGGAAACTCGAGTTTTGACTTTGAAACTCGAGTTTTCCTAGTTCATAGACTCCAGAGATGCTGAAGACACTACAAACTCGAGTTTTGAGTTGCAAACTCAAGTTTTGAGTCCCAAACTCAAGTTTTGTGTTCCTAACTCGAGTTTTCTCCCATCCGAGAGGCAAATCACTGTAGCGAAGTAGGAAACTCGAGTTTTGACTTAGAAACTCGAGTTTTCTCATCCTGAAGCTGATTTTTGCTGACTTTTAACGCCAAATTGAGTCATTCCAACTTCCATATTATCTTGAAGGCTTCTAGCTTCAATATAAGAACTTGAATAATTATATCTTCATTCCACTCAGCAAGTTCTTCGTTCTTCCATCTTCCAACTTGATCATTCTTCATCATTTAACTTGGACTCATCATTCTCTATAGCTTCTACCTTCTTCAATATCCAGAAAGCCGAGCCTATCCTGAACTTGTTCCAGATTTTCATGTGTAGACTTTACGTATCTGTACTATACTGTACTGGAGCTCAAGTATGATGAAGCTTCATTCCAACTTCTATTTGATCATAGAGATTTCTAGTATCACATATAAGAACATTAGTCTCTTCTCTTCTTCTTGGTTATCACCAAAATCCATTGATAACATCTTGCTTCCTTGACAATCTCTCGCAAGCTCTTCTTTCTTTAATTCCTTATCTCCTTCTTGATTAATCTCTAGAATTCAACTTGGATTAATCTACATTAAATACAGCCAGTTAGTCAATCTAGGAGATAACTATATTACTCAATCTTTTTGCTTTTAATAATGGCATCTATATAAGACATCATCAAAACTAATCATAACCAACATATTTCAGTTCCAATTGTCCAAGTATCCTATCAACTGCCACAAGCATCTCAATTTCAAAGTGTTCAATCACCACCTCAAGCAAATGTTAATATAGAAAATCTTGAAGCGGATCCGGGAAAAAACCTTCAATTTATTCAATGACATCAAATCCTATGGAAAGAGAGGATATTCGGAGTGCTTATTTGCTCAAGGGGCCAACTCAACCAATTCTTAAACCATTCCCTCAAACGGAAATGTATGGAAAAATGCGTAGATTCAATCCTAAGTGGTATGAAGAATTTGGTTCTTGGTTGGAGTACAGTGTATCAAAAGATGCATGTTTTTGCTTGTATTGTTATCTACTTGACATGGAGGTTGGAGGTAGTGGTTCGACACAGGAAGCATTTGTCCGTGTGGGGTTCAAAAATTGGCAAAAGAAGGATAGAATTAAAATTCATGTTGGAGATCATAAGAGTGTTCACAATAGATGTTATCAAGCTGGTCAAGATTTAATGAAGCAAAAGCAACATATTGATATTGCCTTTTCAAATATTTCTGAACAACAAAGAATTGATTATCGTATTCGGCTGAAAACTTCTTTAGATTGTGCTAGATACCTACTACGAAATGGTCAGCCTTTTCAGTGACATGATGAATCTAAGAGTTCAAATCAACAAGGTTTGTTTCTTGAAACTCTAAAGTTTTATTCTAAGCCAAATAAAGAGATAAGTCATGTGATCTTGCAAAATTCCCATGATAATCACAAATTGACTTGACCAATGATTCGAAAAGATCTTTCTCAAGCTTGTCTTGATTTGACCGTTAAAGCAATAATTAGTGATATCGGCGGTGATTACTTCTCCTTGCTAGTTGATGAAGCTCGTGATGTTGCAATTAAAGAACAAATGGCAGTTGTACTTCGGTATGTAAACAAAAAAGGGTCCATTGTTGAATGTTTTATTGGCATAATTCATGTTTTAGATACTACTACACAGTCACTAAAAGCAGCGATTGATGAGCTATTTTCTAAACTTGGTTTAAGTTTGTCTAAATGTCGCGGTCAAGGCTATGATGGTGCTAGTAATATGCAGGGTGAATTCAAAGGGCTTAAGAGTTTGATTTTCGCAGACAACACATCCGCAATCTACATTCATTGTTTTGCTCATCAGTTACAATTGGCACTTGTGAAGGTTGCAAAACATCACAAAAAGATTCAAGAATTTTTTGACATGCTTCAAAAGATGGCTACCGTTGTGGGGGGTTCATGCAAGCAGAAGGAAATTCTTCAAATGAATCAATATGAGCAAATAGTTGAAAGTGTAACACCCTAAATTTCATACTTCAAAATGTGTCGGTTGACACTTGGTTTTAGAAAAATCGACAGAGTTTGAGGTGCTACCACTCAGAGTAATGCGGAAACGTAGAGCATGCACTTATATTTGGACAACGAGTAACTGATACAAAATGCCCAGAGCATATGCTGGTGCCCTAACATATGCTGATATATATTAAAAATTTCCCGAAGGAATATTTGTGTGATACAATATTACAGAGCTTTGTATAATTACAATTCTCCCATGGTAACTATACAACCTTAAACCAAGCCTTAGGTAGACTTGGGGCAATGAACCTAACTCGTCAATCAAACAATTTGGCCGAGGCCGTTGTCTAGTGGAAGTCTCCCGAATTCACGGCGACTCACCGACCGAACCACATAGACGAACCCTTTCTAGATACCAAATGGTTTGAAGTAACCTTATTAGATTCATGCCAGAAGGTAGGCTCTGTTTAAACTTCTTCCGGCTCTTGTCTCGACCGGTGCCTCTTCATGGCTCTGTCCATCAGTGCCTCTTCACGGCTCTATCTACCGGTGCCTTCTTTGTTCTAGGTTCCTTTCCTGAACTTAGTCAAGTCTGAGGTCCAATACCCATCGGACCTCAGGTAACAATTAACCTCATATGAAAAGTATAAACATTATATATGACAGATATTCACAGTTTTGAAAAACAATCAATCATGAATCAACCAATCATATCAAAGCCATACAAGACAGATGAGAGTTAAAGTTACTGTACACCAACGTACCTTCCGTCTGCGTAGTTAGCAATATGCTTGAGCCTTTGAATCTGGCCCTGGACTTCCCGGATATCCTAACATAGCACCACATCACTTAGAATAATATCCTAAGAGATATTTCCACCTCTATTTACCTCTCTACCCTTGGTGGATTTGTTATTACAATTTTGCCCTTACATTTTCTTAAAAAACGTTACTTCAGCATTATGCCCAGATTTTTCTCTAAATTTGAAAAATCATAATTAATTCTAGAAAAATCAGAATGAGGTTCCGTAAAATTCCTCATGGCCCTTGACAGGTATATTTTCAATTAAAAATAATCCAAGAACCTATAATATCATGGATCATTCCCAGTTTTCATTTTCTCAACGCTGCCCAGATTTTATTCCAGCAAAAATGGCTTAACTTCAAAAATTCATATCTCCTTGACCGGAGATCAAAACGTTACATATTTTATATATTTAGAAAGCCCTAAATGTCTAATTTATTCGTGTAAAATTTCAGAATTAATTAACTTCATCTTAAACATAAAATTATGGCATTTCTGCCACTGATTTCAGAAATTCCTAACCGATGAATTTTCACCAGAGCTTCGCTACTTTGCTTTTCAACTACCAAAAATTTTGCTATACCACATGGCTCATCTAATTTTCGAAGTACCACTATTTTTAACTATAAAACAATGATATTAAAATTACTCTAGCATATTTAAAATCAATGCTACTTCTAACAATGAATTTAAGGAGAATTTAAAGAATTTACTTGCAAATGCTCACTCCTTCAAGCTACTTCCCACTCAACCTCACTTCTCTCTAATTTCAGATTTCTCTTGCCTGTTTGGTGTGAAGAATGAATGAATACAAGGTGCCTATTTATAGGAAAAAGCTATGGCACTCTTGGCTCCAAGAATGGCATTCGTGGCTTCTCCCCCTTCATGCATTCTCAAGCAAGCGTTAGTGGCCTCTCCGCCCTCATGCATTCTCAAGCAAGCCTTGGTGGCCTCTCCTTCTCCCATGCACTCTTGCTTTATTTTTTCCATGGTCCACAATCATCCACACACAAACCTTTGTTGCCTCTTGAATTTTCACTTAGGTTTAGTCTTTATTTAGCTTAATCTTCGGTCATTAATCCTAAAATGGTGTTATTGAATTTATTTGATTGGCTACTATATTAATCATGATCATTAGTAATCATCTTTATGCTAATCTTGGCCCTTCATTAGCCATTAGTCTTTAATTAGGGTCACACATCCCAATTTATGACTTTAAAACATGTTATTAAATTAATTATGGAAGTTCTATGAAATTAATCTAATTAATGTAGATTTAATTATCTACTAATTGTTGGCAATTTTCTTTAATTGGTTTAATTATTTTCTCACAACTTTTTGATTTTCTATAGCCATTTATGCACCATGCATTTATTTAATAATCATAGGGCAACTTATAGTCCCTAAAACAAGATTGGATTTTTGTCTCTTTAATTTCCAAGGAAAATAATCAAATAAATTACTAAAATTAGAGACAACATACTTTCCTATTTTAAATAGGTATTAATTTTCCAAAATATAATATTCAAGAGAAATATAAATTTTGGGTATTACAGAAAGAATTGCTAGCGGTGAAATACCAACTGGAAAAGGTTTAAATCAAGAGACAACCTTAAAGCGACCTGGAGATACTCATTGGGGTTCCCCATTTTGGTACAGCTACAAGTGTTATCTCATTATTTTCTCCAATAACTTCCTTGATGAAAATTATTGAAAACGAGCTGAAAAATGATGCTGCAAGAACTGATGCAGGTTGCATTTTGTATGCCATGGAAGATTTTGAATTTGCATTCTTGTTGCATCTTATGAAATTGATCTTGGGGATTTCTTATGAGTTGTCACGAGCACTACAAAGAAAAGATCAAGACCTTTTAAATGCAATTGGTTTAATAAAGGTAGTCAAGTTTCATTTACAAGAGGTGAGAGATAATGGTTTTGATGAATTGCTTCAAGAAACGAACATTTTTGCCAATAAATATGATATTGACATTCCAAATATGAATGATGTTTATTGTCATAAAGGGAGATCAAGACGGAGATTGGAATCATTCACATTCTTGCACTACATTAAAGTGGAGTTATTTAATATGTAACATCCCAATTTTCGAAAGCGTTTTCACGGTATCTTGATCAGAGTTGAGCATCGGAAGTAAATAGTATTGAAAAGTAACTGATAAATATCCACTGTAATGTATGTGCTTTTAACAGCGTTACAATTTTTTTCAATGTCGATATCGTAAAGTACATGTCAATAGGACTTTCTCCGGCCGGTTCCTACATCTCGCTTACCCTTGTCTTCGATCCCGTTTACTCCGGATCCCGAAGCTATAGTAAGAGCGAGGTTCAATACCCATTGAACCTCAGGTAACGGTTAACCTCATGTTCATGTACAGTTATGTATGACAGTTATCTCATGACATCACAGCTATATTCACATATAAAAAAGTAATAACAACACAGCCACCGCATATGAATGTTATTACGATCCGCACTATTCACCGGTGCCACGGTGTACATTCGTGTCCTCGCCGCTAGGAAAACTCAACGGCGTTATCATGACTATAACCCGTATAAAGCTGTATGTGTATGAACAATTCTTTTTTTAAAAAACAGAGTCACAGTCTATGAACATATCTATCACATATAGGTATACAGTAAACATCAGAGTTAGTGTTACAGTACGCGTCCGTACCTTAGTCGTTGATGTCGGTACGTTGACGTCTGTACTGTTATCACGTTTGTCCTATAATGGTAACATTTATTAACTCAATAATAATATTCTAGAGGGTATCCTAGTCACTAGAGACCCTTTTACCCTTGGTAGGTTGATGTATCAACTTATCTCCTTCAATTTTCTCAAAAACGCTGGTCCAGCCATTCTGATCAGATTTTAATCGATCTTTGAAAATTCATAATTAATTCTAGGAACATCGAAACGAGGATCCGTAAAATTCCTTGGAATCCTTGGGATATCTATTTTCAAGTAAAAATAACCACCCTTGCCCAGATTTCACGTATCATTCCCAGATTTAAATTTTTGAGCCTCTGCCCAGTATTTTTCCAGAAATTCGTAGCCTAACTTTGAGGATTTTTATCTCTCTGTACAGAAATCATTTTGACATGTTCTTGACATATTTAAAAATCCCTATATGTCTAATTCAACCGTGAATTTTTTCAGAATTTTCTAAATACATTTTCAACATAAAATATGGGCATTTCTATCACTGATTTCAGAGATTTCTACCCGATGAATTTTCGCCAGAGCTTCGCTACTTTGCTCATAGTTTTCCAGAAATTTTGCTATACCAAGTGGCTCATCTAATTTTCGAAATATCACTATTTTGGACTATAAAAACATGATATTAAAATTACTCTAGCATATTTAAAATCAAAGCTACTTCTAACTATGAATTTAAGAACTAAAACTTAAAGAACTTAAAGCTAGAGCTAGAGAACTTACCAAGAACTTGCTCCTCCTTTCTTCAAGGCTCTCACTCACTCTCTTACTCTTAGAATCAGATTTCTTTGTGAACTGGTGAAGAATAATGAAGACCAAAGCCCCCTATTTATAGCAAAAGGCTTATGGATATTTTATCCCTTGGATTATCTTTTCTCATCAATGGCTAAAATTAATTTGTGCTTCTATGAAGAGACAATTTGTAAGAAAATGCCTCCCATTGGTTAGAAACAATTACATTGGATTTAGCTAATTATCTTAATTTCCAAAATTAAATCCCACATGTGCTCTATTATAGTATATTTCACTTTAATGAAATCTATTTTTGGTTGCTTGATCCATCACTAATACTTTTAAATTCTGAGTATGCTTTTTAATTAGTAGTTGGATATCCAGATTTATGGTCTAATTAGATTCCCCCTGGTTGTACTAAGCTTATTCTTCAACGTTTGCAAAAATAGCCTTTACTAGGCTTACTTTCGAGGTTAAATTATGTGGGTTCAAGATAAGTCCTTATATTTTCTCCGGGTTCCTACTTCTTCACAACTATTTGAATTTGTATAAATTCTCACTTTATTTGTTGTTTTGAGCTTTTCTGTGTACATCGATATTTCTTGGATTTCAAACCATTATCCAATTTACTCTAGGATTTCAAAATTTATCAAATTTGCTTTAATTTTCTTTCTCTCTCTCTATTTCTCTCTCTTGAATACTAGACACACACACACTCACAACTCTTTTCTATTATTGGTGGATCAATTGACTTTGCTCTCTCTTATATACTAGACACACACACACTCACAACTCTTTTCTATTATTGGTGGATTTAATTTCACATGGATTATGCTTTATGAAATCCATTTTCAAGCCTTTAGATTAGCTTTATTAGATTTAATCTTAGCCTTCCATAACTAATCTTAATTAGCATCCCTAATAAAGTAGTTAAGTGTAATTGTCAAAATATGATTGGTTCTAAGATTAATTAGAAACCACTTCTATGCTAATCCTAGCCCTTCACTAGCCCTAGCTTGTTTCTTAATTAAGGTAATCCATCCTTAATTAGGCCTTTAACATATGCCACTAAACTAATTGTGAATGTTTATGAAAATAATTCAATTAACATAGATTGAATTATCCACTAATTGTTGGCAACTTTCTCTAATTGGTTTAATTATTTCCTCACAACTTTTTAGCTTTTCATGACCATTTATGCACCATGCATTAATTTAATAATTATAGGGCAATTTATGATCCCTAAAATAAAATTGGAGAATTTGGTTTTTGATTACCTTAATTCTTAGAGAAAATTCCCTAAATTTACATAAATATGTTACTCAATTTTGAGACCACATATTCACCTATTTTTAATAGGCACTTTTTATCAAAATATAATATTTATGATAAACATGAATTTTAGGGTATTACATAATACAATGATAGATACTCGAGGTTCAAGAGTTGGGTGATCGATTTGATAATGTCAATACCAGGTTGCTTGAGTATTTGAGTTGTCTTGATCCTCGTGATTCATTTGCTCATTTTAACAAAGAAAAGTTGATTGAGTTTGCTAGATTCTATCCTTTGGAGTTTGATGAGCTTGCAGATATTCCTTTTCTTTCTTTAAGTCTCGGTAATTTTATTATTGATGTAAGAGCTGATTCTGATTTTGTTAATTTGAAAACAATTTCTGACCTTGCTTTGAAGATGGTTGAGAAGAGAAAGGATATTGTTTATCCATTGGTCTATTTGTTGATAAAGTTGGCACTTTCGTTCTTCCTTGAAGAACTTAGCGCTAGTGTTGAGCGGGTTTTTTTCGCAATGACTTTTGTTAAGGATAAGTTACGCAATCGGATAAGTAATGATTGGTTTAACTCATGCATGCTAACTTATGTTGAACGAGATATGTTTGATATGATTGATAATGAAGATATAATGCAACATTTTCAAGGAATGAAGAATCGAAGAATGCTTTTGTAATCGTTCTGTTGTAATAGCTTAGTTGACTCTTGATTATTATTTTTCTATATTAAGTTGAAGTTTTCTTTTCTTTTCTTGTTTATATTATTTTTTTAATACATTTAAAATTTTTCTTTAAAAAAAAAATTTAAATACCTCCTACTAATTGTGCGGACACAAATAAAAATCCGGCTCCGCCACTTGACGAGGATGTATTTAGAAAAAATTATAAATTTAAGAGGTAAAGTAAATTAATATCTTATATTTTGAACTAAAATAAAACCTTGTCTAACTTCAATATTTAAGACAAGAGCTAGCATAATATAACACACATACACATACGTATTAGCATTTTTTTTTTTTTAGTATAAACTAAGATCTTCTTGTTATTTTCACTTCAGTAATTTATAAATTGTGACAACTTTTGTTATTTTATCCATAGTCATTTTTTTTTTTTTACCCAGGAAAAAACTAAAATTCATGGTAAAAGTAATCATTTTAAATTGCCAAAAAAATTAAGACAAAATGTAGTAAGATAAAAATTTTAAATGAAATAAAAATCATTATTTATATATAAATGGAATAAAATTAATGCCAGCTCAAAGTTTATATGAGGATTTTGGTTTTTAATTTATGAATAAAAACATAAAAAGATAGCTTCCTATATAAATACGTGAATTATACCAAGTAGCGCTTTATATTTATCTCGTTGACAAAGACTTCTGGTTAATCAATAATTTAATATATAAAAAATAATAGCTCTAATATAATATTAAAAATGTACTATTTCTCAAGTCCTTTATTTCAAACTCTCTCTTTAAACAATTAATTGCATTTTTGAAGCTCTTTTGCATTTCAATAATGTTGATATCATCAACATGAACTCAATTATAACATTCACTTCTAAATCGTTTCATAAAGATGCATGGGCATATTGATTCACTTTCTTTATACCCTTCTTTCAACATATAATTCTTGAGAAGGTTATACCACTGTGCCTTGATTGTTTCAAGTCGTACATACACTTCTTCCCCTTTAATTGATTATTATTCTCAATAAAGATTCTTTTATCATCCTGACTCCTTCAAGCACTCGTGCTTCAGGCACAATAAATCCTTTGGTGCTTCCGGCACCTTAAGCCCTTTGGGGACATGTGCTTCTCGCACCTTAAGTTTTTCTGGGATATGTGCTCTTGTCACCTTAAGTCCTTTGAGGACATGTGCTACTAGCACTTTTGGATCCTTTGAAGATTCTTCTGCAATCTTCATAATTTAGTGAGCCATATGCACAGGATTTATAACAATATCTAATAGATGCATAGTTTTTTTCCTTTCATAAACTGCTAGATTAACAATATATACAAAATTATTGTATCCACCATAAAATCATATATCACATTATAATCATATTAGACTATGTGAAAATCTTTATTTTCACATAAACATTCATATACCCCAATTTGGACTTCGGGTCCATAACTATCATAATATGATTATATTTGCGTCATTTTCAATTTCACTTATCCTCTTGGCCAATCATCTTTATGTCAACTTCTTGTGACATATCTTTATATAATATCCTCATTGGATCACGTGATATCATTTTCAAAATTGTTGTCGACAATTTCATCTTTTCGATTCCATTTTTCCAATTCGACATAACTTATCAAGATCAATATAATTCTGGTACCTGAACCTCTCTTGAGGTTTTTACAATTAGTTATGTTTGATACTCTTATGGGGTATCTGCCTTCTTAATATGATCATCTTAATTATTGCTCCAATTTATCCATATTTATATTTGGAACCGAATAGTTTCTCATGCTTCGGGCATGTCATATTCGTATTTATACTGATTGGAGCATTTTTAGTTGGAATAAGAGATTTAATAAATCTCATTTAGGTCGAAAATTCTATCCGGCAAATATATCATGAATGTATAACCTGATGAACTTTTGGTTCATCCTTCTTTATTCGAGGATATATACTTTATGTTATAATGCATTCCATGTATTCACTTTTCCAACTATTCAATTTCTCCCCATTATGGAGAAAACAATTGACTAATCAATCATGCAAATAAATCTCCTAGATCCATTTGTTTCCTTTAGAAACATCTTTGTTTCATTTAAAACAAACAATTAAAAGAAGACTTATACAACATTCATCTCAAATTTCTTTCTATATCCATCTATGTGCATTGTGGTGGATTAAAAATCATTGCACATTCAAACATTTTAAGATGGAATTTGTCTAGCTCTTGACCTAAGGCCAATTATATCGGGAGAATTTAGTTGGTTATATGAATGCTGCTATATAATATCAAATATACCAACATAAACTTTTGTTCTCATAAGCATTCATCTAGGTTATTTATGGAGGTTTTAATTATGATTCTTGGATCATATCATCCGGAAATTGAGCGCTTAATTTATTCAAACATCAAACATTATTGCAAACATCATGTTGCAATCATTTATGAAAACTTCATGTTGCAAGCAAATAATCTCACATGTAACCATCTTATAGATGCATCTTTCAAATTTCTCATACCTTTGTATGGTTTACATGCTATTTCAATGGGCTCATATAAATCGTTTGATATATTTCCAAAGATCCATTACCAATTATGACCTATGATTTTCTCATAGTCATTTATATTTGAGAACAAGCAACTATTCAATAAGAATTTTTTCTTCTATCCTTCAATGGATGTCAATACATAATCTTATTTGTATTATATATATATATAATATATATAAATTTGACTTGGATGATCAACATATAAGTCATGCCAACAATAAATTTGTTTGTATCACTGATAATTTTGAAAACTTTTAGGCTTTGTTGATAAGTATATTAGCTCACACTCACACTTGTAATAACATATATCGTCCTTTAAAAATACTCAATAAATTCTGGATTTCGGGTTCACCTTAGGTTTTTTAAGTAACATTATGATTTAAATCATAATTTGACATCCATTTTTTTAGAGATCATATTTGTCAATGTGTGGGAAGTATATGAGTATCACAATTTTGTATCCAAAAAATTCCCCATTATATAATTTAATCAAAATAAATAAATAAATATTAAAAAATTTAAAAAAAATTTGCTTTAAAAATACTTCACATACATTCATGGATTTCAATCCTAATGTGGGTTCACTTTCAAATCTTTTAATTTATTATCAAAAGAGATTTACACCTAGCATATATTCTCATCCTCTTTTGAGGACCATATTAGTGCATTATAATAGTGCTACAGGCACTTCTGCACACCTAATGGAAAATATATCTCAAATATCTCCTCCTTGTTAAGAATCACTTTCTATTTTTCTTGGTCATGGAATTGTAAGAGTAATATTTATTTACACTTCAAGATATGCTAAAATGAATACTCAATTATTTTTCATATCATTATTGACCGCATATGACCTAACTAGTCTTACTGTAAACTTCTAGTTTACATTTACAAACCTTGCATTATTATTTGTAAACTTCTAGTTTACAATTGCATGTGGTTCAATACTTTTCTTTATTATATCCATTTTTGCATATATCTTTGAAACTCAATAGGTCTCTTTCATACTTGGTAGAACAAATGCATAATCAATGCATAATTTTGTCTCTTCAGGTAACAAAATATTAGCTCTTCTAGAGCCTTAAATCAAATTTGTACTACATACTCAAAAATTTATATTATCAAAATATAGTCTGATTGGTCTTTCAAATTAAGTGGGCAAACTATGCTAATTAGTCTCCAAGACAATTAGCCTTTAGAATGTGTGGCATGATATCTATACAAGTTATTTGTTTTCAAAACAATAACTAAAAACTTTGTATATTTCAAAATTTGATACATATACCTTCAAGGTCTTAATAATTTATCAAATTTTCTTGTCATGCCATTTCTTTAAACCAATATTGTTCTTTTACAAAAGAACAATTATAAAATTGATAAACTTCTTAATATCAAATAACAAATTTATGGCAATAATAAAAATGATAACATTTCTTGTCATAAAATCATAATATTATGACTACTTCTTGCCATAAAAACATAATATTATGGCTACTTGCCATTCAATAAAATATCAACACTTTTTTTGTATTAGATTTTTCTTTAGGAATAGTAATTACTATGCAAATAGTAATAATAATAATTAAATAATATAAACACGTGGGACCAAGGCCAAATTTTTCTTCTTCCTTCATGTGGAAGGTTTGAAAAATTTGTTTGGGGAAAATTACATTACTTGACCCCAAAATAAATAACATTTTAGTACCACGTAAAATTACAGAATAATACTCTAAAATGTTAAAACTCCAAATTAGTCAATATTTTCAAAATCACCACCTCCTAACATTGAAATTGATTTTGAGGCTGAAGACAAGAGAGAGAGAGGAGCACGGTTGGGGGGAGGAAAAAAGAGAGAGAGAGAGAGAAGAGAGAGAGAGAGAGAGATTAAAATATAATTTTTATTAGAACACATGTTGAATTTAAAAATGGAAATTAGAATAATTATCTAAATCCTATGTAATTAGTATGGACCAATGAGAATCCTTTGCTCACATTTTGTGCCTTCATGGAAGCACAAATTAACATGAGCCATTGATAAGAAAAGATAATCCAAGGAATGTAATTCTTGAACTTTTACTATAAATAGGGGCCTTGCCCTTCACAATTTTTCACACCAAATCAACCACCAAGTGGTGATTTCTAAGAAGCAAGAAGGAGAAGCAAGAGTCTTCAAGAGATAAGCTTGTCTTTAGTTTTTAGTTTCTAGTCTTTAGTTCTTTAGTAGTTCTATAGTTCTTAGTAGTTCTTAGTATAAATGTTAGTTTAATCTAGGAAATAGATAAAGTAATTTCCCATAATTTTTTTCAAGCCTTATTGCATCGAAAGATGCCTGACAAAGTGGGAACATGTTGGAAAGTAACTTTTAGGATTAATAAAACAAGTTAGACTAAGATAGTGAATTGTCGGATTTTACTGGGTTATGGGAGTCAGTCAGTTAGAGGGCATTATTTTGTGAGTAACTTTATATTCAAAAATTCTGAAATAATTCATGGTCATAGTAGACATGTATAGCTTTCCATTGATATAAAATATGTATCAAATAGAGGTCTGTAGAGAGAGATACAAATTCTGGAAATAAGGCTAGGTTTTCTGGAAAAATTCTGGGCAGAGGTTGAAGATTGTAAAACTGGGAATGATTCACTAATTCTGGGTGAAAATCATTATTTTTCCTCAAAAATGGATATGCTAAGGTTTCCCGGAAATTTTACGGAACCTTGTTTCAATTTTTTTTTTGGATTTAGTTATGAATTTTCAAAGTTATCAAAAAATCTGCCCGAAATGTTTGGAACAACGTTTTTACGAAAATTAAGGTATATAATTGGAATAATAAATCCACCAGGGATATGAGGGGTCAGTAGTGGCTAAAGTACCTCTTAGACTGTGGTTTATAAAGAACTAATGCGGTTATACATTTATAGGCAATCCGAGGAAACGAACCAACAGCTAAACGTACCACCACCCACACGGACTAAGGTACGGACGCATACTGTAACACTAACTCTGATGCTTATTGTATGCTTATATGTGATAGATAATTTCATAGACTAAGACTCGGTTTTAGATCACTGTTTATACATTCAGCTTTACACAGGTTATAGTCTTGATAACACTGTAGGATTGTTTTCCTAGCGCCGAGGACACGACAAGCTATCGTGGCACCGATTTGTGCAAACATGGTGGATGACTTTACATGTGCTGTGTGCTATCTACTGTTGATGTGTTAATCTTACATCTGCTGTGTGCTTATGTATTGATTGTTGATGTAATGTCATGAATATCTGTCATACATATACTGTATTTGTAACATCCCAATTTTTCTAAAGCGTTTTCGGAATACTTTAATCAGAGTAGAGCATCGGAATAATTTCAAAAGAGCGTGTATCTGATAAACATTCACTGTTGGTGTATCTGGTTGCTTATACAGCGGTACATTTATTCAAATATTCAAAAATACGCTAATACATATCCAAAAAGAAATTCTCCGGCTGGGTCTTCACTGGTACTACTTGCCCTTGTCCTCGATTCTGATCCCTCCGGATCCTGAGGCTATATCAAGAGCTGAGGTTCAATGGAATTGAACCTCAGGTAACGGTTAACCTCATGCTTAAATATGACAGATATTCATGGTGTTTCAGCAACAATCAATACATGAGCACACAGCAGATGTATCCCAACCGTACATAAGCACACAGCAGATGTATCCCAACAATATATAAGCACACAGCAGATGTATCTCAACAGTACATAAGCACACAGCAGATGTATCTCGTAAGCACACAACAGATGTAAAGTTATCTATCACATATAAGCATATGATAAGCATCATAGTTAGCGTTACAGTACGCGAACGTACCTTTCACCGTGTAACGGCCAAACGTCCGGCCTTTTGATCCGACTCCGGACTTCCCGGATATCCTATACGTTATCATCGGATTATTATATGATATTTGATAAATATCATATTGCTTGGAATAATATTCTTAAGGGTTTAATTTACCTTTCTACCCTTGGTGGATTTATTATTACAACTTTGCCCTCACATTTTCTAAAAAACGCTATGCTGGATTTCTGGGCAGAATTTTCGGTTAACTTTGCAAAATCATAATTAAATCTACAAATATCGAAAACGAGGATCCGTAAAATTCCTTGGAATCCTTAGGATGTCTATTTTTAAGTAAAAATACTCACCTTTTCCCAGATCACGCGAGTCACTCCCAGTTTTTGAATTTTGAGCCTCTACCCAGAATTTTTCCAGAAATTCGTAGCACCACTTTGAGAATTTTTATCTCACTGTACAGAAATCATTTTAACATGTTCTTGATATATTTGAAAAGCCCTATATGTCTATTTTAACCATGAAGTTTCCCAGAATTTTGTAACTTCATTTTATATATAAAATATTGGCATTTTTATCACTGGTTTCAGAGATTTCTACCCGATGAATTTTCGCCGAGCTTCGCTACTTTGCTCATAATTTTCCAGAAATTTTTCTGCACTATGTGGCTCATCTAATTTTCGGAATATCACTATTTTTAACTATAAAAAAATGATATTAAAATTACTCTAGCATATTTAAGATCAAAGCTACTTCTAACTATCAATTTAAGAACTAAAACTTAAAGAACTTACTTGCAAATGCTTACTCCTTCAAGCTACTTCCCACTTAACCTCACTTCTCTCTAATTTCAGATTGCTCTTGCTTGTTTGGTGTGAAGAATGAAGAGAGGTTTGCTCTCTATTTATAGGCTCCAAGCAACCCCTTTCAACAAGCTATCTATCTTCCCTCTTTGATTTGGACTTGTGTTTTCTATTATGCCACATAAACAATAATTCTATGGCTAGAAGGGAGGATGAACCATCACCTTTTACTCCCTTTGACCTTGCATTGTTGGCTCTTCCATGTTCCACCACCTCTTGTCCTTGTCTCTTAACTTGCCTTGTTGGTCCTTTCTACTTCTCATATTTATCTATGGAACACACATTGAGCCAACAAGGCTCTTCTCCTTAATCACTACACACACAATTGCCACATCTCCCCCTTTACTCCATGCATTCTTGCTTGTTGTTTCCATGGCTCACATATTCCACATCTTTAGCTCTTATTGGTTCATGAATTACCACTTGGATTTAGGCTTTAACTTAAGTAATTAATTTAAACCTTTGGCTAATTATTTCCAACAAGGTGCTCTTAAATATTATTAGGCTTATTTGATTGGTTACGGCTTTAACTTAAGTAATTAATTTAAACCTTTGGCTAATTATTTCCAACAAGGTGCTCTTAAATATTATTAGGCTTATTTGATTGGTTACAATATTAATCATAATCATTAGAAGCTACTTATATGCTAATCTTAGTCCTTTATTAGCAATTGATTTTTAATTAGGGTCACACATCCCAATTTAAATATGTAATTAAATTAATCATGAAAGTTTTATGAAATTAATCTAATTAATGTAGATTTAATTATCTACTAATTGTTGGCAATTTTCTTTAATTGGATTAATTATTTTCTCACAACTTTTGGGTTTACTTTGGTCATTTATGCACCATGCATTAATTTAATAATCATAGGGCAACTTATGGTCCCTAAAATAAAGTTGGATTTTTGCCTCTTTTAATTCCAAGGAAAATAATAAAATAAATTACCAAAATTAGAGGCAACATACTTTCCTATTTTAAATAGGTATTATTTTGCCAAATTATAATATTCAAGAGAAATATGAATTTTGGGGTATTTTATGATCCCAAAATAAAATTAGAGAATTTGGTTTTTGATTACCTTAATTCTTAGAGAAAATTCCCTAAATTGACATAAATATGTTACTCAATTTTGAGACCACATATTCACCTATTTTTAATAGGCACTATTTACCAAAATATTGTATTTAAAACAATTAGGGATTTTTTTTTTTTAGGGTATCACAAGATATTACTTGAGCATGAGGTTAACCGTTACCCGAGGTCCGATGGGCATTGGACCTCGCCTCTTACTATAGCATCGGGGTTGGAGGACCGAGGGCTAACGACAAGGGTCAAGAACCCGCATGAAGACCCTACGGAGTTGTTTTTGTTTGTTTTTGACCGTATAATATTTTGAATTATTGGGATAAGTACCACTACTATAACGAACCATGGTTAATGTTTTGTAACATACTCATCAGTAGTCACTCTTTTGAATTGCTCCGGTGCGCCACTCTGATTAAATTATATTATTCCACTTTCGAAAAATGGGGTGTTACAAAGATGGCTTCCAATTGTTTATCTTCAGGATAAACAAAGGTTTCTAGCCATTATATATGACGGCTCAATGAAAAGAAATCATTTTCACCGATCCAAAATCAATCTTTCAGCTAAAAGTACCTCCTTTTGAGCGATTTGAGAAAACTCCTTCCGCCATGAAAGATGAACCACGGTGATGATGAACAACGCATGAAGGAGGCTCAGTTGATTAGAGCCTCGTGCTGATAACGTGTCATAAAACTAAAGAAAATGTAAGGAAAAGTAGAGAGAAGTCAGAGAGAAATTCTAGAGAGATGAAGGAATTCTCATTTCAAGTGTATATTGAATGTTTACACAAGACCTCTATTTATAGACCTTCGCCAGGGTTATTATGCAATGACATCCACATAATAAATATATTTATAACACTATTGCGTATTTAGGATGAATAAGTATAGTGTGTTTTTCATGAATAGGTTCGGATTTAGCATGGCATAGTATATCGTAATAATTATTAATATATACTTATCATTTTTTCTGTAAAAAATATAATATATGAATATTATTATGTTCTAAATAAAAAATATATATATTCCAAATTCCATATAATTGTACGTGTGTGTGATAGTTCATTATCTGACATAAACGAATATCCTTAGAAGATGGCAAACCTGTGTGCGCGCGCGGACGCACACACAAATAATACAGCTCATTTTTATATTTTGTGCAGTTAAACAAACCCTATAGAATTGTTTCACACACACACACAAATAATACAGCTCATTTTTATATTTTGTGCAGTTAAACAAACCCTATAGAATTGTTTTTTTTAGTACAAAGAGCAAGCTACGGCAGAAAATAAAAACAACTCTAACTTGAGTTTGTAACTTGGTATTGGTATTTATATAAATATTAGAAACTACTTTAATTTTTATCTTTTATGTAGGGCAAAATAACTATTTTATTCATATTAAGAATTATGTTAGTTATTTGTAATAAAAAAAAATGGATTAGTTTTCCTTAAATATCCATTATTATAATCATCAATATTGGAAACTATGATTGGTGATGGTAAGAATATAATTTTGAAATTATTATTAAGACAAATATTGAGATGTTATATATAGGATAAAAATAAATTTACTAACCAGTTCCTACATTTAATACTCCCAAAGAGAGCGAATCCTTTACATGGTCATGCTAACTAGTCGCTAACTAACTCGTATAAAATGTTAACTACTTAACATACATAAGATCTTTAACTGACTAATTGAATTTAATATCTCTATGGGCAAAAAGGAGGAATTTAATATCTTTTTTTTTTCATCAAGAATTTAATATCTCTAATAAGGAGTATTCAAAATGATTTAAATACACCGTCCAAGGACATAGTTTGACTTTAAAACTTAAAACAACTAAATCGAACGAAAGCTACATTAAAACATTATATATAGACATAAATAAGTCCTGGCTGTATTTTTAATTTGTGAACACATTTGTATAAATTAATTAAAATCAATCAATACTAAATAATAATAAGCCAATAGAATATAAACAAATAAAAAAGTAACGTAGATTATATGATATGAATTCGAGATAATACCTGCAAGAATGCGAGCGAGAAATGCTGCAAAGGAAGTTTTGCAAAAGTCAAATATAGGAGGAATTCTAAAAGAATGTCTGTAAGATTTAGTTTAAACCGATGTACTAAGGGAAAGCAACAACACAACAAATATATATATATACACTAATGAAAATTATGCTCCACATTGTTAGGGTTCAGACTAATTAATAATTCGTTTTCAAAATTCACAAGGGATATCGACTTGAGGCCTCATTTTTTTTTTTTTTTTTTTTGCCAATGATATTCTCAAATCACTTTGGATTTGAGGTCAATCCTTTCTAGGTAACAAGTGTGCTCCCTCGAGTTTGTGTTTTACTAAAGGCTGCTTACCTCCTTAATTAATAACTTGTTGATCCCGACTTCTTTTTTTTTTTTTTTTTTTTTTTTGCCCAATCCCGACTTCTTGTTTAATCTATACCAAAACCGCTTCTACTACTATATCAAAGCTTGTTGGTGATTATTTTTAGTTTACATTATGTAATTATAAAAATAAATTTTTTAATTACAATAAAAAAAATAAAAAATAAAAAAACTAAAATTGATTCTAGATTCTCTCACAAACGTCCAAACAGATAAAGGGCTCCATCTGAAGCGTAGCAGAAATACATTGTTTTTAAGCAATCGACCTTTTGTGTGCGATTGTTGAAGAAACAAGTGTCGTTTGTCATTTTCACAAGGATGCTCAGAACAAGCTTATCGCCACCATGAAAGCTCAAATCCATGGGAAAGTAGTCTGAATATCCGCGTAGGTTTCCCCTTGAGGAATGATCTCCAATATGAAGCAATGGCGGCCACTGATTTCACATGACACTCAGGTTTCAATCTGTCAGCCCCCAAGTTTCCAGCCACCGCATAAGCATGGCCTCCTCCTTCTCCTTTGGATCCCAATTCTAGGAAGGGAGCCGTATCCATGTAGCATGCGTCATCCCTCACCGGATTGCTACACTTCAGGTAAATTACGTGGTCGATTGTAAGTTCTAAACCGGATTCTGGTCCCAGAGAGACACCACAGGGATTATGCATATCATAACCATAATCATAAAAATGATTATAATTGTCGACGAAATTAGATCGGGATAAGAAATAGCGAGGGAGGGAGGAGCAATTGCCAGGTTGAATGCTAGGATCTCTGAGTCGGATTGTGTAGTTGTGATAGTTGACTCCCAGAACCAGGCATGTTCCTGAATGGAGATGAAGCAGAGTGACGTTGAATTCCCAGCCTCAGAGACAAAGCGGATGTGAGATGTTTGTGATAATGCCGCAATGAGATGGATTACAAGATGCGTTCTGATCCTTAGAACTCATTGTTTGGGGCGTTAGATACACAAGAGTGGACAACACTAAACCCCACAATGTTTGGCTTTCGGAGATTTTTGTGGTTGGTGATAATGCAGGTGCTGATGCTGTTTATGAATATGGGGAATGCTCACAACCACTGTGTCCCTCATCGTGAAAGTGTTCTGTTCCATCTCGTACCTGCGCAACTTGATAGTAGCAATCCCTGTTTTAATTCCTATGCAACAACTATCAACGTGTCGATGGTTAATGGTTCCCAGGAGTATAAGCTCTTGAAGGAGTTGAACTCGCCGTGGTATCAAAAGACTATAAAGTCCCGCCTCATAGAATTATATTATGTTGATGGTTGTCTTCAGTGGCGAATCTTGAGATAAATATTTGGGGGTGTCCAATGTAAATTCATTAACTAACTAAAAATATATATATATATATATATATATATATTTGGGAGGCCAAATGTATAAAGTTTTTATAGTCCAACTGATAGTGTTTGGTGGAGACATTAATCCTCCACCCTGGCTCCCTAGGCATCAATCTCTGACACATGGTCCAGGGTGGTTAAAGTCTTTCGCTTCAACGTCTAATTGGCTGCTATGTGTTGCAGATTTCTATTTATTTGGTCTCTGAGAAACACTGCAAGGCTTTCACCATCTGTTCTTGCTTCTTCTCAATTCAGTCAAAATTCCAGTCTTGGACACTATTCACGAACCTTTTGTGGTCGCCGACCGATCTTTAAATGTAGAAGTTGTTTGATTTCTTGTGAAGCTAAGCCACGCATAAGTCATTTGTCCCTGCAACTCGCTGGAGGTGGCATGGATTCTGGAGATTGATAGAGTAATTAAGTTGTTGGAGAAAATACTTTCAAAATAGAAATATCACTAAGATAAGAATCTGTGTAATTAATATGCATAATCTATAAACATATGATAATACTTGTACAAAAAGAAAACCAAGTAAAAACTCACAAGACTATAGAATATAGAATGAACTTTGAAGAAATCCGGGCCCAACTTTCGTTGTGTCCTTAAGACAATTTTGTTCCCTCTATATGGATGCCCAAGGATGATGAGCAATTGTCTCCCAGGATAGAACGGATTATTCGTCTTCAGAAAGATGGCTCTCTCAAACTGAAGCCCAAGCGAATCCAACGAGTCTTCTTTTCAGAATCGCACGGAAGTGACTTATAGCAAAATGCATTAAACTATATGTATGTGAATTCTAGTATTAGAAAAACAAGATGTTTTTTTTATGTCACACGCACGTCTATTTATAGACGATGAAACAATCGATCGATGGAGTCCCGTCGGTGAACCGACGCGATCGGTGGTGGTGAACCGACGCGACTTCTTATTCATAACCAATGGGATTTAGACAAAAATCTAGCAATCCCCCACATGGATAAGAAGTCAATCCATCGTGACTAAGTGAAAAATAAATATGTATGCAAAGTGCGATTCCTCTACGAGCGGCAAGAATCGCATCGAGAAAGGTAGGGTTACCTTTGAACCTTCTCTAGTAAAAACCTATCGGATATCTTGGTCAATCGGTGACGCTCTTGTCTTGAACCGTCGACCTTTTAGTGTATACCAAGACAATAGGAGTTACACGGTTGCTCCTCTAGCATCGTTGGTTCTCATCTTGTGTCCATTTTGGCCCTAGACACCGCTTTGGTTCGTGAGTGTTCTAGAGAATCGGCCGTTTTAAATTCTCATAGAAGCGGCCCGCACTTCACACTCACATAGGTGATTCCTTGTGATGTAAGTCATCATACATCATCTCGAACACATCGATTAAGAAACCATTAAAAGCTTTAAAGCTTACCCTTTATATATATGCACTTTTTTGTCTAGAATGAGTATGAGTTTAAAACTCCACGGTGTTAACATCGATTAAGACTTAGTTGTCTCTTTGAACCTAGTTCGTGGGATCTCCACTCTACTAGGTAGAGTTACCGCAATAATCAACAATGGATCGGCCTTAAACCCATTCTTTGGACAAATTTATAACTAACTCTCTAGGAATCTCTTTAGTCAATGGATCCACTATATTCTCTATTGATTTCACATAATCAATTAAGATGATTCCATTCAAGAGTAGTTGTTTAACAGTGTCATGTCAATGACATATATGTCTAGACTTGCCGTTGTACATGACATTCTTGGCCCTACCAATAGCTACTTGACTATTAGTATCACGGTGTATACACACTTTACGGTACCGGTTTTGGCCACTAGGAATGTCTTCAAGAAAATTATGAAGCCACTTGGCTTCCTCACCACTTTATCTCGAAGAAATAAATTCTACTTCTATAGTTAATCTTGCAATGCAAATCTGCTTGGATGACTTCCAAGACACAGTACCCCCACTAAGGGTGAACACATAACCACTTGTGGATCTTGTGTTGTTAAAGCTGGTGATCCAATTTGCATCACAATACCCTTCTAGCAATGCAAGGTACTTCTCATGATGAAAAGCAAAGTTTTGAGTTTGTTTAAGTGACCCAAAACTCTTATCATAGCTCTCCAATGAAGATCGTTTGGACTACTTGTAAAGCGACTCAACATGCTTACCGCGTAGGCAATATCAAGCCTAGTGCAGTTCATAACATACATAGAACAACCTAGCACTCTAGCATACTCCTCTTTTTTTTTTTTAGCTTTGTCAGTATTTCTCGACAGAAGAAGATTGGAATCTATAGGGTTCGTCACAAGGGCTATGTTTAAACTCTTGAATATCTCAAGAATTTTAGCAATATAATTGTTCTTGTGATAAAGCCAACCCAACAGATGTTATATGGATTTTAATTCCCAAAATAACATCTGCTAGACCCATATCTTTCATGTCGAACTTACTGGTAAGCAATCGGTTAGTAGCTTTAATCATTTGATTATTACTACTCATTATCAACATGTCATCTACATATAGACAGACTATAACAAACCCGTTTTCAGTATTCTGAATATAGACACACTTGTCATATTCATTAATACTAAAGCCATTTGATAACGTAACTTCATCAAATTTCCCATGCCATTGTTTTAGGGGCTTGCTTTAGTCCATAACGGACTTTATCAAGCAATCGACAAACTTTCAAATTGTCCTGAGACAACAAAATGCTCGGGTTGTTCTAGATAGATCTCCTTCTCTAATTCACCATTCAAGAAGGCTTTCTTTACATCCATTTGATGTAATTCCAACTCATTCAATGTTGTTAACGCGATTAACATCCGAATGGATGTAATTTTTTTGTAATAGGTGAATAGGTATCAAAGTAATCTAGGCCTTCACGTTTCCTGTAGCCTTTTACTACTAGCCTAGCTTTGTACTTATCAATAGTGTCATCTTCTTTCATCTTCTTTTTGAAGACTTACTTAGTTCCTAGAGGCTTATTGCCATGAGGAAGGTCAACCAATTCTCAGGTGTGGTTTGACAGAGTGGATTCAACTTCACTATTGATAGCCTTTTTTCAGAATGGTGCTTTAGGAAAGCCCATAGCCTCTCCATGTGTTCGAGGCTCATTTTCCAACAAAATAGTTAGAAAATCGGGACCAAAGGATATTGATGTCCTTTGCCTTGTCCTACATCTAGATTCATCCTCTACGGGATTATCACTTGTCATAGTATCCTACGATATCACAAAGTATTGTTATCATTATTACCACTTGCTTTACTACCCTTGTTATACGAAAATACATTCTCAAAAACGTAGTGTCCCTTGATTCAATAATCGTATTAACAAGGATAACTCATACATCGGACTTGTAAATCAAGATATGCACTACTATTAAGTACATAGCCAATAAACACATGGTCCATTGTCTTAGGTTCGATTCTCAACCTTTTGGGTTTAGAATTGCAACCTTAGCCAAACACCCCACACTTTCAAATATTTCAAGGAATATTTCTTTCCTTTCCATATTTTGTATGGTATTCTTTTATATCCTTTTGTGGGGCACTCTATTAATTAGAGAGTTAGCCATTAAAATGGCTTCACCCCCACAAATTCTGTGGTAAACTAGATGTAATCAACATTTTTACAATATACAACATTCAATCACAATGATGCTATAAAGATTTCACATAATTTAGTAGTGATGCATATCCCAACTAGAAATATTTATCATATTTGGGTGTCAAATTAAAACTAGCAACATTTAGTTTCAATAATTATAAAGACAAATAATCAATCTTTGGGTTGATCTATAAACACCTTATAATAACAAACTTTAATTCACCCACATGTACAAACATAACATCAAAGTATATGGGTAGTTGAAAAATCACCGTAATATTTGGAATTAAAAAAGGTTTGGCTACTTTGATGACTAACACATCCACCATACTTAATTCCAAAACTTAAATATTTAATTTATCATAATATTTGGAATTAAAACAATTCATAAAGAATTGACCACTTTGGTGACTAATAAATCCACCATACTTAATTCCAAAACTTAAATATTTAAAGAATTTAAATATTTAATTCATTTATATAATTTATATATTCACAATATTTAAAAAATCATAAAATAATAGCCACAAATTATCCATAATTATAAAATTAAGGCTATAATCGCATTTCTACCAATACATGAAACCATTCATGCTTATACCAAAAGAAATAATAATACTATGAAAAATTAAAGCACATTTATCTCTACACTAAATAAATGATTAAATTTTTCATATCATGTCATATGCTTATCATAAAAAATTTAATAATGTTACCACATTTAATTTCAAAATAAAATAATAAATCCTTCTTAATAAATTAAATAATGGCTATGATATTCACAAAAATAACCATTTTTGTTCAGCCATTATTAATTTAAAAGGATTCACAAGATTTTAGGAGAGATTATAGGAGATAAGAAATTATCAAACAAATTAATATATCCATTGATCATAAAGCCTTAAACGGGACTAAATTCCCTTTCATTCCAATTAATTAAATATCATCCTAAAATTTAGGGCTTTTAATAAGGCTCATCAATTAACTATTAAATATATGTAATTTCTGCAACTAGAAGTATGAAATCAATTCATATCCGTACAATATCTAATAAAATCAATAAAATCTCTAAATGAAATGAAGGCATATTATCTTCACTTTATGAATTTAATATTCATCAAATCCTCATTAAAATAAGGAAAGATAGTAGGAGATTTATTAACTATCCTATCAATAAAATCTAATATATTATTAACTAAAGATTATTAAATTTTCAACGGATTTAAATTTACTGTGCAAGTAATCAATAATTAAATGAGGCCTAATTGCCTTTCAAATAATTAAATATGTACAAACACGTCCCTCTTTTATATTCTTACCATAACAGTGATAAGTCAAACAAAATCACAATAATGGTAGGACCAATAAAGATAAAGCCGTGAGACGTTTTAGAAATAGTAAAAGAGAAAGATAAAAATATATCCAAATCAAGTTCAATAATCTTGGACGCAATGGGCCCGCAATTAACATATTTTTATTTAAAGAACTTCGGCCCAAACAGAAACCAATCAGGCCCAACATATGAGCCCCAAAACTAACTATACATTAAATATGTTATGGCCCACATTTAATCGTATCGGCGCCACCAGCTCAGCGGTAAGGCGTTTCATTTCAGCGGCAAGGGATGCCGGTTCGATACGTGCTAGTGCGTTTCTGCGATTTTTCTTTTAAAAGCCAATGAAACGCTTTTTCACACACGCAGCACAAAATGAAACCAAGGGGGTTCGAACCCAGAACGTATGGGTACAATGGAGCTTGAAGGCTGGCCTTCTACCAGTTGCGACGCGTCTTTTCATTGAAAAGGGATCGCTCTCAAAAATATAAAAAGACGCTATTTGAGATTGGGGTGTCATCCCCTACCTCCAGCCGGGTCGCAACAGCCTGTACGGATCTGGATGTTAGGCTCCTTCAGACCCGACTCTTCTTTCAGCCAAAACCGACGTTTCCGACGTCGATTTTTTCACGTTTTTGGTGTCTATCTCTTCGTTTTTTCGAGATCTACACAATGAAACCATTTTTATGGTCCAAAAATACTGTTTTTGAGTGACCCAACTTCAAAAACAATAAAGGCCAAACACCCACCGACGCAAACACCGCAATTAAAAACGCAATCAAAATTCCCTTTCTATCCTAATTTCCCAGAACTTTAATATATCCGTATGTGAAACAAATCCACATATATATACCCACAGAAGTCATAATTCTAAAATTTTCAAAATCAAGAATCCATTCAAATA
Source organism: Acacia acuminata (assembly GCA_019022655.1). Taxonomy (NCBI): domain Eukaryota; kingdom Viridiplantae; phylum Streptophyta; class Magnoliopsida; order Fabales; family Fabaceae; genus Acacia; species Acacia acuminata. The sequence continues at coordinate 1,125,654 of JAFJYI010000102.1, read as the reverse complement.
AAATATATAGGTATATATACTCTGTGAAATAGTACACAGTGGATAATCAACTTTGAACAAAATTATCTACTTCTCATTCTCAAATTTTATACTGCGTAAAACTATAAAAGGATTTGGGGAACAAACGAAGGAGGCATACGGCTATGAACCACAAACTGTATATATACACACATATGATACATAGTTTATGACAGTAAAGAACATGCTGTAGACGTCATAAGTTTTTGCATATCCCAAAATCAAAAACAGTGTGTCTATTATTCAATTCTTTGTTTTACTTTAACACAGATTCAAATCAAACAAAATTGTCTTAAGATTGTTGGAGAAAATACTTTCAAAATAGAAATATCACTAAGATAAGAATCTGTGTAATTAATATGCATAATCTATAAACATATGATAATACTTGTACAAAAAGAAAACCAAAAAAAAACTCACAAGACTAGAATATGGTAATGAACTTTGAAGAAATCTAGGCCCAACTTTCGTTGTGTCCTTAAGACAATTTTGTTCCCTCTATATGGATGCCCAAGGATGATGAGCAATTGTCTCCCAGGATAGAACGGATTATTCGTCTTCAGAAAGATGGCTCTCTCAAACTGAAGCCCAAGCGAATCCAACGAGTCTGCTTTTAGAATCGCACGGAAGTGACTTATAGCAAAATGCATTAAACTATATGTATGTGAGCGTAGTATTAGAAAAATGAGATGTTTTTTTTCTGCACACGCACGTCTATTTATAGACGATGAAACAATCGATGGAGTCCCGTCGGTGAGAATGTACGCGACCCGGTAGTGAACCGACGCGACTTCTTATTCATAACCCATGGGATTTCACAAAAATCTAACAGTAACATATGAGTGCAACTTATATATACTCGGCATTCGATTCCATCAGGAAAGCGAAATGAGAGTTTGCTTTGTTCTACTAATTCTATTGATGTTTTGCAATTCGGGGTTGTTTGGGCCTGGTACCGCCATTGGATTCTTCAATGTCACTGCCAATATGATACTACTCCGGCCGGTAATGTCTCCTGACGCCCTTTTCCTACGTTTGTTTTCTCTGAGAGGATGAAGAAACACATGTATAAAGCTTGGAAGAATTCTGTGATCATTAACCTGCTGGGAAGAAGCATTAGGTATAAAGCCCTAGAAGCTAGAGTCCAATTTCTTTGGGCTAAGCGTGAAGTTATAAAGCTTATAAATATTGGCCATGGATACTATGTGGTTAAGTTTACAAACCGAGATGATTTCATGAATGCTCTCACTGGAGGTCCCTGGATGATCGATGATCATTATTTGTTGGTGAGACCTTGGGAACCTCAATTTAACTCAGCTACGACAACCATTGATAAGGTTGCTATATGGATTCGGTTACCACGGGTCTTTCTTGAATATTATGACAAGGAGGCTCTGTCACTTATTGGTGATCGTATTGGTGAAATGGTGAAAGAGCATATCAACACCTCATGCCAGTTACGAGGTCACTATGTCAATTTTTGTGTGGATGGAGTGGATTATTTTATTGAATATGAGGGGTTGCACATGTTGTGTTCTTTGTGTGGCTTCTATGGGCATCATCAGGAAACCTGTCCTCAGGAGAAGAAAAAACATAGTGAGGCTACTAGTTCGGTTCAAGAAAATGGGGAATCAAGCACTGATGGTATGAAGGATCAGCAAACAACGATGAGCAATGGGGAGGTTTGGAAGGTAGTGTAGAAACCGCGCCACCTTCATCGGAATAAAGAACGGCAGGAAGAGCAAGCTCTGGCAGCCCCGACAGGGTTGAGATTTCAACTGTTAGCAAATGAGGCAAGTGGGGACCAGCAATTTCAGTTTGTTAGCACATCCGTGATTCCCGCTAAAGGTGTAACTGCTGCATTTTCATTTCCTAAGTCCACTATGAGGGTACGGAATGCAAAAGAGAAAACAACAGAGCTTAAGGGATGTGAGTCAAAAGCACTCGCTAAAGGAAACGAGAATAAGGAATTAACAGTGTTTCAGCCAGTAGGGGGTAAGCGCATGGACAAAAGATCAAGGGAACAGGAGTGTGGAAAAAGTGTTGTGGATAATGGTGAGGTGAAAAACCTGGCTATCACCCAAGAGGGGGGTGAATTGGGTGTTTAATAAAACTTTAGTTACTTTGAAAATCTTTTCGTAACTTACTGAAAGTAGTTTGAATGACAGAAGAAATTTATAAAGCGATAATCGGTCATTCAAATATATATGCACATTCAAATATATATGCTGGAAATATAAGAGATAAGGGAAGAGAATGTGCAAACTGATTTATACTGGTTCGGCCCAATCCTTGACCGACGTCCAGTCCCCAAGCTCCACTTGAGATTTTCAATCCACTATCCTCTTATTTATCCGGGTACAAGAGAAGCCTCTACAAATGCACAAGTTCACTCAGGCACTTGTGAAGCCGAATCTCTCACCGAGATACACCGTTCAATCAGTTACACACTTTGTACTCGAAGTTATCCTCTCACTAGGATACACTCCCCCTTACAAGTTGTAAACTGATAACCCAATCTCCAAGTCCCACGACTTAAGATTCTTACAATGATTTAATAATCAGAAATGTTCTCTCCAGAAGAGAAGATGAATAAACATTGAAGTACAATCAAATCATTTCACTCTCTAGTGTAAACTATATAAACTTTGAAAACAGGGTGTGTGTGAGATAAATGTTGGATTCAGAATGTTGGCATCTTGATAGTGCAAGCTCTCTCTTATCAACCTTGAATGCTTCTTCTTTTATAGGTAGAAATCAATATATGACCGTTGAGAAGATTCAATGACTGTTGGATAAAGAAATATAGCCGTTAGACTCAGATGGAACTAGCCGTTAGAACTTCGTTTTCGAACCCGGCTATGACATCGCATTTACTTCACTCTTGATCTTCGCTTTAACAACCTTTGATCATCTCAAACATGTACACAAATGATATAAATGATGTTAAGAAGTGTTATAAATCATTTGGGTAATCATCTGGATGTTTATCGAAGAATCGGGATTTTCAAACGGTGACTTTCTCGAAGTCGAGATGAAAACTCGAGTTTTCATTTGCAAAACTCGAGTTTTGAGGTTGCGTTACTCCAGTTGCTCTCTTTCGATCAAAACTTGAGTTTTGGTTTCACAAACTCGAGTTTGGAAGATGCTCAAGTTCGCCGCTCTTCGAACCCGAAAACTCGAGTTTTGACTTTGTTCACCTTTTTGTTTGACTTTGTTCAACCTTTTTGAACTAACTCACAATTTTCAAAGATCATATCTCCTTGGTCTGAACTCCGTTTTGGTTCGTTAAACTCTTGATGGAAAGCTCTATTAGTCTACTTTCATATCCCACTAATTATAGCTCAATCAAATTTGTATTTTGTGAGATACACTCCTAACATTGAAGCTTGGTTTGCTACGTGGCGTGGATTTCATCACAACTTCTAGAATTCATAACTCCTTGATCTGAACTCTTGTGGGATTGAATTTTATATCAAAATTACGCATTGGGAGTCTAGTTTTATATACCACTAGTTTTACCTTAATCGGATTTCTGGTTTAGGAGATATCATCAAATTACCAGATGTCGCCGTCTTTGAATGTGAAACAGAGTAGCGAGATGATCGATCAACGCCCCAAACTCGATTTTTCACTTGGAAACTCGAGTTTTGCTAGTCCAGAGACACCAGACATGCTGAAGACACTTGATAACTTGAGTTTTGATGGCTGACTCGAGTTTTCTCAGTCTAGTTCTCCTAAACTCGAGTTTTGAGTTCCAAAACTCGAGTTTTCTTGTACCAGAGGAGCAAATCATTGTAGCGAAGTAGGAAACTTGAGTTTTGAGTTGTGAACTCGAGTTTTCTCATCATGAAACTGATATTTGCTGACTTTAACTCTCGAATTGATGTAACATCCTAAATTTCAGAATTTGGAAATTAGAAATAGTGTATTGGAATTAATGGTGGAAATGTGGCTCGAACAATTAATAAAATTGATGTTGGAAGTTAAGGCCTATTTTCCAAAGACAAATCCTTATAAGCGATTAAGGATTTATTTTGAGAATTTATTATGAAAATGTAATGTCAAAATTAAGAAGGGGTAAGATGGTAAGTTTATTTCCCCAAGCTTGCAAATGAATTTTGGGAAAATTTAAAGTTCAATTTAAAAAGACAAGAATATATTTAATTAGAATTTTTGGAGAAATAATTATTAAAGTTAAATGGCTCGATATTAGAAACAAAAGGAGAATATGGAATTAATGGTGTTATGTGTTAAATTATTCTCCATTATTTCCAGTAACGTCATATGCTTCAATTTATGCAAAACCAATTTGGACTTGAAGCATGCTAGTGGGACCCAAGGATAAAATATTTGGCATCACTTTTAAACCATTCATGAAGCACAATTTCAGCAAACACGTGAGGCATGCATGTTTGGGCAGCTCCTTTAATATAATAATATTCATTTTCTAATTGGAAAGACGCAACACACATATACCGATATGCTCCTTTGATCTTTCTTATCTCATTCGGCCCATACTCTTGGAATAACACTCAGCCCAATTCTCTCCACATACTCCCTCGGTCTTTTCTCCTCGGTCCAACATGAAAATGCAGATGAAGAGCTGGCGGCAAAGAAAGGCACAAACTGTTCAATGCATTTTAAGACAGATCATCGCGTTCATGCAATGCTCCATTTCCTCTCGGAAGCTCGGCGTGGAAACAATATTCATACTCCCTTTATTTATTCAACCGGCATGTATTCATGCTCCACTACTCTTTCTCGTGTCTCCAACACGTCACCATGCTCTGCGATTTCTCTTGAGTTCTGCAGCAACCATATACACCTTCATTTATCCTCTTCGGCCAGAACTCCCAAACGCAGAGAAGGAATTGAGAATAATGCTAAGAAAAACTGAACCAAGAGAAGTTGAGAAGGAAGTCGATCCACATGCAAGCCTGATCTGCGTTTGAATAGTGGTGACATTTACGATTGCATGAGAAGAATTACTGTGGTTTGTTTCTGCACAAAAACGAACTGAAAACAGAGGGAGTCGACTGCTAGATTGAGAAGGAAACACAGGAAACTCAGAAACTAAGGTGAGCAATCTCTCTCTTCTAGCTTCAACTGATTCTCTACTTTCGTTCCTGCTGTATGGATTAAGGAAAAAGCATGCAAGTTGGTTACTCGGGTTTTGGATCACGAAACAGAGAGCATTTGAGGTCTAACATACATGCATGAGGTTCTGAAGTCGTTAAAGTTGAAGCTTAACGTACATGTATGTGTTATTGGGTTCTAATTAATTGCTGCTGAACATGAAAAGATAAGCTGATACATTTCTGTAAAGAAGAATTTGCTGCTGAAACAGAGAGTTTCAATTGAAGTAAAATCAGGGCAAACGAACTCTTTTGACCCTGAAAATTTGTGGATAATTAGTACACATCATACTCTTTAACATGAGCCAAAGAACACCCAAATCCGATGTGTACAATGAGAATTATGAATTTCCGAAGTTTGAAAGAAAAACTGGAAACTGTCAGTTTCCAGCAATGAATAGTGGATTTCGGGTTCACTTTTGAAATAGTAAATGATCTTGTTTCACTGTGGAATTTTCCAGAAATAAACTAGACATACACTAGTACAAAAAAGGCTTTTAAGACCGGACAAAAGAGGGGTCGTAAGACCGGATATGCGACCGGTCTTGTTCCAGCCGGTATTAAAAGTCTACCATTTAAGACCGGACTCGAACCGGTCTTAAAGAAACTCTTTTAAGACCGGACATTTAAAAACTTGGGTCTTAAAAGGTGTACTAAATGAAGCCGAAATATTTTTTGTTCGATCCTAATGCTCAACTTTTAAGACCGCCAAAAAATAGGTCGCTCTTAAAAGATCGTAATTATAAGACCGGACAAGACACATACGGTCTGAAAAATAGCGGCTTCTAAGACCACACGACTAATTACACACGGTCTTAAAGGACTGACTTTCAAGAGTGGATGATAAAAACATCCGGTCTTAAATATTTTGATTTAAGACCGGACGTCTAAATATACCGGTCTTAAAAGACCATCTTAAAATATCAAAAATCAAAAGTCGTCCTGACCTTTAAGACCGGTCATATAATTACATCCGGTCTTAACAAGTGAACATTTAAGACCGTCTTATTATTTCCGGTCTAAATTTTCCCGAATTTTTCCCCTCGCCGTTCTTCCCGATTATATATATACACAAATCCACCACCCAATCCAAAGACATAAAATTCGATACTTTAAGCTACAAGCTATGAACAATTATTTGAATAAATTGAATTGGAAAAAAATACAAATATTATTCACCATGAGCTATTTGGCCTCTTAATTAATGATTACTATGACTACAACACCTAAATTAATATAATTCATACAATAAGATAACTTACTTACAAATACAATAAGTTACAAGTACAACATACATGCGCCCAAAATAATATTCACCCCGCCTTCATCTCGATTCCCCCACCCAACAACGTAACATCCTCTTATATAACATGCCCCTTTGGATCGGATCCTGCCATAAAAATAAAACAAGAACAAAATTCATAGTCAGTGACATTAACTATGAACATAGATAGAAGGAATATAATATATATAGTTAAAGCCTTAAAGTCTTCAAAGAAATCTGCATATGAATATTACCTTATGAATTGACTCTTTTATAAAGTGATATCTTCCCATATCCCTTCTTGATGATCACTTCTTATGCCGGGTTCATTATCCGCTTCATCTTCTTCGTTCATGTCCTCTAGACCCCTTGAAAAAGGAGTACTCTCGGGAATACCATAATTTGAATTCATTTCCTCATCAATATCAATGACCCTCTTTCCTTGGAGAGCTACGAGACCACATTTTATTTTCTTGATCGGTGATATAGAACACTTGTTTTGCCTGGTCCGCCATAATAAAAGGTTCATCTCCAAAACTTCTACCATTGACATCGACTAATGTAAATCCTAGCCGATCGATCCGAACACCATTATTGACATTAACCCACTTGCATTTGAAAATGGGAAATCTAATTTTCACATAGTCCACCTCCCAAATCTCTTTAATAACCCCATAATATGGCATGACTGCCAATAAAGGGCTCTTGTCTTTCGAACTGAAGAAGTGCATAGATTCAGCCTCTAACATAACACCACCGTTCGACCGTACTGCGTATCATCTAGGGACTTCGTGTAAAATGTATAACCATTGATCACATACGAATTCCAACTTATGACATCAACCTCAGGACCACCTGCTAACCATTTGATTGTATCAGAAACACATTCCTCTCCCTCGACCTTTTGTTTGAACCAGTTTGCAAAAGTTCTGTTATGCTCCCTAATCAACCTTTGTTCGATCATTCGATGATTTTCTTTCCTTACCTGCTTTATGTGCAGCTATCTTTGGCTTGAACTTCATCGACATTATTCAAGATGTACAAGTGGACTAGTGACAATTCATCGATCCACACTCTTTATGGAAGCCCTCATCTACCCCCATCGCATGCTTTGACGTTTTGGAAGCCCAATATGTCTTACTTTGGCCAAATAATCTTGACAAAATTCCATGGCTTCTTCGAAACATATTTCTCGAACAATCGATGCTTCGTCCGGTATGCGTTCTTCACGTACCCTTTTAGGAATTTCATAGATCTTTCAATTGGGTACATCCACCGTAAATGGATAGGGCCGCACATCTTTAACTCCCTCACTAGATGAACAATTAGATGAACCATGATGTCAAAAAATGTAGGAACAAAAAGCTTCTCAAGGTGGCACAAGATAAGATATCCTTCATTCTCCAATTCATCCAACTTTTAAATCTCAAAAACTTTACGACAAAGCGCATTGAAGAAGACACAAAGTCTAGTCAAAACGACCCGAAGATCATATTCGGCGATGCCTCGAATAGCTATTGGGAGTAGCCGTTGCATCAAGACATGACAATCATGAGACTTTTGGCCTACTAATTTCAAGTCCTTCATCGATACAAGCCTCTTAAAATTTGAAGAATACCCCGTGGGAACTTTTGTGCCATGTAAACACTCACAAAAACTTTGTTTCTCATCCTTAGACAAAGTATGAGAAGCCGGGGACAATAAGTTCTCTTCCCATCTGCCCTTGGATGTAACTCTTCGCGTATTCCCATTGCTATCGATCCAATCTTGCCTTCACACCATCCTTGGAACTACCTTGTATGTTGAGAAGCGTGCCGACAATACTATCACATACGTTTTTCTCCACATGCATGACATCAATACTCGTGTCTCACATCAAGATTGCGCCAATATGGAAGATCGAAGAATACAGATCTCTTTTTCCATATATTTGTTTCTTTTCTACACTTTGCGGTCTTACCGAATACGACATTGATATTTTTCACCTTTTCATAAACTTGCTCCCAAATCAATGCCACCGGAGCATCTTCATACTCTTGGCCACCAAAAAAGGCTTTCTTCAATCGATGATATGGGTGGCCCCGTCTAAGAAATCTCCTATGTCTAAGATAAACCGTCTTTCTTCCATGTTGAAGTTGATGATAGCGTGTGCCTTCTTCACAAACCGACATGCTTTATGGCCTTTTACACTATACCCCGACAAGTTCCCATATGCCGGGAAGTCGTTTATAGTACAAAATATCATGGCTCGCATTTTAAACACCTCCTTCTTGAAAGAGTCAAAAACATCAACACCTTCTCGCCCACAACTCCTTCAAGTCTTCGATCAAGGGTCAAGGTAAACATCAATGTCATTTCCGGTTGTTTCGGTCCCGAAATCAACATAGACAAGATGATGTACTTTCATTTCATGCATAACATTGGAGATAAGTTGTAAATAATCGGTAGTACAGGCCATGAACTATGTATGCTGCTAAGGCTTCCATATGGATTCATGCCATCTGTGCTAAGGGCAAGCCTAAGGTTCCTAGGTTCTTCGCCGAAGTTCAGAAATAATTGATTGATTTTCTTCCATTGAGAAGAATCGGCCGGATGTCGAAGCTTTCCATCAGAAATCCTCTCATCTGCATGCCACCTCAAATTTTTTACATCATTTTCATTCGCAAACAACCGCTTGAACCTTGGTATGATTGGAAGATACCACAACACTTTTGCAGCCCCTTATTTGACTTGTACCTTTGGGTTTCACATTTCGATAAACTCGCTCCTCTTCAAACTCTTTTCTATACAACACGCAATCATTCGGGCATGCATGGATCTTTTTGTACTCCATCCCCGGGACAAAGTATTTTCTTAGCATCATAGTATCGATGCGGCAACACATTATCATCCGGAAGCATGTCCTTAAAAGCCTCAAGCATTTCTAAAAACTCTTGTCGCTCCATCCATGACGTGCCTTCAAGCTTACCAATTTCAATACAAGATTCAACAATTGGTATTTTTTACACCCACGGTATAGAGGGGTCTCGCATCACCGCACATATTACCATATGCATGTGATTGATGAAAAGCCTCTTCTCCTACATCATGGATAATGTCCTCTATGTGATCATCCATATCCGTGTCATTATCATCAAAGGCCACTTCCCTATGATGAGACCCACTTGGTATTTTTTCACCATGCCATACCCATACTGTATAAGTCTTACAAATTCCTTCACAAATTAAATGTGTGTGTATAACTTGAGGACTTAGTCGCCTCTCATTCAAACATTTTACACAAGGGCAATAAAACTTCCCACCCTCAAAGATGGGCATTTTGTTTAGCAAATTTTATAAAGTCTCTCACCCCATTATGATATTCAACACTCGTCCGTTTAGCATTTATCCAACTGTGATCCATAGTAGAATTCCTATATATATAGACGGAAAGATTTAACATACATATATATGCTCAAATGTCGGTTATGTCTTTTTTTTTTCCTTTTTTTCAGATAAACTTGCTCATTAAATGCAGAACGAAGAATCACTTTTGGTCATAAATGTATCGCAGAGAATCCAAGAACCAAAATAAATGCATGACGAGGAAATTAAATGCATCGCGTGAAGGTCTTGTGGACTCACCGTATCATATAAATTCAAATGCGTTTGCTTAGTCTTTCTTCTCCCGCCACGAACGTTGATGTTGCGAGCATTTAAAGAGTACCCTAAAAACATTTATTGGTCAGTTGGGTAGGTCTAAAATGCAATTATAATCTTCAAAATACAATATCCATTAACAACACGAAAACCCACAAGAACATTTGATCGATTTCGCTCAACCCAGGAAAAACCCGAACGATTAGCGGAAAATCATAAAGTTATATAACCGAAACACCTCTTACAGCTTGGTCTATAGACGTTTAGCTAAGGAACCAGAAAGTGATTGTCGAGAGAGCAACGCAAACCAGCGACGAAGTGGCGATAGAACCTGAGTAACACTTTAGGCGCGACAAGAGAAGTTCAGAGAGGGAAATTTAATATTCCGCGCGACGTAGCGAGACATGTTTTATATTTGGGATTTTATTAAGACCGGAGTTTTATAATCCTCCGGACCTAAATTGAGACAATTAAACCGGTTCATTAAAAGGAGACGGTTCTATATATACAACTTTTTAAGACCGCCGTTTTATAATACTCCGGTCCTAAAATTCTTTTTGTGATTTCTAATAAAGGATTTGGCGAGCGCAAAGAATCGAATGAATAAAAATTAAAGGAAAAGTGGAGTTTCTTTAATTACATATATTACTTGCATATGCACGTACACAAGAAAAAATACAAAACAAAAACAAGCATAAAATTATCAAAAACAAGAATCTGACTAAACATCTCCTAAAGCTTATTATCCTCCAAAGCCTTGGCGATTTCAGCGTGAACAGCATTAATTTCCCGCCGGAGATCAGCAAGTTTCTGTCTTACTCGAATCAGCCACAATGCTTCATTAGAGGAAAGAGGAGAGGGGTCAGTAGTAGTCGCGGTGGGGCCAAGAGGTTGGAGAGGGGGAGCGGGAACCTCTTCATCATCCGAAGAAATAACAATGGGTCCAACGACCCGAGACTCTTCTCGTCACAATAGGACGGACTCTCGATGGAGGAGGCGCACCGTATAACGATCGACGGAAGGCACGAGCATCACGACTAAGAGCACCCCTACGAGCGGTTCTCTTGAATCTAACCATGGTTTGAGCAGTTAGGCGAGAGGTATGAGGAGTTAATTAATAGAGGCAGAGAGCTATTCTCGATAGCCACGTACGTAGTTTGGAGTTACGAGGTAGTGAGGAATTAATAAGGAGTTATAGGTAAAGCGGTATAAAATTCCATTATTTAATATTTCTCCAATTCATTTTATTTTAAGACCGACCTTTTATCATTAACCCGGTACTTATAGGTATGCGGTATAAAATTCTATTATTTAATTTTTTAAGACCGATCTTTTATAATAAGTCCGGTCCTAAAAGTCTTACCTTTAAGACCGACCTTTTATCATTTACCCGTACTTACACACACCGTTCAAATGAATGATGTAGAGTCTCTTCGGCTTCCCGAGATAAACTTCCCAACTAGGCGTCTCCTCGTATTCTGATGAACAATGCGTCTCCTCGTTAAAGCTTTTGGCGTTTCACATTGTTCAGGATGGGTTCTCTATTTAAACCCGTTGTTACTGTACTTTCTTCACATTCTTCTCCCCCAGGTCCTCCGTTTCATCCTCCTCCTCTTCAACCTCGGCCCCACCGTAATGGCTGCTCCCCCAGTCCTCCGTTTCCTCCTCCTCCTCTTCAACCTCGCCCCCTCCGCCACCGCCTCCTCCAAATCCGACTGTGAAGCAGTTGGTGCAGTCACTGGTGGCCCGCGTCGATCAAATCGATCGACGTTTGGGCCAATTGGTTCAGCTTGCTCATACCATGAACAACAAGCTGAACATGGTACTCCACGCCAATGACGTGAACTACGATCCCGCTGAAGACGACTCCGACGACTCCGACAACTCCGACGACTCCGACGCCCCCTCCCTTTCCGACTACGAGAGGGATTAGTTTTTTTTTGTTGCTTTTTTATTTTGCTTTTTTTTTTTGTGATCGCCGCCTCTATAGGGCGGCGTAAAAAAAAATTAGTAAATAAAATATTTTTAAATTTTGTTCTCGTGCGAGTTTAGTACTTTATCTGAACCTCGGAAAGCAATAAACAAGGCAACTATGAAGGATGGATAATGGCGGACTAAAAAACCTAAAATAAAAGAACGAAGACTTTAGTTAGTAAATCGGGTCCTAAAAGCACTACCATTTTTGTCGGCTTTGGTTTCCATATCCGATTGCCTCTTGTCCTTTTCATTATCGTCTTTCTTTTTCCGACAAAAAGGAAACAAACAAAACATTGTCCTCGTGTAAATCCAACAACAGAAATTCGTAGAATACAGCTTAAGAACATACAAAAAAAAAAAGGAACTTTTACCTTATTCGGACAAGAACAAACAAAGTGACTATTCTTCTCAAGGTTGGACCTTCGTTGACGTCGGTTTTACCTCCCCATGTGAGAAACAAAGTGTCCTTTTCATTATCTTCCTTCTTTTTCCGACAAAAAGACAAAAGACAAAATAAAAGGGACACCGATAATGCTGCCTCTACACATGGAAAGGTAAAAACGATGATAAAGAAGGACCTAGCTTGAGCAAGTAATGCGTAACCTCGGTTGTCTTCAACCCTAACCATTTAATTTGTCTGAAAAGGAGTATTTAAATGTGAATGACTTTTAAGATCGCACAAATAACAACATACGGTCCTAAAAGTTAAGCGGGGGACTTTTAAGACCGACCTTTTATAATACGTCCGGACCTAAAAGTTCATGTATCTTTTAAGCTTTTAGGAGCGGACACTAAAGCAATATACGGTCCTAAAAGTCGGGGTATTTAGTAAATAAAATATTTTTAAATTTTGTTCTCGTGCGAGTTTAGTACTTTATCCCATTATCTGAACCTGGAAAGCAATAAACAAGGCAACTATGAAGGACGGATAATGGCAGACTAAAAAACCTAAAATAAAAGAACGAAGACTTTAGTTAGTAAATCGACGGTCCTAAAAACACTACCATTTTTGTCGGCTTTGGTTTCCATATCCGATTGCCTCTTGTCCTTTTCATTATCGTCTTTCTTTTTCCGACAAAAAGGAAACAAACAAAACATTGTCCTCGTGTAAATCCAACAACGAAATTCACGAATACGCTTAAGAACATACGTAAAAAAAGGAGCTTTTACCTTATTCGGATAAGAACAAAAAAAGTGACTATTCTTCTCAAGGTTGGACCTTCGTTGTCGTCGGTTTTACCTCCCCATGTGAAAACAAAGTGTCCTTTTCATTATCTTCCTTCTTTTTTCGACAAAAGACAAAAGACAAAATAAAAGGGACACCGATAATGCTGCTCTACACATGGAGAGGTAACAACGATGATAATGAAGGACCTAGCTTGAGCAGAACGCCAGAACCTCGGTTGTCTTCAAATTTATCCATTTAATTTGTCTAAAAAGAGGTATTTAAAGGTGATTGACTTTTAAGATCGCACATATAAAAACATACGGTCCTAAAAGTTAAGCAAACTTCTAAGCAAAGGACTTTTAAGACCGATTATTTATAAAAAAATGGTCCTAAAAGTTAAGCGGGTTTTTACGGTGACTTTTAAGACCGACCTTTTATAATACGTCCGGACCTAAAAGTTCATGTGGTCTTTTAAGCTTTTAGGAGCGGACACTAAAGAAATATACGGTCCTAAAAGTCTCATACTTTTACACCGAAGATTTTTGCGGACCTTTAAGACCGGACATGCTGTTAATGAACGGTCCTAAAAGTCTCAGATTTCAAACACTAAATTAAATAGCTATATCCACCATCCAATAATACATTCGAAAACCCAAAATGGACACAATAAAATTGTTTGAAAAATTAACTAAATTTATTTATTGAATTTTACATTGCCTATGTATATTTACAAATGAATTGTTCAAAAAAATAAACAAATTTACGAAGATCGATTATTGTTGCTACTGATTATACTTACAAATGAATTTAGGACATTAATTATTGTCATTTTTCTCGACTCTAAGATTAGACCATACGAGATATTCACAAAACACATTGCGTATGTGCTCCAGGTTCATCATCGGAAAGGGAGTTTTGCATTGAAACATCGTAACATCAAAGACAAGAACTGAATTAACTTGCGTGCATATTTCATTTGTAACAAGTAGTAAGCCGAAACTGAATTAACTTGCATAATATGTAACATCAAATACATTTACCTTTGCGGTTAATTTAGTATCCCCTCGCCTTGTAATATCATACATGTGTTTCATGACGTACTGGCCACATAAGTTGGACGCCGGTGGTTGCCGACGGGTCTAAAATGAACAAGAAATATATATAAGAGTATATATATAGCTCAATGACCAAGTTCACAAGGCAGTGTGCTACAAATTAAATATTGTACCAACCTGCGGTCTCGTACCATATGGGGTCTTTGTCTGAGTAGCACGCCTTTTCTTTTCTACTATTTGGAAGGTCCTCATGGCACTATCATCAAAATCACAAATTTATCAATGATTCACTTAAAATTCACAAAGCAGAGATGTCAGACAAGAGAATCAAAATGACATGCTTACTCGTTGATGGTCTGCACCAACGAAGGCAATGGCTCAGTGTGAGTGGAGCATAAGAAGATAACTTTATGCTCGTCCATGCACATGATGACCAACTGCCAGTGGCGGCTGAAAATTCACATCAGTAAACTATACTCAGTGATATATATATGTAGCAGAATTAAGTGAATTGCGGACAAGATTTTTGATATGTACTGTGGAAGAATGGCAAAAAGTACAACTTTCTGATCACTTGACACAACCTCTTTGATATGTACTCTGTCTCTCCTCCATGGATGTTTGACTTGAATAGGCAGGGGCACAAGAATCCAAAATCGTTGATCCTGCACCTTTGAACCAATTCATGATGCAAGAACCTACCATAATGACATCGATCAGGGAATTAGTATATATGTATGTATGTCTAAACGATGCATTTAAATGATGTACTCATAGACAGAAGATACTTACTTCATAAAAATTCTAACAACTGCATCAGTAAGCTCCTGTCGAGGAAGCAACAGGGACTCAACATCAACGGTGTCAACTTGAACGGGCATAGGATGAGGGACACCTACTACTTCATCGACAGGCCACGATTTATCCTTAAAATATCCACTTTTCATAAGATCGGATATTTTTCCCACAGCGACGACCAACTTAGCGAGGGGATAATGGAGCACGAGGGGATGGAACTGGAGGAGGAGGGGTTGAAGCTTCGGGAGCGGTAGAGACATGTACAAGCTTAAGCGGCCAGGGATGAAGGTTCCCTTGACATCACTCACAAGCTTCACTCATCGGTTTGGAGAGGAGCCGTGCATCAATGATCACCTTTTCAACCGACACTCGACTTCATCATCGTGCATTTGTTGGTGGTGTACGTTGATCCCAAGTTGTGAACAGTCCCTTTTGCAACCAATAATCGTCCATCATGATGATCGGGATCCTCCACATAAAGGTCACAAGGTTGCTCACCGTCCAACAATGCAGCTCCCTCTAGTGCTCACTGCACGGTTGCGAGTGAGTGTGTGAAGGGAACACCGGTCTCGGACGATTGCTCAAAAAGCAGCCTCGGTGACTCGGTTCCTCCTTCATCCGGCTCATCTCGGATTGAAACATTGCAGTCATTAAAGCTTTATTAGCAGCCAGCGTCTGGTCCATCTCCTCCCGGGTAACCATACTTTGTCTATGGCGTTTGGATGTACCAAAGACTTGCTTTATGCCTACCCGTCCTCCAATCCCCCTTACACGCCCCGGTGATCCGGTTTTCGTCCGCAACGAGAACATCATTCCTCCGTCCGACACAAAAGATCCCTCTGCTTCTTTCTTTTTAAGATCTTCCCGTAAGATACGGATAACGAGAAGCTTAGTAATGAAACATGTTTAGTAACTAAAAAATAACAATAACGATACTTACAATTCTTTCGGCAACTAGACGAGTTTGTTCACTCGTGTAGCGCCGCTTGGATTTTGCCGAATATGCAACCACAACTCCTCGCGACGTATTGGAGATGGAGGAGCATGTATCACAAAAGGATTGGATTACGCTTCATCATCCAATCTCTTCCGCGACCATCAAATCTTTTTCGGCCTTTTGATATCCGCGAGAAGCCCTATGAGGGCAATCATTCTTTCTACCTATCTCCTGTGCTTGTTCCCTTCTTTTCTTTTCTGTGAATCAGGATTGAAAACATCTATTAATTATGAATTTTAGCCATGCATGTCACTAACAGAAATTAGAGAACTTCTGCTTCATATGAACGTCAATCAAACAATAGTCAAATTCTTCACTTCATCAAGTTTCAACATTTTATTTAAGGAAGATGTAGAATTGTAGAAGAAATTGGAGCTATGTTTTGTAGTGCTAGCTAGATAGATAGGTTAAGAAACAAAAGAGAATTATGCTTACGAATAATACAAACTTGATCCTTTTTAAGGCATCCAATGGGACCAAGCAGTCCCCCATTAGATAGTAACAATTGGGTATATAAAGTTCCCCTTTTAAGACTATTCATTTCCTCCTTTGCAAGACAAACCATTACACAATTAATACCTTCTCATCAGTAATTTACCTTTTCAGGGTTGACATATTAGACTTGCATAGACAAAGGCTTACAGAATAATACAAACTTGATCCTTTTTAAGGCATCCAGTGGGATCAGCGATCCCCATTAGATAGTAACAATTGGGTATATAAAGTTTTCCCCTTTTAAGACTATTCATTTCCTCCTTTGCAAGACAAACCATTACACAATTAATACCTTCTCATCGGTAATTTACCTTTTCGGGTTGACATATCGGACTTGCATAGACAAAGGCGGGAAATGTATACTTCTATTCACACACCGAACTATTATATAACTAACGGATTAGATGAACACAATAACATTCACATATCCGCACAGGTTAATAAGCAAACAAAAGGGAAAACAAACCTAAATATAAACTCACCGAGCTTCGGAGTGGTCCACGAAAGAACAAATTGTCGCCAAATTCGTTCATCAATAAATGTGTAAACTTCCCAAGGATGTTTGGCGGCGGAACATCGGAGAAAATATACGTGTTAGCGAGAAAGGTCTTAAACTTCCTCCACCGATCAGCACAATAAGACAATGTCTTGTCTTTCAACTTGACAATCGGGGACGATGTATGTAACCCGATAGTCTCCCAAAATAGGATCCTTTACATTCTTATAGTCCACACTTTTCCACTCATCCGTCAAGATGCTAACCTTGCTGCGTGCTAGACAGCCGACAAAACTATTATATTTGCTTTTATTAGGACCGACAGGTTCCAACCTTGCATTAAACTGAATCTCGAGCTTTGACCCAGAAGTCCGACTTAGGGTCACATCCATCATTCGTGTGCCTCTTCTACCACGGCGTGCAAGGCGATTACGAGCCTCATTGTGAGATGAAGAGGGTTCGTTCTCACTCACACCCGATCACACCGAACCGGCGTTGCCGGAACACAAATAGATTCGTTTTCACCGTCCATTTTCGAGACGGGAAGAGAGGAATGCCGAGCAAATGAGAGAGTAACGGGGCTGATGGTACGTGGGCGAGGAAGAGAGGTAATGCAACGGGAAGGGTTTCGGAACGTGAACGAGGTTCTCCACGAGTAACAAAAGCTTTCGCGAAGAAATGTATAACTTGCTTGGATTTTTAAGACCGGATGAAAAAGAGACGGTCTTAATATTTACATTAATCCCGATCATATTAAACATCCGATCTAAAAAGTTTAACCTTTAAGACCGTTCATTTTAAAACGCCGGTCTTAATATTAATGAACTTTTTCGTACCGCAAGTATCATATGTCCGGTCTTGAAAGAAAACTTTTAAGACCGTCTTGTTGATAAGTTCGGTCTTAAAACTTTAGACTTTTTATATTTAAATTTTTCCTTATTATGTTTTACCGCGAGAAAATATAAGTACGGCTATATGAGATATATTTAGAAAGTAATTGAAATTTCAGTTCAATTTTTAAGACCGGTGGTATTTTAGTCGGTCTCAATAATGATTTTAAGAGCGGTGAAAAATTGGTCCGGTGCAAGAAGTTCTTTATATTTACGGAACTGCCACCGGTCATTCCTTTAAGACCGGGGTGTCCATTGTCTGCTCTAAATGAGGCGGCCTTAAAGCCTTTTTTTGCACTAGTAATACCAAGGTTTAATTTAATAGGTCATAAGCCTTAATCAGAGTAGTATCCTGAGAGATACAAATTTGTGAATATGACTTATTAAACTGGAACCTTTTTGTGGACTGCGAAGAATAAGTGAAAACCTGGGAATGATACAGCAAGTAATAAGTCTAATGATTATTAGTACATGAAACTAGACTTAATTAGTGACAAATAGAAATTTGAACCACCCAGATCGGAGTTCCGTAGAATTAATAGTGATTTTTCGAAGTTCGGCCAAAATGCTGGCAGCTTTTAGCTACCATGCGAAATTAAGAAAGAAATGGCCAAAGGTAATAAGAATGAACTCCAAGGGTGTAAGAATGCCTATGAGGCAAAGATAAGCCATTAAGTATTTGTTTTACTTGGCTCTAGCTAATAATATGACGACGTGTTTAGGGCTATGAGAAGTCGAGAAAGAATGAAAGTTTGTTGCAAGCAACTCCGTAATTGAAGAGAAGGTACAAGTGAAGAAGAACATTAACCTATAAGGTAGTGGGCTTACCCTACTTGCTTGTATTGATATTTTGCTTGTGTTTTGATATGTATGATTGCTTTACTTGCTTGTTTAACATATTTGAATCATTGAAGCTCTGTTTCTATTTATGCTATGGCCATATGTATATTTTATATAGCATTGAAGCATGCAGAAATGTCATTATGTTAACATGAGCCTATGTAAGGCAAGCATATCATACATTAGTAATTATCTTACATGCATTGTTCGGTAATGTTTGCTACTGAGATTCCCAGAATCTCACCCCCACAACCAACCATTAGGCAGTGAGCACGATAGAGAAGTGTTGAACCAGACTGCAGAATGGAGTGTCTCTTGAAGACGGCACACTGAAGGGAGTGCTTGAAGTTGTCGTAGGAAGAATGAACAGAGCAGAGATTAAAGACACCTTATTAGCTGTGGCGACGGCCCTAAAGAATGTTGACGCTTCCCTACGAATAATATAGGGCTGGGTGTCTAATTTTTAAGTATGTGTTTGGGAATGCTTCCGCATATGCCAAATTGAAAAGATCCAGATGGGTTGTTAGAATCACACTATCCGCCACCCGTAAAGGGCGAGGCCGGTAGGGGTGTTTTACAATTGAGCCATTCCAACATATGATCTTGGAGATTTCTAGAATCAATCTTGGAACTTGAATAATGATATCTTCATTCCATTAAGCAAGTTCTTCCTTCTTCCATCTCCCAACTTGATCGTTCTTCATCATTTAACTTGGGCTCTTCATTCTACGCAACTTATACCTTCTTCAATATCCATAAAGTGATGAAGCTTCATTCCAACTTTTGCTTATCATAGAGACTTCCAATATCACAAGAACTTGAATGTTGATATTCCTATTATATTGTTCAAGTTCTTTTGATAACATCTTTCTCTAGTCTCTTCTCTTCTTCTTGGCCATCCTCCAAAATCTATTGATAACATATTGCTTCCTTGACAACCTCTGCAAGTTCTTCTTTGCATTAATCCCTTATCTCCTTCTTGATTATTCTGCATGATTCAACTTGGACTAATCTACATTAAACATAGTAGTTAGTCAATGTAGGAGATAACTATATTACTCAATATATTACTCAATCTTTTTGCTTTTAATAATGGCATCTATATATAAGACATCATCAAAACTAATCATAACTAACATTCTCCCCCTTTTTGATGATGACAAATGCTATAAGAAAAATATGTATGAATATGAAAATACATTAGATGCAACATATTTTTCTTGCCACTCTCTCCCCCTTATTTGTCATTAGCAAAAAGTTGAAGTAAAGAAGAAATGCTTTGAGAGACAAATATGAGAATAGATTAGAAAGATTCAAAGAACTGATTTTCTCTCCTCGATTTAAAATTGTCTTTATTTTTAATTTGATGCAATTTGGAATGTTTTTATGAAAACAAATTTGAGAGAATTTGGAGAGGTTTTCAAAACATCTTTCACAATTAAAGCATATAGATACCAAAAATGTGCAAAATTTCGACTGAATATAAAAAGATCGAGAATAGAAATTCTCATGTTGGTTTTCCAGATTGATGAACGATCTGTGAAGTCCATTTGATAGCTTTCTTGTTGAAAGAGATCCGTGATGTGCTTTGAACAACCTTTCGGATGTGAAATTAGACTAAAATACTAACTTCTTGAGTTGTATCTCATATGAATGAATAATGTCGACTCGATTCAATCCTTTGCCTTTTCTTCATAGAACTCTTATGTTGAACATATCTTAGCTCGTTCCAAGAGATGTTCCTCATTCTTTGTACAACAAATCTCGGATTGATTGTCAAAACATCTTTCCTTAAATTAATGTATTCTCCTTGTAGTGCATTAAGGAAAGTTGTAAGACATAACAAAATCTCCTGCTATAAATTGAAAAACTTTCTTTGAAAAAGAAATTTGTTAGTGTAACCGAGATATCAAAGTATTCCTTTCTAAATGTGTAAGAACCGGCTGAACCCAAGAGGGGGGTGAATTAGGTGAAGAATAAAAACTTAGGAACTTTAAAAATCTTTTTACAACTCAATAAAACCAGTTTGTATGACAGTAAAGAGTTCTAAAGCAATAGACAGTCATTCAAACATATATGCTAGAAATATAAGAGATAAAGGAAGAGAATATACAAACTGAGATTTATCCTGCTTCGGTCCTATCCTTGACCTACGTCCAGTCCTCAAGCTCCACTTGAGATTTTCAATCCACTATCCTCTTGTTTAATTCAGGCACAAGAGAAGCCTTTACAATCCCACAAGTTCACCCAGGCACTTGTGAAGCCAAATCTCTCACCGAGATACTCCCCCTTACACAATGCAAGGTTACAATCTGTTTCCCTCTCAAGATTACCCAATCTTGAGTAACTCTCAAATAAACAGATAGAATGTTTATAATGAATCTTCTCTCTCAGAAGAGAATAAGATAAACACTGAAGTGCAATACAAATTATCTCACTCTCTATGATAAACTATGTAAACATTGAAAAACAGAGTGTGAGTAGTAAGAAAATCAGAGTATAAGCATTTTGAAGATGTAGGCTTGTGTCTCTGTTCTTCTGTCTTGAATCTGTCTTCTTTTATAGGTAGAGATCAATATATGACCGTTGAGAAGATTCAATGACTGTTGGATAAAGAAATATAACCGTTAGAACTTTTGCACTTTTGATGTTCTGACACAAATATGATATTTTGAAGATTTGCTTCTAATCCTTCGTTTTAATCATCTGAAACTCACTAAAAAATTGATTAAACATAGCTAGGAACATTAGAGAATAATGATATGAACTATCAAGATCAAACAAGAAGGTTTTCCAAATTCGTTAGATTTGAAATTCTGGATCTGTGACAAAACCTTGAGGTTTGCTCTCAAACCTCGAGGTTTTCAAAACTATGAAAAGCATCGAGACTCTCTTGTTTGGCCAAACCTCGAGGTTTTAACGAAACCTCGAGGTTTTAACAAAACCTCGAGGTTTCACTTGAAAATGAAACCTTTGAAAAAATCGCTCCAAGGTAAACCTGGAGGTTTTCAAAATCGAGAAAAAATCGTTTGCTCTGGATGGCGAAACCTCGAGGTTTCTCACCAAAACTCGAGGTTTCTCTTAATCGTGGAGATTCGAGTTTTGCGCCAAAACAAAACCTAGAGGTTTGAAGGTAAACCTGGAGGTTTTGTAAGCTTGAAAAAACCAAATGTTCTCTACCTGGACAAACCTCGAGGTTTGTCCAAAACCTCAAGGTTTCTCATAATTTTGAGAAAATTGACAAAACACCCTTTGAGCTCAAACACGGAGGTTTCCCATAAACCTGGAGGTTTTGCTTTGTTCAGAAAACTTGGAAAATTCTTGACCAATCTTAAACTCAAGTTTACATGTCCAAGCTCGAGGTAAGAATCCAATGCAAGAAGGATCAGCTCCAAACTCATTGTATTATGTCCGTTATGATCCGATGAATGAAGGCTGTTCTTGACCAGCGTTTTTGCGATGTCCTGAACTGACTGTCAAATTTTGAAGACCATATCTCCTTGGTCTGAACTCCGTTTTGGTCCATTCAAGTCCTGATGGAAATCTCTGTGAGTCTACTTTCATATGCCACTGATTTCAGCTCAATCGTATTTTCCGTTTGTGAGATACACCCAAAATACCGAAGGTGGGTCTGGACTGTGACGTTGATTCTTGTGGAAACTTGTAAAAATCATAGATCCTTGGTCTGAACTCCTTTGGGCTTTAATTTTATATCCAAATGATGCATTGGGAGTCTAGTTTCATATGCCACTGGGTTTTACATCAATCGGATCTCTGGTTTGGGAGATATCATCAAATTACCAGACCTCACCCGAGCTGAACATGAAACTGAGTAGACCAAAGTTGCTGATCAGTGCTGAAACCTTGAGGTTTTGACTGAAACCTCGAGGTTTGCTAGTCCAGAGACCCAGACATGCTGAAGACACTTGAAAACTCGAGGTTTTGATGATTGCCTCGAGGTTTCTCAGTCCAGGTCTTCAAAACTCGAGGTTTGAGTTCCAAACCTCGAGGTTTGAGTCCTAAACTCAAGTTTTGTGGCCTTAACTCGAGTTTTAACTTCATGACTCAAGTTTTCTCATCTTGAACCTCATATTTGCTTGTTTTAACACTGAATTGAGCCATTCCAACTTCCATATGATCTTGGAGACTTCTAGCATCAATATAAGAACTTGAATAATGATATCTTCATTCCATTCAGCAAGTTCTTCCTTCTTCCATCTCCAACTTGATCATTCTTCATTATTTAACTTGGGCTCATCATTCTTAGCAAGTTATACCTTCTTCAATATCTCCTCTTCTTCTTGATTAATCTCTATGATTCAACTTGAACTAATCTACATTAAACATAGTAGTTAGTCAATGTAGGAGATAAATACATTACTCAATATATTACTCAATCTTTTTGCTTTCAATAATGGCATCCATATAAGACATCATCAAAACTAATCATAACCAACAAAATGAAATTTTCAAATATGAAATTAATTCATCATCAAAACTAACAAGAGATAATGAATGCAGATGAGTATGCTTAAAAGGTTTTTTCTTCAAATAAAGGAGATAAGCTTTTAACATATCAAACACATGTGAATGTGAAGCTCCCCCTTAATGAATGTGTGACTAAAAACATGAAGCTCCCTTTAATGATACCAAATAATAATGTGATGTCAAAAGTCATGAGATCTGGAATTCTTCCAACCCCAGTGGACACAACATGGCATCTCAGAATTAAGAATTTTCAAGTTCACTTGGGTGGACTTCAAATTGGTATGAAGAAATCACTTATGCTTTTTATGATGATAAGAGAGTTTAAAGCATAATGATCATTTTAAAAATGAGTGTTCTCAAGCTAAACTTCATGAGATAAAATTTGAATGAAATCAAGTTAGCCTAGCATGATTGTGATATATGCATATTCTTTCAAAATACAATACCTCACTCAAGTAATATTGTAATCACTTGAGTCATAACCCTTTGTACATTGATATGATCAATATTGAGGATCTTTGGATGTGAATGAGCTTCAGGAGGATGAGTCTTTATAACCATCTTCTCTTAATGCATCTTAGAAGCAAAAATCTCAAATGAGCTTTGAATAGGATCTCAAACTTAGTTTCTACTCATAGCTTTTTATCAAGCTAGTATGCTCCTTATCATCTTGGTCTAAGCTTCTTGCTAGTGATGGGATGTCACAGAATTTGCAGACATAGCCACTGAAATGGTCTATTTTGTTTGCTTATGTTCTTTGTATCCGACAACAGAACATTTTGGTCAATTTCTGCAAAAATATATGTTCTTTGGTACTCAATGATTCTTGAGTCCACACAAGATTAGACATAACAAACTCTTATGCTCTTACAGAATTAAATCATAAGATATTTGAGCAAAGAGTATATCAAAATCAAGGATCAAACATACTTTTACCCAATCAAAGTTATGCACAAATTCACTTGTTTGATCATCAAAAATTCACTAACAAATTGATTAAACATAGTTAGTGTTGGTTATGATTAGTTTTGATGATGTCTTATATAGATGTCATTAAGAGCAAAAAGATTGTATATCATACTTATCTTGTATATTGACTAACTACAATATATTTGATGTAGATTAGTCCAAGATGAATTATGGAGATTAATCAAGATGAGAGATTGAAGAAGGAAGAACTTGCTCTATAGAATGAGAAAATCATCATACAAATTCCTAGATTGATTCTAGAAGTCCCCACAATGATATGGAAGTTGGAACGGCTCAATTCGGGGTTAAAATGAGTAAAAACGAGCTTCAAGACTAAGTAACTCGAGTTATGGACCAACTACCTCGAGTTAATGACTTGCTACAGTGTTTTTGGGCATCTGGGATGATTACCTCGAGTCAAAAACATCCCCACCTCGAGTTTGGGTGATTTCCAAGTGATTTTCGCTCCCAGACATGTTTTACCTCGAGTCAGGACCTATTTGCCTCGAGTTTTTGGTCTCTGGGATGTTTACCTCGAGTCAGGACCTGTTTACCTCGAGTTTTGGCTTTCTGGGATGATTACCTCGAGGCAGGCTTCATGTACCTCGAGTTTCAGCCACTTACAACAACTCTGGTGCACTCTGTTCCACGTTCAGCTTCTGGCGACCTCTGGTAATTTGATGATATCTCTCAAACCAGATATCGGATTGATACTAAACCAGTGGCATATGAAACTAGACATCCAACACGTCATTTTGATATATAATATAAGTCCAAATGAGCTCAGATGAGAGAGATATGAGTTTTACAAGTTGATACAAACACCACCGTCACAGTCTGAACCAAGCTTCAATGTTTTGAGTGTATCTCACAAACTACAAATCCAATTGAGCTAAAATCGGTTCCATTGGAAAGATGACACACATAGCTTTCCATCAAGAGATGAATCAACCAAAAAGGATCTCAGACCAGAGAGATATGGTCCTCAAAAGTTGACACACGTGATTCTGGAAACAATTCAGCATAGCCTCGGGTTTCTGCCTATATCACACTTTGAGAAGAGTTTTTACCTTGAGTTAGAAGGTGTACCTCGAGTTTTTGGAGCAGGCAGAAAGATAGGAACTTTGAGAGAGCTTTTTACCTCGAGTCAGAAGTTCCACCTCGAGTTAAACGGCAACCCGAGAGTTTCAAGAATGCAGAGTCATTTTTGCCTCGAGTTGGTAAAGTCGCCTCGAGTCTGCCTCTTAAGTATCCTTCGCCAAATTCACACTTCAACTCGAGTCGGCCATAATATTGCCTCCAGTCACGTTCGCCTCGAGTCATGGTCTCTGCACCTCGAGTCTATGCCCTTTGAAATTCAAAACTATAATCATTCTTCACCTCGAGTCTGCAATATGTATGCCTCGAGTCAAGAACTGAGATTGTTGAGATTCACCGTATCCGAAATGTTGGGCTCTTCTCAAGAGAATCCGGATTAATTCCAAATGATCTTATAAACATTATACAACATTTATTGTAAGAATATTGATCATAATGTTGAGTGATTTTCAGATGATTTAGCAACGGTCAGCAATAGTTCCGTAAAACAAGAGACGACCAGAGACAACGGATTGAATCCAATTAAGGCGAGATTGGTGCGAATGGTTAAATGCTACCAACGGTCAAAATCAAACAGACAAATTCAAATCCTACCAACGGCTATTTCTTCAACTATTATAAATTCACGAAGAAGAGAGTTCATCTACAAGAACCAAGACATACACGAGACAAAGAATACAAAGTGTTCAATCTCTATTCTATATATCTTTAGATATCATTGAGCTTCGTGTTCATTATCTATCTACTCTGTGAGAGAGTCTTATCATTTGTATTACAATTCGTTCAAATCTCAAGATAGAGGTATCTTGAGTGTGGGTGTACAATTACAACTTGTAAGGGGGAGTGAGTCCGAGAGTAAAAGGATCATCCTTCGTTTACGAGTGTGTAATTGTGTCCGAGTTATTTGGTTACAACTTGTAAAGAGGGTAAGTCCTAGTGAGAGGATTACTTGAGAGTTACGAGTTTGTAATCAAGGATTGAGATAGTGAAATCCCGAGTGTTTCGGGGACCTTGGACGTAGGTCAAGAATTGGACCGAACCATATAACCTCTTGTGTTCATTGCTCTTCTCTCTATCTCTCGTTTTAAGTGTTCTTGAGTAATTAGCGAAAGAATTTTCATAATCACCTATTCACCCCCCTCTAGGTGATATTCCACCTTCAGTTAGGAATATTAGTGAATGATGATAGGAAGTATTAAGATCAAACAAGAAGATTTCACAAATTCGGAAAATCTAATTTTCAAACAGGGCGATGAAAACTAGAGTTTCGAAATGAAAACTGGAGTTTGTCACTGTGCATTTAAGCAAAACTCGAGTTTTCAGATCAAAACTCGAGTTTTGGACTCATTAACATGAAAAATGAATTTTAGTCCAAACCATCAAAACTGGAGTTTTTATCCAAAACTGGAGTTTTTATCCAAAACTGGAGTTTTGAAAACATTGAAAAAGTGCAATGCTCTCGGGTTGATCCAAACTCGAGTTTTTAGAACAAAACTTGAGTTTTCATTTAAGTATGAAAACATTGAAAAACAGCAAAACTCTCGGCTTGCCCAAAACTCGAGTTTTCAAACCAAAAATCGAGTTTTCACTTAAATATGAAAACTTTGAGAAATCAAAACTGGAGTTTCCAAAATGGTTGAAAAGATCAAAGTTCTCTAGTTGGCCAAAACTCGAGTTTTCATTTAAAATATGAAAACGTTGAGAAATTTGAGCCAAGTCAAAACTGAGTTTTCTATGAAAACTGGAGTTTCCAAAAATTGAGTAAAACTTGGCAACTACGCAAGTGGAAACTCGAGTTTTCACACAACTTTGAGAAAATTTAGAAAACTCATGGCAAACTGAAAACTGAAGTTTCCATATCAAAACTCAAGTTTTCTCAAGTTGAAAAAAAACTTTGGTGACTCTCTGTATGACCAAAACTCGAGTTTCCAAATGGAAACTGGAGTTTTCAACTCTAAACTGGATTTTGCTTTGACAGTAAATTTGCTGATTGAATAAGTTTCAAAATCTTTTAACTTAACCAAAGACAAACCAAAAATTGATTTCATATAATCATAGTATGAGGTAAGAATTAGATATCACCGTAATTCCTCTTATCCTCATAGAAACTTACTTGGTTGACATGGATTGATGTAGATAACTCCTTTTTCGACGTTCACCATCAACATCAAGCATAGCTTGTTTAGCTTTCTCAAAACTTGAATCATTTCTCTATGTTGCATTCTTCGGAAGCTTTCTTTCATCCTACAAAACTTTATAAATCTTTTTCTTTCTTGGTATCCAACTTTACTTGGATCCAATCATTATTAGCTTGTAGGAAGTAAAATTCACATGCTCTTATGAATATAATTAATTCAGAACAACTGAGCAAAGTGAATGACTTTATGCATAAAAGAAATACTTTGTTTTCAAATCATCATATATGCATAAAGATTTTAAACCTATTGAACATTCCAATCCCTTTTAAAATAGATCAGGATGTAAGAACCCAATTAAAAAAAATTTTGCAATGCTCATTCATAAGGATACAAGATATAAAACCTCAACGAATATTTCAGATAATAGCATAGGAGGTTTTACCTTTGCATACCTTAGCCTTAGGTACTTGAAGGATTGCATTGCTCACCCAATTTATCATTTTTTTGAATTTAATCTTGGGATGAAGCAACACTTTCTCACATGATGAAGACTGCAAGAAATTTTTCCCTTGTGCACAAGAGATCCTTATTTTCTTATTCTCCTCAAGATAGTTGAATGGTACTCTATGATAATTCGTTCTTGAGGTATATGATACTCTTCTTGCCTGTATCCATTGCTTCCTTTGATATTTAAACCTTGTAGTCCCAGTAATGGGTGCCTTGAGAGTTCTCTTGCTTGATATAGATGCTTTGATCTTCTTCATTGGTGCATGAGAAACTCTTGGCTTCTTCTTCCTCTTCTATGTACCTTGATGTCCATTCTTTTTGGAATCAATCTGTACACACGGGGCACTAGATGGACATTTTGGTACCCACTTCTATTTGGGTCCTTGATCATTAGCATTGGACTTTAACTGTCTTTTAGCAACCCAAACAAATTTTTTTCTCACATTAGAATTTCTCCTAATATAGCATGTATGAGAAATATGCCCAGATTTTCCACAATAATTGCAAATAATATAAAGATGCTTATTATGAACATTTTTGCAAGTATTGTGTTGGTCATGAAAGTACGACTTCAAATAATCTTCATTTAAACATTCATTCTTCCCACACGATTTTCCAGCATGATTGAAAACATTTTTGTTTTTCAAAACAGAATCAATAATTGGTTGAAAAACAATTTTATGCAAATGTTCAAAATCATTTTTTTTAACTACACAAGAAGAATTGGAATTGTTTACCACATGTGTATCTTGACCTCCAGATAATGATTGATCACAATCGTCCATGAGCTCTTCCTGGGAGTCATCTTCCTCTTGTTCTTTTGTGTTGACTGAATTATGGGCGTATTTAATGATTTCCCCTTCTTCAATCTCCAGTTGTTCATCAGTCATAGATGTGCACTTTATAATTTTAGACGAACTATCAACTTCAACACAATTGTTAGAAGTATATATAAAATCAAGAGTATCCCATATTTCTTTAAGACTAGGGCAAAACTTGATTTTCTAAAAATCATTTTCGGATAAAGCACGGTGAAGAATTTTCATTGCTCTAATGTTCAATGAAAACATTTTCTTTTCTATTTCTATCCAATCCTTTCTTGGTTTGAAATCAAAAACATTTATAAAAATATTCCACATATGAAAATCGATTGCTTTGATAAAACTAGTCATTCTAGCTTTCCAAAACCAAAAATCAATATCTTTAAAAAATGGTGGAATGGTATAATCAAAACCTTCGAAAGCGAGGAACACCCAAAATCATCCATTGAAACTCTTGAGACAATTAAGTCCTTTAGACAAGAGCCTAGATCGATACCAAATGAAAAACTCCGCTATCACCCAAGAGGGGGGTGAATTGGGTGTTTAATAAAACTTTAGTTACTTTGAAAATCTTTTCGCAACTTACTTGAAAGTAGTTTGAATGACGAAAGAAATTTATAAAGCGATAATCAGTCATTCAAATATATATGCTTTGAAATATAAGAGATAAGGGAAGAGAATGTCGATTTATCGGTTCGCCCAATCCTTGACCTACGTCCAGTCCCAAGCTCGCTTGAGATTTTCAATCCACTATCCTCTTGTTTATCCCGGGCACTTGTGAAGCCAATCTCTCACCACTACTAAAAAAATAAGAAAATAGTGAAGGAATTTGCTACGGAATTTTTTCGTAGCAAATTTAGGTCATTTTGCGACGGAATATTTATTTCGTCGCAAAACAAAGAAATTTTGTGACGGACATAAACAATCCGTAACAAATTAGCGACGGATATATGATCCATCGCAAAGGCGGCCTTTTGTGTTGGTTTGTGATCCGTCACCAAAGGGCGGCCAAAAGGCCGCCCTTTATGTCACTTTTTGTGACGGATCTTGCGACGGATATGTGATCCGTCGCAAAAGGGCCTTTCTTTTTTTGTGACGGATCAAAGATCCATCGCAAATTTTACGACGGATATGTGATCCGTCGCAAAAGAACGGCCAAAAAGGCCGCCCTTTATGTCGCTTTTTCCACGGATCACGGATCCGTCGCAAAATGTGATCCGTCGCAAAAGGGCGGCCAAAAAGGCCGCCCTTTATGTCGCTTTTTGCGACGGATCACAGATTGGTTGCAAATTTGCGACGGATATGTGATCCGTTGGCCGTCCTTTTTGTTGCTTTTTGTGACGGATCATATATCCATCACAAAAGCGACACTTTTTTGCGATGGACTTGTCTCCGTCGCAAAAAACAGTTCATTAATGAACTCGCCCCCGCGCCCTCACCTTCTTCCCCAATACCCCTCGGCTCCACCGACCCCCGCGCCCTCGGCTCCCCGTCCGGCGCCCTCAACTCCTCCCCCGGTCGCGCCTCGGCTCCTCCCCCCCGGTCGCGCCCCGGCTCCTCCTCCTTCCCCCTCCCCTCCCCGACCCTCAACTCCCCGCCCCAGGCTCGTGGCCCCCACCACCATCGGCTCCTCGGCACGTCACCCCTCAGCTCGTCTGGTCGTCCACCACCCTCAGCTCCTCCTCCGGTTGCCTCCCAGTCACCTCCAATTTTGCAGGTTTTTTTTAACACTTCTAAATACTTTCATTACTGAGATAAAAAACCATTGCGAGCCTTTGCGACAAACAAATCCTAGTACTAAGATCTTCACAAGGGAATTATCAAACAAATTCTAGCACTTCTAATTTTGCGAGGTTAGCTTGAAGTATATTTTTTTGCTTATAATTATATGATATCTATGTTAGGTTTGCCTTGTTACATAGTGGAAATATGCATGTTGGCAGAAGATTATCAATTACATGAGTTTAGATTGTTTTTTTGTTTTAGTTTTTTCTTTGGGTCGAATCTATTAATTACATAAAGATCTTGATAATCAATGTGTTTGTTAATTTGGATTATACTTATTGTGTGTAGGAGATTCCATATTTTTTTAATTATTGCGTTTTAATTATTTTTATTTTTGATTTTGATTTTTTTAATCTTGCATTGTTTTTTGGGACGAAAATAAATTACAAAAGTAATTTTTACAAGTAAACACAGTTAATAAACGTATAGAATTATTTTATGTGAAGTTTTTTCATTTCCATTTTTGTTTTTTTTTTTTTACAAAAAATTGTATTTTGTGTTGTTTCCATTCCAATTTAGAATATATTTGTGGGTATAAGTTGAGTTGAAAAACATCAATTTTTATTATATAATTTATCTAGCAATTTTTATGTTAGGTGAAAGTATACCTTTTTTTATAGAAATTTTGTACTTTCAAGGCATTTTTAGTATTTTCAATATTAAATCTTTGTAAATTTATTAATTTTTGTTTGGAAAGGTAAGTTTGCAACATAAACTCTCGCTTAAATGAAAAAAGGAGCAAAAAATAGCAATAAACATTAGAAGGCGTAAAAATAATTTGTAAATTGATAAATTTTATACTAAATACTTATTCTCGTTGAATTGACCACTTTTATATATTTGTGGCATGGTGAGATGTTAATTAAGTTAGTAATCGAACTAGGTAGGAAATATGGAAGGCGCCATGATAGAAGTTGGATGTACAATCGTCTAACCGAGAGAAGACAACTAACTCAAGCATTCTTGGCGGGTTTGAAAGAGTTCATCGAATTTGCTTTGGCACATTCACCTAATTCGTAGGGAGATCGGGTGTCCGTGTGTCAAATGTAGGTGCTTAAGATTTCAAGATTTGGAGGAGGTCAAAATCCATTTGTGTAAAAAGGGATTCATGAAGGATTGTGAGTGCTGGGAATGTCATGGCGAAGTCCGACATACACCAACACCGAGTGGTTATTACGGTCATCGAGACAACCTTAATCAATATGAGCAGTTGGTTATGGACGCTGCGGGACCGTCAATCGGCCAATATTTCGATCCTGTTACTCATGTTGAACCGTCATACATGGGAGAGGAGGCCGATACACATAGTCAACCATCATACATTGGAGAGGATCCTCATCCGGAAGCCCATAGGTTCTATAAAATGCTTCAAGAAGCACAACATCCGTTATGGGAAGGTTGCGAACACTTTGAAGATAGTGAATATTCATCGCTATCGGCTACCCTAGCAATACTAAGCTTGAAGACTGATCACCATATGAGTGAGAGGAATTACAACGAAATGATGCAGATCATAAGCAAGGTTGTTCCCAAAGGCAATAATTTGCCGAAGGATTTTTACCAAGCAAAAAAAAAAAAAAAAAAAAAAAAAAAAGGTGAAAGAGCTTGGGCTTGGATGTGAAAAAATTCATTCTTTGCCCTAGAGGATGTATGTTGTATTACAAGGATGATGCTGAGATGACCAATTGTAAATTCTGTGGACATGATAGGTATAAAGTTATAAGGAAAGGAAGGAAAATGACCCTTCAAGTGTTAAGCAAGATGTGGTACTTTCCTCTGGTGCCCAGACTTCAGAGATTGTATGCATCAGAACAAACAGCTGCTCACATGAGATGGCATCGGGAGCATCATAGGGATGAAAACTTTGTGACGCATCCATTCGATGCCGAAGCTTGGCGTAAATTTGACGAGGCGAATCATTTATTTGCTATGGATCCCCGTAATGTCCGTCTTGGTCTATGTTCAGATGGGTTCGCTCCTTTCGACAGTACGGGCAGGAGTTATTCCTATTGGCCTGTCATTATGACACCGTACAACCTCCCACCTTCTATGTGCATGAGAAGAGAGTTTTTGTTCCTTAACGCGTTAATCCCTGGGCCATCCAACCCAGAAAAGAAGATAGATGTGTACCTCAGGCCTTTGATAGACGAGTTGAATATGTTGTGGAGTGAAAGGGTTCTTACGTATGATATATCATTAAGTCAGAATTTCACCATGCGGCCTGCCTTAATGTGGACGATAAATGATTTCCCTGCATATAGGATGTTGAGTGGGTGGCAAACGTCGGAAAGCTTGCATGCCCGGTATGTCTTGAACAGAACACGGGTTATAGCTTGGAACACAGTCACAAGGTCTGTTGGTTTGACAGGCACCAGCGATTCCTACCCCCCGATCATCCGTTTAGGAGAAATAGAAAAGACTTCACGCGGAATGTTGTCGAACGAGCAGATCAACCTCGTCGTTTAAGTGGCCAAGAAATATGGGACAGGGTCAAGTACATTCAAAGTGTGGTTGCTTCCAGCGAACCTGAGGGATATGGCGTTCATCATCATTGGAACAAACGCAGCATCTTCTGGGAACTACCATATTGGAAAGATCAATTGTTAAGACACAACCTCGATGTCATGCATATTGAGAGGAATGTGTTTTGCAATATTTTGTACATCGTGATGGACACCAAGGGCAAGACGAAGGACACAATCAACGCAAGACTGGACATAGAAGCGATTTGCAGAAGGCCTATTTTGCATTTGATGAAGAATGGCACGGGACGGATTTTCAAACCTAGGGCGCCGTACACATTCAACAAAGAGCAGAATTTAGAATTGTTGCAATGGGTTAAAGATCTGACACTCCCGGACGGTTATGCATCAAACTTGAAAAGATGTGCCAACATGCATGAGGGGAAGTTATTCGGGATGAAGAGTCATGATTGTCATGTTTTTTTCCAGAGATTGTTGCCGTGGGCCTTCAAAGCATTACCGAAACATATATGGTCTATTCTGACGGAATTTTCCAGGTTCTTTAGAGAAATTTGTGCTTCTGAGCTTAATGTTGAAAAGTTACGGCACCTGGAGGCGAGCATGCCAATAACACTATGCAAGTTAGAGATGGTGTTTCCTCCTAGCTTGTTTGACTCAATGGAACATTTGCCCGTTCACTTGGCCTACGAAGCAA
This sequence comes from Acacia acuminata, assembly GCA_019022655.1. NCBI lineage: Eukaryota > Viridiplantae > Streptophyta > Magnoliopsida > Fabales > Fabaceae > Acacia > Acacia acuminata. The sequence continues at coordinate 1,091,896 of JAFJYI010000102.1, read as the reverse complement.
AGGTAGGAGGCCCGCAACAATATAGATGGATGTATCCGTTTAAGAGGTAATATATATTTCTTTCGTGTGGTTATTAATTGACTGACATGGTACTTTAGTTTATAAATATCCTCTGATATTCCATTGTAGGTTTTTACGCACACTTAAGCACAAGATCAAAAATCCAACCCATGTTGAAGGATATATCGCTGAAGCATATCTAGTCGAAGAGGCCGCTAAATTTGCGTCATACTATTATCCAACTGAAATGATGTCAAGATGGAGAGGGTACCTCGCAACAATGATGTCGGTGATACGAGGGATCAAAAATCAATATTTAATTATCCAGGGCGAGTCGTGGGAAAACGTTGGAGGTCAACTCTTGACGGAAGAGATAAGCAAGTAGCGGAGTGGTACATTCTAAACAACTGTGAAGAGGCCGTCGAGCACTTAAAGTAAGATTTTTTTTTTCTTTTTACTATTACGCTAAGTATTAAAGTATTAACTTCAGTTTTTTGTTACAGTTACTTCTCTAATTGTGTCCGATCAGAAAATCCTTCAATGTCAAGTGTCCCAAGTTGATCAATTCACAAACTCTGAGTTTCCAAAATGGTTTTGATCTTATTTCGTGAAAAATCGATCAGAACCCAATGAAGTTGCGTGGAGTTTATCTTATGGAGCTGCAATTAGAGTTACTCGATGCAACAAATATATAATCAATGGGTATCGGTTTTCAACCTTGTTGACGCGGATGCGGTACACTATGTTGCAATTACGGTGTTTGTTGTCGAGGTGACCAAGTTGACGGGGTGGAGACTAACTACTACTGGAAGTTACGTGACATAATTCAGCTGAGTTCCCCGTGGGACAAGGTGGTGACCCTTTTTAAATGTGTGTGGTTTGATAACAGTCCACGGGGGACAAAAATGGACAAACATGGAAATATTGAGATCCACTGGACAAGGAGATATACGGTTGGTTATGACCCATTCATCCTTGCCCAACAGGCAGAACAAGTTTACTATACATCATACCCCACATCCCGCCAAGGGTGGAGGGGAGTTATTAAAACCAAAGCACGAAATATTATACCAAAGTCGAAAGAGACGGAATCAAATGACGATATGGCTGAACCGTTCCAAGCTGATATGGAACATGTACTGCCCATAAAAATCTTCGACGACGAAGTACCAAGCAATCTCTTTGATTCTGCTGCGGATTTAGAATTGATTCCTATACAAATTGACGATGAGGAATCAGACGATGAGGCAGAAGTGATTTACTCTGATAGTGAATCTGAGTTCGACGACTATGAGACTTCAAAGGAAGACGTGCAAGCAGATGTCGATGAACAGGAATCGTCCGGTTGATTTGTGTTAGTTCTTTGTTTATGACGATCTGTTAAACTACATACTTTGTTACTTCGCTACTGTAATATTATCTAAATATCTATTTTTTATTTTTTGACATTATGTCTATAAGTGGTCAGAGATGGAGCATCCAGGAGGACGTTCAGGTAGTGGACGTGGTAGTGGTCGAAGCCGACCCCGTCCTATAAGAAGGGGTAGGGCGACGCCATCTGCTCCCTATGGAGGTAGAGGGCTCAACGCTTCCCCAGAGGTGCCACCATTTAATATGTCATCTTCACCGTCGGGTTATTTGTCATCTTCTTCACCGTTAGTTTATACGTCGTCGTCACCGTCTACCCCCACTGATCCACAGCAAGGGGGACGACAGGTTTAGTTTATCATTTCTGATTGATTTACATATGTTTAGTTTCCTGAAACCATCTATGTACAAACATCTTTAATATTTCACATTCCTTGCTTAGCACATTGCGTCGCCTCAGAGCCACGTCGGGGAAGAAGGTAGTTCGTCCAATACACCAATCTGGGGCACAACGGATCCTTCGACAGGGAAGCTTTGGATCTGTCCTGAGAGCGACGAGTAAGTCATGCCAAGTTACCAGTAATGTTACAAATTCCTTCTCTAATTGGTTTGTATGCTAATATTTGCATGATGTCCTCTGTCTTCAGCATTATGCCTCATAATTAGGTGGGGGATTTCATCTCGGCCCAATTATTCCATAACTACAATCAACCTTGGGCCAAGTGTACAGAGATTCCTAAGGACAATCGAAATGCTTGGTTCAATGAGTTCTTGGTAAGTTATTTGTTTTATAGTTATTAATTAAGTACTTTTAAAATTTGGACCACTAATTGTTCGTTATTGATTTTCAGGATAAACATATGACATTGCCTGAACATCGTGAAGATCTGAAAAAAGCTTATAACCACAAGGCAGCCTGGTGGTTGTCTCAAAAGCTTTATTCACTGAGACATGCAGAGCAAGAAAGATTGGCTTCCACAGCAGACAGCAGACGAATTATTTGACAATTGGGCCACCAATGACAAGTTTCATAACACAAGTGTGAAAAATAAGGAAAATAGGGCCAAAATGGAAGGACCGTCATATGTTGGCGGCTCCATTCCAATTAGTGAGCATCGATAAAAAATTGTAAGTACACGTCATTTTCTATTTAGGTATTCAATATTTTGTACTTTGAAGTAATTAATTATGATCATCATTTGCGTTTGCAGAGAGAGTCTGGGGAAGTTCCTACAGAATCGATTGAGTGGGTTACCTTTGAGTGGACCTATTCCGGCGATCGAAGGGAGTGAGAGGCAATGGATTAACCCAAGGGCGCAACAAGTAGCGGTTAGACATTTATTGCCTTTATTACTTGTTTTATGCACCACCATATTTATTTCATTTTACATGTCTTATTTGTTATGTATTTTTGTACTTGTATGAAACCTTTCAAAAGCTGTCGCAGGAGAGAGACTCGCAGCGTGTGACTGACCCCTCATCCTCTCAGTCTGATAACGAGAGTCTGTTCTTTGAGGCTACGGGCGGATTTGACAAGAAAGGGAGAGTCTTTGGATACGGTGCCTCTCCCGCCCGGCCGACCAAGCAAACAAAGCGCTCCTCATCGGCACTCAAGGTGTTTCTTCGGTAGACTTAATACATTTGATATTGATAATTTCCATTATCTTGTCCATTCAAATGAAGTCCAAATAATAAATGTACTTCATAATGTTTTTGCGAGATGAGTTGAAGAAGATGAAGGCTTTGGTGCGAGGAGCAAGCAACGCAGATGACTCGGGAACAAGAGATGATGAGGAGAAGCCGACTCGAAACGGGAGACAATGAGGCGCGATGATTGAGGAACGAGAGATGATGCGCAGCGGATGATTCAGAACGAGAGATGATGCAGCGGATGATTGAGGAACGAGAGATGTTGCGCGCGGATGACTCGGCAAGAGAGATGATGTGGCGGATGCGGCTTCAACTCAAGTCCCTAATGAAAGACAACAGGTTCGGCCTCAGGGCTGGTGATGATGACCATCTTGGTGATGATGATGATCACAATGCTTTGCTATTTAGACTACTTTTTTGTATTTGCTCTTTGCAACATTATTATATATTTTTTTTTTTTTCCAAGTAAACTCTTTATAATTGTTATTATATTCATGGTACACTACTTTTTGTATTCACTTTTCTTTAAAAAAAACTAAATTTTTTTTTAAAAAAAAAGTAAAACTTTTTTTTAAAAAATTTATTAGTTTTGCTAGGGAAAATAATTCCGTAGCAAATTCGACAATTTGCTACGGAAAAAAATCCATAGCAAATTTTCAAATTTGCTACGGATTTTGTTTTTGTAGCAAATTTTTGAATTTGCTACGGATTTTTTTTCCGTAGCAAATTGCGACGGATTTTGCCTTTTCCATAGCAATTGCTACGCGGTTTTTTGCTTGCTGAGAAAAATTCCGTAGCAAATCCATTTTGCTACGGAAAAAGTCCATTTTGCTACGGAATTTTTCCGTAGCAAAAATTGATTTTTCTTGTAGTGCACTGAGATACACCTTTCAATCAGTTACACACTTTGTACTCGAAGTTATCCTCTCACTAGGATGCACTCCCCCTTACAAGTTGTAAACCGATAACCCAATCTCCAAGTCCCACGACTTGAGATTCTAACAATGATTTAATAATCGAAATGTTCTCTCCGGAAGAAAGATGAATAAACATTGAAGTACAATCAAATCATTTCACTCTCTAGTGTAAACTATATAAACATTGAAAACAGAGTGTGTGTGTGTGAGATAAATGTTGGATTCAGAATGTTGGCATCTTGATAGTGCAAGCTCTCTCTTATCAACCTTGAATGCTTCTTCTTTTATAGGTAGAAATCAATATATGACCATTGAGAAGATTCAATGACTGTTGGATAAAGAAATATAGCTGTTAGACTCAAATGGAACTAGTCATTAGAACTTCGTTTTCTGAACCAACTATGACATCAGCATTTACTTTACTCTTGATCTTCAGTTTAACAACCTTTGATCATCTGAAACATGTACACAAATGATATAAATGATGTTAAGAAGTGTTATAAATATTTGGGTAATCATCTGGATGTTTATCAGAAGAATCGGGATTTTCGAAACGGTGATTTTCGAAGCCGAGATGAAAACTCGAGTTTTCATTTGCAAAACTCGAGTTTTGAGGTTGAGTTACTCAGTTTGCTCTCTGCCTGATCAAAACTCGAGTTTCGGTTTCACAAACTCGAGTTTGGAAGATGCTCGAAGTTCGCTGGAAACTCGTAACCCGAAAACTCGAGTTTTGACTTTGTTGAGCCTTTTTGAACTAACTGTCAACTTTCGAAGATCATATCTCCCTGGTCTGAACTCTGTTTTGGTCTGTTAAACTCTTGATGGAAAGCTCTATGAGTCTACTTTCATATCCCACCAATTGTAGCTCAATCAAATTTTTAGTTTGTGAGATACACTCAAAACATTGAAGCTTGGTTTGCTATGTGGCGTGGATTTCACTGTTAACTTCCACAATTCATAGCTCCTTGATTTGAACTCCCCGTGGATTGAATTTTATATCAAAATTATGCATTGGGAGTCTAGTTTCATATGCCACTAGTTCACCTTAATCGGATTTCTAGTTTAGGAGATATCATCAAATTACCGAGCGTCACCCGTGCTAAACGTGAAACAGTAGCAGAGGTGCTAATCAACGCTGTAAACTCGAGTTTTCACTTGGAAACTCGAGCTTTGCTAGTTTAGAGACACCAGACATGCTGAAGAAACTTGATAACTCAAGTTTTCATGGTTGACTCGAGTTTTCTCAGTCTAGTTCTCCTAAACTCGAGTTTAGAGTTCCAAGACTCGAGTTTTCTTGTACGAGAGGAGCAAATCATTGTAGCGAAGTAGGAAACTCGAGTTTTGAGTTGTGAACTCGAGTTTTCTCATCATGAAGTTGATTTTTGCTGACTTCAACTCTGAATTGAGTCATTCCAACTTTCATATGATCTTGGAGACTTCTAGAATCAATCTTGGAACTTGAATAATGATATCTTCATTCCATTAAGCAAGTTCTTCCTTCTTCTATCTCCCAACTTGATCATTCTTCATCATTTAACTTGGGCTCTTCATTCTGTTAGTTCTCAATATGTTTTGATGATTAACAACAAATGTAAAACATGGTTTGAAGTTTGCAAAGTTGTTTAAAAACATTCTGATAGTTGCAAACCGCATTATAGGTTTGCAAACTCGAGTATTGGACAGCCAATCTTGCAGTTTGCTTGGCGAAACTCGAGTATTGAATAGTCAATACTGCAGTTTGCATGGGTAAACTCGAGTATCGAACTTCTTGTGAACTAAAGGATTTTTCAAACTTAGTCAATACCGCAGTTTGCATTGCCAAACTCGAGTATTGAACTTCCAGAAAGCTAAAGATTTTTGAAGTTAAATCAATACCGTTTGCATAGCCAAACTCGAGTATTGAATAGTCAATACTACGCAGTTTGCATAGCCAAACTCGAGTATTGAACTTCCGAGTGAACAAAAGATTTTTCAAGTTAAATCAATACCGCGGTTTGCATTGCCAAACTCGAGTATTGAACTTCCAGAGAGCTAAAGATTTTTGAAGTTAAATCAATACCGCATTTTGCATAGCCAAACTCGAGTATTGAATAGTCAATACTGCAGTTTGCATAGCCAAACTCGAGTATTGGACTTCCGAGAGAGCAAAAGGATTTTTCACGTTAAGTCAATACTTTGCGGTTTGCGTAGCCAAACTCGAGTATTGGACTTACGAGAGAGCAAATGGATTTTTCAAGTTAAACCAATACCTTTGCAGTTTGCATAAGCAAACTCGAGTATAGGTTTTATCTTTCAAATACAAAACACGATGGTTTGCCTCGAAAGGTGCAAACTCGAGTATCCAATTGGAAACTGCTAGGTTTGGACACTTGTGAACAGTGCCATACTCGAGTTTACATGAACATACCGCAGTATGCAACGTAAAAACTGATTTTTGAATTATACGAATTCGTGAATCATTCTTGTTTGTTCCAATTGCTTTCATGAATCATTCACTTATGAACCCAACTATGTTTAACAAGTTTGTTGAGTGAATTTCGGTTAGCACGAGATGAAGATTATTGAAGGTCAAAGCCATAAAGCAAAAAGTGTACGGTGCATTTAATGCACTTCGCAAATCAACCTTCTTTTGGATAATCCATCGAGCACGCATTCTCAACGGTCCAAGAATGCTTTCTTCATCAAGTAAACTCTTCTCCAACGGGCAAATCCTCGAGTTCCACATCGACCATATTAGCACATGGATTAGTTGGAGTTTAGAGAGAAGATGACCGAGACTTAATGCTAATCACCTACAACGGTTGGATTCATCATTCAACGGTCATTTAATGTTCTCTACCTATAAATAGAGTTCATTAACTTCTTCTCAAGCTGATACACCTACTGAGAGCGAAAATTCATTGATTGTCATTTATTGTGTTCAGCTTTCATCTGTATTGTATCAATCGATACTTGTACTTCGATGTTCATCTTATCTCGCTCTATGAGAGAGTTTTATCTCGTAAATCATTTATTGATTGAGATAACCACAAGTCGGGGGACTTGGTGGTTGGGTGTATTGATTGCAACTTGTAAGGGGAGTGAGTTCTAGAGAGAGAACTACTCTTGAGTACGAGTTTGTAATCAGTTTGTGAGTATAGTGGATTGAAAATCCCAAGTGTGACTTGGGGACTGGATGTAGGTCAAGGATAAGACCGAACCAGGATAATTTCTCTTGTGCAAGCTTTCCTTTCCTTCTTCCTCTGTTATAATCTGTTTTTGCTTAGTCAAAATAGAGCCCTTTCAGAAAAGTTTTTAAAATACCCAATTCACCCCCCTCTTGGGTATATAGCTCCATTTACATTTGGTATCAGAGCGAGGTCTTCTCAAAAGAGCTTAACATCTCGAGAAGGATCAATATGGAAGGTATCTTACCGATGGAGCTTCTATCAACAAAGCCACCGGTTTCAATGGAGAGCATTACTCCTTCGGAAAGCAAAGTTCAAAGTCTTTGTGAATGCTACGAGTATGGGCTGTGGAGAGTATTTGAAAGAGGAAATTATGAGCCATCAACCGTTGAAGATGGAGTTAGAGTTCCTAAGCTTGAAGAAGAATATGATGAGAATGACGAAAAGAAGTGTCACACTCAATAGCAAGGCTGTCCTGCTTCTTCAAAGTGCTCTTAGTCAACAAGAATACTTTCGTATCTGCAATCTACCTTCTGCAAAACATATGTGGGATGCTCTGGAGATAGCTCATGAAGGAACAGCTGGAGTAAAACAAAACAGAGTCAATACTCTTATGACCGAATATGACCTTCTACGAATGAAGCATGGCGAATCCATTGGTGAGTTCTAGCTGAGGTTCACTCATCTCATCAATCAACTTGCTGCCTTGGGAAAAGAATATGACCAACCAGTCCAAGTAAGGAAGATCTTGAATATCCTTAACAAGGAATGGGAAGCAAAGCTCACAGCTATTGAAGAGGCTCGAGGAGAGTCAATGATGTCAGTAGCTGCTCTATTCGGAAGTCTCTCTGAGTATGAGGCTAAACTCAAATTCAAGAAGGGACTTGATGAAGTTCATGGCAAGAACAAAGGAATTGCCCTCAAGGCTGCAAGAGAAGTTAGAGATTCGGATGAGGAAAATGAGAATGAAGACGAAGATGAAGAAATTGGCATCTTTGGTCCGAAGATTCAAGAAGTTCTACAAGAAGGACCAAGGCTTTAAGAAGTTTCACAAGGGTAGCTCCGTTATGAGGCAAAGAAGCCAATCATCTGCTACGAATGTCAAAAGCCCGGCCACATCAAGTCCGAATGCCCTTCGCCTAAACAACAAAGACAAAGAAAAGAAGAAGTTCAAGAAATACAAGAAGAAAGCTTATGTTTCCAAGATCTGGGGTGATAGCTCATCGATGAAGATGATGAGGATGAGGAAGAGAAAGCCAATATATGCCTAGTTGCTGAAGAAGAAGAACAACGTGCTAAACTTGAAGAGGTATATGATTGCAAACCTCCTTATGATGATCTATTTGATGAGTATATGACTGTGCAATTTGAATTTGAAAAACTTGCTGAAAAATATTTCAAACTGAAAAACAGAAATCTTACTCTTGAATCTCAAGTTGAAAAGTTGTCTTCTTCGAAAAATACTATTTGTAAAGATTGTCCCGATCTGAAGAAAAAGAATTCATATCTTACAAAGGCACTTGAGAAATTCACTAGAGGAAGTGAAATGCTCAATGTCATTTTGAAACAACAACGTTTTATAAATGATAGATCAGGCATTGGTTACGGACGATTTTGATAAGAAGAAAGGCAAGAAGAAGAGTGGTCAAAAAATGTACATGAACTATTTCACAAAATCAGTTCACTCTTCAAATCCCTTTGCGCATTGCAATTCTTGTAATAAGAAGGGTCATTCTACTTCATCTTGCTTTCATAGAAAGGAAAGAAAAATTAAGCCCGTGGGAAATTATCAATGGATGCAGAAAGGAACTTATGTTCCTAAGGTCAAAACTAACTCCAAAGGACCCAAGAAAAGATGGGTACCTAGGCTTGATCCCTTGTGAATTGCAGGTTTGTCTTAGAGCATCAAGACCCAACAAGTGGTACATTGATAGTGGGTGCTCAAGACACATGACTGGAGATGAATCTAAATTCCTCTCAATCAAATCAAAGGATGGTGGTAGAGTCACATTTGGAGGAGACCAATCGGGAAAAATTGCTGGAATTGGTGAGATAGGAAACAATGAAGGTCCTCTCATCAAAGATGTCTACCTAGTAGAAGGATTGTGTCACAACCTCCTAAGTGTGAGCCAAAGCACCGACAAGGGGTAACCTAGTTATCTTTGATTCAAATGAATGCTTGATTGTTAGAAAGGATTTAGTCCCCATTGATGATTTGAAAACTAAAGCCTTATTTAGAGCACCTAGAGATGGAAATTGTTATACTCTTAACCTCTCTAGCAATGCTTCGCCTGAAAATTATTTTGTTAGTAACTTGAATGAGAGTTGGCTATGGCATAAACAATTAGCTCATGTCAATATGTTTCAACTTGACAAGTTCTTGAAAAAGGATTTGGTCATTGGTATTCCTAAATTGAATTTCAAAAATGACATAGTCTGTGATGCTTGTCAAAAAGGAAAACAAACCAAATCTTCTTTTAAAGCAAAAAATGAGATCTCAACTAGTAGACCTCTTCAATTACTTCATATGGATCTAGTTGGACCAGCTAGAGTAAAAAGTCTTGGTGGAAATCTCTACACTTTGGTCATAGTTGATGATTACTCTAGATTTACTTGGACAATATTTTTATCATCTAAAGATGAAACGTTTGATCGTTTGTTACCTTTGCCAAAAAGGTCCGAACGAAAAGGCTTTGCAATTTCAGGTATAAGAACTGATCATGGTGGCGAATTTGAAAACAACGCCTTCGGCGGAGTTCTCGTGACAATGTGGGGATTGATCACAACTTCTCGCTCCAAGGACTCCTCAATAAAACGGTGTGGTTGAGAGGAAGAATAGAGTCCTCACTGAGATGGCAAGGGCAATGTTAAATGAGAACAACACTTCTCAAGTGTTTTGGGCTGACGCGATGAGTACGGCTTGCTACATCTCCAACCGAGCCTATTTGAGAAAGAAGCTGAACAAGACCCCATATGAACTCTACAAGGGAAGAAAGCCAAATCTCAGCCACCTACACGTCTTTGGATGCAAGTGCTATGTGCACAATAATGGTAAAGAGAATCTTGGTAAATTCGATTCCAAAGCTGATATAGGTATCTTCATTGGCTATTCAAATAGGAGTAGAGCTTATAGAGTCTTTAATACTCGCACTCGTGTTGTTGAAGAGTCAATACATGTTGTTTTCTCGTGAATCCAAATCGATAAAGCCTTGGATAATGAAGAAGAAAATGTTTTCAAAAATCAATTTTTTTTCAAAACTACTCCCGCTTCTATTGAAAATCCCGAAAATGTTTTTGAGGCCGATCCCCAAGACAATATTGAAAATCCCGATCGAGACTCAACCTAGAGCTTGGAAATTTATTAGAAATCATCCTTTAGACCAAGTTATAGGTGATATTAATCGGGAGTAAGAACCGAAATAGTACTTTGAATGAAGTAACCTTCTCTCGCATTTATATCTCATATAGAACCCTCTAAGATTGATGAAGCCCTTTCGGATAATGATTGGGTGTTAGCAATGCAAGAGGAGTTACATCAATTTGATAGAAATCAAGTTTGGGACTTGGTACCTAGGCCCAAAGACCATCCGGTCATTGGCACCAAATGGGTATTCAAGAACAAACGTGATGAGTCTGCAATCATTGTCCACAACAAGGCAAGATTGGTTGCCAAAGGCTATAATCAAGAAGAAGGAATTGATTATGAAGAAACTTATGCTCCAAAGTGGCAAGATTGGAAGCCATAAGAGTACTTCTAGCCTTTGCATGTGTAAAAGGATTTAAATTATATCAAATGGATGTGAAAAGTGCTTTTCTCGAATGGTTTTATACAAAAGGAAGTTTATGTAGAACAACCTCCCGGTTTGAAAATGAACATTGTCCAGATCATGTGTATCGTCTCAAGAAGGCCCTATATGGCCTGAAATAAGCTCCTAGAGCTTGGTATGAGCGATTAAGCAAATTCCTTCTTGATCAAGGTTTTGTTAGAGGAAAAGCGATACAACTCTCTTCATAAAGAGTAATAAGCTTAATGAAATTTTAATGGTTCAAATATATGTGGATGATATTATATTTGGTGCTTCTAATGATGCCTTGTGTGAAGAATTTTCAAAGACTATGCAGGAGAGTTTGAGATGTCCATGATGGGAGAGCTCAACTACTTTCTTGGACTGCAAATCAAGCAAAGAAAAGATGGAATATTTATTTCCCAAGCCAAATATCTCGAATGATTTGCTGAAAAAAATTTGGGATGGACCAATGCAATGGTGCCGACACTCCTATGAGCTCAAGCTCGCTTCATTGGATGCTGATGAGAAGGGCAAAGATTTCAACATCACAAAGTATAGAGGAATGATTGGGTCACTACTCTATCTCACAGCGAGCCGACCGGATATCCAATTCAGTGTTGGGATGTGTGCAAGGTTCCAATCCGCTCCAAAAGAGTCCCATGCCGAACATGTGAAGAGGATATTCAGATATCTCTCAGACACGAAGACTCTTGGACTATGGTTTCCCAAAGGTCAACCGAACACTTGGTGGCATACTCGATTCGGATCATGCCGCTACAAGACAGATAGAAAGAGCACAAGTGGCCAATGCGAATTCTTTGGCAACTCACTTGTCTCTTGGTTCAGCAAGAAGCAAACATCTGTGGCCGTGTCCTCTACCGAAGCTGAATATGTGGCTGCCTCAAGTTGTTGTGCTCAAGTGCTATGGTTGAAGCAACAACTTGCGACTTGGGAGTTTACTTGAAGGAAATTCCAATTTTGTGTGACAACACAAGCACAATAAGCTTGGCCAAGAATCCGGTGCAACATACAAGAACCAAGCATATTGATGTGAGGCATCACTTCATTCGGGATCATGTCCGAGAAAAGAGATGTCAAAGAGATGTCAAAGTGATGTTCATCCCAACTCATCTTCAACTTGCGACATCTTCACAAAGCCTCTAGCCAAAGAACCTTTCAACTTCATAAGAAGAGAATTGGGAATGGTAAATCCCAATGAATTGTAAGCATTTCTCATCCAATTTAATGTTAGTTATGATTTTGATGATTAATCTTTACTAACTTGGGCATCGGAGTGTTTAGTCATGGTTTTGCGTGGTACCGTGATGTTTTGAAGTGGCATACTTGCAGGTATAGGATGGCTTACTCGAGTTTAGGACCGCAGGCGAAGCCAAACCCGAAATTCTGCAATTTTGTAAACTCGAGTATGGGGAACAAAACTGCAGTTTAGGACAGACAAACCTGCGATATGTAAGTGAAAAAAACTATGCTAAAAACTCGAGTATGATCATCGTGGGTTCAAAAATTCACGCTACATATTTGAAGTCCAGGTTAGTATACTTTCACCTTTACCGCGATATGTAAATGAAAGTTTGCTAAACTCGAGTAAGGAGGAGCTAAACTCGAGTATGGTCATCGTGGACTCAAAACTTCCACCTTTACTCGAGTTTGTAAGTGAAAGTTTGCTAAACTCAAGTAAGCAAGAGCTTGACTTGAGTATAGGGGTCCGTCTATATATATGATGAATAGTCATGTTCTTCCAAACTCGCGTCTTTACTCCAGTAAACCCTAAAGTTTCGACTTTCTCTCTTCTTCTCCTTCTGAAATCGTCACAATCCCTCATCAAACCCCTCAAATCTTCACCAAACCTCATCTAATTCTTCCTATCTTCATTTTCGCCGAAACCCTAAGCGCTCAAATGTCTAAGGAAGTCTCTCAATCCTCTCAACCAATTCCTCCACGAGCTCCAAGGAGCAAATCGATTCCAAAGAAGTTGCAGAGAGGCATTGATACAAGGATTCCTGGCATAGGCTCTACAATTCCAGAGACACAATCTCCAAACCCCAAGAAAGGGGATTCGTCGTCAAAGGATCCGGTTCTTCCTCGGCCCACAAAAAGGAAGAGGACGGCCGAGTCGAAAGCAAAGAAAAAGGGAAAAGAACCGTTGTTCACGTAAAGACAAGGTCCAAGAGGGCCACCCCCGCTCGGCTCTCCCTCCACCGTCGAGGTTACCGCTCATGTCGATTATGAGACCGAAGAAGATGAGCACGAAGGAGTCTCCCCATTCATCGACAATGCAGGGAGGAGATTAAGCTTCACAAGACTCCGCCTCCGGATTCAAAGTCACCCCTGGTTCCACTTCCTCCCGGTCTCAATGCCAAGTTCAAGGACCAAGATTCATCTCGTGGCTTCTATGCGGTTGTTTCAGTTGACCTGGAGCAACTTTATCGCGAATGCAATGTGGATCTCTCACCGTGGTTTGGGCCCTATCAGACATTCGTCTCCATCGAAGCCGCTTACTACCCGGAGTTGGTCAAGATGTTCTATTTCAATATGGCGACCAACCACCTATTGGACTCAGAAGGCTATACGGCTGAGGAGAGGATCACCACATGTGTCAGAGGGGTCCAATTCACTTTGTCTGCCGCCATCATCAACAAGATCCTAAAGGTTACTCATCCTCCACCGGCGTCCACACCACAATACACCAATGCTGAGGTGTATAGGACCTTAATGCGTACTCGACGTACCGGATGATCGCCTTGCTCATCCGTCTATCAAGCCCGCAGACATGCCACCCCTGCACCGAGTGATTTGGTACATCTACACTCAGAATTTTGTGCAAAAAGGAGGGAGATATACTCACTTTGCTCGGAAGGATTATAGATTCTTCACGGCCTTCATCCAGAAGCATCCCCTCAACATTGGGCAATGGCTCTTCAAAGAAATCGCGCATTCAAGTTTTCATCCCGAAAGGGATCATATATGCCCTTTGCCTCACTGGCGTCCCTCATTATGTTCTATTACAAAATATGGTATGTGGGACCACCTGAGCAGATGAAGTTCATCCCATCCTTCGGCAAGACTCAATTGAACTTTATGAAGATTTCATTCGAGCCGGAAGGATCAGGCCAGTCGAGGGCTCCTCCGAGGTCACAAGCCCGTGCATCACGCGTCATATGCGCACGAGGCTCGCCGCATCCTCCTCCATCTTTGGACCTCAAAGAACGGTTGAAGGAGATGATCGATGCTGCCCTCTCATCTCATGTGACGATTATGAAGGCCGAGTTGGACATGCTTTGCGAGCCGAGTTCAAGATGGGTCTCATGGATGTGAAGACCGACTTGGAGAAGCTGAAGGATGCCACCGACCGAAGCGGTCGAGATTTTTGATCGTGGGATTGATCTAGACTCCCGGCTATCCATGACATATGAGCTTGCATCGAAGCCCTAATAAGATTGATCGTCGATTGACCATTTTGGTGTTCACGCTTCTTCCATCCTCCATCCTTGGGTTCACGACCGGTCCATCCTCATCCTCTCCCCCGTTGTGAGAGACCCAGCCCCAGAGACACACATTTCCCCACCTTCCTCACCTCCCTTCTCCTTTCCCGATCCACCTCACACCACTTCCCCGGCCTCCACTCCTACCCCTGTAATTCCATCTTCTCCTATCACTCCCACCACAGAGGTTCTACCTGACCGACCTCCATCTCCATCTACCCCGTCTACTGAGAAATTCCCCACACCTTCTCCTTATGAAGCTCACCATGACCCTACCTTTGATCCATCCACTGCCATGGTCCTCTATTCCCCTCCTTTTGTTGTCCTTGATCCCGAGTATGTTGATGAAGACAAAGGGGAGAAGAGAAGAAAGATGTAGATGTATAGGTCTATTGGTTCTAGGTAGTTTGTTGTTCTAGATGTTTTGATTCTCGTCATTTGTACTTTGCTATTTCTGAACTTGTTGTGATTATCAGAATGATATCAGTAGTTATCAGAGTATCTATCTTTTCTGATATTGTTCATTGATTGCTTAATTGAATATAGTTCAGCATGTTTACACTTTTGAATTCCACTTCGCTGCCATTTTCTAAACTTCAAATGTTGAAATGCAAAATTGGATGGTTTTCTGATAACTCAACCTTGAACTTTGAAAACTTCATTTCAAAACAAATTACATCTTTCAAATTCTTTGCAAAATAATTTACAAGTGTTGTCATCATCAAAAAGGGGAGAATGTTAGTTCTCAATATGTTTTGATGATTAACAACAAATGTAAAACATGGTTTGAAGTTTGCAAAGTTGTTTAAAAACATTCGATAGTTGCAAACCGCAGATAGGTTTGCAAACTCGAGTATTGACATGACCAATACTGCAGTTTGCTTGGCGAAACTAGAGTAAAGGCCATCCGAGTAAAGGCCATCAATACGAAAAGCAAAACTCAAGTTTCCGTAAAGCAACCAAGTTTCCAAAAGTCGATCTCGCAGTTTGCATAGGCAAACTCGAGTATTGAATAGTCAATACTGCAGTTTGCATGGGTAAACTCGAGTATCGAACTTCTTGTGAACTAAAGGATTTTTCAAACTTAAATCAATACCGCAGCTTTTGCATTGCCAAACTCGAGTATTGAACTTCCGAGAGCTAAAGATTTTTCAAGTTAAATCAATACCGCAGTTTGCATAGCCAAACTCGAGTATTGAATAGTCAATACCGTAGGTTGCATAGCCAAACTCGAGTATTGAACTTCCGAGAAGCAAAAGATTTTTCAAGTTAAATCAATACCGCAGTTTGCATTGCCAAACTTGAGTATTGAACTTCCAAAAAGATTTTTGATAAAGATTTTTGCATGAAGTTAAATCAATACCGCAGTTTGCATAGCCAAACTCGAGTATTGGACTTCCAGAGAGCAAAAGGATTTTTCACGTTAAGTCAATACGCAGTTGCGTAGCCAAACTCGAGTATTGGACTTACGAGAGCAAATGGATTTTTCAAGTTAAACCAATACCGCAGTTTGCATAAGCAAACTCGAGTATAGGTTTTATCTTTCAAATACAAAACACGATGGTTTGCCTCGAAAGGTGCAAACTCGAGTATCCAATTGAAACCGCAGTTTGGACACTTGTGAACAAGGCCATACTCGAGTTTACATGAACATACCGCAAAGATGCAACGTAAAAACTGATTTTTGAATTATACGAATTCGTGAATCATTCTTGTTTGTTCCAATTGCTTTCATGAATCATTCACTTATGAACCCAACTATGTTTAACAAGTTTGTTGAGTGAATTTCAGTTAGCACGAGATGAAGATTATTGAAGGTCAAAGCCATAAAGCAAAAGTGTACAAGGCATTTAATGCACTTCGCAAATCAACCTTCTTTTGGATAATCCATCTCGAGCACGCATTCTCAACGGTCAAGAATGCTTTCTTCATCAAGTAAACTCTTCTCCAACGGGCAAATCCTCGAGTTCCACATCGAATCATATTAGCACATGGATTAGTTGGAGTTTAGAGAGAAGATGACCGGACTTAATGCTAATCACCTACAATGGTTGGATTCATCATTCAACGGTCATTTAATGTTCTCTACCTATAAATAGAGTTCATTAACTTCTTCTCAAGCTGACACACCTACTAAGAGCGAAAATTCATTGATTGTTATTTATTGTGTTCAACTTTCATCCGTATTGTATCAATCGATACTTGTACTTCGATGTTCATCTTATCTCTCTCATGAGAGAGTTTTATCTCGTAAATCATTTATTGATTGAGATAACCACAAGTCGGGGACTTGGTGGTTGGGTGTATTGATTGCAACTTGTAAGGGGGAGTGAGTTCTAGAGAGAGAACTACTCTTGAGTACGCGAGTTTGTAATCAGTTTGTGAGATATAGTGGATTGAAAATCCCAAGTGTGACTTGGGACTTGGATGTAGGTCAAGGATAAGACCGAACCAGGATAATTTCTCTTGTGCAAGCTTTCCTTTCCTTCTTCCTCTGTTATAATCTGTTTTTGCTTAGTCAAAACAGAGCCCTTTCAGAAAAGTTTTTAAAATACCCAATTCACCCCCCCTCTTGGGTATATAGCTCCATTTACACATTCTCTGCAGCTTCTACCTTCTTCAATATCCATAAAGTGATGAAGCTTCATTCCAACTTATGCTTATCATAGAGACTTCCAATATCACAAGAACTTGAATGTTGATATTCCTATTATATTGTGCAAGTTCTTTTGATAACATCTTTCTCTAGTCTCTTCTCTTCTTCTTGGTCATCCTCCAAAATCTATTGATAACATATTGCTTCCTTGACAACCTCTACAAGTTCTTCTTTGCATTAATCCCTTATCTTCTTCTTGATTATTCTGCATGATTCAACTTGGACTAATCTACATTAAACATAGTAGTTAGTCAATGTAGGAGATAACTATATTACTCAATATATTACTCAATATTTTTGCTTTTAATAATGGCATCTATATATAAGACATCATCAAAACTAATCATAACTAACATGAGGTTGATCTCTTACTTTTTGCGGAGGCCTCTATTAAGCAAGCTGATCGTATGATGGATTGTCTGAATAGATTTTGCTTAGCATTTGGGGAGAAGGTGACCGCTAATAAATCCTCCTTATTCTTTTCTCCCAAGGTCCCTGTTGCAACCAAGAGTGCCATTCAAGACATCACACAGATGCGAATTACCACTGATATTGGTAAGTATTTAGGCTTTCCATTATCTCGTAAGCAAAAGCCGCGGGAGACCTTTCAATATATTCTTGATAGAGTGAATTCTAAACTAGCTAATTGGAAAGCTAACTCTCTTTCGATGGCTGGTAGGATCACTTTGGCAAAATCTGTTATTAGTTTTGTGCCTCTTTACCCTATGCAGGTGTCCCAAATTCCTATCAGCATATGTAAAGATATTGAAAAGTTGCAGTGTAATTTTATTTAGGGGAAATCTAATCCCCATGGGTATCATAATCTCAGTTGGGATGCTTTACGCAAACCTAAGCTTTATGGGGTTCTTGGCTGTAAGAACCTTGTTTCGATGAATCGGGCCTTTGGGTGCAAACTTGTGTGGCAGGTTGTTTCCGGTTCTGATAATCTGTGGTCTGATGTTTTATGTAAAAAGTATCTATATAGGGATGAGGATAGGTTGTTACACGCCAAAGCTGGTGATTCACAACTTTGGCATTTTATTTGTAAGCAGGAGAGGATTATTGAGAATGGTACTAAATGGTGGATTAGAGATGGTAAGTCGGTCAAGTTCTTTACTGATAATTGGCTCCTGCAGAGTGAAAAAATCCAAGACCACTGTGTAAGACAACTTTCGGTGACTGAAAAAGAAAGCTGTGTGTTTGATTGGATTATTAATGGTGCCTGGGATTATGCGCAATTGGGATCTATTGTCTCTTGTGATACTATTAGAAGATTAATTGCATTCCCTCCTCCTTCAATCAGTACTGGGGATGATCTTATGATTTGGGGTGGTTCTCAGAATGGAATCTTCTCAGTTAAATCAGCATATCACTTTATTGAGAGACCTAATGAGCAGCTTACTCACCCGTGCTTTAAGCTTTTATGGAAGTGGCAAGGAGCTAAAAGAATTAGGACATTTATGTGGCTGGCTTTTCAGAATAAACTCCCTACTAATGAGTAGCGAAGTAAATGGTCCTCTTCCTCCGCTTTGTGTTCTTACTGCAACTCCCATGTTGAGAGTCTGATTCATATTTTAAGAGATTGTATTTTTGCTAGGAATATGTGGGCGTCTTTAGTTAACCCACGTGCTTATTTGGCGTTCTTCTCTGCTCAGTTACGGGACTGGTTCCATTTGAATCTTAAGAATGGAATTGGTCAGCCAGCTCAATTCAGTTGGGATCTTGTTTTTGGTGTCGGCATTTGGATGCTCTGGAATTGGAGAAACAGATCGGTCGTCAATTCTGATTTTGCCAGACCCTCTTTTCTGGCATCAGCTCTCTTGAGAATGATTCACCATTTTGTGATTGTTGATAGGCCAGGTGGCAATGAATCTCCTAGCTCTTCAGATCATTGTGTCTGGCAGGCTCCTATGCAAGATTGGATCAAGATAAATGTCGACGGTGCTGTCTCTTTAAATAGGTCCGGTGCAAGGTGTGGAGGTGTGGAGGTGTGTTGCGTGATTCTGCTGGTTCTTGGGTCATTGGGTTCTCGTCCTACTGAGGTATCTGTGAGCCACAGGAAGCTGAGGAATGGGCTCTACTTAAAGGGTTACAATTGGCATGGAACTTGGGCCTTCGTAAAGTTTTGGTCGAAACAGACTCTAAGAATCTTTATGACCTGCTGATGCTTAACTGTGAAGAGAGCTCGATGAGTTCAATGGTTTTGCAAATTAAGGAATTTTCTAAGCGTCCATGGGATCTTCAATTCATCCTTATTTCTCGACTCCAGAATATAGTTGTTGACCAGCTGGCGAAGGATTGTTGTTTACAGTCCAATTTTCTTGATTTGTGTCCTCCTTCTTTAAGGAGCCTAGTCTTACAAGATTGTATGGGTTTCAATTCCCCACCTTCTCCTCTTTAATTCAAAGGCCTTGCCTGCATTTTTACCCCAAAAAAAAAATAATATAGCTTTTGGAGAATGATTTTCATGATTTATGAGGTAAAAATGACTTTTCGAGAATATTTTTAGGATTTATGAGGTAAAAAGCATTTTTGGAAAATAGTTTTTGGATAAAAATAATAGTGTTTGGATAACTTCAAAACCTAGGTTTTGACAAAAGTTTAACAAACACCCCAAAATTATCCGAAGCTATTTTGCATCAAAATCTAGGTTTTGGAAAAAATTTGTCAAACACCTTTTTTATTTTCCAAAAACTATTCTGCATTAAAAGTAGGTTTTGTGAAAAGCTACTTTTTTTTCCAGTTTTTTCTCTCTCCCTCTTGCCATCATTAGTATTTTCAGATCCTAAGTATTTTTTTAGTACTTGAAATATTTTTTTAAGATTAGTCATAACCCTAAAATATTTTTTCAATATCAAAAAAAAAAAAAATTAATATCATGAAGTATTTTTTTAGTATCCTTAAGTATCATTTTAGTACCCATTAGTACCTTAAATTTTTTTCAAGATTAGTCCGTCCACGAAATATTTTTTTAAGATTCTAAAATAAATTTTTAAGACCATGAGAAGTATTTATTCGGTATTAAGTATCTTTTTTAGTACCGTCGAGTAAGATTGTCAAATTCCGCGAGTTTAAGTAAACTCATGGCGTGATAAATAAAAACTTGAATTGTAAACTCGTAAGAGTTTGCTTTTATTACTACATAGGTATTACAAGTGTATAATTAAATAATTAAAATATAAAAATGACATCAATTTGATTTAAATATATTTTAAATCTTAATAATTAAAATTAAATCCATCAACATTCATTATTTATCATATTTAATAAAGAAATTTCTATAAAATTTTTATATAAAGCCTCACGAGCATGATCAAATCAAAAAAGTTAACATGAGTTTGAGAGTAAGTTAATACGGTTTTATAGGCTAGAAACATAAAAACGATGAAAACTTCGATGTATAAACTCATGAGTTTAACCGAGGTTTACAACTAGTACGAGTTTACCTTGACTTCGACTTCGTTTTTGTAAGCTAGAAGCGTAAAAACGGTAAAATTGGAGAGTCAAATCGTGAGTTTGATAACAATGCCGTCATACCATGAAATATTTTTTAAGATCAATCATTACCCTGTAATATTTTTTCAATATCCCGAAAGAAATTTTTAAGATCATGAAGTATTTTTTAGTATCCTTAAGTATCTTTTTAGTACCCATCGGTACCTAAAATAATTTTTTTAAAATCAGTCATTACTTTGAAATATTTTTTTAATATTATAAAATAATTTTTAAGATCATGAAATATTTTTTAATATTCTTAACTATTTTTTTTTAGTACTGTCGATCTTCTAAAAATATTTTTTCATAATTAGTCATTACCTTGAAATATTTTTTTAATATCCTAAAATAAATTTTTAAGATCATGAAATATTTCGGTACTAATTGATATTGAAAAAAGTATTAAAAAAATAAGGTAGAGGAGAAAAAAAAAATATGAAAAAATAGCTTTTTCGAAATCTAGGTTTTGACCTCAAAATCTAGGTTTTTATATATAATAGCTTCTACTCTGGACGCTCGCATATTATAAAATTTGAATGACTCCAATCTTGGGTCCCTACCTCCCAAAATTTAACGTGTTGCCACTAATTAATCTGACTCTTTTGTTTTAAAATTTGAATGACTAATGCTCTAAAAAAATTTATAAAAATTAATTAAAAGTAATAAGTACATAAGGCATATATGTTTTTCAAAATATATCCTTATTTATAAAATAAAGGGATTAGAATTTCTCCAAATTATTTGGAGATAAGACTCTCTCCAATAAGCCCCAAACTACACCGTTTCACTAAAAAAAACATCTATGGAAAGCGTAAGAACGAGAATCAAAACACTCCATTTATAGAAACTATAGGCTATAGAAACAGATTGAATACAGTAGGCGAATTGCTTTGCATCACCGTCAAGCTGGATCATCGGTTTTTCCTCCCCACCCCATATCTCCATATCTTTCATGCTTCTATTCTGAGCGGAGGAAGAATCAAGACCAATTAAAGATGGTTGGGTACAATGAGATTACAATTGTGAAAACAAAATCAAATCATATATACAATCAATCCCAATAATCTCTCCTGCTTTTTTGGGATATTTTACGCAATGAAATCGTGTGATAATGATTTGATTAATCAAATAATATTTTTTATTTTAAAAATTTATTGAAGCAAACATCAAAAGTATCCAGATTTCAATGGAATCAAACCCAACCAATGAAACAATTTGTAAAAAATATGAAAGAACCCTAAAATTTGCCAATTGTAGAAATTAAACTGGAGATATGGGGAGTGGAGATTGATACCGATGACAAAAGAGCAAGTTAGGTGAAGAGTGAAGAGTGAAGAGTGAAGAGTGAAGAATGAAGAGATCGAAGTGAGCCGGAGAACGAAGGATGGCTTCCGGTCGTTGGGGTTTAGGGTTATTGGGAGCAAATTAGATGTTTTTTTAGTAAAACGGTGTAGTTTGGGGCTTACCGGAAAGAGTCTTATCTCCAATCACCGGAAAAATCTTAATCCAATTTATAAAATGGTAAGTGAGAGAAAATCAACAAGGAAAAACATTAAAAAAAAAAATACAGGGAAAAACATAATAAGGGAGAATAAAGTACCTTAAAATCATGAAATAGCATACAAGCTCTAACGGACCTGGCTATAATTAAATCTAAATATATAATTACCAATATGTCCTTCTCTCTAATTCTCTCGTAACTTTTCTCTCACTTTTTTCCCCCTTTTTTTTTTTGCCCAAACGTAACTTTTCTCTGTACAGAAGCAATTTTTTCCCTTCATCCTCTGTGCGCTCACAAATCCGACGGCGACGGCGGTGGATAACGATAGCTTGGTGGCGATGTTCTTCTTTGATGGCGAGGGTTTCCCTTATTGATATTATTCTAATCAATCCCAAGATCTCCCATCTCTTTCATCTCTGCACTATTTGTTTTGATTCTCTCTGTATTTTACACTGCACTGAGTACTCTGTTTAGGCTGTGATTTGATCATTGTCGGGGCTCTGCGCCGCCATGGTTGCCGAGAGCAAGTCCAAATCGGATATCTCCTTCACCGGAACTTTTGACAGCAGTGCTTTCTCTGCATGTTTTGCTGAGGTAATTCAATCCTTGATGGGTTCTCTAGCTTTATTTATTTTTCAAACAGCCACTATCTTTTTCGTGTTTATCAGGGCGTTCATTTTTCGGCGTCAAACTTTTTGTATTCTTCAATTATGTGGGCCATCATTCATGTAGAAGACAATTCGTTGCCAATATTGTTATTGGGTAGTAATTTTCCTTCTTGAAAGGATTTGTATCTAATGTATAGGAGACTCTGACAGATTTCTTGGTTTCTCCTTGCTCCTACCTGTTTTTGTCTTGCTTCCCAGTTGTCTGACCATGTTTTTCGCAAACGTTAATTTTCGGTAGATTAGCTGAATATGCACAAAAAAGCCTTATGTATTGATCAGCAAATGACAAACAAGAAATTATATCAATTGCTCTGATTTGATTGTTACCATTTGGTTCTACGTAGGCGGCTTCTTTACATAGTGGAATAAGCTTAGTGGTACAAATTGATTGCTAGTGATTGGAAATCATATTTGTTAGTGCTGACTATAAATATGGCAGACAAAGATCTGGTTGAATAATCTCTGGCTTCTGCGGAGTTACCTGGTTATGTGTTTTGAACTTTGGAAAATTTGAAAATTTACTTCATAGGAGTTAAATTGTGTCGCTGAAACTTGTATACGAAATGGCTATTGCAGTATGTAGTTTTACTGATTCTCTTTCATGTATTCAGTTCACATATTATGTTGCTATGATAATTACTCTGTTATGTCTAAATGCACTATGAAAATCACTTGAACTGTGATCTCCACACATTTTCACTTGTCTTTTTGACAGGTGCAGTGGCAATTACGGTAGCAAATCCAACTGACCTTGTAAAAGTTAGACTTCAAGCCGAAGGCAATTACGGTAGGATCATTGAATGTGATCATGTTTCTCACCTTAGAACAGGTACAACTTGGATTATGTGTTATGCTTTTGAAGTATCTTAGCATACATGTTTTTGTAGAGACCAGAAAAACTGTAACTTGCCCAAGAAATTCTCTGAACAATTAGGCATGAGTGCTGAAATATTGATAATCGAAATGGGCCAGGTTGGGGATCTTTTTGGCCAATTCTTCCTTGCTTCATTTAAGATATATTCCCCATGATCAAAGCCCTAATACCAAGAGTCAAAACGCCAAAAGATGGAGAAACATGGAGACGAAGTTGTCAAAACGTGGAGATGGAGTTGTCAGAACGTGGAGATGAATGAAGTTGTCAAAACATGAAGTTGGAGTTGTCAAAACGTGGAAATGATGGCGAGGAAGATCATGCTTATGTGAAAAAATCATGTTTAATCACCCCCCCGGTGCTTCTTTTCATATCTCAGAAATTATATTTATAACATGATTTATTAAATGTAAATAGTGATAAATTAATATTTTTCTTTTTATTAAAGGAAGTATTATAGCCCATTTCAGGGGAATCTTACCAACCTCTCTATACTCTTTCTATATGGAGAAAATTTTGATAATAATTTTGCATATGCTGGTATGGTGTTAAACTCTCAACTATTTAGAAGTAAAATCAATTGGATATGAATTTTGTGAATTATAAATTTAGGTAAAACTAAGAAACAGACGGAGACAAAAGAATGAGCAAAAAAGAGAGACAAAATGAGTCTTTCTTTTGCTATCATTGCTTTTCTCCCACCAGACTCCTATATTACTGTAAATCAATCATAAGCACAAAACTAAGGTGGAAGAAGTGATTCATATGAAGTTACTTGCCGCTAACTATTATCAAAGCTGTGCAGTGAACCTTATTGTTTTGCAGTTAGGACATTACCACAAGTTGAAAGAATAGTACAAGAAAACGCCACACTGTATCTTGAAAACCTACTGGAACTAGTGCATCAGAATACACACACACATGAATGAATGAATCCAAGACACGAATCAGAAACTCATTACTAGTGTTATCTAAATATGCATGGACAGTTGTAGTGTTTAAAGTTGAAGCCACCAAATGCTTTTTCAAGGACTTTCATGGTGACTTTATCCGCTTCCTTCTTTACTGATATACTCCTCACTTCCACTCTTTTCATAGCCTGACGAGTTTTCAGATAGCATGCCTTCCACATTTGCAAACATTTCACAATATTCTGTCCCAAAGAGAAACAATACTTCACATTTACTTCCCCACACAGTTCAGTTAGTTCGTTCAAGGAATTGAAGAATGTTTTTGCTGTTGAAAAACAATGAACCTGTAAAACTACAGTTTCCTCACCTCTAACTACTTGTTTATACTCCCCTTCATGATGTTTATGCAACTCTGCCGCATCATGATTTGCAGGACTTTCAAGATTTGGATCAAACCAGAGTCGTGGAATATAGTTTTGAAAGATAAATGCAAGATCTGGAAAAATGTTTTTTTTTTTTTTTTTTTTTTTTAAAAAGTATGGTCATTGATGTCTTTTATACGCTTGAGCATGAAATCCGTATGTAAAAATCGCCAAAGGCAAAAATACTTGAAACTTTTGATATAAAGATCCTAAAATTAGCAGTTACCATCTATTGGACTCCAGCCTTTGTCAATATGATACCAGTAAAGACAATCCGAGCATATCAAACCACTTTTACAGACAAAGCATATGGCTGTTATTCCACAGTCCAAAACGATTTCATTTCCCTCATAGAAAAAGGGGAAAACAAGATTTTCCACAATCCTAATACCAATCAAAAATCACATACCAGAATGGTCTTCAAAGGGCAACATTACTGAATGAAAATTAGAAAACATTTAGACAGAGAAACCCCGAAATATTGAAACTCAGTAGAGAAAAATAATGGCTCGAGGCCATGATTAATAATGTTAAAAAACGAAGGGGGAAGCCTTTGGAAATGGGAAGGATATGATCGTGGAAGCAGATTTCCTCCGAATCTCTTCTCTCATTTTCTTTTCAAAATCTCATTTCCACTTTAGATAATAAAAAATACACGGTTCAGATTTAATATTTTATAAAACAATTGTAATAGTGTTTTATAAATTAATTTTTTTATTAATTTTGTTTGTATTACATGTATAAATTGTGTAGATCATGATTTAATAGTTTAAGTTTATTTATTTGTGGGTTCAAAATAATAATTGTGTACTGAAAGCGAGGCGGCCTTGACGGTTGCGAAGTGCTTGCACACAATGTTGCCGGCGGCGTCCTTGCGCCCCTTTCGGATGACGGCCGAGCACAATATCAGCCTTGCCCCAGCAGAGGTTCTTGGCCTTTGAGTCGAAGAACCTGCTATCACCATCGCTGCCGTCGTCGCCGCCATGAGAACGATGCTGATGCGGCTGGAATCTTCACCAGAGATGACGAAGGTGAGCTGGAGGAGGAAATTGTGGTCGCTAAGAATCTTGGTCGACGGCGGAGGTGAAAGAGAGGGAAAGCTGCAACGTTGGACCCGCAACTTGTTTCACCACCGTCGCTTTCTCCATTTTCCCTTTATCTTGAATCGAATCAATATGCGCCAATTCCTCCTCCTGTTCCTTTCCTTTTTAATTTCTTGGGCAACAAAGTAATTTTATATTCTGAATTAATTACAATGCTGTCCCTTAAAACTTTTTTGACTAAAAAAATTTTCTGAGACTTTTTAATACTCCTTCGGTCCTAATTATAAAAACACTTTTATAGTGTAAATTTCACTACAAAAATATTCTTATAATTAATACTAGATGTAGTAATATTTTATGTGCCTGCACCTGCACATGATTTTCCCATTTTAATAGAGTATTTGACTGACTTAGTTGACGCCAATATTAATTTTTTTTGATATAACGCCAATATTAATAGACTGACTTGTTCAGAATAAGGGAGATACCCCCGGGGCCCACATGAGATGCATTCTGTTGATAATATTTTGGAGTCCTCTCCTCTCCTCTACTTTCCCACCCCTTTTCTTTCCTATACCAAAAACTATCACTTTTAGGTGTTAAAAAAAAGGAAGGTTGGGTTTTTTTTCTCCCCAAAAATAACATTTAGCACTTAAAATATTTTCTTGATATGTACCCTAAAATTATTGAATAGTAGATGTAACACCCCAAAATTTCATACTTCAAAATGTGTCGGTTGACACTTGGTTTTATAAAAATCAGCAGAGTTTGAGGTGCTACCACTCAGAGTATTGTGGAAACGGAGGGCATGTACTAACAATTGGACAATGAGTATCTAATATAAAATGCTTAGGCATATGATGATGTCCCGACATAAACTGATATATAAAAATAAACCTGAAGGAATATTCATGTGATACAATATTACAGGACTTGTATAATTACAACTCTTCAATAGTAACTATACAATCTTAAACCAAGCCTTAGGTAGACTTGGGGCAATGAACCTAACTCAGTTAATCAACCGATTTGACCAGACCGATGTCTAGTGGAAGTCTCCCCGAATTCACGGCGACTCATCGACTGAACCACATAGACGAACCCTTTCTAGACACCAAACGGTTTGAAATAACTTTATTAGATTCATGTCGAAACTAGTCTCATCTCGACCGATGTCTCTTTACAACTCCGTCTCTTGTTTCCTTTTCACGGCTCCATCTCTCGTTGTCATCTTAGACCTGGTTCCTTCCACGATCCTTAGTCAAAGGCGAGATTCAATCGAATTGAATCTCGGTAATCTTAACCTCTATAGCAGATATAACAATATATGATAGATATTCATGGCGTTTCAACAACAATACATAAGCACACAGTAGATGTATCTCAACCGTACATAAGCACACAACAGATGTTTCCCAACAGTACATAAGCACACAGCAGATGTTTCCCAACAGTACATAAGCACACAGCAGATGTATCTCAAAAGCACACAGCAGATATAAATTTATCTATCACATATACGCATATAAGATATAGATGATTAAAGTTACTAGTACGCGAACGTACCTTTCACCGGTAAAACGCCCTACCTTTGAATCCGGCCCGGGACTTCCCGGATATCCTAACATATCACCGTATCACTTAGAATAATATCCTAAGAGATATTTCCATCTCTATTTACCTCTCTACCCTTGGCAGATTTGCTATTTACAATTTTGCCCTTATATTTATTTTAAAACGTAGTGCGGTTTTTTCAAGCGAGATTTTTGCGTCAACTTTGAAAAATCATAATTAATTCTAGAAAAATTGAAACGAGGATTCGTAAAATTCCCCAGAATCCTTAGGATGTCTATATACCCAGAATTTATGAACAATTCCCGGTTTTCATTTTCCACAACGTTGCCCAGAATTTCGTCCAAAAAGTTGGCCTAACTTCAACCGGTTGTATCTCTTTGTACAAGAATCAAAAACGCTACATATTATATATATTCGGAAAGCCCTACATATCTACTTTATTTTTGGAAAGTTTCGTGATTTATGGGCTTCATTTTCAACATAACATATTATCATTTCTTTTGCTGTTTGCCCAGAAATTTTACGGAAAATTTTGCCGAAAATTCGCTACTTTGATCTTCAACTTCCAAGAATTTTGCTCCACAATATTTTCCACCATATTTTCGAAAAAGACATTTTTAATCATAAAAACATGAAATCAAAACTTCTTGGAAGATTTAAAGATCAAACTAACCTTTATACTAAAAACTACTAAGAACTATAAAACTAAAGACTAGAAACTAAAAACAAGCTTACCTCTTGAAGACTCTTGCTACTCCCTCCTCCTTTTTGCTTCACTCCACTCTTGCTTAGAATGGTTTTTTTGGTGTGAAGAGAATGAAGAGGGAAGCCCTCTATTTATAGTGAAATGTCATGGCATTCTTGCAATTATTTTGAACTTCCTCTTCCTCAATTTCCACCATAGGATCTAAACTTAGTTAAGTTTTAATCTTAACCATTGGACCCATACTTAATGAAGAAGTTTCTTCCAACCTGAGTCTTCGGTTTTACTTTAACAAAATTCATTTTTGGTTGCACGATCAATCACTAATACTTTTAAATTCTGAGTATGCTTTTTTGATTAGTAGTTGGATATCCGTATTATGGTCTAATGAGATTCCCCTGGTTGTACTAAGCTTATTCTTCAACGTTTACAAAAATAGCCTTTACTAGGCTTACTTTCGAGGTTAAATTATATGGGTTCAAGATAAGTCCTTATATTTTCTCCGGGGTTCCTACTTCTTCACAACTATTTAAATTTATATAAATTTTCACTTTATTTGTTGTTTTGAGTTTTTTCTTGTGTACATCGATATTTACGGATTTCAAACCATTATCCAATTTACTCTAGGATTTCAAACTTTATTAAATTTGCTTTAATTTTTTTCTCTCTCTCATTGGTCAAAACATTTTCTCATGGATTAAGCTTTATGTAGTTAATTTAGACCATTAGATTTTAGCTTTATTAAATCTAATCTTGACCTTCCATTTATGCTAATCTCTCATGGGTCCAATCAATTTCATGAGGATTAAGAATATTTTCTTGATTTATCATTGGCCAATTCAATTTCACAAGGATTTCACTTTATGAAATTAAATTTAAACACTTTAGATTTAGCTTTATGAGGTTTAATCCTAGCCTTCCATAACTAATCTCAATTAGCATCCCTAATAAAGTAGTTAAGTGTAATTGTCAAAATATGATTAGTTCTAAGATTAATTAGAAACCACTTCCATGCTAATCCTATCCCTTCACTAGCTCTTGTTTCTTAATTAAGGTAATACATCCTTAATTATGCCTTTAACATATGCCACTAAATTAATTGTGAATGTTTATGAAAATAATTCAATTAACATAGATTGAATTATCCACTAATTGTTGGCAATTTTCTCTAATTGGTTTAATTATTTCCTCACAACTTTTTAGCTTTTCATGGCCATTTATGCACCATGTATTAATTTAATAATTATAGGGCAATTTATGACCCCTAAAATAAAATTGGATTTTTGCCTCTTTAAATTCCAAGGAAAATAAACAAATAAATTACTAAAATTAGAGACAACATACTTTCCTATTTTAAATAGGTATTATTTGCCAAAATATAATATTCAAGAGAAATATGAATTTTGGGGTATTATACCATTATTTTAATTAGTGCAAATTTAATTGCCTCCTAATTGTGGTTAATTCCCTTTAATTAATTCAAGTGGTTTCATAACACTTCCTTGATTATGTTGATTACCTTAATTCTTAGAGAAAATTCTCTAAATTAACATAAATATGTTACTTAATTTTGAGACCACATATTCACCTATTTTTAATAGGAACTATTTATCAAAATATAATATTTATGATAAATATGAATTTTAGGGTATTACAGTAGAGGTCTAGAGGGTACTTATATTAAATAGCGTTCTGAATCCAAGTTTCAGATTTAACATACACAGAAAAAGTAATGATTTGGCATCACAGATTCTTGTTGTTGGTGATGAGCCCGGTATGGGTGCTGCTTCAGAAACAAGGGAATGGTGAGCACCAGCAGGTTCAGTTGCCATCAATTCCTGATGCTCTTCAAGGACTCAATATCTCTGTCAGTCATAGATACTTGTCCTTAAGAGATCCAGAAGGTTGTCTTGCCAGACTCTTTCTACAACGCCGTCTCTACAATTCGTCCATTTATCCTTGCGAGTATGCTTATGAGAATAAAAAAGACATTGTTACTTTCTTCGATTGTTCTTCCGCTGGGTCCATATATCACTCCAGCTCCTACCCTATTCTTGCTCTTGGCTCCTAGGAAAGTTTCCTGTCAGACTACAATCTTACTTTCTGCGGCATGATCTCACGATTACTTTCGCCAGTACCGGCATACTCTTTTCATTCCGGCGAACTTCACCTCAAATGAAAAGTTGGAAACCACACAACCAGAATTATTTTATCAAGCACAGGTGAGACATTAATATATTAGGCTTTGGAATGTTCTTTGGATTGAAATTGAAATTTTCATTTGTTGTGCTCCTATGACTCCAGGTTCCATTATTGCGCTGCTTTTGCTGTTGGTTGTGTGCTTCTACATATGCCGCTACTTCAAGCACAAAGGCGAAGACCAAGTCAGACTTGAAACGTTTTTGAAGGATTACCAGGCACTTAAACCTACCAGATTCTCTTATGCTGATATTAAAAGAATCACTCACAAATTCAAGGATATATTAGGTGAAGGTGCACATGGAACTGCCTTTAAAGTTAAACCATCTACTGAAATTCAAATGACTGTCAAAGTACTCAATAATTCAGATCATGATGGAAAAGACTTCATTAATGAAATGGGGACAATGGGCAAAATTCATCATATCAATATTGTTTGTTTGTTGGGCTTTTGTGCTGATGGTTGTCACCGAGCTCTTGTTTATGACTTCTTTCTGAATGGTTCCCTCCAAAAGTTCATCTCTTCCCGGACGAAAAAGAAATTTTCTTGGGATGGTCAAAGCTGCAACAAATTGCTCTTGACATAGCAAAGGGGATTGAATATCTTCACCAAGGTCATGATTATAGAATACTTCATTTTGATATAAATCCTCGTAATGTGTTATTAGATAGCAATTTCACCCCAAAATTTCTGATTTTGGTTTAGCTAAATTGTGTTCTAAAGATCAAAAAATCTTGTATCAATGATCATGAAAGAAAAGGAACCCTAGGATATATTGCACTAGAGATTTTCTCTCGAAACTTAGGAAATGTGTCGTACAAATCAGATATTTATAGTTATGGAATACTGCTCATAGAAATGGTTGGTGGAAGGAAAACTCGTGATGCAAATCAAGTTCTATATCTAGAATGGATCCACAATTTGATTGAAGGATGTGACTTAAGTATCTATATAGAAGATGAAGCTGACATTAGAATTGCTAAGAAACTAGCAATTGTAGGACTTTGGTGCATTCAATAGCATTCAATAAATCGTCCATCCATGAAAACAGTGATACAAATGCTGGAAGGAGAAGTAGATAAATTAAAAGTGCCTCCTACTCCTTTTGATTTCACTACTTCAACCCATATAAACACTGTTATTCCAACAAGACATTTGAAGTTAGAGTTAGATGTGATTCATGAACTAGAATAAATATATATGTTTACTCTAGCTTTTCCTTTTATTACGAACGTTTTGTAAGATTTATGTATCTTTTAAGGGATAGGATATTGTCACTACAAATTTTATGTCACTACCAAGTCACTACCACTTTTTCACCATTAAATCAGAATCCCATCTACCTTTATCATTTCTCTCTTCTATTGAGATTCTGATCTAACAGTAAAAAAGTGGTAGTGACAATATCCTATCCCATCCTGTTATTATCAATGTCCCATTGTATGCTGATATTAGTTTCCATAGTTGCTGTAATGATATGACTCCTCCTACGCACTTTAGTTTCAATTTTCGATATATATTATTGTCCCCTTTTCACTTATTTTCTAATCTGTGGAGGTCTGATTTTTCTAGAAAAGTATTCTTATATCAGCATGTGCATGTTAGTAAGTCAATCAATCATCAACTTTACATATGAAACCTTGTAATACCTGCTTAAAAACCCATTTAACTAAAAATGGGATGGGTAGCCAGCGCCTTAGTAGCGCAGTGTTATGAGAGTTTGGCTCCCCTCCCCCATGTCTAGGGTTCGAACCCTGCCCCCCTCCACTACTATGTGTATAAAAAAAAAGGGGGGGTTGGGTAATCATATCATTGAATTAATCCATGTGTAATTATATTTACTCTCATTCAGTTAATACCCGTTAAAATAATATTCTTTTTCGAAAAATCATTATAAATTATTCCCTAATATAGACAATATCCTTCTCCTAGAAAGTTTGATCTTTTCAATGATAATTGCAAACTAAAATTATTCATTCCGTTTCTTAGTTATTCAAATGCATTGGGATATTATCCCATTTAAATCTAATTCACAGTTTAAATTATTGGAGTTTCACGATAAAGTAATAAAGTAAATTGAATTTGAAAATAGACATTAAATCATGAATTAAATTTGATTGAATTTGAAAATTGACATCAAATCATAACATAATCACCTAATCAATATATGGAGGCTATAAAAGCTATGTATATACAAGAATGACAAAAATACTCAAAAACTTCATCTTTTCA
Source organism: Acacia acuminata (assembly GCA_019022655.1). Lineage (NCBI taxonomy): Eukaryota > Viridiplantae > Streptophyta > Magnoliopsida > Fabales > Fabaceae > Acacia > Acacia acuminata. The sequence continues at coordinate 1,059,226 of JAFJYI010000102.1, read as the reverse complement.
TGATTGTATGGATCTCTAATCATTTTAATTTCAGAATATTCATTTATTATATTATAGTGGAATAAATTATATTAATAATAAACTATATCAATAATTATATTGATGTGAGAAAATTTGGGCTTAACCTTAAATTTCGTATTCGAATAACAATAACAGTTAATTTCATATTATTAATTTAATCTTTAAAGGAAAAAAATTCCAATAATTATACACCTCCAGTTGGAAGTGATTCAAATGGGTTAATCAAAAAAATAAAAATAGACTTATTCTATTTTGAAGATAATGTAATAAGCTAAATTAAAATTGGAAAAGAAAAAAGCACAGTAAGTAATAGGAATGAAATTGTAGTTATTAGGATATCAATATCCAAACAATTAAAATTAGAGTAAAATACTCTAACCACCCCTCTATTTTACTTTAATTACACGGCACCCCCTCTATTTTGAAAACCTATATAGACCTCCCGATGTTTTAAGATTCTATTTCCATCCACCCAAACCGTTAGTTGACCGTTAACTTTGACTTTTGAACTTTTGTTTTACCAAAATACCCTACTTTAACATTAGAATTATTTAAAATATATATATGTATGTGGGCAACAACAACAAAAAATTTATACCAACAAATTTTTATCCTAACATTTTTTTTTTAACTTTCTAATATGTTAAAAATTTATGAATTTTGAGATTATAAAATTTATACTTTTAATTTTTTACCATATTTATTGAACATTTATTTATTTTTAGTTTCTTAAATGACTAAAAATATATATCAAATATATTATTTTCTATCAAATATAATAAACTATATATATATTTGAGAGATTGTATTAGGTCATTTAAATCTAAATTTTGATATTTTTCCACAAACATTTAAAAAACTTACTTAAATTTTTAAAAGTTTGTGATATCTACAAGTTGTTAATTAAAATTTAGAGTAAAATATTCTAACCACCCTTTTGTTTTGTCTTAATTACACAGATTTCCCTCTATTTTGTAACATACACTTAAGTCCAAACCATGAACTCGATAAGAATATTGTAAAAAGATTCTAAAAATATATTTTTAATTGACAACTTGTAAATATCACAATTGACAACTTGTAACATATCGCAAACTTTTAAATCCTAATTTACTCTTAATGCTAAATCCTAATGCAAGGCTACCTTATTGAAATTTGCTATAATTTTTTTGTGAATAGTTATTGAAATTCAAAATAACCAAAATTTGGGAAGTGTTCTTGCGCACTTGTACTGGAACAAGTGCAAGGCTACCTTATTATATTAACCTAAATCCAAACTTAAATAAAAGTATTTTATTCAAAGTATAAAATAAAAAGAAACTAGCTAGAAAGCCGAATGTTCTTCCTCACTTCTCACCGCTAACCCCAACCTTAGAACTTTGTTTCATCAAAATCTGCTTCAAGGATCGTCGATCCACAAATCATCAAATTGGCCATAAAACATTTCTTCCTAATGTGCACACATCTTCCCAAAGTTGCTACTAGTGTCCCGTAAACCCGTCAAACACCACTTTGGGAAGAACGTGTAATACCCTAAAAATCATGTTTAGCATAACCACTATATTTTAGTAAATGATACCTATTAAAATAGGTGAATATGTGGTCTCAAAATTTAGTAGCTTATTTAATTTAATTTAGGGAATTTTCTCTTAGAATTAAATAACCAAAGACCCAAATTTTCTAATCTTCATTTGGCGATCATAAAATACCCTAAAATTGTCATATTACAACATAGTTTATATTTAATCATAAAGAGCCATAAAATGTTATAAAAATACCTAAATCAATTAAAGGAAATTACCAACAATTAAAGGACAGCTAAATTTACAATAATTAATTGTATTAATTTGCAAAATTAATTAAAAGGCATATTAAAAGTCATCAATTAGGGATATATTAATTTAATGAAAGATCAAGAACCAATAAGGGTTCAATATTAGCATAAAGTGAATTATTAATGATCATAATTAATTTAAGAACCTATCATACTTTGACAATTACAAGTAAAACCCTAAAAATCTCTATTTATAGTGAATGCTATATTTTGATAAATTATGCATGTTAAATAAAGGAGAATATGTTGTCTCTAAATTTTGCAGATTATTAATTAGATTTTAGACAACTTTTCTTAGAATTTAATAAACCAAAGATTAAATTTAAGACCACATCTAAGGATCATAAAATACAAAATAATCATCATATTAAACCATGGTTCTTAAAAGAAGCAAGATAATGTTATAAAAATACTTAAACAAATTAAGGGAAATTAATAAAGATAAATGAACAATTAAGTTTTCACTAATTAAATGATTGTGTAAATCTTCATAATTAATCAAGGGGCAAATTAAGAAGCAACAATTAGGGAATGTCTTAATTAAAAATCAAGGATCAATTAAAAGACAAATAGAAATAAGTAAAGATTAAGGTGCACAAAGCTTGATTTAATTAAGCACTAGTTTCCATGATTAGCTAGCAAATGAAATTAAGAGTTAATTAAACTTTGCTAATGACACGTAAGCTTTGATTATGTCATCAAAGTGACATCATAAGGATGACATCACAAGAGCTCATGCTTTGTAGTGAAGGGCCAAGATTTAATTTAAAACAAACACAAGTGGAATCCAATGGTCCTAATTAATTCTATAATTAACCTTAATCCTTGTGAAATTGAATTAGCCAATGGAAAATCAAAGAAATAAGCTTAATCTTTGTGAAAAAGAAAATAGACCAATGAGAGAGAAAAGAAGTGTTAGATTGCACATGGGAGAAAGAAAGAGGGAGAGAGAGAGGGGGGAGGGAGAGAGAGATTAAAATATAATTTTTTCAAGAGCACATGTTGAATTAAAAATAGGAAATTAGAATAATTAGCTAAAGCCTATGTAATTAGTATGGACCAATGAGAATCCTTTGCTCACATTTTGTGCCTTCATGGAAGCACAAATTATCATGAGCCATTGATAAGAAAAGATGATCCAAGAGATGTAATTCTCGACTTTTACTATAAATAGGGGTCTTGCCCTTCACAATTTTTCACACTAAATCAACCACCAAGTGGTGATTTCTAAGAAGCAAGAGGGAGAAGCAAGAGTCTTCAAGAGGTAAGCTTGTCTTTAGTTTTTAGTTTCTAGTCTTTAGTTCTATAGTTCTTAGTATAAATGTTAGTTTAATCTAGGAAATAGGTAAAGTAATTTCCCATAATTTTTTTCAAGCCTTATTGCATCGAAAGATGCCTGACAAGGTGGAAACATATTGGGAACTAACTTTTAGGATTAATAAAACAAGTTAGAGTAAGATAGGAATTGTGGGGTTTTGCTGGAATATGGGAGTGAGTCAGTTAGAGGGCATTATTTAGTGCATAAATTTATATTCAAAAATTCTGAAATAATTCGTGGTCATAGTAGACATGTATAGCTTTCAATTTATATAAAATATGTATTGAATAGAGGTCTGTAGAGAGAGATAAAAATTCTGGAAATAAGGCTACGTTTTCTGGAAAAATTCTGGGCAGAGGTTGAAGATCATTAAACTGGGAATGAATCACAAATTCTAGGTGGAAATAATTATTTTTCCTCAAAACTAGACATGCTAAGGTTTCCAAGAAATTTTATGGAACCTCGTTTCGATTTGTTTGGATTTAATTATGAATTTTTAAAGTTATCGAAAAATCTACCCAGAATTGCTAGAACAGCGTTTTTTACGAAAATTAAGGTATATAATTGGAATAATAAATCCACCAGGGGTAAAAAGGTCGGTAGTGGCTAAAATATCTCCTAAGATATTATTTACGAGGTAGTAATGCGATAATACTATTATAGGATATCTGGGAAAAATCGGGAGACATACCGACCAGGCAAGCGTACCGCCATCCAAACGGACTAAGGTACGGACGCGTACTGTAACACTAACTTTGATGCTTATTTATGCTTGTATGTGATAGATTATTTCATAGAGTCATGGACAAGACTTGGTCTTGGGTCATGCACCGTGGTTAAGGCTCGTCTTAAATCACAGTTTACACATTCAGCTATATACGGGTTATAGTCTCGATAATGCCGTAAGATTGTTTTCCTAGCACTGAGGACACGATGGGCCGTCGTGGCACTGGTTAGTGCAAACGTGGGTAACTTTACATGGGCTGCATCCTATGTACCGTTGATATGTTAATTTTGCATCTCGCTGTGTGCTTATGTATTGATTACTTTGCTATAATGTCATGAATATCTCATCCATATACCGTATTACTTGAGCATGAGGTTAACCATTACCCGAGGTCCAATGGGCATTGAACCTCGCTCTTACCATAGCTTCAGGGTCCGGGAACCAAGGACCGAAGACAAGAGCAAGCAAAGTAAACAGCACACGTAAAGACCCGACTGAAGATTCCTATTTTTAGACTTGTAACAATATGACATTACTCGGCTAAATGTACTATACATTATAAACAGACGGATACGCCACAGTTAATGATATATAAGTTACTCACTCTTTTACTTGCTCCGATGCTCTACTCTGATTGAAAAAAAATATTATTCCGCTTTTGAAAAATGAGGTGTTACAGAACGGATATTATCTTTTCACATCGGTGGCATAAAGCCCAAAAGTTGTGTTCATCACTTGGGAGGTACCGTCCCAAGCTATCCTCCCACCATTAATTCATTACAATCACACACAATCAGAAAACAAAATCAATCTTGTCACAATTATCTTATTTAAAAATTCCTTCATTGCATATATCCGTTGTTCAAGGGCATCATAACTTTCCAAACTCTTCAAGAGTATAATAATTCAAATATTCGATATCGATCCAACTCATAATCATTATTATAATTCAAATATCTATCTGAGTAAATTCTAAATTCAACTATCATTTCAATAATCACAAGTTATACGGTATCAAGATCATATATTCCTCAATTATTCAATAAGACTCATATCGTACACTTATCGCACATAATCAATTTTCCACAATTTTATCAATAGTAAAATTTATACTATAATATATTATCTAACAACATCAAAGTAATAATTAATACGATTATTTTCTAGGAATTAAAACCCAATAAAGTTTCCAATAATACTCATATATAATTATATAATTGATCCTATTATTTTCTAGGGCTAAAACCCAATAAAGTTTCCAAATAATTTAATTAATTTATAAATAATCTTATTATTTAATCAAATATGGGATAAAAGATATTTTACATATAATCTATTCATATCCTATTTTATTGTGAGGAGATATTATATGAAGAAAGAATAAATAAAAGAAATATTAATTAATGTAGCATCGACACAACTAGCATAATATAGCATATTATATTATCATATATAACAACCCTATCAAAATTTATATAAAACTAACCTAAAACTAATGGGGATTAGGATTACATATAATATATTTCACATATAACAATCACATATGATATATTTAGGATCATAATTACATATCAAGATTCATATAAAATTAGCCTAAGACTCATGGGAATTAGTATTACATATAGTATATTTCACATACAAAATGGACTTCTCAAATTTACGGAATCAAACTGAATATATATATATATACACACTGCTATTTGTCCATTATGGAAACCTAGGCAAAACCATATTTAAAAGAGAACATGTATATATTTTAACATAGGTGCAGATTGGACAAATTAAAAAGGACATATATATACACACACAGACATGCATATATACATACATACATACAAAAGCTGAAGCACCCAAGGTAAAAGATGTACATGTATTATATATATTAATGAAGGATATATATAAGTTTCAATCACGAAAACCGAGGCACCCAAAGTGTACATGTATATTCAATGGTAAAGGGTTTTGAAAGAAAGTTAAACGTAAATCAAGAAGGAGAAATATATGTATACAAGGAGGTGAGTAGTTTTGCTTTCATAAAGTAATTCATGCTAACCAAAAAGGAACACATATATATACATATACAAATGCAGCGACACATTTAAGGGTTTTTCACAAAGATCATAGTTTTGCTTTCATAAAGTAATTCATGCTAACCAAAAAGGAACACATATATATACATATACAAATGCAGCGACACATTTAAGGGTTTTTCACAAAGATCAAGATCGACATGCAACAATTAACTCCAATTGTTCTGGGGATTAGGATTACCTGGTCTCCGTTTTGCTAGCCTCTTAGAAGAATAGAGAAAATAATAGAAGAGAAGAGGAGTATTCAGGGTTAGGCTAGACCTCTATTTATAACTTAAAATTAGGGTTTAACTTTGGGTTAGGCTCTTTAACTATTGCCAACTCATTAATAGGGTATATTAAATTCAATCAATCAATCATGGTAACTCATTAATAGGGTATATTAAATTCAATCAATCAATCATGGTAACTCATTAATAGGGTATATTAAATTCAATCAATCAATCATGATGTGAATTTAATGTGACTTGGTTGACAAGTGGAGCACTTATTAAAACCTCTTTCTTAATGCATAAGCTGAAAATTCCTAAGGCAATTAGGACTAGGAGTAATCGGCTATATATAACAAAAAGGTTATTACTATTAATAATAATATCAATACTATTAATAATAATCTGGGTATTACATTCTACCCTCCTTAAAATAAGTTTCGTCCTCGAAACTAAAATAAAATTCACATCTCAATAATAATCACATAACAAATATTAATAATAATCTGGAGTATTACAATACACCTGGTCACAATTATTACACCGAGGTCTCTAAACCCGGTTACAAATACAACACATCTAGATGAATTAACACCAGGGCTAACTAACCCAGGTCTAGAGCTCGGCAAAATTGCCATTTACTGGCCTTCGCGGAATTGACGCGTCAACACTCGCCCCGATTTAAGCATTCAAATTGTCATTCCGACCCTGATCAGGTCAAAATGTTTAAGTTTTGTGTTTCGACACCATCACTAGACATTTGGCAATTTGCCCTTATCTCGGTTACTATCCTAGCCAACGGCTCCGGAACACGGTAGCGCGGTTAAGTTAACACCCTATGCAGTTAAAACAGACAACCCTGCCAGTCATTCCCAAACTTAAAATCTGGTAGAATGCTTAGACCTGCACACTTCGCGGTCGATGAATTTCTAACTATAGTTAGAATTCTAAGAACAATACGACAATTAATTGATAAAATTAAATCATAAGTTGTCATCTGAGTAAGTACAACCGGCCCACACGTCGGGAATATTCAAAATTAAAAGGGCACGGATGCCCCAGATAAAAACAATAACAGCACAAGGAAAGCCATAGGCTCAAGCGTCGGACGGAGGTGGCTTCGAGGGACCTGGACCACCGTCCTGAGGGGCGTTGAGCGAGATCTCCTCTTCCTCTTCCTCTCCTTGTTCCAAGTCGCCAAGTTCTGACACTGAGGCATTGTCCGGGGACGGAGGAGGCGGGACATACTTACCCTGGTGCATATACACCCGGTAATCAACTTTATCAAGCTCCAGAGTCACCGAAGGGTTAAAATGTCGGACCAGGGCCAGAGCCATATTGAAGGCATCCTTGGCCGTCGCCTTCACCGTATCAGAGCAGGCATAGAGAGCTTTCTTTGTATCGGCAAGTTCAGCCTTGATGGTGCCCAGCTCATCCGCTAAATTCCCTCACTGTGCTTGAACTGCCTTTAAAGATTCCAGGCTCTGGGAGTTAGAAGTCTTCAAAGAAAGAATCTCGACATCCCGCTTGGCCAAGTCAACCTTCAAGGACTTCAACTCCTCCTGGGTGGATTTCAGCTCCTCAAACATCTTAGCAGCTTCAGCCTGAAGGGCGCCCAGCTCGTCCTTTGCCCTCTTCTTGGCCGCCACGGATCCCGGCCGTCTCCGGTTGACGTTTCTCGGTGAGAAACCGACCACCTTCTTCTTCAGGAAGCGGGATCCGTGTCAAACCCACCCCACCGATGATCCCGCACCGCATGGATCGGGCGTTCATCGGCCTCGGTCAGATCAAGGCTAATATCCTGGAAGCGGTGAGGAGGAAGGTAGGCTATGCTCAGCTCCTCGATCGAGCACCCCTTTTCCCAGGAAAAACCGCGTGGCAATTTAAACGAAGGAGGCGGTGGAGGAGAAGGTGGAGCCAGCCTATCTTCAGGATGAGCTTGGGCCTCTCCCACCACAGCAGCCGTGTTCTTTTCAGGCTGAGGTTGTCTGGTAGAAGGTGATGAAGAGGGATCGCTCGGGGCCGAGGTCCTGTTCCTCTTGGATAATGGAGCTTTGGGGGCGGCCCTCCCTCTACCCCAGCCGGGCTTAGTAGTAGCACGCTTCCGAGTCTCCCTCCTCGGCTGAGCACCCTCGCCAAGGCTTACATGTGACACGTAGGGGGCAACTCGTCCATTGTGCGAGCTGCAAAATAAAGGTTGGATCTGAATCGACCAAAACATAGGTACGACACTGCAAAAAAAAAGGATTAAACACATAAGAAATACATGGGCCAGCGCCAGCCTCGGGAAGAGACTGATAGAGTATCGAGGCAACACTCTGGACACCGTGCTCTTTCACGAAAGTCACCAGGCGGGAAACCAACACTACGTCCTCGTTCGGGAGGTCGTCCCCATCAACTTGGTAAATAGTTGAATCCTTGTTATGGTGGTCCTGGGTCCAATACAGTGGGAATCTCCATTCCACGTCTTTGGACTTAGGGCTGAGAAGAAACCAGAGTTGCTGCCTAGACACGGCCATGACCTTAAAAAAGCTGGTCTTGAACCGTTTGAAAGAATCAAAATAGGCTCGGAAGAGTTTACGGCCGGTAACCCCTCGGAGGGAGGTTAAGCCTTTCAAGGTCTTATCGTGTTTGTCAGATTGAGGTGTAAATGGACAGAAGAAGTAAAAGAAAATGGAGCATTTGCAAGGAATGGGCTCCGGCAATAATTTACAGAAGCGCTCAAAAGCGAGAATAAAGCCCCATGTATTGGGATGGAGCTGAGAGGGGGCAAGTTGAAGATAGGTTAAAACGTCTATTTGGAACTTGATGAACGGAAAGCGAACAGTAAGACGGGTTGAGTAATCCTAATACTAAAAGAAGAAAGAGTTGCTGGTCCCCTCCCTAATAGCACATACTGGCTCCCCATCTGAAGGAGGGCGTAAGGTGCGGAATAAACATCTCCTAAGTCTAGGCGGGAGATATCTTTCGACGACATCAACAATCGGGTTGACAACACCCCATGCGCAACCCAGGGGTATTTGGTTAGAAGGACTTGAGGGGGGCTGGCAGACTCGGACTCCCCAGTGACAGACGGGGTCCTATCAGGTGACTGAGAAGGCTCCATTTAGACCTAAAACCAGCAAAAAAGGGACAAAAGATCAGTAAATGAAGGGTATACCTGAGGTATGCATGTTAACAATAGAAGGGCGATGGAGGCTGGGTCTCACGACCGAGGTAAGGATTAGAGGAGACCTATGTCGGTAGGAGCCTAAAATTTGATTGGCAAAAGAGTCTTGGCCGAGGGAAATATATTGAGAAGTAGAAGCAATGCAATCCCAGCAGGGGCCGAGGTACCCCTCAGGATGGGTGTCCGACCTTGCCCGAGAAGGAGTTTGGTAAAAATTAATAGGAGTACCCGAGATGGCCCATGAACCATCTCGGCCCTCAGGGCGCGTATAGCCGCCACGAGGTCTCGGCCGGGGAAGCGGAACAACAGCGAATGAGGAGCCCTCGACTCTCCTGTCACCAAACCCACCACGAAGCAAGGTGGCAAGCCTTTGCTCTTCGGTAAGGGAAGAGCCGAACAACCAGAAGCTGGTCAATGGATAGCGGGCGCATAAGGCCTCCTCTTCCTCTGGGGTTAAATTTTGACTGGAAGAAGGCGAATGCCTAGACCTATCCATCGCAACGGGACCTAGAAAGGCACAGAACGTTGGATAAGGGAAGGAGAGCCAAAACAAGAAGTGGACAAGGGGTACTCCCCACACAGGACAAACGCTACAAGGAATAAGGGTCCAAGGCTAAAATGATATCCAGTATCAAGAACATACCCAGAACCGGAAATGTTTTAATCATAGAACTCCCAAAAAGAGAAATACAGCCATAGAAATGTAACAGGGAGGCGATAAGCATACCTCGGTTTTTGAAGGATGAAAAGACGACGAAGTAAAACCCACGAAGATGATCACAACAAGGAGGAGATTATGTTCGATGAGAGAAGCAGAGAAAAGGTAAACTAAGAGCGACGAAGCAAATGGGGGGAAATACGAGCAAGGGATGAATATATTTTTCAAACGTCGTAATAGTTAGGGGTAAAGAGGTAATTCACTTGCAAAGTGGGATGGCGCACGCCACGCAACAGGAGCATTAAATGGGCACGAAAACCGCACACGGCTGGACGCTGCAGTTATGACCCCTCGCCATTCCGAAGGAGCCATGTGTCAAGAGATAATGATGATAGGGGCGCAAAACCCCAAACCTAGAGAAGCGAGAGAAATGATCGACATTCACCCGGATATAGGGCCGGTCCGCATTCCCTCGGGTCTGGGGTAGCAATGGAGCTCCTCAGCATTGAAAACCTCAGAAAGAACGCACGGCTCCCCCAGTCCGGACCAATGCCAATTGACATAGTGACGTCATGACCTCGGCATGTCTGCTCAGGATGACTGACCCGACACAGCTCGGATGACAAAGCCGAATATGGACAAAATACATCTCGGCAGCTCAGAACACCTGACCTACTGAGCTGGGGGCAACTGTTACGAACTTGCATAAGGCCCATATCAAATATGTGGCCCAAATGAGAATATATCATATGCCGAATATCGCCTATAATACAGGGATATCGTACATCATAGGAAGATTATATCAGGCAATAATATAGGAGCATCAAGCAGATATCTACACGATACTCGCACCTAGGATCTCGCCATAACGAGATATCCAATCCACGGTACCCTCTATAAATATAGAGACCAATTACTAAGGTGCACACGTTCTAACTCATGCCCTATTTATTTTCTGCAACACAGAGCACACACCCCACCCCTTTGGCTAACACCACCGTGTGTCTCGAACTACATGGACTTTGATCCCACTCATTGGGTACGTAGGCCCTAGGTTTGGCTCCTAGTCAAGTCCAATCAGTCCTGTTCCAAGAACAGAACAGGTCTCCTTGTCCATCTTAATCTCAATGACACTATAGAAAAGGTTGTAGACTTGTTGCTTCCATATTTTTCGATTTACTCTTTTTATAAAATTGATGTACTTCGAACTCCCCCTTCTCTAAAACCAGTTACATCAACTCAGTTGTTTAATTATTTTCATTTTATATAATTGATCCGTTTATTAAAAAACAAAAATCTTTTTTTAGGACGCGTATTCTATATTAAACATTATTTTCACGAGATACTTTTCAATTTTTCATTGTCAAGACTCTTTTGGGGCACTTTCCTCTCTTTTTTTTAAAAAAAATAAAAAATTAATCGACCAAGGGTGCGGTGCTCAAAATTTGAAAAATATGGAGCCACCACAAAAATTTTAAATAAGGATAATTTTGGAAACCTTTTTTATGAAATGAAAACCAAATAGGGTTTAGGAGCCGATTATTCTTGGAGAAGGTGTTCGATATCCCACAAAGACCTACTCATAAGAACGGTTACCCTAAGTGAATTATTTAAAAATGAATATAACCTTTAATTTTATTATAATTACCCAAATAAAAAATTTAATTAAGAAAATATTTACAAAAAGTAAGAAATTAATAAAGAAAAATTGTTTATTTACAAAGTTGAACTTGACTTTGGAAGATGGCCTAAGACCTACATAGCCTTTAGAAGGATCAAAGCCCATGTAGTTCGGGGGCTAAAAGGCGTCTCACTTGGTTGTTATTTTTTAGAAAAAAAGGTTTATTTAATTTATTTGAGATTTTTTTTTTGTTTAGTTTGTCTTTTTTATTATTCTAAAAAAACATTTTCCTTATTTTCTCATATGAAACCAAATTCGTTTATTTTAAAAGGGTTAACTAGCAAATCCGCCCTAGAAGTATAAGCCCAAGAGCAATTTTGCTCGGAAGTTTTTTTTTTTTTTTTTTTTTTTTGGTCTCAATATTGCCCCCGAAATTTTAAAAACGTAGCAATGTTGCCTTATTCCGTTTAAAAATTAACGTTGACCAAAGCAAAAAAATCACATTGACCGTTAACTTTTTAACAAAAATGGGTAACATTGCTACATTTTAAAATTTTTGGGATAACATTGAGACAAGAAAAAATTACGGGGTAACATTGCTCCTCGAAAACTTCCGGGGCAAATTTACTACTTAACCTTATTTTAAAAAAAGGAACCTCTTTTTTTCTTTTTCTTTTTTTTTTTTTTTTAATTTTCTTTTGCAAACAAGGACAAGCAATGACATGATTATCATATTAATAAGGAGGTTTAGAATTAAGATCAAACCTCACATATATACACATCATACAAAATAATTTCAAGAAGTGACAAGCCTATACCTTTTTATCCTTGCAAGCTATACAAACAATAGGGTGAGAAAACCACATGGACAGCATAACAGAATCACATACAATTCATCCAAACAAGATGAAATGGCAACATATTATTAGAATATCCATTTGAGTCTACTGAATATAAAGTAGAGAGTAAGAATTAACTATTAGGCATCTAGCAGCTTGAATGTAAGAAGACGCATACCTTTCACCTTTCAGTGCTCACATGTTATGTGAACCCGATTATATGAATATACATTCCATGCTCATCCCTAAATAAAAGGGGTTTTCTTTTTTTGAAAAAAATACTTCATGCACTAAAAATTAATTATTTTAAGATATTGAGTGTTGAAAAAATACTTTAGATATTAGGTGCTACTGAAAAAATATTTCTTGGCGTCTATAAATAGACGTGCGGATTACATAACTTTTTTCTTAATTTTTGTCACTCCGCTACCATACACATTGTATTCTACATATTCCATATTTCATATATTGTGCGATTACTTTGTATTTGGTTGTGTTTGTGGGGTTCCTGATCGATAGTGCCATCTTTCTAGAGACGCAATCCGTTCTATCCTGGGTGACAATTGTTCGTTATCCTTGGGCATCCTTATAGAGGGAACAAATTGTCTTAAGGTGACAACATCCGTTGGGCTCGGATGTCATCAATTTCATTGTTCATTATTTTCTGCTTACTAGCTATGAGTTTTACTGTTCTTACTTCTTGTGCAGAAGTACTGTATGTTTATAGATTGTGCCATCTTAGATACACAGATTCTGATCCTTGTCAAAATCCTACTTCTTCAGTATTTTCTACAACAATCTTAAGATAATTTGTGTTGAATCTGTGTTTAGTATCTTTAATTTTAATTATTATACTGTTCTTAGATTAATATGTGTGATTAATTAAAATTTCTGTTTAGTAACAGAAATGGAAAGTTCAAGTACAAATTTGATGAACCCAAGTGGTTCCGCTCCAATGCATGGTGAGAAACCAGATAAAGTTCAACGGGAATGATTTCAAGAGATGGAAACATAAAATGTTTTTTTACCTAACTACCTTGAACTTGGCATGATTTCTTACTTGAAGATGCTCCAAAATTGGAAGGAGAACAACCATTAGACAAGGAAAAGGTTGCTGCAATTGATGCTTAGAAGCATTCTGATTTCCTATGTAGCAATTATATTCTCAATGGTTTAGACAATATGTTGTATATTGTGTATAGTACTTTGGAGACAACCAAGGCATTATGGGAAAGTCTAGACAAGAAATACAAAACTGAGGATGCTAGCTTAAAGAAATTTACAGTTGGCAGGTTTTTGGACTTCAAAATGCATGACTTTAAATCCGTGGTGAGTCAAGTTGAAGAACTTCAAGTGATTGTGCATGAAATTCATGCCAAAGGGATGTCCCTTAGTGAGTCTCTCCAAGTTACCGCATTTATAGAAAAATTTCCACCATCTTGGAAGGATTTCAAGAATTATCTCAAGCATAAAAGCAAGGAAATGTCAGTTGAAGATCTAAAGGTGAGATTGGGAATAGAAGAAGATAATAAAATTTCTAAAAAGAAATTTGGCAACAATCATGTAGTCTCAAAGGCCAATATTGTTGAAGATGGTTCCAAGTTCAAGAAACGGAAATGCTTTGATGAGGGATCATCTAAGCAAGGCCAAAACAAAAGTCAGAAATTCAAAGGCAATTGTTATAATTGCGAGAAGCCTGGCCATCGTGCTAAGGATTGTAAGAAGGCAAAGAATCTCAAAAGAAGAAGAACACTCAAGCCAGTGTGTTTGATACTGCTATTGACTTGATTGAAAACATGAATCTTTCGGCAATTGTGATGGAATGTAACTTGGTTTAAAATACCAAGGAATGGTGGATGGACATTGGTGCCACCAGGCATGTGTGTGCCAACAGATGGATGTTCTCTTCTTACACCCTTGTGAAGCCAGATGAAAAACTTTATATGGGTAATTTTTCTACTTCAAAGGTGGAAGGTGTTGGGAAAATGACCTTAAAGATGACTTCTAGAAAAGTTGTGACACTTAATGATGTGCTTCATGTGCCTAACATTCACAAGAATTTAGTGTTTGGATCCCTCTTGAGCAAGAATGGTTTTAATCTTGTATTTGTTCTAGATAAGCTTGTACTTTCTAAAAATGATATGTATGTAGGAAAAGGTTACCTTAGTGAGGGCCTTTTCAAACTCACTGTAATGACTGTAACCAATCATTGTGTTATCAATAATAATGTTGCTTCTGTTTATTTGCTTGAGTCCTCTGATTTATGGCATGAAAGACTAGGACATGTTAATTTTAGGGTTAAGGAGCATTTTTACCAATCAACTATAGGGTCAGGAGCGCTTAACACAATAAACTATTTTTTGGACCTTAAATGCCAACCAACTTTTGAAAACATAAATTTGCACAAAACCGTTAGTTGTAAGCTAACGTCCGTTACTGCTTTTTTTTTTTTTTTTGCTCAAACGTTACGCTATTGAACTCTCCACAAAACGCAGAAATGACCTAGCGATCGGAGCAGACCCGAGAAAGGAGAGCTTCAAGACCACCAATCGGAGCTTCTTCCTCCGTCGCTGGCACCACACACCGCCATCGGATTTGGATCTATCCTCCATTCTCGTCGTCTATCCTCCATTCTCGTGCCACGAGCTAGAACCTCAGATATTGCAAATTGATGATACCAGACCTGGAGTCGTTGAAGGCGAAGCGTCGACAGTGGTGGATCTTAGATCTCGCAAATCGGTGATACCGGACCGGAGTTGTTGAAGGCGAAGGCGACGACGGTGGTGGATATCAGATCTCGCAAATCGGTGATACCAGACTCGCAAATCTCAGATCTCACAAATCTCCTGAGATATGCAGCAAGGTGATCAGACGGTGATAAGCTTGAGGCCTTGTGGTGGTCGTCCGCGATAGCGAGGTTTCCTTGCTCTCGATTCGACTCATCCTCATCGACTTCCTCTCGCTTCTTCTGCTTTTGGTTCCTTTGCCTCTGATCCTTCTCTCCTTCGTGGATCTGGATTTTCATTTTTTTGGCTGGTCTTATAATTCTGTGCTCATGATTATATCTCTAAATTTTGGATTGATTGCTTGCTTTTTAGCTGCAATCAATCCAAAATTTGTTGATTGCTTCTGGTCTTATATGTTGATTGCTTGCTTTTTTTACCGGTCATTAAAAATGTGTCTTAGTCGACTCTTTGCATACAACAGGTCTATGAATATCCGCTCGAAATTGCAAAATATCCAGAATGCTTGAGAGAGTTGAGAAGACGCCCAAAAGTGGAAGTGAAGGCGAAGAGTGGTGACGGAGGAAGCAGAGGTTGAGGTTGGGAAGTGAGTGGTGAATGCTTGAGACTAGTGGCCTTGTGGCTTTGGGACAATCGGCGACTTGAAGAAGAAGAAGAGAAAGAAACGAGGTGGATGGTCTAGTGGAGAAGAAGAAGGGAAAGAAACGGATGTTGGCCCAGACGTTTAGGTTTTGTGCCCATTTAATGTTTTCAAGAGTTAATTTGTATTTTTGGTCCAGTGAAGAGTTTATTGTGTTGAGCGCTCCTGACCCTATAGTTAATTGGTAAAAATGCTCCTTAACTCTTAATTTTAAGATCAATTAAAATTTTCATTCATTTAGATTTATTGCCTAAAATTGATTGTTCAAATAATGATAAAAGTCAAGTATGTATTTGAATCAAAAAATATTAAGTTACCATTTGCTTTTGTTGAAATATCAGGTGAGTTATTAGATTTAATACATACTGATATATGTAATATGAAATCTGTACCATCTAGGGGTAATAACAAATATTTTATTACGTTTATTGATGATTGCAGTAGATACTGTTATGTGTATTTCTTTAATAAAAAAGATGAAGCTATTATTGCTTTTAGATAATCTAAAAATGAAGTTCAAAATCAACTTAATAAGACAATTAAAGTAGTGAGGAGCAATCATGGGGAAGAATATGATGGCCCCTTCGAGGAATTCCTCAGTATTATACACCAGACAATTATCGAACATTGAAAGAAATAATGAATGCAATATTGATTACGTCCAGTTTACCATAGAATTTATGGGGGGAAGCCACTTTAACGGCTAACTTTCTAATTAATAGAGTGCCTCACAAAATGGTACAAAGCATATTGTACGAAATATGGAAAGGAAAGAAACCTTCATTGAGATATATGAAAGTGTGGAGGTGCTTGACAAATGTTGCGATTCCTAAACCCAAAAGGTTGAGAATCGAACCTAAGATAGCGGATTGTGTGTTTATTGGCTATACACTTAATAGTAGTGCATATTGGTTTTTGGTTTATAAGTCCAATATATCATATATCCATGTTGATACGGTTATTGAGTCAAGGGACGCTATGTTCTTTGAGAATGTGTTTCTGTATAACAAGGGAAATGATGATAACAATTTTGTGATATCTCAAGATACTATGACAAATGAGGATCTTGTAGAGGAGGAACCCAGATGTAGTACAAGGCAAAGGACCGTAACATCCTTTTAGCCCTATTTCTGAATTTTTTGTTGGAAAATGAGCCTCGAACATATGGAGAGGCTATGGGCTCCCTTGAAGCACCATTTTGGGAAGATGCTATCAATAGTGAAGTTGAATCCATTCTATCAAACCACACTTGGGAATAGGTTGACCTTCCTCTTGGCAATAAGCCTCTAGGAACTAAGAGGGTCTTCAAAAAGAAGATGAAAGTAGATGGCACTATTGATAAGTATAAAGCTAAGCTGGTAGTAAAAGGCTACAAATAACATGAAAGCCTAGACTACTTTGATACCTATTCACCTGTTACAAGGATTACATCCATTCGGATGTTAATTGCGTTAGCAGAGTTGAATGGGTTGGAGTTACATCAAATGGATGTAAAGATAGCTTTCTTGAATAGTGGCTTAGAGGGAGATGAAAGTGGAACTATATACCCAAGAGGGGGGGTGAATTGGGTATTTTAAAAATTTCTCTAACTGCTCTATTTTTAGACGGTGAAAACAGAGATGAACGAGTAGAAGGAAGAGTAGGCTGGACACGAGATTTATACTTGGTTTGGTCCTAACAAACTTGACCTACATCCAGTCCCCCGGACTCTCTGGGTTTTTCACTATCACAAAGATTACACACTCTGTATTCAAGAGTAGTTCTCTCACTAGAACTCACTCCCCCTTACAAGTTGTAATCAATAAACTCCCAAATCACAAAGTCCCCTTGACTTGTGATTCTTAACAATAAATGATTTACAGATACAAACTCTCTCTAAGAGTGGATAATAATAAACACTGAAACTTATAATGTCAAAAGACAAAATACAAGTGAAAACAGAAAGGTAGTTGAAGAACTTGAATGCTTGTGCGTTTTCAGATGTAGTTGTTGTTGAGAAGAATCGAATGCTACTCTATTTATAGTCGATAGCATTAATAGACCGTTGCATTGATAATAAGACCATTGAAGATGATCTGCGAAGTTGTGGAGTTGTTTAGGTCTTCTTCTCTTTCTAAAACTCACTTAATCCAGCTGGCTAGATGATCAGAGTTGACTCTCTGCAAATTAATCCGTTGGAGACGATGTTGCTTGTTGTAGTAATCATTCTTTAATGCTTTGCAACCGTGTGTAGATGGATTAACCAAAAGGATGCAAGTTTAAAGGTTGAGCATTTAATGTTCGACATCACTTTTGCTTTTGCCTTAAACCTTCGCAAAACTTTCCTTAATCATGTCTCGAAACTCTCTAAAAAGATGGTTAAACATATCTAGAACCAATAGAGATTAATCATGGAAAGCATTGAGATCAAACAAGAAGGTATAATCAAATCGACACATTTGATTTTCAGGCAACGTTCAGAAACCTAGAGGTTTGTTCACAAACCTCGAGGTTTGGTCACTTGTAGTTGAAAACGATTTAAGACCAAAACCTCAAACCTGGAGGTTTATAATAAAACCTGGAAGTTTCTTAAGATGTAACAAACACCTGGTTTCTTCCGGCTTACTCCAAACCTCGAGGTTTTCTCGAAACCTCGAGGTTTCACATTGTAAGTGAAACCCAGCGAAACACGATGGAAGCAAACCCGGAGGTTTCTCAAGAAACCTCGAGGTTTTAGAATGAGTGAAAGTTCATTTGCTCTACGGAACTCACAAACCTTGAGGTTTATAGCAATACTCGAGGTTTTGTCCAAACTTCAAAGTTCTTTGTTTTGAGCCAAAACATAAACCTGGATGTTTCTATGGAAACCTCGAGGTTTTCTATCATACGAAAAACATTAGCTCTCTGGATGCCGAAACCCGGAGGTTTCTCTCAATACTCGAGGTTTGCCATTTAATTTCAAAACTTTCGGTTTGGCGCGAGGCATAAACCTGGAGGTTTTGTTGTAAATCTCGAGGTTTCACAATCTGGTGTAAAACTGAGTTTTCTCTGGAAGTCCAAAACCTCGAGGTTTCTTAATAAACCTCGAGGTCTCACATAAATTTGTGAAACCAAGTTTTTGCAAGTTAAAACACAGAACCTTGAGGCTTCCTTTGTAAGGCCAAACCTCGAGGTTTCGGGCAAACCTCGAGGTTTGCTCTCACTCAGGATTTTCCAAAATTAACTCAAGGCTTTATATTACCAAGCAAGCTTACATCGATACATGTATTACAAAAGTAGGGGTTTTACACCTATGGTTCCCTGCACTTATTACCGAGCTCTGTCAAAATGCAGGGGTAATCTCTGATGCCAGTGAGGAGAGAACAGGGACTTCCGCAACCTCTTACGTGGCAAACATGTACAATGCATTCGCAAAAATGTCAACTCGGGTCACCCGGACCAATGTGACCGAGTTCCTCGGTCGAACCCCGGCCCGACACCACCCCGATTTTCGCACACGGCGTTTCACGCTTTGGTTGCCCAGTTACCACCTTGCGGGTTCGATAAGCACCCTGCTCCTCCGAGAATGTGGTGGCAATATGTAGCCGAAAGGGATCGCAGCCTGGCAGCAAATCTCGTGGCAAATGCCCCAACATACACTCCACTACCGGTGTTCCCTGAGGCAACTTTTGATATGCACAACTCGCTCGCTGGGCCGTCACAACAGGAATGAACAAGCTCGTGCAAGCGGCACCAAAGCAGAAGCCCACAGGAAGGCGAGCCCACCAACACACACTCGGTTGACACTGATGATGAAGAAGTGTCAAATTTTCAGGGACCAGCCGCCGGACCTTCCACAAGAAAGGGTTAAGCTCAGATAAGTTGTATCTTTCCTATTTACTTCTGGTACTAGACTCTTTCTAGTTTTTTTTATTTTGAATATGTTTTTAATCCCTCTCCAAAAAAAAAACAACCTTATTTTGGGTGCCCGTGGGTAGTGTTTCTTTCCTGCAGTAGTCGCATCTCTCTCCCCTTTCACTCCGCCGATTGCAATAGGGGCATTGCATCGTTCCAGTGTGGGGGGATTGATACCGATTTGTGATATAATCTGCCGCTATTTTCACCCTGCATATAGCTCTTTGCACAAATTGGAAATTTTTTCAAATTGCATGATAAAGCATGAACAGAACCTTGTATCACTATAATGAGCGTCTGTACAACAGAGTATAACACAATTGCTTAGGGGAACTGAACCTTTAGGCTTTGGAAATTGACGGTGCCAGTCAATCTGATGTAGGGTAGAGTGACAATGAGGAAGTTTAAAGGGAAGAACCCCCAATGGAAGGATTGAAATAAGCCTAATTGTTTTATTTTGTGTGTATGTCTGCCAGCCTGTGTTTGATCTTTGATTTGTCTTAGTTCTTTGATAAACTATATGGCATCTGAGTTTGAAGTTCGTAGGATAAAGGCATTCATGTCATACCCATTATTCCCATACACAACCCATTTTATCACCATCTCCACATTGCCACCCCATTGAGCCATCCAAGTATGCTATAGCAGAACAGGTTAGATAAGAGAACTAGAAGAAAACTGTGAAAAATGCTACGGCAGGGTGCTCCCATGAAAAGCTGCAGAAAGAACTGAAAAAGCTGTTGGTTTGCTCTTGTTTTTAAAAAAAAAAGAGAAAAAGGAAAGAAAGAAAGAAACTAGAAGGAAGAAGAAAGGAAAGAATTAGACAGCAAGAAGTACGAAGGTCAAGGAGGAGCACTCGGCTGAAGCCAAAAGATTTGTCTACCAGGTCTGCTATAGCATCCATCTTCATTTTCCATCTCAAAACACTAGGCCATCCTCACATTACAACCCAATAAGTCCTTTAGGTGAATAAATACTCAGATGCTAGGGAGCAATCTTAGAACTTTGACAAGGCTATGGATCTTC
Source organism: Acacia acuminata (assembly GCA_019022655.1). Taxonomy (NCBI): domain Eukaryota; kingdom Viridiplantae; phylum Streptophyta; class Magnoliopsida; order Fabales; family Fabaceae; genus Acacia; species Acacia acuminata. The sequence continues at coordinate 1,038,457 of JAFJYI010000102.1, read as the reverse complement.
TGGGCCCGCTAGACAAGAGAGAAATCAAAAGTCCTCTGGGAGAGCGAGTGTGAACACTGAACTTGAGAGCCCCTTGAGACTTCTTCATTTAAACAATACCACGCATTATGAGCGGTTGGCACTAGGCAGTGGGATTGCCGAATGGGGGATGGAAACTGAAAGCAAGCATGCAAGCAAGGTTATACGAACAGGAGTACTGCAGCTATGAGTTTTTGTTCGCTTTATCTTATTTTGCCCAGGAGTGCAAAAAGCTAAGTGTGGGGGTATTTGATGAGCACAAATCATACCATGTTTTCCCTATACTTTATGATTGAATTGAATGTTAAATACAAGCTTAACTGCAGATAATCTAAGCAAAAAGGCATACATTCATGATATATGGACTGAAGAATAGAAATCATTTGCATATGCTAAGAATGGAACAATTAACATGGCCTTTAAAGAAGAACGTATAGCGAGCTGATACGATGTTATAGCAATCTGACAGCGAGTCGAAGTGCAATACAAGGCATTACGAATGCTATAGCAAAGTAAAGGACGCAATGCTATGCGGTATGTTTTCTGACCTTTTTACCCAGATGATTTCAGCAAAGTAAAGCATTATTTCATAATTTGTGACGGAATTTGTTTTCCGTCGCAAATTGCGATAGATTTTCCTTTCCGTTGTAAATTGTGACATATTTTTTCCCTCACAAATTTTATCACTATTTTAGTTTTTTCTAATAGTGGTATTTGATTTTGATTTTATGTATTATATTTGAAACTTTAAACTTTATTAGTAACAATTTCTTATACTTGACTTGGTATAGCTTATGTTTGGGATTGTTATTAATATATTTTGTTCGTAATCTAGGGGTTCTTCATTACTTGTGTTAATGTACTCATTTGATTCCAATTGCTAGAGTTTCTATCAGTGGCGGAACCAGGAAATTTTTTTAGTCCGGGCCAAAAAATAAACATATTGAACTATTTACTAAATAGTATGACTTAATATTGAAAATATAAATAAATAATAATCAACAATTATAAATTAAAACAAGATATATGATGATACTAACCTTTTCAAGAGGTATCTCAAACATGAATTTTACTTTCCTCTCATAGTCCAATGAGTAATGAAATAAACATTGTCCCGAAGATATCACAAACACAAACATAATAATTATATGTATATTGAAATTTAATAAAATTATTTAAATATAATCAAAGAAAAAACGTATACCTAAAATTGTAGACGACACTTTTTTAAATTGACAAAATCTTCAAGAATAGAATCGGTAGTAAATGTTTCAGCAATCTCTCTTTCAATATAGACAACCAAATTATTTGCAAGAAAGTCATCTTCCATCTTGTTTCAAGCCTTGACTTTACAATTTTCATCGCCGAGAATGCACGTTCACTACTTGCCGATGAAACCGGTAGTGTTAAGATAAGACGAATAAGCCTATCAACCAAATGATATGAGATTGCCTTTCCTCTCCTAGCCGGTCCTTGACACAATTCAGAAATTGAAGACAAATTTTGTAGCTCTGGATGTTTTGGAATGTCTTTATGGAAATGCTTTAATTGACAATTCAAATTAAATCTCTCCTGCTCAGAAAAATCAAGAGGACAATACTTCTTTGCAAGACTACAAATAACATCAACATTAAAAGCTTTGTAACCATCCTTCGGATCTAACGAAGAGCTAAGTGACAAAAGTTCAATTGTTTGCTCATTAAACTTTCTATTTAACTCTTGCAATTGAAAGTCAATGGTTGAATTGAAGATATCAAAATGATAATGATGTCCAATAGTTAATTGATTATGTTGTCGACGACCACGACCTTCAATATATTGAGCATCAAAATCTGGAACATCTATTTCATGAAGTCTAGAGAAATTAACAACACTTTCAAGCATTTTTTTTTCCAACCACCATCTCTTAATTCTTGAATAAGTTCCTTTGTACTTGAAACTAACTGCATAGCATTTAAAATGTCTTGAGACTTTTGTTGTAATGCCTGACAAAGAACTTCAGTGATACCCATGATCTCCTTCATCAAATGTAAATTAAAAATAAACTCAAAAGAAGTTATCATCTTATAAGCTGCAGTAGCATCTCCTCTTTGAGAGTAATTTGAGCCTTCACTACAAATTTTTTCAAGCACTGAACAAGACTCATTATACCCTCGTTGAAGACTGCATATAGAATAGAAATGAGAACCCCATCCAAGATATCACCAAATTCCCGCTTTTAGTGTGCCTACTTGGTTAGAGCCTCTACCAGGTTTCAAGCTCACCAATAGCTCGCAAATGTTCAAATTTTGAAATTTGGGCAGCTTGGAATTGATCATGACGTTTAGAAGAAGCAAAGATAATATTAATAATGAAATTCAAGTTCTGAAAGAATTGATAAGTAGAAGAAACTTCCTTAGAGGCAGCAACCAAGGCTAATTGTAACCGATGAGCAAAACAATGTACATAATAAGCACTAGAACACTCATTAAGAAATAATGCTTGCAATCCATTCCACTCTCCACGCATATTACTAGCACCATCATATCCTTGGCCACGGATATTTTGGATATCAAGGCAATGATGCAAAAGTATTTCACTAATAGCATTTTTAAGTGTCATAGATGGTGTATCTTGAACGTGATAAAGATAAAAGAATCTCTCCTTTATGAAACCATCTTTGTCAACAAATCTCAAGACAAGATCCATTTGTTCCCTTTTGGACTCATCACGTGCTTCATCAACAATAATACAAAATTTAGAGTCTCCAATATCTTTCCGAATCTGATTTTGCACTTTATTTGCCAGAACATGTAAAATCTCCTTTTGTATCAAAGGGGATGTATACTTGGCTATCAATGGAGCATTTCCTAAAACAACATCTGCAACCTTTTCATTGTAAGATGCCAAAAGCTTAATCATTTCAATGAAATTACCACCATTTCTTGAATCAGTAGTCTCATCATGCCCTCTAAAAGCACATCCTTGAAAAGTAAGCCAATGAACAACATCAATCGAAGTCTTAACACGCAGCCTATTTTTTTCAATTTGTTGGGAGCTTTGTGCATTCATAACTTTATCAATATGGCAAGACTGGTTCATTAAGTCGCACATGATTTTACAAAGATTGGTATGTTGTGAACAAGGATCATCTCCCATGTGACTTAGAAAAGCACAACCCTTTCCATTATGAACTCTCTTCCAATTATTAAAACCTTTGATTATGAATGCATCCCAACCATGTCGCCCACTGGCCTTTGTAGTGAAAAGATAACATGGTAAACAAAATGCAGCATCTATATGAGGTGAATACTCAAGCCATGAAGAAAACTCTTTGAACCAAGAAGCTTGAAAACGTCGAGGATGCTTTTCCTCTGAAAAAGGATAACTCGATTTGGCGCGATGAGGTTGATATGGCCCAACCATTAAATAAGCTCTCCGTATCTCATCTACTTCATTAGCGGAATATTCCCAAATTGGCTTACGCTTGCCCGGATCACGTTCAAAAATCTTATTTTTTTACCATAATAATATCATCAGCATGCTCAATTCTTTGACGTTTGGAAGGAGACTCATTATAAGGTGTATCACTTTCAGGAATTACTTTCTTAGAAATATCACTTTCTGAAGTTACTTTCTTCTTAAAAAACACATCTATGCCTTTCTGTTTATCCTTACTCATCTTTTTCAACCTACAATGAATTTTTCAATAAACATTAATTCTAATACAGTTATACTATTACTTAATCCACAAACCTAACATTTAAATTCTTATACACCATTCAAATACAAAATAATAGTTTACAGTTATTAAACCAATCCAGAACAATCCATTAAGCCTTTCAAAGTTATTAAACCAATCCAAAACAATCCAAATATCCAATAATAGTTATTAAACCAATCCAGAACAATCCATTCAAACACAAAAAAACATTTAAATTCTTAATTGAATCCATTAAGTTTAGAAATTCATCACCAATCCAGAACATTTTTATCACCCAAACATACAACAAAATCGAAATAGAATTATAGAAATTAAAAATTGCTGGAATGAAGCCTTTCAAAGTTGGCATCATAATGGCATTCAAATAAGTGAAATAACCAAATACCTGGTCTAGGGGCGGAAGCGCAGAACTGAAGCCTGAAGGAGTGAAGGTGCTTAAGTTCAGGTTCTTCACTTCTTCGAAAGGTCCCGCCACTGGTACTCGCCACACTCGTCGCCGTCGGAGACTGAGGAGATGGAGAGCAGAGCACTCAGAGCAGAGAAGGGGGTTAGGGGAAGGGAGCCGTGTGGACGTCGTCGCCGTTCGTCGCCTCGTCGGACATTGGACCTCGTCGGAGGAAGAGGGAGACTGACGGTGGAGTACTGGAGTGGAGAGCCGTGACCGCATGCGTGAGAGGACGAGCCACCGAGGAGTCGAGCAGGGCGGCCGCGGACGTGGGAGAGAAGAAAAATCGAATAGAAGCATCCCTATCAGACTCGTGTGGGAGAATAGAAAGAAAAAAGAAAAAAGAAAAAGAAAAGAAAAGAAAAGAAATGGGGGAGATAAAATATCATATAATAAATACATATATTTTAAGATATTTTAGAAGACAAGTTGGGACCTTAATAAAAAAATAGCTGGGGCCAAATTAGTGGCCAAAATAAAATATCATATAATTAATACATATACTTTAGAAAATTTTAGAAAGCCGCCGTGGGGCCATGGCACTAGCAGCCATAACATGCTTCGACCCCTGGTTTCTATTGAGTTTCGGTTAGAGAAATTAGACCTTGCCCGGTGTAAAAGTGTAAAATTACTCTAACTCAAGTTAGTTCAAAGGGTATTTTAGGCATATTAGATTAAACTAGCCAACTCCTCCCATTGAAGCAATGATAGCCTAGCTAAGTCATTAAACTAGAGAATTATCTATTTCATTTCCATCATTCGTTTATTCACACCATCCATTTCCATATTTATAAACTAAAAAGACAAAAAAGAAGTAGCTTTAGAAAGTTTACATTGCATTCATGGCATTTAGATAAACATAAGATCCAATAAAAAGCTGCTCAAGAGACAAACCTCACAATGTTGCAATCCTAACTTTTCAAGGACCCCAAGACAAAGGATAAACTCCGGCTCTTCATAATGTGTTTTGATTCCACGCACATATATTCAATGTTTTGACGTATCATTCTAGCTAGGCTAGCTTGTTGGTTTTGTTTTGATCTCTTTTGATTGAAATTCTCTATGTATGACTTTTTGAAATAAAAATTTTACAGATATTTTAATACATTTAAATATAATATATATTGCACAAAATCATACTTTAAGTGGCGATAATTGAAAATCGACCTAATGAACTCGTAACTCAACCACGTCAATTCCCTCATATATAGACTCATTTTTAAATTAATATATGCAAAATACATAATTTCTTTTTTTATTTGAAGAAGTGTTTCCCTTTCAAAATTTAGAGAGTAAAGATTTTTGCCTCTTTCAATAAGTATACTTCCCGAGTTCAAACTTGTGTTCTCCTTCTTATGTGAGTGAGGCCGCTTACCACTTTAACTAACTGTTTTTTGGTCAAAATATATAAATTCTATAACATAACAAATACATTTTTTCATTGAATGACACTGGCTATGGCTTTTTGTAATACCCTAAAAAAATAATAATAAAAATAAATAAATAAATAAATAATCTCACTTATTATAAATGTCATATTTTGACAAATAAAACATATTAGAGATAGGTGAATATGTGGTCTCAAATCTTAGAAGCTTATTGATTATTATTAAGTAATTTCTTCTTGAAATTAAATAAGCTAAAGACCAAATATTCTAATTTCTTTTAGGGATCATAAAACATCATAAAATTATCATAATTAAGCATAGTCTTAATTTAATCATGAGAGGCAATTAAGTGACATAGAAATACTTATTCCAATTAGAGAAAATTACCAACAACTATTGGGCAATTAGATTTGCAATAATTAAAATAATTATGCTAATTTTTGAATTAAAAATAATTAAATTAAAAAGGCATAAACAAGGAATATATGAGATTAATTAGTGATCAAAGGCTAATAAAAACCCAAGATTAGCATAAAGGGAATTTCTAATGATCATAATTAATATAGTAACCTATCAATTAAGCCTTCTAACATCTAAAAACATTATCTTAGAGATGTTAACAAAGATTAATTTAATCCTCCTTATTTTTAATAAAGTGGCAAAAGTACCCCTTTCTTAAGAGGCAAGATAATTGCACCAATATTAAACCTTAAGAGTACATAGTATATGAACAAATATCATCAATATTAGTAGGATTTTTCCAACACAAATTAAAGGCTTGGATTAAACCTCGTAAAGCTAAATCCTAAGGCCTAGATTAAGCATCATAAATCATAATCCTTGTGAAGAAAAAAATCAACCAATGAGAGTCTTTCTTCTAGATGCTATGAGATAATTGAAAAGCTAAATTGAAGAGCAATTGGGAGTGCATACACGGTTTGGCATAACTTGTTGTATAAGAATACCTTTGTTTAATAATTAACATATTTTATATGATAAAGCAAGCACATCGAGCAATTATATTAGAAGAGGATAAGGTACTATGCACATGGGATATTTTATTGAAGAAGATAAGCAAGAGAAAGAGAGAGGGAGGGGCGGTCAAGGAGTGTGTGTGAGTGTGTGTGTGCGTAAGAGTTGTGTGTGTGATGTAAGGCTAGTGCAAGGGAGAGAGAAAGTGTGTAAATTCATTTAATTATGGGTTAAAAACCATTGGGATAAATTCAAGACACAAGTAAATGAGAATCTATAAACAATAAATTGTATCATGAGGAATTTTAATCATAGATCAAATATAAGGATTAATCTTGGACACGCATATTTATTGAGCTTGGGATAAAGTATCTTCATAATCTTTACCCAACTTATACAATTAAATCCTAAATGATCAAAAGGCAATTTGAGGCTTCTAGTTAACTCATAATTTTCGAAATCCATGACAAATAAAGAGGCTTGAATAATCCCTAAAGGTGTTCTAACTTAATCATCAACCAACTACCATCTTGTATCTAGTTACATGTACACTTTGAGTAACTTGGAATTGAGTCATAAAATTGGGAGACAAGAGGGTAGGGGACGAAATTAGAAGCTTGGGGAAGGAGTTAAGTTAAGTGGTCATTAATTAAAGCATTCAAAGCAAGATAAAGTAACCATTATGAGGGGGGACAAATTGATAGGATAAGATAGTACTTCCAAAGACTTTTGAGTAGTTTTTGATGATGAAGGGGTTGAGTGAGAGGGGGAGGACGGTGCAAGAGAGGGAAGGGTGAGGATAAGAATTGTTAAGATGCCCTAGATCCAAGGGTCCAAATATGAGAAGAGGGAGGCTCAAGCCATTTACCAAATTGCCCTAACAAATTACTATAAATAGGAGCTTAGGCTCTTCATAATTTTCACACCAAAACAAGCAAGCAACATCTGAATATAGAGTGCAAAGTGACAGTTAGTGGGAAGCAAGAGGGAGTAACAAGGTTCTTCAAGGGTAAGATCTCTAGCTTTTGAGTTATAGCTTTTGAGTTCATAGTTTAAATGTTGATTTGATCTTTAATCTTCTAATATATTTTTGTTATCATGTTTTTATGGTTAAAAATGGTTTATTTAGAAAAATTGATGAAGAAGGTGATATAGAAATTTTTTTGGAAGATTAGGATCAAAGTAGCGAAACTCGACGAAATTTTGTCGGTTAGCGATTTACGAAGTCGGGGTAAAAACGCCAGTATTTTATGTTGAAGATGAGGTTCTAAAATTCTGAGAAAATTTATGGATAAAGTAGACATATAAGGATTTTCAAATATACCTAGAATATATTATTTTGAGCTCTGTACAGTGAAATAAAAATTCTCAAAGTTGGCGAGTTAAGAAACCTTAAACCTGGGAATGACTCGGGGATTTTGGGAGAAAATGAGTATTTTTCATTGAAAATAGACATCCTAAGGATTCCGAGGAATTTTACGGACCCTCATTTCGATTTTTGTAGAAATATTCCGAGGAATTTTACGGACCCTCATTTCGATTTTTGTAGAAATAATTATGATTTTTCAAAGTTAGGCGAAAAATGCACGAAATGCTTTGAAATCGGCGTTTTTCACGAAATTAGGGGTCATAATTAGAATAACAAATCCACCAGGGGTAAAAAGGTCAATAGTGGCTATAATATCTCTTAAGATATTATTTATGATATAATAATGCGATGATAATATTATAGGCTATCCGAGAACACGTATTGACAGACAGACGTACCGTTATCTACACGGACTAAGGTACGTTCTCGACGTACTGTAACACTAACTCTGATGCTTATAGTATGTTTATATATGATAGATGTATTCATAAACTAAGACGGTGTCTTAGATCATTACTTATACATTCAGCTTTACACGAGTTATAGTCTTGTTAATGCCGGAGTTTTCCTAGCGCTGAGGACATGAGGGCCAATCATGGCACGAGGTGGTGCAGACTAGAGATAACAGACATATGCAGTGGCTGTGTACCATTATCTAGACAAATCATACATCTCACTACTACAAAACACTAAAAAGACGACCTAAAAAAGACTCAAAAGACGACCTTATTTTATAGGACGTCGGGAGAGAGCGTAGTAGTTGGTGGACAATTAGGCGACCTGAATACATATCAGGTCGTCTAATATTAGGCGACGATTTATATTCAGGTTGCCTAATATGATCCAAAGACACTACCTAAATATTGTTTAGGTAGTCTATTTAAACAAAAAGACTACCTAAATAGGCAATCGTGTCGCCTATTAGTTAGTACAATTAATAGTCTATTCTGCTTTCAAAAGACTACCTAAATGGATTTCGTGTAGTCTATTTTAAAACAAAGACTACCTAAATGGCGAATCGTCGCCTATTAGTTAAGGCAAAAGACTACCTAAATTGTTATTAGGTAGTCTATTCGGTTCAAAAGACTAACTAAATTATGTTCGGGTAGTCTATTTCATCCAAAAGACTACCTAAATTGGTTTTAGGTCGCCTATTTGATTCAAAATGCGACATTATTTTATTTTCAAACAGACTACCTAAATTATGTTCAGGTAGTCTATTTGATTAAAAAGACTACCTTAATTGATTTTCAGGTCGCCTAATGTGTGAAATAGACTACCTAAATGTTGTTCAGGTCGTCTTATATTAGTTTTTTTTTAAAAAAAAAAAAAAAGTAGTTCTCGCTCTTTGTTTGTCCAATATTCTGCAAAACTGAATACTTCACAATTACTGACAAGGCAATTCATAACTCAATTACAAAGAATTTCTGCCAAATTCATGTTTTTCTAACACCAATTACAAAGCAAGGCAATAACTCAAAATGTACAAGTTTTTACCATAATACCGACCAACCATAGCAAAATTCAAACAACTTTAATGGTACATACTTGTCCATGATTCACAACAAAACTACGAGATACAATCAATCAAATTCAAGTCATTCACTCAACTACCGACTCGAAACTATCCATTTGAACAAGTTACTACAACAATTTAACTATACCACCGTAAAACAAAACCAATTTGTACAATATTAACAAGGGAAGGCCGACGAGCTAAGTCATACCACAAGTAGTCATACCCTAACAATAGATTAATTTGCAAATGAGCCATGTTCAAGAAGATATCTACTCATCATGTCTCGAGTCGAATCCAGTCATCCCGTGAGTACGGATCCTCGATTTAAAATACCGTAAATTGGAAAACAAGGTATAATTAACAACCGAAGTACCACAACATAAAATATTATCATTTGAGGAACACGGAGCATTACGTACGTTTTGAAAGCCGAGTTTTTCCGTTGGAAACGATTGTTTGCATCCAACGATAACGTAGTATCCGCACTCGGTGTTCCCTGGTTGTTGATGGCACTATAAATCAAACACAAATTGTTAAAACGAAAGCTATTGTGGCACAGAAAAAGACTTGAATTGAAACTACTTACCTTGGGGTAAAACCACTTCGGTCCACCCCGGTCTCTTTGTCCATCAAGCTCTCTATACTTCTTAAGAGCCCTATCATCATTAAAATGGAAATTAACAGACATGAAAACAATTCATTTAAAAGACGAATCGATGATTTAGACAAAAATATACTTACTCGGCAAACATGTTTTTGATATCCTCGGTTGGCCTGCCATTTATGGAATCGAACCAATAACATGCATTCTTAGAGGGGCAAACTACACACGGGGTCCAATGAGCACTACAACATATACATATTCATATTAAATTAAGATAAGAAAACAATTAATTCTTAAAAATCTTATATAGACAAAAAAAATACGTACCCTTCATGTATTGGCGCTAGATAACAAGTCGATTGTAGGTCGCCATTGCTAACCCAAAATAAATGGCCCTCCTCGCTAACTTATTGACAAAGCCGTGCTTCCGGACATAAGAATCCGAATGAACCCAATAGGCCTCCCTTTTTGCACAGTCGTGGCGCATTAATCGATCAAAATAAAATGATAGATGTTGTTGAATATATTAAACAAAAAAATAGTAACTCGACATAATTAAAGGGTACAAAAAACTTACAAGATTGCAAGTTGAAGCCATTGTATATCTAAATCTTTCATATGCATAAACTCGTCAAATCTTTGTTGTCAATATTGATCGAATATGACTTGTCTCTTGCACCGACAACGCCCGAAGGCATCTCGCAAGTCTATAGAGATGACGTCCTTGTAGAGCCCTCGCAATGTGCTAAGTATGGAAATATGTCCGCATCTTGTTCATGCTATGAAAACATAATAAATAGATTACAAGTGGGTCAAGCAATGAAAAATCAAACGGGAACCTACTCATCTTCAATCGCAAAGTATGGAAATACCATTGTCCCCATCTCAATAAGATGATGCGGCCAAAGGATGAACGATGTGGTGGCGGCGAGATAGGGAACCTCCTCATCATCAATCGGGATGGCCGTCTTTTTCTTCACCTTCTCGCACACTTGTTACAGTCACCCTACGTAGATCTTGTGGAATTTGCATATTGTGGTGTGTGGTTTGTTCCGGGTAAACAAGACCATCGGCCACAATACGCCGGTGTGGGTCATCCAAATATAGAGTGCAGGGTTGTCCACCCTGTGGAGTGTGAGAAGACTCGCCAATATGTACATCTAGAGAGTGATGAGAAGGTTCGCCAACAGGTACATCCGGAGCGTGAAAACTTTCCTTGCTTTGCTTGGGAAGGCCGGGGATTCTGGATTGAAGGTTGCGTATTTACCTTCCCTTGTATCATCTCCCTCATTTCACCCCGTAGTTGTGCCATAACCTCATCTACGAGGACGCTCAAATTTTGGCTACAAGCGAGGACTAGGGTTGTCATCGTCATGCGAACAACTCGAACGCCGTCCAAAGTATTTCGCGACACTAACTCCCCTCGGCTCCCCACGAACAAAGATCAAGGTAATCGGGCTTCCCAATCGCCGTGGACAAAATGTCCATCCGTGTACCGGCGTGAATGAACCTTGGCTGCTTTGCTTTGCTCAAGCACATCCCGTATCATAGGATTTTTCATAAATATTAACTAATTAAACTCTAAAAATATGAAACAACTGAAGCTATTTAATACTTCTAATTTAACTACTTACAATCTTTGAAGCAACCTCGGCCACATCTTCATTTATGTATTTCTCGCCCTTCATCCTCGCAGCTATCCATTTTTTGTGGCGAGGAGGACGCTCGAGGGCCTGGATAACGGTGGAAGGATCGGATTGAGCAGCTTCCTTCATTTTCTCGCAACTCTTCTTCCATCGCCCTCCGTTCAAGCTTCTTATAGCCGCCCCTAGACATGCAATGCGGATACTTATTTCTCGCTTGCCTCTCTCTATTGGCCTGACTTTTTTCCCCGTGACACGAAAACAAATAAAACTGAGCCTTCGATGTCAAATAGATTCAACTAAAAGATAAGATATGAAAGAAATTTTACAAGAAATTCGGGATTACGGCGTGACGCCACAAACTCCCTCCGATCCTGACTAATGTAATCATAGTCCGACATGGGTCCTTGTCCCTCTTTGCCCCTCGAATATACTTTCTAGTGAGCTTGTTCTTAAAGTCTTTCCAACGTATACGAACCTCGCCCATCCAATGCTTGTACATGGCCTTATTGTTAGGCACATCATACGTTTCTTTGCAAGGTAAAAGAGAAGATATGAAAGAAATCAAGTGATAAAACTAAAGATACAAATACATAAGATATCGAAAGTGAGATACCAAAAGTTGTGCCCAGATCAACTCCTTCGTTTTAGTAGGAACCAACTTCCAATGAGAGAATACAATGCAAACTTTGCTTCGAGCCGATAGCCTACGTAGCTAATGAAGTTGTCTTCCTCGGACCAATTGGATTCATATTGGCATCGAACTCCACATGCGCCTCTTTTTCTCGATCGTCACGACGTGCAATTAACGCACCCATATGTGTGCTACCTCTACCCTTTCTCCCCATCGGTACATCATTCCCACCATCACTCGATGACTCGTCGAGCTAGACATATTCCTGTTCATCAAAGACAAATCAATAATGTTAGATAGGGTTATTATTAAATAATAAACAAATGAATAAAATGAACTAACATGTTAAACCTATACAAAAATAACATAGGACTTTTTCATAACTTAAGACCTTACTTTATATGGTTTCCCATATTCCTTGAGAATGATCCTTCCTTGGAGCATATTCTTCATCATCTACCAATTCTACTTCACGTGTTGTAGGTGGATTTGTTGTGAAAGGGAGTGTATCGTCCGGGTTCAAGGATTCTTCACCATACGTCTTTTTTTACTTTGAAGTACAATGGACATTTTGTTATTTGCGGTGGTCTCGTAACATAAAACACTTGTTTCGCCGGCTTGCTAGAATGAATGGCTCGCTCTATGACCAAGTCTTTGAAGATCAACTGAGACAAATCCAAATTTAGGATCTATTACAACATTATTGTTAACCCACTTGCATTTAAATAAAGCAACTTTGAACTTTGTGTAGCTCATCTCCCATATTTCTTCAATAACTCCATAATAGGTCATAGATGCTAACACCGGGTTTTTGTCTTTCGAACTCGAAAAGTGCATGGATTCAGCTTCAACCATCACCCCACCGTTTTGCACGAACTCCCGTCATCTTGGCCTTTTGTGTAGAAAGAATATCCGTTTATATCATAACCTGTCCAAGTGATGACCTGATAAGAAGGCCCCCGGCTAACCACTCGATTGTATCCGACACTCTGTCTCGTGCGATACCTTCTCCTCGAACCACTTTATAAACGTCTTTGTTTGCTCGTGAGCTATTTGCATGTCATTCTTCCTTGGATTCTTATTATTCAAACTCTTTCTCGTGTTCATCAATGTATGGTTGAACTTCTTCCATATTATTCAAGATGTAGAGGTGTGCTTGCAACACCTCTTCACGAGGCTTATTCTTCGCTTTGATTCCTCGAGTTCCCTCACTTATCCCCTTATCATGCCGAGATTGAAACGTCACCCCCGATAGATAATCTTTACGAACTCCATAGCCTCTTCCACTACATATCTCTCAACTATTGAGGCTTCCTGGTCGATAAGGATTTTTAGAATACCCTTTTAAGATCTTCATGTATCGCTCGAAAGGGTACATCCACCTTAGGTAAACTGGACCGCAAAGCCTTACCTCCCTTACCAAGTGCACTATCGGTGCACCATTATATCGAAAAATGCGGGAGGAAAATGCATCTCGAGTTGGGACAAAATAATATAACCCTCATTTTCCAATTCATCCAACTTTTCAATATCAATGACTTTGTTACATATAGCATTAAAGAAAATACACAATTTTGTTATAGTGGTCCGCACTTCATCTTTCATAATGCCCCTAATAGCTACTTGGTAATAGTTGTTGCATCAACACATGATAATCATGGGACTTCATTCCCACTAACTTCAAATCGTCCATTGAAACACACCTTCTCAAATTTGAAGAATATCCTTGTGGAACCTTAATGTCATATAGATACCCACACAAACTTTTTTCTCCGCTTTTGACGGTGTATGAGAGCTGGCTCCATGTATGCCCTCTTACCATCTTCCATTACTCGTGGATGTAACCGTTCTCTTATTCCCATATCAACCAGGTCTAGTCTCGCACTAATTCCATCCTTAGTCTTCCCCGTATGTGCAAAAGAGTACCGACAAGGCTATCACAAACATTTTTTTCCACATGCATCACATCAAGATCTGTGTCTCACATCAAGACTACGCCAATATGGAAGATCAAAGAAAATTGATCTCTTCTTCCATATATTCTTCTCACCCGCAATCCTTTTCTCGCTTACCCAATATGACATTGATATGCATCACCCGACTATAGACTTCCTCTCCGGTTAATGCCTTTGGAGCCGTTCCATGCTCCGGTAAGCCGTTAAAACGCTTTCTTAACTTACGATATGGGTGGAACCGATCAAGAAACCTCCTGTGACCGAGATAGACCGTTTTCTTTCCATGCTTTAGTTGATGGAAGTTTGTGTCGCTTCACATATTGGACATGCTTTATGCCCCTTCACACTGCTGTACCCGGACAAATTTACGTATGCGGGAAAGTCGTTGATCGTGGTAAAAATCATTGCACGCAACTTGAAGAACTCCTTCTTATATGCATCAAACACATCTATGCCTTCCTCCCACAACTTCTTCAAATCCTCAACCAAAGGCGCCAAGTACACATCGATATTGTTACCGGGCTGTTTTGGTCCGAAAATCATCATAGACAAAGATCACATACTTGCGTTTCATACATAGCCGGGGAGGTAAGTTGTATATTACAAGGAGAACCGGCCATGCACTATGGGTACTGCTAAGAGTTCGATATGGATTGAAGCCATCCGTACAAAGCCCAGTAGAAGGTTTCTTGGCTCACTTTGCCAAATTGAGGGAACATTTCGTCTATTTTCTTCCATTACAGAGAGTCAGCCGAGTGCCGAAGATATTTTCCATCAGATATTCTCTCATCAGAATGCCATCTCAACTTCTTCGCCGTCGCTTCACTAGTAAACAGACGCTTAAATCGAGGAATTATGGGAAGATACCACAATGCCTTCAAAGGTTGCTTTTTTTTTGTGATCTCCAGAACCACCACCTTTCTTCACTTTGTATCGTGAAGTTTTACACTTCGGACAATTACTAAGGCCTTCATACTCATTTCTGTACAATATGCGTCATTAGGGCAACCGTGTATCTTTTCATACTCCATACCCATCATAGACAAGATTTTCTTGGCCTCATACATACGATTTGGAAGTACATTATTGTCGGCAACATA
This sequence comes from Acacia acuminata, assembly GCA_019022655.1. Lineage (NCBI taxonomy): Eukaryota > Viridiplantae > Streptophyta > Magnoliopsida > Fabales > Fabaceae > Acacia > Acacia acuminata. The sequence goes on along the minus strand of JAFJYI010000102.1, from coordinate 1,023,107 downwards.
TCACACAACAATTCAAGCAACGACGTGAAACGCTATCGGTCCACCCACAAGTTGCCTTTAAGTTGACCAAATGTAAGGTCCCGATCAACCGTGTATACTTAGTACACCCGGGGAACAAAGGTGTCTCTGCATCACTCCGCACGCTATCATATTCATGCGGTTGTGCAAAGGATTCGACCTCAACATCATGAATCATTCTCTCCATTCCATCATCATCTACCTCAACTTCATTTTCGTAGGATGCACTAGGAGTTACCTCCTCACCATGCCATATCCACGTTGTGTATCGAAGGTTTATTCCATCACAAATTAGGTGATCCCTTATATCAAGCAATATCCCTTCGAACCCCATTTAAACAATTAACACATGGACAATAGTACATCCCATTTTTTGTAGCCACATTCCTTTTAGCAAATTCAATAAACTCTTCCACCCCTTTCTCATATTCTTCACTAGTTCTCAACGCATTCATCCAACTATGACCCATTTTATTACCACCTATGACATTTCCAACAACAATCAAGTTCATAACAATTTCAAAAAATTTCTACAGCATTTCCCCTCAACAAGAAGACATCCCAAAATTTCAACAACAAACCATTTCAACTTAATTCAACAAAACTTACTAACTAAGGCAATTTAGAAAATATCGGCTATTAAATCCAATACTTTCATCAATACAAAAAACTAAAATATATCTAAGTCGTCTAAGTCATAAACTATAACTTATGGACATCTAAGCATCATTATTCATACTACAAAGATTACCTAGTTCAATGCACATCAACAAAAAAAACAATATTTAACTATAAAGATGAAGGGCAATGGCGGACTCAAGATTTTCAGCAAGCATCATGAACAAAGACAATAACATTGTAAAAATAGCACTCACCTTTAAATATTCCACAAATAGGTTGACTTGGGACGGAAATTGGGAACCCAATACAAGAGTAGGTAATTCACAAACACTCTCTATGTCGATGCTTTTCTCGCTTCGTTACGCCAAAATTATAAAGTGAAAAGACATGAACCAAGAAAACTACCAATTTGCCACCCTAAGCATATCATTCAACCAATAAAGTTAAAAAGTGATGGAGTAAGGAAGAATATGTAATTTACCGTAAAGTATTTGAAAAGAAATGATATTTTAAAAAAGAAGCATTAAAACAAATCATTCATAAAAGATAATATAAAACATAAAGTAGTGCTTACAAACACCTTACATATGAAAGAAAAAATTTGCCATGAACCATATACATAGCCAAAGAAATTTGTCATTCCACTAATCTCTAATTCATAATTTTAACTTAATTGAAATCACATCAAGTTCCCTCGGTCATCAAGCTCTATCATATATGAAGGAACAGACTAAAATACCTTCCAAGTCTAATCTAAATGACATGACCATTGTCTTTTTCATTTTTTGTTAGCCTCGGTTATTCTTTGTTTTTTATAAGAATATATTGTTATGTTGCACTTTTAAGACGAGGATTGGCCTCTCCGTCAATCTTTGTACCCACTTGATCCCTTATTCAATATTCAACAACAAAATTGAGAAAAATTCAATGAAGGGACCGTTAGGATTCAAATGATTTTTGGGCTCAATCTTTTTAGCATTGAAAGAGAACCTAATTCTGGTTTATAATGCCAACTAGGGAAAAAGTTCGGGAAGAACGCTCTAGTTTTTAGATTGCCTTATTCTCAATAAGCATGTAAACGAACGTACGTGAATTTGGCAGGACCTCGGATAATCCCTGCAAAACTAGTTCAATCAAGAAACTTAGGAATTGCACGTGTAACCTTCAATGTTCAAATTTACCCCAATTTTGAATCCGATGCTCAGTGTCCTTAGTTAAATCAAAAGTTTTTACGGAGAAAAATTCAGATTTTCCATGAACTAACTATCCTCATCACAATTTTGTCTTTGGAAAGGACGGTGGAACAATTCTAACACATACGAAATTGGTAGAGCAAACGAATTTACAACCGTGCCAAATCCCATCAAAGAATACAGCTCCATAAGATAGAAAACGATAATTCGAACCGATTGAATGAAAAAGGGGAGCCCAAATGTAAAGGGGAAAAGGTTAAAAAAGAAATGAAAAGGATAAAAAATCGGAAGAAACAAACCGTGAGAGATCTTGGTGCGACCGGGAATCTACAATAACCGCAAGAGCTTCGACGCCTTCCACAATCGACCACAACGCTTTCCGTTTTGCTTTGTTCTTTGCACGCACGCTCTATGAGGCGGAGCGTGGTTGGCTGCACGGAGAATTGGAGACGAGAGAGCGAAACGGGGAAATGGGGAAAACGAGATAGGGCGAGGGGAATGAGATAGCCGGACGCGGGGAAATGGGGGAAAAGAGATAGGGCGAGAACGAAAATGGAGGAAAAAAAAAAGATAAAAGGGGCTTGGGCGCTCGAAGGCGGCCGGAGATGTGAAGGGGAAGAAGGCGGAGATATGGAGGTGCCGCGAGAGAGAAATGCTTGTGATCGAGGGTTTTGGGGGAAGAGGGGTATTTTATTTCCAAATAGGCGACCTGATATAAAATCAGGTCGCCACTTGTTGATATTAGGCGACGATTTTATATCGTCGCCCATTTTCAAAAAAACAGTGACGATAGATAATCGTCGCCACTTTTTAATATTAGGCGACGATTTTATATCGTCGCCCATTTTCACAAAACAGCGGCGACGATAGGAATCGGTCGCCACTTTTTGATATTAGAAGACCTGATTTTATATCGGTCGCCCATTTTCACAAAAAGCGACGATAGAGAATCGGGTCGCCTAATATTAAAAAGTGGCGACTGATTTTATATCGAGTCACCTATCTTACAAAAAGTGGCGACCTGACGAAACATTTTCAGTCGCCTATTTACGCCAAAAATGTATTTTTCTTCCATAGAAATCAAATATACCATGGCGCCAAACAAAAATTCTGGCGGGAAGCAATTAAAACGACCTTAAAAAATGTTAGAACGCAAAAAATCAATTTTAGATGACCTAAACTTCCATTCAGGACGTTCAAAACTCATTTTCATTATATATTAATTACAAGAATCATTTTTTACTACTGTTTTTTATTTAGGACGTGTTTTAGAGTAGTAATATCCAATTTTTGTAGTAGTGTCGTTATGGGCTTTTGTATTGATTATGGTCAGTAATGTCATGAATATCTCGTCATACATATATTGTTTATATAAGCATGAGATTAACCGTTACCTAAGGTCCAATGGGCATTGGACCTCAGCTCTTATAGCTCCAGGATCTGGAGGACGAGGACTGAAGATAGGAGACAAGAGCAAACGAACACGTGAGGACTCACCGGAGCCTCTTGTTTAGAGACGTATTATCATCGCTTGGTGTGTTTGTATTCTCGAATAAATGTATCTATATTACTAAGATACGCCACAGACAATGTTGTACCACAGATTTATCAGTTACTCAATATTTTAAATTTCTTCGATGCTCAACTCTGATCAAAACGCTATGAAAATGCTTTCGAAAATTGGGGTGTTACACTTTTAATTTTCACTAATAATTGGAATGGTAATAAAACTTCCTTAAATATATAAGGCGTGTAATATTGGACCCTCCTGATGAGATCCGCCCTTGCATTCTTGGATAACGAAAGATTCTTTGGGAGAATTACAACTAATAACCAATGTGAAAAGTCCTTTCTAAAACAAAGATAATAAATTTCTGAAATTAGTTTGCAGGACCAAAGTCATATTTTGAGGAAACTTCCAAAATACCGACTTTCAAGAAAGGGATCATCAAGAAGCACTTTTTTTTTTGGACACATGTATCATTCTATTAGAGACAATCCTATTTTTCAAATTTGATCAAGGGTTTCTCTCTCAAGGCTAAAAGGGTAAAAGGTTCTCACGTCTCCTAACAAATACGTTTTCCGAGATTTAAACTTTACAGGGATGATGCCCTTTACCACTTCAACCAAGTTGGTTGAGATAATCATGTTTAAAGCATTTTTTTCTTTATTTCTCTTTATAATTTAAAAATTGTTGTTGAGCTAGCTTATTTCTGCAATTTTTTGTGTGTGTGTGGATATATTGCTTATTTCAGCATATCTGAGGCCTCAAGTTTAAACACGGCTCTTAAAGCAGATCATGTGCTTCAAATTTTTTTTCTCAATTAAGAAACGAGCGAAGGACTGACGGTTTGAGGTCACAAGGAAAATTAAACTAACAACTTACTGAGAAAATGAATCCTTACAATATTAGACACCCTTTTTCTCTATCTCCAGATTTGTTAACTTACAAGTTACAACCACTGTTATCGAAGAAAACATAATAGTGTGATAATCATTCCTTTTTCCCTTGAAATAGTAATTGCTGAGATTTCAGTATAACTTTTTAGAAGAATAACTAGCTTCCTGATTATCACTAATTAAAATCAATTCTAGAATCCAACGAATATAAACCAAAATTGCTCAGTAAGTTCTTATCGAAGATATTAATAACATCACGCCTCAAGATTGTATATGCTCAATATGTAGTTTTTTTTTCTTTAATTAATTGCAATTTAATTCCTCTAAAGTAGGGGTGGAAATAGGTCAGGGGCCTGTGGCCTGGCCTTTTAAAAGCTTGTTCGAACCTGGCCTGTCAGGCTAAAAGGCTAGGCCTAGGCTTCCAAATAGGCACATTAGGCACGGCAAAGGCCTGTTAAGAATAATTAGTTTTTTTAAAAAAAAAAATTAATTAATACCCCTCACCCTCCCTCACTCAAAGCCTCATGTTTACCCTTTCAAACCTAGAACCCTAAGTCCTTAAATCAATTTCCCTCACTCAAGCCTGTTTTTGGCCTGTTTACGTTATGCCTGTTTTCGGCCTGTATGCTGTAGGCCTGTTTCCGGTCTGTTTACGTTAGGCCTATTGTCGGCCTGTTTACATCCGGCCTGTAAAAAATACAGGCCTCTTAACAGCCACGGGCCGGCCCGGCCTTTAACGGGCCGGCTCAGGCCAAAAATTTTAGCCTGTAACAGGCCACAGGCCAGGCTTAGGCCACTTCCTTGCATAACAGGCTTGGCCTGTTAAGGGTGAGGCCTGGCCTGGCCTATTTCCATCCCTACTCTAAAGGGTAAATTTTGAGAAGAAAATAAAGAGGCAATTATGCAGCTTCCAAAACGAATGTGAAAACCAAATGTGAGATCGAGAATACTCTGATGTAAGTAATGTGAGTGTCAAATTAAAGAAATAGTGCTACATTGTATGGGATTGTAGGGTCCAAGTAATAACAAGAGGAAAAATAGGCTTTACTTGCAGGCAATGGGCAACTGGAAACACAGTTGAAATCTAGCAATTTTTCCCTCCCTTGTATGCGAGTTAAATGCGATACTTGACACTAGTTATAGGAATATCTATTTAATTAATCCGTCACTTTGATAATCATTATGAGTTTTTAGCATTTGTAACGACATCTTTAATCATCATTAAATATGTTAATGGCTATGTAACCGCTCGTTGAATTGTATTTAGGCGCATTAACTGACACGAGTTAATTGTCGCTGAAGGAGTTTAAGTGTGCCCAATGTTATGATGATCCGCAGCCTATAAAAGGACACGAGACTGAAGTTTTCAGGATCTGACTTTGAGCTTTCGAGCAACTTATCTTTCCTCCTCCTGTGTTTTACCTTGTTGAGTTCTATTATCTTTTGCAGTTCTACTCACCATACCTTTGTACGAAGGGTTCATTTAATCCTGTGGAGTGCTGCTTCTTATCTGCTGGTAGTTACGTTTTAGAGTAGTTCTTAAGGACAATGTCCTCAGACACCACTAGAATCAACTTTCTTATTTGCAGGTGATGTCGCTAACTAGATCTGCATGTCACTACAAAATGACTTGGAAGATCCATTGAATTTTATGACAATCTAGGAGTTGTCGCCAACAATCTTAAGAGCTATTACCTGCTGATATTTTGGGAGCGCATCAAGATAAGTTTTCTCTAATTCATTTAGTTGTTTGCAAAGGAAACTTGATAAGATATTTTTTTGTCTTCTTGTGTAATAGACCACTATTACAAATAAGGCTTTTAACGTCCGTTTTTTTTGCCTTTTAATGTCTAAAAACAGGGGATGCTTATGTCAGGGACGTAGTAAAGTAAGGATATGATGTCCCTAGAAAAAAGGACATTGTAAGAGACCTGTGAGAGACTTCTAACGTCCCCTTTTTTAGAGATGCCATAAATTGTTTTTTTTTAGAAAAAATCCTCAGATCCTCAGAACCAGCGATCAAACAAGAAATCAAAGGAACTAAGACCGAATCAAACCAGAAATTTTGCACATAGGTGGATTCAAATCTCCAAAATAAGAAACAAATTTTCAAAGCTATTGAAATATAACATCACAACTTATGAATAAGCAGATCAAGGGCTTTTCAACTGAAATTCCCAAAAGGATACAAAATTTATACTCAAGAAAAGATACTCAATGTGGGAGAGAATTATGTGAGGTGAAGATAGCACTCACATGTGTGCCCATCTTTACAACGACGTAAGGATCGCTGCAACGAACATTACGAACAATGAGGTTTACTTCGCGCTTGATCGAGGACGGTGACCTAGAACGCCGAGGTTCACTTTTCATTGTTGCATATCGAAACCAAAGCTGGATGTTTAGCGACGACAAAGAAGACAAAGAGTCATGCGACGGCAAGCGAGCTATAGCGAGCAAGCGACCGAAGAAGAGAGAAAGCCAAGGCACGAGATCTAGCATCGAGCTTGGGGTTTTAAATAATGAAAGGGGTGAACGGGTTAAAAATAAAATAAAAGAGGCCAACCATCTTTAAGCATCCCAATTCTAAATTGGGAAACCTAAAGTGGAACTTTAGGCGTCCTAACTTTAAAGTGGGACGCCTGAAGTGGAACTTTAGGCCATTTTTAGCATCTCAATTCTAAATTGGAACACTAAAAGCAGACTTTTGGCGTCCCAATTTGAAGAGGGACGCCAAAATCCTTCACATAATTACAAAGATGCCACCGTCTTTTTTACTTCCCTTTTTCAAAAAATGACATTTTTTAGGGAACTAATTTCTTTTTCTTTTTCTCTGTGGTAGTAGTAGTGGACCCATGCATTCCTTCTCTCGTTCCATTTCATGACAGATAGGTATTCACACTCTATTGATATCCATGTTCGTTAATTTGGCTTTTGTTAGATCTATAATATTGTCCGATCAAAAAAGATCTATAATATTGGCTACACCAGTCTTTATATTGGACAGCCGGGAACCATGTTCTATTTTTATAATTTTGGTATTTTCCTCTTGTAGTAATATTGAGATGGGTCTCACGTTCTATTTGTGACTCATTTCAGGATATTTTCTGAGACTTCTAAATAGAGAAGTTGGCCAAAATAAGCTGATCCTCATCTCTATTCATTTGTATTGAATTATCAGCTCCTCGATTATATTGATCTTCAAATCTGAAGCTCTCTCTATAGCTATGTTCATATATGGGATTCTGAATAATAACAGGTAGAAATCTTATTTCCCCTTCAGACATGCTAACTAACCATATTTGTCTTCAACAAAGGAAGGAACAACTTACTGTGAGTGCAAAATACTTTTAAAAAAATTAGAGTTTTACTTTTCTTCAAAATCTAGGTGAAATGGATGGATTTTGGTGGGAACACAAGTAATCATCAACAAAGAAAGGCTCTTGGGGTTGAGGGGGCAAAAAGGTATCTCAAACAGTTCATTATGTTTAAAGCCATGATCATATCAGATGTGTGAAGGTGTTTATTCGGCATTCAATATAAATTAAGATTTGGCTTACCATTGGTTTTTTGGGTTTATGGCCTCCATTTTCTCCATTACATTGATGACATGTAATTGAGCTTTATGAGTGTTGAACGTGCGTTACATTTCATTTGCCTTTTATGCGGTAGATTCTCTCTCTACAGTTTATATAAAATTAACATTAAATAGTGAATAAGAATAACTCTTTCTTAAAAATATCTGATTTGGGAATGGAAGAGGGCGACGGTGCAAGTGCGGAGGAGGGAGCCATGAAACACGGTGGCGATGGAAAAGGGCTAGGGGATGGTGATGGCGCGCGCGCCCCTGGGGGTGTTGAGACAAGAAGCCTATGGAAACAACGTTCTCATTTGGGAGTGGGGGTGGGAAGTCTCAAGCTGACAAGGTGACCAAGACACAGATGGTTCAACGCAAATCAGTACAAGTCTCGTATAAAGAAAAACTGTTGGCCTCGGGAGGTATGGGTTATTTGGTAAGGCATGCAGAAGCGGATGACATTGTCCATGGGTGGAAGGGGTTTTTTACACAGCAAAATACAGTGATGGACAACAATGTGCGGAGTGAAGAGAAAGGGAGGGAAGACGAGGTGGATGTTGAGAAGCGGAATAAGTAACCGGCGCTTTCTGTGACGTAGGAGCAATATACAGCGTGGGTATGTCAGTCCTAAAGCATGTGCTCTTTGGCCAGGTTAGGCGAATATGGAAGCCACAGCATCCCCTGAAGGTAGTCCCAGTGAGCAAAGAGTATTATATTGTGTGTCGTTCTGTAGTGAGGAGGATAGGGACTATGCATATCATGAAGGACCATGGATGATTGATGACCACTATCTATTAGTACAACGATGGCAACCGAACTTCAACCCTTAGAGAGCGGATTTCCAGCTGAGGATAGCTATAGATAGGGGTACGCATCCTGGACTTACCAATGGAGCTCTCTACGATGAAATTTCTCGGTATCACAGGAAATATGATTGGTAAAATAATCAAAATTGACCGCTCAACGTCAATATATGATTAGGGGGAGTTTGCGCGGAATCATGGAGTAACGGAAGTGGAGGGCATTAAACATGGGGTGGCGGGATGCTCGCAAATAGGACCGTTGCAGGCTAGAAATCAGGTAAAATCGAGATTTGGGGAACAGACGTCGGTGAAGAAAGAGCATTTAGTAAGCATGGATGGAAGGCGGTCAAGTTTGAATCAAAAGTAAGCAAATAAGATGGAGTGGATTATGGTGGGATTGAAAAGGAAAAAAACAGAGAGAGTGAAGATCTTTGGGAATGAATATAAATTGCATGGGAAGCTTAAATCAAATCATGCAGTCTCGGTGGAACATGGGGCCCACGTGGGGGCACAATCTAATGCATTTACTCCTCTTCAAGACCTCACGCAAATCAAGGAGGAGGTTTTGCATGTGAATATGCCTATGGACGTGATTAACGCTGGGAATTCGCTGGACTATGTGCAGCTGCCTTCGGATCCAATAATTAATGACGTAAATAAAAAAAACAAACCAGAGATCCTGGAGGAAGGGATTTGACGCTATATGATACGGCTAAATTAGATGATGGGCACACGGTGGTTATGAAGTCTAAGAGTGGCAGCGGATTGGCCTCCAAAAATCTTTAATTTGTTTTTTAATGAATTACATGATTTGGAACTCACGTGGTATAGGTTCAAAGTTGTTTCCTAACCTTATACGAGAAATTAAAAAGCAATATAAGTTGGATTTTCTAGCAATTCTTGAAATTCGGTCTAGTGGAGCACAAACTGAGAGGAGACTGAGTCATCTGGGATACACCTTGTATCAATATACCATTGCAAAGGGATACAGTGGGGGTTTATGGTGTCTTTGGGACAAAGGGGCTATTCATGTTAATATTATGGAGCACCAGAAGCGACTTATGCATTTAAAAATACAAACAGCAAAAAAAGAAACATGGTTTTTTACAGTGGTATATGCAAGTCTCAACCGTATTTATCGCTGCTCATTGTGGAGTGAGTTGTTTCGGATTTAGGAAGCTACTCAGGGACCATGGTGTATTGGGGGAGATTTTAATGCTACCCTACTAATGAAAGATCGGCGCTCATGTGCACCCTTGAAGCTATCAGTGGACAGTGAGTTTTCTCGGTGGGTTGAAAACATGAACCTAGTAGATTTGGGATTTGATGGCCCGATGTCACTTGGAAGAGAAGGATTACGGAGGCTCGACTTGATCGTATATTTGCTAATGAAGAATGGGGTGAACGGTTTATTGATGCTAAAGTTCTTCATTTGCCCCATTTTAAATCTGATCACTGTCCCTTGCTTTTGAGGCTTTATGGCTCCCCTTCTCAAGGGTCGTGCCAAAAACCTTTTTGATTTATTGCCTCTTGGGTTTTGCATGATACATTCGATGATTTAGTCAAAGAAGAGTGGAACTTGGAGACGGTTTGGGGGGAGAATATTGAGAACTTCACCCATGCTTGCAGACGATGGAATAGGGAAGTCTTCAGGCATATCCAACAGCGTAAAAGTAAACTCATTCGCAGATTAGATGGTGTGTTTAGAGCATTGGACAGAGGAAGGCATTTTAAGTTCTTGGAAGAGTTACAGAAGGATCTATGGACATAATTTAATGATACTTTAACGCAAGAAGCTCTCTTATGGGCTCAAAAAGCCCGTGCTAATTGGGCCATTGATGGGGACTGAAATACGAAATGGTTTCACAATAGGAGAAGGAAGACCAACAAAATCAACGCTATCAATATTAATGAGGGGGCATGGTGTTTTGAGGCTAAGGAGATTAAAACTCATGCGACAGAGTACTTTGCCAATTTGTTCGCTAAGGAAAAGGTGGAGCGCTCGCCTCTGGTTTGTGGTGTCTCCTATCCGAAACTTTTGGAGGAACATGATAGGGTATGCAGTAGGGATGTGGATGAAGCTGAGATCAGAGCTGCGTTGTTCAGTATGGGGGCCCTCAAGTCTCCAGGCCTCGACGAGTTTAATGCTTTATTTTTTCAATACCAATGGGACATTGTCAGAGAATATGTTGTTCAATTTGTGAAGTGAGTGTTTCGGCACCCAGAGCTGATTGGTGATGTGAATGGAATGCTTATTGTGTTAATTCCAAAGAAGAATCACCCGGAGTCATTTTGTGACCTCAGGCTAATTAGTTTGTGCAATGTCATTTACAAGCTAATTACCAAGATTGTGGTGAATAGAATGAAATGCTTTATGCACCATGTGATCGCTCCTAATTAGTGTAGCTTTGTGCCATGATACCACAGCTCGGATAATATAATTGTGTCCCAAGAGGTAATTCACTCTATGCACACAATGGGAGGGAAGAAGGGATATATGGCCATTAAAATTGATCTAGAGAAGGCATATGACAGGGTAAATTGGAATTTTCTTATTAGTTGTCTTCATGAGCTACAACTTCCGCGAACTCTCATCCAAGTGGTGAAGTCATGCATTAGTACTGCAAATCTGCAGCTTCTTTGGAACGGGAGCAAGGCGAAGATGTTCCAATCCTCTCAAGAAGTTAAACAGGGTGATCCTCTTTTGCCCTATCTGTTTGTGATTTGTATTGAAAATTTGGCACATATGATTCAAGAAAGATTGGTAAGGAAAGCTTGGAAGCCTATCAGACTTACGAAGAAGGGCCCACCTATTTCCCACCTGTTCTTTGCAAATGATAGTATTCTGTTCACCAAAGCATCCCTCCAACAAGCAGAGCTGGTGCATGAATGTTTATCTCAATTCTGTGAGTGCTCAGGACTTAAGGTCAACTCAAACTTGAGTGTTTCTTTTCCAAGAATGTTAATCATGTCAGGAGCTCTGAGCTTGGCTCAGCCCTTGGCTTTACCCCAACTTCTAATATGGGGAAGTACCTTGGGGTGCAGCTTCATCATGCGAGGACTGGGAAGGAAAGTTTTCAGACAGTAGTTGACAAGGTTAAGGAGAAACTTTCTCGATGGAAACCAACGTTATTCTCACTAGCTGGAAGATTCACGCTTATTTCCGCGGTATCATCAGGTATCCATACTTACACTATGCAAACCTCACACTTTCCTTACAATGTATATGAGAGCTTGGATAAACAAAATAGATCCTTTTTATGGGGTGGAATAGTAGAAAGGTGGCGGACGCATTTGGTGGCATGGGATGAGGTGTGTAAGGAGAAGAGGCGGGGCGGTTTCGGACTCAGGCATGCTAAATTTCAGAACCAAGCTGGGGTGGAAGCTAGTGACACAAAGGGATGTGCTCTGGGTAAGAGTAATTCGAGACAATTATAAATGTGGGGAGGATCTTTTCCTTCGTTTCTCCTCGAAAAGACCGAGCTCGAATGTCTAGACATGAATTAAGAAGACATGGGATAAAGTCCTTGGGGGTTTTGAGATTGATCAAGAATAACACTCTGTTAAATGGAAGGGAGAGAGAAATAGAGAGTTCTCAGTGAAATCCGCATATAGGGTGCTATCAAGGGAGGCGGTGGATCCTGGAATAAATTGGAGTTGTGTGTGGAAAGTTCGAGCACCACAAAGATGCAAGACACTTCTTTGGATGCTAGCTAGAAAGAGTCTTCTTACAAACGCCTGTCGAAGGAGACGGGGACCGACTATGGATGTGAGTTTCCTAGTATGCGGGGTAGATTTGGAAGACATTATGCATGTGTTTCGGGACTACGTGCACTCGAAAGCTCTCTGGCAGAAAGTGGTGGGGTCGACCCAATGGCATATGCTCTGTAATATGAACCTCTCAGATTGGGTGTAGTGGAATCTTCACGGCAAGTTGGAAACATGTCTGTAGTGGGCCTCCAAGTTTACAGTGTTGTGTTGGTGGTTGTGACATTGAAGGAATTTTTATTCTTCGAGAAGAAACTTAAATGCATTAAAACTATCATAGCTAGTGTTGGTGCGATGGTAGAGAGCCTGACTCGCACTAATGATCATCTAGCAGGGTTGCAAGTTCAGGGTGTTACTCTGGCCCCAGGTCGTGAGTCTTAGCGACCTCCAGAAGGTGACTGGGTGAAGGTCAATGTGGATGGTGCATTCTCCGTTATAGCTAGCAAGTCTACTCTTGGGGGTTTGATCAGAAACAATGTCGGGAGCTTCATTAAAAGATTCATACATCCTATCGATGGTGGAGAAGAATTAAATGCAAAAATCTAGGCATGTCTTCTTGGGTTAAAAATGGCATGGACTATGGGTTTCAAGCAAGTTTGGTTGGAAACTGATTCCACGGAATGCCTCGCCCTTGTCCTTCATAGATGTAGGGAAGCTCACAAGGACTCTGTCATTCTTCATGAAGTTTTGTTGATGTTGGATATGGACTGGGAAGCTAGGATTACATATGTACCTCGCTCATGCAATTCTACAGTGGACCACCTAGCGAAGAGTGGTTTGGAGTTAAGGATGGGTTTCCATGAAGATTACCAGCCATTTGAGGCTCTAGCAATGCTTATTAGTAGTGATTGTAATGGGGGAAGTATTCCTATAGATGGTTAGATGAGGTGTCTCTTATATATATATATATATATATATATAGAATAACACTTGGAAATAAATGAGGCTAGCAACATGATTTGTTGGAAATCATACATTGTTTAAGTGAAAGACTCTATGCTGCAAATAATTTTCTGTAGTTTGGTGATTTGTTGACTTATAATAATCTGATCGCTAGAAATACTGAAAGACATTTTGTGCCTGTATATAAAATGTATCGTCATGTTGGTTGTGTTGAGCCAAGCTCACAAGGAAAAATGTATTGGGTATTGATATTTGTTTGGTATTTAGAAAAATATGATAATTTATTTTGTGGAGTGACAAATATTAAATTCTAATTTAATTAGAATTTGTTATCAGTATTTAAGAACCCCTATGATATTCTTGTCGGGTCTCTTGTTACTAACCATCAATTTCTTATATTGGTTAAACCTTTCTCTTTGTGGAAAGTTATATAGTTTACGTTCTTTTGTGGATTTGATGGTTATTATTGAGTGCTTTCCCTTGGGTAACGGTGTATCGTATGGTTCTGAACTGCCGAAAGGAAGATTAAGAGGGGTTACAGACAATTGCAATATTAAAATTGTGTGGGGTGAGTCAGTTTTAAAAGCAACGTCCATATCTATGCATATAATTAAAAATTCCAGTTCATATATCTTGTGACAATAAGTGAGGTACTGAAGTGTTCGCCGCATTATTTTCTTGTGAAATTCTTACAAATGTTATATGGGCATTCTAATCTAATTAGAATGGAAGGGGATTATGGTAAGATTTTAATTTAATTGGAATTGTTATTGATGAGATATGGAAATACTTTCATATATAATTGAGATATTTAAAAGTGAAAAATTTTAAAGTTACAGAATTTTTACAAGCTTCATTTGATAAAGCCAAGTTGTGATTTATAATTAATTAAAAGGAGGCTTTGCTACTTGTTGCTAAGAACAAATTTTGTGAATTATAATTTTTTGTTGTTGCTTGAAACAAGCATTATGCGGCATGCAAAATTTAATCATTTGTCTATATAGTAGGTAAATATGATTTTCATAATTTGTGGCTATATAATTATCTTGGTGTAAGATTATATATGTAAATATTCCTTATGATGCTAACAATTTGTTAGAAGTGGTTTCGCAGCTCAATCTGGATATACACAAATTGTTGAGAATTTTTGTTGCTTTAATGGATTTCAGTCCTTGTGATATAGCTTAAGCTATAAGGGATTGAGCATATATAGACATGCAGTCTCACAAGGAGATTGAAATATTTGAGGGGTACCATAAATGTTGGTACATATAAGGTGGATTGTCATTCTATGAGATACACGGATGTTAACTGAATTTCAATTCTATATAGAAAATCCACTAGTAGCCAAAATAAATATTATGTGAGACAGAGCTTATTACTCTAGAATTGGCTGAAATATTGAAGCCTAAGTTGTAAAAAAATTTCTTAGCAAATATTGTGGTATAAAAACCGACATTTAGTTTTGATGAATTGAGATTGCCAGATGGAAATAGCCATTGTAGATAAATAATGGTGCAAGTGAAGTCGTTTGACATATGATAAAGCGCTTAAAAATTATAGAGTTATCTCAATCGGTTTTGTATGAGGTCAAAAAGTTGACCTATGGATACGTTAACAAAACCCTAGGAAGAATTAAAATATCCGAGGGGATTAGGACTGAAGCCAATTCAAAAATAATAGCAACGGTGAACCCAACATTTGTGATTGGTGATCCCATAAAGAAGGTTCATATGGGTAAAAACAAGTCGTTAGTTAGTTTTGCTAGAATGAAATAAATTATTAGTCTCAGTCTTGGAAATTGCTAGAATGCATTTTGGTAAGGCTAAGCGAAAGCTCTTAATGATTTCATAATTCTATGGATCATGTGATCATTGTAGGCATATCTCATGAAATCACCTCAACGGATGTGGAGTCGGGCCGCTCCTATGAGATCGTGGCAAAATCTCTAGAGCATTCGTTATGCACCAAGCACGGGCATGGCCTTTTTAACGGGCAAAACCGACGTTAACAGCTAAAATGCCGAGATATAATCTGACTCTTAATACCTCTAGTGCACACCCAAGTTTTGTTTGTTCATAGAAGCATGCTTCACTGACATCTCTGTATACTAAGTCGGTCTAGGTATGGTTTGTAGTCTAGAAGACCACCAGATATAATGGTTATACTTATGTGTGAAACTCAGGTAATGGTGCTTCCTTTGACCCATGTAAGGGATTGTTGTAAGTAATGTGTGTGGGTGAGTCAAAGGAAGGGTTCTACATTGTATGGGATTGTGGGGTCCAAGTAATAACAAGTGATCTTGGGCTAGTAAATGGGTTAAGAGGAGGAACAGGCTTACTTGCATAGCAACAGGCCACCAGAAACATAGTTGAAATCCGGTAATTTCCCCCTCCCTTGTCTTCGAGTTAAATGTGGTACTTGACACTCTTTATTGGGAATATCCATATAATTAATCAGTAACTCAGATAATCATTATGAGTTTTCAGTGTTTGTAACCAACATTTTTAATCATCATTAAGTATATTAATATGTAACCGCTCAATTAAGTGCATTAACTGATGAGTTAATTGTCACTAAAAGCGTTTAAGTGTGCCCAATGTTATAATGATCCACGGCCTATAAAAGGGCATGAGACAGAAATTTTGAGGATCCGGCTCTAAGCTTCCAAGCAACTTCTCTTTCCTCCTCTTGTGTTTTACCTTGCTGAGTTTAATCTATTATCTTCTGTTGTTCTGCTCAGAAATTTTGCAGGAGTGGTTCATTTAATCTTAGGGAGTGTCGCTTCCTATCTACTGGTAGTTGCAGAATAGTTCTTAAGGACAGTGTCTTCGGGCACAACTCAAATCAACTTTTTTATTTGCAGGTGATGTTGCTAACAAGATTGTATGTCACTACAGAGAATTACGAAGATCCACTAAATTGTTTAACAATCTAGGAGCCACCGCTGCCAACATACTCTCATTTGTTTCATGGTTGGATCAACCTGATATATAGGAAAACATATAGTAATATGATAAGCCACTAAATGCGGATACTTCTTTTCATGGAGCTTAAAATTTAGTTCATCATATTGCGATAATTCCATTAGACCCAAGCTATTATGTGATGACTATCCATTAACAAAATGGTCAACAATAATATCAGCAGTATATCATGCATGAGTTTAAAGAGAAATATTCAGTGTACATATCATTACATCCTACTAAAAGTAAAAAAAGATATAAAAATATAAGAGCGAAACCACTATATATCAGGGTCAAGCAACTAATTAGGTATTGCCACTTGCATCCTCATCACCAAGATCGCCACGAGAACTTTGGGAGAACGTTGAAGATGTTGTTTGGTCAAAGTTGAATTGGCCATTTTCAGGATATATAGAAGGTTTTGGAGGCATTACAAGACTTCTAACATCATCCGCCTCCAACATTTCTATTACTTTGTTCATTGAAGGGCGATCACCAGGATTAAATTGAATGCACCATAGTGCTACTATGAACATTTTCTTTACAAAAACCTTTTCCTCTTCTGTCAAATCCTCCATTTCTATATCATTCTCTTCATCAAATTGGTCGTAAATCCATAAAGGAAAGTAAAGTTGGCTTGAATGTTCGGCATGTGGATTCAAATTCTTTCTTGGGTTTGCCATCTCCATTAAAAGCATTCCAAAGCTATAAACATCAGATTTATGGGACACTTTCCCTATATTCTTATAGTATAGTTCAGGAGCCATGTATCCTATTGTTCCTCCTGCTGTTGTCAAAGTGGAGATGCTATCATCAGTATAATACAACCTCGCAAGTCCAAAATCTGAAATTTTCGGGGTCAAGTTGTCATCAAGAAGAACATTTTGGGGCTTGATATCAAAGTGCAATATCTGCATGTCACAACCATGATGAAGATAAGCAATGCCACGAGCCACTCCTAAAGATATCTCATATATTCTATGATAACTCAAATTCTTTCTTGGGTTTGCCATCTCCATTAAAAGCATTCCAAAGCTATAAACATCAGATTTATGGGACACTTTCCCTATATTCTTATAGTATAGTTCAGGAGCCATGTATCCTATTGTTCCTCCTGCTGTTGTCAAAGTGGAGATGCTATCATCAGTATAATACAACCTCGCAAGTCCAAAATCTGAAATTTTCGGGGTCAAGTTGTCATCAAGAAGAACATTTTGGGGCTTGATATCAAAGTGCAATATTTGCATGTCACAACCATGATGAAGATAAGCAATGCCACGAGCCACTCCTAAAGATATCTCATATATTCTATGATAACTCAAGGAGACACTTCCTTCTTTGAGAAAAATATGTTTATCCAAAGATCCATTGGACATGAATTCATATATAAGAGCACGTTTCGTTCCTTCCACACAAAAACCAACCAGACGTGCCACATTGAAATGATGTATCCTTCCTATAGTTGCCACTTCGTTGATAAATTCTTGGCTAGTAGCTTTGGATTTATCCAACATTTTAACAGCAACATCATATCCGCTCCTTAACTTGCCTTTGTATATAGTGGCAAAGCCTCCTTCACCAATCTTATCCTTGAAACCTTTATAGTCTTTAAATCCTTGTAGGAGTACCTTATTTGATGAAGGTCATGAAGTCTTATGAAATCCTCAATACCTTCGTAGATTGATAAGTGTCTTCTCCGATATGTGTAAAAAATCAACAAGATGAGGAGCAACAATATACCAACCAGAAATCTTAGAATAATGGCTGTAGAAACATATGCTGTGATTTTTCCTAAGGTGAATGCAACTGGTATTGAAATTAAATCACGAGCATATTCATCACCAGAGTCGGACTCAATCGACGAACGCGCAAAATCTGCAACTGCACGTGTATATACTTCCAAAAATTAAAGGTCATAAATTGGTTTAATTGGTCCAAAAATTATTATTAACAAAGTCACTCAAAGGAGAATTCTTGTCCGAAATCAAAGTCAAAATATATAGCATTAAGCTTCAATCTTTTCACCCAACAGTTTTCGTTACTATATATGAGTTTGGATTAGTATCATTCTAGAAGTATATATATATAAATTTAAAAAAAAAAAAAAAAAAGAAGAAGAAGAAAATTCACCCTGACTATTATTAAAATAAAGTTAGTCATTAATATTTTTAACGATTAGGGTGATTTTTTTTTTTTTAAACACTTCGACAGTAATATTCATCCAACAATTATACGAATTCAAAAATAATATTTCAGATTCCGTATAAGTGTACATGTGAATTAATGAATATGTATGATAGTTCAGGATCGCACTTACGTCCCCGAATATCCTTAGAGATTGGCAAGCCTGCGAATAAATAAATAAATAAATAAATAAAATAATCACACATGCAACGGTGTCACAGTTGAAGGGACATTTTAGGAAGATTGAGTAGAAGTGCAAATTTATTCCAAATATTTTTGCTCAAGAGCAATTTGTTTATTTGTTTATGAAGTTTTTTTGGATTCAATGTCACTATGAAAAATTCTAAAACCTAGTAATGTCACCTGGCCCCATTAAAAAACCAACGGTTACTATTAAAAAATTAACATTGAACATTAACATTTTTTAATTTAAGGAACAACATTAGTTCTTTTTAATAACTTTTAAACAACCTTAAACCCAAAAAATAACTTGCACGACAACATTTCTTTTGAGTGAAATCTTTTGAGATAAAATTATACCTGAACCCTTTAGAAAAATCCTCTTTATCCAATGACAGATATTATGATAGCTTATTGTCGTAAAACGATGTAGATTAATATATTGGGTTTAGGAGCAAAAATATATATGTGCTTTACCCTCAAGAGCGCTCAAAGACCATATGCTTTTTTTGGGAGCAAAAATACACATGTGGTTGGTTACATTTTAGGAGCAAAGGTCACACCACCGTTAAAATTTTGTTATAAATACAGCACTTCCTGTTGTAAATCTAGCATGTTGTAAATATGGCTTTTTCTGTTGTAAATTGCCAGATTTTAAATTTTGTTGTAAATACAACACTTCTTGTTGTAAATCCAGCTTTTTTTTGTTGTAAATGACCTTTCTATATTCAAAATCTAGGTGTTTAAATGTTGTTGTAAATATAGCATTTTCTGTTGTAAATATGGCCAGATTTTAAATTTTGTTGTAAATACAGCACTTCCTGTTGCAAATATAGCCTTTTTTTTGTTATAAATGACTTTTCTATGTTCAAAATCTAAGTGTTTAAATGTTGTTGTAAATATGACATTTTTTGTTGTAAATATGGCATTTTCTGTTGCAAATGTACCGTTAAGTTAGATTTTAATGGTGATGTGATTTTTGCTCCTAAAATATAACTACATGTTTATTTTTATTCCCGAAAAAAGCATATGGTGCTAGGCGCTCCCGAGGGTAAAACACATGTGTATTTTTACTCCTTAACCCTAATATATTTTGCAATTTATATTAAAACATCACAATTTTTGTATTTTAAAAAGATTATAAAAATTAATGACAAAAAGTGTCCTAGAAATGCTAAAAGGACAAATCGGTGTTTTGAGTCTATCATATATCTTTGAGCAAAAAAAAAAAAGTCTACCATATATCAAATCAGTCCCCCTGGACTGATTTGAAACCAAATGCTAAAAGTATCCCATGTTGCTAACTATTTGTTAATAGCTACTCTAATTTTACTATTTACTATTCTGATTTTGCCACAAACAAAAATCATGAGGGCAACGGCATTTCATGCTTTATCTAAAAATTAATTAGAAGAAGATTATACACTGGGACCCATAAGGCACCGAGTTAGACATCAAAACTTAAAACCACTAAATCGACACAAGGTACAATCAAAGCATTATATAAACCAAAATAAGTCCATGCTATTATTTTAATTTGTTAACTTATTTGTATAAATTAAAATCAATCAATTCAAAACCAGAGTAAGCCCATAGAACTTTAACAAATAAAATAATAATAATAACGTAGATTATATAATATGTGTTGGAGACATTACCTTCAAGAATGCCAACGAGAAATGCTGCAAAGGAAATTTTACAAAATTCAAATATACGAATTAAGGATAGGAATGCGAAAACAATATAAGTATATTTAATTTTTAAATATTAAATTTATTTCTAGAAAATAAAACTTCAGCTTAGAGATTAATTTTATTTTACATGTATTTAAAGAATAAATCCATTTCATTATAATAATAAAATAAAATATAATCTTAATCATCTAATTTTACTCCTCATAAGATGGCCAAAATGGCTTTATTTTCTGCCATTTCATTCCCTCCTAAATTAATTTCTAAAACAATACTGGTTTAGATGCTTAAGTCATATTATTCTATCCAATATTCAACTCTTAATCACCACGTGTTATTCCTCATATTAACAATCTGTTGGTCTAACTTTAATTTATCAGATAAAATAATAATAATAATAATAATAATCAAGGCTCAGATGCAAATTTGCCTCAAATTTTTTCACTTAAGAGTACTTGGCTATCTGAAAATTGTTTTGGTTTAACGTTGCTTTAGAAATTTTCAAATCATAGCGATGTCATATTGACCATTATTTAGATTAAGTTTGCCGTTAGTTGGCCAAATTTGGTTGAAATGGGCTGATCCATATGTCATTTACATAATTTCTTTTGAGTTAAGATCCATATTTGCCCTATAAGGTTTTACTTAAGAACATTGGGTAGAAGATTTTTTAGGTGCAATGTCAATTAGTTGTACGAATATCTAAATATTGTTTAGTAAAGACTATCTTCAATATCTAAAAATCACTTCAAAAAATTTATTAATTAGAATAGAGAATAAACTTTTTCAGTATAATTAGTGTTTTCAAACGTCACCCATGAGTTTGATAGGACGACGACCACTTCATCGTGAATGCATCTGGATAGCCGTGAGAATGTGGGAAACTTCCTCCTATTTTGTAGCTCTTTGTTATTCTTTTCCTATTTTGCAGTTTGTTTGTTATTATTTTTATTATTCATTTTGCTTAGTTAATGTCTGCTCAAGTATCCTAGTTTCTAACCATATGTTGCTAGGTGGCCTTAGTGGTCTTAGTGGAATCCTAAGTTAATATGAGTGGTGTTAGTGGTGTCCGTCTTTGTCAATTGCTACTCCTATTTAAGGAGAATGATTTTTTTAATGAAGGCGAGAAAGATTTGTTTTTTATTCAGTTTAAATTTAGTTAATTTCCCAAGCTTTGGCCCTTTTTGCCTAAAAGGTCCTATTATTTTGGTGCTCTCGTTAAGAGTAAAAACTCCGCCTCCACCCATGCTGAAGGCACTCGTTTCAAGAAGTTTGAAGAGCTCTTAGCCGAGACTAATTACCTATTGGAGACACGTCTTCAAGAGGTATCAACTCAGGCCAACATACACACGAATGGACTACCTATCCAACCAAACCACCCTCATCACCGACCAACTCCAGACTCTCACCACAAATATTAATGCACTGGCTGAGCGACTTAACCAAGCACCTCGCCCACCACCACCCCCCAACAACCCCTTACCGCTGCCGCCACCCCAACCACGCCCCTTCAAGCTTGATTTCCCACGCTTCGATGGAAACGACCCACGAGGTTGGATTTTCAAGGCCACACAGTTTTTCAATTTCCACCAAACCCCACCTCCTCAACGCCTACAGATAGCATCCTTCCATATGGATGGCCCGGCTCTCGCTTGGTACCAATGGACCTTCATCAATACCCCATTCCATACTTGCGATGATTTTACACAAAGCCTGGAAAATCGGTTTGGGGACTCTCCATACACTAGCCATATGGGTGCACTCGCCAAACTCACTCAAACCACAACTGTATTAGCCTATGTGACCGAGTATGAGGCCTTAGCCAACCGAACTACTGACCTTCCAAAGACCCTTCCTCTTCCACAATTTTGTCTCTGGGCTCCAACCTCACATATGCCGAGAAGTTCAAGCCCTCCGTCCCACAACGATCATTGAGGCTTAAGGACTAGCCAAGCTCCAGGAAGAAAAATTGGCTGACTTACCTCCCCCATCCATAATACCGCCACCGTACACACCACAGCCACATCTAGCCCTACCCTCGCCACCGTCCCCCCATCGCCCACTACTATTACCCGCCCCGCCTTCCTGTACATCTCCCCCTCTCATAACCAAGCCCTAACCAGAGCTCGCAACCCCCAAGGCACGCGACGCCTCACAACCGATGAGATGCGCAGGAGAAGAGAACTGGGACTTTGCTTCAATTACGACGAACAGTTTACCCACACCCACAAATGCAAGACTCCATCTACCCTCCTCCTTAGTTTTAGCCCTTTTTGCCTAAAAGGTCCTATTAGAGTTGTATTTCATAGTTACGAAATTGATAACCTTTTTGTTGTTGCTGCTGCTATTCCATTGTACTTCGATGGCTTATCCTTGGACTGTTATTGGAGATTTTAATGATGTGGCTACTTCAACGGAAAGGACTGGGGGTATCCGAGGAAATGAGGCTCGTTTCTCTCTTTTTTTTTGGTCGTATGAAGGAATGTAATCTTCTAGATCTAGGGGCGGTTGGCCCTAAATTCACCTGGAAAGGCCCTAAATTGAATAATGGAAGACGTCTTTATGAGAGGTTGGATCGTGCTATTGGCAATGTTAGTTTTCTCTCAGCTTTCTCAGCGTGTACTGTGCAGGTATTGCCTCATACTCGGTTCTCTAACCATACTCCTATTTGTTTGAAATGTCCAGATTATAATGCTTCTAATGGAGGTGATAGGCCTTTTAGATTTGAGGCTATGTGGACTGGCCATAAGAATTATTCGGAATTCCTAGGCAATGTTTGGGAGTGGGGTGTTGACTTGAATCATTCTCTTGTTAATCTTCAGTCCCTGCTTAGCCAATGGAATAAGGATGTCTTTGGCATGATTGAACGGAAGAAACAGAATCTTTTGAATAGGTTAGGTGGCATTCGAATGTCTTTGGGTACCCTTATTCGAATTTCTCGTAACTTGGAATTTGAATTACGGGAAGAATTGGAGAGTCTGTTGAGACTTGAGGAGATTAAATGGTTCCAAAAATCTAAAAGTGAATGGATCACTAAGGGTGATAGAAACACTAGGTATTACCACTTGAAAGCTAGAATGCGTAATAGGCGGAACAAGATATTGATATTGAAAAATGATATGGGAGCTTGGGTTGATAATGCTGCTGATCTTAAGGATATGGTAGTAAATCATTTTAAAGCGATTTATTGCGCTAGTCCTGGTGATTGTACTGATTTGATTACAAGGACTTCTTTTCCTGTGATTGATTCTCGGGTTATGGCTGATCTTGCTGGTGTGCCTAACAATGCTGAAATAAGAGCAACACTGTTTGCTATGGGCAGTTATAAAGCTCCAGGTATTGATGGTTTTCCCCCTTTGTTCTAAAATCAAATTGGGGGATTGTGGGTCCAGCTCTTTGTGATTTTGTCTCAAAAGTTTTTAAAAGAGAGGTGAATTTGTCTGAGGCGAATAAAATAATTATTTATTTGATTACGAAAAGAGATAATGTTGAATTTGTGTCTCATTTTAGACCCATAGCTTTATGTACGGTGCATTTCAAATGTATCACTAAACTTATTGCTCTGCGGCTAAGGGGTGTTATGGATGATCCTGTGTCTCCTTTTCAAGCAAGCTTTATTAAAGGTAGATGCATCCAAGATAAAATTGTTGTGGGGTAAGAAATTCTTCACATTATGGGCAAGAATAGGAGTAAGAAAGGGTTAATGGCAATGAAGATTGATCTGGAAAAAGCTTATGATAGGATAAGTTGGGTGTTCCTGAAGCAGGTCTTATTGGAGGTGGGATTCGATAATGCTTTTATTGACTTAATTATTGATTGTGTTTCCTCTGTCTCCTATAACGTCCTTTGGAATGGTTCTAAAACAGAATTTTTTAGACCTCTTAGGGGTCTTGGATAAGGGGATCCCATTTCTCCCCTTCTTTTTGTGTTATGTATGGATAAACTTTCACATCTGATTTGTGATTATGTTGAGGATGGACGATGGAGGCCTATTTATGTGACTAAAGATGGCCCTAGTGTCTCTCATTTGATGTTTGCGGATGATTTGCTTTTGTTTGGTGTCGCAAATGAAACTCGAGCTTCTGCTATGATGGATTGTGTTCAGAAATTTATGGGGGCTTTAGGTGGTAAGGTGAATTTTGGTAAGTCTTCTATCTTTTTTCCCCTAAAGTGCCTTTGCATACTAAGCTTCGGATCAAGGACATAACGTAGATGCATATTTCTTGTGAGATAGGAAGATATCTAGGGTTTCCTCTTTCCCGGAATAGAAGACCTAAAGATAAATTCCAGTATGTGGTTGACAGGGTTAGGGCTAAGTTGAGTGTCTGGAAGGCGAATAGTCTCTCTATGGCAGGAAGGCTCACTCTTGCTAAGTCTGTTATTAGTACAATTCCTATTTATACTATGCTGGTTGCAAAATTGCCGCAAAGTGTTTGTAATGAAATTGAACATCTTCAAAGGAATTTTATTTGGGGACATGATGGTGTTGGCAGACATTTTCATCCTATCAGTTGGGAACAAATCACGAAACCAAAGGAGTTTGGGGGTTTGGGGTTGAGAAAACTTAGCTCAGTGAATCAAGCTTGTGGTGCTAAGCTAGCTTGGAACCTTGTGAAGGGTGCTAAAGGTTTGTGGGCTGACATTCTTTTCCATAGGTATATGTTAAGAGATGACGATTTCCTCAGTAACTATCGTCCTAGTGATTCTAAGCTCTGGAAGTTTATTTGTGAACAGAGAGCCATTGTTGACAAAGGTTCTGAGTGGCTTGTTAGGAATGGCTTGATTGTTAATTTCTTTACTGATTCCTGGCTTGGACCTGATTTGACTCTTAAAGACTATTGTTTTCAGTCTTTGTCTTTGGAAGAGGAAAATTCTGTGGTGGCCGATTGGTGTGATGTTGGGTTCTGGAATGTCGAAAATATTTCTTCTTTTATTAATTCTATAGGGATGAGGAAGATTGATGCGGTGCTACCTCCTAGAACAGATGTAGATCTTGATTGTTTGGTATGGGGACTGACTGGGGATGGGGTCTTCTCGGTTAAGAGTGCCTATTTGTTGCTGGAATCTCATTCCCCTAATTTGAGGGATAAAATCTTTAAGGATATCTGGAAATAGGGCGGAGCAGAATGAATCCGAGTCTTCATGTGGAAAGTGGCCTTGAACAAATTACCTACTAATTTATGGAGGAGCTCCTGGTCTCATGATACCGCTTTGTGCGGAATGTGTAGGACTGATTTGGAGGATATTTTGCATATTTTACGTGATTGTCCTTATGCAAGAAATATGTGGTGTAACACCCCAATTTTCTAAAGCATTTTCGAAATGTTTTAATCAGAGTTTGAAATGGTTTGATCAAAGTAGAGCATCGGATTAATTTAAAAACAAACGAGTCACTGATAAACATTCATAGCTGGTGCGTTTAGTTGCTATTACAGTCATCCGAATAGTCATAAGTTTATACACAAAAATCAAAAAGGACATTCTTCGTCTGGGACCTCATGCGGGCAGCTTACCCTTGCCCACGGTCCTGCCTCCTCCTGAACCTGAGGCTATGGTAAGAGCTGAGGTTCAATTCCCATTGAACCTCAGGTAACGGTTAACCTCATGCTTATGTAACAGTTATGTATGACAGATATTCATGACAAAACAGCAATGTTCACATTTAAAAAATAATAACAAAGCACGCACGCATATGAATGTTATTATAGCCTGTACTATTCACCAGTGCCACGGTGTACATCCGTGTCCTCAGCGCTAGGAAAACTCAACGGTGTTATCAAGACCATAACCCGTGTATATCTGTATGAGAATTTAAAACAATGTCGGAGTCTATGAATACATCTATCACATATATGTTCATCATAAGCATCGAGTTAGTATTACAAAGACGCATCCGTACCTTTGTCGTGATGTCGGTACGTTGACTTCGGACTGTGATCGCGTTTGACCTATAATGTAATGTCATATCTATTAATTCACAATGACTTTCTAGGAGATATCCTATTCACTAATGACCTTTTTACCCTTGGTAGGATTATCTCTCAACTTATCACTTTTAATTCTTTAAAAACGCTGGTCCAGAACTCTGGACAGATTTTTATCTAACTTTGAAAAAATCATAATTAATTCTAGAAAACTCGAAACGAGGATCCGTAAAATTCCTTGGAATCCTTAGGATGTCTATTTTTGAGAAAAAATATTGGTTTTCACCCAGAATTCTTGATTCATTCCCAGTTTAATGATCTTCAACCACTGCCCAGAATTTTTCCAGAAAAACGTAGCTTAACTTTGAGAATTTTTATCTCACTGTACAGAAATCATTTTAACATGTTCTTGACATATTTAAAAATCCCTATATGTCTAATTTATCCATGAATTTTTCCAGAATTTCTTGACTGTATTTTCAATATGAAGTTTTGGCATGTTCATCACTGATTCCAGAATTTTCAAAACCGATGAAATTTCGCTTAACTTCGTTACTTTAATGATTCTCTTCCAAAAATTTTGCTATATAACTCCTCTCATCATTTTTTCAAAAATAAGCCAATTTTGACCATAAAAACATGTAAATAAAATTATTTTAGAATATTTAAGATCTAAACTACTTCTATCTAAGAATTTTAAAAACTAGAAACTAAAAGCTAAAGACTAGAAACTAAAAACTAAAGACAAGCTTACCTCTTGAAGCTCTTGAACTCCTTCCTCCTTCCGGTGGTTGATTTGGTGTGAAGAATGAGGAGAGGCAAGGCCTATATTTATAGCAAAAGCTCAAGAATTCTATCCCTTGGATCAATTTTTCTTATCAATGGCTAATATCACTTTGTGCTTCTAGGATGATACAATTTGTGAGCAAATAATTCCTATTGGTTAGAAATAATTACATTGGATTTAGCTAATTATCTTAATTTCTAAAATTAAATCCCACATGTGCTCCATTAAAAATCATATTTTAATCTCTCTCTCTCTCTCTCTCTCTCTCTCTCTTTTTTCCCAAAAAGTCGACACTCCCTCCTCCTCTCTCCTATCTTCTTGCATTTTCTTTGCTTGTGGTCCCATGTGCAAGTGTTTTTATCCTATTTTTAGTATTATTCTAATTTCTCCTATTTATCCTCTTCCACTTTTACATTTATGAGCCCATGTGCTATATTTAATTATGCCTTTATTTAATTTTGTTAAATAATATATTATCCTCTCATCTTGAACCCTATCCATTAGATTGGATTTTGTGGTGATTTCATTAAATCTTGGCCCTACACCATTAAGCATGAGCTCTTGTGATGTCATCCTTGTGATGTCACTTTGATGACATCATAAAGGCTTAAGTGTCATTAGCAAAGCTTAATTAACTCCTAATGGTATTTATTAGCTAACCATGGAGACTTAGTGTTTAATTCACACAAGCTTTATGCACCATAATTCATCATAAAAGTTTACACCATTATTAAGTGAGGACTTAATTGCTTATCAATCCTTAAAAATTTCCTAAGTATTTACATCACATTATTTTGCTCTTCTTCTTTTCTTTTCTTTTTTTATTCAAGAACCATAATTTAATATAATAATTATTTGTATTTTAGGATCCTTAAATGTAGCCTAAATATTTGCCTTCGGTTGTTATAAATTCCCAAGAGAAATTTGCCTAAAATATAGCTAACAAATTTACACAATTTAGAGACAACATACTCTCCTTTGTTAAACATGTGGTATTTGTCAAAATATGGCTTTCTTTATAAGTAGAGATTTTAGGGTTTTACATGTGGTCCTCTATGATTAAACCGAGGTATGTGGCATCTTTTTTCTCTTGAATCTTAGAGAATGGCTGAGTCTTAACTTAAACCGGCAGGTAGGATTCAATTGGGGAAGATATTGGAGCTTATTTTTTGGAGTGGCCATATGGAAACTTTGGGATTGGAGAAACAAATGTATTTTTTATTGTAATTTCTCTAAGCCTATTAACCTGAGTGCAACTATTTTTATGTTGTGGTCCAGTTTTATTGATGTTTCTAGCCTTGCAAGTGACTAGATGCAGCCTAATATTCATAGGATGCCAAGTTGGGAGAAACCCCCAAACGGGTGGCTCAAGCTTAATGTGGATGGGGGCTAGTGTCTTAGCTTCATCTCATGCAGGGTGTGGTGGGGTGGTCAGAGATTGTTTAAGTAATTGGATAGTTGGCTATTCTAAGAGGATTGGTGACTGCCAGTCTAATTCGGCAGAGGAGTGGGCTATTGTCGAAGGTCTGCAGACTGTTTGGGACCTGGGCTTCAGGAAAATTATTTTGGAGTCGGATGCGGACGCTGTAGTCTTTTGTTGGATTCTGATTGTATCACGTGTAGTAATTTAATCCTGACAGCTAGAGAATTATTGTCTCTTAGCTGGCAGGTGGATGTTAGATGTATCCCTAGGGACTCTAATAGAATAGCGGATGCTCTAGCCAAGAGGGGCATTTCGATTTCTAGCATTTTGAATGAGTGCCCTCTTAGTTTGAGGAACTGATTGTCCAGGAGAGTTTGAGATTAATTTCCCCATGGTTGTAATTTATTTCTTTGTAATGTAGGCTTTTATGCCATCTTCCATAACCAAAAAAAAAAAAAAAAAAAAAATTGTAAGAAATAAAAATTGTATTAAAAAATTACCTTGTACACGAGGGTTCAGATTTGCCATATTTCCTGCGGAATTCAACAATGAAACATAATATTAACTCAAATTTCTAAGATATTTTAGCTATAGAATATAGAGTAATACGGGGAAAAAAGGGGCAACATCGTGACGATATATTTCAGGTGGAATATTAATTTCTTTTTCTTTAGTAAATTAAACAATGGAATACTCTTTGGCCCAAAAATAAAAAAAGCGAAGGAATACTAATTCCTAAAACATTTAATTCTACGTGGTTAGATTAGCCTTGATTATATACTATTATACTCCTCCACTTTTTTATATAAGATATATTTAAAGAGTTGGTCTTGGTCCCAAAAATGAGATAAAATTTTCATATTTGTCAATCTTCTTTTAATTTACCCTATTGATACTCCTTCAACAATAATGAAGGAGGAAAGTGAATGAGAAAATAAAGAAATGTAACTAAGGTCTTTTAAAAAATACATGTTATATTAACTAATTTAATCAACTTCCTTAATCTAATTAAATTAGTTAAATATGTCTTATATTAAAGATCGAAGGAATAGAAAATTTTAGTTAAAAATTTGTACATTATACTCAAAACACTAGAGCCATCTCCCGATTCAAAGAAGCATTAACAATGTTCAAAGTAAAACCTATGTTCAAATAATTTATTAATTTTTGAAAATAAAATGGAAATAAAAAAAATAGATGTACCTCCAATTCTTAATATAAGAATTAGATAACTAATTTGATGGTATTAAAAAATATGTTAAGTTAGTTATTTATAGTAAACGTGTGTTGGTTTTTCTAAAATACTTTATTTAATAATCTATATATAGAAACTATCATTATTTGAAATATATACAATCAATATAGATATTTTGAAAAAATAATTAAAATTTTAGAAACAAAATAAATTAGGTATTATATTTATGACCAAATTGAACCTATTTAAGATTAAATGGAATAAATAGTAATTATGATTTTAAGGGATAACCCGTTGCTGCCCCCCCTCTGGGGGAGACAAAACAAAAGGATCTAGAAGTATGTAAATCCTACTCCCTCTAGGGTATAGTCTCGCATGACTTTGATCCTTATTGTAGGTCTAATTAATCAAAAAAATTGTATCTTAAATAAGTTCATCATGAGAGTCATTAATGACTTTTATTTTTCAATTTTACCCTTATTCAATAAAAGAAATAGCTAAGAGAAAATGTACAATTTTCTCTAGAGTCTAGTCTCGCATGACTTTGATCCTTATTGTAAGTCTAATTAATAAAAAAAATTTGTATCTTAAATAAGTTCATCATGAGAGTCATTAATGACTTTTTTTTTCCAATTTTACCCTTATTCAATAAAAGAAATAAGTAAGAGAAAATGTACGTGAGATTTAGTCAAACTGAACTTATAATAAAAAAATAAAGAGATATGTCACAATAAATTACTTAGTGGATCACTAAAATTGGTTAAAAGCAGGTGAAGTTCTTGATTTTGTCCTAAAAAAAAAAAAAAATTCCAACACAATGTCCTTATCTAATATACTTCCCAGTTCCCACCACGCAATGCATAAACGTCTCATAAATACAATACTACTCTGTGTGTGTGTGTGGAAGGCATGGTTAGAATGTTGCAATCAATATGTCAAACTTATTTTCGTTGGCTTGTTTCTTATATTTGAGACTAAACCATGCCTAAATAAAGTATATGACCCCGGAGGAAACTATGAGAAAGGCAAAATGACGAGAAATTCTTGTATACTCCAAGAGCATCATATCATTCATGCTTGGAGCATTAAAAATGTCTCAGGCCACTATGTGTAAGCTTACGTGCCGCATTTTAATTTATACTTCATTTAGTCTTTAATATAAGACATATAATTTATCTAATTTAATTATATTAAGGAAGTTAGTTGAATTAGTTAATATGATATATATTTTCTAAAACACCTGTCATCATTCTTAATTCCTCAATTTCCTTTCCTTCTTGATTATTGTTGAATGAGCATCAATAGGGATAAATTAGAAGAAAAAAATTGACGAATATGAAAGATATGTCTTATATTTAGAACTAAGATTAATTCTTTAAATATGTCTTATATTAAGAATTTGAAGAGAATTAGTTTAGTAATTTAATTCAACTACTTTTTTTCTAAACTCATGCCCATCTTTTCACTCACTTCTCTCTCCTAGTTCAAGGGTGTGTTTGGTTAAAGAAGAGATCCATTTAGCTAATAAATTTTGGAAGGAAGGGGCTCCAAATTGGGGATTTTTGGAGGGGAGCCAATTTTTTTTTTACTAATTTACCGTTATGATATGAGCAATATTTATTAACTTTTATAAGAAAAAATAAAAATAAAACATTCACTCATTTTGAGGGAAAATTAATTTAAGATAAATATTTTTACCATTTTGTCCTCATAATTTTTATACACATATATTAACAATATGTTGAGATGAGAATGGAATTTTACAAATTATGCCGGTTGTATTAAGTTGTAAATTAATCTATGTAAGATAGCAGTAAACAAACATAAACTGTCAAGATATATTAATAAACTAATTATTACTTCCTCCTCTTGGAATATGCAGGAATTTATCCAAAATGACTTACCACAAAAGAGAGAAAAAGATACTCGCTTATAACCGTAACAGCTAGTCCATTTTGCTGAGCAGGAGATCTTTTGGGTGGAACTATCGTCGAAGAAGCAACGCTCGTAATTTGCACAAGGATGATCCAAGCAAGCTTGTTTCCACCATGAAAGTTCAAAACCAAGGGAAAGTAGTCTGTGAATATCACCGTACGTGTAGTTTTTCCCTTTAGGAATGGTCTCCAATCTGAATGAATGGTGGCCACTGATTTCACACGACACTTAGGTTTCAACCTGTCAGCCTCTAAGTCTCCAACAACAGCATACGCGTGGCCTCCTCCTCCTCCTCCGTTGGATGTCCAATCCACGCAGGCAGCCGTATCCACGTAGCCTGCGTCGTCCCTCACCGGATCACTACACATCAGGTAAATGACGTGGTCGAACGAAAGTTTTGAATGTAGATAAGCAACATAGGGATTATTGTTGCTATCAGGACCATAATCGAGGGAAACATTATGAGTGTCACTGAAATTAGATCGGGATAAGAAATAGCGAGGGAGGGAGGAGCAATCACCCTCCCGAATGCCGGGATCTCTGAGTCGGATTGTGTAGTTGTCGTAGTTGATTCCCATAACTTGGTATGTTGAATTTGATGTTCCTAAATGCAGATGAAGCAAAGCGACACTGTTTTCACAGGTTAACTCGAAAGGCCGGAGGCCGCAGTTGGGTGGGTCGTCTTGGAGACGAAATGGGTATGAGATGTTTGTGATAACGCCGCAACGAGACGGATTACAGGTTTTGGTCTCATCCTTAGAACTATAACTGTTTGGGGTTTTAGATACACAAGAGTGAACAACACTAAGCTCCATAACCTGATTAACCCTATTTTCTCTCTGCACATCCTTCACAATGATAGGCAATGCATGAACCCTCCTAATTCAATGGCTTCTCATTTCAAATCAATTCAATCCATTCCCATTTAAAGTATGTTTTTCTTTTTATAATAAAATTTTAAGAAAGAGGTTGGATTCACTCATGATCTAAGGACAAGACAAAATCTTTCTTAGAAATGAAGGAGGAGGGCTCTCTGTTTTCTAACTTATTTAGTAGTAAGGCATATTACTCACCATGAATGGTTAGTGGAATAGAGTGCGTCAACCAAGTCAAAGAAAGGCGGTCCCAGCGAGGGGGAATTTTGCTGTGTGAATGAAAAGCGTGGTCCAGAGAGAAAACCATATCCTTTTTTGGCTGTGTTTTTCCTTTGCCCGGACAGCAGGCTTTGTACATTTTGGAGTAACCCGAAAAGGCAAGTCAATAGCGTGTAGAGGAAGGTGTATGTGAAATTGCGTGGTTGTTACTATAAAGTACTACTACTCGTATATAAGCTCGCGTGTCAGATTCATACGGATTGCGCGTGACAGTTATACACGTGTATATCTGCGTGTTTCTCCCAATTTTATTCTCCCTACAGTTTGGGTTATTTGATTCCAATTAATTTTGGAGGTCTATTTTTATCAGGGGCGAGTAATCTTTACCAAGTTGCAGAAAACTGGAGATATTAGTTTTCTTATATCAGCATATGTGTGCTAGTTAGTTAATCAATCATCAACTTTACATATAAAACCTTGCAATCATATCATTACATTAATCCATGTATAATTATATTTACACTCATTAGTAATACCCGTTTAAATAATTTTCTTTTTTGAAAAACCATTACAAATTATTCCTTAATATACACAATTTCCCTTTAGTCCAGCAAGTTTGATATTTTCAACAATAAATTAATTTCATATTATTAATTTAATATTTAAGAACAACTTTCAATAATTAAACACGTCCAGTTGAAAGTGATTCAAATGGGTTAATCAACTAAAAAGAAAAAGAAAAATAGAGTTATTTATTTTGAAGATAAGGTAATTGATAAGCTAAATCAAAATTGAAAAAGAAAAAACACAGTACATAATAGGGATGAAATTGTAGTTTTTGGGATATGAATACCCAAAAAAATAAAATTATGATATAGATAATCAGGATATTAAAAATTATCCCAAAATCATGAATCATAATCATGTAATAGACATATACCAAAAATACCTAAGAATTTGGTTTAATAACTTCTATTATTTTACAACTTGATTTGTTATTGTTGAATTATATATATTGAGTTTAATAACTTCAACTATATTATTAAATGAATTGCGTTTAACTTCCATATCTAAGTATGACACTGACTAGGCCATATTTCATGCAAATTTTTAAATATTTATTTTATTTTCCGTTGATAAGACTTCTTAACTTGACCCAATCAACATCAATGACAGATTATTATTATTATTATTATTCCTACATGTAATTCCCTAATTTAAACGTATTAACATAAATTAGAGATATTTTTTTATTTTTTATTTTATTTTATTTTATTTATTTATTTTTTATATTTTCCCTAGAGGCAATTTTCTAATTTAAACCTATCAACATGAATGAGATATATTTTCTTTTGTATATTTTAACTTTATTTTCTTCTCCTTCAAAATGACTCCACACTAAATTTCCTAATCCGAATATCAATCAACATCAATGAGATGAATTATTTTGAAATTTGTTGTCATTTACTACAAATCTCAATTGCAAGAAAATCACAATTAATGATTCTCATTTTTCAAACTTCAGTTATTATTCAATCGCCATCAATGTTATTTGTTTATTGTGCAAGGATTAAGGAGGTTTTTTTCCATGTTTTCATTTTTAATTATTTTTGAGTTGGGGCCTCGACAAAATAGGGTGTTCATAAAGAGTTTCCTCCTTTAAGGCTTAGAGGGTAAAGTGTTTTCACATCTCCTAATAAATACGCATCTCGAGGTTCTAACTTGTATTTTCTTCCTTACGGTGGTGAGGCCCCTAACAACCTCAATCAATAGCTTGTTAGTTTTCGGTGCACTTTCCTATTTTGTAGAATATACACATATCATAGAAACTAAAAGTAATTTTATTGCATAGTTCATGACATTTGCAATGTTTTTAACTTTATAGATATATATAGTTTTACAAAATAAATTAGAATTACATAATATACTAATTAACAATAAAGTGTGGCTCAGTGCATAAAACTTTCACTAGATAGGATCTAAAGAGGGATAAATATACGCAGTCGTATACCCACAATCGAATAGGTTGTTTCTAGGAATTGAACTCGTTACCTGCTTCCATGTGATATGGATTTCATGGATTCAAATTCAAAAAATAGCCTGTCTGATTATGGGGATAAAGAAAAATAATGAAAATAAAATAAAATAGCAGAGACTTACCACTCTGGTCCTATTTATAAGTCCACTTTGACCAAAAAAATTGGTCCATTTATAACTCCAGTTTCATGTAATAAATGAGATTGTGACAATTTTACCCATATTAAATATACTTATGAAGATAGAGAGAGAGGAGCAGGTTGAAAAATACTCAATCATAAATGAGACAAAGTTGAAAATTTACCCCAATGATCATTGTGTCAACTACCTTTTCTTGGAATTTGAGATTTGGTCAAAATAGACTTATAAATAGGATCAGAGTGGTACTTTTGTAGTCAATTTCCCCCATTTGGGGCTACCCTATAGTCATTGTTTGATTGGGATACTTTTTCAATGTTCTCAATTTATGAGAGATATATTATCATCTGTGTATAACTTAACTTATAATTATGGACGTCAGTTGTGGTTGGGTTTTTATTTTACATGGAAAAAGAAGTTCGATCAGACATTTGTTTTCATTAGAGTCATTGTCCAAGTCAATAGTCATAGTCGTGATGATCACGTTGATTTTGAAGATAATAATTGTGGAAAGAATATGGACGTAAGTGTCATTTGATAGAAGATTCTTCCTGGAAATATACAAGTAATCGTGGAAGAATAATATGGACATGTCATTTCGTCGTTGTCATCGCTCATAATCAATACTACTCCTCCTTTCATAAATGTAGCACGGTAAACTTTGGTAATAACTTAATTTGGAAAGAATATGGACGTAAGTGTCATTTCATAGAAGATTCTTTGAATTTTTTGCCTCCTCTCTTATTGTCTTTCCACCAATTTTTCTTTTTGATTTTATCATTCAACTTGTTATTCTAACGTGTTCATTCCACCGACACGATCTTGAATTCTTGATCATATTTCGTTGAGAAAACCATATCCTTTTTTGGCTCTTTTTTTTTCCTTTGCCCGGACAGCAGGCTTTGTACATTTTGGAGTAACCCGAAAAAGCAAGGAAGGTGTGAGTGCGTCATGTGAAATTGCGTGGTTGTTTCATTTGATTCCATTTAATAATTGAGAAATTAAAGTCAAGATAGCGATGTATCATTCAATATTCAATGAGTACATGTGAACTCTATACCCAATTTATATGATTCAATCTAAGGGCTCCGTTTATACGTTTCAAAATATACATGTGGGGTTCTAGGTTGATCTTGTGTATGTGGGGTGGATATTGGACTTTCTTAGAAGGAGACCAACCTGTTATGATACCGTGAAGAACACAAAGTTGGAATTTAGTTAGAATCCTCCCAATTGGGGATTTTTACGTGGCAATAAAGATTTAATGGTAATTTGGAATTTGTGTGAGTACAAGTGAAAGTGGGCTGCATTTTTCCCTAAAATTATACTTTATAAATATCATATAGCTTTGGAATCACTACAATTGGATATAGGAAAAAAAAAAAAAAAAAACAAATTTTTAAAGTTGATTGAAAGTTCTGTCAGCTTCAATTGTAATTTTTGTACGAAAATAAGAAAGTAAAGACAATTAGTATTAAAGTTAACTTTTAAATGTTAAGATAATTGAAGTTAGTGTATGCCCCTTTAGTTACGCATTGGGCTTATAGCAATAACATTAAAGATAACCAATTCTAATATTTTGGGATAACGAAGAATTTAGATAAGCAATAACTTGCTATCCGTCAATATGTAATTATAGGATTTGATATTTGTCCGGGATTTCAATATGTAATTATATCCTTAGACATTTTTTTTAATACATTTAGCAAGCCTAAGCTTGAAACTTGAACTACCTATCGCCTAAAACAAAGTACTAAATTCATCACTAACATGTGTGATGTCAAATTAAATTAGATATTTTGATTTAATTAGAGTAAATTAGATTCTAAAGTTAGCTTTAGGTTTCTCTATATAAAAGTCTATTTGTACTCTCTTTTACTCAAAGATTAATCAGTAATATTTCAAAAGGTTCTTATTTTCCCCATACATCAATATAATCCTTCAAATTTTAACCATTTTGGTCCAGTCCAGTAATGATGTTTCCAGATAGCATTCCCCCTACCCTGGACCTAGCTTGACCAATTAAATACAATTTTAACTGTCCAAATTTAAAATTTTCCACTGATGATTTTGAAATTAAAAAAAAAATCACTTTTTAAAAAAATTTAACTGTTAAGAGATTATATTTATTTGGGAAATTAAATCCCACAAAAATACCAGAAATTTAAAATAACAAATAGGTGATTTTATAATAAAATGAGTTGTTAATCTCTTTATGGTTTTTGTTAACAAGATTTTAAAATTTAAATGGTATTTTTCTGTCATTCTCCCTATTTATTTTGAATTACGTATACTCACTAGAATGCTTTTTAAACCCAAACTCATTCCCTCCTTCCTCTGCTCTCTCTCTCTCTCTATGTGATGCTGGTGTTGCTAATAATTATATATAGGAAGGTGAATTTAAGTTTTGTTTAAAAGAAAAGCTTACAATGTTTTGCCATCAGAGATTTATGTGGTTGGTGGTGTTGATGATGATGCAGGTATTGGTGCTGCTCATGAATCTGGGGAATGCTCACAAGCAGTGTGTCCCGTTCCGTCTCGTTCCGACCAAACTTGATAGAAGCAATCCCACTACTGATGTTGATCGCTGTGCTTATTACCTTCCTAGAACTGACAATGTGGAAATGATTGAGTTCCCAGGAGTACCAGCTCTTGAACGAGTTAGACTCGCCGTCGTATCGAAAGACTATAAGTCCCACATCTTAGAATTATGTGATCTTGGAGGTTGTCTTACTCAACTCTATCTACGATTTCATAATTCATCCATTTATCCTTTCCAATTGGAATCATCAAACAAAACTACTTCTCGTGTTATCTTTTTCAATTGTTCCTCGATTGGGTCGAAATACTTGAAAAACGTTGAATATTCCACCAGTAGCGTACAAGACATGCATGTTTGCCCAATTTATGCTGTTTGGTCCTACGAAGGTATCCTGACGAATGACGTAGCCTTTTGCACCAAGATGTTTCAGTTGGATTCACCATTCGACCCATATGATCTACGGTCAAACGTGTTTCGATTAAGATGGTCCCAACCTAAATGTCATGGTGAAAACAGCAAGCCAAATGTATTCAAATCTGTTTTACCAGCTTCAGGTAAAAATAGTTCACTTTAATTTGTTGATTTGCGCCTTTTGGTTTTAGGAGATGTTCCTTGTATTGAAATTAAATGTTAGATTAATTAATGTGCTCTGTAACTATACAGGGTCGATTGTGTTAGTGTTGTGCGTTGTGTTGCTTCTACTAATATATCGCTACTTCAAAACAAAAGGAGATGATCATGTAGGAAACTGATCAGAAACGCGGAAGCGTATCGTACCACGCGATGTAGGAAAAGATGAAACCTTTCATCGTTTTGCTTACCTGGATATTGAAGAGCTATCGAAAGATTCTCCACGAGCAAACCTTGTCTACGAACAGGTCCTCGTATACGAACAGGTCCTCGTGCGATCTATGATTGATCTTCCGGACTATCTCTCGAGGGGGATGAGATGGTTGTGTGGGCAACCGTTCGGATGATGAACGTCGCCTCTAGGTTTTTGTTTACGATGAGAGCCTCCTAACTATTTGTGCGGCCGTATCTTTTCAAGCGGCGAAAGTTAGTTTATATGCTACTACACCCAAGGCCTAACCCTAATCCACATGGGCCTTAGAGTTATTGGGTTGTAGTCTCAATTAAGCCTTATTGGGCTTAAGTGACCAAAGAGCACATTAACCCAACAATCTCCCACTTGCTCTTTAAGATACTAACTTGAGTTCGTAAACCCAAGACCATATAGCCCATAAGCCATCATCATCGATAACATACCCCATCCC
Source organism: Acacia acuminata (assembly GCA_019022655.1). Classification (NCBI taxonomy): domain Eukaryota; kingdom Viridiplantae; phylum Streptophyta; class Magnoliopsida; order Fabales; family Fabaceae; genus Acacia; species Acacia acuminata. The sequence continues at coordinate 984,454 of JAFJYI010000102.1, read as the reverse complement.
TTGTCTCAAGCTAGCACGGGACCCACCATTTGTCATTCATCAAGGCTCATGATAATCTACGAAAGATTATCTAGTTCGGTGCTACTCCACTAAAAGCCCGAACGTGATCTCCAAGAACAATGACACTTATAACAAGAATATGCACTTTGCCCCTTTATAGAATGTCTATAATTTGATTGACTAGTTTTACGTAACCCAATCAATTATTTATTCCCTTGACTTTGATAGTTTCTCTAATGGATTACATGCAGCGGCCGGTGTCTTCAATATCCAGTGCTTGAAACATATCAAGGGGACATTTCCTATAAATTCCATGTTGTTTATCTCATAAACACCGATAACCAAATAGTCTCAATCCCAAAATACCGAGTTGTTGGCCGTCATATAGATCAAACCTCACCCGTTGGTAAATCAAAGAATGAAAACTATTCGACTACTGTTTAAAATAAACTCGGGATTAAGAGCAACTACATAACTATAGTTATCACGGAGATTTGATTCCTTATGACGAAAAGAACAAGCTTAATCAAATCTCTCCTTGATCCATTCAATGTGAGCATTAACTCACACCAATGTTTTATAATGATTCGGACAAAACCATTTCATAAAACATTGCGGCCTAAATAAAGTGCCCAACTTAATTTAATAGGCTTTGTGAATCATTTCATCAATTGTGAGAACCTATGACCATGTCCTCTATGAAAGTATTCATATGATCATATACTCCCCAATTGATCCGGACCTTAGAGTTTGTAAATAGTGTGCAAAATAAATGAAAAAGAATACTCCATTTATTAACATTCGGAAAAAAGAAATGCAATGTCATAATGTCATGCTCAAAAGCACAAAATAACAAAGTAAAATAACAAGCCTAAAGCTATAGCAAATCTGGAATCCTCCTAAGACCCATAGATGAAACATGCCTCTCGAACACATGCTCAGGCAAACTCTTAGTAAAAGGGTCAGTGAGATTCTCGTCTGATGCTATCTTTGCTACCACTGTATCTCCTCTTTTAATTATTTCTCGGATCAAGTGGTATTTCCTCTCTATGTGCTTCTGTCTCTTATGACACCTTGGTTCCTTGGACTGCGCTACCGCCCCACTGTTGTCACAATAAAGTGTGATAGGACAATTTACACTGTATCACTTTGAAGGTCCGTTAGGAACTTCTTTAACCATGCGACTTCCTTTGCGACCTCGGAAGCGGCTACATACTCGACCTCGTGGCGAGTCGGCCACACATGTTTGTTTTACACTTCTCCAACAAATGGCACCGCCATTAAGGGTGTACACATATCCCGAGGTGGATTTTCTTGAGTCAATATCTCCTTGGAAATCTGAGTCCGTATAACCAATGGTTTCAAGACTCCCACTTGAGTAGACCAACATATAATCTCTCGTTCTCCATAGGTACTTGAGTATATGTTTAACCGCTACCCAGTGTTGCTCTCCAGGGTCCGATTGGTACCGGCTTACTACTCCCAGTGCATAGCAGATATCTGGTCCAGTACATAGCATAGCATACATGAGACTACCTACTGCCGAAGCATAAGGTATCCTACTCATGCGTTCTCTCTGCTCAGGAGTTTGAGGAGATTGCTTCTCAGAGAGATGAATCCCATGCCTGAAGGGTATAATTCCCCTCTTTGAATTCTCCATGCTAAACCTGGCAAGTATTTTGTCAATGTATTGAGCCTGGGATAATGCCAAAACCTGTTCTTCCGGTCTCGCAAGAGTTTAATACCAAGAACATAATTGGCTTCCCCCGGTCCTTCATATCAAAATGTTTGCTCAGCCAGGTTTTTATGCCCAACAATACCTCTGTATCATTTCCGATAAGGAGTATGTCATCCACATAAAGTACCAGAAAAGATACCGCATTACCTTGGATCCTTTTATACACACACGGCTCATCAGGACTTTTCTCAAAGCCATAAGACTCAATGGCTTGATCAAATCGATGTTCCATGATCTGGATGCTTGCTTAAGTCCATAAATGGACCTCTACAACTTGCATACCATTTCTTCTTGCCCTTTGGCCGTAAACCCTTTTGGTTGCTTTGCATATAGATTTCCTCTTCCAAATTTCCATTTAGAAAAGCCGTTTTGACATCCATCGCAAAATCTCATAATCAAGATTGGCCATAACAACTAAGAGAATCCGAATAGACTTGAGCATGGCAACCGGCGAAAAGGTTTCATCATAATCCACTCCTTCTCTTTGGGAGTACCCTTTCGCCACCAATCTAGCTTTGAAGGTTTCAACCTTCCCGTCCGATCTTCTCTTTCTCTTGTAAATCCACTTACACCCAATGGGTCTTACCCCTTTAGGCGCATCTACAAGAGACCAAACTGAGTTGGAATACATAGAATCCATTTCATGATTCATAGCCTCGAGCCATTCCTGAGCATCAACATCTCCTAGTGCTTCGTCATAACTCGTGGGATCACCATCTTCTGCGATGATGTCATCCTGATTTGACTCACCCAACAAGAGATATCTTGCGGGTTTACGAATCAATCTCCCACTACGACTTTGTCGCACTTGATCTCGTGCATCTATAGGGGGTCCACATTTTGTGGGTTGACAACTTCTAGATGAGGACCCTCATTAAGTGGATCAACTAATTCATGATTTTGTTCTTCATTTAGTTGAACATCATGCTGAACTTCTGGTTGTCTCGGTTCCTGTGTATGTTCGGATACATTTTCCCCTCTTTGAACAACCACGGGAACAAAAGCTGGAACCCCTTGAGGTTGAGGTGAAACTTGATCGAGACTAGCTCATCAAGAATAACCTTACTTCTTGGCTTATAGTTTGTCATATAGTCCTCCTCTAAGAAAGTCGCGTGAGTGCTCACTATGACCTTCTTTTCTTTTGGACTATAAAACAACCAACCTCTGGTTCCTTTAGGATAGCCTACAAACATGCATACTTCGATGCGAGTCCATCTTGTCGGTTTTGTTTCAAGACATGTGCTTGGAGCACCCCAAATTCGAATATGATTCATGGTGGGCTTACACCCTTTCCACAATTCTATTGGTGTCTTTGAAACCGACTTGGACGGAGCTAAGTTCAATAGATACATAAGTCAAGTTGTTTCTAAGGCATATCCCCGGAATGAATCAGAATGTGATGAATAACTGAGCATAGATCTTGTCATTTCTAAAAGGGTTCTATTTCTCCTTTCAGCAACTCCATTCTGTTGGGGTGTCCCTGGAGAAGATAATTGCGAAACTATCCCCTCCTTGGTTAGGTAAGACCTGAACTCTCCAGATAGGTATTCACCCCCTCGATCAGATCGAAGAGTTTTGATTTGAACACCTAGATGCTTTTACGCCTCGACCTTGAACTCTTGGAATTTTCCAAAAGCTTCGGACTTGTGACGCATCAGTACACATGTCCAAATCTAGAGTAATCATCGGTAAATGTGATGAAATCTCACGATACCCGCCTCGGCATGGACATTTATTGGTCCACATACATCGGTATGTACCAATTCCAGTGAAGTGTGGCACGTTTTCCTTTGGCCTTGAAAGATCTCTTGGTCATTTTACCCTCTAAACAGGATTCACACCTTTGGTATCGGCTCAAAGTTCGGGGATTTTAAAATCCCACTTTTGACCAAACCTTGGATCTGTTAGAGTTAATATGACAATCTCAAATGCCAAAGATAAGTTTCATTGGAAACTTTTCTTTTCTTTGACGAATTGATATGCTCAACATTTTTTAATTCAACATGATTAACTTCACGGGGTATAGGACTAAGGAAATAAAGGCCATTGAACTTTACACCGAACAAATAAAAGAAGATGAACTTCTTATTGAAACGAGGAATCAAACTGAACTGTCAAACCATGTTTATCTAAACAACTAACGAAATTAAATTCCTCTTAAAATCTGGAATAAATAAACAGTCTTCTAAAACCAAAGTTCTATAATTATTAAAAGATAAAACAACTTGTCCCAGCTGCTAGTGCGGACACAAGCTGCCTTTGTTCCAAGCTTCAAATCTCGTTGTCCTTTACTCACTGGCAAGCTTTGTTTGAACCACTTTTGCAAAGAGTAGCAAACATGGTTAGTGGCTCTGAATCAACGATCCATTTGTCATCGTGATTCTCCACTAAACAAGCCTCAATCACATTTAAATCACCCATACCTGGTTTTTTCATTTGTGGGCAATCTTTCTTCCAATGCCCCTTTTGTCCGCACTTGAAGCACTTGCCTTTTGGGTCGCTTCATTGCAAATTGTTTTGGCAACTGGAGTACCTGATTTCTTCTTTTTCTTGTTCTTGTTCTTTCCCTTGGGTTTCCCCTTAGGTTTCACAGAACTTTCACTAACAAACAATGCACTTCCTTGCTTGACTAGAGTCTGCTCAGCACTCTCAAGCTCGTGCATTAGTTGAGTGAGGTCAAGATTCATTTTGTTCATATTATAATTCATCTTGAATTGGTTGAAGTATTCGGGTAGTGATTGTAAGAGAAGGTCAACTTTTACTTCTTGTTCAAACTTGATACCATGGTCATCGGCCTTCTTGAAGTTTGCTATCATTGTTAGACAATGATCCCGCACACTTCCTCCGGACATATTTGTCTTGGTGGTGAATTCGCGCATTTTGCCTAGCGAAGCGCTAGGTGTAGCAAACATGGCATCAAGAGTCTGGAGCATTGTTGCTCCACTCTGAATTATGTTCATTTGCTCCTGAAGGTGACTGGCGAGACTGGCCAAAATGTAGCAGCGAACTGACACATTCGCCTTCTCCCATTTTTCCTTCTCCTGTTGAAAACGAGTCCGAATTGCATCAGACGCATCTGCGGCAGGCTGCGCTGGCATAGGGGTAGTGAGAACAAAGTTGAGCTTTTCATATTGAAGAACAATATCTAAATTGGTTCTCCATTGTTTGTAGTTTGTACCATCCATAGGTTTTTGGCTCAAGATTGTAGCTAAAGGATTGAATGAAGACATTTTTCTGAAATTAAGGAAAAAGCACACTAATTACAAACTATAATTAACAACAAACAGATATAGCGCTAGTAGATTCTAATAACTACTATTCGTTTATTGTTTAACAATCCATTAGTTATCTTTACAAGGCTTACGATGGGCAAGATTCTTGTAAAACTAATATTGTTAATTTGGGCCTTCGGTTCCATTGCGAGCCTCGATGGGAGGGTTAACAATTTTACCAAAGTTGAATGTAATTAACCATTGTTTACTTTCAAAATTATCTTTAGTATCCAAGTGTTGCCGACGATGGGCCGTACAAAACTTTACTAAAATTTTGAAAATATTAGGGTTTAATCTAGCGAAATCCGATCATCCTTATCCGATGGGGCTTCGGCGACAACCATTTCACTAATAAACCCACAATGGGGCCCGTAGGTTTTAAAATTAAAAGCTTAATTTAAAACCTTCACCCATTCAATATTTTAAGTTTAGAATTTTTAATTTCCAAGAATTTGTTCATTTTAGAGTATTCTCGTGAGATTAACATCTTAATTGAAATCATTAGGTACTTTAAAATCCAGTCATGATTTAGAATGAGCTTCACATGATCATTTTAAATAACCCACAAGATATTCTCAAAAATACAATTCTCTTGGGAAATTTGTTAGATTATTTATCTGGATAACCCAAATAATCTCTCATAATAACTATCACACTAGTCGATTGAAAAACATAATAGTTATCATGCATTTATGACATGTGATTATGCAACAATATGGCATCTTCCTATTCTATATGGCATGTTATTTCAAACATCACGTTAATCGTACATATAATTCATACAATTTAATAAAAGCATTAAATTAAGAAAGCAAATAACTTTAATCCATGGTTTTCCCAAAAAAAAAAAATTAAAAAATTTAAAAAATTTTACAACTTTGGAATTTCTCTTTTGTCCCGCCCATAGGATTTATCGAAGCCCCTTCGGGGTATCTATGAGCCCAAAAGCCCAAAAACCCAATCCTTGGCTAGAAACCCTAGGACACAAAAGAGGAATCCTAGCCTTCGCCTCGCCACGCAAGCGGCCCGAAGTCATCTCGGCCACGAAACTCCGGGGAAGCACCGGCACGGAGACGATCAAACGGCCGCCGGAAACACCCCAAAAGGGTGGCCCACGCCCCTCACGCGCCGGCCGTTTGCCGGCGCGTGAAGGCCACGCGCAGCCACTTGTGGCGGCGCGTGGCGGCGCTGGCCCTTTGGCGGTGTTCCGACCGCCAAATTGTTCGTCTTTCCGTCCTCTTTCCATCCATATATGGTTTGCCCAAATCCGAGATCCGAAGTCCACGAAAAGTGTCGTACGGTGTTGTTTGCTCATATTCTTGCGTTTCTTGATCTCCAACTTTTACGGAATTCGAAAAATACATAGAAATTCGAAAGGAAATCATAAAAACAGCAAGGAGGAAACCTAATCATATGGGATTAGCCTCCTTGTTACAAATCAAGAATTACACGAGAGAATCTAACCATGGATTAAAGTATTCATATGATTTATAAACGATAACTACTATGATTCAAATAACAAATATAGAAACAGATGCCATCCTTTCAAAAATTATTTTCGAAGATAATCACATGAAATTTCAAAACTAGGTTCTTTTCCTTATCGCTATTGGCTCTGATGCCAATTGTAGGAAACTGATCAGAAAACGCGGAAGCGTATCGTACCACGCGATGTAGGAAAAGATGAAACCTTTCATCGTTTTGCTTACCTGGATATTGAAGAGCTATCTGAAAGATTCTCCACGAGCAAACCTTGTCTACGAACAGGTCCTCGTATACGAACAGGTCCTCGTGCGATCTATGATTGATCTTCCGGACTATCTCTCGAGGGGGATGAGATGGTTGTGTGGGCAACCGTTCGGATGATGAACGTCGCCTCTAGGTTTTTGTTTACGATGAGAGCCTCCTAACTATTTGTGCGGCCGTATCTTTTCAAGCGGCGAAAGTTAGTTTATATGCTACTACACCCAAGGCCTAACCCTAATCCACATGGGCCTTAGAGTTATTGGGTTGCAGTCTCAATTAAGCCTTATTGGGCTTAAGTGACCAAAGAGCACATTAACCCAACAGATCATGCAAGACTTGAAAAGTTTTTGAAGGATTATGAAGCCCTCAAGCCAACAAGATTTTCATATGCTGATCTCAAAAGAATGACAAACAATTTCAAGGATAAAATAGGGGAAGGAGCTCATGGATTAGTATTCAAAGGGCAGTTGTCCAATCAGATTATAGTAGCTGTGAAGGTACTCAATAACCCTGATGATGACGATGGTAAGGACTTCATTAATGAAGTTGGGACTATGGGTAAAATTCATCACATCAATGTTGTTCGTTTGCTTGGCTTTTGTCTTTGCCGACCTTTTCCGTGCTCTTATTTATGACTTTTTCCCAAATGGTTCCCTCCAAAAGTTCATATCTTCCCACGATATCAACCAAAAATTTCTTGGATGGTTGAAGTTGCAACAAATAGCTCTTGGCATAGCCAAAGGGATTGAATATCTCCACTATGATTGCGATCGTCGAATTCTTCATTTTGACATCAATCCTTGTAATGTTTTGTTAGATGATAACTTTACTCCTAAAATTTCTGATTTTGGGTTGGCAAAATTGTGCTCCAAAACTCAAAGTGTTGTGTCAATAACAAAAGAAGAGGAACTTTAGGTTATATTGCACACAAGTTTTCTCAAAAAACTTTGGAAATGTGTCATATAAGTCGAGATATCTATAGTTATGGAATGTTGTTGTTAGAAATGGTTGGAGGAAGGAAAAATACCCACACAAATGAAGAAGCTTTTCAAATTCTATATCCAAAGTGGATCCATAATTTAATTGAAGGAGGAGACATAAATATTCATATTGAAGGTGAAGATGACAATAAAATTGCTAGGAAACTAGCAATTGTGGGACTTTGGTGCATCCAATGGCATCCAATCAGCCGTCCATCCATGAAAACTGTGATACAAATGTTAGAAGGAGAAGGTGATGAATTAAAGATGCCCCCAATTCAAGTTGACTCCATAAATACCACGAATACAAGGATCAATAATACACCAAGACATTTGAATTTGGGGTTAGATATTATTCATGAATTAGAATAAGAAGCATCCTCGTGCTGCACCAAAAGTGTAATTTGTATTTCTATTGGGAAATATTTTGTAAGAGTTTATGATATTGTGTGTTGTGTTGATTGCACAAACGAACTTTGTTTATCATGCATGTACCAATATTTCTTTTCATTTTAGCATTGTAATCTTTTGTACATTGTTTTATCTTCGTAGATTTGGAAGTATACAATCATGGGTTAGCTAGAAAAAAATTTGAAATTCTTGATGATGAAAAAACAAAAATTAAATGAGAACTTGCCAATGAAGATTTGTTAATGAGAAATGCAGGGAGTATGGAAATGTAGTTAGTATAACGTGAAGAATCAATATAGTGCATAATAAACTCTTTTTAAAAAAATAATTTGACCCCTTTTTTACATATATATTAGGGTTAATGTTCAAATTTACCTCGGAAGTTTTTCTTTGACGAAAGCGAATATTACCCTACAATTTTTTTAGCTTCAATATTGCATCGAAAGTGTTAAAATAGAGTAATGTTTCCCTTTCCATTAAAAAGCTAACTGTCAACATCAATTTTTTAACAAATCAACATTAGTTTTTTAACGATATGAGGTAACGTTGCTATATTATGAAACTTCCAGGGTGATATTGAATCTAAATAAATTTTCAAGGCAACATTGTTCCTTAGGAAAAACTTCCGGGACAAATTTGCATCTTAACCCTATATATTAATGACAATAAATTATAAGCAATAATGGTCATTTGTACGTAATTACTATACATACACAACCGACTAGTTGTTGGTTAAGTTGTGAAGTAGTCTCACCCTGTAAGAAAGAAAACATTAGTTTAAATCTCAAAAAACGTACTTATTAAAAGATGTGAAAACATTTTGCACTTTAAGCCGTTAAAGCAATTATACATTGACCAAATCATAATATATATAGGTTAAAGGGCTAAAATGTCCTGCAAGTTTTCACAAATGGGCACTGGGCATTGGGCACTGGGAAGTTTCTGAAGGGGTAATTTTGCCCCCAATGTTTAAAAAATGAGGCAATATTGTCATCACCTAAAGGATTTAAACGATGAACTGTTAGTTGATCAACTATGCTAAGGTAGCATAACCACATGGCATTCACGTCACCTTTGTTAAAGGCCATTCTTTTCCGAAAGTTTTTATGAAAGAGCTATATGCACTAGGAAGTTTTTCTAGAGGGTAATAATGCACCAGGAGTCATAGATTTTTTTTTTTTTTTTTTTTTTTTTTGAGTTATTTCATATTTGAGATGTCGTCATCAAGCACCAAATGATCAAATAAAATGAAAAATCAATAAAATTCAAGAACCCATAAATCAAAACTAAATATATGAGCAAAGAAAATCATAAACCATAAATTTAAAATCAAAAGCAAAACAAAAAATTCTCAAGTCCAAAAAAGCAAATTTAAATTTTAGATTCAGGAAACTAAAAGATGTAATAGAAGAAAAGGGAGAAGATAGAAGTAGGAAAGGCCACTCACCGAAAAACTCTTCACAAATTTCTTCTCTGAAGTATGCCCATATCTTTCATTGACGGGATAGAAGATATAGGTGTGTTTCACAAAACAAATATGTGAAAGGGTTCTCGTTGAGTGTTTTCCCCTCTTTTATGTTCTCCATTTTCTTTCGTTGTAATTTTACGTTTCGTGAACCTAAAATTTCCATTTTCTTTTTATGGATTTGAGCATTTTTTGTTTTGCTTTTGATTTTGAGTTTTCTTTTTTATGGTTTATGGCTTTCTCTACTCATATATATGTATTTTGATTTGTAAGTTCTTTATTTTTGTTGATTTTTCATTTTATTTGATTGTTTGGTACTTGATGGTAGTGGCCCAAATATTAAAAAGAAAATGTCACTTCCCAGGCATTATGCCCCCTCAAAAAATTCATGGTACCCATAGCTTTTTCCGTGAAAACTTTTAGGGTAAAAATGCCCCTTAAATCAAAAAAAAAAAAAAAAAAAAAAGATGACGTGAATGCCACATGAGCATGTTACCTCAACATAATCGTTAACTAACGGTTGACCAATTAGATCCGTTAAGTCAAGGTAATATTAGCCCATTTTGTAAACTTCTAGGGCAAAACTTTCCCCTCAAAAACTTTTCGATCAATGCTCAGTGCCTATTCATAAAAACTTCAAGGATATTTTGAACCTTTAATCCATACAGACACAACAATGGCATTGCCCATCTTTTAAGAAAACACACACACACATCTGTGTGTCCGTGTGTGTATAGACAAACACACATATGTGTATGTGTGTGTATGGAAAGTTTGGAATCCAAATATAAAAGATATAATATAATAGTGTGTATGTGTTCAATGTTTTGACGTATCATTTCAGGCTAGTTGGTTTTGTTTTGATCTCATTTTATTGAAATTCTCCATATATGATTTTTTTTTTTTTTTTTTTTTTTTTTTTTTTTTTTTGGCCAGATAATTCTCCATATTTGACTTATTCAAATAAAATTTTTCTAATACTAAATAAGGATAAAACCTCAAATAATTTAGTTAAGACAGACATAATAAAATTAATTAAAAATTTGATTAATTCTTGTAATAAATATACTCTTCACTAGTACATAGTTTATAAATTCCTATAATAAAAATATGTTTAAGAATTTCTTGCTTATATAGATAATCTCTTCTTGCTATTTCAAGAGAGCAATGGGAATATGGACATGTGTTATCTCTCAAATCTCGTTATTATATACTCCCAAGACAAATTTTATCACATCAAGGGTTAAGGTGCAAAAATACACATGTATTTTACCTCTAGGAGCGCCCAACACCACGTGTTTTTTTTAGTGTAAAAATACCTATGTGGTTACCAAATGGGTGCAAAAGTCACAATGGACGTTAGTTGACTAGACGGTCAACATTAACTTAGAAGGAGCTAATATTTTTGCTTACATGAACTCTGAAGGGGAAGGGGAAGAAACCACGTGGGATCTCCATGGATGATTAGGGTAGAATGTAAAATCGAAGGAGGAGAAATCGTGGAAAACAAAAGCTGAAGAACTACAAAACGCTGAAATAGAAATTGGGGACAAACATAAATAAAACAAGTCTTTAATTTCTGGATTTGAAAAGATCCACCAAGCTAAGATCTAAGCCTTATTATAAAAAGATCCAGGGATAAATATACAGATACTACGATTTGAAAAAAAAAAATAGACAATCCATAACAAATTTACCTGGAAGCATTGCCTTTAGGCCAGCCCAGTCCTCCTGTAAAAATCATTGAAGTCCTCTTCTTCAGACATAGAAACTCCATCAATGGTGAAATCTCTATACCCAAAATCAGCCCTAACCCAGATCGATTGTGAGTTCGAATTGATTTGCAAAACCGACAAAGGCTTGTCTTTCCGATCGGGTAGTCATGAATTCTAGCTGTGACCTCGACTGGGTGTTCCGAAGGGGCCGAGTTCGGATTAGGAGTTTGGTGACCTTTCACACCATTGAAATTCAGACGATGCCTAAATTGAGGGGTTTTTTACTGGGTTGGTGATTAAGTTTTGAAGAAGGGGTAGGATGGTAGCAGCCATGAGTGTGAAGAATTACCCGAAAGAAAACAGAGTTGTTTTTATCTCGTTTGAACTGAAAGAAAACGAAATTAAAGATTGCATCTTTAGCCTTGGATCTGTAATTGACATGAGAGAAAAAACAAGACAGTGCGATAATTTCAGATTCGACGACAAGACGGCCAAAGATTGATTCTTTATGTTTGTCCCCAATTTCTATTTCAGCATTTTGTTGTTCTTCATCAGCTTTTGTTTTCCAGGATTTCTCCTCCTCCAATATTACATTCGATCCTAATCAGGAGATCCCACGTGGCTTCTTCCCCCTCCCTTTCAAAATCCACGTAAGCAAAAATATTAGCTTCTTCCAAGTTAACGTTGACCGTCAGGTCAACTAACGTCCAGTGTGACTTTTGCACCCATTTAGTAACCACATGGGTATTTTTGCACCCAAAAAAGCACGTGGTGTTGGGCACTCCTGGAGGTAAAATACATATGTATTTTGCATCTTAACCCTCACATCAATACTTGCTTTCTCAATTATTTCGTTACATTCACATAAATCGTTGTCTAAATTCAGGGCTAACCTTGTTTTTTTCCAATTATTTTATCAAATCTCGTTTTTTTTTTTTTCAAAATTGTTTTTAAAAACAAGTTTGGAAAACAAAACAATAAAAAAAATATCTAATTTTGAAGTGACATGGTGGCGGTTGTCATTGATTATAACGTGCCGGTGGTTGTCATCGATAATGTGGTATTGATAGTGGATAAATGACGATTTCAAAAAATTAAAAATTTAAAAACAAAAATAAGAAAATAACTAAAAATTGGTTTTGTTTTTTAGTTTTTAAAAATAGCTTTTTATTTTTTAGAACCACTTATTGAAAACAATTTTCTAAACAAGTTTTTTTAAAGTAAAATCTGTTTTCAAAAACAAAATCAAACAGCCCTTTGATTCTTGGAAACTTAAAAAAATATGTATGCAATTACATTATCTATAGGTGATACTCATTAGGGATCCTAGTAGGTGTTCAACCCCCATATGGTTAAAAAGGGATCTCTATCATCAGTCCCAACAGGTGAGAGCATGGGTACCCTTTGTTTTCATTGTTTCTAAATTTTCTAGCCTTATTTTATATATAATTATTAAATGATATTCGTAATTATTAGATGATGAAATTGGCGCAATTTTTTTCTTGTCAGGCCATTTATTAAAACCACAAGATGGTCTTTTGCCAAAGAATCATTATCAAAAGTGATGTGGTTTTTGGCAATCTAATGAAAAATTGGGAGTGTTAATATGTCTAATAGCCATTTGATCAAGTGAAATTACAATATCAACAGATATCAAATTGATTGTCACAATAAGAACAAAACTTGAACTTGTAAATGATAAATTTAAAAATATAAGTATAACATAAAGTAAGGACAAATGATAAAATGTTATAGCACAATATGATGAATATTAATCTTTAATTAACCATGAATCAATAAAATATATAACTTCTTAGAAATTGCAAGATCATCATTGCCTCTAAACAAATTGGAAAATCAATCTTACCACGCCATTTGGATTGAATTATCCTACTTTGATGAACAAAAATCAACAAAATACTATGAACTTATTCCATATAGAATCTCGTCTTGATAACATGTTATAAAAATATTGAAGGAAAATATGAACGACATAATAGACTATGGGAGGAAAATGTAAATATGAGGAACGGCTAGGACTTTTATTCATATATATTTTCATATACATCCAATCACTTGTGTTAAACATCTTACATGCCACTAAACTTCTCAAGATTTTAATTTAATAAATATAAATATTTATTTACATTATCTATTATGATACAATATAATTTTTTATAAATAAATTTTAGGAAAGGGGTTGGGCTCATCCATCCCAAGGGCAAGGCGCTTGGAGCCCACCATAAGGTATATTGGGCCGGAGAGTACACATGTCTGCACCTCCACCCAGCGTTTCTATTGCTTCATAGACCCTAGAATCCTCCCCCAACGCCTCGACCAACTCCGGATCGAACCCCTTCTTTTGGGTGAGGTATCATGATACAATATGAAACCATTCAGGTACCATTAATCATGAAATGGAATCCTCAAAGGTTATAAAGTTGTAAGCATCCACACACGATAATATTTATAATAAGATTATATTTTAATTTGTTATTTTAAATAATTTGAAAATTATTGTTGGGTTTTTTTCTACATATAAGAACGGGCCTCAAGCCAAGCCCATCTTTTTGTGAAGGCCTCTAAAGGGGCCATCTTCATTCTCTTAGCCCTAGAACGTGGGCCATTGGGTCTCCTATGTCTTATGATCATGGGCTCTAAATTTGAAAACTTTTGTGGCATCTTGATCTCCACCGGAGCCCATATTTTATATGAGATTCAACCTAATACTTTGTTGGATAAAAGTTAACATTATGTTAATAATTAACCACTAAAGAGATATAAATATAAAGAGTCTAATATTTATTGACTATATAAAAGGAGGGTTATTGAGAGCCACTCCTCCTACCATCTGTCATGCTTTCTATCTGCCAGCCCGAAGGTAGGAATATCATAATAACTAAAATAATAAAGATGACAAGTAAAATATTCTCAAAATAAAGAGATAACTGGGAGATAGTTACAAATGACTAAATATTTTGAAATATTGAGATATAAAATAAATATATTAAAAATTAAAGGGATAATGAAAGAATATTTTAAAATCTTATCAAGTTGAATCCCTCTTGATTCCACTACTCTCCATCATAAATTATTTACTTTTATATTTCATAATAACTTGGCCAGTGATAAACTATTTTTAGAAATTAAAGTTATTTTTATTTAATCAATAATAATTTTTTTATTGTCCCGATTATGACATATTCCATCGTTGGGAATAAAAGATTTCACGTTCAAATAAACTTATTATTTACATGTATATTTTAGTTTTTAAATACAAAAATATTTATTATCTATTATAAACCACAATGCATCAACTATCGCATTGCATCCTATCCTACTACTCTATGTGATAAATCATTTTTGAAATTATTTTTATAATATTTTTAATAAATTAGATAAATGTGTCTTATATTAAGAATAGATGAAGTATATTAAATATATAAAGTTCAAAATATAAATATTTTTTAATTCATGAAATCATTTTTGTTCATTTTCCCATGTACAAGGTCGCGTCAAAAGGGACCTACAACGGCTCAAAATTGAGAGAGAGAGAGAGAGAGAGAGAGAGAGAGAGAGAGAGAGAGAGAGAGAGAGAGAGAGAGAGAGAGAGAGAGAGAGAGAGAGAGAGAGAGAGAAGAATTAAGTTATTTTTTACCTCAAGATCCGGTTTAGTGGGGGCATTTGAATTTTTCCTCGGAAAAGTTGAGTAGCATAATATTCCTTTACTAATTTTATTGTTGCACTTATTACTTGTCAATCTTTCGATCTTGGGACGTTAAAAGATTGTTACAATTGTTTAAGGATATTGACTTAGTGACTCATTCTTATAAGACATTAATTTAAATAAAATTTGATATATAACATGATCTAAGTGTGGTGGTAAACTGCTATCTGTTTAAGAATTTCATAAAGAATGTTCTTTTCAAATAATGAATTCTCTTTCTTTTCCTTGAGGACAAGCAAATATTTAAGTGAGGGGTTTTCATAAGTATATATTTTATAATTAAATAAGTATAAATTCTGAAATATATTGGATTGAATTTATTAATATTCTATACATATTTAATTATCTTTTATGTATTCTATCCTTTAGTTAATTATAGGATAAAATCATATTTTGATATAAAATCTACTCAGATCCTATTTTATTTTGTAGAAAATATTATGTGATAAAAAAAATATAAAAAAAGGCAAGAGGCATATAACTCTGTGGCATAAAAGAATATTATATATGATAGATATACGGGATGGAAAGAAAAAGCAGAATGATATTTGGAGATGATGCGGGCCGCGTAAATTGAACGTGAATGCAAATAGTCTTGGTAAAGAATTAAATTGAAAAGAATATCTTATTATATTATATTAAATTGAATCAGATAAAGATTTAAATAAGGATATTGCAATCAGAAAGCCTATTAATCGGCAGAGTCTGGACGAGCACAGACACACGGACAGCACGAACGGCCAACCAAGAATTCAAGAAGCAGAGTTAAGACCTGGACGGCAGTGAAGCAGAGACGGAAGGCACAACGGGAGCAGCACGCACGGAGATTAACAGAGGAATTGGACGGAGCCCACAGAACAGTAACGCCGCAAATACCACGCACTCCACCGTAGTAGTTGTGCCATCTCTTCTTTGTATTCTTCCTCTTTCCTTCTTGAATCTGTGCTTTATCTTTTTATTATAGATTTTATTATAGTCACGTGTGATTATATTTTTTTTTCAATCTAGAGAACTTATAAATTTGTTTGGTTTAAATATTATTCCCACGAATTAGTTATGGGGATTTAGGGTTCAGCTTGAAAAAGAGAATCTTTTATTTATATATATATATATACACACGAGTTTAATATTTTTATAGTTCTTTGTAGAAATATTTTTTCTACAAGACTCACATAAAAAGTAGGTGGGTTCTATTATAAATAGAAAAGAAAAAAATAGTGGGACCCACCCACTTTTATGTGAGTACTACAGAAAAATTAAACTATATATATATATTTATTTATTTTGGTAAAAGAGATACATATATATTTGGTACATAATCATATTATATGTGTGGGTGTTTATGGACGTGTTTCTCTGGTTGGGCCTAAGACAATCAACCCACCATCAGGATCCCAAAAAAAAAAAAAGATAAAAAAAACATGCGAAGAGTCAGGGGCATATTGGGAAATTGCCATACTACCGATGCATTATGGGACTATGAGAAGTTGTAACCCTTGGTTTCGCTGTTCCTATATACTCACTTTCCCATTAGCCGCTTTTTCTCTCTTCTCAACTCCGCGGCGTAGATCCGAGGAGTTTGGTTAACCCTAACTGCTATCTGAAACCATTCTAATCTTCGATCAACCGTCTGCTAGCTGTCTTTTGGTCCTCTTTTTTCTTCGATCAACTTGCTATTATCATCGTCAAGAGGTCGTTTTTCTCCCCCCCGGTTGTTCTATGATTTGATTGTTGTGACATGGATTAGTTTATTTGAACTAGTTTGGGATTTTCTGCGTTTTCGATTGATATTTGGTCTATGCGTGATTCTGTTTATGCTGCTCTGTGCTGATCATTTTGTTTTACTTATCCTGGGTGATTGTCAGTTTTTGCTATTTCGATTCATCTTTGATCTCTGATGTTTGATTTTCCTGTGGTAGCGTTTCGTTTTATAAGTAGTGTGTGTTTCTGATAGTCATGTTAGTGATTTTGTTTTTATAACTTTCCTGCCTTGGGATCTTGTGCAGATCAGGATTAATATTAATTTGTTTTCTTTTCCTTCTTTAATGATATTTAAAGGAAAAAGCTGCCCGAACTACCTGTTTACTCAACTCCTTTTTGTTTGCCTGTTACTCAACCCTTTTTGAACTCATTCCTTTTCAAATGAGCGCATTTTGATGGTGACCTAAAAGAATTAAAGTAAATCTTTTATAAATCTGTAACAATACATTCTACTTTATCCGCTTCCCACTAATTAGTTTAAGCGAATCCGTGTTTTTTGTACTATCATACTGGCATCCATTTCTGTATTTAGGTGGTCGGTTACTTTAAACTGAAGGTATTTGGTAAGGAGCTGGACTGGTCGGTTGTGAAATACCTTAGTTCAATTGACTTCTATCTTATATGAAAGTGCCAGGCGTATTTTGCCTCATCCCTCATTATTTCCTTTATACCAGTCAGAAGCAATCCCCCCCAATTCAAATTTTTCCTAATGATTTAGATTTCTTTTGTTGTGTCAACCGTATTCCTCTTTGCTGATTTTCTCGTTGTGTAGCTGGCGCTAGGCCTACTCTTATTCACTGCTATAACTTATGTGGTATAAATGATTCTTTGCATCTTGTAGTCATGGCGGGAACAGCACCTGAGGGTTCACAGTTTGATGCTCGTCAGTTTGATACCAGGATGAATGAATTGTAAGAACTGTTATCTTATTTCTTTTACAAGTTATAAGCATGTTTAATCAGAATTTCACTTGTGATTGGTCTCTTTACAATTGGTTGAATCATTGCAGTTGAATCCTCTTAATCTCTACTTGATATTGGTAACTTGTTGATTTCAGACTTACAGCTGATGGGCAGGATTTCTTTGCATCTTATGATGAGGTTTATGATAGTTTTGACGCTATGGGCTTGCAGGAGAATCTCCTGAGAGGCATTTATGCATACGGTAGATTATTACTAATCCCGTTTGTTTCTAATTTTTATTGTTTAAATATTTATTTTTTGCTTAGTCCCAAGATTTACTTCATTATTTCCTTTTAATTTTATTGATCAGCTAGTATGTAATTCTGAACTCCTCTTGCTTGCTTGTTGTCTTTGCTATTTAATTTTACTTCACTCAATCCCATTGGAGACATGGTGTTTGTCTTCATTTTGCTCTATATTGATGTGCCACATTTTCCTATTTTCTTGCTGCATTTTTGCTTATTTAAAGTCCTTTAACAACCTGTTTATGCTGTAGGTTTTGAGAAGCCGTCGGCCATTCAGCAAAGGGGAATTGTTCCCTTCTGCAAGGGACTTGATGTTATTCAACAAGCTCAATCTGGAACTGGGAAGACAGCAACATTTTGCTCTGGAATTTTGCAGCAACTTGAATATGGTTTGACGGAATGCCAGGCTTTGGTCCTAGCACCAACTCGAGAGCTTGCTCAGCAAATTGAGAAGGTTATGCGAGCACTGGGAGATTATCTAGGTGTAAAGGTGCATGCATGTGTGGGAGGAACTAGTGTCCGTGAAGACCAACGCATTCTCTCTAGTGGTGTTCATGTTGTTGTTGGTACTCCTGGCCGTGTATTTGATATGCTGCGCAGGCAGTCTCTTCGACCAGATTACATCAAGATGTTTGTGTTGGATGAGGCTGATGAGATGCTCTCCAGAGGTTTTAAAGACCAGGTCCTTTTTTACTTTCCTCTTAATTTTCAATTTTTATAATGTTATATTCATGTATTCAAATTTGTTTAGTAGTTAACAGTTGTTTTTGCTGTTATCAGATTTACGATATATTCCAGTTGCTGCCAGGCAAAATTCAAGTGGGAGTGTTCTCTGCTACTATGCCTCCAGAGGCCCTGGAGATCACAAGGAAATTTATGAACAAACCTGTTAGGATCCTTGTGAAGCGTGATGAGCTCACCTTGGAGGGAATAAAGCAGTTTCATGTCAATGTAGAAAGAGAGGAATGGAAGCTGGACACGCTCTGTGATCTCTACGAAACATTAGCTATCACTCAGAGTGTCATTTTTGTGAACACCCGAAGGAAGGTTGATTGGCTTACTGACAAGATGCGAAGCCGGGACCACACGGTGTCAGCAACCCATGGAGATATGGACCAGAATACTAGAGACATAATCATGAGGGAGTTCCGATCCGGTTCTTCCCGTGTTCTGATCACAACAGATCTTTTGGCACGTGGTATTGATGTCCAGCAAGTGTCTCTAGTTATTAACTATGATCTCCCAACACAGCCTGAGAACTACCTCCATCGTATTGGTCGTAGCGGTAGGTTTGGGAGAAAAGGTGTCGCCATCAACTTTGTGACAAAGGATGATGAAAGAATGCTGTTTGACATCCAGAAGTTTTACAATGTGGTAATAGAGGAGCTGCCATCAAATGTTGCTGAACTCCTCTAAATGAGATTTTGTCTTGAGTTAGTATTAGAGCATAGTTGGATTGTGCTTGGCAAGTGTTATGTAATATTTTTTTTTCCTTTTCCCTGTTCAATTTCTACTTTTAAACAATATTTAATGCTCCTAGTAATTTAATTTTAAATTCAGTTGTCTGAATTTTTTTTTTTTTTGAATTGAATCTTCACAATATGGTTCTTTGCACTGTGCAGTCCGGTTATTGCCCATCTTGGTTTATGATTTGGCAGGCAATTTTCTCTCATAGTCTGGCATTTTTATTTATTTCATTGAATGTAAACATAGGTCAAGGTAGTTTAATTTTTATATTTATGTCAAACTTGTGCGTTTGCAAAGGTATGCCATCTCGCTCATTAGTCTTGTGCATGCTATGCGTTTGGTTCAACATATTTCATTCTGGTTTACATCATTATTTCTCCAGATTGAAATTGACACAGTAGTGTAATGGATCCTTATACCATTTCAACGAATCCGTGATCATGACATTGGGGAATCTCGTTGCTATTACCGAAACAAGCATGAAATGTATTGTTGCGTATTTGTCCAAGGTTAGGTCAAATCGGATATATAATTATTGAATAATTTTTGGAGACTTAAATGGTGGATTTGTAAGCATGGTAACTTCTATGCTGTCCCAAGCAAAAGGAGGAAATCCACTTTTCTTCCTATGGACGAAACGACAATAAAATACTTTAAAGGAAGGCCCAAAATACTAAAACGGGAATTCTAAATGTTGTCGTTTTCGTTATGATGGTTGTTATTCATGAATGTTCTTGCCCCACAACAATGAATAGTCAAGGATTTCCTTTTTTCTCACTTTTTCTCATTTTCTTCAAAAAATCTTATCTATCAAACGCGATTGATTAGTTTAGGCTATAAAAATAAATAAATAAATTTAAGTTAAAATTTGATTTAGTTCTAGTTCATGACTACTGTTTAAAAAAATAATAAAAAATTTCAATGGATACTTCTAATCTAACTTTAACACCTTTTGAAAATAGCTTCTTCCTTGCGAGTTATTACGACTCCGCAATTTCTGACAAATTTATTTTTACATTCCTTCAACTTTAAAACACTAAACAACTTTTTCCACCAACTTTGAATTATGTTTGGATTAACGATAGAAGTTACTTTTCTAATGTGATTTATAACATATGAGGTAAATTTATAATATGAATTTTATCTTGACTTACGTTCACGTATTTTTTCAACGCCAACTCAAACTTACGTGAACCGTGCTTTTCATTAATTTCACATATTTAAAGTCTTGAACAACAAGAAAAATTTCTTTCTAGAGCTCCTAAATTGTAATTTTCCCATATGTTATTTTATTAATATAAATTTGAAATCTAAATGGTTGATAGCTTCTTATTCTGTTTGAAACAGATTCAATTACTCAAAAGATAGCTCCGTACAAAGAAGTTGATAGCTTCTTCAAGAGGGGTTTTTTTTTAAATCTTAATAAAAAAATACTCTCTCGGGTTCTAATTATAAAACTTGAATAATTTTTTTAAAAAAATTAAGGAAATTAAATAAGTTACTTAATCATATCATATGTATCCTTAAATTATATATTAGTTTATTAGTCAAACTATTAGTTTAGAGAAAAATAAAAATAAAAATACTCTAGAATTCGTATAATAATTAGGATTGGAGTATTTGAATCTGGCCATGCATACCCATTCTGGCACCATTCCATATTCCGTATTCCATCTCAAAACTGTTATTTTACTTTAAAAAGATTTTTATTTCCTCTTCCGTAGAGGCAACTCAACCTCAAATAAATTGACACCGTTAGATCTGTACATTTTATTCTAATTTTTTTAAATGCAAAAACTTACGGTCCAGAATTGACGTGCCACGAACATGGAGCGAATGAGTACGTGTCTAGTGTCAACGAACCCTCTCCCTCCCTTCACGGGTCCTTCCTTAGAATCCAAAACTGGCATTTCTCAAAAACCCATAGATGCTTTTCATTACACCATTATCTACTGTCTCTCTTCTCAACCCCTTCTTCTAACTTCCAAACCCTCGCGATTCGAAACCTAACTTTCTATATCTAATACGTGTATATATTATTCATATATACTCTTTCGGTCTTTCCATTTTCAGTTACTAGTCACACCTTTTTTTTTTTTGTTCTGTTATGATTGTGTTAATGCGAAATTAATGAACAGATTCTGTGGTCGGTACTAGTAATGGTTGTTTCCCCTTCGCCCATGGCGAAATCAGAAGTGCCTGAGAGTGAGGGAGTCTCCGGTGGCGCCAAGAGTGATTGTGACACCCGACGCGGATCTATTTTGCGCCGGAGGTCATCCTCTGTTGGAGGGTTGTTTGACGATTCGTCTCTGGAACGGGACATTCCTGCGGTAGATATGGTTAGTGATTCCGGGTCGAAGGATTTTGTTGCCGGCGCCGCCAAGAGTGGTGAGGAAGATAAGGATCGTGTGAAGGTTGACAACGCGGCTGTTAATGCGAAACGAGATAAAGTGGTGGATGTCTCTGCTCTGAAGTTCCTTTACCGTCCTTCGGTTCCAGTTCATCGGTCAGTGAGGGAAAGCCCGCTTAGCTCCGATAATATTTTCCAGCAGGTTGTGGCTTTAATTCTCGCGCTGGTTTTTATGTTAGAACTAATGGCTCGGGTTTAGTTGAGGGTCAACGGTTTAGTTGTGTGCAGTTTTCATTGGGTCTAATGTTCTTTTAAAGAAGGAATTGCTTTCTTCTTTTCATTCCTTCGAATTGTTATTTATCATACCGTATTGACTGCGTAATGTTGGACAATGGTGAACAGTTCCAACGCATGAATAGATTTACAGAACTATTTCCCATGCTTAACTAAAGTGATTACTTTGATGGCTTTATGCCCTTGGAAGCGTGGTAGTTGTGATTGCCTTTTTTTTTTTTTTTTTTTTTTTGGTGCGCAGTTGTTACGTTATACATTCAAGGGGGGGTAACCAAGTTTCACAACCTAGTGTCCTGTAACTCATCATTTGGGCTGCTCAATATATCACAAATAATTGTATTTCATATTTTCTTAATCTTTGATTGCAGAGTCATGCAGGCCTTTTAAATCTCTGTATAGTAGTGCTTGTTGCTGTGAACAGCAGACTTATAATTGAGAATTTAATGAAGGTTTGACTCTTCCACTTATTCTTATTCTTGATGTTCATATTGATGTATATTTGTCCATTTAATTTACAGAACTTTCTCTTCAGAGCTCAGGCATTATTATTATTATTTTTTTTGCAGTATGGTTTGTTGATTCAGTATGGATTTTGGTCTAGCTCTAAATCATTGAGAGATTGGCCACTGTTCATGTGTTGGTAATAATTTTGATGAATTCACTAAATAATAAATATGCATAGGATAAATCGTGGAAGATCATTTCTTAAAATGTTATTTGCCATTATGTTATTAAAGTTGTGCTTCCTCTGCAGTCTTACACTTGCGTTATTTCCAATGGCTTCGTATTTGGTGGAAATTCTTGCACAACGAAAGAAAATATCTGAACCAGTAAGTTTATGGACAAGCTTTTATCATATCACACAGGAAAAAGATGTTGTGACCACATGAATTCCTTTTTCCCTTCATATGACTTATTGCTTTTCTAAATATGGTTAGTTTGCAGTGTCATTTTTCCAATCACAACAAACCATCCTAACATCACTTCATATCTGTTGCAGGTTGTTATCTCACTTCATATATTCATTACAAGTGCTGCAGTCTTGTATCCAGTCGTAGTAATCCTCAGGTTATTTCCTTTTGAGTTCAAAATTGATTCTAGAGATCAAATTTAAAGCCTTTTTTAAATTTTCTTATAAGAAGTGAGCTTAAGTTGGTAAATTTGTTCTGATTAAGAATCTTTGTTCAGTGTGAGAACTTCAGATGAATTATTATTGCAGTATATGAGAAGGGATACATAGTCCTTTGATGAATTATTGTTTGAAACACATATGGATAAGTCAACCCAGTAAAATTAAACAACTAAGTAGCTTCATTATCGTTATTGGTGTGTGCAAGCAGCATGACTAGTTTTTTTATTTTTGAACCAAGAGCCTGACCAGTTGAAACAAAATATGAAGTGATATCTCATGCTGAATGGGTTTGTTTAACCTCCGTGTGACCTCTTATATATCCTTAAACAGCTATGAGATCATTTGAATTCCTTGCTTGCATGCTGAAAATTATTACCAAATTAGTGGCTTCATTTGTACTTGTGTGTTTGATTTGCTTTACTCGGAATATGGTGAAGATTTCTACTTGATGATAAAATAATATATTGAATTTAATCACCCAAAAAAATAAAAAATAAAACAAAATTATCCTGGATGATATACTTGTCCAAATGATTGATGGGGTTGTCGCATGATGATTTGTTGTTTTTTCGTTGCAGGTGTGATTCTGCCTTTTTATCAGGTGGCACATTGATGTTATTAGCTTGCATTGTGTGGTTAAAACTGGTATCTTATGCGCATACAAACAGTGACTTAAGAGCACTAAGCAAGTCAATTGAAAAGGTAGTATCGAAGTTCTGTTTGTAGGTTTCTAGATAACCATTTCAGAATGCTCCTTTGTGTAAAATGAAAATTTATATTTAACATGAAAACATGCAGTTTATCTCTTCATATTTTTTTTGGTCTTTTGCTTTGAGTCCAGCATGATCTAACCTTATTTTAGGGTTCCTGAACCCTAAAACATCATCTATTTCTGAATGTTTACATATAAGAATAATCTCTTCTTTTTAGTGAGTGATGGATAAATTTGTTTTCCCTTATCCAAAATGTTCCCTGTGCTATAGGGAGAAGAACTTCCCAATAATTTGAAAATGGATTATCCTTATACTGTTAGCTTCAAGAGCTTGGTGTACTTCATGGTTGCTCCTACATTGTGTTACCAGGTATTGGCGCTTCTGAATGAGATATATATATGTGTGTGTGTGTGTGTGTGGTAGTGCCACCCATCCATATATGTATAATGGATGGGTGGCACTACCACATTAATATTTTTACATGTATATCTTTGGCTTCAAATGTATGTAGGGTTTTCAAAAAGAAGTCTGTTCTGGCATCACTTTTTATGTGCCACATCATGATCACCACATCTTTTTTTCCTCCCATCATGTGCACCACATCTGTGTCTGAGTGCATGCTGACTATTATATGGCTATACTATCTCAGTAATTACATTAGTTTTGTGACTTAAATGGACTATGTACCTATATATAAAAGGTTTCATGTGCATAAATTGTCAGTTTTCATTGACTACATTTCCACCAAAAGCTCTCCCCCCTTACCCCAATCACTAGCATATAAATAAATTATACAGTCTCTGGTGCTTTCTGAAAATAGTAAGCTAGTTTTTTGCTTATTTTGGTTTTTGTCCTTTGGAAGAAGAAAAAAATTACTTTTCAATTCCCCAGAAATTAGCTTGATACCTTCTCTCTCTTTTTTTTTTTTTTTTTTTTTTAATGAAGGAATAATGAATTTCTGCTGTTGACTTTATTATGCATTTAGCTGTACAAGCCATGCATATAAATTGCATTTGTCAACTGTTTTTGTTACGGGAGTAAATGTTCGAATGTTAATCTGACTCACATACATTCCACTGTGTTATCTCCAATGCAATGCATTGTTGTTATAGCCAAGCTATCCTCGCACACCTTCCATACGAAAAGGATGGGTGTTTCGTCAAGTTGTTAAGCTGATAATATTTACTGGAGTCATGGGGTTTATAATAGAACAAGTAAGCAGTAATTTTTCGTAAATTTGGTGTACCACATCCTTTTTCTCTAGTTTCATTTCTGTAATTTTAAAAATATTCTGACATCGATTTGATGAAATAATTTTGCAGTACATTAATCCAATTGTTCAAAATTCTCAACATCCTTTGAAGGGAAACCTTTTATATGCCATTGAGAGAGTTCTGAAGCTTTCTGTTCCAAATTTATACGTGTGGCTCTGCATGTTCTACTGCTTTTTCCACCTTTGGTGTGTATTCTATCTTTTTATGTTTGTATTTCCTCATGCAATGGCTATCTTCCCTTCCCCATATTTTGAAGGATTGTAGTTTATAGTAAGATGTCTAGATATTGGAGCAGATGTACTAGCTATCACAAAACCTTCACTTCTGTGCTCTCACAAAGCAGCAATTCTCACACGACCAATTTTATTGTTTGCAACTTATTGACCCATTAGGCTATTCTCAGAAATTTTGAATGATATGCCCACTGAGCCCTTCAAATAACTGCTGCGTTGATGCTGAAATTTAGATTTTTTGCATATTGATGCTATGTTGTCTGAAGTACATGCTCCTTAACATGCATCTTTGTGGAATCTATAACTGCACCACCCCTGTTTCTTTAATTGATTCTCCGAATGATATACAAAGAGATAGAGACAGTAGAGGTTTATTCTTCAAGAAATTATTTCCCTGTGGATATCCTATCCTCCCCTGACCTGTGCAACTTGCTTCTTCTCTGTTATTTCTTCCTTCATTAAAAAGCACTAGAGAGAGAGAAAGAAAGGGGAAAAAGTTATGTTTTTGTGCACACAATACTCGTGTGCTTGTCTTATTTGTAGACATTAAAACTATGCCTCAGCTTTGATTTATTTTGGAGACATTTTATGCTTAGGGGCAATGTTGCAACGCAGGTTTAATATACTTGCAGAGCTTCTTCGATTTGGTGACCGTGAATTCTATAAAGATTGGTGGAACGCCCAAACTGTTGAAGAAGTAGGTTGTCATAAAATATTCATTGGGATGTTTATTCCACAAAGGAAATAACATATTTGTCTTTGTTGTATGGATTTGCGCTGATGCTGTCATCAGTATTGGAGAATGTGGAATATGGTATGTTTCTGTGCTTATGACTATTTAATAATTTTAAAGACTTAGATATTAATGCATTTTCTAGTTGATTTGTTTCTTCATGTTTCTTGCACGTTTAGCCTATAGTTTCTAAATCTAGCTCATTTGAGTTTAACTAATCTACTTTGATTTTGAAAATGTTGTTTTTAAGTCCTTTTACATTCATTTAAATTGTAAATTTAGAAAAATTGTGAGTTTCACTTCTAGTCTCAGTAATTTAAGAGTAAATGAAGATTTTGGATTTAAACACAAAATCAATCGTGTTGCTTAATCTGCTTTTATTTATTGATATAGAGGAAAGATAATCTTCCATTAAAATTTGGGGTAAATATTGATCAGTTTTAATTTCCCACAAAAGGGACTATTATAAACGATAAGAATAGAACAACTTAGTGATTAATCCATTACTGTAAACACGCACATACATCCATTTATTTAACTCATTCTCTTGTATGTTATCACATATTTCCAATTTTGGTTTAAGTACGTAATTATTCAATCCTTACCTCTTAATGATTCTAAAACCATGATGGTATATATCAGCCGTTATTTTGTGGCAGTGTTCTAATCCAGTACTAAATAATTGATGGGATTCTTTCTGATCACAGCCTGTGCACAAATGGATGGTTCGTCATTTATATTTTCCATGCTTAAGGCATGGCATACCCAAGGTGATTTGTTATTCTTCAGCTTACAGTCTAAACTTTTGGTTTCAAACACGTTTTCATCTTCCTGAAAATTTTCTCGAGTTGAAATGGATAATATATATTTTTTGTATAGTACAATATGATGTCTTTTTGATGCACTGATTTTTTTTTTTTTTTTTTTTTTTTTTTTTTTTATGTTTGAAGAATTAAAGTAAATGTTCTCTATTCACATTAATTGAGAAAATGTTTACTGTTTAGTCCAAACAGAAAAATATACAAATTCAAATAATATTCCCTACTGATCATAGTTCACATGGTTAAATAAGCAGAGGAGAGCAGCCAAATTAATTTGTTTTCTTCATGTTTTACCACCTTATTGTCATCTTTCTTCCCACTTTTCCCCCAGCTATTTTTTTAAAATGATTTTTAAGCATATAAAAAAATGGTGTATAATCAATGCTGTCCAGGGTGTTGCTGTTCTGATTTCATTCTTCGTCTCTGCTGTCTTCCATGAGGTATGTAGTTCATCTTTCTCTCCCTCTTTTGTCTGTATGTTGAGCGGCTAATCTGCTTATCTGCGTGATGCGTTGTCAAGAGTTGGTGAGAGCTTCATTGTTTTACTACGTTATTATTCGCCCCCTCCCCCAATCCTTTACCCTAGGCGGGTGAGCAGGAAGACCGGAACAGAATCAAAATTAGAGACAAAGTTATGATTCATTGGTCAGAAATTACCACTCCACATTACTTGCTATTTTTCTCCAGTACATACCTCATATGAGCTTTTATCTGGCAACACCAACAGCCCATGCACCTTAAAGTATGTAACTAGGATCAAGTAGATGATAAAAATATACAGAGAGAGAGGCAATCAAATTAAAAATTGAAAAATAGGGATGGCGGATTTTATGCCATGGCAGTGATTGAAGGACAATGAATATGATGGCAGCTAAATAGCCATCTGTTATACGTCACTGCTGAATATAAGCTAGCTATTGTCATTTGGTCATAATATTGGAGGCAAAACCTCACTCGGTTTTTATCAACATAATCTCTTATTTATGTATGCTTGAGTCATTTTCCTATTCATGTCTCAGTTAATTCTATTATGAAGTCTAGTTCCCCTTCCTTTTAAATGAAGTATTTATGTGAGCATTATTAACAAGTTTATTTTCAAAGACACCTATTAATTCTGCTCATGATTGCTGTGCCATCTGAGTGCAGCTATGCATTGCCGTTCCCTGCCACATGTTCAAGCTGTGGGCTTTTATTGGAATCATGTTTCAGGTAAAGAAGCATAATGTAAATTTTTCCCTCTACCACCATTACCCTCAAAACAACTTTTCTTGAAAGAAAAAGATGAAGCCATTTCAATTTTTGTTCTTCCATGGCCGAATCAAAAGAAGCTTTGTTCTCTCTACTATTGAATCTTTGCTAGATTATATGTTTAAATGGTTATGATACCATCCGTCTTTTTGTTTCACTTGACCCTTGTATTTGTCTCTTTTTTCTTTTTTCTTTTTTTTTTTTTGAAGGTTCCTTTGGTCCTGATCACCAATTACCTGCAAAATAAGTATGCAAACTCTATGGTACATTTCTGAATCCTATTTATCATCATTTTGGCCTATTCATATTATGAGCGGACACATATCTGTAACTTAATTATTGTCAACTTGATTCATTACTATCATTTTCTTCATTGCAGGTTGGAAATATGGTTTTCTGGTTCATATTTAGTATTCTTGGTCAACCTATGTGCGTACTGCTATATTACCATGACTTGATGAACAGGAACAAAGGAATTGACTAAGTTTGTATTATATTCCATGCATGTTAGTGATGAGTTTCCACTTCAAAGAGTAAAATTTGTAGATCTGTGGCCCTTGGTGTATTTTCAATATCATTGATCTGGGCTTTGTAATTTGAAGCTTCTTTGAAGTTATCTCATCTTTTTTATTTATGAAGCATTTCTTCTGAACTCAGTTGCTTTTGGCTCTCCTGTTTATATATATATATAATGCACCCATGCAATTTGAAGGCAATGAAAAGAACAAGGCCCCGTTTGACAGAATTTTAGGGGAATGAGAATGGAATTTAGATTGAAATTGGAATAGGGAATAAGGTTCTAAAATTGTGTCTGACGTGATGAGATTAGTCATGGAATTGATTTTTCTCCCCTCCTTAGAAAAGGACTAAATAGAATACAAAATGTCTAAAATACCCATGTCTCCGTAGGCCTTGTTTGGTTCAACAGATGGGAGGGGAAGGGAGGTTATGAGCTTTGTTTGGTTGGATGTGAGAGAAGGGGAAGAGAAGTTTCTTATTTGGTTCAAGAGGGGAAGGAAAGTTAGCTAATTAAATGCCGTTAAATACACCCTTAGTACTTTTGATATTATTTCCTAAATTATAAATCGCAAAAAGCATATTATCTCACTTATATATAATAAAATACCTTTTATATATATATATATATATATATAAATGGTGATTTTATTAATTTTAATATGTTAACTCATCAAATGTAATTTAAATCTAAATCTAAATCCTAGATCAAATCATAATCCTAAGATAATGAAGATAATTATGGAATAATCCGTGTGTCCTATATTATTGGAGGGAATGATGGATGATTTTGAAGTTGTATCTCTAAATAAGGGCATAAGGAAACTAGAAAGGTAGCGGTTAGCACAAGAAGAAAAATCAAAGGTCTAAACCCAGTTGAGCAAAATAGCATGGAGAGAAAGGCAAAAACCAAATATGCAAGGAGGATTGAAGTCTGAAGAGGAGGATGGGTTAAGTTGGTGGATAGAAAGAAAAGAGAAAAGAGGCAATGAAGGTGGAGAAAGGCGGTGGAAAGGGAGAGAAAAGGAAAAGATAAGTCAATGAAAAAGGGGTCCAGCTTGTCACGGCTATAATTAAAGAGGGATCTTTGGAGTAAAGAGGCAGCAACAACTAGATAACAACATATGAGTTTAAACGGAATTTAACATTAGATAGAAGAGTTAAGAGCAATATAACATTACCTTGGTCGCTCAGTAATTTTCAACGCAACTGGTCATACCTTGGTCGCTCTGGAATTTTCTATAACTATTAAGGAAAGATGTCGTCGCAATTTTCTTACTTGTTTTGATATTAAGTTCAAAGTCAGATAGGATCACATATATTTAATTTTTACTAATTTTGTAAAATGGGATTTGATTATATGCATTTTATTTTAGGTTTTCTGATTTATTCGGCTAATCCTAGTAACAACAGATGGATGGATTTTATAATCAGATGGGATAACTTAGAATAATGAAAAATTAGAATGGGTATTTCTCACCCCTCAAAAAAAAAAACCCTCCAATTTGGAGGGGTACAGGAGTACTAAAAGACAAAATTTCTCCCCTCCTCTCTATTTTTCTCAACCAAACACATTAATCCCCGGAAGTGGATCCTCTGCCCAGCGCTCTCTCGCCCATCACTCATCTCTCTATTTTTCTCAACCAAACACATTAATCCCGGAAGTGGATCCTCTGCCCGGCGCTCTCTCTGCCTATCACTCATTGGCGCAATCCTGACCGTCCGCATGCGGTTTTTTCCAAAATAATTTTGGACCCTTGGATCAAGATTTGGGCGGTCGGGATTGCGCTAATAAGAGATGGGCGAAGATGGACAAGCAGAGAGGAACAGTATCCTTAATCCCCACCCTATCCCTCCCCTTAAAAAACCTCAAACCAAACAATGCCTACAAGAAAGCTTAGTTGTCTTTTGTTTCTCATCACCATAAGAGGCAGAAAAAGAAAGTGTAAAAGTTTACCAAAATTCAAATTCAAATCCAAATCAAGAAAAGTCAAAGCCAATTACTGTTTTCATATTACCTCATTCCATTCTAATATACTCGTATATTAAAGAAGATTAAGTGAGTTAATTTAATATTTAT
The DNA here is from genome assembly GCA_019022655.1 of Acacia acuminata. Lineage (NCBI taxonomy): Eukaryota > Viridiplantae > Streptophyta > Magnoliopsida > Fabales > Fabaceae > Acacia > Acacia acuminata. The sequence goes on along the minus strand of JAFJYI010000102.1, from coordinate 953,571 downwards.
TTTCTAAAATAATTTAGTCATCTTCCATAATTTTTTCCTCCCTTCTTATCCTTGGTTATTTTTTTAGAAAGTATCAATACGGGTGAATTAAGAAAAAAATTGATAAATATAAAAAATATATCCTATATTTATTATTAAAATATACTTCCTAAATATGTCTAATAATAAGACAGGTAACGTTCAAATTCAAATTGGGATTTTACACCCAAAGAAATTTCTTCGAACGTGACGTGACTTCTATTATTTATATTATTCAAACTCAAAATCTTGACCGAAAGATATCAAATTGTTTACTCAACTAGATATGATCTTCGGGCGACATTGACGAGAACAATAAAATTATAATTATACTCCTTTGTCTCTAAAATAAGATGTATTTATCTAATTTAATCATATTAAAAAGATTAATTAAATTAGTTAATATACCATCTATTATCTAAAATACCTTACTCATCTCTCCCTTAATTCCCTTTTCTTTTTAATTATTATTGAGAATGAGGGTAAACTAAAAAAATATTGATAAATATTAAAACTATGTCTTATATCTAGGATTAAAATAAACTCCTCAAATATCTTATATTACAGACTAGACGAGTAATATTTATATATTTATGAGCTAAAATCCTCTCAATCCGAATTGCTCAAATAAATAAAGTAATAAAAGTGGTTCGTATTTAATAAAGATTCAAAGTCTCATTCTAATGATTCTATGTTTTATTGTTTCCCTCTTATTTATCATGTGGAGTTGAAGAAATTGAATGTAATCCATATCCTGCAACCAAAAAAAAAAAAAAAAAAAAAAAAAAAAAAAAAAAAAATTCACATCTTACATATCATACTTAATTGTTTGATAATAATTTTGGATAGCAATAATTTTTTTTTATACTTAAGTGAATTAGATAATTTTTAAAAATTTGATTGCGGTTAGATGACTTTTTGTCTTAAAAATATTTTTACTTATTTTCTAGAAAGCTATTTGTATTTTAGTTCAATTATGTTCCATTTAATAGCTTTTTATTAGTCTAAATAAATATTTGTATAAAAATTTAAACAGAAGACATTTTACCTATAAAATTTAAAAATAAATTGAATAAATTATGAGCTAACTTGTTGTTAAACAAATATTAATTTTTTTTTAAAAAAAAAAATTGAAGATATAGATAAATAAATAGGGAAAATCATTTTGAGGTTCAAGAAAAAGAAGGTAATTACTAAAAATTTTCATAACAAAGTGATTATAGATCTGCTGTCATTTTTTTACAATTAAAATATATTTTTGGTCCTTTAAGTTTAGACAATGTTTCATTTTAATCCTTTAATTTTTTCCCCTCTAAACAAAGTATCATTCTATTGGAGAAAATTCTATTTGAGGCACCGCTTTGGTGCTTAATGTGAGCACATTTCCCAACGGGGATTGGAGAACTGGTTTGTTACATTGTGAGAAACTTTAAAAGTTCGTTTTTAGTCATTTTAAGTTAAAATTGTTAACTTAACTAACGGAAAATGCCGAGCCAACAAATTTAAAATGAAAAATTAAAATGAAGAACCTAGAGGAAAATTTATTTATGAAGAAAGACCATAAAAATTGTCATTATTTAAAATGATCAAATATAAAAAATATGAAATTAAAAGTACTAAAATGCTCATAACAAAATCTTTTGTATTACATCCTACGTTCTCTTCCATATTCTATTTTTAAAACTAATACAAAATTCTAGTTTCATTAAGTTAAACAATAGTTTTCTCAATTTTCATTTTTCACAACTTGAATATATATATATATATATATATATATGAAAAAAAGTTTACGCATTCTTCAATTTGTAAAAATTATAATATTTTTTAAAAATCAACAAAAATTTTTATTAAAATTGGAATTCTATAATTTTAATAAAAGTCAAGGTCTTTAATAATTTATCATATATGTTAAACCAATAAATTTTGTATGATTTATTTTTGTTTTAGAAGCAATTTATGTGGGTTAAAAATTTCATGTAATACTAATAAAATTAAAAAAATATAATCAACCAATTATATCATGAAAAATATTAAATGAGTTTATTTTTTACTCTTGTAAAAAGAGCTTAATTGACATTAATGTTGATAATATAAATCAGACAATTTGATTATATAAATTGATGAAAAATAAAAATTTAAAAATTATTAGTTTGACGGTTGTTAATTAAATAATATATTATAAATTAAAAAAAAAAAGATATAATCATATCATAATGGGAAACTTTTGTTTTAATTTTAGTTATTTTTTTAATAATGAATACAAGAGATAATACATTAGGTTTAATTAGGGACAATTTAATAATTTTAAATTTATATCATGATTTTTTGTCATTTTAAGTGATTACAATTTTTATAGTCCTTTATAATAAATATATTCTAGGTCATTTATTTTAATTTTTTCCAATTTAAAATGCTAACATGTTTTTCCATGAGATTTATTTTACAATTAAAATATAAAAGTAATTATACTAAAAAATTAAAATTTGTCAACAGTTCAAATTTGCTGACTCTTTGTCTATGAAGTTAACTGTGTTAATTAAAAAAAAAAAAAAGAGAAAAACCACTTCTTCTTCTTTCTTTCTTTTTTTTTTTTTTTTTTTTTTTGGGTAAAAAACACACTTTTAAAAGTTTTTTTTTTTTAAAGTTAAAATATTCAATTTGAACATGGCGTAAACTTACCATTCTTGTCATAGTAGTTCTGTATGCTGATTGCTTGTGAAGTTTTCCCGTGATTACGTTTACTCTCATGAAGAGTGATGGTGATTTTCCAAAAAAAAAAAAAAAAGACCAAAAGTGGAGATAAACAATGAGCTTGGCGACAAATTACTCTTCTCGTCGACGCGAAACGGTTCCACAAAGGCGAAAGCGCTCTCCTAAAAGTCAAAGCTGACTACTTGCATTTTTCTCATGCGAAAGATTACTTTCATACCAAACATAGAATCCTAGACCCTCCTTCGAGGCAGCCGGAGGGTTTTGAATTTTTCGGTGTTCTCCATGGAAGATTTCAGATCCAAATCGTACGCTGATGGGAGGATGCAGATTGAGAGCTACACCGGCATCGGAACCGATCCGGCCGGCGGTGTCCGTGGTATGCAAGACCTCCGGTGCTACAGTGCTTCTTACGCATCCTCTGTTCCTCCTTCAACCACCCAAAATCAGATTGGGATGAACGATTTGAAGTTCAAGAAGGGTAAGTCCACAAACAGTTCCTCTTCGAAAAGCTGGAGTTTCAGTGATCCAGAGTTGCAGAGGAAAAAGAGGGTCGCTAGTTATAAGGTGTATACTGTTGAAGGTAAATTGAAAGGTTCTTTCAGGAAGAGCTTCAAGTGGCTTAAGGACAGGTACACTAGAGTTGTGTATGGATGGTAGTGCTTTTGCTTGTTCTGAGGCTCTCTGGCGGTTTATTGATCTTTGAAAATAAGTAGAATCCCTCAATTGGCTATCTTTATTATATCTTTGTTTATCTACTGATCACGGTTTATTTCCCGAGTCCTCAAGTATAAATATATTTGATGTAATGTAGTTGATAAATTATGAATTTTAATTGTTCACCTTGGATTCCATGTAAGAGGGTAATCATTTTGATTACACCTGGAAAGAAAGGTATGGCTGGCTGTGTGATGGTATTTTGTGACGGCCAATTTCTTCTTACACGAGCTCATCAGCAATTTAGCACCATATCAATTTATGTGGTTAATAAAAATCTCACAATTTACAAATCATGAACTCTGTCTCATCCCTATTAATGTCTTCTGTGGCATTTTTACTTTTGTGCACAGTAATGTTGTGGCTGGGAAATGAAGATATTGCGGTTGTTAGGTGAAATATTTTCTGGAGGTTGGGGGGCTTTTGCTAGAAAATAAGTCTCACTATTGAGATACAAAGAGTAATTGGACTTACTATTGCATTTTTGCGTTACTTAATACGAAAGGGTTGAATATTCTGGAGGCCTTCATTACAGTTTTCCCAAATTTTCAGTATCCTTAACAAATAGTTTCAGGTTTAGTAATATGCAGGTATGCACCCTTTAAACGTGCCTATTCCCAATAACAAGCTTGCCAGCCAATCTTTTGGACTTTCATATTTCAGCCATGAATTGTTGACTAAGGCTTGAGCTAATAGATAAGTTCTACTGTGTACTGTACATAGAAAAATGATAAATCATAGGATAATTGCTCTTGGCTAAAGGCTTTTACAATGGCAATTGCTTAGTTGTGCTTGCTTAGTAGAACCATCTCAAGATTATTTCCATATATAGATTGCTTGTGAAGTCTAGATCTTCATTTTTTGTGATGGACAACCCAGGTGGGCTGGGGAGTCTTCCCCCAAAAGTCATCGAAGTGGGAGAACCAATCCACTTCAGTATTTCATGGACATAAAAATAGCTCATACTTCTTAATGTCAGGGTAGGACTAAGCATCCCATATTACCTTTGTCTCCATCATTTGGTCATCCTTAGAGAGCCAGTGTTTTGGTGGATATATATATGTATGTATGTATAATACTTCACCTTGCTTGCCGATCGAAGTCCTCTCCATTGGTCTTAACCCTCTGCATGCAATCTTTTCCAAAACAGTCAACCATCAACTCTCATACCATAAAGTAGCCCATTCAATTTGATGTGGCTCTAGAGATTTCATATGGCCTGGGTTTCTATCAATTTGTCTTTGCAAATTGATTATACGTGTTATCAGCTGAATATCATCATCATTCAGACAATTTTCCAGATAACATTATCTGCTGCATTTCTCTCTGTTATGTATACGTTTGTTCCCATTGTACCTTTATTGAAGTTTTTCACTGGATGCATGCTTTCTCTCTCTCCTTTTCACTGTTGTAGCATTTATAGGTAACATATTTCTGAAGTAACATTATTTATTGAACCCTTGTCCCTTCATATTTCTTTCCATTATCGTGCGTCATCTAACTATGAGGATCTAGATGACCCAAGATAAGGGTTGAATCGAATACTGGTGGGATTTCGTATTGTTGAAGCAAAATTCAACCCTCTTTTGATTATACCGAACTTAATGATTTCTCCTACAGTTTTTCCCCTTTCTTTTGGGGAAATGTTCTGATCCACCATAATGAGGGATCTGAGTCCTGTTTCATTCTCGTGACAAAGGGTTCTTGTTGAGGTGACAACCTTTGTCTAGGTTCTTTCTTCTTTTTAACTTTCATACTTGTTGAATATAGAAATTTTAAATTCCTGTGTAACTATCTTTGTTCCATTTAGTTATGAGAAACTTGCGTACAGAGAGGAACAAGAGAGTAAGATACATGAAGTGGCAGTTTGAACAAGTATAGCTTGTTTTGTCATCCTTTGTGATACGATGTATTTTTAGAACAATTTAAGCTTGTGGAGTTTGGAAAATACCTTGATTTAGTAAGAAGATCAAAGCAAAGCATTCTTTTGAAGTAAATTTCTGCCATTAGGATTAAAATGATGAATACTTGATGATGATTAAAACTTGATAAAAGTTATGAGATTTGGTGACATTCTGAAAAATAGGTCTTGCACCATCAAACATTTCTTACTTTGCAGAATTATTAGTTTAATTTAGAGCAGCCAAAAGCTTTATGGACCATTTAGAACAGCAAATTTCAGATCAGACTGACACTGAAATAAAATAAATGGCCGAGATAAATTTCCATCACATTTAACTGAATCTAAATATGACTATCAACTAACAATATTGATTTTTTTTTTTTTTTTTTTTTTTAAAAAGGTGATTTGCAATCCCCTGCGTATCACTGACTTGAATTCTGAAGAAATGACGGGCTTGTCTAAAATAAAAATAAGTCTTTTAAAGGTAACTTTTTAATTATAATTTATAATGTAAGAGATTAATATGTAAAATGAATTTTCTCTCCACTTGTGTCAACATGCTTATGATAAACAGTTCTAGGGATTGCAAACAATGCTCTTCTAGAGGATAATTACTTTCTGTGATGCTAAATATAAGACATAGTTGATTTTTTTTAAAAAAAAATTAAGGAAGCGAAATAAAATATTTAATCATATCATATGTTGTCATTAGATTATATATCAATTTATAAGTTAGGCAAAATACTTTAGAGAAAAAATGATATAAATATTTTAAAGTAATTTAATTAAATATTTCTAAGAAAAAATCAATTTTGTTTCATATTTAGGACCAAGAGAGTAATATTTAGTGTTTGAGCATGTCATGATATTAAATAACATACTGTCTAAGATATTATCATATTATCTTTTGTAATAAATTTAAGGGAAAAAGATAGGAAAAAAAAACTTTTAAATTGTAAAATCCTAAATCAGATTTGTTACCAAGAGTTGATAAGGGAATGATGAAACTTGATAATTAATTTATAACTCATTTTTTGTGAAATATCTAATTTAAAATTTTGCAAATTCAAAGTTCTTTTTCTGTTTTCCCCCCCATAAATTTAATATATTTTCCCTTACATGTGAAATTTTGAAGAATAATCCACATCAGATCAACAGTGCAATTTATTCTGTATATAAAATGTTTGATTAATTAGTCGTGTAAATGTCAAACTGCCAGCTTAATTTTCGTCATCACATACATTCACATCAAATTAGGTTGAGTTGCGTTTAAATTAAAAATTGAGCACGCATGCGGAATTAAGCTCCATAAAGTTGGGTTGACTTGATTAATTTGTTCAGCTTGACCCCACTTTATAAATTTCTCTTTTAAACAATTGTAAGATTCATATAAAACTTTTATTTCTTGACAATAAATCACAACTTCTTTTTTGAAATAAATATGTCCCTATTTATTGGAATCCAAAATATATATAGCGACTTAGATTAACTGATTAATTATTTCAGTAGTATTGTGTTTAAACTTGAGTATGCACCATATTTAATCTAAAACTCGTTTTAAGTATAGTAATATATCATTAAACTCAAATCAAATTTTATTTATAAAACTAGAAGGCCGAAAATTAATAATTTGAAACTACAAGACCAAAACCAAAAAATTTATCAATTATAAGGATTAACAATAATATTAATCATATATATATATATATATATATATCTTAGACAGATTTAAGGAAAGAATATATCCATATATTTATAAATTAAAGTTAGGGAAATCTCAGATTAAGTTTCCTAAAATAGAAAATTTTTAAATCAGGTTAAACTCAAAAAATCTCTATGTAAGTTATTGATCAAATTTGAGATTTTAAAATACGAATAAAATGACTTTATTGCACTTTTATAGTTTGTTTTGTCCTATTTCCTCTTAAAAGAGTTTTATTACTACGTATCTTAATTGTTCTATATATATTAACATTAACATATAACAAAATAAAATGTGATTCCTTTAATTGGGAAGAATCAACAAGAATAATTCAAGTCAAAAAAAAAAGAGAGAAAGCATTAACCTAATATTAATTAAAATATTTTTATTTGAGTTTCTTGAATAAGAAATTGTATTCTTAGAAAAACTAAACTTAAATTTTTAATCAAACTTCATTAAATTTTTATTTAAATATTGTAATGTCTAGTTTGTTTTTGACGCTGATGCGAAACTCTTTTTTAAAATTTTCGCAAATGAAAATATTTGATATATAAATTGAAATATACACACTAGTCAGATTTTTTTCATAAACATAGTATAATTTTCTTTTCATAAAAAAATCTAGTTAAAAAAAATTATTCTTTACATTCAGCTGAAAATAATGTAATTGATCTTGGGGTTATGCTTTACCTTTTTTTTTTTTTTTTTTTTTTTTTTTTGCTTGAATTATTCTTGGTGATCTTTCCACAACAAAAAAAATTATTTGATTTAAGCTAACCATATTTGATTTTATTATATAATAATGTTGAATCCATACTTATTGGAAAAAAAAAAAAAAAAAGTTACAGCGACCCTCGGCTAAGAGAGGGAAGACCAAGAGAAGGCAATAAAGTCTTAACTCACATTTTGAAATTTTAAATTAGGTTGGTAACTTAATTAGAAATTTATTGAATTTTCCCGATTTAGAATTTTTCTATTGCATGCAACTTTATATTTTCCTATTTCATGTCTTAAAGTTATAGTTATTATTACTACCATTTTTTTTTTTACTACCGGTATTACTACCACTTTGATCAAATCTCATCTACCTTTATAATTTCTCTCTCTTATTAAGATTCGATTTAACAAATGAAAAAATAGTAGTAATATTGGTAGTAACAAAAATAGTATTAACTATGTACATAAAGTTTTACATGATTGTTGGGCATTTTGTCTTGTTTTTTCCTAATTGACAGTAGGTTAGAATTAATGTGTGAATTAATAATTTAATCACGCCAAAATATTGTGAAAAAAGGACCAAACTTGTGCATTTTGTCATAAAAACGTCGAAACAAAAGGTGGAAACCTTACGGTTCACTTACCTTTTCACTTGAAGAAGCTACTAGTGAGAATTGAGTTTTTTCTCAGCGACCGCCGATTTGGACGGTTTGGGTATTCACCAAACACTCATACTGTTAATAGCGATTCAACAATGTAGTTTATATATAAGATCTATACACACCACAGTAACATATATATAATAATCTCACAGAAACACTTCTTCACCAACTACAACATTTCATGGATTAAAATAAGCAGTTCCACACTTGCATTTCCAACCTTCTGGTACATAATTTGTATACTGAACCCCAAGCCAACCTGAGGTTGTAGGGATTTGAATTGGATCACAAGGCGCACAACCCCTACACTTATGCTCACACCTTGGTGGTATTGACCCTAACCTGCTCAGTGATCTTCCTGTTTCTTCATACCCATTTGCCTTTCCTTCGTTTCCCTTCAATCCCATTTCACAGAATCAGAAATTCCATCCATTAAACAAATGTTACTAGACACAGAAACAGAAATATATCCAGTCTTTACGCAGAGACTGATAGGTACCTTTGTAGAGTCAAAACCAGGATCTGGGACAAATTTTGTTGTTGTTGTTGTTGTCGTCGTCGTCGTCGTCGTCGTCGTCTGATCAACTGTGGAAAATTGATAAGAATGTGATTGCCAAAAGTGAAAGGGACAGTAAAAAGAAAGACTAAGAGGTTACTAATAAGAGTGAAGACAAAATGCAGGTAAAGTGTTGGTGAAAATGACCGACTCAATCTTATACTTACCTTGTGAAGTGGCAGATGCATAAGCCAAAGTTGTAGAAAGAAGAGTAGCCATGAGAATAAGGATGGAGGAGCACGTTCTTCTTCTTTTCATGGTCACTGGTGACTGGTGAGACCTTCAAATGAATGATTATCAGCTTGACGATGATGATGACGATGATGCAAAAGAGTGTGGGAGAAAATAGACAAAAAGAGTAGATCTGAGGGTTTGGCTCAGTGAATCTAATCTCACTTAGTTGAAGATACTAACTATAACCGCTATTCAATGAGATTGACCTAAGATGTCTCAAGAGAACAAGCAACCTATATAGAGGGAAAGAACAAAAGAGGATAAGGTTTCTTCCAGAGGTAGAGGCTCCTCACTCTCTCTCAATCTATCTCTCTCTCTCTCTTGTTCCTGTTGCTCTTTATTTGGTGCTTACAAAGACGCAAGATGAAGAATGGAGAATGATGATATACTAGATGCGAGTTTGAAGTGAAAATTTTATAAAATATATATTACTTTCATGTCTGGTCCCTGTGAAACTGAGCTTCCTTTTATACTGTTTCTGAGTTTCTTTCGCACTTCTTTACCATCTCATTTCACATGTCAATTGTCTTGTCTTGCACTGAGATATTTAAAATAAAACAAAGAAATCACGACAAACTGTTAGGTTCTTTGTTTTTTCTTTTGGGTCAGAAAGTTAAACTCTTTTTGGCCAAGGAACTGAATCTTCTTTATTACTCTTTCAACCAACATTCCCTTTTTCCCTTACCCTGCTTGAAATTTATTATCATGAGCAGTGCTCATTTATAATGATTCTCTCGAATATTTTCTCACAAAACTCAGTTGGATTATAATTATGATTATATAATGTGATCATATTTTATCTTTTGTGGAAAAATTTATTTTAGTAGGCTGCATCCTAGACTGCAGAGCTGTTCTTTCATTTTGCTTTTTGGAAAATAACAATTTTATATTGTTTATTAACAAGAAAGATGAAAGCTGCGTGTGGCAATCTCAACTGAGGAAAAGCCGCAAGAGACATAGAAATGGCTATAATTGAAAGAGCCACAAACTGAGAAATGAAAGAGCAAAGACTATCAAAATAGAGAAATGCAGTGCAGACTTTACACACTGAGAGGTCATTTTCCAGCAGGTTGGTGGGTGGGAAACAGGGAGATGCAGTCAAGTCTTCCTCAAGAACTTCGAATGGTCAAAGCATGGTTTTGATTGGGTCATTTATTACATTAATCACTGCTTAAATTTTTTACTGTTCACTTCACACATATATTAATCAGCTAATCCCAAAGTCTCGGTATAAGCAACATGACAATAACAAGATTTAGTAGAAAAAATGACAACACGCATTGGCATATTGGCAACTGAAAGATACTTTTTAGTAATTAAATTGTTTGTGTAGGCTATAATAATTTTTTGGTTCTTATAATTCTGACTCGATTGTAATTTTATCTCTACACTTTAATATGATGCAACTCAATCTTAAGTTTTAACTAAATTGTAATTTATTCTCTAAACTTTAACTTATTACAATTTAAAACCTATAGTTTTAATCACTTAAAATTTAGTCCCTATGTTTTAGAAAAAAAAAATAATAATACAGAAAATAAAGCTTAGAAATTAAATTATAAAATAATTAAAATTATAGGGGATTGGAGGGAGGGGGATAAAATTATAAGGTCTGAGTTGCAGTGATTCAAAATCCAAGAACTAATTATAACAAAATCAAAACAAGTATTATGTTGCACAACGTTAAAATTTAAATAAAAAGTTAGAATTAAGTCAAAATTATAAAAACTAAAAGATTAATCTTTCTCCACAATATAATTTCAAATAAAAGATAAAGGAAAGATCTCATGAAAATGACTTGAGGAGTTTTGCTTCCTTTCTTTTCATTTCTTTTTCTGCGAAGGTAATGGGTAAAAAAAGTTACTTTTTGATTGAATATGTAGAATAATAAATATATTGAGGTTGTGAATGAACAATGAACATATATAGGTGTGTGGGGCAAGCTTTACCTGTGACTTATCCCAATCAGTAGGCCTATGCTTACTGACTCAGATCGTTGTCCAGTCACCATTTTCAGCTTTCTTCAGCAGTAAATGCATTCAAATTCCATGGAGGCTTGAATTGAAAATGAAGAAAGAGCTCAAAGATAGATGTTGACTACTTCAATTCAGCAAGAACAAGAAGAAGAAATCATCTTACTGTGATTGAACATTTCAGAATTCAGACTCTCTGCACAATGTATCTTTAACTCTCTGTAAAGTTTTCTGCAGAATTTGACTTAACCTTGCTGGTAAATTTGGTAATTAAATATTAACTAGACTTTGTGTCTTGGTTTTCTAGTTTTAGAAGTTTTATGTGGTTCTGAACTTCTGATTTATATATATATATATATAGGTGGGGGCTCACTGAAATGGGTTCATCGATGAACATTTGGAATTGTCATCCCTGCCAAGTGCCAACTGGTTTTTCATGTAAAAAGATTAGTCATTTATGTATTTGGGGAATCCAAACTCTTTAGAATAACCTTGCAAATACGGAAAGATCTAGAAGGGGAATATGTTTTCTAGAGTTAATATAATTTTTTAGTTTTCTAGGTTTGCTCATATTTTGATTTTAGTTTCTCAAATTTTAAATTATCGGTTTTGATCCTTCAAATTTCATTTTGTTTAAAATATTGATACTTATAACTCAATAAAAACTTGAAATATTTTGTCTTTAAAGGACCAAAACCAATGATTTGAAATTTAAGAGACTAAAATATGATATTAACCCTTTTTTATTTTGTAAATGTTTTAAAAAATATTTACAACGGCAATAACTAGATATCTTCCTCTATGTGTTGTATAGAAATAGAAGAGATGATGAATTTCTTCTGATGAACAATGAAGCGAGTTTTTGGGAAAATTACATATAGGTCCCAAAGAAGAGAGATATTTATATTTAGGTCCCTTGAAATTACGAAATTACTCGAAGTCCCAAGGACTTCGAGTAATTATTTCGAATGTAAAATTACTTTCTTTGCCCATAGTGCATATTTCACAGAGAAGCAATTAACAACACAAAATGCATAAATTAACAACACAAAATGCATAAATTAACCACAAACTTCAAAACCTTCAATTTGTCATGTCTCACTTTCGTAGGCGATTAATAACACAAAATGCATAAATTAACCACAACTTCTCAAAACCTTCAACTGTCATGTCTCACTTCCAGAGGCGATTAACAACACAAAATGCATAAATTAACAACACAAAATGCATAAATTAATCACAACTTCGAAAACATTCAATTTGTCATGTCTCACTTCCGAGGCGATTAACAACACAAAATGCATAAATTAACAACACAAAATGCATAAATTAACCACAACTTCGAAAACCTTCAACTGTCATGTCTCACTTCCAGGCGATTAACAACACAAAATGCTTAAATTAACAACACAAAATGCATAAATTAACCACAATTTCGGAAGTGAGACATGACAAATTGAAGGTTTTCTAATTTGTGGTTAATTTATGCATTTTGTGTTGTTAATTTATGCATTTTGTGTTGTTAATCGCTTTCGTGTAAAATATGCACTATGGGCGGCAAAGTAATTTTACATTCTGAAATAATTACTCGAAGTCCCTTGGGACTTCGAGTAATTTCGTAATTTCAAGGGACCTAAATGTAAATATCTCTCTTCCTTGGGACCTATATGTAATTTTCCCGAGTTTTTTTTTTCTCCTTCAGATTTCAGATTTTATAAATTATTAAGTGATGATTTATTACTTATTAATTTCATTAAAAAATTAGAGGTGACTCATAGTTCATTACTTATAAATAAAACACTTTTTTTTTTTAAAAAAAAGAAAGGAATATGAAATTTGTTTAAAGACTTAGTTACAACTTATTTTGACATATACGCATAACTTTAAAAAAAAAAATTACATCCATTGAAAATGAGTTGCATGAACCAATAACCTGAGTTATCAGGGTAATAAATATTACAATGTAAGATTTCCAGCAATTTTACCTCTTTTTTTTTTTTTTTCTATTCTTAAGAAATACAGATAGTGTGTAAATTAAAGGCAATAACATTTTTTTTTTTTTAAAGTACACAAATTATTTTATTTTTCTAAAAAGAAGTTCGTCGTGTGATGATTATTTTATGAATTATGAAGAGTACGATGAAGGAAGGTACAAGATGGTGTCACCATTGATGAAAAAGCATCAAAATCAGACTGTATGGTACTGTATATGATAACGCAATTGTGTTAAATGATAGTGTATATATATAGTACTCCCTCTAATCTTAAATATACGATATAATTTATAGCATAATTTATCCTCTATCTAAAAGTAGGGAAATAATATAGTATACTTAGAAATAAATGTTAGTCTAGTCAGAGATTCGATTCCTGACGATGTGTATAGAGAAGGTTATTTGGCCAGCATCAATGCCCCTTCTTTTTGAACAACTAAAATGGTGTAGTTTTAAGTAAAGAAGAAGAAAAAAACGTGAAAGCAAGGTAGAGGAGCCAGACTCAAAGAAACAAAAGGCTTAACACATTAACCAATGGCTTCAAAGTTCAAACCCACCACCAGCTTTTACCCTTAAATCCCACAACAAGCCTTCATCTTCATTATCATCACTGATCTCAAATATATCTTTTTGTAAATTGTATTAGTAATTATAATTGAATCAATAATAAGTGCGGGTGCCAGAGCCTTGGATAGCGCAGTGACATGTTAGCTGGCGTTGTTTTAGTGTCTGGCTTTGTGCTAATGTATCAAGGTTTGATCTTGTCTGAGACCGTTTGGTCCCCTATAAAATAAAGGGCGAAGGAGCGATTTTACACATGAAGTTTCCCTTCAGGAGCGCTCAAGACACCATGAAGTTTTTTGAGGAGCAAAAGTACAAACGAAGTTACGTTTTGGAAACGCCCAGCACCACGGCCGTTAGTCAACCGTTAGTTGATCGTTAACTTAGATGGAATGCTGACGTGGCGTTGACTTAGACTGACACGCTGACATGGATGATGACGTGACGCCGACGTGGAATAAAAAAAAATTCAAAAAATTAGAAAAAAATTCAGAAAATTAGGAAAAAAATTAATTTTTTTTAAAATTAAAATAATTCGAAAAAATTCAAAAAATAAGGAAATAATTAAAATAATTAGAAAAAAAATTAAAAATAAGTATAAAATAATTATAAAAAATATTAAAAAAATTAGAACAAAATTAAAATAATTAGAAAGAAATTCTTTTTACCCAAAAGATGCCTGCAATACGCGATAGTGACAACTCGGCGAACACTCCGGAGCCTCTTGGGTTTTACCCAAAAGATTAAATTCTTTTTTCTTTTTCCTTTATTTTAATTTAATGGGCCTTGTCGATTCTCCTCCTTTAGTCCATCGTTTCTTTTGAAAACCCATCCTCTCTGTCCAACCATGTATATAATAAAGGGCAACTGATCACCGACGGTAGGGTGGTCGGTGGTGGGGCACACTAGCGGGGTATTTTAATTTCTTTCTAATTATTTTAATTTTTTCCTAATTATTTTAATTGTTTCCTCATTTTTTGAATTTTTTTCAATTTTTTTTAAATTTTGTTATAATTATTTCGAATTTTTTCAAATTATTTTATTTTTTTCCTCATTGTTTGAATTTTTTTTTCGAATTTTTTTTTCAAATTATTTTAATTATTTGAATTTTTTCCTAATTTTTTGAATTTTTTTTAATTTTGTTCTAATTATTTTAATTACTTATTTTTAAATTTTTTCTAATTATTTTAATTATTTTCGAATTATTTTAATTTTTTAAAAAAAATTTCTAATTTTTTTTTTTTTTTTCCTTAATTTTCTGAATTTTTTTGAATTTTTTATCCCACGTCGTCACGTCATCATCCATGTCGTGTCGTCTAAGTCAACGTCACGTCAAGATTCCATCCAGTTAACAGTCAACTAACGGTTGACTAATCCTGCTGTCTTTGGCCCCAAAACGTAACTTACGTGTTTCTTTTCTCTCAAAAAACTTCGTGGTCTTAAGACTTTCACCCGGAGGAAACTTCGAGTGTAAAATCGCTCCTTCACCCTAAAATAAAAAATAAAAAAATTAAGCGCGGGTGTGTGTAGTATACATGGTCAAATCATCTTCAATGAAATTGTAAGATTCAGTCCTGCTGTGTATCTATACATATTGATGCAGTTCAGCATAGTCAGACATGTACAGGAAGAGAGAGAGAGATCCCCATCTCTGTCTCTTCTGTGTGTCTGTCTGGGTATGAATAAAAGCTGATCGTGAGGGAGGCATTTTTGGATCTTTGTAAAATATTAGGGTTTGTTGATGTAACAAAGATCAGGTGTACTCTAAAAAAATCTTAATTTCCTTTTATTTATTAAACACACACTCTCTCTCATCCTCATATATATATAATTAAAAAATTAATAATATAGGAGAAAGTGAGTACAACTGTTCATCCTAGCCTTCTTGAACTCCTCAATCCAACTTTTTTCTTTCTGTAGCCTTTTTGTCTGCTATTATCATCCTTCACTTTATATCATTCATATGATTGAAGTGATTTGATATAGAAAATCAACTATTGTCAAAATATATATATATATATATATATAGAAAATCAATTCATTTTTTCTTCCCTCTCTCTTACACTAAATAATCCGACCAACCTCAACCCTTTAATAACTCAATTAAATTTAGATACATTTCTCTTATATGAACAAACTTATTTGAGCAAAAAAAAATATATGAACAAACTTATACACTGTCCCTCAGATATTAGGTATGCTTGGATTAGTTTTTAGATAATAATTTTTATGATTTACCACATAAATATATAAAAAATATTTTTTGTCTCGACCTAGGGTTCACATTCCATGCTTCTCCCTTATATACTTCTTAAATTCTTGCCCCTCTATTCTTGCCCCTCTAATTGAGGGATGAACGCATGTTTTTTATTTTTTTATATATTTTATTTATTTAAATTAAATTAGATGTTATATCCTTTTTTTACACCCAAAAGATTACAAATTAATCAATTTTTATTTTTGTATTCAGAAATATTTTCCTTGTAACACCCGGTGTCATGAAAATTAATTAATTTGAGATCTTGAGTACAAAAAAAAAAAATTTTCAAGATGCATCATATAATTTAATCTAAATAAATAAAAATTAAAAAAAATGCTTTCAACCCTCTAATTAGAAGGACAAAAACTTAAAAAACATACAAAATAGCAGCATGTAATGTGAATTCCATAAGTTTTTGCCATTGTAGCTCCAATAATGTACAATTGGTGATAACCTCCCCAAAAACAAGAACAAAAATTGGGGTGTGAAGCATATCTATGAAGCCAATGAATAAAGGAATAAACAAATTCATAAAAAATGATAAATAAATAAATAAAACAGAGGGCACTCATGGTTAAATACTCTGCCCCTTCCCATGAACCCTTTCTGACCGCATCTTTGGTCAGGCATTTATTTATTCTAAAGGACCCTATAAAAATCCCTACAGGTCTATATAGATAGCCTTTAGGTTGATACAGCTATAGGGGTCCTTGGACTGGGCAGTCCCATGTAAGCAATACTAGGGGACATCCTCACTTTTGGGCTGGGCCTTGGTGAAGGAATTGGGCCGTAATTGTTCAGGCGTGCAGAATTGGGCCTTGGTGACAAACTGACTTGTTCCAATGCTCTTGACTGTAGGTGACCCGGATAGTCACGCACACACCCAATCCTGGGCCCAGCCCCAGTTGACCACTTGCGAGACAACCTCTTTGGCATGACAAGCACTGGTGGGCCCTCACCTTCACTTTCAACCTTCCTGTCATCTCTATCTTCAATAACAACCTCTTTTACAACATCATCCTCTTCTTTATTATCTGTTGTTGTGACACCAACCTCTGTCTCCTTGCCATTATTGTTATTATTAATTGTAGTTGTGAGATCTGGTTGTGAGGTTGGGCCCTTTGTTTGCTGTGCATCATTATTTTCAATGAATGAAGCTGCCCCAGAGAATGAAGGAGCGTCATCATCAATGGAAAATCTCTGTTATAGATCAAGTACACAAAACAAACAGATATCCATAAGATCATTTTGTTTGAGATTCAATGGATTGGGATCATCCAAATCAACTGAACAATCTGAATTTGATGAAAAAAATGAAGGTCGAGAGAGAGACTTTTTTGTTACCTTAACCTTGGAGAGATCAACATTGTGCTCCTTAAGAAAGCTTATGAATTCTTTGAAGTTCTCTTCTGTAGGGAGGTAGTGTCCACTATAAGGCCAAATAGCCTGAAAATGATGATTTAATACAATAGCAACACTTATAAGTGAATCTGCTTCAGTGAAATTACTAGAAAGTTAAAAGCAATAGAATGATGTATATATATATTTTGTGTTAGTACCTCAAGGACACCCTGATGGGCCACTAATCTTCCTGCTGATGTGGTTGCAGCTCCAGCAAGGAAGCTAGAATGTTGAAACAAACCCTTCTGCTTTCGTCCCACATACAAAGACCTCGTGGGACTCAGAACAAATATCCATTTGGATTTATCATCAGTATCCAGAAGCTTCCCGTTCTGTCTATACACCAGCTTGCTTCCTTCAACAATAACTTCATATTCTTCCCTTTCTTTCTGCAAGGGTACCACCATCAATCAGCTAAATGAGATACAGCAACAGCAGCTTTTAGATACACTCAGACTAAATAAAAATTGAATCTTTAGAGCTATGTTTGTTGAACATGAAATCTAATTCTAATTCTAATTCTACACACACATATATATATATATGTTAGTGAGAACTTACTGGTCCAAGATATTTGATGCATTGGCGTTGAAGAGGGGACCTTGGACATTTCTCAAGATTTACTTCTTTGCCTTCTCCAATATCCAACCTAAATGCAATAAAAGAAGGAAGTTAGCCATCCAGATCCTTATTAGTTCCTCATCTACCATGTTCATGGTAATTACAGTGAAGAGATTAAAATTTCAGAATGAGTGTTTACCAGTAGAAAAATGGTTGGGTGCTTTGGCTTTCAGACCAGATATCATAATAGAGGTGAAGATTGTGACCATATCGATGACGTGGGTCAATCTGTGCAATAAACGAAAAAGAAAGTAACATTGTCAATACTTAATAGATCAATCAAATCTGTTGTTCAAAAGCTTCAAGGTCATTGGAATAATTGGCAAGAACAGAGAAGGTTTCGAGGTCTTACAGCTTCAAGCCAATGTTGCAAGGCTAGTTTTTGTGCCTTCTCGTCCTTGGACAAACCTTTTCCAACCTGAGTGAAAATTCAGTTAGAAGCTAGACCAAAACACAAAATAATAATAATAATAATAGATGAAAGATATTATTAGTTAGATTCCAGAGCAATCCAGATTCTCTGCAGTTATAAAGTAATTGATGTATTCAGAGAGAGGTAAAGATGAAAGTAAGCCCCATCCGCATTCACACTACTGTATTATTTTTCTCAAATACATGATTCTATAAAAGAGTCATACATAACTATGATAGAAAATTGAATTTATTAGAAGATTGAATATAATACCTTAGCTACTCTTGTTTTTGCCCTTGCCCATCTTGATACAGCACTTTCATGTTTCTGGACATCAAAGAAGGAAATAGAACTCCGTTTAAGGGCAGCAAAGTCTAGTGCCTTCCACCTAAATCCATTAACAACAGTCAATTAATAACTCAAAAGGACAGAAATTTAAGCAAATAATACCAATAAATCAAATATTATTCGCTTATACTAGGACTACTGACCAGAGTTCTTCCACCACAACAGCACAATCTGCGAGGTTTCTTCTAGTACGGTAACTCTTGTAAACTTTTTGAAGCTTAGTTGCAGCAGCATCAAGCTCAGTTTTGGGTCTTGGTGAAGAGAAAATTACTTCTTCAGGAAGAGACAGTATAGGCACAGTTTTGCTTGGTAGAGAATCAGAACTTATGATGTTCTCTTCAACACCTGAACGAAGATTCCCTCCAAGAATTACATTTTCAGGTCTGTGTTCCTTCAACTTATTGCCTGAACTGTTGCTGGTGATGATGGCGTCTGATTCTCTTTTCTTTAAGCTGCTTCTTGATCTTAGAATCTTAGCCCCATCTTTGGAAGCAAAACCGAAGTTGAAAGACAGACCAAATAGTGAATGTCTAACAATCTCTTCCCAGGCTGATAAGAGTACAGAAAGCGATAATCCCATAGAGCTGTAGATGTATACAGAAGCTAGCAGTTCAATTTGTTTGATCTTTGAAGGAAGAAAGCACCCAGATATTATTGATTCCTGCCCAGATTTAAGATTTGTCAGACTAAGAAAAGCATGAGAATCTATATTCAAATTGGTCAAAGAATTTGAATTATGGAATCTTTTTTGCCAAATAAAGAAGTTCTTTGTGATTCATCATCTGTTAGAAAGAAGGAGAATCACTAGACGCCTTGACATACATAATATTCCTTTTAAGCTTCAGATTAAAGAAACAAGATATAACCCACAACCAAGAATGAAAATATGTTGTTTCTGAAGCTTACTGGGGACTTTTAACGAACTGCTTTAAGGCAGAATATCTTCGGTAGAAAATTTACCTTCTTCTCCCTTGATGACTCGTCCAGTTATCAAGTTCAACTACTCCAAGAACAAAATCAAACACCCACTAATTTAATTGATGTTATGAGACTGTCAAAGTGGCTTCTTGCTTATATATATACACCCCTGTCTGAGGAAGAAAAAGGTGTTTCAAAGACGGGCCTTCAAATGCGTGTCAAAAACTGTGAAATGAAAAGAATGGAAAAAAGGCAGTCGTTGAATTCTACAACGAAACTTCTGACTCGCCTTCGGATTGGAAAAATTGGTGGGGAGTGGTAATATTCAAAGTTTACTTTCTTGTTGTTTTCTTTCTATGTTCAGAGCCATCACCACCCGTGGTCAAAACTTGACCTTTTGGGGATTTTCAAGCAGATTTTAGTGTTTTAGTTTAATTCTATTTTTATTCATTTTTCTTCGGGGACCATATATACGGTGTCCAGACATACATGGACAGCAACACCACAGTGCCAAAAGAAGTTGAAGATTGAAGATGAGAGAGAGAGAGAGAGAGAGAGAGAGAGAGCGCAAGGCGAGTCAAAGAACGTAAGCTTTGTGAGCTTCCTTGAACATTCAGGAAATGACTTTTTGATCGGCGCGGGTTGGGATTTCGTGGCCATCTGTTTTTTTTACAGTCAAAGCGTGATCACGCGCCGGGACTCGCGAGTCTCAAGGAGGAATGTAGCTGCTTGACGTGGTCATTTTCGTTGATAGGTATTGATAGTTGTTGGGAGTACCGAGTACGTACACAGCTCCATATATAATATTTTTTTTATCGGATCTGAAAGCAATATTTTACTTTAATCGATATTAAATGTTAGTAGTAATATTGATGATTTTTTTCCCACAATAATTATTCTGTCTTAAGGAATATTAATTTTATGTAAAAGAAAAAATCACATGCATTTTCAAAAAAAAAAAAAGGAACTAAGTATCCACATAATTATATGTAAATTTTACTTGTAACTAGAATTAAGAAAATACTATAAGACATATTTATTTAATTTAATTAGCTTAAAAACTTAGTTGAGTTAGCTAATAAAATAAGCAATTTTTAAAACACCCATAAATCTTCATCCTGAATTCAGCAATTCCTTCTCCTCATTTGTTATTTGTTACTATCTCTCCAGTCGTAAATATAAGACAAAGTTTATAAGACAAATCATATAGTGTAATTTGCATCACAAACTTTGCCCTTTATTTGAGATAGGAGGAAGTATTGTTGATGAAATATCAATAAGAATGAATTAGAAAAGTATTGAAAAATATAAAAAATTAAGTCTTTATATTTACGCACCAATATAAACTCCCTAAATGTATCATATATTAAGGATTGAAAGAATAATTTATTTTAGTTATTTTTTCTACTTATAGTTCTCTCTTAATATAATTGAGAGACACCAACACATAATTGGTCTAGCGGTGTTAACTCCACTAAATTCCTATGTCATCGAGTTTGAGTATCGGAAGACACATGTGGTGGGAGGAGTATTCATGAACTCCAAACTAAATACCGGATGAGACATTTGTATACGTAGTGAGAGGAGCGGCACAAACTCCGAACCAAAGGATAATAATATAAAAATATATATAATTGAGAGGCGTGAAGGAATGGCAGGACAGGAGAAGATATAGCCAGATATTTTTAAGAGCGTTTGTTCCCGCAAGAAAATATGTGTAAAAAACTCTCATGTGTTAAAGTTTGGACAAGATGTTCATAGCTTAAGATGGCTTGTTACATTATTATTATTATTATCTAAAATAAATAATAGTATGCCACTGCTCATGGGTCATCAATATGTTCTTGAATAATTGTCATGGGCCAGAGAATACATGAATTGATTTGTCCTGATCTGCTTTTGGAACCTAGCCCTTTTTTTCTTTATTTTTGGCCAGCCAACCAAGGAGTGCCCCTTTTCTCAACCACGTGTTTTTATCAAGAAATTATTTTATTTTGTGGTAAAGTTGTATGTACTCCTTTTAATTATTTCTTCGTACTTTCGTTTGGTCTCTTGTATGAATGAATGGATAATGTCCACACGGGAATAGTTCATTTGCAGTCAACTTTGACTTTTTTTTTTTTTTTGAAAGGGCTCTCTTTAAAAAATTTATTAGACAGAAGGGCCAAGATTTAGATATTATGTGTTGTTCTGTATAAGAACATAAATGTCTAACCTGATAGATTAATGTATTGACATAGGATCTAATGACTCTCTAAGATATCTATGAGGCAAACACTAAAGAGAATAATTGATCACAGTGCACGTATAAGGCTTTCGTCTAGAGAGTTGGTGTGTGTGCACTGTGATGGTTGAATAGTAAATGAGAATGAGAGAATGTATGTACCTTTTAGGTTTACCTCTTATTTATAAAGATTATCTTAGGGTTTGGACCATTGGGTCTGTCCCAGCCTCATAGTCCTCATATTGTGTCGCCACACCTACAAGTTGTTACAGATATTTCTTCATTACAGCCTTGATTATAGGACAGTTAGAATCTCCCCTCATTATGGGTGATGTGCATTGTCCCTTATTGGACCATACCGCAAATAGACCTTGTACAAGTCCGTAACATGTGTAAAAATATATCAGATTCTTCTAATCAATGAACTTTTTAAATAAGAAATTTTCTCCTATGTTCTAAGAAAATTTATTGCTACAATTTTTTAATTAACCCGCTATCTTATGATTTTACTTCTATCAGTACTTTTTCTTACGCCAAGTTATATCAATACTTTGTAATGATTTTTTTTTTTTTGGGGTTAACATTTAATATTACCCTATAGTTCAACTCATGGATCTTTAGTTTTTCATTTCTATTTTTTTTTTCATTTTCTTTATTTTTGAATACTTGCATCTGGAAAAATTGTGACAAATTAAAGGACTCGGGATTCGCTATTTGATTTGGAATGTCAGGTTAATCACATATAGCTTGAGGATTAATTCCTCTTTTAGACTACAAACAATTATTACCAACAATATGTTTCCATCTTCATTTTCTTTTTCAAAAATGTATATATTGTATGTGTGATTAGTATTTTATGATATACTCACAGGTCACAGCCCTTATGTGAAAACTTTTGGAGCAAAATTTAAACCTAATCCTATATTATATATTCATTTACAATAGATATGGGTGTTTATGAATTGTGGTCAATTGTTAATGGGTTAAGCTGTAAAAATATACATGAGGATTTTTTAAAAGTACGCCTAATACCAAATGTTTTTTTGAAGCGTAAAAATAATTATGAATTTTCAAAATCGGTGTAAAAATACATATTGATTGTTAGTTGACTATTTGTTTGTACTTTTTAAGGGTTAAGGTGCAAAAATAAAAGAGACAAACTTTTTTCCCCAATGATATACAAATGCTTTTAGTAAAGGTAAAAAGTAACTATAAACTTTCAAAAATAGGTGTGAAAATACACAATGAATGTTATTTAGTTGACTATTTGCTTAAATTTTTTATTGAATATGGTAACATGGAAGATGACAGAGATGATAAAGAAACACTTGAAGAGAAATATTAACATACTCTAGGAGTACTAAGTTATCTAAACTCTATCCAATGAAAACATAACAACTAAGATCATTTTTATCCTAATTGGTGATGACTCATCGAAAAATAATAATTAAATTTTAGCCTATTTTTAAGAAAAATATTGGTTGATCATTTTATTTTAATTTTTTAAATTAAAATATTTTTCTTTAAAAAAAGATAAAATTTAAAAATTTTAAAATAAGTCATTAGCCAACTAGGATTAAAATTATATGAATTGTTGTGTTTTCATTTTAGATGACATTGTATTCCTCGATTATGTAAGTATTTATCCAAATGAGAATAATAATTTGCGATTGGGTAAGAAAAATTAATTTATACTAACCCTTTATCTCCACATCATCACTTCTTTGAAATAGAGAATGAGAGAAGAGGAAGGGTTGTGTGGAGATAAATGATTAGATGGAAATAATTTCCCTCACACGATCGATAAATTATTATTTGGTTGTTTCTTAATCATTTGTGTTATCCTCCATGTCACCATTCCCAATCAAAAAATTTAAACAAAACAACCAACTAATGGTCAACGTGTACTTTTGCATATATTTTGGAAGTTCATAGTTACTTTTATCCTTATAAAAAGTATTTGCATCGGGCACTTTTGGAAAAATTTCATATGTATTTTTACACTTTAACCATTAAAAAATTCAAACAAACAATTAACTAACGGTTATATTTGCACATATTTTGGAAGTTCATAGTTACTTTTACCTCTTAGAAAAACTTTTTTTTTGGACGCACTTTTGAGAAAATCTCATATCTATTTTTGTACCTTTGTTTATTATACGTACTTTTTTTGGCAAGCTAATTATACCTACTTAAAATTGGGTATAGGTACTTTCTGTGAATCTTTTAGAATAGTAATACTTGCTAAGAAAATCCCTTAAAAAGAACTTCAAAATTATGAAAAGACAAAAAGGTGATTCGAATATGTATATTCCTAAAGAAGTGTTAAGACTTGGAGCTTCTTTTGCAAAATTAAAAGGAAACGACATAATTAACCCTTAGACTTCCTTTAAAAAAAAATAATAGACAGGGAGGCATTATATTGGGTTTCCCTTTGTGAAAAATAGTCACTAATAACGAACACTCAAATTTCCTGTGTTGACAATCATTGAGGGAGGAAATTAGCATTGTGAGAGGTGTGGCTGGTCGTACTGATAGAGTAGACTAGGTAGGAAATTGGTTTCGTCAATTTGTGAGGAGGGAAGACGTGGACGGGCACACATTAGGTTGGGATTGAAAGTGGAGCAAATCACCAAGAGGGGCGTGAATTGGAGATTTTAAGATTCTTTTCTAAGTGCTTTGTTTTTTAATACTAAAAATAGGGTATAACAGAGTAAGAGAAGAAGAAACAAAACACAAGGAATTTATACTGGTTCGGTTCAACTTCTTGACCTACGTCTAGTCCCCAGACACTCTGGGATTTCACTAACTCAAATGATTACACACTCTATAACTCTTAGAGTAATTCTCTCACTAGAACTTACTCCGCCTTACAAGTTGTAATCAAATATCTTAATCTCAAAGTCCCACGACTTGAGATTCTTACAATGAATGATTTCAATGAATAAAACTCTCTCCAAGAGTGGATAAAGATAAGCACTGAAGTACAAATATATCAAAAGATACTTTACACAAGAAAACTCAAAGAGTAGTTGGAAACTTGAATGATTTTCGTTTTCTACGGATTGGTTGTTGAGAAGAATTGAATGTAGCTCTATTTATATGAAGAGAGCATTAAATGATCGTTGTAATCTTCAATGTGACCATTGCCAGCATTAAGGAAGGATTAGGTTAAGCTTTGGTCTTCTTCTCTTTCTACTCTTTGGTTAATCTAGTTGCACAGAAGTTTATGGTTGACTTCTTGAATTTTAATCCGTTGGAAGAGCAGCTACTGGATGAGGAAAGGAAACATTAATCCCTTTGCAACATGTGTAGAATGATTGTCCAAAAGGATGCAAGTTTTCTGGACATTGCATTTAATGTGCTGACATCACTTTTTGCTTTTGTTCAAATCTTCATTTAATATCCTCTAAACCATCTGAAACTCACTAACAAACTGATTAAACATAGTTAGGAATAGTAAGAAGTAATGATACAAGGTATTAAGATCAAACTTTACGACACAAACTTGAGTTTGTTTATCTAAATTGGAGTTTGTAACTTTGCTCAGAAGACAAACTCGAGTTTACAAATCCTAACTCGAGTTTCCTTTTTCCAGAGAAGAATGTCGTGATTTGAGTTTAGAAGCACATTTTGAACATAGAGCAAAACTCGAGTTCATTAATGACTAACTCGAGTTTTGGACTTTTATAGTGAAAACTTGTTTAAGTCTAAAAGCTCAAAACTGGAGTTTCCAAATCTTAACTGGAGTTTTCAAAATCACTGAAGGAAAGCAAATCTCTCGCTTGGCACAAACTTGAGTTAGCAAAACTAAAATCGAGTTTCCTTTAAAAAATGAAACCTTTGAAAACTCTATGCCAAGTGAAAACTGGAGTTTTCTAAACAAACTGGAGTTTTCTCAAAATGGGTAAAACATGAATACTCTGTCAAGTATAAACTCGAGTTTTCTTAAAACTTTGAAAAACTTAGAAAACTCTTGGTCAAGTGTAAACTGGAGTTTTCATATCAAAACTAGAGTTTTCTTAGACTCAAAACATTAGAGGCTCTCGTATGACAAAAACTTGAGTTTACTCTTGCAAACAGTTTTGTTTACTTTAGAAAATATTGAAGAGTCTTTGTATGGTGCAAACTTGAGTTTGTAAACCTAAACTCGAGTTTTCCTTAATGTGAAAAACTTAGAGTGCTCTCTGTATCACACAAACTCGAGTTTGCTTATGCAAACTGGAGTTTTCTTAGTTCATTAAAATTGAGCTACTCTTTGTCAAGTCCAAACTCGAGTTTTCTAACCAAAACTTGAGTCTGCCTTTGACATTAAGTTTTTCAACTTACCAAAGACAAGCTTCAACTTGTGTTTACAATTGTTAGTTATCATCAAAACATAGAGACTAACGGGGATGTTGCCCTATTTTGGGTTGGAGCACAAAGGCGTTTGACACTTATGGCGAAACTGGTGTTCAGCAGTGAAATTGGTCTTGGGCGCTTAGGTTGAGTAAGTCGATGGGTTAAATTTTTTTTGATATAAGCAATACTAGGGAGAACTTCACTTTGGGGCTGGGCATTGGTCAAGGAATTGGACCGTAATTGTTCGGGGCGTGCAGAATTAGGCCTTGGTGACAAATTGACTTGTTCCAATGCTATTGACTATCGGTGATCAGGAATGTCACATGCACGCCCAATCTTGGGCCCAACCCCAGTTGACACTTACGATACCACCTATTTGACATGACAACCACTTTGGTGGGCCCTCACCTTTACCTTCAACCTTCCTGTCATCTCCATCTTCAATAACATGTAAAATATTTATGTGTCTTATGTATAAAAAAGTGTTATTTTGATTTAATGTGAAAATGGCAAAAAGGTAATATTGGTATAAGAGTTATGTTAGTTCTCTATATGTTTTGATGATAATTGACAATTTAAACAAAATGTGGTTAATGATTCAAGTCTAAAATGTCTTTATCTTAATCAAACTTGAATCAGTAACTTCTGTCTAAGTGACTTGAGTTTTAGGTTGTCAAACTCAAGTCAAGCCTTTTACATATCTCAATCAAAATTTGTTTGGACTTTGACTGACTCGAGTTACCATTTGGAGACTCGAGTTGAAGGCTATTGTAAAATGTTTCAAGAAATGGTATTGCCTCGAGCCTTTGTTTTATGCCTCGAGTTGAAATATTGTGAACTTAAATTTATTTTTAAAATACAAATAATATGACTCGAGTCAGTGTTCCTTGACTCGAGCTTGGATTTTAATGTTATATTCAAAATGTATTTTGATAACTCGAGTCATCACTTACTAACTCAAGCTGGCGCAGTTTCAAATCATTTTCAAAAGCTATCTCGAAGAACATTTGTGAAAATGAAACTTGACTCGAGTTAATCTTATTTGCCTCGAGTCATGAACTTGAGTTGAACATCCTAGACTCGAGCTATGATCATACAAAGACATCTTCACTTTAAACTTCAAACTTATTTTCAAAGAAGATGAACTTGTGACTTGAGTCATGGCTCGAGTTTGCTTAAACTTAACTCGAGCTAAGTTATCTCTATTTTACTATCACCCTATCCGAATCTTAAATCTTCAAGTATGATTTGTTTACTTCATATCATCACTCAGTATTTTTCCTAACTATCTTTAATCAATTTCTTAATGAGTTTTGATAATTATATGAATGATTTAATGTAGATTAATCTAAAAGTGTTGATTACGTCAAATTTGTATTAAATGCGTTCCTAGAAAACGAAGCACCATTTTGAGCAATCACTCTTTGAACATTAAAAGCATTTATGGTTTCTTTCCTTAATTGAACGCGAGATCATCCAACGGGAAGAACGAAAGGAATGTCATTCGGGAGAATGACGACACTTATTGAGAATCAACGCTTGAGACTAACGAGATGAACTTCAAGTCTAACGGCTATATTGATTACTCTCAATGGTGCATTGAATGCTTCCAACAGTCATTTAATTCCTTCACCAAATATAAGCTTAAGTATTCAATTCGTTCCAACCACCGGAAACACAAACGCTCAAACGATCAATACACATTTATTAGTTTCATTCATTTGTGTAATATCTTCGAATATTTATAATCTTTAGTGTTTATCAATCTGCTCTTTTAGAGAGTTTATTTTTGAATCAATATCTTTGTAAGAATCTCAAAGTTGTGGAACTTTGAGATTGAGTTATTTGATTACAACTTGTAAGGGGGAGTAAATCCTAATAAAGAGAATATTTTTGAGTACAGAGTGTGTAATCAGTTGAAGTAATAGTGAAAATCCCAGAGAGTCTAGGGACTGGACATAGGTCAAGAGTTGAGACCGAACCAGTATAAATCTCTCATGTCAATCTCTCTCTCTCTCTCTCTCTCTCTCTGTTAAGCTCTGTTTTAGTGAGTAAGTTTCAAGGAAAATTGAATAGATTTTTAAATCACCCAATTCACCCCCACTTTTGGTGATATTCTATCTTTCAAGTTATTGGAAGTTATAAAGTAGATAATTGTTGATAGGTGCAATTATCAGAAAATGAAAGGGCATATACGTTCAAAAAAGAGAACTACATAAATAACGTAAAGGCCTTCATTGTCTGCCTACGAAAGTTATATCACATCCATATCACAAGAAGATACAATTTAAAGAGTGGGTCAAGGCTCTGAGAAAATTTTCCATCATAAAAGATCTTCCGCAATTATGGATAAATGTTAGTGTATTTAACCTCATTGAATGTGAAAATATGATTCCCAAGATCCTTAAGAATTGTGTTCTTGCATGAAAACCCTGAGATAAAGAACATAAATTTATATTTTACATGTGGTATCAAAGCATGTGCTTAGTAATTCATGTTTTCGATGTTATGATTATGAATGGATTCTTGATTTTGAAAAGATAAGGTTTCTAAAATTATGATTTCTAAAATTTATGCATAAAGGTTATGTTCATACATATATGTCCTTCTCTCATTCAATTTGTGAATTACTATGATTTTCGCATAATCATGAGGCGCAAACACACATATACGGTATATGTGTTTTGTTTGTTTCTACTGTTGGAATGTTAATATTATCATTATATGCCAACGGACATAACGGTTTGGTTTTTGAATTTGGCTTCAAAGTAAATTATTGTTGTAGGCCAAAAAACTAGACATTTAATATCTAAGTATGAGAAGTATCAACTTTTAAGAGCCCTAGCCAAATATAAACAACATCATATCTCGACTGTCTTTTAGTTTTGAAGTTGGGTCACTCGAAAATACTTGTTTTTAGGCCACAAAATGGGTATCATTAGGTATATCTCAACAACAACAAAAAGATTGACATCAAGAACTAGGGATGAAAATAGGCCAGGTCAGGCTTCACCCTTAACAGGCCAAGCTTATTTGGCTACAAAGTGGCTTGAGTCTGACCCGGGCTTTTTTATAGACCCTTTTTTTTTTTTACCTAAGCCTAGCCTTTGTATACGGTAAGACCAGGCCACGGGCACATTAAGGAGGCTTTTTTTTTTTAAAAAAACAAAAATAATAATTTAAATAGGCTAACTAGCCACGGTGTCATCGCAAAACAAACCTACTTCAAACAAGCCGAAAATAAGGCTACTTTAAATAGGTTGAAAACATGCCGAATTACATCAATGTGTCAAAATCTTAACAGAGGGAAGAGAGAGTAATTATAAATTTACCATTTTATCCTCATAACAGGCCGGCCTAAAAGGCTCATTGGTAGGCCAAGGCCTGGCCTATTTAAAAAAAAAAAGAAGCTTTGGAATAGGCCTT
Source organism: Acacia acuminata (assembly GCA_019022655.1). NCBI lineage: Eukaryota > Viridiplantae > Streptophyta > Magnoliopsida > Fabales > Fabaceae > Acacia > Acacia acuminata. The sequence goes on along the minus strand of JAFJYI010000102.1, from coordinate 923,874 downwards.
GGCTTGGCCTTTTAATCTGACAGGCCAGGCCTGACTAGGCTTCAAACAGGCCAAGCCACAGGCCCCTGACAAGCTGCTTGGCCTTTTTCACCCCTACGAGAACGTAACAAAATGAAGCAAAAACCTCAATTACGAAGGATAGAAGAGTTTGGTTCCACAAACCCAACCCGTTGTCGCTTTCCTTGGTCAACATGACCTAACGGAGGTAAGAAGGATTGTTTTGGTCAAACCCGAAGCGGTGGTGGTTTCATATGAAATGACACATCATCTCCCTCTTTTAAATTAAACGGTGTGTTTCATTATTATTATTATTATTATTTGAAATGTTGAGAAAGACTAAGCTTGGGGTTTCTGTTGGGCTAACAAATGAGCTAAACCCAAAATATTTTATGGACGAAAAAAGGGGTGTTCTAGGCTCTAATTTTGGGTCATCTAGTTACCTATTATTGATAGCTTAGAAAAGGAACAAATTATTTTTTGTTAAAGCCTCTATATGTTGATCCAAAAATAAATTACTTAGATGTTGTGAATAGCAATTGTAAGAATGTTAAACATTTAAGTTTGGAATTAAGTATGGTGGATTTATTAGTCACCAAAGTAGTCAAATCTTATGAATTATTTTAATTCCAAATATTACGGTTATGTTTCAATTACCTTAAACCTTGATGCTATGAAATTATGTTTGTGTTGTGGATGAATTGAAGTTTGTTACTATAGGACGGTTATGGATCAACTCAAAGGTTGGTTATTTGTCTTTATAATAATTAAACATGAATGTTGGTATTGTCCATATTTTTATAGTTTTATTTAGATATCCAAAGATGATAAATATTTCTAGTTGGAGTATGCATCACTGCCAAATTATGTGAAAAATTTACATCATCATTATGGTTGAATGTTGTATATTAGTGGGTGAAAAGACCCTTCCTCACTAAAATTAATTAACCATAATGTTATTATTAAACTGGACTAACAAGTGATTAAGGAATCCCCCTCCCCCAAAATAAGCACATTGGAGTCCAAGGCACAAACTCTACCCACAAACTCACTATAGAAAATTTATAACTCTTGGCACAATTATCGAACAAAAGAGTACATAGCCCCCGAGTTTTACAATACTAAATCCACAACAAGGGGTCTACACCAAAACATTTCCACCCAAGTTTTGATTGTAGATCCATCAAAATATTATAGTGTATAAAATAAAGTCTTCGATTTAACAATAAATAAATAGTCATCCCAAAACAGATAATATAGCATTTTTATGACATGTGGGCCTTAAATGGCAATATATAAATCCATACAACACCGATACAAAAAGAGGCTTACAAAGTTAGCAACTCTTATGCCTCTGGCTACTTCCTTGTCCTCTAGTAAAATTTGAGGTCTTGCTTGAAAAATATTGATAATGACGGGGTGAAACATAAAGTCCTAATAACCAAAATTAATTTATCACATATATAGGAAAGAATTGCAAGTAAAAAAAAAAAAAATCAGGTTTACTAACATATTTATAAAATCAACAACAAATAATTAATTAATCCATAATAATTAACAATAAGTAGAACCAACCCCACTCATCGATCCTGCTCATCCTTATATTGTCTGGACGTGGTACAACCTATCAGTGCTAGTATACCTGGTCAAGGTTAGCTAGTCACTTCAAGAATATTGTCCCCTCCCATGTCACCACCGATATACCGTAATAGGGAGGTGTCCGCCTAAAACACTCAACTCAAATTCTGGGCTAGGAATGAGAGAGTCGATGGGCACAATGTCATCCTAAATCTCTTCTACACAACCCAACATATTCCTTAACAGATAAATAAATGTCACTATAATTTTCAAAAACATCGTACAATATATTATTCCATATACAACAACCCACAACAATTATCATAACAATCACCATAATATCAATCTCAATATCAAGATTCACTCATACATACATATAGAATAGAAAATACACGGCTTTACTAAAATAACTACATATTTAGATATACACATGATTTTCATAACATATGTTAATAGTACATATGAAAATAAGGTTTAGAAAACACTTTACAATCCAAAACAAGCATATGAAATAAATTAACCCGGTTACCTCAACTCTCGGTTAAACCTTATCTCGAGGAATAAAACGCGAACAATCACCGGTCACAAATAAACTCTACATTATCACAATTATAATTTCATATAACTTAATTTTCACAAATCCTAATAATAATATATTATCATAATAAAAATTGAAAATGACAGTTTAGTCATTCAAATTTCAAAACTAAACCGATTAAAATCTCGGTAATTCCTCCATTAACCCAAAATAAAATTTATACAACTTTTAGTCGGTAGAAATATCCAGAGGATATAAATCCTAAACTTCTTAAATAGAAAAATTAATTTAAATTCCTACAACAACAAATCAAGAAATATAAACCAATTAAAATTAGTTATTAATTGTTCTATACATATATACGATCATCTATTATCAAAACTCAGAACTTTTTCAAAATCATAACCTCAAAATTTTCAGTAACCAACATAATATTACCTTCATTGGAAAGAGAAAAATATATAGAACAACTTTCATGAAGGAAGTTTATTTAACTATCTAAATGATCTTATAAGATAAATAACATACCTCAAAAACCCAAATATACTTCAATTCTTCTTCTCTTCTCTTTCCTTCTCACTTCTCTCTTACTCTCAATTCTTCTCTCTCGTCCCCTCCTCTCTCTCACAGTCACACTAACACACACACACACACACACATATAGAAAAAGGGGGAAGGGGGCGTAATAATTACTCCTCCCCAATTTTTCAACATATTGACGTGCTGACCACTTCTTTTTCCTGTTTTTGCTGGGGTTTTCCTTCATTTTTTTCATTCATCATCATTTTTCTCTCCCACAATTACAATTTAATTACTATAATCATATATAATTATTTCGTAATTACAATTAAATCCTAAAAAATAAAATTAGGATGTTATAGTGGGTCCCTAAAGTTGAAAGTTGATATGCATTGAATGAATTTTGTTTGAATTTGTAAAGCATGTTAGTATGTGATATGTATGACTCAAAGCATTAATGTTTTTTTAAAAAAAAAAAAAATTGTTCCTTGCAGAACCTATTGCCACACATTCGTTATTCTCAACTATTACAGTTTTTAATGGACTTAAATTCTTTGAATGGAATGAGCAAATCAAATTTTACTTTGGGGTAATGGATTTGGATTTAGATCTTAAAGAATAGAAACCCGTGCTATTCGATGAAAGCACGAGGATGAAAGAAATCATTTTAAAAACTGGGAAAGATCCAATCAGTTGAGTTTGATATACATGCGAATGAGTATTGCAAGCAACATTAAGTCAACTCTTCCACAAATTGAAAGTGCTAAAGAAATGATAAAACTTGTGGAAGAATACTCTCAAGCTGTGACAAGTCTCTTGGTGGGACACTTATGAGTACACAGACCATTATGAAATTTGATGGTTCACATACAATGTATGAACACGTTGAAATGACAAACATTGCAGCAAGATTGAAGTCATTGGGAATGGAAGTAGATGAAAATTTCCTGGTACAGTATAACTGAACTCATTATCGTCTGAGTATAGTCCTTTGCAAATGAACTATAATACCATGAAAGACAAATGGAATGTGCATGAATTGCTTACTATGCTAGTTCAGGAGGAAATCAGAATTAAGAACCAGGGAATTCATTCAATCAATTATTTAAAACATCAAGGAGCTAAAAAGAAACGTTTTAAGAAGAATAAGAAGAAGGAACGGGACCATTAAAGATCAATCAGGCCTCCTATTCTCAAATCCGCAAGAAGGAACATGACGGAAAAGGATGTCATTTCTGCGAAGGGTTGGACACTTCAAAAAAGACCGCCCGAAATGTAAGGCTTGGTTCGAAAAGAAAGGTAAGCCTAGTGCTTATGTATGTCATGAATCAATCATAGCTGAAATTCCTTATAATACTTGGTGGATTGATTCTGGATACAACTCATGTTTCTAATACGATGGAGGGATTCCTTATAAACCAAACTACAAGGCTAAATGAAAAGTTTGTCTTTATGGGCAATTGAGTTAAACTTTCGGTGGAAGCTGTTAGGACGTACCATTTGATTATTGACGGTGGACATTATTTGGACTTATGTGAAACTCTTTATGTACCTAGTATATGTAGGAATTTAGTTTCAATTTTCAAACTTGATAAAGCTAGATACCTTTTTAAATTTGTTAGTGGTTGTTTCAGTTTGTACAAGCACATGTACAATCATTTGATTGACAATGGTACTTTACGTGATGGATTATATAAATTATTTCTTGATAATCTATATGATGGAATGCTTATGACTCTGCATCATAATGTTGGCACTAAATGTGCTTCAGTGAATGAATGCACTGCTTACTTGTAGTATAAACGTTTATGACACATTTCCAAAGAAAGAATGGAACGATTAGTAAACAATGAAATCCTTCTGGATTTAGATTTTACTAATTTGAATGTTTGTGTGGATTGTATTAAAGGTAAACAAACAAAACATACAAAGAAATGAGCCACAAGAGGCACTCAACTTCTTGAAATTGTATACACGATGTATGTGGTCCTTTTGATGTTAATGCTTTCAATAAAAAAAGATACTTCATCACCTTCATTGATGATTTTTCACATTATGGTTACATCTATTTTCTGCATGATAAATCTCAAGCTGTAAATTCTTTAGAGATTTATATTGATGAAGTTGAAAGGCGATTAAATATAAAGGTGAAAATTGTCAAGTCTGATAGGGGTGGTGAGTATTATGTAAGGTATGACGAAAGCGGATAACATCCAGGCTCAATTTCTAAATTCCTTGAAAAGTGTGGTATTTGTGTAACACCCCAATTTTCATCAACAAATTACTTAAAGAAAATATTTTAAACATTGCCAATAAGGATGTTCAAGTTTCAAATCATTAAAATAAATTTAGTTCAACTAAAATCCACATCATAGTATCAAATTAAATCCCAAAAATTTATCAATAATAAAAATGAAAAGCGGAAGCTCTAGGGTCATGGCAAATAAAACAAAGCATAAAAAAAGTTCTAGGAGCACAACTGAGCCTTTAAGACTCACTCCATAGGTTCTTCCTACTATAACAATCACCTAAAAAATGTTTATATAAAGGGTGAGACTTTTACGTCTCAGTAACTACTAAATGTTTCTACCTTACACAAGCAAACTACATATGATATAGGGTTAAGTACCAATTTTGCCCTTAAAATATGCGCCCAAAAGCAATTTTGCCCCTAAAGTTTTCGGTATAGCAATGTTACCCCGAAGTTTAAAAATGTAGCAATATTACCCCTTCGTTAACGCAACTAATGGTCAACATTAGGGTTTTTAATGGAGGGGCAACATTGCTACATTTTTAAACTTCAGGGGCAACATTGCTATGCCGAAAAATTCATGGGCAAAATTGCTCTAGAGCGCATACTTTAAGGGAAAAATTGGTACTTAACCCTATGATATAAAAGAGGGAACTGATTACATGTATATTTGCATAAATCACAATCCTCATATAAAACAAATTTCAAACTAATTATCACTGTATAAATCTCTATTTTCATCACAACATATAATATACAATATGCAATGTACAGTCGCTCTTATAACACTATCCATCCTTATTCTGCTGACTGGAGTCATAGGAGAACACATAGTCCAACAGAAATCTATCCAATTGACTGGATTGACCCAAGCTCGCCAATTCTTAAAATACAATTGGCCAAAGGTATAGAGCTTAAGTTTGGACTATGGCTCCCCTCCTTAAAGAACACGACTAAGGAGGTGTCACCTATCTCACAACTCCAATGTAATCCCAGCCAAAGGAAGACATGGAAAAAAGGGCTCCAACAACTACCATCCATTGTACACTGAGCGATGGCATAACACATAGTACATGATCTCATCTTACAAAGTAACTCCTTACTCCAATCCATCACAAATCCATCCGCCATGACATATATTTCAAATATAATTACAACATGCTTTCATTCGTATAAAATATAAATTGCAATACATACATATATACAAATAATTCAGTCTATAAATTTTCAATAAAAGTAGTTATTCACAATCATACCTAATTTACATGCATGTGGAAGAAAATTTAGAGTTACCTGTTACTTCCTTGCGTACAAGAAATCACACAAGTGCTACACCTAAACTCTTAATTAGAGTCTCTAAATCAGGTCATGAATTTAATTCTAGCATCTTCATAGTAGTTTTATCCTTTAGGATTTTTCCTTCATTCACTTATTCCAAAACAGCAACTAGTTCTTCTTCTCTCTCTTTTTCTCTTTCGCCTTCTCTCTCTCACTCTGCTCTTGTGCCGAACGTGAAGCCATGTGTGTGTCGGCTGTGTGTGTTACCGTGTGTGTTGCATCTTAGACGTGTGTGCGGCGGCCTAACCATACATCTATATATATATATATGTAATATATGAATACTCCCTCCCCCGTTTTGATATAAACCCACCGTTATAAAGATATTAGATTTAATATTATTATATAATATAATATATCATTATATCATGTAATAGATTATATATATATATATATATATTCTTAAACTCTCACTTTAAAAAATTTATTTATAGAGCAATACATGATAAATTGTAATCACCACAAATTAATTTTTCCTACAATATTACTTAGTTCTAGAATAAAAATTGGGATGTTAAGAAAATCTATATAATAATTTTAAATACCCTAAAGATTAAATCAGATTTTTCGATTACTATTTTGCTTACATACCATTATTATTATAATTATTATGATTTAAACCATTGATTTTAGAAGTTATCCAAACTGAAATTTAAATTTAAAATCTCATTAGATAGTAACTAAGTGAACCAATAATCTATTTACAATCTTTTAAAATCTCAAATATTTCTAATTATCATTTATCTTTAATAATATATACAAAAAATATTAATTTAAACTTTTAGATCTTCTCTAAACCACATATTTCTTGATAAATCATATCCTAATAGCACTTAATTACTGTAAATAAAAATTGAGATGTTACAATTTGTGCTCAATACACAATGTCGTACACCATAATAGAATGGTGTATTAGAAGGCGTAATGGGACCTTGTTGGATATGGTTAGGAGTACGTCAAGTAACTCTTATTTACCCATTTCATTGTGGAATTATGCTCTAAAGACTATCATGTATCTATTAAATAGGGTTCCTAGTAAAGCGGTTCCAAAGACTTCTTTTGAACTGTGAACTGGAAGGAAACCTAGTTTGAGGCGCTTGCATGTTTGGGGTTGCTAGGAAGAAATTAGACACTACAACCCACAAGAAAAGGAACTGGATGTTAGAACAATCAGTGGTTATTTCATTGGTTATCCGAAAAATCAAAAGGGTATAAATTTTCTTCGTCCTAATCATATCACAAGGATTATTGAAATTGGAAATGCTAGGTTCATTGAGGATTATGAAGTTAGTGGGAGTAAAACACCATGTAGAGTGGATATTCAAGAAATTAGAATACAAGTTCCCCTAACATGTGTCTCTAGTAAAGTTGTTGTTCCTCGTGTTATTGAACCGACTACTAATAATGAAGAACAAGAAATGAATGATCCTACTACTTATAATAAAATTATTGTTAATGAACCGAATGAACCCATTGTAGAAGAACCACAACAAATAGCATTAAGAAGATCTCAAAGGAAAAAGATATGCGCTATTTCTAATGATTATATGGTATATCTCGTAAGAGGCTGAATTCAACTTAGGTATTTAGGATGATCCAGTTACTTTTTCACAAGCGATGAATAGTAAAAGTGGTGATGAGTGGTTAGATGCCATGAAAGATGAGTTTAAATATATGAAATAGAATGATGTTTGAGACTTTGTTGAGTTACCAAAAGGGTGTAAGAAAGTTGATTGTAAGTGGGTCTTTAAGACCAAATGTGACTCTCATGGTAACTTGGAATGTTACAAGACTAGACTAGTTGCAAAGAAATTCACTCGAGAAAGATGACATTGACTATAGGGGAAACATTTTCACTAGTTTCTAAAATTAAAGGATTCTATAAGAATCATTATGGCATTGGTGACTTATTATTATTTAGAGTTACACCAAATGGATGTGGAAACCGCCTTTCTAAATGAGAATTTAGAGGAAGATGTGTACATGGACCAACCAATGGGATTCATAGAAAAAGGAAAAGAGCACATGGTGTGAAAATTAAAGAAATCAATGTATGGACTTAAACAAGCTTCAAGACAATGGTACCTTAAGTTCAATGATATCGGTGTTTTCTTTGGATTTAAACAAAACACTGTTGATCAGTGTATATATCTGAAGGTCAATGGGAGCAAGTTTATATTACTGATTCTATACGTTGATGATATCTTGCTTAGAACTAATGATCTTGGTCTTTTAAATGAGACTAAGAAGTTTCTCTCTAGTGACTTTGAAATGAAAGATATTGGTGAGGCACCTATGTGATTAAGATGGAAATATTCTGTGATAAATCAAAAGGATTTGTGTGCTTGTCTTAGAAAGCATGTATTAATAATATTTTAGAGAGATTTAGAATGAAAAAATGCTCATCATCTCCAGTTCCAATTCAGAAAGGAGATAAGTTTAGTCTTATGCAATGTCCTAAAAATGAATCGAAACGAAAAGTAATGGAATCAATTTCGTATGCATCATTAGTTGGGAGATTAATGTATACTCAGACTTGTACGAGACCATATATTAGCTTTGCAGTTCGAATGTTGGGAAGATACCAGAGTAATCTTGGCACAGGTCATTGGAAAGCTGCAAATAAAGTTATGAGATATTTGTAAGGAACAAAATGTCTCATGCTTACTTATAGGAGGTCTAGCAACCTTGAAGTGATTGGATACATGGATTTAGATTTTGCAGGATGTGTAGATACAAGAGAATCTACTTATGGTTACCTATATCTTTTAGCGGGAAGATCTATATCATGGAAAAGTTCTTGTGGAAGCTGAATTTTTGGCATCTCTAAGGCCATGGTTCAAGCTAAATGGCTATAGAATTTTATTTTAGGGCTTGGATTGGTCGACTATTGAAAGGCTATTGAAAATTTAGTGTGATAATTTCCCAACAATATTCTTTTCTAAAAACGACAAGTATTCAAATGGTGCTAAGCATATGGAATTGAAATACTTTGACATAAAAGAAGAGGTTCAGAAATATAGAGTGTTTATGGACCATGTTAGCATCGATCTTATGATAGTTGATCCCTTGACGAAGGGATTACCGCCCAAGATGTTTGTTGATCATTTTTATAGTATGAGAATTATGTTAGCTAATGAAGAATGTTGATCATTATTGACTATTGACACTTTGAATTCAATGATGTATGAGTTTCTGAAAGTCACCTTGTTTTCAATTTTTTTTTGCATGCATGCATAAATGATTATTTTGAAAAACAAGATTTGTCCCTAATGAAAACATTCTAATATTGTTGCAAGACATAATATTTACTTCCATTAAAGTATCATGTTAGGAAGAAGAATTAATATAGTGGTACAAGGAAGGAAATATGCCGATTTAATAGCATAGAACCGCCATGACTCATCGGTTTTTTATTTATGAGCATGATGTATGATGAGGCCAACGTGGACCCTTTAGCCTTATGTATGCGCATTATGATGAATTTTGTTTAAATCATGAAGGGACACTTTGTGACTTGAGCCAAGTGGAAGAATGTAAAACATTTATGTGTCTCATGTATAAAAGGAGTGTTATGTTGATTTAATGAGAAAAGGGAAAAAAGGTAATATTCGTGCAGGGAGTTATTGGAAGTTATAAAATAGATAACTTGTTTATAGTTGCGGTTCTCGAAAAGTGAAAAGGCATATACGTTCGAAAAAAGAACTCATAAAAAAACGTAAAGGCCTTCATTGTCTGCTAAAAAGGTTATATCTCACCCTATCAAAAGAAGATACAAGTTAAAGAGAGGGTTAAAAAGTTTTCCATTATAAAAGATCTTCTGCCTTTAGGATAAAGGTTAGTGCATTTAACCCTACTGAATATGAAAATATGATTTCCTAATATCCTTAAAAATTGTGTTTTTGCATGAAAACCTGAGACAAAGAACACAAAATTTATGTTTTACATAACAACCTCTTTTGCAACATCATCCTTGCCTATATTATTATTAATTGTAGTTGTGAGATCTGGTTGTGAGGTGGGCAAGAGGCGGACGCCTTGGTGTATTACAAGGGGCACGTGCCCCCCCTTGATTTTTTTTAAATAAAAAATAAATTTAAATTTTTTTGAATTATTTTTTTTCCTCTTCTATGTCTTCCTCAACACGTCCAGCTCACTCTGCTCCTCGCTCTTCTTTCCCCTATAACAATACTCAGCATTGTGAGTTCAACTAAGAAAGATCTGCTTCCTTTTTTGAGATACTTTCCTAGCATTTTGTTGTCTTTTCTCTGCATTTTAGGTGGATATTCCCAGCACAAAAAATTGCTTGGAGCATATAGGTTGCTAATTTTCTGCCATGAGCATTTTATGGCTGACACTTGCTCTTTTTCTTATTGATAATGATAAAACTTGCAACTGATGATAAGGAAAAATCTTCTAAATCCTGTATTATTTTTTGTGCTTTTGATGACAAGTGGAAAAAAAAAAATTTCGGGGGCGCTGCCCCCGAACCCCCGCAGCCCCCACCAACAATGCCCTCCCTTCCATGAATTTCTAGATCCGCCCCTGGAGGTGGGGCCCTTTGTTTGTTGCGCTTAATTATTTTCAATGAATGAAGCCGCCCCAGTGAATCAAGGAGCATCGTCATCAATGGAACATCTCTGTTATAGATCAAGTACACACACACAAAAAAAAAAACGGATATCCATTAGGTCATTTTGTTTGAGATTCAATGGATTGGGATCATCCAAATCAACTGAACAATCTGAATTTGATAAAAAAAATGAAGGTCAAAGAGACAAACATTTTTGTTACCTTAACCGTGGAGAGATCGACATTGTGCTCCTCAAGAAAGCATATGAATTCTTTGTAGTTCTCTTCTGTAGGGAGGTAGTATCCACTATAAGGCCAAATAGCCTGAAAAATGATGATTTAATAAAATAGCAACACTTATCATATGAATCTGCTTCAGTGAAATCACTAGAAAGTTAAAAGCAATAGAATGATATATATATTATATTGTGTTAGTACCTCAAGGACACCCTGACGGGCCACTAAACTTCCCTGCTGCTGTGGTTGCTCCTCCAGAAAGGAAGCTAGAATACTGAAACAAACCCTTCTGCTTTCGTCCCACATACAAAGACCTTTTGGGACTCAGAACAAATATCCATTTGGATTTATCATCAGTATCCAGAAGCTTCCCATTCTGTCTATGCACCAGCTTGCCTCCTTCAACAATGACTTCATATTCTTCCCTTTGTTTCTGCAATGGTAACACCATCAATCAGCGTTATATGAGATACAGCAACAGCAGTTTTTAGATATTCTCAGGCTAAATAAAGTGAATCTTTATAGCTAAGTTTGTTGACCATGAAATCTAAATCTAATTCAATATATATGTGTGTGAGTGTGAGAACTTACCGGTCCAAGATATTTGATGCATTGGCGTTGAAGAGAGGACCTTGGACATTTCTCAAGATTTACTTCTTTGCCTTCTCCAACATCCAGCCTAAATGTAATAAAAGAAGGAAGTTAGCCATCCAGATCCTTATTAGTTCCTCATCTACCATGTTCATGGTAATTACAGTGAAGAGATTAAAATTTCAGAGGTGTTTACCAGTAGAAAAATGGTTGGGTGCTATGGCTTTCAGACCAGCTATCATAGTAGAGGCGAAGATTGTTACCATATCGATGACGTGGGTCAATCTGTGCAATAAACGAAAATGAAAGTAACATTGTCAATACTTAATAGATCAATCAAATCTATTGTTCAAAAGCTTCAAGGTCACTGGAATAATTGGTAAGAGCAGAGAAGGTTTCAAGGTCTTACAGCTTCAAGCCAATATTGCGAGGCTAGTTTTTGTGCCTTCTCGTCCTTGGATAAACCTTTTCCAACCTGAGTGAAAACTCAGTTAGAAGCTAGACCAAAACACAAAAGACACACACACACACACACACACACACACACAAAATAATAATAATAAATGAAAGATACTATTAGTTAGATTCCACAGCAATCCAGGTTCCCTGTAGTTATAAAGTAATTGATGTATTCAGAGAGAGGTAAAGATGAAAGTAAGCCACATCCACATCCACATCCACACTTTTGTATTATTCTTTTTCTCAAATAAATGCTTCTATAAAAGAGTCATATAGAAAATTGAATTTATTAGAAGATTGAATATAATACCTTAGCTGCTCTTGTTCTTTCCCCTGCCCATCTTGATACAGCAGTTTCATGTTCCTGGACATCAAAGGAGGAAAAAGAACTCCGTTTAAGGGCAGCAAAGTCTAGTGCGCTCCACCTAAATCCATTAACAACAGTGAATTAATAACTCAAAAGGACAGAAATTTAAGCAAATACTACTAATAAATCAAATTTTATTCGCTTATACTAAGGCTACTAACCAGAGTTCTTCCACCACAACAGCACAATCTGCGAGGTTTCTTCTAGTACGGTAACTCTTGTAAACTTTTTGAAGCTTAGTTGCAGCAGCATCAAGCTCAGTTTTGGGTCTTGGTGAAGAGAAAATTACTTCTTCAGGTACAGACAGTATAGGCACAATTTTGCTTGGTAGAGAATCAGAACTAATGATGTTCTCTTCAACACCCGAACGAAGATTCCCTTCAAGAATTACATTTTCAGGTCCCATAGAGCTGTAGATGTATACAGAAGCTAGCAGTTCAATTTGTTTGATCTTTGAAGGAAGAAAGCACCCAGATATTATTGATTCCTGCCCAGAATTAAGATTTGTCAGACAAAGAAAAGCATGAGAATCTATATTCAAATGGGTCAAAGAATTTGAATTATGGAATATTTTTGCCAAATAAAGAAGTTCTTTGTGATCATCATCTGTTAGAAAGAAGGAGAATCAGTAGACGCCTTGAGATACATAATATTCCTTTCAAGCTTCAGATTAAAGAAAAAAGATATAACCCACAACCAAGAATGAAAGTGATAGATTACCAGATTAGTTAGAGATATTAGGAATAAACATTTATTAATAGAATTTTAGATATTGTTTATTTTATTTAGGATATTTTCTTATTTATTAGTGGTCCTTAAGTTTAGGATTGGTGGGTTGGTTAGTTGCAAATTAAAATAATATTTATTTAGGAATTTACTTCCCTTATCTGCATCGTGGATTAATGGGATAAATTTATGAGTATTTTTAGGTGGTGATTGTTATATTTTTATCTATAAATATGGAGTATCAATTCATGTAAAAGTATGGAATAGATATGGAAAATTATTAGAGAATTACTTCTCGATTATGGGAGATTCTCCTTGAGTTTTAATAGTCGATGGGTACAGTTTCGACTCATCTTTCTATTAAAGATTTATTCTATTATTTATCATATTAAGATTTATTCTTTTACATCATATTATATATGTAAAAGAAAAACAAAAACAAAAACTTAATGGAAAACAAAGGTGGATCCGTTTAAAAACCAGCTGTCAATTATTGACGAGTAAAAATTAAAAAAAAAAACAAATGAGGGAAAAAAAAAAGCAACTGTCAATTATAAAATAACTATAAGGACCATTCAATAATTTTTTTTTGGTCAAAGCACCATTCAATATGAAGATAACGATAGGCTATTATTCTTGCAAGAAAAAAAAATGCATTTAATAAATATTTGTACAATTATAAAAATAATTGTCATTATAAAATTATGCAATAATTATACAAGATAGGCTATTATGCATTCATAATAGTTATACTTTTGGAGAAAAGACGAATAAATACCATCTGAATTTGCAAAACCCCCAAAAGCCCACCGAATTTATAAAAAGACAAAGAGGTGACAAAAACTTTTGAGGGTTATGCAAATTCATGCAAAATGACCATAATGCCCTCCCTTCAGAGAGATGAACCAGAGAGAGAACCAGGGCTCATCGTGACTGCCGAAGCGCAGGCCGTCTTGATCCTCTGCCGTAGTCGACGCCGCACTTTGCTACCTTGGACACCGCATCGGATGACGGTGAACAAGGAAAAAAACCATAAATTTTTCGATCGCGTTGAGAGATTGGAAGAAGAAGACGATTTCCGGTGACGACGCGACGTGAAGGAAGAAGAGGAGGAGGCAAAAAAAAAAAAAAAAAAGTGCACTAGAGTGCACTTTACACTCGATGACGGAAGAAGAAGAAGAAAGAAGAAGAAAAAAAAAGACGGAGTGCACTTTAAGTGCACTCCAATGTTCACTCGAGTGCACTGAAAGTGCACTCAAGTGAACTCGTGCAAAATGCACACTCAAATTAGTGTGCATTTTTACAAAAGTCATAACGCAATTTACAAATTTCATAACGCAATTTACAACTTTTTTTTTTTAGGTTTATACTTTTCAACTCTCTTTGATGCCCCGATTGAAAAAAAAAAAAAAAAGACACTTTTACAAAATTCATAACGCAGTTCGAAAGTCATAACGCAATTTACAAGTCTCATAACGCAATTTACAACTTTTTTTTTTTTAGGTTTACACTTTTCAACTTTCTTTGATGCCCGATTGAAAAAAAAAAAAAAAAAAAAAAAGATACTTTTACAAAATTCATGACGCAATTTACCAAAGTCATAACGCAATTCACAATTTTTTTTTTTAGGTTTACACTTTTCAACTCTTTGATGCCCTTCATAACGCAATTTACAAATCTCATAATCAATTTACAACTTTTTTTTTTGTCTTTTTCTTTCTGAGACATTGGAGTGTGATATGTCACACTCGAGTGTGAGTTATCACACTCTAGTGTCTCTTTTGTGACACACACTCAAAAAAAAGTTGTAAATTGCGTTATGACTTTTGTGAATTGTGTTATGGCTTTTATAAAAGTGCATTTTTTTGGTTTTTCATTCGGGGCATCAAAGAGTTGAAAAGTGTAAACCTAAAAAAAATTTGTAAATTGCGTTATGAATTTTGTAAAAGTGTCTTTTTTTTCCAATCGGGGCATCAAAGAGAGTTGAAAAGTGTAAACCTAAAAAAAAACTTGTAAATTGTGTTATGACTTTCGTAAACTGCATTATGAATTTTGTAAAAGTGTCTTTTTTTTTATCAATCAAGGAATCAAAGAGAGTTGAAAAGTGTAAACCTAAAAAAAAGTTGTGAATTGCGTTATGGTATCTCGTAAATTGCGTTATGACTTTTGTAAATTGCGTTATGAATTTTGTAAAGTGTGCATTTTGCACGAGTTCACTCAGTGAACACTGGAGTGCACTAAAAGTGCACTCCAATGCTGTTTTTTTTTTCCCCTTCCTTCTTCTTCTTCTTCCTTCTTCCTTGTGTAAAGTGCACACTAGTGCACTCTTTTTTTTTTTTTTGCCTCCTTCTCTTCTTCCTTCATGCTTTTGCGCCGTCACCGGAAATCGTCTTCTTCTTCTTCCAATCTCTCAACGCGATCGAAAAATTTATGGATTTTTTTTCCTTTTTCACCGTCATTCGGTGCGGCGTCGCGATCTTGCGGCGGGGTCAAGACGGCCTACGCTTCGGCAGTCACGGCGAGCCCCTGGTTCTCTCTCTGGTTCATCTCTCTGAAGGGAGGGTTGAAGGGGCATTATGGTCATTTTGCATGAATTTGCATAACCCTCAAAAGTCTCGTGTCACCTCTTAGTCCTTTTACAAATTCAATGGGTTTTACGAGGGTTTTAGAAATTCAAATGGTATTTATTCGTCTTTTTCCCCATACTTTTTCGCGGGCATTTATAATATGTATACAATCATATAAGGGAAAATCTTATTAAAAAAGGTTGAATTAATCAAATTTTAATTTGAGTAATTGAACTTAACGAATTATAAATTAAGTTATTAGAAATAATTAGGGATTTAAAAATTGGGTCAATTTACATCCATGCCCCTTAATTATTAACCAAGTATGTATTTTAGTTGATATAATATCATCCTCTGCCGCCACTAACATCAAAAGAAAAATGGCGAAATTCAACCTCATAAAAATTAATAATGTATGAAATATACACGAAGGATATGCCTTGCTAAGCCATCCAACCTCCTCAAACTGAAAGAAACATGCCTTCATCACTATTCTTAACTACTTTTTTAAAGACGGAGCGTAACCATTTTTTGAAGGCAAACAAATCTGTTGTAAAAGTATGGTGTTAAAATTATAAAATATCACCGTGGTTCTATTTATAAATCCATTTTGACTAAAAATATTGGTTCTTATTATAAGATTAATTTTAGAGTAATAAATGCATTTGTTACATTTTTGCCCCTATTAATTGCACTAACCAAAAAGAATTTAGGGAAAATCCCTCTTAGGGCCCAAGTAACCAAAAAATTGTCTAAAAAGACCCAAAGGTCTTTTCTGTTATTATTTCATAAACGTTAACGACGAAATCAATATAACATTAACAACTAAATCGGATATGTTTAAAACTAAATCAAGACAACATTTTCTCAAATAATATTAGAAAAGGCCTTGACATTTGACTTTTCTTTGGGTCTTTTTTGACAATATTTTGGTAACTTGGGCTTTGAAGGGGATATTCCTAACAATTCATTCATGTTGACTTTTGTAACAAATCATAAAAAAGGACAAAATAAGAAATTTAGCCCATAATTAATTAGTTAACTAACTCTCCTTGGTATGTGAAAATTAGTTAATTTGGACTTATAAATAGGATCATAATGATAAGCCTTAAGAGAAATTTGCAAAGTCAAAATACAAACATAGGTGATTAGTCCTCTAGCAAAAGGGAAGAAGAAAAACAGATTATAAGCATCAAGATCACCAAATATAAATACACTTGATGTTAAAACCAGATTTAATTCACAAATGGCAAGAATTTAGGAACTGTTTTATCATACAATCAAACTACCAATGCAACATTGACGATATAGTATGATTAGAAGGCTTAGATTAAAAAAAAAAAAAAAAAAAAATATATATATATATATATATATATAGATCAAAATCATGAAATAAAGTTAAACTAAGAAAACTTGCAGTCAATTCACACACGTCCTCCTCGAAAGAATTGCATCCTATTGGTGGGGTTGTAAACAGCTTAGTTTGTATCTTTGTTCCAACCACCACCAGTAACTTCTGCACCTTCGCCAACAACAATCCTGAAGACCGAATTCGAAAAAGTATCCATCTGAACACCTCCAAATTTAATTGCCTTCTGCCTGAAAAATATTGTTTGTAATTAATGACGAACAAGTGTGATGAGTTTTTGTTGTGTGTTGTTAGGATTCAGAACAGAGCTTGTATATGCAAAAACACAGAGCAAGATATAAACCCAAACCCAAAAAAAAAAAAAAAAAAAAAAAAAAAAAAAAAAAACATTTAATAAAAGCAACGCAAAACACAAGAAGATGGTTCCTCATGGCAACAATAAAACCTTTGAATCATTCGAGTAAAATGAGTATTCCAAGAAGGCAAACCCAGGAAAATTTATGCTCCATTTTGTTGCTGTAAATAGGGCTCGTCACTTTGTCGCGTGCATCAACAATCTGCAAATGGGGGGTTTTCCTCACAGCAACTATCGCAATTTCTCCGGGCAACGGTGATTCCTTCTGAAGGCCATGTGATACATTGGCGACGTACATAGGGAAAAAAGGGTTAGTCGCTTGGAACTGACGATTCCACCTACTCTTTTCTTTTCTTCGCATTTGTACATGGGTATTGTTACAACTCCACCGGCCACATCCTTTTGGTGGCGGGTTAGAGAGATTCCTTTTAAAGATTACCTTTCCATTATTATTAGTCCATTTAATAATAAATCAGAGTACGCGTAGGATCGGTTTGGACAAACTACGTACTGGTAAAAAGTAAAAGTCAACAAAAAGTAAAGTCCCCGGAGGGTTAGGTTACAGTCATCCGACAGTAAGTATCTAGATAATAAGTACAATCATCCAAAATATACAGTACAAAATACGATAAGGCATCCCCTATCCTTCATCTTCCCGGTCATCACTACCTTTGCAAAAAGGCCTTTATCAATCAGGCACGATCTCCTGTGTTACCACAAGCTCCTGAGGTCCATTATTGGCCCCCAGAGTAACCGTCAATACTCATGCACCATATGTATTGTATGTACGCAACCATGTGAGTATGTAAACATAGATAAATATGTCAAACACGCCACAATATGCAAACAGACATACACACAACATGTCTTCGCACCGTTGGGTCGCCTTACCAAGGCAGACCCCGGGATTACTGGAATCATCAGCCCGTCTCCGTAGAGTCACCACGTAGGTCGACCCCGGCAGGCACCATCAGCGCTAGGGACACAACCACAAACGTGTTCTGTATGCATATTTGGCACAACAATACAAAAACACACATATGGCAAACAATACATACATCAAACACATAAAATTGCCGGAGTAAAGTGGTTACTACCTGGTGTGGTAGATACCGCTTTTACCACCTTTTGCTCTGTGGCCTTTCTAAAAGTACCCCTGACTTAAAACATTAAAATACATCATTTTCAATATTTACATAAATGCCCTTACATTATTTCTTGCTAAATCTGAGCCCTACATGAAATTCCAGAAGTTCACTATTTTTGTCCCAACTTTAGGGATTTTTCACAAATTCTAGCTCCATTTGAACCATTAATAAGTATATTTTTCAGGAAAAATATACCCAGACCCAGAAAGTACAAATATTTTGGTGCGTTGCTTGTTTTCTTTCCTCTGGTCCAGATTCGCGCCACTAGTCCTAGATCCTCTTTCAACCATTTATTTCACCTAGTAAATATTATCCAAATACATCATATTAGTTGTTAATGTGACTGATTTAGTTGTTAACGTTTTAATGAATTTATACCAGAAAAGGCTCTAGGGCATTTTTTTGAGATTTTCAGAATCTTTGGGTCTTTTTTGAGATTTTTTCTATTAAAAGGCCCCTTGTGGATTTTCCCAAATGAAAAGTCAATGGCTAGAGAGAGAAGAATGACTATTGGGAATGAAAAAGTAAATCCGTAAGAGAAATAAGAGAAATGAAAAGTTAATGGCTGGAGAGAGAAGAATGAGTATTGGGAATGAAAAAGTAAATGAAAACATACTCCCAATGAAAAGTTAACTTTGGTTGGAGTATTACTGCACGTGAGGAGGTTCTAATGTCTATTGCGGGGGAGAGAAACATGACTATTGGGATTAAATGTTTAGAGTGTAGGCAGATGATGATAAATGAGGGTAAATTGGGAAAAACTCATATTTAGATGTAGTTGATGTCTTATAATAAGGACCAAAATATGTTGACAAATGCGCTTTATAATAAAAACCGAGAGAGAGTATTTGTGTGTTTGGATTAACTTTTGGAAAATAACTTTTAAGATTTATGAGGTAAGTATATGAAAAAAGTTTTTTCCCGAGTTTGGGAAAAAAAGGGCTTCGATCACAGTTACCCAAACATATAAGGTTTTATATAAAAGAAAAAATCACATGCAATTTCAAAAAAAAAAAAAAAAAAAGAATAAAGTATCCACATAATTATATGTAAATTTTGCTTGTAAATAGAATTGAGAAAATATTATAATTTTCCTAATTTAATTTGGTTAAGGAAATTAGTTAAGTTAGTTAATATAATAAGTATTTTTCAAAATACTTGAATCTTCTTCTTTAATTCCCCGACCCCATTCCTTCTCTTCATTTGTTATTATTGATCAAATATCAATAGGAGAAAATTGCAAAAAGATTGTTAAATATAAAACATATATCTTATATTTAAAACCAATATTAACTCTCTAAACGTGTCATATATTAAGAACCAGAAGAGTAATTTTTTTTTTTCTACTAATAGTTGTCTATTAATATAATTGAGAGGCATCAACATATTATTAGTTTATCGGTATAAGACTCCATTATATATCTATAAGTATAGAATCCAAGTTGTAGAAAAGATACTTATGATGAGAGAAGTATCCATAAACTCTAAACTGAACATCAGATGAGACATCTATAGTGGAAGGGCAGTCACAGACATACCACATATGTGGTTCAAGTTCATAGCTTATGATGGCTTGATACATTATTATTATTATTATTATTATTATTATTATTATTATCCAAAATAAATAATAGTATGCCACTGCTCATTGGTCATCAATATGTTGTTGAATAATTGTCATGGGCCAGAGAATACATGAATTAATTTGTCGTCTCCTTTTGGAACCTAACCCTTTTTTTTTTTTTTCTTTTCCTTTTTTTGGCCAGCCAACCAAGGAGTAACCCTTTTTTCAACAACGTGTTTTATGAAGAAATTATTTTATTTTGTTGTAAAGTTGTATGGACTACTTTTAATTATTTCTTCGTACTTTCGTTTGGTATGAATGGATAATGTCCAAACGGGGAATAGTTCATTTGCAATCGACTTTGACTTTTTTTGGGGGTCGGGGAGGAAAAGGGCAAAAAAAAAAACAAAAACTTAATGGAAAACAAAAAGGTGGATCCGTTTAAAAACCAGCTGTCAATTCTTGACGAGTAAAAATTAAACAAAACAAAAAAACAAATGAGGAAAAAAAGCAACTGTCAATTATAAAATAACTATAAGGACCAGTCAATATTTTTTTTTGGTCAAAGCACCATTCAATATGAAGATAACGATAGGCTATTATTCTTGCAAGAAAAAAAAAATGCATTTAACAAATATTTGTACAATTATAAAAAATAATTGTCATTATAAAATTATGCAATAATTATACAAGATAGGCTATTATGCATTCATAATAGTTATACTTTTGGGGAAAAGGCGAATAAATACCATCTCGAATTTGCAAAACCCTCCTCGAAAGTTCACCGAATTTGTAAAAAGACTAAGAGGTGACAAAGACTTTTGAGGGTTATGCAAATTCATGCAAAATGACCATAATGCCCCTTCACCCTCCCTTCAGAGAGATGAACCAGAGAGAGAACCAGGGCTCGTCGTGATTGTCGAAGCACAAGCCGTCTTGACCCTCCGTCTTGACCCTCTACCGTCGAGCCGCACCCGCCCATTTGGGCCGCATCGGATGACGGTGAAAAAGAAAAAAAAAACCATAAATTTTTCGATCACACTGAGAGATTGGAAGAAGAAGACGATTTCCGGTGACGTCGCGACGTGAAGGAAGAAGAAGGAAGAAAAGAAGGAGGCAAAAAAAAAAAAAAAAAACAAGTGCACTAGAGTGCACTTTACACTGATGACGGAAGAAGAAGAAGAAAAAAAAAAACGAACCGGAGTGCACTTTCGGTGCACTCCAATGTTCATCCGTGCAAAATGCACACTCAAATTAGTGTGCATTTTTATAAAAGTCATAACGCAATTTACAAATCTCATAACGCAATTTACAACTTTTTTTTTTTAGGTTTATACTTTTCAACTCTCTTTGATGCCCCGATTGAAAAAAAAAAAAAAAAAACTTTTACAAAATTCATAACGTAATTTACGAAAGTCATAACGCAATTTACAAATCTCATAATGCAATTTACAACTTTTTTTTTTTTAGGTTTACACTTTTCAACTCTCTTTGATGCCCCGATTGAAAAAAAAAAAAAAAGACACTTTTACAAAATTCATAACGCAATTTACTAAAGTCATAACGCAATTCACAACTTTTTTTTTTAGGTTTACACTTTTCAACTCTTTGATAATCACTTTTACAAAATTCATAACGTAATTTACAAATCTTTTAACGCAATTTACTAGGTTTTTTTGTTTTTTTTCTTTTTGAGACATTGGAGTGTGATATATCACACTCGAGTGTGAGTTATCACACTCCAGTGTCTCTTTTGTGACACACACTACAAAAAAGTTGTAAATTGAGTTATGAGATTTGTAAATTGCGTTATGATTTTTGTAAATGTGTCTTTTTTTGGTTTTTCATTCAGGGCATCAAAGAGTTGAAAAGTGTAAACCTAAAAAAAAAAGAAGTTGTAAATTGCATTATGAGATTTGTAAATTGCGTTATGAATTTTGTAAAATTGTCTTCTTCTTTTTTCAATTAGGGCATCAAAGAGAGTTGAAAAGTGTAAACCTAAAAAAAAAGTTGTAAATTGCGTTATGAGATTTGTAAATTGTGTTATGACTTTCGTAAACTGCATTATGAATTTTGTAAAAGTGTCTTTTTTTTTCAATCAGGTAATCAAAGAGAGTTGAAAAGTGTAAACTTAAAAAAAAGTTGTGAATTGCGTTATGGTATTTGTAAATTGCGTTATGACTTTTGTAAATTGCGTTATGAATTTTGTAAAGTGTGCATTTTGCACGAGTTCACTTTCGAGTCGGTGCACTCCAAAGGTCGATTTTTTTTTTTTCCTTCCTTCTTCTTCTTCTTCCGTCACTGTGTAAAGTGCACTCTAGTGCACTCATTTTTTTTTTTGCCTCCTTTTCTTCTTCCTTCACGCTGCGCCGTCACCGGAAATCGTCTTCTTCTTCCAATCTCTCAACGCGATCGAAAAATTTATGGGTTTTTTTTTTCCTTTTTCACCGTCATTCGGTGCGGCGTCAAATCAAGGCGAGAGGGTTAAGACGGCCTGCGCTTCGGCAGTCACGGCGAGCCCCTGGTTCTCTCTCTGGTTCATCTCTTTGAAGGGGGGGTTGAAGGGGCATTATGGTCATTTTGCATGAATTTGCACAACCCTCAAAGGTTTGTGTCACCTCTTAGTCTTTTTACAAATTCAAATGTGGGCTTTTGAGGGTTTTGCAAATACGAGATGGTATTTATTCATCTTTTTCCCTATACTTTTTCTCGGGCATTTATAATATGTATACAATCATATAAGGGAAAATCTTATTAAAAAAAGGTTGAATTAATCAAATTTTAATTTGAGTAATTAAACTTAACAAATTATAAATTAAGTTATGAGAAATAATTAGGAATTTAAAATTTGGGTCAATTTACATCCATGCCCCTTAATTATTAACCAAGTATGTATTTTAGTTGATATAATATCATCCTCTGCCGCCACTAACATCAAAAGAAAAATGGCAAAATTCAACCTCATAAAAATTAATAATGTATGAAATATACACGAAGGATATGCCTTGCTAAGCCATCCAACCTCCTCAAACTGAAAGAAACATGCCTTTATCACTATTCTTAACTACTTTTTTAAAGACGGAGCGTAACCATTTTTTGAAGGCAAACAAATCTGTTGTAAAAGTATGGTGTTAAAATTATAAAATATCACCGTGGTCCTATTTATAAATCCATTTTGACTAAAAATATTGGTTCTTATTATAAGTCTAATTTTAGAGTAGTAAATGCATTTGTTACATTTTTGCCCCTATTAATTGCACTAACCAAAAAGAATTTAGGGAAATCCCCCTTATGGCCCAAGTAACCAAAAATTGTCTAAAAAGGCCCTAAGGCCTTTTATGATATTATTTCATAAATGTTAACAACGAAATCAATATAACATTAACAAATAAATCAGTATACGTTTAAAACTAAATCAGTACAACGTTTTCTGAAATAATATTAGAAAAGGCCTTGACATTTGACTTTTCTTTGGGCCTTTTTTGACAATATTTGGGTAACTTGGGCTTTGAAGGGGATATTCCTAACAATTCATTCATGTTGACTTTTGGAACAAATCATAAAAAAAGGACAAAATAAGAAATTTAGCCCATAATTAATGAGTTAACTAACTCTCCTTTGTATGTGAAAATTTGTTAATTTGGACTTATAAATAGGATCAGAATGATAAGCCTTAAGAGAAATTTGCAAAGTCAAAATACAAACATAGGTGATTAGTCCTCCAGCAAAAGGGAAGAAGAAAAACAGATTATAAGCATCAAGATCACCAAATGTAAATACACTTGATGTTAAAACCAGATTTAATTCACAAATGGCAAGAATTTAGGATCTGTTTTATCATACAATCAAACTACCAATGCAACATTGACGATATAGTATGATTAGAAGGCTTAGATAAAAAAAAAAAAAAAAAAAACTAAATATAGATCAAAATCATGAAATAAAGTTAAACTAAGAAAACTTGCAGTCAATTCACACACGTCCTCCTCCAAAGAATTGCATCCTATTGGTGGGGTTGTAAACAGCTTAGTTTGTATCTTTGTTCCAACCACCACCAGTAACTTCTGCGCCTTCGCCAACAACAATCCTGAAGACCGAATTCGAAAAAGTATCCATCTGAACACCTCCAAATTTAATTGCCTTCTGCCTGAAAAATATTGTTTGTAATTAATGACGATCAAGTGTGACGAGTTTTTGTTGTGTGTTGTTAGGATTCAGAACAGAACTTGTATATGCAAAAACACAGAGCAAGATATAAATCCAAACCCCAAAAAAAAAAAAAAAAAAAACCATTTAATAAAAGCAACGCAAAACACAAGAAGATGGTTCCTCATGGCAACAATAAAACCTTTGAATCATTCGAGTAAAATGAGTATTCCAAGAAGGCAAACCCAGGAAAATTTATGCTCCATTTTGTTGCTGTAAATAGGGCTCGTCACTTTGTCGCGTGCATCAACAATCTGCAAATGGGGGTTTTCCTCACAGCAACTATCGCAGTTTCTCCCGGCAACAGTGATTCCTTCTGAAGGCCATGTGATACATTGGTGACATACATAGGGAAAAAAGGGTTAGACGCTTGGAACTGACGATTCTACCTACTCTTTTCTTTTCTTCACATTTGTACATGGGTATTCTGGACATTTAATCAAATTTTAAAATCTCATATAACCTAATTTATAATTTATTAAGTTCAATGACTTAAATTAGAATTAAATTAATTCAACTATCTTTTAATAGGATTGTCACGTGCATCATATAAATGTCATTATCAAGCATCTATTAATTATAGGCTTGAGGCTAAAATTTTTGCTTTAAGAAATTAGGCCAAGGTTAAACCTCACCAAGCCATAGACTCATAATAAACCTATGTATATTTTTCACATTTTCATAAAAATTATTTAAACTATGTTGCTTTACATTAATACATGTGTGCGTATTTGCACACGCACACAGAAGGGATGGAGATATAATAATTAATATAAAAATTGAAGTTTTAAACCAAACTAATAAAATCAATACAAATTATAGATATGTATATATGATGTATCAATAAACATCCAACTTATTTATCCCGGTTAGTCCCTTGGCTCTTAAATCTGTTAAATATGACTAATCACGTTAAGAATTCTGTTAGAGTTCTGATGCAGTGGACACGTAGATTTTTTTGCCAGCTTGGAGCCTCACATAAGAGCCTATTTGGCATAATTTCAAAAGCTAAAAAAAATTCATTGACAGTCCAACAAAAGTAAAAGCTTGATAATTAAGTATTTGAGATAGTTTCATTATTTGATGGGCTTCAAGATTTGAAGCCATTTAAGAAGTTTCAATATCTAAAGTCACTTCTATTATCACTATCTTAATTCTAAAACACAAATTATATTAAGAAAAATCCAACAACAACAAAAAAGCGGATAAAAAAAAAAAAGTTCATGAAACAAAAACACTTCATCTACCGCTGAGACTGATCGAAGGACCCTTCACTCTCGCATAACTACCCGCCGGTGCTGCCATTTTCATAGTCTCCCTCTGCAACTCATGGATTCCAGAACTACACCCTCTTTTTGTGGCTCTCTCTCTCTCGATCTCACTCTCTTTCTCTTTCCCGCTTCATTCTCCTCTCAGATCCTCAGATTTCAACGCAGAATAATCACAAAAATTTTCAGATTCAAAGCGATTTGGATTGAATCAAAGCGGCGCTGGGCACTTCGGGAAAAATTACAGGAGTTGGCATTCCACTAATCAATTCTTGTTATCGGTAACTTTTCACAACAGAATGAAAAATTATAAGTGCTTGACCAATGATTCGACTCTTGCTTCTACAATTTTCGTTCCTTTTTACGCCGGTCTTGATTTGACTTGCTTTTCTCGGGGTCTCTGATCTTTGATTCCCATCTTGTTCAATGGTGTTGCTAGAAACATATAAACCCGGAAATCGGATGTTGATGCAAAAGAGATTCCAACAATCATGAAAAGGGATAAATAGTTTTCAATCGAATTAACCTGGATTATATTAGCCTTTATATTAACCTGGATTATATGTGTGGGGCAATTCACAATTAGAATACAAATGCATCCGGTAAAGTTTGGATAAAAAGTTGAATGGAACTCAAGTAAAAGTTGTAACGACTGGGATATGAGATCCAGGTTAAATAATAAATGCATCCTGGTAGCTTAGAGACTTTGACTATCGCGCTGGGGGTAACTGTTACGGATTCATATATGAGGCCTATTTAATATATGACCCAACAAAGGATAATCTACCACTTATGATCAAAGAGCATACTAATCTAAGATTTTGACCTAGATATGGTGGTATAGTACTTGGGCTTAGAGACAATGCCCATAATCCCAAACCCTACAATTAAATTTTATAAATAAAAAGTAAACCCTACAGATATGAATTATTCTCTCTTGACTACTGTTATGTCGTCATTATGTGTATACATCACTCCCTTTGGCTAAAGTTGTTTTGTTCCTATTTGTACATAGTGATTTGCTATACTTGTAGGTATATAATTCATAGATACATAAGATAGAGTTATTTGATCCTAAATTAATATACTAGTCTAATGGATCAGACTAGACATCTCTATCAATCTAGACCGAACAAATGGTTTGCCATAAAACCAAAATGCAAGAAAATGGGTGCGTTTTGGGTGCGGATCATTTTCTCATTTTGGGGAGAATATATCGGGATTATGGAAAATATATGATAATGTATCCTATTGTGGTAGCAAGTTCTTCGTTCTCCCTGAATCCATGGCAAGTGGAAAACATGGTCAGAAGGGAAGCTGGGAAGGGAACATAGTAAAGCTTAAGTTGCTTATGTGATAATGGTAAAGAGTCAAACTACAAGTTGTCAATCCACGTGTGCTCGGTAACAGAAATTTAACTCTGTTATTTTTATTTAACGGTTTTAAAGGTGAGAGTAACGCATCTAACGGCATAAATTTAAAGGACCCAATAATTAAAAAACAAAAAAGTCAAAGGACCTGATTCAGAATTGAGGGAAACCATAAGGACGTATAGATTCATTTTTCCTAGGAATGTACTTAAAAAATAATTACATTGATTTGATAGGCCTATAGGTTAGACGTAAGGTTATGAAATTCGGACCGACCTTTGAAGCGGTCGAGTCAATAGATCAGTAAGTCAGTTTAGAATCAATTTAGGTCGACCGATGAGAATAAAAAATTAAAAAATAAATTAAATTCTCATCATAGTTTCATATTATCCAAAATTAATTCAATACCTTAAATCATTAACAAAATAATCATATACTTATCTAACACTCTTTACAATTTCTTTAACATATTTACAAATTACAAATAAATAAAAACTCTTCTGATTTTAAATGTCGACAATTATCTTTTCTTTCTTGAACAATAGTCTTCAAAATTAACTATAAAAATAATTTAAATCCCTTCCTAACCCATCTAGTTTATGAGTGAATTTTGGTCGAAAATGTCTTAGACTTTTTTCCTTCACATTTTTTTTTTGCCGTATTTATCTTTTTTTTTTTTTTAAATTTTTTTATTATCTAATTTATAATTTGAAATATGATTTAATGTGACATTGAAATAGTTTAAATTAATATAAATAAATAGATGTTATTTAAACCACAGGAGGGTAATAAGGATATTCTTATACACTACCCACCCTCACAATCAGGGGAGAGGATTCTCTTATTGGAATATTTTCTCCATATCTCTCATTATCCATTCTCAATCATTGATTTGACTTAATGAGATTGTTTGGTGTGAGAAGATATATTAAATCTATGATTCAAATTTAAAACTAATGAAGACAATAAAAAATGCCAATAAGAGAATTTAAATGGGCCTTAAAGAACAAGCATTTGGCGGGTCAGGTCCAAGCACTGCGTCGTTTTCTGTAACCTGGCAACTTTATCTGTTAAACCCGCTCGTGACAACTGGCGGGTCACGTCCAATCCCTGAATCGTTTTCTTCAACCCGGCGGCGGCAACTTTATCTGTTAAACCCGCTCGTGACAACTCCCAGTGATCTGGGTTGAACCATTCCATATATTAATTCCATCAAAGTTGCGCAGAATCCGCAGTCGCAAAATCCCTCCCTATTGTTTTTCCCACAGCCATCCATAAACTTCCCATGGCTGATTCTAAATCCAATCCATCAAACCCTGCCTCAGGTACGATTATGGCGAATAGATTATTACTTTAGGATTTGATTCATTCGAAATGAGATGGACATTAGTTTGATGTGCGATTGCCTTTATTTCGTACAATCCTGTTTATGTATTTGGAGTATTTCATCCTGAATCAGTGTTTACTGGGTTTCGTTCGTCTAAATCATGAAATGAAATGTATAATGCGAGTTTCGAAGACAGGCTGGCACAGCGGAGGGAGTGACTGTATTTTGGAAAACTGAAACCCTATGGAAGATACAATTTATGTGTTTCTTGTTTTGATTTTATTGCCGTGGCGGGTGCTTTGTTCAATCAAGATGGCATGTTGATGGATTAGGTTTTTCTTCGTACTGTAATAAATTGTCTGTCTCTCTGATCATGAAAAGTCAACGAATCCAGTTTTAATTGGATTAGAAGTTAAAGCCTAATAGCAACATGTTCACGTTTTCACTCGGGAACAAGAAAATTTTGACTCCATGTGAAAAACCTAATTACCTATTTGGGTTTCTGTCTTCTGACAGGTGAAAAGGAGGTAAAAGCAAAAGCACCCAATTTGATTGTAAGAGCAAAGGAAGAATTTGACGCAATAATGCATCACAAAAAATCAGACTCCCATCATAAAGGAACTAGTGGATTGAAAACTAATAACAGCAAAGAGAACGCCTCATTAGATGATGTTAGGGCTCCAAATGTGTTTCAAAGAGCAAAGGAGGAGTTTGAAGCCATTGGTCAGGTACTCCATCACAAGAAAGATTCTCCAACTCATGACAAAAGGTTGAAATTATACCCTCCTTTATTATTGTGCCTTTTTTAATCGATTTTGACCAATCTGATTTCTTCTTTTGTTATGTTTTATGATATCTACTTTAGGGATGAAACTAAAGTGGCAAAGTTCCAAGATAAACAGGAAATCCCAGGTTCACCTCAAGGTATGCTTTTCTTGTTAGAAATGTTCCTCTGCTTCGTCATTTCCAGATTAAGTACCATAAGTTCATGGTGTCAACATTTGTGGGAGTTATGTGTGATAATTTTGATGTTAGTTTCCTGTCTGATTAACTAAATATACACCTGCATTTTTACTGTTATTTATTTTTTTTGTTTCCTTTTGATGTCTTACACTCGTTGTTTGTCAAGAACCATGCAAGCTATTCCTTAGTCTTTCCTTGTGCTTTCATTTAAACTGCTGTACAAAAAGGCTAGCAAAAGTGGCGTTCAGTTCCCATTTTAGTGAAAAATGTGTTTGTCAATGCATAAGTATAAATAAGGAGGATATTCCACCCTTTGAGTATGGTCCAAAGGAAAATATTTCCTTGTATGTGACTGAAAATCACTGAATCAGCTGCTTTAATTATTGAAGGCTTCTGAAAGAGACTCTAAGTTGGCCAAAAAACTTTGGATTTGTGTTGTTTGGCAGAGAAGAACACAAAGAAAGCGAATGTTTTTGAGAGAGCTAAGGAAGAAATTGATGCCTTTATTCACCATGACAAGTCACCTCACCGTCATCACAAAGAAACTCATGGGAGGAGCGATGATATTGATGAGAATACCCCTAAGGATGAAGTTAAAGGTCCCAATGTCTTTGAAAGAGTAAAAGAAGAAATTGAAGCCGTTGTCCAAGCAATCCATCCCAAGAAATAAATATGACTGTGTTGTCATCTCATAGAAGGAAGGTATGAGTATTCAGATCTAGGGCCGTATGGTTTACTGAAAGCATTTTGTTAAAAATAAAAAATGAAAACAAAAATGAATTAGATTTAAAAGAAGGGAAAATCCACATATAAATCCCTCTGAAATAAGGAAAACCTATATAAGTACCCTAAAATGCTGAAATGAAGAAGTCCTGCCTGAGGTAATGATTTGAGATTACTTAATACTCCATCCAGTCCTTAATATAAGATATATTAACCTGATTTTGATTAGATTAAAGAAGTTGGTTAAATTAGTTTATATAACATGTATTTTTTAAAACATTCTCGTCATATTCCTTAATTCCCTTGTTTCCTCGTCTCTTGACTATTGTTGTGGGAGCATCAATAGGGGTAAATTAGAAAAATGTCAACAAATAGAAAAAATGTCTTATATTTAGAACCAAGATCAAGTTTTCAAGTATATCTTATATTAAGTAGCGGAGGGAGTACAATGAATTTACTTGCATGCCCTCCACTGTTCTTGTCTTCCTCCTATCACTCAGCTTAGATTTATTGCATCCACCTGTCAAAGCTGATTCATTTTCAAAGGCCAAACTTCTTTTTGGTTTCATTGTCAAATCTCAGGTCGTCAATATTTTCTTCGGTCGGCTGTAATTAGATAAACTCCAACTCCGTTCTGGTGGCTCTTCTGGACTTGCATTACACAGAACTCGCTGAGCTTGTTATGCTCTTGATTCTTGAAGGCTCTGGAGGATACTGTTGGCAGTCACAATATGATCTTGGCACCCAGAAATGAATGAGAGAGAAGGAACAGAGATGAGGCCGGGTATTAGTATGTATTTGGATTGTGGGTTTTGCTTTGGGGCTCTGGGTTTTGATTTCAGCTTGAAGAGAATAATATTACCGGATTGTACTAATCAAAATGACAAACATTATAAAGGCTAAACTGGTAAGATCATCAACCACAAGTCGAGTTTATGCTACAGTGAGATAATCTATTTTATGGTGAAGAATGAGCAACCTATGCTTACTCAATTTGATGCTACTACACAATCCACATTTAAGGAATTTTTGTTCAAATAAGAGCATAATTGGGAGAAAACATATTTATTGTTTTTAAGTAATTTTAACTGTTGTTTTTTTTACAGATACAAATCGATTATTTGAAGCTTATATTGTGAAGGAGGACTGGACTATTCGCTAACTCATTGAAACACTTTTTTTTTTTTTTTTGGTAGAACATTGAAACACTCTTTTGATGCCAATGAAGAGATCTCATTTTCCTTTTTTGGGCTTTCAAGGGCCTTATAAAAATGGGTTTTCTTATTATGTCTTGCACGTATTTTCCTCAGGACATTTGAATTTAAACATTATCAATCATGCCCATGCGAGTTGAGCAAATGGTTAAAGCATCCGAGTAGAACAAATGGTACTCCCTTTGGTTCTAATTATAAGAATACTTTTATAGTATAAATTACATTATAAAAGTGTTCTTATAATTAGGATCGGAGGTAGTATAACTTTTCAAGATCTCAAGAGTTAACTAAGTAGTTGCGATCTGAATAAAATTATTTACTCTATTTAAACTGCAATACAAATCAATTTTAACGGCCTCATCAAAATTAAAAAAGAGAGGTTAATTCATTAACTACCTAATATCGAAAAATATCCCCAGTTCCCCTATTAATGAGATTTTAAAGGAAAGAGGAAAAAATATGAAGAGCCACAATTAAGCTTTAATTACTGATATATGTATAATGGGTAAATAAGCATTAATTACTTTCTAATCGATTTATATTAGGGAACAAAACATCCTTTTACAAGGTGACTTTTGTTGTGGAAATATACTAATAGAATAATTTTCTCACTGGATTTTTATTAGTCTCCCCAACATATCATTGGCATCTATCAAAGTACTGAAAATTAGACCCTATCAATAAACAATTAAGTAGTAGTTTAAGCTTTTAAGGATAAGTGGTTTAACCGTGATTAAACAATTTCAACCCTATCATTATTAAAATAATATAATTTAAACAGAAAAGGTATTAATTCACAAGCAATAGAACATTTATATATAAAACTACACATAACCCAACAAAACAGAATTACTCTTTTACTTGGGATGAGCATCCTTGGATAAGCATGGAATATAGATTCGTCTCCCTCTACCTGAGTGAGTATGGGATGCGTATCCCTCTAATTTTAGGGTGGGGACAATTTTTAAATTTTTAATGTATTTTTATTTATTTGGATTAAATTGGATGATGCTCCCCGAAATATTTTTTGTACCCAAGATCTCAAATTAATTAATTTCTAGTCCTACATTCAAAAATATTTTTCTTAAAGACCAATATCCTGAAATATTTTTAAAGTAGAACCTAATATCGGAAATATTTTTCAGAACCCAGTCTCTTAAGTTAACTAATTTTTAGTGCATGGAGTATTTTTTTTTAAAAAAAAAAAAAATTTATTTGGGGATGGGTATCGAATGTGGATTCGTCGACCTCTACTAGACAAAGCAAGGACAAATCAATGTAATAACAATAATAACAAACACAATGCATTGTTATATTTTTTGTTTTAAATTAATACATTGACCCTTTTATAAGAAAGAGTACTACTTCGGTCATATTTACCAATTTTGGATGAGTATCCCATGCTCATCTCTCTAATTTTAAGGTGGGACCATTTTGTCATTTTTTCAATATATTTTTATTTATTTTGATTAAATTATATGCTTTGCATCCTAAAATAATTTTTGCACCTAATATCTCAAATTAATTAATTTCTTGTCTTGCATTTAGAAATAATTTTCTTGTAACACTAGTATGCTAAAATATTTTTCTAGTAGCAGCTAATATCAAAAATAGTTTTCAACACCCAATATTTTAAGTTAATTAATTTTTAGAATGTGCATTATTTTTCCTAAAAATAAAAAATAAAAACCTCTTTTATTTGGGGATGAGCATTTCATACTTATCTTTTAGATGAACATGGAATGTGGATTTGTCTACCTCTACCTAGATTCACATTCCATGCTCATCTTTTGAATGGGCATGGGATGCTCATCCCTCTAATTTTGGGTTAGGGACCATCTTTTTATCTTTTATTTTGAATAAATCGTATGCTGTCCCTGAAATATCTTTTGCACTTAATATTTCAGATTAATTAATTTCTAGTCCAGTATTCAAAAATATTTTTCTTGTAACACATGTATCTTGAAATATTTTTTCCAAAGAGCACATAATATCTGAAATATCTTTTCAACACCCAAGATCTAAAGTTAATTAATTTTTAGCGCATGGAGTATTTTTCAAAAAAATAAGAAAACCGTTTATTTGGGGATAAGGATGGATTGTTTATTTGTCTACCTCTACTAGATGAAGTAAGGACAAATCAATGTAATAACAATAATAACAAACACAATGTATATTGACACTTTTCGTTTTATATTAATTTTTTTTGCTTAAAACAATACTATATGGACTTAACTCCTAAGGTAGACAAAGCAAGGACAAATCAATGTAATAACAATATTAACAAACACAATGTATTGTGATATTTTTTTCGTTTTATATTAATACATTGACCATTTTATTAAAAAAAAAATGTATTGCTCCGATCATATTTAACAATTTTTTTTTTTTTTTTTTTTTTTTTTGTCAATGAACATCCATGCCCATCCAAAATATGAGTATGAGATGGTCATCCCTTTAATATTAGGGTGGGGATCATTCAGTTATTTTTATTATGTATTTTTATTTATTTAGATTAAGTTGTATGTTGCACACTTGAAATATTTTTTGAACCTCGTATCTCAAATTAATTAATTTTTAATCCCATATCAATAA
The DNA here is from genome assembly GCA_019022655.1 of Acacia acuminata. Taxonomy (NCBI): domain Eukaryota; kingdom Viridiplantae; phylum Streptophyta; class Magnoliopsida; order Fabales; family Fabaceae; genus Acacia; species Acacia acuminata. Next base: position 890,032 of record JAFJYI010000102.1, on the reverse strand, counting down.
ATATTTTTCCTATATAACACAACTATTCTGAAATATTTTTCTAGTAGCATCTAATATCTAAAATATTTTTTCAACACCTAGTATCTTAAGTTAATTAATTTTTATTCCGTGGAGTTTTTTTTTTCAAAAAAAATAAAAAAATTATTTAGGGATGAGCATGGAATATAGACTCATCTACCTCTACGTGGGTTCACATTCCATGCTCATCTCTTGTAATTTTGGGTGGGGACCATTTTTTATAATGTATTTTTATTTATTTGGATTCAATTCTATAATGCACCTTGAAATAATTTTTGTACCTAGTATCTCAAATTGATTAATTTCTAATCCCGCACTCAAAAATATAGTTCTGTAACACCACCGGTGTCCTGAAATATTTTTTTAGCAGACTTATATCTGAAATATTTTTTCAACACCCAAAAGTATCTTAAGTTGATGAATTTTTAGTGCATAGAGTATTTTATTTTAATAAAAAACAATTTTATTTAGGGATGAGCATCTCATGCTCATCTTTTGGATGAATATGGAATGTGGAATTGTTTACCGCTATCTAGGTTCACATGCCATGCTCATCCAAGTTTGGGTTGGGGACCATTTTTTTTTTTTTTATATTTAGATTAACTTGTATCCCGAACCCCGAAATATTTTTTTTTTCACTATGTATCTCAAATTAATTAATTCCTGGTCCCGACTTTAGAAATATTTTTCCCGTAACACTAGTATCCCGAAAATTTTTTCCAATAGAACCTAATATCTAAAATAATTTTTTCAACAACAAGTACCTTAAGTGAATTAATTTTTAGTGTATGGAGTATTTTTTTTTTTTAAAGAAAAAAACAGTTTATTTAAGGATGAGGATCTTATGTTTGTCATTTGAATGAGCATGGAATGTGGATTCGTCTAGCTCTACATGGGTTCACATTCCATGCTCATCAAAAGGATGATTATGTGATGCTCATCCCTCTAATTTTGGGTGGGTTCCTTTTTTATTTTTTATTTACTTATTTGGATAAAATTGAATGTTGCACCTTGAATTATTATTGGGACACAAAAAATCTCTAATTAATTAATTTTTATTCCTAAAGTTAGAATTATTTTTCTTGTAACACGAGTATCCCGAAATGTTTTTCCAGCAAAGCACCTAATATCTAAAACATTTTTTCAACACCCAATTATCTTAAGTTATTTAATTTTTATTTCATGGAGTATTTTCTCAATTTAAAAAAAAAAAACTCTTTTATTTGGGGATGAGGATCTATGCACATCCAAATAATTTTGGGTTTGGGACCATATTTTATTTTATATGTATTGTTATTTATTTGGATTAAATTGTATGATGCTCCCTGTAATATTTTTTGTATCCTGTATCTCAAATTAATTAATTTCTAATCCTGCATTTAGAAATATTATTCCTATAAAGCAAATATTCTGAAATATTTTTCTAGTAGCACTAAGATCTGAAATTATTTTTCAACACCTAGGATCTTTAGCTAATGAAGTTTTAGTGCATGGAGTGTTTTTTCAACCAAAAAAAAAAAAAAAAAAAAAAAAAAAACTCTTTTATTTAGGGATGAGCATCTCATGCTCATCTTTTGGATGAACATGGAATATGGATTTGTCTACCTCTACCTAGGTTCACATGTCATTCTCATCTAGAAGATGAGCATAGAATGCTCATCCCGTAATTTTGGGTAGGGACCTTTTTTATTTTTATTTATTTGAATTAAATTGTATAATGCACCCCGAAATACTTTTTGCACCCGCATCTCTAATTAATTAATTTCTAGTCATACATTTAAAAATATTTTTCTAGTAACACCGATATCCTGAAATATTTTTCTAGTAGCACCTAATATTTGAAATATTTTTTCAATACCCAATATCTTAAGTTAATGAATTTTTAGTCCATGGAGGACTTTATCAAAAAGAAATCTTTTTTATTTGGGGATGAGCATCCTATACTCATCTTTTGGATGAACATAGAATGTGGATTCGTCTACCTCTATCTAGGTTCACATGCCATGGGATGCTCATCCCTCTAAGTTTGGGTTGGAGACCATTTTTCTTATTTGGATTAAATTATGTGTTGCACTCTGAAGTATTTTTTTCACCGTGTATCACAAATTAATTAATTTCTAATCCTATATTTAGAAATATGTTTCCTGTAATACCAGTATCCTGAAATTTTTTTCAGTAGCACCTAATATCTGAAATATTTTTCCAATACCAAGTATCTCAAGTTAATTAATTTTTAGTACATGGGTTTCTTTTTTAAAAAAAAAAAAAAAAAAAAAAACCATTTTATTTGAGGATGAGGATTCCATGCTCATCATTTGGATAAGCATGTAATGTGGATTTGTCTACCCCCGCATGGGTTCACATTCCATGCTCATCCCTCCAATTTTGGGTGTACCTTTTTTACTTTTTTGGATAAAATTAATCTGTACCACGACTTATTATTTGCGCAAAAGATCTCTAATTAATTAATTTCTAGTTCTAAATTTTGAATTATTTTTCCTCTAACATGCGTATACGAAATATTTTTCTAGCAATACCTAATATCCAAAACATTTTTTCAACACCTAGTATCTTAAGTTAATTAATTTTTAGTTCATGTAGTGTTTTCCCAAAAAAAATAATTTTTTAAAAAACCTCTTTTATTTGGGGATGAGCATGGAATGTGGATTCGTCTACCTCTACTTGAGTGCACATTCCATGCTCATCCCTCTAATTTTTGGTTGAGGACATTTTTTTTATGTATTTTTATTTATTTGGATTAAATTGTATGATGCTCCCTCAAACATCTTTTGCACTCAATATCTCAAATTAATTAATTTCTAATCCTACATTTAGAAATATTTTTCCCCGTAAAACAAGTATTCTGAAATATTTTTCTAGTAGCACCTAATATCTAAAATGTTATTTTTCAACACCTAGTATCTTAAGCTAATTAATTTTTAGTCCACAAAGTATTTTTTTTTTAAAAAAAGATATTTTAATTTGGGGATGAGTATCCATGCTCATATTTTGGATGAGCATGGAATATGGATTCGTCTACCTCTGCGTGGGTTCACATTCCATGCTAATCCAAAATATGAGCATGGGATTCTCATACCTGTAATTTTGGGTGGGGACCATTTTTTATGTTTTTATGTATTTTTATTTATTTATTTCAATTAAATTGTATGATGCATGGAATGTGGATTTCTCTACCTCTACTAGACAAAGCAAGGGCAAATCAATGTATTAACAATAATAACAAACACAATGTATTGTGATATTTTTCGTTTTATATTAATTTTTTCCTGAAAAAAAATACAACATGGACCTAACTCTTAAGGTAGACAAAGCAAGGACAAATCAATGTAATAACAATAATAACAAACTAAATGTATTGTTGTATCTTTTTGTATACAGTGAACCTTTTATTATAAAAAAAGTACTACGCAGTCATATATACCATTTTTTTTCCTTTTGTTAGTGAAAATCCATGCTCATCCTTTTAGATGAGTATCCCCATGCTCATCCTTCTAATTTTAAGGTCGGACTGTTTTTTTTTCATATTTTATATATTTTTATTTATTTGGGTTAAAACCGTATGCTTCATTCGAAATATTTTTTGCACCCGCATTATTTCAAATACATTAATTTCTAGTCCTGCATTCATAGATATTTTTCCTATAATACCAAGATCCGAAAATATTTTTTCCAAAGCTCCTAATATCTGAAATATTTTTTCAATACTGAGTAACTTAATTAATTTTTAGTCCATGTAGTATTTTCTTTAAGAAATAAAAATAAACAAAAAACCTTTTTTATTTTGGGACATCTCATACTCGTCTTTTGGATGAGCATGGAATGTGGATTTGTCTACCTCTACGTGACGCACATTCCATGCTCATAAAAAAGATAAGCATGGGATGATCATCCCTCTAATTTTGGGGTGGGAACAATTTGTTTTATTTTTTTATTTATTTAGATTAAATTGTATGTTGCACCCTCTAATATTTTTTGCACCAAGTATCTCAAATTAATTAATTTCTAGTCCTCGCATTCGAAATATTTTTTCTGTAACACCATTATCGTGAAATTTTTTCCATTAGCACCTAATATCTGAAATATTTTTTCAACACCCAGTATTTTAAGTTAATTACTTTTTTATTCTGTGGAGTACTTTTTCAAAATAAATAAAAAAAGAGTAAATACTCTTTCTGGTCCCTGACAAAAAACGCGATCCCCATTTTGGTCCCTTTAAAAAAAAGTCATTTTTAGTCCATAAAGAGGATGAATAAGGGTCAATTGGTTGACATTTTGATCCCTCATAAATTTCTAAAAGGCCCTTTTTAGTCCATAAAAAGGACGAATAAGAGTTGATTTTTTTATAATGGACCAAAATGAGGTCCGTGTTTTTTTGTCGAGGGACCGAAAAGGGTATTTACTCAAAAAAAAAAACAAATAACCCATTTTATTTGGGGATGAGTATCACATGCTCATGTTTTGGATGAGTGTGGAATATGGATTCATCTACCTTTATCTGGGTTCACATTCCATGCTCATGGAAAAGATGAGTATGAGATGCTCATCCCTCTAATTTTTTTTTTTGGGGGGGAACCATTTTTTTTTTATTTTCTATGTATTTTTAGTTATTTGGATTAAATTGTATGATGCACCCTAAAATATTTTTCCATCCAATATTTCAAATTAATTTTTTTCTAGTCTTGTATTAAGAAATATTTTTCTTGTAACACCAAAGTATTGTGAAATATTTTTCTAGTTGCAATCTAAAAAAAATCAACACCTATTATCTTAACTTAATTAAATTTTTATGCATGGAGTTTTTTTCTTTTTTTAAGAACAATATTTTATTTGGGGATGAGCATGGCTTGTGGATTCATCTACCTCTACCTGTGTTCACATTCGATGCTCATCCCTCTAAGTTTGGGTAAGGACCTTGTTTTTTTATTTTTTTTAAAAAATTTTATATGGCACCTTAAAATATTTTTTACACCCGTATGTTAAGTTAATTAATTTCTAGTCTTGTATCTAAAAATATTTTTCCAGGATTAATTAATATCTTAAATATTCTTTCAACACTCGATATCTTAAGTTAATTAATTTTTAGGCCATGGAGTTTTTTTTAAAAAAAAAAAATTGTTTGGGGATGAGCATGGAATGTGGATTCGTCTACCTCTACTGTCACACCCCCTCTTAAGTTACATCATACATCAGAGCATTATAGCCCAATATGGCAGACAAAACGGTTTGGGCATAGTATATTGAAGTTAAGATACAAGTCTTGGTTATATAGTAGTAGTTGCCCCTCAGGGTTTATCATACATTTATCCAAAATATAAAGCTAGTATATTGCTTACAAACTCCAAATAGGAACAAAAGAATTAAATAACAGATAACTAATCCTAAACAATCAACCCAATAGCAACCCTCAGTTGCCTGTGTCCACTGCTTTGCCCCTGGAGCCATAATTGTTGCACTGCCCTTGTCCTGAACTTGTAAAATTGTCTGAGATTCAAATGAATCTCAGAGTAACAATTATCCTCAATTGTAATGTATTTACAGTATATGAAAGTAAATCACAAACAGAACATAGTCCACAATAGTATAATAGCATTTAGAAATCATAATAGAATAGCTAGCAGCGTAGACTGCAAACAATAATCATATGACTCATGACCACAGCGTGGGTAATAATCCAGGGAATACCGATCCAAGGACTACTGAATGCAACTAGGTTTACCACGTATGGACTGCCGGTCAATAGGCCCTACACGTAGCTTAACCATCAAGAAGCTTGCCTTATGGTCGGCCCTTCCGCTCAATCAAGCCACGAGTGGTGCTGGCCTCATACAGGCGGAACTATCAAAAATATGATTCAAACATTCATACACAGTCATACAGAGAATGTGAGATTAGAGTTATTACCTGATTACTTATCAAATTTTTAATTTGGCTCTGCTCTCTTTAGTTGCTCCGGGTGAATAGTAATTCCTATAATTATACAATTACTATTAAGGGTTATCACTTATACAAACTCTTCTCATATGTCAAAGGCAATAGGATTAAGTGATTAACTATTATATTCATGTCCAATTCAAAGCTAATGAGTCAAAACCCCATTTATATTATCTTTTACTTTTATTTTTCTTATTTTTGAACCTTTGACCAAAATTTCCATAATTTTCAACAAATTTTGAAAATTCATAATTCTTTATACAAATATCCAATTAAGGTGATTCTAAAGGCTATGTGACCCTTAATAAGTCTATTTTCAAGAAAAAAAATTACCATTTGCAGCCAGGCATATGCGTACTGCTCCAGAATAAATCAAACAATACCACTACCCAGTTTTGAGCTCCAGAATCATAGGTCATTTTCAAATAATCTATAACTCCACGTACACAAATCCAAAATAGACAAATGACCTATCAAATTAAAGCTCATTATGTATAATATAATTCTTAAAATTTTATAGCTATTGGACATCATTTTCTTGTCCAAAAACTGACCACAAGTTCACTGCCTCACAGGAAACAATCACTGATAGTTTTTAGAGTTTTTCATAATTTAATTTCAAAGCTTCCAAAATTACTTCATAACCTTTATCCTACACAATTTTTAATTTTAAACCCATTGAAAGCATAAAAATTGTCAAAATCTCATTACTTCTTCATATTTTGTATCTGATTGAAAGTGAGACCAAAGGGTTCAAAAGTGACTTTTCCAATTTTACTTTAAGAACCTCATGATTTAGCCTTAGGTTATCTTCTAACTTGGTATTTATGTCCTTATCACGTTTTATCCCATTTTTGGCCAATTGGATAGCACTTCCCTTTAGGTATTTATGCTTCCAAAATCTTCATGAAATCAAAAGAAAATTGATTTCATCACCAATAACCACAACAAGAGCAAGCACCAAGAAGCTAGAGTCTCTACCTTCTTGACTTGTGCTAATGTTTCCTTGCAACTTCCTCTTTTTCTTTGGTTCTTCAAGGTTTCGGTCACCTTGCATAAAGCAAGAGAGTCTTTTAAAATTTAAGATAGTCGAAAGAGACAAAGTAGACAAGATGTGGACTTGAGCATCTCAACTCACCTTTGACTACTTGCTTCCTTTCCTTTCCTAATTTCGGTTAGCACTTCCTTCCTTCCTTGAAGTGGCCGACCATATACATGGAAAAGGAGGTTCAAGTGCTTTTAAAATGTCTTGGAGTCAAGCTTTGGGGTTCCACAAAAGATCCCAACCAATTTGTTCTACATCCCTTTCTTCTTTCTTTATTTTCACATGTGCTTAATGTTTAATGTCATCCTTTCTTCGTTGCTTGGCCACTTGGCTGAATCCTAAAGTACATGGAAGGGATGTATTAATTTTTATTCTTGACTTGGACATGTGGTCAAAGATTAACATAGGATTGGAAACTTATTCAATACTTCTCTTGACTTGTATGCACACGTCATAATTTTTTTTGTAATGTTTTTGTCTTCTCTTCATCTTTTTTGGGCCGAATCTAAGGCTCTTGGAAGATGCTCATTAATTTCCTTTATTATCTTGAAGACACATGTGCATGTGGTTTTCTTGCAAGATCAACATGGTTCCCTAGCTTAATATGTGGCATTGATTTGGGCAAGGAAGAATAATTGCTTTGACTTTTATCAATAACATGTGGCATGTTAATAATAACCATTGACTTTAATCTTGGACATGTGGCATGTTAATAAATAACCATTGACTTTAATCTTGGACATGTGGCATATTCATAATTGATGATTTGATCTCCTTTTCCTCCTAGTTTGGCAGAAAACACGTGTATATATTGCTTCTTGAATCATTCTTCAATCATGTGACAAAATTCCATGCTTTCCCTTGGTGTACACTTGGCAAAAATCTATGGCTCCTTGAATTACTTGGAGGCTACTCGTTTGACTCAAAGCACATGCTCTTTGATCATTGAATATTTCCTTCTTCTTATCTTGCCACCTAGCCAAGATATCATGCTTGATTGGGAATCTCATTGATTACATTTTATTCATTGATTATTGACCATATGATTTCTTTTTCTCTTCCTTCTCACAATTTGGCCGAAAGGCCTTATTCAATTAGCTTTCATGTTGCCCTTTGTTCATCAATGTTTAATGTTCAAATGATATCTACATGTTACCTCTTAGGGGCTAAGTTTTCATAAGGCAAATATCATTACTCCTTGTTTCCTCTTTTGGCTGAAAATTGAGCATGCAGTGGAAGCTTGGTGATGTCATTTTATTGACCTAATTTTATCATTGTCTCATGGTATTTAGTAGGGGTGAGCAAACACCCCGCAGCCCGCCCAACCGCCCGCTCCCTGTGAAAAATTCCCCGGATTAGGCCCGCCCAGATTGGGCCCGTTACGGGTAACGGGGTACCCCGTACCCGTTTAAATTATACGGGCGGGGCACGGGTTGAGGCACGGGTCACCCGTGGCCACCCGTTACCCCGTTTAGTATTTTATTTTATTTTTTCCTTTCACCTCACCAGTCAGTCCAGTCACCCTCACGGCCTCTCATCCGTCATCATGGGTGTTCTCTCAGTCAAACACTCAGCGGCGCAGCAGAGCAGGTGCAACGTAAGCATTAATCATCTCTCTCGATTCCACACTCAATCACGGGTGTTCCACATTCTTGGTTCTTGCTTCTCACTGAAGCTCTGGGATGATGCATGCTCATTCTTGGTTCTTGCTTCTCACTTCGGTTCCACACTCAAGGATATTCTCAGTCTGCATTCTCGCTTCTCACTTCTCAGTCGCTCATCTGAATCATCTCTCTCGGTCAGACAATACCCAGAAGCGCGTAGAGCAGAGCAGAGCCGAATTTCAGAAACTCTCAAACCCTCTGGGCCGCTCACCGTCTTCCTCACTCTCGATCTGGATCTCGCTCAGCGCTCACTATCTTCATCAGCGATCTGTTCCGTATATCGGTCATAACGCTCACTATTTTAATCTCTGCAAGCTCTGTAAGTAAATGCTTCACCGATTTTCGATCCCTATAAATGACTTTGAGTTTGAGGCTGCGTTTCAAAGGAATCTTCTCCACCGTCAAGGTGCATGATGGTGGCTCTGCATATGCTACCTTTCATTTCCCAACAATGAACAATTTCCTTCTCTGCACCAAAACGCGTTGTCTTCTTCTTCTTTTTTTTTTTTTTTTTGGTCAAATCTTCTTCTTCTATGGGTTCTGGGCAGAAATTTTTCCTTTTACAAAAGAAACTATTATGGGCCCAAAAACACTCTTCAGAAGGGGAAAAAAAAAGGCCATATTTCTTAAACGGGTTCCCTGGACCCGTTTTAGGCGTACCCGTTTAACCTGTACCCGTTATACCCCGTACCCGTTTAACCCGTCCCCGTGCCGTTGTGCCCGTGCCCGTGCAATTTAAACGGGCGGGCTACGGCAGTTACCCCAAGCGACCCCGCCCGCCGTTGCTCACCCCTAGTATTTAGGATTCCCATTTAGCCCTTACAATCTTCGATTGTGGCAAAAAATTAGGAGCCTTAGGGATCAATTTAATATTAATTACATGTGCTTAACTCTTGTATTAACGTGTGTCCAAAATTTAGATTTCGGGAAAAATAACAATTGACCAAAACTCACCATTTCATTTCAATGTATACATACTTTGTCCAAAGAATTTTGGTACAATAAATTCGGGATATTACATCTACTAGACAAAGTAAGGACAAATCAATGTAATAAAAATAATAACAAACTCAATGTATTGAGATATTTTTCATTTTATATTAACTTTTTGCCTAAAAAAATACTACATGGACCTAACTCCTAAGGTAGACATTTGTTTATATTTTTATATAAATACCATACGGACCAAGCACAATGTCGGACCATTTTTTTTTCATATTTTATATATTTTTATATATTTGGATTAAATTGAATGCTATACCTAGAAATATTTTTTGCACCTAGTATCTCAAATTCATTATTCTAGTCCCGCATTCCTAAATATTTTTCCTATAACACTAATATCCCGAAATATTTTTCCAAAGAACACCTAATATCTAAAATATTTTTTCAACACTAAGTATCTTAAGTTAATTAATTTTTATTCAAAGAAGTAATTTTTTTAACAAATAAAAATAAACAAAAACCTTTTTCATTTGGGGATGAGCATCCCATGCCGGAATGTCGATTCGTCTAACTCTACCTAGGTTCACATTCCATGCTCCACCAAAAGACGAGCATGGGATGCTCATCCCTCTAATCTTAAGGTTGAGATCATTTTTTTAATTTTTATATATTTCTGTTTATTTGGTTAAATTGTATGTCACACCTTGAAATATTTTTTGCACCCGCATCTTAAGTTGATCAATTTTTAGTGCAACGAGTACTTTTTCAAAAAAAAAAAAAAAAAAAAAAAAAAAACCTTTTATTTGGGGATGAGGGTCTCATACTCATTTTTTTGGATGAGCATGGAATGTGGATTTGTCTACCTCTACTTAGGTTCACATTCCATGCTCACCTAAAATATGAGCATGGGACGCTCATCCCCGTAATTTTGGGTGAGGAACTTTTATTTTTTTTATGTACTTTTTATTTAGATTAAATTATATATTGCACCTTGAAATATTTTTTGCACCAAACATCTCAAATTAATTAATTTCTGGGTCCTAAATTCAGAAATTTTTTCCTATAACACAAGTATCCCGAAATATTTTTCCAACAAAGACCTAATATCTCGAAATATTTTTTAAACGCCCGCATCTTAAGTTAATTATTTTTAGTGCATAAAGTTTTTTTTTTTCATTTGGGGATGAGGATGCCATGCTCATCCAAAAGATGAGAATGGGATGCTCTTCCCTCTCATTTTGGGGTAGGGACAATTTATTTATTTAGATTAAATTATAGAATTCATCCTGAAATATTTTTTGCACCGAGTATCTCAAATTAATTAGTTTTTAGTCCTGGATTCAGAAATATTTTTCCTATTGCACTAATATTCTGAAATATTTTGCCAACAAGACCTAATATCTGAAATATTTTTTCAACACTCAAGATCTTAAGTTAATTTATTTTTAGTACATAGAGTATTTTTCAAAAAAAAAATAGCAAATAAAAATAACCCATTTTGTGTGGGGATGAACATCCCATGCTCGTCTTTTGATGAGCATGGCATTTCAATTGCCTAACTCTACCTATGTTCACATGCCCGCTTTTTGATGCTCATCCAAAAGATGAGTATGAGATGCCCATAGCTCTAATTTAAAGGTGGGGACCATTTTATTTATTTATTTATATTTTTATTTATTTGGATTTAACTGTATGCTACACCCCCGAAATATTTTTCACCGATATCTCAAATTATTTAATTTATAGTTATGCATTCGAGATATTTTTCCTCTAACACCAGCTTTCCTCAATTATTTTTCCAAAGAAAGACTTAAATCAAATATTTTTTCAACACTCAATATATTAAGTTAATCAACTTTTAGTGCATGGAGTATTTTTTCAACAAAAACTCTTTTATTTGGGGATGAGCGATGAGCATGGAATGTGGATTTGTCTACCTCTACATGGGTGCACATTCCATGCTCATCTAAAAGTTGAGTATGAGATGCTCATCCCTCTAATTTTGAGGTGGGGACAATTTTTTTAATATTTATTTAGATTAAATTATTGATGCACCATCTAATACTTTTTGCACCGAGTATCTAAAATTAATTCATTTCTAATCTTGCTTTCGAAATATTTTTTCTCAGAACACCCGATCCTCCCGAAATATTTTTCCAAAGAGCACCTAATATCTAAAATATTTTTTCAACACCCAATATCTTAAGTTAATAATTCCATGAAGTATTTTTTTCAGAAAAATAAAAATAAAAATAACTCATTTTATTTGGGAATGAGCATTGCATGCTCATATTTTGGATTAGTATGGAATGTGGATTCGCGTACCTCTATCTGGGTTCACATTCTAAGCTCATTCAAAAGATGAGCATGAGATGCTCATCCTCTAATTTTGGAGTGGGGACCTTTTTTTATTTTTTTATGTATTTTTATTTATTTGGATTAAATTGTATGATGCACCTTAAAATATTTTTTTGCACCGATCTCAAATTAATTTTTTCTAGTCATACATTAAGAAATATTTTTCCCGTAACACCAATATCGTGAACTATTTTTCCAGTTAACGCCTAATATCTTAAATTTTTTTAACACCTATTATCATAAGTTAATTAACTTTTTTATGCATGGAGTATTTTTGTTATTAAAAAAAAACTTTTATTTGGGGATGGGCATGGCATATGGATTCATTTACCTCTACCTGTGTTCACATTCCATGCTCATCAGCATGGGATACTCATCCCTTTAAGTTTGGGGTCGAGACCATTTAAAAAAAATTATTTGAATTAAATTGTATATTGCACCCCGAAATATTTTTTACACCCAAAAGATCTCAAATCAATTAATTTATAGTCGTGCATTTAGAAATATTTTTCCTATAACACCAATATTCTGAAATATTTTTCCACTAGCACCTAAGATCTAAAATATTTTTTCAACATCCAAGATCTTAAGTTAATTAATTTTTAGGGTATGAAGTATTTTTCAAGGGAAAAAAACTCCTTTTATTTGGGATGAGCATGGGATCTGATTCGTCTATCTCTACTAGACAAAGCAAGGACAAAGGAATATAACAACAATAATAACAAACACAATGTATTGTGATATTTTAAAATACTACATGGACCTAACGCCTAAGGTAGACAAAGCAAGGACAAATCAATGTAATAACAATAATGACAAACACAATGTATTGTGATATTTTTCGTTTTATATTAATACATTTACCCTTTTATAAAACAAAAAAAAAAAAAAAAAAAAAAGTACTACTTTTGTCATATTTACCAAATTTTTTACTTTTGTCAATGAATATCCATGTAGTTCACATTTCAAGCTTTTCTTTATGTCCTTCTCTCCCTATGAAACACATAAATTATATATTGCATCGTGAAATATTTTTGTATTAATATTGATGACATTTTTATTTATTTATTTATATTAAATTATATATTCCATCGTGAAATATTTTTGTGCACCCAATTTCTCAAATTAATTAATGGGTGAAGGAGCGATTTTGCCAACTAACTATTAGACCAGGAGCGGTTTTGCCAAATAACTTTTAATGGGACCAAAAAGGCCAAAAAACAATTGAATTTCGAAAAAAAGTACAACACCGTCAGATCCCACTAACTTCCGTCTGCCACGTGGGATTATGAAATCTAGCTGGTCCCTTATGGTTTTTGGTCAATGCCCAGGTGGCTTTTTTGGGTTTTTTTTTTTATTTTATGAATCCCGTGCACGGACAAAACGAGTCAAAAATCGTAGAAAGATGATGAATCCAAGCTCGTTCACGGTCTTGCTCGTTCTGCGCTTCCTCCTCACGGTGAAGGTGGATCGATGAAGCTCGTCGGTGACTGGGTGGTGGAGATGCTGCCGGCGAGAGGAGAGAAGAAAGGGAAGGAAGGAAGGGGTCTAGGATCCAGGCGTCTGGTCTGTGTGTCTCAAAACGAAGAAGATGATGGTGGCGTTGGAGATCGGCGGTGAAGAGCTGGAGGTTCTGGGCTATTCCGACCATGGAGGAAGAAGAAGAAGGTCTCGCTCTCAACTGCATCTTAGGTTTGTAATCTTTATTCTGATGATCTTTCCTCAGGCGACGAGTTTTGGAACTTGCTATTTACAAATCCTTTGAATTTTCAGAATCCTTTCCTGAAAACGTGAGAACAAATAATTGCGGAGGAAAACGTTTTTCACTTGTTATGGAACATTATAAATGGGCCGTGTATTTGGGAAAGCTAAAAAATGGTGGGAAAAAGGACTTCAACCCAACACGAGAGAGGTGACTTCGACAAGACCTTGTGGACTCCATGCTAAACGCAGGGACAAGCTAGTCATTGTTGATTTCTTCTCTCCCGGTTGTGGTGGTTGCAAAGCCCTTCATCCAAAGGTATTTTCATTCTTAATCTGTTCTGATCCATAGATTCATCCCGTGAGATCTTTTGATTTTCCTTTTAACCCCAATATTCATGAATTTCCTGTTTGTATTCTGGGCTATTCCAACCATGGAGGAAGAAGAAGAAGGTCTCACTCTCAAGGGTCGAAGGTCTCGGTGAGAAGGTCCCAACGATGAAGGCGTGAAGGTCTCGCATTTTTCTCGTAGCACCTCCAAATAAAGGTCATAAGCCGGTTTTGTCCATGCCCGATAAAAAAATGGGATTCATTTAAAAAGAAAAAGAAAAAACCAAAAAAGCCACCTGGGCATTACCAAAAAACATAAGGGACCAGCTGGATTTCATAATCCCACGTGGCAGACGGAAGTTAGTGGGATCTGACGGTGTTGTAATTTTTTTTCGAAATTTAATTGTTTTTTGGCCTGTTTGGTCCCATTAAAAGTTATTTGGCAAAACCGCTCCTGGCCTAATAGTTGGTTGGCAAAATCACTCCTTCACCCTTAATTAATTACTAGTCCCGCATTCATAAATATTTTTCATCTAATACCAGGTTGTAATACCCTAAAATCCTATTTAGCATAGTCACTATATTTTGATAGAAAATACCTATTAAAAATAGGTGAATATGTGGTCTCAAAATTTAGTAGCTTAATTTAGGGAATTTTGTCCCTGAAGTAAATAAACCAAAGACCTAAATTTTCTAATTTGGTTTAGAGATCATGAAATACCCTAAGATTATTATATTACAATATAGTTTTGTTTAATTATAGAAAGTCATAAAATGTTATGAAAATACCTAAATCAATAAAAGGAAATTACCAATAAATAAATAACAATTAAATTTACGTTAATTAAAATAATTTTATAAATGTTCATAATAAATTTAGTGGCAATTAAAAGTCATCAATTAGGGATATTTTAACTTGATGAAGAATCAAGGGCCAATTTTGAAATTATATTTAAGGATCATAAAATATGATATAAATACCATATTAAACTATAGTTCTCATATGAACAAATGAGCAAGAAAATATTATGAAAACACTTAAGCTAATTAATGGGAATTAGCAACAATAAATGAACAAGTTGGCTTGCACTAATTGGGATTAGTTGCAAAATAATTAAGAGGCAAAATAAAAGTATAAAATGAGGGTGAAATAATACTTTCCTAATTAAGCACTAATTTTCATGATTAGTTAAATCAATTAATCAAGGGAGAAGATTTAATCTAAACAAACACAATGAAATCCAATGGTTGTGATTAAACCAATAATTAATATTAGTCCTTGTGAAATTAAATTGGCCAATGATAAATCAAGAAAATATTCTTAATCATCAAGAAATTAATTGGACCAATAAGAGATTAGCATAAATTGAAGGCCAAGATTAAATCTAATAAAGCTAAATCTAAGGCCTTAAGTAACCCTCATAAAGTATAATCCATGTGAAACAAGAATCAACCAATGGGAGGCTTTGCACATGGGATATTTTGAGATAATTGAAACACAAAATTTAAGCTAATTGAAAAAAAAAAGATGAAGGAGAGTTGTGCATGTGTGTGTACAAATGTTGTGCATGTGTGTGTAGTATGAAGAGAGAGGGAAAAGTCAAAGTTTCCACCAATAAGAAAAATTGGGCATAAATCAATTTAATTAATCAGTAGAATTAATTCAAGACATAAGCAAATGAAAATCTATACAAAATAAATTGTATCTTGAGATCCGTTAATCATATATCAAATATAAGAAGTTATTATTAACAATCATAATCTAAGCTTGAGATAGGTTATAACCAAAGTCATTTCTCAAATTTGTGAAGATTGTGTCCAAATGAGAAAAAGAGAATTAGAGGTTTCTAATTAAAGCCATAAGTTCCAAAATTACAAAACCAATGAGAAGACTTGAATAAGACTTCATAAAGATCCCTAAATATATTTTCATCTAGTGAAATGCAAAACAAAGAATAGATGAAGGGGGAAATTGTTGGCTTGGATAAGGAGAGAGAAAGAGCTTATCTTATTTGAATAAAAACTAAATAATAAATTGAATTTCAAAAAGCAAAACTTAGATATTAAGTTAGGGTTTTCTAATCACATGGATGGATGAGATTAAAACTTCTTTACTAAGTTTAGATCCAAGGGTTCATACACAAGAAGAGTTAGGTTTGAAATATTTACCAAGGTGCCAAAGCCTTTTGCAATAAATAGGGGCCTTGGTCTTCATATTCTTCAAACCAAAGCAAGCAAAGCAATCTGAAATAGAGAGTGGAGAGTAAGAGTGAGGAGCTTCTTGAAGGAGTAGCAAGGTTCTTGGTAAGTTCTCTAGCTCTAGCTTTAAGTTCTTAAGTTTTAGTTCTTAAATTCTTAGATAGAAGTAGCTTAAATCTTAGATATTCTAGAATAATTTTATTTTCATGTTTTTATGGTCAAAATTAGCTTTATTTCGAAAAAAAATGAGAAAAGTTATAGAGCAAAATTTTTGAAGAGAAACATCAAAGTAACGAAGTTCGTGAAATTTCATCGGTTTAGGAATTTCTGAAATCAATGGTAAAAAATGCCAATATTTCATGTTGAAAATAAAGTTACAAAATTCTGAGAAAATTCGTGGTTAAAGTAGACATATAGGGCTTTTCAAATATGCCAAGAACATGTTAAAATGAGCTCTGTACAGTGAGATAAAAATTCTCAAAGTTTGACCACGAATTTCTGGAAAAATTCTGGGCACAGGCCTAAAGTGTTAAAACTGGGAATGACTCAGGTGATCTGGGAAAAAATGATTATTTTTATTGAGAAATATACACCCTAAGGATTTTGAGAAATTTTACGTATCCTCGTTTCGATTTTTTTTTAGAATTAATTATGATTTTTCAAAGTTAGACGAAAAAATCGCCCAAAATTCTGACCGCACGTTTTTTCAGAAAATAAGGGAAATAAATTGAAAAATAATTCTACCTAGAGAAGAATGGTCATTAGTGACTAAGATACCTACTAGGATATTATTTTTGAATTAATAAATGTGACATTACCATTATAGGATAAACGTGAACACAACCGACCGACAACGTCAAATCACCGACAAAGGTACGACGCGTATTGTAACACTAACTCGATGCTTATTGTATGCTTATATATGTGATAGATGATAACTGTACATGCGATGTGTACATGAACAACTTTACATGTGATGTGTACTGTTGACATAAACAACTTTACATGTGATGTGTATTGTTAATCGGGATAACTGCTGTACATGCGATGCATCGTTGATATATTAAACTTACATCTAATGCGTGATTGTGTGTTGATTAATGTTATAATATCTGTCATACATAAGCATGAGGTTAACCGTTACCTGAGGTCCAATGAACATTGACCTCAGCTTTACTATAGCTTCGTGGTCTGGAGGACCGAAAGCCAACGATAAGGGTAAGCAGCCAGCGTGAAGACCTGGCCGAAGTTCCTTTTTGTTTTTGGGTCAGTATAATATTTTGAATTATTGGGATGAATGTACCACTACTATAACCAACCATGGTTAATATTTTAATATACTTATCAATTACTCGCTCTCTTGAATTGCTCCGATGCGCCACTCTGATCAAACAATTTTGAAAATGCTTTGGAAAATTGGGGTGTTACACCAGTGTCCTGGAAATTTATTAATTTGAGATATTGGGTGCAAAAAATATGTCAGGATAGAGCATATAAAATATATAAAAGCACCTAAAAAGCACATAAAGAAAAGCATGGAATGTGGATTCCATCCATGCTCATCCAAAAAATGAGCATGGGATGCTCATCCCTATAATTTTAAGGTGGACCATTTTTTTTATTTATTTATTTGGATTAAATTGTATGCTGCATCATGAAGTTTTTTTTGCACCTAGTATCTTAAATTAATTAATTTTTAGTCCTCGCATTCAGAAATATTTTTCTTGTAACATCAATATCTTAAAATATTTTTCCAGTGGCATCTAATATCAAAATATTTTTTCAATGCCTAGTATTTTAAGTTAATTAAATACTAGACTGATGGAATTGTTTGCTTTGTAGAAGCATCTGCTATAAATTCTGGACAAGGTAGCAGCAGATGAAATTTGCTGATGGTTTTAGTTGCAAACATATACGGCAAATCCTGTGAGACACTACAACCAAGGTGTGCTAAGTTGAAAGTTAAATCTGATATTGTGAAGCAAATTATCAATAAAGCACAGAACAAGCCCAAGAACAGCTGCAATAATTTTCCAGCTAAATATGTGAAGAGAATACAGAGGGCTCTAGATTGAGATGATTTTGTGTTAGTAAGGTTGCTCTTAAGAGGGGGACACACTAATCTTGATGATGCTTATGCCCTTCACTAACTGCGATGCCAAGAACATGACCGAGCTTCTTGATCAGAGGGGATAGTGTGCGCTTCATGTGGATGCAATCAGGAAGGAGCCTAAGATTATAGTGTCACTTTTGACTAAGGGAGCTCAGCCTTCTGATCTCACTTTGGATGGTAGGAAGGCCCTTCAGATTTCGATTATAGAGATATTGGAAAAAGCTGAGACGAGAGGGCCTTTCCTTGGGAGGCTTCTTTTTCTCTTTTTGTGTATGAAATTGTTGTACTAAGAAAACACAGCTTTCTTTTTTTTTTTTTTTTGGTCAACGGGAACTTATATTAATACTAATATTAAAAGATACATCAAATGATTACACTGCAAAAACAAACCGGAGCAGACACTAAACGAAAACAAACCAGAACAAGAAGACTAACAAATACAATAACAACAAACCAAATGTAAGGAAAGCTAATCACCACAAAACAAATGGGAATAAAAGTAACTTCAAAGACTTTATTGGCTTCCTAGACATCCAAGGTTAGAAAAAACTTGAAAGAAGGTGTTGGTTGCAAAACCCACCCAATCAGGCACACCTCCTTATAAGAATAAGTTGGAAATAGATCAACTACATAATCGCCCTGACTTGGGGTACAAGATAGAGAAAACCCAAAAAAAAAAAAAAAAAAAAAGACAAGTGAAGTCCTGAAGAATACTTTTGCTCATCAACCACCCACCGAACAAATTTTGGCTAACATTAGCGATATAGATTCGCTACTATCAAACGATCCTAACAATGGTCCTCTCATAGGTAAAGCACATAATAGTATTAACCATTGATAAATCACTTCCCCCAAAATCGCCTATCCAATCAACAACATAAAACATCACCATAAATACCCAAATCCACAATATTAGAAGAGAAACACAAACATAAAGCAATAAAAACAAAAGGAAAGAAGAGACATCCCCTCCGCCGTAAACCACTATCGAGCCGAGGCCACCGGCGAGTAGGAGACCACGTACGAGCCGGAGGCCACCGGCGAGCAGGAGACCACTGACAAGCTAGAGGCCACCGTCGAGAGAGATGTCGAGACAAAAACTCCCACCACCAGAGACGAGAGTGGACCACAGCTACACCCAGAAAACAGAGGGACGCCGGAGCAAGGAAGACAATGAGGACGGAAACCAGAGGAAAGCTGGGGCTGGAGAAGAAGAAAGGTCGCCGCTCTATTTCTCTTTTCCGACCTAAAACTCGCTTGCTCTTGATTCATCAAGGTCCGATCTACACTTCTGTCGCGGTTGTGATTTGAGAGGAGGCTCGCCAGCGGCAAAGACGCCGTCGATGAGGCAAAAGCTTTACTGGAGGAGTGGGATCTAGGGTTTGGCGAGAGAGAAAGCATTTCAGGTCGGGGGGGCAAACTTTGTCTAATAGCAAGTTGTATAAAATAGAGCTATTTATTCACAACTCCTAACCCTGCTTTTTCACTTTTCCTTTCTCATCTTGCACGTGTCTTTCATTCATCAAGTTTTAGTTTTGCTGCATGTACTTGGTTTTGGTTCCTATAGTATAGTTTGATGAAGAATAGTGGTCCCTATCAAGGTTATTAAATTGGAATATTGGGTCAAGGTTAGATCGGAAGCTAATCTAAGACCAAATTAGTGATAAAGTGAATATTTCATACTTATAATATGAAATTCTAAAAAAATAAAAATAAAATAAAATTATTTTTAAAAAAAGTGGATCTGGTTGATGCTCGACGGATCGGTTTACTAACGGTTTTCTCGGTTTCCAGCCAAACCAAGCTCGTGTTTAATATCATTGGTCCCTATATTTTTAACGAAGTTTTGGCTTTGGTCCCTATACTTAAACTTTAGACCAAGTCTTTTTGAAAATATAGGAACAAAACTAACAATTTGAAACTATAGGAGCCAAAACTAAGAATAGATCAAAATCTAAGGACCAGTAATGATATTAACTCAATACTTCACTAGAAATGTTGTAGCTTGAAAGTTGTAAGATCAAGTTTACTCTACAACAAAGTTCTAGGATTCACTGTGCACAAGGGTGCATATTGTTTATTAAGTTTACAGATGAAATTGATGCATTGTCTATTTAATACTACCTCCAGTTCTAATTATAAGATAGAGTTGACTTTTTTGAAGAAATTAAGGAAGCTAAATAATTTACTTAATTATATTATATGTTGTGTATCATTTGATTATATATTAGTTCATTAGTCAAACTAATCAATTTGGAGAAAATAAAATAAAATACTCTAAAGTAATTTAATTAGTTTTCTTAATTTTTCAAAAGAAATTCAGCTTAATCTTATAATTAAGACCAGAGTAATAAAAGAAGAAAAGAAGTTGTCAACTAGAGTGGCATGCCATTTTGTTCATTTCAATGCAACTTCAAGATTTTTATTTTATTTTATTTTATTTTTTTTGCTAAAGGAATTTTAGGAAAGGGCCGATTCACCCATACCAAAAAGACAGGACGAAATCTCCCTACATTCTAGATAATACCGATGTTAGTCAGGCGAGCGTCTAATTCAAATGGCCATGCACAAATGGATATGATTTACTGATAATAATTAAATTCTTTTTCTCAGTTGGGCCGGCGAAACTATTGTTTCCCACGGAAGCTGTTAAGACTCTAGTTGGGCCAAGTAATAGAAGCTCAAATACTTGATAGCGTTTGACCTGATCCCATCTATATGATCCCATTAAAAAGTTCCGAACAAGATCATGGATACGAATAACCTATCACAGATTGCATGTAAGGGTAATTAATGGGTAATGACACACCAAAAGAAGGGTAAGCCAAGAAAAGAAGGTACATGCAGCTCAGGAACGGAGCCAGGAATGAAAATTGGGGGATGAAAATTACAGAATAAAACTTAGTAGAGCCAGCATTTGAAATTAGGGAGCGAAAGTTACAGAATTGGACCAAGATTTTAGGAAATTACGCTTTAGCCTCATAAATATTTCAATATTTTCATTATAGTCCCTTTATGAGCTTTTAAACAAGGACTAAAGTGAAAAGATTAAAATTTTTATGCGGGGGCCGCCCCTAGCCCCTCCCTAAATCCACCCCTGAATTGCAACTGCAACAAATTCTGAGTAAGGCTTTCAATGAGGACAAGCAGGAGTTTGATAAATCTGATCATCTTCTTCAGCTTCATTGGGATTGGTTAGGAGGAATCACATGAACGAACTTGACTCTTCAACATTAAATGTATGTTTGAATAGAGAAAATTAGGGAAACACACTAAAGAATTGGTGTATTACATTAATATTTTTTTCAGATTAATCCACCATATTTGGCGCTACAAGCAACTCATTAGTTCGGTTTGTAGGAATGTAAGCCCATAATGGGGAACCTTGCTACCTCCAAGTCAGCGGAGTGGGGTGCTAGGGTCGGGCCCCCTAAAATTACGATAAAATCCATATTTTCATAAAATTATATTTTAGCCTTATATAAACTTCAATATTTTCACTTTAGTTCCTACTATTTGTTTCGTGAAAGGAATAAAATGAAAATATTGAAATATTTATGGAGCTAAAATATAATTTCATAAACACTTGGGTCTTGTTCTGTAATATTTTCCCCCATAATTGCAATTTCTAACTCCACCTCTGCTCCAAGTAATTATTATGGCCACATACCTATGGTTGGAATACGAGACCACTATTCCAACCCACGATTAGGTGATCAAAACGCTTAGGGCCTGTTTGTTACAGTGAAAGCACGCGGTGGAAAGGGAAGATTAAAAGGTTCCCTCCAAAAAAACTCGTTTGGAACGCGCATCTTCCGTCAACCAACTTTCCCGTGAGTCTCGATCTTCCATCAACCATGGGAAGTGACTTTCCTTCCAAAAGAGGCGGAATGTTGAAATCTTCCCTAAGAGTGAAAATTTGGGACAAAAGAGCCCCTTTAAAAGTGAACCTCTTCAAAAGGACGAGGAATGCGAGAGTCGCCGCCGCCACTGTCGATGAAGAAGCCCGAAACTACAAGCTGGACGTTTTTCAAGAAGGAGAAGTCGAACCTGTGGCCTGTTGACTCACTGTTCATCTCAGTGAACCTCCTTAGTTCACAAAGCGCGCCGCTCCAAAGAGTTCCCCATCGAAGAAGAAGAAGAATTTGGGACAAAGTTGTTTATCGTGTATGTTTTGAGTTAAATGTAATGAGCTTGTGCAATATTGTCTATGGTTTTTGTTGTTACGACTCGCTTCACCTGTCGATATGGTTTACATGTCATTATGTAGAGTTCGAACTCTTTTGTTTGGTTCGAACTTCAACTTTTGTGTTTTTTTATCATGTTGAAACAAATTGGGTGCCTAATGCACCTTGTGATAAACTTTACAATTAATTGTCGAAAAAAGCCAATTTCCTTCATTTTATTTCCTTTCACCCTACAGCTTCTTATGGTATGGATGCTTCACCGTTGCCGATATGGTTTACATGTTGATGGGAGTTCAACTTTGTTGTTTGGTTCGAACTTCAACTTTTGTGTTATTCTCATGTAAAACCGATTAATGATGTTTATTCTTCACTTCTCTATAGCATCACCTAGGTTCAATATTCAGTGCTAATCTTCCCTATTCCTCTTGTCATACTCGTTTCCGCAGCTTGTTTCATATACTTTTGTGCTTTCCCCGCCTAATTCCTTCCATCTACGTCATCCTTGTCACCATCTGGGAGACAGTCGTCGTCGGAATTTCATACCCCATCACCATCTACTTCAATTTTACATTGCAATTTCCTTCTAGGGTTCGTTCCTGTCTTCTTTCATGTCACGCAAAAAACACTTCCAATTAGTTATCAATTTTTTTTTAATGTTTTTTATTTAGGGGCAATTTGGGAATTTCACCTAATCTTTCTATTTAACCCACACCCAATTCTTCATACCAAACATTTTATCTTCCCTCAACTAACTTCCATTCCCTTGTATAACAAATAACTCACATTTTTAAAGTTCCCTCATAATCTTCCTTTCCTTTCCTTTCCATTCCATTCCTTTCATTTCCTTCCTCAAATCTTCCGTGTAACAAACAGGGCCTTAGTACATTTAGGTTTAGATCAAGAGAAATGTTTAAATTTAGGAGGGGGAAAAATATTCCATTTCCTTCTCCTTTATTCTTCTTGGTCCAAACTTACCTTGGGTGATGCTAAAATTCACCATCTTGCTGTTGCGTCAGTCTAATTTTCATGATTAGATCTCGTTTAACCTCTCACTAGCTTTGTAGTTGGCCATCTAATTGGTCATTTTTTAGAGTTTTACTATGGGTAAAAGAGTCCAACCATCACCCCGAACTAATTTTTATTTAAAAATCCATTTAATTTGCTTTTTTATTTAAAATTTTATATTAATAACAGTGAAATCTTCACTTTCTTATCGCTTAATCCCGGATTAGTTCCAATTTGACTATGATCCGACCCACACCCTTGACCCACTACCTAGACAGTTCTATAGCTAGTCCAGGTTTGATAACTTGACTTTATCTTTAAATTTGATTTCTCTCCTTTTCTTTTCCCATCTGTTTATGTCTTCTCTCCCCTTTATAACTATTGGATTAAAATATAATGGTCCATCAAAAGAGTAAGGTCATAATAACATCAACCTTACAGCTGTTGAGATGCACGTTTAGGCCTTCAGATTGAAGAGAGAAGTCAAGTCACCACATGATCCAAGACATGATTTTCTATGCTCCGATTGAAGTTCATAATAATTAAGGTCCATTCTCCTTTTCTTTTTCTTTTTTCTGGTTTATACAATTTCATTGACGTTATTAGTGGGGCAAGTTGCTGCTGATAATAACCAAGGTCCATTCAGTATTGTTAATGAAAAAATGATAAGACAATTACATAAATAAATTAAAATCTATGATATCATAAAACTATAAAAATAAAAGTTATTTATTAAATTTTAGGGACTTCTGTTAATGTTGTAAACAATTAAAATTATATAAATTGAATTGTACTGAGTCAATATTTAGATATTAAATTTAATTAAACTGAATTCACCGAAAAAAATTATAAATTAAAAGTTTCAGGTGGCTAAAACAATTAATCTTTTCTAAATTAAATTTTCCCTCACCAAAAGAAAAGCACTTGAAATTGAAATAGGAAGGAATGAAGGGAAAGCCAACAAAAGCAGACATTTCAGATGAAATGAATATAATCTAACCTACTAGTTATGTCTAATCTCTCTTTCTTCTTCTTTTTTTGATAAACAAACCAAGCTTAAACAAACGAAACAAAGAAACTAAAGAGAGATTACAAATACAAGCCTCTCCTCTCATGTCGTACCCCCGCCAAATCCGCAACAAGGAAGCAATGAAGAGCAGTAGGGGGATCAGAGAAATGGGATTCGTCTGGAGCCTCCACATGCGTCAAAGCAAAATTAGCCAACCAATCTGCACACTGATTTCCCTCCCTTAGAACATGGCTATATCGTAACACCCACCGTCTCGGGTGATCGTCGATCCGAGCCACCGATGGGACTCACGAGCCGCATTACCTTGTTTGGATAGTAATGCAATGACTGAAAGGCATTCACTTTCAACAACAACATGCCTCCAACCTGCGTCCCATGCCATCTCTAATCCTCTCAGAACTCCCCACAACTCAGCTAACATCGCTGAGCACCTTCCAAGATGTGTAGCAAAGCCTCCAAGCCACTTACCCGAGAAGTCTCGCAGCAAACCCCCACACGCCGCCACCTATTCTGCAGATGCCTCATCTGAATTAAGCTTCACAAATGGTGCTTCTAGAAAGGACCAGCAAACATTTGACTGATTTTGTGCTACCCACTGAAACCCCCCTTCATCCCTTCTAGTTTTTAAGTCTCCCAATAACTCAAGAATAGGCCTCAGACAATATTTAACCTGAGCATCTTGAGTGTTATGAATAAATTCATTTCGCCATTTCCAAATAAACCAGCAAGAGACAATAAATAATTCATGCCAATAAAATCCGCCTAGACTAATTTCATCACACTTCCAATTCTACGTTACCCATTCAATCCAATCATAGCTAAAAAAAGGAAAGGGAATGATCAACAGGTACCACCTTATACCAAAAAGCATGAACCACATGACAGTCTCTAAACGCATGTCAACTGGACTCTGTTTCTTGATGACAGAGTGGGCAAAGTCCATCGTTGTCAAACCAAACACTGATACACGACCTCAAAGGGAGACACTGATGAAATAATTTCCACCCAAATATCTATACTCTATGCGGCCCCACCCACTTCCATAGCTTCATCTATAAGTCGCCATTAATACTAGACTGTTGAAATCCAGACTCAGCTAAATAAAGATAACAACTTTTAACATTAACACCTGTTAAGTTACCAGCCAACCAAAAGGAACGATCTGATCCATAGTCAGAAGAAGGCGAAAGCATACCTCTAATTAACTCAACTACATTCTGGGGAAGCATGCTGTTTAATAAAGGTATATCCCACCGGCCATGATGATCGACAAATCTATTAACCATATACTCTCGCATCTCCACAGGAATGGGACTCAATATGTAATCTTTAAGACAAATAGACAAGGACACCCATTTATCTTTCCAAAAAGATATAGAAGTCTCATCTCCAATTTCTCATAGCACCTCATCCTTCATATTAATAAGAATGTCTAATCTCTCTAAAACAACTATTTATGGCTCTATGCAATATTTTTAGTAGTTTTTTAATTAATTTTTATTAGAGAATCATTGTGAATGGGACAAACAAACCCAAAATCAGGAGGATTTGTCAGTTGTCACTGTTATTATATCGGCTGGATAAGTCACCGATAAGAAAATGACTTTAAGCTTTGATGTTTGATCTCATCTCTTTTTAATTATTCTTTGCTAAGCCTCACTTTTTGCGCTTTAGTTACTCATTTAACCCTTTTTTTTTCCTTCCGATATGATATGTTAACCTTATCAATTATCTCAATGTTTAGATTAGAGGTAGCAGTGTGACTTTTTTAATATGATCTTTACAAATATAAGATATTATAAAAATATGTGACTTAGGTTTGGATTAACTTTTAAAAAAAGCCAAATTGATAAACTAAATTTGTTTAGATGATTAATGCAAAAGAAGGTTTGGATCTAAAAATGACTAAAAAGGATATAAATTTAATAGACATAAAATTAGTTAATGTATTATTGGGAAAATTTTGAAAATGCTAAATTACTTAAATTTTGAGGAAAATTGGAGAAAATATCCATTTTAAAAATTTAATTGGTGAGACGATCTCAATTAGGGTACTATCATTCTTTGTGCGTATATAAACTTATCAAGCTACTAACACCAATTAAATTTCTAATAGGGGAGTTTTGCTCAATTTCCCTTAAATTTTATTTTTTATTTTTTCTTATTTTGATAATTTCATAAATAAGAATAAAATTAGAAAAATAATCGTTATTAACTTTTAAGTATATTAATATAATTAGGACCAAAATTTTCATCTACAAGAAAACTTATAATAAGAACTAAAATGGTATTTTAATAAAAGAATGTGGGACCCATTATTTTTTTCTCCATGAGGTATTTAATATTTTTTTCTCTCCATGATAGAAACTCTTTCCCTTTTCATTGTGAAAAAATCAAAAGAATGAAATTTTGGTTTATGGTTTAAAACAATTTTTTCATAGCCCAACTGAAAAAAAGTTGATCCAAACATCACAAAAAGCCGAAAAGTGGCCTTTAGCTATTGAGATATATGTTTAGACCTCTAAACGTGATCCCAAACACACATAATTTGATGGCCCACATTTGGTACGTTTTTAAGTAGTATTTACTATCTCCGGTCTTAAATATAAAATTCATTTGACTTTTTATAGATATTAAGAAAACTAATTAAATTACCTTAAATGATTCATATATATCGTTTTTTTTAAACTATCATACTTAACTTATTAACTGATATATAATCTACTAATGCACAATATACTAAATGATTAAGTAACTTATTTAGACAAGAGTAATATAATATATGTTTTTTCCGGGTAAACATAATATTGCAAAATAAAGCAGTAGAGAAAATAGAGAGAATAAAAGGATTCTTATTGTTTTATGCATAAAGAGAGATGTCCTGTTTATAGGCTTCGGATCACAACCCACCAGATTCTTAAGATTAATGGTAGAATGGTATGAAATATAAATTACATTATGTGGATACACTTTTATGATCAGCTCCTCACTCTTTTTCTTTAGGCCTACG
This sequence comes from Acacia acuminata, assembly GCA_019022655.1. Taxonomy (NCBI): domain Eukaryota; kingdom Viridiplantae; phylum Streptophyta; class Magnoliopsida; order Fabales; family Fabaceae; genus Acacia; species Acacia acuminata. The sequence goes on along the minus strand of JAFJYI010000102.1, from coordinate 862,475 downwards.
GTATCCATCATTAGTAACGGTGACTAATCACCTCGCACCATAGATTTTTTGAAGGGGCTTTAATGCTGGTTATAAGACTCTCTCTATATCCACCACCAGGGATTGAACCTTGACTAGATGCTTAAAAAACCTGTTAAGTGTTAATTATGCTTGACCTGATGGTTATATGTGTTAGTACCAATGTTTTACCTAAGAGGGAATGCATTGAGTGATATTAAAAATTTAAAACAAATGTATTCAACAACTAATTCAAAATATAAGAGTTAGAGTGATATCACTGAAATGTACACAGGGGATTATACTGGTTTGGCTTTAACCTTTTGACCTATGCTCAGTCCTCAAAGTACATATGAGATTTTCACTATATTCCCAAGATTTGACAGGTTTTTAGCACCACAAAGACAAAGAGAGTTCCTCAACATGACACTCAATCCACTTTATACTTTGTAATTCCACAATTCGCTTAAGGTCCCACTACCTTGAGATTTTACAGAATTGAATAAGGTTGGTAAAGTCTCTTACAAAGTAAATAGATAAACAATGAAGTGCAAATCAAATATCAGAAGATATCATAGAAAAAGCTGAGCAATAAATGAACACATGATTTGTTGTTGGCTTTGTTAGTTACTCTATCTTGAATTCTTTGCCATTTATAGGCAGTCACCCTTAATGACCATTGTCAGCATTCAAACTTGTTCATTTGAGACGAATTGTGGCCATTGAAGGAATTTATGTTTAGTTGCTTTCGTCTTCGCTTCAACAAATGCTTCAGACGTAATCCTCTATTTTGCTATGCTATGCTCTGCTCTGCTTTGCATTTAATATTCTTACAGATTTTTGCTTTTGTTGCTTTTTAAGTTCATTCATGGTTTAATCATCTGAAACTTACACATAAACAAGATTAGTAACATTGAGAATTAGTATAAGTAAATAAAATGTAGTCGATGATAATTGAAGGTGTTTGAATTCTCAAGACGTTGTATTTCAAAAGACGATGAAATTGCACTCGAGTGTGATTCAGGATCACTCAAAACTCAAGTGATGACTTATCACTCGAGTGCTTGTAGTGTAACTCGAGTGCCAGATGAATTTTGAGTTTGGTAGTGAAGTGTTGTAGCTAAACTTATCACTTGAGTGCTTTATAATGCAACTCGAGCGATCTTCTTTTTGGAAAATATTTCAATACTACCAATGACTTGAGTGAATATTTGAATCACTTGCATTCATTTGCAAGTGATCTTCGTTTAAAATCACATCATTTTTTGTCAATCTGCAAGTGACTTGCTGAAACTTGCAAGTTACCACTATCATTTGAGTGATCACTTATCCACTCGAGTGATCTTTGAGCACATCACTCAAGTGATATGCTTCAACTTTCAAAATCGTTGTTAGTCACTTGCAAATTCCTGCAAGTGATGAGGAATCATTTGAGTGCTTATCTATTCACTCGAGTGATCTCGCATCACTCTCTGAATTTCAACAAGGACTTGCGTAAACATTGGAAGTTAGGATCATCACTCGAGTGCATTAACTGTCACTCAACTGATTTCCTTAGATCACTTAAAGTAAATAACTTTCACTCAAGTGTCTTGTTGATTCAAGTATATTTCAAATACATTTCTATCACTCGAGTCTTTAGAAACTCACTCAAGTGATTTGAATCATCAAGTCCACTTATATATTAAGATTTGATATCATCAAAACATAATAATTTAAGAATTAACAATATCTTCCTTACTCGAGTCTTATCAAATGAGTTAACCACAAGTTGTTATTGTTCTTTACTTTAATTCAATGAATTCGATTGGAAAAAAAGGTTAGTATTACCACATAATTATTTTGAAAAAATAAAAACATAATTAAAAATTTTCATTAAATAATTAACTCATTCCTTCATGATTTTTTTTTCATATTCATTACTTTAAACATTACTAAAAACTCAATTAAGATACATAATTAATTTTAAAAACAAAAAATAATCATGTATAAAAAAAGAACTATATTAAATTGTATTATTCATAAGTTATGAATCATTATATTTCATTTTCAAGCTCCCATTCATTTTTTTCAAAACTTAGGCCCGTTTGGTTCACTGAAAATCGAGAAAGGAAATGGAAAATCAGATTTTCCTACCTCCAAAGCCCGTCAGTTTGGTTCGCCATTTTCCTATGAAAATAATTTCCGGCATGGGCGGATTTTTCCTTTAAACACGGAAAATTGCTTCCCACCAATTTTGGTATGGAACCCATTTTCCAAATGAGCTCGAAAAATGTTTAAGGCAAATTTACCCCCTCACCTTTCACCGATGAAGACAACCCCTCACCTTTCCCAACAACACAATACTTAGAATCGTTCGATGCAATCATAAATGAAGAACCCAAAATTATTCGGCGATTCGGATCACAAAGAAAATAATTTTCGATGAGGCATATTCGAACCCGATTTGAACATATGGGATGTGAAAGAGACCTAACAAAGAGCGGTGACAATAATGGCAATGGTGTCCACGAACAATGTCCAACACGCGCAAAACTTCCGAGGTTTGATTTGGGAATGAAGGATATGACGGAGGTGGAAGAATAATGAGCAAAGAAAGCAAAAAGAAGAACAACGTTTTTTTTTTTTTAATAATATAGGCCACGAGTGTAATGGATTCTCGAGAATCATCTCGGACTTCTTGAGAATTGGCAAGAATTGGTTCCCAATTCTTCGCCAATTCTCGAGAAGTCCGATGATTCTCGAGAATCTTGAGAATTGGTTGCCAATTCTCGAGAATTGGCAATGCGACCAATTCTCGAGAATTGGCAAAATATTCTCGAGAATACCTTGTCTGAGAATTGGTAAGGTCTTGTAGTGTATTGTGCATTAGTGGTTGGTTTTGTGTGGTATGAAAAAAATATTTTATCTGTAAGGGTAAAATGGTATTTTGCCTCATTTTCCTACCTTATTTTCTTCCAACCAAACAAAAATTTTCTTATCAATCCATTTTCTTTTCCAAGCCAACCAAACGCATCAAGGCAAAATATTTTCCATTCCATTCTATTCTTTTCATTTCCATTCCTTTCATTCCCACCTTTTCTTTGATCCAAACGGGGCCTTAGTGCAATGTCATGACTCATGAGACGCGCGTCTAGTTTTGGAATTAGAGAAATAAATAACCAACATGTGGTTGGTCCAAATGAATGTGACGCTAGATTCCCTTAAGAGGTCTAGAGTTCGAGCTGCGGAAAAACCACTCGTAATCCGCCTCAGTATGGAGCTATCACCGTTGGGAGGGTCGTCCCGCCACCGTTAGAACCCGGAGTGGTTGCACACTTGCCACCATTTAAAAAAAAAAAAAAGAGAAATAAATAGAGTAGTATTCAATTTTTGGGTCACCCTTTATAACAAATAATAATAATAATAATAATAATAATAATAATAATGAATTAATCAATAATATCATACACAAATTAATTATCACAGAAAAGGGCCAATAAATTAGTGGATCTATTAATGTTAGACAAACATTTCTTTAATTTATAATTAGTACGATTCCTTTTATTGTATAGACTACTAAAAATAGAACATACTCGTATTAATCTTGGTGAACCAGGTCAAGATCACTATGAATTCTAAACTTGTGTGAATTTTTTTTTAAAAAAAAGGTAAAGTAAGAATTTAGGGGAAAAAAATAGTACTCCATATATAAACAGACACGTTTATTTCGATAAGATAAAATGATATATAATAATATAAACTTTTCCCTTGACAACACGAACAAAAAAACCAATTAGGAAATCCCAAGAGTGTTATGATTCAAACTTAGAAAGTTACACCTCAACCATGAAGACATTGAAAAAGAAAAAAAATTGCAGTCAAAGAATGAGATAATGTGAAACTTGTCCTAACATGTATTTTATTTTAATATGATAAAAAACACGACAAGAGCATAGAATATAAGAGATTAGGGGTCAACCACGTGGCCAGAGTTAGTACCCAAAATGAACAATGAGATTTCTTGTGAAGATCTATCCTCTCCTGATCACCAACATTTGGATTGCTGACAGGTGTTCCAGCTGGGGAAACAGAGAACATGATTATGACTTTAGGATAATGCCCCTTTATTTGGGGTCCCCTTCATCTTCTTCCTCTCTACACCTGCCCTCCTTTCAATTACTTTTGGGCTTCTTTAGTCCCTCTCTGGGACCCACTTGATGATAAGTGTCCTCAACCTTTTGCATTTTCTCCTTTCTTTCTTTTTTATTTCTCCAGTTTCATACAAACCTCTTTTGCGTATGCTATTCTAAACAGGTGACTAATCCAAAGCCACCCATATACGTAATCTTTGAGGAATTGAGTCAAAGCAAGCAAGCAAGCAGGAACAGGACACAAGTCATAAAACAGGTGGGATTAAAATTCACCTAAGTGATATAGTGATACTACAAGCAGTTGCGTGGTAACAAGAGGTTCCGCTCAGAGAACTAGCTGATACAGGACTTTGTACAAAGTAGGAAAACTGAAATTTATTCTATCATCGCAGTAGAGAACTGTGAATATTAACATGTCAAAGATGTGAGAGGAACATGAGAAAAATATTCACATTTGGCTTCACAGCCAAACAAGAAACACTTGATTTCTTCCTGTATCATTGTGAACTGGTGTGAGAGCAATTAATCTGGGGTTCTCACTTTTCTCATTATCATTTGCTATTGCACCAACAGCATCATCTGTGTGAATGTGAAGCGTGGGCTCATAATCTTGCAACCTGCAAATGCAAGCAAGAAATGTCAACAATGGTGAAAAAAATTATGTTAATTATGAATCAATACTTGCTAGCTTAACTAGTATATATATCCACACTTCAAGCTCTAAAAACATGCATAAAATGTTATATGTTAGGGATGGTTGTAAAACTATTCATAGTCTTTCACTTAATACACTTCTTCTGAATTGGAAATTTGGGGAAAAATATATGTGTTTGAGAAGGGATTTACCTTCCCAAGGAATCAATCAGATACAACCAGTTTGCCCCACCAATCCACTTGCAGATCCAACCCAGTCAGTTGGTTTGCTAATCAAATCCTCCAATTCAAGGTAGATATTTGAATCATTCACATCAAGCCCTTCTTCAACGAGAGAGTTCTCTTCCATCAGCTTTTCCGACATCATACAGCAAGCTGCGGAAGATACATCGTTAGCCGCACTTGCCCTTGAAGCATTATTATTGGTCCTTAATCCTGAAATGCACAGTTCATCATCTGTCAGAGGAGGAGAAGGGGCTGCAGGCTGCATTCTTCTATTGTTCACTGTTTCCGACAAGAGTCCATTGAGCTCCGATAGCAATGAAGTCAAATTACCTTGTCTATAATCAACATCAGAACTGGTGTCTATGCCCTTAGGGGAGTTTAAAGGGCAATGTGTTCCAAGCAATCTGGGTCTCTTACTAATCTCACCGCCGAGTTCTCTTTTTCGCTTAACCTTCTGAATTAACTGCTGAACCAAAGTTGGTCTTCTGGCCATTTTGGTCAGGAAATACATCATCTGGCACTGCTTCAACTCAGCAGACCGAACACGTTCTTGAACACTCAAAAGTTGAACCTGTGTGGTCTCTTGTTGCTGTCTCAGCTTCAGAATTTCCACTTTCATTATGTTCTGATCCTTCTTCAATCCCTCAACTTCAGCCTCCAAACCAGGTTTCATGGAAGACAATGCTCCTCCTTGTTGCAGTTTGTTATTATACTTGCTTCTTCTCCTAATGTTCTTCAGCAAATGCTTCTTTCCACCCTGAAATCCTTCGTTGGCAAACTCCCACCGGTCTGAATCAACCTTCCGAAATCCCTGGACTCATCACATGCAAAGTTTAATTTCTAGACAGAACCAGGATTCATCAAGAAAAATACCATAAAGTTTAATCAGTAAAACAATATAAAGTTAGCAGATGATATTGATGGTAAACTCTTAACCACGATAGAAGAAACATACAGAAAACGAACATGAGCAGAAAATTTCAAGTATCTAACAGCAGCAGCAGCAAAAATTTCAGCACCCATGATTCTTTTTGTACCAAAAAATTTAACGAAGTTCAAGTAGAACAAAATCTCGATTGTTGTGGATCACAAACATTACAATAATCATCCATAGAAAACTACTAATTTAACCCAAGTATATTTAGGAAGAAGCTTAGCTAGAAACGAGACATCACAGAAGTTTCAATCATGGACACAAAAAATTTTCTCCGAGCTTCAATTGGAAGGCAAGAAATATGTAACACTATTGAACAAAGAGAAATAAGGTGGTATTACTCACGTATGTGTTGAGCTGGCGAATGAAGCTGGAGAAATTGCCGTGTTTGAAGTACTTAGGGAGAAGAATTTTGGAGAATTCGTGGGAATCCCAAACGATGAAGCTATCAAGACCTTCACTCCAGGACACAATCGTGTCGGTCACCGGGTCCTCCACCATCTCGAACGTCTTCTTGAGGAACGGCGGTGGGCCAACCTCGTGCAACCCTTCCATCGGTTTCGGGAAGAAGACTGGCGATGAATAAGACGACCTATTAACTCTGGCACCGCCATCAACCTCATCCACCGCTCCACCCGGTTCTTCGAGCTTGACGTGAACCGGTGGAACCGGTTCCATAAGCTCCTCATCTGTCACTTGTGAGCTCTTCCTTCCCGAATCCTCACTGAAAACGCCGTCGTTTGGTTCACCTTCAACATCGCAGTATCCACCGGAATTCGAACGACCGGTGTCGTCATCGGACACCGTTACTTGCTCTGATTTTACACGTCCTACTCTTGCCATAGCATCCTTCAACATAACTGTAGAAATGGATTCTGACCTTCCACCGCCGCTGATTCTGCCGGATCCACCGTGAGCAACTACCATTTTGCCAGGGCGTTACCGCTTGAAAGTGCCAGTGTTGGAGTTGTAGAGAGAGTGAGAGAGAGAGAGAAAATGGCTATGCCGTTTTGGCAGAAAGAGGAGATGATAAGCTGTGCACTTTTTCAACCTTATTTTCCATTTATAGACAGGTGATGAATAATCAAATATTTTCTATTTTTTTGGATTAAAACACAATAGCATAAAGAAACTTCAAAAACAATTTCTAAAAAAAGTGTTTTCCTATAAAACTTGTAAAAACTTTAATCCAAATTTTAACATGAAAAATAAAGGGATATGATATTGTCAATCATCAATTTTAAATCACTACTAAGTCACTTATCGCTTTTTTATCGTTAGATCAAATCTCAATAAAAGAGAGAAATGATAAAGGTAGTTGATGATTCTGATCTAACAAATAAAAAAATGGTAGTGACAATACAAATTGCTCCTCTTAGGCTTAATATATGACCTAATTAAAGAGTTAATTTTAGTTTTATTAATTTTTTTCTCACATTAACCATATTGTTACTTTTTTAATAATAATTAAATAAGAAAGGGGAGAAAATTAAAGAAAAACGATTAGAGTGTTTTTTAAAAACACATTACATTAACTAATTTAACTAATATTAATAAGGGTAATATATTTCGATGTTGTAGGAGAAGTGGATCCTCACATTATAGACATATCGATTTCCGTGCTTGAGTTTTTTTTTTTTTTTTTTTGAAAAAAAGATGTGGGTCTTTCAATTTCATGTGTGATAGGAATCTTCTTCTTCTTACGCAACATGATAAGTTTACATATCGCCTTTCAAACGGTAAGGCCCTGGCACTTTCAAGCGGTAACTAATATAATCAAATTAGTGAATTAAGATGGTTGATTACCATTTATTCTTATTCATCTTTATTCAAATACAATCTGATTACATATCAGACCTTGGATTTATAAAAAATATATACCATTAAGTTTTAAATATTTTTTATTCGCCATCCAAAATTCTAATACTCAAATAAATAAGATATGACATATTTTGGCTCATGATGAATTATTTAAAGTGCTAATTTCAGCATTTTTTTTAAAATCGTTCATAATAAAATAAGTTTGGAACATGATGAGTAAAACGGGGAAATAAAATTATTATATTTTCGTTAAATTAAAAATAAAAGAGGAAAAGGGAATAAAGAAGGGGACCAGCTCATTCAATTTTTAATGAAAAAATGGAAAAGAAAGAATTGAGTATTTGTGTGACTGTCCTTATATGGAAATAAATTAAATAGCCACGTGTCCTTGCTTTTACCGTTTTGTGCCATACAGTGGGCCCACTCTGATCTCCTGCCCCCGTTAGTCAGTGATGTTCTCTGAATTTGGTCAAATAATTTTTAATATTTTCGTATTTGATTCAAAATTGAAATTTCTGAATATATCCAAAGTATTGTATTGTCCTTGTGCCTAACTTCCTCTACCGGTTTTCTCCCTAAATATATTTATGAACCATTTCTTTCCAATAATTTACCACTTTCAATTGCTTCTTCATGATCTGATGTGTCTATTGGGGTTACCAAGTGAGACTAGTGACTTATTTTTAAAATAACTTTTATAAAAGTAAGATACTCGAGATGATAAAAATCAGATCAGAAATATGATTTATGTTTGTATTACTTAAATCACATTTACAATAACTCAAACACTTCCAACTGGGCTTTTTTCAATAACATCTCCACTTTGATTTTTGGGAAAATCTCCCTCGTGGCTAAGTTACCAAAATATTGTTAAAAAAAGTCTAAAGAAAAGTCAGATGTCAGAAAAGGCCCTCCGGTATTATTTCAAAAAACGTTGTACTAATATAATTGTTAACATGTATTGATTTAATTGTTAGGATATTGTTATTAATGTATACCGTGATTTAGTTGTTAATGTCAGACTTGATATAATTGTTAACGCTTTATAAATAATATTAGAAAAGGTCCTCTTTTTTGACATATAACTTTTTCTCTACTTTTTTTGACAATTTTTTTATTATTTAAGCCGTGAAGGGGATTTTCACTTGATATTTTTTTTGTCTCCAACACAGCTTGAAACGCTTACCCAAACATACTGTATAATGTGTTATTTAAAAATTTACATGACATTAAGTACATATACAGAAGCAGTGATAAATGTTGAAAAAGCATGCAGAGGATTGAAATGAATTATACTTTTACCATTCATAACTTATGGATGATATAGTTTATTACAAATTTTATATTTATTATGTATTAATTTTAAATAAATATCAACAAGCATGTATATACATAATTTCTTAAAAATATAAAAATAACAAGGCATCAATAATTTCACTAATCTGATAAAGTTATGCCTAAGAATATCTAGTTTGTATTTAAAGGTATATCCGAGTTGACATTAGAAAAACATTGCTCATGAAAGTCGGGTACAATAAAACTTCTCTCACAAACTTATCTCAGATACCGTAAATCATAAAAAACAACCTTTATCGCTAATCCAAACAAATATTAAAATCTTGATTAGTACCACTCCCGATCCTATTCATAAGTCTCTTTTGACCAAAAAAAAAATTGGTCCTATATATAAGTCTTTTTTTAGATAATAAATGAGATTGCAAATTTTTCCCATATCAATTGTACAAAACTAAAAATAGAGCGAAAATAAAAAATTGAAAGATACTCATTTATAAATAAGGGTAAAAGCTGAAAATTTACCACATAATCATTGAGATAACTACATTTCCTTATTATATACGCTTTAGTTAAAAAAAGACTTATAAAAAAAGACTTATAAATAGAATAATAGTGGTACCATTATTTAATCATATTGAAAAGTTATCAGTTAATACGTTGATGAAATATTTGGAAGAATATATTTTATATTATTCACATATTTTATTTAGTAAAAAATGTCGAAAAAATTTGTTTCGCTGAGATAATCAAAGGCAGAAAGAATAAGATAAGTAAAAGAATAGTGGTGAGGTTAAGGGCTAACGGGAACGGTCGATGCGGTTACCGGCAGAGGCATCATGACTGTCGGCCAGGAGCTGCATGAGTACCACGTGTCACAATCTGCATGGGCACCACGTGTCGCCTTCACAATTCCTAACCTCTTCACTTTATTCCTCTCTGTCGTTTTCTTTTGATGGGAGGGAATTGTACTCTTCTCACTTGCCTGTCGCCTCCTCCACCCTTCAATTTTTTCCATCCACTTCACTCAAAAAAGAAGAAGAAAAAGCTTCTAACCACTTTTTTTTTTTTTTTTTTTTTTTAATGTTTTTAACTTACAAAAATAAGTTCCTAACTTACAAAAAACGAAGTCAAATCACCGATAAACTCATGCCGCTTATAAACTCAATTAAAATCTCAATTTATACATCGAATTTACTATTTTTACGCTTTCTAACTTATAAAACCACGTTAACTCGCTTTTATGATCACGCTCAATGGCTTCATATATATAAATTTTTAAAAAATTTCTTTATTAAATAGGATAAATGTTGATCAATTTAATTTTAATTATTTGGATTTAAAATATATTTAAATCAAATTATTATCATTTTTATATTTTAATTATTTAATATACACTAAGAATACTTATTTAATAATAAAAATAAATTCTTATAAATTTACAATTTAAGTTCACGTCACGATTATTACGAGTTTGACAACCTTAGATATAACATTACAAGCGGCCAAGCCTAAAACCTTATATCTTAATGACACAAGAGTTCCTCTTTTAAGGAAAATATTGCAGGTTTGATTTTAATTATAATTTCAATTATAGGTATGATCGCTTGTACATCCATGCCATTAATATCTACTCCTTTAATTCAAATAAAAAAAATTGTTACAAACCGATTAAAAAGGATTGTATATAATAAAATGATGCCTAAACTTGAAAATAAATAAATAAATGAGTATTTATTACTCCCTCTCTTAATTTGCTGGAGGAAGTGTTCAGAGGGATAGATGAAATGGTAACGTTACGGTTTGATCATATCCTTTGCCCATGAAATGAGTTGAGCGCCAAATTTATTTTATGCACACCGATACTCATGTTTTTATTTTAATTTGATTTTATGCGTATCCTTTTCCAAATAGTTTTCATCTCTCCTAATAAGTACGCTTTCAGGATTCGAATTTGTATTTTTCTCCTTACGGAGTAAAGTCCCTTACTACCTCAACTAAGAACTTGTTAATAGAAATAATCATGTTTAAGGCTAAAATAATTCAGGTAAACTCAAGCCCAAATACTTTTTTTTTCTAATTAAGAGCTATCTATTAATTTAATAATACCAACTAATCTAAATTCAAGTTGAATCAAAATCAAAATAGCAGATAATACTTTGAAAATAGTTTTATTCATTCACTAGAAATAAACTCAGTAATCAGTATACTGTTTAAGAAGCATTGATCCCTTCAACTAAACATGTCGATTTAATTTAGATGAAACAACGTACCTTGACAAATAATTCTTTTGGGGAGAAAAAGGTGCGTAAAATCTCGGTCATCAGGCTTCACTGAAACTGGATAATTGTCATCCCTTTCAAACTCACTTCAGGCAGTGCTTTGACATTCAGGGGCTTCCTAGCGCAGCGTTGAGGAAGAAAGTTTTTGTTGTCTCTCAGATGTGCCATTTTTGCAGAAAAGAATATGTTGCAGCTGGTTACATCTTCCTCTTCATCAACCCTTCATCCATATTTTCATGATGCCTTCTTTATCACCTCATTCAGAATCTGTATTTCCATTCATCTCATGTTGAGAAGGGTGTGGGAAATTGCTCATCAAATTTGTTGCAATAAGGATCTGCAAGCTCTACACTACAATAATACCATACAGCACAATCACTAGGGAATCACTGTAATGACTATAAAATATTAAATTTTTAATGGATGCAAACGTCTTCCCATAAAATTATTAGAGGGTTAATATTATTGTTGGTCCTTATAGTTTGATCGAATTTTGATTTTAGACCTCATACTCGTTAGTTTTGGTCCCTATAGTTTCACAAGGACTTAATTTGTGTTTAAGTATATGGAACAAAATCAAAACTTATCAAAACTACAAAGACCCGTCATTAAATTCAAACCACTTTTTTTTGGAAACTATAAGACTAAAATCAAAATTCAATCAAACTATAAACTATAAGAATGGTATTAACCCATTATTAGATGTTAAAGACTTCATTGCAAAGAAATTTACATTAGTACAAATGAGTGCAAGATATTACCTGCAATGCAGCAGCAAGAAAAGATTACAGAAGAAGTCAGCATCAACAACGCCCTGATTATCTTCCACTCGACCTAAAGGAGCAGTAATTCATCGTGCGCTAGGTGGCTTGAAACTTCTCTGTTATACCAAATCAATGTAAATTAACTACCTGACATTTTTTGATCTATGAACTTCTATACATCCTTGTTCATCTCTGATTTAAAAGCTGATGCACCCACGGGGAACTTTGGCTTAATATTGGACTCGTGCTCTGCTGCAAATGATAGGGTTGATAACAATGCCCGTTGGGCTGAGTTAAATACGTGCTTATGATGTCCAGATGCTAGGCGTTCTGAAGATTGACCTGAAACAAATGGAGAAGTTGGAAGCGAAGACGAGGTGAGAGTTGAAGTCTGAGGAGTACAAGTCTTCACTCCCTCTTGCACTGATCTACTAAGACTGTGATCCTGATGAGAGGTTGAGCTAGATGGAACATCACTATAATGATGTATTGAAGCTTTTCCTTGAAAACCCAAATCCATTTTCTCTGCTGTACATTGATTTTGCTTTAAAATCTCATTTGAGCACGCAGCAGTCTGCAGTACACTTTGTTTTGTCCCACTGCCAACTTTAGTGCAATCATCCTTCTGTGGAGATGCTTGTTCAGGTGTACCTAAACTTTCTTTGTGAGACAACTTGATGCCATTTTCCTTATTCAAAAGGAGCAGACAGTCCTTTTGAAACTGGAAACACGACCTTTTCCAAATGAAAGGAAGTTAATTCCTTTGGGTGCCACCACTGGCGTTTTCTCAGGATTCACTGAGTTTAAAGCTGTGCCAGATGATGCACTTTGGCCAGTAAGGGTCCCAATTTGAACAGAATTTTCCTTGTTTGGAGTTACCATCCCTTGTTTTGGAGATGATGATTTTGAAACATTGATGAAACTAATTCCTTTAGGTACCAATGTCGGTGGTTTCTTTACAGTGTCCGCCGCCTCTTTTTCTGAATTGAAGTGAGGTTGAATTCCTTTTGCATCAGAGATTTGTTTTTGCTCAGAAGCACTGCTGCTGCTGCTGCTGATTTTAGGTGGCTTACTCAATTTTGTATTTCCTAATTGTTTAGGCTTCAACTCAGCTTTGCTATCATTTGAAGATGTAGCAACATCTTGCTTGGCTGGCATCTGCATTTAACAGGAGTTCATCTCAGTTAAAGCTTATGAATGCAGTTAAAATGACTTGATTGATGCAAATTAAGAATTAGTTTAATCACATCACAGGATACTACATTATTTACAAGCCATCTGAAGTTCTTGTGGTACCTGGTGTGAAAACATACAAGCATTCCCTCTGCTGCAAGAACCTTTAGTCGCAAAATTGCTACAAGGATACTTGGAGAGCTCATGATCAAATGGACAGTCATCACCTTTCATGCAAGAGTGACGGGCAAAATGACAGCAAGGCTGCAATTTCAATAAAAATTCAGGTTTGTTAAGATTTACAAAGCCTATTTAATTACTCCCGTTACTTATGACTGAACTGCCTAATAGGAAGTAAATACCTTTGATTTTGTCAGAGGCACAACGTCATGTGAGAACTTGCACTTGTCGCCCTGTCAAATTAATTATTTTGGAGATGGCAAAGGAAGTTCGAGTTATTAGATACTTATCAATAAACTATCAACATATATTGCAAAATATGCATCCCTTTAAACTCATGCAAATAATGATCAGGATGGGATGCTTTTGAACATTAAGCTGAAGAAATTCAAACAGTTCTGGGTAATGCATCAAATCGCATTTTATGCTGCAGAATGAAATATTGAAATTGAAGATCCTCTACATGCCTTCACATAAGCTTTTTCAGGAAATTTTCATGTACAAGAGGTGCCTTCAACCTTCAAGTAGTCTTTATGTTCAAGAGATGACAAATGACCAATTGTACATATGTAGGTGAAAATTTTATAAGAATTTGATATAGATGCATCCTTTCACTTTTGCAAGCAGAAGAAAAAAAAAAAGGATAATTATTATGTGATTGAGTCATATGAACAACCTCATTGCATCTTCCCTGCAGATAATGGCGGCAATGTGTGATAATTTTTGGTTTCTGTACTGGCTGCAATTTCAACCTTTTAACACCAAGTTTTCTGTTCTTTTCTGCCCGCTGCTTTCTTTTCTTTTCCTACATAATGAAAGTCATCAAATAAAAGATCCATCACTTATTGGAAACATATAGATTTATGGACTATTCCATAAATAATCTTAAGATTGGTTTCAAAAGTGATGGAATTAACTTATTCTTAGAATCCATATCACAACTTAAAACTATAGCTCAACAGCAATAAATAAAACTAACTGAAAAACAATTTAAGAATACCTTCTTTTTCGCCTTCTTTGCCTCAGTAACAGGACCACGCTTTTTCTTACAACTGATGCCAGCTTTCTGTTGCAAATTATCAGCCACAGTGATCATACAACCAAACATCAAAAGCAAAACCAGCATAATTTTCTACAGGTTAGTCTGCATCATTCAACACTTCAATAGAAAAGAGTACAAAATTTCTGCAAACGATTGTGCATCATGGAGTGGCAACTTGGCATGTGCACATTCAATTCAAAAAAGTTAATAAACGAACCTATTGTTTACAATAAGAAAAAAATCATAGACATAATTTTTAAATTCTTATGCCTTACCAAAACCTTACAAGCTACAAACAGTTCATAACACGAGAGAACCTTACAAGCTACAAACAGTTCATAGACACGAGAGAACAGATCAAGAGACTAATAGGCTTAGGGAGTTTGACATATTATAAATATAAAAAAGTAAGGAAAACATGCATAAACATATTGGGGGGAGGGGGTGTAACACGAAACAGGATAGTATAAGGTCTATACTATCTTATTTTAACCACTCCAAAAGTAACATAATAGTAATAAAAAAGGAAGATCATCAAGCAATCAAAAAATTCCATGCAGAAAAGGAGATAACCATAAATAACTAAAAAAAAAAAAAAAAAATTGTTTTTAAATGTTTAAGTGCAAAAATGATATGAGAAACTAAAAATGTTTTATTGCACATTTCACTAAAGGATGCAGGTGAAAATCATACCTTTACCGCAGATGTGTTTTGATGATCTTCAGCGGCTTCTTCTTCCAAGACAACTTTGGGCAAGACTTTTTTGTTAGCAAAAGTTGCTGGCAAGCCAACAACCCTTTTAATTCCACTGTCTTCACTTTTTCCAGTCACCAATAAAGAATCATGCTCCACTATATCTCCATAATCAATAATTTTCCGAGAGATTCCAAAGTCAACTCCATTTGGAAACACATTTTTATCAATTTTCCTAGGTTCCATTAGTGCACTGTTACAGGCATCTTGAGTTGATTTGAATTTTTTTTCTTTTTCTTCTTTCTGTATATTAAAAGGAAATACTATATTTTCAATAACATGTTTGGGCTTTTGTACATCATGTTCCCTCTGTTCTAGCATCAAAGAATCTGGAGAAGACCCATCAATTGAACTCCCATCCATTCTAAAGTCACCTGAAAGTTCTCCTTCTTCAATGTCTTCTTCCTTATCTGGATGATTGGAAAATGTTGCATCATTTGCGTGAGTTATTTTTTGTGGCAGCTCTTCTTCATGTTGTATTACATGTTTACCTTCCATAATATCAATGTCCATGAATGACACCTCTTCACTATAATCGCTAAGATTCAATGATTCACCATTTATACCCTGATTTACAGATAAGTGCATTGCTTCAGGGACCTTTCTACCTGATAGGTCTAAGTGGCCCAAATCCCTCTTCTTACTCTTCCTTACATATGTCTTGGTGGGTTTGGAACCATCACTACCATTATCTTCTTCCTTCTCAAGTTCATCCTCTTCAATACCAGGAAGAGAAACAATTGCAGGACAGGCAGGTTCAGCCAATTCCATTTTATTTTGTTGTATTTCAGGCTTCTTTGTTTTTAAAATCAATGCTTCACTATCCATACACTGATCTACAGAAATGTGCATTGCATCAGGAACCTTTTGCCCATGTCGTTCTTTCTTCTCAAACTCCCCCTCTTTGGTAGTAGGAAGAGAAACAATTGCAGCACAAACTGATTTCGATGAGCCCATTTCCTTTTGTTGTTTATCATGCTTTATATGTAAATTTGATGCTTCGTTATTCATATCATGATCTATAGAAAATTGCGATGCTTCAGAAACCCTTTGCCCCTGTTGATCTTCCTTCTTAAACTCACCCTCTTCATTAGTAGGAAGAGAAATAATTGCAGCAGAAACATGTTTCACCAATTCCATTTCTTTATGTTGTCTATTGGGCTTTATACTTGAAATCAATGCTTCACTATTGATAGCCTGACCTACAGAAACATGCATTGCTTCAGAAGCCTTTTGACCATGTTGTTCTTCCTTCTCAAACTCACCCTCTTTGGGAGTAGGAAGAGAAACCATTGCAGCACCAACTGGTTTTACTGAGTTCATTTCCCTTTTTTGTTTCTTATGCTTTACACTTGAATTTGAATCTTCATTATTCATACTCTGATCGATAGAAAATTGCATAGCCTCACATACCTTTTGACCATGTTGTTCTTCCTTCTCAAACTTACTCTCTTCAGTAGAAGGAAGAGAAACAACTGCAGCAGAAACAGGTTTCACCAATTCCAGCTCCATTTCCTTTTGTAGTCTCTCGAGCTCAATACTCCAATTAATACCATCTTCTTGAGAAAGGTGTGTTGCCAGATGAACCTTTTGACCATGTTCTTCCTTCTCAAGCTCACCCTCTTCAATATTAGGAAGAGAAACCATTGCAGCACAAGGTGGTTTCACCAATTCCATTTCTTTGTGTTGTCTCTCGTGTGTTATACTTGATGTGATAATTTCGGGTGCAGAGGTTTCCTTTTTTTCAGATGTTGAAATGTTAACAATTGAAGATGCATCAAAGCCTTCAGAGATATTTTGACTAAATTCTCCTTCAATATATAACTTGCTTTCAGTTCCAGATGTATTGCTATCGGATCCTCTAAATTCAACATGATCCACTGGGTAATCCATCAAGTCAACTTCACTGCTTCCGTTTTGGTTTTCACCCAATCCCAAGTTCAAAGGAATTGAGCCATTGCCAATAAGGTTTTCAGTTCCTTTCACTATCTGATTTAACTCTTCTATTTTCTCCTGTTCCTTATTCAAACCATTAGTTCCCATGGACAAGGCCTCAACACTTTCTCTTTCACAAATCATCTCATCCTGCCTCCCAGTAGAGCCTACATCTTCCTCTTCTCCCCTTATAAACTCCCTACCATCACAACTCTCATGAACCTGTTTTTCCTTATGGGATACAGGATGCTTGAGATTCATAAGATCAGTACCAGAAAATTGAAAGTTCTCAGATTCCTTTTCCTGGCTTTCTTGCCGCAATTTATCGATGCCATTATCTTAAAACAGAAGAAGAGAGAGAGGATTACATGAGAAATGCGCAGTTAAACTAAAACGAACAGCAAACCTACAACTAAAGCTTAAAACTCAACTTCAAAGTAATGTAATTACTTGAATTTCATTAAGAAAACTGCGGAATAATTTTTTTTTGTTTTTTTTTTTTAAAAAAAGCAAGAGTCATTGATTTTCACTTACCATGATTTTTTAGCACTTGAGAAGCAGAATGATTTTCATTGGTTCCGGGTAGATTGCACTCATTACTGCAGTGGGATAGGATACGAACTAGAGTATGATAAGTTCCACTCCTCAAATGTGATCGACGGTAATGAGGAAAAGCCATTAAAATTTCAGAGGGTTTTTTTTAAGTCTCCAATTGAGACTCTACCATAACAAGCCACAGTTCAAAACCACGAAACTGTTATCGTAAAAACCCTCTCTCTTTTAAATCACCAAAAGAAGACGCACTCTAACTTTTAGGCGTCAACTGCCTCTGACCACGACGGTCCATGAAGGAGGAGAAGCTCGGAGTCGGAGGAGGTGCTGTAGGGCTGCTGTCTGCTGTGCGGCATAGCTCGAAGTCGAAGGAGAAGAATATCCAAGAAGACGGTGGAGCACGAGGTCCAGGGGCGCTGCCAAAACTGACGGAGAATAGAAGACAGTGGCGGAAAGAGTCGACCACAAAAGATCGCAGTTACGGAAAAAACGCTGCGTTGCAGCGTTAGGCTTGGAGGTAGCATAAAATATATATATATATATATATATATATATATATATTTTTTTTTTTTTTTTTTTTTTTTTTTTTTTTTTTTTTTGATACTAGGGGTAGCATATATACTTCCAGTTTTATGTGGAAAAAGGCCTGCCCAGCTCGAAACCGATCAGCCTGTTTAGACCCAACTCTTCTAAAAAGCCCATCTTTTAAAGCCCGGCCCATTTATTCAAGGGTTTGGCCTAACAGGCCTCAAACCCGTTCAACAAGAAATGTTTATTTTTTATTTTTTTAAAGAAATTAAAACAATAAATTTTTTAATTTAAAACAAATATTTTAAAAGTATTAAATGTTTTATATTTTTTATAAATATGATCATTTACCTTAGAACAAAATTCTTCATGAGATAAATACTCTACTTTCTCACTTTTCAATGTGTTATTACTTTTTCTTTTTTATATAGTTTGCAGATATTCAAACCTCTTCAAATACAATTAATTTTTTTTTTTTGTTTACGTTACATATATCAATAAAAAAATGATTATTTCAATATTTCATAAGGAAATTTTTTTGGGGGAAACATTAAGAACCAAATGAAATATTCTTAAAAATTGAGTAATTTTTTCAAAAATAAAAAATCAACTAGAAGACTTTTAATTAATTATAATATCATCAACAAGCTTCTTTTCGCTTTTTAATAAGAATATAATCAATTTTTTCCTTGAAAAAGTCCAAATAGCAACATTATATTATTTGAAAAACATTTCCAATTTTAAAAAACCATTTTTTTTCAAAAAAAAAAAAACTCAACTTGTAGTCATTTAATAAAAAAATCATTAGCCTTTAACGGCCCGACCCTTTGAAGCCCCGCTTTGTCTTTTAAGGCTGAACTCCTCGTAATGGTTTTTAATCAAAAGCTCATTTCCTCCTAAATAGGGCGGCCTAGTGGGTTCAATCGATTTCCCGCTTCTACTTCCAATCATATGGGAAGATTACCAAATATAACAAAGCCAAGTAAAAAGAAAGGGAGTTTATACTAAGCTCCCAACTAGATAAAATACAACACAAAAGTCTCTTGAAATTTCCAATTTTCGGGCAAGTCCCATGGGATATTAGTGCAATAAAATTGAAATATGAAAAGACCAAAATGCCTCGATAAACATACACCAAAAGTTGACCTCCCGATTCAAACTCCCCCCCCCCATGGATGAAGCTCTTCATTATTGTCATCGTTGTTGGATACACAACACTCATCATTGCCTTACCGTTGTCATCATCGATACCTCTTCGTCGTGGGTGGCTCATTGAAGCTTTTACTTGTCACTAATGTAGCTTTTCCTCATTACAGTAAAGGTGTGTGTCATCACAATCGGTTTATGAAATCATTTCTCAATCTCATTTGAATTTGGTGTACGAAGTCAAAATGTGATGTTAATAGAGGCGACGATAGTTTTTAAAACAAGTCCAAGAACTTGTCGGTTGACACCCATGAGCTTGTCAATACATTCCTCTCGAAATTGTTACCATATATTTATATTATGTGTGAACATAATTATAGAATACCTTTGTTATTGTAATTCAGTCCTTACATAATATGAATTTTGAAGTTGTTCATAACATTATTGCACTTTGACCACATTACATAAACATAGAAAAATATACTTAACAAGTGCAAGGGATTGCATTGACGACTCCATGTGTGTACAATAACAAGTTCATGTGCATCTATTGACAAGTTCAAGGGTAGCTATTAACTAATCCATGTGCCTACGTTGACAAGCGAGACACCTTCACTGCAAAGAGGAAACGCTTCACTAGCGATGATGAAAAGCTATACTAGTGATGAGTAAAAGCTTCAACGAGCCACCCATGACAAAGAGGTTTCGATGACGTCGACTTTCAAACGATAGTGAGTGTTGTTTATCCAACGACGATAGCGATGATAAAGAGCTTTAGCCATTAGGGGGGAGAAGGGAGTTTGAATCGGGAGTCAGCTTTTGGTGTGTTTTACTAAGGGCATTTCGGTCTTTTCACATTTCAATTTTATTATACTAATGTCTCACAGGGGCTTGCCTCGCAAATTAGATATTTCAAATGAGTTTTGGGTCATATTTTTTCTAACTTGAGACCTTAGTGCAAATTTTAAAAAAAAAAAACTTAAATTATTTTAAAATATTTATATGTATAAATTTATATATTATATTTTGAAACAAAAATTGATATATAATATAGTGATACACATAAGTATTTTAGAGAGACAATGAAACATGAGTTATAATTAAGTAATATATTAGGTTTTTTAATCTCTCTAAATTAGTCAATTGGATTTTATATAAGAATTGATTTAGTATCTTTTTCTTTTTCTTTTTTCTTTTTGTTTGCAAATACTCCTACATGGTTGGTGTCTCTCCATCTAAGGTATGAGATAGCATGTCACGACGAAGATGATGAAGAATGAGCATGACACTACCTTTCCTTGAAAACCTAAGGCCTGGTTAATTCCCAAAACAACTTTACTACACAGTTAAGGGAAAAAATCAAGCACAATCACTTAGAATGTGTATTATAATAGGGTTATGGTGCAAATTTTCCAACGAACTATTACCCGAGGAGCATCTGGCACAAAAAACAATTGAGGGTACCAAATTGGCTAACGAACTATCAAAAAGTGGGAAAAAAAACACAATTTTGTGCGAGATTTGCCAACGAACTATTACCTCGTCACTATCTTGGTGTCTTCGTCTTCCATTGATTATCATAGTGTCGGCGATGTCGGCGTCCCCAAAGCTTCCATTGTTGCTGGGTGTTTCACTCACCCTCTTGACCTCATCCAGCAGTCCACAGCTTTCGACCGGCACGCGTCTTGTACCCCGTTGTGTTACACCTCCACCGGCCTCGCCCTTTCGGGTGGCGGGTTAGAGGGATTTCCATTTTATTACCTTGCCATTATTATTAGTTCATTTAATGATAAATCAGAGTATGCATAGCAGCGCACAGGATCGGTTTGGACAAACTACGTACTGGTAAAAGTAAAAAGTCAACAGAAAGTAAAGTCCCCGAAGGGTTAGGTTACAGTCATCCAACAGAAAATATCTAGATAATAAGTACAGTCATCCCAAAATATAAAGTACAAAATACGATAGGGCATCCCCTATCCTTCATCCGCACGGTCATCACTACCTTTGCAAAAAGGTCTTTATCAATCAGGCACGATCTCCTGTGTCACCACAAGCTCCTGAGGCCCATTAATGGCCCCCAGAGTAACCTCAATACTCATGCACTATATGTGATATGTGTATGCATGCAACCATGTGAGTATGTAAACATAGATAAACGTGCCAAACATGCCACAATATGCAAACAGACACATTTACCACAACAACAACACGTCTTCGCACCGTCGGGTCGCCTTACCAAGGCAGGCCCCGGAATTACCGGAATCACAAGCCAGTCCCGTTGAGTCGCCACGTAGGCAGACCCCGGCAAGCATCCTCAGCGCTAGGGACACA
The DNA here is from genome assembly GCA_019022655.1 of Acacia acuminata. Classification (NCBI taxonomy): domain Eukaryota; kingdom Viridiplantae; phylum Streptophyta; class Magnoliopsida; order Fabales; family Fabaceae; genus Acacia; species Acacia acuminata. The sequence continues at coordinate 840,732 of JAFJYI010000102.1, read as the reverse complement.
TCACACAATCATGCTCTGTATGCATATTTGGCAAACAATACAAAAACAATACATATGGCAAGCAAATACATACATCAAACACATAAGAGTCTTGGGAGTAAAGAGGTTACTACCTGGTGTGGTGGATACCGTTTTCACTACCTTTTTGCTCTGTGGCCCCTCTAAAAGTACCTTTTTGACCTAAAACATTAAAACACACCTTTTCAGTATTACAAAAATACCCTTACATCATATTTTTGCTAAATCCGAGCCCCTCATAGAATTTCCAGAAATTCACTGTTTCTGTCCCAACTTTTTGGATTTTTAATAAATTCCACAAAAATCATATTGACATGAGACCAACGCCATCTGATCCGTTAATAAGTCTATTTTCCAGTAAAAATATACCTAGGCCATAAAAGTACAAATATTTTGGCATGTTTCTTGTTTTATCTCCTCTGGTCCAGATTCACATCACTGTCTTAACCTCTTTTTCAACTATTTATTTCACCTGGTAAATCTTATCTAAATCCATCATATTGTATATGTAAAATCATGCCCCAGATGTCTAGTTTCTCCATAAAACATTTTAGATCAAAAAGACTTCATTTACCCCTTCAAAACGCGCTAGAAGGGTCGCTGTCCAGATTCACTAAAGCTGGCAGCAAGCCCTCTTATGGGGTTTTCAGTGTTTTCGGCTTCGGTAACTTTAACTATAACTATTCCATATACAAAAAATCATTCCAGAGACTTTGAAGACCTTAAAAATGTAAAAATCCAGCCCTAAAACCAAGCTTCTACTATTTGCACAAATTTTCCTTTCATAAGAACGCAAAAGAAGAAGTTGTCGGTGTTACCTGAAATCGGAAGACCAGTGAATGAACTTGGAAGCTTGAGCTTGAATCCCTAACTATGGTGGCTGATGGGTTTCTCCTGGATTCTATGGAAATTTTGTGGCTAGATTTAAAAATAAGGGGTAAAACACCTTTTTAATAAAGGTGAATTTGATCCGGTTGATCTGGAATTAACTTGGCGTAAATAACCTGTCTCCGGATTCATCTCGGCTTTTGGCTTATTTTCCAAGTAAATCTAGATTTTTCCAGAGGCTCCCAAGTTCTTACCACGTGCTCAGCCTCCTCCAAAAAAATATCTAGATAATTTCTTGCTTTTGGGGCAAATTACTAGTTTTGGCCCGAAACTTTCAGAAATTACGATTTTGCCCACATCTTTGTAATAATTACCAACTTTTCCCCACCTTTTTGTCTGCCCTTTTTGACACATGGGGCGCCAATTTGGGCCCACACACCTGCCCAAACCAATTTTTACTTATTTATTCCCATTTTGCCCCTGTATTCCGAATGTGGGACCCGTCGTTTGACTTTTACACTGACTTTTCTTTCTTTTTCTTCGGGTAAATATTTTTAATGATTAAAGGGATTGGGTGATGCCTAAAGGCCCTACACCTCGGGTCTATGGTATCTAATTCCCCTTTTCATTACTTTATCAGTCCAGTTCCCAGTCTACCGGTCTGTGTGGGTCCCGCCGACCATCAAAGTAGTTCCCTTTATAACTTTCCTCTATCTTTTCCAAACTTTTCCTCCCTGAATATACACTCCCATGTGACACTCCCAATCTTCATGCAGTGGCCCCCACACTTGACTCCGCCAACCCCAAAGAACCCCTGTCGGTCTTATCGGTCCCGTTTTTGTCAATTATTTACCTGTGGGACCCGTATGACGCGTTTTGGCCGGAGTATGACTCATATTACCTGGTTTTCCTATTTTTCCCATGGTAATCAAAATTTTAAATTATAAGGTCCATGATTTTACCGTTTCGCCCTTGCTTCTACTCCTTTCATCATTACACCAATTAATCGACCAAAACGGGATAAAATAGTACTAATAATGCCAATAATTGAAAATAAAACTTCTTATTAATTCCATAATATTTACAAGTACATTATTTACAACTGCAGGGGTGTTACAGGTTGCGTCCCTCCGATGCCACAAGCAACAACCGCCGCTACCACAGCGCCTGCTCGCATGGGTCCCATCTCTGTTAGTGTTTGTCTTATCCAACAAGAAGGTTTAACCGCTATTTTCTCCAAATGTCTCCGCCACCATCCTACGCCAATGCCTCATATTTTAACGTAATTGTGATAGTTGTTTTTTTAAATAGTTATTTGGTACTTTTTTTCACTTGTTAATAGTTCGTTGGCTAATTTGGCACCCTTAATTGTTTTTTGTGCTAGATGCTCCTCGGGTAATTGTTTGTTGGCAAATCTGCACCTTAACCCTAAACCATTATAATATTTACATGAAGTCCTTGCTTTTTTATATTGTCGAACTCAATTGAGTATACCTCTTTAAGCGATCTTTTAATCAAGATGTTCCATGGCGCCATAAAATAAAGAAAAAGAAAGGTCTATGCTCTTGTCATATCAATATCCACTCCATATATATCTAAATCGAGCCATTTTCCGGCTCCTCTCATGTGTTTCTCTATGCATCCACATTTTACTCTATTAGTGAATGTTGTTGTTGGCAGAAAAATAAAAAAAATAAAAGGAAAATTGTCACCTCTACTCCTCAAATGTAACTTGTGATCTAATTGAATCAATCGACTCAAGAAGCTCAAGTGGGATTTTTTAAAAATTTGAAGAAGACATTGAAGTGCAATGGAAGGCACCACCAAACCAAAGAGTATGTTCGTTTGGAGACAGATAGATCAGTCAACAATCACCGGACATGCCTCATGTGGAGAATTGCCCAGGGATTCAAAAAGAGAATGACTACGAGGGTTATAAAAGAAATTAGTTAATATTATTATTGATCATTACAATTTCATTGAGGTTTTAATCCTTATAATTTCAGATCGTAGTTTTTATACCTTATAGTTTTATAAAAATTGGGGTTGAGTTTGATTGTGTTAACCATAGGGGCTAAAATCAAAACTATTGGGGACTAAAAGTAACCAAATCCTAATAAAAGTATAGAGACTAAAAATCAAAATCTTTGTGGAACTACATAGAAACTAAAAATCAACATGATTTGCCGAGCACCTCGTGGCGTAGATGGCATGGGCCAGCCTTTGAGCTAGCTTTCTTTTCAGGGCTTCAATCCCTACTAGGACCTAGGTCCCAATGAAAAAAAAAATCAACACGTTTTGAAATTATAAGGATTAGAACTAAAATTCGATTAAACTACAACCAAATGTAATATTAACACAAAAGAAATCAATATTTATCCACTCAACTTCTGTGAAAGCTCCTTGCTCTCTCAACTGGCTTGTAATTGCGTAGGCAATACACTTTCAAGGAGATCCTGGCTTATACTGACTTTCTGAAGTTTTTCAACTAATAATGATTAGGGGAGGAATTAATAATCCCTTGAAAGTTGAGATTAATGAGGTAAAAATTATGTTATACTCAGAGTGAGACATTGAAGCTAGACGTGCTGTTCTATGAGAAACCATCCAACATGCTAACTACTTAGCCAAGGCAACTCAAAATTGTCATGCGTACTTGGTTATTACACAAAATCTACCCCTAGGAGGCTATCACCGTTTTAAGTGATTTGGGAAGCACCAAAAAAAAAAAAAAAAAAAAAAAAAATCTTTTTTAAGCACTTTATCTTAAGTTAAGACAAAAGCCTCTCGCATATGTAGCTTAAATACCGTAAAATCACTTTTAAAAAATTAAAACACTCCACATAGGGTGTATTTGGTTTGAGAAGAGAGGAAGGAGGGAGAGGAAATTTTAACCAATTTGGCCATGAATTTTTTTCAAAATTACATAGTTTTTTGTATCGTTTTTCGCATATTAATTTATGGAAGATTTCACATCATGGTCCATATCGACTTTTTATACACAAAATTTTCTCTTTTCTCCCTTCAAATCAAACACATTGTTAAGCAAATAGAGGGAGCAACAAGCAATCTAAATGTCATTTGGTACGCGAATTGGTGGGAAGAGAAAAGAAAATTAGTAAGTTCCTCCGTTTGATACGCATTTTAGATCAATCTTCCCTTATATGTGGGTAGATCAAATCCCACCAAAATTGGTGGGATCTCAAGTTCCCACGTCACTTTGTTAACTTTTTTGACAAATTTACCCCTCAAAATTGAACTTGGGGGGGACATTTGAACTTAGCGGGAAATTTTTTTACATAAGTTTGAACTTGATAAGAACATATTTTTAAAATATATATTTTAAAAAAATTATTTTTCTCTTTTATTTTGAATTAATTACTTTTGAAGGTAAAATAGAGATTTTTCGATTCTTTATCAACTACCACCTCTTTATTTTCTTCCTACAAATAACTCATCTTTCAAAATCTTCCCTTCCCTCCCTTCCTCAAATTTTTCCCGTACCAAACGGGCCTAAATGTCCTTTCAATTGTGTTTTGTCATTTTCTGTCTGTAATTTTTCAATTATGTCCTTGTTCATTTGTTTCAAACAAATTATGTCCTTCTATCAAATAAAATTTTGCATAAAACCAATTTTTTCAAGAGAGAACAAAATAAATATGAATATTTTAATCAAATAACATTAAATTTCACTGTAATTTAATTAAATAACCTTTTAATTTGCATCCATTGCCCTGAATAGAAAGTGATTTGTTGATATGAATTCAAATATCAACTGCAGTCAATTATATACCAAATTGATATTTACTTATGTCAACAAAGAATTGATCAATCTTTCTCCTAAACCTCCTCTTGTAAGCAAGAATTTACATGAAAGGAAATTCTAGCTTTGCTGAATAATTTCGCTCTGTTTAAGTCATTTCGGCTACTGTCTTTAATTATTATGTTTATCCTCCTAGCTTTGGGACTTTGTAAAGATTTTACCCCTTTTAATATCATTCTGTCTTTTATAGAAAATATAGAAAGCAATTTAATGCCACTCCTAAGGCTCGACAATATCATTCTGTCTTTTATAGAAAATACATAAAGCAATTTACTCCTATAATATAAGATCAACTAACAATTCTCACAAATCAATAAAAATAGTTAAAGTCAATAAAGTTGTCTTACAATTTAAGTAATTTATAATATTACTCCTATTAATTGAACTAAACTCTAATATTATACTACCTCCAGGTCTAATTATAAGACATAGTTGAATTTTTTTGGAGAGATTAAGGAAGCTAAATAAGTTACTTAATCATTTTATATGTTATGTATCCATAAATTATATATTAGTTTATTAGTCAAACTAATTAGTTTGAAGAAAAAAATGAAAATAAAAATACTCTAAAGTATTTTAATTAACTTCCTTAATCTCTCCAAAAAAGTTAACTATATCATATAATTAAGGACCGAAGTGAGTATTAATTATTATTCTCACCTATTACCTTATTAATTAATTATGTATATATAAAAAAATAATAATTAATATGAAAAATAAGTAAGTACCTTATAAAAATGATCAAATATAATTATTAGTTGATACCATATAATAAAAATCGGATCGGAGAATAATAAGAATTGGAGAATGGATTAGTATATTTGGGAACTGAAATAATTTATGGTATAAAAGTTCTTCGTTTTTAAAATAAATAGCGCTACCCTAGAAAGGTGAAACACAGTTCAGTTTCTCAAGGGAAGTATCGTTTTAGAAACCTTCCTTGTTCTCTAGGGTTTTGGCTAATTTGCTGTATCTTCTTCCCTTGTGCCTCCTCCCTCCTTCACTTGTAAGTCGTATCCTTCATTGCAACACATTGAACCAAGTGCTATGAGCAACGACAAGGATAATTTCAACATGAAGGATCTTACCTCTGGTGACACACCATTTCTTATCTGTTCAAAACACTTTTAAATTTAGATCTTTTGTATCTCATCTTGTTTTCCTGTTGGAAATTATCCCACTTCTTATTGTGTTTATTCTTCTGTGAAGCTCTTAACGAGGAGGATCGAGCTGGCCTCGTCAATGCTTTCAAGGTCTGTATACTCCTTTCTAGTCAATGACACTGTTTAATATTTTCTTTGTTTGTGTTGTTTGCTTCAAGTGAAACTGCTGGAGGAGAAAATTTCTCTCTCTATCCCCCCCGTGGGAAACTTAAGCTTATTTTATTCTATTGTTACCGTTTTTTCCCAACCAATGTTGGGTGTCGATGCCTATTGAACTTTGTATTGCCCTCCCATGAACTGTGAATTTTGGTTCATTGCTTGTAACCATGGGGAATTAGGGAATTAACGTGAAGTTCTATTTTTGCGCTGGTTTGATTTTGACTGATGTGGATATTTTTCTTCTTCCTCTGCAGAGTAAGATACAGAGTTTGGCTGGTCAGCACACAGACGTTCTGGAGAGTCTATCGCCCAATGTTCGGAAGCGTGTTGAGTTTCTCAGAGAGATTCAGGCATGTCCTTGTTTTTGAAATAAGCGTAACAGGTTACAATGCTAATTTACAGGGGTTGGATTTTCTTCAGCGTGTTTGTTAACTGTTCATCTGTTGGTAATATCCAATCTTTCACTTAGATTTAGAGGTGCTTTGAAATATTAGGTGTGAGCTATTTTTTTGTTTTTTTGCCCATGTGATATCGTAAACTTTTTTTATTTTTTTATTTTCAGCTTAAGATAGGTTGTGATATGGTGTAGACACTAAAAATTTGGAAGAATGTAGGTCAATGACTTGGTTCTAAACACTGTTCGATGTAAGTTGGCTAAGAAATTAATGGACTTTGATTGATCAATGAAGCTAAAGTTGATTAATGAACTGAACCAGGAATTTTGGTGTCCATAGACTTTTTATGACCTCATAAATCTGAATTTCAACTCAGAAGCGTTTGTAGCATAAATGTGATTGTATATCATTCATCATGGAGAGTTGAAAATAGATCATAATTCGTGTTCGTTGATAATGTATCTTTTCAGATGGATATGTCAGTTTCTGTGTGTTCCATGAAATCTCATAATGAAGTTTCCTCATCTTGCAGGGTCAACACGATGAATTAGAGGCAAAATATTTTGAGGAGAGGGCGGCTCTAGAAGCAAAATACCAAAAATTGTATCAACCTTTGTATACAAAGGTATTTTTGGCATTCTGTACGTGTAAATATTAATGATGATGAACTGCTTTTAATTATGCAAGTTATCTTTGAATGTGTTGCATATTGCGGTTGACATAAATGCTAATGTGCTCTTCCATAATACTAAGGCTATTTAGTTAAAATTGCAAATTTCTTAAAGCAATTTAATACATTTGTGTCCTTTATTTATTTTAAGTTATAAGTCCTAATATACGGGATTAAAATAAAAGGTTCTCTCTTTCTAAAGTTTTGGGACATTTGATCTTCGTTATCTACAACTATTAGCATTTTATGTCTGAATACAGCGCTATGATATTGTAAATGGTGTCATGGAAGTGGAAGGATTAGCAAATGAAGCTGCGGCAGCTGATACAGAAGGGGAGAAAGGTACCATACACGATGCCTTCTGTATTCTTTTGAAAGGGTTTCAGTTTTTTTGATTTACTTGTGTGCTTGGGTAGAGAAAGGTGTACCTGCTTTCTGGCTCACTGCAATGAAAAATAACGAAGTGTTAGCCGAGGAGGTTAGTCAAAGTTTAATTTTACAATTCATTCAATTCTTCTGAGTTTCATAGTCTTGGTACTAATATAGCTCACTACTATGAGTCAGATTTCTGAGCGAGATGAAGGTGCCCTCAAGTTTCTTAAAGATATCAAGTGGAGCCGGATAGAAGACCCTAAAGGATTTAAGCTCGAGTTTTTCTTCGATACCAATCCCTATTTTAAGAATTCTGTCTTGACCAAAACTTATCATATGATTGATGAGGATGAACCTATACTGGAGAAAGCAAATGGGTAACTTTTTTCTTTGTTGATTCATTCACTACATCTAGTCCCTAGTGTGCAGTCACATTACTTAGGCTGGTTTATTTCACTTTCTTGTAGGACGGAAATTGAATGGTATCCAGGAAAGTGCTTGACACAGAAGGTGCTTAAGAAAAAGCCTAAGAAGGGTGCAAAGAATGCTAAACCAATCACCAAAACTGAAAAGTGTGACAGTTTCTTCAATTTTTTCAATCCACCAGAAGTTCCTGAAGATGATGAAGATATTGATGAAGATGCGGTATGTTTCCTTCTACATGATCTCAGGCTAATGAATTTGAATATTTCTTTCCCCCTTATGTAAATCATTGTCTTTTTGAACAGGCTGAAGAACTTCAGAACCTGATGGAACAAGATTATGACATTGGGTAATCTTAATCACCATTTTCTTCTGGTGAAAAAAATGCTTAATCAACTTTAATCATGTGGTCTCTGTCATTGTTTATTTTTCTTCCGTGTTGATTTTCTGATCTTTCAATAGGCTGTTGACTTTGGATTTCACCTTTTTTATATTTCATATTTCATTTTCATAATTGTGTAATTTCTGAATCACTTTTATTTCTTTGTTCAGGTCAACAATAAGAGACAAGATTATCCCCCATGCTGTTTCATGGTTTACTGGGGAGGCCATTCAAGGAGAGGAATTTGGGGACCTTGAAGATGATGAGGATGATGAGGATGAGGACATTGAGGAGGAGGATGATGAAGAGGAGGAGGATGAAGATGATGATGAGGATGATGATGAAGACGAGGAAGAACACAAGACCAAAAGAAGGTATTTTGTGTAGATTGTACCCTTTGTAATTTGGAATCTCTTTCATTTTTTATTTACTGGCTGAATAGGAACTGATGATTATTTTCTTCTTTCACCGTTTCCGGTGTTAAATTTTGTCTGGAATGCTGCCTGCAGTCATCAGGACACAAGGTAAAGAACCGTGATACGCAAATGAGATGATATTAAACATAGACACAAAATGTCAAAATCTACCACAGAAAGTTTTATCAGCTTATTTTCTCTCCTATGTTGCCTCAGTGCTTAACGAAGCCAGTTATGCAAAATACATGTCTGACACATGTTAGATATGTCATTTAGAATTGAATTTGAACATAAATATGCTTTGTGGTGATGTGTGTTGTTTTTGTTTCACTATCTGAATTTCATGGGTTCTTTGTTTTTATGAAGTTTCCACTAATTCAAGGTTATTTTCTGTATCTTCAGAAGCCTGGAAGAGGGCAGGCAGGAGGTCAGCCGGGTGAGCAACCTCCAGAGTGCAAGCAGCAGTAGCAGAGATGGTCTTGTTGAGTTTGTAGCTGTATTTTAGGTGCCTAAAAAATGGGTGAAAGTGAAGCAGTTTTTGATGGTTATTTATTCATTTCTCTCTCTTAATCTATCTGATCTGAGTGGTTTTGAGAGTTCCCCTTCCCTTTTCCCCCCCAATCTGTCTTGCAGAGAATGTGGTTACTGGTTAGATATTTTTAGGGGTGTTATAATTTGTTATTGCTGGAATTTGTATCTTGGTCACTTCATAAAAGTTAATTATATATTGTGCTTTTAATCTTTACAGCTCAAAGTCTGTGTGCGGGTATGCGGCCATATATTTTTCTTTTCCTGGATTTCAAATTTTAAACTCCTAAAGACAAGGTGCTGCTAATGGGCTAATGGCATGTTTGGATGAGTGATCAAAATCTTGCCTTTTCTGATGAGAGTAGTTTGGAACGAATTATAGAGCAAAGAATCTATTTTCTCTGTTAGTACCATCTAGATATTAAAATAAAAAAGGGGGAATTATTATGAAGTCCCATAGAATAGATTTAATTACCAAAGTTTTAGTCACAAGTAAATAGTATAATTTTATTTATATGTAACGCTCTCTCTTTTAGGGTTAGTATTTAATACAAGTAAATTTTTCCTCCATGTCTTAGAGTTTAAACTGTTATTATTTTTATTTTTTACTTCAATTTTTTCTTCCATTTAATCATTAATTACCTATTCTTTCTCGTGTGTTTTACTCATTTTATCTCTTATGTTCTTTTCATAAATAGGGGCATATTTGAGGGAAAATGACATTTTTGATATATTTATTATTTTAAACTAATCTTAATGGTTAATTTGTTTTATACAATCATGAAAAAAGTTGTTTATACACAGAACCAAAAGAAGTATATTGCAACTTATAAAAGCCCGTTTGGGTTAGTGGTGAAAAAATTACGATGACTTATTTCCTATCCAACTTTTTTAAAAGTAAGATAAGAAAAAAAGTCGGATTGTAAATGTGATTTGTGTATGGATTCGAAAGTGACTTTTTTTCAAAATGTTTCAACAATTTTCAATTTAGTCCCTCATTGAAATTTTTAAAATATTCAGAATGGTCCCTTGGTCAAAATCCATCTTCTTCCTATTGATGAGAAGCTGAGACGCATAGTGACTTGCCTCTCTCCTCTACAACTCTGGATCTCTCTCAAGCTAGTCAAGATTTGTTCTTTCTCCGTGGTGTGATCTGTGGATCTTGCGGCCTTTAGTCTTCACTCTTCCTTTTTGATTCTCCAAGCTTCCACGGTGAGGGTAAAGAGAGGTCACTAGCGGCGACGGTGGTGAGAGAGGAAGCCAATGACGAGTATAAGAAGGGCGAAGGTGGAAGAAGCTTGGAGATCATGCATGGTGAAAGAAGAGAGAAGGTGTATAGTTTGTGGTAACGCTCGCCATCGCTCAAAAACCAAGCTTTTGACAAACTAGAGCTTTTTTGGAGAAGCTTGATGAGGAAAAAGCTGATCCAAACGCATTTCATGGTGAGGAAGAAGCCAACGCTCAAAAGCTTGCCTTCCATTGTGCGTGTACCCTCTAGGGCTTGTTTGGTTTGAGGGGAGGGAGTGGGAGAGAAGGGAAGGGAAAGAAGGATATTGATCAAATTGTCATTAATGATAAGAATATTTCTTTTTGTTAAGAGTATATTTTTAGAATATTGAAAAATTTCTACGGACAATTTAATAAAGAGGAGGGTAAAAAAATTCTCTCCCCCCCCCCCTCTCCCTCTCCCTCAAACCAAATAAATGAGGACTCCAACCAGGCTCATTATTGCATGATCATTAGATGTTAGTGGACTTTTGAGTGATTAAATTTAAATCCCTTGGGAAGTAAAAAAAAAAAAATATTCAGCCTTTAATGGTGATAATAATTTGGTTATTTAAAAATAATACTAATAATAATACTATTTTTTTATGGGCAGTTTATTCATTTACTCTCAAATATACCATTAGCCGCAAGGAGTCCCGTCATAATTTGAAAATGAAAATGCACTTGAACAATAATTATGTTTTTTGGCAAATGAACAACAATTATTTAGGGAAAATGCCATTAAAATACCATTTGAATTTGCAAAACCCCGAAATCTCCCGAATTAGGAAAAAGACTGAGAGGTACCAAGGACCTATGAGGGATATGCAAATTCGGGTGAAATTACCCTTTACCCTTAATTTTAAATAAAAAATGATAAAATAGCCCCACCGTCGGCGGCCCTCCGGAGACGGTGGTCGGGTCGATCACGGCAATTCTCATGAGAATTGCCTTGCGTGGCAATTCTCGAAATTTGTAACATCCCAAATTTTGGGATTTGAAATTTGGATATTTTATGTAAATTAATTATATAATTTCGATAAATAATTATGAAGTTAATTATTGGAAAATTTAGGAATTATTTTTCCTTGAGAAATTTACCGGAAAGAATAAAGGAATATTCGTAAAGGATGATTTTAGGCCTAAAAATCAAGAAATGAATATTTTAAGGCCAAAAGGAATTTAATTAAGAAAGAAAATCCTTAAATGGAACTAAGGATTTAATTTTTATAATTCTCCAATAATTGCAATTATATAAGAATGGGCTTAAATTGGAAATAAAATCCTTATAGAGAATTAAGTAGAATAATTTTACAATCTCATGCCAAACAACTAATTTATCCATTAAACTACTCAAATCCATTTAATCCATTTGGGCCAAACCCAATTCAATTAACTTCTAGCCTAAACGTAGCCCATGTTTCTTTTAGCATTTAATAACCATTTGACCCAACAAATATAAAACCCATATCATTTGTTTCATTAATCCACTCTTCCACCTCTAGCCAACACGTGAAAGCCATACTCCCAGCCCATTACCTAAAATTGAAAGTCCAACCCATATATTCCTTTCAACTCATTAATTCATCAACCCATCAGCAAACTTTCCTTATACCTCTCAGCCATATCACGTGAACACTGGCTAATGGGAGTTGGCATAGATGGTAAGGGTCGATTAGGCCCCCAGGTGGATGGGTTCGATCCCTCTGCCGTCGCGGACTCGCTTTGGTAAGCGATCTCGTAAGTCCCCGAGTAAGTGCTCATGAGCCGGGGCGTCTTGCCACTTGGTGTGACGATGTCGAACCCTCCAAAACTTTTTTTTAGCAAAAAAAAAAAAAAAAAAAAAAAAAAAAAAAAAAAAAATATCACGTGAACACTGTCAGTAACAGATCAGCGAGAGATCAACGCCGTTACACGGAAAGATCACCCCAGCGATTTATACGGGTCACGCAAGAACAACACCATACTTCTTCTCTCAGCAAATCTAGACTCCCATGCTTCTCGAGACCCACGTTGTAATGCTCTCAGTCCGTTCCCCCTCTCGGCCAGGACACTTTGGTCCTTATATATTGTTTTTCTTATTAATCTTTCATTCACTCACTTCCTTTAGCCAAGTGAGAGAGAGCACGAGAGAGGGAGGGGGGGAGAGAGAGAGAGAGAGGAGAGGAAGACTTAAACTGGGAACACCTTACTCTGTTTTTGAAACCAGGAAGCAGAGGTAAGTTTTAAGCTTTCTTTTCCTTCTTAAACCCATGCAAGTTTGTGTATAGAAGTTGTAGGAATGATCACCATGAAGCCTCTGCTTTATACACGTTGAAACAGTGGAAGCTTAGCATATATATATAGATATAGATATGGCTTGGAAAGAAAGAAATGAAAGATAAGAAGCATGCTTTGTCATATTGTTATGTATATACTTCTTTATGTGGAAGAAGAGGGAGCTGATAATATACACGAATGTGACTAAATATAAAAACCCAAGACTTTGTTGTGTGTGTATTAATACTGTACGCATATTAAAAAAAAAAAAAAAAAGAGAGAAAAGAATGAGTTTTATTGCACACACCCAAGATTTATATATATATATGTGTGTGTGTGTAAATAAAAAATAAAGGAAACCTTACTGATAGATTATGTGTGCGTTGCTGCATAAAAATGAGAAAAAAAAATCATTTTGCAATCATGTAAATATATATATATATTATCCCTGCATGTGGAAGGAAAAGAGGAAGTTGCTATTATATATATATAGGTATGTGTTTATTAAACCAAAAGTTTGTACTGTACGTTGTGCATATACATATATAATTGAAACCATATGATTTGAAACCAAAGTCTGATGATGTCAACGCTTTACGAGGTGATAAGTGGAAAAATGGTCATATACTTAGGTATACATATAATTAAAAATGTATTTGTAGATAATAGGTGCTAGTATTTATAAAACCCAAAATATTGCTAATATAAATACATGCAATACATTAAAGCATATTTTTATATGATGTTGGTTTTTTTATTAAACTCCTAATTTAAAATATTAGGATAGTCTTTGAGAATTTAAAATAATTATAAATAAATAATAATAGTTAAGTGAAATAATAATCATATTTATTTGTACTATTATTATTATTATTATAAATAAATGTTATCATCATCATCATCATTAGCCTTATCAATAAATGTATTATTTATATATGTATAATGCTTAGTCACGAAATTCTTATTGTTTGGGAATAATAGGACACCACTTGGTTTAAATATATATATAGATGTCTCTGTGAGTTGGTAAAAACACAAAGTTTAATATATATATATATATATATATATATAAGTTAGTACGTAGGAACACATTTTCAAGTGGGAATAGTAATAATAATAATAATGATTAGTAATAAATAAATAATAATAAAAAGGGGTATTATTAATTAATAATAAATAGGAAAGGGTATTATTAATTAGCAATAAATACAGAGAGAATTAATAGTTACATTGTTTTCACCGACTTTTTAGTCCCGTTATAATGTGCCCACCTCAAACATTTCAAATATATTTTTATTTAAAATTTGTATATCTTAATTTTATTAAATTATAAGTTATAATTTTATGTAGATTTTTGGAAGAGTTATTAATAATTAGTAAATTGGTTGTGGTAGATTGATTTTTGGCGTGTGTTTGGGCTCTTAGATTAGGAGCGGTGTAATAATAATTAGCTTCGGTGAGAGGTAACCACTTTCCACTTGTTATGTGTAATGATATGTTGTTTGTGAGTATTTTGTGAAATCACTATGAATATTTTTAATATAAATTGCCTTGCGGAACCTTATGATTTAAATTATGAATTTATACATATTTATTTATTTATTTATGTATAAGAATTGAGAGTTTTGATATTATGATATTTATTATGATAATCATGAGAAGGGTTGGATTGGGAGGGAATGAAGTTATATATTCCACCACGTGGTGAGGCCTCCATTGGTGCACGATGGTTGGCTTTATATTGTCCCACTTGTTCATGAGGGACTGACCCACTAGTTCAATGAGGGCATACGACACCCCACATGTTCAATGAGGGGAAAAGGCCGATGGTCCGAGACATGTGCTTTCGAGGATTTTGGCGGTCTTCATCACATGACCCGGTGAGCTTTTGAGTAACCAAAGAATATGGATGTAACTTAGCCCATGGGTCTAGTCGGAGGAAATAAGGCGGTTCGGTTGGATTGGTGGGAGGTATCTTGAGAATTGTGTTAATGAAAATTGTGATACATAACTTCTGATATGAAATTTTGTGATGTGGATATTGGCAAATTATATATATTATTTTCCTAAAATACTTTGTTATATAAATTGTTCCACATGGCACCTCACTAGCATATATTAGTATTCGTAATGAGTTGGATTGATGGTTACCACATTTTTCCGGGTGATAATTCCCGTCGAGTCCAACGGGAAAACTTCGGAAGCTTAGGCTACTCCTTCAGCGTAGTGCTTCCATCTTCCGGTATACGTTGGATGATTGTATATTGCCACGTTAGGGCTCATTTTGCATACTCCGATTGACTTTTGCATATTTTGGTAAATAATGGAGCCTTACTTAGTGGTTAATGAACCCTTAATTAGTTATTATGTTAAGTTAATTTTGAGGACGTTACAGAATTGGTGGCGGCTACCCGTGTGCCGATCACGGAGGGTTGCTTAGGTAAGCGATGAGGGTATTTAATGTTTTTATTAATTTATTTAAAACTAAGGGTAAAAGAGTCATTTCACCCGAATTTGCATATCCCTTATAGGTCCTTTGTCCCTCTCAGTCTTTTTGCCAATTCGGGAGACTTTTGGGGGGTTTTACAAATTCAAATGATA
Source organism: Acacia acuminata (assembly GCA_019022655.1). Lineage (NCBI taxonomy): Eukaryota > Viridiplantae > Streptophyta > Magnoliopsida > Fabales > Fabaceae > Acacia > Acacia acuminata. The sequence goes on along the minus strand of JAFJYI010000102.1, from coordinate 825,429 downwards.
TTTAATTGGAATTTTCCCAATTATTTACTTAATCGTTTTGTTTGCAAATGTATACTGATTTTTTATTTACACAACTTTTTATTTTGTTTTGCTTACTAGAATTGCATAATTTGATTCTCAATACAAATAACAAGTGAAATTTATAAGAATCAGCAATTGTGTTTACTTATGATAATTTAAAAATGGTTTAATTTTAACAATTATATTAAATTAGCTCAAACTTCCGTTATAAAGCTAGAAGGAGAATAAGTGGGCTCCACAAAAGGAGATAAACATTTGAGTCAATTTAACCAAAATTTTTAAAATCATATCATTTTTAAAAGATTGTATTTACTTTTATACCGTTCAAAATTTAATTGTGCTAGATGCTACTAGAAAAAAAAAAAACTTCATGGTTAAAATTACACTTTAAATCTTAAAATAAAAAGAGTTACATTATGTTTTATATTGTATTATAATGCTGTTTGTGTGTGTATTATAGTATTTTTAAATTTTATTTTATATTAAGAATTTAACACAAAATCTTGTTGACAATAACAATAATGAGATTAATAAGAAAATTAAAATACTACCTCCGATTCTAATTATAGGAACATTTTTGTAATACAAAAGGGTTCTTATAAATAGGATTGGAGGAAGTAATTGACAACTCGTTTTTTGTTGGGAAATTATCTATTTGAGATTTTAAAATTCAAGTATTATTTTTTTGGTATTTTCCCATATATGTATAATTTCTTTGAATTCTTTTGGTCATGGGTGGCACTCTCAAGAATCCCGACCTCTTAGGGCCCGTTTGGTACATCGATTCAATAGGAAGGAAAAGGAAAATTTATAAGTTCCTCCGCTTGGTACGCATTTTGGACAAATCTTTACAGGAACCCATTTTCTCGAGCCCACCAATCTTCCCTCATATGTGGAAAGATCAGATCCCACCAAAATTGGTGGGATCTCAAGTTCTCACGTCATTGTTCACATTTTTTGACAAATTTACCCATTAAATTTGAACTTGGCGGAAACATTCAAATTTAAGTTGAACTTGGCGGAATTTTTTCTTACACAAGATAAGAGTTTCTATATCTTATAGAAAATTTTTACACACACAAAAAATAAAAAATGAAAGAAGATTAAGATATAAGTAAAAATTTCTATTTGTTAATGTTTTGAATTATTCAATAGAAAATTGACCTCATTTTTGTTTTGGAATTGGCTTTTTTAAATTAGAATTCTTTAATGTTTCAGTTTATGAAATGCAAGATTTCTTTCTAAACTAAAATTGGATATTTTAGAAAGAAATATTGCTTTTGAATCGACTCGTTCAATCTCGACGATCGACTAAAAATCATTTATTATGATTTCGAGCAAGCCGCTATGGTGAAATCGGTAGACACGCTACATCTATGGGACCCCAAACCCTGATATTGGTTCAGTCAAGGAGGTTTTGGGGATGATTAAAGAATCCTTCAAAATCCTCCAACCATTATATCTTCCGGATCTCCCAAACTATCGCAGCTCTTCTACTCGTCTAGAACAGAAGACACTAGCTTTCACTGGTGGGGAGCTGACCTTCGTCTTCAAACAACTGCCATCTCAGCGGCGACATAAGAGCATATTTTTTAAAAATATATTTTAGCAAAATTTTTTATTTTTTATTTATTTTTATTTTGAATTAATTACTTTTGAGAATAAAATAGATATTTTTTGATTTTTTACTAACTACTACCCTTCATTTTTTCCTACCAAAGAACATATCTTCCCCCTTCTTTCAGAATCTTCCCTTCCTCAAATTTTTCCTCATAACAAACGGGCCCTTACGGGGAACTCCCAATTGGAGGGACAAATCAAATTAATAATTATACCCAAAAACCCTAAAAAAACGCGGTAGTGGTCTTGTCTGGGAGAGACTGATGGTTCAAGTTTCAGCTTGTTCCGGAGGGAAGCTCTAGCTTCTTTTTCTCATTACATTGTTTAATGTTCGAGAAAGTTTCTGCCTTTTTGTTCGTGTTGTGAAGTTGGGGGGTCAGAATCTGCAAGTTGCTACTATGTCCAGGCTGCTTCGCAAAGCTTACCTTCTCAGGAGCTCTCTTCTCGGTCATGACGTTAAAACAATGGTACAACTTTATTTGTTTGAATATTCTTGTTTTACGACCTGTACATTATCTTTATGCTGGGCCATCGATTCTCTCTTAATCGACATTCCTGTTTTTTGCTTTATTTTTGTTGCACAATAAATGTTCCACTGTCCCGTCATTCCCCTTCTTGTTTCTTTACCTTCTCTCTTGAGGGATTCTGCTGCAGCTCGGCCACCTATTTGTTGTCATTTCCTCCCCCTTCAGGGAGGGGTTTGTTTGAACTGTTAGTCGTGAAAATCTAATCAAGTAATGGAGCATAAGCTTTTTCCTTGATCGTCTCTCTCAGGAAATGCCCTTTTGTTTTCCCAGGAAAAATATTATGGCCATTTCTGAGTCATGTATGATAATGTCTCCCAGTAACCTTTCTTTTTGAGTTCGGGTTTGGTGTGTAATCAACGATATACTTACTAATTGTTAAATGTTTTTTCAGGGATTCAGACATGGATTATTGGGCACATCGCAAATTTTAAGCTTCTCAACTCGAGGTTGTTGAAGAATGCTTTTAGCTTTTCACCCTCCTCTGTATACTTGGATGATGATAAAACGAAAAAGGACTTGATGGGCTTTGTTTATATTACACAATTAATTTTGCCAAACGCTATACAAAAGGACCACTACAAGTCTTTGAAATTCGTTGTCTAACTATGCCCTTTGATGTTCACTGATTTTATGACGACGACGATGATGATAGCTCTTATTTCGGTCTACTTGAAGGTAAAAAGGGGTCAAAATCAGATGGAAGTGATTCATGTGAAGAAAATATATCTAAGAAAGAGTTGACCATACAAAAAACCCTGGAGCAGATCACTTCTGCACATGGAAAGGGAACTATCATGTGGCTTGGTCGCTCTGCCTCTGAAAAACATGAACCTGTAGCTGTAGTGTCAACTGGTTCTTTTGCTCTTGATATGGCACTAGGAGTTGGTGGACTTCCAAAGGTATCATTAGATCCTTGCATAAAGAAGTTTCTTCCACATCGTTGAATATTATAAACTTTAAGAATATCAGTTACTGTAGTTGTAGATGACTGTCATCAGTAATACATCTTCAAAATTGACAATTTGGCTTTTATAGTGTGCTTTGAGTAAAAAATTATTTAGGAAATAGAACAGTGAACAATTCAGTTTTCTCATGCAAAATTGGTTTGTGTATATTAAGAGGGACAAGAGGACCAATAATTTTCTGCAGCGTTATTTAGGAAATAAAACAGTGAACGATTCAGTTTTCACGTGCAAAATTGGTTTGTGTATATTAAGAGGGACGAGAGGACCGATATTTTTCTGCAGCGTGAAATATGTGTACGCTGATTAATATGTTTCAGTGTGATCTTTGTAGGGACGTGTTGTGGAAGTCTTTGGGCCAGAGGCTTCTGGGAAAACTACTCTTGCCTTACATGTGATTGCAGAAGCGCAGAAGCAAGGAGGTTATCTTTATATGTTATTTCAGCAATCATTATCATAATGTTTATTGCTTTATATACTTCGTTAGGACTATTATTTCTGTAGATATGGTGACCATTGTAGTATTGATTAATTTTGTAGTCACAATTTGCAATTGATTTAATCTCCCCCCTCCATTTCTCTGGATATTTGCCTGAGGTAATTACTTGGATGGGCAGCCTTTTTTTAAGTAATAAATTTGCGCTCATAGATCAGTTTAATTACTTAATATAATACCCCTCTGACCAACGTTATTGAAGGTTTTGAATTTTTGGTAAAAAAATTCTCATTTTATCAATTCTATCAATGTGATCAACATGCCAGAGTATCACTTTAAGGATTTTGTATATGCTTGTTTTATGTAGGTTATTGTGCTTTTATTGATGCTGAGCATTCACTTGACAAAAAACTCGCGGGAGCTATTGGTGTAAATACTCAGAAATTGCTTCTCGCTCAACCTGAATGTGGTGAACTAGCACTTAGTCTCGTTGATACCTTAATTCAAAGTGATTCACTTGATGTAATTGTTGTTGACAGTGTAAGTATGGAGCTTTATCTTTTTAATTTGTTTTTCTTCACTCTTTCTGGTTGGTCATAGATTTTGGTAAGTATGCATGCTCACTGCTATACTCTTATGAGTATTATTTTGTGCTTTCTGTAGCATTTTCTTCTCTAATTTGTGATTTTTATGAGTATCATTGCTTGCATGTCTCTGCTATTATCTGTATTCCACTCCAACATAATGCAATGCTATTAACCGTGGGAATGATGCACGTGATGGTGATAATGTTATGGAAGAAACGAGTTGTTTTAATATTGCTATAGGACCTAATTTACCTTCAATTTTAATTGCAAATATCGCTATTATTTGAATCTTGCTTACTGCCTTTTAAAGTTTCTTTTATGGACTTATATGCTTACTGCCTGTGTTGTTTTAGTTTCCCCCCTCTTCTTTCTATTTCTCATGCCCTTTTAACTTGTACACGATTTACATTCTCTTAAATTGTTTTATGGTTCTTGGATATATCTATACTAACTTTTTTGCTCTGTGTTCAACGATAGGTAGCTGCTCTTGTTCCTAAAGGTGAGCTTGATGGTGAGATGGGTGATGCTCACATGGCAATGCAGGCTAGGTTGATGAGCCAGGCACTTCGAAAATTTTGCCACTCTTTGTCAAAGTCCAATTGTATATTGATTTTTATAAACCAGGTACCAGCTTTAGTTGTGGATTGACCATCATCATTAATTTGTTGCTGGTCAAAGTGCAGAGTGTAGTCTTAATTATATTTATTTAATCTTGGGCAATTTGATAGTTATATGACTTGTATCATTCTTTGTTTATGTTGGCTTGCCATCTGCTAGTTTCATCTTGGTCCAAGTTTTGATAAATGCTTTGACCCAGTATTGCTTCATTTTCCAGATATCGGTTGAGTTTGTTCTTCACTTTTGATGGCAGCTACTTTGATCCATTCTTTTCTATCTTATTTATTTATTTATTTTATTTTATAGATTGCTTGTTTTCGTGGTGATATTAAGCCTTCCCCTCCTCTGTAGCTTTGTTCTGATTCTGATCTCTCCTCGTGAATCTATTACTTTGCACTTTTTATTGCCATACCATGTTTTTATGCTCTTTATTGCTATACAGAGTGTGTGAAATTCTGCATTATTTTGTTCTGTTTATATCGTAGATATACAAAATTTAAGCTATTAATTGATAGGAAGGAACCTCTGACCAAGAGCTGCAGAGAACTTATGGTATCCTAAAAAGCATATTGTTTGGACAAAACTTAAATGGTCCTAATCTGTCTGTCTTCTTTTTGTTACTTGTGGGTGCTATACTCTGAGCTATCTGGTTTTGTTCAAATTAAATGAGAGGTGCTTTTATTAGATTCAATGGTAGAGGATTCTTGTATGCTTCTACAGGTGAGGTCAAAGCTTTCTACTTTTGGGGGTTTTGGCGGGCCAACAGATGTTACTTGTGGTGGTAATGCATTGAAATTCTATGCTTCAGTGCGGCTAAATATCAAGCGAATAGGATTTGTTAAGAAGGGAGAAGAGGTACGAAAAATCTCCTTATTCCTCTGCCTTTTTGATTCCTGCTGTGTTGTTTGACTTGCCTGTTCAAATGCCCGTGTTCAATAAGCATGAATAGTTTAATTGTATGCTGTGATCACTAAGGTTTGGCTTAAATTAAAGCTACAAGCTGCTTCTTCTAGTTGCAATTTTACGGGAAAAATGAGTGATGTCATCTTTTTGGATTTAACAGCATCCTCTCCAGCTAGTCATATTATTGGCATCAAAGAACTATATCTTAAATAGATGGGTTAATATTGTTGTTGGTCCTTACTATTTAACTGAACCCTGTAATTTTAAATTATTGGTTTTGGTTCCCATAGTTTCATAAGGATTTGGTCTCCCTTTAAGTTTAAGGGCCGGTCCCTATACTTTTAATGAGCTTTGGTTTTGGTCTTTATACTTAAACTCAGATCAAGTCCTTATGAAACTATAGTGATCAAAACCAAAATTCGATTAAAATGTAAGGACCAACAATGATATTAACTCTAAATAGAATTACTGCTCATTTCTAGATTGATTTTATCCTCATCCAACAGATTCAACTTTCTTCCTCCGGTCTCCATGCCCTTTTATATTGTTCTTTTCAATTTTGAAGCCAAAACTTTCCCTCCTCTGCCTAAACTTCTCTTTTATAAATTTGATCCCTTCAGATTTTAAGCACCCAGGGCAACACATGGGTCAGAATTCCAGTTATTAGTATATATGAAACATCATTTTGGTATTTTCAACATTAACGTCCGTGTGCCTTTTGATGAAATATTGGAGAAAAGCAATGTTGAGACATTAACTTGTGTGAACACTAGATTTGAGATTAATCTGTTGAACCTAATGGCTTCACTAGTTATATTAAATATCATAGGATCAATATGTTTAGCGCATGATATTTTTAATATGATTATGGATTTTCCTCCTCCATTATGTTTACAATGCATGCCTTGCAGGCTATAGGAAGCCAGATCCTTGTGAAGGTTGTGAAGAACAAGCTTGCTCCTCCATTTAAAACTGCACAGTTTGAGCTTGAGTTTGGAAAGGGCATATGTAGAGAAGCAGAGGTCGTAGATTTGAGCCTAAAACACAAGTTCATATCCAAGTCTGGTTCATTTTACAACTACAATGGCAAGAACTTCCATGGCAAGGATGCTCTTAAGAAGTTCCTGGCTAGTAACCCTAGTGTTCAAGAAGAACTTATTCTGAAGCTGAGGGAAAAGCTTCTTACTGCTGAGAAAGAAGCAGAGGTCACTGATGGAGATGAAGTTGTATCACCTTATTCTACTGATGAAGAAGCTGCTGCTATTGCTGCTGCAGAAGCATGATTTTGCTGATACTCCCAAAGTATAAATCTTTCCTTGTTTGGAGGGGGCTGAAGCAACAAAATCCTCAAGTGCTTGTGGTTTACCATCATTTGGTCCTCTTAGTTGCTCGATTGCTCAAGCGGAGGAAAGAGATAGAAGTAGAGATGGGGTCCACTTGTTATTATGGGCCTTAGATGGATTGTATTCTATGTCTGTTCTTTCTTGAGCAAATAAGGGGATCCAAATCCATTGTTTACTGTATGTGGTCGCTTCTAATGGAATTATTTGGTCATTGATTCATGTGCCAAAATACTCGAGGCATGTGCAAATTTTGTATGGAGGAAAAGTGTCAATTGATATGGGTTAGCAATGTCAGTAGTTAATTATTGGCCATTAACTATTTTTGGTAAACTGGGAGGCTACAAGTTATCTCCTCTATCAATAAGTGCGTTTTCCTGAATTCAAACTTCCTTAAAAGGGGCGAGAAACCATTAGCGATTATTTGTGAGAATATAACTTTTCACGTATAACATATTTGAGCTCCCTCTTTTTCTCTTTCTATAGATTTTAATGCGTTTTGGCAAAAAAAATAAAAAATAAAAAAGAAGATTATAATGTGTTAAAATATAAATATTTTTTTTATTGTTTTAATTATTAGAGGAGAACCTAATTGTCATTTTATAAAATTATTTGTTTGGCTAGAGAGAGAAAACACAAGGGATTATTAAGAGTTTTGGGAGAGGTAGAAACTCCGAATGAAATCTAAACCTATGAACCAAGCCCACACTTAGAGCAAACATTAACAAACCCATGGAAAAGAAAGCCACGTAATTAAACCACAACCAAAACAGCACAACGAAAGCTATTAACCAAGAGATACATAGAAAAATCTCTAATGCGTAGAAAAAAAGCTATTAACCTAGAGAAGTAACTCCATGCTCGCAGAAATATCCACTTTCCTAGCTGAGGGTATTTAGGGCAAGGTCAACAAAACTGAACGGTCACTAAACTTATTGGAGTATTAAGTTAAGGGTCAATAGGTCATGCCGAAGCTAACCGGGGCCAAACAGGTAATATAGTGAAGATTTCAGGGGTTATTAATATAAAATTATAAATAAAATTTAAAAAACTGATTTTTATAAAAATAATAATAATTAAACTGGGTTAATGCCCCGATCAGAGACTGGTATATCGACTAGTTCGCCAGTTGTTGGGACAAACCGACCAAGATACAATCAGGTTTAATTACATTGATTTAGGGTTCTTGTGCGACGACAAAAACCATCAATTGGTTTCATAACATTAGTTGGTTAGGGTTTGCCAATGAAAACAGTCACTTAATACTCACTTTTTCTTTTTTTATACACACATGGACCATCCTATTAGAAACAATATGTGGAATTGTGGACACAATTTTTAATGATGATTCGAATATTGGTTCGTCATATCATGAGGGATTAGTTTCCTCTAGTCCTGTAAGAGTTTTCAACTTTTTGGAAGTAAATTTTTTTTTTAATACGAACTTTTTGTTGTTGTTGTTGTTGCTAAACATAGGTTCAAATCTCCGTAAGAAGAGGCGTCAATATTTAGTACTTGACAGTACTTCGAATAGGATTAAAAAGTATGAAAAAATGGGTTGTTGCAAGATGGGCTAATGTGGCCCAATATAATGTTACTTTGTCCTAAGTTGTCTCATATGTATTATTGCAGCAAAGACATAATGGCCATCCATTAAATAGATTAATGCAATATCATGAGTGGAGTTGGTTAATAAATGGATTCTGAAGTTTTGGTCAAGACTTGCCAAGTATTTAATTAATATAAGAACATGTGTCATGAGATCTCCGTTTTGGACTTGTTATGAGGGATTTTGATCCACATTTTTCTTTTTTTTTTTTTTTTTTTTTTTTTGGTCACACACCTATTACATTGATATACACGCTTAAATAAAATTTAAAAATTTAATGTCATTAGACTACAACCCTTGATAAATCTTTCTTGTTTTTGTTGTATAGTGTTTTCATATGTTAATATATTATATTTTCAGATAAAAAAATATGGACAATATACAAGAGAGTTGTCTAGTTGAAAAGAAATAATATTCTTTCCTCGTATAATGTACAAGATAAATAATAAATTACCTTTTTCAAAAAAAAAAAAAAAACTCCATTTTTAATAGTTAAAAAGCTTTTACAAGATATTAACTTTTTTATATTTATTTACTTTTCTTCTAATTCTAAATGTAGTTTGTCTTACAATTTTACACTATAAATTATATCTTAAATTTAAAACTAGAGGTGATGGCATTAAGTGCCATCTATCAAGCTTAATGAATATGAGAGATATCTTTCTCTAAATATTTTTAACAAGGCATTATCTTTTCACACATTTTTAGTTGATGGAAGAAAAACTTTAAAAAAACAAAGATAGGCTCAAAAAAACATTTCAAATATGCAATTTCCAATTTAAGATCTCAAAATGACCTTATCGTTATGAAGGCTATAAGGACTAATCTGAGATTAAATTTTATAAACCAAAATCCCCTAATTCAAAAAAAAAAAAATAAAAATGAAATGGCAATGACAGTTTAACAATTTACGACTTTAACGCATCAAGTTAAAATGTCAGCAACTGATTTCAATAAATTTTCTTATAAAACATCAATGACAACAACAAATTTTACCAAATACTCCCTCCTATCCCTAATATAAGAAAAAGAAAAAAAGAAATGGCAATACTTAATTTAATTAGATTAAAATGTCAAACTGATTAATTAATTTTTAAAACATCAATGACAACAACATTTTAAAGTAGTTAATATAAGACATATATAATTTATATATATATATATATATATATATATATTTTAAAAAAACCTCTAATCATTTTTCTTAATTTCTTCTATCCCTCTCTTATTTGATTATTGTTGAAAAAGTATAAATAAATGTAATTTGACAAAATAATTATAAAAATGAAAAATAAATTTTATATTTAGGATTAAAATCAACTTTCTAATTAAAACGTATATTAAGAATGATAGGAAATAATAAATTTAATATATAAAATGATAACAACTAAGACTTTATAGAAATTGTCATTTTCTTACATCTTTTACTTGATTGCTTTGAATCTCTATGAATCACTTTTAAAGGAATCTATTGTTATGTGTGTGGTTGTTTGTTTGAAGAGGAGCAGTCAAAAGCGCCGTCTGAAAAGTTAGAGTTAGAAAATTCCACAGAGAAATTTGTTTGACTAATAATAGGAGTCCCTATCACTTTACTTTCGTGACTTAATCTTTGGCACACAATTTATATAATCAACCAAACAACTCTTTAATTTTTTTTTGTAGTTATATATATATAATATGTGACATGGAATTGCCTGAGGGCCACCATCACAAACATATATTTATGGGTTGTTTTAATTTAATGACTTTCCAAGTTTTTAATTAAAATACACTTTGACCATTTCGAGTTATTGAATCCTCTCCATTATTTATTCTCTTTCTAAGATAGGAGTCTTAGTCAAAACAGGCGAACAGGCGACAAGACACCTAGGTTTTATTTATAGTTGTTTATATCCTTGTACAAGAGTGTCGTGTCATTATTATTAGTTTACTAAATTCCTTCCATATTGTGGATAAAATAATTTTTAAGGGCTAGAATATAAACACCATTTATAATTTTAATTAATTTGTCAATAATATCACATTTGAAAAGCGTTAGTGGGTTATATGTTAGTTGGATGTTAACAATTCTTTCCTAAATGATGATCTTCATAAAGAAGTTTATACGTATATCTCTACAGGTTGCAACAAGCATCCCGCAATTGGTATCATAAACTATCTCAGACACTACTTGACACTGGATACATCGTATGTCGTTTGTTTGGTCTATGCTGACGATGTGTTATTAGCTGATAATGGTGCAAAGAAGATACAAGAAATAAAACGACATTTGGATATATAAAAAAAGCATTAAAGATATAGGAAAGTTAAAGTATTTTCTGAGAATTGAAGTGGCACACACTATACGAAGCCTCGTTCTAAGTCAATACAAATACACATTGGATATTCTAAAAGAGATGAGAGTGGTGAATTGTCGTCCTAATCATTTCTCATGGAGCAACATTGTAAGTTGTGGATGATGAAAATGAACCTGACGTGGATGCTGGGAGATATATGAGGTTAGTTAGAAAGCTTCAATATTTAACCATAACGTGTCCAAATATAGTATATGATGCTAATACTTTGTGCCAATTTATGTCCTCACCCAAGCACTTGCATATGGTAGCAGTTGAGAGAGTTTTGCATTATCTAAAATGTACCCCAGGACAAGGTACCTTGCTTAAAGAAGAGGGAACACAGGAATTTGAAGCATACTGTGATGTGGATTGGGCATGATGCCCCTTGACCCCATGATCATGTCGTGGTTCATCCGTGTCATAGAGTGAAGAAAAAAAATGTTGTAGCTTAGTCATTGGCTGCGACAGAATACAAAGTGATGGCTTGTGTATTTAGTGAATTTGTATGGTTGTGAAGGTTATTCAAGGAATTATTGGCACTAAAGAGAAAACCCACACCATTATATTGTGATAATCAGGCAGCAGTACATATTGCCATGAATCCAGTATTCCACGAGTGAACCAAACATGTAGAAATGGATTGTTTCTTTGTTAGAGAAAGGTATCAGTTAGGAGAAATAATGCCACAAATGGTTTGGCCAAAAGACCAATTGGAAGATATGTTTACAAAAGCACTTGGGAAATATCGACTCAAAACACTTGTGAGCAAGTTGGGCATTACATGCACCAACTTGAGGGGGAGCTTGTTGGAAATTAAATATGTAATATTAATATTGTTATATATCAATAGATACTAACCGTATGTGTATTGCTGATATTAGCGTAATCTGTTATTCAGATCCAAGAGATGTGGGACTCACTTATATATATATGGGTTTATCGTTTGTCGTACTCGACATAAGGTTATGTCAAGTCACCCCAAAACTACGTCGTTTTAGGGTTAGAGGAATTAATAAACTCTTAAAACGACGTAGTTTTGGGGTTAGAGGAATTAATGAAGGATCTTTTGGTAAAATTCATATAATAAATACAAAAACATCATTTATTAATTCCCTTAACTCCCAAAATGATGTAGTTTTAGGGTAACTTGACATAACCTTATGTCGAGTGGCGTACGACAAACGATAAACCCTATATATATATATATATATATATTATCATTCGCTACAATTTTCATAGGGCATTGAAAAAAGACTCAAAAGCATAAACCAGAGACCAAAAGCTTGATGACTTGTGTGTGTTTATTGTGATGGAAAAAATGACTTATTTGCAATCCGACTTATGTAAGAGTAAGATTGGGTAAAACTTAGATTAAGTAACATAATTTATGTTTGGATTGACAGTAGTATGAGTAGCTTTTGTGAAATTAAAACTTATTTAAAATGACAATAGCATAAGTGGCTTTTGATATAATTATAAGAGAAATATTAAAATCAAAATTACAAAAAAGTGAAAAATGCTAACTTGAAAAATTTAGCAATGCTAAAATACATAATTTTGTTCAAATTTTATTAATAACTAATTGGATTTTATGTCTCATACAAGTTGTTCTCTAATTGTGTCATGAATATGATTCATTTTAATGCACTTGCTTCCTCTTAAATGAGGGTATAATCGTGACACTTAATATGAATTAATTCAACTATACACTATTGTAATCACATACAATGTATAATCTCATTAAAGCATAAGGAAATAAGTTCAATATATAGTCCAAGAGCATCAAAGCAAAATTCAACACAAAACTTAACCAACGAGGACAAATGAACACTCATCCAAGTTTCAAGAACATGCACGAACTACAGAATCAAACAAAACATAGTACAATACATATAATGGGCTAATGGAAAACTAATTGCAGTGAAATAATAGAGAGAAATATAGACAAAATATACTTTCAAATGAATGTATTTATTCATACGCTCAATAGGGTATTTAAACATAAGAGAAAAGACAAGACAATAATGATTCATTATGATGATTGATTCCTTAATCACTCATAATTCCTATAATCCCTGAATATGTGTGATACTAATTAATTATAGTATATTTATACTGATATATTTCCTAACACTCTCCTTCAAGTTAAAGCATAGATGTTAATCATGCTCAACTTGTTATAAGAAAACATAAATCCAAACAAAATAATTTTCTTCCTAAGAACATCTTCACCCAATTTCCACACACTCTCCCTCAAGTTGAAAGTAGCTTGAATGTGGGCAGAAACTAATCACCAATAACTTGCTTCTTCATGAGATCTTGAAGCAAATAACAAATGGTCTCACCAAAGACCAAATAATACTCCAAAATGTCTCATTAGAGACCAAACACTTCACCAGAGGCAAAACAACGAACGGGTTACACAAGGACCACCAAACTCCTCACCAAAAGAAGCAAAGTACAACAAATGCCAACGAAATTATCCAACCACAAGCACGTCATTCAAGACAAAAAAGCACTTCACGAACGTGTTGGAAAACGTAACAAACAAAGAACGCAGCCACTAGAAACAAGTGAACGTGTACGAAACAAAATGCCGACTGTGCTGAAATAGTAAAAACAACTGAACCCAGTTTCACAATACAACCTTCGAAGTAAAAAACCAACCTACATACACTGGGAATGAAGGCTTGACATCAGAGAACAAAGCAAAGCCAGAAAATAAAAACAACAACCAAATGATAGCAAACATCACATTAGTGACCAAATAGAACCAACAGTCACCTTACTGACCAAATAACACTTCCACAACCTAAAAGCAAATAACCACTGAACCAGAAGTAGATTTATGAAACCACACTGGAACGAAGACAAACAAGCAGATGGATGAATAGTTCCGTATAAACCGTGTGACTTAACTTTCAAAAAAAGCTTATATTACATATTTTAGAATACATTTGCTGATATCTTCCGGAAGGACAGACACATTTTTTTATATAAGCTCATTACATATAAATTTAAAAGTGATATTACCTTCAATCTTAAATATAGAATAAAGTTTATAGTATAATTTATACTACAAACTTCATCCAATATTTAGAATCGCAAAGAATAATAAGATATAGTATTGGTACGACGTGTGTTCATAATTAAAAAATAAATCAATTATATTAAATAGGAAATTCCTACATCTCCGATTCCAAAAAAGAGAGTGGTGGGTCAGTGGTCCCATCCATTTGAGTCAACCTAAAGCAGCGCCACCACAGAAGCTATCGAAATGCTAGTCACACCACATATATTTAATAATTAATATATGTGTATATAAATCCTATAAGTAAATATAGAGATATAGATGGCTGATGACGTGTGTTGTAATGATTGGTACAGATTTCAGTCACTGTGCCAGGTCAGCAACAACTCTTCTGACTGCTTCCTGGAAGGCAGACTCGTCCCATTCACTTACCTGCAAACATCAAAAGAACTCAATATTATTATAATTCTTTACAAAAAAGTTTTTCCTTTTTTTGGTCTTTTACATTCTCATGGTTTTTTTTCCAAATCTTTTACCAGATATATCTGCTTTTTTTGATTGAGACAGAGGAAGGTGGTCGATGGCTTAAATTCCAACACCACATTATTTTTTTTAAAGAATATTTAGATTGTTGTTATCAAATTTGGACAGTAAGTATATTAATATTATTATATTATAATTTCAAAAAATTTGAAATTTAATCCAAACAATTCATATCAAATTTTCATTCTATATGCATCAATATATAATATACAAAATTAATGAGAAACAAATATTTAAAGCGTTGGATGCACAAAAAATTAATGGAAAAAAACATTAAATATTGAGTTCTAATGAGAAACAAATATTTAAAGGGTATTGTGTGTAATTTAACCCGATAAACAAAAATAAGTGTGCTGTAAGTATACCCATAATTAATGTAACCAAAAATATTTAAAAGGAACATTTATATTGGGATGAGTTATAAGATGTTTAACACTTTTTAAACAAAATCACATGGAAAAAAAAAATCATGCTGCGAGATTTTCTTAATTGAATTAGTATTTTATTAAAAATGTGAAGATTATTTGTTTTTTAAAAATAAAAATATTTTAGGCCCTTAAAAAAAAAAAAAAAAAAAAAAAAAAAAGAGTACGTAGGTCATGCCATCATTAATCTCATAGTAATAAAGGCTCATCATGTCATATGTCAAAATGTACAAGAAATCATTATAATGATGGAATTCCAAATTAAAGACAAAGGTGAGTTTATTCTTATTTGACGGCTGCGAAAATTAGATTTCTTTTTTGGAATGGTTTGAATTATTATGCATTTTGGATCTTAATTACCAACTTGATTGTGACTCTTTCATATCTACGACGACATACACCACCTAACCAAAAACCAAACTACCATTTCTGCACTTTCTTACCTCCTTCCTAAATTTAACTGTACACTGTATTTTTATATATATTATTTACTTTTGTATATATATATATATATATCCATCTCCATTATTGTAGTTTTACCAGTCCAAAGTGAATTAATTATATTCTTCTAGAGGTCAACAAAAAGGCATATTAAATTCATTCCCCGAAATCTATTAGCCTACGTTTTAGTATTCTAGAAGCATGGCGTCTCAGAATCCAGATTTGATGTTTTTAAAATGAAAAAAAAATATTTTCTTAAAAAATATTACTTGAAATATTATTTTTATTTTAGATTTTCTATCTATTAAACTAATTTTTAAAGAAAAAAATTAAATCTGGACTATCTAAATCTTATCTGGATATTCTAAATGAATTAGATTGATGGTTCCTATCGACAGCATGTCATTTAATTTGTCTTTAAGGTCCTCCCTCTATATGTACTGGCCTTTGAAATCAATATTTGATAACACAAATGTAGGGTCCAGTACTCTAGTGACGTAACTTATTATTCTTTTATTTTTTTTAAATATATTTATCCAAGATACAGTATGATGATACTATATGGTGATATATATTTAAATATTATGAAAACATTGTTGGTAATATTTTTTATTTTATTTTAATAAAATAAATAATATGATATTCATTAAATTGACTATTTATTGTAATTAAGATAGCCTACTAAAGCTCGTTTTAATTTTTTATCTACTCCTTCCGTTCTTAATTATTTCTAAATCTAGTAATTTGTTGTAAAAAAACATGCAGATCCATGAGCTTGTATCTTTGCCTAAATTTTTGTTTTGTTCTTTTTAAATCTACCCCTAATTAAATAGGGGTATTTTTGAAAATATCATTTATTAAGAGATAGAGAAAACTCATTAAACAGGCATAAGTTTTTGAATATATATATATATATATATTTACATTTAATTAGGGACTGGATAAGCTTTTAGACCCAAAAAAACTAGTCAATTATTGACATTAATTATTAATTAAGATCAACTACCAAGGATGCTATTATATTGAAAATTTCTAACAATAAGTGTGAACCTAACACGAACAGGTCTTAGAAACTAGGTCAATTACAAGTGCACAATATATATAACCAACTTGCATGGCAACTCCATATGTCTAAATAATTAACTGCTTTTATAAATTTTATATTTTATATTAATACTTATTTTGTTTATTATCATTTTTTGTACTATAATAATTTTCATGAAGCTATATATTTTTTTTAACGTAAAAAAAGGAGCATACCTCAACTCTCAGCCTTACGGAGATTCGATTGAAGGAAGTGGCATGAGCTACATGAGTATTGGCTTCCATGGAAATCAAGCTTAGACTTTGATCTTGTTTCAGAAATCCCAGTAATCGAATCAGAATATCCACTTGAGAATTTGGTCCCCTCACCGTCACTTCCAAATCCACCATTCTCCCTTCTTGCAAGGACGAGCTTGATTCCGGTGGTTGTTCGCCTGAAGATGAAATTCTCACATTTAACCTTTCATTTACGATTTCATGATCATCGTCACCACTTGTTTCTTTCACAGCCGCCGCCATTGATGAAGATGTTGTTATTGTTGTTCCCTCCAGCTGCTTGTTTCTCTCTCTAAGCTTTTTTATCTCCGTCATTAATGAGCTCAGTACTTCCTTTGCTGTTGTAAGTATCGAAGCTTTGTCCTTCTGAAACAAAACCCAAAATTCATATTCTCTTAGTTAGGCTTTTCAAACTGTTCGATGAAATGCTCAAAGGAGAATATTTATTACTTGAAGTTATTAGATCAGTACTATCTATTCTCTCGCTATATGCTCCCTCGCCACCATAATATAAACCACGTTAATTAATGGATCTCAAAGTAATTTATATATATTATACAGTACCTTGGTTCCTGGGGGAAGAAGTGATCTAAGATTCTGAAAGTTCTCGTTGAGCTTCTCACGCCTTCTTCTTTCTGAAATCATGTGATGAAGCTGTGTAGAACTGGTGGGGCGACTTGTCCGTTCTCTCATTCTCATGAAATTCAAGCCTCTAAAGAACGTCAATGACCTCTTGAACAAATTCTGCCTCCGCAATTGATGATCCGGTCCCATTTGAGATAATGGCGGCCGCGGTGGCGGGATAATCCCTGTGGGGTTGTACCTCTTGAAGGCACTAGCCTCAGGATGAACCATATAATTACTAGTATTAGGAAAATTCTGAGGAAGAGAAGAAGGTGATGAAGAAGAAGTAGTACTAGTGGAAAGGACATGAAGGATTGCTCTCATGATGGCTTCATTTTCGGAGTCTGGTGTGTGAAATGGGCTCTGTGCGGTGACTTGAGCCAGAGGAGGAGGAGGAGGAAAATGAGGGGAAGATGCAGAAGGAATGTTTAAGAGAAGGGATGAGTATTCAGGGCTTCCTGCAGATAATGAGAGTGATCTTAATGATGATGAAGATGATGATGGTGGGTTCTGGTTCTGATTCTGACTCTGATCCATATTCGGCTGCTGCTGATTTAATCTGGAAAATTCATCTGGGAACCAATTCCTCAGTGCTGTTTGAATATCATCCTGTTGAACAGAAAAATCAAACTTCATGAGCATATCAGATTGGAGAGACATGAATCATATATATTCTGAAATTTGTACACATGTACATTGGAACAGCCTCTCCGTCTGAGTAAGGCTGTGTACATTTGACCTTCACCAAATCCCACCTAGTGGAAGTCTTATATACCAGGTCGACTCTTTTATATATATGTATATTTATATATATATTATTGTTTGTTTGCTTACTTGAGACATGTTTGGGAAGCCAAGTTCCATTTCTCCATTGTTGCACCCCATGAAGACTGCAGTCTGTGAACAAGGCAAACAAAACAATGGCTTTAGAAGTTTGGTTGAATTTTCTGCATAATTAGTATTTAGTTCATTTCTTCAGACAGCTAACCTTAATCCTTGCTTCCTGTAAAAACATAATCAAAGAGGTTAGTTACCTTAATTAGTTCAGAAAAATCCTTCATGAACATAACACAACAACTGCAATACATTATATATTCATCTCATCATAATTAATATCTATAATTACCTGATAAAATTGTGTTTGTATTGGTGTCCATGCTAATCTTAGAAGATCTGGTTGCTGCAGCTCAAGGTAAGTGCGGTTCTTGAAAGCCAGTCCTGGAATACGGCTATATAAAACAAAAACAACCGACATAATATCAATAACTTTACTAATAAATAAATATAACACACACACACACACACTAAAACACATATATATTATTCATTCACAGAGAAGGGAGGTAAAATGAGATCTATTACCCGTGATCATTGACATCAAATAGCAAACTCCTATATTGGTCAAAAAGCCTTTGAGCCACACTGCTCCCCAAAGAGGTGCTCGGTTGGTTGATTCTCACATTGAACAATCCATCCAAACACAGCAAACGACTGCTCCAAAAAAAAAAAAAAAAAAAAACAAAAAACAAATCAGAAACATAAGAGGAGAATATATCTATTATATTACAGTAGAATGAATATATGCATTATTAATATGGATATACTTGTATAAGAGGGAATCATAGGACCAAAGGCAAATGTATGAGCAGCCTGAGGAATGCAATATAGACTGCAGAAAATGAGCTCTGGCAGCCTCGGGGAGGGAGAAGACAGCGTCCATGGATGGATGGAAGGATGCTAAGGAAATATGTGTTGTATTGTGATCATAGTAAGAAGAAGACGAAGATGATGATGACGACGACGAGGAAATAATGTTGGGATGTTTCTGATGAAGCTTGTCATTGTAAAAGTATGATTTGGTTTATGTAATCTGTCATTGACAAATTAATAGAAGTGGTGTATGCTGTGGTTGGGGGAGACAGACTACTGGCCGCCATATATCTGGAGGGAGATCACGAAAAATCTCAAGGTATTGAAAAATTCAAGGTGCTTAATTACTAGTTGTGTGTCTGTGCATGTGTGTGAATATCAGAAGAAGGGTTTTGAAAAGTACAAGAAGAGATTATGGGAATGTGAAACCTGAATAACTCAACGCAAAAGGCAAAAAAAAAAAAAAAAAAGAGAAGAAAAGAAGCCCCACCTGGATATGTGAGAGAGAGAGAGAAAGAGAGGAATTGGCTGGTTGTCGTGGGTAAGTGAGAGGGAGCTTGAAAAGTAAGAGGAAGCAGTGAACTTATACATATAATGGAGCAGAGATAGAGAGAGAGAGAGAGGAGAGAGAAAGGAAATGAGAAGAAAAGTAGAGAGAGGTCAGTCAGCCAGGGAGGGAGAAGGTTGGAAAAGTAGAGGGTCAAAGGTCCATTCGTCCATGCCTTGAAAAGTTTGAATTTTAGTCAAGCCACGAAGCTACTTGTAAGTTTCCGTTTTTTTTTTTTTTTTTTTTTTTTTTGGTATCGTTCCACCTTTTTGCCCAAAGAAAAGTTATATGGGTAAAAATTTTTAGATAAATATAATTTAAATTTATAAAACCAAAAAAAATTTGTTCCCATGTGAAAATGACATAAATGTGATATGAATTAAATTGAGATTTTAAAGTATTGATAATTTTACCATGATTCTCCTCAATTTTTAAATTAAAAAAAAAAAAAGTGCCCTTGCTAGAGCTCTAGTGCCGAACTGCGGCACTCCAACAGCTGGAGTTTAAGCCGCCAACGGTGCTGGTGTTTGGAGCCGGCATCAGCTGGCGGTGGTGTTTTGACAAGGACATCTTTTTTTATTATTATTTAAAAATTGAGGGGTATGATTATAAAATTATCTACATTTTAAAATCTTAATTTTGATAACTGTCATCTTTATATCATTTTCACGTGTTAACAGATTTTTTGGCGCTTTGTAAATTTAAATGATATTTATTTAAAATTTTCCTAAAATTTTAAGAGTAATAACACTTTTAGTACCTCAAATTTGTCCGAATTATCAATTTTGTCTTTGAATTTTTGTCAATTAGGTCTCTAAAGTTTATTAATCGTTCCACTTCTTTCCAAACATATAAGTCATTTCTCTCGTGTACCTGGGAGTATATAGAATCCAAAAAAAATTGATTTAAAAATATCAAATTTACACGTGACAATAAAATTCTTGTAAAGTTCTAGAAACTTTCAATGTTACCCTCATGTATATAAATATTGAAGCTTATCGTATAGGTTATTACTATGTACGACAATAAGATGTGTTGATCAATAATTTTTAAGGGTTTATATTTATAATTTATGGCAATATATATACACACATGTTGAATCTTATTTTATATATAAATATATGTTGACTTTTTGTCATTACTGCAAAACCACACTGTTAATTTTATAATTCCTCCAATTTCGACTTATTTAATTTAATGCACCACTAGTTCAATTACGTTATTATAATTAAGTTAATGTAGGAAGAGTTGTCATAGTTGAATGGGTTCTTAATATTTATTATTTGTATACGTTTCTGAATAGTAAATAGTAATAAATGCCATTCGACCTCACTGGCCCAAAAACAAAAAACCATTCAACGGCTATAATTAATGCTCCTTTCAGTTTTAATTATAAGACTAAATTAATTTTTTTTGAAGAAATTAAGGAAGTTAATTAAATTACTTTAGAGTATTTTTATTATTTTGATTTAATATTTCTATTTTTACTGCAAAAATATTTTTTTCGGCACACTCACATAAAAATGAGTGTGTCCCATTAATATTTTCTCTCTTCTCTCTTTACAATGGAACCCCTTCACTTTTATGTGAACGTGACAGAAAAAAATGTTCTACATCAAAAGTAGAAACATTAAGTCCTTTTATTTTTTTTCCCTCTAAACTAATTAGTTCGACTAATAAACTACGATCTCCGGTTCTAATTACAGACAAAGTTTGTAGTACAATTTGCACTACAAAATTTGTATTAAAATTAGGACTTGAGGGAGCAATATATAATTTAGGGGTTAAGGAGCGAATTGGCTAACAAACTATTATCACAAACAACTATTAAGTGGAACTTAAATACCAAAAAACTTTTTAAAAGGTGAAGTTATCACAAAACCATTAATCATGATCAACATCCGTTAAGTACTTGAAGTATAATGAAATGGATGAATTTGTATCAGCAAGTCCAAACAAACATGCACCTTAAAATAGTCAAGATCAGACTAAATTTGAATAACTTAAGCCATACTTGTTGTTTAGAAGATTCTTCACAGCCAGTCAGCCACCACCAACCCATCTTCAAGAACTCCTTTGTACACAATACCATACCCTCCTTCGCCGATCACACTTTCTTCCGCAAACCCACGCGTCACATCCTCCAGCTCCCTCAAGCTATACCATCGTCCCCACCCTATGTTCGGTGCGTCCACCGACACGTCACTACAGTTCCCACCGGAAACATCACTCTCGTTGCTCCTCTTCTTCCCTCTTCTCTCAACCTCAACCTCAACCTTCTCCTTCTTCAGATCCTCATCCCCAATTTTAACCTCTGAGCTCGAGATCTAGGGCTTTAACTTCCTGCTTCCAAGATTTGCTAGCTCATAATTCTGCATCGTCCCGGAACTGTGCTTCACGTGCAATTTACGCTTCGTCAAGATTTGACTCCGGTGAAAGCAGAGAAAGATCAGAAGCAAAAATGCAGTACGATTAGAAGGAAAAAGCCAATCACGAAGTAGAGCTTCAAGCCGAGAAATGGAGTTTTGTTAGAGAGCTGTGAAAGACCGTGACCAAGAGTATCTTGGCATTGCATCCGACGAGGTGAGGAAAGTGAAATTTCCTGAGGAAAAGTGATGGTAACAAAAGTCAAAGAGAGATGAAGAGCGAGACGTCGTTAGGGGCTTTGGTTGATGAGAAAATGGCAAGCAACTGTGAGAGAAGGGAGTGAAAATAAAGCATGTGAGAGAGGATGAGCTTTTGGGAAAGGGACAGAGAGGAGAGGAGAGACTGTGGCTGAAGAATGGGGTTTCAATGGATACAAAGTTGGGAAAAGTCAAGGAACGATGGAAATTAACGGACGTTGATGATGAGTTAACAGTTTTGTGCTAACTTCACTTTTAAAAAGTTTTTTGGTATTTACGGTCTACTTAATAGTTGTTTGTGCTGGGCGCTCGTGGGGTAATAGTTTGTTAGCCAATTCGCTCCTTAACCCTATAATTTAATTATATATAACATATGATATGATTAAATAATTTACTTAGTTTTATTAATCTCTCTTAAAAAAAGTCAACCCAACCTATAATTATGAGCGAAAGGAGGTAATAGTGATTAATAAGTATCCACTTACTTTAGCAACTTATACTTTTATTGTACTCCCTTCGGTCCAATTATAGGAACACATTTTGGAGTTAATTTTGATCCTAATTATAATTAGGACCGGAGGGAGTACTTTTTGGTGTGAACGTATCCTTTATTTTCATTATCTGTTTCTTTCTCCAAATTCAAATGTTTATTTCTTAATTTTATGTTTTTAAAAAAATGGTAGGACCTTTCCCACGTGCGCGTATTTGGTAGTTTTTGAAAGTTCAAACTGTAATTATCTAACTGATGGCTTTATTATATACAGTTGAATAAATTTGAAGTAATCCAATAGGCATTTATTCAATTATTTAATGATTAATTAATTTTTTAGTAATATCATGATATGGATCACTTTTTTTTTTTTTTCTTTTTCTTTTTCTTGACCTTGAGTCACTTATCTATTTCAGGCTTAAAATTGATTAATTTCTTAAATTGTCTTAATTATTTTTGCGGAACTTAACAATTGATGCAATAAATTAATTCAAAGTTTTATGCTTTCTTAATTTTCTTAAAATGAATATATTATTCATAAATATAAATATATTTTTGATAAGAACTATACTTTTCTATAAGAAGATTTATTTTTTGAAAATTTTAAATTTAAGTGGCTAGCTATTTGACTTGTTATATTCAAACAATATTATCAACTCTTAGAAGTTTATGTTCTTCGTAACTTATGCTTTATTTTATTTTTTTAGGTGTGAACTTATCTTTTTATTATTATTATTTGTTTCTTTCTGGAAACTCGTGTGGTTGTTTTTATTTCCAGAATTTATTTATTAAGTGATAATTAAATACCTTTCACACGTCTTATTGCTAGTTGATACCCCCAATTAGGAGTTCAAACTATAATTAATTAACTAGCAGGTACCTATACCAGCTAGGATTGGGTTTGAGATTTCATAAACAAGAGGGACTGACTTGTCGCTTTTGAAAGTATGGAGACCCAATTATAACCAATAAAATTACAAGGATGGCATAAGTTTTTTTTTTTTGATTAAAAAAAAAAAAAAAAGCTAAACACAGAGCTGATAATACTTTAATTTATTCAGGTAAAAAAAAAATTAAAATACTTTCACTTAATATATTTTTAATCACCTGATCAAAACAAATTATATTATTAAAATAGCCTTGAAATTACTTTAGTTTTCATCTTTGCCTCTAATAAAAAATATAAATTTAAAAGGGTTAAAGTGCGATTTGGCCAACAAACTATTAGTTAAGGAGCGTCCAACACAATTAACTATTAGTTGGACCTAAAATACCAACAAACTATTTAAAATGTCAAATTACCACAAAAACGTTAGTCTCTCCGTTATCTCTTTACTGTAGACAAGTTGCTTTGACAGGAAATGAATTGGAAGTAATA
The DNA here is from genome assembly GCA_019022655.1 of Acacia acuminata. Lineage (NCBI taxonomy): Eukaryota > Viridiplantae > Streptophyta > Magnoliopsida > Fabales > Fabaceae > Acacia > Acacia acuminata. The sequence continues at coordinate 801,397 of JAFJYI010000102.1, read as the reverse complement.
CTATGGCGTCGGTAACCAAGGAAGAAAAGGGGGAAAAGCAAAGTATTCAAAACATACCCAACACAGCTTCTTCAAAACACTCGCTGGAATATTCAAACCTTTCCAGAAAACTGGAGATCCTCCCTGGTAAATTCCAAGCTCGCCGAAAAACAGGAGATCCTCGCCAGAAGTTGCAGAAACTCGCCGGAATTACAAACCAGAAACTTAAAATCTTTCCAGAAGTTGCAGAACTCCGATGGAAATACACAAATAGCGCCGGAAATTAACAGAGTTTGCGGGAGATAACAGAGATTCGCCGAAACAACGTGGAACAAGGACGAATAGTGCTTTGAGCTCTTCAAGTCGATTATGAGCTTTGGAACTCATAGCACTATGTCTACAAAAGGGTGCCAACGACGATTAGGATGAGGAAGGCCGAAGTGCTGGTGGTGTGTGGAATCCGATGAAGGTGAAACAATGGCCTCGTCTCCCTCTGTTTCTCTGTCCGATCGCGTCCAAGCTCTTCTCCACTCGCGGCTGTGTTTTTTCCAACGGCGGAGGTGGCAATCTGATATGCTTTCCGACACTGTGAAGCTCGGCTTCTCCAATGGTAAGAGGAAAGCCGTCGGTTATGATGAAGGAAGTCCTTGATGATGGTGGTGGAGAAGAGGAGACGCTGGCTGTAGTTAGATGGACGACGGTCACCGGTGGCGGCAGAAGAGAGGTACAGACAGGATCGAATGAGGTTAGGGACATACTTCTGAGTGAGAGGAGATTCGAACTAACAGAGAGACTAACGTTTTTGTGGTAATTTGACATTTTAAATAGTTTGTTGGTATTTTAGGTCCAACTAATAGTTAATTGTGCTGGACGCTCCTGAGCCAATAGTTTATTGGCCAAATCGCACCTTAACCCAATTTAAAAACACATACACTTTTTCTATGCTCTTTAATTGAAAATTAACAAGAGCATAATTTGGAAGGTGCATCCAACACTCGGTTTCAAGGTTTATCCATCACTCTGAAATACTTTTTTACGTGCATTCAGCACCCTAAAATATGTTTTGAACATCTTGTACTTTTTTTAGGTATGTTCAACACTTTAAAATATTTTTTGGTGCATCCAACGCCAAGACACAAAAAATATTTTTTTTTTGGATGCATCGAAAAATACTTCAGAGTGTTAGATATATAATAAAATACTTTATGGTATTGGAGGGATGGATTTAGGGGGCTAAGGGTGGCCCCCGCCCCCCAATTTTATATATATATATATATAAGCAGATATTTTTCTTTGTTTGCGGCTTATTTTAATATTTTGACTTCACACAAACAAACCCACGCGTAAGAAAAAAATTATTATATATAACTTGCTTATCTTTTGATCTCAATATATAGTAGTTTCGCATAATCTTGGCTTACCTTTGGTCCTTAACTTTTGAGTTTGAAATTGTAATATGTTAACAAAATATAAGGAGATATCTATATGTATATACGAGCTTAATAAGCTGAGCTTATTTGATTGTATTGTATTTCATCATTTATATTTTAAAAATCTAGTTAATACTCATTCAGTCTTAAATATAAGATATAATTACCTAATTTAGATAGATTAAAGAAGTTGGTTGAGTAAGTTAATTTGATATGTATTTTCTAAAACACCCAAGTCATCATCTTCCCTAATTTTTTTATTCACTATCTTCCTTGATTATTGTTAACGAATATGAAAACTATATTTTATATTTAAGATAAAAACAACGTCTAAATATGTTTTATATTATGGATCAGAGAGAGTAATTTGTTGGAATAGACATAGTTAATTCTTGGTGGATTTGGGCCGCTCAAGCCCAATGCAAGTGGATCTATTATGTGATAGATTTTTTTTCAATTTTTTTGTATACTAGGTATGTATTGCAATTCAAGGATTTTTATTTATGATATTATTTTTTATTTTTGTTTTCTGTCATTAAAATTTTTGGCTCGCCACTTTGGGGTGTTGGATGCCCCTTAAAAATACTTCAATATATTGAATGCACATTAACCCTAAAGAAACTAGTATTTTACAAAATTTTGTAAATTGACTTATATATTGAATCATAAAATTCTTCTATAAAGTAACTTATATGAAAGATGGGATCGGAGGAGTACCTTATATATATACTTCCTCCGGTCTTAATTATATGAACACTTTTTACAGTGCAAAAAGTGTTCCTATAATTAAGATCAGAGGTCGTATATAATTTTAGTATGCATAAGTTTTGTCAAGAGACTTGAACTTCTTGAAGATGTAAAACTCATAAAAATATAAGAAAACAACATATATGAAACAACTTTATTATGGATTGTGTGTGAAACCTAGACGCAGATTAATTGGATCCATATATTACTGTAATGGTCATCATCAAAACACACTTCACTACAGTAATTATATTTCTTGTTTGACTATGATGATGTTCCTGAATGCTCTCATGCTCACAACTCGTAGCTTCCATCAAAAGTCTAAAAGCAAATAGAGAAAGTTCATGCTATAAGACATTAGGCCAATTATACCAATAGGGGTTAGTCTTAATTAAAGAGGTTTTGATTGCTTAAATACAAGGTCTCAATTTTGAGTCTATATGGATGTAAAAAATATTTTTAAAAGTGCTACATTCAATTAGACCTGACAATACTCGAATATGATATAGTCAGATAACTATATTAATAGAAGGACATTAGACCAATTATATACGTTATTTTTCTGATCTTATTTATAAGATACCCTGACATGTTTTACTAAAATTAAAAAACCTTAGATCATATCATAACTCAGCCTTTTAATTTAAGAACTTTTCAACTTTTTCCATTTTTTATAGGAGGGAATGAGTGAGAATTGAAAAGTCTAAGAACTATAAATTGAGGGTAAAATTTTATATTCATGTAATAAATTTAACAAAGCGAATTATATTAAGAACTAAAATTTAATTGCCTCATAAATAGGATCATATGAATCAAAATTTTCCCCACCTATTTATCTATTTATCTTAATTGCATCTGTTTTCTTCTATATCCTCTTCAACCCTTTTAACTTTTAAGAAGAGATGCAGAGGTGGAATCTACTAGGAGTGGGTCCCACTACCCCCTTTCTTTTCCTAATTGTATTTGAAAGTATATTTGAATTTGATAACAAATTTCAATATCAATGTTTTAAATAAGTACATAGCTTATATACTAAGATTTAACTAGAATATCAGATTAATGGCACTAACATTCAATTCTTAATTTCCTTACAATCATTGTTTGGTTAAATCAAACTAAACCAAGAGAATCGTAATCAAAGGGATTATTATAAATGGCATTTCCTCAATTGGAAACTCCAAAGGTAAACAATGGCATGCCATACCACTTTTGAATAGTTTTTTCTCACGTGTTTGTTTGATGGTAGGTTATGAAAATGGAAAAGTATTGTTAATAAGAATCATCACTTGTTTGTTTCAAAGTAGGATTACAAGTGGTTCTTCTACAATTTCCTTTTCACTTGTATAGGATCACATAGGTTTGTGTTGAGATAATATTAAAATTTTGTATTTCATTATTATTTTCATATATAATCTACTTGAGCATGTGTGGAACCAGATAAAAAATTTAGAGAAATAATGCCCATGATCAAATGAAGAAGAGCATGGAATGCTTGTTATGAATTTAGACCATTCAAGTTAAAGTTAAACAATTCAAATTTAATCACAAGTGGTTTTAATGATGAAGAGCAGTAAGCATCATCACTTGTTTGATGCTCTCCGATGGTCAATAAGTGGTTTTAATTTTTTTTTCCTAGGTACCGGTATCCTCTTTCTATTGGAAATAACCTTATTTAAAGTATTATAGGGTAATAAATGTGAGCACATCTCCTAGTAAAAATTTAAATTTTAATTTGTCATGTTGTAAGAGATTAGCTCATTCCACTAGAACCAACCCCATTAGTTAAATAGTTTTAAACGTTTAATTAAACACAAAAGGACTAAACTAAACTACCTTTGTATCAACTACCTCTTTTAAAGATTCCAATCTAAAAAAAGAATTGATATCTTGTACTTCTCTTGTATCAATTATCATTTCAATGATCAACTTCTCTCATAATGATATCTATGCTGCCTAATATTGTCATAATATTAGCTAATTTCATTCTTTGAACTAATTGAAGAAGAATTTGAAAATCGATAAAAACCTAGGGGACAAATTTCCCATCTCCAAGGAAAACCATTATGATCCCTATTAGAAAAATACTTTTCTTAATTTTCATTAGAGCCTCACTTATATGGCCATAATCTACTAAGAATGAATTAGATACCATAACCCTTTTTATTAAGATTAACACCTATTGTTATAATTGGCCTAATGTCCTATATTTTTTACTGCTTAAATATAAAGTCTCAAGTTTGAGTCTATATGAATGGGAAAAATGCCTTTAAAAATGTTACCTTCAATTAAACCGACAATGCTTAAATATGATCTAGTCATATAACTATATTAATAAAATGACATTAGACCACTTATATATGTTATTCTTCTGGTCTTATTTATAAGATACTTGACATATTTTACTATAATTAAAAAACCTTAAACCATATATAACTCTGCCTTTTAATTTAATTTGTTTTTTTTTTTTCAACTTTTCCCATTTTTATATGAGGCAATGAGTGAGAATTGAAAAGTCTAAGAACTATAAATTGAGGATAAAATTTTATATTCATGTAATAAATTTAATAAAGCGAATTATGTTAAGAACAAAAAATTTATTATCTTTGCCTCATAAATAAGATCATATGAATCAAAATTTGCCCCAGCTGTTAATCTTAATTGCATCTTTTTTTCTTCTTTATCCACTTCAACCCTTTTAACTTTTAAGAAGAGATGCAGAGGTGGAATCTACTAGGAGTGGGTCCCACCTCCCCCTTTCTTTTTCTAATTGCATGTGTGGAACCAGATAAAAATTTAGGAAAAAAATGCCCATGCTCAAATGATGAAGAGCATGCGATACTTATTATGAATTTAGACCATTCAAACTAAAGTTAAACAGTTCAGATGTAATAATAACGTGATTAAATAAGAGAATTTCACTTAGAATTTGTTTTGAATCATATTTATTTTTGAAGGGTTTAAGCATACTTGTTGATCCAACTGTCTACACAATCTAGAATCACATTTCGTGCCATAAAAGGTTACACAAGGAATCACACCGAAGAGGAAGATGAAATAACCACACTAACCATATATTTAGATGGAAAGAAAATTAGGGGCAAAAGGGGAAACTCCAAAAGATAATAAATTTCTTGACCATTTTCAAAATTTCCTTTCTAATCTTTATTCCCTTTTTTTCCTCGGTTTTCTCTCCATCTAAACATAGCCTTAAAACAAAGAAAAAAGCACGAGAGGAGAGGAAGTCCAGGAACTATCTCATGTCATAACCACATTGAGGATGGAGTTCACATTAGTTGTACATCTTTTGTGTGCACCTTATGAGGGATGAGCACTTTATATATATATATATATATATATATATATAGGGGTTTAATTTTCTCATGTTGCATGAGAAAAAGAAGATTCCTACATACACATAAAATAGTGGGACCCACATATACATATAATGCTAATTATATATATGTGTGGGGTCCCACCATTTTATGTGTGTGTAACATGAGATAACATTTCTCCAGCAACATGAGAAATATTTTTCCCATATATATATATGCTTATCATTTATCATGTCACTTGACATAAGATTATGTCAAATTACCTAAAAACTACGTCGTTTTGAGAGTTAGTTTTTATATTTATTATATGAATTTTACTAAAAGATCCTTCACCCTAACCCCAAAACTACGTTATTTTGAGAGTTAGGGAATTAATGAAGGGTGTTAATTTTACCAAAACACCATTCATTAATTCCCTAACTTCCAAAACGACGTAGTTTTGTGATGACTTGATAGAAGCTTATGTCAAATAACATGACAAACGATAAACCCTATATATATATATATATATTATTTATTTAGATTAAATTATATGCTTTGATCCTAAAGTATTTTTTGCATCTATTATCTCAAATTAATTAATTTTCATTTAAAATTCAGAAATATTTTTTTTCTCGTAACATCGGTATCCTGAAACTAATTAATTTGATATATTAGGTTCAAAAAACATTTTAGGATGTATCATATAATTAATCTAAATAAATAAAAAAAATATAAAAAAATGTTTATAGAGGAATGAGCACATAAGGTGCATATAAGAGATGTGCACCTAATATGATCTCCATGGGGATGGCTAGGTTAGGGACTTAGGGGTATTTTTTTTCCCCTAAAAAAAAAAAACTAATCCTTTTATTTTCCTTATATCCTGTAAAAATGCTCCCCGATGGTTAATAAATGGTTTTAATTTTTTTTTTCTAGGTCCTCCTCCTACCGAAGGCAACTTTATTTAGAGTATTATAGAACATTAAATATAAACACATCGCTCAATAAAGACTCAAACTTCAATTCGTCACGTTATAAAAGACTAGTTCATTTCGTTAGACCCAATCCCGTTAGTTAAGTAGTTTTAAACTTTTAATTAAACACAAAACAACTTTTTTTCTATCAAGATCCCAAAGTGTCATTCTCCAAATAAATGGCTATTATTTGGCAAACGGTGGGGTAGGAGAAGCCAAAACATATTAAGAACTTTTCCTTGAATCTTCTTACCTTAAGAATATTGATACGAGGTCTTAATTTCTAGCCAACTCACAATTTGGCTTTGTCCTCAAAACTCTGTTTGATCTCTGTCTCTTTTTGGGGACCGCAACACTTGCTTGTGACTCAATGTTTCCGACTTGTTTGATGCTTCATTTGACCTTTCTTCTTTGCTTTTTCTTGTATTTTGTAGACGAATCATATCATTCTACTCAAATGAATAATGCCAAAAAAGAAAAGCTCAGCCTCCAATTTAGAATAATCAATGTCATTACCTTTTTCTCATGAATTATAATTGTATCATTGGAATTTTACTCTATTATAATAATATTCAAATCAATATCCTCTGTATATTATCTGTATCTATTAGCTATTCGGACATTGTCTTTGTTGAATTCTGTGATTACTTAATTATGAGGGCAATGGAGTACCACCTTTTCTTTTTTTTTTTTTGAATGTTATGTACTCCCACTCTCCTTTTTTTAATAAGACTATTTGATTGGGTTATATTTAAATATTGTCGAGTCTAATTGGCGTAGCTGTCTTAAAAGCGTTTTCCATATGTTTAATCACAAGCCTACGTGTACTATTGGTTAAATTAATGCCCTTATATTTAAACTCAAGACCTTATGTTTAATCAGCTAAAGCCCTTTCTACTATTCATGTAGAAAAAATATCAAAGCACAAGCCTACGTGTACTATTGGTTAAATTAATGCCCTTAAGTGGGCAACCCCTTCTATTAAGACCAATACTTGTTAGAGAGAGAGAGCAATCCCACTCTCCTTTTTCTTGATTTGAATATTTATTTTGTTCCTAAATATACTTCCTCTGGTCTTTATTATAAAGCATCAACTGTCAATAATTTTTTGACCTTATTATAAGGTACCAACGGCCTCCAATTGATTGATTTATTGTGTTTTTCCTATTATGCCCTCATTTATTGAGTCAATATTTTTTCGTTGACTATTGCATTCTCAAACCATTCAGCATGTTTATCTTTCTCCCCGCATTAAGTTTGTATATTTTCAATCCAATAAGCATGTCCCCCCCCCCAAAAAAAAAGTTTATATTTCCAATCTACTCAAGATGTTTCTTTCTCTCCCTCCAATAAAATAGGGGTAAAGGTAGAAATATTTATCAACCGAACACTAATTTAATGACTTAACTGCCCTTCTTTGATATAAGAGAAATTGTAGTTTGGTAGAAGAGAAATATGTCTTGTTCCTTGTTTGAAGATATAATTATTATTTAATTTCAACAATGAAACTGTTAGATGGTGTGGCATTAAACGAAGAATTTTTTGGGGGGCATATGTTTTGTTCCTTGTTTGAAGATATAATTATTATTTAATTTCAACAATGAAACTGTTAGATGGTGTGGCATTAAACGAAGACTTTTTTTTTGGGGGCATGGCACATAGGTTTTGCTTCCTCTTGGTTTGTATATTTTCCCCATGAAATAATTGTGTGATTAAGAAACCACACAAAACTGTGGTTTCAAATATCCTTTTTTCAAATCGAAACAAAATTCCTCCCACATGCATCTTATTTTGTAAATCGTAAAACTACTCCCTCCTGAGCTAGTTTTTAGTTTTCCCCATTATAAGAGCTTAGTTGACTTTCTTTGGAGAAATTAAAGAAACTAAATAAGTTATTTAATCATTTTATATGTTATGAATCTTTAGATTATATGTTAGTTTATTAGTTAAACTAATTAGTTTGAAGAAAAAAATGAAAATACAAATGTTCTAAAGTAATTTAATTATCTTCCTTAATCGCCTCCAAAAAAGTCAACTACTCTTATAATTAGGATCGAGAGGGAATATTCTCTAAAAGCTAATCAAAACATCTACGTTATAGGGATGGAGTAAGTATCTTTTTGAGCCTTTGATGGGGTTGTTCTTCTAGGTTGCAAATTACAAGTTTGGTACCAAAATGGGTATGTTTGGATAATGCTTTTGACGTTCAAAAAGTCCTTTTTAAGATACCATATGAAGGAAAATGTTGTTTAGATATTTACTACCTCATCCAATCCAGTATAAAATTTATTTGAAGATCACGTAAAACTTTCTTTGGTCTCATATATTAATTATGATCTTTTATACAATACTCCTATTTATGGAGCATTTTTATCTCTACACATTAAATTGTAATTATTTAATAGCATGGTTTATTTTGAAAAAGTATCACAAGTTCTCTATAAAATAAATGGCTAACTTACCTACTTTTCTTAGAATCCACAAATTAATTGATAGGACATTTTATTAAAAACTCAAAAGTCCTAAACATCCATTTGAGATACATCTAAAATACTTTCTAAAATACCAATATAGAGTTGGTCTATCCGTGTAAAACATCACCAGATCCCTTTGAGTCTCAAGTTTGAAACTGGAGTAATTGGTTACTCAAATACTTGCCGGATACAAACATATGTTGAAAAACAAACTTTTCACATATCATTGACAAAACATATTTACAAAATCACAGTAACATATTTACATAGAATGATAGCAGTTCTGCCAGAAAACTCAATTGACTTATTATCTTAAAAAGGATTCCTCAAGAGAAAATAACAGCGCAAGAGTTTCTGCTATCATCCCGTTCATTGATCGGTAGTTTAAACTAAATAATTGACTTATACTCAAGCTTCCAAAATTGAGTTTCCCCAGCTAACCCAATTGTAATGCATTACTGTACCAAGTTAAGCCTCCTGCTTCTTCTGAATATTCTCATCCTCACTACCGCTGTAATATTTGCCAAAATTCTGGTTGACCAATAAAAAAATGAGGAATGATTAGATTTAGGGGAAGAGGGAGTTATGGCGTTTAGAGTTTTCAAAGCAAACTTACAAGCATACAAAACAAAGTATAATGAGACGAAAGTCAACTCCTGAAATTACTTTCGAAGAGGGGTTTTTTTCCCTTCTACTAGGACAAAACGTCAAGAAATTAAAACTTTGCTACCAGTGTTTTTCAATAAACTGCACGAAAACTATTATAATTAAAGCAATTTGATAGCAATCATCAAAAAACAGTAATAAGTTTTATCCTTTTCAATCTAGGTAAAGTTATTTTCTACTTGTTTTATCTGTAGTTTACACAAAGAAACTCCTAAAAATACATACCTCTACCAAGTCTTCATCAGAAAAATTAGGCTCAGCCCGTCTGGAATAAACAGTTTCCTCATCATCAATCTCCTTTCCATTACACATATCCTCCTAAAATAAGCAAAACATATGTAAAAAGAATAAATAAAGTCAACGATATGAGCATGTCAAAGTTATTTAGGAAGCAAGAAAAACCATTACCAGCTCGGATTTCAGCAGCCCAATCTCCTCCTCTAAGTCCAGGATATGATGTTTTAGTGCCTGGAAACATAAGCAAGAAAGATTAAAGAACAAATATATATAAGGTTCCAGTTCAGCGTTTATAACTTTGTCCCCATGTTATATTGTTATTGCATTGTTACCTCACGTCTTTGAAGCTCAATTGATCGAGCTAATGCCTGCCTTCGTGATAACATATTCTTAGGTTTCAAAGCACTTGGACGGTGGTAGTTCTTTCCACGATAAACAATAATTACATAACCTTTAGGAGTTTTGTCCACAGACACAAGCACCCCACCACTTTCAGCTTCCAAAGATATAGCAATATGCTGTACTTGGGCAAAATTTTTCCCATTTACAATTATCTTTACCAACTCACGGTACTTCCAATGTAGATGCATGTTTTCTATGGTACCAGAATAAACATCTCGCCTACCTGAAAAAAATGTCATGCATCAGATAACTCAGAATTTTGAAGTGGTTTCTTATACAAACGAGAAGCTATTCATGAATCTCAAAAGAATTTTCTATTCTTACCCAGAATTAAAAACGGTTTCATGCTCAGACCAATCTTCCGGAACAAGAATCTCTCTTCATTAGTTAATGTTTCCAAATCATTTGGAAGATCTGCTGGCTCCAAACCATCTTGCATTTTTGCTAGAGTCCTCTCAGACTTCTCGACCCTCGCTTTAGCCTAAAAACCAGCAAAAGTTAGATAGATATGAGAAGGTGTAAGGCATAAAGCAGAGAATTCCCTGTAATTTGTTGGATTTGGACCCTTAGTAACTTACATGAGCTAATTTCTTTGCAAGATTTTTAACTATAGAAGTCAGTTTGCTTATAGCTGAATCTCTCCTCATTTTCTCAACTTCTTGGCTAGTTGGTTGATGTCCCCATTGGGAAGTTGCGGCCTTAGTTTCAGCTAGGGTACCAGCAACTAATGGAACTCGAGAAGCTTTTCCATTAGACCTAGTCGAAGATAAAGCAATTTGTCGCACTTGATCTTCCTCATCTTGCTTGAGCAGGGCTAGTTTCTGTCTCTCTGTCAATGCCTCTGTGACGGCAGGTGGCAAGAAGTCATTGCCCCTATAAAATACAATATAGTCCTTATTTCTTGAAAGTAGAGTCCCCCCAGTCAATTTCTGCATGCATGAAATGCATTTGTTGTAAGCCTGAATCGATGCATTTTTTTCACTTGGATGTGTCATATACTGAGTGATAGAATGACTATTTTTATTTTGGATTAATAAAAGAGGCCTAAAGTCCGATACAGCTAAACAGACCCATGGGTTGGGATTTCACAAGCACCAATGGTCAGCACAGGCTTGAAAGAATGAAACAAATATTATAGTCAGCACCCAGAAAGTCTAATTTGTTAGAAACAGAAAAGTTCTACATGTAAGCAATCCTCCGGGTATTAAGTCCATGAGTCATTTGGAAACCCCAAAATTTCAGGAAAATAATATACAATGAAGCAGGTATAATAAACGCAATGGCTTTACTTTCATTGTATGATTCAAAATAAATTCCACGGAAGTCACACATGTGCGTAGTTTACATTGACTTGAAATGATCTGCCACATCAAAAGTCAACAAACATAATATATAAATAAGCATGCCTAGCCAATAACTACAACATGTAGGCACCCATGATTTTTCCCTCTTCAGATTTTGTAAAATACCCTGAAGTTTTCATTCCCAGTTACAACAGGGAACAGAAGCATTCAACTTCTTCTTTCCCAGTTATTATTCTGGTACAACGCATGGTCATTTAATTGTAGGGGAAAGCTTTTAGCCAGTCGTGATAGTTTCGTTATGGATTGATTCATTGTGCACAAATGACTGTGAGTGCAACTGATTCTTTAGTCGGGGTTACATAGTCAAAAAGTTAAAGCAGTAAACTCCTAGTTGCTGGAGCAATGCTAGATATAACCAAAGAAGACAAGCCTTAATTAAAGACATAGGTATAGTTTATTGCCAAGTGTTCTTCCTTTTCCTACATATAAATCATACAGAAACAAATTCATTGGGTATAGAAACTGAAATATCAATTATTGTATTCTCATATGCAAATAGGTAGGTCTCATTGAATGCAAAGTGAAAGCAATGTCTACCTTTATAGACTTTTGGTATACTTTCAAGAACATTAAATCAGATAACTTGTTTTCAAAATCCCACCTCAAATTTGGCAGAGACATACCTTGAGTTCTTCTGCCATCCTCTCATTCATTGTATTGAGCACACCACGTTTAATGGCTATTTTTACAATTGCACTTCTTTCCCATAGCTTCACCATAGCATTGGCAAGACCTTGCAGCTCCCTGTTTCTACCTACAGTTTTAAAGAAATAATGCTATTTTTGGGATAAGTCATAGGCAGGGGCATGAATAGAATTAGATTATGTTGTTCCTTGCATACCAAGGGCAAAGTGTGGAGCCATAGTTCTTGCAAGTCTTCGAAAATTGGTCGTCTCCTTGTCTCTTAAACCAGGTCTTATCCCATGAGGAAGAAGTCTGTATGGAGTTTTAAATCCCGGAACCACACCAGGCAATAAGTCTGCATCAACAGGTAATGGTTCACGGCCAGACCAATCTTTGAAACGTGGCCCTAATTCATCTAACAAATCGTTGAGGTCAATCAGTTCCATGTATTCTTCTTCAGATAGATTCTTCAAATAAGTGGTAGAGTCTGAGATAGCTGGATCTTTAGTTTTAACTGGTTCATTCACTCTTACTTGCGCGTGATTCTCAACATCCTCTGAATGGTGCACAGTATTCACATTATCCTGGCTTAGTTTGGTATACTTTTGTACACAGGGAAGGTTGTAGTTCAATTGTCTATACAGCACTATCGAACTGCCTGACCGCCATACCACTAAGCCTCCAGTTTTTCTCTGATTAGGTATAAAGGCAATTTAGTGAATAAGATTCCAGCAATTATGAATGTATATGACCAAAAGGAGGTCCTAGAAAATTAAGATTGCATCTGAATACATGAAACCTCAGGCTGATCCATTGCATAGGTTACTAACAGAAGAACACGTAAGCAAAGGTTTTCATATCAGACAACACGCTCAATCAACAAAGGAATGGAAAACATAGATCCAGCAAAAAGGAAGGGGGTTAAATGACTGACCTCTAAAATTTGATGAGCCCTTCTCATGTTAGCCGCAAGAGGACCTTCAAACTTCAACTTCACTACTTCATCCACCTTCCACTTGGCATGAATAGAATCCACCAATTCTTGTGTGATGCCCGCAACCCCAACATCGATTCTCTCCACCATCCTCAAGGCAATATTTCTGAGCCTTCGCATTTCATGTTCGGGAAGTAACTTATCTGCTAACTCCGTGTTGCTTCTCCTTTTTCTATCTCTTTCCCGACCCTCTTCACCATTCATTCTATGCGATGGTGAATTACCAGCATCCCTATTTTCCTCATTTAACCTGCGAATATGGTTATGATCTCTCTCGTCATAATTTGACTCGCCATTTGAAAAAATTCTTTTTCCTTCCATTGAACGGATGGTCTCTCTAGTTGCCTTAGCCACAACTGGACTTCCATGACCATTGTAGGGTTCGCTATCAACTGCGCCGTCATTTCTATCCTCTCCGAACATCTCCTTTTTCCCAATAAAAGATCCAGTGACATTATTTTCAAAAAGTTTTCCATCGCTATCAGCAATGTCAGATTCAGAGTTAACCTGTCTATCGCGGTGATGGACCGCTTGATGCCAAGGAGAAAGATGATTTCGAGACAAGGAACTCACAGGATGAATCACTGAAGCTTTCACTTCTACCTTGGATTCAGATATATAACTCCCAGAAGGCTCCTGATCAGACTCTCCTCCTCCGTCTTCTTCTTCTTCTTCTTCTTCGTCTTCTTGCTGTTCTGGTTCTTCCCACGGGAGTTTTTCTCTCGGGGAGCTCAATTTGAGAGACCATTTATCTCGAATTTGCTCAAAGAAACTTGGTCTAGAACTATTCTTCTTTTTCTTCTCGGCTCCTTCTGAAGTTACCTTCACTCGTCGGGGTTGTGCAGTGTCAACATGCACTGTCTGGTTAGAACAAGAAACTCTAAATTTGAAAGCCACTGAACTACTGGAGGAGCAGAATTGACATTGAAAAGGAAGAAAATTTAGATAAGAGGAGCAGGAGAATGCAGAAGAAGCAGAAGATGAAGACAATGGAATTGGCGGAAGCGCCATGGCTTGCTTCTACGGCGAGTTCTATAGCATTTAGCAGAAGGACGAGCTGTGGACCGGGCCGGCCCTCCAGGGCCTGGAGTAAAAAAAAACACTGTTTTTCAAAGCCCCGGAGCAAACTGCCGCTGCTGCCTGCCTAAATTATTATTCCAAATTTTAATTATTTTTTCTCCTGTTTTTCACACAAATATAATTAGTAAATTACAACAATTAAAGCTCTAAATTACAACATAAATCATCTAATTTATCAAATAAATGTTGTCAACATTTATATCCAAAAAACACAATCATCCAACAAATAAAGCGTTCACGAATTCATAATCAAAAACAAATTATGTTCTAAAATAACTTACATAAAATATAAAAAGCATACCACTAATATACATAAATTATGGTCAATGAGATCTGCGAGACCGAGAAGAGTTGCGATCGAGGAGGAGACGAGGAGTGGAAGGGACATGAACATAGTTTATAGTGTAAGAATCATAGGAGTAGTCAATAACAATATTAATATATTAGTTTAAAATTTTTAAGACTCTACATTGTTATAAGACATAAACATTATATTCCAACTCAGTTCAGGATTTTGTTAGGAAAATATATCAAAGAAATTTTTTTAAGACTCACCATTTAAAAAAAAAAAAAGAAAAAAAAAATATGACGGGTTAAACGGCCGCCAGAATCCGCAGGGCCGCCCGTAAAGCCCGTCGCCAGCCTGCGGCCGACTTCATCTCTTTCCTCTATTTTTGAGGCGACATAATCTAACGGCTAGGGTTAAACGGCCGGGACCGACGACGGCCCGAATCCGCTTTGACGAGCTGTGGATGATGCTATTTGTTGGGCCGGGCTTACATTAATAGAAATCAATTTAAACTGGGCCCATTATCTTGGCCCAAAACTAGGCCCACTATCTTGTTGGCTAAGTTCGTGATATTTTTAGGAGCCAATCCACAATCTGTATTGAGTTCCCGAAAAAAAATGCTCCTTCTATCCTAAACATAAGAGCTAGTTTAAACTCCTCATCCTTGGGCTTAACTGGCAAAAGGGTCGGACACTCTCACTAAAGGGAGGGGGTTCGATCCTAGAGTTGGTCAAGGTGCTGAGGGCATCCTAGCTCCTAGGTGCCTAGGTTAACGCCTGAGGGTAATATACTGCTCGCCCTGCCCAACATCGATATCACCTAAAAAGAAGGGAGATTTTGCTTCGCTTTGGATTTGGATTGTGGGTGAATCCAACCCCTTCCTAAAATTTTAATATTAAAAAAAAAAAAAAAAAAAAAAAAAAAATTAGAGCTGGTTTAAAGGTAAATTTTCATCTTCAAATATAATACATTTTTTATTTTATCTTTGTTATTTATTATTTTCTACAAGCTAATTTGTCTAACATATAAATGAATATATAGTCTAATGTTATATAAAACTATTTTAGAATGATCATATATGTTATAACTAAGTAATTTATTAACTTTCCTTAATCTCTCAAAATTATATATAAATTATCTTACGTTAAATATTAGAGGAGTATATCTTTCCTCAAGAAAAATAATTACCACTTAATAGAAATTCAAGGGAAGAGCTTGATAGTTACAAGGCCCTACCAAAAGTTACACAACTATCACATTAAGGTGGAAGCTGTAATATGAGTAAAGAAATATGATTAATGCCTACTCGATCACTCACAATGACAATTGATTCACAGTTAAAGTAAAGTTTAAATGCTAAAGGCCTTCTTGGTCTGATGGCTCTAAATGTGCCCTTTGTAGCACGAAGTCTGAGATTCTCCACACTCTTCAGGGTTACGCTTACTGTACAAATTCAATGAAAAGAAGAAGTATAATTTAGACATTTGTTGTAATAATTTGAATCATATGTCAATAAATAATTATATTTTTCTTTACATTTTTTAGTTTATATTGAATGTTTAATGTTAATAGGGTTAAGGTTCATTTTATTTTGGAGTTGTCAAAAAAATATCAATTTTGTCTCGGAAGTTTTTTTTAGCAATGTCACCCTATAAGTTTTTAGATTATAGTAATCTCACTTTAAATGTTATTTAGGTTGAATTTGACTGTTAGTTGGCCAAATATGCTGAGTTGGCAAGTCTAAGTGTCATCCACGTGATTTTTGCTACGATAACAACCAGGATAAAATTGCTACAATTTGAAAACTTTCTAGGCGACATTCTTTCAACCAAAAAAAAAAAAAAAAAAAAAAAACTTATAATAACTTGTTAAAACCTTATTTGAACCTGTGAAACTTTTATTAGAAGTGAAAATCAATTCCTTGTCATTATAGCAAGGGGTGAATTTTGAATTGGAATTTGTGAAAATCTTATTACAACTTGTTAAATTCTCATATGAACTTCTCACCATACGCTAGGTTGTCAATATTTAAGAGAGGTGTAATCTCCTGTCTTTCATATTTCAAGCTTTCCTTTGTCATTGGGGGAAGAAAATTCATATTCATATGTAATTATACTTTTGAATTTGTTCCAAGTTCAAGCTGGCTTTGAATTTCAAGTTGTGATACCATGCTAAGAAAATCAATGAGCGACTTGGCTATGATACCATGTTGAGAAAATCAATGAGAGAACCTATGATAATTCAAGCGGCAATTGATATTGATAAACAGTATATCTATTTTTACCCAGATCAAGAGGATGATGAAAAGGGAAGTTGGAGAACTCTTCAATTAACCAAGAAAGCAATTTGAGGGTTATTAATTTTCCTATTTGATTGATATATGTATCATCATCATCTTTGTGATGTTTGGTTGTTTCTATTAGATTTGTCCTGGACAACCTTAAGATACCAGAAAAATAAGTGAACCTGGTTTTGATACCATGCTGAGAAAATCAATCAGCGAACTTGGCTCTGATACCATAGTGAGAAAATCAATAAGCGAACTTGCTGTGATACCATGGTGAGAAAAACCTATCTCTAATATTATGTTGAGAAAATCAATCAACGAACCTGGCTTTGATACCATCTTGAGAAAATCAATAAACGAACCTGGTTGTGATAGTGAGAAAACCAATCAATGAACGTGACTATGATACCATGTTCAGAAAATTAATCAGTCAACCTGGCTCTGATACCATGGTGAGAATATCAATGAGCGAACATGATTGTGATACCATGTTGACAATATGATGAAAAACTCAATAAGCGAACCTGGCTTTGATACCATGGTGAGGAAATCAATTGTAATGAAAATGACAGGGATTACATAGTAAATTGTATTATGATTTATAGGAATCTTTGATTTGTAGGGATTATGAATAATCTTCATTTATAGTCATTATTAGATTTATAGGAATCCTTGATTTGTAGGGATTATGAATAATCTTCATTAATACTCATTATTAGTCATTGTGAGCCATTATTATTGAGGCTCTCTTATATTGTATATATATGTAACGTTCGTATATGAATATAAGACACAACATTAATTCTTTCCATTTTACCAAGTCACATGGTATCAGAGCCAGGTTATGTCCTCTCTGAAATATTTTTTTTTCTGTACACATTTTTTTTAGTTTTCTCTTCCTTCACCTGTCACTCTTTTAGTTTTTTTCCTTGTTTTTTCGAGACCTATTATCTCGACTCGTTCTCTCGAGACCTATTCTCTCAATTGTTCCAGTTTTTCTCGTTTTATCGAGACCTATTATCTCGATTGATCCTGTTTTTTTTTCTCGTTTTCTCGAGACCTATTATTTCGATTGATCTTGTTTTTCCTCCTTTTCTCGAGACCTATTATCTCGATTGATCTTGTTTTTCCTCCTTTTCTCGAGACCTATTATCTCGATTGATCATATTTTTCCTCCTTTTCTCGAGACCTATTCTAGATTGCTCCAGTTTTTCCTTATTTTCTTGAGACATATTCTCTTGATTGCTCCAGTTTTTTTCGAGACCTATTCTCTCGTTTGCTCTAGTTTTTCCTTTTTTTTTTGCTTCCACTCAGTGAAAGGCTATGGATTATTATTTTCTTGAAGATCAAGCCAAGCTGATTCATCTTCTACCTATTCGGTCTGCTGATCAACTTGCAGACATATTCACAAAGCCACTTCATCCTATTCGATTTCATGAACTCAAGTCCAAGCTGGGCATCCAAGAAATTCATGCTTCAGCTTGCAGGGGTGACAGGGATTACATAGCAAATTGTATTCTGATTTATAGGAATCCCTGATTTGTAGGGATTAGGAATAATCTTCATTTATAGATAATCATTATTAGATTTATAGGAATCCTTGATTTGTAGGGATTAGAAATAATTTTCATTAATAGTCATTATGAGCCATCACTATTGAGGCTCTCTTATCTTGTATATTTATGTAACGTTCGTATATGAATATAAGACACAACATTCATTCTTTCCATTTTGCCAAGTCATAGAAAAAGAATACAATGGGCCAAGCAGAGGAGGATCCAAGGACTATGAAACCTGAAAACATGATTGGGCCTATTAGAAAGAGTAAAAGGCTCAAACGAAGGACTTGGAAATTAAGAGAAATTGAGGAGTAAGGCTATGAAGGATACAGACAAAGGAAGTGAGGGTGTAGAATAGAATATCTGTGGAAATCTTCTTTCTCTATGTGGTCCCCTTTTCTGTTATTCTCTCCTGTCGCTATCTTCTTCTCTGCAACTTTTCTTATGTAATGAATGAATGAGACGTGAGGTCCTTTAGGACATAATATAGCTGATATGGCAGAAGTTTGATATTCTATATTTGTCATTTTGATCGCTATTTACTTCTTTTATTTTAACCATAGCACCAATCAACGAACTTGGCTTTGATCCCATGTTGAGAAAACCAATGAGGTAACGGGCTCTGATATCATTTTGTGAAAATCAATGAGCGAACCTGGCTCTGATACCATGGTGAGAAAAGCAATCAACGAACCTGGCTCTATACCATGTTGAGAAAATCAATAAGCGAACATAATTGTGATACCGTGTTCAAAAAATAAATCACTAAACCTAGTTGTGATACCACATTGAGAAAATCAATGAGCGAACCTGACTTTGATACTATATCGAGAAAATCAATAAGCGAACTTGGCTCTAATACCATGATGAGAAAACCTTTTAGCGAATTTGGCTCTGATACCATGTTTGAGAAAACCAATGAGGTAACTGGCTTTGATATCATATTGAGAAAATCAATGAGCGAACTTCGCTCTGATACCATGGTGAGAAAAGCAATCAAACGTGGCTCTATACCATGCTTAGAAAACCAATCAACGAACCTGGTTCTGATAAGATCTTTGGTGAGTATTCCACATCCCACATTTTTGACACATTAACTAGGACCATTATTTATAGGGGTCTAATCGCTAATCATGCTCTTAATTAACAAGATAAGATCTTAACCATGTTTAATATTCTAACAATAAATAATTAAAGGGGTTTAAAATTCTCATGTTGCATGAGGAGAAGAAGATTTTTACACACACATGAAATGGTGTGGGTCCCACCATTTTATGTGGTGTGACATGAGAATACACTTCTCCTACAACATGAGAAGCGTTTTCCCATAATTAAATACAAATTACTAAATTTTGATATGAATAATTTAATAATAAAAACTTTTATGTAAAATTAAACCTAGACCATTCAAATGTTGATCTTATATTTAAAAAATGAAGAGTTTTTATTTTTGATTGGAAAGAACTAATGATCAACTTGTTAGAAATTAAACACATGGTTAGCTACATCAAAGGTTTTTGTTTAGATTAGTTTTTAGAGAATATCTTTTACGATTTACGAGGTAAGCATATGAGAAGCGTTTTGTCTCTTCTTATGGAAAATGGCTTTTGAAACCACAGTTTCAGAGTACCCAAACACTCACGCACCAATGAAATTATAATTGAAAAATGCACTTATTGAAATCATAATCTTAAGACAACCGATCTCAAAAATATCAAAACCCTTCATCTTTGATCTTTGTCACATCTACTCATAGGCAAGTTTAGAAATGTCTTGTTCAGCAGCTTTTCGGATAAAAAAACACTTTTAAAAGAATGGTACTTCCCATCTACCAACACCGCTGACCTAAATTTAGTAGCATGAGCAGATCCTTCATTGGTAGTTTGATAAATATGTAGAGGCATGTTTGACCTTTGAGCATGCTCTTGTAACCTATTTTTGTGCATCAAATGGGATACTTAGAGTTGGAGAGAAATCAATTCCTCATATCTCTGATTGAATGGAAAAAGTGATTAGCAAATCAATTGCTCTTCCCATGTTCAACTTGGGACATCACAGAATCGGTAAATTAATCATGAATAAAGATGTAGGAATTAGATAATGTTTCTATTATTACTTGTAGTTCAGGGACATATGTGTAATTATCAATATGTCCCTGGTGCCTATATATATTGTACATGGGCATATTGTAAAGATAGATTTTTGGAGTGTGTGGATCAATAATATATATGATTCCATTTTATTGTTTTGGGCTTGTTGACTTTATCATGGTATCAGAGCCTATGGTTGTTTCCACCACAAACCACCATCAATACTGATTCGGTGATCTAAGAATTCAATTCCATCGGCCCTTAATTCAAGAATTTAATTGTCTATTGGCCCATTGAGTAGAGTAGAGAGCAGAGTCTCCTCCTCCAGGTCGTGTGTCCTCTGTTCTTGCTTTTCTGATCTGTGTGCGTGCGTCATTGCGATTCCAGCGTTGACACAGGACCCAATTCTTGGCGGTGGTACTCCGTTAACTCACTGCCCGTCACCGATTGAGCCTTGTTTACCTCTTTTCCGGCACCAGTTTGGAGATCCGTTGTTGAAGAGGACGTGATCTACCGTTGACGCCATTCTCGTTAAACATTTCTTGGATCGTCGTTGAAGCTTGTTTAATTGTCCAAGATTGTTGATTCTTGAGGACCACCATCAAACCGCCACGTTGTTTGTTGTGACCATTGCGAGATAAGCATCGTCATAGACTTCTCATCATTGCATCTTCATCGTCACAGACCTCTTTTCTTTTCTTAGCCTTTGCAGTGATATGATGCGGGAATTGTAAATCTTGATCGCCATCATCGAAGAAAGGTTTTAACTATCTGCAATTTTTTTGTCCTGCCGTGGGTTGTGATTCCAGTTTATTCGATCTGATTTATTATCATTCTCGGCTATGCATTATATACTCTGTTTCTATCACTCGTGTTGTTGGTATCATCATTCTCCATTATGCACTATACAATCTATAACTCTGTCTCGGTTTCATTGACTGTGATCTGTTGGCTAATCTAGTTGTCTTCTTTGATTTTTCTTCTTCATGGCAGAAGAGGGTTCATAGCGTATTGACTTCCAACATCCGCTCTACCTACATCCCGGTGACACTTTGGCTGTGACATTGGTATCTCAGGTTCTTGTTGGTTCACAAAATTATGCTATTTGGAGTAGGGCTATGAAATTAGCTTTTCATGCCAAGAACAAACTCGGTTTTGTCGATGGGACATGTTCTCGTGAAGGTCAAATGACTAGCCACCGGAATCAGTGGGACAGATGCAATAGTGTTGTTCTGTCATGGCTTATTAACTTCGTGGACAAGGATATTGCCAGTGGGTTGGTCTTTTCTCAGAGTGCTTCTCTTGTGTGGACTGATTTAAGAGAAAGATTTAATGTTGTTGATGGTGCTAAGACATTTTCTC
This sequence comes from Acacia acuminata, assembly GCA_019022655.1. NCBI lineage: Eukaryota > Viridiplantae > Streptophyta > Magnoliopsida > Fabales > Fabaceae > Acacia > Acacia acuminata. The sequence goes on along the minus strand of JAFJYI010000102.1, from coordinate 779,525 downwards.
TATATCGGTCCATTAACTCACTCACACAAGGGACTCTTAGTGTCTCTGGCTATTATACCAAGCTCAAGGAACTTTGGGATGAGCATGCTTCCATAGTGCCTATTCCTAATTGTCAGTGTAACTCTTCAAAGGATTATGCTAAAGTTGTTCAAGAGCAACGGTTGTTCCAATTCCTTATGGGTTTAAGTGAGCAATTTCATCAAGTTCGCAGCCAAATATTGCTGATGAATCCGCTGCCTTCCTCCAACCAAGCTTATTCAATGATTGTTCAAGAAGAAACTCAACTAACCCTTTCTTATGGGGTTCAAGGAACTCAGTCGGATAGAGCAATTATGATCTCTAATATGTCACGAGGAGGTCGTGGTCATGCTATGGGATGAGGTAGAGGTCATTCCCAAGCAACATGTAGCCATTATGGAAAGAAGGGTCATCAAAAGGAAACATGTTACCAGTTTGTTGGTCATCCATCAAGTTTTCGACCCTCTCAACTCAATAAGGAACAAGAAGATCAAGCAAATCCCACCATTAACGAATCAACCGCTAAGGTGGGAGGAGAGCAATATGCTCATGGGTCTTTCTTCACTCCAATACAGTACCAGCAAATTTTGGAGATGCTTAAACGGGATTCTAACCCAAATGAAGCTGTTGTGAGTGTTCAAGCAGCCACTCCAGGTTTTCTTCTTAATCCTAAGTTTGAATGGATTTTAGATTTTGTTGCAAGCTGTCATATTGTTAGTAGGTTGATATATTTAGACAAATATAAATCATATTTAGGTGCACCAAAGTGGGTAAAAGTTCCTAGTGGGAGCGTATTCGTATAACTCATATAGGTGAGATTAAAATCACTAATTCTATACACTTGAGAAATGTTTTGTATGCCAAAGAATTTTGTTATAATTTGATTTCAATAGCTAAACTTGCTATAGACAGTTTGTATGTATCTTCCTTTTTCCCTAATATGTGTGTGATACAGGAAATGTCCAATGAGATGATCAAAGGGATTGGTAAACTGACTAGAGGATTGTATCTTCTGACAATGGAAAATAAACCAGAATATGTCAACACTACTGATAGACATAATTCTGTAGATAATAGGAAAGATTATCTTTGGCACTATAGGCTTGGTCATGCTCCTATGAATGTTTTGAAACATTTGAATCCTTTGAGAATTAGTGATTGTACCTTTAATGATGATAAATGTGAAAGCTGTATTCAAGGAAAAAAAATCTTGATTGTCTTTTCACTCAAGCTCCTCCAAATCTCATTATTGTTTTCAATTACTGCATGCAGATGTGTGGGGCCCTATAGAACTCCCACACACCTAGGATATAGATATTTCCTCACATTAGTAGATGATTTTTCTCGTTCTACATGGGTTTTCTTGATGCATTATAAATTACAGGTTCCTAAATTGCTGAAAACATTTATTTCCTATGTTGATAATCATTTTTCTGTCACAATCAAGACCTTGAGAACTGATAATGGTAAGGAGTTTGTAAATCATGAGGTAAGACAATATCTTGATCAAAAGGGTATTATTCATCAAACTTCTTGTCCTTTTACTCCTCAACAAAATGGAGTCGTTGAAAGAAAACATAGGCATCTCTTAAATGTTGCTAGAAGTATCATGCTTCAATTTAATTTGCCTGTTAAGTTTTGGGGAGAAGGCATTAGAGCTGCCGCATATTTGATTAATAGAACTCCCTCTATAAAGTTCTTGACTATCTTACACCTTATGACTTATTATATAATAAATCTTCAGTTGTGAATCACTTAAAGGTGTTTGGGTGTCTAGCGTTTGCTACTAATTTGAATTGTAGTAACAAGTTTCAGCCAAGGGCTAAACCTTGTGTTTTCCTTGGATACCCAACAACTCAAAAGGGTTATATCTTATGTAACATTAAAACTAAGTCCTTGATTATTACTAGACATGTTGTATTTCTTGAAGATAAATTTCCCTTTTGTGATGTCCATAGTATGAATCAATGGGGAGTCCCTAATAAAAACATTGCAAATCCCTTCATTATTAGTTATAACATGGATTCTTTTGAACCTATCCAGCATAAAGAATCTGTCCAGAATAATACAGCACATGTCTCGAATAATTCAGCACCTATTCAGGATGATTTAGTCCCATCTACCCCTTTGAATGATAGGCCTATTCGAAATAGACAACCTCCTACATGGACTAAAGACTGTAAGTGTGAATATTTGCCTTCTAACAAGAATCAATCTACCTCACTTTGGTCTTGAAAATGACCTACAAAATGATGTCTTGCCTTGTTTAATTCTGTTGCTCTTGATGATTTGTCTTGATTTATATAGATGTTTTCTGTTTGGTATTGATAAAGAAATTGAACCAGAAACTTATGAACAAGCATCAAATGATCCTAGGTGGGTAGAAGCAATGAATAATGAGATTAACGCTTTAGAAGCCAACAACACCTGGACCATAGTTAACTTACCAAAAGGAAAGAAACCTATAGGATGCAAATGGGTCTTTAAGGCTAAGTACAAGGCAGATGGGTCTTTAGATAAATTCAAGGCAAGAATGGTTGCTAAAGGGTATAATCAAAAGGAAGGAATATATTTTTATGAAACATTCTCTCCAGTGGTAAAAATAGTGACTATTAGGACTGTTTTGAAATTTGCTGTTATAAATAAATGGCCTATTCATCAAATGGATGTGGACAATGCCTTTTTGCAAGGTGATTTACATGAGGATGTCTATATGACTATACCTCAAGGTTTTACTAAAGGTAATGACCGAAATCAGGTTTGTAAACTTAGAAAATCGTTATATGGCTTGAAGCAAGCTTCAAGACAATGGAATGAAAAGTTGACTCAATCTTTGATTAAAGGAGGTTTTCAACAAAGTAAGCATGACTATGCACTTTTTCAAAAACAAAGTGGTACTGAATTGGTACTTGTACTTGCTTATATGGATGATTTAATGATTATAGGGAGTAGTTTGACAGCTATCAATGAGGTAAAAGCTTTTCTTCATAGCCAATTTAAAATCAAAGATTTGGGTACCTTGAAATACTTTCTTGGTTTGGAAGTTTTGAGATCCAAGCATGATATACTTCTTAATCAACGAAAGTATGCTACATAATTGATTGATCAAATAGGTCTAAATGAATTAGATGTTGTGATGACACCTGTGGAGCCTAACCTCAAGCTGACTGCTGCACCAATTGAGAAGGATCCCATTGTGGATGATATTGGGATGTATAGAAGGCTTGTTGGTAAGTTGCTATACTTGACGTTGACTAGACCTGATATTTCTTTTACTGCACAGATGTTGAGTCAATTCATGCAAGAGCCCAAAGAGTCACATTTGAAAGCTGAATTGAGGTTGGTCAAGTACTTAAAGGACTCTCCAGGTCGAGGAGTCTACATTTCATCAAAAGGCACCTTGAAGGTCGATTGCTTCTGTGATTCAGATCATGGCGCTTGTGCTGATACACGACGCTCGGTGACATGTTTTCTCGTGAAGATGGGGGGAGCTTAATATGCTGGAAATCAAAGAAGCAAACCACCGTTTCTGTATCTTCAGCTAAAGCCGAGTATAAAGCATTGCGAATGGCGACGGCAGAGCTGACTTGGATTACTGGGTTGCCTAAAGAGTTGCATGTGCCAAATGTTGAGCCAATAAAGGTCTATTGTGATAGTAGATCGGCCATTCATATAGCAACAAACCCAGTTTTCCATGAACGTACAAAACACATTGATATAGATTGCCACTTTGTTAGGGAAAAATTGTTAGCTAGTATGATTGCTTTTGAGCATGTACGTTCTGAAGAACAAATAGCAGATGTTTTAACAAAAACCTTAGGAGGGCCACAACATAATTACATTCTTGGCAAGTTGGGCACTTGTGAGTATAGAGTTCCCAACTTGAGGGGGAGTGTAGGAATTAGATAATGTTTTTATTATTACTTGTAGTTCAGGGACATATGTGTAATTATCAATATGTCCCTAGTGCCTATATATATTGTACATGGGCATATTGTAAGGATAGATTTTTGGAGTGTGTGGATCAATAATATATATGATTCCATTTTATTGTTGACTTTATCAAAAGAAGCCAACTAGGTTCAAAATTCACAACCAAAATTAATTCAAAATCAAAGAAAGTAAACTAGTAAACTCAGCTTGAGTTTACAAATGATTCATTGTTTCAGTTGAAGATAACAATACAACTCCTGAATCTAACCCAACAACCTTGTCTGATTGAATGTAAAAACTAAAAGCAAAGCTACATAGAAAAAGAAATACCCAAGTGAAGACCGAAGGCTCTCATTTTCAGGCGTTCCCCAACCGGTCTAGTTCTGCATCTGAGTTAAAGACAACCACAACAACAAAGAAAACTTGCTCCATGAAATTAGCCAAACAAAAAAATAAGTGCTTTAATTTGGACTAATAATAAGTGCTTTAATTTTTATCATTAAGATATCCATTTAATCTTCTAATAAATCTATCTATTAAGAGGATATGATATTTACAAAATTTTAACTTCAGGTATATGTAAATGTTAGGTTTTTTTTTTTTTTTTTTTTTTTTTTTTTTTTTTTTACCCCATCCATCCTTAATGTAAATGTAAATAATAGAGTAAATACATTTTCTGGTCCCTAACAAAAAACGCGATCAATATTTTGGTCCTTTAAAAAAAAAACTTTTTTTTTAGTCCATAAAAAAGTGAATAAGGGTCGATTGGTTGACATTTTAATCTCTCACAAATTTTCAAAAGGTCCTTTTTAATCCATAAAAAGGATAAATACGGTTATTTTTTTGTAAGGGACCAAAATGGGTCCCGTGTTTTTTGTCGAGGGGCCAGAAAATGATATTTACTCTAAATGATAAATGAAGTGTTAGCTTCCTAGGCTTTTATAAAAACTTGACACTCCTCCACGTGTTGAAATCTTTTTTTTTTTTTTTTTTTTAAAAAAAAAAATCCAAGGTCTCATAATATGAAGGGATGAATTTAGTGCCATTGTTCCTTTGAGGTTTCGACGAGTATAAAAACTTATTGGCACATAAAAAATTTAGAGGCTTGAGAGCTAGTTATGCATTTTATGAAATTTTATTTATTTATATTAATTTACTTGAGACTTTATAATAATTTACGGTAATAAATATGAATGAAGTAAACAGCTAGTGATTCTAGTGATAATCCTATAACGGCATGCCGTTTCTAGTTGTAAACGACGGTGTCCCACCGTGAAAATCCGACAGTTCTTCCTACGGTCACTCGAGTTTCTTCTCCTCTCCACTGCTCAGAGCTTCAAAGCTGCTTCCCTCTGCTCCTGTTGTTCTACACAATGGCTCCGAGAATCTTACTATGCGGCGACGTCATGGGCCGCCTCAACCAGCTCTTCAAGCGTGTCTCATCTGTTCGTTCTCTCTTTTACAATTTTCTTGGTTTTATCCCTTGCCTTGATCTTTTTGGTATTTCATTGAATTCACGTATTCTATGTAGGTCAATAAATCGGCTGGTCCATTTGATGCGCTTTTCTGCGTGGGTCAATTCTTCCCGGAATCTCCTGACCAGCTGGACGAGTTCATGGACTACATTGAGGGTCGAACGCAGGTTCCTCTTCCGACTTACTTCATCGGCGACTATGGCGTCGGTGCGCCTAAAGTTTTGTTAGCAGCTTCTAAGGACCCGGAGAACCGTGGCTTCAAAATGGATGGCTTGAGGGTTTGCGATAATTTGTATTGGTTGAAAGGCAGTGGCAAATTCACCCTCTTGGGTATGATTGTAGCCTTTGGACCTTATAATTTGTTTATTATGTATGGACTAATATGAATTTCCCTTTTTACGTAAATCATGTGCTTTTAGCTTAGTATTAGTATTAGTTGCCTGTAGAGCCTAGCTGACCCACTTTGTTTGGCTGCATTTCATTCGTTGATGATTTTACATTTTGTTTTGTTCTTGAAGAATATGTTTGGTCACCATCAGTTTTCAAGGCAACATGTAGTTTATTCTTTTAATCTTCCCTTTTTGGCCACGAGGTTTTATGTTTTAGGCAGTGACTGCTATGTGTGGGATATTGTTGGGTTGAACATCTGACCCAGTTTTGGTGGCACATCTTTCTCTGCGTTTCTAACAGAATGTATTTTTGGGAACCCATATACAGAAGTTTACAATTAATTGATCAAGAGATTAATTTAGGTGACTGCTTTTGTAAAAGATTGATTGACTTGCTGGCATTCTGGAGAACGAAAATCATTTTGAGAATTTGATTTCTCCTGTATCTTATTTCTTACTTTGTATGCAGGGTTATCTGTGGCCTATTTATCTGGCAGACAATCACCAGATGCTCAACAGTATGGAGTTTACAGTCAAGATGATGTTGATGCTCTGAGAGCAATAGCTGAGGAACCTGGAATAGTAGACTTGTTCTTGACATATCCTTTAATTTACATGCACGAAGTATTTCCTTGTCAGTCTATATTAAGCCTTAATGCCTCTTTGCCTTTTAGAAATTTATCCAGATGTAGGATTTCCTTAATTAGTGATCACTAATGAATGGCCTAGTGGGGTCACAAATAGAGCAAATACTTCAGACATTCCTGCTGGACTATCAGATTCCATGGGTAGTGATTCAATCATAGCAGAGTTGGTGGGAGAGATTAAACCGCGGTTTGTATCTCTATAAACATTCAGTGTTTATATGAATATCTGGCATCTTGTTCTTTTCTCTCTTCCCACCCCCTCCAAAAGAAAATTTGATGGTTTTTCCAACCAACTTTTTTGGGTGATCTTTAAATTGTTATGAACTTCAGGATGCACTACTTCATGAACAAAACATGTGAAATAATAATAAAATCACTCTCTTGGTACTTATATACTTAAAATTCTTTGTTGCCATTTTGCCCTTTAGGTCTTGGCAAGTTTTTATCTCAAGTTTCTTGTTTGACTGGCTAACTTTGTCTCTCACTATTTTATGAACTTGTTGCTAAAGAGAAATATTGGCTGTTATATTTGCAATCCATAACTGGAGATAACAGTCTCACAAATTGTTAAAAAACTAGGTATTTGGTTGGATAGGTAGCTTGAAGATTCATTGTAAACTTGGAGGTTCCCTTAGGAGAATCTGATTTGTTGACATTTATTCTTATGTTTCTGCTCGCTTAGAATCTGACTATGTAATTTGCTTTGCCAAATGTACCTTTGTGCACTCTCTTGTGGCCTTATACATTTTTGTTTTTAGTTATCACATTGCAGGCAGTAAAGGCATATACTATGCCCGTGAACCTTACTCTAATATTGAAGCAGTGCATGTGACTCGTTTCATAGGGCTTGCTACTGTTGGAAATAAAGATAAGCAGGTCTAGTCTTTGGCATGCTTCTATGCTCTATCGATAAATTTTCTTTTCTTCAAAAATTATATATCATTCGTTGGTTCTTATGGTAATTTAATATACCTTTCCTAGATATTAAGATTCTTCAATTATTGGGATAAGGCATGTTGTTGTTCTGTTAGGGTTTTCATTTGGTCTTGATTGTGAAATGTGAAATTTCCTGCATAAAGTGTCTGATGCTGTTAATTGCTTATATGCATGTAAATGCTTGTTTACTCTTTGGCTTGATTACATGTGCGTGCACACAAAGAAAGCAGTCATTGCACTTGCTCTTCATAGACACATATATTCAGCTGTTGGGGATACTACGTATAAATCATTTACTCTATTTCTGGATCTCTGGAAAATATAACCGTCATTTTAGGAAATAATGTATTTTCTTATTAAAGGAATAGTTGCTTTTCATTGCTGTAAATATTCTTCCCATCTGCTTTCCAGAAATTTATTCATGCAATTTCTCCGACACCTGCATCCACCATGTCCTCAACTGATATTGCCATGAAAACCACTAATACCACCTTGTCGCCATATACATTTGTGGAGAAAAGAACTTCTCCGGAGGACACTGCAAAGAGATCCAGTGATAGTGTCTCTGATTCTCAATATTGGAGATATGATGTTTCTCATAAGCGACAGAAACATGGAGCTGGAGATGGTGATAAATTGTGTTTTAAATTTTTGTCTTCTGGTTCTTGTCCAAGGGGAGAAGAGTGTAATTTTCGACATGATTTAGATGCAAAGGAGCAGTATATTAGAGGTGTTTGTTTTGATTTTTTGAACAAAGGGAAATGTGAAAGGGGTCCAGATTGCAACTTTAAGCACAGCTTGCAGGATGAAGGGGAGAATGATGCTGACAGGAGATCAAGATCTCAAAATTTTAGCTCTAACAGGTTAGCCTTTTGAGTTTTGACATTATTTCCTACAATGTATGTTTTATCTGTTTTATTATTAATGCTTAATATGTTTTGAGAATTATTAAGTTGTGCCAATATTAATGTAGGAAAAATTCTGTTTATAACTTTTTTTAGTGCATGTTAACTTAATTCTTACATTGTCACAAACTCTTGGGCTTTTTTGGTCATTGATTTTCTATCCTATAATACAAGTGTAGATCAAAAGTGTGCTGGTTTTGTTTGTCAAGCCCCGATGTGGAGTCATATTTGATCGCTAGCATTGGAGAAAATTACTATTGTGCATTGGCTAAAGGCCCACTTGTTGAAGATCATGTGCTGCTAATACCAGTTGAGCATTTGCCAAGTACATTATCACTATCATCGGAATCTGAAGTTGAGCTTAGTAAATTCCAGAACAGTTTAAGGATGTACCACAAGAATCAAGGAAAGCAAGTAATCTTCTTTGAGTGGGTCTCCAAACGTACTAGTCATGCCAATCTTCAGGTAAAATTAATTTCTGTTGCATTCACTTAGGTGAAATCCTGATAAGAGTATTGAATCTATCAAATGAGCAAGCTTGCCTTCCCCTGCCCTCACCCCACACCGCCCAGAAATTGAATAATTTGAGTAATTAGTGTGGGTATTGCTGCATGGATTTTGTGGGATGAGTATCATATTTCATGGCTTATGAATAGTGTGGTTTGTTAGAGTGTTTATATTAAATATAGATGTAGATTTTTGTTTAGATATATACTCTGGTGAAACCATGTTCTTATAGCTATCTATTATGCACCTTTAACATGACAGTATTAAATTGTAGTTTTAATTCTCTTGTTCAAACTATAATTCTCCTTGTTCATGTAGGTTGTTCCTATTCCAACTTCCAAAGCAACATTGGTTGAAAAAATATTCAATTTAGCTGCAGAAAAGCTGGGATTTAAATTTGTGTTTAAGAAATGTAAGTATTCATATTGCATTTTTTGTTCGGCCCCCTCATTCTGAGCTGGATCTGTTAAGCTCTTTACCCTTTTCCTACTTTTACATTCTTGTCTATTAGAACCATCGCCTTGCTTCAAGTCCTGGCTTACTGATGTCAATGTTTTATGACTTGAAAAATCACGACCAACTGGAACTCATTCCATCTGTAAAACACAGAACTTTTGTTCTTCTTATTTCTTTATATATTTTTGCTTCTGCTGCATTTTTATGTTGTTCCTCATTACTACTTTTCAGTTGATAGCGATTCTGATGGAAGAAAATTTTTGAGGGCACAATTTGATGGGAATTCAAGTTTGTTCTATGTTGAACTACCAGGAAGTGCAATATTGTTGCATCAGGTTGAAGATAATGAGAAATTTCCTGTCCAATTTGGTCGTGAGGTTGGCTTGTGAAACAGATTTACGGATATCAATTTACTTAATCCACAATTTTTATAGGAGAGGGCATCCATTAGCCGCATTTTTTTGTTACAAGATGAATAACTATTGTATTTATCAATTAGAGGGTCTGATCAGAAATGTGATGATTGATGAACCAGGTTGTATCAGGCTTGCTTAATATGGCGGATAAGGCAGATTGGAGGAATTGCAAATATAGCAAGGAGGAAGAAACAAAAATGGTTCAAGATTTTAAGAGTCGATTTCAAGAATTTGATCCAAACTGCTAATCATCCATTCAATGAATTCTCTATATACAGCCACCACACCATCATGATCATTGGTGTTCCAAAGTCTTGGTACCACCACACCATCATGATCATTGGTGTTCCAAAGTCTTGGTAATATGTCTAATTGCTTGAGTTGTTGTATAGTTGACTCTCTCAATCAGCTCATTTTGAACTTTTTCTTTCTATAATTTGTGTTTAGGTTACTTGATGATCACATTGAATTGCTTACTTTCCATTACCAGTCCTATTGGTGATCTTCGCTTTCATTAGACTGATTGCTTGTAACTTATGCCTCTCAACCTGGGTGAAATTTGATGTGCAACCTTCCGCACACTGTTTATATACCTCATTTTTGCTGTTTTAGTGGGTAATGAACAGTGTCATGTTCTTGAAACCTTCACCTCGATCTTTAACATGCCGAGTATCTGCGCTCAAGCATAGGCACATGTTGAATGTCACACGGCTCTATACACGAAGTTGATAATGGTGTATTGTTGGGAAAGATAGGGAGGCTAAGGTTTTGAAGGTGGTTGTTTTCCCCAGTTCAATATATAACTTCTTACGGATCTTACAAAATTTACACTTGCAAGTGAACCAGAATTTGTATCTGTAATGTGCAACTTACCAATAGAGAATTATTATTTTTTCTCCCGAGTTCATAGTCTTGTGGTACTCCAATTCCAGTGTTGTTGTCGTTATTGTCTTGAATGGAGTCTTAACTATTATTTTTACCTTTATTGGAGAGCTAATATTAGGACATTAGATGTATTTGTAGCTAGCACTTTAATTCATTAAAGGGCAGCAAAAATTTTAGAGCCTGAAGTTCACTGAGATTATATGATTTTTCTTCTGATGTGTTGTCTTTGAATAATGTTTTCTAATGCCAAAGAGAAAATAGTTAAATTCATGATTGAAATGCTAACAATTTTATTGAAAGACCAAATTGGCAGCATCTTTCTCATTTATACGCAGGTTTTGTTATAACATGGGATTTTTACAATTAGATTTGTTACTTAAAAATTATAATATGTTTTTACCAAATTGAAAATAATTGTCCTCTTAGAATACAAAAAGGGTCGAAATAAATGCTTTATAGATGAATTTTTATAGAAAAACCTTGAATTTTTTAGCTTTTATTTGATTAATAGATATTACATTTAAGCCACAATCGAGGAAAAAAAAAAGATATTAGATTTAAATAGTGCAAAAGTATTTAAATATTGTTTAATCCATTCTGAGTTTTTTTTAAAAATCAAAATTTTTTTCAACCATACATAATAACTTATTATTTATTAATATAGTATAAATTCCTATAAACTTTACATTTTATACCCATGTATTTCCCATAATCTAAAATGTCTTTGGTTATTGAAAGATAATTAATTAATTAAAATACTGATTTACCCTCCTTTCTCTCTTTTTTTTGGGATTTTTTTTTTTTTTTTTTTTTTTTTCATGCTCAGAATTTACCCTCAATTTCAAGACAAGTCAATGAATGCCTAAGGCGTCGCGTGCGTACTATAAGCTGCTCGTTGCTGGTTTCGGCTTTGGGCGAGCGAGACTCAGAGTCATCAGTTCACCTGCAAGATCCGTCTTTGATCTCTCCGTTTCTCTGATGGTAATTCTCTGGAATTCATCCTAATTTCTCAGATTATTTCATTTCTAGGTTTTTTCTTCTCCCAGGAATCTTCATCTCATTGTGTTTTCTTTTCTCTGTTTCCTGAAAGGCTGCGAAACCCATTACCAGTCCGGTCCCCGTTTCGTGGTACCCGACATTGTCTGTATTCATGCTGGCCATCGGCCTCGTCCTGACTGCCTCTTTCTTCATGTTAGTCCGATCTGATCCCAAAGTCTCTGTGATCCCATTTATCGATCGTACATTGATTCAAATATGTTCCTGGATTTCAATTTTTGTTTTTGTTCTGTGATTCACTTTTTTTTGCATGATATTTCTACCGGGAAATTTTTAGGGACTCCTTGATAGGAGGGATTTGTATGAATCAAGGAAATTAGCCTGCACAGTTTTGAAGATTTAAGAATTTCGGATTTATAGAGCCCAGATTCGTAGCTCTTGTATTAAATAGTCTTCTTTATTGATTTTCAATTGTTTATGCTGAATCTTCAAGGAGTACTTATGTAGTGATGTTGGTATGGCATTTTTCTAAAAACCTCTAGGATAGCGATACAGATGGGTAAGAGTTGATGTTTGAGAAGTAGAACTATAACTAATTAGTTTATAAGAAAAATACTGCGCATCCATACCAAAAGCCAAAGGGTTGATTAAAAGCTACAGCTGTAGTGTCACTACTTTTAGAGTATTAGAAGAAATATTGCGTTGATTGTAAAAGCTATACCTTTAGCAAGCAAGATTAAAAAGTGTTAGAATATTAGGAAATAAATGAGGATCCCTTGATTGTTGCTCCTTGAATTTAGGATCTTTATTATAGAAACTTTATTATTTGATTTCCTAGTCTTATTTGTAATCCATCTCCTCTTCTCTTCATTAGCCTATATATTGTAACCTACTTTCATCTGAATGAGATCACAAGTGTTCATGCCTCTGAACAATAAAAAGGTTCTTTTGCGTTACCTTGACCCCTCCAAGCCATCTGCTATGAATGAAAAGCAATGTATCATGAAGGATGTGACACTAGTAAGTAGCAACGGCCTTGGTGGGAGGTTAACAGTGACGTGGGCGTGCCCATAACAAGTAAAATGTAACTACCACGTATTGGTCCTGGTGGTTAAATCTGATTTGTTAGGAGATATGGCGTTGCTAGTTCTAGCCATTTTGAAATGAAAATTGGATCGAGATGGACAGTGAGTTGTTTTAATGCAGAAGTTTCTTTGTCATTGTGCTGCAAATAATTGCACAGGCTTCTTCTATAGGTGTAGAGATTTTGATTTTTCTTGGATTTTGAAATTAAAGTAAGATGTGTGTATGTGAATGGCACTTACCATCAATTTAGAATTTGAAAGGGTAAAATGTGCTGGGAGACTCTAATTGGATGGGAATGACAAAAGTTGTGAGAACTGTTTGTAATTCATGTAATACTAATTGCACTTAGCCAAGAAAGGAAAAACCAAAAAGGCTGCCTGTTTGGTGTTTTTTCCCCCTAATTGTAGAAGCAAGCATGGCAAATGGTGTATTTCATAAAATTACTTAAAGGTCATTGCGGTTGAACATTCTTATATGATGTTGGACCCATCAATAATGGGACAGGAGACTTTGAGGGCTTTGTAAGGTGTGTGGTGTGAGCGGGAGAGAAAGAGTAAGGCTTATGTTGTAGATGATTTCATTTGGAAGGTGTTAAGCAATTGCTGAGTGAGTATGCAGAGAGAGCTAACTTCCCTAAATCTGGTCTGCAATGCGTTTTTTTCTAGTTTTTTTCTAGGATTTTGCTAATAGGAACATTAGTTTGAGTTGGGTTTTCATCATAGGCCAAGCTCAATAATGTAGATATCTTCTTCGGAATTTTTAAATACAAGTTTGCAATTGTATAACTATTTAGATTCTATTTTTCCTGCTTTTAAATGGAATTCTGTAGTTCGCATTTTCAAAATAATATCTGGTGATATTGAAATTTAGATTCTAGACAACAGATGATATCCAATTTTCCATGGTCATAACACTTAATTGCTTTGTGGTGTTAATTCTAATAACAAAACTTTTATGATTCTCGAAGGACAGCTTGTCATCGATATGGTACCCACTTGTCATCGATATGGTTTTTTACCATCAATCTAGTACCTTAAATTATGATTTTATTCCAACTGTCCAAATTTTTCTGTCCTTTTGAAGCATCATATTCTTGAGGACTGAAGTCATTTAAAAACTTGTGGAGCATCAAATTAATCATGACTGTATATTGAAATGATCAAAATAGGTTCTTTGTCAATTAATTGTGATCCATAAGTTGTAATGCTTGACATTCATGTACTATGGATCTTAAGGTGAATGTTTATCAGCATGTTTCAACTTCCTTTTATGTGAATTTATCCATCATGCACAGATATGAAACGACCTCTTCTAGGAAAAGCCGTTCTCTTGCCAAGGAGCTGACAACTGCCACCGTGGCATCATTCTTCTTGGTATGTACCACACACGTATTTTGCTTCCCTATCATTGGCTGCCATGACGACAGCTTCCTGTTATCAACTTGTGCTCATTTAAGTGTCTTATCTCCTCCTGTGCAGGGTTTTGGGTCCTTGTTCCTCCTACTTGCTTCTGGCGTTTTTGTCTAGCTAGTCATTTGAAGACGAATTGGATTCAAAGTTTTGTTGTTAGCTTTTGATCAAGTTATATGGACTATGTAATGCTTAAGATAATGAGCTGATTATATTGTTTATCTTTGAGGATATATTTCTCTATTTGGGCTGCAGCTAAACAGTGTTTTAAACCATAGTAATCATGACTTATAAGTAATATGACTTGTTATTATATGTTGTAATTAATAATGATTGATTAGATCAGTAATGAAAGGTAATGGTTAAGGATGATTCAATTGGTAAAAGGGGCTTGCTCATAACATAAGGTTGCAAATTCAAATCCATCAATGTGAACATCTTGTTGTTGGGTGATTTGTAAGTATTTCTATAAGTGCTCTGAGTTCAGATGCATGCTCGGTCACTCATCTAAACTCTTTTGTCCTGAAAAAAAGTCACGCATATTTTACTCACCTTCTCAATTTTTACCAAACACAACAAGAGATGAGATTAGATGTACTTTTAAAATAGGGTAACTCAAACTAAAACTCTCATGAGGGTTTGAATCTTTTTGTCATTCTCTTCAAGAGACTTTTCTCCCAAGTTACTTCTAACTCTTTTCTATTTTCATCTTGTGGGATAAGACATGTTGTCAGCAATTTGAAAATTATAACAAATAGAAAAAAAAAAAAATATTTATAGCAACAAGATTTGATTCAAAATAGTCACCGATTCTATTAGAAATTCCAACACCAAATTTCAGATTCGCAGGAAGAAGAAATTGGATGATAACCTGACTATGGTTACCTAAAAAAAAAAAAAACAATAATTTCTTCCAAAACATAAGCCTAAATAAATAAATTTTAAAAAAGTTTCCTTCTAAAAGTAAATTAAATAATGAGTCCGTGTTTAAAGTATTCAAGACGTATGAATAGTTCGATTTTTTTTTTTTTTTTTTATGATTTGAATAAATATATTAATTATTTAGCAAGGGCGTGCAATTACTAAGAATAATTAATTTTCCATATTTTTAAAATTATTTTACATTTATTACTGTATATTACTAAGCAAGTCATATAATAACAGGAAACTCATTAATTAAAAAAAATTCTTATTTATAATTCTCAAAATTATTCCATTGGACCCATTCAATTCATTATTACGTATAATTGGGCTGTTACAACGAGGCTAATGCAACTGGGTCCCTCATGAATCCCCTTTCTGCGTAAATCTCCGAAAATCAATGGAAAGTTTTTATTTATTGAATAATGGTAATCGAATTGGAAGTATTTAAAATTTAAAATTTAAAATTTAAAAATGAGAAAAAAGCAAAAGTTTGTACAATAAATAGACCAGGTGTTAGGTTTTCAAAAGAAGGGAAAGAGGAAGAAGAAGATAAATTTGAGGGAGGCCACGTTTTTTGAAACCCTCTTCGCTTCTCTCCCTCTCAATCTCCTCTAGGGTTTTGGGCTTTACCCTTCCTTGTTTGTTGCCTCCCTCATCTTTCTCCTTCCCTTTTCTCCAGCTTCAATGGGCTCCGACAAGGATAACTTCAACATGGCAGATCTCAGCTCGGGTATCTTACTATTTCTTTATTTGCTCACCTCTCAATTTCGCTGCTTCTTTGTGATTTGAACTTCCTTTCTGTTATTATTCTCATACTATTTTGTTGTTGTTGTTAATTTGTGAAGCTCTTAACGAGGAGAATCGAGCGGACTTAGTCAATGCTCTCAAGGTCGGTTTGCTTTAGTTTCAATTATTCATTGTGCTTACTATTGCTATATTTGCGAAACTGCTCCTTTTCAGTTATTCATACTATATTCTATTAATGAACATTGATTGCTGGATTTGTGAACTTCATAGAGTTGGGTTAGTTGCTTGAATCATGTGGAATTAGCACAGTGAAAATCAAATTTTGTTACTTGGGTTGGTGTTGATTTGACTAATATGATTATTTTCTTCTGCAGAATAAGATCCAGAGTCTGGCTGGGCAGCACACAGATGTTCTTGAGAGTCTGACGCCTGATGTCAGGAAGCGTGTTGAGGTTCTTAGAGAGATCCAGGCATGCCCTAGCTTTTATCATCCACTTAAATTTAGAGTTTTTGGGAGTAATCGATTGATATAAACTGTTTTGTTGTTCGTGGATGTGATTTAGTACAAAGTAGATATTGTGAACAATAACTTGATTTTAAACAGTAGGTTTGATTGATTAAGTGTATTGTTGAATAAAATCTGTTTTAAGAAATCTGCAGAAGTCATTATAGACTGAATTTATCACCTCCATTTGAAGTCTGGTGCCAGTAGAGTTGATGGTGCAAAGAATACCTTTCTTTTTTCTTTTTCTTTTTTTTAATTCTGTTTTTGCGGGACTGTGATATCTAATCTATTAACTAGCGAACAGGACATGATTTTATCTTATGACAATCTCATCCTGCAGAGTCAACATGATGAATTAGAAGCAAAGTTTTTTGAGGAGAGAGCAGCTCTTGAAGCCAAATACCAAAAGTTGTATCAACCAATGTATACAAAGGTACACTGTACTTGTAGAAGATGGAATCAAAGTTGCATGCAAATATGCAATGTTATTTGGCTATATTGTATGTAACTGCTAATTTCTCCACCAGCAACGTTCTCTTATAAATATGTTGATTCTGAGTTTAACGGGAAAGAATATTTGTTCTGAATCATAATGAAACATCTGATATTGACATTTTCACATATTAACTTGTAATGAATGGATGCAGCGGTATGACATTGTAAATGGTGTTGCTGAAGTGGAAGGAGTTGCAAATGAAACTGCAGCTGATACAGAAGAGGATAAAGGTACCATATAGATGCAATACCTTTTTCTTTTAGAAGTATTTCATTTCCTTGATTTAGTTATTATCTTGTGTAGAGAAAGGCATACCTGCTTTCTGGCTCACTGCTATGAAAAATAATGAAGTATTAGCTGAGGAGGTTAGTCATTTGTATATACTATTCACATATTATATAAACTTCCCATATTAGTTTCCCTTTCAAGACAAAATTATAACTGTTTTTCACTGCTACAAATCAGATTTCTGAGCGAGATGAAGGAGCTCTAAAGTATCTCAAAGATATTAAATGGAGCAGGATAGAAAATCCCAAAGGATTTAAGCTCGAGTTTTACTTTGATACTAATCCTTATTTTAAGAATTCTGTCTTGACAAAAACATATCATATGATTGATGAAGATGAGCCTATTCTGGAAAAGGCAATTGGGTAAGTCTCTCACACGCACACAAATCAATTGATGCTTTCATTTTATCTTCTAACCCTCAATTACAATCATGTAAGATGGTCTAGCTGACGTTGGTTTGTTCTCCTTTTCTTGTAGTACGGAAATTGAATGGTACCCAGGCAAGTGCTTGACGCAGAAGCTGCTCAAGAAAAAGCCCAAGAAGGGTTCAAAGAATGCTAAACCAATTACTAAAACTGAAAATTGTGATAGTTTCTTCAATTTTTTCAACCCACCACAGGTCCCTGAAGATGATGAAGATATTGATGAAGATTTGGTATGATTGTCCTTTTTGGTAACCTAGGCTAATAAATTTGATTGTTTTTCGGTTTTTTTTTTTTCATAGTAACTGAAGTTAAATTCTTATGAGCAGGCTGAGGAACTTCAGAACCAGATGGAGCAAGACTACGATATTGGGTAATTACCTTGTACTTGTTCGTAATACCTGTCATATTTTTCCCCATTATGTTGCTCTTACTAATATTTTAACAAACTCCATTGACAACCAATTCTCCCCACTTCCTTTTTTTTTTTTTGCTCTTTTTTTGGTAGTTCACAAACTTGTGGCTTTCCTGATTCTTTATCATGCTTTGTTCAGGTCAACAATAAGAGACAAGATTATTCCCCATGCTGTATCATGGTTTACTGGGGAGGCTATTCAAGGAGAGGAGTTTGGAGACCTAGAGGATGATGATGATATTGAGGAAGATGATGATGAGGAGGAAGAGGATGATGAAGAGGAAGAGGAAGATGACGATGACGATGATGATGAAGAGGAGGAACAAACTAAGAGCAAAAAGAAGGTACTATGCCCTAATTGTTTTCAATATTCTTTTTTTTTTTCTTTGAAATCTTGCATTGCTTTTATTCTCCTCTAGAATCTGAATTGATTTTTTCTTCTCCCAACTGCTTTGCGGTGTCAAATTTGTTCGGGATGTTGATGCAGCCATCAAGCAAGGTATGATATTTTGGTCTGGTGTTGTTCATGTGAAATAGGTGACTTTATGCACTCATTTGGGCATGTGGGAGCCAAAAAAAAAAAAAAAACCTTCTATTTGTGTGTGTGTATTTCATATATTCCATGTTATTATGGAGTTTTAAGCTTGCGACTTAAATTTTGTCACTATACTTTGTCTCAGAAGATTGGAAGACCACGGGTTGGAGGACAGCAGGGTGAACAACCTCCAGAATGCAAACAGCAGTAGCTTTTTTTTGGTTATTTTTTGGTCAGCTGAGATTTGCTGTGTGGGTCTCTGATGCTGGTGGTGCTGATTGCTGAAGATGTGGGTGTCAAAGCAGTTTTTGGTGGCGTACTTCTATTCATTTTCCCTATATATTTATGTCTGAATGGTTTTGAGAGCTCCTTCTCACTTTTTTGCCCCTATCCCCATGAAGAAAAATGTGGTAATATCTAGTGTTAGGGATGTCGTCATCTGCTATATACTGGAATTTGTATCTGGGATGCTTTACAAAGATATTATTTATTAGTTTTTGCAACTTAGCTTCAGTTCAGTTGTTGCTGTGTGTATACGCCTTTTTCTTTCCCTAGATTTACCACCCCCCAACACACCAATCACTTGTTTGTTTGTTTGTTATTAGGCATTAAATAATAATACTTGAGATAATTGGGTTGGGTTTTTTTGATCATCTTTTTGTCATTATTCCTCATAATCTCTAAATCACATCCATCCATTTAATCAATACAATATTATTTTTACTTTTTTCTTATTTTCTCAATCAACGGTCCAGATTGAGTCATTGAGAAAAAGAGATGTGGAGAGAATCTTTGCCTAAATGCATCCAAGAAGTCAAGAATAATGTATGTTTACCAAAAGAAACTGTGATATGACCTTACATTTAGTCTCTCTGTCATATTTTTAGCAGTACCGCCACCTCCATCAATGTATATCAATAAACAACACAAACTAGCCCGTGCAACAGGAGAAGTAGAGGTAAGGATGTATATAATTGTTGGAAGAAATTTAGTCAAATATATTAAATTAGAAATAACGTATAATTTCTTAAAAGTTCGAGCCAAAATCTGGCATCAATGTGTTTTTTTTAGGTATAAAAAATACAACTCTTACCTATTAAACTACACCATTTAAGTTAAATCATTAACAAGTGTGAAACTCTTCATGAACAAATAGAATTTTTTTATGAACAACACATTAATTTTCAGATTCTAATGTCTTCTTTCTTCAATCTCGGGTTTAGGGAAGGCAACATCCACAAAGTCGGAGGTTTGACAAGATATGACGTTGATCGGAGTGGCCATGGTTGGTCGTTCGTCGAGCTCTCACCATCGAAAATTATTGTGTTATTTATAGGAGGATATTTTATTTATAAATAGTTGTAGAACATTCATGAATAATATAATCATGATTTTTTTTTTTTTTTTTTTGGGTTGAAATAATATAATCATGAATAAGTGTACAACTTTTCATGAACAAAGAAACCCTCGTATGAACAATATATTAATTAATTTCTGATGGTCAAAGCTCCTTATATTAAATTAGAAATAATGTCATAATTTCTTAAAAGTTCGAACAACTCTTACCTATTAAACTACACCATTTAAGTTAAACCATGAACAAATGTGAAACTCTTCATGAATAAATAGAATTTGAATTTGGGCGTCAGGAACTCGACCATCGAAAACTAATGTATTATTCATAGGAAGATATTTTATTCATAAATAGTTGTAGACTTGTTCATGATTCATGAAGAATATAATTATGATTTTTTTTTTGGGTCGAAATAATATAATCATGAATAAATGTACAACTTTTCATGAACAAATGAGACCTTCCTATGAACAACAATTAATTAATTTTTGACACCTTTTTTTTTTTAAAAAAAACAATGACAAAAAAAAATAAAGGGGATATTATTATTTTTTTACCTTCAAAACTTATGTTCATTTTGGTTCTTAGTCTTACAGTGAAATTCCAAAATATTTTTGTCCTTGATTGAAATTAATTCTATCATGTTATCCTTTAATGAAATTCTCCCTTTTTTTTTTCATGTTCAAGCTATGCCTTATTTTAGTTCTTAAACTGTCTCTCCAACGTCGTGGCTCAAGGCAGTTAAAGAGTAAGAAACTACAAAACACAATCCAAACATTAATCACAGCGTATCCATTCATAAAATATGAAAAAGTAATTAATTTTTTCAAATTTTATGCGTGCTTGTTTGGTTCGTAACCAAGGTAGTTAAAATCGAAATTTTACGTAAAATTAGAAGAGGGATAAAAAATTGTAAAGCATAAAATCGTAACGTAAAAAAATCGTAAAAACATAAAAGCGTTTGAAAAATTAGTAAAATCGTTTTAATGAAAAAAATCATAAAAATGTAAAATCACAGTGATAAATCGAGATTTTAACTATCATGTTTTCAACTAACAACGCCCTTTTCCTACTCTGAGCATTGTTTTGGATTGATATTAATGACCTTCCAAAGGCACGAAATCAACATAAAATAAAATAAAATATTTTTCTAATCTTAAATGTATGAACTAGTTTACTGTTTAAAATTGCATTATAAACTTAGTACTCGTACTGGATTTAGGACCAACTGTGTAACATTTCCTATAAGGTGTTATGTTTACTTGTTATGAATGATGTAGCTCATGTCTTTGTTTCATGCAAATCACATTATTGATGACCTTAAATAATTTAATTTGTTGGAGATTTTATATAATTATTAATATTATATATTGATATTAATTATTCTCTTAATTTTTGAATTTGATAACATTTTTTCTTTTTGCGTTTAAGTTTGTTTAAATAAATCTCATATCATCAATGAGCCTGTTTTTAGTTGGGGAAAAAGAAATTTAGCACACGCACACTCACTAAAGTCTACTTCAAGACAAGAGAGATATGTGAAAACTAAAGCTTTTAATTTTTTTAGTGTTGGTCAATAAAAAGAATGGTACAATCATAAAAAAAATTAATTATAAATAAAAAAGAATAATTAAAATAAATAATTTTGGACTACTCACGAGGACAGTTAATTTTTTAAATAACGCTCTAACAATGAATTAAATTTTAAATTTTAACAAGGATTTGTCCCCAAAAGAATTTGGGAGAATTTTCATTGGAATATTTATTATCTAAAAGGTATTTGAAATTTATTGAAGAACATACATTTTAAGCAATTGCGTTTTTTGAATTTGTATTGTTTCACCTATATAGGGCGATGTCTTATCATTTTAATAAACAACTTGTCAGTATACAAAACATCTTTTTTTTTCCCCATCCGAATAACTAATTTTATGGGACATAAAAGATTTTTCGCATTCACAAGAGTATACAAAACATCTTTAATTATATGTAAATGTTTTATGGGTAAAATATTTCTTTATTCACGGAGATAAATTATCTCCGGTGATTCCAAAACTACGCTTTTTAAATTAATGAAGGGTGCTTTTGTAATTTTGTTTACTTTTTTTATTTTATAGATTTTACCAAAACACCATCCATTAATTCACCTAATATTACAAACACACCCTTCATTAATTCAAAACGATATAATTTTAGGGGTCACTAGAGATAAACTTATCTCCATTGATGGAGAAATACTTTTCTCATGTTTTATATTTTAACGAATCCAACTCTTGTTCAATTATTTATAATCTATCCTCAATTACAAACTATTTCTTCCGGTCTTAATTATAAAATCGAGTTGATTTATTTTTAGAAAGATTAAGGAAACTAAATAAGTTACTTAATCATATCATATATTGTGTATCCTTAGATTATATATTAGTTTATTTGTCAAACCAATTAGTTTGAAGAAAAAAATTAAAAAAAATACTTTAAAGTATTTTAATTAATTTATTTAATCTCTAAAAAAATTAACCCAATCTTATAATTAAAATAGAAGGAAGCAAAATTTTTGAAATGGAAGACATTTACCCATAAAAATAAATTGTATGAAAACAGAGGTAAATACTCAGGACATAATTTGTCTGAGTTCATGAACAATTTTTTTACAACAATTTTCCCAAAAAGGTTTTCAGAAAGAAAATAGAGAAATTTGAGGCGTCATGTGAGGAGCGCGAAACAGAAAGGAAAGTAGTGTATATCACACTGTATTCAGTACATTGGAAACAGAGTGAACGAGTATTAGGTAGCAGCTCGCGCAGAGAGAGAAGTAGAAGAAGGGATCAGAATCATGGAGACTCCACAGCAAGGAGCGGTGAAGAAGAAGGAGACAAGGGGTCGCAAACCCAAGCCCAAGGACGACAAGAAGGACGACCAACACCAACATTCCAAAACCCCTAAAGAACACAAGAAATCTCACCCTCCTCCTTCTGTTGACGACAAATACACCCAGTGGAAGTCCCTCGTCCCTGTCCTCTATGACTGGCTCGCTAATCACAACCTCGTTTGGCCTTCTCTTTCTTGCCGGTCTCTCTCTATCTCTCTCTCTAGGGTTTGCTCTTCTATGCCACGTTATTCTGGGGTTTTTCTCCTTCGTTGCGATATCTACTTTTATGCGAATTTATTTGTTTTCTGATTTTCTCTCGGTCAATTTTGAGGGACTGTCGAGCTTCAATTCCATTCTTTTTACTCATGAATGAATGGATATCTGGTGCTTTATGTGCTGCTATTGAACTATTCTTAAACGCATAGGTGGGGTCCTCAGCTCGAGCAAGCTACTTACAAGAATCGCCAGCGTCTCTACCTTTCTGAGCAGGCAAGTCTCAATGTTATGATTTTTTCCTCCCCAAACCGAGTAGAATTGATTAAAGTTTGGGCATTTATATTTCCATACAATTGAAATGTGTGTGCTGATGTAGTTGCAGCCTCCTTTGTGTTGCATTGAATAATCTCCTTATATATATCCCTTCGATATTCGTTTCTTTTATCCCATTTGCTGAAATGGAAATTTTCTGTTCTGTTTCTAGACTGATGGCAGCGTTCCAAACACTCTTGTCATTGCAAACTGTGAGGTTGTGAAACCTAGGGTTGCAGCTGCAGAGCACATCTCTCAGGTGTTTTATTAAGTGATCCTTCTCTTCTTTGCGTTCACAAATATGTTTGGGAAGCAATTAAGCTGCAAGAAATTGATGGCTTTTTGTTACTTTCAGTTTAATGAGGAGACACGTTCACCATTTGTGAAGAAGTATAAGACCATCATACATCCGGGAGAGGTATATATTATTCACACTGGCTGACGAGTTAAAATCAGCATACTTTAATACTATGTATTAATATAAATGATGGATTAGAATCTTGTCTCTCTGCTCCTTCTCCTTGCTCAAAACCCTATTTGGGATCATTTGTCTCCTGTGGCTTTGGTTTTAAGGCACCTCAGATGCCGTGTTTTTGAATAAATTTGCTAAAAGTTTCTCCAATAAAAATTCTACTCATATTTGCTATTAGTCCCCTATTAGTTTTCTAAATGTTTTCAAATAAAAAAATTCAGAGAACCTAAAAGGAAGCACCCAAGAGAAGGAATTTCTCTGGACATTTGTCCTTGTTTGAAGATTTTTGGAAAAAATTATTTCTTTGACTGTTACTTTGATGTATGCACTTTGTGCCTATGGATCCTTTAACCTCCAGATTTATATTGAATTTTTTATGTTTAATAGATGTTGATGTTTATGGCACTAACCTCTGGCCATTACTTTGCAGGTTAATAGAATTCGGGAATTGCCAACAAATTCTAAGATAGTAGCTACTCATACAGATGGCCCTGATGTAAAAATCCATTGTTTACTCATGTATTTATTGAAACTGATTATTATAAACGATTTCTTGTTGTATGATATCATAACAAGTAAGTAAATGATAATCAGGTGCTCATTTGGGACGTTGAAACTCAACCTAATCGTCATGCTGTCCTTGGAGCTACAAACTCTCGTCCAGATCTGGTATGGTTTAATATTACTCTTTAAGTACAAACTTTTTCATCTATTCGGATTCTGCCCTTTTTTATTATATGGAAGAATGAAGCAGATTATGCTCTTGTATCCCTTTATTTATGGAATATGCTTTACTCATCCTTCCAAGTAGGATATCTCATTGTGTGTTGTTGACTTGGATTGTCAGATGCTAGCTTTAATCAATGGCTCTTGGGATAAATTTTTCTGATCCTTTCTTCTAGTATATGAAACCTGAGGCTATTAGCATAGCAGTAGGGAAGCAATGTTGGGGCTGAAACATGGGATGCATTTGACATACTTGGAAATGGCTAGTAGGAAGTTGGCCTCTTCACTTTGTATAAAGTGACGCATTTCATTTGTCCCGGCTTCCCATGAATCATATATTTTCAAAGAAACTCCAAAGGAAGCAATGTTGTTCTTTCTGTTTTAATTGTGAGCCAGCATGATTACTACTTCATGAATCATGATATATCATAATGTTGTTGTTTCTGTTTTAATTGTTAGCCAGCATGATTACTACTTCATGATATATCATAGTCGTCTTCTTGCAGATATTGACTGGACACCAAGATAATGCTGAATTTGCTCTTGCAATGTGCCCAACTGAACCCTATGTGCTTTCTGGAGGTTGGCATCGTTTTTAATGTCTTCTTTAAATGATTTTATGCTCTGAAACTGTTTGTTTCTTGAAATAATGGTATATAGTTATCCTAGCACCCATTTTGAGTAAAAACCATTATTAACTTTTGCTGAATGTGAAAATTGATCTTGCAATGTGATTTATGAACTGTATGGTTTCTGCAGGCTGAATTACTTTTTTTTGTCTTTCTCTTACTCTTATTATGTTCTAAAACAAGTAGCAAATGTTGCAGGTTCTTATATTTTTGTAGTTTGTCATGGAATTGTTTCTAAAATGAACTGAATTTGGTCTTTGTGGATATTCTGTCTGAAGCAAATAAGTGGCATTTCAGGAAAGGACAAATCCGTGGTTTTGTGGAGTATTCAGGACCATATATCATCAACAGTCACCGACCCAAAATCTAGTGAGTCAAAACAGAACTCTAAATCTGGGGAAGGCAATGACAAAACTGCTGATGGGCCATCTGTTGGACCACGAGGCATCTTTCATGGGCATGAGGATACTGTTGAAGATGTGACGTTTTGTCCTTTTAGGTAATTTCTGTTCTAATCATCAATTGACTATCTCTTTCTCCTTTAGGGACACTTTATTTTTGTTTTAATTTCACTCCATGAAGTGGTTATTTCCTTTTCATTCTTGTTAACATCAAGTTTGAGTGTGGAAATCTTAAACTTTCACTTTCAATGAGCTAGTTCTTCCAGATGATTTTTTTTTTTTTGTTTTTTTGTTTTTTTAAAAAAAGCATACCTGGGAGAGCAAAATTCTGTTCTGGATGTGCTATGTATTCCTATGTTGAGAAAAACTTGGTGGGGGAGAATTGGACAAAATTCCTTGTAAATCTCTTCAATATATGAAATTCCTCACACAAACAGATTGGGCCATGTGTATTTTGTAATTTATTAGCAGCAGGAGCCATATTTGAGGTGTATTAGTTTGCCTTGTAATCCTGACATCTTTATAATCATGTTGAAGTGCACAGGAGTTTTGTAGTGTTGGAGACGATTCGTGTCTCATATTGTGGGATGCACGTGTTGGCTCTAGTCCTGTGGTGAAGGTTGTGCGCTCTTTCCTTCATTCATGTATCTAATTGTTTTGTTATTTTGGATTTGGATGAGGTGTATTTCTTGGTGAACAACAAAGTGAATTACAATGGGTATATCCACCCTGTGCTTTCCATAACTTTGAAAAATTGCATTAATATTTGTGAAGATGCTGGCTTACTGAACCTTTCTCTTGAATGCTTATCATATTGACTGTTCTTTTATTTTTTCCTTTTCTTTTGTTCTCATTTTCGTCCTCACTGACCTGGTGGCAGGTTGAAAAAGCTCATAATGCTGATCTTCACTGTGTTGACTGGAATCCCAATGATGTTAATCTTATTCTCACTGGGTATATTCTGTTGCTGCATGTTCCCCATTATCACTAGTTCATTAATTTATTTAGTACACACTTGCTTCAGTACAAGTGCTTTTTGTGTGCAGCATTATAAGCAAGTTGATAGAGTATCATATCCTTATTTGATCTTGTCATGATACCTCCAGGTCAGCAGATAATTCTGTTCGCATGTTTGACCGGCGCAATCTTACATCTAATGGAGTTGGGTCACCCATCCATAAATTTGAGGGTCACAAAGCTGCTGTTCTTTGTGTTCAGGTGATTGTGGATATAGTGGCATTTGTCATTCATTCTGCATATGTTAGGGCTAGTTCTGATTCTGCTGCAACATATGTTGATTCATTTTTTATTTTTTTGGTGTGTTTCAGTGGTCTCCAGACAAATCATCTGTATTTGGAAGTTCTGCAGAAGATGGTCTCTTAAACATTTGGGATTATGATAAGGTGCGGTATCAATCTGATTTTGAGTCTCATTCATTACCTTCGGGGGGATTGCCGGAGATGAAGATGGTCCTTATTGCAACATCTTTTGCTTTTGTTCTGTAATTCAGGTTGGTAAAAAAACAGAACGAGCAGGAAAAGCACAAACTTCTCCTGGTTTGTTGTTCCAACATGGTGGCCATAGGTATGAGACTGCACGTTCCTCTGTTTCTTGTAAACATGAATTTACTTTTGTTAGCCATTTTCGTTGTCCTCAACTTGTAGTTGTGGCCTTTGACATTATTTTTCATTTTTAATATATCTGCTTCTAAATTAGGATCTAAGGAATGATTTCTTAAATCTCCTTATGTTTTCTTTCTTTAGTCTGATGTAGCTCCTCAGTTGTTTTTCCTTGACTTTTATGTTACTTGATTACTATGACTTTATATTTAAGATTTCCATTTTTATAATTTTTTAATGTGCCTATATGTGGTCAGTCTTTTCGTGTATTGGCATCAATTTTATAATAAAATTTTCATGTTATTTACAAACGGGGTATCATCTCCATTTTGTTGTTCACAGATTTTATAGGACTGAATACTGATTCTTAATATTATTCATTTGGGTTGTGGCAAATTTGTGATGTTAACTCCTGACGTGTTCTTTGCAAATTGAATTTATTGAACATTTTAATGCATCAAGCTAGCTTGTCTTGTGTGTCTTTTTAAGTTATCTGTAGTTAGTTTCATATTTTCTTTTATATTTTCATATGAATTTTTAGTCCCATGTTAAAGACTGCCTGGCAGTTACTGTTGGTTGTTTGTTTCAAGTATAGCAAAAACTTTAATTGTGTTTGCTTTGTTTTGTTGAAAATATTTGCTAGACCTTGTTCTGTGCCACATTTTTTTGTTTTGTTGCATTTAATGAAGTTTGTACTCCTATGCAGAGACAAGGTTGTTGACTTCCACTGGAACGCATATGATCCATGGACCATTGTTAGTGTGTCTGACGACTGTGATAGTACTGGTGGAGGTGGAACATTGCAGGTTTGAATTTTTTCCCCATCCTTCAATAGAGTATGCAAACCATTATTTTCCTTTGGCAAAAATGTACTTTTAGTCCTTTAGCTTTATACAAGATTTCATTTTGATCCCTTGGCTTAAAAAAAAAGGTCTTTCAGTCATTTTTCCCTCATGGCCATTAATAAAAAAAATGCTGATATTGAAATTTTAATGTTGACAAATAATTATCAAATGCTAACATATAAAGTGAGTTTAATTTTCAAAATAATGACGATTGTTTTAAAAAAAAAAAAAAAAAAAAAAAAAAAAAAAAAAAAAAAAAAAAAATCATCATTTGATACTAAGAGTGTTAAAGGACTAAACATATACTTTTTAAAGTTAATGGAAACTAAAATCTTGTACAAAGTTAAAAGAGCAAATGTATACTTTTGCCTTTTCTTTTTAATCGTATAATTGAACAAGCAATTTGTAGAAAGTTTCCAAGATCAACTATATTAGTTCGTCATTATGTTCATCTGTCATCACTTAATATGTTGAACTGTTGTGGAACTCTGTTGGGTGATATGCTCTCTAAGGCATTCTATTGTAGGGTGAAACTTTGAGTTAACTCAGAATGCTTTCTGCTGATATATGATATCAGAAAATGCCATCCCTTGATAATTTCTGTGTAATCTGTGGATTTCTTGTATGTTTGCTTTCAGATTATCTGGAAGATGATCATTTGTAAAAAAGAAAAAAAGAGGATTAAAATTAATTCATCTGTCTAAAATTTATATGCGAAATGTTAAATGATTTGTGCAGATATGGCGCATGAGCGACTTGATCTATCGACCAGAAGAGGAAGTTTTGGCAGAGCTTGAGAAATTTAAGGCCCATGTTGTGGAATGCGCCTCCAAGTCTGAAAAGTGATACAAATGTTGTTTAGGCAGTGAGTTGTTTCGGACTTGTCTGTGGGCTGAAATGTATCATTTGTAGTGGATATTGCAATCCTTGTTCATCTATCTACATTGTTGTGATGTTTCTTTGGGGTTCTAGAAAATACCCAGATAGAAAAACCCAAGTGGGCGGAATCTTAGGTTGGAGATTAGAACTATGAGGGATTTCATAGTGTTTAATTTAATTTGGATGATCATTTGGGATGTCATAAACCCCTTGGCTTATCCCCCGCGGCTGGTAAATGAAATTGGTCAAGTCACTGCTCCATTCACCTTGAATAAAGAGATAAGAAAAGGGAAATCACTGTGAAGTCCTAAATAAATATTGTAATTACCAAAAAGTCTCGCAAGTGAACATGTAATGACAGGTTCCAGTGTTGAAAATGACAGTATGGTCATGCTGCTCACTTGTTACTGGGACTTTTTGATGGTTATATTTTCTTTGGGAAAAAAGTCCCACCATTGCAAATTTTATTGTTGCGAACGATCTAAGCTAAGCTAGATTGATGTTGCTCTGTGCACAAATTTCACATGGCAATGTTTTCTGTGTACAATTTTATTTTTTCCCTGGGTTTTCTCACCAATAAAATTTCTGATGTGGGGACTTTTCCCTGAATTTTCCTTTTTTTTTGGGGGGGACCTCAGTGATTTTCCCTAAAAAAAAAAGGAAAATATATGGAGGATGGGGACTTGGTGAGACTGGTATTTTGGTTAATGGGACAATGATGGAGGTTGTGGTGTTGACAGGCATGCATGCTTGTTGTTGGCGATGATAATAGTAATAATGTTGGCAATGAAGATGGTACTAATGGTGACACTGACCAGAAAAAAAAAGGTAATCATAACAATAATAATGCCTAGATGTGGATCTTTCTTGTTTCCCAAAACAAAACCACAAGATCAATTTACATTGTACTATGTATTATGAATGTGATATCATTTTTTTGCCCTCAAGTTTTATACTCCCTCACATCTCTAAATTTTGAGTTCAATTGTCAATAATAATTTAGTCAACTGTAAATACGAGGATTTTTGTTGTAAATTATGGGGCTTGATTGTGATTTGCATTAATAATTTATTTTTCAATGATATAATTGTCATTAAATGAAAATTAACCTTAACGATCATTCTCCCGAAACAGAGAGGAAATGGAGTAAGAGTAACATATTAAGGGCTAGAGACCTTGAATTGGTCAAAATCTAGATTACTCTCAATCTGACAACGCTTTAGGACTAAGGACTTCATAATTTAGTGAAATGACTTTATTGCCCTTGACATAAACAAGACTCCCTACCTTCGCTAGTTGTTGGCAGCCACCGTACCTGCCTATTTGGAAATATTCATAAACTGATTCCATCACCTTATAATCATTGGGCCACTAAACTTTTTGATAATATAATGTAGAATAATATATAAGAGACTTATCAAGCTTTGAGATAAACCGGGTCAACATAAAAATTTGCCCACGAGGGCACAGTTTTTTTAGGCGTCAGCTTTCACCCCAAAAAGAAGGAGATTCGATATCCGCTGGTCGATGTGAGTGCCTCGTTGGTGGGCGATTTATAGGGCCTGTTTGGGAATTCATGTAGTGGACTTATTATCCCATTAGATGAGATAACAAGTCCATCAAAAAAATTAAGAGTGTTTGGGAACACTTTTATTTTGATGGACTTCAATGGGCAATATACTTTTTTTTTTTGAAGCTCCAACCCCTTGGCTTATGATCCCATTTACTGGCTTCTCCATCAATTTTTATGTGGGCCCATTTGTTAAATTACCATCTCACCCTCCCCAATTCGTGACTCTCTTTTTGTCTGGTTCTCGTATTAACCTGCTCTCTCTCTTTCTTCCGCCATTAATTCGAAAGCTCACTCACATATATATATATATATAGGAATATATGTTTAAAAATGTTATGTTAAATAGAGATTTAATATTATAAATATTTTTAAGTAAAATCAACGTGAAATTTTAAAATGCATTATTTATCCATAAGAAAATGGTTTTTGAATTTTAAAAATTATATAATTGATACTTGGATAGTGTTTTTTATAAGTTTACATACAATTTATTAAACTTATTAATAACTTTTGTTACGGAAACATTACTTTTTATATTTTTAAATTAATACTATAAGAGACATTTTCAAGGCTTCATTTGGTTTCAAATATAACAAGTAATATATAATATAATATTCCAGTTCTAACCTCCATTAATATAGTTGTGCCATGAGTATCCATTTATATTGGTCCGTATAAATGTGAGCGTTATCACCTTTCAGAATTTAGGCGACAGTCGGGATTTGGAAATCCCAATGAATACTTCAATTTTTATCATTCAAGTTTGAGGTGCACGATAGAAAGGACATTTGGAGTCTGGAAAAATAGGTTTCGCATCTTACAAAATATGCCCCCATATAAATTTCGAACACAAGTCCGCATAGTTTGCGCAACAATGGCGATACATAATTTTATTCGGAGATATTCCCAAAATGATGTGGAATTTTATCAAGCTGAAGAAGGAAATATGGGTGATGAAGATAATGATGATCCATTTGATAATAATGATCCACTTGATGAAGCAGCTTCTCAACACGAATGAATGATCTTCGTGATGAAATTAGAGATGAACTTGTAGGGACTAGGTTTATTTAAGCACTTTATTGTGTTGTAATTTATTTAATGAAATTTTAATATTTTATTTGGAAAATTTATATTTATTTTTAATTTTTATCCCAAATTATCATATTTTATACAACACATATGTGTGTGTGTGTGAATTTGATTCATACCCTTTTCAGTCATTTTTCATCTCATCTATCTTTTTAAAAGTTATGTCAAATAAGTTCCCATCACAAGCAAAAGCCACTTCTGCTACTGCTATCCCAAACATAAATCACATCAGAAAAAAGTCCATCAGAAAAAAGTCCATTAAAAAAAGTCCATCATGAACAAAAGCTACTTCTCCTACAGCTATCCCAAACAGTAATAAGTACTTTTAAAAAAGCGCTCTTTGAGTCCGGAGGCATGCTTGCGGCCATGGTGGGGTTGGGTTTTTCTCATAGTCCTTTTCTCATTATCCCTCATCATCTCTACATTATAAATATATTGCATAGTCCAATCAATCACAATACTACTTTAACTTCTCTCTCTCTTCCCAATCAACGACCTAGATGGGTTGAGGAGGGAAAATGAGAAGATCCTCTCCCAAACATGGTGGGGGGTACCTAAGTGTCTACCCTCACCTAAACTTTTTCCTACTAAAAAAAGCAATTCTTTTTTTTTTTAAAAGTTGGTCCTCAATATAAATAATTTATTTGTCTCGAGAATTTAAATTACTTTTTCCTTTTCTACCGATATTAAAAATATATATTTATATTAA
The DNA here is from genome assembly GCA_019022655.1 of Acacia acuminata. Classification (NCBI taxonomy): domain Eukaryota; kingdom Viridiplantae; phylum Streptophyta; class Magnoliopsida; order Fabales; family Fabaceae; genus Acacia; species Acacia acuminata. The sequence continues at coordinate 747,439 of JAFJYI010000102.1, read as the reverse complement.
GAGTAAAATACATCAACCCCCCTCTATTTACTTTAAATTACAAAGACTTCCCTTCTATTTTCGAACGTATATAGACCTCCCTTAAAATCAAAAAACATATTGCATAAATCATTCTTCTAGTTTTTTATATTCAATTTTCATTTACCGAACTATTAGTTGACGGTTAAATCACAACACCGACTTCTTATTTTGACAAAAAAATCCCTCCCTAATGCAAATATTAATTGATTATCTTATAATCTTTGACTAAAATACGATCATTTAATCAAAAACTTTTAAAAAATACTTTGCAATCACACACACACTTATTTATTAAAAAAAATCCATACTTTTAAATTCATTACCATATTACAAAATTAATTAATTTTACCATTATAAATATTTAATTTTTAATAAATTTAAATTTTCAATCTCATTTATTTATTAAAAAATATTTATGGTTTAATATTTTAAATACATATGTGGATAAAATACTTTGCAATCACACACACACTTTCAATAAAGTTGTAAAATGGTATAATTTTGAGTTTCTTAAGTTAATATATTATAATTTAAATTTTTTAAATATGAATCATTAAACCTGTGTTTTTTTATTAAAAAAAAAAACTCAAATTTTTCATCAAGTTGTTGATATTTTTCACATAGAAATTGCATAAGATTTTTCTAAATTTAGTAAACAACTAAACATATTAAATAGATCATCAATAAATATTAATGTTAAAAGACAGAATAGGGGTTTGGTATACTGAGGGGTAAATTAGTAAATAATATTTATTATAATATAGTTTTAAATTAAAAAATACATGGAGAATCTGTTTAGAATATTTTTTAATGGTATTAATATTTGGGATAAAGTGTATATTTTCAAAATAGAACTGATGTTGGTGTAATTAAGGTAAAATAGAAGGGTGGTTAGAATATTTTACTCTTATATTAATTATAAAACACTCATAACTAATTTTATTTTATTTAATTATTTATTACTCATTCTCTCATATTTACTACTCATTCTCCCTCTCATATATTTTTATGGTGTGTTTGGATTATTATTTTGGAGAATAGCTTCTAAAGAAAAATTGATAAAAGTAAGAACATTGTTACCATAATAGATTATGTGAAAAAAATGATTTTGATAAAATAATAATGTTTTGATAAATGTTACCATAATCACCTTTTTTATGTTCAAATTACCTAAAAAGACATTAGTTCTTGTGATAATTGCATATAAAAGATAATATTCTATTTCAAATATTTTTAACATTAAATTTCATAATAAATATAAAAAAATGTGTTTACAAAATTAAAATTATAACATTAGTCAATTTCATAATAAAAATGATGAGGGGAGTAATCAATAACCAAAATTGACTAGCAAGTGACCGCAGTGTTCAAAAATTCATGAATAGTCCATTTGCTTGTGAATTAATGTGGTTTTAAATTAAATATTAATATTTACTAGGTTATATATGATTTTTATTTTATTTTAATTAATTTGTTTTAGGCATGATTTGGCTGTCTTCGCTCTAGCACTTTCGAACCATTGTCCGGACGGGTTCAACATCAGATCGAGTCCACATAGTATGCTTATTATATGCTTATACCTCTAATTAGAGGTATAAGCATTTTTTTATTTTGTATTTGTTTAAATTTAAATTATATGCTGCTTTTTGAGATTTTTTTTGTACCCAATATCTCAAATTAATTAATTTTCATAATACTAGTGTTACGGACAAATGTAGAACTGAAATTAATTAATTTGAGATACCGTATGCCAAAACATCTCAAGATGAATAAAAAATTTAAATATAAACAAATACAATATATAAAAAAAAATTAAAAAAATATGCTTATACCTCTAATTAGAGGTATAAGCATGTAAATCTAAAGATGCTATGTGGACTCGTTCAAGATCCGGTTTGATTTGATTTTTAATGCAATAAAATATGAAGTATAAATAATAGAGTATATAATTTAACAAATATTGGTGTTTTTGTGTTACACAAGGAAGTTTATATCTATGTGATGTCTCAATTAGGTTATATGAAATCGGCTATAGGTGTACATTTTGGCTTTTTTTTTTTTTTTTTTTTTTTTTTTTTTTTAAACTTACTCATATTTTTCTAAGAACATACCTACCCTACAACATTACAAGAGAAAGAGGATTTCATAAACATTTTAAAATTCTATAAATTTAAATTAATATTTTTACCCTCAAGTTCAAACGCCTACAATGAATCACAATGCAAAAACACAATTAAAAAAAAAAAAAAAAAAAAGAACCAAATTAAGAATATAAAAAAAATTATAAAATAATTATCAACAAATTATATTTATCAATCAATGGATTCAAAATGAATCTCCTAGTATTAATTATTTTTTTCTGGAAATGAATTAGAAAATAATCATCAATAAATTATTTTAATTGATTAATATGGAGATAAAAAATTCAATTATAAAGAAATCTAATAAAAATAGAAAATAATCATCAATAAATTATGTTTATTGATTAGTTGATCCGAACTAAATTCCCTAGAATTTATTATATTTTTTGGAAAAAAATTATAATTTTAAATTATGATAACTACTTGATTTGTGGAGATAAAATAAAATCTAATTATGAAGAAATATAAAAACAAAATGATGTTATTTAACAGTGTTACTAAAAAAATAAAACGGAACGCAACGGTGTTAATACGAGTGTTACAGAATATGTAGACTTTGAAATTTGATATAACACATTATGAAATTTGTCAAATCACTTAAACATATTCGCATTTGGTTTAGGCAATGTTTAGTTTCCACTTTCCAGTTGAGGGGAATGTTATTTTAATTAACAATAATGAATTTTTTGAATTGAAAATCCATCTATTTTGGGGGAAAAACTTATGACTATAATAATGTGGGATTAATTTTTAACCAATTCTTGTTTAATATACTGTCATACATTAAATATGGCACCTCTCATTAGTGATGTCCAAAAAACCCAAAAGTCCAGGTGGCTCGTCCAAGTTTGGTCTAACTCGACTTGGTGCTTAGAAAAAAAAATTTGGTCTAGGACAATACGGGATGGACCGAACCTCAATTTAGGGACTCGAGACCTCTTGGACTTGTTTGGTTTAACCCCAAAGTTTTTTTTTTTTTTTTTTTTTTAAATCCTTATTTGTGATCATTTATTAATTAGAGAGCTATGTTTTTTTTTTTTTGATACAAATGGGTATCCTGACAATATCTAACCCTTATCAAGTTCAAGAATCCTGCCTAATTCCATGTCTGGGTGAGAAATGACATGAACACCTGGCATGATAGAAAGACTCATCTTTGCTAAGTGGTCGGCAGCCTTATTCCTCCAGCGGTTAATCAATCGATCTCCACATTCCGTCGCGATCCACTACCTCTCTTATGTGACTTATCAAACTTCGGTCTTCATGGGCTTCATTTGCTGAACTCCTTAGCAGAGCAGTTACTTCAACAGCGTCGACTTCCAGAATAATGTTCTTGAGCCCCATGTCCCATGCGAGCTTCAGTCCGTGCATACAACCCCAAAGTTCAGCAGTTAAACTATCCCCTTCATTACCTTTAAATATGAACGCTCTTAGGAACTTACCGTGCTCATCCCGCAGTATGCCCCCACTAGCAATGCCAGGAGATAAGGGAGAGAAGGCGCCATCGGTGTTAAGCTTTACCCACCCAGGTGGAGGAGGTTGCTAGCGTTCCCCAAGCTCAGTTGATGCTCTTTTCTGTCCATATACTAGACTAAATTTGTTGCGGGCTTTAGTCAAACTGCACCTCATGGCGGTGACACTGGTGGAGATGGTAAGGTTCGAGGTTTTCTTGCCTTCGAACACAAATATATTACAGCGCTTCCATAGCCACCAATAGGTGATGAAAAATTGTTGATTCTAGTCCTCTGCCTCTCTCGATCCTCCTTTATGGTTGAGATTCCAACGGACCCAGCTATCAAGGTCAAGTGAACTAAAGACGCGCCATAAATGTTTGGGAATAATTGTGCTCCACAATTGAAGAGAAACAGGGCAATCTCTAAGGACATGAAGAAGGTTCTCCGCCTCCGACATGCATACAGGGCATCGATCATCCACGCTCAGTCCTCTCTTACACCTAGAGACGTTGGTCAATAAACGGTTATGTAGAACCAGCCATGTAAACATTTTACATCTCTCAGGCACTTTCATTTTCCAAATCCTGTTCCATAAATTATCAGTTTGCATCATGTTATTACTCAAGCAGTCATATGCAGATTTTACGGTAAACTCCCCACTCTTGTTCCACTTCCAACGTAGCACGCCATTATGCAATGTCTCAATCCCTTCTTCCACTTTGCTCCATGTCCGTTTCACTCCACTCCAAAGGTTCGATCCAAGCTTGGACCTGTCAATTTTTGGTAAAACATCGGAACCACAATTATATTTATTTCTGATTACCTTCACCTAAAGATCGTCCCTTCTGGTTGAGAGTTGCCAGCCAATCTTCATAAGATACGCTTGGTTATAGTGACTGGAGTGACGAAGCCCCAACTCCCCTCTAGCTTTGGGTTGACAAATAGTATCCCAAGCGACCAAAGGGATCTTCTTATGCTCCTCAGAACTGCCCCACAAAAATTGACGATTGTTTTGATCTAGGCATGTACACGTGCTAGCCGGGAGCAACGAAGTTTGCATGACATACCCTGGAATCGCAGAGGTAACTGACGAAATAAGAGTCGATCTACCTGCAGAGGATAACGACCTTGCCTTCCAAGTTGATAATCTTGTTTTAACCTTTTCCACTACATAGTGAAATGATTCCTTAGTTACCCGCTTGTGATGAAGAGGAACCCCCAAGTACTTTCCCAAGTCACTTGTGATGGAGAAGCCAAGTGATTCACACATTTCAGTTCTTCTGGCATGGTGCACATTCTTGGAGAAAAACACTCGTGTTTTTTGCTGGTTAACCTTCACCGAGCACTCACAAAAGGTCTTGAGACAACCATTGATTGTATCAACCTGATCCATCGATGCCTCTGCAAACAGAATGATGTCATCTGCAAAAAACAAATGAGAAATGGGTGGCCCAGGTTCGAGTAAGGTGGATTGGTTTCCAGTGCCCATCCTGGATTGCTGCTTGAATAAGATGAGCCAATTTCTCCATGCAAAGCACAAATAAATAGGGTGACAATGGATCCCCTTGCCTCACCCCCTAGATGGTTTGAAGAGCTCCGCTTTATCACCATTCCATAACAATTGCATAGAGGAACTAGATACGCACTGGACAATTACCTCAAGAAGGCAACTTGGCAGATTAATTTCCTGGAGACAGTTCAATAAAAAGTTCCAATTTACACTGTCATAAGCTTTCTCCAAATCAATTTTGATTGCCAGGAAGCCTTTCTTCTGAGTCATGGACCTCATTGAGTGAACCACCTCTTGGGCCACAATAATGTTATCACTACTATGCCTCCCAAGGACAAAACTGCATTGGTTTGGGGCTACAACCAACGGTAGGATAGGTTTAAGCCTATTCACAATAATTTTCGACAGGACCTTGTAGATAACATTGCATAAGCTAATCGGCCTTAGATCGCCCATAGTCTCCGGATGATCCTTCTTCGGGATAAGCACCATGAGGGTGCCATTACTCTCCTTTATAGCCTGTGGGTTAGCAAATAAATACTTGACATAAGACACAACAGACATACTTATTGTGTCCCATTGGTTCTGGTAAAAGAGAGCATTGAACCCGTCAGGTCCCAGGGATTTCAGTGCCCCCATACTAAAGATAGCTTCCTTTACTTCCACACTTGAAATCTCTCTATCACACCATCGTAACTCACCCTCTTCAACGCTGGGGAATGCCATTTGGCAGCAAAGAGATGGCCGAGAAGGGATATCTTCTGTCAGGAGATTGGAGAAAAAACCAGTGGCCATACCTTTAATAATAGACATGTCATAGATCCATGTACCCTCACCATCTTTTATCGCCTCAATGCGTTGAGATTTTCGCCGACGGTTAGCACGTGCATGGAAATAGCGAGTATTCCGATCTCCGAAGACTGACCACTCCGCTCTCGCCTTTTGGGCCCAAATTAGAGATTCCTGAAGTAGCACCTCTTCAAGTTCCTTCCAAATTTCCAATTGCAGAGCTTCGTACTTTGGAAGCAGACCATGCCAGGATACCGCCTTGTTGATACCATCTAGACGACACATGAGTTGTTTCTTTCTTCTCTCCGTGTGTCGAAACACCTCTTTGTTCCATTTAGAACATGCAATGGTAAACTGGGAAATATTATGCTGCCATTCCATACTAGGGGACCAAGACTGGCGAACAAAGTCATCAAATTGGGCATGAAGAACCCAGGCAGCGATAAAGCGAAATGGACGGTTAGGGTTAACAGAAGTCCCACCCTTATCCAGACTTAGAAGTAAGGGCCTATGGTCTGATTTAAAGAAAGGCATATGAGTCACTGAGGCATTAGGGAACAAATTGCACCACCGTTCGTTAGCCAGCATCCTGTCTATCCGTGCCTCCGAACTACCTCGCTTCCATGTGAACTTTGGTCCGATGAACCCTGGTCCGACGAACCCTACATCTCTCAAATCCAGCATATCCACCCACCGAATGAACTCCCGGTCCACAGAAGAGCGAAAAGTGGCGGAGGAACGTCGCTCACCAAGCTGTAATGTACCATTGAAGTCACCTCCTCGCATCCATGGCCCCTGCACTAATGTTGCAAGTTGGGAAAGCTTATCCCACAGAACCCGGCGAGATAGACAATGGGGGCTAGCATAAACCACTGTGAGCATCCAAGAACGCCCGGATAATCCAGTAACCTGTAGATGAATAAATTGGTGGTGACGTTCAAGAACGGAGATAGATGTAATACTATTCTCCCATAAGCACCAAATACCACCGCTGTATCCCTCACAATCAATTAATTCAATATTCGGGAAACCCATCTGCATTGCTCTTCCTTGGGACATTTCCCTAGAGCATCTAGTTTCCAATAATGCAATAAAATCCAGCTTGTAATGTGATTTAGCGTCACGGATAAAGCAGGGAAGCTTTGGGCTCCAGTGCCTCTAGATTTCCAGATGCAAAAATTCATTGAGAAACCAGTGGGGGGTGTTGGGGTGTGGCAACCTCCCTCAAGGCTTTATCCTGATCACGCATATCTTCATCCACGGGATGACCATTCACCTCGTTTTTCTTTCATTTGATTATTATTCTCTAAACCATGTGACGTCATCTCGGATGGGAGCAAAGAATTTCCAGCAAAAGGCAAATTGGCAGGATGACCTGCGTTGATGGACCCACGTGGATACCCTTTGACGATTCACCACTAGAATTATGCGCTGGATTGCTCCCCTGGGCCTCCAAGTCCTGTAAGGTAGAAAATGAATTAGTGGTCATGGGCTTCAACCCGCGGCCCAAAGCTGACTTCCTCTCATCACGACGTGCAGGTGGAACGTTTTCCTTGCCCTTAGCTTTACCCTTGCTAGCATTCTTCCTTTTAGATCCCACCTGGACCCACTCGGTTTTGGTGGATCCCTTAGCCTTAGTCAACTCTTTTTTATTCCCTATTAAATCCGTTGATGCCTCCTTCTTCATAATACCCGTCCGCGAATCCCTCTTCTACTCTGGAGATTTCTTTGATCCTGTCGGCAATTGAATGCTATTAACTCCATCCCCTAATTTCGCTACATTCGAAATCCCCTGAAATTCACGTCGTAATAGCCGGATCTTTCCAAATGGACTTACAACACTTGATCCGCCGCCGTTACCCTCCGATGAACCACCACTAGCTCCTGCGTTTCTCTCTGCGTTGCCGTCATCCCCTACAACCACTCCTTTTGACAGATGGTCACCTCCAACCTCCTCAGCCTTTTGTGTTTTTGTCTCCACCTTACTCCCATCATCCTGTACATCAGATTCCTTGGTCCCCTGTTCAGCCCCTTGTTTGCATGCTACATCCTGGGTTAACGGGCAGTCATCCTTGCGGTGGCCATATTTCCCACAGTGTAAGCAAACATTGTGTAATCCCTCATAAACAATGAGGCGTTCCTCACCAAACACCAAGTACGTTGGAAGGAGCGGCTTCTTCAGATCAATTTCCACACAGATCCGCGCAAATCCACCCTTGTCGTATATCGAAGTGGAGCGGTCCACTTTGATCATTTTGCCAATCATATTTCTGATTCTTCGTAGCGACTCCACATTATAGAATTCAAAGGGAACATCAGGTAGATGTACCCAAGCCGCTATTCTACATTTTAAATCAGCCTTCCAGGGGTTAAAGTTAGGACGCCATCTCTGAACAATAAGGTAGTGATCCTCGATCATCCATGGCCCTTCCTGAAACGCATATTCACGGTCCTCTTTATTGGAGAAGGAAACTATGTAATAGCCATTACTCATCGGAATTAGCTTCATGGCATCCTTAGGTCTCCACATTCTATTAATGCGATCCCGGATCACATACGTGGGGAAACTTGCTCCTAGAACTTTGATGATGACGGAGTTCATCCATGGTAAACACCATGATGAGTATTCCTCTGCTGTGAATCTCAACTTCCCAGTCTGCCCTTCCATCCTTCTTGTCGTCATATTTTCTTCTTCGTCCGACTCCTCCAGGTCATTCAGCGACTCTTTCTCGTTCATCTTATGGAAGTAATCCTTCCAGCCCTTAACGATATTGTCTTCTTCAGCATGCTTCACCAGAAAACCTGCACAGCCGGGAGCAAGAAGTTTGTCCCGATAGGATAGTTTCGAAGCACTACTCCTCAGACTTGTCGAAGGTCCATGGCCCTTCCTCCTCCCGACCCCTCCTTACTTTTGTATTCAGTTTTGAGATAAGGAAAGTTTTATTGACGGTCCAATTCAGTCTAAAGAAGTGGCCAATTTTTTTTTTTTTTTTTTTTTTTTTTTAAAATAAAATAGGTCCTAGATTGTCTAGACTCTAGACGGTCTAGGAAATCTCACTGGTTCGATGCATTCGACCCAAGTGCAAGCTAGTGTTGGACCAGACCAGACCTCAAACTGACTTGTCTAGCCCGAGGTCCCTCTTGGATTTGACTTCGGATTGACCCCAAATCCAATCTAGTCGATCCATGATATCCCTACCTCTCACCATAAGAATTTGAGCCCGATTCTTGTAAGGACCCGTTTGTTACAAAGAAAGTATGGGGAGGGAAAGGGAAGATCCCAATCTTCCCATGGATTTGGGGTGTTTGGTACAGAGAAAGTCCAGTCAAGATCTTCCAAATGAGATTCAATCTTCCCTTATTTGAGGGAAGATGCTTTCCATCCGAAAATGGAAGGAAAGCTATAATCTTCCTGAGGAAAGTGTCTTTTGACATTTACCCCTAAAATTCAAATATTGGCGGGAAGTTCGAACTTGGTGGGAAAGTTCAAATATTGGCGGAAGTTTGAATTTGGCGAAATTTTTTCTTCACGAGTTCAAACTTAACAAGAATATATTTTTTAAAAATATATTTTAGTAAAAAAAATATTTTTCTTTTTTATTTTAAATTAATTTCTTTTTTGAGGGTAAAATAGACATTTCCTATTCCTTACCAACTACCACCTCTTCATTTCCTTCCTACCAAACAACTCAAACCATCTTCCCTCATCTTTCAAATCTTCCTTTCCTTTCCTTTCCATTCATTTCCTTTCCTCTCCTCCTTCAAACTTTCTTTCAGAACAAACGGCGCCTAGGGATTAGTCTCCTCCTCGGTTTGACCGGGGGTTAAGACGGTCCTCTTCCTTCCCGTTCTCTTCCTATCCTCTTCTTTCATCTCAACCGTTGGATCGAAATCTTAACCGTTCAGATTTCATCTTTTATAAAACTATTATTTTAAATATTTTATTAATAATTTAATTTTTTATTAATATTTTTATAAAAGATTAAATCTAAAAACTGCTAATCTTTCAATCTAACGGTTGAGATGAAAAAAGATAGATAAAAGGATGGGAAGGGAAGTGATGAGCTAACTCCATTTTACCCAACCTTGTTATTAAATTTGATAATACACTGTCTTGGTCACACGTGAAGAGATCATAAAAGTTAATTTAACAAAATATAGAAAAATAATAATAATAATAAAAATAAGAAAAAGGCAAAAAGCAACAAATACAATAAACGTGACGCCGCACGTCCAGTAACAGCCTAGTCTAGTCCAAGTCACTTTCCTGAACTCTGCAAAATGCCCATCGCGTACGTTCCTTCTCTCTCCCTCTCTCCTCCTCCTCCCGCCCATTTTCGTTCTCTACGATCTTCCACAACGCGCCGCCACGTCATCCCCCTCATCTACCCACGTGTCATCCTCCAATCAACGTCCACCGTCGATCTTTTCAAATCTCTCATCATTTCCTTTTTTTTTTTTTTTTTTTTTTTTTTTTTTTTTTTTTTTTTTTAAATTCTTACCCTCTAGTCCTCTACGGTCTTCTCTACCTCCTTCCTTGTGGGTCCCATCTATATCCTTCCCTTCTTTTTCTTCCTCCTACCTTCCTCTCTTCTCTTCAAATCCCTCTTCTTCTTCCTCCTCCTTCTCAGCCTCACTTCTAAAACCCGAACTCACGCTATAACCACTTCATTAGTCTCCATTCTCTTCCGATTCTGACCTATGGAGGCCCACGCCACCGCCGCCGCTGAGGGCTTGTCGGCCGATGATGGCGTCGTCGCGGACGATGTTTTAGCTTGGTTGTTGATGGATGACGATGGTTCCGGTGGGGAGCTTCTGAATCTGTTGGATGAAGTGAAAGATGAGGTGGTCGAACCGGCGAGCACAGTAGGTAGAGTGAGGTTCATCGACGACCCGTACTCGTCGCTTTTGGTTTTTCAATCCTCTTCGTCGTACATCACTATAAACGGCAATGAGGAGAGCTGTGGGTCTTCATTCTCCGATTCGTGCACGTCCGTGATGGCCAGCGTTGACACGAACGGGTTGAGGAGGAAGTTGGTAGGTTGTTCGGTGGAAGCGCCCGGCGAACAGAGAAGCGCGTCAGGTTCGCGTAATGACGAAACGCGTGAGGATGGTTCGGTTACCATGTGTGATGAGTTTGATTGTGAATGGGATGATGAAGTTCTGGCGAGGTTCCTCGGGGGAGAAGAGGGCGGTTTCTCAGAAAACCGCTGAAGATACGACCGAGGTTTTGTCGTCTTCTTCCTCATCATCGATTTTCTCATTTTCATTTTGTTGCATATTTTTTCTGATCCTTAAAAATGCAAAATGGGAATTAGGAAATAGGAAATATGTGGGTGGTGGTTGTGCAGTTTGGGAAGAAGAGAGTGAAGTGAGGAGTTTTGTTTGGACACTGTGAATAGAATATACAGAAAAAAAGAAACAAATGAAAGAAGGAAATCTGCTTGTCTTGTTTCGGAATTTGCGTGTTGTTTCTGGGGTCGTCTTTATCCTTTTCTGGTGTTTCCTTTCTCTTTAGTCTTTACTTTATGCTCTGTATATTATTTTCTCTCTCTTTATTCAATGTTCAACTTGCTACCCAAGAAAATCAGGAATAAAGACAAGTTAAACAAATCACAGAAACAACTAGGAGGATCCAGGTATGCAAACAGTATTATCTATTATTTGCCCTTTTTTTCCAGTCTCTGCATGTGAACTATTGAAGATTGATGATTCATAGTTTTAAAACCCACAATAAATTACATATTATGATTCTCTAGTGATTTTGGCTGTGGGTTTGAACTTTGCCATGAATCTTTGTTATCATTATTAGAAATAAGCTTTTGGGATGAAACATTTTGAAGTTGAAGATCAAAGTGGAGGGTTCTGTGATAGAGTCCACAGGAGAGGGAGGGAGAGGGTCCACTTTCTTGTTATAATTATTGGATTATGTTTTAAACAGAGATTTTCGTTAAAACATGATGCAATCATTGAATGATTAAGTGAGGGGAAAGCTGAAAAAAATATCTCACATACCTAGATCATCTCCTTATCATTTTTTCTCTTTTTTCTCTTTATCGTTCATCAATCCGTTTGGAGCCTTGATTGATTGAGAAGAAGAAGGGGAGAAAATTGAACAGTAATGTTGTGACTTTTCATATTAATACAACATAATTTAAAAAATTATTAAAAATAATGAGAAAAAGATTATAAGAAAAACTCAATACCCAAGTGTTTGGACTTAAACCGGATAAATGGGTGATAACCGATTAAAGAGGGTTAACGGTTAGTGGGTCCTCGATCAACCGGAGCGTTGAGATATAAAAAAATTAGAAAATAATTAATTTCTCATCACATCAACCTAAATTTCATATACTATATATCATTTCAATACTTTAGATCGTAGTAAAATAACCATATACTTGAATACTTGTGACATATTCGATATTCAAATTAGATTGCCTTTAATAATAAAAAAAAAAAGAATACTTGGAACCGAAAGGAGATCCTTGTAACTCGCTTTTATCCTTTTCACGGGTCAAACCTTTTTTCCTAAAATTTTTATATATAAAAAAAAAAAACCCATGTCAAACCACATACCTCATCTCTCAATACCTCTCGAAGAGAGACGTGTATTGTTGATGCTGCGGATCCCTGTGTAATAGCAGTGTCCTAGTATCTTTTGCTTGAATTGGCAACATATAAAATCGATCAGTCACTGTTTTCACTTATGAGGGAAAATTTATTTATTTATTTTCATATTTATATATTTGAAATATTCAATATTTTCTAAATGCTTCAAAATTCAATTATTTTTCCCTGTTTTACATATTTGATGGACTTTTGGCTTTTTGACCAAAACAAAAACAAGTACTCAATATTTTCCGAACATTTAAGGATTTATAGAAATAATAAATAAATTTCAATTGCTTATGATGTCACTGCACAAATTTTAATTTTTTAAAATGCTTTTACGGAAGAATTTAGATTAAGATTTATTTATGGGTTAAGGTGCATTTTTGTCCTTAAAGTATGTCTTGTGAGCAATTTTGCCTCCGTTAAAAAATGTTGCTCTAACGATCAACTAACTACCGTTAGTTGACCTTTAGGGTTTTTAACTGAGAGGCAACATTGCTCCGTTTTTAAACTTCAGGGGCAACATTACTACGTAAAAACTTCAAAAAATTGCTCCGACGCATACTTTAAAAAGAGGGCAAAAATGCACCTTTACTTTTATTTATTTATTTTGAGTTAGGAAAATTATAATAATAATAATTATTTAATTTAGTATTCAATTTGATCTGTATAATTTATTAATTTGGAAGTTAAGTATTTAGAATTAAAATATTGTTAATGCAGTTTTTATTATGTTTTTTATATTAATAATGGGTTAGTTAAACTTGTTTTGTAATGCGTATTTTTTGTCATTGTCGTTATAAATCATGCATTTTTCCTCAATGATTTGAAAATTTACTTCATTAAATCATATATATAATGAAAATAAAGATGTAACGATACTTGACAATGACTAAAACCATAAAGATATTAACGAGAGCCGTAAGATATTAGTAGCCTTGATAAAAACGTAGATTTTACCCAAAACTTTCCATGTCCAGAATGAAAAATCGAAAACGTAAAATCGTAACTAGTAAAATCGTGTGTAAAAACTTAAAAAAAAAAAATTAAAGAAATTTTAATGAAAAAAATCGTAAAAACGTATTAACTAATTGAATAAAACGATATTAACTAAATACGTAAATGTATTAACTAAAACAAAATGATATTAACTAAAGGCGCACATTTACTAAAACAAAATGATATTCTCTAAAGGCGTAAACATATTGACTAAGGGCATAATACTATTAACTATATGAGTAATAATATTGATTAAGTGAGCAATGCAACTTTAGTCAATATCATTGATCATTTAATCACTATCATTATACATTTACTCAATATTTTCACTCATTTAATCTATACCATTACACCCTTAGTTAATATATTTATGGCTTTAGTAAATATCGTTACTTATTTAGTGAATATCATTACGTTTTTAATCAATTCTATTACTCATTTATTCAAGGATAAAGGTGCAAAAATACATATGTATTTTATCCTCCTAACACCACGTATTTTTTTAGGTGTAAAAAATACACATATGATTTTAAAACAAGAGCAAAAGTCACACTCACTGTTAAATACAAATGTTAACCGTTAGTTTGACCCAAACATACTGACATGGAAGTTGACATAGCACCAAACACACAAAGCCTTCAGTGATCTTGTGCTCCAGAACCGAGGCAAGGGAAGAAGGCGACGAGAGAAGAACTCCAGTCGCTCATGGAGGCTCCAGCTTTCTCGCTCCTCCGCCTAATCCTTCCAAACTCGACGCTTTTCCCTCAAAACTTCGTCAGATCATCTTTTTCACTTCTTCCTCCCAATCAGATATCAAACATCAAAAGAAACACGAGGGTGATAATTTAGCGTTATTATATCCTAGCCCAACTTAATTTTCATTTTAAGTTGCTTTTTTAAAGACAAAATATGACCCACAAATCTGGAATTTTGAACTAAAAATGAGTCTCACTGATTTGTAGTCTTTGTAGGGTGCCTCGGTTTTTGTTTTTGTTCTTAAATTTGCAGAAGAAGGCGTCTTGTAGTTGCAGAGAGGAATAGTAATCTGTTAAGTTATTTTTATCTCTTATTTCTCCATTCAATTCTTCTTTACTTTTGATTTGCTATATTTGTGTGCTAAATATTTTGTTTCACATCGCTTTTTTCCATTTTAATTTCTGTTGTTTTTCTCTTTCCCTCGCCGTGAACCTTCCCTCTTTTTTCTCCCTACTTATCTTCTTCCTTGAGTCCAGGAACCCAACCTTCCTGGTCTTCGAAGCTCCATCTGGTTCTTCCATGGCAGGTTGGGTTCTATTAGAATGTGGCTTAGACCTCTTCCTCTAAAATGTCTTAGACCTAGAATCGGAACTTCTCCGTACAATTCTCCATCCAAGTTTCGAATCATTAACGCAAACAAATCCAAGGCTAATAATATAGATCTAAAATTTTCCACCAGCGTTAAGGACACCTCCAATGAGATGAAGCGGCTGGAGGAACAGGCCGTCACCGTCATGAAGGCCGCCAGGGCTGAGATCTCTGCCGCTCTCAATCAAATGAAGAAGTAAACTCAGGCCGAGGTGGAGCAAAAGATCACTGAAGGCTTGTGTGTTTGGTGCTATGTCAGCTTCCATCATGTTTGGGTCAAACTAACTGTCAACATTTGCATTTAACAGTGAGTGTTCCGATTTTTATAACTACATACGTTTTTACACCTAAAAAAAGATCGTTTTTTTCCCGAGACAAAGACATTTATATTTTTACACCTTTATCCTTTATTCAATACTATTACTCATTTAGTCACTATCACGCTTTTAGTCAACATATTTATTAATACCTTTATGGCTTTAGAATATCATTATAACTTTAGTCACTTTCATTACTTATTTAGTTAAATATATTACACCTTTATTTATATTATACATCCATATTCTTATGCATGTATAAAATTGAAGAGGCTCAGTGTGCCAATGGCCATCAAACCCATCATGGAGATCCAAGGTGGGGTGGGTTCAAATCCCATATCCACCATCTTGCCTCCACATTAAAAAAAAAAAAAAAAAAAAAAAAAAATTGACCCCTCCCCCCGCCCAAAAAAAAAAAAAAAAAAAAAGAGAGCCTCCAACGGTTGGCAATGGTATCCTTTTTGTAATTTAAAAAATTGAGGGGCGTTATTATAAAATCACTAATATTTTAAAATCTCAAATTAATCCCATGTAACCTTTTTTGTTATTTCCGTGTCTTAAAAGATTTTTTGAGATTTTATAGATTTAAATGGTATTTTATTAAAAATTTTCCATTTTTTTTATGGTATAAAAGCTCACAAAATTGAATGAAGCAATAAACATAAAATGGCGTTAGTGAAACTTGTAGAGAGATGGGTGTGAGAATTATGGGGAACACAACAATAATGAAGGATGGCAAAATCCAAATCAATAATTTTTTTTTTTTTTTTTTTTCCTCAGAAAATGCAAATCCTAATATTCATAATAATGCGTCTGTACGGTATGTCTGAAAGGCCTGCCAGTGGGTTATCCAAATCATTTTTCACGTGCTCCTTTTTTCTCTTATGTCTTATCCTTCCCATTCTTCTTTTCTTATTTTTCAGATAAGCATGCTCTGTTCCTTCTATATTTTATTTTCTCGTTCTATGTAATGTCAGAAATATATTATTTTTTAAACAAAATTTTAAAAAATATATCTATTCCTTGATATTTAAATATTGTTAAACTTAGTAAAACGTGATGATAAATATGAATATGATATTATCCCTGTTATTATGATATCGTTTAAAACACAAATGAGATATTATAGTAGTAGTAATTGATTTCCTAATAAACCTAGTTGAGTCTGCAGTGGCGGAACTAGGAAAAAATTTAGTCCGAGTCAAAAAATAAATATATTGAATTACTCCATTTAACTCTTATTATAAGACATTAACTAATAAGATATTTAGTCATTTTTATGAAAC
This sequence comes from Acacia acuminata, assembly GCA_019022655.1. Lineage (NCBI taxonomy): Eukaryota > Viridiplantae > Streptophyta > Magnoliopsida > Fabales > Fabaceae > Acacia > Acacia acuminata. Next base: position 730,963 of record JAFJYI010000102.1, on the reverse strand, counting down.
ATCTCGCTTATTTCCAAATAGCATTAAATATGTTTTTCATGTATACCTATAATTAAAAAGGTAGTGAGTGAGTGTAATAATTAATAAAACTTAATTATTACTCTCTTTTTTAGCAAAAAAAAAAAGAGTAATAATTAATATGATGTTAGAGTTTAGTGTAATAAATAATGATAATATTAAAAATTATTTAAATTTTAGGACAAATTTAATGAATTTAACTGTTTTTGGCTCCTTAAATAAAGACCAGAGGAGTATTTACTAAATAGTATCAAATAACCCGAAAATACAAACAAATAATAACCGATAATTATAAATCAAAACAATATATAAAATGATACAAATCTTTTCGGTATCTCACACAAGAATTTTCCTTTCCTCTCACAACCCAATGAGTAATGAAACAACTATTATCCTTACAGAGAAGATAAAAAACTAGCTGGAGCCAAATTTGTGGCCAAATAAAATATCATATAGTAAATATATATATACTCTAATAAATTTTATAAGATCGATTTTCATCACCCAAATTGGCCATTGAATACTTCCGCCACTGTGAGTCTGTCTTCTCTACCTCAAAAGAATTTCAGCATTTGACGAAAAAGGTTTACAAATGAGATTGAACTCACAACCTGAGCGTATAGGATTAGGATAATATTTTTTGTTTTAATTTTTAAATCTTCAAAATGTTGGACGGAAATGAATCCTTTTTTTTTTTTTTCCCGAAATCTAGGCCGTATCTCCTAACCAATAACTAGAAACTAATCCTTTAGACACATAGAGACTCAACAAAGCCTTTTCCATACACACACATCTTAATAAGTTACCTCTCAAAGAGAGACGTGTATTGTTGATGCTACGGATCTCTGTGTAATAGCAGTGTCCTAATATCTTTTGCTTGAATTGGCAACATATAAAATCGATCAGTCACTGTTTTCATTTATGAGGGAAAATTTATTTATTTATTTGCTTATTTATATATTTGAAATATTCAATATTTCTAAATGCTTCAAAATTCAATTATTTTTCCCTGTTTTACATATTTGATGGACTCAAATGGCTTTTTGACCAAACCAAAAACAAGTACTCAATATTTTCCGAACATTTAAGGATTTATAGAAATAATAAATAAATTTCAGTTGCTTAGGATGTCACTGCACAAATTTTAATTTATTAACATGCTTTTACGGAAGAATTTAGATTAAGATTTATTTATTTCGAGTTAGGAAAACTATAATTATAATTTAATTTGGTGTTCAATTTGATATGTATAATTTATTGATTTGAAGCTTAAGTATTTAGAATTAAAATATTGTTAATGCAATTTTTATTATGTTTTTTATATTAATAATGGGTTAGCTAAACTTGTTTTGTAATGCGTATTTTTGGTCATTGTCGTTATAAATCATACATTTTTCCTCAAAATGATTTGAAAATGTACTTCATCAAATCAACACAATTTGGGGAAAAAAAAAACATTACTATAAATTTTTTTACGAAAAATTACTATTAAAACTTGTATACTAAGGATTACATTTAAAAATTGGTTAATACAATAATATGTCCTTATCTTAGTTTTGGTTTTTATAACCTTGAACTAAATGGACCAGGTAAGAAACTTGAAGGACACAACCTGTAGTTTGAAATTAAATGACTCAAAATTAAAATGATCACAAACTATAAAGCTAAACATTGTATTAATCTTTGAAAAATGTATAAATTATAAATATTTGATTGTAATTGTTTAGGGAAAATTTTAATAAAATACCATTTGAATTTATAAAAGCCAGATAATTTGTTTATTATTATTATTTTTTTGGTCAAGTAAAAACCCTAATAGTTTGTAAAGACATGGAAATAACAAAAATGTAACAAGGGATCAATTTGAGATTTTAAAGTGTTGTTGATTTTAAAATAATTCTCCTTATTTTTTTAAATAACAAAAAAAGGATACTCTCATCATAGTACTATTGTCGGCCAGCCGTCAAAGGTCCAATGCTGGTGGCTTATTTATTTATTTATTTTTTCATTTAAATGTGGAGCCAAGGTGGTGACAGGGGGATTTGAACCCCACCCCACCTTGGTCCCAAAAAGGCCATCAAGCCTCTTTGATATGTATGTATAATATATATGTATAATGAAAATAAAGACGTAATAATACTTGACTAAATGAGTCATGGAAATGACTAAAAGCATAAAGGTGTTAACGAGAGCCGTAAAAGTATTAACTAAATGCGTAAATGTATTGAGTAAAACGAAATGATATTGATTAAAAGCATAATGATATTCATTAAAAGCGTAAATGTATTGATTAAGGGTGTAATATTATTGACTAAACAAGTAATAGTATTGACTAAGTGAGTAATGATATTGCTCATTTAATCAATATCCTTATACATTTACTCAATATGTTTACTCGTTTAGTCTATACCATCACGCCCTTAGTTAATATATTTATGGCTTTAATAAATATAATTACTTATTTAGTGAATATTATTACGTTTTTAGTCAATACCATTACGTCTTTATTTAATACTATTACTCATTTTGTCACTATCATGCTTTTAGTCAACATATTTACATCTTTAATTAATACCTTTATGGCTCTAGCCAATATCATTATAACTTTAGTAATTTCCATTACTTATTTAGTTGAATATATTATACCTTTATTTATATTATACATACATATTCTTATACATATACTCCATCCGATCCTAATTATAGGAATACTTTTATAGTAGAAATTATACTACAGAAGTGTTTATATAATTAGGATCGCAGGTAATATAAATTAAAGAGGCTCGGCCACCAAACCCATTATGGAGAACCAAAGTGGGGTGGGTTCAAATCCCACCTCCACCATCTTGCCTCACATTTTTTGGGGAAAAAAAAATTAAGCCCCCCTCCCCCAAAAAAAGAAAAGAAAAGAGCCTCCAACGGCTTGCAGTAGTGTCCTTTTTGTAATTTAAAAAATTGAGGGCGTTGTTATAAAATCACGAATATTTTAAAATCTTAAATTAATCCTTTGTGACCTTTCTATTATTTCCATGTTTAACAGATTTTTTGGGGTTTGATAAATTCAAATGGCATTTTATTAAAAAATTTCCATTTTTTTAATGGTATAAAAGCTCACAAAATTGAATGAAGCAATAAACATAAAATGGCGTTAGTGAAACTTGTAGAGAGATGGGTGTGAGCATTATGGGGACACAAGAATAATGAAGCATGACAAAATGCAAATCCTAATATTCATAATAACAAGCACAAACTCCCCGCGCGATGCGCAGATGTAACAATTCATTAACATAAAAGCACATCTTCACCTTCCACTCATCCAAATTATTAAAAAATTGAATAAAACACAAAGGAACATAAGGATAAATAATTGGATTTCAAATCTACCAACAAAAAATAGAAGTTGTCTCACTACCCAAAAACACAACATGAACCACAACCACATCAGTAGTTGTACTGTTATATGTTTAGCAACTTCTGCATAAACTCCAAAGCAACAAAAAATTACATCAAAAGGATAGTCATCATAGTACACAAACATTCCTATATGTAACATGAATAGACAATATCTCACATATGTTGCTAAATATTTTTAAAGATGTCCATGTAAACCACGTTGGTAGTTGTATGCTTTCCATGATTATTCTCGTCTTGTATAAGAATTTTCAAACTTGCAATATTATTAACTCTTGATAAAGCAACATATAATTTCCTATGTGTGAACATTGACTTCGATAAATACAACCCAACATTTTATAATAATTGGCCCTGTTCAAACTTATCATTTAGAAGACAGTCACGAATTGACACACAATATGGATAAAGATTTTAGGTTCAAACTTATCTTTTATTAAAAAAAACAACAAATAGATTATGAAAACAGAATAATCTAATAATTGGCCCTGTTCAAACTTATCATTTAGAAGACAGTCACGAATTGACACACAATATGGATAAAGATTTTAGGTTCAAACTTATCTTTTATTAAAAAAAACAACAAATAGATTATGAAAACAGAATAATCATCAAGGCTTGCAATAAGATGGTTCAGGGATTCATTCATCTCTTTTTCATTATTATTAATCTATCTCTTAAGATGTAGTTCATCACAATAGATAATTAGAATCTAAAATACCTTATTCACATAGCCGAAACAAAATGTACATATAATTGGCTCTTTCACATACGGATAACCAAGTTCACTCCTTCCACTCATTAAATGTCGTCCAGCAAGGCCCTTGCTTCATATTAATGGCATTATAAGATTATTACAAACATATGCTATGTCTTCTCTAATATTATTAACTACAGATTAAATTTTTTAGAAACCTTTTGAAAAGCTTATTCATCAGACCGATCATCTCCAACATTTATAGGCAGCACATCATCACAGTTGCTAAGCCTATAAATATATTTCCAATGTCACTTGCTACAATACAAAGATAATTCTAATATTCCATAAAGCAATGCAGAAGTTAATAAATAACAATAATTATTCTTCTATGAAAAGTAATAGGTTCCTAAGCAAAAAAATTAAGCGTAAGAACAGAATCCTTTACCTTCTCCTCTAGTTTGGATCGAACAACCAAAATGAGAGAAACTTTACCTACCAAGTGAAGGCAGTCAAACATTGCATGACCCATGGCCATAATCATGCATATAACTCTATATCTGACTTTTGATGCATTTGCATCAATTCATACTAACATCAAAAGTACCAATAATCAGTACCACTCTGGTCCTATTTATAAGTCCATTTTGATCAAATCTCACATACCAAGAAAAGTTAGTCGACATAATGATTATGCGGTAAATTTTCAACTTTGCCCTCATTTATGATTAGGTATTTTTCAACTGTTTCTTCTCTCTCCATCTTCATAGGTGCAATTAATAATGGATAAAATTGTCACAATATCATTTATTACTTGAAACTGGACTTATAAATAGGACTAAATTTTTTGGTCAAACTGGACTTATAAATAGAACCAGAGTGGTATATAGTATGTATGAAATCACAAATTTTACTGAAAGAAACTGTAAAGTGGTTTAGTATACATTGTTTTATCCAAAAGAAAAATTATAATTACTAGTGACAGTAAAGCCGAAGAAAAGTAATAACAAAAACATAACATAAGAATCTGAAATGTAAATTGTTTATATTCACCAAAAATTTATCTTGACAACGAATATGTTTCCCGAGAGAAAATAAAAGTGAGCTACAAAAACAAAGAGAAGGTCTACTATTTTATGTATTAACTATCTCTTATCAACCATATCATGTAAATGAATGCAGTAACTACAATATGTTAGTGGCATGAAATTATGGATTAACATTCACATTCTCTTGATTTAAAGTATGTCAATTTCACTTACGTTATTAAAAGCATAACCTCTCTATATGATGCACAGGGTAATTTCACTTGCCGGAAAGTAAGCCTACTTCTTCCAGTTAGAAAGAATAGCAAATAATTTAAAAGCAAGTAACTAATTCCATAATTTGTATATCAACCATGATACAATCATATAGACCACACTCATCCAAAAAAGATAATAAAGGCTAATAATAGTAGTATGATAAAAATCACCCCATACAACTAAATGAAATTAAATGATTATTCTAAACCATAAAGTAAGTTTTAATATCTCATTAAAAAACAGTTTTAGTGGCAATATTCCCTTAACAATTCAAAACAGAAAGAATAGTTTATGCGAGTTTAGGGTTGAGGCCACCACATCACCCACAATGATAGCAAGGTGTTTTTTGGCTGGCTAATATTTGGTTTAAAATGACTTCAAAACAATTCAGCAGCAAATCTCTATGTGCCTAAGTCATAAAGGGGTTAAAAATGTACTAGATACATTAAATAAGCCAATCAAGTTCATAAAAGCCATCAAGAAAGAGTAAATTCTAATGCCACACTGTTCCAAAATACTTGAAAATAAAACAATACAACAAAATCTTGCACCAACAATTGACAAAAAAAATGCATAACCCAGCAAATCAACGCTAATATGGTTTCTTGGATAGGGAGTAATGTGCTGATTATTTTCCTTTATGAATGACAGATTTAACTGATTTTAAAAAGCTACTTCTACCTCCACTCTTATAAAGTTGCAAACCATATCACATAGTTTTACAATAATTAAGGATCCAAGAAAAGAGGATACATCTTCAGCTACATCTTCAAATTGCCTTAAACAAAAATAAAAGAAAATCCACCAAGAATTAAGATTCTTTCAAGTCTACACATCTTAAATTTTTTTTCAGTGAATGGGAAATTTCACTGCCTCAAAATATTTCTAAATAAGTACAGGAACCTATGAGAAATAATAGCGGAAATTTACAGTAGGCATCTAAAATCAGAAAAACTTTTTTTTAAAGTATGAACAACTAAGATCCTAATGTGAGCCACAATACTGTGAACATAGTAGGCGAAACATTATTTGCAAAATGCTAAACAACTCTTTTTTGGGTATAAATAAGGTCTAATATGCAAATCTTTTATAGAGGTGAAATGTAAGTTTGACTGTTTCAGATGAAAACCTTCATTTTTTTTGTGGTTAAAGAATAAGTAAACTGTCAAGTTAGCAGTATAATATACCAGTACATAGGGTGTTCAGACTCAAACATGTTTACTCTCATAGGCATGGTAGTCAAAATCACGGTTTAAGCGCAAAAAACGCCGCTTTTACGTTTTTTTTCGGGCAAAACGTGTTACGTGGTGGAAAAAACGCTCCAGAGGTAAAAACGTAAAAAGCGCATCGAAAAAACGTAAAAGCGTAAAAACGGCGAGTTTTTGCAAAAAATGCAGTTTTTACTAAGGGACTCAAGTGAAAGTTTTAAAAGTTCGGAGAGGGACTCAAGTGAGAATTTTCAAACTATTTTAGGGCGTAACCGAAATTTCAAAAACATCCGGGTCCTTTTCTGTAATTAATAAATAAAGATCATTTTACCCCTAATTACACTTAATTCAATACAAATGTTCCTAACTCAACTTAGTACTTAATCATACAATAATGTCCCAGAAAATGCATTAAAAATCCCAATTTAATCATGTAAAATCATATAAAAAATATGGTTTGATCAATGACAATGTTGGACATTTTGATTGATATTGCATTGATCAAGTATATGTGTGTATGATGACAGGTACCTTACTTTTCTCAATTTTTTTTTATATTCATATGCACGTAAAAACTCCATTTTATTTTACGATTTTACGATTTTTCATTCTCCTTCCGCTTTTAGGTAAAAACTACGTTTTCACTACCATGCTTATAGGTAATAACCTGGCAAGTTTTTTTCTAGTTACCTTCTTAGTCAAGCCTATAGCTACCTTTGTTGGGTTTGAACTTGTTGCTCCTTCAGTTTGGATGATATCTGCACCTTCTTGTTCCAGTAACTCAGCAAGTTTGGCCTGTTAAGTATATAGATTTTTGTTTATTTGGAATGATGGCAAACAGTGATAGCACCAACATAATTGTACCCTCTTATATTTATAGTGTTGCTCAAAACGTGATGTGGAAGGTTGAACGTGTAAGGAAAAGTGATAGACAAAAAAAATAGATGGAAATAGCCTCCTAGTCTCTTTTGTTAGACCCAGCATCTGTGGAAAAATTGAAAACAAACAGATCACTAGAGACCAAGCACAAATATTTAACTTTGGGCATTGTTTTCTCCTATAGAAGTTCTAAATTTCATAGTGAAGTATGCTCTATAGTATATACCTGCTCTGCAGTAAATATCATGCCCTTTTCATAAAAAGAATCGTAATTTCTGATCTCAACCTCTGAACACCAACAATTATGATTAACTGCAAAATTTAAGCAGTTCATTCAGCTAACTTTGAACTGATAATTGGGATGAAACTATGTAAGAAGGTCAAACCATTAGTGCTCCTACTTCAACTACAACTGGAAATGTTGCGGGATCTATAGAAGAAACACATACCTGCAAAAATGACAGATCATAAATTCCTTAAGGCAGAAAAGGTTCTACTTAGGGATATCTGCATAGTCCAAGTGAAGGATATGCATCCATTTAGGGATATCAAGATCTAAGTGTATACCAGTAATATTCTGTACTCAAAAATCAACTTCAGCAGAAATTGAAGTAAAATTGATCATCAACTATAGCTAGAAAGAATCATATATATGGATATGGTCTAAAACCAATCTATCTACAAGGAAAACTATATTTTCACTGTATCCTTACCCAAAGTTTCTGGAAACTTCCTAACATCTTTTTCAAGAGTCTCCATACAAATGAGATGCGCTTATACCACTTCCTACCAAAGTGCATAATTGCTGCTTTCAATATCTCTTTGGATGATAAAGGAAAACTATTTCGTGACTCCTCTTTATCAACTTTGACCACAGTATCTCCAGTCACTGCCTTAGGATTTTGACTACTGATAGAAATTTCAGCTTGATGATCAAGAAATAACAATGTTTAAAAAAGCTTCCAGAAACTTATAAGAAGGAAGAGGAAAGAAGGGGGATAGTCTTTAGAAAGAAAGAATCTTGAAAATTAGTGTGTATCTTTTCTTCCTGTTTTGCTTCTGTGAATGTATTTTTCGTTCAATGACTAGTGCCAATCACCATTTTGAGAACTGTTTTGACATGTATATCGGTAATTATGCCTAAGTGTTGTAATAAACACCCCAAGCAAGATGTGGTACTTTCCTCTTGTGCCCAGACTTTAGAGATTGTATGCATCAGAACAAACAGCTGCTCACATGAGATGGCACCGGAAGCATCACAGGGATGAAAACTTTGTGACACATCCATCCGATGCCGAAGCTTGGTGTAAATTTGACGATGTGAATCCTTTCTTTACTATGGATCCCCATAATGTCCGTCTTGGTCTATGTTAGGATGGGTTCGCTCCTTTCAACAATACGGGCAGAAATTATTCCTGTTGGCCTGTCATTGTGACTCGTACAACCTCTCACCTTCTATGTGCATGGGAAGAGAGTTTTTGTTTCTTAACGCGTTAATCCCTGGGCCATCCAACCCAAAAAAGAAGATAGATGTGTACTTCAGGCCTTTGATAGACAAGTTGAAGATGTTGTGGAGTGAAGGGGTTCTTACGTATGATATATCATTGAGCCAGAATTTCACCATGCAGGCTGCCTTAATGTGGACGATAAATGATTTCCTTGCATATGGGATGTTGAGGCTGGCAAACCTAGGGGAAGCATGCATGCCCGATATGTCATGAACAAAACATGGGTTTTACCTTGGATTAAAGTCGCAAGGTCTATTGGTTTGACAGCTCCTACCCCCGAGCATCCATATAGGAAAAATAAAAAAGACTTCATGCGGAATGTGGTCGAATGCGCAAATCAACCTCGTCGTTTAAGTGGCCAAAAAATATGGGACAGGGTCAAGTACATTCAAAGTGTTGAAGAGGGGGCTGCTTCCAGCGAACCTGAGGGATACGGCGTTGATCATCATTCCAACAAACGCAGCATCTTTTGGGAACTACCATATTGGAAAGATCAATTGTTAAGACACAACCTCGATGTCATGCATATTGAGACGAATGTGTTCTGCAATATTCTATACACCATGATGGACTCCAAGGGCAAGACGAAACTGTACATAGAAGCGATTTGCAGAAGGCCTGATTTGCATTTGGTGGAGAATGCCACGGGACGGACTTCCAAACCTAGAGCGCCGTACAGATTCAACAAACAGCAAAATTTAGAATTGTTGCAATGGGTTAAAGATCTGAAACTCCCGAACGGTTATGCGTCAAACTTGAAAAGATGTGTCAACATGCACGAGGCGAAGTTATTCGGGATGAAGAGTCATGATTGTCATGTTTTTTTCTAGAGATTGTTGCCGTGGGCCTTCAAAGCACTTCCAAAGCATATATGGTCTATTTTGACAGAATTTTCCATGTTCTTTAGAGAAGTTTGTACTTCTGAGCTTAATGTTGGAAAGTTACGGCACCTGGAGGTGAGCATGCCAATAACGCTATGCAAGTTAGTGATGGTGTTTCCTCCTAGCATGTTTGACTCAATGGAACATTTGCCTATTCACTTGGCCTATGAAGCAAAGGTAGGAGGTCCGCAACAATATAGGTGGATGTATCCATTTGAGAGGTAATCTATATATATATATATATATTTCGTGTAGTTATGAATTGACGGACATGGTACTTTAGTTTATAAATACCCTCTAATTGTTCATTGTAGGTTTTACACACACTTAAGCACAAGATCAAAAATCCAAGGTATGTTGAAGGATCTATCGCTGAAGCGTATCTAGTCGAAGAGGCGATAAAATTTGCGTCATATTATTATCCCCCTGAAATGATATCAAGATGGAGAGGGGTACCTCGCAACGATGATGATGGTGATACGAGCGAACAAAAATCAATATTTAATTTTCCAGGCCGAGTCGTGGGAAAATATTGGAGGTCAACTCTGCTAGGAAGCGATAAGAAAGTAGCGAAGTAGTACATTCTAAACAATTGTGAAGAGGCCGCCTAGTATTTAAAGTAAGATTTCTTTTCTTTTTACTGTTATGGTAAGTATTAAAGTATTAGCTTCATTTTTTTGTTACAGTCACTTGAAAAGACCCTTTCTCACAAGATAACAATTAACCATAAAGTTTTCTTAAAATCGGATTAGTAGGCAATTATGGAAAACCTTCCTTTTCAATACACACATCTCGGGGTCCAGGGCACAAATTTCGCCCACAAACCCCCAACAGGAAAAAAATCCATAACTCAGGGCACAATTATCGAACAGGAGATTTATAGCCCACAAGTCATACAACACGAACCCACAACAAAGGGTCTACACAAGACATGGGTCACAAAGATATAATGGTGGATCCACGATGATATGATAGTGTATAAAATAATGCCTTCGGAAAATCAACAGTCATCCAAAAGTGGTTAATGTAGTATTTCAAAAAATAGACGAGGGCCCTATGATGACAATATATAAATCAATACAACACTAATACCAAAAAGAGGCCTACAAGTTTTACGATGTCTATGCCTCTGGCTGCTTCCCTTGTCCTCTAGTAGAGTTAGAGGTCTCGCCTGAAAAAAAATTTAATAATGACGGGGTGAGACATAAAGTCCCCGTAACCAAAATTAATTTATCAAATATGTAGGAAAGGATTGCAAGTCAGAGAAGCAGGTTTGTTAATAATATAATAATAATAATAATTTCAATAATTAAATAGCCACAAATAAAACAATTATCACATAATAACCATAACAATTAACCATCCCCACTCATCCATCCTGCTCCTCCTTATCTCCTCGTGGACGCGGATTAGCCCATCAGTGTTAGTAATCCGGCTAAGGTTAGCTATCACTTCAAGGATACTATCCCCTCCCGTGCCCCCACAAAAATACCGTAACAGGAGGTGTCCGCCCAAAACACCGAACTCAAATCCGGGCCAGGAATATGAGAGAGCCAATGGGTACAATTTCACCCTGAATCTTTTCCACACAACCCAACATATCCCACAACAGAATAAATAAAATAATATAAAACTAAAATTTTCACCAACATTTTACATAATTTTATTCCATATATATCATCTCACAACAAACATCACAACCGTCACAACAATAACAATCCCAATAATAATATTTATTTAAATACACAGATTGGAAAATACACTGCTTCACTGAAATAATTTCATATTCAAACATACACAAATTTTTTCAAAACCCATAAAAGTAGTATATATAAAAATAAGACTTAGAAAAATACCTCACAGTCCCAAAAAAAAGCATATAAAATAAATTAACCCCGGTTACCTCAATTCCAAGCTTAACCTTAGCTTGAGAAGCACAACTCGTACAATCACCGATCACAAAAAGGCTCTACATTATCACAATTATAACTTATAACTTTCTATAACTTAAAAAATACAAGTTCTAATAATAAAATATTACTTGTAACACAAATTTTATTTATTTCTTTTATTATTATTATTATTATTTATTTTATTTTTTATTATTATTTATTTTTCAATTTGGGAATGATGTTTACAAGAGAAGTATATATTCCCAACCATTAGACATTTCGTTCCAAATGAGATACAATAGAATCACTAACTTGCATGTGTTGGGACCAACACTTGACTTTTGTTTATAAGTAGTTTTTTTTTTTTTTTTTTTTTTGATTACCTGGACATCACCGCATGTGATATATATATATATATATATATATAACACATTCTTTTATCACATTCTTTTCTCCACTTATCGCGCTATACCTATATGGCCACAAGTTTTTATTTTTATTTTTTTATGAAATAATATATATCAGAATATGCAACCCACTCACAGTAAGATTTTGGGGTTTAATATATATATAAAAGATAATAACTCTTTTTTTTTTTTTTCTCCTGTACAACACAATGTTTATATGAACAAACTTTTCTCTATTTCCTATCATTTTGCTTCCCTGGACATGGCATGCATATATATATTTATATACATGCAATATACTAACCTATCCGCAAGTAAAAATCCTTCACTTTCTACTCACAAAACAACTACACATATACATTTATATAACTCAATAAGCTTTCCTTCCCCTTCTTTCTTATGCAGCTAAACATTTAGAAATATGACAACGAAGTTTTTTTTTTTTTTTTTAAGATACATGTGTAGCAACTTCTATATATATATATTTTAAACAGCACGTATACATATATCTATACGCAAAACTTATATATAATGTTATATATATATGGATCCATATCTATACGCAAAACTTATATATAATGTTATATATATATGGATCCAAGATTTATAAGAATTCAACTCAACCCCTGTTTAAAAGTTCATGAAGCAGAGACTCTTATGGCTTTTTCCTATGGCTTCTATGCTTATAAACTTGCGTTGGGGAGCAACAAAAATCAAAAGGAAGCAGACTTGAAGACTCACCTCCAGCTCTGGCTAGTGAGGAGTGACCTTTGAGGAAACTAAATACCCCTGTTCCAAGACGTTGAGCAGAGCAAGAAAATGACTAAACTCTCTCTAGTGTGGCCTCACACTCTTTCTCAAACTCTCTCTGTTTCTCCTTCTCGGTTTCATTTCTAGTTGGGTAGCGTGAGTTTTGAACAGCCAAGAATATATACATTGGTCTGAGGATCTGCTCCGACGCGAGAAAAGAACGGACCGAGGGGTATTTTACACTGGGCTCGAGAGGTATGGGAGGAGCTGCTACTGACGCACGGGTATGGCTTGCTACGCGAGAAAGACGCTGATAAAGTCTTCTTTTCTTGTGTTTACGGCGCTGTGATCTCGGTGGCGTGATCTGGTTTATGTGTTTGACTCTACTCAATTAATATGTTTTGAATAAATCTGTGAAACAGATATGCTACTGCTGCTGTGCGTTTCTCGTGAGGCTAAAAGAATGATATGGACTGATTTAATTGCATTGGTTTGGGATGGTTTATTTTACTGGGCTCACGTGTTGTAGAATGAATACTAAATAAATGAAGAATATGTATTTGTTTGGGCCAAATGAGGAGAATATGAGCTGATGAATTATTCACATCGGGCCATATGGAAAAATAGTAAATGGATCCATATCTTTCTTGTTGCTATCAGGAACGTAGGTGGCCTTAATGATAGCTAATGGGTTCTTTATTTATAAGAACAAATGTTGTACATAAGGGGTCATGTGCTTTTCTCTTGCTCCAATAACTCTATCAATAATGAATTAATAGAGAAATGAAAGAATGAGGTTACGTGATGGTTTGCATGGGAAGTGAGTGTTGTGGGACCCATTCAAAAAGTATCATCCCATAATACCACAAATTTCATGTTCACCCTTTCTCTGTAATTTTAACTATTAAACTTCAAAACCAAAGCACAAAATATTATACCCAAGTCGAAAGAGTTAGAAACAAATGACGGTATGACGGAACCGTTCCAAGCTGATGTGGAACATGTACTGCCTGTAAACATTGCCGACGATGCTGTACCAAGCAATTTGTTTGATTCTGCTGTGAAGTTAGAGTTGATTCCTATCCAAATTGATGATGAGGAATCAAACGATGAGGCAGAAGAGATTTATTCTGACTTCGAATCTGAGTTCGACGACTATGAGACTCCAGAGGAAGGCATGCAAGCAGAGACCAAAGAACAAGAATCATCTGATTGATTTGTGTTAGTTCTTTGTTTATGACCATTTGTTATACTAGATACATCCTACTTCGTCAATGTCATGTTAATTAAATTTCTTATATTTAAATATATTTTGACATAATGTTTATAAGTATTCACAGATGGAGCATATAGGAGGGCGTTCAGGTAGTGGACGTAGTGGTGGTCGATCCCGGCCCCGTCCTATCAGAGGGGGTAAGGCGACGCCATCTGCCCCCACTTTAGGCAGAGGGCTCGACGCTTTCCCAGAGTTGCCGCCACTTGATCATATGTCATTTTCACTGTTGATTTATTTGTCATCTTCACCGTCACTTTATATGTCATCTTCTCCGTCTACCACCGACTCTTTTATGGGTAGTACACGTGTGCCAAGAACTTCCAGTGATCCACAGCAAGGGCAGAGCAAGTTTACTTTACGATTTCTGATTGATTTACATATGTTTAGTTTTCTTTAACCATCCATGTACAAACATCTTCAATAGTTGACATTCCTTCCTTCAGCACACTGCGTCGTCTCAGAGCCAAGTCGGGGAAGAAGGTAGTTCCTCCGATACACCAATTTGGGGAACGTAGATCCTGTGACAGGGAAGCTTTGGATCCGTCCTGTCGACACCACCGAGTAAGTCATGTAAAGTTACCAGTAATGTTATGATTTTCTACCTTTACTTTGTATGCTAATATTTGTATCTTGTCCTCTGTCTTTAGATAATCAGGTTTCAGATTGGATCTCGAACCAAATATTTCGTAATTTCAATCAGCCTTGCGGCTGTTGGACAGAGATTCCTAAGCAGAATCGGGATGCTTGGTTCAATGAGTTATTGGTAAGTTATGTGTTTTATGATTAAGTAGTTTTAAAATTTAGAGCACTAATTGTTCGTTATTGATTTGCAGCATGAGTATAGGACGTTGCTTGAACATTGTGAAAATCTGAAAAAAGCTTATAATCACTAGGGAGGCCGGTGGTTGTCTGAGAGGTGTTATAAATTGAGAAGGCATAGAGACAAGCAAGATTGGATTCAACCTGAGACTGCAGATGAATTAATTTAAAAATGGGCCCACAATGAGAAGTTTTGTATCAAAAGTGAGAAAAATAAGCAAAATGGTGCCAGAATGGAAGGACCATCATATGCTGGCGGCTCCATTCCAATTAGTGAGCATCGATGAAAAATTGTGTGTACACGTTATTTTCTATTTAAGTATTCAATATTTTGTACTTTGAAGTAATTAATTAAGGTCATCATTTGTGTTTGCAGGTAGAGTCTGGGGAAGTTCTTGCAGGATCGGTTGAGTAGGCTACCTTTGATCGGACCCATTCCTAGCAATCTGAAGGGAATGAGAGGCGCTGGATTAACCCCAAGGCAAAGCAAATAGCAGTGAGACATTTATTGCATTTATTATTTATTTCATGCACCACCATTTTTATTTCATTTTACATGCCTTATTTGTTATGTATTTTTGTGCTTTTAGGAAACCTTTCAGAAGTTGTCGCAGGATAGAGACTCGTAGAGTAGGACCAACCCCGCATCCTCTCAGTCTGATAACGAGAGTTTGTTCTTTGAGGCTGCAGATAGATTTAACAAGAAAGGAAGAGTCTTCGGGTTTGGTGGTCTGCTAGCCAACTGAAGCAAACGAAGCGCTCCTCATCCGGCAGTGAAGGTGTTTCTGCAGGTAAACGTAATACATTTGATATTGATAATTTTCATTCCTTTGTCCATTTAAATGAAATACAAAAAAAAATGTACTTCCTAATGTTTTTACAGATGAGCTGAAGAAGATGAAGGCGTTGGTGGAGGAGCAAGCAAAGCGAGATGAGTCGCAAGCGGTTGCGCCGAGCGGACAAAAAGCACCTCGGAGTCGATAGCAAATGAACTTATCGAGACACGGCGGCTAATGAGTCGAATGAGATAATTAGGACGCAGATAAGTCAGGAACGGGAGATGATGAGGCAACAACTAATTAAGGAACAGGAGATAATGAGGCAGCAGATGAGTCAGCAACAGGAGATGATGAAGTAGATGCAGCTTTAACTCTTGTCCCTAATTAAGGAACAGGAGATAATGATGCTATTTAGACTATTTTTTTGTAGATTTTCTTCGCAACAATATTATTTATATTTTGTTTTCTCTATCTAAACTCTTTTTGATTGTGATTATATATTTTTAAATGTCATTTTTAAATGTTTTTAATTATTTTTTTTTAAAAAAATTAAAATCAAAATTCACGATAGGAATAAAAAATTCAAAAATTGAAAAGTAGCGACGGAATGAAATTCTCGTCGCAAATCTAAAAAAAAAAAAAAATTATTTATTTTTTAAAAAATTCGAAATTTGCGACGGAATTGAGATTCCATCACAAAACAAGGATTTGCGAGGGAAAAGTAATTCCATCACGAATTTAAAAAAAAATTTATTTAAAAACAAAAATCGAAATTTTGCGACGGATTATGTTTCCGTCGCAAATCCTTATTTTTGCGATAGAATTCGGATACCGTCGCAAAATTCGAAATTTGCGACGGAATTTTGATTTTCCGTCACGCTTGCAACAAGGTTTTTTGCGATGGACCAAATCCGTAGCAAACATGTTTTGCGATGGAAAATCCCTATTTTGCGACGGAAAAATTCCATTGCAAATTACGATTTTTTTGGTAGTAAATCTTCAAAAAATGGTGAAGGGAATTGACTACTTTTTTTTTTAGAATCTAAGCAGTATCCCCATTTGATAGCTAGAGACTAATCATCCGGAGGCGTAAAAACTCAACAAAGCCTTTCCCATGCACACAACCTAGTTTAGTCCCAAAATATCATGTTTAAGGGATACAATTTTCTACCAACTATGTCAAGCCTTTTTTTTTTTTTTTTGATATAAAAGAAGGCTAAGCGCCTATATTACAACAAAAGATTACATAAAGTAGGAATTTAATCTAAAGCTCTCCTGATCAACCCATGTCCTAAGATAAATAGGGCAAGCATCAAAAAGAGAAGACTTAAAGAATCTCGATTTAGCTAAGGCATCTGCAACATGATTGGAATCCCTAGGGATAGTACGGATATCCACTTGCCAATCCCAACACATCATATCCTTGATTTTAACAATCAAGTTACTTCCAGTATTATAAAAATAATCTAAAATCAAACCAATGACCTCATGCGAATCCAATTCCAAGATGATTTTCTTCATCCCAAGGTTCCAAGTCAATTGAAGACCTTCTGCCACCGCCCACTCTTCAGCAGTAGACGCCTGGCATATCCCAATTTTCCTGCTAAAACCCACAACCCAATTACCCAAGAAGTCTCAAATAGCGCCTCCACATCCTGCCCTAGAAGACCGCAACTCTATAGCCCCATCAACATTCAACTTGAACCAACCTTTAGGTGGTTTTTCCCAAGCCAAAATACTGAACAACATCCAGATGGGCAGCCGGCCCCTCATCATAAATTGAACATTGACAAAGTATGAAAAATGAATGATGGCTACTAGCTAGTGGCCCAAAATAGGGAACCGGCTTGTCTCCAATTCCTTTAATATCCGCTCCCCCCTTTTCTGTTTAATGACGTCGTTTTAGTCGTCAAGGTGTCCATCTGTCCTTTTTTTAAAAAAAAAATTCAGAGTACTAAAAAAATACTTCACGATACTAAACGGACTGAAAAAATATTTCATGATCTATAAAAATTATTTTATAATCTTGAAAAAATATTTCGAATCTTGGCCGGTACTAAAGGAATATTTTATGATACTAACTTGTATTGAAAAAGGTACTAAAAATATACTTCACGACATCGAACGGACTGAAAAAATATTTTATGATCTTGAAAAATTATTTTAAGATCTTGAAAAAATATTTCGAGTACCGACGAGTACTAATAGGATATTTCATGATATTAACGATGCTGAAAAAATACTTCAAGATACTCACCGATATTAAAAAAATATTTTAACATACTGACCGGTATTGAAAAATATTTGATGATCTTGAAAAATTATTTTAGGGTATTAAAAAATTATTTTTAGGGTAGTGGCTGGTACCAAAAAGATTCTTCTAGATACTGATTTGTATTGAAAATATGCTTCAAATAATTTTTTGAAGATCCTAAAATATGTTTTGTAGATCATGAAGTATTTTTTCAGTACCGGTCCATATCCTAAAGTATATTTTTAGTAGTCATCAAGATTCCCAATATTTTTTTTTTTTTTAATGGGACCAGCTGCACATCTTGACCACCAAAACGACGCCGTTAAAAAGAAAAGGAGGGGAGCGGATATTAAAGGAATTGGAGACAAGCCGGTTGCCCCAAAACAGAAAACAGAGGGGGATGACTACAAAATTATAAGTCTCTCTAGTTTTTCCACAATATTTCCGTTTTGGGTGCCCAAAAAGTCTTGACATTAGGTAACAACAATGGAAACAAATATATCGAAGTTTTTCCATTATTACGTGTAAAATAATCATAAATCTCATGCAAAGAGAACTCTAAACTTACAAAATAAGTTACAAAGATGCCATCATATATTTATCGTCCACTACACGAAAAAAGCAATTATTGACAGAATTTGTGAAACTGAATTACTGACAAGAAAAATTCTTTTGATAATTATTGAGGGATTACCGACAAAATTTCTTCGATCGTTAAGTACCAATAGAGATTCCGTCAACAATTTCTAACAAAAATCACTGAAGGAATTCCATCGGTAATCCGTCGGTAAAATTTATATTTATTATTATTATATATTAATAATTTATATAAAATAATAACATAATTATAAAAAATAAAATAATATGTAATGAAAAATATAAATAATCAATTATCAGAAAATTAAAATTTGATATATATATATATATATAAAATTTATATTGATATTATATTTATTTTTTTAATTGCTATATTATATATATATATATATATATATATAAAAAAATATTATGTGATCAATAAATAAAGCTAGGTTAAAGCTGCTCCATTGCCAAAGGCATCTGAACACCTGCGAGAGGTCGCATGTTTAATTTCGACGAGGAGCCGGCTGCTGGTGATGTTTGATTTTGCTTTGTTAAAATTTTTTGTTAATGATATTAATAATGTTATAAATGGGAAAAACACTTCTCATGTTGTAGGAGAAGTGTTTTCTCATGTCACACCCACATATAAAATGATGGGACCCACATATATATATAATATGTGGGTCCCA
The DNA here is from genome assembly GCA_019022655.1 of Acacia acuminata. NCBI lineage: Eukaryota > Viridiplantae > Streptophyta > Magnoliopsida > Fabales > Fabaceae > Acacia > Acacia acuminata. The sequence goes on along the minus strand of JAFJYI010000102.1, from coordinate 711,609 downwards.
CTATTTCATGTATGGATATAAATCTTCTTCTTCTCATGCAACATAAGAAATTTAAACCCCATTAAAAATATAGGACCATAAGTATAATTTATCTAAAGTTAAGCGACAAAAGACATACCTCATGTAAAATTTGAAGGATTAAAAGTATACTTTAACCTATATATATTATAAATTCCCTCAGATCCATGATACTGTATAAGTCATTTCTAGAAGAGTAATGTCTTAGTCCACCATATAAGTTACTTGGAAAGTAATTAATGTTTATTAATCAATTTTATTTATTTATTGTCTCTCCTTAAAAACCTAATTAAAAATGGCTAAAGTTAAAAATCAATTTAAACCATTTAATGAGCTAATTATTATCTCTTAGTTATAATGAATTAGTTGAAGTTACTTATATTATAAAACGGAATAATGAAAGTAAATTAAATACAGTCTCAAATTTTTATGTCCATAATCAAATGCACCTGAGGTTTAGCAAATGAACGCTTTATTGTATTTTCACATTTTATGGCATGATCGATGAGTTAATCACAAATTTGGAGGGAGCAAAGATTTATGATGCATGGACACAAGAAGAAGGATTTATGTTTTTTTAAGTCACTAAACTTTTAGACAATATATTATCCTCCTGGTTCTTTAATGTGGGATCTAATTGGCTAATTTAGAAGTTGGCATATTTCTCATATTTATCATTTTTTTCCTAAACTATCTTTATTGGTACTCCCTCAACAATAATTTAATGGTAATAATGCTTGCTCTATATACTAATAGAAAATGTCAAAATAGCAACGGAACAAAATCCGTCGCAGATTGTGACGGAATAGAAATCTGTCGCAAATTGCGACAGAAAATGAATTCTGTCGCAAAAATCCCAAAACAAAAAAAAATCCGGAAATATTAATTTCGCCCAAATGGTGAGAAAAAAGCCCGCCAATTGGGTGATGGAATTTAAAATCCGTGACGGAAAACAAAATCCGTCGCAATTTGCGACAGATGAGCCATATTTATTCCAACTTCAAATCCCTAATCTACTAGATCATACAGCACCACGAGTTTGCAGCGGTGACCTTCTTCAGAGTCTTCAGCCTCTCGCAGGAGCTGTACAGTGAAGCTGATAACAGGTAATTCCTCTTTCATTTCTTCTAGGAAAGTCTGTATGTGGACCTTTCTACAATTGATTTACCAGCTGCGTTCTTAGATTTGCAAATTCGGATTACTCTCTCACATCTCCAAACCTTCACGCCAAGCCTCCGTCTTCCTCTGTCGCCTACAACCTTCATTGATTGTCTTCCTCTCTTGCCTTTCATCTCAGTCTTCGACTCTGTCTTTGTCTCTCGTAGCTTCAGGCCTTGTCTTCAATCTCCATCTTCCTTTGTTGCTTTCAATCTCTGTCTTCAGGTAGGTTTGTTTCTTATGTGCATTTTCTTTTTCTTTTTCATTAATCCTATCGGTTTGGTTTGAAATGAATCCCAATATCCACTTCCCCGTCAGGTGGAAAGAAGCAGGAATTATTTTGGGAATTACTTAGAATATGTTCGATTCTAGGAACATAAATGTCTAACCACAGAGGGTTAGTGTTTGATTGGTGTAGGATCTATGACTTTCTCCAGGTTAATAGGTAGGGACCCCGGAGACCCGATAATTCTACAATGTCTATGGGGAAGACACCACAGAATATCAAACGATCACGGTGCAATACGAGAATGGCGTTCAGCCAAGAGGAGTGGGGTGTGTGCGCATTGTAACCATAAGATAAGGGGATATTGATTCGAGTTGTGTACCTGAGGGTAATCTCCTATTTATAGAGATTACCTAGGGTTTCGTCCTGAAGGTTGGGTATTCGTCCTTTGGTTATCATGCAGCTCCACGTCCAGCAAATGCCTGCTCCACTATCTGACATTTCTTGCTCCACTACCTGTACTGTCGAGATTAACACCTTGATTAGCGGGCAATTAGTACTTTGTCTGCTTAAACCGATCCTTTACCTAAGTGAGTCCTTATTGGGCCATGTTAGACCAGGGCCCGATATACTAATCTGTAACAGTTATCCCTTAGCATGAAAGTTTAGGTCTCTAAGCTTCCGGGATGGATTAGTCATCTGATACAAAGTGCGGTCTTGGTCATTTCCGCCAGCAATCTGGTCACTAGTCCGGTTTGTCCATTCCCGGCATTTGTTGTCTATCATCGATTTTCTGCATGTCCAAGCTAAAGGGTCTGCTTTTCCGACCCTAGACAAGCTCTCAAATGGCCTTTAGCTCTTTATTCATCGGTTGCCCACTTTTAGCGATGTTAGTAACTCATTTCTCACCTATCGCCGGTTTCACAAATTCAGGCGGCGCACTATCCTCGATTTTGAGGTATCGTGAAAGTTAGCTAAGTTCCTTACATCCTGCCTCCGGCTATGTAGACCAGGTTTCTCTTTGGTAGCTGAGTTACTCAACCCATTTGCGTCCAGCCGGTATACCTTGCCCCTACCCCGGGATGTATCAAAAGCAATGGAAAATACTTCCTGTTTTCATCTATAACTCATCTTGCTCTTCGGTTTGCGTTAACCCCAGTTATTGATAATCATGATTTTCCGTTAAACACATTATCCATTCTATGCTGCCCCCCAGCACGATAGTTCAAATCTCAGGGCTGCCGGGATGTATTGATTATTTGGCCTGGATCTCTCTATGAACATTCCTCAAAACTTTATATGGAAGTCTGGATTTGAACTAGATTTAGTTAAACTGGATCCGCTTCTCCGTTCGTTCGTTTCCCTGAATCGTAGTATTGAAACGCCCTTTACCATTGAAAAGCCACGCTTCTGTGCCAGCCGTCTTCGATTTTCGTGCGCATTTAATGTTCACGTCCTTTTACCTCCGTCCTGATTACTCTTTATGAGATCTCATCCTAATTTGCCTTGTACTCCTCCCCAGACCTTTCAAGTCCGCAACGCTTATATGTATTCCTTCCTTGTCATTTTGATCTTATACTCTGCCACTTTTCACGCTAAAAACACTCGGTGCCTTTTCCTCATCAAGCTTCTAGTTCTTGAGATCATTTCATTATTCCAGCATCTCTGCGCTTTCTAGCTTGGACGCCTTCTTCCTTCTAACATCTATCTTTCCATTGTTCTAGGTAAGCATTTCGAATCTCTCTGGCTTATTTAAGTGTGCATAGATTTCCAGCGACCCTCCCCCTTTAGGTTTTCTTTTACTAAAATGCGTCTGGTTGGATGATGGTGATGACCAATGGTAATTCCTCTCTGAACGAGAAATGTCGAAGAAACATGTTGAAATCCCCTCGCTTGGTCTGAATCATTCACACGCCTCTGGGCATTTGATTAGCTTGAATTCATGGGTTTTCTGGGTCATGCTGTCATACTTCTGGGTTTAGGCATACTTCTAGTTTTCTGGGCTTTAAGTGTCATTACCCATTTAGTTACCCTCCCAAGGTTCTCTCATTCTTAACCCTAACTCTTTTTTCTAGGGACTTATGGGTACCAACAATCTTCCGTCTTTTGATCCTTACAATAACTCTTTCCCCAGCATAGATAAGGAAATGCTCAAATCTTTCCCTGATGGACGTGTAACTTGGTTTTGGATCGATCCCCAATCTAACAAAGAAAAGGAGAGTGCCTTCCTTCGCAAACCCAGAAAACCTAGGCCTGAACATTGGCCACAAAATCACGTGCCTTTGCTGTCTTATGCAGACCCTACTCTTCCCGACTCTTCGGTTGGTCCCTTTGCTATCCGCGACCGGGTTTCTATCCTTCCCGCCACTTCTATCCCAGCCCCTCCATTTCAACTTTCTGATTTCATCCGTAATAGTCCAGAACCAAGTTGGGGTTATTGGTGCGAAACGTCACAATGATTATCCCGGCTCATGATATGTTGAACTATCCTAACGTGTCGTCTTCCCACCTCCAGCCTAATAACTTTATTTCTTCAGGTATATTCTTTGTTTCTGACTTTGAAACTCTTTCGTATAGGTATAAATGTGTGCATCTCCCTACCAAGTAAATGGTCAATGGCTAAAGATAAAGGTTCTGCAGGCCCTTCCGCATCTGCAGTAGTCCTGGATCTATGGGTCACTAAAGAAGTGTTAACTGCAAAGAACACCATGACCATCGAGGAGCTTCAGAACGCCGGCCTTTACGGCGGGGAGAATTACTCCATCTGTTTGCCCACAGCTGACGAATATGTATCTAACTGCCGAAATCCGGAACGTGATACTCATTTCTTCTTTTTCTACCGGGATTGCATTTCTCGACTTGGGATCCGCTCTCCTTTTTCCGAGTTTCAAATCAGCCTCCTGAATCATTTGCACCTTGCTCCTTCTCAGCTTCATCCCTCAGGCTGGGCTCTTGTCGTGGCCTTTGAGACATTTTGCCAGGTCGAAAGCTTGACTTACACCATCCCTGTCTTTTTTTACTTCTTTGAGGTTGAACGTACCATTGCGGATGCCGATCATGATGTTTCCATGCGAAAGGAATGGACCTTAATCTGGAGTGTTCCCAATCGCCCTCTTTTTAAACCACTAACTTACTCGTTCCAAAATGTCGAATCCGCCTTCTTTAAGGTAGTTGCCGAGTTCAAGAAACTTCCTTGGTTCCTTGAAGTTGCCAAGTCCGGGGCCGTGGAAGAAAAATTTCCTCTCTACTGGACCTATAATCACCATAAGCTTTCTTCTACCGACTTCACATTTCATGCCGACATGATGTTTGATGCCGAGCTTAAAATAATAACCATTCTGGAGCATCATGTCATAGAGCACGGCCTCTTGAATCCAGCCGATAAGCTTTCCAAGCCTTTACCTGTCATGCCACCATCATCAGGTACGATTTTCTATCTTGTCATGTTGATACTTGTGTAAAGGTGATGATTATCCTTACTTTTTTGATCAGTAGATCTGGCCGATGATGAAGCAGCCGATGAGGAGTTGCCCTCTTTCGCTCGGGCATTGGTTAAAACCAACTCTACCAAGCCCGAGGCAAGAAAGCGAACCGCCCACTCATTTGCTGCCTCTAGTCGTGCAGGGGATGGCCAAACTATTTCGGCCAAGAAAATGAGAGTCAATCCCTCCTCTTCTCAACAATCAAAAGCTTCTATTGATCCAGAGACGACTCCCATCCCGGTGGCCTCTATTTTGGCTTTTACACATACTCTTCCGCCCCTGCAATCAAGTTCGGGAATTCCCCCTGGAGCTGCCTGGAGTCAAAATATCCCTCCTGAATTAAGCCCTCCTATTTGTCCTCCCCGTCGCTATTTTGAGCCTACAAAGTATGGAGATGCCGAGATCCAAAAAATCAAGGACCTCGAACTGGCTCCTTTCAATTTTCTGGTTTAGCTCAGACTTTGATTGCTGGGAATGCATAGTATGCCTATCGAGAGGCCGAATTTCAAACGATGAAATCCGAAGCAGAAGGTCATCAAGCTCTGATAAAAGCCATTAAGTTGGACACCTTGAATCAAGTAAAGGCTGCTGATGCAACAATGAGGACGGTGCAAGCTGAAGCAAAGAAGATTAAGTCTGAATTGGACATAGCAATTTATCACTTGAAAACTGTTTAAATCAGAGGTGTTTGCTCTCTGTTTTGATATATTATTCATGATGACAAACTTACAATATATAGGCTCATGAGAAGAAGTCGTTACAGTGAGAAGAAGGGAAATAGACAACACAATTAATTATCATAAAAGCACATAAAAGCATAATCTTTCCTAAACTAAAACACATAATCTCAGATCCTATAATCAAGGAGAGGATCAAGGGATCCTATCAATCACAGATATTCTAACACTCCCCCTCAAGCTGGAGAGTATATGTCGATCATTCCCAGCTTGCCTCGAAATCCTTCAAACTTAATTCTCCCAAGTGGTTTAGTCAATATATCTACAATTTGTTTTGAGGATCTTATGTGAGACAGAGTCATAATGCCTGCTTCAATCTTTTCTTTAATGAAATGTCTGTCTATCTCAACATGCTTGGTTCGATCATGATATATTGGGTTCTTGACCATTTCAATGCTGGCCTTGTTGTCGCACCAGATTTGCATTGGTCCTTCATGTTGAATCCCCAACTCTTCCAGTAATATGAGGATACAGATTCCTTCACAAACTCCTTTGTTAATAGCTCTCGGCTTCTAACCTTACGCTTTGTTGACACTATTGTCTGTTTCTTGCTTCTCCATATAACTAGATTTCCCCACACGTATGTACAGTATCCCATGGTTGACCTCCTGGTCTCTCTATTCCTTGCATGGTCTGCATCCGTGTAGATTTCAATGTTTTTGGTAGTACATTTCTTAAAGAATATTCCTCTTCCAGGATTAAGCTTTAGGTAGCTCAAGATTCTGTATACAGCCTCCATGTGCTCTTATTGTGGTTGATGCATAAACTGGCTCACTATTCCAACTGCATAGCTGATATCAAGACGAGTGTGGGTTAAGTATATCAACTTCCCCACGAGTCTTCTGTATCTTTCTGAATTAGCTGGAATACCTTGTGGCTTGATCTCTAAGTGACATCCCTCTTCCATTGGTGTCCCTTCTGTTGGTTATGATTAGTTTTGATGATGTCTTATATAGATGTCATTAAGAGCAAAAAGATTGTATATCATACTTATCTTGTATATTGACTAACTACAATATATTTGATGTAGATTAGTCCAAAATGAATTATGGAGATTAATCAAGATGAGAGATTGAAGAAGGAAGAACTTGCTCTATAGAATGAGAAAATCATCATACAAGTTCCTAGATTGTTTCTAGAAGTCCTCACGATGATATGGAAGTTGGAACGGCTCAAATCGGAGTGAAAATAAGCAATTTCAATGAGCTAACTCGAGCCGGGCAATTTACCTCGAGTTAGAACATCTAGCTACAAAGTTTTGGGCATCTAGGATGTTTACCTCGAGTCACACAACTCACCACCTCGAGTCGGGGTGATTTTTGAGTGATTTTTGCATCTGGAACAACTTAACTCGAGGCAACCAACTTACGCCTTGAGTCGGGGCCTACCTCGAGTTAGAATTTCTTACGCCTCGAGTTAAAGTGCATTTTAGCAACTCCGGTGCACTCTGTTCCACGTTCAGCTCGGATGACCTTTGATAATTTGATGATATCTCTCAAACCAGGTATCGGATTGATACGAAACCAATGGCACATGAAACTAGACATCCAACACGTCATTTTGATATATAATATAAGTCAAAATTATCTCATATAAGAGAGATATGAGTTTTACAAGTTGACACAAACATCACCGTCACAGTCAGAACCAAGCTTCAATGTTTTGAGTGTATCTCACAAAATACAAATCCAATTGAGCTAAAATTGGTGCCATTGGAAAGCTGATACACAGATCTTTCCATCAAGAGTTGAATAAACCAAAAAGGATCTCAGACCAGGGAGATATAGTCCTAGAAAAGTTGACACACGTGATTCTAGAGTCAATTCAGCATAGCCTCGGGTTTCTTCTATATCTCACTTTAGAGAGCACTTTTTACCTCGAGTTAAAGAGTCTACCTCGAGTTTTTAGAGCAGACAAAAAGATTGAACAATGGAGAAAGGTTTTTACCTCGAGTCCGAAGCTCCACCTCGAGTCAAATGGCCTTCCCGAGAGTTTGAACAATGGAGAGCAGTTTTTAACTCGAGTCGAAGTGTTGCCTCGAGTCGATAATGTAGAAATCAATTTCAACGATGGATTAACTCGAGTCAAGTTTCCCCAACCTCGAGTCTCAATCACTTACAACCAACTCCAAATGGATTCTCGTTACAAAGCAACTGGAGTTAATATTTTTGCCTTGAGTGTCCAGTTTAACTCAAGTCTCCATATTGTCACCTCGAGTCATGATCCCTACAGCCTCGAGTCTGGGTCTTCTGATTTCATCACCAAATACTTCTTCACCTCGAGTCAACCATATTGTAGCCTCGAGTCACAGACAAACCTCGAGTCATCACTCCTTCCACCTCGAGTCTCAGTCATTTACTGAAATACATTTTCATTAAAGAAACTCGAGTCAAGTCAGTCTGCCTCCAGTCGAAAGCCTACCTCGAGTTTCCATAAGTTCACCTCGAGTTAATAAGCCTCCTCGTTTGTGCATTTTGGATATTAAAGATTCATTAACTCGAGTCTGTTAGTATGCTACCTCGAGTTATCTCTTCCTCTGTTTTAAAGAATTCATATTTGCAATTATGATTCTCTTGAAGAACATCCAAATGAAACCCAAAAGATCTTATACTACTTGTAAACATCATTCAACATTTATTGTGATATCATTAATCATAATGTTGAGTGATTTTCAGATGATTTAGCAACGGTTAGCAATAGTTCCATAAAACAAGAGACGACCAGAGACAACGGATTGAATCCAATTAAGGCGAGATTGGTGCGAATGGTTAATTGCTAACAACGGTCATATTCAAACAAACAAATTCAGATCCTACAAATGGCTCTTTCTCTCCAACTACTATAAATACACGAAGGACTGAATTCATCAGTACGAATCAGCGCATACACAAAGAAAAGTGCTCAAAGCGATCAATCTCTAGTCGATCATATCTTCGAATACCTCGAGCTTCAAGATTCATTATTTTACTCTATAAGAGAGGTTCATCATTTGTATTTACATTTGTTCAAATCTCAAGGTAGTGGTATCTTGAGTGTGGGTATACGATTACAACTTGTAAGGAGGAGTGAGTCCTAGTGAGAAAGGATCATTCTAAGTTGCGAGTGTGTAATTGTATTTGTGAGATAGTGAAAATCCCAGTGTCTGGGTGCTTGGACCTAGGTCAAGAGTTCGACCGAACCAGTATAATTCCTCTGTGTCATTTCTCTTTTCCTTCTTACTACTTTCATCGTTTATCCATTATACGTCAAAAGAATTTTTGAGATCACCTATTCACCCCCCCTCTAGGTGATATTCCACCTTCACCTTCTGGTTGAGTGCCTAACATACCTGTCGTCTAGTGTATACTTGCGCTGAGATACATTGATGCCCTTCTTAGTTCTTGCCACCTCCATGCCTAAGAAGTACCTCATTTGCCCAAGGTCTTTAACCTGGAATTCAGTCGACAAGTTATGTTTTAGTTGAGCAATGGATTCTTCATCATTTCCTGTAATGATTATGTCATCAACATAAAGAATTAATATGGTGACTTTGTCATTAACACGTTTGGTAAACAACGTGTCATCTGCTCGTCCCTGAGTATACCCAAGCCCTTTCACTGCTTTGCTGAATCTACTGAACCATGCCCTCAGAGATTGTTTTAGGCCGTACAACAACTTTCTTAGCTTACACACAGAGTTATTAGGAGCTAAAAATCCATCTGGAATCTCCATGTATACTTCTTCCTCCAGGTTGCCATTCTGGAATGCATTCTTCACGTCCATTTGGTATAATGACCAATCCAAGTTCGCTGCAAGTGATAACAGTACTTGAATGGTATTGAATTTGACCACTGGAGCAAATGTCTCCTGATAGTCGATCCCGTACGTCTGGGTATATCCTTTTGCAACAAGTCTCGCCTTGTATTTGTTGATGCTACCGTCGGGATTGAATTTCGAAGTGAAGATCCATCTGCATCCTACTGGTTTCTTTCCTTCAGGAAGAGTTGTGATCTCCCACGTTCTATTTTCCTTAAGTGCCCTCAATTCTTCATCTGCAGCTTGCTTCCAATTTGGATCAGCCATAGCTTGTTGAAACGTGTTTGGAATGGTTATCTGTGCACTGTTTACAACAAAACTTTGCATTTTTGCAGACAGATTACCATATGAGACAAATCGTTGAATATGATGATGAGTACACGATCTTACCCCTTTTCTCAATGCAATAGGCCACCCCGATTCTTCAGGATTTAATCCCGGATTGGATTCATGGTCGTTCCTTTGAATGAGAGAGATAGTTTTATAGGTGTCTTGTTCAGTTTGGACTTCTGAGCTGGACTCTATCTCCTGTCATGACCCTTCATCCACCCCTGAATTGATCTCAACATGTGTTTCCTGTTTATTGGGTTCAGGTTGGGGTGGAGTGTGTGTATTAGGCTGGTTCGTGGGAACAAGTGAGTCAAGGGAGGCTATAAGGTTAGGTGGTACTGATGATGATGTGTCAGGTGAGTTTGAGGTGTTGGAATTAGATGCTTCCAAGATTAGCCATTCAATATTAGAATACTCCCCCTGAATGGGTAATTTAGGATAATAAGCCTCGGCTTCTGAGAACACTATATCCCGGAAGATAATAAGTTTCTTGGAGGACGGGCAGTAGCATTTATACCCTTTTTGAGTAGAGGAATAGCCAAGGAAGATTCACTTGTCAGCTCGAGCACCAAATTTGTTGCCCTCCTTTTTGTGGACAAACATAACACAGCCAAACACCTTGGGAGGTAATGAATTGATGAGGGGGCAATTGGGGAAGAGTTCCAGAAGTTTTTGAATTGGAGTGTCATACTTGAGAACTTTAGAAGGCATGCGGTTAATTAGATAGGGCCGCTGTGAGGATGGCATCGCCCCAGAATATGGTGGGAACATTTCGTTCCATTAGCAAGGCACGGGTTACTTCCAATAGGTGACGGTTTTTCCGTTCGGCTACCCCATTTTGTTGAGGGGTGTAAGGACAAGAAGTTTGGTGATGAATTCCTTGGTGATCAAGAAACTCTTTGAAGGCTGTGCTCATATATTCCTTGGGTTTATCACTTCTAAGGACCTTAATGGGTGTGTTGAATTGTGTTCGAACAAAGGTATAGAAGTTCTGAAAGACTTTGGCTACATCAGATTTGTCTTTCATTAAGTAGACCCATGTGGTTCGAGTGTGATCATCAATGAAAGTAACAAACCACCTAGTATGAGTGAGGCTAGGTATTCGAGCAGGGCCCCAAATATCGCTGTGAATTAAGGTGAATGGTGAGGAGGGAGTATAGGGCTGCTTGGGATATGAAGATCATGTCTGTTTTGCGAATTGGCAAGTTTCACAATGAAGAGGAACATAATTTTTATTGAATAAGCTGGGAAAGACATGTTTCATATAATCAAAACTAGGGTGACCTGATCGACAGTGCCACAACAATACATCATTATTCTGTGAATTTGAGCTAACCAGCGCTTGTCTTACCTTCCATGCATTTTTATTCTTCAAGTTTGATCCTTCAAGGTAGAACAATCCATCCCATTCTTTAGAAGTCCCAATCGTCCTCCTCATTCTTAAATCCTAAAAAACACATACACCATCATCAAAAATCACTCGACATATTTGGCCTCTAGTCAACTTACTCACAGATATCAGATTACACGTGAGTTCAGGTACAAATATAACATTATGAATTGCCAAGTGATCAGATAATATGACTGTGCCAATACCCTCAACCCTTGTGAATACACCATTTGCGACTTTTACTTTGAGGTGTTCATGATAGAATTTAAGGTTGTGGAATAAAGTTTGGTTACCGGTCATATGATCTGTAGCTCCTGAGTCCACAATCCAGGTATCGTCACTAGTCATCACAGAGTTGAGAGCAACAATAGAATTACCTAATTGAACAAGATTCACACTAGGAATAGAGCTGGACTTATTGTGTTTGTCGAGTATTTTGCGAAGCATCTGTAGTTCTTCCTGACTCAGGCGTTCGTCATTCTCCACCTTTGTTTCAGCTGCGGTCAGGTGACTTAAGAAGTTTGATTTTCCCCCAGTAGGTTTGCCATGAAGTTTCCAGCATTCTTCCTTAGTATGGCCCTTCTTCTTACAATAGTTGCACCATTTATTAGTCTTTCGCTCCCCGTGTGGTCCCTGAATTGCAAGTGCGGAGCTTTCGATTTGACTTGGTCCGCTTCGGTTCAAAAGTTTCCTGCTTTCCTCAAATTGCACAAAATTAACGACATCAAAGAGTTGTGGGAATGGCTTCAGCCCCATGATTCGGCCCCTTATCTGTTCAAAAGCGTCGTTTAAGCCTAGGAGGAAGTCGTGTATCCTTCCTTCTTCCACTATCTTTTTGTACAATTGTGCATCATCGAGGTTTTTCCAAGGATGAACCTCAAATAAATCTTGTTGTTGCCACGGTTTCAAAGAAAAAGCATTATAATATTCAGTCACCGTCATGTTACCTTGTCTCAAATCCTGGAGTTGTTGCTTTAGGTAAATCAAGGTAGCGGTGTTTTCTAGTGAGGAGTAGGTTCTCCGAGCAGCATCCTAAATTTCCTTTGCCGTGTGAGCAAGCAGATATCCCTCGCTAATCTCCACGGTCATAGAGTTGCACAACCAAGTCATGACTTCATTGTTTTTAGCAAACCATGTGTCGAAATTGGGGTCATCAGGGGCTGGTTGAATGACTGCCCCATTTATATATTTCTCCTTTCTCTTTCCACGAATATACCTCAGCACACTTTGTGACCACTGGAGATAATTATGACCATTAAACTTATGGTTAATAACCATAGTGTGATTTTCTGAGAAATTTGGCAGCATCTCTGTGGTTCTTGTTGTAGTACTGATAGTGGTGGAAGAAGATGAAGAGTTATGGGTTTGAGAACTTGTACCCGACGTAAAAGCGGTGGGATTTATGCCGATTGGTTTTTTTGGAATTGAGCCAAACAGGGGAGGAAAAGTGGAGGAAGTCATTCTTCTGGAAAAACGCAGGTCACCGGAGATCGCCGGACACGGCGGCGCGTGGGTGTCACGCGCCGGCACTGTAGTGGCGTGTGGAGGTCACGCGCTGGATATCTCGCCGTTGAGCCTCTGGGATCCGCCGATCGGCACCTGCTGATGCTATCTGTGGTGGCGGTATCGTTCCACGCGCTCTCCTTCAAGCAGATCGAAGTGGTCCGACGTCCTCTGGTTTCTCTCTATCTCTCGTGTTTTCGCTCTCTCTCTCTCTCTCTCTCGTGATCGCACCTCCCGCCTGCATGCAGGAGGTCGACCAACTGTGTAGGTGAGGAAATGGAGAGTTCCGACAGTGGGTCCTTCAATTTTTGACCCTGGGACCTCCAAGGACCTCTGACAGTGATTGGTCACTGTGTTTGCGCATGGAGGAGCTCACTCTAGCGTTCTGGGCCTTCGAACAGAAGGTCTTGCTTTGATACCATGTTTAAATCAGAGGTGTTTGCTCTCTGTTTTGATATATTATTCATGATGACAAACTTACAATATATAGGCTCATGAGAAGAAGCCACATTACGGTGAGAAGAAGGGAAATAAACAACACAATTAATTATCATAAAAGCACATAAAAGCATAATCTTTCCTAAACTAAAACACATAATCTCAGATCCTATAATCAAGGAGAGGATCAAGGGATCCTATCAGGGATCCTATCAATCGCAGATATTCTAACAAAAACATACAAGGACGTTCATGCCCGGGATAAGTCCTCTATCGAAACTCTGCTAAAGAGACAGGATGAGCTCCAAGGTCATCTGAGTCGCTCTCAATCGTCATTGGATGCTGCTAATGCCGCTATTAAAGAGAAGGACGCGGCGAAAGTGAAGTGTGTTTCGGAATCTTTTGAGAACACTCTTGCTCAGATTTGCCTTCTTAATCCCCACCTTGATCTTAACACGACCGAAATGGATCCCCTATCCGTGGTTCGGGGGTAGGCTTATTCCTCTTTTTCCTTCTTCCGAGACTGCCACTGGAAGTCCTTTGGAAAGGGATCAGAGGATTGAAGAAGTGGAGGTTCATCCTTGCTCTCTGGATGCTCAAAATGCTCAGGGTCCCTGATTTTATATTTTATTCCTGGGTTTCTCAACCCTGACAACTTTTTGTAATAAAAAAAATCATACATTACTTGTCAATTCTGAGGAATTCCTTCGCCTTCCAACGTGAAGCTATTTAATTTACTTATGTCTCCTTTTACTCTGAATATCCTGCTGAGTTAGGAATTTTAGTCATTGTTGCCGCATCTGGCGGGCTTGAAATTCTCTTTTAAATTCGAGGACTGGGCCGAGATTGCCAATTTTGTTGTGTACAATGTGGGTCTGGGATCACTCATGGGCAAAAGCTACCCGCCTAAGTGACTTACCGAAATCAATCGAGCAAGAAGCCATTCATCACACGTCTAGGTTTAGTATTGTAACCAACCCTAAAACAATCCGACTTGATCAGAGTCGTTGTGATAACTAACTTGATGCTACCTTAGTTTAAACATGTCATAGCCATTACGGGCTTCGGTAGTTACACCGTGTTTCAGAGAATCACGCACTAACCATAATGTAGGTGTTACTGTATCCCGAAACCACACGTTTTAACCGATAACTTTGCTCACGCATTCTTTTTGGTGTTATCGCGTCTCAAGGAAACACGTCTGTTTTCTTTAAGGCACGTTTTAAATCCCAGAGGAGTATGTTTCGATTTCGGAAAATCTCCATTCGAGAGCCACAGTTTTGAGGAAATCATAAAAATTCATTAATCGAAGTCGGGCATTTACCATGCTTATAGATTCGAGGAAAAAGACAAAATATCAATACGCCCGAAACTAACACCGTCTAACAACTACTTAATTGCACTCGAAGTCTGCCTCCGGGTATTCTTCATCATCTTTTCCCGACTTCTTCTTCTTGTCTCCTGACTTTCTTTTTCCCCGTGGGGGCTCTCGCTTCTCTACTTAGCTCTTTTCGTTTACTCTTCTGCCCCAGAGCTTCCACCACGTATTGCCGTAGCTTTCCTCCTCATACAATTTTTTCTATCACGTCACGGAGGTGATAGCATTCATCCGTGGTGTGCCCCGATCCATCATGGAATCCACAAAAATGGGATTAGTCTGCCCCAGATCGGCTGTAGGAAGGCCGGGGTCGTTCTATCTTTTTCATCTCCGTCTAGGCCACCTCTCTCCAAACTCGTGACCGGGATACATTAAGCGGAGTGTAACTTTCATATCGCCCCCTTGGGCCTCCTTTTTCCCCCGGTACCTATTGTCCGGCGCTCTCCCATTGTACTCCTGCCTGAGACTATTGCGCTCCTCTCTTCGTTTAGCAGCCTTGCCACCTTTCTCTCTTTCCTTCACTGGCGAACTCTTCCTCCCGTATCTCACCGTGATACTTGACAATTCCATTTGCTCTAGATCCAGGTACTGCGTTGATCGGTCCTTGAAGTCGGCAGAGTATGGGACGCCGTTTCATGATGGACTTTTTTAAACGGGACAAGCTGTCCAAGCTAGCAATAGCACAGTGTAGATGCATGTCTTCCTTCAATCCCAACACCTGTAAGGCCGTTTCTTTAAAACGCTCCAAATATTTCTGCAGAGTTTCATTAGGCGCCTGTTTGACTTGGCCAAGCTGAAACTCGGTCATCGGCTGCCTCCGACTAGTAGCAAAGTTCAATAGGAATTTCGTCTCGAAATCTTCCATGTCATGGATGGAATTCAATGGCAGGGAATTAAACCAGATCTGGGCTGGTCCCCAAAGAGTTCCTGCAAACAAACGGGGCTCGAGAAGTCCTTCAAATCCCTTTACCATAACCTGCATTTTAAAGTTAGTGACATGATCCTACGGATCTTGACTTCCATCATATCTCGGCGGTCCTTTGAATCTATAGGCTGCTGCCATGATCTCCTCAGAAAATATACTTGGGATTTTAACAATGTTGCCCCTTCTAAAGTGCGCTCCTAGTGTGTCATGTGCTAGAGGTGCTACCTCCATTCTGCCGACCAGAGGTGCTACCTCCGTTCTGCCGACTTCCTGAGCCCTCCACAATTGCGCCCCCGTTGCTTGCTCCAAATGCGCTGCTTGAATCCCATGGCCCTGATCCTGGTTTTGCTTATCGTCATTCGCTTGTGTGGTAGTTGTGATACTAACCCGACTAGGGTTACTCGTATCTCGGCTAGCACGTCGAGAGGAATTCTCAAGCTGCCTGAGGTGCTCCCTTAACAACTGTATCCTTCGGGACTTCGCCAGGTCTTCTTCCTGGCGGTTCGATCGAGGTACCTCGATATGAGCCAACTTTGCTCCATTAACCCGGCTTGGTCCGACAACACTTTTGCCCTTATCTTGGACGAGGACAAAATCTTGATTTGGTCCAACTATATCTCGGCTTGTGCTATGTTCTGGATTTTCGGTACTCTCGTTTAACCATTGTTGCACCCTTTGCTTTTCCTCCTGCCTCCAGAGGGCATTACGCCGATTTATGTCTTCTTGTGCCCAGATATCTGCCTGTCTCTGAAATTGCCGTTGAGTCTCCATCTCCTCTATCCGTTGTAACGTTGAGTCCATTGTGTCATTCAGACGACGAATGTCATTGTTTTCCATTGGAAACTCTAAAAGAGGATCTTGTGGCTGGACTTCCTACGGTCGCTCGCTAGGGACCGGAGAGGTTCCAAAGATCCTTGGCTTCTTCCTCAGTCTCCCTAGTAAGGTGGTCATGATCCGGGATAACCGAGCCAATGAGCTGGGTTGTCTGTTCCTGAAGTAGCTGCCGCTGAGACCACTCTTCCGGTATCTGATCCTACCGAGCTGTCTGATCGTGACTTCTAGTACTTGCGGCCATTTGAAGTCGGTATTCGTGGTCTTTCGTGGTTTGGGAATCGAAATCTACAGATCCCCACAGACGGTGCCAATGTTCAATTCTATGAACATAAATGTCTAACCACAAAGGGTTAATGTTGGATTGGTGTAGGATTTATGACTTTCTCCAGGTTAATAAGTAAGGACCCCAGAGACCCGATAATTCTACGATGTCTATGGGGAAGACACCACAGAATATCAAACGATCACAGTGCAATATGAGAATGGCGTTCAGCCAAAAGGAGTGGGGTGTGTGCGCAGTGTAACCATAAGATAAGGGGATATTGATTCGAGTTGTGTACCTGAGGGTAATCTCCTATTTATAGAGATTACCTAGGGTTTTGTCCTGAAGGTTGGGTATTCGTCCTTTGGTTATCATGCAGCTCCACGTTTAGCAAATGTCTGCTCCACTATCTGACATTTCCTGCTCCACTACCTATACTGTCGAGATTAACACCTTGATTAGCGGGCAATTAGTACTTTGTCTGCTTAAACCGGTCCTTTACCTAAGTGAGTCCTTATTGGGCCATGTTAGACCAGGGCCCGATATACAAATCCGTAACAGAATATAAGTTGTATAGGTTTTGATCGATTGGCATATGGGTTAGTATTTTGTTCGAGTAAATATATAACGGGGTTTACTTTCTTGTAGGTCGCCAACGATTAGGGGTTTGAGCTTCTGCCACCAAGACAATAAGCCGTTGGCATGTTTTTATTGCCCACATCAGAAAGTTGCAGAGAAGAAAGCAAAAAAGCTTTTACAAAGGTAATCCTTCATAGCAATGCAAAGCAAATATTTATCCAGTTTTGATGCTAATAGGTTGATCCCTAAGCCTTTGTTCCAGATGGTATGAACTATGAAGCAATCATTTTTGTGCCTTCTCTTGTTAATAATTATTTCTCTATTTGAATGTTTATTTTTTTGTTTTAATGATTTTCGACAAGCAGATTTCTGTGCAGCTGCAAACTTGCCTTGCTGAGAACGTTGGTGAATGTGGCGATTCAGATGGGTGGGAAGGGGAGTTGTTCCTTGGTATTCCCACAATTAATCTTCTGTAGTAGTAGTTGTCTAATTTATTTCTAGAATTTTTTAGTATGAAGTTGACCTTAAAGTTTGCTTGATTATGTAGAGATATATTTTGACAAAGGAAACTTTTTTGACTTTACTTCCCTTGGTGAGTAATTGAGCATTCTTTTTTTGTGGATGAAAACCTAGTACATGGATTTGTGTAGCTAGTTATTCATACAATAGCAGTATGGTACAAGGAATTACTTCTATGCTGGGAAGATATAACAGGTCGTAGTTTCAGTTAGGAAAGAGGACTTTATTCTGTAGTTCATCTTGAAGGTGAATGACTCGAGCGAACTATCTTATAAATATGCCTCCAATAATTTATTATTGCACAATTGTAAGAAACTGTGTTAAGACCACTGATTCATAATTTCTTAACAAAGTTTTGTTAAGCCTCTGTACATACTTCTGCTTTTATTTGAACGTTTAATATTTAGGTTACCTTTCATTAGATAAGTAATAGGAAACATAAAAAGAACTCATAGTGCTGAAGGTGCAATTTTCTTCGGATTTTCATAATTAGTTAAAATTGATATTGAAATTTGGATGTGGCTTTGTTACAGGAATGAAGCTGCAGAGGTTAACTAGGAATATTGAATTTATAAATGTATCTTTTCACTATCCTTCAAGACCAACGGTAGATCTGTCCTTTCTCTAAATTCTTCATTTGGCTTCTAAAAAATATTTGATACTCTTTTTGGCGCTAAATACAATTGCTTCAATGCATTATGAATAGTGCTGGAATAATTTGTGCATGGATAATCAATAAAGTTGTAAATTATCTTGTTTACTTTAGTACTCATTTAAATAGCTTTTGCTGAGAAGAAAAGATCCAGTCACTTTACTTTTTCGCTTTTTTGGATGTTGGTTAATGTTAATGGGGAGAACTAGGGCTTTTTGACCAAAGTAAGAACAATAAAAAAAAAAATTACCAGATTAAAGCACTTCTGAAAATATTTACCAGAGTAATAAAGTCCCAGAAAACATTTACCGAAGTAATGGAAACAAACCTGGGGGTTTAACTGACGCCTCTGATCACGTTAGGGGTACTGACGCCACCCCTGACGAGACACTGTTCACGCACTTTGCGTCAACAGTTGACACCCAAAAGGGCGTCAATTAATTGGGCGTCAATTAAAAGGCGTCTTTAGGTGCCAATTAAATTGGCGCCTAAAGGCGTCATTTTTTTTTAAAAAAAATATAATTTTATAATATAATTTTAAATTATAAATAATAATTATACTTAATTATAAATAATAATTTCAATTAAAAATTAAGAAAATTAAAATTTATTATAAAATATGTAATTTAATAACTCCTTAAGTTTGTTTTTAACTAGCTAATCAGATTTTTTTTACTTTAAAAACTGTCCTTCTGAATTATGTGCAGAGTGTCAGAATAATTATAGCGTCCTGCTGGATGCCAAATCAAAACTATTTTAGACATTCACCATTATTATAGTGTCCTTCTGAAATTAATTGGGGATTAAAATAAAAGGTGGGTTTGATCATTGAAAAACCAAAAACATAAAATGATCAAACCCACCTTTTATTTTAATCCCCTGTCAATTCCAGAAGGATACTATAATAATGGTGAATGTCAAAAATAGTTTTGATTTGGCATCCAGTAGGACGCTATAATTATTCTGACACTCTGCACATAATTCAGAAGTACAGTCTTTAAAGTAAAAAAAAAAAAAAAAAAAATCTGATTAACTAGCTAAAAACAAACTTAAGGCGTTATTAAATTACATATTTTATAATAAATTTTAATTTCCTTAATTTTTAATTTTTAATTGAAATTATTATTTATAATTAAGTATAATTATTATTTATAATTTAAAATTATATTTAAAAAAAAATAAAAAATGACGCCTTTAGGCGCCAATTTAATTGGCACCTAAGGCGTCAACTGTTGATGTGTTGACGCCACTTTGCGTGAACAATGTCTTGTCAGGGGTGGCGTCAGTACCCCTAACGTGACCAGAGGCGTTAGTCAAACCCCCAGATTTGACTGCATTACTTTGATAAATGTTTTATGGGACTGTATTACTCTAGTAAATATTTTCAGAAATGCTCTAATCTGATAAATTTTTTTTTTTTGGGTTCTTATTTTGGTCAAAAAGCCGGAGAACTAGTTATTTGAGTTGGGCATAATGTGGTGGAGAGAAAGAATTGGATTTGTTGGACAGGTTATTGATTTGACTTTTAGAATTGGATTTCTAAAAGTTTTCTTTATTTGTGCAGGAACCTAAGCTCTTAAGAATGGATATTAGTTCAAACATAAGATATGGATGCACTGGAGAGATTATGTAAAAGGATCTTGAATGGGCTGCAAAACAAGCTTATGCCCATGTCTTGATCTCAGCACTTCCTAATGGCTATGAGACACTCGTTGATGACCCATGACTTCATCTACTGCTAACCCATGTGTTCATAGCATTAAAGAACAATTATACATCTTGCTGCTGCTGCTGAAGTTTTTGGATCAAAGAATTTGACTGAAGCAGGTTCTCAAAGGCCTAAGCCAACGCATAACGAAGGGGTAATATCATTGTGAGAGTCAAGCTTTGATTTGATAGCCAGGAGGAGTCAAGTTTCTGGATCGAACAATAATTTTGTTTTTGTATAATTTTTTAGGATTGCTACTGTACATATTTCTACATACACTTTTTTAATACAATATTCAGTATTATTTATACACATTTTCTTATTTCGTAATTTTTCATATAATTTTTATATTTTTTAATTTGGTATTTATTTGTATTTATTTTTTTTTTGAATTGAGATTTGCGACGGAAAACGAATTCCGTTGCAAAAAATTAAATTTTGCGACAAAATCAAATTCCGTAATTTTTTATATTTCTTTATGTAATTTTTATATTTTTTAAAATAATTTTTACATTTTTTTAATAAAATGAATTTTGCTACGGAAATCATTTCCTTCGAAAATTTCAAATTTGGGATGGAAAATAATTATTTTCCGTTTTGAAATTTGCTACGAAATTTATTTTGATTTTCCATTTTCCGTCGCAATTGCAACGTGTTTTTTGTGACGGACAAAATCCATCACAAATTCCGTCGCAAAACGCATTTTGTGACGGAAAAACCCTTTTTGTGATGAAAAAACTGATTTTTTTTGTAGTGATAGCGAAATTCATTAAAACCATCCCCAGAAAAATTCTATTGCTTTTTAATGAATAATTCTAATAATGTTTTAAGAATATTTTTATGTAGTTAGTCATTCAAAGGATTGGGTTGTTTCTTAGAAAAATAATTTAGTAAGAAAATGAAATGATACAAATTAAAATTTTATTTTAAATCTATAAACTAGCATCTCATAATGTTAAAAAATCATTTTGAATATATAAAAAATTCATGAATTTTAAAAAATATTCTATAAACAATCTTAATTCTATTTCTTTAACTTTCCAGTTCCTTTTAGTTTTAAACAAGGATATTTTAATAAAAACATGTCATATTTATTATAATTAAATAATTTAATGACCTTTATTAATCTAATCAAATAAATTAAATAGTTCTTACATTAAGTTGGCAAAAAAAAAAAAAAAAAAAAAGGTTCTTACATGGAAGAGTATTAGATAGCGCAAATGTCATAGACTCATAGTACATATTAGATTTATAACCTCCCAATAAACCCAAATTATGATTCGATTGTCCACTATATTAATTTAAGAGTAAATATTCTTTCTAGTCCCTGACAGAAAATACGATCCCCATTTGGTTCCTTAAAAACAAACAAAAAAGATCATTTTTAATCCATAAAAAGGACGAATAAGGCGATTGGTTGACATTTTGATCCTTCACAAATTTCCAAAAGGTCCTTTTAATCCCTTAAAAAGGACGAAAAAAGACTTTTTTTTTTTCTGTAAGGGACCAAAATAGAGTCCGTGTTTTTTATCGGGACGAAAAGAATATTTACTCTTAATTTAACAATGTTACGGATCGTACATCCAAAATATTACTACATTGACCGTAAAGCAAAAATTAGCACATTGATGATAAAACGATTCATAAATATTACAAAATATTCTTAATGAAAGTAAAAACCATATATGTGCGTGTGTGACAAGCCAACATATATATTCATTCTAATTCATCAATCAAATTCAAATGACTTGCAGGAACAATGATACTTGAACTAGTTGAAGTAGTGGTAAATTCAAATGGAGTGGGAGGCACCTTTAATTTATCTACTTCTCCTTCCAGCATTTGTATTATTGTTTTCATGGATGGACGATTTATTGGATGCCACTGAATGCACCAAAGTCCTACAATTGCTAGTTTTTTAGCAATTCCACTATCCATTTCATCTTCTATATAAATACTTATGTCACCTCCTTCAATCAAATTATGTATCCATTCTGGATAAAAAACTTGAAAAGTTTCTGTATTTGTGTCAACATTTTTCCTTCCACCAACCATTTCTAAGAGAATCATTCCATAACTGTAAATATCTGATTTGTAAGACACATTTCCAAAATTTTGAGAGAAAACTTCAGGTGCAATGTATCCTAGGGTTCCCCTTGCTACTGTCATTGACACTGCACTTTGATTTTTTGAACACAATTTAGCTAAACCAAAATCAAAAATTTTAGGAGTGAAATTGTGATCTAACAACACATTACGAGGATTGATGTCAAAATGAAGGATTCTACAATCACAACCTTGGTGAAGATAGTGAATCCCTTTCGCTATGGCGAGAGCAATTTGTTGCAGTTTTGACCATCCAAGGAAACTTTCTTTGTTATCCGGGGGTGATATGAACAATTGGAGTGAACCATTTGAAAAGAAGTCATAAACAAGAGCTCGATGACAACCATCAGCACAAAAGCCCAACAAACGTACAACATTGATGTGATGAATTTTGCCCATCGTCCCCATTTCATTAATAAAATCTTGTCCATCATCATCTGAATGATTGAGTAGTTTGACAGCCACTTGAATATCAGTAGATAACCTGCCTTTGAAGACTGCTCCATGTGCACCTTCACCTAATTTGTCCTTGAAACCATGTGTGATTCTTTTAATATCAGCATAAGAGAATCTGGTAGGTTTAAGTGCCTCGTAATCCTTCAAAAACTTTTCAAGTCTTGTTTGATCATCTTCTTTTTTCTTGAAGTAGCGACATATGTAGAAGAACACAACCAACAACAAAGCAAGCACAATGGAACCTGCAGGAGTTATAGGAGCACAACAAATGAACATTGAATGTCAATCCAAGCAACACCGATCCCAGAACCTAATAAATGGAAAAAAATACAATAAAAAGAAGGCAAAGACGATTATCCCTCACCTGTAGTTGATAGAACAACTATAGTTTTGTTCTTTTCAACTTTTGGTTGAAACTGCCATTGGAGATATAACCAGTTCAACTGAAGATACTCCGCGGGTATTGGCGAATGTAACCGTGAGATCATGGTGCAGGAAATAAGGTTCCACTCTGACAGGACGCTATCGTGAGAGCCAAGAGCAAGAATTGGGCAAGAGTTGGACGCATATCTTGATCCAGCCGAAGAACAATTGAAGAAAGTAACATTTTCAGTCTTATAAGAAGCATACTCAAAAGGAAGAATACTGGATGAATTGTAGAGACGGCGTTGTAGAAACAGTCTGGGAAGACAACCTTCTGGATCTCTTGAGGACAGGTACATGATATGGGATTCATTGTCTACGTTACCGTCGGACAGATGTAGTCCTTGAAGAGCATGAGGGAATAGAGGGCAACTCAACCTGCTGTCTCTCACCATTCCCATGTTTCAGAAGAAGTATCACCAACAACACAAATCTGCCATAACAAAACATTTGTTAAATAATTATAAGCCAAGGTTCATTGATTTTATTTTTGTAGCACTATTTTATATAAGCAAAATCCCCAGTCTCTAATCTCTATACACATTTAAGTCAGTCTACCTAAATGACCAAAAAAAAAAAAAAAAAAAACTAAAATGAGACATGGTACTAACTTTCTTAATAAGTGTGAAAAGGTTTATGTTTGTCTTTAGGTGACACGTGGCCTGTCGTGATTGCAGGCCTGTCAGGAAGAAAAGTCAAAACAGAAACTTAATTTATAAAACAGAAATAAAATAAAATCAGTGTAATATAATAATAAAGCCGGCCGACGAAGGAAGCTGAAAGGAAAAGTCCAGCGAGGCAGAAATTTATAAACATGGGAAAGGGGAGATGTGAGTGGAAAAAAAGGCATCATGGTCAAATTTAACAGGTTTGAATTTACAGATAAAAATATTTTTATTTTATATAGATGGAAATTCAAAATTTGGGGACTTGGGAAGACAGTTAAATACTCCTAAAATGATTAAATTAGTGGTTACTTGCTTGGATGGTATGCTTATTAGTCAATTGTTAGGGTTACTTGCTTAGATGTTATGGTTATTTATTAGTCAATTGTTTGGGTTACTTGCTTGGATGGTATGCTTATTAGTCAATTGATAGGGTTGCTTGCTTAGATGTTATGGTTATTTATTAGTCAATTGTTTGGGTTACTTACTTAGATGGGGCTCTACGTAGTAGAGCTGGCAATTAGGACCGGCCCGGCCCTCTAGAGCCTTAAGTAAAAAAAAAAACACCTGTTTTTCAAAGCTCGGCCCAAGAGCACCAAGGCCGGGGGCCGCCACGGGCCCGGAAATTACTATTCCAAATTTTAACTATTTTTCTTCCACCTTTTAAAAATATATATATATAATTAGTAAATTATAACATGAATCATCCAATAAATAAGCACAGTCACTCATTCATAATCAAAAGCAAACTATGTTCACAAATAACTCACATAAAACATAAAAACCATATCACTAAGCGACATTAGTACGATGACTATTACTATCATCATCTTCGTCACTATCATTAATTTTAACGACATTTGATTGTTCTTCACTTTGAGTAGTAGCCTCTGGTTCATGAGTAAGAATATCATGAAATTCTTCTCCCGCATCATGAACACATCCATAATCTTTATTTGTAACAAATAATAAATCAAATCATAAAATTAAAGTATAGTTATTATGCATTTGTAGTTAAATGAATAAATAACTCTATAAAAAATACAAAAAATATATAAATTAATAAATTTAAAAAGGAAAAAAAGAAAAAGCTATAGTGAAAAGGGCCTGCAGGGCTGGCCCGAGGCCCTCCAAGGCCGGCCCATTTAAGCCCGAGGCCCGTCAGGGCCGGCCCTCCAGGGCTAATTTCAAATATCTCGTCCATTTTTTAAGTCCGGCCCTTAAAGGGTTAGGGCTTAAACGGGCCGGCCTGATGGGTCTGGCCGTTTTGCCGGCTCTAGCTCTTGTATTCAGAAGAGTTGAAAAAGGGAATCAGATTCCCTGCTCGTGGACGAGCAAGCCGACCCGATCTAGAAGGCCCAAATCTGATTTTTTTTTTTTTTTAAAAAATAATTTTAATAAGTAGAAAATCTAAAATAAAGATAATCTTTCAACTAATATTTTTTAAAAATAACTTTTTATGTAAAAAATAATTAATAAATTAAAAAAATAAGATCTGAATCGCGAAGACTCATCCCAAAGACGAGCTGGGAACCCGTTCCGTTGAAAAAGAGGGAGTGTTGCCATGGCCATTAATGGTTAATTATATGAGGCGAAAAGTCAAGACGGAAAATTAATTCGATTCAGTCATTGTACTTTTCTCCATTGTCTCCATCCGTCCTTATTTTTTCTGAAATTAATCGAGTCCCTTATCTTTTATTTTTATTTGCTAGACTCTACTATCTTATGTGGCGTTGACGTACATAACGATAAAACAAAGCTAAACCAAATTGCCTCAATACTAAGCCAAACACCGTTGAATAATGGTGTTAAATATACTTAGTTGGCTGCCACGTCAACCTTGGAAGAACGAAGACCCTCGCTGTCCCGAAGAATACCACTCTAATTAAATAAAATACTAAAGCTTTGGATTTGCCACCATAAATCCATCTCAAGGGCCATATTAGATATAAAAAAGTCAAAAAAGACCCCAAAAAAGGTCACATATCAAAAAAAGACCGCCTTCTGTGTCCCCGTTCGAGCTAACACCGATTATTTCATGAGGGCGAGAGGAGGCTCGCCGCGGCCGAACGTTAACAACTAAATAAAAAGGAGAGGCCTTCGATTATCTTTGTTGAGCTCATATGATAGTGCTTTTCATTAACAATTAAATCAATACTTATGTAACAATAATGGTGTTAAATATACTTAAATTAAATAAAATAGGGTAAATCCATCTCAAGGGCCATATTACAAAAAAAAAAAAAAAAAAAAAAAGGTCAAAAAAGACCCAAAAAAAAGGTCACATATCAAAAAAGGCCTTTTGGATTATTTCATAGAACGTTAACAACTTATTAATTAAATCAATATCTTAACAACTAAATTAGTTACATTAACAACTAAATCAGTACCCGTTAACAACTATATTAGTCCATTAACAACTCACTTTTTATGAAATAATACCATAAAATTAAGGCTCTATGGCCTTTTTTAACATATGACTTTTTCTTGGGCTTTCTTTTACCTTTTTTTTTTTTTGCTAATATGGGCCTAAGATGGATTTTCCCAATAAAATAACTGATTTTTTTCAAAAAAAAAAAAAAAAAAAAAATATGAGTATCAAACCCAAGCACGCAACACCACCTGCCTTCTTCATCGGCTCTCTTCCTCCTCCCGTCTTCATCTTCGGCCTCTCCGACCACCTCCATTGGCAACCTCCCCACACAAGCAATGCTCCTCAACCAGTGAACCTCCTTTGATGTCAACCTCCACTATAACTGTTATGGACTTAAATATGAGACCCATTCAAGGTGTGGCCTAACAAGAGGCGACCAATATGACACAGATGTGAAGGCACAACATTTGGGCTTGGAGGCATATGAGGCATAGTAGTCCAAACCCTAACCCTGATGTATCCTCTAAAAATAGATGGTAAACCCTAAGGTATGCAAATTCTACTGGTCCCTATTTATGCATATTCTACTCTCCCTCATTTACAATACTGTCTACGTTGTACACACACTCAACTCCTTTGGGCGAAAGCCTTCATAGTTATGCACAATGATCTCCTATCTTCTTAGGTATCTCATCTATGGATACTTGGAAGAGAGCTATTTAATCCTATATCAATATACTAATCCACCTAAAACTAGACACTTGTGTTCTTATAATTGAACAACATCAATGCTCCTCCATTGCCAAACCCCTATGCCACGACGGGTTCACATTAGGTGCTTGTCCTCCCTTCTAATTTTTTCCTCTAATTAGAGGGACCATTTTATTTTATTTTTTTTTAAATTTTTTTATAAATTTTATTTATTTAGATTAAATTATATGTTAGTTTCTTAAAGAAAAAAATTTGCAATCTTAAATTAATTAATTTTCTAGATACGGTATTATATGACATATTTACGTATGCGGAACTAGAAACTAATTAATTTGAGATACTTGGGTGCAAAAAAATTCCGAAAA
Source organism: Acacia acuminata (assembly GCA_019022655.1). Taxonomy (NCBI): domain Eukaryota; kingdom Viridiplantae; phylum Streptophyta; class Magnoliopsida; order Fabales; family Fabaceae; genus Acacia; species Acacia acuminata. Next base: position 684,575 of record JAFJYI010000102.1, on the reverse strand, counting down.
CTAACATATAATTTAATCTAAATAAATGAAATTTATAAAAAAAAATTAATAAAATAAAATAAAATGTGATTGTCCCTCTAATTTAAGAAACACAAGGGACAAGCACTATGTGCTTCCATGCCACGACACTCCTCCCTATAATTCTCCTATAGGTTTCCCAAGTTAATGTGCAGTTCTCATTAGCGGCTTTAAATATTTCATTATCTGATACCATTAACATTTCATCCATCTCATCTATGGTTCATTCCCATTAAACTGTAGTTGAAAACAAAATCAAAAAAATTAGGTGGGAATACAAATCTTCGATACCTTGGTGATTAAACACTCATCTTGCAGATTCCAAGTATAGTAGTACACACCTATTCTCCAATATTTAACTCCAGTTTATGGAAATAAAAAAGAGAGGGTCAAAAAAGAAAGAGGTTTGTTGACAAAAACGATGCAGGGAGTAACGTCACTGGCGGAGAATGTTTGCTGGTGGTGGGGCGTCGCCAATGTGGTGGAGGTTAGTCGGAGATGCTGGAGATGAAGACCTTGGGGGAAGAAATCTGGTGGTGGAGCAAACTACTTTTATTTTGGAAAAAAATAAGTTATTTAATTTGATTAGATACAACACTGACGTGGCAGCCAGCTAAGCATATTTAACCCGTTAATCACCGTCAACGCCACATAGGATAAGTTCTAAAGGAAGTTTCAGAAAAATAAAGGCGGATGGAGATTACAGAGAAAAGTATAGGGACAAGTTACAATAGTGAATTAAAGTATAGAAACCAAGTTACAAATTGGGTGAATCTATAAGGATCATAGGGTGAAACTATGAGGATCAGATAATTAATTTTCCCTAATCCAAATTAGAGAAGGAAACAAAATTAAAATGGGTTAAAGTGCATTTTTTCCTTAAAGTATGCTACCGAGAGCAATTTTGCCTATGAAATTTCAAGCGTAGCAATGTTTTCCCTAAAGTTTCAAAATAGAACAATGTTGCCCCTCCGTTAAAAACCTCAACGGTCAACATTAGGGTTTTTAACGTTAACATTGCTTTTTTAAACTTTAGGAGTAACATTGCTCCAAAAAAAGTAACAATTTTGCTCTTGAAGTTTCAAAACGGAACAATGTTGTCCTCCGTTAAAAACTCTAACGGTCAACGTTGAACTTTTAACTGTAAAATTGCTTCCGTTTTGAAACTTCGGGACAACATTTACGCCAAAAACTTTAATGGTAAAATTGCTCCAACTTTTAACCCAACCCAATTAAAATCAGTGTAATAAAGCCCGCCGACGAAGGAAGCTGCAAGGAAAAGTCCAGTGAGGCAGAAATTTATAAACATGAGAAAGGGGAGACGTGAGGGAAAAAAGGCGTCATTGTCAAGTATAACAGGTTTGAATTGACCTATATATATAAAAATATATATATAATTTCTAGATATTCATGAGTGCAGCAGTAGCAGCCATTGTCAGCGATGGGAAAAGAGAAAGGGTTATGGTGTGGGCGCTCAGTGTGGTGGCTCTCTCTGCTTCTAATGGACGGAGTTGTAAGTTCTGAACTTGACAACAAAACCTGTACTTCTAGTTGCGGCATTATCACAAACATCTTGTCTCCGTTCCGACTGCCGCATGATCCGCCCCACTGCGGCAACCGCAGCTACGAGCTAGCATGCGAAAACAACGTCACTCTCCTTCATTTGAATAATGGAAGATACAGAGTTTTGGGAATAAACTACAACAACTACACAATCCGATTATTAGATGAGGGCATTCACAGGGGCAATTGCTCCTCCCTCCCTCTCTATTCCCTATCCCTACCCGATTTCAACCTTGATTACAATTATTATGATTATACTATCAACAATCTCTATGGCGCTAGTAATATAACCAGTGGCGCTAGTATTATAACCAGGGACACGGCAGAATTTAGATTATTCAAGCATGTGGGGTACCTGAAGTGCAGCGATCCAGTGAGGGGCGATGCAGCGTATGTGGATACGTCTCCCTGTTTGAATTGGGATCCCAAAGTAGGATCCCATCTTTATGCGGTGGCCGGAGACTTGCTGGCTGATCATTTTAAACCTCAGTGTCGTCTGGAATCAGTGACCCTCATTGTCTCAAATTGGGAATCAATGGTGATTGGTGGAATCAGGTCCTACGCTGATATTCACTCAGTGATTTCCTCTGGATTTGAGCTTTCCTGGTGGATACGAGCTTGTGATGATCTTCATTGTCCAAATCACACTTCCTGCGATTTTAGTCCTGAAACTCAAAGTCTGCAATGCCTGAGTAATGAATGTTTCTCCCCACTGGGAACAATATCCAATTGCCGTAAGTATCTTATTGCTATTTTTCCATAAGATTATTCGATCCTATCTTCTTTGCTTTTTCCAATGACATTTTGAAAGGCAACTGTTATATTGTTCGGAAACCCGCCCCGGGGGCCGTACGGACGAGCTCGGGACGTCCGTACGGATGAGCTCCCCGACAAGCTTCTGGTCATCCAGATCCAGATCTGAACGAGCGGGGGCTTGTCTGTACGGACGAGCTCCTAGATCTGGATCCAGATCTCTTTTTTTTTTTTTTTTTTTTTTTCCTTTTAAATTTTTTTCTATGCGAAAAAATCATTTTTTTTTAAAAAATGTTAGTTCAGATATTAGTTTTATTTTAAGTTCTTTACCAATTAAAATTATTGTTACTTGTTAGCTATCAGACATTGTCCCGTTGATAATAAACATAACAACAAATGTCTTTTTTAAATTGGTTCAAAAACTCTCTTTTTATTACAAATGCAAATTTATACAGAAGTTTTAGTTGTAAACTTAAAGGTTGCATTATCTGTAAGTTAACATTCCGTATTTATAATTTATTTTTAAAAGAACTGTTTAAGATTTAACTGTCGTTTTTCCATAAATTTTATATTTTGTACTATTTCTAAATTTTAGAATTGTGTGAAGAATTGAATTTTATTATTTAAGATTTTAAAAATAAGAAAATTAACTAAATATTAGATAATCAAAAGAATATTTTTCTTGCAACTTAACCAATGGTTTTCCATTAACTGAAATCAGATTTAACAATTTGTACGACAAAATTAGTCATTCAGAATAAACCTAATTTAATTAAAATTTCATGAATTGTTATTTACTTAGTACTTTTCTAATAAACTGGTTGTGGTCAGTGAATTTTGCGTTAATATCGTGTTTTATTATTAGATGATGCAGCGGTGTCGAAGTTCCGCATGGTTGCTGAAGGTAACATAGTTTTACTTCTTTACTACTCCTCCGGGTTCTAATTATAGAAGACTTTTGTAGTGTAATTTACATTACAAAAGTGTTAGATAATTAGTACTGAAGAAGATAGTATTACAGTAGTACATCATGGTTAATATCTTTTACTTGAGGAGAGTTAAATTGAAGGAATCCAAATCCCATTAGTTTGTGGTACTACATAAATGATAGATTTGCACAAAATGAGAGTCATGACACTCAAAATAATCGTTTTATATTATTATGCCAAAAAAAATTTAAGATATACATATTAATTATTGTGTATTATTTTTTCATTAAATAAGTGTTATTTTCCCCTGATTAAATTATTTTGAATTATTTTTCATTTTATTGATCTTATTTTAATTTTAATAACTAATAATTTATCTATAATTTTTGCTAAAAACGTCAGTTTAAAGATTTATTTATAGTATTATAGAGGGGTAGGATATCGTGACTACCAATTTTATGTCACTACTAAGTCACTACCATTTTTTTACCGTTAGATCAGAATCTCAATAGGAGAGAGAAATGATAAAGATATATGAGATTCTGATCTAACGGTGAAAAAGTGGTAGTGACTTAAAATTGGTAGTCACAATATCCTATCCCATTATGGAGATATAAAAGTAGGGATAGAATATTGTTACTACCAATGTTACTACTACTTTTCCACCGTTAGATTAGAATCTTAATAGGAGAGAGAAATTATAAAGGTATATGAGATTTTAATCTAACGATGGAAAAATGGTAGTAACAAAAAATGATAGTAACAATATCTTATCCCATCAAAGTATTACTGTTGGACTGTACAAAATGAGAAATGAGGATAGAATAGGACGGAAAGGAACCTCTCCTTTTTTAAAATATCATTTATTAACTACCAAACACACCTTTTTTTTTTTTTTTTTTTTTTTGGTGGCAAACACAACCTTAGTCATTACTGAGCTTTCATTTGGTCATTAAATTTCTTTTAATATTTTTTCTTTTAAATCACTCTCATTGATTGGTTGCTTTTTGATCTTTTTCGGGAGTTGATCATTATGCCCCTCCTTCTGATTTTTAACTTTTGGAAAATATTCTTACAGGTTATATTGCCGGGATTTACATAGGTACGTACGGCTCTATTATTTCATGGCACTTATTATTTGGACCATTCTTAACTTTTTAATTTGTTTCACTGTTTTTGACTTGATAAAGAGTTCAAGATGATTTTGTCATGAATAAAATAAAAATATTAATTCAAAGTTGAGGAAAAGAGGGGAAAAAAAAAAGCCTCCCATTAAAATTTTTATTGGTATCTAGAACCTAAAATATCTTTACACACAAAATATTACTAGTAGCACTTTACAAATTTTGTACAGCTAAAATACCGTACTCTAATTAAGGTTTTCACATATAAAATTTTCAAAATTTAAGATTCATCCAGCACTTTGATATAGTTTTTTGGATGCGTCCCGTATCATAAAGAATTTTGTTGTTTATCTAACACTTTTGACGTATTTTTCTAGATTCATCCAAGATCATAAAGTATTTTATTATGTGATTCATTCAACATCATAAAGTATTTTTAGGTACTTAAATATCCTAAAATATTTTTTGATGAAATTTTGCCTTTAAAATATTTTCTAACTTAATTCTTTTATCATTCCTTTTTATATTTTTAATACTCATATTCCATGTTTTCAGTAGTCATCTATTGAATACTTAAGATACTACACAATTTTTGAAACAGGTTCTATGATTTACGTCATATTTATTCTATATTTCTCTTTTTCTGATTCCCTTTGTCATGCATGCCCGTGACTTTTAATTTTCTGTTATATATTTATTTCAAGTTAAAATGTGTCTCTCATTTTTTTTAATTCAATAATAACTTGTTGAATGTAATTATATATGCTAGATATTTTTTGTTTTATGTTCACCAATAGCAGCTATTGACTTATCGTCCATCTTTTGTTTGTTTTTTGAAATTCTAGCATCTATATTTGGTTGATATATTCCATAAGTCTGGTAAAAAAAGAAAAAGAAAAAGGACTTTTGCCATTCGCCAAGGGAAAACATGCAACTAAAATTAAAACCAATTCGGAGGACCCCATGAAATAGATTGTAGCAACTAGCAACCCTTGCCGAAATATTGTGGTTTAGTTTTGTTTTCATTAACAAATCCATTCGGTTCGGTTGTGGAAATGTTCTATTTGGTTATTTTGGTTTATAACAATTTAGAATCTGTTAGATTCTAGGAACATTAATGTCTAACCACAGAGGGTTAGTATTGGGTTGGTGTAGGATCTATGACTTTCTCCAGGTTAATAGGAAGGGATCCCGGAGATCAAATAGTTCTACGATGTCTATGGAGAAGACACCACAGAATATCAAACGATCACGGTGCTATACAAGAATGGCGTTCAGCCAAGAGGAGTGGGGTGTGTGCCCAGTGTAACCATGAGATAAGAGGATATTCATTCGAGTTGTATACCTGAGGGTAATCTCCTATTTATAGAGATTACCTAGGGTTTCGTCTGAAGGTTGGGTATTCGTCCTTTGAGTATTATGCAGCTCCACGTCTATCAAATGCATGCTCCACTATCTAACATTTCCTGCTCCACTACCTGTACTGTCGAGATTAACACCTTGATTAGAGGGCAATTAGTTCTTTGTCTGCTTAAACCGGTCCTTTACCTAAGTAGGTCCTTATTGGGCCATGTTAGACCAGGGCCCGATATATGAATCCGTAACAGTTGCCCCCAGCCCGGAAGTTTAGGTTTCAGGGCTACCGGGATATATTGATTACTTGGCCTAGATCTCTTTATGAACATTCCTCAAAACTTTATATGGAAGTCCGGATTCGAACTTGATTTAGTTAAACCGGATTCGCTTCTCCGTCTGTTCGTTTCCCTGAATCGCAGTATTGAACCGCCCTTTACCATTGAAAAGTCACGTGCTATGCCAGCCATCTTCGATTTTCGTGCGCATTTAATGTACACGTCCTTTTACCTCCGTCATGATTACTCTTTATGAGATCTCATCCCGATTTGCCTCGTACTCCTCCCTAACTTTTCAAATCCGTAATGCTTATATATTTCCTTCCTTGTCACTTTGATCTTATACTCCGCCTCTTTTCACGCTAAAAACACTCGGTGCCTTTTCCTCAGTAAGCTTCTAGTTCCTGAGATCATTTAATTATTCCAGCATCTCTGCGCTTTCTAGCTTGGACGCCTTTTTTCCTTCTAACATCTCTCTTTCCAACTGTTCTAAGTAAGCATTTCGAATCTCTCTAGCTTTTTTAAGTGTGCGTAGATTTCCAGCAACCCTCCCCCTTTAGGTTTTCTTCTACTAAAATGCGGCTAGTTGGATGATGGTGATGACCAATGGAAATTCCATGATGGACCGGGGCACACCACGGACCGTTTGATTATCTTGAATTTATGGGTTTTCTTTATGGGTTTTCTGGCTCATGTTGTCATACTTCTGGGTTTAGGCTATTATATTTCTGGGCTTTAAGTGCCATTACCCATTTAGTTACCCTCCCCAGGTTCTCTCCTTCTTAACCCCGACTCTTTTTTCTAGGGACTTATGGGTACCAACAATCTCCCGTCTTTTGATCCTTACAATAGCTCTTTCCCCAACATAAATAAGGAAATACTCAAATCTTTCCCTGATGGACGTGTAACTTGGTTTTGGATCGATCCTCATTCTAACGAAGAAGAGAACAGTGCCTTACTTCGCAAACCCACAAAACCTAGGCCCGAACCTTGTTCACAAAATCACGTGCCTTTGCTGTCTTATTCAGACCCTACTCTTTCCGACTCTTTGGTTGGTCCCTTTGGTATTCGCGAACGGGTTTCTATCCTCCCGCCACTTCTATCCCGGCCCCACCATTTCAACTTTCTGATTTTATCCAAGATAGTCCAGAACCAAGTTCGGGTTATTGGTGCAGAAACGTCACAATGACTATCTGGCCCATGATATATTGAACTATCCTGACGTGTCATCTTCCCTCCTCCATCCTAATGACTTTATTCCTTCAGGTATATTCTTTGTTTCTGACTTTGAAACTCTTTCGTATAGGTATAAATGCGTGCATCCCCCTACCAAGTAAAACGGTCAATGGCTAAAGATAAAGGTTCTGTAGGCCCTTCCGCGTCTCCAACAGTCCCGGATCTATGGGTCGCCAAAGAAGTGTTATCTGCAAACAACCCCATGACCATCGAGGAGCTTCAGAACACCGGCCTTCACGGCGGGGAGAATTACTCCATCCGTTTGGCCACAGCTAACGAATCCGTATCTAATTGCCGAAATCCAGAGCGTGATACCCATTTCTTCTTTTTCTACCGAGATTGCATTTCTCGACTTGGGGTCCGCTTTCCTTTTTCCGAGTTTCAAATCAGCCTCCTGAATCATTTGCACCTTGTTCCTTCTCAGCTTCATCCCTCAGGCTGGGCTCTTGTCGTGGCCTTTGAGACGTTCTGCCAGGCCGAAAGTTTGACTCTCACCATCCCTGTCTTTTTTTTACTTCTTTGAGGTTCAACGTACCATTGTGGATGCCGACCATGATGTTTCCCAACGGAACGGATGGACCTTAATCGGAGTATTCCCAATCGCCCTCTTTTTAAACCACTAACTTACTCGTTCTAAAATTTCAAATCCGCCTTCTTTAAAGTAGCTGCCAACTTCAAGAAACTTCCTTGGTTCCTTGAAGTTGCCAAGTCCGGGGCCGTGGAAGAAAAATTTCCTCTCTACTAGACTTATGACCACCACATGCTTTCTTCTACCCACTTCACATTTCAACCCGACATGATGTTTGATGCCGAGCTTAAAACAATAACCATTCTGGAGCATCACGTCATAGAGCATGGCCCTTTGAATCCAGTCGATCGGCTTTCCAAGCCTCTATTTGTCATGCCACCATCATCAGGTATGATTTTATGTCTTTTCATGTTGATACTTGTGTAAAGGTGATGATTAACCTTACATTTTTTATCAGCAGATTTGACCGATGATGAAGCAGCCGACGAGGAGTTACCCTCTTTCGCCCGGGCATTGGTTAAAACCAATTCTTCCAAGCCCGAGGCAAGAAAGCGAACCGCCCACGCATTTGCTGCCTCTAGTCGTGCAGAATATGGCATTTCGGCCAAGAAAATGAGAGTCACTCCCTCCTCTTTCTCAACAACCAAAAGCCTCACTGTTCCAGAGACAACTCCCATCCCGGTGGCCTCTATTCCGGCTTTTACACATACTCTTCCGCCCCTGCAATAAGTTCGGGAATTCCCCCTACAGCTACATGGAGTCAAAATATCCCTCCTGAATTGAGCCACGCTATTTGTCCTCCCCTTCGCTATTTCAAGCCTACAAAGTATGGAGATGCCGAGATTCAAAAAATCAAGGACCTCGAACTGGGCTCCCTTCAATTTTCTGGTTTAGCCCAGACTTTGATTACCGTGAATGCACAGTATGCCTCCCGAGAGGCCGAATTTCAAACGATGAAACCCGAAGCAAAAGGTCATCAAGCTCTGATAAAAGCCGTTAAGTCGGACGCCTTGAATCAAGTAAAGGCTGCCGAGGCAACAATGAGGACGGCGCAGGCTGAAGCGAAGAAGACTAAGTCTGAATTGGACATAGCGACTTATCACCTGAAAACATACAAGGACGTTCATGACCGGGATAAGTCCTCTATCAAAACTCTATTAAAGAGACAGGACGAGCTCCAAGGTCATCTGAGTCGCTGTTAATCGTCATTGGATGTTGCTAACACCGCTATTAAAGAGAAGGACGAGGCGATAGTGAAGTGTGTTTCGGAATCTTTTGAGAACACTCTTGCTCAGATTCGCCTTTTAAATCCCCACCTCGGTCTTAACACGACAGGCATGGATCCCTTATCCGTGGTTCGGGGGGAAGCTTATTCCCCTTTTCCTTCTTCCGAGATCGCTACTGGAAGCCCTTTGGAAAGGGATCAGAGGAATGAAGAAGCGGAGGTTCATCCTGGTCCTCTGGATGCTCAAAACGCTCAAGGTCCCTGATTTTATATGTTATTCCTAGGTTTCTCAATCCTGATGACTTTTTGTAATCAAGTTAAAAAAATCATACATTATTTGTCAATTCTGAGGAATTCCTTCGCCTTCCAATCGTGCAGCTATTTAATTTACTTATGTCTCCTTTTACTCTAGATACCCTACTGAATTAGGTATTTTAGTCATGTTGCCGCATCCGGCAGGCTTGAAATTCTCTTTCAAATTCGAGGACTGGGCCGAGATTGCCAATTTTGTTGTGCACAATGTAGGTCTAGGATCACTCATGGGCAAAAACTACCCGCCTAAGTGACTTACCAGAAATCAATCAAGAGCAAGAAGCCATTATCACACGTCTAGGTTTAGTATTGTAACCAACCCTAAAACGGTCCGACTTGATCAGAGTCGCTGTGATAACTAACTTGATGCTACCTTAGCTTAAACATGTCATAGCCACTACGGGCTTCAGTAGTTACACCGTGTTTTAGAGAATCACGCACTAACCATAATGTAGGTGTTACCGTATCCCGGAAACACACGTTTTAGCCGATATCTTTGCTCATACATTCTTTTTGGTGTTACCGCGTCTCAAGGAAACACGTCTGTTTTCTTTAAGGCACGTTTTAACCATTAAAGGGGGATTTTCAATCCCAGAGGAGTATGTTTCGATCTCGGAAAATCTTCATTCGGGAGCCATAATTTCGAGGAAATCATAAAAACGTGCATAGAAATTCATTAATCGAAGTCGGGCATTTACCATGCTTACAGGTTCGAGGGAAAAGACAAAATATCAATATGCCCGAACTAACATCGTCTATCAACTATTTAATTGCACTCAAAGTCTGCCTCCGGGTATTCTTCATCATCTTTTCCCAACTTCTTCCTCTTCTCTCCCGACTTCCTTTTTCCCTACGGGGGGCTCTGTTCTCTACTTAGCTCTTTTCGTTTACTCTTCTGCCCTAGAGCTTCCACCATGTATTGCCGCAGCTTTCCTCCTCGAACAAGTTTTTCTATCACGTCACGGAGGTGATAGCATTCGTCCGTGGTGTGCCCCGGTCCATCATGGAATTCATAAAAACGGGATTGGTTTGCCCCTGATCGGCTGTAGGAAGGCTGGGGTCGTTCTATATTTTTCATCTCCGTTTGGGCCACCTCTCTCCAAACTCGTGACCGGAATACATTAAGCGGAGTGTAACTTTCATATCGCCCCCTTGGGCCTCCTTTTTCCCCCCAATACCTATTGTCCGACGCTCTCCCATTGTACTCCCTTCTAAGACTATTGCGCTCTCCTCTTCCCTTAGCAGGCTTGCCACCTTTCTCTCTTTCCTTTGCTAGCGAACACTTCCTCCCGTATCTCGCCATGATACTTGACAATTCCATTTGCTCTAAATCCAGGTACTGCGTTGATCGGTCAGTTAAATCGGTCAGAGTATGGGGACACCTATTCATGATGGACTTTTTTAAGCGGGACGAGCTGTCCAAGCCGGCAATGGCATAGTGTAGATGGACGTCTTCTTTCAATCCCGGTACCTATAAGCAGGAATCAGGGGGGCTATGGGTGGCCCCCGCCCCCTAAAATTACAGAAATAGACCCAAGTTTTTCAGAAATTATGCTTTAGCCTCACAAAAGTTTTAAAATTTTCACTTTAGTCCCTATTAAAATGTCTCATGGAGGGACTAAAATGAAAATGTTGAAATTTTTTTGAGTCAAAGCATAATTTCCTAAAATTTTGGGTCAAATTCTGTAATTTTCGCCCCTAATTTCAAAGGCTGATTCCACTGGGTTCTATTATGTAATTTTCGCCCCCCTTAATTTTAAATCTTGGCTCCGCCCCTGCCTGTAAGGCCGTTTCTTTAAAACGCTCCAAATATTTTTGCAGAGTTTCATTAGGCGCCTGTTTGACTTGGCCAAGCTAAAACTCGGTCATTGACTGCCTCCAACTAGTAGCAAAGTTCAATAGGAATTTTGTCTCGAAATCTTCCATGTCATGGATAGAATTCAATGGCAGGGAATTAAACCAGATCTGGGCTGGTCCCCGAAGAGTTCCTACAAACAAACAGGGCACAACAAGTCCTTTGAATCCCTTTACCATCACCTGCATTTTAAAGTTAGTGACATGATCCTGCGGATCTTGACTTCCATCATACCTCTGCAGGTCCTTTGAATCTAACCCCTTCGGATAGGTTGCTGCCATGATCGCCTCGGAAAATATACTTGGGATTTTAACAATGTTGCCCCTTCTGAAGTGCGCTCCTGATGTGTCATGTGCCAGAGGTGCTACCTCGGTTCTGCCAACTTCCTAAGTCCTCCACAGTTGCTCCCCCGTTGCTTGCTCCAAATGCGCTACTCGAATCCCGTGGCCCTGATCCTGGTTTTGCTTATCATCATTCGCTTGTGTGGTAGTTGTGATACTAACCCGACTAGGGTTACTCGTATCTCGGCCAGCATGTCGAGAGGAATTCTCAAGCTGCCTAAGGCGTTCCCTTAACAACTGTATCCTTCTAGACTTCACCGGGTCTTCTTCTTGGTGGTTCGATCGAGGTACCTCAATATAGGGCTGACTTTGCCCCATTAACCCGACTTGGTCCGGCAACACTTTTGCCCTTATCTCGGATGAGGACAAAATCTTGATTCGGTCCAATGATATCTCGGCTTGTGCTATGTTCTGAATTTTCGGTACGCTCGTTTAACAATTGTTGCACCCTTTGCTTTTCCTCCTGCCTCTAGAGGGCATTACGCCGATTTATGTCTTCTTGTGCCCGGATATCTGCCTGTCTCTGAGATTGTCGATGAATCTCCATCTCTTCCATGCATTGTAACATTGAGTCCATTGTGTCATTAGGGGTGGAAATAGGCCAGGGGCCTGTGGCCTGGCCTGTTAAAAGCCTAGTCAGGCCTGTCCTGTTAGGCTAAAAGGCCAGGCCAAGGCCTATTTTAAGACCTGTTTGTCTTAACAGGCCAGGCCTAGGCCTCCAAATAGGCCTGTTAGGCCCGACAGTCAGCTTTGTTAAGAATAATTATATTTTTTTAAAAAAAATATATATATTAATTAATATCCCTCCACCTCTCCCTCACTCAAAGCCTCATGTTTGCCCTTTCAAACCAAGAACCTAAGTGTCTAAATCTATTTCCCTCACTCAAGCCTGTTTTTGGCCTGTCTACTTTAGGCCTATTTTCGGTTGTTTTCGGCCTGTATACTGTAGGTCTGTTTCCGGCCTGTTTACGTTAGGCCTACTTACGGCCTGTTTTCGACCTGTTTACATCCGGCCTGTTTTTGGCCTGTAAAAAATAGAGGACTCTTAACAGGCCACAGGCCACAGGCTAGGCTCAGGCCACTTCCTTGCATAACAAGCATGACCTGTTAAGGGTGAGGCCTGGCCTTTTTCCACCCCTATGTGTCATTCAGACGGCGAATGTCGTTGTTTTCCATTGGAAAATCTAAAAGAGGATCTTGTGGCTAGACTTCCGGCCGGTCTGCCTGCCTAGGAACTGGAGAGGTTCCAATATCCTCGGCTTCTTCCGTAGTCTCCCTAGTAAGGTGGTCATGATCCGGGATAATTGAGTCAGTGAGCTGGGTTGTCTGTTCCTGAAGTAGTTGCCGCTGAGACCGCTCTTCCGGTATCTGATCCTGCCGAGCTGTCTGAGTGCGTCTTCTAGTACTTGCGGCCATTCGAAGTTGCTATTCGTGGTCTTTCGTGGTTTGGGAATTGAAATCTACAGATCCCTACAGACGGCGCCAATGTTCGATTCTAGGAACATTAATGTCTAACCACAAAGGGTTAGTGTTGGGTTGGTGTAGGGTCTATGACTTTCTCCAGGTTGATAGGAAGCGATCCCGGAGATCAGATAGTTCTACGATGTCTATGGAGAAGACACCACAGAATATCAAACGACCACGGTGCTATACGAGAATGGCGTTCAGCCAAGAGGAGTGGGGTGTGTGCGCCGTGTAACCATAAGATAAGGGGATATTCATTCGAGTTGTATACCTGAGGGTAATCTCCTATTTATAGAGATTACCTAGGGTTTCGTCTGAAGGTTGGGTATTCGTCCTTTGAGTATTATGCAGCTCCACGTCCAGCAAATGCATGCTCCACTATCTAACATTTCCTACTCCACTACCTGTACTGTCGAGATTAACACCTTGATTAGAGGGAAATTAGTTCTTTGTCTGCTTAAACCGATCCTTTACCGGAACCGGATCCTCTCCATATCACTCTTCTCTTCATCCCTCCCCATCCCTCGAAAAATCAATCTACACCATCCATTTCACTTCATCTTCATCTTGGCCATTCATTTTTTTTTTAATATTTCAAGTATTGACAGGTTCTAAAAAGTTACTGACTGATCCTAAAAAAATAATTCATGATCTTCAAAATATAGTGAAGTATATTTTTAGTACCAGTCAGTACCCTGAAATATTTTTTCAAAATCCTAAAAAAAAAATTGAAGATCATTAAGTATTTTTTAGGATCGGTCAAGATCTTTTTAGTTCCCGCCCGATTTGAAATATTAAAAAAAAATGAATGGCCAAGATGAAGATGAAGTGAAATGGATGGTGTAGATTGATTTTTGGAGGGATGGGGAGGGATGAGGAGAAGAGTGATATGGAGAGGATCCAGTTCTTCCTTTACCTAAGGGGGTCCTTATTGGGCCATGTTAGACCAGGGCCCGATATATGAATCCGTAACAGAATCAAAGTAGTCTTGGAACATTTAATATTTTGGGAGTATTTATTACGATTTGATGAATTCAATGTGCTGATTTTATAATTATCTGTTACTTTAATTTAACGAGTAAAATACAATTTTTTCCTAAAAAATAAATTTTGTTTGAATTTGGTAAAGAATTTCTTGATCAATTTGTACATTTGCTACATTTTTCCTGAAAAGAACAAAGATTAATTTGAACTTATTTTCTTTCCACTTCCAATTTTATGACTAATCCAAGTAGTCACATATCGAGACTGACCAGTTCTATGGCCTTTACGGAAATATTCATGCGCAGGTATATTAAATATTGTGTTGAAGAGGGGTGCAGATATCCAATTTAGCCGATCAAATATTGCATTCCCATTAGGAAAAATCACTGGAAGATTTGTTTTGCCATTCATGACAGCCAGATATTTAGTTGGTATCATATTCTTAATTCTGCTGTTGATTTATACATTTCGCAGAAGGCACTTATCAATGTATGAAAACATTGAAGATTTCATAAAACTTCACAACCTCCTTCCAATAAGGTACTCCTACAAGGATTTACAGACAATCACTGAAGGATTCAAATACAAGTTAGGTCAAGGAGGCTTTGGCACCGTTTACAAAGGGAAGCTTAAGAGTGGAATTGATGTTGCTGTCAAAATTTTGGGTACCAAAGCGAATGGCCAGGAATTCATTAGTGAAGTCGCAACTATTGGGAGGATTCACCATTTTAATGTGGTACGCCTTGTTGGGTTTTGTGTGCAGGGGACCAAACGTGCTCTTCTCTATGAATTTATGTCCAATGTCTCTCTGGATAAATATATTTTTTCCAAGGAAAAAAGTGTCTCATTAAGTCATCACAAAATGTATGAGATATCTCTAGGAGTGGCTCGTGGAATTGCTTATCTTCATCATGGATGTGACATGCAAATATTGCATTTTGACATAAAACCCCACAATATTCTACTTGATGATAACTTTACGCCAAAAATTTCTGATTTTGGACTGGCAAGATTGTATTCCATTGACAATAGTATTGTGACTTTGACTGCAGCAAGAGGAACAATAGGATACATGGCTCCTGAATTATTCTACAAGAATATTGGTAGAGTCTCTTACAAGGCTGATGTTTATAGTTTTGGCATGCTTTTAATGGAAATAGCAAGCCGAAGAAGGAATTTGAATCCACATGCAGAACATTCAAGCCAACTATACTTTCCTTTATGGATTTATGATCAATTTGATGAAAATAAAGATATAGATATGGAAGATTTGACAAGAGAGGAAGAGGAATTGGCAAAGAAAATGTTCATAGTAGCACTTTGGTGTATACAATTAAAGCCTGCTGATCGACCTTCAATGAATAAAGTAATAGAAATGTTAGAAGTAGATGATGTTGAAAGTCTTGAAATGCCTCCAAAACCTTCTTTGTATCCTAATGAAGAAGTTTTGGTTGATGATGGATCCAGCTCTTCCCAAACATCATCTATTATATCTGATCGTTCTCATAGTAGTTCAGGTGAAGGCACAAGTAGTTGAAAATAATAATACTGTGCAGTGGAAGGATGTCAAGGCTGGTACGTATACATACTAAGTTTCGCTTATGAATCAGTATTTGAACAATACTTGGTCATTTCCTTGATTTGGATTTTTCTGCAATAATTTAGAGTCTTATTTTCAATTTCTTATTTATCTTGTCTTATTTTCAATTTGTTTGAAATAAAAAAAAAAAAAAAAAAAAAAAAATAGAAACATTATTTATCTCATAATAGTATGATAGTATCTTTCTCAAAGCATTTGACAAGAATAAGTTATGTGAATTTGTTGGCTATTATCCTTCAAATTTTGAATTGAATGATTTTGCTATGCTTGAATATTATTGTTGACGTGCAACTTGATCCTAATTTTTTGAATTTGCAAGGAATAGCTATCTTATCAAGAGAATGGTTGAAAACAAAAAACATATTGTGTATCCTTTAATTTATTTACTTGTAAAGTTAGCATTAAAATTTAAAATTTTCTCTTTATATTCTTTTGTTTTTTTTAATGCATTTAAAATTTTGCTTAAAAAAAAATTTTTTTATATAAATCCCTCCACTAATGGTGCCCCCCATCTATAATTTTCTGAGGAGGACCTTAGAGATTTGAGAACATCCAATCAATTTTGGGAGGAGCTTATAATGACCCAACTCTAAAGCAAGAACAAATCTGTTGTCATGAGTCTCTCATTGAGTTGAGCCTCATATGAGATGTAGACTATACAAGTTGATGAGGCTGATCATTTAGGATGAGTCATTCCTTACTTATGCTCATGATATCAGCATGTGTGTTCTCTCTCTCTCTCTCTCTCACACACATATTTAGAGCCTCTTTGGCACTTCTCAAAACCTAGGTTTTATCAAAGTTTTGCTAAACACCCCAAATTTTTTCCAAAATCATTTTCCACCCAAAACCTACATTTTGGGCTCAAAACCTAGGTTTTGTCAAATCCAACTTTTTTCACTTTTTAAAACTCATTTTGCAGAATTGTGGGGTCCACCATGATTGGACTATATCAAAATACCCTCTATTATACCTCCTCTCTCCCTACGCATTCGTGCTCCATATCTCCAGATCCTTCTTTGTTTTTTTTTTTTTTTTTTTTTTTTGGCCCAAAGATCCTTCTTTGTTTTTTTTTTTTTTTTTTTTTTTTTGCCCAAAGATCCTTCTTTGTTTTTTTTTTTGGAACACTTCTAGTGAAATTTCATTACGGAAACACAACTATTACAACTGATCTAATGACAAGAATACAAGAAGCAGAGACAAAATATTTTTAAATATAATCCATAAATTCCAAGTTTGCTTAGATTAATGAGATCAAATAACTATTTTTTAAAACATAACAATATTAAAATACAACCTTACCCTTGATATTCAACTATACCAAAATATTTTTATGTTACAAATATTTTTTCTATACAATTTATTAATGCATATATATTTGATCTAATTTTTATCATGTTACATAATTTACTAATGGTAGAAATTTATTTTTCTAAAAATTTTATGTAATTTTTGGTATTTATTATTGAATATAATGTTTATAATATTCAAAATACCACTTTATCCTTTAAATGCAATATACAAAAAGCTAATGTCCTTTTTGGTAAATTTGATCCCCCAAAAGCTATTCTGATAAAAACATCTAAACACTATCATTTTTGTCCAAAAGCATTCTTCAAAAGCTCTTCTCCAAAACCTAGGTTGTACCTCGTAAATGGTAAAAATCATTTTCCAAAAGTAACTTCCAAATAGGCCTTAGTCCTCTATATCTCATTTTGAAGTAAAATTTCTTCCTTTCCGTATGATATCAAACCACTCTTACCAATCAACAGTGTTAGTTAAAAACTATTTTCCCTCTAGTCTTTAATATAGGACCTAAATAGTAAATTGATGTTGGTCAAAAATATGATACTTATTTCACATTTTTATCCATTTTTCTCAAATTAACCATATTGATATTCTCTTAACAATAATCAAATAAAAGAAGGGGATGAAATTAAGAAAGATGATTAGGGTGTTTTTAGGGAAAAAAAAAAATTACTTAACTAACTTCCTTAAGCTACTCAAATTATTTGATTTGTCTTACATGAAGAACAAGAGAAATAAATTGTTTAATGAACTGAGCAATTTCATTTTGGATTTCAGTTTCAGAGCTCAGTGGCTCCTTTAGAGACTTGGATCTACCACAATATTCATTTGCACTATTTTACTATAATAAGCCGGGTTATGTGATGTCTGTAACGAAACAAAGCAAATTGCAGATGAGAGCATTTGCATGACATATATGATTTAGTTTAATTTTGTTCAAGGGTTTCATCACATTTTAATACAGCTCTTGCAGAGGAAAGTGAACATTGATTGTGTTGATTCTCTTTAACATTTGGTATCCAGCATTTAACACTGACTAACAATCAGATATTTTGATAATTAAACATATATACTAGCTTATAAGAGACAAATTATACTTCACTGATCTGAAATTAGAGTGACAGACACTAATTGATGACACAAGTGGGACGAATTCATTTTGTTGGAACAGTCAGTTACCTTTAAATTTACTTCCTCGTCTCTTATGTATTAACAACCTAGTTGATGAACATAAAATATCAAAGTGAAGTCAATATTTGAATGTCATGTTAGTGTTAAAGCTAAAAATCCCAACCACATGTAACATTATTCAAGTCTGACATGAAGTACCCAAAAAAGGAAAAAATCAAAGTGAAGATTTGGCACGCAAGATGGTTCTAGGAAAGCCCCATATTGTCCACTAGACCACTAGTACTGCATGAAATGAATATGCTCCTCTCATATTTGATTGTCAAAATCTCGTTTTGAAGTTAAATTTCCTCTTCATTTGATGTCAAAACACTCCTGGAAAAATTAACCCAACTTAAAAAATAAAATATTTTATCAACTGAACTAATTATAATCTTTGAAACTATAATAGAGATGTATGAACCCAAAAACTAATTACCTATTTTAACATTAAATGTGACCTTTGAAAAATTGGCTATTGGGTCAATAATTCTTTGAGAAAATGACCAAAAATACCACTTCAACTTCAAAATCCAGTTGACAACAATAGTAATAAGATTAACAAGAACAATAAAGCAATTAACAACTCGTTTTATTGAGAAATCACCTATTTAAGATTTTGAAATTCAAATAGTATTTTTCTTAGGATTTTTCCTAATTCTTTTGTGTGTTTTTTTATACCAAAAGCTGTTGGACCAAAATTCAGATAATTCCTTTTTATGATTTGGTTTGTTGGCTGGATTTTGAAATGAGTCAATAAACCAACCATTGAGAGATGTATCCGCATTTAATGCCCGTTGAACCCTCAAACAAGGTTACCTTCAAAAATTATCATACTTACCCATCACATACACTCAATGTTGTCAAAATCAAATTTCTACATAGAAGCAAAGGAAGTGATACAAATGTAAATAAGGAAGTGATACAAATGTAAATCGTAGAAACGAACGAAATATAAAATTTCTTTTACTTAAGGTCATAATACAAAATAAATATAAGGTGTAAAAGATATTTTTTAAACTGATTTTATGAACAATCAGTCTAAAAAGATTATTCAAAAAATGTCAATTACTTTTTAGACCGGTTGTCTCTTACAACAGATCTAAAAGATGAAACTTTTTAGACTTGATGTCTATTACTTCTCTCTTTTCTGCGATTTGGGTTGAATTTGGAGAGGAATCATGAGGAGAAAATTGGAGGGTCCTCTCCGAAGATAGGGATAGATCCGATTCTGGGAAGAACAAGACGAGATCGAGGGAATGAGATCCAACCAGAAAATGGGCTTACTCGTGAAGCGACAACAAGAACGGATAGTGAGAGAGCTCTCAATTTAGGAAATGAAAACCAAAACAATGACTATTTTATGGTAAAAGAAAAGGGAAATGACTATGAAGTGCAAAGCCTGAAAGTAAGTTTGGGCCAGGCCTTGTGATCTCGAGTAGTGGACTAAAGTAAGGCCCATGTTGTGGTTCTGATATAATTCATGTCTGGCCTCCCCAAGACTACCAATGTTCTCATCCCCCCCCCCCCCCCCCCCCCCCCCCCGGTTTTTTTTTTTTCCCTCCCCACTGAGGGGAAATAAAATGAAATTAAGAAAAAGGCTATAAATCTCGAGTGCATACTATTTTATAAGACTAGACAATTTTAAGGAGAAGGAATTAAATGAATGGATTTTTTTTATACATTCTCTAAAATCAAATGTTAAGCATATGAGTAAATTTTTGAGTAAATACCTTTTTGGGTCTCTAATTTTCGTCATCAAAATGTTTTTGTGAACTAAAAAGCAAATTTTTGATTCTACAAATCAACCCTTATTCGTAAATAAAAAAGGGTTTTCGTTGTTTGAGAATGAAAATGGGGTCGTGGTATGTACTCTAAATTTTTAGAGAAACATGTATGTTTGAGTTAATGTTTGAGAAATACGTTCACGTAAGTTGATGCAAAACTTTACACACTTACCTTATAAATTATAAATTACTTAAATGGATACACTTGAATTCAAAATGTATTTGATTTAAGATAGAAATTGCGAAATTTTGGGTGTGATTTACTTGAATTCAGTTGGAATATGTCCTTGACTTTAATTAGGATGTATTTATAAGATCAACTTTTGAGTATAATTGAAAAGTAGGTAATAATAGCTTATCGGACAACCGAGATTGAGTTCATGATTCTAGAATCTTGTAATCATCTAAGCTAAAGATTTATTAGGACCTCGTCTATGCATGGGATTGCTTTCCCTCCTCTTACTAGACAAAATTTAGGAGAATGACATGCAAGAACTAAAGTATACCTAGATTATAAATGAACCTTTGAAATAAATAATTCTCATAAAATGCATAAAAACTATTTTGAAATTAAGTTTTAAAAGCGACTTAAATGCCCTCATAAAAAAAACTCCATCTTCCACAGTAGAGTTGGGAATTAAGACCAGCCTTAGGACTCGAGGTAAGAAAAACATCTATTTTTCAAAACCTGACCCTAGAGCATCGGGGCTAGGGTGACCCTACGAGCTCAGAAGTTAGTATTCCCAATTTTAACTATTTTTCCTCTGTTTTTTTAAAGAAATATAATTAGTAAATTACAACAATTAAAGTTTTAATTTATTAAATAAATGTTGTCAACATTAACATCTAAACAACACAAATCATCTAACAAATAAACACATTCACTAATTCGTAATCAAAAGTAAACTATTGTTCACAAATAACTCACATAAAACATAAGAAGCATACCAATAAGCAACATTAGTACGATGACTATCATTGTCTTCTTCTTCGCTACTATTATCAATTTCAAAAACATTTGATTGTGCTTCAAGCCTATGAGTGTGAGTGAGATTTTCTTTAAAAACAAAAAACAAAAGAGAGACCAAGATTGAATTTTTTAAGTTTCTCACTTCTCAACTCTCAAATTTAGAAAGTGTAGGTAATTTTTTTAAAGAAAAAAAATTAAAAGGACCTAATAGGCTGGTTCAAGGCCCTACAGGGATGGCCCTTTTAAGCCTAAGGCCCTACAAAGCTAGCCCTGCAGAACTAATTTCATTTAGATTTTCTAATTTTCAAGCCCGCCAGGGACTAAACGGGTTCGGCCCGCCTTCCCAGCTGCATAAGTTGTTGGAGCACCGATCCAATTGTTGGCTGTCAACGTACACCAACAAAGCTTTAGCCCTACCTATTGTCATGACTGATCACCGAAGCTTGGGCATAATGAATGGAGATTTTTTAGGGTTGGATTTGAAGCTTGGTCCAGGAAGGAAATAATACATCTAGCATGTTGTACAATTGCCATATTAGAATTTAGGGATAAGGGTCTTAAATGCCATAAAAGTTTTCGCTCAGGAGACTTGGTAAGACGGAAGTTTTTTTGGGGCAAAAAATGCCACGGAAGTTCACAAGACATAGCAATTTTGCCCGGAAGTATCATTTTTGCCACGAAAGTTTTCGTTTGAGGAGCAATTTTGCCCCTCGAAGTTTTATTTGAGAAGCAATTTTGCCCAGTTTACACTAAGGAGCAATTTTGCCTCGGAAGTTTACAAAACATAGCAGTTTTTTCCCTTCGTCCCCAAATATTAAATTTGACTATTAAATCGAGTCAAAGACCACACATGTCATGCCTTGAAAAGATCGAACTTAGAGTCGGCCGAAGGAGATCCTTCGGATGTTGAAATCAAGGCGGCTAGAATTTGTGAAGCCGAATCGGTCAAAGGGATCGAAAGGTCTACGTCACAAAACGTAAATGAAACGCAAAAACAAGAAATGAATTGTTCCAAAAGTTGGTTCAAAAACAAATCAATAGTGATAATATTTACGTTTGTATAGACGATCATTTGCTTAGATCATAAGTGATGCTTCCTTTGGGTTTTGTGACAATCGACCTTTCAAATCCCTTTGACTAGTTCGGCTTCACAAATTCGCCACCTTGAGCTCAACATCTCAAGGATCTCTTTCTCTGGCTCCAAGTTTGACCTTTTCAAGGCATAACATGTGTGGTCTTTGACTGTTTTAATAGTCAAATTTAATATTTGGGGACAGAAGGGAAAAATTGCTCCTTAGTGAAAACTTCTGGGGCAAAATTGCTCCTTAGTGAAAGTTCCGGGGCAAAATTGCTTCTCAGAAAAAACTTCCGTGGCATTTTTGGTCCAAAAAAAAATCTGTCTTACCAGTGCTCTTGAGTAAAAACTTCCATGGTATTTAAGACCCTTATCCCTAGAATTTATAGTGCCTTTGAAAACCCGCTCGCTCCTTCGCTTCCATACAAGCCAGCAAATTGGTGAAGAATTCACTCCAATGATCTCCCAACAAACTTCGAGAATTCTGTATGTTAAAATCCAGCCACTAGTGCAAGTTGAGGTTGAAAAACCTCCGATGAAACGACTTTAATGACACCCGGCCACAATTCATGCGTCCACTTTGTTGTCTCTAATGTATTGAGTAGGTAGAAATTGAATATACAAAAAACAGAATAGCATAACAAGAATTTGTATTAACTAAATAGAACATACAGAGAACATTTAATAAATCTGTATAATATGGAAAACTATAAAACGAACTCACAAGACTGTCGTATTTCGAATGAACAATGCAGAAATTTGAGCCCAACTTTCGTTGTGTCCTTAAAACAATTTTGCTCTCTCAATACGGATGCCGAAGGTTGTCTGAGCAATTGTCTCCCAAGATAGAGCGGATTGTTCGTCTCCAAAAAGATGGCTCGTCTGCATCGAAGCCCAAGCGAATCAAACGAGTCTGCTTTCGGAACGTACAGAATGTATATGCAGAATATAGAGAGAGAGTGTGCAGAAAAATGTAATCTAATCTGTGACTAGGGCGCCCTATTTATAGACTCTGAAAAAACATGATTAGATGGACTTTCTGCTGCTGCGAACTGGTGCGTTGTGCAAACAGACGCACCAAAATGGAACGAACAGAGGCGACCAGCGTCTGTCCACGGCGAATTGGTGCGTCGTACAAACAGACGCACCAGAACGAAGCGAACGATCCGAACGGATCACAAAACGCAGCCTGGTTGGAAAACCCGAGAGGCACAACGAAATATCTAAACGTTCGGAAATTCAAAAAATAATTTAATTAAAAACCGGATCGGGCGGGGCGGCGCGACCGAACCGAGCAGAGGCCGACGGCGCGCGCGTGTGGTGGACCAAGGGTCACCTAAGTCCTCACCCTTCACAAAGTGGTTTGGCCCAAGGGCCCAATTAGTAGGAGCCAAGTTGGGGCTTATATACCCTCCAACTTCTCTCCAACTAAGCAATGTGAGACTATTCTCTCACACACATTCCTTCTTCCTTTTTCCTCTTCTTTTCCATCCTTCTTCTTATTCATAACCCATGGGATTTTCTCCTAAAATTCCAACACACTTACAATCACGAAGAACATGAAGAAGTGTCTCATACTCGGTTTCACACCATGAGCATGAACAATCAGAGCAAAGACCTCTCCTGACACGATTAACATTTGTTAGCAAACTATTATGTAAAGCAAGCCAAATGAAAGACTTACAACGCGGCACAGTAGAAAGTTTCCAGATCTTTTGCCACAAACTTTCACCACCGTCCTGATCATTAGAAATCACAATATAAGCCGACTTAAGGGTAAACATGCCATGCCGATCTTGTTTCCAAGTAACAAGCCGACTTAAGGTAAAAAAGCCGTCTGCATTGTGTGACCGGGAAATGTGACTGATGAAATAATTGTAGCTGTCTTAGCCAGAGATAGTGAGGAAGCTTTCCAATTTCAAAGGCGTGGTTGCACTTTATCACTACGTCACGAAAACTTTCTTTTTTTACTCTCTTATGATGAAGGGGAACCCCAGGATATTTCCCAAGAGATTTGTAGCCATGTGAAAACCTAGCGCATTGCTAAGCTTCGTTTTCCTAGTATGATTCACATTATTCGAAAAGATCAGAAAGCCCGAGTCTTGTTAAAATTAACTTTGAGACCCGAACTTGAGCAAAACTTATCCAGGCAATGTTTCACCTTATGCACTTGTTGCAGGGATGCTTCTGCAAACAAAATGATATCATAGGCGAAAAATATGTGGGAGATAGGAGAGCCTTTGCTACAAAGCTGTATGGGGCGCTAGCTATTATTTCTTTTGTGTTCCTGCATTAAATGAAAAATGGTATCTACGATTTGATGTGGAGGAAGATGATCTCCTTGGTGAACACCTTGAGACGAGATAAAAGTATATGCTTTCTCACTATTCCAAAACAATTGCACAGAAGGAGTAGACACACAGTGAAAAATGATATGTATGATTTGATGTGACAACAGCAGATCAACCAGACAACTTCTCAAAAAATTTCAATTTTTCCGGTGATAAACTTTTTCTAGAGATTGCCATGAAGCTCTTCTTTAAGGGCATGATTCTCATTGAATGAACAACTTCCTGTGCAACTATTATATTATTAGAGCTTAGTCTTCCGGGCACAAAACTACGTTGATTCCGGATGATCACTAGCAGTAAGGATGGCTTGAT
Organism: Acacia acuminata; assembly: GCA_019022655.1. Taxonomy (NCBI): domain Eukaryota; kingdom Viridiplantae; phylum Streptophyta; class Magnoliopsida; order Fabales; family Fabaceae; genus Acacia; species Acacia acuminata. Next base: position 660,041 of record JAFJYI010000102.1, on the reverse strand, counting down.
TCTATTAGCAATAATTTTGGTGAGCAACTTGAAATTGACATTACATAAGTCAATGGGTCGCTTTAAATTCTTCCATGTGCTACTTTTTTGGAATCGATCAACACAATAAGACTTCCATTGATTTCCTATATAGAAGCTGGATTAACCCATAAAAATTTAATATACAATGGATGGTTAAGGTGAAAAAATACACATGCGGCTTTCCTGAAAGTATACCTAACACTAAGTGTTTTTTTAGGTGTAAAAGTAACTATGTTGTTACAAAAATTGAGTAAAAATACACATTGACCGTTATTTTGAGGTTTTTGTATTTTTAAGATTAATATAGATAATGACTCGCCTAAATTTTATCCCAGTAACAAGAAAGAACTGGAGAAAATTACACATTTTTTTTTAAAAAAATTATAATTCAGTCATTCTCTCTCCAATCCCCCTTTTCTCTCCCAATCCCAATCTTATCTATTAGACCGCCTATCTCTCGCCTCCCATGGGTACAAAAAACACTTTTAAGACCGGACGAAAGAAGTATCGTAAGACCCGGATCTGCGACCGGTCTTGTTCTGAAGCGGTCTTAAAAGTCTGTAACTTTTAAGACTGGATGAACCACTGGTCTTAAAAATTTACACCGAACTTTTGAAATATCCGGTCTTAAAAGTGTTTCTAAAAAAACCCAAATGAAACAACCGGTCCCATATCACCAGATCTGGCAACATTTTGAATGTCCCTCTGTCATCAGCGACGGAGAACCAAGAGAAGATTGGACGCAACACTAAAAAAAAACAAAAAAAGAAGAGAAGATTGGAAGCAACACCAACAAGAAAAACAAAAAAGATGAATACAAAGTCCGAAATAAGAGCACATAACAAGAAATAGAATCATTCACCATGGAAATCGAATTTGAATCAATATAAAATCGAGGTGAAATTGAAGTCCGATCTACAAAAAAAAATCACAAGCTTAAAGCAACCAAATCGAAAGGGATCCTCTTGTCGATGTTGGCAAAGCTTCAAGCAATCAAAATCAAAGTCCAGATTTGAGTAGGAGCGGTCAAGGTAGGAACAAATAGACTTAAGTAAGAAGAGATCTGGGTTCGATTATAAGCTGGATCTGGGTAAAGGCGGCATGGGAGGAGCCATAGATCGAAGAGGAAGGAGCCTCGTTGTCTAGAATCCTCGAAGCGTACCCTTGCGCCGTTGCTGAGGATTGGAGTCGACGTCATCGCAAAACCCTCGAAGCATCTCACTGCCAACGTTGCCAAGGATTTGATTGTGTGGCTCTTGGGACAACTTACGAAGATTGCGAGTAGGTTAGAGGAAGAGGATGGCATTCTTGCAGGATTTGACCCGTGAGGCTCTTGGGACACTCGTTGAATCTATAACTAAGCAAATGTTATATCACCAAAAAGACAAGCACACTCACGGACTTAACAGGTTTAGCGAATTTAGCTCTCTCTCTCTCTCTCTCTCTCTCTCTCTCTACACTTTTAAGATCGGTTGTTTATAAAAATCAGTCTTAAAAGTATATTTTTAAGATTGGATCCTTTATAATCCGGTCTTAAAAGTGTTCTATATATTTACGAAATTGCCACCAGTCATACTTTTAAGACCGATCCTCTATAATCCGGTCTTAAAAGTGTTCTATATATTTACGAAATTGCCACTGGTCATACTTTTAAGACTGGATCCTCTATAATCTGGTCTTAAAAGTGTTCTATATATTTACGAAAGTGTCACTGGTCATATTTTTAACACCAGATCCTTTATAATCTAGTCCAAAAAGTTCTTTATATTTACGAAATTGTCACCGGTCATACTTTTAAGACCTGATTTTCTATAATCCGGTCTAAATGAGGCGGTCTTAAAGCTCTTTTTTGTACTAGCTAGTGTCCTCACCGCTATTGCTGCCTTTTTGTAATTTTCATAACTATCTAAGCCTTTTACTATAATTTTCTCTAGTTCTCCATGCCCTAAGACGAAATTCAAATATAATTTATTTTTATTTCAAGCATTTACTTGTCAATAACCTTTAATATTTTTATTTATTAACTGGAGTTATTAACACATAAAGTAGCTTCAATTTCACCAAGTAAAATCAATATTGTCAGGGCATATGAGATCAATCTTAATGTACAAAATCGATTACGTGAGGCCCAATTTTAGCAAAACACAATTTTTAAGGTTAATTTCATGTGGAACGTTTTTTTCTTTTTCCTTTTTTTGCCAGTTGTGAACGTAACTTAAATCCAAGTTGGATAAAAAAATCATTGGAAAGCTCTATGAGTGCAATTTTTAATGCAAAAAAACCTATTCAATAATGCCATTAAGCCGTTTCAACAGCACACTTTTTTGTTCCTTTATATGCCCGAAAATTTCTTTATTCCATGTGATGAAAGCCTCTGAGAAATTCTTCACATTATGAACCCAGACAGAAGTACTCTGTCAATTGTCCTTCACAAAACTTTCGAACTGATCATGAAGAGTCCATGCTGCTATAAAACAAAATGGACGTGCAAAGTGTCTACATTCAGCCAAACCGCAAGTCCAAAGAAGGATAGGACGATGATCAGACTTATAAAATGGTAGATGAGTAATCATAGCATATGGGAACAAGTCTAACCATTCATTATTTCGCAAGATTCTGCCAATACGCATCTCCAAGTAAAAGAAGGACCTGAGAAACCAATGTCATTAAGTTGAGCTTCGAAAATAAAAGACACAAAATCTCTATCAGGGTCCCTACCAGCAGCATTAGAGCAAACTGGAATTGCATAAACTACCGTAAACCGCCAAGTTCTTCCATCTTCGGTTTCAAGCTGTAGATGAATACACTGTGAATGCTTAGAAATAATACTCTTCTTCCGCACCTTTTCCGTCCAGAGACACTATATGCCTCCTTTGAAGCCATCGGCATCCATAATTTCCATGAACCGAAACCCCAATATGTTCGCAATTTGTGAAGCTGTACAACCACTAGAACGAGTTTTAAAAAGAGCAACGAAATCAAGATCATAAAAGGAAGTAACACTAGTAAAAAAAATGATTTTAAGACCGGATAAAAAACACCCTCTTAGACCGGATTTGGAGCCACTCTTGTTACAGGGGTCTTAAAAGTCCGGATGTGCATCCGGTCTTAAAAAATTTATTTTTACACTACTACAAAAAACGTCAAAAACATCCTGAATTAGAGGCAATTAACGTCCTTTTTGTGAAGGACGTCTGACTAGGGGTAGTTGAAAAAATAATCTATAAGGCGTCCTATGTTAAAAACGGGACGCCTTAAGAAAGGCGTCCCGTAGTTGATTCGGACGCCTTTTTTTAGGGCGTTGTAAATCAAAAGACGCCTTTTTTAGTAAAAAAGGCGTCCTAATTCAATTGCAGGACACCTTCTTTAAGGCGTCCTCTATTTAGCACAGGACGCCCTAAAAAAGGCGTCCTAAGTCTACACAGGACGCCTCTTTTAAGGCGTCAAAAATCAGTTTTGGGCGTCCTGATTTCAAATCAGGACGCCTTATATTATAATTTTTTTTTAAAAAAATGTCCCCTATTGCATTGATATAAAACTAAAACCTGTGCAATAGAACAATGCAAATAAGACCAACAACAGCAATAGCAACAACAGCAAAAACCAACAACAAAACAAGGCACTTTGGCAACCAAGAAGACCAACAACGGCAACAAGGCACTTGGCAAACCGAAAAAATGCAAATAAGAGATGCAAAAACCAACAACAACAACAAGTTACTTTGGCAACCAAGAAAGACCAACAACAAGAACAAACAAACAACAACAAGTGACCAAAACTTTTAAGACCCAATAAGATAGATCAGTTTAGACCAAAACGCACTTGGCAACCAAAGACCAACAACGGCAACAAGGCACTTGGCAACCAAAGACCAACAACAACAACAAACAAACAACAAAAGTGACCAAAACTTTTAAGACCCAATAAGATAGATCAGTTTAGACCAAAACGCACTTGGCAACCAGCAAGACCAACAACAGCAACAATAGCAAGTGACCAACAACAACAACAACAACAAACTATTACTTAAACTGACCAAAAATTCAACTTTCAAATCCGAGTTTCAATTCCAATACGTAACAAAGATCACAAAGAACAACAAAACTCTAAATGATTGATATGATTTAATTTTCGAGGCTATTTACAAATGCGAGTTACCAATTCCGCGAAAACCAAGACTATTAAAGGCGAACAAGGCAACACATGATGTACATATCTATATGCGTTGAAGAAAATTTGCAGCCAAAGCGTCTCGAATCAGATCAATCTCTTCCTCCGAGCACGGATCCGAGACTATCAAAAAGCTATAAATTGGAAAACAACGTATAAGTTAAACCAATGAAGCGAATAAAATAATTAACTCAAGTAGAACAAAAAACATTATCATTTGAGAAAGAGCGATCACGTACGTTTTGAAAACCCGTAAATGTACGTCCGCTCGTAACGATGGTATGCATATAAAACATAACGAAGTATCCGCACTCAGAGTTCCCTGGTTGTTTTGGGCACTATAAATCAAAAGCAAATTGTTAAAACGGATAAAGGCATATCGAAAGCTACCATTGTGTCAATGAAATAACTTGAATTGAAACTACTTACTTTTGGATGAAACCACTTCGGTCCACCCCCTTCCGTGCTCCAAAGAATCGATCTAGCCGCCACGAATGCACTACATTAAAATGGAAATTAACGTACATGAAAACAGATCATATAAATGAAGAATAAATGATTTAGACAAAAATTTACTTACTTGGCAAACATGGATTTGATTTCATCGTTCGGCTTGCCACCTCTTAAGGGATCAAACCAATAACATGCGTTCTTGGAGGGACAAACAACACACAGGTCCAATGACCACTACAACAAACACATTATAATATTAATTAAGATAAGAAAGGAATTTATTCTTAAAAATCTTAAATAGACAACTAAATTATGTACCCACAAGTTGCCTTTAAGTTGATCAAAAATGTAAGGTCTCAGTCAACCGTGTATACTTAGTACACCTAGGGAACAACGGTGTCTCTGCATCACTCCGCACGCTATCATATTCATGCGGTTGTGCAAAAGATTCGACCTCAACATCATGAATCATTCTCTCCATTTCATCGTCATCTACCTCAACTTCATTTTCGTGCGACACACTGGTACTTATTACCTCCTCACCATGCCATATCCACGTTGCGTATCAAAGGTTTATTCCATCACAAATTAGGTGATCCCTTATAGTAAGAATATCCTGTCGAACCCCATTTAAGCAATTAACACATGGACAATAATATATCCCTTTTTTTGTAGCCACATTCCTTCTAGCAAATTCAATAAACTCTTCCACCTCATTCTCATATTCTTCACTAGTTCTCAAAGCATTCATCCAACTATGCCCCATTTTAATACCACCTACGACATTTCCACCAACACTCAAGTTTATATAACAAAAACGAAATGACATGCTTTTTTCTCTATCTTTTAAAAAAATTTCGCAAAGATTTCCCCTTAAAAGTAATGCATCCCAAAATTTCAACAACAAACAATTTCGGCTTAATTCAAGGTGATTCAACAATATCATCCATTAAATGCATCAATTTCATCATTACAAAATAGAATTGATAGAGGGTTGAGTAACTACACTATAAAATGCAAAAAAGGGCTGAAATTGATAGACTATGCTCTTACGGCATTATGCTAATCAAAATAACATACAAAGAACCCTACCAATATGGGAAATTGTAAAAATTAAAATTACGAAAGTACAGATTAGAAACCAACAAAACATCAAGAAAGCAAAGCCGAGCACAACAATATTGAAAGAAAGAAAATGCATAAACATATAAATGTGGATTAATGATTCAAGTCTTGTGGATACATACCGATGATCTTTGGAAGAATATGAAGTCTCTCTAGTTGTGGAAAGTAACTACTTGTCTACCTTTAAATTCTAGATCTTGGGCAAAAACTGATTGCACATGCATTTAAAGGATTAACATATACACTACTACAAAAAGGTCTATAACGTCCAATTATTTCGCCTTTTAACGTCTAAAAACGTGGGGACGTCTATCCGGGAGGCGCAAAAACGTGGAGACTTACGAGTCTAAATATTTCTTAGACTCCAAAAGTGAAGACTTACGAGTCTAAATATTTCTTAGACTCCATAAGTATTTTTTTTATAAAAAAAAAAAAAAAAATAGATGGGGATGGTGACGGCGTTAAACACAAATCGAGAGGTTTGAGATCCGAAAACACATCGAACTAAAAAAATCCAGAACACAATAAACATATCTAGAAAGTTTAAGATCTGAAAAAAAAATCCGAACGCAATAAAAAAAGATCGAGAAATTTCGGATCTCAAAAAATCCACAACACAATAAACAACTCTAAGAAATTTCAAATGCGAAAAAAATCCGAACGCACAATAAACAAAACATCACCGGACTATCATCTATAGCACATTGAAAGCTTTAGGAACACGGATCTGAGTTCGTGTTTTTGAAAAATAACAAGAGCAACTCAAAATTTAAAAAAAAATCTATAGATCCGTGTTTTTGCTCACCTTTGCCATCGTCCTCCTTCATTAGCTCGGATCGAGTTTGATTTCAGTAAAAAGAAGACAGAGAGGCTTGCATTGCTGAAAAAAGATGACGAGGAAGACGCACGATGGTTGACGGAAAAAGACGAGGAGGACGATGAGCACGAACCACGTGAAGGGAGGACGGCGAAGGAGGGGCGATGACGGAGGAGGTCTGACGATGAAGGTCTCAGGCTGCATCTGAAATGAAGGTGCTGAGTAGAGAAGGAAGACAAGTTGAAATGAAATGAAATGAAATGAAGTGGGGGAAGAAGAAGAAAAGTTGTCTTGCTTTTTTCGGGAGACTTTTGAAGTCTAAGTTTAAAACTTAGACTCCAAAAGCATGATTTTTGGAGTCTAAGTTTAAAACTTAGACTCCAAAAGTGTCTCTCACGGCCCCACACATAACCCCCCGCCGCACCACGTGACCCCCGCTCCACGACGTGACCTTTTTTCTCACGACATCATTTTAGGAGTCTAAGTTTAAAACTTAGACTCCAAAGATGTACAAATTTGAAATGTTTTTGGAGTCTAAGTCTCAAAATTAGACTCCAAAAGTGTTGTTTTTAGCGCCACAACAAATTTTTGGCATTAATTTTTGGCGCTAGGATCTACTTTTGAGTCTAACTTATATACTTAGACTCCAAAAGTCCCACTTTTGGAGTCTAAGTTTTATACTTAGACTCCAAAAGTGTCTCTCGTGGGCCCCACTCTTTGACGCACGACGACCCTGACCCCCGCATGACACGACCTTATTTTCTGCATGCGAAATGATTTTTGGAGTCTAAGTTTCAAAATTAGACTCTAAAAGTCATGCTTTTGGAGTCTAAGTTTGAATCTTAGACTCAAAAGTGGAACTTTTGGAGTCTAAGTTTGAAACTTAGACTCGAAAGTCAATTTTTATCCCATATAATTACAAAAATGCCACCGCCTTTATTTTTTACTTCCTTTTTTTAAAAAGGACGTCTTTCTGAGACGCAAAAACCATTTTCTGTAGTAGTGATATGCATAAACAGACAGACAGTGACAGAGGAGAAAAACAATTATAGCTCGGCGGAAAGTTTCACAATTTCAAGGGACACAACTCACATGGGATCCAATTAAAAAGATTATTAAAAAGGAAAAAAGAAAACTGTACCCCAAGCGAATTCCAAATTCATTAACATAATCACAAAATTTTAGATAAAACTCGCCTTCCATGATGGTATAAAGAAAACATTACAAGATAGAATAAAAGTACAAAATCAGTCAATCTCATCATACAAACAAGTTGAAAGGTGGCAATAATGATGTCGCTTAACTTTCCTAAGAACTTTAATCAATTAAGGAAAAGAAATAAAGGCAACACGCAACTTTGTATCTTGGTTTCACAGCCCGATATCGTATGCGCTTGATGTACACGACTAAAAGGGAACAATAAATATATCGAGGTAAAAGAATTTTAGCCAACAAAAAATAACTAGACAAGAAACACGGTAAACAATTTAAAACAAAAAAAAACAAAGAAATCATCATCACCAAAGCTGTACAAGTCAAAGTCGAGCACATAGGCGATGGGATTATGGGAAGAGGGAATTTGATTCGATTTGGGAGGAAAAGGAACAAGTCGAGGCTATACATTACATTTACGGGATAAGAGAGACACGAGATCTACAAAAATTGGTAAAATCGAAATAGAAAAGGAGAGACAAACCACAATCGCTCGTCGCTCGATCACCGTTCGAAATCGCGGAGTTGAAGGAACGAGAGATGGACCGTGGATGAAGAACCGGAGTTGGAGCCCGAGAAGCCTCGGAGGAAGGAAGAGAGCTGACGAGTGTAGAGGGGACTCATGGGAGAGAAGAGAATGGGTCACAATCACACATTGCCTTGTCTTGGCTCAATGAATCAAATCAACACCTTAGCATTTCCTACAATATACAAGATCATCACAAACAAATCATCACACGGAATGGGGCAAAGAAAAACCAATAATTTCTTGTTTTGCTCACTTAATCATGCATTCGGTAACCTAAGCCGCGTATCAAGGATTACAAGAAATCATTCATGCTAGTCAAAGGTTCTAAAATCATTAACTAAACTCTCTCAAGTTAAGACTGATTTTTCATTTTCATTAAAATTATTAAATGTCCTGTTTATAATGAATGAAAACCATATTTCCAAAGCAATCCTTCAATATACTATGCTAGGTTGTTAGATATATTTCTATTCTAACAACAAACCATCCATTTAATCACTAACATGATTTTTCTTAATTTCTACAATCATAATGGCTCTCTCAAGCATCTTCCAATTAAACTACTCTAATCATGTGGTGATCAAGTACAACATAGCATTGAGCACAAAGAAAAATCAACTTATCTACTCATCAACCGACAAAACCAAGATAATCTAGTAGTTTGAATTCATACAATGGAGAAAAGTAATCCTAAATGAGAGTTTTTAGCCACTCATAGTCTACACATGCCAAAATCTCAGTAAAAAAAATCAATCATTTGATTTTCAATATCATGAAAGCAAGGGCCAATCTCATACAATGGAGAAAAGTAATCCTAAATGAGAGTTTTTAGCCACTCATGGTCTATACATACCAAAATCCCAGCTAAAAAAATCAACCATTTGATTTTCAATTTCATATCTAGTAGTTTGAATTCATACAATGGAGAAAAGTAATCCTAAATGAGAGTTTTTAGCCACTCATGGTCTATACATGCCAAAATCCCAGCAAAAGAAATCAACCATTTGATTTTCAATATCATGAAAGCAAGGGCCAATCTCAAAATTTGATTTTCAATATCAAAATATATGAATAACATCCCTATAATCCCTAACTAAAAAAGTGTCATCACATATGAAATTTCCAATGTTCTCAACGCCCAAATAATCAACACATCAGTATGTAGTTAGAAGAATGGGGTGGACCGATGGACTTACCCAACGAGAGCGCACAATGTGAGAACAACGGCCACCGCGAAGAGCTGACGGAGAACACCGCCGGAGAGCAAGACGGAAAGAGAGAATGAGAACCACGGACACCGACAGGACTGTCGCGATGGGAAGAGACGGCGGCACACAAACGGTGCACAGATGAGAGGAAGGGTTGAGGGCTCAGATGAGAACGAGGTAGGAGAGTGCGGTTGACTATCGCGAAGGCCCAGAAGACACGGAGGAGGAAACGGCGCACAAATGAGAGAAGAAGGTAGGGTTGAGGGAATGAAGCAGAGAGAGGGACACGCGTGTGCAAAATAGCATTTATTTTGCAATAAAGGCGTCCTGAAATAATATTCAGGGCGCCTTAAAAGAATTAAACGCGTCCCGAAGTACAATCGGGCGCTTTAATTCATTAAAGGCGTCCCGAAGTTGAATCGGGCGCTTTTAATAACATTAACTACGGCGTCCGAAGTTGACTCGGGCGCTTTAATGTTATTAAAGGCGTCCCGACGTTGAGTCGGGCGCCTTTAATGCTTTTAAGGGGTCCTGATGTTGAATCAGGGTGCCTTTAATGTTATTAAAGGTGTCCTGATGTTGAGTCAGGGCGCCTTTAATGCTTTTAAGGCGTCCTGATGTTGAATCAGGGTGCCTTTAATGCTTTAAAAGCGTCCTGATCTTCTATCAGGACGCCTTAAAACTTATTAAACAAATAAAAAATTAATTCCTCATCATTCTTCTGATGCTGGCGCCAAAAAATTCGTGAAATGGCGCCAAGGCGCGCTAAAACATTAATTTTTGGTGGAAAAAATTTTAAATTAAGCGTCCTGAAATTATTTTAGGACGCCTTTATTTATTTTAAACGATCTTAAACTGGTTTTAGGACGCAAAATTTGATGATATCAGTATTTACTTTACAAAAATGCCACTACGATCACTTTTAACATCCTTTTTAAAAATAAGGAAATCTTTTAGGGAAGTAGTTACCCTTTTTTGTAGTAGTGTTAGATCGTATAAGCAAAACATCCGGTCTTAAAAATGTTTCCAAATAATAATAATAAAAAAACCCAAACGAAACCACCGGTCTGGGAATCAAAAATTCCTCAGGTTTTTGGACCAAATCTGGATCTGGCAATGTATCTGAATGTCCGTCCGCCATCATCGCAACGAACAGACCGAATAGCGAGAGGAAGCAACACCAACAAGTAAAATAAAAAAGATGAATACAAACCCTAGATCGAAAAAAAAAAAACCGAGGAAGCAACACCAACAAGTAAAATAAAAAAGATGAATACAAACCCTAGATCTGAAAAAAAAAAAAAACGAGGGAAGCAACACCAACAAGTAAAATAAAAAAGATGAATACAAACCCTAGATCTCGAAAAAAAAAAAAAAAAAAAAAAACTGACTAGGAATCGTGCGGGCATGTCGCCAAAACTGATCGAATCGCGCGGGCGTGTCGCCGCGATCTCGAACAAGAATCACGCGGTGTGTCGCGGTTGGACATAAAGTCCAAATCGAGCTGGAATTGCTCGGGCTTGTCGTCGTTTTGTCTCGCATCACCTCCTTCACAACGGATTTTGTCTCGGATCTTCTCAAGGCTACAGCAGACGACGGTGATGGTCATCCTAGCCGAAAAATCAAGAGTTGTTTCGAGCCAGGAAGAGCAATAGTACCACCCAAGAAGAACTACCGGAGCGGATCGAGCACGAACGTAGGAAGAGTGGATGTTTTTGTTCGTTGTTCTTATCGTTGAAGTCGAGCTTATGGAAGATTGTAGAAGGAAAAGAATTAGGGCGGTGGCCACAAGGAGAAGAGAAAAATTAAAGGGGAAGGAGGCTCATGAGGAATTTGCGAGACCGATGAGAGAAGGGAAAAATTTGGAGGATGACGAGGGAAGGAGACTAACCGAGAAAAGCAAAAAATACAATTCGTTTTTGATTTTGAAATTAACAATCTATAAGACCGATATAAATTAGGTCTTAAAAACTTTGAGACCGATATTATTAAAATTAGGTCTTAATAATATAATATCTTAAAAGTCAGACTTTTAAGACCGGATTTTTTAAATATTAGGTCTTAAAAGTAAGATTTTTAAGACCGGATATTTTAAAAGTCCGGTATAAAAAGTTCTTTATATTTACAAAACTGCCACCGTTCATACTTTAAGACCTAACGCTTTAAAAGTTCGGTATTAAAAGGTTCTTTATATTTACTGAAATCGCTACTAGGTCATATTTTTAAGACCTAACATCTTAAAAGTCCGGTCTAAAAAGTTCTTTATATTTACAAAAAACTGCCACGGTCATATTTTTAAAACCTAACGTTTTAAAAGTCCGGTCTTAAAAAGTTCTTTATATTTATGAAATCGCTAGGTCATACTTTTAAAACCTAACGTTTTAAAAGTCTGATCTTAAAAAGTTCTTTATATTTATAAAACTCGCCATCAGCTCATATTTTTTAGACCTAACCCTTTAAAAGTCCTGGTCTAAGAAGTTCTTTATATTTACTGGCTAAACGCACCGATCATACTTTTAAGACCTAATCCTCTATAATTCAGTCTAAATAAGGCGGTCTTAAAGCCATTTTTTACACTAGTGTAAGTTTCTCTAATAAGATTAGGAAATGAGCGTGAACCCGTTCCTCTAGAATTCCATAGAAGGAAATTCATTAAAAACCATCTTGAGAATGGTGGGAGATGACTACGCCCAAACCATCTTTTAAGAAATGATAACTTTAGTTTCATGAAATAAAAACCATTTTTATAAGTGACAATTACTCTCTTGAAATCTAACTTCTACGTTATAAAAATGTCAATAGATCAACGACCAATTCACTTTGAAAAATAACAACTTTAGCCATATAAAATGACAACTTCATCAACTACAATTAATTACTCTAGTAAAATTCAGCTTTTAGATTTTTAAGTGTTAGTAGATCAACGGTAATTTCGATTTGAGAAATAACAACTTCAATTTTATGAAATGTCTTTAACAATTTCATCAGCGACAACTCCCGAAATTCAAGATAGTAGTTGTCACTAATAAAGTATTGTTTCAAATAAGTAAAGTCATTAATCAGTAATCATAAAAGTAAACTAGCCGTTTTATATATTTCTGAACTTTTTTTGCCAACATATATATTTATATAGTTATTTTTATATATTTCTAAACTTGGTGGTTATTGATGGCATTAGTGGCCTAGCTGTGAGCCTGTGACTTAATTTTTTGATAATAAAAATGTAGTAGAATCAAATCCCACCTTAACTATATATCTTAACCGAAAAATTCTCCAATTGCAAGTACCGGAGTTCTTATAGCTAATCAGTGGCCGGTGGCCAAAGCTCCAATGATGGAGGAAATTTTTTAAGGAGATGACAATAATGCCTTTTTAATTATTAAACCTCTCTGCGGTTCAGATCTTGCTCGCCCTCTCCTTCTCTCCCCTCCCCCTTCTCCATCCACTTCTCCTCTAAGTAACGATGATGCATTCTACAGCGCAGCGATGGCGGCCTTTAACGATGGCGATTGCTCTTGGTAAGTTGTTTCGGCAGCCTCCAACAACAGCAACTTGTGTCCTCTGCAAGTCTAGCTTTTCCGGCGGCCTGAAAACAGGAACAACAGCGATGGGTCTATCTCTATATAGGAGCTGGATCTTTTCATGGCGATACCAACAAAAGTTCGAAGAGAAACACTTTTTCAACCATTGCTGCACCTAATTCCCAATTCTGGATACTTGGATATATGCGTTTTTATATATATTTCTGATATTTTCTCTTTGCCTGAACTGCGAAATAATCTGTGGATATTGCTTCATAATAAAGGCTAACTCAAAAAAGAGTGTGATGGTCTAGGGTATGAGAAATCTATATTACACAAAGAGGAGAATTCATGCAAATTCTTATGAGAACCGGTGAAAACCTTATTTGTACTTGTGAAAACTTTATTAAAACTTATGAAACCTTGTTCATATCTAGGGACTTTTTACTCGCAAGTTGTGACATTTTGGAACATGTGAATTTTTTTTTTAGAACTTGTGAAAACCTTATCCAATCTTATTATATCTTTAACAAAACTTATGAAACTCTTATTAAATTTTGTGAATTTTGATTTGCAACTTATAAAATTTTTTTGAGAATTTTTGAAAACATTATCCAAACTTGTGAAAGCTCTATCAGAACTTGTGAAAACTTTTGTAAAATCTTGTGAATTTTGATTTGTAACTTGTGAAATTCCTCAAGAAAATTGTGAAATTCTTTTTAGAATTTGTGAAAACCTTATCTAAATTTGTGAAAGCTCTATCAAAACTTGTGAAAACCCTTATGAAATTTTGTGAATTTTGATTTGCAACTTGGGAAATTTTCTAAGGAAATTGTGAAATTCTTTTAATAATTTGTGAAACATTTATCAAACTTGTAAAATCCTTGTCAAAATTGTGAATATAGGTTTGCAACTTAAGAAATTATTTACTGGAAGTTATGAATTTTTTTTTTGAGAACTTGTAAAAATCTTATCCGAACTCGTGAAACCTCTATTTGAACTTGTAAAACCCTTATCAAATATGTGAATTTTGATTTGCGCAACTTGTCGATCACAAGTTGAAATAATCATCTTCTTGAAAATATTGATCTTCCCCAGGGATTGTGTCGAGTTAGGAGTACCAGAACGCCTCCAAAGGAATTCCAGAAGCGAAGATACCACCTCCACCCAAATCTTCATGCCCTGCCTCATTTTTCTTCTTCTTCTTCTTAATCGTTGTTAGAGGAGGCCACCATTGCCGTTGTTGGAGAATGTTGTCTCAGCTGCCATTGCTAAACTCTCTTTGGCATGGAACTCAAAGAAGGGGAGAGAGAGAGAGAGGACAAAAGACAGTAAAAATGAAATGTAATGAGGGCATCTGTATCATTTCCTTTAAATTTTAAAAAGAACAAATCATGTAATAACACCTCTCTAATGTTATGAATATTCAAAACACCATCCCCCCCTTTTAAAGTTTTTTTGTGTGGGATTTTCTCAATTTTTTAATACGAAAGCATTTATGCTATTTAACAAAAAAAAATTAATTTCAAATATCCTCTAGAATTTTATAAGCATATCATGCCATTTTGCAAGACTATTTTGAGATTTGCATATTTTAGTGGCACCTCTTGTAGAATCTAAATTGTTTACAATAAAAATGTTCAGACTATGCTAATTAAATAATAATTGTGACATGTGAACAACATGTTGGCATATTTTTCACAATATAATTTGGGGAAAAGGACCAAACTTCTAGAACATGAAAGAAAAGTTGCAGAATCACATAAAGAAGAAAAACTGCAGATTATGAAAGAAAAATGGGTTAAGGAGCAATTTGGCCAACAAACTATTGACTCAGGAGCGTCTACCACAATAAACTTTTAATTGGACCTTAAATACCAACCAACTTTTTAAAATAGTAATTGAGCACAAAATCGTTAGTTTACCACAAACGTTTGTTACTGCGCTTGAAACACCTGGACTCTCGACTTGACCATTACAAAACGACAATTTTTTTGTATTGTAACATCTCACTCTCAATAGCCGGTGACCTGAAACACCTGGACTATCAACTTGCAGAGAATGAACCAGCACCGCAACCTTATTCTTCATTGCACGACATTCAAAGAAGCTCGGAATAGACGATAGCAGCATCATGGCAGATAGTTTCTGACTAGAAAGGAGAGCTTCAAGACCACCGATCAGAGCTTCTTCCTCCGTCGCTGGCACCACACACTGCCATCGGTTCTCTCTACTTTTCTCACCTCAACATTGACTCTAATCGTCTTCATCACCACAACCTCCTTCGTTAGCTTTATTTTATGATTTCCATCGAGCTCTATGTGCTTTCGACGAGGTTTTGTCTTTTTGGCAAGCTCATAAAATTTCCAGTGAGATTCTAAGCTCGAACGACAATGGTGCACGGAATGAGATAACGGATGAATGATAAAAGTTTTGTCACACAGGCTAACGACTTGTTTTAAACTCACCCCATCAATGTCGATCTTAGAAAAAATCGAGAAAGGATCTAAGAAACTAATCATTAGCTTTTGAGAGCGCGAAGAAAGTGGGAGAACAAAAACCAAATTAACGTCACTGACTTCCTGATGGCTCTAAATGGAAAAAGAATACCAAAATTCCAGTAAGAAAACCAAGCCACACAGTTTCCTTTCACTATAAAAACACCATTGCACCGAAGACAAGTGTAAAAGCAAGAATTAACATGATCCAAACTGAGACAAGCTTTGATCAAAGTGAATCTCATCTTACCGCTCTCAAATTAGGGAGAAAGCAAAGGAAAAATCCGGTGAGTCAAGGAAAGTCGTCAGATCTCAATGGGGAGTGAAGCAGCCAAAGAAGAGCTTCACACTGAGGATGTTTTGATTTCGAGAAGTCTTGGAAGAGTAACTAGCAAGGAAAAATGTCTAAATGATGAGGGGCAAAAGTTTTTAGCATTCGTCCACAGCACCTTGTGCCCCTTCTATTGGCCAACACTCACATCCATTTCCCCCAATTCAGGCGCAGAACGGACATTGGTGGTAAAGTAACGATTTTGTGCTCAATTAATATTTTAAAAAGTTGGTTGGTATTTAAGGTCCAGTTAAAAGTTTATTGTGGTAGACGCTCCTGAGCCAATAGTTTGTTGGCTAAATTGCTTCTTAACCCAAGAAAAATTGTAGATTTTCAAACCTTATAAGTTCTCTTTTATCTTCTTCATTTCTCGGCAAATCATTAACTAATCGAGATACCCAATTCCTAATTTCCACGGTCCAATTTTTTTGTTATAAGTAAAACATGGATTTAACCTTGACGTTAAGTTGTGACCAATATCCTAAAATTCAAATTTTATCTCAACATGAAAGATTATCAAATCAAATAGGATACCATGGAGGGTAAAAACCACGTGCGTTTAGTATGTCCCAGCTAAAATCTGTTTGTGTTTACAGTGGAAAAACACGTTTAAGTACATTGAGATAAAACTCATCTCATAGGCTTACTTCATATACTGTAAATCACGTTGAAAAACATATTATCCCGCTAATGCTAAGAAATAATCTAATACAACTACATAATGAAAATACCATTCTCATTTCTCTTGATATTATTCTGATTTCTCCCTAAAAAAAGTTTAAGTGAGTAGACATCTGATGCCCCACCGTTAGAGACGATCTTCGAGCTCGTTAACGCTTGTTCAGATTTAAAGATCGCTTACCGATAATGCTTTCACATTAACCAACGGTTATCAAACATTCTTTATTTTAGAGTGAAAACCAACGTTTTAATCAAGTGCATTAATCACTTTGATTTCTCCTTTTATTCCACGGTTTTCCCATTTCTTAAACTGCGAGATCAATTCTCGTTGACTTGCTCAGGTGATGGGGCCCTCTCTTACTCAATTTTACATGTGCGTTTGGTGAAAGGCATTAATCAACTCTCGTTCCACCTTTTTTTCCTCCTTTCAAAGGTAATTTTTATTCACTTATCTATTTATTATTTTTCTTTTTCACTCTACTTCTTTCAGTTTCATCGTATACTTTTAGAAAGTTTTTTTTTTCAGTTAAATATCAAATTATAAATCATATCTGAATAATTTTCCTACAACCAAAAAAAATATTAGTTAAAAAAAAACAAGAAAAATACAATTTAGACTCCCAAAATTTTAAATAAGTAATTTTTTAAAAAATGAGTTTTCAATTGCTATTAAAGAGTAATCCATACCTATATTCTTATATGCAACAAGACTTATTCAAGATTTGAAAGTTCAAATAATATTTTCCCCCCTCTATTAGTTATGTGATACAATTGATTTTATAAAAATGTTTTCTATAATGGCCAAAATTTCCTTAGTGAAATTATAAATTAAAGAATTAACAAAATGAATCTAAATTGTAAACATTAGATGAAAATGTAAATGAAATATTTTTAGAATAGTATTTTTAATAAACTATTTTAACTAAAAAACTCATATTAGTTGTGTATGATTTATAATATAAAATATATAAATCAATTTTTTTTAAGAGGTGAAAATAGTTTGTTGTCTGTTGAGACCAACTATAATTACACCAACGAAAAGGACTACAGTGGATTGAATTTTGTAGGTAAAAAAACATAGAAAATTATTAGGTTAAATATCATTTATGTCATAGAAGTATTGGCTAGAGGGTATTCAGCATCTGGAAGTTTTTTAGTATCATTTTTGCCCCGGAAGCTTACAAAAAGGAACAAATATGCCCTATAAGTTTTTTTAAGAGCAAATTTACTCCGAAAGTTTTTTTAGGAGCAAATTTTTGTAAACTTCCAGGATAAAAATGATACCAAAAATTTTCAGTCCAACGGTCAAGATCCATAGGTAAGATTACTACGTTTGTAAATTTCTGAGGCAAAAATAATATCAAAATTTTTTTTAGATACTGAGTGCTCTAAAACCAAAATTTCCTTACAAAATTGGTATTTATCTCAAAATTATTTAATTTAAATCAATTCATAAAACCAAATACGAGATAACTGTCAGAAAAAAATTTATGAATTATTTATTTCCTTTTTAGGTTGGTAGCAAAGTAGCTGTGGCAGGCCTAGGGTAGGGAGGTAGTTGAGTGATGCATAAATAGTGTGTCAATTATGAGCGATTCGTATCATATGCTTCTTTATGTCTGTGGGTGTAGGTTATCAATGTTTGATGTCAAAAGAAAAGGAAAAAAAAAAAAAAAAAAACCAAAAAACTATCAATGCCATAAAATATTAAAATCAGTAGGTATTATTGATTTATGGTTCAATCGTTTTGAATCGTGATTAAATCGTTTACTAATAAATTCATATGTTTTAAATAATGCATACTTAAAAAAAATTTTCATTCACGACAATAAAAATAAATATTAAATTTAAAGAAATATGATATACAATTAAAAAAAAAATAGTAGCAACATGCCAACATCTATCAATACCTCATCATCTTCATCTAAGACTTGTATATTTGTTTCATGATTTATAGGCTAAAGTATAGGTTTAATTCTTCATGTCTTTGGTATCATTTTAGTCTCTTAAATTTGTAAAGTGTACATTTGATCTTTAATGTTCACCCCGCTAGTTGATTTAAAGGAAAATACTATCTCAACAATTTTAAGCAATGATTGTGCAGTTAAATGTTGACCAAACATACTTATATGTTAATATTTTAATAAATTAATATTTTAAATATTATTAATTAAAAAATATTTAATCTTCACAGATCAAGTTTTAATGTTTTTTTTTACGGTTGTGAAGATTAAATATATATTTTTTGGGTAGAAGAAGGTTAAATATTTTTTTAATTAATCTTCATAAACTGTTTTAAAGTTCTTCACTATCATCGCTTAAAATTGTTGAGTCAGTATTTTTCCGTTAAGTCGACTAATGATGTTAACATTAAGGGGCTAAACATGTACTTTACAAACTTAAGGACTAGAATGATATTAGAGGTAAACATGAAGGACCAAACATATACTTTAGCCTGATTTATAATACATAACCACTTCTTCATTTTTTTAATTTGAGTGCCAATTGAATTTTTTCTCGGAAAGATTAAAGAAATTAAATAAAATATTTAATCATAACATATGATATATATAATTATATTATATAACAATTTATAAGTCATGTAAATTAGTTTGGAAAAAATAATAAATATAAATATCTTAATGTAATTTATTTAATTCCCATAATCACTAAAAAAAAAAAAAAAAATTCAACTAAGAATTAGAGGAACTATTAGAAATCATGCATACGTGTGAGTGTGTGTGTGAGTGTATATGCATATTTGTTTATTTTTCTTCCTTTCCCCATACATATTTGGTATGAATAAGGATAAATTATAGCTTAGAAACATTTATAAAATCTGAAATGCAACTTGTGTATACAAGTGACCTCTTCATCCTTTGACCTTAATATTCTAGTAATTAATTGCTTCGACTTAGGTAAGTAAGTGACCTCGAGCTCGGTAATACTTTGATTATCGTTTAATTAATATATCATTTTGTCTTTTTATCCAGAAAAAATGTACGTAGCTGACCTGTGAATCCTTTGACCATAATAATCTAATAGTGTTAATTAATCAGGTTTGAAAATATAATAATCTAATAGCGATGATAAAACTCTCTCTACCGAATAAGTTGTATAATAATTAGGGTGGATTGCGGGAAAACCATAGTTTTCCCACTATTATGATAGGTGTGATTTCGTACATTTTTTGCTTTTTTAACGTTGATCTATCAATAAAAAATATAAATTTCCTAGTTATTATAAGTTTTAAAATAATTATTAGGAAATTTAGTCAAGAGAAAAAGTTAGTTATTAAAAAAATCATCTTACAAAATTTAAAGCATGAGCATGACCCCGTATACGGGCTTTCTTACGGTCGGATCTTTCAAAATATTTGACAAAGTCTGAAGCCTTTTTGAAGGCTTACTTAAATTATAGACCTTTAAATAAATTTTAAAATCAGTGTTTCCAAATTCCTATATAATCATTTAAATTTATTTACAATCATACGTTATGATTTAAAAGCCTATGATTCGTTCTTATCATAATATAAGAGTTTTAGTAACGAAAAAGAAAAGAACATCTAGTGATAATAGTTGTTTAAACAAGTAGAAATAAAGAAAACTAATCGTCTGCTGACTAATTATATATATTTTCTAAAATCAACTAAGTATAATAAGTGGTATATAAAACTGAACCTTACATCCTTTTCTTTTCCCACATAAATTGGGAGAAACTCCTCATGCTAAGATTATGATATTTCATACAGCACTAAAATAAAGTTACAGTAATTATATGCTTCAGTGGATGAAGCAAATTAGAGTAGACACAGTGAGCTAGCGTTGCAATTTCGAGTGATCAAAGAAAAGGGAGGTGGGTGTGGAAAATTGATTAATGCAAAGGTTGAGTGAGTGAATAATTATGGATGTGAAATTTATGATTAAGGCTAAGTTGGTAATTTTATAAATAATTTATGAAATTATTTAGATTATATTGTATATAATTATATAATAGTTTAAATTTTAAAAGAATTAAATAGGCTAGCCTGTAGGCTAGGCCTTATGAAAATCAGCTTGGCCTGTTTATCTAAATAGGCTTAACAATAGTCTTGAGATCGAGTTTAACCTATTTATTAGATATGCTAGATAAGTTTTATGTAGGTTAGATCGTAGGCCTTTATTAGAGACTTAACCTATTTCCACCAATAAGTACAATCGATCGTCTTTTTAAGTCTTTTACGAATCAAGATTGGGGAATAGTGTTGAAATCCAGCTCTATTTCCCTTAATTTTTAAATTTGTTAAAATCAGCAACAACACATCTGGTTAACATTAATGGATAGCAATTATATAAACTCTTGTGTGGGTTTATTAATTGGGTTAAGGTGCAGATTCGCCAACGAAGTGTTGCGTTAGAAACATCTGACACAACAATGTTTTAAAGATATTAAAAATATCAATGAACAATTGAAAGGGAGCAAAAATACCAATGAAGAAATAAATTCTGATGAAAGTATCACAATCCCTATTTTGACCTATTTGCTGAAGTTTTAAATTATTCATTGGTATTTTTGCTCCATTTTAATTGTTTATTGGTATATTTGATACCTTCAAAATATTTTTGTGCCAAATACTAGCGTAACATTTCGTTTGGCCAATCTACATCTTAACTCTTATTAAATTTTAGATTTTAGAAAAAAAAAAAAAAAAACTAATCATTTAGACCCTGTAATTTTGAATTAATTACAACTTAGTTTTTATAATATATAACTCTTTCAACTCAATTCCTTAGGTTTCAACCATTTAAAAAGTCTCTAAACATTTTATTTAAAAAAATATCCGACCCATAGTAATTTGAGTTGTAACGGAGTCACAAAGTATAATGATTGAATTATTAAATGACTAAAACTTGAAAGATTAGCATCAAGTTAAATTTGAAGTACTGAATTAGAATTGAGTTAAAACAACATGAAGCCCTATTATTGTATTAAACATAGTTATTGTCCATTAAAGAAGATTTCTTCAAGAGAGAACGATTAATCGGTAAATCTTTGTGCCATGTAACATCGAACTTTAACTAGCAACTGAATCTTTATGTCTAAGCATGGAAAAAAACGATGAAGTAACTACAACAATTCATATGCGTACCAAACATGGCCTTAGCGATAAGGTATCTTAATTCAAGTTGACCACAATTTCATGAGGGTTCTGTTTATAATATCGATTGAACACGAAATCCAAATTCGTAGATCATGTTGACGATATCGAGGGTAGAACTTGAAGGAAAAAAAAGTAGAGCCCTGTCTTTATTATGATCAACTCAGTAAATTTAAATACTAGTTGAGACTGTGTCCCTCATAAATCATCTCTCCTCACGCACACAGACACATCAGTTATATACATACATACACATATACATATATCAATATATATATAAATTCATGGTCACTCTCTCAAGTATCTCACCTTCACTACTCTTTCTTTTCACTTTCAATCTCTGTTTTCTCTCTGTCTCTCTGTCTTTCTCTCTCTATCTCAGGATATCTCTCTACCTTTCGTCTCTGACAATAATTAATTAGCCATACCTTAGAGCTCGAAAATGGAGGTGAAGAAGCCGCGGATTGTGATTATCGGTGCCGGAATAGCTGGTATCACCGCCGCCCACAAGCTCTACACCTCCCCCGACTTCAAAGATTCCTTCGAGCTCTGCGTCATCGAAGCCGGAACCAGAATCGGCGGCAGAATCCGCACGTCGGAGTTCTGCGGGGACCGGATTGAGCTCGGCGCCACCTGGATCCACGGAATCGTTAACAGCCCAATTCACAAAATCGCCCAAGAAACCCAATCTTTACACTCCGATCAGCCGTGGGAGTGCATGGACGGTGGTTCCCCTGACACACTCACCATTGCTGAAGGCGGCTTCAAGCTCAGTCCTGCCATTGTGGACCCCATCACAAAAGTCTTCAAAACCCTCATGGATCAAGCTCAAGGGAAGAATAAAAGCAAGAATGCTACGATTTTGAGCAAACAAGATAGCGAAAGAAGTGAACTCTTTCATCTGAGTATTGGCTCGTTTCTGAGGGAAGGACTTGAAGCTTACTGGGAAACAGAGGAAACAGAGGAGGAGCTTACAGGGTATGGAAAATGGAACAGGAAGCTTCTAGAAGAAGCGATTTTTAAACTGTACGAGAATTACCAGAGGACTTATACTTCAGCAAATGACCTCATGAATCTGGATTATAGTGCAGAAAGTGAGTACACAGCGTTTCCAGGTGAAGAAATCACCATAGCTAAAGGTTACATCAGAGTAGTGGAATCACTAGCCTCTGTTCTTCCACATGGGGTTGTTCAATTGGGTCGAAAAGTGACAAAGATCGAGTGGAAACCACAAGGGTTTATGGAAAAAACACAAAGGCCAGTGAAGATTCATTTTCATGATGGCTCTGAAATTTCTGCAGATCATGTTATAATTACGGTTTCATTGGGAGTGTTAAAAGCTGCGATTCGAGAAGATTCAGGTATGTTCTATCCTCCTCTGCCTCTTTTCAAAGCAGAGGCAATTTCAAGGCTTGGTTTTGGTGTTGTTAATAAACTGTTTCTGCAACAAGAAAGTAAAAACCAGAACTTCCATAACAACAAAAATGGTTGCTTCCCTTTGCTTCAAATGGTGTTTCATCCTAATGAATCTGAGCTTAGGAGCAAGAAGATCCCATGGTGGATGAGAAGAACAGCCACAGTTTCTCCTATTTATAGCAATTCTAATGTTCTTCAAGCTTGGTTTGCTGGGGATGAAGCACTAGCTCTCGAATCACTGAAAGATGAAGACATTAAAACTGGGGTTTCAGCTACAGTTTCAAGTCTTTTATGGGATTTGAAGTTGTTCAATAATAATGGAAATGCAGATTCTGATGAGGAGAAATCTCATGGAAGTGAAATGAGATTCAGTAAAATTCTGAAGAGCAAATGGGGTTCTGATCCTTTGTTCCTGGGGTCATACAGTTATGTTGCTGTAGGATCAAGTGGTGAAGATTTGGATACAATGGCTGAGCCATTACCCAAGAGAGAAAACAATATCAATTTCCAGTGTTCTTCTTCATGTTCATGTTCATCTTCTTCACCTCCTCTGCAGATTTTGTTTGCAGGCGAAGCTACTCACAGAACTCACTATTCTACTACTCATGGAGCTTACTTTAGTGGTCTTAGGGAAGCCAATAGGCTGCTTCAACATTATCACCGTGTGGGGATTTTTAATGATCAGTAATTTTTTTTTGTGCTTATATTTTATATTTCACTTTAGGATTTTACCCCCTTTTAATTTTTTTCTTATCATTGATTAATCTCTATGATATTGATATTATTATTATTCCATTCTCATCATTATCTCGTTTCTCTGTCAAGGAAATTGGGGAGAGAGAGAGAGAGAGCAATTGGGCGAAATAGAAAGTAAAAAGGGGCAAAAAGATGAACAGAGAAAACTCCATGAATTATCATTACCATCAGTAGATGAAAGTATGAAATATTTGCTGATATATATATATATATATATATATGCAACTTAAAGATTTGGATCCTTCTTCTCTGTGTTCTCTGATTCTTCCAATGGACAGGATCCACTTAACCCGGCTCTATTCAGCTATAGAAGTGAATTGTTTTGGTCAACGGAGTAAATTCAATTTCAGAACTGAATTGAAGTGCATAAACAGAATAAATAAAGGGAAAATTACACTCAGGTCCCAAGGAACAGAGATATTTACAATTAGGTCCCATGAATTCATGAAATTACTACCCGAGTCCCTAGGGACTTGTGCGTAATTATTTGTGGAAGCAAAATTACTTTTTTGCCCAAAGGAGAAATAGCCTCGACCTCATAATTGAAAAAATCCAGATTTACAACAAAAAATTCTATATTTACAACAACAAATTCTTATTTTAACAACAAGTTTTCGAAAGCTCTGATTTTTTCAATTCCGAGGTCCGCAGGCCATTTGCAACAAGAAATTCTATATTTACAACATTTCCAATTCCTATTTTAACAACAACTTTTGAAAAGGTGGATTTTTTCAATTCTCGAGGTCCGTATAAGTCATTTGCAACAAAAAATTCTATATTTACAATGTACCCAATTCCTATTTTAACAACAACTTTTGAAAAGGTGGATTTTTTCAATTCGGCGAGGTCCCGAGGTCATTTGCAACAAAAAATTCTATATTTACAACAAACAATTCCTATTTTAACAACAACTTTTGAAAACCCGAATTTTTTCAATTCCGAGGTCCGAGGCCATTTGCGTTAACAAAAAATTCTATATTTACAACAAATTAATTCCTATTTTAACAACAACTTTTGAAAACCCGGATTTTTTCAATTATGAGGTCCAGAGGCCATTTACAACAAAAAATTCTATATTTACAAATGCACAATTATTATTTTAACAACAACTTTTGAAAACTTGGATTTTTTAATTCTCGAGGTCCCGAGGCTATTTCTCCTTTGGGCAAAAAAGTAATTTTGCTTCCACAAATAATTACGCACAAGTCCCTAGGACTTCGAGTAATTTCATGAATTCATGGGACCTAATTGTAAATATCTCTCGCCTCGACCCGAGTGTAATTTTCCCATAAATAAATGAAGACCAATTCAGTTGAGTTTTTTATAACACCAGAAGAAGAAAGGGTAGAGAGAGAGAGAGTGGCAGTAGTAGATATTGGAGGGGAAGAAGATACTCTCCTCATCTTCCATTCGACCGTCAAAATTTTAATCAAAGGATCTAAAAATATTTTTGAAAAAACCGTATGCGGTAATTTTTACCCCGTGCGATTTTTTCAGAAATATTTCTGAACTCTTGGATTCAGATTTCAACGACTAGAATAAAGATGATGAGAGATAGGCAGAGAGATACACCGGATAGAGAAACCGGATGCGATGTGGAGGACATATAGTAGCCCCATGAAGTGTAAGTGTCAAGTTGATACCTACACTTCATGGGGCTACTCTAATTGTCCAGAAGAATGGGACATGCTGCCTCTTTATGAATGAATGGAGTCTTTTGGGGGTGGACGAGGACAAGCATTGTGGATCTATCATTTATGCTAAGGCAAGTACTAACTATCGTCATCGCCCATCATATATCAACACCTATACAATTTTTTTTTGAAAAATCTTTTGTCCAAATAGTTTTGAGTAGCGTTTTTATTAAAAAAAAAAAAAAAAAAATCATAAGAGCAAACTGTAACACCCCGTTTTTTTAAAAACAGATTTAAAATTTTCATCAGAGTATAACGTCCGAACAATTTAAAAAAGTGAGTATCTGATAAACTTCCATTGTTGATAT
This sequence comes from Acacia acuminata, assembly GCA_019022655.1. NCBI lineage: Eukaryota > Viridiplantae > Streptophyta > Magnoliopsida > Fabales > Fabaceae > Acacia > Acacia acuminata. The sequence goes on along the minus strand of JAFJYI010000102.1, from coordinate 634,164 downwards.
ATCTGGTTGCTTTTAACAACGGTAGAATTATCCGAATATTCAAAAGTACGTTAATACATATCCAAAAAGAAATTCTTCGGCCGGGTCCTCACCGGTGTCAACACCCCTTGTCCTCGATCCCGATTCCTCCGGATCCCGAGGCTATAGAGAGCCGAGGTCCAATGCCCATTGGACCTCAAAGGATTTAACCTCACGCTTAAATATGACAAAGATATGTATTTATGTATATTCATGGCGTTTCAAAGAACAATCTATACATAAGCACACAAAGAGATGTATCCCAACAAGACATATGCACACAGCAGATGTATCCCATAAGCACACAAAGAGATGTAAAGTTATATATCACATATAAGCATATAATAAAGATCGAGTTAGTATTACAGTACGCGAACGTACCTTAGTCGGTGATCGCGGTACGTACGTTGGTCGATATGCGTTCACGGATCGCCTATAATAGTAATATCGCATTACTTTCGTACAAATCACATCCTATTAGATATCTTAGTCACTAATGACCATTTTACTCTTGGTGAAATTATTTTTCAACTTATTTTCCTTATTTTTTGGAAAAAAAACGCTTATACAGCATTTAGGGCAGATTTTTCGTCTAACTTTGAAAAATCATAACTAATTCTAGAAAAATCGAAATGAGGATCCGTAAAATTCTTCGGAATCATTAGGATGTCTATTTTTAATTAAAAATACTTGTTTTTGCCCAGAATCATTGAGTCATTTCCAGTTTTAAAGTTTTGAGCCTCTGCCCAGAATTTTTCCAGAAATTGGTAGCCCAACTTTGAGAATTTTTATCTCACTGTACAGAGCTCATTTTAACATGATCTTAGCATATTTTAAAAGCCCTACATGTCTACTGTAACCATGAATAGTTTCAGAATTTTATCATCTCATCTTCATTATAAAAGTATGATGTTTTTGTTACTATTTTCAGAAATTCCTAACCGATGAATTTTCGCCAGAGCTTCGTTACTTTGCTTTTTCAACTCCCAAAAATTTTGGTATACTATATGGCTCATCTTATTTTCGAAATATTGACATTTCTAACTATAAAAACATGATACTAACATTATTCTAGCATATCTAATATCAAAGCTACTTCTATCTAAGAAATTAAGAACTAAAACTTAAAGAACTTACTTGCAAATGCTAGACTCCTTCAAGAAGCTCCTCACTCTTCCCCTCTTCTCTCTATATTCAGATGCTATTGCTTGTTTTGGTGTGAAAATTTATGAAGACCAATGCCCCTATTTATAGTAATTTGTCATGGCATCATGGTAAATTTTCCCAACCTATCTCTTCTCAAATTTTCAAATCCACATGTGTGAAAAACTCTTGGCTCCAAGAATGGCATTGGTGGCTTCTCCCCTTCACGCATTCTCAAGCAATCCTTGGTGGCCTCTCCTCTCCCATGCACTCTTACTTTATTTTTCCATGGTCCACAATCATCCACACACAAGCCTTTGTTGCCTCTTGAATTTTCACTTAGGTTTAGTCTTTAATTAGCTTAACCTTTGGTCATTAATCCTAAAATGGTGTTTTAGGTGTTATTGAATTTATTTGATTGGCTACTATATTAATCATGATCATTAGTAATCGTCTTTATGCTAATCTTGGCCCTTCATTAGCCATTGATCTTTAATTAGGGTCACACATCCCAATTTATGACTTTAAAACATGTTATTAAATTAATTATGGAAGTTCTATGAAATTAATCTAATTAATGTAGATTTAATTATCTACTAATTGTTGGCAATTTTCTTAAATTGGTTTAATTATTTTCTTACAATTTTTTGGTTTTCCATGGCCATTTACGCACCATGTATTTATTTAATAATCATAGGGCAACTTATGGTCCCTAAAATAGTATTGGATTTTTACCTCTTTAATTTCCAAGGAAAATAATCAAATAACTTACTCAAAATTAGAGATAACATACTTTCCTATTTTAAATAGGTATCAATTTTCCAAAACATAATTTTTATGAGAAATAAAATTTTGGGTATTACATTAGAAGATTTAACCATTGGCTTATTAAATTTCAAGGGAATATTTCTAAAAGTAATAGTTAGTAAGCTTTCAAGGTTTGAGACCACATATTCACCTATCTCTAATAGGTATTATTTACTAACATATAATGTTTATAATGAATATGAATTTTAGGGTATTACACAAACACTAATGGTCTACGTTAAGAGTGGAATTGAAGCCACCACGATCTCTCATTTATAAGAGGATATCTTTATCACTATACTATAATATCATTAATTTTCTTTATCACTATACTATAATATCATTAATTTTGTTTATTAAGTTTTAAATTTAGTGTAACTTTGTGGATATGACTTCTCTCATTTTTTTTTTTTTCATGTTCGTTTCCATCTTGCACTTCTTGTATGACCATTAGATTAAGATCTAATGGTCCACATTTAATTTTTTATAAAAATATTATTACAATAGAGAGAATGATAAGAATGATGGGAGGGAAATATTAAATGTGAACCATAAGATCTTGATCCAATAATCATAAAGGGACTAAACAATGTGAGTGGATGAGAAAAGAGAGAGAGAGAGAGAGAAACCAAGCCGATAATTGTGTCCCTATAGTTTCGACTCAATTAAAATTCAGTTCCTAAGTTTTAACTAACTACAACTCAATTAATATAATTTTACACATTCAAAACTTTAGTAAATAAATTTCATGAAATATGTAATTTAATTTTTTTTGAAAATATAACGAGTAATATTTTAAAAGGTTTAATCTACATGGATTAAATTGCATCGAGTTAAATTTTAAGAACTGAGTTAAAATCTGACAAAAATTTATAGCGTCAAAACATTAATTTTCTCTTTCCCTTTGAAATTTGAAAAAGAAACTAATCTTATAGCTTACCTGAACAGTTTTGAATCAGGTATTGTAACTTATTTTGTTTGAATAGGGGCTGATCCAATACTTTTATGTTATAGACTTTATGAAACTTCATTTAAATAAATAGGCAGGTGTTAGTAATACATATTTCTACCAACATATAGTTGGTTTAGCATTATCAAGTCTCGTTAGATCATTTTAAGTTTTAAAAGAAATATATGTATTGAGAGGGACAGTCAACCGAATCACGAGTGATAATATAAAAAAGTAATACATATTCCTATGGTAGATAAGAATACAACTTATAGATCCATGAGTTCATATCTCATTACTAATATGAGGATTTTTTTCTTGGATAATATGAACTACCTCTAGTCATTGATATAAAATTTAGTTGATGAATTAAAAGAGAATAAAGAAATTAAATAAATTATATTACTTTAAAATAACATAAGTATTTTAAAGAGATTATATGTAACATATGATATATTTAATTAATTAATTTAATTTCTTTGATATTAAAGATAAGAGGTAATACTACTATTGAAAAGAAAATATCGTCTTGTAATTAATCTTCCACCAAACAGTGGCTGGGGAGATTCTGTCCATATACACATACGTGGATAAGTTATTGGCCAAACAAACCCAAGATAGTTAGCTCTAAACCAACCAACCAACCAACCAACCAAACAAACAAATTGGTCCCTGAGACATATCTATCAAATCCCGTTAAATTAAATAGGAACACTAGTACTCCATCATTTTGATTAATATATTTGTTTGAAATTCATAGCATGTAGTGATGCCCATATATACTTATCATCAGCTTGAAAGTACACTGTTTACTAGTCAAGTATAATATTGTTCATTTTGATATTCATACAAATATATATTTTCTTGTGAAACCAAAAATCGGTGAATACTCCATAGTTTTAAAATTTTATTGGTAAGAAGGACCTGAATTTAAGTACTGGTACTTTTTGTGTATAAAAACGTATCAAGTACCAATTTTTATTGTGTGTAAAAACATAGGATCAGATCCTTTGCCAAATAAAATATTTAAACAATCGCTTTTTTTTTTTTTTTTTTTTTTTCAGTTTTTTCAATATGAAATCCACCCAATTTTGTATAAAGCAAAACAAACAAATGGTCAACTTAACTTTTGATATCATATTGTACTCTTGATCTTAAAAGAGAAAGAATATGAATGTTGAAAATGAAGGATCATCTAGTTCACTTGATTCAAATAATCATGTTTATTTTGAAGTACTAGTTTGTTGGGAAGTTATAAAAAGTGACTTTCTAATATGGATTTAATGTTTTTGCAGTTGCCGCGAAAATTTTTTTTTTTTTTTTTCCAAAGATTTACATAAAAGTGAGTGGATCCCATTGTAAAGAGATATGAGAGAAAATATTAGTAAGACCCACTCACTTTTATGTGAGTGCTGCAGAAAAAAAGTTTCTGTAGCAGATGCAAAAACATTAAATCATTCTAATATATAGGTTAATGTATGATTTGCTTGTTTAACTTTCTTTTTTTATAAAAATAAAATAATTAAAAGAATTTGAAATTTTAATTGCACTCACACCTTATCACACTCTTATCAGATAAGCTATTCTAGTTAATTAGGCATGGTTTTCTTGTTTAAACTTTTTATCATCTATAATGTTGACATTATTTTTTCAAATGAATGTGCTAAGTTTTTAATGTTAAAGACAATGAATTAGAATTCAAGAGATTTAGTGTGGGAAAAATTGCTGAACAACTCATCATTGTAAAATTTATTACCCAAATGTACCTAAAATTTATTTTAAGGGCTCAAGTGCAACCGGTCTTTAGTGGGTATAACTCTTCTTCAACTGTATACAATTTATCTTAAACCAAGTGCATAATAAAAATATGTTACATACAAATGAAGAAGAGTTGCATATGCTCATTAGAGATTTTTGGATAGCAATTTTCGTTAGGAATGATTGTTCAACAATTTTCACTTTAATAAAACATAGATAAAAATGGTTTTAAAAATTACGTACTGAAACAGTAGAGTTACCTGATTTTTACTCAATAGATAAACTTCCTCAAGCCAGCCTACATCTGAGTTTTGTTGCATGCAAATGAAAGTAAATTGTTCTCATTAATAACTAACACAAAATTGATCTAGCGATGTAAGACTGTTAGATTCTTATGAATCTCGAGTTCGATTCAAATGAGATATATGTGTTGAAAGGGATAGTTATGACCATGAACCCTGAAAATAGAGTAGCAGTTGCTCATATATCTAATAATAATTTACCAAAGAGATGTCAGATAATAAATTTTTTTTTTTTTTTTTTAAAATGTCCTCACTAACAGGCCACATAGCTCCAAATTAGGCTTAAGAATTATCTCCTGATCATTAGTAATAAAATGTATCAACTTCGCTAATTGTAGATCTCTCTCCCCCCATATATATATATATATATATATATATATATATATATATATATATATAATGATTAATGATGGTAATGATTAATGGCGTTTAAAAGATGGGTCCATGGATATTGATTACCTATTGCCTCGACTCTATTCACCTTCCCCTCATCTTTCAATTATTCTTACCAAATTAAACAACAACGAAAGAGTCGTCCAATCACTTGAAACAACTGTCTTGCTATATATATATATATATATATATATATTTAATCACTAATTAAATTCTACGAACTTTTGTTTGATGAGTTGATCATCCTTCAAAAATCTATATCTTTTCACCAGGGAGGGAGGGAGGGAGGGAGAGAGAATAATATTACACAATAAAGGTGATACTCGCTAATTATTTGCTAACATCTTTCTAATTCCTACCTTCTTCTTACACCAATTCCTTGTCAAATGAGAAAACTAAGAGAACATTATTCATATTATTCGATACAACAAGGAAGTATCAGAGTGTGGCATCTATTGAAAAATAAATAGTAAAAAAAATATTTGAGATTATTTGAACACGTATAAAGAATGTCATTAGATGCGGTGGTGAAAAATGTGAATCAAGCAGTATAGAGTCATTTTAAAAAGGTAGTAGAGAAGAACAAAAATAACAATATATAACTGAACACAATAAGACTGCATAATCCATATAGCGATAACCCCACTTAGTAAAAAATAAGGTTTAATGTTGTTGTTGTAGTATTTATACTATTCACCGATCAATTTAGCTTTGGTCTTTAATATAAAACTCATTTTAATAAAGAAATTAAATTACTAAGTGAATTTTTTATTAATTAAGGACTGGGAAGAGAGAGTATACACGCACATATTCACATGTATTGTTTATTATATACCATCCTGTGTTTCTTGCAAAATCCCAAATCCATTTTTCATTGAAATTTGAGATAATTTGTTACTATGATTATGTTTAAATAAAGATTTTTTTCTTCATTTCAATTGTTTCTATGGGCAAAGATACAATTAATATAATAACAAATTAAAAAGAGCCTATTTATGTTTGTATCAATCACTTTTTGATGATTGCATATGACACACCATTATGTCATCTAGCCTTTGTCTCATACATAAACTAACAAATGAGAATCAGCTTTCCTATGTCCCACTTTCACTCTCATTGCTAATTACTCAGACAATATGACAATTCTTACCCTCTAATTAACACTCATCATTATTGTGCTTAATAAATTAATCTATGGACTATTATTTTGCTCGTTAAATCAACTTGATGTGTCAATTATCCTTTTCAATTCTTATAAAGAATTATGCCCAATTAATGAGATAATCCTTCTATTATAGGGTTCATTAACACCACTCAATCCTACTATACAACTCTTTTCTTTGCTTTTGGCCGTTTCAAATGTCCTTTGATTATGCTTCCACTTGACTTATAGGACCATTGAATTGACAACACGTGCATATTTAATTTTTTTTAAAAAAATCAGAATTTGCTCTATTCATAAGTCATAAAAATGATGTGTCTCTCATTTTGGATTTTATGTTTATCACAAGTCCACAAATTTATTCATTTATTTTTAATTAATTTGTATTTAACATAATCATCAGTGGAATTTTTACACTTTTGTTGGTGTTGAAAAAAGTTATATTCTTGACTTGATTTGTAATCTAATTGCGATTTAATATTGACCGAACTTATCTCTTTTCTCTTTTTTCTTAAGCGACAAAATCGTGAGTGAGAAGAGAGTTAAAATTTTCTTTTGGGTGATAAGAGAGATTGGAGCGTAATCCATCAATACTAGATAATAATGTTATCTCCAAAGGAACATGGGTCCCAAAGAATATTTATTACAAAAGATGAGAAATATTCTTAGAGACAACAAGCCAAAATTTATAATTTATGTGCTTGGTGAAGGACTCTAAATACCTCATGGGTTTGTTCCTTACCTATGGATTACAATTGTAAAACTTTTTTTCAACATAATTTACTGATATACGAGATAAATTTGTGAGGAGAATTTTTTCTTGACTTGTGTGAATGTACTTTTCCAACACTAGCTCAAACAGATCAATATAAAGAAGTACATTTACGTTTTATGAGACAAAATTACACTTGCATATTTACCTAAAATCACTTAATCTAGTGAAAGTAACAATTGGATGCTTCTTAAATAAGATTCAATATTCAGAATTTGTAAATTAAAAAAGAAGAAGATTAAGGTACAAGTTTGTCTTGAAAGTAATCACTTAGGAGTATTGGGTATTCAAAAGTTTTTTAAGAAGCAATTTTGCTCTAAAGTAACCAAAGCATAGCAATTTCCCCATTGCCTTTAAAAATTAAATGTTAACGGTTAACGTCAATTTTTTAGCAGTCAACGTTAAGTTTTTAACAGTTGAAGTGAATTTGCTCATTTTTTTAACATTTTTGAAGTGAAATTGCTCACTGAACTTAATGCTTTAGAGTAGTTACTTCTAGGGTAAAATTACTCATTGAAAACATTTCAGATACCTAATGCTTTAGAGTAGTTACTTCTAGGGCAAAGTTACACATTAACCCTTAAAAAATTACACTTGGAAAAAAAAAATTATTTGGTCATAGACAATGCTAGTGCATGATATTGAAAACAAAATAATTAGTTAAGCAACATGTGTCCTTTATTTCTTTTTGGGAAAATCCTTTTCAAGGCCCATATTACTAAAAGAATACCAAAAAAAGGCCCTAACATTATGAAAATACCCAAAAAGGCCCAAGGATTGACAATTCGGGAAAAGGCCCTTCGAATTTATTTAAGTTGTTAATGGGGCGATTAAGTTGTTAGCGGGGGTGATTTAGTTGTTAGATGGGGCGATTTAGTTGTTAAAATTTTTTTTTTTTAACAACTAAATCACCCATCTAACAACTAAATCACCCCCTAACAACTTGATCACCCCATTAACAACTCACCTTGGGCCTTTTTAAGAATTTTCAAAATCTTGGGGCCTTTTTGGGAATTTTCAGAATATTAGGGTCTTTTTGGGTATTTTCGAATGTTAGGACCTTTTTCGGTATTCTTTTAATAATATGGGCCTTGAAAAGGATTTTCCCTTTCTCCCCCCCCCCCCCCCCGGGGGTTTTTGAGTTGAAATTTACACTAAAAATTCAGAGCATAGACACAATGGAGCTTATTTATTCACCAAATGAATTTAAGCTAAACAAGAATAAAAATTCCATGAGGGATGTATATTACTTTTCTACTTTGACAAATGGATGATAAATGTAAGTCATCACGAGTGATGTCTTTGTTGAGAAACTTAGAGATAATATATAGACATAAACACACATATATATATACACACAGAGAGAGACACACATATCATTACACACACACACAATTATTTGTGCTATTGAAGTGAAAGGCATTGGTGATATATATTACTCTTTCTGTTGATTCAGTTGGATGTACTTTAATCATTCTCTCCCTAAAAAACGAGATGGTCCCCATTATCATGTTATTCAACTTTGGACAAACATTTCTTTAACTTTACGTGTCCAACTTCTTTATCATAATGATCTCTAATCAAATATTGCTTTTCCTTTTCTGCAAATCTTAGATTAAAAGTTTGATGATTTGCATGATTAATTTCGAGGGCGAGTCTCTCTCTCTCTCTATACCTATACACATTTAATCTTTTATCGTAATTTTGGAGGGCCAATGATTATGATGATGGCCACGATCAACAAAGAAGAAGATGAAATGTTGTTCAATTAAATTAAGTTATCACATCGGTGATCTTTGGAATGTGGATTTTTCTTTAAAAGTTGATTATAGCTTTTGTTATAAACAATGGACAAGTAGCATCTTACTTAAATGGTCTTTATATTAATGGAATATAAAGGTGTAGTGTCTTGGTCTAATTGGGTGCTCAACATCTTTAGTTTACTCACCACAACTTGAAGTGGTTTATTCAAACTTCTTTTCTTATATGATAAAATAACTCTTAAAGTACAAAAATATATATAAACATTGAGGTTGACATATAGATCCTTTGTATTTTTTTGGGATGCGCACGATATATACTTCTTTTTCTTTTGATAAGATTGTCTAACTGGATAAAATCTGAGTATTTTCGTGTCTAAATGGGAACAATTTTCTCCCAAAAGAGTTTTAATGATATTTACTTCTATATCTACATGTACGAAAACTATATTTAGTTACTTTAACTTATTATATCATTAATAGTGGGATTTCTTTTAGATTTTGTATAAAGTGTAAGCCAATATTTTAGTTCTTCTTAAGTCGTATATATTCTAAGAAATTTTATTATTTATTAGTATAAATTGACTTTAAGAAATCGAAGTGAACTATATTTAAATCAAATTTGGAGGGCAGATAATCAAGTTTAAGATATAGTTAGGTGATCACTTTTTCTATGATAGAGACTAAATGATTAATATAATGATGGTACCAATATTTAAGTCAAATATCTATCATGTAAGGTATTAATACAAAAAGTGTTCATTCAAAATTATTATTGAGTTTTAATTACTTGGGTTGGGTCTTAATTAACTTTATTTTTTAGGGAAAAAACAAAGCAAAAGCATGAGAGTTAATGGAGTCTAAAGCTGTAATTCTGTATCCTTTTAGGCTAATTAGTTAATAGCATGCTTTAAGGCTTTCAAATTCTTTCACACACACACACATATACATATATATCAACTTGTTTAACATCATGCTCTTGTTAATTTTCTGCATAATGCTAAAGTTATGAGTTTAAAATTTATGGCTGTCTATCTTATTAAGAACACTATAGTATAATTTCCTTTATCTTTATCTTATTATATCATATCCTATATTACACTAATGGAATGATGTCAGATTACATGACCATGAGGTTATTAATCCAAAGGGAGAGTATAAATTTCACTGATAATGCCATTGGATTGAAAAATCACAAATTATACCAAATTCAAATAAAATAATATAATATTAAGATGTGGTTTTAGCTAGGGCAAGTTTCATTGCTCAAATCAAATAGTAAAAGAAATAAGGCAAAAAAAAAAGTAATAATTAAGAAAGAATTCGGTATAACCATCCAATGATTTTATAACCTAGCGACAAGATAGCTCTTTTATAAATGAAAAGTCACCATTGAGATTAGCCCTTGCCCACCAAATATAAAGGAAAAGAAAGAGAGAATCTGACAAGAAAGAGAAAAATACATGAACTAAAATGAATAATATTAATTTGTCAATTTCTTGCAATAACTTTCATAATGTTAGAAGTAAAGATAGCATAGAAAAACATTATAGGTGGACATATCTTTGGCAGTGGTTGGAGAGAAATAGCCTTATTAAAATTGTTGTTTTGAGAAACATTAATTGACCCACAAATTGTTATAATTAAAGGTAAAATACTATACTATAGGATAAGTTATTCTATCTACTCTTATTTTACCTACTTTTTGCCTACCTCTCTCTCAATATGTACTATTAGATTATAATCTCATCTAATAGTAAAGATTTAGAGATAAAATAAATCCTTTTACCTCTTCCTCTCTTCTACGGCCTCCCACCCTCTCTCTCTCCTTCGCTGGTATGTATGAACTCGGACTACATAGTTGCTGATATTCCTGCACTGTCACTACAATCTTGCTGTCGAGCACAAATTTTTCTCATTTCATCAGCACGTATGAACAACACCATTATATTACTGCTGAAAATGAACTCTACAAAGCTAAAACTAAAGTGAAATATCTAGTCAAGTGGGGTAGTCTTAAACCACCGGAAAGACAAGAAAATCATATTCTTATATACACAGGCCAAATCGATCGTATTTGACTTAAAGACTATTAAAATTAACGCATTCAAAATCGAAATCATGTAAAAATAACAATCAGTACATTGATTTGTTTGATGTTACATGTCTTCCAAACAGATTTGATCCACTTGTATCTTTCTGACCCCAGGTATACAGTAAATGGATGGTATGAGGGGTCGTACTTAGAAAAAAAGATGCTTTTTTAAGGGTACGTCATTTTGACAATTGGGAAAATCAAGAACAGGACGAAAGGTAAGGCAAAATGAGAAAAATTTGTCTGCTAACTGCATCATGGATCAAGTCCAAGCTGATGAAATGAGAAAAATTTGTCTGCTGCATCATAGATCTAAGAGAGAGGGTGGGAGGCGGTGGGAGAGAGGAAAGGGTAAAAAGGTTTATTTTATCCTTAAATCTTTATCGTTGGATGAGACTATAATTTAATGATATTAAGAAAGGTAGGCAAAATAAGGGTAGGTAGAATAACCTATCCCTTGTTATATTGATAATGGTATTGGAATTTGGAACTATAGGCGGTGATGCTATGGCATACACGCACATATATTATTGAGATTGATTACCTAGACATATTTTAATTTTTCAATTTCCTTTAGAGGGTCCCAAATCTATATCAATTTTTTTAAAATAAAATATTTTTTCTTAAAAATTGGGACATAAAGTAAAAATAAATTTTGAATTATAAAATAAAAATAAAAAAATAAGATGGACTCTCTAAATCCAAATCATGGATCAAAGAGTTAAAAATGCTATCAATCTGCAATTATTCAATAAGATATTATGTTGACACTGATCAAAGATTAGAAAATAATGAATATATGGATTTAGCTCCCATCCTCTTTCCTTCCTATCTACTTCTCATCCTCTTCTCAATCTCAGCCATTGGATTGGAATCTAAACCGTTCAGATTTCAATCCAACGGTTGAGATTAAGAAGAGGATGGAAAGTAGATAGGAAGAGAAGAAAGCATGGAGCCAATCCCTGAATATATAGGGGAAATTTTTTTTTCCTTTATTGAAAAACGAAATTTTTTGACAGCAGAGGCATATTATAATACTCCAAATTTGATTGTCAGATCTTAGATTTTATGTGTGCTTTCGTTGATGATTAAATATATGATTTGTTTTCATCTATTTGGAAATGACATTCACTCCAATTTTACACAACTTTTAATCCCGTTTGAATGTTTTTTCACCTAAATAATTCATGGTATGTTTTATGTCTTTTTGTAGCAAAATAATTCATGGTATGTTTTATGTTGTGACATCTATTCCATATTTTTATCTATTTCATATGTGAATTTATTTACTATAGATTTCTTTTCCTAACATCATTTCTTTCATTATTTAGTAAAATTAGATTTTTCACCTGTTGATTTTTTCTTTTCTTTTTTTAGTTTTTATGATTGCAATAAGTTTTTAACTTCTTAACATTTAATCACTTTTTAATTTCTTAATATTTAAATCCCACCAGGAAAAATGAAATATGTGCAATTAAAAAAATTAAAGTTCCCACATTTAATATTCGAAATGCCTTAAACAAAATTGCTCCAATGGAATATTATTATGCTTGTAGAAACGATTAAAAGGATGGGAAGACTTCACCCAAAAATATATTAAAAAGGTTTATTTGGTATGGGAGAGAGGGTAGGGGAGGGAAAGTAAGAGAAAGGAAAAAAAAAATAGAGAAATAAGCTTAAAAGTTTGTAAATAGATTTTGTTACTCTTTTATCATATATATGCTCTTTATTAAAATTTTTAAATCCTATTTCTCCATTTTTTTTTAAAATTCAACTGGTAAATTTTTTTCCTCTCCTCCCATTCCCACCAAATCCTTCATACCAAAAAAAATATAAGTGGAAGAGTTTAGTACTTGATTTCGCACTGAAGTAAATATGTTCTCAACCTAAGTAAAGTTGTTATAATGAATGAAAGTAAAAAAATAAAACACATGTGAGGTGTTGTCAAGATTTAATTTTTAAAATATTTTACTGCTATTCAACTTCAGAAGTTCGTGTCAAAATGGAAATTTGATGAGCTAGATATACTTTAGTTACTGGGACTACGGATTTCTATCACTAAGAATTGGGAACAAATTGAAAATTCTCAAACTGAAAAATAGATTTGGTACTTATGTTCTGTTTTATACGTTGAATATCGTTTTCAACGACTGTTAGTTATGGTTTCACGTACTTTCCTTTATTTTTATTTGGGGTAAATACTTCCCTTTAATTTTGATCGTTTAATAAATTAAAGTTATATCTTTTTTATAATAAGTTGATAATCTGTTAATTATTGGGCCATACTTGAAATTTTGGAGGGAGAATTACGATGCAATCTCCCATATGTAATTTAATTATTCAAAAGTTCAATTACAAGTTAATAGCATGCAACATGTTGTCATTACATGCTACTTACTTGTTGTGGGACTTTTTTTCAATTAAATTACTTATATAGGATTATATAACAATTCTCCCAACTTTACAATGTGCTCCTAACTATTGTGCATCAAATTATAAATTAAGGGGCTGGGGTGCCTAATGTGGCCCCATGATGCCCTCCCAGCCCCTAAAAAATGAGGGGTTTCCCAAATGTTCTTTTAGGCTGTTTATTATTATTAGATTCTATATAAAATAAGTCACATTTTGATATCTAATGGAAAAAATGAATATATTTTCAATTTTTTTATGATTTTTCAAAAATCTAGTGCTCTATGAGAAAAAGAAAACTACACCATTTCTCTGAAAAATGATTAAAAAATCATACAAAATCACTCCATTTTCTATCCAGAATATATCAAAATTGCACTCATTTCATAAAGAATCTAATAGTAAAAAGAAACAAGGGGAAAAAAACATTTGGGAAACCCCTTAATTTTGAGGGGCAGCATGGGGCACATTAGGCACCCCAGCCCCAAATCAAGACTTAACCAAAAAAATAAAACTACTATCCTACTAATCAAGATTTGGATTCCATGTGGATTTTCACTTCAATCCTCATAAGAGAATCCCCAATGTTCATCTTGAATTGTTGATTTGTTGTCATACTCCCTCTTGTCCTAATTATAAGACTAAGTTGACTTTTTTAAAGAAATTAAGGAAACTAACTAAATTACTTTAGAGTATTTTTTTTAAAAAACTAATTAGTTTGACTAATAAACTAATATATAATCTAATGATACACAATATATGATATGATTAAGTAACTTATTTAGCTTCCTTAATCTTTTCAAAAAAGTCAAATTGGTCTTCTAATTAGAACCGGAGGTAGGACCACTTAGCGCACATTAGATCATATCATTTAGTGCATAGCAGATGACAAATTCACATACGACATATGAAAATGGACAATAAGAAATTTTCCAGTTTTTTCCTGATAGGATTGAATTGAAAACACAAGGATTTGCATTTATCCATATACTTAGAGACCACTCAGAAACAACACTTCATTACTTTCAAAGTGTTCATACATAAACAATTCTGCATGTTACATTGCTATCACAGAAACGTGTAAAGCATAATTCTTCATTGTTACAAGGCAAGTAGTGTATGAAGCAGATATATAATTAAGCAAAATATAGTAAATTGCGTGTGCCTGTGCACATAGAACATCTTTTGCAACCAAATTTCCCTTGAGTAGGTGACTTTGGTCTTCAGGTGGGGAAAGTGTATGTGTTAAGTAACAGAAGACATAGAATATAATTGTATTGGACTTGAAACAAAAATTCTGTGTTTCACTGGTAAAATTGTGTCTTGGAGGATGAACTGCACAAGGCTTCAATTGAGAACTTCTTTGAATTTCCAGGACATGGGTCTCCTCCAAACACTTCAGGAGCTACAGTTATAAAGCAAGATTGCTCGCCAATGCAGTTCTGCACAAAAAGGCAAAATATAAGGTCAGAGAAGTGTCTTCCTCAAAACTTGGATACAGTGATTTAAGTATCATGTGTTTCTGATCAAGAAGGGAAAAAAGAAGTATCATTTGTGAAGTTGTTTGATTCTTATGATATGGGCTAGAGACTAAATGATTAATATAATGATGGTATCAATCTTTAAGTCAAATATCTATCATGTAAGGTATTATACATACTTGAGCAAAAAAAAAAAAAAAAAAAAAAAAAAAAAGGTATTATACATAAAGTATTCGTTCAAAATTATTATTGATTTTAATTACTTGGGTTGGGTCTTAATTAACTTTATTTTTTAGGGAAAAAACAAAGCAAAAGCATGAGAGTTAATGGAATCTAAAGTTTTGATTAAAAAAAAAAAAAAAAGGAATCTAAAGCTGTAATTCTCTATTCTTTTAGGCTAATTGTTAATAGGATGCTCTAAGGCTTTTAAATTCTTTCATACATACATACATAGATATATAGATACATATGCGCGTGTGCATGCACACACACACGTATACATATATATATATATATCTATAACAACTTGTTTAGCATCATGCTTTTGTTAATTTTCTGCATGATGCTAAAGTTATGAGTTTAAAATTTATGGCTGTCTCATCTTGTTAAGAACATTATAGTATAATTTCCTTTATCTTTTTATTATTATATCATATCCTATATTACACTATATGGAATGACGCCAGATTACATGACCAAAGGGAGAATATAAATTTCACCAACAATGCCATTGGTTTGAAAAATCACAAATTATACCCAATTCAAATCAAATAATATAATATTAAAATGTGGTTCTAAGGCAAGTTTCATTGCTCAAATCAAATAGTAAAATAAAGATATAAGGCATGAAAATAAAAATAAAAGATTAATTAAGAGAGAATTCGGTATGACCATCCAATAACTTTATAACCCAGTTATATGAGAGCTCTTTATAAATAAAAAGTCACTATCAAGATTAGCCTTACCCACCAAATTTAAAGGAAAAGAAATAGAGAATCTAGTAAGAAAGAGAAAAATACATGAGACAAAATGAATAATATTAATTTTTCAGTTTCTTGCAATCACTTTCATAATGTTAGAAGTAAAGATAGCATAGAAAAACATTCTAGGCGGACATATCTTTGGCAGTGGTTGGAGAGAAATAGCCTTATTAAAATTGTTGTTTTGAGAAACGTTAATTGACCCACAAATTGTTATAATTAAGGGGAAAGTGTCATACTATTGTTATATTGGTAATGGTATGGGAATTTGGAACAATAGGTGGTGGTGATATTATCGAGATTGCCTATGCATATTTTAATTTTTCAATTTCCTTTAGAAGGTCCCAAATCTATATCAAGTTTTTTAAAAAATAAAATATTTTTGTCTTAAAAAAGTGGGACATAAAGTAAAAATAACATTGAATTATAAAATAAAAAATAAAAATAAAAATATAAGATGGACTCTCTAAATCCAAATCATGGATCAAAGAGTAAAAATGCAATCAATCTCCAATTATTCAATAAGATATTATGTTGACACTGATCAAAAAATGCATATATAGGGTAAAACTTTTTCCTTTATTGAAAAACAAAAATTTTGGCAGCTGAGGCATATTATAATACTCCAAATTTGAGAGTCACATCTTAGATTTTATGTATGCTTTCGTTGATGATTAAATATATGATTTGTTTTCATCTATTTGGAAATAACATTCACTACAATTTCACACAACTTTTAATCCCGTTTGAAGGTTTTTTCATCTAAAACTTGGTCTAAAATTAATGTCTTTTTGTAGCAAGATAATTCATGATATGTTTTATGTTGTGACATCTATCCCATATTTTTATTATTTCATATGTGAATTTATTTACTATAGATTTCTTTTCCTAGCATAATTTCTTTCATTATTTAGTAAAATTATACTTTTCACCTGTTGATTTTTTTTTTTTTTTTTTTTTTTTTTATAATTTTAATCAGTTTTTAACTTCTTAACATTTAAATCCCACAATGCAAAATCAAATATGTGTAATTAAAAAAATATTAAAGTGTCGTCCATTTAATATCCGAAATGCCTTAAACAAGATTGCTCCAATAGAAAATTATTATGCTTATAGAAAAGATTAAAAGGATGGGAACACTTTGCCCAAAAATATACTACCTCTACAAGACATTGTTTGTAGTGTAATTTGTACTACAAATTATGTGTTATATTTAGAACCGAATGAGTATTAAAAGAGCTTGTTTGGTATGAGGGGGCGGGGAGGGGAGGGAAAGTAAGAGGAGGGAAAAAAATCGGGAAAATTACATTTGAAAACCATTTAAATTTTCAAAACTCCTAAATGTCTGTTAAATTTGTTAAAGGTACCAAAGACTATATTGGAATTTTCAAATTCGAGTGAATTTATCCTTTTGCCCTTAGTTTTAAATACATTTTTTTAAAAACGACCCTTGCTTGGGAGGGCCACCACGACCGACCGCCGGAGGATTGATTGCTAGACGGCCTACAACCTTCGGCACCTGGGCTTCGGCCACCAGCGGCCTAAGATGATTTTTTTTTTTTTTGGTGGGGGTGGGTGGGGTTGAATCTTTTTCTTGAAAAAAAAAAAAAGATTTAATGAAAGTAAGGAAGGTGTGGTTTGAACCCACCCTATCTTCGTGGGGGCCAAGTGACCCAACCACCGGCCCACTTGGTTCTTTGAATATATATATGCATTAACAAATATATATATTCATCTTAATATTTTTTCCTTCAACAAATACTCTTGTAAATCCTATTACTAAACTTGTAAATATCATTAACGCAATTGGTAATTTTCATTGCAAGATTTGTTATAATTGACCCTTATTTGTTGTTTCATGAGAGACACTTGTGAAAACTTGATGAAACATTGGTAATTCCATTACTAAACTTGTAAATACCATTAACGAATTGGTAATTCCTATTACAAGATTTGTTATAATTGACCATTGTTTGTTGTTTCATGAGAGACACTTGCGAAAAACCTGATGAAAGCACTGGTAATTACCATTTTGGAACTTGTAAATACCATTAACGAATTGGAATTCTTATTACAAGATCTGTTATAATTAACCCTTGTTTATTGTTTCATGATAGATACTTGTGAAAAACCTGATGAAAGCACTAGTAATTACCATTATTAAACTTGTAAATACCATCAATAAATTGGTAATTATCATTACAAGATTTGTTATAATTGACCCTTATTTGTTGTTTCATGAAAGACACTTGTGAAAAAGCAAATGATTTATAACAAATTTTGTAATGGGAATTATCAATTCATTAATGGTATTTACAAGTTCTGTAATGATCATTACCAGTGTTTTCGTCAGGTTTTTCACAAGTGTCTCTCATGAAATAACAAATAAGGGTCAATTGTATTAAATCTGTTAATGGAAATTACCAATTCGTTAATGGTATTTACAAGTTCCGTAATGGTAATTACCAGTGCTTTCCTCAGGTTTGTTCACAAGTGTCTCTCATGAACAATAAATAAGGGTCAATTATAAGAAATCTTGTAATGAAAATTATCAATTCGTTAATGATATTTACAAATTCTGTAATTGTAATTTCTAGTGTTATCGTCAGGTTTTTCACAAGTGTCTCTCATGAAACAACAACAAGGGTCAATTGTAACAAATCTTGTAATGAGAATTACCAATTCGTTGATGGTATTTACAAGTTTAGTACTAGTAATTACCAGTGCTTTCGTCAGGTTTTTCACAAGTGTCTCTCATGAAACAATAATAAGGGTCAATTATAACAAATCTTGTAATGAGAATTACCAATTCGTTAATGGTATTTACAAGTTCAGTAATGAGATTTACAAAAGTGTTTGTCGATGAAAAAAATGTTAAGAAAAAAAAAATATATATATATATTAAAGGAACCAAATGGTCCAATCAAGGTGGGGTGGGTTCGAACCCCACCTTCCTTACTTTCATTGAATCATTTTGTTTTTTAAAAAAGATTCAACCATACCCAAAAAAAAAAAAAAAAAAAAAATCACCGGATCTTAAGCCACTTTGGTGACCGGATCTTAAGCCACTGGTGACCGGAGCTTAGGCACTGACGGTTGTAGGCCATCCAGTGGCCGGCCGCGGTGGCCCTCTGGCGAGGGTCATTTTTTTAAAAATTTATTTAAAAACTAAGGACAAAAAGGTAAATTCACTTGAATTCGAACATCTCAATATGGTCCTTAGTACCTTTAAGTTTTTTAACAAATTTAATAGATATTTGGAGGTTTTACAAATTCAAATGATATTTAAATGTAATTTTCCCAAAAAATTTGAGTTGGATTTAAAAAAATTAGAGAAATAGGGTTAAAAGTTTTTTAATAGATTTTTTTTAATTCTTTTATGATATATATGCTCTTTATTCAAATTTTGTAATCCTACTTCTCCAATTTTTTTTTTTTTTTTAAATTCAACTAATAAAACTTTTCCTCTCCTCCCATTCCCGCCAAATCGTTCATACCAAAGAAGAGTTAAGTACTTGATTTCACACTGAAGTAAATATGTTCTCAAACTGAGTAGAGCTGCTATAACGAATGAAAGTAAAAAAATAAAACACATGTGAGGTGTTGTCACAATGGAAATTTGATGAGCTTGATATACTTTAGTTACAGGGCCTAAGGATTTCTATCACTAAGAATTGGGAACAAATTGAAAAATTTTGAAACTGAAAAATAAAATTTAAGAATTTGTTTGTTATGTTCTATTTTATATGCTGAATATCGTTTTAAACGGTTGTTAGTTATGATTTCACACTTTCACTTACTTTCCATTATTTTTATTTGGGACAAACATTTCCCTTTAATTTTGATAGCTCAATAAATTAAAGTTATATCCCTTCTATAATAAGTTGATAATTTGTTAATTATTGGGCCATACTTGAAATTTTGGGGGGAGAATTACAATGCAATCTCACATATGTAATTTAATTATCAAAAAGTCCTATAACAAGTTAATAGCATACAACATGTTGTCATTACATGCTGCTTACTTGTTGTAGGATTTTTTAGCAATTAAATTACTTATATGGGATTATATAACAATTCTCCCAACTTTACTATGTACTTTTAACTATTGTGCATCAAATTATACATTAAGGGGCTGGGGTGCCTAATGTGCCCCCGTGATGCCTTCCCTGCCTCTAAAAAATGAAGGCTTTTCAAATGTTCTTTTAGGTTTTTTTCATCATTAGATTCTATGTAAAATAAGTAACATTTTGATATTTTATGGGAAAAATTGAAGTTTTTTTTCCTTCAATTTTTTATGATTTTTCAAAGATTTAGTGCTCTAGGTGAAGAAGAAAACTGCATCATTTTTCTGAAAAATATTTCAAAAATCATACAAAAGTGAAAACAATTCCATTTTTTGCCCATAGTATATCAAAATGACATTCATTTTATTTAGAATCTAATAGTAAAAAGAAACAAGATTTTTTTTTTTTTTTTTTTTTTTTTTTTTTTTTTTTTTTTTTTTTTTTTTTTTTTTTTTTTTGGAAAACCCCTTAATTTTGAGGGGCAACATTGGAGGGCACATTAGGCACCCCAGCCCCAAATTAAGACTTACCCAAAAAAATAAAACTACTGTTCTACTAATCTAGATTTGGATTCCATGTAGATTTTCAATTCAATCCTCATAAGAGAATCCCCTGTTCATCTTGAATTGTTTATTTGTTGTCACATCACTTAATACACAACAGATGGCATATTTACATACGACATATCAAAATGGACAATAAGAAATTTTCAAGTTTTTTCCTGATAGGATTGAGTTGAAAACACACGGATCTGCATTTAATCCATATACTTAGAGACCACTCAGAAGCAACACTTCATTACTTTCAAAGTGTTCATACATAAACAATTCTGCATGTTACATTGCTATCACAGAAATGTGTAAAGCAGAATTCTTCATTGTTACAAGGCAAGTAGTGTATGAAGCAGATATATAATTAAGCAGAATATAATAAATTGCGAGTGCCTGTGCACATAGAGCACCTTTTGCAACCAAATTTCCCTTAAGTAGGTGCATTTGGTCTTCAGGTGGAGAAAGTGTATGTGTTCAGTAACAGAAGCCATGTAGTATAAATGTATTGGACTTGAAACAAAAATTCTGTGTTTCACTGGTAAAATTGTGTCTTGGGGGATGAACTGCACAAGGCTTCAACTGAGAACTTCTTTGAATTTCCAGGACATGGGTCTCCTCCAAACACTTCAGGAGCTACAGTTACAAAGCAAGATTGCTTGCCAATTCAGTTCTGCACGAAAAGGCAAAATATATAATGTCAGAAAAGTGTCTTCCTCAAAACTTGGATACAGTGATATATTTAAGTATCACGTGTTTCTGATCAAGAAGGGAAAAAGAAGTATCATTTGTGAAGTTGTTAGGTTCTTATGATATGATATGGGCCAGAGTTCTTCCTAACGGAGTCAATGAATTTTAGGGAAAAGTAGCATCCAACACCCAGATGTTATTTCTCAGTAGCATATCCAACATTGTAATCATAATTATGGTGAATCCAATACCCTACTGTTATTTTCCTGGTGTACTTATCACCCCTTGATGTTATTTTTTTAGTAACATGAAACGTTTTAATCTTATTTATGGTTTAGGGGGTGCTAGATACACGGCAAACAAAATTAGAATGTCGGAAGAACTAGAAAAATAACATTAAGGTGCTAAATAGTGTGATTTCGTTTAGATTTTGTATAAAGTAGAAGCAAAATTTTAGTTCTTCTTACGTTCTACATATTCTAATAAATTTTATTATTTATCAATATAAATTAATTTTTGAAACCAGTAGTTAAAATGGGAGAATCTAAAGACTTTAAGAAATCGAAGTGAACCATATTTAAATCAAATTTGGAGGGCAGATAATCAAGTTTAAGATATAGTTAGGTGATCACTTTTTCTATGATAGAGACTAAATGATTAATATAATGATGGTATCAATCTTTAAGTAAAATATCTATCATGTAAGGTATTAATACGTAAAGTATTCGTTCAAAATTATTATTGAGTTTTAATTACTTGGGTTGGGTCTTATTAATTAACTTTATTTTTTAGGGAAAAAACAAAGCAAAAGCATGAGAGTTAATGGAATCTAAAGTTTTGATTAAAAAAAATTGGAATCTAAAGCTGTAATTCTCTATTCTTTTAGGCTAATTGTTAATAGGATGCTTTAATGCTTCTAAATTCTTTCATACACACACACATGTATGTATATATATACAAATATGCATATGTATACATACATACATACATACATACATACATACATACATAGATATATATATCTATAACAACTTGTTTAACATCATGCTCTTGTTATTTTTCTGCATAATGCTAAAGTTATGAATTTAAAATTTATGGCTGTCTCATCTTATTGAGAACATTATAGTATAATTTCCTTTATCTTTTTCTTATTATATCATATCCTATATTACACTAAATGGAATGATGTCAGATTACATGACCATGAGGTGATTAATACAAAGGGAGAATATAAACTTCGCTAATCCCATTGGATTGAAAAACCACAAATTATACCAAATTCAAATCAAATAATATAATGGTAACATGTGGTTTCAAGGTAAGTTTTATTGCTCAAATCAAATAGTAAAAGAAATAAGGCCTGAAAATAATAATAATAATAATAATAATAATAATAATAATTGAGAGAGAATTCGGTATGGCCATCCAGTGATCTTATAACCTAGTGACATGATAACTCTCTTCTTATAAATGAAAAGTTACCATCGAGATTAGCCCCACCCACCAAATTTAAAGGAAAAGAAAGAGAGAATCTGTTTAAAAAGAGAAAAATATATACATGAGATAATATGAATAATATTAATTTGTCAATTTCTTGCAATCACTTTCATAATGTTAGAAGTAAAGATAGCATAGAAAAACATTCTAGGTGGACATATCTTTGGCAGTGGTTGGAGAGAAATAGCCTTGTTAAAATTGTTCTTTTGAGAAACATTAATTGACCCACAAACCATTATAATTAAGGGGAAAATACTATATATACTCTTGTTATATTGGTAATGGTATTGGAATTTGGAACAATAGGTGGTGATGATATTGCATACACACACACATTATTGAGATTGCCTAGACATATTTTAATTTTTCAATTTCCTTTAGAAGGTCCCAAATCTATATCAAGTTTTTTTTAATATATATATATATATATATATTTCCTAAAAAAGTGGGACATAAAGTAAAAATAAATTTTGAATTATAAAATGAAAATGAAAAATATAAATATAAGATGGAATCTCTAAATCCAAATCATGGATCAAAGAGTTAAAATGCAATCAATCTCCAATTATTCAATAAGATATTATGCTGACACTGATCAAAGATTAGAAATTAATGAATATATAGGGTAAAACTTTTTCCTTTATTGAAAAACGAAATTTTGGGCAGCAGAGGCATATTATAATACTCCAAATTTGAGTGTCACATCTTAGATTTTACGTGTGCTTTTGTTGATGATTAAATATATGATTTGTTTTCATCTATTTGGCAATAACATTCACTCCAATTTTACACAAGTTTTAATCCCGTTTGAATGTTTTTTCACCTAAAACTTTGTTTAAAATTAATGTCTTTTTGTAGCAAAATAATTCATGGTATGTTTTATGTTGTGACTTGTGACATCTATCCCATATTTTTATTTATTTCATATGTGAATTTATTTACTATAGATTTCTTTTCCTAGCATTATTTCTTTCATTATTTAGTAAAGTTAGACTTTTCATCTGTTGAATTTTTTTGTTTTTATGATTGTAATAAGTTTTTAACTTCTTAACATTTAAATCCCACAAGGCAAAATGAAATATTTGTAATTAAAACAAAGTAAAGTGTCCACATTTAATACCTAAAATGCCTTAGACAAGATTGCTCCAATAGAATATTATTATGTTTATAGAAAAGATTAAAAGGATGGGAACGCTTCACCTAAAAATATATTAAAAGGACTTGTTTGGTATCAAGAGGGTTTTTTTTTTTTTTTGGGGGGGGGGGGGGAGTAAGAGGAGGGGAAAAAATTTTAAGTTCGATTTAAAAAAATTAGAAAAATGAGGTTAAATCTTTTAAATAGTTTTTGTTACTCTTTTATCCTATATTTGCTCTTTATTCAAATTTTGTAATCCTACTTCTCCATTTTTTAAATTTAACTGATAAAGATTTTTCTCTCCTCCCATTCCCACCAAATTTTTCATACCAAACAGACTATAAACAGAAGAGTTAAGTACTTGATTTCACACTAAATTAAATATGTTCTCAAGCTGAGTAGAGCTGTTAGAACGAATGAAAGTGAAAAATAAAACACATGTGAGGTGTTGTCAAAATGGAAATTTGATGAGCTTGATATACTTCTATCACTAAGAATTGGGAACAAATTGAAAATTTTGAAACTGAAAAATAAAATTTAAAAATTTGTTAGTTATGTTATGTTTTATACGCTGAATATCGTTTTAAACAATTGTTAGTTATGGTTCCACAGTTTCACTTACATTCCTTTATTTTATTTGGGGTAAATACTTCCCTTTAATTTTGATCGCTTAATAAATTGAAGTTATATAATTTCTATAATAAGTTGATAATTTTTTAATTATTGGGCCATACTTGAAATTTTGGAGGGAGAATTACGATGCAATCTGACATATGTAATTCAATTATTAAAAAGTTCTATAACTTGGAATATGCTGTTATTACATACTACTAACTTGTCATGAGACTTTTTAGCAATTAAATTATTTATATGAGATTATATGACAATTCTCCCAACTTTACTATGTGCTTTTAACTATTGTGCATCAAAATATAAATTAAGGGGTTGGGGTGCCTAATGTGCCTCTATGATGCCCTCCCTGCCCCTAAGAAAGGAAGGCTTTCCAAATGTTTTTTTAGGTTTTTCCATAATTAGATTTTATGTAAAATAAGTAACATTTTGATATCTTATAGGAAAAAATGAAGTTTTTTTCAATTCTTTATGATTTTTCTGAAAAATCATACAAAATTGAAAACAATTTCATTTTTTATCCAGAGTTTATTAAAATGACACTCATTTTATGTAGAATCCAATAATAAAAAGGAAAAATAAAATAAAATTGGAAAACCCCTTAATTTTGAGGGGCAGCATGGAGGGCACATTAGGCACCCGAGCCCCAAATTTAAGACACAACCATAAAAATAAAACTACTATTCTACTAAGCAAGATTTGGATTCCAGGTAGATTTTCAATTCAATCCTCATAAGAGAATCCCCACTCTTCATCTTGAATTATTTCTTTGTTGTCATATCACTTAGTGCACCATTGATGGCATATTCACATACGACATCAAAATGGATAATAAGAATTTGTCCAGTTTTTTCCTGATAGGATTGAGTTTAAAACACACCGATTTGCATTTAATCCATATACTTAGAGACCACTCAGAAGCAGCACTTCATTACTTTCAAAGAGTTCATACAAAAACAGTTCTGCATGTTACATTGCTATCACAGAAATGTGTAAAGCATAATGCTTCATCGTTACAAGGCAAGTAGTGTATGAAGCAAATATATAATTAAGCAGAATATAATAAATTGCGTGTGCCTGTGCACATAGAGCATCTTTTGCAACCAAATTTCCCTTAAGTAGGTGTCTTTGTTCTTCAGGTGGAGAAAATGTAGTTAAGTAACAGAGTATAATTGTATTGGACTTGAAACAAAAATTCTGTGTTTCACTGGTAAAATTGAATCTTGGAGGATGAACTGCACAAGGCTTCAATTGAGAACTTCTTTGAATTTCCAGGGCATGGGTCTCCTCCAAACACTTCAGGAGCTACAGTTACAAAGCAAGATTGCTTGCCAATGCAGTTCTGCACAAAAAGGCAAAATATAATGTCAGAAAAGTGACTTCCTCAAAATTTGGATGCAGTAATTTAAGTATCATGTGTTTCTGATCAAGAAGTACAAAAAGAAGTATCATGTGTGAAGTTGTTAGATTCTTATGAGCCAGAGTTCTTCCTAATGGAATCAATGAATTTTAGGGAAAAGTAGCATCCAACACCCAGATGTTATTTCCTAATAGCATCCAACATCCTAATCGTAATTATGGTGAATCCAACACCCTGCTGTTATTTTCCTAGTACACTTATCACCCCCCGATGTCATTTTTTAGTAACATCCAAAGTTTTAATCTTATTAATGGTTCAGGGGGTGCTAGATACACGACAAATAAGATTAGAGCGCTGGAAGAACTAGAAAAATAACATCAAGACGTGGAATATTACTTTATGCTAAATTTTATAGAAGAACCCAGGGCAAAAGCTTTAGAGAATTGGAGTTAAATTTTGTCAAAATATTAATGCTCAAGAGACTTGTTGTTTGGGAAACGAACTCCCTAATTCTATGTACTAAGATCCACAAATATAATCAATGAACCTCTAAAAAACCTACCAAATAAGTCAACATCTCAATGTTTACAGTGTATTATGACACAAATCCTCAAGCTCTGAAACACCTAATATTAAACAACTAGACTATTTAATGCACGTGTCCTATTCTATCTGGAACCACATCCCACACAACAAAACACCATAACAGTCCTTTTTATACTACTCAAAACTTGACAATCTGGCGACTTTCCTTTTCTTTGTTAGGACTTCTATGCTTTCTTTCCTGTTTTGCCTATTTGATATCAGTGTTTCAACTGACACCAAATATGGTATTCTTAACTTTAAAAGTATGGTTTCCTGGGAAGTTTGAAGAAATCTCCGTACCAAACTAAACCTTAAAGAGTTCTACAATGGTTTGCTAGGACTTACCCTTTTAACAGCATCATATGACCTGTTGGCATGACAGCTCCCTTCTAGAAAGTTTCCACATGTTCCTTGTGGCTGTCCATAGCTAGCAAACTTAATCTCGGAGATTTTTTGCCCCGGTGAACACCATAAATGAGCTTTAGGCCTGTAAATTTTTCCAGATTTAAACATGTGCCCATTCTTTAGTGCTGCCTGGCCATCAGATATATCAGCACAAACAATTCTTTTGGCTCTTTTCACCAAAGAAATCCCAGTTGGGTCTCCTCCCCATTCTTCGAACACAACCAAAACATTCCCACCCGAGTTCAACCATGATCGAGGAACATGATACCTGAAAAAGGATGATACAATGTTGTTATCATTTCCCAGGAATACTTCAACTCAATAGTTTACATTTTTAAGTCATAAGCTTCAATATGTCAATTTAAACAAAAGCTTCTATTGACCATTTGGTCATGGAAGTTCTGATACAATGTCAAGAATTACTTGAAGTTAAGAACCTTTAATATCTTTGTCATATAATCTCAAAGAACAAGTTCTGTGCAGGCTTACCATCTCTGGGAGGGTTCTCCACAATTTGTCTGACATTTATATTCAGTGTAGTTTCCTGCATAATTACAGTCATTACAACGACCACTTGCAATATATCCCGGCCAATGGCGCCCAATGCTCTGACCATTTACCCACACTTGACCCTTTCCCATGCTACTCATATCAAAAGCCAAAGGATTCTCGCCCGTTGGTGTACTAAAGCTTGTCTGATAACACCAAAGCATGAAGAGACTTAGGATAAATGTAGATGTTGATGGTCATCTGTAATAGAAAAACACATGCAGCATTTTGTAACAGAAAATTTTACCTTGTACCATGTCAAGGGTTGTTTCTTAGCCAACAAGGATCCCTTTGCCCAGTCAACAGAATTACTCCCACTTAGAGTATGAAGGCTTAAGGCTTCTTCCCCTTTCAGCCCAACCTGCTCAACAACATGCAACACTGCAGTTGAAAATTCCACTTGCTAGCTAAAACCACAAATATGACAATGATGATCATAAAAAAATATTCTCTTGTTTTCCTTATATTGGATAAGTTTGCATCAAAAGCAAGTGAAGTATTAATGCTTAAACTTTTCCTTGTTTCCGACATGCAAATTTCATCAACAGCATATAAGAGGATTTTTGCTATCGTTATTGAAGGGAAAAAAATATACATGACAGACCTTGTAAGACCATTTCTGTTGAGATAAATCTCTGGTCCCCTCATTTAAACCCTGCAATGTGACTGGACCTAACACCCCGGCATTCCACGTCTCAAAGTGCGAGCCAACATTCTTGATTTATTTGAATATAAAATTAGAATCTTTCTCAAAAACTATGAAAGAAAATGCAGATTAGAAAAGTTAGAGAACCAACCGGGAGGCCCACGGTAACGCTAAGACAAGACAGCTTATTATTGCCAACCGTCAGCTTCACACTGTCACTAAATGTTAACTTAGGATTCTTTAAACTCCCAAACACAGTTCCTTCATTGATACAGAAGATAATTAAGTGATCAAGTTTATCAAAGCAAAATACTAATTAAAAACCACCATATGCCAATTAATTACCAGAAAGTTGACCATTAATGAAAACATGTAGAGCATGGCCAGCTGACATTGCAGTGAGGATGGGAGACTCCCCCCTCTTTATAAAAGCTTCATCAGAATCAATATTGACACTGACCAATACATGATCAAAATCCATTAGACAGAGAAGTAGTAAGAGGACCAATTTTCTAATTATTTGGATTTTGTAAGGCAAAGACTAATCAAGAGATACTCACTCTGTCATGTACCACAAATAATCTGTAGAATCCCTAGTGACATTAAGCTGCTCCCAAAGTGCATATTCTGTAAGGGTATCATCTTCACTGGACGATGCAGGTTCTTCATTGTATGATTGCCACATGAATTTACCATCTACCGGTGTCATCTCCATCTCGGAGATCTGAGAACCAACCTGCACAAAATCGGCAAACAGACAGGAACGGTCACCCAAGAAAATATCTCAATATACCAAAAGCAAAGGGTTTCTGCTCAACATATATATATATATATATATATATTGTGTCTGTCCTTCTGGAACAACTTAATTAAGGAAGTGCCTTGTTTCTGTGAGAAATAAGAAAGTGATCTATCCATTTCTGGATACATATTTCATAATGAAAAAAATTTAGAAGAGTGATAAGTTTTTGTGCATGGAAATTACCCTTGCAGTGTTGAAAACAGCAGTTTTGCAGTCAGGGAGAATGCTGATAGACCAAGGGGGTAAGTCATATTGGCCATTTCCAAATGTAGCTTTTGCAGCTGACTTGGTGTCATAATTTGCAAGAAATGCAGCACAATCACCAGAATCTGTTTTGAACACATGAGCCTGGGACAATATCAAAGAAGAAACAACAAATTAACTTACAAAATAAAAAAGGCAGCTTTCTTTGATTTCATCAACAGAAATATTTCACCTCCAGGTTCATTCCAAGTTGTGTCACTGTAGGATCTGCAGACACTAAAGCTGGCTCACATAGCTTTATTGCGTTATGCAAATCCCTCAAATGCCCCCATTTTGGTTCATTCAGAAGTCCTGACATAGTAGAACAAAGCTTCTCATTAACATGGATACATATACGTATACATATATCTCTGCTTTGCTGCATGATGTTAAAATTGAATACGTGCACTTTGCTGATCTATTTTTCCCCATTTACTCTAAACGAACATAATTGTCAATATGTGACTTATGAATACAATTTGAACAATATATGAATACCATATTCATCAATAGGAGCATCATAGTCGTAGCTTGTGGTGATGAAGAGGCCACTAGATGTTCGACCAAAATTTGTTCCTCCATGATACTGAACCAGAGAGAGAGAGAGACAGAGAGATTATACTTAAGATTTTCCACAACATAATTACATGAATTATAATATTTACATTGGATATTAATAGCAAATGGACAATGAACCTACCATATAGTAATTAACATATGAACCACCATTCTGTATGAATCTTGCAACTGAGAATGCCAGATCTTCTGTTGGTCTACGTGGAACTGCACCACCAAACTCAGTATACCTAAACAAGAGATTCAGATTAAATATAGGATTATGACAAATAGCTTTTCATCTATAAAGTATAATTTGCTTGAGTTACCAGCCAGTCCAGTTCTCTGTCCAGATTTTGGGCTTGTACTGTGTGTTGGGTCTGAAGCCATCACAGTAGTACCCATTACAGGTGTCAATCTATTATCACACAGTGATCAGAAAGAGAAACGTATCAGAAAGTAGTATAATCTTCTGTCCATATTACAATTAGGTGACAAATTTTGAAACTAAGCAATTAAGTT
Source organism: Acacia acuminata (assembly GCA_019022655.1). Taxonomy (NCBI): domain Eukaryota; kingdom Viridiplantae; phylum Streptophyta; class Magnoliopsida; order Fabales; family Fabaceae; genus Acacia; species Acacia acuminata. Next base: position 603,901 of record JAFJYI010000102.1, on the reverse strand, counting down.
ATAAAAGGGATGAAAGTTAGGGGACAAAGCTAGGCACAACTTTTAAGAGCTCACTTCTTGGGTTTCTCAAAAAACAATAGAAATGAATACTTTTCAACTCAGCACTGTATAATTGGACCTTCAGATAAGGTAAGCTTCAACTTTAGGAAAATTAGGAATAATAATTACTCTAAAGAAGCTTAATAAAAGTTCTTTTGAAACACTAAAATTACAATTTATAAATTCAATGCCAGCACCGGGACATTTTAAAATTATCACTCGTGCTCCATTATGACATCAGGTAAATCAAATTCTGATATTAGGAAAAACCATTCATAACTTTGATCCTTATGAAGAATTTTAATTTTTAAGGTCATTTAGAATAATCATTATCTTAAATATATCTTCTAGAAGAATTTTCCCTTCAAAATAAATTTTCCTTAAATGTCACGTTTGTGCTACATTAAAGAGCCTAAATCTAGTCTAGTCTCAATTACACAAGAACCAAGAACCAGATCAAAGTAGACAAGCTAAAAACGCTTAGCTCTTAGCTTATACGTACACTTCAAAAGTAACTAAAGAGAGGGGACAAAGCAAAAGGGTGACTTGGAAAATACCAAATAGTAAAAGCAACTAGTCCACCCAATTAAGCAACACACTTTTAACATGAAAACGCCACCAGGATATATGGATCAAAATACATTTAATGAAAGGAAAAATAATAGTTTTGTTGAAAAAGACAGTCCCAAGAGTACAGGAAAAAAAGATTAATCTTTTGGGCCCTGAAGTTTTAAGTTCCTACATTTTGACTTGGTGTAACTTAGTTCCTATAATTTTGACTCGGTTGTAACTCAATCCCTAAACTTTAACCATTACAACCAAGGGCGGAGCCAGAAAATGACATTATTAATTTTCAGAATCATTTTCATCCTCAAAAAATTTAAATATGTCATTTTACCCTATAGGAAAGCTTTGTTAAGGACTAAAGTGCAAATACTGAAACTTTCATAAGAAAATATAATCCCTAAACTTTGGGTTAAAACAATAGAAATCCAAGTTCAGTTCCTATAGCTTTGATATTTTATAATTTAGTCCCTATGTCCGAGAATAAAGGTGGGGGACAATATTATACAATGGTTAAAACAATAGGGTTGCGATGACTTTAGAGATTACAGCTAAGTCAAAATTATAGGGATTGAGTTACACCAAGTCAAAGTGTAAGGATTGATTTTAAATGTTCCATTAAACTTACCACAGGATCAGGAGCATCTGGTTGCTTACACATAACCCAAGGCACCTCAGTGTCAAGGCCAATAGCCATTTTAGCTGCCCATTGCGTGTAAGCTTTTCCAGCAGCACCAAGTCTCCCCTCAATTGGTCCAAACTCGTTTTCTATCTGTCAAATTCAAATTGACGGAGTTTATCTTCAATACGGCAAGAACTTTTTTCCACTAAAGCTTTGAGTTAAAGGTACGTAGTAGTATCCAAAGAATTCAAGTTTGAATTCCGAGTCAAGCCAAATCAATAGTGAATTATTTTTCAACGTAAATATTTTTAAATCTTAATGCTATACCTGGGACATAATTATTGGACCCCCGTGAGCTTTAAATAACTTCTCTTCCTTCATCATGCTCACAATCTTCTCAGTAAAGCTTTGCATTGCGGCCTTCACAACATCAAAATTATAAATATGTATCATTGTTTTACGAGAAAATGATGACCCAAGTTAAAAAAAATCTAACCTTGAAAGGCTCATTGTCTGTTCTGAAGGTGATACCCGGAACAAACTTCAGCCAAACGGGAAATCCCCTGAATTTAAAACAGAGCATGTGATCTTTTCAAGTATGGATTATTATTATTTGTATTTTCCGCAATGATTTTCCTTGCAAGGATTCAATTGATCAGAATCATTACCCAAAGTTCCATTCCGCGCACACGTAGGGACCAATGCGGAGATGAACATAAAGGCCAGCTTGCTGAACCAGCTTGATGAACTTCACCAAGTCTAATCTATCCTCGAAATAATACTGTAAATTTACAATTTCACAAAATAATAATAATAATAATAATAATGAGCATCCTTTTCAACTTCATATCCGATTCTTGGAAAAGAAATTAAAAACGAACAATGGAGAGATAAACTTTTAAAGAAGCATTGGTAATGTCATTACTTTTCCAGGCGAAGGCTCATGACCATTCCAAAACACATAGGTCTCTATAACATGTACGCCTCCTTCTTTGGCCTTCTGTATCAGGTCAGGCCACATCTGCATTAACCCAGAAACAATGAGAAAGTGTGAGCAAATTAGAAGGTAAACTAAAAGTAAGGATTAAGAAGTGACCTCAGGTGTGCTTCTTGGGTAGTGAATGGACCCAGAAATCAGAATCCTTCTCTTTCCATCAATAATAACAGCTTTGCGATCGTAAGTCACAGAAGCTGTAACAGCAAAAACCCAGTAACAAAAAAACAGAAGCACAACAATTTTTCCTCTGGGTGAAGTCCCCATCAAATCTCTTGGACTCATAACCTTCTGGGTTTCTCAAAGGAACGACCTTTTCTGGCTTCTTTGAACACTCAAAGAGATACAATTTTGTTTTTGTACAATGTGTATTTTGATCTCTCTGGTTCTTTGGGATTGAAACGAAAGGAGGCCACTAGAGAGAGCATAAGAGTGGCGGGTGATCAGTGAGAGGCCTGAAGCTGCATTAATAATGGTGGATTATGTATATATATATATATATATAGATGCCTGCGTGTATTTTATATTCATATATATATATATATATATATATATAAATCCTTATTATAATAAGTGTATTTCCAAAAACTTTTTTAAAAAAGGTGAGGATGAGATTGTTTAAAAGTCTAACTCTTAAATATTTTTTCCCCATTTATGTCCATAATTAATATGGGTATTGGATAAAATAATAATAATATAATATTAGAATTTAGTGTAATAGTAACCACGTTATATTAAAAGCATTATTAACTTTTTTTTTACAATATATTGATTTTAATTGATGTTATCTGAATTGTTAATATGTATATTGACACACATGCATGCACCTACATTTGAAGAACGCAAGTCGGTCACATCATTTTTGAATGTGAGTATTCGTTTGAATCGCGGTAAAAATTATTTTTTTAATAGGTAAAAATTATTTTTTTCAATATGATTTACGGTTTTCTAAAGTAATTAATGTGTGAAAAGTTTTTTATTAGTTTGTGTGAATGTACTTTCTAAACGCCAACTCAAATATGTACTAGATTGTTTCTTGTCTGGGAAAATGAATTGACGCCTAGTTCACATAGCGTTGCAAATTAAGCGGTTAGATTAATCTAATTTTGTGTGCCTTCTTTATGTAGATCTAATAATTATGGTTTTTTTAAAGGTATATATTAATGAAAATGAAGGGAAAGCCTCAACTAAAATCGATGATATTATTATACGATGACTTTACCTCTTTCTAATATAAGAAATTTTTAGTTTTGAATATTTTCTTTTAAGCCTAAACAATGTGAATATATATCACCAAAAAAATAATGTCATTATAAAGTATTGTGCATGTACATGTTATAAAGAAAACTTGTTGGGTGGTATTATTGAGAATGCTTTCAATTTCAAAACAAAGATGGAGTTGGGTGCTTTACATATACAAAGCCTCCATTGTTGGGTAACTTTGACTTCATTTTTCCAATGCAAAATTGCTCTTCTTTTAACGTAATGCTCCACCTGGCCGAAAAAGAGGAAGAAAAAGTGTGTGTACACACTCACACTTTCTTACTCTGTGTTATACTACTAATGTTCTTTCTCCTTACGATATTTTATAAGATATCTTTTAGAAGGTATTTCTAATCTTCCTATAACAAGTTTTGATAGTTTCAATTAAGGTTATTAAAACTAGACCAATCACTGAATCGGTTGGAGTACTGAGTCAAGGGTTAGTGAATTAGATCAAAGCTAATTTGGGACCAAACTAGTAAAAAGTAAAGATTTTAGGGTTATTAATATGGGAAAAAAAAAATGGATTTTATGTTTATTGTAAAATCGATTTTTTCTTTCTTTCAGGGTTTGGGAAGTGTGAAGGCTGTGATATGACCTTTCTCTTGATAGTTTGAGCGGGCTTTTTGACCAAAATAATCATTTAAAAAAAAAATTACCAGAATGATGCACTGTTCAAACTATTATCCAATCTAATGCTAATAACAAATAACAAAAGATTACGCGGTATAATTTAGTTATAACAAAGCGTAAAGCGTGGATCATCCATTGTGTTATTGTAAATTTTTAATTAGTGAATTAATTATTTGACTAATTATTATTCTCTATTTAAACTTATCTTAACTAAGATGGATACTTTATATATCAAATTGTTAATGTACAAAATATTAAATAATTAGTCATCTATCTTCGAGTTTATAATAATTAATTAATTAATTTACTAATTAATCTTGTTCCTAGAGTTTATAATAAATTTTAAATATTTTTAATTTTCTTAATTATTAATTAAAATTATTATTAATTTTTTATTATTTATAATTAATTATATATTTAATTAAATTATTTTAATTAATTAATTGTTTTTTTATTAATCACGTGAGACAGTCTCACGCCACCAGTAGCGTGAGAGAGTCTCACGCCACTACCAGTGGCGTGGGCCCCTTTTACGTGACAGGTGGCGTTAGCATTAGATTGGATAATAGTTTGAACAGTGCATCATTCTGGTAATTTTTTTTTTTTTAATGATTATTTTGGTCAAAAAGCCGTTTGAGCTCCTTTCACCATCTCTCACTTCTCCACAACCCTACAGAACTTAGGTCCCACACGTCATGAATCTCTTTGATACGGCGGGATCCACCGCCAGCAAAGAACTCATGCACAATCCACCGCCAGCAAAGAACTCATGCACAACTCCTTTAAGGATGATGGCACTGCATCCTGGATTATTCATCAATCCTCTTTCTTTGATCTCTCTTCTCACTTGAACTGCTTGGTCCCATTCTCCAGCTGCAGAATGAATGCTTGCCAAATGAATATATCTCCCTTCATGATCAGGGTTAACGTCAATCAGGATTTTCCCAATCTCTTTGCCAAGCTCAAGATTTCTGTGCATATTGCAGGCATTGAGCAACGCTCCCCATATAGCAGCATTTGGCTTTATGGGCATTGAATCTATAAACTCTTTTGCTTCCTTCAACAACCCTGCTCTACCCAGAAGGTCCACCATGCATCCATAATGCTCTATACTTGGCTTCATCTTATAAACAGAACTCATGCTCTCAAACACTGACTTTCCTTCTTCAATTAGTCCTCCATGACTACACGCAGTCAGAATTGCTGTGAAAGTAATTGAAGTTGGCTTTATTCCTGTTTTCTGCATCTGCATAAACCACTCAAGAGCTTCTCTTCCCTTTCCATGGACCGCTAAGCCGCCGATTAAAGCTGTCCATGCGCAGACACATTTCTTCTCCAGTCTTCTAAACACTTCTTTGGCCTTTTCCATTTCACCACACTTGACATACACGTCCACAAGTCCACAGCCCAAAATTGGTTCTTCTTTTATTCCATTCTTATGAATGTAGACGTGAATCGACCTGCCTTGGTCCAATGCTCCCAGACCATGCTGAAAGTGAACAACTCAGATTTACACTATCAGGTCTGATTCCTGCAATCATCATTTCATGAAAAAGAGACAGGGCTTCCTTGTTCAGTCCCACCTTAACAAACGCACTAATCATGGTGGTCCAAGAAATCACATTCTTCTCTGGCATGGCTTGAAAAATCTCTCTAGCCATGTCTATGCTTCCAAATTTGATGTAACCATCCATCATTGTATTCCAAGAAACAATATCTGGTTGGGGAAGCCGATCAAACAGCTGGCGTGCATATTCGATGCTGCCGAAATTTGCATAAACATGAAGGAGAGAGTTTGTAGCATAAACCTCTGAACCAAAACCCCTTTTGATTATGTGAGCATGGATTTGTTTGGTTTCTTCAAAAGCTGAGAGAGCAGAGCATGCTTTGAGAAGGAAAGGGAAAGTGTGGGAATTGTATGTCACTGAATGATGAAGCATTTGTTGGTAGAAAAGCAAGGATGCTTCTGGGAAATTACTGTTTGAGTAAGCTCTGATAATGGTGTTCCACATGATGATGTTAGGGGATTTTATTCTGTCAAAAACCATTCGAGCATAAGATAAGTTTCCAAATTCTGAGGATATGCATGAAGCTAAGAGCTTGCTTACTGTAATCTGGGGAATATAGCTTCCGCTTTTCAAAACTTGGGCATGAATCTGCTTTAGTTCTTTCATGCTTGAGCATCTCTCCAGTAGATTCAGGGTATGCTCCACATTGCTTTGCAGTGAGGGTGGGTTTGAGGGAGTTAGCAGCATTCTTATCACTAAGAAGTAAGAACAAAAGAATCAAAGTATGATTGAACCGAGAAAATAGAAACGCGTTGGGAAAAGTTCGGAATAAGCCATAAGGCAATATGGGGATGTGAATTAAAGGCTTCTGTTATATGCACGGCTTCGGATAAGATACTTGTACATCGAACAAAGAATCCTCTTTGCAAGAAACAAGACCAAAAATCTCAGAAAATTAAAATACTTATATTAAAAAAAATCTAAATTTTAAAACTATTTTCTAAAAAAATAAGCTTATGAACATATCGGAAGTCTAATAATCATTATTCTCATTTCTCATTTTCTTCACAATATCTCATCTTTACTTTAAATATTATAAAATTATTTTTATAGTATTTAATTTTTTTTTGTATTGTAGATCTTATTAATTTAAATTTATTTATTTATGTTTAAAATAATAATTTTATAAAATATTAAATCCATTTGATGTGATGGTGTTGATGAGAAATTTTGAGTACCAAAACCCAGATGCATCAGTCAATAGTTATTTTTATGACTTAATTAGATTGTTTGGCCTTTAGTTTTAAGCTCTCAGACATTAAACGGACTCACCTTAGAAAAAGTATTACACAAGAATAAAGTATAATCAAGATCATGAAGTATTAGTTGGTATCCTAAAATATCTTTTTTGTCTCAAGTCACCAGCCATGTAGAATACTTCAAATTGCTTTTTTTTCAGAAATTGAGTGAGATTAAAAAGATTGTTTTTCCTAATCAGACGGGCAACATCTCATTGCTGTAATAAAATTTTTTCATTCAGAAGTATTTTTTTTAGTATTAATCAGTACCCTAAGATATTCCTAAAAATTTTTAAGATCATGAAAAATATTTTATAATCTTGAAAATAATTTTTAGAATTTTAAAAAAAATTATTTCAATGGGTGGTAACAAAAAGACAATTAGGATACTTACTGATATTGTTGGAAAAAATCTTATTATAAAAAAAAAAAAAAAAAAAAAAAAAAAAAAAAAAAAAAAAAAAAATAGAGATTTAGATCCTCATATGAGATCTAACGACCGAATATTTCCCCAAACGGGACGTAGCAAATTGATACTTCGTTGGAAGGAAAAGGTTTTAATGAGAATGAGAGAAAATCCTTCTACCTTATAGGGCCTGTTTGGGAACAAAGAAAATGGACTTATTATCCCATTAGATGGGATAATAAGTCCATTAGGTATTTTGAGCCTTTGTTTGGGAACATAAAAAAATCAATGGGCTTCAAAGTGCAATGGAGTTTTTTTTTAAAAATGGCCTTGAGGTGCTTCTAATCCCATTAGAAGTCCATTGGAACCCAAATTTTTTTCCGACCATTTTGCCCCAAAAACGCGTGCCTTCTCTCTCTCGGTCTCCCCCATCCTCTCCTCTTCAATGTCCGACCTACCTCCTCCTCGGAATTACTTCTACGCAATTGTCCGACCAACCTCGGATTCGATTTTCTTCACACGCAAAGGGCAAAAACGCGCCTGGATTTGGGTTCCTTGGACGGACGACCTCGTATTCGATTTTAGTCGAATGCTAACCTCGCCATCCTGTGAGTGTGAGGAGGAACACAAGTCCGCATAGTTTGCGCAACAATGGGGATACATAATTTTATCTGGAGATATTTCCAAAATGATGTGGAATTTGATCAAGCTGAAGAAGGAAATATGGGTGATGAAGATAATGATGATCCACTTGATAATGATGATCCACTTGATGAAGGGTCCTCATCAAATGATCTTCGATGAAATCGAAATGAACTTGTAGGGACTAGGTTTGATTAAGAACTTTATTGTGTTGTAATTTATTTAATGGAATCTTACCATTTTATTTGGTAAATTTATATTTATTTTTGATTTTTTATCCCAAATTATTACATTTTATACGGCACATGTGTGTGTGTGTGTGAGAATTTGATTCATGCCCTTTTCGGTCATTTTCCATCTCATCTATCTTTTTTGAAGCTATGCCAAACAAGTTCCCATTAAAAACAAAAGTCACTTCCTACTACTATCCCAAACACAAATCACATCGAAAAAGTCCATCGTAAAAAGTCCATCAAGAAAATTCATCGAAACATGTCTCACTTTTTCCCACAAACTTTTCCCAAAACTAGCCCATAGAGGGCCTGTTTGGGAACATAGGTAATGGACTTATTATCCCATTCGATGGAATAATAAATCCATCAATAAAAATTAGAGTGTTTGTGAACACTAAAAAATTAATGGACTTCAATACTTAATGAGATTTTTTTTTTTGAAGCTCCCATTGAGTTTTTATTATCCCATTGAAGTCCATTGAGCCGATCTTTTTTCGGACCATTTTGCCCCAAAAGAAAAGTGCATTCTCTCTCCCTCCTCTCATCCGCAGATTCCTCTCTCTCCCATCCTCATTTGCAGATTCTCTCTCTCCCATCTTCATCTCGCAATTCCTTAGCCTCAAAGAATTACTTCGCTTGTCCTCATCTTCAATTGTCCGACCTGTGAATCAACGAACAACTTCATCGCCATTCCAAAGTAGTTCTTCCACTATCTCTGACCCCGATACTCCGACATGTAATTTATTTAATGGAATTTTACCATTTTATTTGATAAATTTATATTTATATTTGATTTTTTATCCCAAATTATTACATTTTATACGGCACATATGTGTGTGTGTGTGAATTTGATTCATGCCCTTTTCAGTCATTTTCCATCTCATCTATCTTTTTTTAAGCTATGCCAAACAAGTTCCTATTACAAACAAAAGCCACTTTTGCTACTGCTATCCCAAACACAAATCACATCAGAAAAAAGTCCATTAAGAAAAGTCCATCGAAACAAAAGCCACTTTTCCCACAACGATTCCCAAACGGGCCTAGAGTAATAAGCGTACTTTTTTCCTTGAAAACTTTCGCTCTTTGTCTTCACTTCACACATAAGAAAAAAACCTTCCATTAAAATAAAGAAGAAAATGTCACATTTTTTCCTTCCCTAGAATACCTGATTTTAAAGATGAAAAATAAAGGGAGAATTCTAATAAAATACCATATGAATTTGTAAAACCCCTAAAAGGCCGCCGAATTTGTAAAAGGACTGAGAGGTGACAAGGACTTTTGAGGGATATGCAAATTCATGCAAAATGACCATAATACCCTTGCCCCTTTTGAGAGATGAACGAGAGAGAGAACGAGATTCAGAGAAGATTCAGAGCCTCCGCCGCCGTTGAAGCCGACGCCGATCTCTGTCGCCGACGCCGCACCCGCCGCGTTGGATGCTGCCGCCTTGGACGCCTCACTGGCCGGCACCGATGATGAAAAAGAAAAAAAAAAAAAAACCGCAACCCCGAACAAAAAAAAAATTTTTTCCATCGGGTCGATCCGGAAGAAATTGGAAGAAGAAGATGTGAAGGAAGGAAGGAAGGAAGGAAGAAGAAAAGGAAGGAAGGAGGAAGGAAGAAGGAGAGAAGGAAAAAAAGGAGCGTTCCAAAGGCACTCGAAGGCATTCTCGAGAATGCCCAAGGCATTCTCGAGAATGCCTTGAGGCATTCTTGAGAATGCCAAAATGGCATTCTCATGCATTCTTGGGAACGCCTTAAAATGCCCAATTTCTTCCCTTTTTCATTAATTACAAAACATAAACTTCATCGTCATTTACAAAACAACCATCGTCATTTACAAGTAAACCATCGCTATTTACAACTAAATCATCGCCATTTACAACTTTTTTCCTGGTCTTTTCCATAATTACAAAACATAAACAACCATCGCCATTTACAAGTAAATCATCGCTATTTACAACTAAACCATCGCCATTTACAACTTTTTTCTCGCATTTTCCATAATTACAAAACATAAACTTCATCGCCATTTACAAAACAACCATCGCCATTTACAAGTAAACCATCACTATTTACAACTAAACCATCGCCATTTACAACTTTTTTCTGGCCTTTTCCATAATTACAATACATAAACTTCATCGCCATTTCCAAACCAACCATCTCCATTTACAAGTAAACCATCGCCATTTACAACTTTTTTCCCTTTTTCATAATTACAAAACATAAACTTCATCGTCATTTACAAAACAATCATCGCCATTTACAAGTAAACTATCGCTATTTACAACTAAACCATCGCCATTTGCAACTTTTTTACTGGCCTTTTCCATAATTACAAAACATAAACTTCATCGCCATTTACAAGTAAACCATCGCTATTTACAACTAAACCATCGCCATTTACAACTTTTTTCGCCTTTTCCATAATTACAAAACATAAACTTCATCGCCATTTACAAGTAAACCATCGCTATTTACAACTAAAACCATCGCCATTTACAACTTTTTCGGCCTTTTCCATAATTACAAAACATAAACTTCATCGCCATTTACAAAACAACCATCGCATTTACAAGTAAAACCATCGCTATTTACAACTAAACCATCGCATTTACAACTTTTTTAAGGCCTTTTCCATAATTACAAAACATAAACTTCATCGCCATTTACAAAACAACCATCGACATTTACAAGTAAACCATCACTATTTAGAACTAAACCATCGCCATTTACAACTTTTTTCTCGGCCTTTTCCATAATTACAAAACATAAACTTCATCGCCATTTACAAAACAACCATCGCCGACGATGAAGTTTATGTTTTGTAATTATGGAAAAGGACGGAAAAAAGTTGTAAATGGCGATGGTTTAGTTGTAAATGGCGATGGTTTACTTGTAAATGGCGATGGTTGTTTTGTAAATGGCGATGAAGTTTATGTTTTGTAATTATGAAAAAGGCCGTAAAAAAAAGTTGTAAATGGCGATGATTTACTTGTAAACGAGATGGTTGGTTTGAAATGGTGATGAAGTTTATGTTTTGTAATTATGGAAAAGGCCGAAAAAAAAGTTGTAAATGGCGATGGTTTAGTTGTAAATAGCGATGGTTTACTTGTAAATGGCGATGGTTGTTTTGTAAATGGCGATGAAGTTTATGTTTTGTAATTATGGAAAAGGCCAGAAAAAAGTTGTAAATGGCGATGGTTTAGTTGTAAATAGCGATGGTTTACTTGTAAATGACGATGGTTGTTTTGTAAATGGCGATGAGGTTTATGTTTTGTAATTATGGAAAAGGCCAGAAAAAAGTTGTAAATGGCGATGGTTTAGTTGTAAATAGCGATGGTTTACTTGTAAATGGCGATGAAGTTTATGTTTTGTAATTATGGAAAAGGCCGGAAAAAGTTGTAAATGGCGATGGTTTAGTTGTAAATAGCGATGGTTTACTTGTAAATGGCGATGAAGTTTATGTTTTGTAATTATGGAAAAGGCCAGAAAAAAGTTGCAAATGGCGATGGTTTAGTTGTAAATAGCGATAGTTTACTTGTAAATGACGATGATTGTTTTGTAAATGACGATGAAGTTTATGTTTTGTAATTATGAAAAAGGCCAGAAAAAAGTTGTAAATGGCGATGGTTTACTTGTAAATGGAGATGGTTGGTTTGGAAATGGCGATGAAGTTTATGTATTGTAATTATGGAAAAGGCCAGAAAAAAAGTTGTAAACGGCGATGGTTTAGTTGTAAATAGTGATGGTTTACTTGTAAATGGCGATGGTTGTTTTGTAAATGGCGATGAAGTTTATGTTTTGTAATTATGGAAAAGGCCAGAAAAAAGTTGTAAATGGCGATGGTTTAGTTGTAAATAGCGATGGTTTACTTGTAAATGGCGATGAAGTTTATGTTTTGTAATTATGGAAAAGGCCAGAAAAAAGTTGTAAATGGCGATGGTTTAGTTGTAAATAGCAATGGTTTACTTGTAAATGGCGATGAAGTTTATGTTTTGTAATTATGGAAAAGGCCAGAAAAAAGTTGTAAATGGCGATGGTTTAGTTGTAAATAGCGATAGTTTACTTGTAAATGACGATGCTTGTTTTGTAAATGATGATGAAGTTTATGTTTTGTAATTAATGAAAAAGGGAAGAAATTGGGCATTCTAAGGCGTTCCCAAGAATGCATGAGAATGCCTAAGGCATTCTCCAAGAATGCCTTGGGCATCTTGGAGAATGCCTTGAGGCATTCCGGAGAATGCCATTTTGGCATTCTCGAGAATGCCTCAAGGCATTCTCTTGGGCATTCTTGGAGAATGCCTTCGACGGTCTGCACGGAACGCTCCTTTTTCTTCTTCTTCTCATCTTCCTCCTTCCTTCCTTTTCTTCTTCCTTCACATACTCTTCTTCCAATTTCTTCGGATCGACCCCGAGGAAAATTTTTTTTTTACCGTTCGGGTTTCGGTTTTTTTTTTCATCACGGTGCCGGCCGGTGAGGCGTCCAAGCGGTAGCGTCCAACGCGGGTGCGGCGTTGCGGGCAGAGGCCGGCGTCGGCTTCAACGGCGGCGGAGGCTCTAAATCTCGTTCTCTCTCTCGTTCATCTCTTAAAAGGGGCAAGGGTATTATGGTCATTTTGCATTAATTTGCATATCCCTCAAAAGTCCTTGTCACCTCTCAGTCCTTTTACAAATTCGGCGGCCTTCTGGGGGTTTTACAAATTCATATGGTATTTTATTGGAATTCTCTAAAAAATAAAACCCAATTTTCCAAAAATAGTAAATTTTACCAATTATGGAAAATTTCAAACTTAGTATTCCCTTCACCTTAATTTTACTCAACTTTTCTCTCCATCCATATCAGAGATTCTAATTCATCCGTACTTACCTATTTGCTTAAAAAGCTTTTCTACCGTACTGTTTGGGAAGCATGGACACTTGATTAGGATACTAATAATTGAGGATGAGAAGTAACCCGGGGACCAGAAACTCTTTACAAGTTACAAAATCACAAGAAAAAGGCATATTTCCCGCTCACACAAGAATTTTAGTGCTTATCGTCCACGGTGTCTCCTTTAGAAACCATCCCTCTCTCACGCTCACTTGTTTTTCATTGTTCCTCCTTCATAAATTGTACGTACGTAGTTGGTTCCTCCTCAGCCTCACAATTCCATGGCACATCACAGGCGGCATTCTGTAAGTCTTGGAGAAGAAATCAAATCTTCTTCCACAATTGCTGACATAAGGCATGCAACTGCTTCAATAGGAAGAATCAACGAAATGGTCGCAGAGGCCAGACTTTCTGAAAAGAATCCCCTTGGCCATACAGCTTCCACATCCTCCACTCACTCTGCTCCTATTTTCTTTTCTTCTCCAACCAGCAGGAGGATCCAAAGCGCATCATCTTCGTCTTCGTCATCATATAGATCTAGCATTGGAATAACTGCTCTTTCAAGCTCCCCTTCCACGAGCAGCAAGAGTGATTCTGGAGGGAAGATAACAGATAAGAAGAAGGAGAAGAAAAAATTGTTTCCTTGTGTTGGAGTTGGGACACAGTCATGCAAGAACTCAAGAAGATCACCGGAACATCGGAGATTTGATGAAGCAGCATTTATCCAGAGAGCGCGCGTGGTGGAGAGTCTGCCACAATTCTGGGCTGATAAGTACCAAGCTGCTTCATTCCACAAACAAGAAGCTCAACTTCTCAAGGAATTAGTAAGCTTTCATAATACTCATTGTTAATATTAAAATAATTTAATTAGCTTCCTTGATTCTCCAAAAGAAGGTCAACTGGCTGGAGGTAGTACTTACTTCTCCTGCTCTGTCCTGGCTGCAAGACTTACTACTCTATTACCTGATTGGTTCCTTTCTTTTTCAGATTTAAAACTAGAGCTTTTTCATCAAAATTTATAAGGATTTTGATTACAATATTTATTCATAATAATTCCGGCATGGTATACTGGAGCTTCTTATTGAGATGCTTTTGACTAATAGGCGTGTCTTGATGAACTTCCACATACTTTGCTAAAAGGTCCCTCTGGTTCTGGTAAAAGAGCCTTGGCAATGTCTCTTCTGCGAGAAATATACGGCGAAGAGTGTGGAAACGTATGTATCTTGACTTGACCTCCTCTCTCTTGTATATTTTCTTGAGTCCTAAGCTCAACTTAATTAGTGAACACTTTTTTGATGCAGTTATCCCACAATATAAGATATTTCCCCCTTCAGGTACAGATTTCCCAATTTATATTCATTGATCGAAATCCATATCTGAATCTCCCATGCTAGGCTAAGTGTGGGGAAAATGACAGGAAGGAAGTCCTACGAAAGTAAGTGTTCCAATAACGTTCAGCTGTCATCATGTGGAACTAAACGTGAAATTGGAACGGAATGCTAAGTATGCTTTGATGGGGTTAGTGAAGGAAATGAGCTGTATCTATGCAGTGACACCCCAAGATACCAATCTTAATATCAAGTCAGATTGCCAAGGTTAGTTCAAAAAATATGTACTCTACTTGTAATTGTCTGTGAGGCTAATTAATTACAAGTTGCATATTTTAAATCTCGTGTTCAGTGATGGTTCTCTATGAGGTTGACAAGGCAGAACAGGATATCCAGCAGATAATCTCGTGGATTATAAACTGTCACTCCCAAATATGCAAACTAATACTCTGTTGCCAAGACGATGTTGACATTCTTGAATCTGTCAGGAACCTGTTCAAGGTGATTCAAGTTCATCCACCTACTACTCCTCAGGTAACAATACAGTTTTTATTTGGTTTGAACTTTTAAGTGTTGGATACCAGAGTGAACATTAGTGAGGGACAAAATTTTGTGCTGTAAATACTGATGTGGAACCCCAATATCACAGATTATGGAGGTTCTGTTTGAGATAGCAAAGAAGGAGGATATTCATTTACCAAAGAATTTGGCTGCTATGATTGCTGCAAAATCTAATCAGAATCTCAGGCAAGCTATCATGGCTCTTGAAGCATGCAAAGCATTCAAGTAAGTAAGATGATGAACTAATACATAGAAGGATACAATTCTTACCCACGTTGACATTGTTAGTTTTCTAGTTCTAAAACACCTCAGATGAAGAATTTTGTACTTTCCTATGCAGATATCCATTTTTTGAAGAACAGCCGATTTCAATCGGATGGGAGCATGTTGTAATAGAAATTGCTTTAGAGATCATAGCTGATCCATCAAAATCATGGTACAAAAATTTCAAAGTGAAAAGGAAAGTCTCTAGCCATATTTTGAAGACTGTAATATTTATTTCAGATAATGTTTTTATTTTAATTCTTTTCTTCTGATTTTTGATCAGCCTAATCTCAGTAAGAGGAAAATTCCAGAAGCTTATGGAGGACTTTGTCCACCCAAAACTAATTCTCCGGGTGATGTCTCACTTATCTCATGTCTTGCAACACTTTACTAAAACAATATGTTCGTTTTCTCATTGATTTTGTGTTGTGCAGAAACTAGTAGAAGAGCTTCTGAAAAATATCGAAGCCAGCTCAAAAAGGGAATTCTACTATTGGCATGCATATTATGTGAGTTTCTTCTTCCTCATCTAACTTTCTACAATCTGATACCAAATTAGTAATACCAAGTCGTATACTTTCACTTTACAGGACAAAAGACTCCCACCTGGAACTTCAGCTTTTTCCAAGTTAGCTGGTAAAGACAACCAAAACCTTCTAATCTGTGTCATAAAAAACACGAATGACGCCAGAATAACTCATTTTTGCATGTAACAATATATACAATGTCTTGCTATTTTATTAAATGAAACTGAAATGCAATTCTCTGCAGAATTTGTGGCCAAGTTTATGAGCATATACAGAAAGAGCTTTGTCAGCGGGCAATACGTGTGAGCAGAAATGGACTTCTCTTCTCATCTTAATCGGTTAAATCAAAGGGGAATGGAAATTTCAGTAAGACAGAGAAGCAGAATCCAAGATTATCATTTCTCAATGAGATAATCGATGTTGAGTACATTTTTGTATGATGGAAATAAGCCGCACTAGCTTAAATTATCATAAAGGCAAGAACATTAAATCATGTGCCCCTTGTTCAACATTAAAATTGAATTAACTCGAAGGGGTTTTTTTTTTTTTTTTTTTTTGGCGTACTATGTTTCAAAGACTAATCAGAGGTGGTGAAAAGATTTATCTATGAAAAAGAATTCAATTTTCTTTTTTTTTTTTCAAATTCGAAACCTCTATGCATAAGTCCAAGTAGTTTAGTCGACTAAAGCGCGATGCGTTGTTTTTTTTTTTTTTTTTGAACGGCCCCGAGATTTAGTCGACTAACCCAAGTGGCTTAGTCAACTAAATAGTGGTAGGGTTTTTTTTTTTAAAACCTTCGATATTTAGTCAACTAAGCCACTTGGGTTAGTCGACTAAATAGCGGCAGAGGGGTTTTTTAAAAACCCCCAACCGCAGCTATAGGAACCCTAATTGACTAAATTCCTCCCCAAACTTCTTCCCCTCTGTTTTTTTCACCAAATCGTTGCTGAATCCGTTGGTGGGTTGCGAAGGAAACTTCAATCTATTGGCATTTGCGTCGATATCGGTATGTTTTCATCTCTATTTCGGATTTCCACCGTAGTTTTTGCGTTTATGCCAACCCTATTTGCGTTTTTGCATTTTGTGCTTTCATTGATTGGTTTTGTTGTGTATCTTTGATTGTTTTCATCTTTGAGTATTGCTATATGATATAAGAGTTCCATTATGCTGCAAATGGGGTTTTAAAAAAAACTCT
This sequence comes from Acacia acuminata, assembly GCA_019022655.1. NCBI lineage: Eukaryota > Viridiplantae > Streptophyta > Magnoliopsida > Fabales > Fabaceae > Acacia > Acacia acuminata. The sequence goes on along the minus strand of JAFJYI010000102.1, from coordinate 586,949 downwards.
CCTGTCACAATTTAGTCGACTAAACCAAGGTTTAGTCGACTAAATCGCGACAAGCAGTCAAAAAAAGCAATGCCCCGCATTTTAATCGACTAAACCTTGGTTTAGTCGACTAAACAGGTGCACAATGGGATTAAACTTTGTGGTTTTTTGTTAAAATGATGATTGTTTGTTGTTTATACTGATTAATGTTTGTTTATGTTGCTTAGATGGTAATTTTTTCGAATAACTCATCTTCTTTGATTTTTTTTTTTTGTTTAGCTAATGCGTGTTTGTTAGTGAAAATGATGAATATATATGTGAAATCGAGAATGATGAATGTTTCTTGTTTGTTGATGGTTTGTAATGTCCCTTTGTAGGTCTTTATTGTCATCATGCGTCGTAAAGAACCTCCTTCAAACACCGGCAATGAGAGTGGGAGACGGATTAAGCACCGAGCGACCCGTTGGGCATCCTCCTCTAGGACACGGCAGCCATCGGAGGCTGAGCCCGTTGTTGACCTCCTGTTTGGTTATTTGTTTGAGAATAATGAAGCACAACATGCACAATTCATGGCGAATCTTGCTACCAGACCCATTATCAAGCCGAAGTCATTAGACATGACATTTTTTGCAGATGAAGGATTTGACATAGTGGCGATGTTAGGGACTTCCCATTTGACAGGGCTGGCGGAGATGACTTGTCCCTATTCAGAGGTTATGGTGAGAGTTTTCTACCATAACCTGAGCTACATAAATGGCGATCTACAGTCTCGCGTCTGCGGGATTGACATACTGATGACGGCTCCCATCTGGATGACTCTACTGGGATTTGATTTTGATGCAAAGAATAGATACCAGTATGATAGGGATAGCAATGTAGTCATTGAGGGATTTAATCGAGATGAGGCTGTGTATGAGGCAAGGAGGCAAGGAGGTCATAGACCTATCGTTACTGTGGGGCAGCTGACTGTTAGTTCCCGTATCCTCTTCTACGTCATGACCCACATATTGTTCCCTCGGGCTTACAATCATTCGAGGGTGTTGGAGGGTGACATCCCTATTATGTGGGCTGTTCGTCATGGCATTCCAGTGAATTGGAGGCACTACATTTGTCACTTGATGTATAAGGCCGAACAAAAGAATATAGCTGCACTCCCATACGCCTATCTGGTTCAGAAGATATTGGAGCATTTTCGTGTTCCTATGCTCAATGAGCAAATGGTGAGCCAGAAAACTTGGAATGCTAGGTTTGGACAGCGGTTATTGGAGTAGTGCAAGATCTCCAAGGTGGCAAATGGTGTGTGGCAATACACTGGTGTCAATGAGGATCTACCTGATGCTGGCCCGGTTCCACCCGTTGTTCCTCCTGAGGTCCATGATGATGATGATGATGTCGATGTTCATATGGAGGACTTTGTTGAGCCGGACGGTGGATTCTCCCTTCGTGATGTCATGCAAGCCATCAATGCTAGCAGGAAACAGATGTCCCGGATGGAAGCCAAGCAAAAGAAAAGGTGGAAGACATAGGATGACAGGTCTGTCTTCTTGACCAAAATACTGTGCAGATCTTGTATGCATGGGTATAGACAATGATTCACCAGATTCAAGCTCAACATATATCTCAATAAAATTTTTTGCTCTTCGATTAGAAAATGCATCTATGACACACTTTACGTCTTCATCATCACATACATCATTACTAATGTAGTATACACTATCCTTACCCACTATAATCTCCACTTTGGCAATTAACCGATGAATGCATTGGCTGCCATGTAGCCCCATTTTTTTGGTGAATTCTTTCTTTGACCTCGTTGTACGTAGTTCCCCGTTTGATTTTCATCATTTTCGTTTTTCCTTCAAATTGAACACCATCGGGACCTTCAAAATGCCTCCCACTATGGTAGATTACAGTAACGTGCGTGTTTGAACTTGCACTCATCCTTCACACAAGAATTTGTGAGCTGTAAAAGGGAGGGTTTTAGCTTACAAAAAAAAAAAAAAAAACAAAGTGAAACTACAACGATTACACAACAATAATACCTTGAACAAGGTGGAATGGGATTAAACTTTGATGGGTCGCACTAAAACTGAGAAAAGAGAAAGTATTAGGGGGGAAGGGTTGCTATATGATAAGAGTTTCATTATGACGCAAATGGGGTTTTAAAAAAAACTCCCCTGTCCCTATTTAGTCGACTAAGCCACTTGGGTTAGTCGACTAAATCGCGGGGGCAGTCAAAAAAATAACGCCCCGCGTTTTAATCAAGGTTTAGTCGACTAAATAGGGGCACATTGGAAAATAGTTTGGAAGCAGTGGCAAATTGATAATTAGTTATTTAAAAAGTGGCTAATAGGGAAAAAAAGCCTTGAATGCTCACCCTTCATTGTAATTTATGTAGCTGCATGTCTAATAACACTTAGCCTTACTTTTCTAAATGACAGGTTTGTAAAATAACCACCTCTCTTATTACATAATCAAGTATTCACTTGATTTCATGAATATTTTTTTGATATTCTTTTCCTTTATTCTTTATATTCTTTTATTTTTTTAATGTATTTAAAAATTTCTTTAAAAAAAAAATGGGGGCCCCCCAAATCCCGCCACCATTAGTGCCTACCTTTCATAAATTTTTTGGATCTGCTCCTCTCTATATATATATGTGTCTGTGTGTGTGTGTATAGACACCCACACATATATATATACACATACATATATAAATATATATATATATATATATATGTATGTATGTAACACTACAAAAAAAGTATCTTTTGTCGTGGTTACTTTGTAGCGGTGAGAAAACACCACTACAAATGAACATTTTAGTGCGAATTCGTAGCGGTTTTAAGCCAAACTGCCACAAATTAGTAATAGAAGAATTGATACCAAATGGTGACCATTTTTCTTTGATTTTTGTAGCGGTGACACAAAACCAAATCGCCACAAAAATGGCGCCATCCTTGGCGCGTTATAGCGCAAACTCTGTTGCGATTTTTTCGTAGCGGTTTTGTCAAAATAACCGCTACAAAAATTCGAAACGACACAGTTTTGTCACGGTGAGAAGAAAGCGACACCTTGACCGCGTCAAAATGTTATGATTTGTAGCGGTTTAGGCTAAAACCGCTACGAAGTTTCTTTTATAAATAGCTTTGAGTCCGTACAACAATTAAAAATATTCAAAAATATTCTAAATCCGGCTTGTCACTAAATGGACATTCTCGTCTTGGTTCTCGAAGACATGCATATATCTGTAGCGCTGATCTCGGGAGATGAGCGCTGTAGATATTTGCCTCCCTTCTCATTGTTTAAGCCGAGGAGGTTCCTTTAGTACAATCCGGACTTAGTTATTCCTTTGACTTGAAGACTTCTCCTCTTCTGAATATTGTCCAACATGTGACCGAAGATTGGTGGCTATACCGAATCGGAATCTTCATCGGCATGTTGAACTATTTTCAATAAACTTGTTATTCCTAATTTTTTAACCTCAACTCTTTTAAGGAAATTAAAGAAAATAATTGAGAATGTTTTTATTGTAATAAAGAAAAAATCCAAACTAATTAGTTTGATAAACAATTAGTTTGGATTTTTTTTTAAAAAAATATTAAATTTGTAGCCGTTTTACTAGAAACCGTTACAGATTAATTAATTTGTAGCGGTGATACTCTCTAACCGCTACAAAATTTCAAAGGTCAGTAATTTTATGGCGGTTAGTAACCACACAAATTTTCACCAAAAACGAGGCATAGTTGTTGCGGTTGAGGTAGCGGGCTTGGTCGTAACCGCTACAAAATTATTTACTTTGTGACGGTTATTTGGTCTAACCGCTACTAATTTCATCGGTTTTTATACTTTACTTTTCACTTTTGAAATTCACACGCGTTACTTTTACTATTCACCTCTCAATTTCAACTTTCACCTTTCAACATCATGGTTTCTCACGACAAGGGAAAAGAGAAAGTAGTTGAACCCCAGAAAAGGCCTATCAGGGGTGGTAGTAGTAGTAGAGGGGGCCGTAGGAGAGGGCGTGGGCCTCAAAATATCCCCCCTTCAGCCCCCTCAGGTAAATATCCCCCTTCAACCCCCTCAGGTTGGGAATGAGTTTGATGAGCTCTTTGCAAATGACCCAATCCCAAACCAAGAGACCTAGAGACCGTGGGTGGAGATCGAGGTGCAAGTCTATCGTTTGACGACATCCTCAATGAAGAAGATGAGGAGATCGAGTTTGAGATTCCCATAAGGGAAGCGGAGCAGTTTCTCGACCGGGAGAATGAGCGGGACCAAGGGAACCTCCGACCGTCGTCTTCTCGTTCCACCGGATTTGTGGTGGATGTCGAAGGTAAATATAAGTAGTTTATTGGCCAAAAATAAAATTTAAATTCCTGACGTGTAATGAAAATTTATTTAAATACAATTCAACAATTTTGTTTTAATTGTGCAGATCCATATGGGAACATCAGCAGGAGGATGGTGGATGTTCACACGCTCAGTCAGCAGGACGACTACCGCGTGGTAGTCCCATGGAACATGGACACGGACCAGCCGATCGGCAGCGTGGTCAACTATTGAACCGATTCCTGTCACAATTTGGCGGGAATTGGGCATGAGCCACGATTGGAAAAAGATCCTAAAGGACAACAAGGACAAGGCGTTTGAGGATATTGTGCAGGTAAGTTATGTTATGTTATGTAATTAAATTTTACATGTTAATAGTTTTAAGTTGTATAAATTGTGGTTAATTTAATTATCTATTTCTTAATTAATTATTACTTAATTACTAATTATTTTTTGATATAGAAAAAGTTTAAGCTGCGAGCCCACATGAAGAGGTATGTAAAGATGAAAATGGTAGAAGCGTGAACGAGCCGGAGGGGTCGTCTCTACAACCAGCAAAATGGAGATTCGACTATGCCTCTACAGCAACTGATCGAGAACATCCCAGACGGCATGGAGACAAATGACTGGGCAGCTTTTGTCCAATATAGGAGGAGTGCGAGGCACAAGTACTTTTTTAATTAATCATAGTTTAGTTTTTTTTTTTAAAATATAGACAAAATTAATGTAGTGTTTAGATTTGGTTTAATTAGAGTAAAATACATTGACTGCCCTTCTATTTTACCTAAATTGCATAAACAACTCATTTATTTTGCAGGCGCTATCGCAGAGGAACACCAGATGCAGGGCAGCTCAAAGGGTCAATCACACGGCAGGATCCAAGACATTTGTTGTGACCTACAGTGAGATGGTATGTTAAAAGTTAAGTTAATTTTATGTTTAAATGATTATTGTTTTGTTTTAGAAATAATAAAGTTTATATTCTTTTAGCAAGAGAAGGCTCGGGAGGAGAACCGTCAGACAGACTATGGGCAGTTGTTTACACGCACCCATAGACACCGTGATGGGACGCCGATCTCTCGAGGTAACGAGAGGAGATAATAGTAAGTTACAAAAACCTAATTATATAGTTAATGTTGTATATTTAAATTTAATTAAATTGATTGATTAATGTTTTATGAAATATGTGCGTCAGGCCCGGATTGAGCAAAGCCAGCAAGAGATGTGATCGTGTTCACGGGGCTTTGATCCTACGGCTTGAAAAGCGTCGTGCCTAGCATCCTGGTGTTAGGGGGTTTGGGCTAGGCCTTCTCCTTTGGCGCGAGGGACCTCCTCCTCGAGCGGGACCACCACCGAGCAAGATTGATGCGATGATTGCCGAGAAAGTTGCCGCGCGGGTTGTTGTAGAGGAGCCGGCGAGAGAATAAGGCCAGGACTAGGGCATGCAGGAGAGTCTCGACCGTTGGTACGCTAACCAAAGGCATAGCTGGCACTCAATTGACGGGCCTTGACAGAGTTGCTACCTAACATACGGTTTCCATCTCCCGAGCCTCCCCCTCCGTTCATGTACGAGGATTCTCCCCCGCCTCCTCATCCGCCTGTCTACAAGGATACCCGTCCGGATCCTGTTGCTGGTGAAGACGAGGGCGTTGTTACCTCTGCTCGTGCCCACGCCGCCCCTGAGAGAGACCCCCCGAGAGAAACCCCTAAGACAACCCCCGCAGAGACGGACTCCGATCATCGGGCTCGATAGTTAGTTCTTATTTTCTTCGGTAATTCATTTTGTATTGCTGGATGTTTGTTGACAATTTTATTAAATATAAATATTTGTTGTCTTTTTTTAAGTAGGTTTTTTTAATTTATATTTTATTAAATAATAAATGGAGTTAATAATTTGTGATAAAAAAATATTAATAAATTTTATAGCAGTTTTAATGCTAAACCCGCCACAAATTTGTCGCGGTTTCTTTACACAACCGCTAAAAATTTGAATTCAGAAGTAAAAAACTAATCTCCAAAACTTTGTCGTGGTTTCTTCATAAAACCGCCACAAATTTGAATTCAAAAGTAAAAAATAACCGCCAAAATTTTGTTGCGGTTTTAGGCATAACCACTACTAAGTTTCAAACAGTCATCATTTTGTAGCGGTTGACGTATCAGTTTAAGAACCGCGACTAGTTAATGGCGGGTTTTTAAATTGAAATTTGTAGCGGTTCGTTAACCACGACAAATTTGAATTGAAAATTGGTTGCGGTTGAAGTCGCGGTTTCTAACCGCTACAAAGTATCCCAGGTTGCATTTAAAGATCTCAGGTGCTAGGATGAAAGTAATTAAACATTGTCTCCACATTTATATACTATCCTAGCTTTGTTTACTATAGATGGATAAGTCATGGATCAAGAAGCTGCGCAGTTCTCCTGTATATTTAGCGGGATTGAAAAATTTCTTAGATTTCGCCTTCTCTCACGCTAATATTAATGGCAAGATCGTGTGTCCTTGTTGTAGACACAAGTTTAAGAAGTGGCAAACACAAGAAGGTGCTATGGAACATCTTCTTATTAAGCCTTTCCCAGAAGCATATACATTCTAGGGTGTTCATGGTGAGAAACGTGGTATGAGATATGAGGATCATCTTCCTCAAACCACACAAATAGGAAATCAACTAGATCAAGATGATCCGGTTAATCAATGAAGCTGTTCGCGACGCATTTGGTGTTCAAGACGACAACTTCACGGCGAGTGCGGTGGTCCGTGAACCGCTTTTCTTCGGGAATGAAGCAGGCTTGGGAATTTTTCAGCCTTATAGATGAGAGTGATCATCCATTGTATCAAGGTTGTCAGAAATACTCAAAATTATCCTTTCTGATCAAATTGTACCATATCAAGTGAATGTGTGGGATCACTGATAAGGCAATGTCGATGTTGCTAGAATTACTACGAGATGCTTTCCCTAACGCGGACATTCCCATAACCTTCTACGAGGCCAAGAAGATAATCAACAAATTAGGATTGAACTACGAAAAAATAGATGCCTGCCCCAATGACTGCATGCTTTATTAGGGGGAGGACGCCGGAGGGAGACTTGTAAGAAGTGTCACACTTCGAGGTTCGGGACGATTCGAAAGGAAAAAGCGAAAGAAGAAACCCGCAAAGATTCTAAGGTACTTTCCTTTAAAACCTCGCTTACAAAGATTGTTTATGTAGTCTAAGACAACTGAGCATATGAGGTGACATGAAGCCGACAAGAATGAAGATGGTAAACTCAGACATTCACGGGATGGTGAAGCGTGGAAAGCGTTTGACTCAGACTTTCCTGATTTTGCGGCGGACCCTAGAAATGTTCGTCTTGTTTTGGCGACCGATGGTTTTAATCCTTTTGGGAATCTTAGCACAAGTTATAATATATGGCCAAATGTTTTGATATCATACAACTTGCCGCCTTGGATGTGTATGAAACAAAGCTCCTTCATTATGTCCATGATCATTCCAGGCAAAAAGGCGCCGGGAATGACATTGATGTGTATCTACAACCGCTTATCAAGGAGTTGGTGGAGTTGTGGAATGTAGGCGTCGAGACATATGACGCGCATGAGAAGACACTGTTCAACTTGCGTGTGGCATTATGTGGACTATCAGTGACTTCCCTGGATTGGAACATTATCCAAATGCAATGTGCATACCGGCCTTGCGTTTCCGGCTTGCAATTTTGACTCGACTCAATGTGCCTTCCCCACAAATCGTAAGTGGTGCTTCATGGGTCATCGGAGGTTTCTCGATGGTACGCACAAGTTTAGGTTGCAACGCAATCGTTTTAATGGGCAATAGGAAAAAAGGGACCTCCTCGCATATTATCCGGTGCGAGAGATCATAGAGCAACTTGTGGATGTTGATTTTGAGTATGGGAAACAAGATGATCCAAGAAAGGCCGGACAAAGACGGTTAGGCTTTTGGTTCTCGCGACCCAAAGAATGGGAAAAGATAAGCGTCTTCTTCACTCTTCCGTATTGGCAAGATAATTTACTCCGACATAGTCTAGATGTCATGCACATTGAAAAGAATGTGTGCGACAATGTGTTGTACACGATTATGAACGAACCAGGCAAGTCAAAAGGTCATGTTCGAGCGAGGAAAGATTTACAGGAGATGGGGTTCGTGCGACGCGGCCGGATGAGCATGATAGATTTCAGCCGGCAAAATTCACCGACAAAACCGAATAAGGAAATCTTCCTCGCCACTTTGAAGAAAATAAAAGTTCCTGACGGGTATTCAAGCAACATTTCACGATGTGTGGACGTGTAGGCTCGAAAGGTTACTGGGCTGAAGAGTTATGACTCACATGTGCTTATGCAATAGTTACTTTTACTGGCCATAAAAAATACACTGCCTCTCGATGTGTCCATCGTTTTGGTCAAGCTTTGTACTTTCTTTCGGAAGTTGTGTTCCAAGGTGTTGATTGTGGAGGAGCTCGACCCGCAAATGACAAATCATTCTTACGCTGTGCCATTCGGAGATGATCTTTCCTCCTTCTTTTTCACGGTCATGGTTCACTGACGGTACACCTTGTTCACAAAACAAAGCTTTCTGGCTCAGTTCACTACCGATGGACGTATCCTATTGAGAGGTACTCTTTTAAAATTAATTACTTCACTATTACTTCCTAGTCGCATGTTTAACCATTGATGTATCGACATTTTTCCTCATTACTTTATAGGTTTCTTGGGAAACTGAAATCTTATGTGAGGAATAAGGCGTGGCCTGAAGGTTTAATAGCAGAAGGTTATATTGGGGATGAGGTCTTGTATTTTTGTTTTAGGTACTTTGATGACATTGAGACGTCATTCAACCGACCGCCTCGTGTGGACAATTGTCCTGAGCCAGAGCCACATCCATCAGCTTCAGAGTTGTTATTCCCTCATGTTGGTAAACCAGTTGGCGGATGTGAGAACTTCAAACTCACGACACTTGAGAAGTTTCAAGAAGCACATAGACATGTCTTGATCAATTACACTAAAGTTGAACCGTACCTTCAGTAAGGATTGCACACAGATATATATGTTATCCTATATGTTTCCTTACATTTTATAGGCACATTTCTTGCTCATTATCGCATGTTTAATTGCAGGGAATTTAGCAGTCATGTGAAGCGTCAGCTGAGGATCCGTACACAAACATCCTCCAAAATTGATAGAAAGGTCCATAGAGAATTCCAGGGTTGGTTTAGGAGGAGAATAATGAATGACCACAACCCCCACTCATCAGCATTCAAAGCTCTCGCACTCGGCCCGCTTGACCACACCCAAAGATTTACGGCATACAATGTCAATGGCTTCAAGTTTTGTACGGTTCCACGAGATCAGGGATTGCTGACCCAAAACTCGGGTGTATATGGCACGTTTGTGACGAGGAGTTATGCGAGCAGCAGTGACGGAAACATGCAGTTCGGTGACGTCTCGTATTATGGAAAGTTGCTTGATGTGGTCAGGATAACTTACCAAGGCCTTTTCTCTGTGACACTGTTCAAGTGTTTGTGGGTGAATACGACAATGTCCCGGGGACTCACGACTGATGACTTAGGCATCACATTAGTGAATTTCTCTCGACCTATTCACACTGGTCAGTCTGAAGATGACAAGCCGTATATTCTTACCTCAGAGGCCCATCGGGTTTATTACGTCGTCGATGAGAGGCACGGGGATTGGAATATGGTGGTTCACTTAAAGCCTCGGGACCTTTACAACATGGGTGATGGTGAGAATGTCGCCTACGATTGTGAGCCGCTCCAGCCCAAAAAACTTCTTCCCAGACATCGATGACACTTTACCTATAGTTCGGTATGTTTTTTAATATACACAATATGAAATATAAAAATAGCATTTAACAAAAGTTTTATATATGTGTTATTACATATTCAACTCACACGTAACTTTTTTTACAAACTTTCTTTGTAGGGATGCTGATGAAGATTGAGAGGAAAAATTATGCCTACTCTTCATTTTACCAATTTTTTTTAAAAACCCTAAAAAATATTTTTGTAGCGGTTTAAAACCACTACTAAAAACAAAAAAACCACTATAGACTTCCAACTACTACAAAAATCAAATAAACCGCTACTAAATTAAACCGCTACAAAAACTGAGACTGTAACCGCTACAAAGTGATGTGCTGAGATCAAAATAAATACCCTCATCAAACCACATTTAATATGCTTCATTTTTGTTTTTTACACACGTTTTCTCTCCGTCTTGTCTCATGTTCTTACGTTTTCTCAACCAAGTAAAGTGTTTGAATGAGGTAAGTGTCACTCAACTGGATCAAATCTAGTAACTATCATAATATTTGTTTTTTCTTCTATCATGTTGATATTAACTTCTGTTATTTTACAGGTGGATTTTGTCAATTTTCAACTTTCTTTCTACTTTCACATACTTATTCTTCAATCCACTTTCCAACACTTTTGTTTTATAATTCATTTTATTTTATTTTAACTAACTCATAAATTGTTGTTATTATACTTACATATTTTCACATATATAGTAACATTATACAATCGAATATCATATTTTAATATCATTTATTTTCAGTTTAAATATAAATGATTAATAATTTAACATTTTTTAATTACAATAAGAATTGTTAAAAGAAATATATATTTTTTCAATTTCATCCATTTGTAGCGATTATGAAACCGTTACAAATACCAAAATACCAATGCACGTGCCAAAACTACTTTTCAAACAAACGACGTCAATATTTGTAGCGGTTTACAAACCGCTACAAATATAAAAATAAAAAATGGCGGCAAAACTTTTTTTAAAAATAATGGAGGGATTTTTTTGTCGCGTTATTCACCGTACAAATATTCCGCGGTTATTCACCGCTACAAATATTCTAGCGGTAAAATGTTTTTTTATGAAATTTTGAGATATTAGTAACGGTTATATAACCGCCGCAAAATTGATTCATTTTGTAGCGGTTTATTTACCGCGACTATTGTGTACATAAGTAGTCGGCGTAGCCTTATATAGTGGCGGTCAACCCGAACCGCTACAGTTACAGTAGCGGTTTATGTTGATATAGTAGCGGTTTTTTTATAACCGCTACAAATTTGTTTGTTTCGGTGGTTTTAGTAGCGGTTTGTCTAACCATGACAAATGTCCTTTGTCGCGTCAAAAACCGCTACAAATGTGCGATTTTGACCACTACTAATGGCCCTTTAATTTTTTTGTAGTGTATTATGTATATATCCCAATCAAAGCACATCCCAGCCCCAAGCACAAGCAAGGAAAGCTTCATGCATGTTCAATTCTGAGCGCATCTTTATAGTTTAATCAAATTCTCTCTTTGCTATCCACAGTCCTTTTCTTCCAGACACTTACTTGCTCACCTCAATTATATTCCACCCGAAAAGAATAAACATGAAACCAAATGGGCTCCATTTGTCATGTTACGTACGTTTCCATGCATGCAGTTTGAAGAAGGCATAATGATCCTCGCTTTTATTCTTGGTGAGTAGTACTATATATACTCACGTACCCTCACATCCATGCATGCAAAATTTCTGTATTTTTTAAAAAATCAGTTAATATTAGTTTGAAATTTCTATATTCGCGTGTTGCACGAATATGTTTAATATATGTGAATATTCGGTTTATCTTTCAGTAAGGAACCTCAGCTCCTTGCATTTATTGATTTAGTCACATATTTATTACCCGCCTCAAGGTCTTATCTTTATCATTTTTTAACCCACAATCTTCATATATTTATCATTCATGCACTATCATTTTATGAATATTTGATCACGGTGTCACTCCTTTTATATGGTTGCCAATATAAGAAGTTCAGTCTTATTTCTTCAACCAATAAAGCTTTTCTCCCGTGTTTTATTGCCGTCTCCAATTGTCAATGTCTTGTCTTGGATAATTTTACAATTACAAGATTAGCAGCTGAAGGCTGACATGAATATATAAGCTAATTTTTTTGACACTGAATTAAATAAAACACGGTACAACATACATAGATATAACAGGAAATTAAATGGAGGAAATAAAGTAATCTAGTCATGTCGTCGTTGACGCCCTTGGTGAATGGAATAAAAGGTATAACCGAACCAGGTAGCCAGTGAGATAGAAATAAGGAGGAGTTTAAGAGGGAAGAAGGATTCGATGACATTGGCCACCAAATTATTCCAAACCCAAAACCATGACCACCCGCAAACCAACCCAAGGCCTCCGCCCACCACCACCTGGCTCACCGTGTGAAACTGCTGCGACACTCTGAGATATGACTGCAAATATATATATATAACCACATACACCATTATTACTATCAGTCCCTTCCTTTCTTCATCGAAGTATATATAAAGGACTTGACAGACATATAGATATTTTTAATTTAATGTTGCATGGGAAGATAATAACTTGAATCATGTTGGATTAGAGTTACTGAGGCTAATTATATTAAACTAGAAAAAGAAGCTAGGCAGCAGCAGCAACACAAGCACACACACTTACTAAGTAAGAACCAAATGCCAGTGCCAGTCCGCTGATTGTAATGGTGAATTCATTCATCCCTATCCGTTTGATACCTGCATAATACAAGATTCCAACTGTTATACTCTCTCTCGTCCTTAATAGAAGACCTATTTACTTAATTTGATTAAATTAAAGAAGTTAATTGAGTTAGCTAATATGACATGTATTTTATAAAAAACCTTAGTTATTTTCCTTAATTCTCTTATCCCTTCTCCTCCTTAGTTATTGTTGAGGAAGCAACAATAAGGGGTAAATTATGATAAAACTTGGATTTATAAACAGAAATAAGTTGGAATGAAAAGAAAAGAGAGAGGAAGAGAAAGAATACCTAGAACCAGAATCAACAGATACATCATTAGCAGATCTGATCGATATGCCCTAAGAATCGATATGTCCTAAGAATGAAATATTCAATTGGAGGAAATGACGTTCATTTGGATTGGCATAGAATTCATGTTGTTGCATGACGTGGAGGACAATGAGTGGAAGCCGTAAGTGATGCTTTTAAAAATTTCTATTGTAAATAAAGGTGACATCAAAGAACACCAAGATAAATTTCCACAAGAACTGACAAAATAAATCATTCATCACAGCCTGAAATCTAGAGGGAACATTTGTAAGACCAGAAGGCGTTACAATAAATTCATAGTGCCTATAATGAGTTCGAAAAGCTATCTTGTGTATGTCACTAGGCAAGACCCTAATTTGATGGTAGCCAAAGCGGAGATCAATCTTAGAAAAGTAAGTGACACCATGTAATTCATCAATCAACTCATCAATAGTCAGTACTGGATACTTATCTGGCACCGTAATGCGGCTAGGCTCTCTGTAATCAATACAGAATCTCCTAGACGAATCCTTTTTAGGATCCAGTAGAACGGGGCTTGCAAATGGACTCACACTTGGTTGTATGAACCCTTTTTGGCAATTCAACAACTTTTTTTCGATTCCATCCTTTTGTGAGTGAGGATACCTGTAAGGTCAGATATTTGGAGGAATAGCCCCAGGATATAATGGAGTAGCATGATTGTTTTCCCTTAGAGGTGTTACTGGATGTGGTTCTGCGATTACGTCAACATACATCTGAAGTAGATCCTGTAAAATTTCGAAATCTCGAACAACGTTCATACAAGTGTAACTACACAAAGAAACCGTAGATGTTAGTTGAGGAACTCCCTGAAGTTTGTCACGACGACCATCAACCAGAAGATCATAAACATCCTTTACTAATTAGCTTCCACAGTGTTGGGGGATATATGGTGGCCATTTAATTCCAAGAACCATATTGACGCTACCTAAAGTGAAAGGAAAGAAATCATCTTTGATTGTCAAACTACAAACTTTAAATTCACGGTGTATGCAAATAAAGTAATAGGTGATCATAGAGTAGTCTCCTGCTTGAACACTGAAAGGAGGAAGCTTTTCTACTGTAATAACCAGCTGGGTCACCAATCTGCTGGAAACAAAATTGTGTGTTGATCCACTATCGATGAGAATCAACACAGATTTTGTTCGAAGAGTCCCTTTCACTTTCATAGTAGTGGCATATGAGTTTCCGAGAATTGCAGTAGTGAGGTTTCTACCATGTTAGTGTCGAAAATTGTTTCTCGCTCATTCATCATATTTTCTTTGTCCGCATCTTCTGTGATCTCAATTAATCTGAGCGAAGTAGTTTTACAATGGTGCCGAGAGGAACAGAATGGATCCTCTTTTGCCTTACTTTCTCATCATCTGTCCTCATCTAATCTAGATTATTGATTTGAATTAATCTTAGATTGTCTCATCCTGAAATGTACTTTTTTAACATCAGTCAGTACTTTAAAATATTTGTTTTTTAAGATTCTAAAGTTATTTTTCAAGATCCTAAAATTACTTTAGGATCTTGAAAACATATTTTAAGGTACCGATATTAAAAGAATACTTCAAAATACTTGAATAATACTAAAAAGATATTTTAGGATCTTTAATCAAAAAATACATTATAATATTGAGAAATTATTTTGGGATCTTCAGAAAATATTTTAAATACTTCATAATCTTGAAAAATTGTTTTGGGATCTTGAGAAAATATTTTAGCTTACTGACTAGTACTAAAAAGATATTTCAAGATATTGATTGGTCCGTAAAAAAATACTTTATGATCTTGAAAAATTATTTCATAATATTGACTAGTACTAAAAAATACTTCAGAATACTAATTGGTACTAAAAAAATATTTCACGATACTAAGTCGTAGTGAAAAAATACTACATGATCTTAAAAAAATATTTCAGATACTAAGGTACTTAAAAAAAATACTTTAGGTGAATACTTTAGGTGGTGTGGCTTTCTCTGAACAATTAGATATCAAATGGATAACCAAGATTTTGAAGTTAGTGAGGAATAAAAAGAAAAATGGTTTAGAAGAGAAATCAAACCCAATGAGGAGCATGAATTTTTTTCCACATCTAAAACAGAGACCTTTTTCCCTCCTGATTTGTCGATCAGAATGTTATGGTGGAAATTGAGAAAATTTTGGGATATTGGTTTATATTGACGTTGACAATTCTGAGCCAAAAAAAAAAAAAAAAAAAAAAAAAAAGTTGACAACAGTTTTGGATACGTTGTAACCGACGGATTTCAACTCTGATTGGTACCCCAAGGCTGACGTGTCAAGCAATTTTTATTAGAGTTGTTAAAACAGGCCACCCCGGTCCGTTAGGCCTTAGTCCACAAAAAACCCGCATGTTAAACAGTCCGTACAGCTAAAAAATTATATAATCCTAAGGATTAGGGCTAGCCTGTAGGCCAAAAATCATTTTAGAAAAGGATTATAACTACTTCTATTCCACTAGCAATATGATACCCTGAGCAAAATATTTCTAGTGATATACCTTTAAGGGAAAATTCTATTTAAATACCAAATGAATTTGTAAAACCCCCAGAAGTCCTCCGAAATTCTGAAAAGACTCAGAGATGCCAAAGACCTTTCAGGGTTATGCAAATTCGTACAGAATTGGTGTGAAATGACGATAATGCCCAGGAGGAGAGAGGAGAGAGAGAGACGAATCAGCTCCACACCATGACTGGCAAAGGTCGCTGTCCTGAGCCTCTGCCATCGAAGCCACCCGCCTCCGCCATCGACCCCCCACACGCGGACGCCGCACCGGATGACGCCGGTGAAAAAGAAAAAAACTGAGGCGCGTTGGCGTTGAGAGATCTTGGAAGAAATTGGAAGAAGAAACGAGCCACCGGAAGGGAAGGAAGGAGAGGGGTGAAGGAAGGAAAAGGAAGAAAGGAAGAAGAAGGAAGAAGAGAAGGAGGCAAAAAAAAGAAAAAAAACAGAGTCACTGGAAGTGCACACTTTCACGTGAACACTTGGAGTGTGATTTTATCACACTCCAGTGAACACTTGGAGTGTGATATATATATATATATTTTGTGATTTTATAACAATGGTAATTTGTGTATATGAACTGGTAATTTGCGTTTATGGACTGGTAATTCCCTTCAGGTTTTGTAATAATGCTTTTTTTTTTGTGTGGATAGAAACAATGGTATTTGCGTTTATGGACCCAGTAATTTGCACTTTAGGTTTTGTAATAATGTATTTTTTTTCGTTTTACAAAACATCCAAAAAGAGTAAAAAATGGATACCTGAAGAAACAATGGTAATTTGCGTTGATGGACTGGTAATTTGCGTTTATGGACTAGTAATTTGCGTTTATGGACTGGTAATTCGCCTTCAGGTTTGCTTTTTTTTTTTTTGATAGAAACAATGGTAATTTGTGTTTATGGACTGGTAATTTGCGTTTATGGATTGGTAATTTGCGCTTCAGGTTTTGTAATAATGAATTTTTTTGTTTTGTTTTACAAAACATCCCAAAAAGAGTAAAAAATGGATACTGAAGAAACAATGGTAATTTGCATTTACAAAACCCGAAGCGCAAATTACCGGTTCATAAACGCAAATTACCATTGTTTCTATCCAAAAAAAAAAAAAAAAAAAAAAAAAAAAAAAAAACCTAAAGGCGAATTACCGGTCCATAAACGCAAATTACCATCCATAAACGCAAATTACTATTGTTTCTTCGGTATCCATTTTTTACTCTTTTTGGGATGTTTTGTAAAACAAAAAAAAATGCATTATTACAAAACCTAAAGCGCAAATTACCAGTCCATAAATGTAAATTACCAGTCCATAAACGCAAATTACCATTGTTTCTATCCAAAAAAAAAAAAAACCATTATTACAAAGGCGAATTACCAGTCCAAAAACACAAATTATCAGTTCATATACACAAATTACCACTGTTATAAAATCACAAAAAAAAAAAAAAAAATATCACACTCCAAGTGTTCACGTGAAAGTGTGCACTTCCAGTGACTCTTTTTTTTTTTTTTTTTTTTTGTGCCTCCTTCTCTTCTTCCTTCTTCTTCCTTTCTTCCTCTTCCTTCCTTCACCCCTCTCCTTTCTTCCCTTCGCGACTCGTTTCTTCTTCCAATTTCTTCCAAGATCTCTCAACGCCAACGCGCCTCGCTTTTTTCTTTTTCACCGGCGTCATCCGGTGCGGTGTCCGCTTGTGGGGGTCGACGGCGGGCGGGTGGCCGATGGCGGAGGCTCGGACGGCGACCTTCGCCATCATGGTGTGGAGCTGGTTCATCTCTCTCTCCTCCTGGGCATTATCGTCATTTCACACCAATTAATAATTTGCATAACCACGAAAGGTCTTTAGCATCTCTGAGTCTTTTTACAATTTCGGAGGACTTCTGGGGGTTTTACAAATTCATCTAGTATTTAAATGAAATTTTCCCTACCTTTAAAGGCCTCTTAATTATACCGCACTGCCCATAACAACTCTAATCCCTCAAAAATGAATCATTGCAATGGTTTTTTTATTGGAAAATAAGATATACGATCACAAATTATACAAAGTTAATATAACACGTGATACCTATGTTTAGTAGTGGTACCAGAAAAACAGGTAATCAATATATATGACAATGATGTTTGTATTTTCATATTGAAAATAATAATAACTTTAAATATTTGAAAATAATCGTCATAAAAATAGTGAATTTATAAAATTCGTTAATTGTCCTCTTATAATAATAATGATAGCTTGTATTTATTATTTCATTTTAAATTATTTTTATTTTACTGTTGTTTGTCAATGTGTGCTATCTAACAACATAATTGGCCAAAAACTAAAGTAAAACATTTGGAGAGAGTTTTTTTTTTGTTTGGATTTTTTAATTCATAAATAAACCTTAAACAACGGGGCAATTATAATACTCTGATGACCATTCTCAAATATAAGAGTTAGTAGAAGAGTTTCTTTTAAATATAATGGTAAAGTCTAAATCTATTTTTTTTAATCAAATTTATAATTTTCATATTGAATGAAAATTAGGTGTTTGAAAAGCCTAACTAATAAAAGTGGGTGTTTGAAGTTCTTTATCGTGGTATGCATTAAGCTTCCGTCCGTGTGTTGGGGGAAGAAAAATAATCCAAAAGGAGTCCAGTCATGAGGTGGTTCGTGGTTGACCTTATCATAATCTAAGAGTGGGAGTATTTTTGGCTAGGACAAAAAAATAATCCTATCATATGGAGGCTAAAAATAAGGTTTAATGGACTGCCCCGTAGGACCCAATCCATTTTGACAGCCCTAATTTTTATTATCGTGCCAATTGGATCCCCCATCGGGTTGATGCGTATGGATTTTAGCTTAAAATTCTAATGCTCAAGTCACTTCCTCATAGCCAATGAGAGTTGACATAGATGGTAAGGGATCCAGGATTAGGCCTAAATGGTCGTGGGTTCGATCCCCTCTGCCGTCGCTGGGACTCCTTTGGTAGACGATCTCGTAAGTCCCCAGTAAGTGCTCATAGAGCCCGGGGCCGTGCCCTAGCCTTGGTGGGGGACTGATGTCGAACCCCTCCAAAACTTTTTCTTATAAAAAAAAAAAAAATACTAACTTCAGATTTAAATTCTTCCTTTAAATTGTTCATAAAACTGTCAACAAGCAATGTCCAGGCCTTCCTTGAACGTGAGAGTAAGGACGAACGAATTCCTATCGATAATCTTCAACGGTGCCTATTTGTTTAACGTCGCATAAATATATATCCAAATTCTGAAACTCAGTAGGTCTAAAGTTCTCTTGGAAAATCTGAATCAAATCTTCCCAAAAGAGAATAGTGCCACTGGAAGAAACGCATGCGAACACATCCAAGGCATCTCCTCTCCTCCTAAATTCATGGTTGCTACCTCCACATTTAAATCCTCTGGCATCTGCTAGTAGCAGAAATATTTTTCCGCTTTCATCACCCATTACCTACCCTGGGATCTCCTCCTTCAAATTTGGGAAAATCCCAAAAGAGAACAGGGGAGGATCAGTTTGATGGGAGGAATTATGAGCGTTCACCTCGTTGATCCAACAAGTCCAACAATCTTTTACTCTGATACCAACTTGGTAGGACTTGGATTTAGGAACAGAAATAAGTTGGAATGAAAAGTCAAGAGAGAGAGAAAGAGAAAGAATATCTAGAACCAGAATCTACAATTCTAGATAGGGAGAAGAAAATAAGTTTCCTGAATAATATTAGTCATAGATAGTCATTCTATCTCACGCCAGACCTATACACATAATTACTGACTCATACACACAACTGATAATAACCACTTACTGACTCGCGACAATTACAGCAACATAAATAAAAAAAGACTTCATACAATTAAACTAAGACTATTTTACCTCTGAACTATGCGCTTCTTCCTAGAATAAATCGAAGAGGTTGTGGATCCCTAACAAATTATGAAAAATTTGGCAAATATAAAAGCTATGACAAGTATTAAGACAATGTCTTATATTTAAAACCAAGATTAACTCTATAAAAAAATCTTATATTAAGCACCGAAGTGATTATATATAATCTGTATTAATTATCACTTACGCTGAAAACAATGCAAACTAGTAGTGTGCATGTAATAATATTACAATAATAATTCGATCAAGTGGGAGAAATTACTTGACAAAATGGCGAGCATGGCAATGAAGTAGAAGGTTTGGGCGTGGGAAGAGGGCATCCCAGGGTCAGATCTGAGGATAGAAGGTCTTTCCTGGTTTATTATTTGTTTGAGCTGTACTGAAAGCATCTTATTTAAAGCACATCCTAGCGCAAACCAAAGGGATTCTGCATCATGCCTCCATAGAATATACCCATTAACAATAATAGCAGCTATCCATTTGCTCTGTAAACGACAACCCCAAAATACGTCAGCTGAAATTACAGTAATTGCCTGGACAATAATGTTTCGGCCAAGGAGATATGACAACTTTAAAGTATGAATATACACAGATAGAACCAGATCATCATAACAATCTGCAGGATTGTAAAATATCAATCATGATCAGAGAACAAGTAAAACAAATTATGAACCAAACTGTAATAATTGATTCCACCTTGCGGAACACAAAGGTTGAAGGAGTTGCTTCGGAGTTCGGATGATCCATCAATTCTGCGGCAAAAGATTGATGATGCTGATGAAGCAGAACAAGTATGAGGAAATGAAGAATCTTTGAGGCAGCAGTGACTAAACGATTTGGTGGGATTGAAGTGAGCGAGGATAGATCTGTTGGAAATGGAAATGGAGGTAATTGAAGGCATGAGGAGGAGTGGTATTGGCGTGTGTGTGTGTATATATAAACAATAAAATATCAAAGGACAAAGGAAATCTGTGAATGGAGAACTATGTTGGCGTGTGTGTGTGTAAACAATAAAGGGTAAAAG
This sequence comes from Acacia acuminata, assembly GCA_019022655.1. Classification (NCBI taxonomy): domain Eukaryota; kingdom Viridiplantae; phylum Streptophyta; class Magnoliopsida; order Fabales; family Fabaceae; genus Acacia; species Acacia acuminata. Next base: position 566,337 of record JAFJYI010000102.1, on the reverse strand, counting down.
TGTAAAAAAAACATATGGACTTTTACTCAAGGTGCATCCAGCACCAAATGCTTTTCGGAGGTACAAAAATATACATGAACTCTTAAAATGGGTGCAAAAATACGCATGCCGTTAAATTCCCTAAACTCATGTTACTTTTTCTGGTGGGCCCCACGTGATTTAAAAAAATAAAAATGTCAAACTTTTTTAATTCCCAAGTCCTTCCCTCTTTCCTTTCAGCTCTCATACTTTTCAGATCCCCTTTTTTTCTTTTCAAATCTAAATCATTGGTCCTCTTTTAGATCCACCTCCACTTCCAAAATCTCCAACACAGATTCGTCACCTCCACCAACTCCTTCAACTAGAAGCAGATCTAGCGGGCTTTATGGAACAAATCTTTTCGGCGAGCTTGTCTAGAATGGAGTCGAAGATCCGTTTTTCTTCATCGACGACAAGTGACTTCATCAAAGCTTTGGAGGTTCCGAGACTTGAAGCTATTGCAGGCCTTTGGGTTTCCTTTTCAGTCTTTTCCCTTTGCCTTCCTCTCTCTTCTCCTCTCCGTCGTCAGCCTCATCATTTGGATCATCGGGTCATACGGCTCCAGATTATTTGATCTTTGGGTTTTCCCGCAACTTCTTCCTATGGGTTCTGCAAGTTAAAGGCCGATTTTTTTTTTTATTTTCTTTGGTTTGGTTTTGCCTGATTTCCACTCACACAACAAATTAATCAGTTGATTTTTTTTTTTAAAAAAAAGGACTAATAAATCGGTTTCTTCTAAAATGGTAGTGAAATCTGATTTCTTTGATCTCATTCTTTTCTTTTCTTTTCTTTGTATTTCAAGAGATTGGAAAGGTTACTTCCATGCTTTACACCCTTAACTCAATTTGATGCTCAATAAATCAAACACTCAGTGATAATTTCTCTTGAACTCAATTATTGTGTGTGGTTGTAACTTCACCCCTGTGATGTGGGTTTCAATGTAAATATGAAAATTTTGTATCTTAATAGTTGGTATTGATGATAGATTTGGGTTTATGATTAATTTGCAAATTGTTGTTGACATGTATATGCCCTTGTAATCGTTGGTGTTGTTCTATGCATTTGACGATGACTCAGGAATTGAGTATGAGAAGATCGAACTCGGTTTTTTTAAAAAAAAAGTTTAAGGGCATTTTGGTATTTTTACATCGCAATTAACGTATGTTAAAGGAATCTAACGGTATGGGTATGTTTACACCCATTTTGAGAGTTCATGTGCATTTTTGCATCTTCGAAAAGCATTTGGTGTTGAGTGTACCTTGGGTAAAAGTCCATGTGCATTTTTGCACCTTTACCCAACAATGAAATATAAAAGGAAAAAGGAAATTTGTGAATGGAGTGCAGTAAGCGGCCACTAAGTCCAACTATCCAAGTATGGGATCTGTTTACATTTATTGATTAGGCAAGAGAATATGTCTCAAGGGATACAGAACCCTTTATTTTAGGGTGGTGAACTACTGGAGCCTAATGAAATCAATGAGCCACAGTAGGAATAATATATCAGTACTTTTTTTAAAGTAAATTACAGAAAGCAGATTTGAGTATTACTGAGAATAGTCATATAAGGTCTACGAATATACTAATCACCTTTGTGAACCTTTGTAATGGCTTATTGTGGTCATATTACCAAGTCAATATAACATTAACTTGATCTGACTCCAAATGTATATATAATTTGTGTGTGTGTGTGTTGTGTGTTGGGAGGTGTTTGATATTGGTTAAATATAAATAGTTGCATAATAGTCTTTTAATAAGTCTGCCACGTGTCTTAGTTAGTTTCATCACTGTTATGACGTGTCATGCAAGCTGTCAATTTTTTACTCATTCTATTACACCGCTCACATGTATTAACACAGATTTACTTCTATTAGCTTCTCTATATAATGTAAAGTCATGAACCATTATTGAATAGAATTCATATACTCTAAAATTTACTTTATATTCAGAGATTTTGGCATGGTATCAGAGCCACAGCCACGCCGGCGAAGCTCTGTCTCCAATCAAACCTGAAACAGAAAACGTAGTGGCATTGGTGGTGATCTGTCTCTAGTATTTCTAGATTGACTAGTTACCAAAACAATGTCTATGACTTTTCTGGTGTCCGTTGATTCGAGACTCAATAGTCGAAACTTCACAAATAAGAAGATCACTGTGAAGCTCGATGATTCCAATTACCTCATAGGAAGCAACGAGTTCACTTCATAGCAAAGCAACATTGTCTGTTCTCTTACCTGGATGGATATGTTCATGCGCCAGCTCAACGTGCTCGAGACACTACAACGGGCTTAGAGATTGATAATCCAAAGTTTGCTGTTTATGAACAGCTTGACTCTGCTCTCGCTTCATGGTTGTTGGCGTCGGTAACTCCCTCTATGCTTCCTGATCTTGTTGGTCTGGAAATGTCTGCTCAGATTTGGCATAAATTAAACCGTCTATACTCTAATAAATCTAATTCAAAGATTCTACACTGCAAGAATCTTTTAACAAATCAATGTAAAGGAGAACTAAGCATGAGAGATTATCTTGCCAATTTGAAATCGATCTGTGATCACTTGGCATTATTAGGAGAACCTGTAACTGATCAAAACAGAATATCTCACATCTTGAATGATCTCACCATGGAATATGAGTCTGTTATTGCCATCATTAATGCAGCTAAACAAAAGTTTGATTTAGATACTATAACTACAATGCTCCTTGACTCTAAAGCTAGGCAGAAGTCATTTATAGCAAACTCAGCTCAGGCTTACTACACGAATGTATCAAATCCATATATATGTGGATTACACTCAAGAGAGTCAGTCAGTTTTTGCTGCTCAGTCTAATCATAGTACTGCTATGTCAATTGGCTAAGAGCCTGGACCGTTATATCACCCTCAGTTTTCTAACAGTCAAGGCAGAGGTCATGGTTGGGAGGGTCTTTAAACCAAAATTTTCATTGTGACAAAAGATGTCTCTATTCCCAAAACTATTGAGGAAGCATTTTCTGATCATAATTGGGCCAAAGCCATTAAAGAAGTATATGATGCACTCCAGAAATTTCAGTCTTGGGATCTTGTTCCCTTACCATCTGACAGGAAAGTTATTGGATGTAGATGGTTGTGTCGACTGAAAACTCATGTTGATGGATCAATTGCAAGGTACAAAGGCAAACTAGTAGCAAAGGGATATTCTCAAGAGGCTGGCACCGACTATCAAGATACTTTTAGTCCAGTAGTAAAGGCATCTACCATTCATACTCTTCTCACTATTGATGTCATACACAACTAGAAATTACACCAAGTAGACTTCAATAATGCATTCTTGAATGGAGAATTAACATAAGAGGTATTCATGCAGCAACCACTAGGTTTTATCAGACTTGATGCAGCTAGAAAACCTTTCGTCTGCAGGCTTAAAAGAGCTCTCTGTGGGTTGAAGTAAGCACCTAGAGCTTGATGTATGAAACTGAGCACTTATTTGAAGACATTGGATTTTGTTTCTGCTAAGGCCGATTCATGTCTATTTATTAAAAAGACTGATAACCGTATTATATACCTATTGGTCTATGTGGATAACTTGGTCATTACTAGGTTCAATGAAATTGAGATTCAAAACCTCATTACTGCTATGAGCTTAGTTTGCTCCTTAAAAGACTTAGGTGAACTTTCTTTCTTTTTGGACATTGAGTTTCAAAGATCCTCTAAGGGAATTCATTTAAATCAGAAAAAAGTATATACATAATTTGTTGGCAAAAACTCATATGAGTGGAGCATATGCTTATGGATATCCCATGGCTGTAAATACTCAATTGTTTGCATATGACAGCTTGCCTTTCTCAGATCCACACTTATATCACAATGTCATAGGTTTTTTGTAGTATCTCTATTACACCAGGGCCGATATTGTATTCAAGTCAACAAATTAAGCCAATTCCTCCAGGAACCGACTATGAAACAATGGAACTACGTTAAAAGGCTTTTGAGATACTTAAATGGTACAAGCATACATGGATTACTCATTAAGCCAGTGTAGCAATTTAACATTCAGGCTTATGCAGATTCTAATTGGGAAGGCATCACCTCAAAGAAAAACAAGGAAGATGAAGTTCCAGTGTTGCCTTAAAACAAAAGGTCTACCAACATTTTTGCATCTATCTTGGTGCAAATCCAATTTTGTGGGTCTCTAGAAAGCAACAGGTTGTGTCTCGATTTGCCACAGAGGCAGAATATCGTAGTGTAGCTAACTCAATTACTGAATTAATGTGGGTGTTATCATTGTTAAAAGGAAATGTATGTAGATGTTATCATCATGCCATGTATTTGGTGTGATAACACAGGGACAGTAGCTTTGTCATCCAATCCTGTCTTGCATTCGAAAACTAAGCATGTAGAGTTGGATGTCCACTTCATTAGAGAAAAGGTAGGAGCTGGTATTGTTATTGTTGGCTATGTGCCTTCATCCTATCAAGCAGCAGATATATTGACAAAGCCACATATATGTGGGATGTTTGCCTACTATGGACACAAGTTGAACATTTTGTCTCAAGATGAAGTTCATAATGGTGCTTCTGCCTCTCTCAACGTGAAAATAAACCAGTTAGAGGAAGAGTCAGATTTCAGCATAAAGAATATTGGTTAAATATAAATAGTTGCATAATAGTCTTTTAATAAGTCTGCCACGTGTCTCAGTTGGTTTCTTCACTGCTATGACATGTCATGCAAGCTGTCAGTTTGTTAATCATTCTGTTACACCACTCACACATATTAACACAAATTTACTTCTATCAACTTCTCTATATAATATAAAGTCATGAACCATTATTAAATAGAATTCATATACTCTGAAATATACTTTATATTTAGAGATTTTGGCATTCGAGGTATAAGCTTGGCTTCTAGACATTGTTAAATATTTGTTTCTTATCATGTACTCCCTTTAGTTTTTTTTAAAGAGTCCAAAATTTAAATTTACATTGTTTCTTTTTATAAGAACTTGATAAAAGTTATCTCAGCATTTAATAAATTTTTTTTTAAAAAAATTGTCCCTCATTAATTAATTATATATATTACATTGATTAAAAGGTTGATAATACTTATGTTTACTTTATTTCTCTATCTTTTTTTGCCCATTATAAACAAGGACATACTTGACAAAATGACGAATATGGCATTGAAGTAGAAGGTTTGGGCATGGAAAGCGGGCATGTTAGAATCAGATTTGAGGTTAGAAGATCTTTCATGGTTCACTATTTGCTTGAGCTCTACTGACCATGGTTCTTAAAAATGAGTTTTTACCTAAAAATGGAAGGAGAATGAAAAATCGTAAAACGTAAAATCATAATACAAAACGTAGATTTTACCCGCATATATATATAAAAAAAAATTCAAGAAAAGTAATTGCCATACATATATACTAATCATGCAATATCAATCAAAATATCCAACATATTGTAAAAAAATCTATTTGTTATTAATTAATTGTAATTTGCTATTAAGTTGTAAAGGATTTGCGTTTGTAATTGCCACAGCTGTAAAGGTGTTTTCTATAGAAAGCTGACACATGTACAGGAAGGCAATGTGATATTTGATTTTTCTCAGTTTTCAATGTTAGACTATTCATTTCATTTCCTTCTCGACTTTTCATCTCTGTTTCTATTCTTTTGTTTGGTGTTCTGTTCCGATGACTTTCTATTTCATTTTCTCCGTTGATTCACAGTTTTTGTGTTTGCACCTGCAGTCATTGGCGGTAGTGTGGCTCCGCCACTGCCTATCTCTAGTCGAAAAGGGGAAAAAGTGTGAATTATCAATTTATATTCTCGTTCTCTCGGTTGAATTTATCGACAACCAAGCAGTAAAAGATTTCATACAGTTCATCGAGGGAGATACAGCAGAAATGTGGAATGAGAGACGAGAGCGGTAGAGATTTGCGAGAACAAGGTCAGCAGCGGCAGAGTTAACCTAGTCCATCTGTTTTTTTCGCTTTTTTAAAACACGCTCAGTTTTTGTGTTTTTGCTTTAATCTCAGAGTTTTTAACGATTTTACATGGACTACGCTTTCTGCTCAAACAAAACGCAGGTGGCTATAAATAAAACGCAAAAACACCGTTTTTACATTGTAAAGCGCGTTTTTGAAAATCATGCTACTAACAACATCATATTTAAAGCATATATTTGTCCTTTTGCTAATTTAGTAGACATTTTGAAGTTTTTATAATTCAAATGGTATTCTATTATTTTTTTCAGGAATTTATTAAGATACTACATACACTTAAAATTAAGGTTATTAAACTCACAAATTTAGGAAAAATTTTAATCTCGTAAAATTTTATCTCTACCACTAAATATATATTAAAAACATGTAATTAAATAAAATCAGTGAAATTAATTCCACAAACATTCATAGATTATTATAACATAGGAATTTATATGAATTCATATATAAAATCACTAAACATAATCAAATATAAATATAATCATTATAAATTCTACAAAGATAATCAAATGTTAGATTATCATCATTTTCAAATATTTTATCTTCACTGTTAAAATCTCTACTTTTTATATAAAAAATAATAATAACAAACAATAACTTGTGATTATTGTGAAAAATTGTTACTGGAGGTGTTTAGTGATTCAAACATCATCTAGCATGTATTAAAATAGATGTTGAAGGCTTGAAGCTTGTGTCAATATTCTGCCAATATCCTGAAGAAAGAAATGCCACAATATTGCATGCCTTTGTTATAAAAATCAAGTGAAGAATATCAATTATGTATAAGTTATAAATGTTTATATATTATTGATTAATATTGAAAAAAAAAATTATAAAAACTTTCCTCCACTAATGCCATCCTATTTTATAAAATTATAACGAATTAAAAAACTAAAATAAAATAACAATTAAAGCCACCCTGCCACGTTTCTGCTTTTATAATATTTTGAACAGTCAAACAATGATTTGTCAAGGGCATACAGATAGAGAAACTTTTTTAATGAAATAACTAAATGGGGCTTCATGGAAAATAAACAGATAATGATAATAATAATAATAATAATAATAATAATAATAATAATGCTTTTGGTGTGGCAGTCACATATTCAGCTTTTTTACGATTAGATAAAAACTCGAAGCTTGAATGAAAACTTGCGATTCTATCAAAAAGTTACGTTTTCAAGCTCGTTAAATAAATAAAAAAATACAGTTTTGTGATTTTACACATTATTTATGTGAATGGGTACAGGAAGGGGCCGCTAAGTCAAAGTATGGGATCTGTTTGCATTTATTGATTAGGCAAGAGCATATGACTTAAGGGATGCTGCAGAATCGTTTATTATAGTTTAGGGCGGTGAACTGCTGGAGCCAGAGCATACGAGTATGACTTAAGAGATGCTGCAGAATCGTTTATTATAGTTTAGGGCGGTGAACTGCTGGAGCCAGAGCATACGAGTATGACTTAAGGGATGCTGCAGAATCGTTTATTATAGTTTAGGGCGGTGAACTGCTGGAGCCAGAGCATAAGAGTATGACTTGTGTTAAGAAGAGGAGGGCGAGTGCAGATTGAGGTTGTATAAGGGAGCAGCATTCCATTATTGACTCTGACTTGTGTGTCTGAGTGTGCTGTAGACAAACCAGTATTCATAGTTGTGATTATGAGCTCAAACGTTCACTCCCAGTTTCTTTAAACATTATTTGAGGATCGTATCGGTGGGAGTAAGTTAAAACAAACGAATAGGTTACTTTCAGTAGCTGCATATATGGTTGGATACCCTCTAAAATCAATTTTAAGGCTAAACAAATTTATCCAAACAAAATTTGTGCAAATAAATAATGGATTTAATCAAAATAGGTTACTTGTATAAATAGCTCATAATAAAGTCTTTTCCGGTTGGTTTGAACTTATGAGATTAAATTTAAGGAACTCAGTCGTTTAACAATTATATCAGGCTTTGTTGGTTTAGATTCATAATTGATTTTGATGTAACTCAGCTCAGCTTGTTTGTTTTAGTTTTTCAGAAGTGTTTATATATATATATATATATATATTCAAGGTAGCTATGTGAGTGAAATATTGTTGGAATCACTTGGTATGCTTTCACAAACTCAATGTAATTCAAAAAGAAATGAAGTACGGGCCTCGTCCTCCTCCTCCTCTCCTGATCCTCCCCTTCGCACTCTCCTTCCTCCGCCAGTTCTCTCTCTTCCTCTCCAGCCCCCTCTTCGTCTTCCTCGTCTCCAACGCCATCATCGCCACCCCCGTCGTCAATTCCGGCACCTTCTCTCCTCCCGCCGACTCCCGCTACCACAACTTCCTCAAGAACACCGCCCCTGCACCAGTGGCGGAGCCACGTTGGTGCAGGTGGGTGCAAGTGCACCCACAAGATTTTCAGTTGGTTATTAGGTTTATTAGGTTACTCGCAGTCTCTCAAATACTAAAGGTGCAAGTGCACCCACGTTTGAAGGAACTTATGGTATATTCATCCGATTTGGTGTAGTTGGTTATTAGGTTACTCGCAGTCTCTCAAATACTAAAGGTTCCTGGTTCGAACCCGGGCTCAACGCCATCTTCCCAACTTCTCTTCGTACGATGCGATCTCTAACCTAGGCTTCTTCGATCTGCTGCATCTCCTCTGTGTTTCGTCCCTCCCTCCTCCTCCATGCTAGTTGCTTCTATAGTTGCATCCTTTAGCTAGTAGATAATCATTGCCTCCCATTATCTTTCAAGTTGCCTCTTTTCAACCCTCAACTGTTGTCTCTCTTCTCTCTCACAATTGCCATCGTACTCAGCCGATGGTTGCTTCATTGTTGCTGGCATAGGTTATTTGGGAATCTCATTGACTTCTACTTTCTATGCTCAATGAAGTGATGTTGTATGGGTAAGTTGAAAACTCCTTTTCTCCTTCTTGTATCGAGGTCAAATTTCCTTCTCTTTCTTGGTTTTGTGCGTCGAAACAGGAGCATTTTAGAGAGAGTGATTTTAAAGAAAGGGAGCTAATATGGATGGGTGCTTTTTGGCTTGTTTCATGATAACTAATTTAGAACTATAATATGATTTTCTTTTCATTTTCCTTCTAAGTTAAATTATATGTAGTGGGGATTTCTAGTTAGCTAGTCTTTCCTAGGAGAGTTGCTTGAGATACTTGAAGTATATATATATATATTTTTTTTAATGTAGCAAAAGGACTAAGATGGATTTGAGTGTCATTTTATTGTTATCATAAGTTGTATTTTGTGAAGAAATTGAATTAAGGGAACCTCATGAAATTATTTTGGATATTCAGGTTTGCATGGCTAATAAGTTATAAGTTATGTTTATGCTTCACGACTTAAATTTGAATGTCCGCAACATGTCCGATAAAATGTTCGATAGGTAGAAAAGAAGTTTTATTTGGATGTGTTTTTATTGATATTTTAATGGTAAACAAATTGGCATTCGACCACAGTCAATTTGACAAATTTTAACTAGGAAAAAGCTCAATGTCATTTTTAAAACACTAAAGCTCAATGCTATAAGTTATATTTATGCCGTGCTCTCTGGTGGACAGCTTGGTGAATTATAGCATTTGTTATGCTCCTTTGCTCCTTCGTTGATATTTGACTTTTTGATATCCTATCACATATGACAAACCCTAATAATTTTTCTTTGTATGTTGCTTTGGAATTTGATTGTGTAACATCTGGGTATCGTATACCATGGGATTAGAGTATATTGTTCTGTTTAAATTGATTTCTTTGGAAATATTTTTCAATTGAACCCCATTTCCGATCCTAAACTTTACGAATGAATGGGTTGCCTTTTATTCTCCTTAAAAAAAAAAATTCGAGGGCGCTGCCCCAAATCCCACCACTAATTGTGCACCCACAAATATTAAATCCTCATGCGCGCCACGCCCGCACCCCAACCTGATCCTTTGTTGCGTGTTGCCGAAGGCGAGGTGGTGTATCAGGACCATGATAGTCAAAATCGCGCTTAAAGCGCAAAAAACGCTGCTTTTACGCTTTTTTTCGGGCAAAACATGTTACATGGTGGAAAAAACGCACCAGAGGTAAAAGCGTAAAAAGCGTAAAAACGCAACGTTTTTTCAAAAAGCGCCGAGTTTACTAAGGGACTTAAATGAAAGTTTTAAAAGTTCTGGAGAGGGACTAAAGTGAGAATTTTCAAACTATTTTGGGGCAGAACTGAAATTTCAAAAACATCTGGATCCTTTTCTGTAATTAATAAATAAAGACCATTTTACCCCTAATTACACTTAATTCAATACAAATGTTCCTAACTCAACTTAGTATTTAATCATACAATAATGTCCCAGAAAATACATTAAAAATCCCAATTTAATCATGTAAAATCATATAAAAAAATATGGTTTGATCAATGACAATGTTAGACATTTTGATTGATATTGCATTGATTAGTATATGTGTGTATGAAGGCAGGTACCTTATATACATATGCAGGTAAAAACTCCGTTTTATTTTACGATTTTACGTTTTACGATTTTTCATTCTCCTTCCGTTTTTACGTAAAAACTACGCTTTCACTACCATGATCAGGACAAACACATGATCTTCGACACCAATTCCACGGATTGTACGGTCCAGGATAAAGCTGACACCGTCGCCAGCAAGGACACCAATTCTGATTTTGCCAAAGTTTACCGGAGGACTGTGTCGGAAAAGTTCACGGAAGAGCGGATGCAACCAAAACTCCGGCGATCGGAGACGGAGAAGAAGCACACTGAAAATCGGCTGGAGAATATGTATCCTCAGGATAAGCTGAGCAGTGAAGAGTTCCAGCGCACCATAGAGGCCTTCATTGCGAAGCAAATGAGATCTCTGAGGGAAGAATCGTTGGCCATTGTTATTCAGAACCAGAGCTAATGAATTAGTGATAGAACTACAGACTGAACGTGAGAATGAAAAGTTCAAAATCTTCATAATTAAATATTAATAACAAAATTAAATATTAATAACTATTGCCCATTTTCTGCCTTGTGTTCGTGAAACGATATGAACAACTATGCTGAAGTGTGTGAGTGTGACCATTTGACGCATGCCAATAGAATGCGAGATATAGAACCATCCATTTAGATGAGGAATATATTCGGAGACACAGGTGGTTTCGTTGATCAATTAATTAATAACAAACTAAGACGAAGAGAACTGGAATCGATGCCAACTTTCTCTTGTTTATGACGAAAAAGTATAATGTATCATATGCAAGGAATAAATAGTATGATGGAATAGAATTGTATTCCACAGAAGACTTGAATGGCTGTTGCTCGATTTGATTCAAGTAGCTTCAGGAAAGCATATATATATATATACACATTGACCACATGAAGAAAATATGTTAAGGTTGTTAATTAATTACCCTATAAAGTGTTTCTAAAAGTGAGAGCTAAGGGTCATTTTATATTAATGGTGAAGATGTGCAAGTAATCCCAATTATGGCAAAAGCTTGATTAACAATGAAGGGAAAATTAGCCATCGACCACAGATGGGGGGATAAATTCATTTTGCTTTTGAATCTGATAGGTACGTACGTAGCACTTATGGAGGGATCAGGAGGAGGCTACTGGTTTCTGCTCACTCTGCTATCTAATTACTATAGGTTTCATTGCAACAATTATATGACCCTGTAGACATTCTTTCTTTCTTTTTTTCCCCGTCAGTCGACCTTTTTTTGGAAATTTTTTTTTTTTTTTGAAAAGTTCGTTGTACAAAAAAAGGTTGAAAAAGGAAAAACGTCTAAACATGTTCATTTACTATTTGTTCTCTTTTCAAAAAAATATAATACTCTAAGAAATTTGCACTCCAATATCGAACCTATATATGCATGATATCATGAGTTTTATTAGCGGGGCGAAGATTTAGTGAGGTTAAGTAAGGTCAGGCTTAGCAAAATTAGCATTATATTCGTTCAAAAGCAACCATTATGAGTCCGTCACTGAGAAGCGTCTCGTCTTCGAGGTCGTCTCTCTCAACTTCTTCCTCTTCTCCTTGTTGGGAGATTATTGAAAAAGAGAGAAAACAATAAGAAGAGGGAAAGAAGCAGAAGAATCTATGACGGCCTTAGAGCTTAGGGGAACTATAAGCTTCCCAAGCACTATGATAACAATGAGTTCTTAAAGGCCCTCTGTGCTGAAGCTGGTTGGATTGTTGAGGACGATGGAACTACGTATAGAAAGATTCGCTTCCTTTTCTTTCCCTTGTGATCTCGTCTTCCTTCAACATGAACAACGACTACCGCTAGCCTCCCAGAGTCTTCGATTCATCTCCACTCTAGTGACTACCTTCACACCTTTTGTTCCTTTCTAGTTTCTTCCTCCACTTCATTTGCTGCAAATCTACTCAACCTCTTTTATTATATTCTCTACTCGCTTTCTTCTTCTATCATCATTGATTCAGTGTTCTCTTGATTCTCTCTACTATCTCCATCATCTTTAAGCTTTTCTTCTTTCTTGGTTAGCTTGCGGGCCGTGCCGGTTCTCTCCGGGTCACCCCAAGTCAGCTAGGTTAGGGGGTAACCCTGGTTTCTATAACAGATTGGACTAATTTCATGGCCGGTTCACCAGTTTCTAATCCAAATTGGCTTATTCGGGTTTCATAACTATGGTTTCAATTAGTATTAATAATTTTTCATATATGTCCATATTTTATACGACTCTTGAGTGTGAGTAGAAATTAAAATGATGTTAAAGTTTATTAAGGTGTCATTGACAACCACTTAATTAAATTTTATGGCAAATTTAATGTTTCTAACTATTTTTATTTCTATGTATGAATTAGTTAGAAACGTCTTTCAATTTAGATTGAATGAAGTAATTATTTTATATAAGTTACTAAGTAGGGTATTAATTTTATATTTATATATATATATATATATATATATATTTCAATTAATATTATGATTTTATTTTCCACCCACTCCCACCATCGTACTTATATTTATTACAGGCAATCCAAACCGGGAGCACCATTTTAGTGAGCTCATGCCAATCTAAATTGATTTTGGACAGTCTTCAATTTATTTTTAATATTTTAAATAAAATTTTAAAGTTGGACTGACCATGTTAGATGTTATTACTTGTAGGTTAAGCTTCGCAAATATTAGAAAGGTGCGATGGTGGGAGTGGGTGGAAAATAAAATCATAATATTAAATTATTAATTGACATCGAAGGGTTAGGATTTTGAAGAGAATAAACTTTATAACGGCGGAAAGCACAAAGAGGATGATGATGATGATAAAGATTGAAATTTGAAAGAGCCTTCGTTATGCCTTTGTCTGTGAATCGATCAGCTAGGTCGTTCTTGACGTCGTCAATTACTCCATTGATGTATTAAAGAGAGATCATCTTCGATTTGCTTCTTATTCTCAGATCTTTTCATCATCTTTCTTCTGCCTTAGTTTTCGTCTTTTGAGTTCCTCACTCGTTTTCACCTTCAACCAGTTTAAGTTGAGTGCTTTACATGTCTGAACCGGACTGTCATCACCGGCCGAACTATCTTGTTCACTCCTGACCTAAAATAGAATGCCTTGTGCATGAGATTTCTATCATATCCCTCCCTTTGTAATGTGGTCATATTTTGTTTTGTAATATGTTTCTTTTTTAAGTGGCTGCAAGGAAAGTATCAAAAACTAGATTTCTTTTCTTTTCTTTTGGTTCATATTCCATCGAAGAGGATTCCTCGGTATCAAACATGACTTGCTTTGCTGGGAATAACCATAACATGACTTTTTTTCATTGATTCTTTGAAGCTATCAATTTAATGAGATGGGATTACAATAACAAATTAACAATGTCCACTTGCAAGTGTGTTTTTTTTTTTTTTTTAAATACAAAAATTTTAATAAAAGGATTTGCTCACCCACGATCCAAATTTAAAGGCGAAATCTCCTTCCTCATAAATAATATCTATGTTGAGAAGGGCGAGATGAAACAAGTAATGGTGACCTACTACAGGATATCTCTTGATGGGCTCGAGCCTAAAAGAATTAAGTTTGAAAAACCCGTTTTTCTGAAATATTACATTTTGTAGGGTTCAATTCTCATTTAGTCAGGTTCAGAGTTTGGCCTGCTGGCTTTTAGGCATCTTTACAAAATTATAATGTTTTTTCATATATTTTCAAGTGGATAAAAGTAAAACAATAAGATTCGTAAAATTCATAATTCAAACTATAAATATTAGCAAAATAAAGAGTTAACCATATCCAAACATCCAAAACTAAATCAAATCAAATGGTTCTAGGAAAATTATAATAAAGGACCTGCAGGAAAAAATATTTATTGATAAGGACCATAAACATTGTAATTATTTAGAAGGACCAAATACAAATATATAAAATTAAAAAAAATACTAAAATACCCCTAAGGAAATCTTATTCATTCCCGTTAGTTCTCAATATGTTTTGATGATTAACAACAAATGTAAAACATGTTTTGAAGTTTGCAAAGTCAGTTAAAAACATTCTGATAGTTGCATACTCGAGTATACTCGAGTATAGGACTATTAAAAGATTGCTCAATTGCATTTTACAAGTGCATACTCGAGTAAAGGTATGTATACTCGAGTAAAGGCCATCCGAGAGCAACCAAGTTTTTCAAACTAAGTCAATACTCAAAGATATGGGTAGCCATACTCGAGTAATGGACTTCCGAGAGCAAAAGGATTTTTCAAACAAAGTTGCTTACTCGAGTAAAGGAGTGCATACTCGAGTATAGAGTGTTACGAGAGCTCCAAACATTTTATAACTAATGCATACTCGAGTAAGGGTTTGCATACTCGAGTATTGAGCTCTTAAATTGTTTTTCAACTTGGCACTTGTTCTTGTGTACTCAAGTATACCAATGGATACTTCAAAAGTATAGAGGCATTTTGAACTTAGAATTTTTCACACAAATAGTGCCATACTCGAGTAAGCCACTAACATACTCGAGTATAGGTTTTGTCTTTCAAACACAAGACACGTTGGTTTGCCTCCTCGAAAGGTGCATACTCGAATATCCCATTGGATATCTTTGCCGGTATGGACACTTGTATACGTGCCATACTCGAGTAAGCATGAACATACTCGAGTATACAACGGTAAAAACTGATTTTTGAATTATACGAATTTGCAAATCATTGTTGTTTGATCTTATTGCTTCCATAATTCATTCAATCATATTCCTAGCTATGTTTAACAAGTTTGTTGAGTGAATTTCATTAAGATCAGATGAAGATTATTGAAGGTCAAAGCCATAAAGCAAAAAGTGTACAAAGTGCATTTAATGCACCTCTCGCAAATCAACCTACTTTCAAATAATTCATCCGAGCACGCCTTCGAACGTTAAAGAATGCTTACTACAACAAGCAAAGTAATCTCCAACGGGCAAATTCTCGAGAATCACACCGAGATCAAATTAACACCTGGATTAGCGAAGTTTAGAGAGAGAAGATGACCGACCTTAAGCTAATCACCTACAACAGCTTGGATTCATCAAGCAACGGTCATTTAATGTTCTCTACCTATAAATAGAGTGCATTAACTTCTTCTCAAGCTGATACATCTACTGAGAGCGAAAATTTATTAAGTATCATTTATAGTGTTCAGCTTCTTTCTGTATTGTATCAATTTGATACTCGTATTCGGTGTTCATCTTATCTCGCTTTGTAAGAGAGTTATTTCGTAAATCATTCATTGATTGAGATAACCACAAGTCGGGGACTTGGTGGTTGGGTGTATTGATTGCAACTTGTAAGGGGAGTGAGTTCTAGTGAGAGAACTACTCGAGTACTGAGTTTGTAATCAATTGTTGAGTTTTAGTGGATTGAAAATCCCAAGTGTGGCTTGGGACCTTGGATGTAGGTCAAGGATAAGACCGAACCGATAATTTCTCTTGTGCAAGCTTTCCTTACCCTTCTCCTCGATATACTCTGTTTTCACTTGTCCAAAAAAGACCTAGTTCTTAAAATTTTAAGAATACCCAATTCACCCCCTCTTGGGTATTTAGGCTCCACTTTCAATTCCCTCCTACATTCTCTCCCATATTCTATTTTTAAAACTAATACAAAATTCTAAAATTTACTAAATTAAATAAAAGCTTTCTCAAATTTTCCTTTTTCACAAATTGCATAGATATCTATGAAAAAAAAAAAAAAAAGTACACACTCTTCAATTTTGTCAAAATTATAATTTCCTAAAATCAACAAAAAAATTTAATTAAAAATTTTAGTCAAAATTGAGGTCTTTTATAATTTATTATATATATTAAATCAAAAAATTTTATATGATTTATTTTTATTTTAGAAGAAATTTTTGTAGGCTAAAAATTGATTTAATGTTAATAAAATAAAAAATAATCTAGTATATCGTTAAAAAACATGAAATGAGTTTAGTTTTATTTTTATAAAAAGTGCTTAATTAATGTTAACATTGATACGTGCTAATATAAATATGGAAACTTGATTATATGTTGCTTAATTAAAATATCTAGTGATTTTATGAATATTGAACTTGTTAAAAATTAAAATTTAAAAACATGAGTTTGAACCATATAATTTACATGATTATGAAACATGGTGAAAAAAAAAAAATTTAAAAAGAGATATTATAATATTACATTTGGATGATTGACGGTTTTAATTTAAATTTTAGTCATTTTTTTATTTATAAATACAATAGATAATGTAGGAGGTTTGACTAAGGACAATTTAGTAATTTTAAATTTATATTATGATGTTTGGTCCTTCTAAGCAATTACAATTTTTATAGTCCTTCTTAATAAATATTTTTTTCCTCCAGGTCCTTCATTCTAATTTTCCCAATGGTTTTTCTAAACCCCGATAAACTATATCATTCAAAATTAAATAAACCAAACAAACCAAAATCAGCTAGTAAAATGTATAAATAATAACCATTTGTTATTTACAATAAATAATAAACCAAATTCAAAGTCTCACTAAATAGTTATTATGTATATGTGATAAAAAAAATGGTTGAACACCGGTTTGCTATCGAAGTTTAGCCTCGGGAGTGCTAATCACCCGAAAATTTTTTTGGCCTAATTTTTGTCTAAGACATTAACAAATATAGCAAATATGCCCCCTAAAGTTTTTCTATAAACAAATTTGCTCTGAAAGTTTTTTTAGAAGCAATTTTGCCCCAAGAAATTTATAAAGAAGAGTAACAATTCAACGGTCGAGATCAACGAATAGGCAAGATTGCTATATTTTTAAACTTAAGGGACAAAAATAAGACCCAAAAAAAAAACTTCTGGATAACTAGTGCTTCTTAGACTAAACTTCCATGACAAAGTGATATTTAACCCATTTTAAAAAAAAAAAAAGCACAAATAAAAATATGACAAAATATATATAAATTATCCTTATATATATGTAAAACCATAAAAATGATTTCCTAAATATTAATTGGAAGATTTGATTAAAAAAACATTAGTTGGAAGAAGGAACTTATAAATTCCCCTTATCCTATTTATAGAGTAAAGAGAGAAGAAATTATTTTTATCTTATTTATAAGGCACCTCATTAAATTTTTTTAGATGAATGTATGAGTTTACCCTTCATTTATTATTGTGTTGACTTTGTTCTTATAAGATATAATGTATATTACATAGGAATAAAGTTGAAAAATTGTTGAATTTTATGACAAGGTTAATGTTAGTTTAATGCTTTTCTTTATTTGTGTGAAATATGGTGAGAATGCCTTATAAATGGGACCAGATGAATGTTTAGTCAAAATCCTATGTGAATAGTGATAGGGGAAAAAATTATAACTTAAGATTCCACAAGTGTATGGTAGTAACAAGTAATAAAGAGTGAGTGGTATCGTTCGTAAGGACTTTGTACTAACAATTCAATTGAGCAATGATTTAATATATTTGTTTAAATTGAGCAACTCAAACTGACATTAAATAAGTGAACAAAAGTTAAAACTCTCAAAATAAATGAACTACCACTGTTATCAAATGAACAACTCAATGTCATTAATCCCTTATTAACTTTATATACCTTATTTTCACTAATTTAATAGACTTAATGTCAATCTTGTTAATCTCAAATATAAATAGTTACAAGTGTCTGTCAATCCACTCACACAACTCTCTCCTAAGTATAATTTTTTATATCTAATATAATTACTCAAGAGACAAGACAACTCAAACACACTCTTCCACAATTATATGAGGCCATTAGGTACATGTCTACACTAATCACAAATTAGATCATAAACTAATCCTCTATTCTTAATCTTAGAACCTAATTAAAATTCCCTTCGTCAAATTAAATCTTAATGCTCAAAATTATATTCAATGATGACCCATCATGAAATAAATAAAGCTAAAGAATATTAACTAACCAAAATTAATATTAAGTTCAGAGCTTATCTGGGTTGCAAAACAAACCAACTAAATATCACTAAAAAAGACAAGAAGACGGAAACAAATTCATAATCCAAAAGGAAAGGAGAAAAGGAAAAGAAACATTGATTTAAGAGGACGATTGATTAAATGAAGAATGAAACTCGAACAATCCAAGCGGCCACGCTAGTCTCTTATCTTCTCCACAATCCTCTTATTCTCCGGTAAAGAAAAAGAAGAATGAAGAAGCTCGAACTCATTTCTCTTTTCCTTTTTGATTGAAGAGGACGATTGATAATATGCGGCCAAAACTTTGTTGTCTCTAGGCATGTCAAGAAAAGGAAATAATAATAAAACAAAACTGAATCTCTTTTCTCTCCTTTTTCTTTTGAGAAAACTTTCCATCATTATTATTATTTATTATTGTTTCTTTCCTAAGTTTAAAAACTTCTATTTTAATTTAAAATCTTTCACAAATGATGTACCTAAATTTGATATCTTATAAAATCTCAAGAAAATCTCCTTAATTTAGTATTGATGACTTCTCAAATATATCTCAAATCTATTAAAATTAAGAAGTCATCACACCCCACACTTACATCAAATATTATCCTCAAGATTTTAAATTGTAAAATAATAATAAGAAGATCATAAAAGCAATATTTTAAGGCAAACATTAAAAAATTGGAATCAATTCAAACTTTTAAGAATTACGTCTTCATAGAACCTTTTTCCACCTTGAAAAAAAAAAAATGCAAGCAACAAAGTATTAATTGGCAATGATAATTAAATTACAATAGAATTTGCCTCACAAATCAAGTATTTATACTCATCTCTCAAGATATTCAAAATCACCCGTCGCAACTCATCTATCATATTCATCATCTCAATTTTCACTATATTATCTCATTACGTACACAAATCAAAAGGACTTTGACTATAGATGGACACTTTAGTTAGTGCCAAGCAATACAATGAAGACATAAAGAATGAAAAGACATTTATACTCTTTGTACTCTTTTTTTGTTTTGTTTTTTTAAAATATTTTAAGCCGTTATATATCCTTTTTTACGTGACCTCATATATGGGTAATGTAGCATTGGTTACTCAGTTATTCTAACATGCACCTCAAGAGGCTTTAAGCCTAACTTATAACCCACTTTGACTTCACTGTTTGATAGAGTGCCGATATTGGTGAGAAATGCCGCCATTTACTAAGTCAAGTTTAAAGATGTCAAAGATAGTTACAATATTGTTCTTATTCCTTTTTTTTTTTTTTTTGTCCCTTCAATCTCTCTCTTTGTTTCTTTTAGCTTAGCACTTACCAAAGTAATGTTTAAAAAAGAATACCTATACTATCTTTAAGTATGCAACGGAAATTTTCTACTTCAAAAGAGATTCAATACAAGTTTTAGAGATGAAATCACAATAAATGCACTTGTCAAAATATATTTCAAAACTATTAAAAAAGAGAAGTCATCAAGTAGTTCTTTCCATGAACATTAGACTCTCAATTAAAGAGCTAATGTAACAAGCACAAGTTTAAAGAAAGAGTCAAATCCCAAAATACTAGTCTGTCACTTCACTCCGCTAGAGAGACTCCCCAACATGGAACTCCTACTTCGACCGTGTTAGGTAGTTCTAGCCACACACACACACACAAACTAGATCAGATTGTAAACCAACATCAATATCCATATTCAATATAGTTTAAAAAAAAAAAAAAAAAAAAAAAGAGGTGGTGGGCAAAGAATCCAGCCAGCCGCCAATCAAATTAGCTTCTCTAAGAATCTAGATCAACAAGTGATTTTGAATAATTTCGTACTCAAATCTTAAACAGTCATTACGCCTTTCACTGATACTAACACTTAACACATGTTGGTTTAATATTTTTATTTTATACAATTCAATTCTTTTTCTCCATTTATACAAGTCAATTCACAACATTATTTTTTATGCATATCTTTTTTCAGATAGGATATTGTCACTACCATTTTTTATCACTACTACTTTTTCACCGTTAAATCAAAATTTTAATAGGAGAGAGAGATGATAAAGGTAGATGAGATTCTGATCTAACGACGAAAAATTGATAGTGACATTGGTAGTGACAAAAATGATGGTGACAATATCCTATCCCATCCTTTTGAATTGATATTCCATCATCCATCCTATAAATCAATGTGACTAAGTTCCTATCTTCTTTTGTGGCAATTAAGGCACCATCAAGTTGTGCATAGAGGCGTCGATATAACTGGCATTTGGTGCTATTATTAATTAACCCACATATATTCTCAAGATATATATTAAAAATTAAATTTCTTAATGTAATTTCTTTTATTCATTAAAATTGTATTTGACTGCTTATTTAAGAGATATTGATTTCATTTTAACTATATGACAGATGATAAATCAGATAAAGTCAATATCATTAAAATAAATGAGTACATATATTTTTCAGATGGTTTATTTGATAGGATAAATATGACAGAGGAATGGAATACATTAAATAGTAAAAGACAACAATAACCTTCACATACAATAGTAGGCAACATAATACAATATTTCACTCAGCTATATATCGGCACCAAACAACATGGAAACCTTTTCCCAAGCCCTTTTTATTGATGGCAAAGCATGCCAAACAAATTTCCACGCAAGATTTCTTTTCCATTTCCATTCCTTCTGGGCAACCTGACACACAAACTCTCATCAATTCATGCAGACACAGTTTTTGTGCCTCTTTTCACCAAAGAAATCCCAGTAGGATCACCTCCCCATTCTTCAAACACAACCAAAAAGTTCCCACTTGGGATCAGCCATGATCGAGGAACATGATACCTGAAAAATGATGATACAATGTTGTTATCATCCTCAAAGGATTACCCCAACACAAAAGTTTACATTTTGGAGTCACAAGCTCCAATATGTTGTCCATTTACACACAAAAAGCTTCTGTTTATCATTTGGTCACGTAAGTTCTGATAGCATGTCAAGAATAACTTGAAGTGAAGGACATTGAATCGAATTTTTTTATATTGGGTGTTTGATTTAGCTTAAAAGAAGAACTTTTGCATTTTATGAGACAAAACTCTCTCGTATATTGACTTTGTGCATTGCAAAATCACTTAAATAAACTGATCAACAATCATGATAAGTTGTTTGCAGACGTACCATTTCTGGGAGGGTTCTCCACAGTTTGTCTGACATTTATATTCAGTGTAGTTTCCTGCATAATTACAGTCATTACAACGACCACTTGCAATATATCCAGGCCAATGGCGCCCAATGCTCTGACCATTCACCCACACTTGACCCTTTCCCATGCTACTCATGTCAAAGGCCAAAGGATCATCGCCTGCCGGTGTACTAAAGCTTGTCTGATAACACCAAAGGATAAATAAACTTAGGACAAAAGCAGATGTATGTTGGTGATCACCTGAAACAGAACAAGATAAGTAGCATTTTGTAACAGAAATTTTTACCTTGTACCACGTCAACGGTTGTTTCTTGGCCAACAAGGATCCCTTTGCCCATTCAACGGAATCACTCCCACTTACAGTGTGAAGGCTTAAGGCTTCACCTTTCAGCCCAACCTGGTCAATTAATTGCAACAACATAAATGCTCTGCAGTTGAAACCTCCACTTATGACATAATGATGATCATTTAAAAAAAAAAAAAAAAAAAAAAAAAAAAAAAAAATCTTTTTATTTTCCTAATGTGGGAAAGGTTTGCATCAAAAGCTATTGAACTATCAATTCTTAAACTTTTTCTTGTTACCCACATGCCAATTTCATCAACAACACCTTCCATTAGTTATATAACAGATTTTTGCTGTTGCTATTGAAGGGAAATAATATAGATGACAGACCTTGTAAGACCATTTCTGAAGAGATAAATCTCTGGTCCCTTCATTTAGACCCTGCAGTGTGACTGGGCCTAACACCCCAGCATTCCATGTCTCAAAGTGCGCGCCGACATTCTTGATTTAATTGAATATAAAATTAGAATCAATCTCAAAATCGAAAAAAGAAAAGGCAAAAGATTTAGAGAAGTGAGAGAACCAACCGGGAGACCCACGGTAACGCTAAGTAAAGAGACCTTGTTATTGCCAACGTTCAACTTCACACTGTTACTAAATGTTAATTTAGGATAGTTTAAGCTCCCATAAACAGTTCCTACATTGATACAGAAGATTGTTAATTGATAATGTTTATCAAAGCAAAATAGTAATTAAAAGCACCATACCCCAATTAATTACCTGAAAGTTGGCCATTAATGAAAACATGTAGAACATGACCTGCTGACATTGCGGTGAGGATGGGAGATCCACCACTCTTTATGAAACCTTCATCAGGATCAATATTGACACTGAACAAGACATCATCAATATTGATTAGACAGAGAGAGGAGTTAAGTAGTAAGAAGGTGATGAATATTCCAATTATTTGGATTTTGGAAGGTAAAGACTACTCGATTAAGAGGATACTCACTCTGTCATGTACCACAAATAATCTGAAGAATCCCAAGTGACATTAAGCTGCTCCCAGAGTGCATATTCTGTAAATGTATCATCTTCACTGGATGCTGCAGGCTCTTCAGTGTATGACAGCCAATTGAATCCACCATCTACTGGTGTCATCTCCTTCCCGGCGTTCAGGGAACCAACCTGCACAAAATTGGCAAACAGACAGAAATGGTCACGGAGGAAAATATCACAAATATAGGGAAGACAAAGGGTTTCTGCTATAAAAAATAGAATAAAATAATGGTTTTGACCAACAGCAACAACTCAAGTAAGGAACTGCCTTGTTTCTGTGAGATATATGAAATTGACCCATTAATTTCTGGATAGTTCATTTTGGCTGTGCATTTCATAGTGAAACAAAATTAGAAGAGTGATGAGTTTTTGTGCGTGGCAATCAGTCTTACACTTGCAGTGTTGAAAACAGCAGTTTTGCAGTCAGGGAGAATGCTGATAGACCAAGGGGGTAAGTCATATTGGCCATTTCCAAATGTAGCTTTTGAAGCATACTTGGTGTCATAATTTGCAAGAAATGCAGCACAAGCACCAGAATCTGTCTTGAACACATGAGCCTGGGAGAATATTAAAGAAGAAATAACAAATTAACCTTCTAAACATGAGGCAGCTTTGTTTGTTTTAATCAGCAGAAATATTTCACCTCCAGGTTCATTCCAAGCTGTGTCACAGCAGGATCAGCAGACACTAAAGCTGGCTCACATAGCTTTATTGCTTTATGCATATCTCTCAAATGCGCCCATTTGGGTTCATTCAGAAGTCCTGATATAATAGAACAAAGCTTCTCATTAACATGGATATTAAAATTGAAAGCATGCACTTTGCTGATCTATTTTTCGCCATTTACTTTAATTAAGCATTATTGTCACAATCTGAAGAATGAATTTTGAAAAAATTATGAGCATCATATATTTGAGTACCATATTCATCAATGGGAGCATCATAGTCGTAGCTTGTTGTGATGAAGAGTCCACTAGATGTTCGACCAAAGTTTGTTCCTCCATGATACTGAACCAAAAAGGGAAAGATATTGTAATATTATATAGAAGTGGGCGGAATGATATTAACAGTGTATATTAATTTAATAGCAGAGGGACAATCAACCCACCATATAGTAATTAACAAATGAACCACCATTCTGAATGAATCTTGCAACTGAGAATGCGAGGTCTTCTGCCGGTCTACGTGGGACTGGACCACCAAACTGAGTATACCTAAACAAGAGATTCAATTTAAATATAGGATTATGATAAATGGCTTTTAATCTGTAAAGTATCATTTGCATGAGTTACCAGCCAGTCCAGTTCTCTGTCCAGATTTTTGGCTTGTACTTTGTGTTGGGTCTGAAGCTATCACAGTAGTACCCATTACAGGTGTCAATCTATCATAGTGATCAGAAAGAGAAACATATAAGAAAGGAGTAGAATCTTCTGTCCACAATACATTTGGGTTACAAATTTTGAAACTAAACTATTATATTTTTCAACTCAGCACTGCATAATTGAACCTTCTGAATTCTGATGACCCATGAGGAATAATAATTACTCTAAAGAAACTAAATTAAAATTCTTTTGAAACACTAAAATTACTATTTATGCCTTCTAAAGTTTACAGTGATACTTTTTAAAGTTATCACTCATGCTCCCTAATAACATCAGACAAATCATGTTCTGGCAAGAGGAAAGACAAATGATAACTTTGATATTTCTGAATAATTTTAATTTTAAGGTCATTTACAATAATTATTATCTTAAATATGCCTTTGGGAAGAATTTTCGCTGTAAAGTTCTCTTGAATTTAGGTTCTTTATCGTAGTCATAAACAGCAACAAGAAAGCCTTATGGAATAAAGATTTGTTGTTGTTGACTACTACGTTAAAGAGTCTGGGTCTAGTCTAGTCTCAAATTAGTCCCCCATAGAAAAAAGTTGAATTGCATATATAGGCTTCCGTGGCTGCAATTACACAACAATCAAGAACCAGATTAAAGTAGGCAGGTTAAAACTGCTTAGCAATAGCTCATAAAGTCAATAAAAAAACCCCCAAAAAAAATCCAAGGGTTGAACAGGAAAATTACAAATAGCAAAATCAACTAACCCACCTACATAAGCAACTCGCTTTTAATATGAAAACCCCACCAGGATATGTGGATCAAATACATTTAATGCAGAAAAAAATTGTTTTGTGGAAAAGGACAGTCCCAATAGTACAGAAAAATGTTTCAAGGAAGAAACAACTTAAACTTAGCTTACCACAGGATCAGGAGCATCTGGTTGCTTACACATAACCCAAGGCGCCTCAGTGTCAAGGCCAACAGCCATTTTAGCTGCCCATTGCGCGTAAGCTTTTCCAGCAGCACCAAGTCTCCCCTCAATTGGTCCAAACTCATTTTCTATCTGTCAAATTCAATTGCCAGAATTTGTCTTCAATAAGTCAAGAACTTTTCTCCACTAAGCTTTGAGTTAAAGGCACGTAGTATAGTATTATCCAAAAAATTCAAATTTGAATTCCGAGTCAGGCCAAATCAATAATAAACTTCATCGACGTTGTTTTTACATCTTGTTAATATACCTGCGACATTATTATTGGACCCCCTGAGCTTGAAACAACTTCTCTTCCTTCATTATGCTCACAATTTTCTCAGTAAAGCTTTGCATTGCGGCCTTCATGACATCAAAATTACAAAGATGTATCATTTTTTTCGATTATATATATATATATATATATATATATATGAGAACATGATGACCCAAGTTGCAAAAAATCTAACCTTGAAAGGCTCATTGTCTGTTCTGAAGGTGATGCCCGGAACAAACTTCAGCCAAACAGGGAATCCCCTGAAATTAAAACAGAGCATGTGATCTTTTCGGGTATTCTCCAAGGATTATTTTTAATCTTCTGTAACAATTTCCCTTTGTAGGGAAACGTAACTAAAAATCACGAAGCAAAGATGCGAATTATGAGAATCATTACCCAAAGTTCCATTCGGCACACACGTAGGGACCAATGCGGAGATGAACATAAAGGCCAGCTTGCTGAACCAGCTTGATGAACTTCACTAAGTCGAACCTATCCTCGAAATAATACTGAAAATGTAAAATTTCATTAAAAAAATTAGTGAGCTTCCTTTTCAGCTTCATATCTGATTCTAGGAAAAATAAATAAACTGGTTTCGTTACTTTTCCAGGCGAAGGTTCATGACCATTCCAAAACACATAGGTCTGTATAACATCTAAGCCTCCATCTTTGGCCTTCTGTATGAGGTCAGGCCACATCTGCATTCACCCAGAAACAATGAGAAAAGGTAACAAAGTATGATAAAATTAGAAGCTAAGCAGAAAGTAAGGCTTAAGAAGTGACCTCAGGTGTGCTTCTTGGGTAGTGAATGGACCCAGAAATCAGAATCCTTCTCTTTCCATCAATACTAACAGCTTTGCGATCGTAAGTCAGAGAAGCTGTAACAGCAAAAACCCAGTAACAAAAAAACAGAAGCACAACAAATTTTCCTCTGGGTAAATTCCCCATCAAATCTCTTGGACTCATAACCTTCTGGGGTTCTCAAAGGAACAACCTTACTTAGCTCCTTTGAACACTCAGAGACAAAAGGGCAACAATTTTGTTATTGTAAAATGCGTTTTCTGAGCTCTCTGGTTCTTTGGGATTGAAACGAAAGAAGGCCACTTGAGAGCATAAGAGTGGCGGGTGATCAGTGAGAGGCCTGAAGCTGCATTGATATTAGTGGATTTATATAGATTCGCACATTTGAAGAACGCAAGTTGGCCAAGTCACCTTCTTTTTGTTCCTTGTATGGGAAACGAATATTGAGTATTGACACCTAGTTCAAATTTTGGCGAGGCAAATTAAGCTTGATTGTTTTAAGAAATTGGAAAAATCCTAAATTATAAATGATTATATAATTAGATGTGGATTTACTCATTTTGTCCTCGGTATAAATCCTTTTTTTTTTCAATTTAGATTTATTTAAAATATAAATTTGTATGGATAATGTATAAAGTATTATATATTCTTTATTTTGTACTATATAACTTTATTTTAATTATTATTTTTATCTATGCGTGGTTGTTAAATCATTGAATGGGTATGTTTTACCATGTATACGTGAGATTGTGGTGTTTTGTTTAATCCTTTTAAAAGTAATTTAAATTCTAATTTGAGTCCTTAAACTTAACAAATCATTAATAGGCCATATGACTTAAATTTGGATTCAGAAATATTAAATGCTGAGGTTTTTTGAATCCACTAAAAATTATCAAGGGACTTATATTTGCATTGAAGTTTCAAAATATTTGAAATTACACTGTAGGACTAAGACTTCAAAATGATGAGGTGATTGGGTCTGGTAGCCGGAATCTTATCACCGATGGTAAGGTTCCTGGGATGAGTGGTCAGACTATCACTGGAATTCTTTTAAAATTTTATACTTTACCTGGTCTTTAATATAAGACATATTTAACTAATTTTATTAGATTAAAGATGTTATCTAATTTAATTAATATCTCATGTATTTTCTAAAATATCCTAAGGTTAATTCCTTCCGCTCCTCTCCTCTCTCGATTACGGTTGAGTGAGTAATAATATGAGTAAATTAGGAAAAGATTGACAAATATGAAAAATATATTTTACATTTAAAACTAAGATCATATAATTATTATTATCCAAAAATGATGTGCTCATATAATTATTAAAATTTATTGTGTGCTTTGAAACTCACTTAAATAGTTATCACTTTATTTCGTTTTTCATAAGTCCCTTTTAATTTTTTTTTAACAAGCATAAAACTCTCAGAATTAACAAAGTTTTCTTTGTCCATGAAACCAAAAGGTCAATTTATAAAAAAATAAATTAATATTAAATAAAGATAATATGAGAAAATATAAGAAATAATTCATATCTTACCTACTAATAAGGTCCTTATTATAAGTCTATTTTAATTAATTCTTACATACTAAGGAATAACAATGAAATTATTAAATATGTCTAAATTGATAAAATTAAATAAAAATAAAATTGAAAAATAGTCATTAATAACTTCTAAGTGAACTTGTATTTAGAACTAAGAATTTATTCTACAAATGGACTTATAATAAGAATTAAATTTGATACCTCAAAAAAAAAAATTAATTTTTTTCCTAGATGCTGTATGAAAAGAGTCAGATGATTTTTTTGCATCAACAAAGTGAATATTGATTATTGTACTTGTATATGTTATTTTCTAAAGAAAACTTGTAGAGTAATAGTGTTATTGAGTATGCTTTCAATTTCAAAGACAAAGATGGAATTTGGATGCCATACAAAGCCTCCATTGTTTGGTAACTTTCATTTCATTTTTCCAATGCAAAATTAGTCTTCTTTTAATTTAATGCTTCACCTAGCTGAAAAGAGGAAGAATAAAAACACACACGTGTGTAAAATAAATAAACAAATAAATATTAAAATAAAGACACATTTGTATGTATACGTGTGAAGTAAGTAAAAAATAGAAAATGAGTCAAGTAATTGTATGTGGTGGCTAATTGGCAAAACAATTCTGGTATTTCAAGATGGTGTCTCATAATTTTATTCTAAAAATTCTTAATCTTTTGACATCCTAATTAAAATTATTACTTGAGGTGTCAAAAAAATAGGGCAACATAGGTTATAAAATTTAAGCAAAAAACTATTTTTGATCATTTATAAGAGCCTAAATTCTCAAAACATATGATGTGTGTTTTTTTTTAGCATCATTTATGAGATGAAATTCCAGTGCAAAATGTTAAACATTTAAATTTGTCGGCTAAAAAAAATCAAAGTCCAGTTGCCGCGTCACCCAAAGAAAAAAGTGCAAGGACGGTGACGTGTTTTTGAATCCACGAAAAATTATGAAGGGACTTATTTGCATTGAAGTTTCAAAATATTTGAAATTACACTATATTATAGGACTAAAAGACATCAAAATATAGAGGTGGTTGGGTCCGGCAGCCGGAATCCTATCGCCGGTGGTGAGGTCCCAGGATGAGTGCTCAGACTATCACTGCAATTCTTTTAAAAATGTATATTTCCTTCGATCTTTAATATACTACCTCTAATCCTAATTATAAGATCTAATTAATTTTTTTGAAGAAATTAAGGAAGTTAAATAAGTTACTTAATCATATCATATGTTGTATATCCTTAGATTATATATTAGTTTATTAGTCAAACTAATTAGTTGGAAGAAAAAATACTCTAAAATAATTTAATTAGCTTTCTTAAACTCTCCAAAAAGTCAACTTAGTCTTATAATTAGGAGTTTAGGACCAGAAAGAGTAAGACTTTTATCTAATTTGATTAGATTAAAAAAGTTAGCTAAGTTAACTAATAGTAGTATGTCATGTATTTTCTAAAACACCATATTAATTCCTTTAGTTCCTTTCCTTCCCGATTATTATTGAGTAATGATTAATAGGAGTAAATTATGAAATGATTGATAAATATGAAAAATATATCTCCTATTTAGAATCAAGATCAACTTATCCTATATTAAAAATCAAAGGCAGTCGTTCAGATTCTGACAAGTTTTTCTTTAAATATTTAGAGGTTGCATTTCAGATTTTAATAAGTTGTGATCTAATTTTTTTTGACATTTTATAGTTGGAAAAATTAATTTGCAATCCCTTATAGTTTTAATGATTTTTAATTAGGTCCTTATATTTTTTTATTTTAATCAAATTCCTATTTTTACATTTCTTTTAATATATTAGGAATAAAATTGCACAACTAAATAATTTAGGCTGCTAAATGCATTTAAACATCACTTCCAAAAATATTTTAAGACGTTGAATGCACCTTAACTCTAGTTTTTTTAAAAAAAATCAGATTCTTATAGTTTCACATGATTTTAATGAAGATACTTGTATTTTCAGGTGACTGATAAAAACAATAAATGAAAAAATAATACAATAAGACCTAAATAAAAATAGGGTTAAGTAGCAAATCCGTCTTAGAAGTATACACCCAGGAGCAATGTTGCCCTGGAAGCTTTTTCAAGTTCAATGCCACCCCAAAAGTTTTAAAACGTAGTAATGTTGCCCTTTTCTGTCAAAAAGTTAATGGTCAACGTCAATTTTTTAACGGCCAATATAAGTTTTTTAACGGTATTGGACAACATGGACACATTGTAAAACTTTTGGGATGACATTGAACTTGAAAAAACTTTCAAGGCAATATTGCTTCCAAGCATATACTTCCGAGGTAGATTTGCTGCTCAACCCTTAAAAATAAGATGAAACTATAGGGATATGCGGATTAATTCCCCCTTCATGGTTCATATTTTAATTAGTGTTATTATTTAAACATAAAAAAGTTGAAATTTGTTAAAAAGCATATGCATAAATAAAGAATTTACTAGTATGATTAAAAAATTAAACATCTATGGCTAGTTGTGCTTCCTTGTAGATTCATGCAAGCTACTATTTGAGATCTAAAAGCTTTAAAAAGTAGGAGAAACTGGCTCGTTGGTCCTTATCAGAAAAAGGAAATTAAGAAAGCTGCCATGGTGGATTGACGAGAAAGTATGTAGCAGCAGGTGGAACATAAAATCATAAAAATTGACTTTATTTGGAGCATTAATTAGAATTTCAGAGAGAATTAGTGGCATCTAAAAGAGGTTTTGTAAGCCTCAATGTTCTGTTATTCACAGGTCAATGTTTAACGTCGTGGATTAGTTCACCCACTTCACTCCATTGTTGGACATCTGAGAGATAATCTTCGTTCTTGGTATCTCTTTTTCTTTTTCCATTTGTTGCTTCCCTTGTTCTTCTTATATTCTCAATTTTCATCATCATATCTTTCATTTCTTCTTTTTATTTTCTTCTCCTTTACTTCTCTTTTGAGGTGGTCCATTGTTTTTCTCCTTCTTGTGATATATTTAGGAAGTCATCAATACTAAATTAAAAAGATTTTATTATGATTTTAAGGGATATCAATCTAGATGCATCATCTTTAGGGGATTTCAATTTAAAATAAAAGTTTTTGAGTTTAGGAAATAAATAATAGTAATAGAAAGTTTTCTAAAGAAAAAAATAAATAAATAAGAATTCAGTTCTTTTTATATAGTTTCCTTTTCTTGTGCACAATCAGGGCAACACGAGGAGTAATTATTTGATTTGTTTCCAATTCATTGTTTTGGAAACATTGGGGATTGATGACATGGGGACCACACATAAAAGCATGAAGCAGATCACGTATAGGAAGGAAGCTGGAGAGAATCATATGATATAGGGCGAAGGTGCAATTTTACACACGAAGTTTGCTTCGAGGAGCGCTCAAAGACCACCAAGTTTGAAAAGGAGCGAAAGCAAAAGTACACACGACGTTACGTTTCAGAGCGCTTAAGACCACGGCGTTAGTCAATCGTTAGTTGACCGTCAACTTGATGGAATGCTTGACGTGGCGGCGACGACGGACCGACATCGACATGGACGGCGACGTGGACGCGACGCGGGAATTTTTTTTTTCAAAAAATAGAAAAAAATTCAAAAAATTAGAAAAAATTTATAAAAAAAGGAAAAAAAATTCGAAAAATTAGAAAAAAATTTCAAAAAATTAAAATAATTCGTAAAAAATTGAGGAAAAAATTAAAATAACTTTCAAAAAATTAAAATAATTCGAAAAAATTGAGGAAAAAATTAAAATAATTCGAAAAAAAAAAACTTTAAATAACTTTAAAATAATTAGAAAAAAAAATTCAAAAATGAAGACATAATTATAAAATAATTAGAAAAAAATTAAAATAACTTTCAAAAAATTAAAAAGATTCGAAAAAAATTAGAAAAAATTGAAGAAAAAAATTAAAATAATTAGAAAATAACTTTAAAATAATTAGAAAAAAAAATATACTCCCTCGGTCCTATTTATAAGACAACATTTGAGAGTTTGTTTTTTGTCCTAATTATAATACAACGTTCTAATTTTTGTCAATTTATTCCTACAAGAAGCCTATTGATATAAATGAGGGATTATGGGATTATGTGAAACAATAAGGAAACAATAAGGTAGTTGACTGAAATCAAGGAAACAATAAGGTAGTTGACTGAAATCACATAATCCCTCATTTATATCAATAGGCTTTTGTAGGGAAGAAATTGACAAAAATTAGAACGTTGTATTATAATTAGGACAAAAAACAAACTCTCAAATGTTGTCTTATAAATAAGACCGGAGAGAGTATATATATTTTTTCTAATTATTTTAAAGTTATTTTCTAATTATTTTCATTTTTTCCTCAATTTTTTCTAATTTTTTTTAATTTTTTTCGAATTTTTTTTTCCAATTATTTTAATTTTTTGAAAGTTATTTAAATTTTTTTTCTAATTATTTCTTCATTTTTTTTGAATTTTTTTCTAATTGTTTTAAATTTTTTTTCGAATTATTTTAATTTTTTCCTCAATTTTTTCTAATTTTTTTAAAATTTTTTACGAATTATTTTAATTTTTTGAATATTTTTTCCTTTTTTTTTTTTGAATTTTTTGAAATTTTTTGAATGTTTTCCCATTTTTTTGAAAAAAATTTCCACGTCGTCCACGTCGCCCGTCCATGTCGGGCCGTGTCACCACGTCGCCACGTCACGCCGCATTCCATCCAAGTTGACTAAACTAACGGTTGACTAATCTGGCCGCAAAATGGTCGGGCGCTCCGAAACGTAACGTCGTGTGTACTTTTGCTCCTTTTTCAAACTTGGTGGTCTTGAGCGCTCCCCGAAGAAACTTCGCAAAGGTGTAAAATCACCTTCGCCCTATGATATATTGGATTGATATAATGTATCTTGGAATTAAAAAGGAAGATGTGCAATCAATGGATTGAAGACGTGGGCCCCAAGTACTAAAGAAGGAGCAATTGTGCACGTGGCCCAACATGCATGAAACCTAAAGTCTATATATTAAAGAGATGAAGGAACAAAAAAAAAAAAAAAAAAGAATTGCAGAGCGTGAGATTTTGCTGGAGACGAAAAGATGAAGCAGAGTTGTTCAAGGATCTCTTCTTTCTTCTTCTTCTTCTCTTTATTTTGGAACCTTAGTTTCTTATATTTGTTATGGATTTTCTTATAGCCATGTGTGGCTAATTTTTCCTTTCAACCTAGAGAACCTATGAACTTGTTTGGATTTTAGAGATTATTCCCACTAGTTAATTCTGTTTAATTTATTTCAGTTTATTTAATCCTCTGTTTATTGCTATTGCTTAGTGAGTGGCCACCATTGAGCATGTTTTGGGGATTTAGTGTTAGACTTGGAAGAGGGAATCCTAAATTGACCTTGGGAATAAATAATGTGGAATAAGGTTTAAATTTAGCGTGAAGTTAGGTTTTAATCTAATTTGCGTCTAGGATAGGAATATACCTGTTCTGATATAGAACACAGATGTCCAAATAGAGGGCCGGTAGATTAATCTTGGATGGATAGGCCGGCCGGATATCTATGGAGGAGATAACCAGGAGAGCGTAGATCACCGTACACGACAAAGGGGTGGTGTGTGTGCACAGTGAGACTGTATGTAAATAGTCTAGGTTAGAATGTGTGCACCTTGTTACCTGCCTTCTATATTTAAAGAGGCGTCTGGTGCGATATCCGGGGCACGTCATTAATGGTGGGCCATTAATGGGGCGGATATTGGATGATACCCCATTAATGAGACGTGTCATTAATGGGGCGGATACCCAGGATGTGCCATTAATGGGACGTGTCATTAATAGGGCGTGTATCTCGGCAGGCCGATATGATAGGGGCGGATTCTGCCTAGCCGAGATTTCCGGATCTCCTGCTATGATTAGCGGATTACGCCTCCTGGCTCTGCTTGGGCCTTGCCATGGACTTGAAGGCTTTTGGGCCGATCCGTAACATGCCCCCTACCTCGGTGCTCGAGCTTCGGGCGGCCGAGGTGTATGATCCTCCTGGTCCGATGTGTGACCGGGGCCTGTGCTTCAGCCAGCCCGGCTTCTTGTGCCGCGGCTTATCTCTATGATGTCGTTCTGGGTGGTGCCCTGGGCCATGCCTGACCGGGGCGTATTGGGCGACCTCGGATTTATGTGGTAAGTCCCCTGTTCGTGGGTAAACCGTTTGGTCTTCTTTCCGTAGGCGCCATCATTGCGTCTTTACACCTGGCATGTCCTGATTGGAAAGGGTCTGCAGCCGTCGCGCCGCTCCGAGTGCCGATTTGCGTGCACATTTAATGCTCCTACGTCATTCTGTGCATTTCCCATCGTGTCAATGTTAAAAGACCGAACTGCCCCCGGCGTTCCCTCTCCTTCTTCTTATATGAAGTGTTTGCTTCATGTTTGCGTTTTTCATTATTTCCCGCCTACACTTTTGTAGTGAACTTGCTCCGAGTTTCTTCCGTGAAAACTCCATTGTCCTCCATTTCGTTTGTTCAAGTCATCTTCTTCGTACTCACGCAGGTATTTTTCGTCCTTGTCTTTACTCTTTTACGGCATATTTCGTACCGTTTAGATATCCTCTGGTTTCTCATCATCTGCTTTTCCCATTCCTCTGGTCTTCTGAGTTTCCCTTTAAGATCAGTTTCTGGGTTTTGCTCTATATGCTCCTCCCCTTTGACGTAAAGCCTGTAGCTCTTAGGTTCTAGTTCCTCTTCTGATGGATAGAAATAGGTCTTTCCTTAGAGCCAGACCGACGCTCGCCCCTGAGGAAGAGGAGTTTCTTCGCACTCGTTACCCGAGAGCCTCTTATTGGGTTTTGAACCGAGCTCCCGGAAACGAAAGGTCGCCCTCTACTTCGAGGTGGGAATGGTTCTTCCGGGCGACCGGGCCCCAACCCATACCCGCGCGAGCTCGTCACCTTCCTTGGTTCGAATTCCGGCGTACAACGTTCCTTCCTTATCACCTTTTCGGGCCGGGGTTGGTTCTTTTGCCGGCTCTTGGGCTCCTGCCTTGATGGCCCAACCGCTCAACTTCTGTGAGGGTCCACCCCCTGCGAGCTTGGACCCTTATCCCGATGATTATCTCGGCCCTACTGACCGCTTGGCCGAGAGTTCATTCCACATTGCGCGCGGCGAAGACTCCGAGCTACCTTGGTTCTTGGATCTTGCCGGCATCGGCGCCCTTCGGGCCCCACTTCTGGCGTGCCCTTTTGTCCGAGTCCGCCATATGTTTTGCCTTCTAACCTTGTTTTACTAGGTATTTCCAACTCTGCTAATTTCCTTTTATGTTGCATATAGGTTAATGACTCCGAAATCTTTGCCTTCAAAGAAAAAGGCCGAGGCTGAGGCATCGGATTCTTCTAGTCCACCCGAGGCCCTGTGTCGTAGGTATCCCTGGGTGTCCCACGAGGTCTTGAAGACCCGGTCCATTATGTCGGATACGGACATTGCCCGGTTGGACCTACCCGCCATGGAGGGTGCGTCCCTACGCCCCCGTGGCCGACGAGCCCGTTTGTGCTTGAACGGACGTAGGCAGTCCCAATTCCTTTCATTTTTACCGGGATTATCTTACACGGGTTGGTGTCTGCTTTCCTTTCACCCATTTTCAAATGCTTGCCCTGATGCACCTGAGACTCGCCCTTCTCAACTTCATCCGAACGGGTGGGCATATCTTGTAGCGTTCGAGCAATTGTGTCGCTCCTACCCGGTTCCAATCCCATGCTCGACCAACCTTTTCTTCTACTACTTCTTCGGCCCCTTTACCCCGGCTCTCCTAAGGAAGGTGACAAGTTAAAAGGGCTGGTGTCTCTCCGTGTTAATCCCGACCGGAAGCTCATGAAGCCCTTTTCCGATTCTTTTAAGCGGTTTAAGAACGCGTTTTTCAATGTTGTCGCCGTACCTGGTAAGCCGACTTGGTTTCTGAAGGGGGTCGAGGCTGCCGCCGACGTAGTGTGGCGCTTCCCTTTATATTGGATGGAGAGTCACCATAAAGCCAACCCCTCGTCCTTCCAGATCTCACAAGATGATCTCCTACCCGAGATGGCCCCTCACGTCCCAAGGTTGGACGCCTTCGTGGAGAAGTATGGCATCCTGAGTGCAGCCTTCTTCATATCCGGGGAGGGATCTAGGCCAATCCCCTCTACTTGTAGGAGTCCCTGATATGCCATGTTCCCTATTCTTTTGGTCATGTTTTGTATATTGTTAGCATACTTTGTGCTTATTACTGATTTCCCTTTACCCGCCCTTTTTTAGCTCAAGACATGAAGGCCCTTCCCGGTTACTTAAAAAAGTGAATCCGGCCGCGGCGTCTTCGAGTAGTCGGTCTCGAAACGGGCCACCCCAGTCAAGACTGCTGTGCCCGAGGCTGATGTCTCTATTGCAGCTAAGAAGGCTAAGGTCTCAAGTGTCGAGGAGTCGGCTCCATCCGTACCCTCCGGATCCCCTCAGGTAGGTGTTCCTGACACTTCCAAAGGGAAACAGGTTGCTGTCTCGGCAGGTGAAGCTGCATCTACGGAGGCCGCGACCGCTCCTTCGGCATCGGTTCTTCCGGTGTCTTCGCGCAATCCACCTCCTCCTCCTCCTTCAACCGGCCCTTACGTCCTTCTTCCTTGCTTCCTCGCAGTTTTATATGGGACAAGGGGGTGACCACAGAGCTGGATGTCGCTTTCCTCCCCCCGGGAATTTATGGAAAGCCGGGCCTTGTCCCCGCCTAGTGCTCAAGAGGTGCTTGCAGCAGAGCGGTACCTTTGTAAATCTATTGGTTTGCTGCAAGCCTATGTGATTGTGAGGGAAAAGTATACTTTGGCCGATGCGGAGAATAGGCGATTGAAAGCGTCTCAGGGGGAGGTTGTAGCCCTGCGAAAGGCTCTGGAGGAGGCGGCGTCCACAGAAAAGGCTTTGGCCGATGCTGAGGCCAAGCTGCGCCTTATGGAGGAGGAGCGGGATACGGCCCGGCTTGAACGGGATGCTTCCAAGGCCGCGTTTGTGAACCTTGAAAAAGATCTGCACCAGGCGCGAGACGGGGCGGAGAAGTCAGCCTCTAAATGTGTCCGGGCCCAGAAGGCGCTCGGCGAGAGTATGGAAGCGGTGAGAACCCTTCAGAAACAGCGTGATATGCTGTCTTCTAAGGTTTCAACAGCCGAGGCTGCCCTTGCCGTAGCGGAGCAGGCGCGCTTGGAGTCCGACGAACTCCTAAAGCAAACAGCCGCCGATTGCTTTGACAATGCCTTGGAGCAGATCCAGTTGCTGAATCCGACGGCGAAGCTGAACTTGGACGGCTATGACTTTCGCGCCTTTGTTGAGGACGGAGTCTTAGTTCCGTATCAACCTCCTTCCGCCAATCCGTCCTGCTCCGAAGAAGAGGGAGGAGATTCGGGTGCGAAGAGCGAGGCCCCAAAGGTTCTCAAGAGGCCGGCCCGTCTAGTTAAGTTTGTCTTCAGTCTTTAGTGGGCGTCTGTGCCTCTTTTTCTTTTGAAGGTTTCCGGCATCCCTGCCGTTGTGTAACCATCTGTAAATGTTTTTTATGACTTATGAATGAATTATTGCTTCACCCTTCTGCCATTTTATAAATTCCATAGCTGAAACTTATTGACTGTATCAGATACGAGTCGTTTACTCGACCAACACCGAGGTGTGGGAGTGTGGGATAGGGTTTTACGTCTTACCCTCTGGGGGTGTTAACTTAACCGCACTGCCTCATCCCGGCTTAAATGGCCGGAAAAGGTGATAGGAACCGAGTTAAGGGCGAGGCTGTCACATGTCGACCGAGGTGTCTATTACCTCAAATCTGACATTTTGACTTGATCAAGGTCGGAATGGCAGTCCGCTTTCTTAACTTGGGCGAGCGTTGACGAGTCAATTTCGCGAAGGCAACGTATGGCGTTTTCGCCGAGCTCTTACCAATGCACGTCGGAGTACAACGGCCGGTGTCATACATCTAGATGTTTTTGTGTTTTTGACCGGGTATAAGTACCTCGAGTCGGGTTTTG
This sequence comes from Acacia acuminata, assembly GCA_019022655.1. NCBI lineage: Eukaryota > Viridiplantae > Streptophyta > Magnoliopsida > Fabales > Fabaceae > Acacia > Acacia acuminata. The sequence goes on along the minus strand of JAFJYI010000102.1, from coordinate 528,547 downwards.
TCGGGCTTAGTGGCCTCGGCTTCATGCTTAAGCAAATAATTGTGCACATTGACGCCTTTTCTTGAGGGATTCCTTCATTAAATAAAGCAGCTCTAAAGAGCGTACAAAAGGTCATAAATTATTCAAATGCAAAGCAAAAAACAGTTGGAAAGCAATTGCAAAAAATATAAAAGAAAGTAAGAAACGACCGAGCAGTAGCCTCGGCCTAGCTGTAATAGATCTTTAGCTTATCGGCATTCCATGTCCTTCTAACCGGCTTCCTTGCCAAGGTTTCGAGAACATATGCCCCAACGTCGAGTTTTTCTTTAACCCGATATGGCCCTTCCCAATTTGCTGCCAGTTTTCCGTCTCAGGAATTCTTGTTGCCTATGTCGGCCCGCCGAAGTACCAAGTTACCCCGGTTGAAGGATCGTGGTCGAACCTTGTGATTATATTTTGCCGCAAGTAATCGCTTGGCGGCGGCGCCCCGGCAATGAGCTGTGACTCGGATCTCGTCTATGAGGTCCAGGTCAGTCTTCAAGGCGTCGTCGTTTGACGCCGGTTCTTCCTGTCCGGCTCTGATCTTCCTCCATGATGGCTGCCCGATTTCCACCGGGATCATTGCTTCACATCCATATGTCAGTCGGAAAGGGGTTTCCTGGGTCGAGGACGCACACTCGTCCCGTAGCCCCATAGAACACCGTGGAGTTGTTCGGTCCAAAGAAGAGTCGGTCTTTAACATGCGTTTCTTCAATCCGTCGAGAATGATCTTATTGGCGGACTCGGCCTGGCCATTAGATTGCGGATGTTCGACGGAGGAAAAGTGTTGTTGGATGTCCAAGTTGGACATTAAGGCCTGGAATCTTTGGTCCGTGAACTGGGTTCCATTGTCGTGTGACGACCTCGCAGTATCCCGAATCGAGCAAAGATATTGTGACGAACAAATTTCATAATCCTGGACGACGTGATTGTAGTTAATGCTTCCGCTTCAATCCATTTGGTGAAGTAGTCTACGGTGACAATGAGCCATTTGATCTGCCCCGGTGCCGGTTTGAAAGGTCCCAGAATATCCATTCCCTATTTATAGAAGGGCCAGGGGGCCGACATTCCTTTTAACTCCGTAGGCGGCGGCCATAGGATTCCGGCGTGTATCTGGCAACTGTCACACCTCTTGGGGCTTCCATGGCGTCATGCTTCATGGTGGGCCAATAATAGCCGGCGCGTAATGCCTTCCTTGCCAGGGCCTTGCCCCCCATGTATTGGCCGTTACATCCTTCATGTATTTCGGTCAGCACATACCTTGCTTCGGACTCACCGAGGCATCGCATCATCGGGCGGTGTAGTCCTTTCTGTATGCATACCGATCATCGATCATAGTGTAGATGGCGGCTTCTCTCATCGCTTCTTTGTTCCCGTGGAATCTGTTGGGACGATCCCCCTTTCCGGTAATCTTCAATTGGTTTTCTCCAAGAGGCGGACGAGATAGTCATGATGCATGTGGGCTCGGCCAAATTCTGTTGGATGACCGTTCTATGATTTCCGGACCTTTGGTACTTGCGAGCTTAGAGAGAATGTCGGCCCGGCATTCTCTTCTCTCGGATATGAGAGACAATTACTTCTTCGAATTCAGTCATTACCTCTTTTGCCCTGTTTAGGTACTTGGCCAACAAGGGACCTTTTGCTTGATAGCTGCCATCGATCTGTGCGGCGACGAGTTGTGAGTCTGTAAACACCTTGACCCGCCGTGCTCCGCTTTCTTTTGCTTGAGACAATCCGGCTAAGAGGGCCTCGTACTCGGCTTGGTTGTTGGAGGTTAGGAATTCCAACTGGAGGGAATGCTCAGTAGCGACTCCCTCGGGGCTTTCAACAATGACTACTCCTGCACCACTGCCTTTTGGATTGGAAGATCCGTCAACAAATACCCTCCAAAATTCCTCGTTAGCCATAACCGGAGTCAATTCCCTGATGAAGTCCGCCAGTGCCTGTGATTTGATCGCCTGCCGGGCCTCAAAAGTGATGTCGAATTCGGATAGTTCAATCGCCTAGCTTGTCATTCGCCCTGCCAAATCTGGTTTGTGCAAAATCTGCCGAATGGGCTGACTGGTTCGGACTACAATCTGATGTCCCTGGAAGTATGGGCGAAGCCGCTTGCCGTTGTCGCACGCGAACGCCATTTTTTCCAGCTTCGATATCTCGAGCTCGGCGTTTTGTAATGCCTTGCTTACAAAGTAGATGGGTGTTTGGCCGGCCGGCCTCGGTTTCTCTTACCAAGGCGGCGCTTACCGCTTCATCTCCCACGAGAGAGGTACAAGAACAAGGTCTCCCCTTGCTCCGGTTTCGTTAGTACCGGAGGGGTTGCCAAACATCTCTTAATTTCTTCAAATGCCGTTTCACAATCCGTATTCCATCCTCCCTGGGTTTCTTTCTTCAATAATTTAAAGAAAGGTAAAGCCTTTTCGGCGGACCTCGGTAAGAATCTTGTCAGGGCCGCCAAGCGACCTGTTAATTGTTACACTTCCTTGTTGGAGTTGGGGACTTGCATATCTAGCACGGCCTTGCATTTGTCCGGGTTGGCCTCAATCCCTCGATTGGTCAGCATAAAACCCAGGAATTTCCCAGCAGGCACTCCGAATGCACATTTGGCCGAGTTCAATCTAATTCGGTATCGTCTTAATTTGTCAAACGTCTGCTCTAGGTCCCGGATATGCTCCTCTGGTTGTTTTGACTTCACGATCATGTCGTCTATATAGACCTCCACATTACGTCCGATTTGATCCTCAAAGACTCGATTCATCATTCGCTGGTATGTAGCTCCGACATTCTTCAATCCAAATGGCATGACGTTGTAGCAATAGTTTGCCTTATCCGTCATGAAGGCGGTTCTCTCTTGATCGTCGGGGTGCATGGCACTCTGATTATAGCCGGAGTAAGCATCCATAAAAGAAAGCAACTGGTTCCCGACTGAGTTATCCACTAACTGGTCAATGCTGGGCATAGGATAGGAGTCTTTTGGGCATGCTTTATTCAGATTGGTGTAGTCGGTGCACACCCTCCATTTACCGGTCGGTTTTAAGACCATGACCACGTTAGAGAGCCAAGTCGTGTATTGTACTTCTCTGATGAATCCGGCAGCAAGGAGTTCTTCAATGTGACTTTCAAGTGCTTTCTCGCCGTCGTATGAGATATTCTTCCTCTTCGGGCCACCGGTTTTGACCCCGCCATATGGCTAGCTTGTGACAACGAAGTGTGGGTCGATCCCCGGTATCTCGGGCGATGTCCAGCGAAGACGTCCCGGTTTTGTCTTAAGAATTTGGTCGGTCTTGCTTTTATATCTCGCGTCCATGTCCCCGCCGATTTTAGTTGTCTTGGAGGGATCTGTCCCGAGGATTAATTCCTCCAACTCCCCTTCCGGCTCGGGGCGTGGGTTTTCTGGTTCACGGAGGTCCAGCTCTACCATGTTGACCGACTGCCGGGGCCGCCCCTCTTTTCTGACATCGGTCATCACCTCGTTGGTTTGGAGCCGCGACGGGGATGACGGTTTTTCTTCCTCGACACGGAGAGTTTCGAAGTAACATTGCCGCGACGCTTTATGGTCACCAGACACTTCAACCACCTGATTCTTATCATTGATCATTTTCAATTTCTGGTGCTTAGTGGATGCCAACATGTCCCAACTGTGTATAGTAGGTCGGCCCAGTATAATGTTGTAGGGAGAGCGGAAGTCGGCCACTACGAACCTTACCCGTTCTGACTTGAAGGCTTCCTTGGTTCCCAAGGTTAATCTGAGGTCGATATATCCTTTTGGGAAGGAACGCTCTCCATTAAACCCGATTAGGGTAGATTTGCATGGCTTTAAGTCTTCAACATCGAGGTGCATCCTTTGATATGCATCCCAGCTTATGATGTCCACCGAACTTCCAAATAAGTCGATGAATATCCGTTTGACACGGTAGTTCACGACGATCCCGTGATGACCAATCCGTCCTGGTGGCCGGGAATAACCTCCTTGAGCTCCTCGTCCGTGAAGACCAACGGGGGTGGTTTCGGTTTTGATGACGCGCCCTTAAACTTTGGTACTTCTTTTACCGTCAACACCTCCCGCAGGTATTTCTTGCGCTGACTTATAGTATCTCCACCTCCTCCGAAACCGCCACTGATCCCATTGCATTGGAGATCGGCATCTGGGTAACCCTCGGGAGGGCCGGTTCTCCGTTTCTTTTCAGACTCCGGAGTGTTCGTGGCTAGAGTCCTGCTTCGGCGGCTACCATTCCGCTTGCCAGATTTACCTTGAGTTTTGATGACGTATTGGCGCAGTTTCCCTTCTCTTACAAACTTTTCAATAGCATCCCTGAGTTCATAACATTCGTCAGTGGTATGACCGGAGCAGTCGTGGAAGGTGCAGAACTTCCCCGGTCTGTATTGGACCGGTTTCTGAGAGGCCTCGGCTTGGTCACCCTCTTCATCTCGGCCGGGCTACCTCCTTCCACAACTGGGAACGCGGACATTCAAGGGGTGTAGTTGCCGTACTTCCCCTTATTGTCCGTTCGCTCTGGTCTGGGCCGGCTTTCTCTGCCACGTCTGCGAGGTTCCACCTTGTGCTTGTCAGTCAGATCCCTTCTTTCAGGCGATGAATTCCTTGCCTTCTCAGGCTCATCTGCATTGGCGATTTCCATTTGCTCGACGTCTAGGTACTTCCTAGCTTCGGATAGAATTCCGTCAATGAATATACTCGATTCTTACATAGATGTCGGGCCGGGCGGGTCATCGGGTCCAAATCCGTTGACGAGGCAATGTACATGGACCTCTTCGGATAAGGATCGTACTGTATTGCCGTATCTCTGAACCGATCCAGATACTTCTGCAATGTTTCGCCCTTCTTTTGCTTTACTTTACTCAACGTGAATTGAGATTTTGGTTGTTTCTTGCTGGTGGCAAAGTGCAATTCAAACTTACGCCCAAGGTCTTCAAAGTTTCGAATGGAATTGTTGGGTAATGAACTCAACCATTTGTGGGCCGGCCCGGTTAACGTGGCCGAGAAGAGTCTTAGTATGACCAGACCTTCTATTGACCTTACCTACATTAACTTTTCAAATATCTCCAGGTGATGACGTGGATCCTGGGTCCCATCATACTTGGGGAGATCGGCTAGGTCGAAATTCTTCGGGTAAGGTGCCGTGGCCGTTGCTCGAGAGAATGGGGTCCCACTTGCGCCGGCCAAGTATTTCATCCTATACTGCCGCGGCGATCCTCGTGTCCGAGGCGTAGTGATCGCCTCATGTAGTTCATCCGAGTCCTGATCGCGGTCTCGGTTTTCCTGATCCCTATCGTCATTATGGCGGTCTGCTCGCCTTCGGTCTTCCCCATCCCGGATCCGCAAAGGTCCCTCCTTGTGCCTCCTGGGGGTCGGTTGGCGATCTCGCTCCATTCTAGCGTCCCCTCATTCCCCGCCACGGGCGTTGATTTGATTCGGGGCCGGTACGCGGACTATTGCTATCCGGCGTACAACCTCCTTCCCCTACGGGGCTTCTCGGGGTTCCGCGTTGAAAAGGTTTTCAAGCTTCTCCTCTATCATTAATTTCGAGCATGAAAATCCTCCCGCCTTTGGAGGTGGTCTAGCTTTTCCTTGTTTTCGAACCTCGAATCATCGACTCTTGGGTTCTCCTTAGGATGCGGACGTCGGTGTCTAATACCTAAGCGTTCGGAGCCGGGACCGTCTGGGCTTGGACTTTTGGGGGCCCCTCGTGCAAAGACTCGTTGGGGGAAGGAGAAGTGCTCTCCGTGTCAGTAACGTGTCCCTCTGGAGTCTTTCCCCGGGGGGGTTGTTCGTGAGCCGGCGGTCGGCTCGGTCCGGCCTGAGGTTGATTTGGAGGTACAATACTTTCCTCATTCGGCCGGTCCGATCGCTGGCTTTGCCTGTGGCTTCTGGTGTTAGCCATTAGTGGTCACGGGGATAGAAATTTAACGTCCCTACGGACGGCGCCAATGTTCGATATAGAACACGAGATGTCCAGGCCGAGGGCCGGTAGATTATCTTGGATGGATAGGTGGCCTGGATATCTATGAAGGAGATAACCGGAGAGCGTGGGATCACCATACACGACAAAGGGGTGGTGTGTGTGCACAGTGAGACTGTATGTAAATAGTTTAGGTTAGAATGTGTGCACCTTGTTACCTGCCTTCTATATTTATAGAGGCGTCTGGTGCGATATCCGGGGCACGCCATTATGGTGGGCCATTAATGGGGCGGATATTAGATGATACCCCATTAATGAGACGTGTCATTAATGGGGCGGATACCCGGGATGTGCCATTAATGGGACGTGTCATTAATGGGGCGTATATCTCGGTAGACCGATATGATAGGGGTGGATTCTGCCTAGCCGAGATTTCCGGATCTCCTGCTATGATTAGCGGATTACGCCTCCTGGCTCGGCTTGGGCCTTGCCATGGACTTGGAGGCTTTTGGGCCGGTCCGTAACAATACCTAGAAGCTCTGCATAATCAAATTAGAGTGAGCCCGATTTAAAACGCATCTTATTTAGTTGTGTGAGGCATCGCATAATTAATTAAGGTAGGTATATAAGTCGACCGGAAGGCATTTTTAGACATTCATACTCTAGATTAGCTGATTAAGTTAAGTCAAAATCAATTTAGTGGGGATAAAATTTAAAAAACCAAACAAGGGATTAGTGACTCTAGGTTATACTTTTTTTGATATTGGAATTTGCTCTTTTGTGAAAAGTCTTTTGCTACTATTAGTTCTTATTACTTTTCTTTTTTGAAAACAATTCTGACTCGCTCAACTTAAACGAAACAAGGAAATTTAATATCTAATCGCTAGTTAGATTGAGTCCTCGTGGGAACGATACTTTTCTCATCACTCTATTACTTGATACGGCCCGTACACTTGCGGAGTCTAAAGTTTTCCCTATCATGTGGTGTATGAGCAAGCGATCTGATCCTTTGCCTTTTCCGGGTATCATAACAGCGTATTCTATCAAAGAGCATATTCTATATAATTAGTTCGGTTTTTGAAGAAGGTGAGAAAGGCGAAAGAAGAATAGGTCAGGTCCCGCTTGGTGGTGGCGTTTCGAGGGTGGGGTTACAAACAAGTTGCAACCCAAACCAGAAACCGAGCCGCTTCATGGAATCCTCTGTCTGGTCTAAGGATTCCATGAAGCTTGAAGCTCCTTGTCTCCTCACCGATTCTCCAAAGAATATGAGAACGAAGAAACCCTTCCCGATCTCCCTCTTTTCTATTGATCTTCTTCCACTTTTCTGGTTTTCTCAAACGAGTCAGAACCAAAATCTCTTCGATCCTGAATGATTTTCTTTCCCTTTCCCTTGGACGCGTCAGACGTCGACTGAGGCGACGGTGGAGGCTTCAAGGGGCAAATCTTGCCGCCTTCGAATAGCTCGTCCGTGGAGAGAGAAGTTCTCTGTAAGTGGCCACTGAAATCGAATTCAAAATCTTCATCATTGCCGGCGGCGGCACCAGGGGAGGCAGACGGTGGAGAAGTAGGGATAGAGGAGGAGGGGCTGGCGGGGGCGCTGAAGAAGAAGTTTGGGAATCGGTGGTGGCCGGGGCTGGAGGGGGCGATAAGGTAGGAAGGGGAGGAGCAATTGCACGTGCAAAGAGGTCAAATCCAACGTGGCCTCCATTTTAAACGGACGTTACTTGCCCATCAGACGGTTTTGTGAAGATTTAACAAATTAAATTGTTTGTTGGTAGATTTGGTCTCATTAAAAGTTATTTGTGCCCACCGCTCCTAACCTAATAGTTGGTTGGCAATATTGCTCCTTTACCCTAATATTTATTGTCAATCCAACCTTACACTTTTGTTTAAGAGGTTGGATAATACTTCCTCTGATCCTTATTATAAGGAACCAATTAGCTATTCTCACGAACTAATAAAAATAGTTAAAGTCAATAAAGTTATCCTACAATTTAAGTAATTTTCAATATTACCCCTGCTAATTGCAATAAACTATAATATCATATTAATTATTACTCTCACCCACTACTTTATTAATTATGGGCTTACATAGAAAAAAAATAATTAATACTCTTTGAGAATAAGTAAATGCCTTATAAAAAGGACCAAATAAATTTGTAAGTTGGTGTCTTATAATAAGGACCAAAAGAAGTAACTAAGGATAAGGTGATTCTAGATCTAAATGGTGACTTGAATTATTATAATAGCCTTGATCACTTCCCAGTGTCTAGTTCCTCCTTGATCTTAATTGCAATTAAATATATATATTCTAGTCTAGAACTCTTTGGATTGTCTTTAGATGCACTAAAAGGTATTCCAACTATATTAATCCCTAATGTCTTAGGCGATTCGTACTTAATTAAATTAATTTAAGTGCAAGCCTAATAATACTATGTAGACTGGTAGGTATATATATCTATCATACAAGCAAATTAAGTTCGAAACTTAGTCCTATACAATTCAATTTAAGGTTTACTAATCCATAATCAAACTAAATAATCCAAAGTCAAGGTTTAGCTACATAAATTAAGTATTCTTATAACTAAAGAAAAGATAAAAAGATAAAGAAAGAAGAATAAAAAACTCAATGCCGAATTTTCATGTGTATTGTCACTCTTCTCGCATCTTCAATCTCCCTCTACTAAAGCTCTTGCCTTGCCATCACCAACCTAGAAAAAAGAACACACATCCTCTTGCTACGTCTAACATGTTTACAAGTATATATTGCCTCCATGTGTGTATGTCTATCACAACATCTTGATTTATCTCTTTTCTTATTGATTATCATATAATATAGATATATTATATTGACATTTTGTTCTTGCTTGAATCTTTCAATATCTTATTAAAATAAATTAGGATATGAGTAGATTTTATATCAAAATATCCTTTTGTCCTATAATTAAGTAAAGGATAGAAAAATATATAAGATGTAATTAAATAAGTATAAAATATTAATAAATTTAATCAAATATATCTCAATATCTACACTTATTTAATTATAAAATATATACTTATCATTTGGCCCTATATAGAATGTCTCATTTTTTGAATGAGTTTGTCCCTATTTATAAGGTCTCATTTTGCCTTGATCAATTCCCCATCAATCTCTTTAATTTCACCATATTTTCAAATGGGTTTATAATGCTCGCTAGGCTAGCTACTTTTGTGTAACTGTGGATCTATGGGTCAGAGTGGCCCATATTTAGGCTATGTAGTGGCCTGCTGGATGAGATTGTTAAAGGGGAGTGGATGGCAAGGTGATGGATCATCTTTTGGCCCCTTTTCTATCCAAGACACACCAAAAAAAAAAAAAAAAAAAATCATCTTGTCTTTAATATAAAATATATTTATCTAATTTAATTATATTAAAAAAATTAGTTAAGTTAGTTGATATGATATATTTTTTCCCAAAAAAAAAAAAAAAAAAAAAACCTTAAGTTGGTTGATATGGTCCGTCGCTATTCCAATTAGATGTTGAATTTATTGTAGAAAGTGGGTGGCCAACGTGAGATTTTATCCCACAACCTTTTAGTTTTTCAATAGGTTTCATATTTTTATTCAAGTGTGCGTTACATTTTATATCTGTCTTAAAATGTAACTCTCTCCTTTTTTTTTTTTTTTTTCAATTTTTATCCTTTTTTTTCTCTCTTATATTTTTTTCCCACTCACTTTTTTTTTTTAATAAATAGGGATATATTTAAAAAAACTTACTTTTTTTTTACTCCTTCACTATCTTGATTAAAGTTTATAATTTTGCCTATATATATTTAATGGCAAAAGTTTCTCTCATTTTGTCAGCCACGAACAAGAAAATAATTTAGTTGGATGAAAATTGGAGAGAGTGATTAAAATGAAGCAAGAGAGAAGAGAAGACATAGAGTTAAGAAGAGGAGGGCATTGAGGTTGTATAAGGGAGCAGCATTCCATTATTGACTCTGACTTGTGTGTCTGTGTGTGCTGTAGACAAACCAGTATTCATAGTTGTCCTCCTCCTCCTCTCCTGGATCCTCCCTCGCCTCCCCTTCGCCCTCTCCTTCCTCCGCCAGCTCTCTCTCTTCCTCTCCAGCCCCCTCTTCGTCTTCCTCCTCTCCAACTCCAACGCCATCATCGCCACCCTCGTCGTCAATTCCGGCACCTTCTCTCCTCCCGCCGACTCCCGCCTACCACAACTTCCTCAAGAACACCGCCCTCGCATTAAACTAAACAAGATTAGATGACTTTAAAATATAAGAAGCACCCCAACCTTCGGAGTATAGATCCTCTTAGATTGCGTGTTGCCGAAGGCGAGGTGGTGTATCGGGACAAACACATGATCTCCGACACCAATTCCACATCGGATTGTCCCAGCCTACCACAACTCCCAGATAAAGCTCACACCGTCGCCGGTGGTGTATCGGAAGGACACCGAATTCTACGGATTGTACGGTCCAGGATAAAGCCGGACTAGATTCGATTTTGCCAAAGTTTACCGGAGGACTGTGTGTCGGAAAATTTCACGGAAGAGCGGATGCAACCAAAACTCCGGCGATCGGAGACGGAGAAGAAGCACACGAAAATCGGCTGGAGAATATGTATCCTCGGGATAAGCTGAGCGGTGAAGAGTGCGCACCATAGAGGCCTTCATTACGAAGCAAATGAGATCTCTGAGGGAAGAATCGTTGGCCATTGTTATTCAGAACTAGAGCTAATGAATTAGTGATAGAACTACAAACTGAACGTGAGAATGAAAAGTTCAAAATCTTCATAATCTAGTGTACTTGCTTTCCTTTGACTCTTTTTGCTGGGGGTAACACAGACAATTACTCCTCCGTCTTAATGCCCTCCACCTATTCCCACTGTATCGTAAAGTGTTAATTTTTCGAATACCAAAATTAAATATTAATAACTACTATTGCCCATTTTCTGCCTTGTGTTCGTGAAACGATATGAACAACTATGCTGTAAGTGTGTGAGTGTGACCATTTGACGCATGCCAATAGAATGCGAGATATAGAACCATCCATTTAGATGAGGAATATATTCGGAGACACAGGTGGTTTCGTTGATCAATTAATTAATAACAAACTAAGACGAAGAGAACTGGAATCGATGCCAACCTTCTCTTGTTTAAGACGAAAAAGTATAATGTATCATATGCAAGGAATAAATAGCATGATGGAATAGAATTGTATTCCACGAAGACTTGAATGGTCATTTGTTGCTCGATTTGATTCAAGTAGCCTCGGAAAGCGTATATATATACACATTGACCACATGAAGAAAATATGTTAAGGTTGTTAATTAATTACCCTATAAAGTGTTTCTAAAAGTGAGAGCTAAGGGTCATTTTATATTAATGGTGAAGATGTGCAAGTAATCCCAATTATGGCAAAAGCTTGATTAACAATGAAGGGAAAATTATCCATCGACCACAGATGGGGGGATAAATTCATTTTGCTTTTGAATCTGATAGGTACCTACGTAGCACTCCAATATCGAACCTATATATACATGATATCATGAGTTTTATTAGCGGGGCGAAGATTTAGTGAGGTTAAGTAAGGTCAGGCTAAGCAAAATTAGCATTATATGCGTTCAAAAGCAACCATTATGAGTCCGTCACTAAGAAGCTTCTCGTCTTCGAGGTCGTCTCTCTTAATTAGCTTCTTCCTCTTCTCCTTGTTGGGAGATTATTGAAAAAGAGAGAAAACAATAAGAAGAGGGAAAGAAGCAGAAGAATCTATGACGGCCTTAGAGCTTAGGGGAACTATAAGCTTCCCAAGCACTATGATAACAATGAGTTCTTAAAGGCCCTCTCTTTGAAGCCGGTTGGATTGTTGAGGACGATGGAACTACGTATAGAAAGATTCGCTTCCTTTTCTTTCCCTTGTGATCTCGTCTTCCTTCAACATGAACAACGACTACCGCTAGCCTCCCGAGTCTTCGATTCATCTCCACTCGGTGACTACCTTCACACCTTTTGTTCCTTTCTAGTTTCTTCCTCCACTTCATTTGCTTTGCAAATCTACTCAACCTCTTTTATTATATTATCTACTCGCTTTCTTCTTCTATCATCATTGATTCAGTGTTCTCTTGATTCTCTCTACTATCTCCATCATCTTCAAGCTTTTCTTCTTTCTTGGTTAGCTTGCGGGCCGTGCCGGTTCTCTCCGGGTCACCCCAAGTCAGCTAGGTTAGGGGGTGACCCTGGTTTCTATAACAGACTGGACTAATTTCGTGACCAGTTCACCAGTTTCTAGTCCAAACTGGCTTATTCGGGTTTCATAACCATGGTTTCAATTAGTATTAATAATTTTTCATATATGTTGTGAGTAGAAATTAAAATGATGTTAAAGTTTATTAAGGTGTTATTGAAAAACACTTAAATTTTATGGCAAATTTAATGTTTTTAACTATTTTTATTTCTATGTATGAATTAGTTAGAAACGTCTTTCAATTTAGATTGAATGGAGTAATTATTTTATATAAGTCACTAAGTAGGGTATTAATTATATATATATATATATATTTTTTTTTTTCAATTAATATTATGATTTTATTTTCCACCCACTCCCACCATCGTACTTATATTTATTACAGGCAATCCAAACCGGGAGCACCATTTTAGTGAGCTCATGCCAATCTAAATTGATTTTGGACAGTCTTCAATTTATTTTTAATATTTTAAATAAAATTTTAAAGTTGGACTGACCATGTTAGATGTTATTACTTGTAGGTTAAGCTTCGCAAATATTAGAAAGGTGCGATGGTGGGAGTGGGTGGAAAATAAAATCATAATATTAAATTATTAATTGACATCGAAGGGTTAGGATTTTGCAGAGAATAAACTTTATAACGGCGGATGATGATGATGATAGAGATTGAAATTTGAAAGAGCCTTCTTTATGCCTTTTTCTGTGAATCGATCAGGTCGTTCTTGACGTCATAAATTACTCCATTGATGTATTTAGAGAGAGATCATCTTCGATTTGCTTCTTATTCTCAGATCTTTTCATCATCTTTCTTCTGCCTTAGTTTTCTACTTTTGAGTTCCTCACTCGTTTTCACCTTCAACCAGTTTGAGTTGAGTGCTTTACATGTCTGAACCGGACTGTCATCACCGGCCGAACTATCTTGTTCACTCCTGACCTAAAATAGAATGCCTTGTGCATGAGATTTCTATCATATCCCTCCCTTTGTAATGTGGGGATATTTTGATTTGTAATATGTTTATTTTTTAATTGTATGAACCCTAACAAATAATAAAGAGTAAGTAAAGTATCGTTTCCATAAGGACTTTGTACTAACAATTCAATTTGAGCAATGATTTAACATATTTGTTTAAATTGAGCAACTCAAACTGACATTAAATAAGTTAACAAAAGTTAAAACTCTCAAAATAAATGAACAACCACAATTATCAAACGAACAACCCAATGTCACTAATCCCTTATTAACTTCATATACCTTATTTTCACTAATTTAATAGACTTTATGTCAATTTTGTTAATCTCAAATATAAATAATTACAAGTGTCTCAAATCCACTCATAACTCTCTCCTAAATATAATTTTTTATGTCTGACATAATTACTCAAGAGACAAGACTACTCAAACATTCTCTTCCACAATTATATAATGCTATTAGGTACATGTCTACACTAATCACAAATTAGATCAGAAACTAATCCCCTATTACTTAATCTCATAACCTAATTAAAATTTCCTTCATCAAATTAAATCTTAATGCTCAAAATTATATTTAATGATGACCCGTCATTAAATAAATAAAGCTAAAGAATATTGACTAACCAAAATTAATATTAAGTTCAGAGCTTATCTGGGTTGTAAAACAAACCAATTAAACTAAAAAAGACAACAAGACGGAAACAAATTCATAATCCAAAACCTTAGGGAAAAGAGAAAAGGAAAAGAAACATTGATTTAAGAGGACGATTGATTAAATGAAGAATGAAACTCGAACAATCCACGCGGCCACGCTAGTCTCTTATCTTCTCCACAATCCTCTTATTCTCCGGTAAAGAAAAAGAAGAATGAAGCCAGCGCCTTAGTAGCGTAGTGGCATCGAAGTTTGGCTCCCCTCCCTATGTCCAGGGTTCGAACCCTGCCCCCCTCCCCTACTATGTGTATCAAAAAAAAAAAAAGAATGAAGCTCGAACTCATTTCTCTTTCCCTTTTTGATTGAAGAGGACGATTGATAATATGGAGCTGTCTCCTCCTTTATCTTCAAATTGTGGCTCTCTCTCTCTCTCTCTCGATCCAAAACTTTGTTGTCTCTTGGCATGTCAAGAAAAGGAAATAATATTATAATAATAATAATAAAGCAAAACTGAATCTCTTTTCTCTCCGTTTTCTTTTGAGAAAACTTTCCATCATTATTATTATTTATTATTGTTTCTTTCCTAAGTTTAAAAACTTCTATTTTAATTTAAAACCTTTCACAAATGATGTATCCAAATTGATATCTTATAAAATCTTAAGAAAATCTCCTTAACTTAGTATTGATGACTTTCCAAATATATCAAAATATATCTCAAATCTATTAAGACTAAGAAGTCATCACACCCCACACTTACATCAAATATTATCCTCAACATTTTAAATTGTAAAATAACAACACTACAAAAAAGCATCAATATTGCCACGGAATTTTGCCACGGAATTCCGTGGCTAATTTCATTTGCCACGGAATTTTGCCACGGAATTCCGTGGCAAATAGATTTTGCCACGGATTTCCCACGGAATATAATCCGTCAGCGAAAAAACCGTGACAAAGTTACTTACCCACGGAATACATTTCCGTGGCAAAATCTGACACGGAATTTGCCACAGAATTTTCCGTGGTAAATTAGCCACGGAATATTCGTGCCAACAAATTTCCACGGAAAATTCCGTGGCAAAATTTACCACGGAATAGTCGTGGCAAATTTCCGTGTGAAATTAGCCACGGATATTTGCCACGAAATTCCGTGGCTAAAATTTGCCACGCAATATTCCGTGGCAAATTTCCGTGTGAGATTACCGCGGATATTTGCCACTGAAATTCCGTGGCAAAATTTGCCACGCAATATTCCGTGGCAAATTTCCGTGTGAGATTACCCGCGGATATTTGCCACCGAAATTCCGTGGCAAAATTTGCCACGCAATATTCCGTGGCAAATTTCCGTGGCAATTGACTCAATTGGCCACGAAATTTCCCACAAAACTTCACGAACTTCCGTGGCAAACTATACTAATTTCCTTAACCATTTCTTTTACCAATTTCCTAGCTATATGTTCTCAAGTTCTAAGTATTATATTAAATCACACATATGTATAGTTAGAGAAATCAACAAATTCCAAATAACTAATATATTTAATAGAAATAAATACCACACAAGTTCAAAGTACAAGACAACTTAAAAAAGGGAAAATATATGTTCTCGGTCACAAGTATCATAAACAATAAAAATTGTTAATGTTCATTCTCAGCGTCTTCATTGGCGGGGAGCGCCTTGATTAGTAGGGTTAGATAAAGTGGGTAACCTAATCCCCAATCCTTGCAATGCTGACATAATTAAATCGGTTGATGCTTTCGGTTGAGCATTCTCTTGCATAATTAAATCGGTTGATTGTTTAAGTTGTGCATTCTCTTGTACAAGGTGGTCATATTTTTCGACATTTGTGTCATCTTCGTTTGCATTTCTTGAACGTTAAAATCCCGAAGAATTGATGGAAGAAGTTGTGGTAGAAGAGACAACATGACGAGTTTCGGATCCAAGGCCATAGATTCGGCCTTTCTTGGTCTTACCACCGGTAACTTCTAACCATAAATTGAGCTCTTCTTCATTAGATTGGACACGCCTCCCTCGAAGTGATTGATGACTTTCGCCTCAAAAATTCATCCCGCAAACAATACATAAAATAAGTACCCAAAAATAAAAAAAAAAACAAACCAACATGCAAATTGAGTCATCGAGAAATAGAGGCGGGATAGCCAAACCAAACATGCTACCGAGACTATACTTGATGGGATTTCGACAAACAAGTCTAACGAGATCCCAATAGGAACTTCAAGAGCCCAATTCCCCCATCCCACATTCACAACCAATTTCATCACATGATTGAATTTCCGAAATGCCACGATCAAATTGATTACCATGATTCCATGTCGGAATTCCCAAAGAAAAACCATGCGATCATAGAATTATTCGATTCGGACTAAAACTATAACAACACGAACAAGTAGAACGGGAGAAAGAATCTAAACAATCAGCTACATTCACAATATATCAATTATCACAATATATCAATCTAAACAATCAGCTACATTCACAATTACCTCTTCACATACTTATCTCAATTTAATAATTCATATTCCAGAAACAAAATTAGCCAAGCATACTCTTTCCTCCAAACCTTGGAAATGACATTCAGGACTCTCCGAAAGTGAATGCAAGAAGGCAAAATAGCGGCGAAAGCAATACCAAAATAAAAACCTAACAAGAAATCCTAGTTAAAATCATCCGGTAAACCCGACAGCAAAAAGGGACACAAGAATTGTAGAATATTAACTTTCAAAAATCAATTCTGAGTTTAGGCATGCTTAATTCGAAACGAAAAATATTGAGACGGTGATATCTACACCTTCTCTCGTTTATTTTTCCCGTGAAAAGGATTTACGTAGAAAGAAAAATATCTTTGTCAACAACAACCGGATCACCAAGTTCTATTATAGGATGTTGATGTTAAAATGTGTTGGACCTCACTATTCCATGATGAGGATTAAACTTTCCCCTGCCTTGCAGATCCACTAAAAATATCTTTACATAATAAGAACCAAAGTACCACAGAAGCTCAAATGACCAAGAATATACATAAAGCATAAAAATCCTATCCACATGAAGTACATGCTATAGAAACCATTGTTAAATATCATTTCCATCTTTTCAATAAAAATATCTTTACATAATAAGAACCAAAGTACCACAGAAGCTCAAATGACCAAGAATATACAACATTCAAGAAATCCATGATTCCATGAAATGCTCAAATATGGTTCAATGATGGTAAAATCATTGACCTATGAAATGATCTTCATCTTTATTGAATGACCAATCCTATTTTCAAAGCAATGAAACCAATATAACTACAATATGGATGAAGAACGAGGAAGTTCAAATAAATGAAACATATGCTTACATGAGTTGCAGCCCGCATGTGGTCCGCAAATTCTCCAGTTGTCTCATTATAATGAGTCTTTTTGAATACTTCAAAGACCAAGGCTCCCTTCCCAACTTTGTTCACTGTAGGTATTAAAAGATGTATTATATGAAGCCTTGAATCAATAATGATTGAATAAATTAAGAATAAAATCTAACCATCATCTTCTTATGCTCGAGAATTAGGAATGCTCCCCCTTTATGTTGAGTCCCACCCTTATTAGACGCTCGATTGGCCTTTCCTACCTCACAAATTCTCAAATATTTTTCCGATGTCCATACTCTCTCTAACTCATTCATGACTTCATGAGGAATCCAGTTGGGCCTAACTTGGTTTTGAAAAAAGTCATTTCGATTCTTTTCATTGTTCCTCTTAATATTTCTTGGCATTTTAGATTCCAAATTCTTTTCACGTCATCGTCAAGTTGGGGCAGCCATTTATATTTTCTACGCATAATTGAGAAATAAAGAAGTTAAAAAAATAAAATCATAAGGAAACAATTAAATATAATACAAATATAAGAGATTAGATATACCCCAGACCTTCAAACCACATTTGCTTATAACTGTTAGGAGTAACTTTCCAAGCGTAACATGGATAGTCAAATTTCGCTTGAATGAGAGGAAGGATTTGCCCGAACAGTGCAAACGGCAAGAGTGAACCTAGTAATAATTGCAAAAATACCATTTTAAATGTATGAAATGCTTTATGATATACTTGCTTTATGATAGAAAATAGATCAATCTTGCTAACGACTTACGTTGGCGACACGGGATAAATCCATATTCGACCATCAATGGGATCACGACCACTAGGTGATAATCCACCACTAGCGCCCGTGGAGTAAGAGGGTGTGACGATTCTGTTCCGGAGACGGAATGTCGGGAGGTGGGACTTGAGATGATGAAGGGCTAGGTGGTAATATGGGTAAAGAGTCTGTTCTATGATCGAGAATGGGGGGATATTGTGGGTCTCACAACCGATCCATGCATTTGAGGCGATAAAGAGGATCGGGTAGCTATATCATGAAATTGAGGTGATGGTCCAAATGATAAAGATGGTCTAACTACCTTAGGAATAGGGATAGGAATAGATGGACCGAAGTAGTTGCCACATGAGGAATAGACAAGTTATGATGTGGTGAGGAATCGAGAGATTGTGGAATACTCGATTTGCCGCTATTATGCTTTGAGCCACGAGAAGACATCTACAAAATCATTATGAGAGCACGAGTTAGTAATAAGGAATGAATAAATCATGACAAACGTGAATGATTAAAAAAACGGAATCAATTAAAAGTTAATGCAATCAAAGTCATTCAAGAACTTAATAACAAAAAATGACATAACCTAATACTTTATATATTTTCGTCTTCGTCTTCGTCCCCGTCTCCATCTCCATCTTCGTCATCGCCTTCATCCACATAAATATCTTCGCCCTCATCATCGGTATCTTCTTCTTCATCATCATCTTCTTCTTCAACTTCTTCTTCAACATCTTCTTCTTGGTCTTCATCATCTTCATACTCCATGTTATCTGTGGCATATCTACATCCTCATAGCGAATTTCGGATGCGGGAGTGTCAATTATTGCGAGTGAGTTCATCATCATGCACGGTTATTGGGAGAATGACCTCAAGTTCATCCACTTGAAATGGCCCCACAATTGGTTCAGATGCGGGAATGTCAATTATGCTACGAGCCTTAATCTTAATAACGTATACCCAATTTTCCTTTTGACGGCAACAAGGATAAGGCGTGTAGTATACCCGCATTGCTTGTTGGGCCAAAATAAATGGGTCATACTTATTGTACCTCCGTGAAGCATGGACTTCAACAATCTTGTAATGCGGATGAACCTTGGTACCACGGTTCGGCGTTGGATCAAACCGTTGACATTTAAACAACACTTTGCTCTCTTCACAGGGATACCCGTATATTCAAGTTCAACCATCTCTTGTACAACGCCATAAAAGTCGTATTCGCTTGTGCATAGTCGGTTCCTTGATGCATACACCACTATTGTTGGTTGATTTATTAAGGGCAACTTTGGTTGTATGAAACTTGTACCCATTGACAAAGTACCTAGACCATGTTCTCACTCTTCTCTTTGGTCCCCAAGCAATGTCATGTAAAAATGAATCCTCAATATTGTTGGTTGGATTTTCAACCTAAGTAACATCAATAACAATCGTGTTAAATAATATTTGTCATAGATAATTTTTCCATACAAGCGTAATACTTACATGATCTTTGAACCATGATGCAAATCTATCATTGATTTGAGCTTCTATCTCATGCCCGATAATTCGAGGGTTATCTTCCTTTAATGTCTGACGAACAAACTACATAGCAATTTATGTGTTAACCATGCATATATTTGACGTAAGTTTTAATCTATGACAATGTAACTTACTTCATATATGGTTGGACCTCATCACAATTCATTAGAATGAATGTGGTCGCAACTTTCACGTCTTCATCCCCCAAGAACCGAGATTTACACCCCCCAAAGGTCTTCCTCGATGATTAAAAATTGAAATTGTTGGCAAATGCTGGTTCTCCGCCATCGTCATTTCGATAGGTCTTGTTATTCTTGGTGGAACACCGGCTCAAAGTAGTGCGAGCAAAACATGGAAGTCTCTTCACAATATAAGCTTCACATATAGATGCTTCAACTCGAGCTTTGTTTCCTACCTTTTGTTTCAAGGTATAGAGGAACCTACATATAGACAAGTCCATTGTCATAGTATTTAATGCAATTGTCTTATATTTATTATGCACTGACATAAAAAATATTTAATACCTTTCAAATGGATACATCCATCTATATTGTACAGGCCCTCCAACCTTTGCTTCATAAGGAAGGTGAATGGGCAAATGCTCCATTGAGTCAAAGAAGCCTGGGGGAAAGACTTTCTCCAATTTGCACAGTGTGACAACAATATTTTTCTCTAACTGATCCAGTTGATCACTCAAAGTGTTGTTGAACACGATGTGTAAAGAATTGACTAAGCTCAACTATAGGATTGAAGACATTTTCAGGCAGGGTCGCAAAGGCAATAGGAAGCAAGCGTTGCATGAACACATGGCAATCATGACTCTTCATTCCATACAACTTTGCTTCCTTCATGTCCACACAATGGGATAGATTAGATGCATATCCATCCGGGAGTTTCAAGTTCTTCACTCATTGACAAATATGTCGTTTTTGTTCTACATTCAACGTATACTTTGCAACCGGTTTCACCATTCTCCCTCTTATTTCAACAAGTTCGTTAGCTTTTCGTCAACAATACTCTTTCACGTCCATTCGAGCTTGTGTATTATCTTTCGTTTTCCCCTTTGTGTCCATCACAGTATGAAACAAATTATCAAAGACATTTTTCTCAATGTGCATGACATCAAGATTATGTCGAATGAGATTAGTTTTCCAATAAGGCAACTCCCAAAAAATGCTTTGTTTTGTCCAATGATGAGTGTCGTGATACCCTTCAATTGGAAACGTTTTTCCAAACTCAGAGACCTTTGGCAGATATTTAACTCTTTGCCAAAGTGCTTCTCCACTTAACCGGGGCGGAGGCACTGATAAGTCGATTCTATTCTTGAAGAAGGATGTTTTATTATTCCGAAATTCGTGGTCAATGGGAAGGAATTGCCGATGACAATCAAAGAAACATGTTTTTCGCCCATGTTTCAATTGGAACGCCTTTGACTTTTCCATACATATAGGACAAGACAGTCTCCCCATTGTCATCCAACCCCGGACAACATACCATAAGGCGGAAAGTCGTTGATTGTCCACATCGGTCTAAAGACGCATAGGAAAGTTTTGTGTCAAAGAGGCATCATATGTTGACACCCCTTCACCCCACAATAACTTTAGTTCATCTATCAATGGTTGCAAATATACATCTATTTTTCCTTTTGGATTATTAGGACCAGGGATGATCAACGTCAAGAACATATATTCCCTTGTCATGCATATCTCGGGTGGTAGATTGTAAGGAGTAACTATCACAGCCAACAAGAATATTGCCTCCCAGTTGCCCAAATGGCGTAAATCCATCCGCACACAATCCAAGCCTCACATTTCTTGGATCATTTGCAAAGTCCGGATATGTTTTATCAAAAAATTTCCATGCTTCACCATCAGACGGGTGAGAGAGAACGTTGGGACCTCGCCGATTCTCATAGTGCCATCTCATTTCCTTTGCCGTTTTTTCAGAAGCATATAATCTTTGCAACCTTGGAATGAGAGGTAAGAAAAACAACTGCTTCCTTGCAACTTTCTTTTTTCTTGCATGAGAATTGTTAGAGGAATATCTATCCTCACAACAAAACTTACATTGGGTGGCATCAACATCGTCTTTATAATACAACATACACCCATTCACACAACAATCAATCTTTTTGTAATCTAGACCTAGCTTCGACACAAACTTCTTCGTTTGGTACAAGTCGGAAGCATTAAGGTGTCTTTAGGTTGTGTCCTTACCATGAGTTGGGATACTAAATTAAAGGCATCTTGAGACATGTTAGTTGAAGCCTTAATACTTAATAACCAAAGTTGTTGAAAGTCGGGATTCTTCACAACCTTCCCACAACGGTTGTTGTGCGGCACGTAACATGTCATAAAATTCTCTTGCATTAGTATTTGGCATCTCGTGAACACCTTCATTATAGTTATCCCTAAAACTCGACCCAAATTTACATCCATCACCATCATTTCATATTGACTTAGATGGTTTCCAAGTGCCCCATGTGAGGCATGTAGGTCACCCGCTATTAGAGACATAGATGGATGATTTTCTACTCGTCTTTCACCATGACTAGTCCATACATAATAGTCCGGCATGAAACCCTTGCTATAAAGGTGCACCTTCACCTCATCAAAAGGTAGATAATACCTACTTTTACATTTCACACATGGACACCTAAGCTCTCCCCATTTTTGAGAATAAGGTGATTGATATACATATGCAAGAAACCCATCAACACCTTGCTCGAACTCTACTGTCACCCATTTAGTACTCAGATTAATTCTATTATACATCCATCTTCGATGTTCTGGGACTTCCATTCTATGAAACATGAATTCTATTTTAGGTTCAAGCAATTTGAAGGAAGGCTGGCTATATCTATGATTAACCAATTAGAAGCATCATCAAAATTTAAAACTATCTCAAACATGAATTTACGAGAAAAATCCTAGGATTTTAATTCTCAATCAATTTCAATGAAGCGATGCGGTATAAGATTATAATGTAACAATAAATCCATACACAAGAAATACAAGACATGCACAAGTCACGGTTCAAAGATATACAGCAATGACCAACTTCGGCAAAGTCAAGAGATAACAATTTTAGCAAGTGTAAATCATATTTAGGTGATCTTCATCTAGTCCCAACACAAAGAAGTGAAATCCCATTATGATGGCAATTTCAGGTTTGACAACAAAAATCTCCAAGTCATAGCAAAATGATGCCATATGCACAATAATTACTCTCAATAGTTTAAGCTTAGCAATAATGATAGCAAGTCTAAAATCAAAGAGTTACGCATCAGCTTTTTCAAAGTAAAGTCCAAAAATCTTCAGCCAAAAATAAGTTGAGTTTATGCAGCAGCTAAATGACAAGACAATGTAACTAAAATTCCCAAACAACTCTCAATGAGTCACTAACAAAAGAACAATACTCGTGGCAACAACCTAAATCACCTAAAATAGCAACAAGAGTCGAAATTTGCATTAAAGATTAGTTAGGCTTTCGAAACGATATTCAGTTTAATTCAACAAAATCAAGTAATTTCACAACTTGCAACTTAAATCCCAAAGACAAGAAAGCAACTAGGGCAGCAAACAACAAGTATAGTTTTAGAAAACATCTGGTACATATAGCACAAACTAGCAAGATAGCTATTATAAAACAAAGTCAAAAATTCAAAAAAAAAATTCTCTACAATTTCAAAAGTTACCATCCATGGTTCAACAAAACTTCTATAACACATTTGAATGCACAACAAATTTTATCTCCAAGCTCATATTTTCAAATATTTCATGAAAATATGGATTAAAATTTTAAATGGCTTAAACTATAAATATTGAGTTGCAATGAGTAAAAATTAGAGTTGAGTTTCAATTGAAAATATTGGATTCCCTCAGATTTCAACAAGAGTCCATTAAGACCTAGATTTGAATAAAAAACGGATAATGCTAACATCTCGTAAAAGAAGGCATCGAGACTCACGAGAGATGAGATTCGGGGAATATTATGTGGGATTCCTAACTCCTTTCGAATGAGTAACTCAATTGCTTGGCTTGCCGAGTTACCTAAAATGCGGTTATCAATGTCGAGTTTTAAATAGCCGAATAATGTAAACTTCAATACTTTCAGTAACTCGAGACATTTAGACAGACGGAGTTCTAACAACCATCCACAACTAAATAATTTCATGCGGCTTCCTCGACATAACTATTGGCTATAATTCATTGAGTAATATCAACCACATTAAGGGATAAGGCTTTCAAGTTTTATTCCGTCGTTGTCCACCCTACCTTTCATCTTTTACCTACTATTCAATGCATTTGCTAAAATATTCTTTTCGTAGTACAATTTTCCCGTCAAATGCTCTTCCATTTTAGAAAATGACATCGTTAAAAATTTAAAACCACACATCTTATATTGCTGATACTACCCGGTAACCTCAAGTATACCACCTTATACCCTCTCCAATCCACCTGTTTCTTTCAACATGCCAAATCCCAAGAATTTAAAGAATAAAATCAAAAGGTGGTCTTTATTTGCTAGTCATAAATGTCTCAGGAGGAAAAGCATATAAAAATATGACGCAGTGAGCCAGTAAAGAAGAACAATAAATAAAGGAAATACGTTTCAAATTATCGAGAGTTCAGAGCACCTGCAGCAAGGACAGGGTCAAGAAGCAAATAATGGACTGACTGGGTGATTTAGCCACGGAAATTAGGGGGCAAATACCTTACACCTCGGTCCGCCTCTGGTCGCCGGAGAAGGTGTGGTCCATTACCATGGCTTAGTCACAAAAAAATTAAGGAACAGAACATAAACCAGCAGTCCAGCACTCAACAAATTAAGCAAAGGAATTAAACACATCTGATGATTTAGCAAATTAAGCACATAAATCAAGACTCGATTCAAGAACTCATTTGATGATTTATAAGAACGAAACGTATGAATTATACTATTAAAGACGAGCAGAAAAAATGCCCAAGAATTCAGCTAAGGAAAAGATGAATAGATGATAGATAATACCCAAGAACAAAGAAAGCAAAGCAAAGGAACGGATGATATCATGATACAGAAAAAATACCCAGCAAACAAATGGAGGTCGATCGAAGAACAAATGGTCGTCCACTCATCCCAGCACTCGCCATCTCAGACTCTCGGCCACCTAGCGATCGGAAAGCAGCGTCGCCTTCACCGTCGACCCTAGCGATTAGAGCAAGAAGCATCGATCGAGCAAGAAGCCGAGTGCGGGAGTGCTACGGATGGTTGATCAATCGATGGATGAAGAAGAACTCAAGTCTGAACAAAGCAAGAAGATCGATCGAAGAAAAGGGAAAGGCGACTAGGTTTAATTTGGGGTAGGAAAAGCGGATTTACAAAAACACCCTTTCTTCACCGGCGATTTCAGAACGTCTTAAACGACGTTTCAACCGTTTCGACGTGCAAGAACGACGTCTCGACCGTGTCTGCTCCAAATGTGTCTCAACCACCGTGCCAGAACGTTTTTCCGGCGAAAAACGTCAAAACGTCCGTTCCAACGTTTTGGAACGACGCGTTTGACAACAATGGGTGTGGAAAAGAATCGAAGGAGAACTATAGAGAGAGAGCGCGACAAAGTCGGCTGAATCTCCGTGAAAAATCTGTCGTATCGTCGGAATCGATAGCCGCGCTAGCTAGGGCTCCAGGTTTATCGGCGGCTCCGGGTTTGTCGCTCGCGTCGCTCGAGATCCGGGTTTTCTCCAATTAGATGGACCGATCGGGTGATTTAGCCACGGAACCGGGAGCCACGGATCATATCCGTGTGAATTTCCGTCTCAAATTAGCCAAAACGACGGACTCGCCACGAAAAGACTCGTTGAAAATTTGCCACGCGCGTTTCGTGGCAATGTCCGTGTCTAAATTTTGCCACGGAATTTCCGTGGCAAATGCGACACAAATTAGACACGGAATCAATTCCGTGTCTAATTCCGTGGCAATTCCACCTTTTTTTTGTAGTGCAATAAGAAGATCATGGAAGCAGTATTTTAAGGCAAACATTAAAAAATTGGAATCAATTCAAACTTTTAAGAATTACGTCTTCATAGAACCTTTGTCCACCTTCGGAAAAAAAAAATTGCAAGCAACAAAGTATTAATTGGCAATGATAATTAAATTACAATAGAATTTGCCTCACAAATCAAGTATTTATACTCATCTCTCAAGATATTCTGAGACTTGTGTTTCACTCAATTTCACCTGTTGCAACTCATCTATCGAGCTTGTTCATCATCTCAACCTTCATTGTATTATCTCATTACGTACACAAATCAAAAGGACTTTGACTATAGATGGATACTTAGTTAGTGCCAAGCAATACAATGAAGACATAAAGAATGAAAAGACATTTATACTCTTTGTACTCTTTTTTGTTTTTTTTAAAAGAATATTTTAAGCCATTATATATCTTTTTCTTACGCGACCCCATATATGGGTAATCCAACATTGGTTACTCGGTTATTCTAATAGGTATCTCAAGAGATTTTAAGCCTAACTTATAACCCACTTTGACTTCACTGTTTGATAGAGTGCTGGTATTGGTGAGAAATGCCTCCCTTTATTAAGTCAAGTTTAAAGATGTCAACATAGTTACAATATTGTTCTTATTCCTTCTTTTCTGTCCCTTCAATCTCTCTCTTTGTTTCTTTTAGTTTAGCACTTACCAAAGTAATGGATAAAAAAGAATACCTATACCATCTTTAAGTATGCAACGGGAAATTTTCTGCTTCAAAAGAGATTCATACAAATTTTAGAGATGAAATCACAATAAATGCACTTTCAAAATATATCTCAAAACTATTAAAAAAGAGAAGTCATCAAGTAGTTCTTTCCATGAACATTAGACTCTCAATTAAAGAGCTAATATAACGAGCACAAGTCTAAAGAAAGAGTCAAATCTCAAAATACTAGTCTCTCACTTCACTCCGCTAGAGAGACTCTCCAACATGGAACTCCTACTTTGACCATATCAGGTAGTTCTAGCCACCAGAAAAAAAAAACTATATCAGATTGTAAACCACCATCAATATCCTTATTCAATATAGCTTTTTTTTTTTTTTAAGGTGGTGGGCAAAGAATCCAGCCAGCCGCTAATCAAATTAGCCTCTCTAAGAATCTAGATCAACAAGTGATTTTGAATAATTTCGTACTCAAGTCTTAAACAGTTATTACGCCTTTCACTGGTACTAACACTTTAACACATGTTGGTTTAATATTTTTGTTTCATACAATTCAATTCTTTTTCTCCATTTATGCAAGTCAATTCACAACATTATTTTTTATGCATATCCTTTTCATGAATTGATATTCCATCATCCATCCTATAAATCAACGTGACTAAGTTCCTATCTTCTTTTGTGGCAATTAAGGCACCATCAAGTTGTGCATAGAGGCGTCGATATAACTGGCATTTGGTGCTATTATTAATTAACCCACACATATTCTCAAGATTTATATTAAAAATTAAATTTCTTAATGTAATTTTTTTTATTCATTAAAATTGAATTTGATTTGCTTATTTTAGAGATATTGATTTCATTTTAACTATATGACGATGATAAATCGAGATAAAGTCAATATCATTAAAATAAATGAGTACATATATTTTTCAGATGGTTTATTTGATAGGATAAATATGACAGAGGAATGGAATACATTAAATAGTAAAAAGACAACAATAACCTTCACATACAATAGTAGGCAACATAATACAATATTTCACTCAGCTATATATAGGCACCTAACAACATGGAAACCTTTTCCCAAGCCCTTTTTATTGATGGCAAAGCATGCCAAACAAATTTCCACGCAAGATTTCTTTTCCATTTCCATTCCTTCTGGGCAACCTGACACACAAACTCTCATCATTTCATGCAGACACAGTTTTTGTGCCTCTTTTCACCAAAGAAATCCCAGTAGGATCACCTCCCCATTCTTCAAACACAACCAAAAAGTTCCCACTTGGGATCAGCCATGATCGAGGAATATGATACCTGAAAAATGATGATACAATGTTGTTATCATCCTCAAAGGACTACCCCCAACTCAAAAGTTTACATTTTGAAGTCACAAGCTCCAATATGTTGTCCATTTACACACAAAAAGCTTCTGTTTATCATTTGGTCACGTAAGTTCTGATAGCATGTCAAGAATAACTTGAAGTAAAGGTCATTGAATCGAAATTTTTTTATATTGGGTGTTTGATTTAGCTTAAAAAAAAGAACTTTTGCATTTTATGAGACAAAACCCTCTTGTATATTGACTTTGTGCATTTCAAAATCATTTAAATAAACTGATCCAAACAATCACGATAAGTTGTGTGCAGACTTACCATTTCTGGGAGGGTTCTCCACAGTTTGTCTGACATTTATATTCAGTGTAGTTTCCAGCATAATTACAGTCATTACAACGACCACTTGCAATATATCCAGGCCAATGGCGCCCAATGCTCTGACCATTCACCCACACTTGACCCTTTCCCATGCTACTCATGTCAAAGGCCAAAGGATCATCGCCTGCCGGTGTACTAAAGCTTGTCTAATAACACCAAAGGATAAATAAACTTAGAGGATAAAAGCAGATGTATGTTGGTGATCACCTGAAACAGAACAAGATAAGTAGCATTTTGTAACAGAAATTTTTACCTTGTACCATGTCAACGGTTGTTTCTTGGCCAACAAGGATCCCTTTGCCCATTCAACGGAATCACTCCCACTTACAGTGTGAAGGCTTAAGGCTTCACCTTTCAGCCCAACCTGCTCAATTAATTGCAACAACATAAATGCTCTGCAGTTGAAACCTCCACTTATGACATAATGATGATCATTTAAAAAAAAAAAAAAAAAAAAAAAAAAAAAAAAAAAAAAAAAAAATTTTTTATTTTCCCAATGTGGGAAATGTTTGCATCAAAAGCTATTGAACTATTAATTCTCAAACTTTTTCTTGTTACCACATGCCAATTTCATCAACAACACCTTCCATTAGTTATATAACAGATTTTTGCTGTTGCTATTGAAGGGAAATAATATAGATGACAGACCTTGTAAGACCATTTCTGAAGAGATAAATCTCTGGTCCCTTCATTTAGACCCTGCAGTGTGACTGGGCCTAACACCCCAGCATTCCATGTCTCAAAGTGCGCGCCGACATTCTTGATTTAATTGAATATAAAATTAGAATCAATCTCAAAATCTAAAAAAGAAAAGGCAAAAGATTTAGAGAAGTGAGAGAACCAACCGGGAGACCCACGGTAACGCTAAGTAAAGAGACCTTGTTATTGCCAACGTTCAGCTTCACACTGTTACTAAATGTTAATTTAGGATAGTTTAAACTCCCATACACAGTTCCTACATTGATACAGAAGATTGTTAATTGATAATGTTTATCAAAGCAAAATAGTAATTAAAAGCACCATCCCCAATTAATTACCTGAAAGTTGGCCGTTAATGAAAACATGTAGAACATGACCTGCTGACATTGCGGTGAGGATGGGATATCCACCACTCTTTATGAAACCTTCATCAGGATCAATATTGACACTGAACAAGACATCATCAATATTTGATTAGACAAAGAGAGGAGTTAAGTAGTAAGAAGATGATGAATATTCCAATTATTTGGATTTTGGAAGGTAAAGACTAATCAATCAAGAGATACTCACTCTGTCAAGTACCACAAATAATCTGAAGAATCCCAAGTGACATTAAGCTGCTCCCAGAGTGCATATTCTGTAAATGTATCATCTTCACTGGATGATGCAGGCTCTTCAGTGTATGACAGCCAAGTGAATTCACCGTCTACCGGTGTCATTTCCTTCCCGGCATTCGTTGAACCAACCTGCACAAAATTGGCAAACAGACAGAAATGGTCACCGAGGACAAATTTAGCGAAGACAAAGGGTTTCTGCTATAAAAAATAGAATAAAATAATGGCTTTGACCAATAGGAACAACTCAAGTAAGGAACTGCCTTGTTTCTGTGAGATATATGAAATTGAACCATTAATCTCTGGATAGTTCATTTTGGCTGTGCATTTCAGAATGAAACAAAATTAGAAGAGTGATAAGTTTTTGTGCATCGCAATCAGTCTTACACTTGCAGTGTTGAAAACAGCAGTTTTGCAGTCAGGGAGAATGCTGATAGACCAAGGGGGTAAGTCATATTGGCCATTTCCAAATGTAGCTTTTGAAGCATACTTGGTGTCATAATTTGCAAGAAATGCAGCACAAGCACCAGAATCTGTCTTGAACACATGAGCCTGGAAGAATATTAAAGAAGAAATAACAAATTAACCTTCTAAACATGAGGCAGCTTTGTTTGTTTTAATCAGCAGAAATATTTCACCTCCAGGTTCATTCCAAGGTGTGTCACTGCAGGATCTGCAGACACTAAAGCTGGCTCACATAGCTTTATTGCTTTATGCAAATCTCTCAAATGCCCCCATTTGGGTTCATTCAGAAGTCCTGATATAATAGAACAAAGCTTCTCATTAACATGGATATTAAAATTGAAAGCATGCACTTTGCTGATCTATTTTTCGCCATTTACTTTAATTAAGCATTATTGTCAAAATCTGAAGAATGAATTTTGAAAAAATTATGAGCATCATATATTTGAGTACCATATTCATCAATGGGAGCATCATAGTCGTAGCTTGTTGTGATGAAGAGTCCACTAGATGTTCGACCAAAGTTTGTTCCTCCATGATACTGACCCAAAAAGGGAAAGATATTGTAATATTATATAGAAGTGGGCGGAATGATATTAACAGTGTATATTAATTTAATAGCAGAGGGACAATCAACCCACCATATAGTAATTAACAAATGAACCACCATTCTGAATGAATCTTGCAACTGAGAATGCGAGGTCTTCTGCCGGTCTACGTGGGACTGGACCACCAAACTGAGTATACCTAAACAAGAGATTCAATTTAAATATAGGATTATGATAAATGGCTTTTAATCTGTAAAGTATCATTTGCATGAGTTACCAGCCAGTCCAGTTCTCTGTCCAGATTTTTGGCTTGTACTTTGTGTTGGGTCTGAAGCTATCACAGTAGTACCCATTACAGGTGTCAATCTATCATAGTGATCAGAAAGAGAAACATATAAGAAAGGAGTAGAATCTTCTGTCCACAATACATTTGGGTTACAAATTTTGAAACTAAACTATTATATTTTTCAACTCAGCACTGCATAATTGAACCTTCTGAATTCTGATGACGCATGAGGAATAATAATTACTCTAAAGAAACTAAATTAAAATTCTTTTGAAACACTAAAATTACTATTTATGCCTTCTAAGTTTACAGTGATACTTTTTAAAGTTATCACTCATGCTCCCTAATAACATCAGACAAATCATGTTCTGGCAAGAGGAAAGACAAATGATAACTTTGATATTTCTGAATAATTTTAATTTTAAGGTCATTTACAATAATTATTATCTTAAATATGCTTTTGGGAAGAATTTTCGCTGTAAAGTTCTCTTGAATTTAGGTTCTTTATCGTAGTCATAAACAGCAACAAGAAAGCCTTAGGGAATAAGGATTTGTTGTTGTTGACTACTACGTTAAAGAGCCTGGGTCTAGTCTAGTCTCAAATTAGTCCCCCATAGAAAAAAGTTGAATTGCATATATAGGCTTCCGTGGCTGCAATTACACAACAATCAAGAACCAGATTAAAGTAGGCAGGTTAAAACTGCTTAGCAATAGCTCATAAAGTCAATAAAAAAACCCCCCAAAAAATCCAAGGGTTGAACAGGAAAATTACAAATAGCAAAATCAACTAACCCACCTACATAAGCAACTCGCTTTTAATATGAAAACCCCACCAGGATATGTGGATCAAATACATTTAATGCAGAAAAAAATTGTTTTGTGGAAAAGGACAGTCCCAATAGTACAGAAAAATGTTTCAAGGAAGAAACAACTTAAACTTAGCTTACCACAGGATCAGGAGCATCTGGTTGCTTACACATAACCCAAGGCGCCTCAGTGTCAAGGCCAACAGCCATTTTAGCTGCCCATTGCGCGTAAGCTTTTCCAGCAGCACCAAGTCTCCCCTCAATTGGTCCAAACTCATTTTCTATCTGTCAAATTCAATTGCCAGAATTTGTCTTCAATAAGTCATGAACTTTTCTCCACTAAGCTTTGAGTTAAAGGCACGTAGTATAGTATTATCCAAAAAATTCAAATTTGAATTCCGAGTCAGGCCAAATCAATAATAAACTTCATCGACGTTGTTTTTACATCTTGTTAATATACCTGCGACATTATTATTGGACCCCCCTGAGCTTGAAACAACTTCTCTTCCTTCATTATGCTCACAATTTTCTCAGTAAAGCTTTGCATTGCGGCCTTCATGACATCAAAATTACAAAGATGTATCATTTTTTTCGATTATATATATATATGAGAACATGATGACCCAAGTTGAAAAAAATCTAACCTTGAAAGGCTCATTGTCTGTTCTGAAGGTGATGCCCGGAACAAACTTCAGCCAAACAGGGAATCCCCTGAAATTAAAACAGAGCATGTGATCTTTTCGGGTATTCTCCAAGGATTATTTTTATCTTCTGTAACAATTTCCCTTTGTAGGGAAACGTAACTAAAAATCACGAAGCAAAGATGCGAATTATGAGAATCATTACCCAAAGTTCCATTCGGCACACACGTAGGGACCAATGCGGAGATGAACATAAAGGCCAGCTTGCTGAACCAGCTTGATGAACTTCACTAAGTCGAACCTATCCTCGAAATAATACTGAAAATGTAAAATTTCATTAAAAAAATTAGTGAGCTTCCTTTTCAGCTTCATATCTGATTCTAGGAAAAATAAATAAACTGGTTTCGTTACTTTTCCAGGCGAAGATTCATGACCATTCCAAAACACATAGGTCTGTATAACATCTAAGCCTCCATCTTTGGCCTTCTGTATGAGGTCAGGCCACATCTGCATTCACCCAGAAACAATGAGAAAAGGTAACAAAGTATGATAAAATTAGAAGCTAAGCAGAAAGTAAGGCTTAAGAAGTGACCTCAGGTGTGCTTCTTGGGTAGTGAATGGACCCAGAAATCAGAATCCTTCTCTTTCCATCAATACTAACAGCTTTGCGATCGTAAGTCAGAGAAGCTGTAACAGCAAAAACCCAGTAACAAAAAAACAGAAGCACAACAAATTTTCCTCTGGGTAAATTCCCCATCAAATCTCTTGGACTCATAACCTTCTGGGGTTCTCAAAGGAACAACCTTACTTAGCTCCTTTGAACACTCAGAGACAAAAGGGCAACAATTTTGTTATTGTAAAATGCGTTTTCTGAGCTCTCTGGTTCTTTGGGATTGAAACGAAAGAAGGCCACTTGAGAGCATAAGAGTGGCGGGTGATCAGTGAGAGGCCTGAAGCTGCATTGATATTAGTGGATTTATATAGATTTTTTTTTTGCTCGATGGATTTATATAGATTCGCACATTTGAAGAACGCAAGTTGGCCAAGTCACCTTCTTTTTGTTCCTTGTATGGGAAACGAATATTGAGTATTGACACCTAGTTCAAATTTTGGCGAGGCAAATTAAGCTTGATTGTTTTAAGAAATTGGAAAAATCCTAAATTATAAATGATTATATAATTAGATGTGGATTTACTCATTTTGTCCTCGGTATAAATCCTTTTTTTTTTCAATTTAGATTTATTTAAAATATAAATTTGTATGGATAATGTATAAAGTATTATATATTCTTTATTTTGTACTATATAACTTTATTTTAATTATTATTTTTATCTATGCGTGGTTGTTAAATCATTGAATGGGTATGTTTTACCATGTATACGTGAGATTGTGGTGTTTTGTTTAATCCTTTTAAAAGTAATTTAAATTGTAATTTGAGTCATTAAACTTAACAAATCATTAATAGGCCATATGACTTAAATTTGGATTCAGAAATATAAAATGCTGAGGTGTTTTTGAATCCAGTAAAAATTATCAAGGGACTTATATTTGCATTGAAGTTTCAAAATATTTGAAATTACACGGTAGGACTAAGACTTCAAAATGATGAGGTGATTAGGTCCCATAGCCTCTAATCTTATCACCGATGGTAAGGTTCCCCGGGATGAGTGGTCGACTATCACTGAAATTCTTTTAAAAATTTATATTTTATCTGGTCTTTAATATAAGACATATTTAATTAATTTTATTATATTAAAGATGTTATCTAATTTAATTAATATGTCATGTATTTTCTAAAACATCCGGTTAATTCCTTCCGCTCCTCTCCTCTCGATTACGGTTGAATGAGTAATAATATGAGTAAATTAGGAAAAGATTGGCAAATATGAAAAATATATTTTACATTTAAAACTAAGATCATATAATTATTATTATCCAAAAATGATGTGCTCATATAATTATTAAAATTTATTGTGTGCTTTGAAACTCACTTAAATAGTTATCACTTTATTTCGTTTTTCATAAGTCCCTTTTAATTTTTTTTTTTAAACAAGCATAAAACTCTCAGAATTAACAAAGTTTTCTTTGTCCATGAAACCAAAAGGTCAATTTATAAAAAAATAAATTAATATTAAATAAAGATAATATGAGAAAATATAAGAAATAATTCATATCTTACCTACTAATAAGGTCCTTATTATAAGTCTATTTTAATTAATTCTTACATACTAAGGAATAACAATGAAATTATTAAATATGTCTAAATTGATAAAATTAAAATTGAAAAATAGTCATTAATAACTTCTAAGTGAACTTGTATTTAGAACTAAGAATTTATTCTACAAATGGACTTATAATAAGAATTAAATTTGATACCTCAAAAAAAAAAATTAAAAATTTTTTTCTAGATGCTGTATGAAAAGAGTCAGATGATTTTTTTGCCTCAACAAAGTGAATATTGATTATTGTACTTGTATATGTTATTTTCTAAAGAAAACTTGTAGAGTAATAGTATTATTGAGTATGCTTTCAATTTCAAAGACAAAGATGGAATTTGGATGCCATACAAATAAAGCCTCCATTGTTTGGTAACTTTCACTTCATTTTTCCAATGCAAAATTAGTCTTCTTTTAATGTAATGCTTCACCTAGCTGAAAAGAGGAAGAATAAAAACACACACGTGTGTAAAATAAATAAACAAATAAATATTAGAATAAAGACACATTTGTATGTATACGTGTGAAGTAAGTAAAAATATAGAAAATGAGTCAAGTAATTGTATGTGGTGGATAATTGGCAAAACAATTCTGGTATTTCAAGAAGATGCTATCTCATAATTTTATTCTAAAAATTCTTAATCTTTTGACATCCTAATTAAAATTATTACTTGAGGTGTCAAAAAAATAGGGGAACATATGGTTATAAAATTTAAGCAAAAAACTATTTTTGATCATTTATAAGAGCCTAAATTATCAAAACATATGATGTGTTTTTTTTTACCATCATTTATGAGATGAAATCCCAGTGCAAAATGTTAAACATTTAAATTTGTCGGCTAAGAAAAACAAAGTCCAGTTGCCGCGTCACCCAAAGAAAAAAGTGCAAGGACGGTGACGTGTTTTTGAATCCACGAAAAATTATGAAGGGACTTATTTGCATTGAAGTTCCAAAATATTTGAAATTACACTATATTATAGGACTAAAAGACATCAAAATAATGAGGTGGTTGGGTCCGGCAGCCGGAATCCTATCGCCGGTGGTGAGGTCCCGGATGAGTGCTCAGACTATCACTGTAATTCTTTTAAAAATGTATATTTCCTTCGATCTTCAATATACTACCTCTAATCTTAATTATAAAATCTAATTAACTTTTTTGAAAAAATTAAGGAAGTTAAATAAGTAAGTTGTATATCTTAATCATATCATATGTTGTATATCCTTAGATTATATATTAGTTTATTAGTCAAACTAATTAGTTGGAAGAAAAAAATACTCTAAAATAATTTAATTAGCTTTCTTAAACTCTCCAAAAAGTCAACTTAGTCTTATAATTAGGACCAGAAAGAGTAAGACTTTATCTAATTTGATTAGATTAAAAAAGTTAGCTAAGTCTAATAGTAGTATGTCATGTATTTTCTAAAACACCATATTAATTCCTTTAATTCCTTTCCTTCCTGATTACTATTGAGTAATGATTAATAGGAGTAAATTATGAAATGATTGATAAATATAAAAAATATATCTCCTATTTAGAATCAAGATCAACTTATCCTATATTAAAAATCAAAGGCAGTCGTTCAGATTCTGACAAGTTTTTCTTTAAATATTTAGAGGTTGCATTTCAGATTTTAATAAGTTGTGATCTAATTTTTTTTTGACATTTTATAGTTGGAAAAATTAATTTGCAATCCCTTATAGTTTTAATGATTTTTAATTAGGTCCTTATATTTTTTTATTTTAATCAAATTCCTATTTTTACATTTATTTTAATATATTAGGAATAAAATTGCGCAACTAAATAATTTAGGCTGCTAAATACATTTAAACATCACTTCCAAAAATATTTTAAGACGTTGAATGCACCTTAACTTTAGTTTTTTTTTTTTTTTTTTAATCAGATTCTTATAGTTTCACATGATTTTAATGAAGATACTTGTATTTTCAGGTGACTGATAAAAACAATAAATGAAAAAAATACAATAAGACCTAAATAAAAATAGGGTTAAGTAGCAAATCCGTCCTAAAGTATACACCCGAAGCAATGTTGCCCGGAAGCTTTTTCAAGTTCAATGTCACCCCAAAAGTTTTAAAACGTAGTAATGTTGCCCTTTTCCATCAAAAAGTTAATGGTCAACGTCAATTTTTTAACGGCCAATATAAGTTTTTTAACGGTATTGGACAACATGGACACATTATAAAACTTTTGGGATGACATTGAACTTGAAAAAACTTTCAAGGCAACATTGCTTCCAAACATATACTTCCGAGGTAGATTTGCTGCTCAACCCTTAAAAATAAGATGAAACTATAGGGATATGCGGATTAATTCCCCTTCATGCTTCATATTTTAATTAGTGTTATTATTTAAACATAAAAAAGTTGTAATTTGTTAAAAGGCATATGCATAAATAAAGAATTTACTGGTATGATTAAAAAATTAAACATCTATGGCTAGTTGTGCTTCCTTGTAGATTCATGCAAGCTACTAATTGAGATCTAAAAGCTTTAAAAAGTAGGAGAAACTGGCTCGTTGGTCCTTATCAGAAAAAAGAAATTAAGAAAGCTGCCATGGTGGATTGACGAGAAAGTATGTAGCAGCAGTTGGAACATAAAATCATAAAAATTGACTTTATTTGGAGCATTAATTAGAATTTCAGAGAGAATTAGTGGCATCTAAAAGAGGTTTTGTAAGCCTCAATATTCTGTTATTCACAGGTCATTGTTTAACGTCGTGGATTAGTTCACCCACTTCACTCCATTGTTGGACATCTGAGAGATGATCCTCGTTCTTGGTATCTCTTTTTCTTTTTCCATTTGTTGCTTCCCTTGTTCTTCTTATATTCTCAATTTTCATCATCATATCTTTCATTTCTTCTTTTTATTTTCTTCTCCTTTACTTCTCTTTTAAGGTGGTCCATTGTTTTTCTCCTTCTTGTGATATATTTAAGAAGTCATCAATGCTAAATTAAAGAGATTTTATTATGATTTTAAGGGATATCAATCTAGATGCATCATCTAGGGGATTTCAATTTAAAATAAAAGTTTTTGAGTTTAGGAAATAAATAATAGTAATAGAAAGTTTTCTAAAGAAAAAAATAAATAAATAAGAATTCAGTTCTTTTTATATAGTTTCCTTTGCACGAGGAGTAATTATTTGATTTGTTTCCAATTCATTGTTTTGGAAACATTGGGGATTGATGACATGGGGACCACACATAAAAGCATGAAGCAGATCACGTATAGGAAGGAAGCTGGAGAGAATCATATGATATATTGGATTGATATAATGTATCTTGGAATTAAAAAGGAAGATGTGCAATCAATGGATTGAAGACGTGGGCCCCAAGTACTAAAGAAGGAGCAATTGTGCACGTGGCCCAACATGCATGAAACCTAAAGTCTATATATTAAAGATACCAGTTGCTTCAGTTCAAGTAACATGTTCAGTTATTCACAAACTAACACGAATCACCGAATGGCACAGCAAAATGCTCTCGTTCTCTCAGGAAAGAACACTTTGCCTTTACCTCCGTCTGTTGAAGAGGAAGATTTAATAGCTCGGAGCTCAAAGAAGATTAAGAATGGATTGGAGCAAGACGTTGGTGTGAATGTTCATTGGCCTAAGCTAGGAGAGAAGGATCCGAAAGTTACCAAAGGAGGACCTTCATTCGCGGATAAGCTGAAAGGAATTCATCAGAGTGGTGAGCAAGCATTGGTTATGGGTGAGAAGATAGGGGGAGATGATATCTCAGATGACTCCATGTCGATGATGATGATGAGCCACCTTGCAAAATTATTGAGGACCCCATTAGGAATTTCCCCACATTCGTTTTCTCCAGCAAGATGAAGAAAAGAATGTACAAAGCATGGAAAAACTCTGTCATTATAAAACTCCTAGGCAGGAATATTGGGTTCAAGGCTTTAGAAACCAGAGTGCAGTCCTTTTGGGCTAAACGTGGAGTGACTAGGCTGATTAACATTGGTCATGGCTATTTCGTAGTCAAGTTCTCTAATAAGGAGGACTACATGCGGCCCTAACGGGGTCCCTGGATGATCTATGATCATTATCTTATAGTCGACCACGGGAGCCTCGGTTTAACTCAAGTACAAAGAAAAGTAGACAAAGTCATGCGGTGTGGATTCGATTGCCCGGATTTTCCTTGAATACTATGATCGGAAGCGCTTTCTTTTATAGGGGATCGTATAGGAGAAACTGTGAAAGTAGATATTAATACCTCGTGCCAATTACGGGGACATTACGCAAGGTTGTGTGTTCTGGTTGACTTGTCTAAATAGCTTGTGTCAGGTTTTACTATAGACGGGGAGAACTATTATATAGAATACGAAGGCTTGCATATGCTGTGCACAGACTGTGGTATATATGGCCACCGTCAAGAATCATGTCCAGAAAAGAAAAAGAAAGGTGAGGAGCAATTGGTCTTGGCAGCTCACATTTCAGATCTTGGAGGTTCTTCTACCTTAGTTCAGGAGAAACTTCCTAAGGATGATAAGATTGAAGAATGCTGGAAAGTAGTCCAGAAGCACCGGCGATCTCAGAAAGACGCTTCGGCAAAGAGCAAGGAGAAACAGGCTGACGGCATCAAGGACACTCTAGCTGGTTCTCGGTTTGCGCTCTTAGCAGACGAGGAAGTAGTGGCACCAACACGCAGTCGTTTCATAAGCACGAGGTACCTCAACAGGTTGAAATCATGGGGGCACTGCAAATGGTTCCTGGGAATCAGCCGAAGAGTTCGTTCCTCAAGGAGAAAAAACGCGCCACTCATAGTTCAACCTCACCTACTCCTGCTTATGATGAAGATTTGGAAGGTATGTCAGAGGAGCATTTATTAGAGACTAGACGCGGGGATCAATTGATGGAGGATAGTAATGGGGTTCATTTAATGGAGATTAGACGTGGAGATAAAAGGGCGCGGGAAGTAGGGGACTCTTCAAAAGGTGTACACGTGGGATCAAGTGGGAATAATTCTCAGGGAGTACACTTCGTCCAACAAGGTATAGTAGTTGGGCCAACTGGTGAAGAATCTGATTTACATGGGCCAATATTGTTGGCTAATGAGCCCTACGATCCTGGAACGGAGGACAAACTATTGGAGAGGATGTGCTAATGGAGTCTGGGCTTTCAGAGATTGGGCCCCTAGTTGTAAGGAACAAGTGACCAAGTGCACGTAGCGATGAGGCAAAGTGCATGAGGCCCGAGATGGCATAATTTGTTGGGTTTTTGGATTTTGTCTCTTTCTGTATATTTATGGATTGTTTTCTTTATTGGAACACCAGAGGGGCCTGTGGCAAGGGCCTTCTCAGAAATTTAAGGTTGATTTGAGGTCTAAGCCCAGTTTAATTGTACTTGCTGAGCTGAGATCTGATAATGTCTCTCGGTTTAATTCTTTGCTGTCCTTGGGTTTTGATAAGGTCAAAGTGATCCCTAGTTCGGGTCGATCCGGTGGCTTGGCGTTAGCTTGGAAGAGTTCTGTTCTCACGGTTTCTATCATCGAAGAGAACATCCAATTCTTCCACCTCCAGATTCATTCCTCCTCTGTCTCGGCTTTCTACTTAACCGCCGTGTACGCAATTCCTCACTCCAGTCTTCGATCTGACTTATGGGAGAATTTGCTCAGGCTTGCACAAGGCATATCGGCCCCACGGAGTGTTTTTGGGGATTTCAACGACATCCTCTCCACCGAAGAGCAAATCGGAGGGAAAGCAGGAAATTATGGCCGGATGAGATGGTTTCAGGATAGGGTGAATGCTTGTGGTTTGTTGGACATGGGTTCGGTGGGACCAAGAATGACCTGGAGAGGGCCACGAGTGGAAGGCTGTCATCGTCTCTATGAGAGGTTGGACAGAGCCTTTGCTAATGGATCTCTGCTCCACTCTCTCCCTGATTCATACGTGAAGGTATTACCACGTCTTGCTTTTTCCGATCATTGCCCTATCCTTTTGTTCATTGGTATGAAATTGATTGAGCCTAGGCTTGGAAGGCCGTTTCGCTTTGAGGCCATGTGGTTGTCCCATGATGACTTTATGAATTTTCTGAATCAGAACTGGACTGATCTGGAGAACTTATCTGTTAATTTGGATACTATAAGGGAGTCTATCTCTGATTGGAATAAGAATGTGTTTGGGTTAGTTGAACAAAGGAAAAATAACCTTCTTGTGCGGCTCAACGGTATTCAAAGATCTAAGGCATACCCCTATTCGGCTTTCCTCTGTAATCTTGAGTCCCAACTTCAGAAAGAGTTGGCCGAGGTTCTTCGGTTAGAGGAATTAAAATGGTTTCAAAAATCAAGATCGATTTGGATTGCAAAGGGGGACCGCAATACCCACTTCTATCACCTGAAGACAAAAGCCTGTAGGCGAAGGAACAGAATTATATCTCTTAAAGGGTCAGATGGCCGATGGATTGATCAAGAGGAGGAAGTTAAGAATCTTGTGATTTCCTCTTTCAAGTATCTGTTTCAGACTGAATCTTGCTCCAGGGCTGCCCTTCAATCAATAAGTTCGTTTCCAACGGTTGATGCTACTATTCTTGAATCGATGGGTGTGGCTCCTACGGACGAAGAAATTAAAGCGGCCATCTTTGCTATGGGACCTCTCAAAGCGCCTGGCCTGGATGGCTTTCCTCCTGTATTTTACCAAGCTAATTGGCAGGTGGTGGGCTCTGCTGTGTGTAAGTTTGTTAAGGGTGCTTTTCAAGGTGATATTTCTCTCCAAGAAGCTAATAAAACATTGCTAGCATTGATACCTAAGACTCTGAATCCTGAGCTTGTTAGTCATTTTAGGCCAATCGCTCTATGTTCTGTCCATTATAAATGCTTGACTAAAGTGATAACCTCTAGGTTAAAGAACATGATGGATGCTCTGATCTCTCCTTACCAAGGGGCATTCATCAGAGGTCGACACATTCAGGATAACATCATTTTGGGCCAGGAAGTTCTGCATACGATGAAAAAATCAAAAGGAAAAAAAGGACTCATGGCTCTAAAAATAGATTTGGAAAAGGCGTACTATAGATTGAGTTGGGAATTTCTACACAGTGTCCTCATGGAGGTAGGGTTCGAGACGTCTTTTGTCAACCTTATTATGAATTGTGTTACATCAGTCTCTTATAGCATCCTATGGAATGGTGAGAAAACAGTTCTTTGATTCCCGTAGAGGATTAAGGCAAGGAGACCCGATATCCCCTTACTTATTTGTTTTATGCATTGATCACCTTTCGCATATTATTATTGATGCGATTGAAGAAGGCTCTTGGAAACCTATCCGATTGTCTAGAAATGGTCCTGAGATTTCACATCTCATGTTCGCAGATGACCTTTTGCTCTTTGGGGAAGCTACATGTCGATAGGCGGAGTGTATTATGTCCTATTTAAGTCGGTTCTATGCAGCATCAGGGGAGAAAGTTAGTGCCGCCAAGTCTTCTATGTTCTTTTCTCCTAAGGTATCCTTTGCCACTAAGGAGTCTATTAAGACCATTACAAGCATGAGAATTACTTCTGAGATTGGAAGATACCTAGGATTTCCTTTATCAAGGAAGAGGAAGCCCCGTGAAACTTTTTAGTATATTGTTGACAAGGTTAGGACCAAATTAGCTATGTGGAAAGCCAATTCGCTATCAATGGCTGGCAGAATCACATTAGCGAAATCGGTTCTTAGTTCCATGCCATTGTATCCTATGCAAGTGGCGCAAATTCTGAAGTCGATATGCAAGGAGATTGAAAGGTTACAATGTAACTTTATCTGGGGGAAGGTGGATTCGCATAGGTTTCATAACCTAAGCTGGGACGTTCTCAAGCAACCTAAATCTAATGGCGGCTTAGGAGTCAAGAATTTAGTGGCTATGAACCAGGCTTTTGGGAGCAAGCTTGCATGGCGGGTTGTCTCAGGTACTTCTAAATTATGGTCTGATGCTCTTTTCAAAAAATATATGTGTAGACACGAAAATAATCTACTCAATGTCAAATCTGGTGATTCGCCAGTATGGAAATTTATCTGCAAACATAAGGAATTCATTGATAAAAACACTTGTTGGCGCATAAGGAACAGACTATCTGTTAAGTTTTTCTCGATGTGTGGGCGTTTCATGGAAGAAAAGTTCAGAATTGCAGTAAGACCTCTCGCTAGAGGAGGAGATTTCCAGGCTAATTGACCGGGTTTCTAATGGCAACCGGGACTTCTCCAAACTTAGCTCGTTGTATCAAATGAGGTCATTCGCGCCCTAATTGCAACCCCCCACCCGTGGTTACAAACCGGAAGATCTAATGGTGTGGAGTGGTTCGGTTAGTGGACAATTCTCGGTCAAGTCTGCTTACTACCTCCTTGAAAAACCTCTCAATCAGTCAGCTCATCCTTGTTATAAACTTATCTGGAGATGGAAAGGGGCTGAGAGGATAAGGGTCTTCATGTGGCTGGCCTTCCATAACAGGCTGCCTACCAATGCTTGGCGCAGTTGTTGGTCATCCACTTCACCGCTCTGTAATCTGTGTAACTCCCATCCTGAAACGCTGATACATATCCTGCATGATTGTCACTATGCGCGGGAGATGTGGATAGCTCTTATTCGGCCTCAATTCATCAGGTCTTTTCTTGCTGCTCCATTAAGGGATTGGTTCCATTATAACCTCAAAAAGGAGCTAGGCAGTGGTACATCAGTGAGTTGGAATCAACTTTTTGGGGTAGGTGCCTGGATGTTGTGGAAATGGCGCAATAAATCGATATTTGAACCAGATTTTTCCAGACCTGTTAATCCGGCATTTGTTTTATTAAATATTGTTCATCAGTTTGTGATATGTCAGTCAATAGATAATAGTCTTCCGGCCACCTCTATGCAGCAAATCTCGTGGAAATGTCCACCGACTGGCTGGACAAAATTGAATGTTGATGGATCAATTTCTGGTGCCAGAAACAGTGCTAGATGCG
Source organism: Acacia acuminata (assembly GCA_019022655.1). Classification (NCBI taxonomy): domain Eukaryota; kingdom Viridiplantae; phylum Streptophyta; class Magnoliopsida; order Fabales; family Fabaceae; genus Acacia; species Acacia acuminata. The sequence continues at coordinate 485,464 of JAFJYI010000102.1, read as the reverse complement.
GTGGTGTTCTTAGAGATGCCTCCGGAACTTGGTTGGCTGGTTTTTCGGTTTCATTGGGTTGCTGTGATCCGTATGAGGCTGAAGAATGGGCTCTCTTAAAAGGGCTAGAAGTAGCCTGGAATATGGGCGTTCGGAGGGTAATTGCTGAATCTGATTCTCAAACTCTAATCAACCTATTGCTGGAGAATGATGGAAGATCGGCTTTAAGTCTGATAGCACTTAAGATTAAAGATTTTATGTGTCGACCATGGGAACTTAATATAGTGCATGTTTCTAGAATTCAGAATCGGGTCGCCGATCGTCTAGCAAGGGATCCTACCTTTAACTCGCTTTTATTGAGCATTGTCCCTCTTCTCTAAGGGCACTAGTGCATCAAGATTGTATGGGATTAATTTCCCCTCTGATTAATTTACTTTAATGGCATTGCCTCTTTTCTTATCAAAAAATAAAGAGATGAAGGAACAAAAAAAAAAAGAATTGGAGAGCGTGAGATTTTGATGGAGACGAAAAGAAGAAGCAGAGTTGTTCTAGGATCTCTTCTTTCTTCTTCTTCTTCTTCTTCTCTTTATTTTGGAACCTTAGTTTCTTATATTTGTTATGGATTTTCTTATAGCCATGTGTGGCTAATTTTTCCTTTCAACCTAGAGAACCTATGAACTTGTTTGGGTTTTAGAGATTATTCCCACTAGTTAATTCTGCTTAATTTATTTCAGTTTATTTAATCCTCTGTTTATTGCTATTGCTTAGTGAGTGGCCACCATTGAGCATGTTTTGGGGATTTAGTGTTAGACTTGGAAGAGGGAATCCTAAATTGACCTTGGGAATAAATAATGTGGAATAAGGTTTAAATTTAGCGTGAAGTTAGGTTTTAATCTAATTTGCGTCTAGGATAGGAATATACCTAGAAGCTCCGCATAATCAAATTAGAGTGAGCCCGATTTAAAACGCATCTTATTTAGTTGTGTGAGGCATCGCATAATTAAATAAGGTAGGTATATAAGTGGACCGGAAGGCATTTTTAGACATTCATACTCTAGATTAGCTGATTAAGTTAAGTCAAAATTAATTTAGTGGGGATAAAATGTAAAAAAACCAAACAAGGGATTAGTGACTCTAGGTTGTACTTTTTTTGATCTTGGAATTTGCTCTTTTGTGAAAAGTATTTTGCTACTATTAGTTCTTATTACTTTTCTTTTTTTAAAACAATTCTGACTCGCTCAACTTAAACGAAACAAGCAAATTTAATATCTAATCGCTAGTTAGATTGAGTCCTCGTGGAAACGATACTTTTCTCATCACTCTATTACTTGATACGGCCCGTACACTTGCGGAGTCTAAAGTTTTCCCTATCATGTGGTGTATGAGCAAGCGATCTGATCCTTTGCCTTTTTCAGGTATCATAACAGCGTATTTTATCAAAAAGCATATTATATATAATTAGTTCGGTTTTTGAAGAAGGTGAGAAATGCGAAAGAAGAATAGGTCAGTCCCGCTTGGTGGTGATGTTGAGGGTGGGGTTACAAACAAGTTGCAACCCAAATCGAAGCCGAGCCGCTTCATGGAATCCTCTGTCTGGTCTAAGGATTCCATGAAGCTTGAAGCTCCTTGTCTCCTCACCGATTCTCCAAAGAATATGAGAACGAAGAAACCCTTCCCGATCTCCCTCTTTTCTATTGATCTTCTTCCACTTTTCTCGGTTTTTCTCAAACGAGTCAGAACCAAAATCTCTTCGATCCTGAATGATTTTCTTTCCCTTGGACGCGTCAGGCGTCGACTGAGGCGACGGTGGAGGCTTCAAGGGGCAAATCATGCCGCCGTCGAATAGCTCGTCCGTGGAGAGAGAAGTTCTCTATAAGTGGCCACTGAAATCGAATTCAAAATCTTCATCATTGCCGGCGGCAGCACCAGGGGAGGCAGACGGTGGAGAAGTAGGGATAGAGGAGGAGGGGCTGGCGGGGGCGCTGAAGAAGAAGTTTGGGAATCGGTGGTGGCCGGGGCTGGAGGGGGCGATGAGGTAGGAAGGGGAGGAGCAATTGCACGTGCAAAGAGGTCAAATCCAACGTGGCCTCCATTTTAAACGGACGTTACTTGCCCATCGACGGTTTTGTGAAGATTTAACAAATTAAATTGTTTATTGGTAGATTTGGTCCCATTAAAAGTTATTTGTGCCCACCGCTCCTGACCTAATAGTTGGTTGGCAATATTGCTCCTTTACCCTAATATTTATTGTCAATCCAACCTTACACTTTTGTTTAAGAGGTTGGATAATACTTCCTCTGATCCTTATTATAAGGAACCAATTAGCTATTCTCACGAACTAATAAAAATAGTTAAGTCAATAAAGTTATCCTACAATTTAAGTAATTTTCAATATTACTCCTGCTAATTGCAATAAACTATAATTTCATATTAATTATTACTCTCACCCACTACTTTATTAATTATGGGCTTACGTAGAAAAAAAATAATTAATACTCTTTGAGAATAAGTAAATGCCTTATAAAAAGGACTAAATAAATTTGTAAGTTGGTGTCTTATAATAAGGACCAAAAGAAGTAACTAAGGATAAGGTGATTCTAGATCTAAACGGTGACTTGAATTATTATAATAGCCTTGATCACTTCTCAGTGTCTAGTTCCTCCTGGATCTTAATTGCAATTAAATTTATATATTCTAGTCTAGAACTCTTCGGATTGTCTTTAGATGCACTAAAAGGTATTCCAACTATATTAATCCCTAATGTCTTAGGCGATTCGTACTTAATTAAATTAATTTAAGTGCAAGCCTAATAATACTATGTAGACTGGTAGGTATATATATCTATCATACAAGCAAATTAAGTTCGAAACTTAGTCCTATACAATTCAATTTAAGGTTTACTAATCCATAATCAAACTAAATAATCCAAAGTCAAGGTTTAGCTACATAAATTAAGTATTCTTAGAACTAAAGAAAAGATAAAAAGATAAAGAAAGAAGAATAAAAAACTCAATGCCGAATTTTCATGTGTATTGTCACTCTTCTGCATCTTCAATCTCCCTCTACTAAAGCTCTTGCCTTGCCATCACCAACCTAGAAAAAAGAACACACATCCTCTTGCTACGTCTAACATGTTTACAAGTATATATTGCCTCCATGTGTGTATGTCTATCACAACATCTTGATTTATCTCTTTTCTTATTGATTATCATATAATATAGATATATTATATTGACATTTTGTTCTTGCTTGAATCTTTCAATATCTTATTAAAATAAATTAGGATATGAGTAGATTTTATATCAAAATATCCTTTTGTCCTATAATTAAGTAAAGGATAGAAAAATATATAAGATGTAATTAAATAAGTATAAAATATTAATAAATTTAATCAAATATATCTCAATATCTACACTTATTTAATTATAAAATATATACTTATCATTTGGCCCTATATAGAATGTCTCATTTTTTGAATGAGTTTGTCCCTATTTATAAGGTCTCATTTTGCCTTGATCAATTCCCCATACAATCTCTTTAATTTCTTTATTTTCTCATTATTTTCAAGATAGCTATGCAAAATTAGCTGGGCGAAGATTTAGTGAGGTTAAGTAAGGTCAAGCTTAGCAAAATTAGCATTATATGCGTTCAAAAGCAACCATTATGAGTCCGTCACTAAGAAACTTCTCGTCTTCGAGGTCGTCTCTCTTAGCTTCTTCCTCTTCTCCTTGTTGGGAGATTATTGAAAAAGAGAGAAAACAATAAGAAGAGGGAAAGAAGCAGAAGAATCTATGACGGCCTTAGAGCTTAGTGGGAACTATAAGCTTCCCAAGCACTATGATAACAATGAGTTCTTAAAGGCCCTCTCAGGCTTTGAAGCCGATTGGATTGTTGAGGACGATGGAACTACGTATAGAAAGATTCGCTTCCTTTTCTTTCCCTTGTGATCTCGTCTTCCTTCAACATGAACAACGACTACCGCTAGCCTCCCAGAGTCTTCGATTCATCTCCACTCTGGTGACTACCTTCACACCTTTTGTTCCTTTCTAGTTTCTTCGTCCACTTCATTTGCTGCAAATCTACTCAACCTCTTTTATTCTCTACTCGCTTTCTTCTTCTATCATCATTGATTCAGTGTTCTCTTGATTCTCTCTACTATCTCCATCATCTTCAAGCTTTCCTTCTTTCTTGGTTAGCTTGCGGGTCGTGCCGGTTCTCTCCGGGTCACCCCAAGTCAGCCAGGTTAGGGGGTGACCCTGGTTTCTATAACAGACTGGACTAATTTTGTGGTCGGTTCACCAGTTTCTAGTCCAAATTAGTTTATTCGGGTTTTATAACCATGGTTTCAATTAGTATTAATAATTTTTCATATATGTCCATATTTTATACGCCTATTGAGTGTGAGTAGAAATTAAAATGATGTTAAAGTTTATTAAGGTGTTATTGAAAACCACTTAAATTTTATGGCAAATTTAATGTTTCTAACTATTTTTATTTCTATGTATGAATTAGTTAGAAACGTCTTTCAATTTAGATTGAATGAAGTAATTATTTTATATAAGTCACTAAGTAGGTATTAATTATATATATATATATATATATTTCAATTAATATTATGATTTTATTTTCCACCCACTCCCACCATCGTACTTATATTTATTACAGGCAATCCAAACCGGAAGCACCATTTTAGTGAGCTCATGCCAATCTAAATTGATTTTGGACAGTCTTCAATTTATTTTTAATATTTTAAATAAAATTTTAAAGTTGGACTGACCATGTTAGATGTTATTACTTGTAGGTTAAGCTTCGCAAATATTAGAAAGGTGCGATGGTGGGAGTGGGTGGAAAATAAAATCATAATATTAAATTATTAATTGACATCGAAGGGTTAGGATTTTGCAGAGAATAAACTTTATAACGGCGGAAAGCACAAAGAGGATGATGATGATGATAGAGATTGAAATTTGCAAGAGCCTTCGTTCTGCCTTTGTCTGTAAATCGATCAGCTAGGTCGTTCTTGACGTCGTCAATTACTCCATTGATGTATTAAAGAGAGATCATCATCGATTTGCTTCTTATTCTCAGATCTTTTCATCATCTTTCTTCTGCCTTAGTTTTCGTCTTTTGAGTTCCTCACTCGTTTTCACCTTCAACCAGTTTAAGTTGAGTGCTTTACATGTCTGAACCGGACTGTCATCACTGGCCGAACTATCTTGTTCACTCCTGACCTAAAATAGAATCCCTTGTGCATGAGATTTCTATCATATCCCTCCCTTAGTAATGTGGTGATATTTTGATTTGTAATATGTTTCTTTTTTAACTGTATGAGCCCGTAATAAAGAGTGAGTAAAGTATCATTTTCATGAGGACTTTGTACTAACAATTCAATTTGAGCAATGATTTAACATATTTGTTTAAATTGAGCAACTCAAACTGACATTAAATAAGTTAACAAAAGTTAAAACTCTCAAAATAAATGAACTACCACAATTATCAAACGAACAACACAATGTCACTAATCCCTTATTAACTTCATATACCTTATTTTCACTAATTTAATAGACTTTATGTCAATTTTGTTAATCTCAAGTATAAATAATTACAAATGTCTATCAATCCACTCATAACTCTCTCCTAAATATAATTTTTTATGTCTGACATAATTACTCAAGAAACAAGACTACTCAAACATTCTCTTCCACAATTATATGATGCTATTAGGTACATGTCTACACTAATCACAAATTAGATCAGAAACTAATCCCCTATTACTTAATCTCATAACCTAATTAAAATTTCATTCATCAAATTAAATCTTAATACTTAAAATTATATTCAATGATGACCCGTCATTAAATAAATAAAGCTAAAGAATATTGACTAACCAAAATTAATATTAAGTTCAGAGCTTATCAGGGTTGTAAAACAAACCAACTAAACTAAAAAAGACAACAAGACGGAAACAAATTCATAATCCAAAACCTTAGGGAAAAGAGAAAAGGAAAAGAAACATTGATTTAAGAGGACGATTGATTAAATGAAGAATGAAACTCGAACAATCCAAGCGGCCACGCTAGTCTCTTATCTTCTCCACAATCCTCTTATTCTCCGGTAAAGAAAAAGAAGAATGAAGCTCGAACTCATTTCTCTTTTCCTTTTTGATTGAAGAGGACGATTGATAATATGCAGCTGTCTCCTCCTTTATCTTCAAATTGTGGCTCTCTCTCTCTCTCTCTCTCTCTCTCTATCCAAAACTTTGTTTTCTCTAGGCATGTCAAGAAAAGGAAATAATATTATTATAATAATAATAAAAAACAAAACTGAATCTCTTTTCTCTCCTTTTTCTTTTGAGAAAACTTTCCATCATTATTATTATTTATTATTGTTTCTTTCCTAAGTTTAAAAACTTCTATTTTAATTTAAAATCTTTCATAAATGATCTATCCAAATTGATATCTTATAAAATCTTAAGAAAATCTTTTTAACTTAGTATTGATGACTTTCCAAATATATCAAAATATATCTCAAATCTATTAAGACTAAAAAGTCATCACACCCCACACTTACATCAAATATTATCCTCAACATTTTAAATTGTAAAATAACAATAAGAAGATCGTGGAAACAATATTTTAAGGCAAACATTAAAAAATTGGAATCAATTCAAACTTTTAAGAATTACGTCTTCATAGAACCTTTTTCCACCTTCAAAAAAAAAAAAAAAAAAAAAGCAACAAAGTATTAATTGGCAATGATAATTAAATTACAATAGAATTTGCCTCACAAATCAAGTATTTATACTTATATCTCAAGATATTCAGAGACTTGTGTTTCACTCAATTTCACCTGTTGCAACTCATCTATCAGAGCTTGTTCATCATCTCAATCTTCACTATATTATCTCATTACATACACAAATCAAAAGGACTTTGACTATAGATGGATACTTAGTTAGTGCCAAGCAATACAATGAAGACATAAAGAATGAAAAGACATTTATACTCTTTGTACTCTTTTTTGTTTTTTTTAAAGAATATTTTAAGCCATTATATATCTTTTTTTTACGCGACCCTATATATGGGTAATGCAGCATTGGTTACTTGGTTATTCTAATAGGTATCTCAAGAGGCTTTAAGTTAACTTATAACCCACTTTGACTTCACTGTTTGATAGAGTGCTGGTATTGGTGAGAAATGCCCCCCTTTACTAAGTCAAGTTTAAAGATGTCAACATAGTTACAATATTGTTCTTATTCCTTCTTTTCTGTCCCTTCAATCTCTCTCTTTGTTTCTTTTAGCTGAGCAGTTACCAAAGTAATGGATAAAAAAGAATACCTATACCATCTTTAAGTATGCAACGGGAAATTTTCTGCTTCAAAAGAGATTCAATACAAGTTTTAGAGATGAAATCACAATAAATGCACTTTCAAAATATATCTCAAAACTATTAAAAAAGAGAAGTCATCAAGTAGTTCTTTCCATGAACATTAGACTCTCAATTAAAGAGCTAATATAACAAGCACAAGTCTAAAGAAAGAGTCAAATCCCAAAATACTAGTCTCTCACTTCATTCCACTAGAGAGACTCTCCAACATGGAACTCCTACTTTGACACACACACACACACACACACACACCACACAAAAAAAAAACACACACACACACATATCAGATTGTAAACCACCATCAATATCCTTATTCAATATAGCTTTTTTTTCTCTCTCTCTCTCTCTCTCTCTCTCTCTCTCTCTCTCTCTCTCTCTCTCTCTCAAATCCCAAAATACTAGTCTCTCACTTCATTCCGCTAGAGAGACTCTCCAACATGGCGCACACACACACACACACACACAGCCACTAAATCAAAATACTAGCCTCTCACTAAGAATCTAGATCAACAAGTGAACTTTTTGACCATAATTTAGTATCCCAAAATACTAGTCTCTCACTTATTCCGCTAGAGAGACTCTCCAACATGAACTAACACTTAAACACATGTTGGTTTAATATTTTTGTTTTATACAATTCAATTCTTTTTCTCAATTTTTATGCAAGTCAATTCACAACATTATTTTTTATGCATATCCTTTTGAATTGATATTCCATCATCCATCCTATAAATCAATGTGACTAAGTTCCTATCTTCTTTTGTGGCAATTAAGGCACCATCAAGTTGTGCATAGAGGCGTCGATATAACTGGCATTTGGTGCTATTATTAATTAACCCACACATATTCTCAAGATTTATATTAAAAATTAAATTTCTTAATGTAATTTTTTTTATTCATTAAAATTGAATTTGACTGCTTATTTAAGAGATATTGATTTCATTTTAACTATATGACAGATGATAAATCGATAAAATCAATATCATTAAAATAAATGAGTGCATATATTTGATAGGATAAATATGACAGAGGAATGGAATACATTAAATAGAAAAAAGACAAAAATAACCTTGAAATACAATATTAGGCAATATAATACAATATTTCACTCAGCTATAGGCTCCAAACAACATGGAAACCTTTTCCCAAGCCCTTTTTATTGATGGCAAAGCATGCCAAACAAATTTCCGCGCAATATTTCTTTTCCATTTCCATTCCTTCTGAGCAACCAAACACACAAACTCTCGTCAATTCATGCAGACACAGTTTTTGTGCCTCTTTTCACCAAAGAAATCCCAGTAGGATCACCTCCCCATTCTTCAAACACAACCAAAAAGTTCCCACTTGGGATCAGCCATGATCGAGGAATATGATACCTGAAAAATGATGATACAATGTTGTTATCATCCTCAAAGGACTACCCCCAACTCAAAAGTTTACATTTTGAAGTCACAAGCTCCAATATGTTGTCCATTTACACACAAAAAGCTTCTGTTTATCATTTGGTCACGTAAGTTCTGATAGCATGTCAAGAATAACTTGAAGTGAAGGACATTGAATCGAAATTTTTTTATATTGGGTGTTTGATTTAGCTTAAAAAAAGAACTTTTGCATTTTATGAGACAAAACCTCTTGTATATTGACTTTGTGCATTTCAAAATCACTTAAATAAACTGATCCAAACAATCACGATAAGTTGTGTGCAGACTTACCATTTCTGGGAGGGTTCTCCACAGTTTGTCTGACATTTATATTCAGTGTAGTTTCCAGCATAATTACAGTCATTACAACGACCACTTGCAATATATCCAGGCCAATGGCGCCCAATGCTCTCACCATTCACCCACACTTGACCCTTTCCCATGCTACTCATGTCAAAGGCCAAAGGATCATCGCCTGCCGGTGTACTAAAGCTTGTCTGATAACACCAAAGGATAAATAAACTTAGAGGATAAAAGCAGATGTATCTTGGTGATCACCTGAAACAGAACAAGATAAGTAGCATTTTGTAACAGAAATTTTTACCTTGTACCATGTCAACGGTTGTTTCTTGGCCAACAAGGATCCCTTTGCCCATTCAACGGAATCACTCCCACTTACAGTGTGAAGGCTTAAGGCTTCACCTTTCAGCCCAACCTGCTCAATTAATTGCGACAACATAAATTCTCTGCATCTGTAACCTCCACTTATGACATAATGATGATCATTTAAAAAAATAAAATAAAATAAAATCTTTTTATTTGCCTAATGATGGAAAAGTTTGCATCAAAAGCAATTGAACAATTAATTCTTAAACTTTTTCTTGTTACCCCCTCATGCAAATTTCATCAACAACACCCTCCATTAGTTTTACAACAGACTTTTGTAGGTGCTATTGAAGGGAAAGAATATAGATGACAGACCTTGTAGGACCATTTCTGTAGAGATAAATCTCTGGTCCCTTCATTTAGACCCTGCAGTGTGACTGGGCCTAACACCCCAGCATTCCATGTCTCAAAGTGCGCGCCGACATTCTTGATTTAATTGAATATAAAATTAGAATCAATCTCAAAATCTAAAAAAGAAAAGGCAAAAGATTTAGAGAAGTGAGAGAACCAACCGGGAGACCCACGGTAACGCTAAGTAAAGAGACCTTGTTATTGCCAACGTTCAGCTTCACACTGTTACTAAATGTTAATTTAGGATAGTTTAAGCTCCCATACACAGTTCCTACATTGATACAGAAGATTGTTAATTGATAATGTTTATCAAAGCAAAATAGTAATTAAAAGCACCATACCCCAATTAATTACCTGAAAGTTGGCCATTAATGAAAACATGTAGAACATGACCTGCTGACATTGCGGTGAGGATGGGATATCCACCACTCTTTATGAAACCTTCATCAGGATCAATATTGACACTGAACAAGACATCATCAATATTGATCAGACAGAGAGAGGAGTTAAGTAGTAAGAAGGTGATGAATATTCCAATTATTTGGATTTTGGGAGGTAAAGTCTACTCGATTAAGAGGGATACTCACTCTGTCATGTACCACAAATAATCTGAAGAATCCCAAGTGACATTAAGCTGCTCCCAGAGTGCATATTCTGTAAATGTATCATCTTCACTGGATGCTGCAGGCTCTTCAGTGTATGACAGCCAAGTGAATCCACCATCTACCGGTGTCATCTCCTTCCCAGCGTTCAGGGAACCAACCTGCACAAAATTGGCAAACAGACAGAAATGGTCACGGAGGAAAATATCACAAATATAGCGAAGACAAAGGGTTTCTGCTATAAAAAATAGAATAAAATAATGTTTTTGACCAATAGGAACAACTCAAGTAAGGAACTGCCTTGTTTCTGTGAGATATATGAAATTGACCCATTAATTTCTGGATAGTTCATTTTGGCTGTGCATTTCATAGTGAAACAAAATTAGAAGAGTGATGAGTTTTTGTGCATGGCAATCAGTCTTACACTTGCAGTGTTGAAAACAGCAGTTTTGCAGTCAGGGAGAATGCTGATAGACCAAGGGGGTAAGTCATATTGGCCATTTCCAAATGTAGCTTTTGAAGCATACTTGGTGTCATAATTTGCAAGAAATGCAGCACAAGCACCAGAATCTGTCTTGAACACATGAGCCTGGGAGAATATTAAAGAAGAAATAACAAATTAACCTTCTAAACATGAGGCAGCTTTGTTTGTTTTAATCAGCAGAAATATTTCACCTCCAGGTTCATTCCAAGCTGTGTCACAGCAGGATCAGCAGACACTAAAGCTGGCTCACATAGCTTTATTGCTTTATGCAAATCTCTCAAATGCCCCCATTTGGGTTCATTTAGAAGTCCTGATATAATAGAACAAAGCTTCTCATTAACATGGATATTAAAATTGAAAGCATGCACTTTGCTGATCTATTTTTCGCCATTTACTTTAATTAAGCATTATTGTCACAATCTAAAGAATGAATTTTGAAAAAATTATGAGCATCATATATTTGAGTACCATATTCATCAATGGGGGCATCATAGTCGTAGCTTGTTGTGATGAAGAGTCCACTAGATGTTCGACCAAAGTTTGTTCCTCCATGATACTGAACCAAAAAGGGAAAGATATTATAATATTATATAGAAGTGGGCGGAATGATATTAACAGTGTATATTAATTTAATAGCAGAGGGACAATCAACCCACCATATAGTAATTAACAAATGAACCACCATTCTGAATGAATCTTGCAACTGAGAATGCGAGGTCTTCTGCCGGTCTACGTGGGACTGGACCACCAAACTGAGTATACCTAAACAAGAGATTCAATTTAAATATAGGATTATGATAAAAATGGCTTTTAATCTGTAAAGTATCATTTGCATGAGTTACCAGCCAGTCCAGTTCTCTGTCCAGATTTTTGGCTTGTACTTTGTGTTGGGTCTGAAGCTATCACAGTAGTACCCATTGCAGGTGTCAATCTATCATAGTGATCAGAAAGAGAAACATATCAGAAAGGAGTAGAATCTTCTGTCCACAATACATTTTGGTTACAAATTTTGAAACTAAACTTTTATATTTTTCAACTCAGCACTGCATAATTGAACCTTCTGAATTCTGATGGCCCATGAGGAATAATGATTACTCTAAAGAAACTAAATTAAACTTCTTTTGAAACAGTAAAATTACTATTTATACCTTCTAAAGTTACAGTGATACTTTTTAAAGTTATCACTCATGCTCCCTAATAACATCAGACAAATCATGTTCTGGCAAGAGGAAAACAAATGGTAACTTTGATATTTTTGAATAATTTTAATTTTAAGGTCATTTACAATAATTATTATCTTAAATATGCCTTTAGGAAGAATTTTCGCTGTAAAGTTCTCTTGAATTTAGGTTCTTTATCGTAGTCATAAACAGCAACAAGAAAGCCTTAGGGAATAAGGATTTGTTGTTGTTGACTACTACGTTAAAGAGCCTGGGTCTAGTCTAGTCTCAAATTAGTCCCCCATAGAAAAAAGTTGAATTGTAGATATAGGGTTCCGTGGCTGCAATTACACAACAATCAAGAACCAGATTAAAGTAGGCAGGTTAAAACTGCTTAGCAATAGCTCATAAAGTCAATAAAGAAACCCCCCAAAAAATCCAAGGCTTCAACAGGAAAATTACAAATGGCAAAATCAACTAACCCACCTACATAAGCAACTCGCTTTTAATATGAAAACCCCACCAGGATATGTGGATCAAATACATTTAATGCAGAAAAAAAAAAAATTTGTTTTGTGGAAAAGGACAGTCCCAATAGTACAGAAAAATGTTTCAAGGAAGAAACAAGTTAACTTAAACTTACCACAGGATCAGGAGCATCTGGTTGCTTACACATAACCCAAGGCGCCTCAGTGTCGAGGCCAACAGCCATTTTAGCTGCCCATTGCGCGTAAGCTTTTCCAGCAGCACCAAGTCTCCCCTCAATTGGTCCAAACTCATTTTCTATCTGTCAAATTCAATTGCCAGAGATTGTCTTCAATAAGTCAAGAATTTTTCTCCGCTAAGCTTTGAGTTAAAGGCACGTAGTATAGTATTATCCAAAAAATTCAAATTTGAATTCCGAGTCAGGCCAAATCAATAATGAATTTCATCGACGTTGTTTTTACATCTTGTTAATATACCTGCGACATTATTATTGGACCCCCCTGAGCTTGAAACAACTTCTCTTCCTTCATTATGCTCACAATTTTCTCAGTAAAGCTTTGCATTGCGGCCTTCATGACATCAAAATTACAAAGATGTATCATTTTTTTCGATTATATATATATATATATATGAGAAAATGATAACCCACGTTGAAAAAATCTAACCTTGAAAGGCTCATTATCTGTTCTGAAGCTGATGCCCGGAACAAACTTCAGCCAAACAGGGAATCCCCTGAAATTAAAACAGAGCATGTGATCTTTTCGAGTATTCTCCAAGGGTTATTTTTATCTTCTGTAACAATTTTCCTTTGTATAGAAAACGTAACTAAAAATCACGAAGCAAAGATGCGAGTTATGAGAATCATTACCCAAAGTTCCATTCGGCACACACGTAGGGACCAATGCGGAGATGAACATAAAGGCCAGCTTGCTGAACCAGCTTGATGAACTTCACTAAGTCGAACCTATCCTCGAAATAATACTGAAAATGTACCATTTCATAAAGGAAAAAATAAATATATAGTGAGCTTCCTTTTCAGCTTCATATCTGATTCTAGGAAAAATAAATAAACTGGTTTCGTTACTTTTCCAGGCGAAGGCTCATGACCATTCCAAAACACATAGGTCTGTATAACATCTAAGCCTCCATCTTTGGCCTTCTGTATGAGGTCAGGCCACATCTGCATTCACCCAGAAACAATGAGAAAAGGTAACAAAGTATGATAAAATTAGAAGCTAAGCAGAAAGTAAGGATTAATAAGTGACCTCAGGTGTGCTTCTTGGGTAGTGAATGGACCCAGAAATCAGAATCCTTCTCTTTCCATCAATACTAACAGCTTTGCGATCGTAAGTCAGAGAAGCTGTAACAGCAAAAACCCAGTAACAAAAAAACAGAAGCACAACAAATTTTCCTCTGGGTAAATTCCCCATCAAATCTCTTGGACTCATAACCTTCTGGGGTTCTCAAAGGAACAACCTTACTTAGCTCCTTTGAACACTCAGACAAAAGGGCAACAATTTTGTTATTGTAAAATGCGTTTTCTGAGCTCTCTGGTTCTTTGGGATTGAAACAAAAGGAGGCCACTTGAGAGCATAAGAGTGGCGGGTGATCAGTGAGAGGCCTGAAGCTGCATTGATATTAGTGGATTTATATAGATTCGCACATTTGAAGAACGCAAGTCGGCCAAGTCACCTTCTTTTTGTAACTTGTATGGGAAACGAATATTGAGTATTGACACCTAGTTCAAATTTTGGGGAGGCAAATTAAGCTTGATTGTTTTAAGAAATAGGAAAAATCCTAAATTATAAATGATTATATAATTAGATGTGGATTTACTCATTTTGTCCTCGGTATAAATCATTTTTTTCCAATTTAGATTTATTTAAAATATAAATTTGTATGGATAATGTATAAAATATAAAATATTCTTTATTTTGTACTATGTAACTTTATTTTAATTATTATTTTTATCTTCGCGTGGTTGTTAAATCATTGAATGGGTATGTTTTACCATACATACGAGATTATATTTTATTTTGTTTAATCCTTTTAAAAGTAATTTAAAATACTTAAATTCTAATTTGGGTCATTAAACTTAACAAATCATTAATAGGCCATATAACTTAAATTTGGATTCAGAAATATAAAATGCTGAGGTGTTCTTGAATCCACTAAAAATTATCAAAGGACTTATATATGCATTGAAGTTTCCAAAATATTTGAAATTACACTATAGGAGTAAGACTTCAAAATGATGAGGTGATTGGGTCCGGCAGCCGGAATCTTATCACCAGGTGGTAAGGTTCTTGGGATGAGTGGTCGACTATCACTGGAATTCTTTTAAAAATTTATAATTTATCCGGTCTTTAATATAAACCATATTTAACTAATTTTATTAGATTAAAGAGGTTATCTAATTTAATTAATATGTCATGTATTTTTCTAAAATATCATGTTAATTCCTTCGACTCCTCTCCTCTCTTGACTACAATTGAGTGAGTAATAATATGAGTGAATTAGGAAAAGATTGACAAATATGAAAAATATATTTTACATTTAAAACTAAGATCATATAATTATTATTATCCAAAAATGATGTGCTGATATAATTATTAAAATTTATTGTGTGCTTGAAACTCACTTAAATAGTTATCACTTTATTTCGTTTTTTACAAGTCACTTTTATTATTATTATTTTTTAACAAGCATAAAACTCTCAGAATTAACAAAGTTTTCTTTGTCCATGAAACCAAAAGGTCAATTTATAAAAAATAAATTAATATTAAATAAAGATAATATGAGAAAATATAAGAAATAATTCATATTTTACCTAATAATAAGATCCTTATTATAAGTCTATTTTAATTAATTCTTACATATTAAGGAATGACAATGAAATTATTAAATATGTCTAAATTGATAAAATTAAATAAAAATAAAATTGAAAAATAGTCATTAATAACTTCTAAGTGAACTTGTATTTAGAACTAAGAATTTATTCTACAAATGGACTTATAATAAGAATTAAATTTGATACCTCAAAAAAAAAAATAAAAATAAAAAATTTTTTTCTAGATGCTGTATGAAAAGAGTCAGATGATTTGTTTTTTGCCTCAACAAAGTGAATATTGATTATTGTACTTGTATATGTTATTTTCTAAAGAAAACTTGTAGAGTAATAGTATTATTGAGTATGCTTTCAATTTCAAAGACAAAGATGGAATTTGGATGCCATACAAAGCCTCCATTGTTTGGTAACTTTCATTTCATTTTTCCAATGCAAAATTAGTCTTCTTTTAATTTAATGCTTCACCTAGCTGAAAAGAGGAAGAATAAAAACACACACGTGTGTAAAATAAATAAACAAATAAATATTAAAATAAAGACACATTTGTATGTATACGTGTGAAGTAAGTAAAAATATAGAAAATGAGTCAAGTAATTGTATGTGGTGGATAATTGGCAAAACAATTCTGGTATTTCAAGAAGATGGTATCTCATAATTTTATTCTAAAAATTCTTAATCTTTTGACATCCTAATTAAAATTATTACTTGAGGTGTCAAAAAAATAGGGGAACATAGATTATAAAATTTAAGCAAAAAACTATTTTTGATCATTTATAAGAGCCTAAATTATCAAAACATATGATGTGTTTTTTTTTTTTTTTTACTATCATTTATGAGATGAAATTCCAGTGCAAAATGTTAAACATTTAAATTTGTCGGCTAAAAAAAACAAAGTCCAGTTGCCGCGTCACCCAAAGAAAAAAGTGCAAGGACGGTGACGTGTTTTTGAATCCACGAAAAATTATGAAGGGACTTATTTGCATTGAGGTTTCAAAATATTTGAAATTACACTATATAGTATAGGACTAAAAGACATCAAAATAATGAGGTGGTTGGGTCCGGCAGCCGGAATCCTATCGACGGTGGTGACGTCCCGGGATGAGTGCTCAGACTATCTCTGCAATTCTTTTAAAATAACATATTTCCTTCGATGTTTAATATCTACATCTGATCCTAATTATAAGGCGCAATTAATTTTTTGAAGAGATTAAGGAAGTTAAATAAGTTACTTTATTATTTTATATGTTGTATGTCCTTAGATTATATATTACTACCTCCAGTCCTAATTATAAGAGTTAGTTGACTTTCTTTGGAGAGATTAAGGAAGCTAAATAAGTTACTTAATCATTTCATATGTTATATATTCTTAGTTTATTAGTTAAATTAATTAGTTTGAAAAAAAAATAAAAATAAAAATAATCTAAAGTAACTTAATTAGATTCTTTAATCTCTCCAAAAAAGTCAACTAGCTCTTATAATTAGGACCGGAGGGAGTAGTTTATTAGTCAAACTAATTAGTTGGAAGAAAAAAATACTCTAAAATAATTTAATTAGCTTTCTTAAACTCTCCAAAAAGTCAACTTGGTCTTATAATTAGGACCAGAGAGAGTAAGACTATTTATCTAATTTGATTAGATTAAAGAAGTTAGCTAAATTAACTAATAGTAGTATGTCATGTATATTCTAAAACACCATCTTAATTCATTCAGTTCATTTCTTCCCGATTATTATTGAGTAATGATTAATATGAGTAAATTATGAAATGATTGACAAATATAAAAATATATCTTCTAATTAAAATCAAGATCAACTTATCCTACATTAAAAATCAAAGGCAGTAGTTCAGATTCTGACAAGTTTTTCTTTAAATATTTAGAGGTTGCATTTCAGATTTTAATAAGTTGTGATCTAATTTTTTTTGACATTTTATAGTTGGAAAAATTAATTTGCAATCCCTTATAGTTTTAATGATTTTTAATTAGGTCCTTATATTTTTTTTTTCATTTTAATCAAATTCCTATTTTTACATTTCTTTTAATATATTAGGAATAAAATTGCACAACTAAATAATTTAGGCTGCTAAATGCATTTAAACATCACTTCCAAAAATATTTTAAGACTTTGAATGCACATTAACTCTAGTTTTTTAAAAAAAAATCAAATTCTTATAGTTTCACATAATTTTAATGAAGATACTTGTATTTTCAGGTGACTGATAAAAACAATAAATGAAAAAAAATACAATAAGACCTAAATAAAAATAGGGTTAAGTAGCAAATCCGTTCTAGAAGTATATGCCCAGGAAACAATGTTGCCTTGGAAGCTTTTTCAAGTTTAATGTCATCCCAAAAATTTTAAAACGTAGTAATGTTGCCCTTTTCCATCAAAAAAAGTTAATGATCAATGTCAATTTTTTAACGGCCAATATAAGTTTTTTAACGGTATTGGGCAACATGGACACATTGTAAAACTTTTGGGGTGATATTGAACTTGAAAAAACTTTTAAGGCAACATTGCTTCCAAGCATATACTTAAACCTGCTCAACCCTTAAAAATAAGATGAAACTATAGGGATATGCGGATTATTCCCCCTTCATGGTTCATATTTTAATTAGTGTTATTATTTAAACATAAAAAAAGTTGAAATTTGTTAAAAGGCATATGCATAAATAAAGAATTTACTAGTATGATTAAAAAATTAAACATCTATGGCTAGTTGTGCTTCCTTGTAGATTCATGCAAGCTACTATTTGAGATCTAAAAGCTTTAAAAAGTAGGAGAAACTGGCTCGTTGGTCCTTATCAGAAAAAGGAAAATTAAGAAAGCTGCCATGGTGGATTGACGAGAAAGTATGTAGCAGCAGGTGGAACATAAAATCATAAAAATTGACTTTATTTGGAGCATTAATTAGAATTTCAGAGAGAATTAGTGGCATCTAAAAGAGGTTTTGTAAGCCTCAATATTCTGTTATTCACAGGTCATTGTTTAACGTCGTGGATTAGTTCACCCACTTCACTCCATTGTTGGACATCTGAGAGATAATCTTCGTTCTTGGTATCTCTTTTTCTTTTTCCATTTGTTGCTTCCCTTGTTCTTCTTATATTCTCAATTTTCATCATCATATCTTTCATTTCTTCTTTTTATTTTCTTCTCCTTTACTTCTCTTTTAAGGTGGTCCATTATTTTTCTCCTTCTTGTGATCTGTTTTCCTCATTTTCTGTCCCTTGTGACCTTTAACCAGTTCATCCAACTCATTCAAATTTTCATCATTTGTTCAGTACATCTTCAAACTGCACCATCACCTGCTCCTGGTTAAGGTGGTCCGTTCGATTTTGATAACACTGCTTTGAAAAAATAATTTCATAAAGTAACTAATCAAGCGCTTAGTTCAACTTGCAAGGAGTTGTGACACTTTAATTAGAGTTCTTAAATTGGAATCCTAATGCAGTCATGTTAAATATCTGGTTGCAGAATTTGATCTAACTTGTTGCTCAAACCAGTCCTATCTAATTTGATTTATTTTAGTTCGGGCCTTGATAGAACTGGCCACTTAAAAGGGATACGATCTGACTTAATTCAGATTAGTCTGAATCTCAATACAACTTTGCCACATGAAATGATCATATCTAACTTAAATCCAAATTAGTCTGAATCTCAATAAACACTTGAGTTGATATAGGGTAAACCCAATATATATGCAGGAAAAAAAAATCCCAAGGAAAACCCACTTCTATAGTTTTCAAAAAGAAAGCTTGTTGGCTTGATCATGAGACTTCTACATAAACGTTAGCTAACTTTAAGATTTCTAACATCCCCTCCTTTCGATGTAGAGATATTTTAATTTTTAATGTCATGGTTGCTTTTATCCAATAAAAAAAATGGAATGGTGCAGGCAACGTATCAAAACTACATTTTTCTGCTCTCGTTTTCCATTCCATCAGAGATGACTCCTCTAAACCATACATGACAAGGACATAGATACTTTGCTGGGAATTGGCATATATACACCTCTAAAACATACAAGAAACGTGGCTATATTCTTTTTTTCTTTTTTGCCGACACAAAATGGCTATATTAATTCATTGATTATATATGGAAACTCTCAATTTTAATGAGGTGGGATTGCAATAACCAACGTCCACATGCAAGTGTATTGAATATCAAACAATGTATTGCTTTATATGTAAAACTACATCATGACTCTATTCATCTTTAATTTGTTTCAGAAAAAGCTGCTCATAGCATGAAAACCCATTCTTTTCTTGTTAAAGAAGCTCCCAAGTCCTTTTTCATAAATTTTTATGTTCATTTTGGTCTTATTCATAAGAGACTTTTAATCAAATCACATAGATTAAAAAAAATAGTTGAAATTAAGTAGTAGTCTTGATTTCTTTAAAAATTGCTGTAACATTCATAATTTACTATTATGGACATTTTTAAAAGTAATTCATGAATACTTCACTAAAGGTAAGCAAAATTTCTAAAAATGTCTTGTATTTAAGGGCTACAGGGAATAATTAGTACCCTCCCCACGCCTCCTCTAAATTATAGGAAAAAGCCAACCCTATTTGATGTGCATATAAGATACTCATCAATTATGTCTCCCATTAAAGAGCTTATTTTGAGATAGCGGTAACAAAAGTGACTTATTTACAATTTGACTTTTGCAAAAATAAAATAAGATAAAAATCTGATTGTAAATGTAATTTGTGTTTGGAATGATAATGAGAAAAGTGACTTTTTCAAATGGGCTCTTGTTTGAATGATTATTTGAAAAGTCAATTGAGATGAAAAATGACTGAAAATGACATGAATTTTATTGAATATCATACACACACATTATAGCTGTATTTATTGTGATAATTGAAGATAAAAATTTAAATTTAAATTAGATATAAAAATTAAATTATTATTATTAAAAAATTAAAAAACTTTAAATAAAATACTTAATTAAATATATTCTAATGGATAAATTATAATGCATAAAAATATATATTTAATAATATATTATATTGCTTATTGGGTCATTTATCCGTAACATTTTTTTTGAAGCTAAAAAAACTAAAAAAGTTATTTTTATTAGAAGTCACTTTTTTTAAATAAGCCCATATGAGATCATTATTATCCCAAACGATCCATTTTTCCTCCGTTGAGCTTAAATCACTAGGCGCTGGACTTTTTTCCCTCCCACACCAATATGTCAAACAGGCTCGGATTGTATTCATGGGGAAATTAATTTTTAAAAATTAATTGTCTTCATCCTCATGATTTTTTAATTTTTATTGGGTCAATATTTTCGGCCTACTATAGAGTGAATTTATTTCTTTTGGGTTGTGGTATATATATATATATATATTTTTTTTTTTTTTTGGTAAAAGAATTTTAGGAAATGGGTTGGGCTCACCTTTTCACAATCCAAGCGGCGGGGGCGCTCGAACCCGACCTATCCACGAATCCCTTACACATGCCTCCACCTCTACCAACTCTCACTTTCCTGAATTAATTGTCTTCATCCTCATGATTTTTTAATTTTTATTGAGTCAATATTTTCGGCCGACTATAGAGTGAATTTATTTCTTTTGGGTTGTGGTATATTCGACTCAGCATGCACCAAGAAACTAAGTTGGGATTAGGCGACGTCTGATATTCCCAAATGTAGGCCCAGCCCACTTCAATGTATTCAATGCCTAGCCTGATTCGATTACCCTCATGTCGTTTTGGACTTTAGGTAAAGATGGAAATAGGCTAGCCTATTTTAAATCTAGTCCAATTTATTTAGTAAATAGATTAGGTTTAAACTTAGAGATATTATCAAGTCTATTTTTATAAGGCCTAGTTTACATACCTATAGGCCCGACCTGTTTAGTTTTTTTTAATATTTTTTAAAATGTATTACTATGCATAATTATGTATAATTTAATCTAAATTAATTTTGTAAATCATTTATAAAATTAATAACTTAGTCTTAACCATAAGTTTCTCATTTCATCATTTACTCATAAGCTTAACATTTTCATTCATCAATTGATTACATCTACTTCTCTTCTTTTTTATCGTTTGAGATGGCAATGCTAGCTCACTACTTCTCCCTCAATTGGTATCATTTTTTTTTTTGGGGTATAAAAATTTTAAAAAAGGGGTTAGGTTCATCCACGATTTAAGAAAGCATGGCAAAATCTCCCTTCCTCCTATGTGATACCGATGTTGGGCATGGCGAGCATTTGATGCAACAAAATAATTACAGTTTGTTTATTTTAGTGATGCCTAAATGAAAATGATCTCAAAAGAGGAATTTCTCTCATTTTATGCAAGAACAATAAAAGGTAAAATCTAGTTTTATATATCACTTGTCGTACTTGGTTGATTTTGAAAAATGTATCTCCATAGTCGATAGATAATGGATTTTTCTTATTCCTACTTATTCAAACAATTATTACTACCATGTGTTCTTTTCTTTCTTTTACTGATAAATCCCTAAACTTTTAAGATATAATGTGGGATTTTAAATAGGCTTGATGAATTAGAACTTAGATGCATAGGTTCTAAACTTATTTAAAGGCCTACTTTTTAAATAGGCTTCAGGCATTGTCAGGCTTTTTAAAGGCTCCGGCTTAAACCTAAAAAACACTACATACAAGCTTAGGACCAAACTCAGACTTTGGATCTCCATCACAGGCCTAGACCTATTTAGCTAAAACCTAATTTAGCCTAGGCTAATTCTAGGAGAGGCATATCACGTTTGAGTGTTTAACAATTGATTAAAAAAAAAGTGTTCCTGGAGCATAAACCATGGTTTTAAAAAATTTCGCCAAACACTTTGTAAAAAGATGAAAGTGTTTTTTTTAGCCAAAACCATGGTTTTGGGAAAAGTTATATTTTTCAGTTTTTTTCTCTATCCTCTGCCATCATCACCTTCGCTTCACCAACCACTCTGCCGTCCTCTATCCTCACCGACGACCTTTGCTTCATCTTCATCATACATCTTTGTCGCCAACGAGCGTTCTGACCAGAGGAGCTTTCAAATTTGACAGCAGCCACCATAACCTTCGCTAGCCTTTAGTTTCACTCTTCCAACCTCCATCACAAGCCCCATAACGCTGCCACCACCATCATCGTCTTCTTCCTCACTTTCACCATCTTTCTATTACATTGTCACTTTGTTTATTTCTTTCTCTGTCATCTCCCTCACCACCGTCAGAGCAAGAGGCGGAGATCGGACACCATTGGAACTTCTTCTTCCTTTGCCTAGAATCATCGCCGATGATATGAAAGAACAAGAGATTGCCACTTGCAGACTACCATCACCTTCCAGAGCACTACCAGCCTCTTCTTGCAACTTCC
Organism: Acacia acuminata; assembly: GCA_019022655.1. Lineage (NCBI taxonomy): Eukaryota > Viridiplantae > Streptophyta > Magnoliopsida > Fabales > Fabaceae > Acacia > Acacia acuminata. The sequence goes on along the minus strand of JAFJYI010000102.1, from coordinate 462,740 downwards.
CAGCAAGGTCCTATGATTTCGAGCGAAATTTGTAGATTCTTCTAAGAATTTTCCCAGATTCCGGCGAGTTTTCTTCGGAATATTTAAAATATTTATTTTTTGTATTTATTTTGAAATTTAATGTTAAAAATATTTAAAATAAAATCTTATCTTTATATACAATTATCAAAAAGGCTAATTTCCTTTTTGCTTTGAGTATAAAAAAGCTAGGATTAAGGTGCAGATTGACCAACGAAGTATTACGCTAAAAGCATTTAGCACAAAAATATATTAAAGATATCTTAAATACCAACTAACAATTATAAATGAAAAAAAAAATACCAATAAACTTTTAAAAATGGAAACTATCATAGTGCCGTTAAAATCAGGCAAACTTCGTTTGTCCTCAAGAAAAAATAAGCTCAGAATCACGCCAAATTGCAACCGTCATAATATTCTAGCATGATATGTCAGCAATCTTCCGGCTTCTCTTACATAAAAGATGGATTTTCAGTTCTCTAAATGCAAAGAGCGTGAGGCTCCTCTTCTGAGTGGTTTAATCAGATTCTTGAGTTATTGTAGGGAGTGATATTCGAAACTCATAATCCTAGCAGCCCCCACAGATGATTTAGAAGGAAGATGTAGTACAAAGAAGATTATTAGTGGCTTAAACCCTAAAGATTTTCGATTCCCAATTTCACCGAAGCTAATGATGGACCTAGTAACTATATCAATAGGCCACACCTACTATCGAAGTTCAATCCAACAATGGCTGAAATTTAGAAACAAAACCTATCCCAAAACAAGGGCGAAGCTGAAGAACACAGACGTAACCTCGAACATAACACTCCGAAGGCTTATACAACAATTCTGTGTCGAAATGGTGTTTCCTTGACCAAATTAAACAATCAAAGTTGTGACATATCAAAGATCGTCCTCCTTAGAAGCCCCTCAGTCATCTTCGGGCTTCTCTTACATACAAGTAACCAAACGGCGTTTGACTGATTTTAACATTAATTTTCATTTTTTTTTTATAGTTTTCATTTTTAATAGTTGATTGGTAATTTTTTTTTTCATTTTTAATTGTTGGTTGGTATTTAAAGTACCTTCAATATATTTTTGTGCCAGATGCTTCTAATATAATACTTCGTTGACCAATCTCACCTTAACCCAAAAAGTTATTTTGATAACATTATCCAAACATTATCATTTTATTAAAATCACTTTTTTCACACAATTTGTTTTGTTTAGAATCTATTATGAAAAAGCACACTTACCACTTTTTCTCCAAAAGTTATTCTCCAAAAGCTTAATTCAAATATTCTCTTAAGTCTCTAACGGTGTTTTGAACAATATTGCATCAATAGAAAGATGCATATGCTTGTAAAAAACATCTTAAAGTTATTCTTTTAAAAATATAATGCATCATTCACACTTTATATGTGTGTTACTCCCTCCTAGGTTCTTAATATAAAATATATTTATCTTAATTTGATTATATTAAAAAATTAATTAGTTAATATAATATGTATTTTTTAAAACACGCTAATTATCTTCCTTTAATTAATTATCTTATTCCTTCTTCTTCTTGATTATTGTTGATAGTGCATCATCAATAGGGGTAACTTTAAAAAGATTTTCTAAATATAAAAAATATATTTTATATTTAGGATCAAGATCAATTTATAAATATATCTATATTAAGAACGGAGAGAAGTACAAGCTAGGTCCTCCAGTAATACTACTCATTTAGTAAAATTTACATAATAAAAAAAGAAGTACTTCGCTTGAAAAAATAATGGACTTAATTATTGGACAAGAAGCATTCTCTCCATTTTCGTCCTCAAATATTTCTCTTATAACTTATCAAATCTACAGACACAAATGAATTCTCAACCGACAGTTCTTAGTGCAAATTATATTGTAAATTAGGTTTTATATTTAATAACATAATAGTATTAATGTCTAATTAATTATATGTCTTATGTTTAATTAATAAAATGATAAAATTATTATAGGGAAAATTATAATAAAGGAACAAAGAAAAATAATATTTATTAAAAAGGACCATAAAAATGGTAATTATTTTGAAGGACTAGAAATTAAAACATTAAAATAGAAAGAATAAATTGCCCTTACCTAGATTTTCTATATTCTCTCTAACTAAATTAGAATCCTGAGTGATTGATAGATAATGATAATTAGAGACCAAATCAAATCAATCAAGTTGGCGTCTCTCTTTTACGCACCAAATCTCCTTTCAATTACGATCAAAGTAACTTCATTTTCTCTCCTCTCTCTCAATTCATATTATTCAACAAAACAAAGCCATTTTTTTTTTCAAATCGAAGATAATCCCCTCAATTTGCAGATTGAATGTTGCTATCATCATGAGATGAAATGGTCTAGCAATTCCACTTCAATGGCTATATATAATATAAAAGCCAAAGGAAACTATTTCCTTCCTTCTTTAATCTAAGTTATATATTTCATATTATCAACAAAAAACTTATAAATGTCCAGTCATGAATATACTCATTTCCTGATCATGAATTTTTTCGGTTTTTCCATCACTCTCTACATGGTTTTCTCGAATGAAGAAGATTTGGAGGATAATGAGTAATCACTCTAAATTCTGATTTAATTAGAAAGAATATAAGAAATCTGGCTAAGTGCAATTTAGTCTTTCTATTTTAATGTTTTAATTTATGGTCCTTCAAAATAATTATCATTTTTATGGTCTTTCTTAATAAATATTATTTTTCTTAGGTCCTTTATTATAATTTTCCCATTATTATATTCTCACATTTATGTCATTTCCATATTTCATTAATCACTTTATAGTGGACCCTTAATTTCTTTTCAAATATTGTTGATTAATTTTCTGCCCAATCATGATTTCAATCAATTTTATCTTCTAAATTTATAATTTTTTTCCGTATCATTTTTATTGATTACATACATTACAAAAGTTTCCTCAATACACATTTTCAATGCAAATGATCCAAAGGATGTTTTAGAAAAATTAATACAATTTCTTTACAAATAACTAATGAGAAAAAGACATTAAAAGTCCTCAAAAATTAATACAATTTCTTTACAAATAACTAATGATGCTAAATGAAATGATGGAGAGATGCAGTAAAATTGCATAATGACATAATATGTGACATCCTAAATTTAGATTTAAGAAAAAAGTCAAAAAAGTCCTTTTTTAAAAAAATCCAGTCGCCAGCACCATAGCCTACTTGCATGCCAAGAACATTGGTGGCCATTGAGCTACCAATGATTTTCAACATATATATATATATAGCTTTGATTGTAGCTTATTCACAAGTTTTATATAGATATTTACTACATTTCATTAGTTATGAGTAATTTTCATTTTTTAAAAAACAAACTCACATTTTCAGATCATTCAAAATATTTTTATAGTTATTTGTGACATTTCATTAACTATTAATAACTTTAGTTTACCAAATAATAAAGCCACATTTTCAGGTTATTCACAAATTTTGTAAATAGCTAATTAATGAAATGTAGGGAATAATTATACAAAACTAATTGACAGAAAGCAAGATACCTTTGTTACAAAATAATAAAGTTAATTAGTTTTTTTTAATATCCCCAATTAAATTAATTATTTAGCTATTATAGAGAGACAAGAGGCATTACTATTCAATGAATTTTTAGGATATGTTGAGAGGGTTTGAACTTTGAACCATTCATCCCCTACTCACACCCATCCCATTCTTGCCATCTACGCTAGTCTCATGTTGTTTATTTAATGGTTTTTTATTAATGTGAAAATTTTTAAAATTAGAATTTTTGTGGACATATCGAGTGGGTTTATTTTGTCATGATCATATTTATATTTGTGCTTCTAAGGCAGTTAGACCAAAAAAATATATATATATATGGGTATTTGATAATAATGATGTGGAGGTGTGAACAAGAGAGGGTCGTTATCAAGGTCATTGTTAAGAAAACCTAACGATGGCAATTTCTATATTGAAACTTGTGTGTGTGTGTGTATAAATAAAGGTTCCACACAAAAAAGCCATAATCTCTCAAATGATAAGCCCCATTGCTAAAACCACACACATATTAATTGGTGAGTTAACAATAATTTTTTCTTTTTTTGCAATTAGTCAATTCATAATATTATTGTTGATGCATATCCTTTTGAATTGATCATCTGCCATCCATCCTAATATCCTATCAATGTGACTAAGTTCCTATCTTCTCTAATACTAGCAGTTAAGTCCACCTCACCTTATGCGCACACGCACACACACCGATTTATTTCAAAATGGTCTCAATATTTAAATAAAAATTAACTTTACCTATTGTGATTAATTGTATAATTTATTCATAAGGCATTAAACCTAACTTAGCAAATATTAATTTCATTTTACCGGCCCAACCAACCAAGATTGACGAGAACTAAATTTAAAAAAATTCAACCTTACCCCTATCATCAAATGGGATTTTAAAGGGGGGGGGGGAAAAAAACAAGAATTACATTTAAACATTAATTATATAAATAATATTGATAAATGAACATTAATTATTTTCAGGATGATTAATACCATGCAATAAAATTGATACTTCTATTCTATTTTGCTTCATTTTGAATTCTCAAAATCATTGGTATAAACAAAGTTTAAAAAGAATATATGTAATATTTTATTGCTTATTAGCAGATGATATTAAAAACTATTGAATTAAATTCGAGTATTGACTATTTTCTGATTTAAATAGGTGTAACTCTCTCAAATATATTTTCTACATTATATGCACGCATATTTGAATATGAAAACTCATGATTAAATGGTTATAATCCCTTCTACTATATGTAACTCTCTCATCTTGATATTTTCATATGGATATTTTGCATATCAAAGAGGGAATTTTAAAATTTTGGGAGGTGAAAACTCTATAATTTTCTTCTCACCTACTAATTAAAATGTAATCACATTTAATATCTTTTCTTGGATCAATCTACGTTCAATTCATTCTTAAACACACACAAACACACATAAGGTGAAAAATAACAATTTAATTAGATGTATGCAAGAAGAAAATCTTGTGAAAATCTTTGAGAGAAAATTGAAAACGATGGGAAAGCCTCAAGAGCCATAGGCCACCTTACCAATATTGAACTGATTCTGTTGCACAAGACACTAAAATTTATACATATTTTGCATCAAAAGTCCCTATCCATCAAGCATCCTCATTTGTGATTCTCAAACCACATACGTAGCCTACCTCTTCATCGTAAAAAATATTTTTATTTTCTCTCTCTCTTATTTATCATTTTGCTGGCACATACGTATTCACACACAAATATATACATCTACAGAAAGTACAGAGACAGGAAAACTAGGAAGAAAATTATTATTTTGTCTTTACAGAGGATAAAGCTTTCATATGTATTCTCTGGCCACGATATATACACGTGGGATGTTTTTATGTGTGCTGCAAACGGTTGTGTTTCTTCTCTGACGGTATGTATATATTATCTCCAAGATATTTTTTCCATATTCTGAATTCATTAATAAATATTTATATTATTAATTGAGAAGGCGATAAGAGTTCATTCCAAGTTCTAACTATATATATCTGTCCATGACTCACCGATTACAGGATTGTGCCATTTTTATGCCAATCCATTCATCCATAATGTTATTGGTTATAAATATATAGTTGGGATAGATTTTTATATTTACATTTTTTGACCTATTAATGAGGTTCAGAGATGTCAATAAAATATTCATAAGTATTTTGGAGTTGCTTACAATATTGGCATCTTAAACTCACGTGCATTGCAATTTTGCCTAGCAATCTTGAAAGTCACTTTTCTCATTTTCTTCTTAAAATCTCATCTTCATATTTAGATTAAGAAATAAATAGTTCATATTTAATATTTTATAAACTATTATTATAATATTTTATAAATTAATGTTTTAAAAAATATTGTTTGTATTATATTTTTGAACTGTGGAGATCAAATTTTAATATGTTAAAATTTATTTATTTATTTTTAAAATAATAGTTTTACAAAATATAAAATATGAACCATCTATTTCTCTACTATGAGGTGGTGGAGATGAGATTCTGAAAACGAAAAATTAAAAATAAAATACATCTGAATGAACTCAAACCCTCTCAAAAGCAGTGTAAATCCTCAATCTATAATTGAGGCTACATATGTTTATTACTCTATAGAACAAAGTTTGTAGTGTAAATTACACTATAAATTTTGTCCTATATTTAAGATTGTAGGTAGTAATAAGTAAGGGATGTTAGTCCTACATATTGTTTCATATGCAAATCGGCTAGGGCGAAGATACCCATATAGTACTATGTAGGATGCAATTTCTTCTATCAAATAAAAAAAGATGCGAAAGCCCCTAGTTCATGGCTTGCACACATTGGCAAGTGTTTTTCTTTATACAAAAAATTTATGTCAATTGAGTCTTAGGGCTCATCAGAGTCAAGGCATACCTCCGAGCTCGAAAAATATTTACAAAAGTACTTAACAATCATCTACCAATAAAGATCTCACATCGGTGGATTTAAACCAACAATTTTATAGTTATAAGCCAACCCCTTTACCAACTACATCAGTCTTTTTTGTTGGCACACATTGGTGAGTGTTGACTGTGAAATGTGAATGTAAGAAAGACTGAGATTTTATTTTACTTGAAGTACACATGCTCGTGAAAATACGTGTGTTTAATTTTGTCCTAACTGAAATTAATGAAACCTTAGACACAAAATATGTATCTTGTTTTGTCACATACACACGTCGTAGCAACATAAATACACTTCGGTTGAAAACTCATTTCGATAAACCATATCGACTTCTGACTCTCTTACTTTTTCACCTCTTCCTTGTGCATCGATCCATCTGATGGTTCAATTTTGTGGATATTTGTGTCCCCAAAACTAAATATTTTTTTTTACTTGTCAAGAGAAGATGATTTCCTTACTTTCTCGCTAGAAGGCTTTTTGAGTTTTGCCACTCGACAGGAAATCTTAATGATATGTTTGGATGGAGAGAAAAGTGAGAGAAAAATAGGGCAAACAAAATATTAGATTTGAAAACTTCGATAATTTTTTTACCAGTTTTGTGAGTTTTTCTCTCTTAGTTTTCTTTCCTTCTAATTTTCTATCCATCTAAATACAGGGTAAAGATTTTCTTGTAGCTCCATGCAAATATTGCATTGTATTCCTTGAAAAAACCGTTCGCGTTATAAAGAATTGACTTTTTGTTGATATTTCTTTTTCCTTTTTGTTTGTACTCAGTTTACATTCACTCTCTGAGCAAAAAAAAGTTTACATTCACTCACTTGACTGGTCTCTCTCTCTCCACTGAACTAATTCACAATTTTTTTTTTTTTAAAAGGACAAATTAGATTTTTTATAAAAATGTTGTCATTTCCAACATTTTTTTTAATTATTTGTATTGAAATTTTGTCAACATGCTTATATTGTACATAATAAAAAAAAATAACTAATATGAATAGTTTAAGAGAAAAATAATCAATAATTAATCTGGGGAGGGAAAAAAATGAGGTTTTACATGTAGAGTCATAATAAATTTTTCAATTAACTTTTATATGTATGACAAGAGGGACATGCGATAGTTTTGGAAGGTTAAGATTCAGTTTTACCCTTTAAGTATTTGGACACTTTTTATCAATATTTGCCCTAGGCATGTTAAGAAAAGAGCAAATCAATCAAACCATTAAGAAACTAACATTAACAATTAAAAAACAAACGTTAACCGTTAATTATTATTTTTGGGTTTAATTCAATCAATTAATTTATTAAAGGCAAATTGCACAAAATTTATTTTCAGGATATAAAATTGAACCTTAACCGGGTGTAAAATGAGAAAAACATGTTTAACCTTGACTTTTTTCTGCCTGTTGTGTATAGAAATCTGTTTGTACGGTTTGCGAATCCAACTTGAGTTTTACAGAATACATGGAAAGATCAACATGCTTAAACATCTGTTGAATAAGATTTATGTTCACATCTTACCTTGGAGAATACATGAAAAGATCACATGCTCTGTAAATTGTTTTGAAACTCAATTACTTATACTTGAACTATGTTTAACTCATTTGAAGCCTCCATCTTATAATAAACAAATATATATAAGTATATATGTATATGGTACCAGCTCCAGTTAGGACATGAAATTGTATATAGAAGAAATGATATTTGATTGGATGGTTTTGTAGCTTTGGGATCCCGTTACACTGTTGGGTCAATACAACAACTGACATAGGCATTTATTTCGCAATCTTGGGAATGTGGGTGGAAATTCATTCTGACATTGCAGGGTTTTTCTTCAACTACTTGTGATTGATGACCTTCCTTGGCTTTGACCTTGTTTTCTGTAATTTATCATGTCAAAGCCTGATCCCGTTTTTGTCTGCATATTCTTATTATATATTATATCCAATTCTAACATAAGATTTATGATATAATTTGCATTATAAATAAGATATAATTATATTAATGATAGAAGATAGTACATTACTACTACCCTAAAACATTGATCACGTATAGATCATTGATCATGATCAAAAGCTTATATCACTTTTTTCTACTGATGTGTGTGTGTGTGTGTATTATTCTCAACATCAATAATCAATTGAAGTATTTTTGTTAAAATATGTTGGAATTTGACATATGGAAGGCAAAAGTAAATGTTATTAGAAGGACAGATAGAATTGGAGGACTGAACTGAGTAATGCACGTAAAACTGATTTTTGTGTTCTTAGGAAAATCAATGAAATGTACATGTCAGCCTTCTTTTCTACTTTGGATCTTCAACATTGACATTTCTGGTGAACTCATTAGATTCTCCTTCCTCCTCCCTCCCTCCCTCTATCTCATTTGCTATTTTTCTTTTTAATAAAAAAAAAATCCCCTTGATGTTTTAGTTTGTTTGGGATCATGTTTGGAACCTCTAATAGTGCTTATTTACAGAAATCGAGATAGAATTCTTTTCACATACTTATCTTATATACCGTAAGTCACGATTGCAAAATTACTTTTGAAGGCTCCAATCATTATTCTAAACAAATACGGATTTGCCCCTTAAGGAAAAGAATAAAAGGTTTACTAAGATTGAATGCATTAAAATCAAGAACAGAGATAACCTAAAACTTATAAATTTTTAGTGATTATTCATTAATGAAATCCTAATCTCATCAAAAAAGATTTGAACCTATGTCAATACTCAATGCCACAGCTCGTACGTATTCTTCATAACTATACCGACTCTTATTATTAAAAATCATTTGATATTTTTTACAAGTCGCGAGAGATAACTTACAATAACAAAAAAATAATTAATTTAACAATTTTTTAGTTTATATTAATTAAATAATCAGATTTTATATTTAGGATTAGAATGAGAATTAAGTATTGGTTTCTTTGTGGTAGCATCCACTTTTTTTCTTATTTTTTCCCTTTTGATTTGACACATCCCTTTCGAGGCTTATAGCGTAAAATTTTTTAATATCTCTTAATAAGTGCACTTATTGGATTTAAACTTACATTCTTCTGTTTTCAAAGTTTAAGCGGCTTATCACATTAATCAACAATTTGTTAATCATTCACTTTTTCTTAATTAAAAGAGTAACAGCTAAGGAGCTATTTGGTAAAGATTTGGAGGATTAAGGATAGTGGTTAAATTAGTTAATTGTATTCATTTTTCCAAAAATACCCTTATTCTTGACACTTCAGCTGACACTACACACTTTCGTATGGCGCGCTCTCGTAATTGAAGCGTTTCAGCTAGCTGCTCTAATTTGTAGTTGTATATGTTATACAAGAATGAGAGTACCTACAAGCACTATTTCCTATGTTAAGATCATCTATAAGCTAAGTATTGCAAGAATTATTTGCAAACTGAAATTTCAGTAATGCTTATACGGAAGTGTTTAGTCTGCAAATTTCAGTTTATTGGAAAAAATATGATAAAAATTGTTGAAAATTATTTTATTAAAAAATATATATATATATAGAATTGAGGTGCATGTGACATTAGTGAGTTACAAGCCTTACTTACTTTATAGAATATATAGATGCATTATTAAATATTATTGTATTTAATTATTATTGAAAAAGTGTCAATAGGGGTATTTTAGGAAGAAATTGACAAAAAATAAAACGTGTTATTATAATTAGAGCAAATAAACGCCAGTTGTAATTGGGGCCCAGGAAGTTTGGAGGAGGCAAGTGGAGCAAAGATTGTACAAGTTGTAGTGGAGCAAAGATTGTACAAGTTGTATGTTTAAAAATTAGATAGGTGAGTTTAAAAAATTTGAATAAAGAGAAGATGTAAAATAAAAAGTATTAGGAAAAGCAATTAAAAAATTTTAAGCTCATTTAATTTATTATTTTCAAGAAAATCCAATCCATTAAAATTTTCCACTCTTCCCTCTCCAAATCGTTTCAACCAAACAACTTAAAAGATTACCATTAAGGTCAAACCCGAAAAATCTCAAACACATGGGAGTTTTAATTTGATCCACTTGATGGATGAGATGAGAATAAAATGATGAATTGATTTTGGTTGGCGGGTGGGTACCCATGAAAAAAAAGAAAGTTTGGGCCTTTGGGGGAATGAAAACGAATTGTCGTTTTGCCTGTCTTGCATTTATTGCCGTTTGGCATCACCAGGGACCCTCCCCATCTCTTGCCCTGGGATTCTTTTTCTTTCACCTCTCTCTCTTTCTCTCTACTGCACTGCACTGTTCAATCTGGCCCCACAAGAACAATCCCCAAATATCTATCAATTATTGTTCACCTTTGTCCTTTCTTTATTACCTCCTTTATTTGTCTCAATTAATTTTCAAAAACAATTCTTTACACAAACACATACCTCCTCTTATTCTTTACATAAGATTTATTTACATTTGATTAGATTGAAAAAATTATTTTAGTTATTTTTTCTAAAGTACCCTAATTATCCTTATTAATTCCCTTTATCTCTCTTATTTAATTATTGTTAAAGGAGTGTCAATAGACGTACATTAGAAAAAGTGAAAAACACTGACAAATATAAGAAAAAGATTTTATATTTATCACTACAAAAAAAATCGTATTAGCTACAGAATTACTCACGGAAAAAATTTCATGGGAAATTATCTACGGAATTCTGTATGTAATTTTTACCCACGGAAATTTTCCACAGATTTTTTTCAGTGGGTAATTCCATGATTAATACAATGTTTTTTTGTAGTGCATGACCAAGATCAACTTCCCAGTTAGATCATATATTAAGCATAGGAGGGAGTATATAGATAGTTTGGACCCTTGACTTTATATATATCTACATTAGGGCTGAACAATGAGTAGGTTGGGCAATCTCTACCCTAACTACAGCCTGCCCGTTTAATGTTATATGGGTATGAGTTAGTTCATCCTTGTGCCTCAACCATTTAGCTGGTATTAAATGGGCAGGACAGGACGAGTTTTAGATTTTAACTTGAGGAATCAAAAAAACCAACCCAACAATTTAGATTTTAACTTCCCCAAAAAAGAAAGGAATAGATATTTTTTTTGATTAAAAAAAAAAAGATCTTAACTTGTAAATTTAAAAAACCAACACAACAATATGAGAATGAAGGTGATATATGATCGAACCTGAACTCCCCAAAAAAGAAAGGAATAGATATGGTTGTGGGTGTGTTTGATTTTTGAAGTATGAGAAGGAATCAATTTAGATCTTAACTTGTTTTTTATTAAAAAAACACGTAAATTAAAAAACCAACCCAACAATATGAGAATGAAGGTGATATGATCGAACCTGAACTCCCCAAAAAAGAAATGAATAGATATGGTTGTGGGTATGTTTGATTTTTGAAGTATGAGAAGGAGACACAAAACTAAGGAAGAACTAAGGAAGAGCTAAGGAAGAAAGTAGAAAAGGGAAATATTTGGAGAAAACAGAAGCATTTCCTTATCCACTTATCAATGAACATAAGAGCGAATTGTACTAAATACTAATAACTATTGGATAAAAGATGGAATTGTCACTTTGCCTTTTTTTCTTCACTGCGGGCTTCTAATGAAAATATTGATGTGAACATGCCACATATTCCTCAAAAGAAAATAAACTAAATTTTAATTTTGATCTTAGATATATAAACATATTGTTAATATTTCAATATAAAATAAATGCGAAAAGAGAAGTTGGTGGTATTGGAAGGCTGTATATATACTTGAGTAATAAACATTAATGCCTTGTATGAAAAAAAGAGAGAGAATATCTTAAGGAAAAAAATATTAAACCGCACAATTATAGGCATGGAATAAAATAAGTTAGAAGGAATAAAATAAGTTTTTTCAAAAATGGCGGTTAAATTCTTTAGGCACATTAGGGAATAAGGAGTAAGTGACACACTGAGAATAAAAATAGTTAATAATAAAACTAGATAATACAGCTAAATGACGGATCGGATATGGGTAATTTGAAAGTGTGTCCATAACTTACCCATTTAATTTTTAAATGGAAGCGGATTTTAACCTACTCCATTATGGGTCTTTTTAGGCTGGCTCAAAATAAACCAATTTCTTGTGGGTGCGGGAAGACTCACCGAATTACAGGCACTTTGGTCAACACTAATCTAAACCCTTCTCATTCTTACTAGCCAGTTACTATATAGAGTATGAGCTGGCCTTAATGACATGGCAAAACAAAACAACTCTTAGATATATCATATATCTATATAGGTTCAATTTGCCAACAAAACTCAACTTTATAAGATTGGGCTAATAGCCTTGCGACATGACAACTATCCTGTAAATGTTTAACAATTATATAGTAATTCATCTTTCTATAAATATATATATATACACACACATATTTTTGTGTGTAGACGGAGGCGATTTGAATTCTAAACTTCTATTTACCCTTCATCTTATATTTAGTATAGATAGTTATGAGTAGTTAAATTGTTAGTTTTTTTTAGTGACAAATGACCGATCATATAGTATCCGAAGTCAAATTGAACAAATTCTAACTAATCTAGATCTGAGATATATATGATATCATATTCCATATAGGAATAGCTCTTTGAAAGATATTTTTTTCACATTCACAAGATATCTTTTTCACATTCACATAAAATTTAAATTCGAGATATTATGTATTTAAATAATCGTAGTCCATTCCCCTAAAACTCAACATCTATTCGTGTAGAGGGAGAAATATTTTAGTTGGGGAAGAAAAATCCAACTTGTTTTGTTCCTTTCCTCCGTACATATAAGGAAATAATAGAGACGATGAGAACATTTAACATAAGCTAAGTTACAAATATTTAGTGCCCAACTGTTCTTCAAATAGGATTATCTCCTATAAAGAGGGTACTTATGCTGATCAAAAATAAGTTACAAACATTGCTCTATGGAACAGTTATGTATTTTCTTTCAGATCAAACCACTAATAATCACTTTAACTTTCACTAATTAATTGATCTCTTAATAATAGAATTCTACTTGTGTGTGAGTTGACACGTTATTTGTGGTCTAACTAATTAAAATATAACAACTCAACTAACATTAAATCCTAATTAGATGTTCATGTATTTCATATTTTTATTTTTCTTAAAAAAATGAATCCCTTAATTAAGATTTCACAAGTAATGAAAAAGTGAATCTTGTGAAATTTTTTAATTTTATTAATATATTAGCTAATATTTAGAAGGTGCCAAATCAGCTCATGAGTTGTTATATTTTAATTGGTTAGATCATAAATGACATGGCAAACTAGGTTCCTACAAAAATTTATATGGTTGTTACTATTTTATCCATAGGAAGCTCGTGTAATAATATAATTTTCCTTTTTAGTGAATTTTAAAGATTTGGTTCGTGTGGGTAAGATAGAAATAAATCTTTTGGGAATCATCACTTTATTCCCATTTTTCTCTAATTTCATTTCTTTTCTCATTAGAAGATTAGTATTAATTATTGTGATTAGAAAAAAAAAAACAAAACTTAGCAACTCAACATAATTGCAATTAGTCTCCACCCAATTGGCTTGTGTATCCAAGCGCACACATGTAAAGCTTTCAATTAGTAATGATTAATTGAACTAGAAATGTTCAATTAATTAAGCTAGGAATGCTTAATTATGTAATTATGTGAACAATTAATAAATTGACAAAAAATGTATATGTCCTTTAATTTTATCTGAGATTTCATTTTTTCTCTAAGTTTTATAAAGTATTTTTCAATTAATCTTTTAACTCTAATGACTAACTTCATTAACAAAAAAATTTTAAATATTGACAAAATATTCTTAAATTTTGACATATTAAATTTGATTTTTAAAATAATAATGATTGTTGCAAAAAATCATCATTCAAGAATAAATGTATTAATTTAGAGGAATAAAAAGATATTTTATAAAATCAATGGACCAATTAAAATATTTAATAAAGTTAGAGACCAAATATATACACTATTTCCTAATAAATTATAACCCACAATAAATTAATTAAACAAGATATACATGGTTTGAAAATGGTGACTTAATCTTCTCGTTCATATATAGCCACATAGGCCCGACATAACCGAATTAGTTGAGATTATCTCTAGTGATCAGTATATTAAAATATAATGCAAATATATAATGTTTGTTTTTAGACAAATCGCTGGTAAACACATAATATAGACACATAACTGCTGTACACTTATCCAAACTAGCCAGTATATATCTTGATATTTCCATCTTCTACTCCAGTAAGAAAATTATTTATTTTTACGGCAAAAAAAGAAGAAAAAATTATATATTTATTAGCTTGAATAATTTGTAAAGACGTCATATCTTCACTTTATAAAAAAGAAATCAAGTTGTCAACTAAATATAAAAGTTAAGATATTAAATAAAAATCATGTTGTTACTCCAGTAGTGGCGGAAGTATGTTATGACCAGTTGGGGCCTATCTTATATATTTATATGTATGTATTATATACTATTTTATTTTAGTACTAATTAATTTGGCCCACTAATATCTTTTATCTTTTTTTTTTTTTATAATTATACTCTTTCTTTTATTAGGACAATATTTGGTTTATTACTCATTGGGTTGTGAAGAGGAAAGCAAAATTTTTGTTTGAGATACCTAATGAAAATATTAGTATGATCTTATATTCGCCATTATTCATTTTCATTTTAAGAACTAAATAGGTACTCAAAATCACTTCTTTTCACCTTACTCATTTTACAAAAGTTATTCTATGTATATTTCTCTTTCTAATGAAGGTAATATTGTGTTGATTAGTGAAAATTTTAGGATTATGATTTTGGGAGAGTCTTGAGTTTTGATAATAGATAATTATATATATGTAGAGGATGATTAATGGTTAATTTTAATCGGTTTGGATTTATGAGTTTTGACAAAAGATACTAATTAACACTGACAACAATATATATTCTCGGGTCACCAAATTTGTTGTAGATTGAAAAAGATGAGTAAGGATAAATAGAAATGTTTTGACAAAAGATAGATGTGTTATATATTCTTAGATTGAAAAAGATGAGTAAGGATAAATAGAAAAGTGCAGATGTTTCTTTAAGAAAAAAATAACTTCAAAAAGTGATATTTCTAAGAAAATAATTTCTGAAAGTCATGCACCTTGTAATAAGTCTCCTTCTAAACATTATATAATTTTGTTTCTTTTGATTTATAATTGTTGATTATTATTTATTTATATTTTTAATGTTATGCGATATTATTTAATAAATAGTTGATTTGTTTATTTTTTGGCCCAAACCAAAATAATTTCTTGATTCCGCCACTAGTTGTTAGTGATTAATTATTTGAATTAGTTTATTTCCATTGATTTTAAGATAAATATGTGAGAAGAAATTTTTAGTGGAAATGCGTAAAAATACTTATTTTAAGTGCTCTCAAACATAAGCTTAGAATCCTTGATCTCTTTTTTAATATTTTTCTGGAAATAATAACTCCTAATTAATATTTTCCACTAAAAGAAAAACACCCACAACACATGTATATATTGTCTCACCAGATTACTTGAATGAAAAAATGATTGGTTTAAGATGTTCAAGGCCATTATCTTTTTTTTCATGTGTGTGGCCATAAATCTTTTTCTCTTTCCATCGATCACTCCAACTAGGGTTAGCTGCAGCTAACGAAATGCAAACGGTAAAATGAAAAAACGAAAAAAGAAAGAAAGAAAAGAAATTAAAGAAAGACAGAAAACAGAAGTTGTGCAGATAGGGTTTTGTCCTGAGTATGGGGTCAGCGTAGGTGCACTCCACACAACTGGTTTTTAATTGTTTTTGTCTTTTTAACTTGTCTTCTTTGATCTCTCATGAAGTCACGTGAATGACTTATTATATACCTTACCTATTCACGGCTTTATGCTCTCTCTCTCCTTCTCTCTCCCCATCCTCTAAATATTATCAGTTTCACTATTTTCCTTATTATATAACTCTGAACCTTTCCCCTATAATAATTCTCTCCTCTCTCATCTCTCTCTCTCTCTCACACACATATTCCACCTTTACTGGACAAAAAGAAGATCATTGCACTTACACTGTGATGATCCATCTCCATCCCTCTCTTTAGAGCTAGAGTCAGCTTTAATTTGCTTGGTTTGTGTGTTTGTGTGTATGTATGTGCCATGATACCAACTTATCCTTTCTCTCTTTCTTCTTCTTCTTTTAATTCTAATTCTACTATGCCTATTATAGATCTTAATATTGTTGATGATCATCAAAGCCATGAGCAAATTTTTAGCCCAACCCACCAACCTTCTTATTCTTCCTCTTCTCTATCATCATCATCATGCCCTATTCTCTTTAACCCCTCTCATCAGCTTCAGGATCACGCTGGATCTTCTTACTTGGAGTACAAGAACTTACAAAATGATCATGATGAGGTAAGTATAGTTTTTCTATATACATAAACTCTCTCTCTCTCTATCTATATTTATCTGATCAAGTTTGCCATATATTATGTGTTGATTAATACTCATCATTCAATTGTTCATGTGTGATCTTATTAATTTCTAGGCTTGTGGGAAGAATATTATTGGTTCAAGTGGTGGATCATGGAATGATCCGGATCAAGAAAAGGGTGGCGTTGGTGGTGTTGAGATCAGAAAGAGGGGTCTGAAACTGAAAGTTTGGAAGAGATCATCAGCAGCATCAGGATCATCAGAGAAGGAGGAGGATGAAGAAAATAATCATAATCATAATCAAAATGAGGATAATTATGATTCAATGAAGTGGATGCCTTCAAAGATGAGAATGATGAGGAAGATGATGGTGGCTTCATCAGAGCATAATCATAATAATAATAATAAGGTTTCTTCTTCTTCCTCCTCCGAAGATCAGAATCAGAATCAGAATCAGTATCGGAACCAGCAAAGACCATTATTATTGTCTCCTAGAGGAAACGATAACAGCAGCAGCAGCAACAATTCGTCAACCCAAAGTAATACTAATAATAATAATATTACTGTTAGGGTTTGTGCTGATTGCCACACCACCAAGACCCCTCTTTGGAGAAGTGGACCAAGAGGTCCTAAGGTAATTTTTTTTTTTCTTTTAGGGTTTCCCTTTTCAGGATTCACATGCTGCTTTAATATTTTGTTTTATATCAAAATAAACACAGCAAGCTAAAAGTCTAGCTGCTCCACATACTATGAAAAGTTATGAAAAACGTACAAAGTCTACAAGATTATGGTCTCCTGAAGGGTCATATTCTGTTTATGTTCGTACCTTCTTCTGATACATACAAGTCCTTTAAGTATAAGACAATATTCTTGAGTTATAACTTTTGATTAGTGATCTTAATTAACAAATTGTCATTTTTGATTATTTTGGTGTGGAAGCGTAGTCACTATGCAACGCCTGTGGGATTCGACAAAGGAAAGCGAGGCGAGCCATGGCGGCTGCGGCTGCTGCTGCTGCTTCGAATGGTGGGTCGCCGGATCTGAAGGCGGCTGAGAAATCTGCGGTGAAAAGGTCTTACAAGGTTCACAGCAGCAAAGAGAAGAAGTTGAAATTTGAGCATGAAACTACTCATCATCAGATCATGAAGAAGAAGCGCAAGATTGAAGATGATGATGATCATCAAGACAAGGAAGCTAATAATAATAATTCAAGTGGGAAATCGCCTTCGTCGTCGCCATCAATAATAAACAAGTTTAGTAGTTTTGAGGATTTCACAGTAAGCTTGATGGGTAAGAACTTGGCAACTTCATCACAAGTTTTCCCTCAGGATGAGAAGGAGGCTGCAATTCTTCTTATGGCTTTATCTTGCAATGGCCTTGTTCATGGATGATTTGTGTTGGTTTGGATTAGCGGTATAAGCTGTTTTTTAGTGTGTAATGGTGCTTCACTTAATTTTCTAGTTACAATTAATAATTAGGGTTTTGGTGATGATCATAAACTTGTTTTTCTAATAATTTGTGCTGTATGTTAGTCAATGTTTTTGTAATTTAATTTGTTATATGATTATGAGAAGGAGGATCCGATGGATTAGAGAATCATGAGATGGGAAGTGAGGATTTTATTTTTAAGATCTTATGTTAGATATTGAACAAGTGGAGACAACCAAAAAATGTAAGTCTCTCTTTGGTTCAACAAGTCCTATTATTATTATTACCTCGGCAATCAAATTCAATAAAATTTTCAGGAATTACTTTGTTTATTCACTTTATATAATAATGATTTTGATTTTTCTTCTTCTTCATTTCTTGTTAATGCATGAGTGTGTGTTCTTTTGTACAAATCATCATTGTACTCTAAATCGATAATGATGAATGAGCTATGTTTGTTCTTTGAAAATAAAGGATATAAAATAATATTTAAAAATGATATATTTATTGTACGTTAACTACTGGTTTTGTCCAGTGACTCAGGAAAACAGAAAGATTTAAAGGTGCAGTCACATTTTGCATTTTAGCCCCTGCAATCATGTCTGTGTGATGGAATGGGGTCATCATGAAAAAAGTTTTTGAAAGTGCAAATATGAGATGCATGCACAAGTTTTATATATATATATATATATATATATATATATGGTATTGATTATTATTGAGGGAAAAATTCAGGGAAAAATACATCTGAGGATCCATATAAAGTTATATACATATCACAATAATTTGTATTGCTTTTCCGCCCAAAATCAAGAGTAATTATCAAATTACAGGAACTTATATACGATCTTATGAAAAGTTACATACTGAAAGAGTTTCCCCTCATTCAGATTCATATTAGTTGATATATAATACCATACGCCGTTTTAAATTCAAATTCAAATTTAACAATGAAGAGCTGCGCCAACTAGAGAAAAAAGGTCTCATCCCTCGTATATAATCCCTCAAGTTTTTAATATAAGATATATTTTTTATATTCATTAACATTTTCCTAATTTATTCTTATGGATACTCTATCAACAATAATCAAGGATAAGAAAGAATTAAGGAACATGAATAGAGTATTTTAAAAAATATATGTAACATTAACTAATTTCCTTAATCTAATTAAACTTGGTAAATATGTTTTATGTCAAGAACCAGGGCACTTTATAATGAGATGTGAGTTATCTATATATACATATGATTGCCTTCTCTGGTCACTTAGCTGGATGATTTGTTGAAAATAATCATTTGGTTCTATGATATATATGTGTGTGTGTGTGTTATATGTATATATATGGGGTGGGGAGAGAGAAAGAGAGTGAGAAATGAGATAACAACAAGACTGGCTACTTGTGTTATCATTTTCACCTTTTATTGGTTAAAGCTTTACCCCACTCTCTCTCTACACATATCTCTCTGGTTTACGGTTTTGTATGATGCCGTGTAGTGTGTATTTGACCTAACCTAAGGATGTTGTTGATGAGCTTCTCAATCATGAAAGAGATGAGTCATGTTTTGGATACAGCTTTTTTGTTAGGCGCATATGCATGCATGTCCCCTCTGTCTCCTTCAAGCACTTTGATCATGATTCTCTCTAGATTTTCCCCTAAACCTTAAACCCTATAAAATCCTGATGATTATGATGCCAACCCCAGTATTTCTAAGATCTTCTCCTCATCCTTTTTTTTTTTAATTATTATTATCTCTCATCAACCTATATGTGCCGTTGATCGGAGAGATGAGAGAAAAGTTAAAGTAGTATTGAGATTTTTCAAATTGATTGAACAAACATGATGATTTAAAGATTACAAAGAATGATGAGAGAAAACCAACCCATTATTTGGAGGGGTAATAAGTACTTCAATTCAAGAAATTGCTGTACGAAAGGAGGGCTGCTCCAGTTTTTTGCTAGACCTACCCACAGACAGCCGTAGATTTACTTTCACAGCAGACAGAGGCTTGTGTGTGTGAATATGTGTGTGTGTATAAAAGAGGCCAATAATTGGAGATTCATATGTAGACTCGTCTTAAGTGTGTTCCCTACATGATTCCCTTGTCTTCACGGCATTATATGATATATTGCTTCATAATGTGATGCTCCTCATCATCACTTCATTATTAGGCTACCGAGAATTAGGCCGATGGCAATATAATTGGCATATATCTTAACAAATAGTTATTGTTTGAATTTGAATTTGAAATTGAAATTCAACCTAAGTAATAATAATGGCTGAGCAAAAGTCAAAAGTCAAAAGTCAAAACCTTTTTTTATCAAGACATGCAATTTATTGCTGGTTTAGATTTGAGTGGAAGTCTTTTGCGATTGTGCTGAAGAAATCAAAATAATTAATTACAAAAGAGCTACTCTTTCGTATTTATCAACTGATGGAGGCAACTGTTCATATTGGTGAAGAGTTACTCTTGTTAGCTGAACCCCACCTGGGGTGTCCAGATCGTGTTCCATCACGTGTGTAAATATCTCAAGCTATGAACTTGCCTTTTGATTCATAAGGGAGAATAACGTACGTAAGAATACCATTTAAATAAGGTATTGACATATAATAAGCCCCTCAAAATTAATCAATTAATCACGATTCTGGAGTCTCTAGGTTCTTTTTTATAAAATGATCATATTGCTATTAAAGAGTATCTCTAAATTAGTTGAGGAAAAATCACATGAACAAACTTTTCCTTATCAAAAGTAGAGTTTATAAGGGCCTTCATATAAAATGAACTCTGGCCGGATAATGAATAATAATATAAAAAACAAATTGATTTGATTAGGAAAATAAGTAAAATTAGTTAATATAATATGTATCATTCAGTACTCATATATAAATTACTTGTAACCTAATCTTGTAAGCTAAGAAAAACATTGAATAGATAAATTTGTTTAGGTTTGCCCTTATTTATGAAAATGTGTACATTTTTTTTTTCATCTCTTTATCATTTGCATTTACACCTCTCTCTATTATTAATATAGTCGGTAAAATTGGCAATACTTCATTTAATACACTACAAGCGACTCATTTTAAATAAAACTTTTTAAGTACAAGTGACTTATATATGGGTATTGGGTGATATTTTCTAAAATATCATTATAGTCATCTTTCTTAATTCTCTCATTCTTTATCTTTCCTACACGTAACTCATACTTTGAACAAAACTTTTTTAGTACAAGTGACTTATATATGGGTATTGAGTAATATTTTTCTAAAACATCATAATCATTTTTCTTGATTTCCTCATTCTTAATCATTATATTATTGAGAAAGCATCAATATGGAAAAATTAGGAAAGATTGAAAAATATGTCTTATACCTAGAATTAATATCAACTCCTCACATATATTTTATATTAAATACCAGAGGCAGTAATATTAATTCGGACAATATTTAGGTCAAGTCATTATATCAATCATGTAATATACTCCAATCACACGTTACCATGAGACATATTTTTGAAATCTTATTTATAAATCTACATGAAATAAATAGTACACATGATGACCATGACCATTTGTGATTGGATAATTTGACATAATGGTATCTGGAACTTGACCTAAGTTTTTCCCTATTAATTAATGTTTGGGCAAGTTGGATTTAAAATTTTGAGTTAAAGTTTTAGTCATCAGTTTAAGCCAAAATTTTTTTATAAACTCAAGTATTTTGTATAGCCGTATAGGTGGATACTCAAAATTAGGTTTAAGTTTTAAAATATGAAGAGAGTGGGTACAAAATATTGAGGAAAGAGTGCAAGTCATATTAGAACTTACACCTTCGTCCTATAATTTCCTCAGGTAACGAGCATGGCTGCATGTACAAATTAAACGTAGCCCCACTACTAGAACGTAAAGTTTAATTGAAATCACACAAATTTTCCTTTTTATGTATATAAAAAAAATTCTACTATTTTATCACGTTAGGATCTCAGAATGAGAGTTGCCAACAAAATCTTAAGAGGATAACTCTGAAAAAATGTAGCCTCCAAAAACAAAGTAGGGTTCAAGAGTCAATTATTGCGCGTGTGAGAAAAGTGCTATGAAAAGTTGATGAGAATAGTGACCCAAAGTTAATTAGCGGCGGCGATGGTGGGCTGGGGGTATTTTAGTTTTTATTTATTTATTTATTTATTTATTTATTTAATACTAAGGGTAAAAAGGTAATTTAACACGATATTTGCATATCCCTCATGTTAAATAAATAAAAAAATAAACTAAAATACCCCCATCGCCTCACGGCCACTTCGCCGGGTCTTTTTACAAATTTTTTTAATTATTTAACACTAAGGGTAAAAAGATAATTTAACTATCCCTCATAAGGGGTTTTTTTTTACAAATTTAAATGGTATTTATTTAGAATTTTCCCAAACCATTATTAGTAGTTTCCTTCGATTTTTAATTTGGTACCAGTGCCTTGTTTCTCCTCATAATTGAATCTTTTTGTTTTACTATTTTAACACCGTCAGGTCAGCCCTTGAAATTGAAATCCCTTATTTATCCTTTGGGAAAATTAGGAAGAATGACCTATAAGAGAGAATATTTATTGGGAAGGATTGTAAGAGTTGTAATCATTTAAGAAAACCAATTACTAAAAAATTTAAAAATATGAAATTTCCCTCAATTAAACCTCTTACATTTTCTCCCATATTCTATTTTAAAACTAACATAAATTTTTAAATTTTATTCTATTAAACGCAATATCTCTCTTTTTTTTACGACTTGCATAGTTACCTATTGAAAAAAAATCACAAAAATATATTTTATGTTTTCAAAAATATAATTTTTAAAATGGACACAAACTTTCAGTATTAAAGAAATCAGTGCAGTATAAAAAGAATTGACACAAACTTTAATTGAAAATAAAAATTACATAATTTCATTAAAACTCAAAATGTTTTATAATTTATTATAAATGTTAAACAAAGGTTATGTATATCTATAAAAAAAAAAAAAAAAAAAAAAAAAAAAAAAAAAAAAACTTGTAAAATATGCTATTTTAGACAATTTAAAAGAATACTCGTGTAATGTTTCTTGACCGAAAATTATGTAATGTGACATTAATATACTTATTAAAGGTTAGATGATCTAATATATATTTTATTCAAGAATGGTATATAGGATTGCCTCCCTAGAGAGAATACTCATATGTAAACCAAAAAAATAATGTTACTAAAAAATGTAATGTAATGAATAAAGTCTACAATATTCAAATAATAATAATATTATTTTTTTAGATAAAGCTTTTTGAATGACTAAGATATTAGATAAAAAATTTAACATCTTCTCAATTGGTCTATTTTACTTAGAGTTTTATTCTATATAAAAGATTATATAAATCAGGAAAAAAACTTAATGATTTAAATGTGCCAATATCTGTGTTAATAATTAAATAATATATTGATGATATGATTATGTAGATGTTACTTAGAGTTTAAAAAATGATGATTTTGGTGGTTGTAATTTTTTTGGAAAATAAAATTTAAATTATTTTTAAAATAGAATGTGGGAGAGATTGAAGGAGAGAATGTAGGAAGTTTAATCAAGGGCAATTTAGTATTTTTAAATTTATATTTTAGCTATTGATCTTTCTAAATAATTACAACTTTTATGGTCCTTTTCAATAAATATCATTTACTTTAAGTCTTTGATTCTAATTTTCCCTTATCCTTTTCATATTTCAAAAGTATTTTTGTGTCTTTTTCCCAATTTTTGTTTTGATATTTTTGGCTAGTAATTTTTATTTTGATATTTGGTCATTCTAATTAATTACAAATTTAAAATCTTCCCTCATAAATATCATATACGTTAGTCCCTTGTTTCTAATTAAAATTATATTACTAATTAACAGGCAATCAATATTTACATTAAATGAAACGATTTATATTGTTGGCAAAAAAAAAAAAAGGGGGAAAAAACGATCGTCACACTTGTTTGAAGACCAAGTAATCAAAACGCAATCCGGATCCTCTAAGAATCGGATTTGAATCCCTTCATAATGACTTTTTTTTCCCTTTTTAATATCCCTTCCACCTTTAGATAAATAAATAAATAAATAATCTCTAAGCTATAATATCTTATAAAATATTATAATAAGATAAATTAATTAATTTAAACCATTAAAATTTAGGGTTTACACATGTATTGCAAAATTTTCTCCCTGCCTCATTCCCTGCTCCACCCTCCATCATTCCTCATCTCCGTTGTTCAGTCTCTTATTCGTGCTCGCCGTTCATCTCTGAGAACTGGAAAGCTTGTCGTCCTCTTCTTCGGTTTAGGGAGGAAAGAAATAAATTCATAAAATATTTTAATAATTGTTTTATGAACCTATTTTTCTTGATCCAAGCTAGGGCGTTGAAGAAAGAAGGATTGGGAGGGTGAGGTACCTAAATTTCTGTCGTCACCTCCGATCCATTATCCCAAAACAGAAAGAAATAAACGATCTGTTCATTGTTACAGCATTTTGTTTTCTTCAATATGAGCAAAGTGCCGCCAAAGGTTCCAACAGAATTGACCATGAAGCGCGCCAAAGCAGCCTGGCGTATAATGATGATCACAAATTTGGCACTTGGAGGTTTTGTTTTCTATCTCTTGCTTCCCATAGCCTTTGTTTCTTTGTTCTTTTTTTAATTGTTCTGTGATGCTTGTTACATTTTATTGTGACGAAACCTTCTTATCATGTCTTTGTTTACTTTCCAATTCAATCACACTCGCATCTATGTATTTGAGATGACACATATCATGATGATTACATCCTCTTTTAACTTGTCTTATGCCATGTTGGATACAGGTTAAGGTCTGATTTTATTTTACAAGTTTTAGTGTAGGAGATGTGACTACATAGAAGTCTTTGTTGTATCAATTTTACTTTGAAAGTTTCTGATGCAAAATCGATACGATAAAACTTTGGAATACATAGAAATTCTATGTCAAAACTTCAGTCCAAAATTGAATCTTAACCCTCGTAGATAATGCAAATGATAACCAAAAGTTGAGGCTTATTTTCGTTCATTATTAGTTATATTCTAGTTCTTCTAACCTGAAATATGCAATTGCAAAATAAACTACTCTTCTAAAATTTCATGATTATCTTCCTTAATTCCTTTGATTTCTCTTTTATTTAATTATTGTCGAGTAAATATCCATATGACTAGTTAGTTTGGGAAAAAATTGATACAAATGTAAAACAATTCTTACATTTAGAATTAATATTTACTTCTCAATTAAGTTATATATTAAGGATCAAACGAGTATTTTAAGTGTTTCTTCTTAAGCTTGGCATATCCATGTTGAATCGTTGGCCATCTGACTCATTGCCATTGTAATTTGCTGTTTTATAGCATGCATACCTATCATCAATGCATCTCGACTGATGTATTGTCTCTTGCCATTTTTTTGGGGTAAATATAATGATGATCAAATGAATAGGTGTTACATATATTGTGTCCCAGATGAATAAGTGCGTACAGTATGTCTATATATATTGTGTGCTGTTGCATCTTAATAAAAAGAAAAAAACAATTAAATTTTAAAATTATAAATCGATCTTATTACCTATTAGAGTATAGGTATCAACTACACTTGAGTAGTAATTGACAACTTATCCTATGAGAAAATAACCGATTTGAGATGTCAAAGTTTGAGTGGTATTTTCTCGTCTTTTTCTCTAATTAACAATCATTTCTGTCTTGCATTTGTCAATTTTTTTATCCTTTTTCTGGGTGCTGAGAAGACTTATTGTTCTACCCAAATCTCTCTGACATATAGTTTTTTTTTTTTTTTTGGCCCCTTAATGATTATGCTCTGTGTTATGTTGTAGCTTATCTGTTCACACTACCAAGGAAAAAAGACAGGAAAAAAGGTCACAAATTTGAAACGGATAAAACTATTGGTGAAGCTCCTCAACCTCCCACAACCACAACTTCAATGGATGACTAGTTTCCCACATCCATTCTAATATATGATATAAAAGCACTAATGTTGAGTATGGAGTATGAACTAGTGAATTTAATTCCTTTTTTTTTTTTTTTTTTTGAGGATTTGAATTTAAATTCAAGTTGTTTTCCTCTTGAACCTTTAGTTTTTTTATTTCGAACATTACAATCAGGTTCAAAAAAATTTCTCATTTATGATCACGGCTCTTATTAGGTTCAAGTTTTATTTTTTTATTACAATCAAATGCAAACTTTTTTTTTTTTTTTTAATGATTCTAGCTCTTATCAGGTTTAATTTTTAATTATTTCTTATTTTTGCTTATGTTTTCATGGTAAAAATGACAAAAGAGGATAATTACATATATTTTTTCAATCATCCATATGCAAATCTAACCCATACTCAACGGGATGTCTTGTTCCCGAGCTTGTTCTGGTCTTGCGAACAAGCCTATTCCCA
Organism: Acacia acuminata; assembly: GCA_019022655.1. Taxonomy (NCBI): domain Eukaryota; kingdom Viridiplantae; phylum Streptophyta; class Magnoliopsida; order Fabales; family Fabaceae; genus Acacia; species Acacia acuminata. The sequence continues at coordinate 435,934 of JAFJYI010000102.1, read as the reverse complement.
AGAATCATCATCTAGACACATTGTTCAAGTAATTTTTCTCACTTTTGTAGGTTCAATTCTTGATGAAAACAAAATAAAATTGTTGCTTTCATAAAATTTTGAATTTTGAATTTTTTTTATTATCTTGTTTCACAGTTTCAAAATTTAATTATGAGACATGGTTAAGGCTTATTTTTGTCCCAAAAAATAGAGCAAAATTGCCCCAAGTTTCGATGACTAACAAAGTTAATAACAATTAGTTTATTAAATATACTTGAGTAACCAAGTTCATATATTATCCATATCATTTTTGTTTTAAGTTAAGGAATAAATTTGCCTTAGAAGCATTAAGTATCAAAAAGCTTCCAAATCGTTGTAATTCCACCTTAGAGGTTATTCAGGTTAATTTTTTATCGTGAATTGACTAAATATACTAATCTAGTAGGTCCACGTCTCTGCGTGTCATTCATTTCATTTTTTACAGTTTTTTTTCATTTTTTAAAGTTAAATTTATAAATAATGAACCAATTCGAGGATTAAAAAAAAAAAAAAAAAAGGCATTTTTTTTTTTAAAGGCAAAAAAATCGAACCTGAATCAGTCCGGAATATTTTGTCTTTAGTGCATGACGGTTGCTGTAGCCTGTAGCCCATTCCCGGATCCATGGAAGGAGGCATTGAGCCCATGAATCTTCCCGCTTTATATTTCTTTTTTCTTTTTTGGGCCAACATAAATATCCTTCTTCTCGGTGCTTTTTAAAAAGTGAACATTTTATACCCAAAAAAAAAAAAAAAAAGTGAACATTGAATACTGTGCTCGTATTTGTCATTTTCCAAACCCTATGTTTGCTAAAACCCCTCTCACCGATTAAAAAAAAAAAAAAATTGATTAAAATAATTTTTCAAGATCATGAAAATTGATTAAAGTCATTTTTTGTAGGTCAAGATAAAATTTATCTCACATATTTACTTCATAAATCATAAAAATTATTCTCCAAAAGCTAATACAAACACATAAGACATACACCGGTTGGTATTATATAAAAAATTGATTAAAGTATTCTTTTAGTCTTTTAAGTTATTATGACGTATACTTTTATTATCTTCATTTTATAAAGTATTTTTTTGATCATATAATCTTAACACCGTTAATGTTACTAATAAAAACGTTAACGTAGCAAACTCAAGTGATAACTATTTAAATTTAAGTGATGAATATATAAATAAATGCTATTAATATTAAATTTGAAATGTGTAAATTGAAAAATATCTGAAAATCATGATCTGATCAATATCAAAACCTCGATTGTATTAAAATAATTTTTAGTATAATAATATGATATATTAGTTTAATGATCTAAATATCAAAACCTCAATTATATTTGCAGCGATTTGCCGATTTATTTTAGTTTCATAATCTAAATTTATTGTATTAAAAAAACTAAAACTTAAATATACTTTGTTAGCTGCACAATCATCATTTGAGTCTGTTGTGCCACATTTTTTTTAGCAATATTAACAAGATTAGAAATATATGACTATAATTATACTTTATAAAGTTAAGAGACCAAAAGTATATCTCATATAAAACTTAAATGACTAAAAGCATAAATTAAGCTAAAAAATTGTTAATCCTACACTTTTATTCAACCTCTACTTCACCATCACCACATCTGCTATTTAAGATCAAACAACTCTCAAGTAACTCTTATATTGAGGATGAGAGGTGATATCATCCATACACACATATTACGTAAATTAGAAACAAGGTTTTGCAATATATTTCAAAAAAAAAAAAAAAAAAAAAAAAAAAAAAGATCTGTTCATTGTTACAGTAATTTGTTTTCTTCAATATGAGCGAAGTGCTGCCAAAGGTTCTAACAGAATTGCCTCCAACAGGAGGTACATGTGCCTAGCCGAAAAAGAAACTGTGTGCCCTAAATATTTAATCTATGAATTAACTTTGTATCGTATTATGCTATATAATGAACATTTTCCTTTAGCTTCAATTGGGATATAACATCTCACTACATTGCAAGGACATTGGATGCACAAGGGAAATAAGACACAACAACAATATTTGATTCTATAAACACTTATTTTCATCTTTACCCCTGAAAAACCAGCATCTGTATGCAGTTACTTCTCCATAAAATGGTGGTAAGTCTCAGGAACAAAAGTTTTGCATCATTGACAAAGAAAACAAATGTAGGTGGCCTTGTAGCAACATATTTTGCAACAACATAATAGGTGGGTTTTGAACTCATATTTGTCAAAGAAAGAACCTCGTTACCTCCTACTCTCATCTTCTTCCTGTAGTTCTGTAGAGTCAAAAGCTAAGGTCTAAGGGAGTAACACTCAATTCAAGCTCAATGATGCACACTTAATATCAAAACCAAACATACTGCAGATGAATGTATGGTCATAGATATGCAAGTCCACACAATATCAAAATAGGCGCAGATTTATGAACTCATGATCATGTTAGCGTCGGTTTTTGAATAATTCCTTTCCGCGGAGATTCACACTTGTTAACTGCAAGAATGACACTTTTATGGAAGTAGCTCTTACATAACCAATCAGAACTCCCCACATCAGCTGTCATTAGGCCTGCCTATTCAGATCAAGGAAAGTCTTGCTTGTTGTTTGGACAAGCAAAATGAAAAAATCAATTTTGGTGTTGAACATTATTTGAATGTGTTATGCTAGCTGAATGTACCGTATATAACTCTTTGGAGAGGTAAAATCAGAAGATACCAAAATACTATAGAATTTCTATAAAGCTGGACTCCCCAAGCGAAGGTGTTGCCAATGGTTAATAACAACACCTGATTCTGATTCAAGCTTCAACATAAAAAATGAAAGGAAAAGAGAAGCAATACATTATTGTGCAGGAGAAAGTCAAAGTAACAAATGCTTTATATAATTCATACTTGATTCAGTATAGAAGTACCAAGTCGTCTTGATCTCTCCTTCTCAACCGCACTAGCAGCTACAATAATCCTTGATCCAGAACAACAACTAGAATTCAGCTATGCTCTAAAAATAAACTGCAGTGCAACATAATAAACTGGATGATTTTGAAAATTAGCACACCCTTCTACCTTTTGAATCAGAGAAACTAACAACTTTTTTTAAGTTATTAATCAAACTAATGACATGCAATGTGAAAATGACTAAGATTACAGCCAACAAAATGCTGGAGACCGTCAATTTCTTCAGTCCATTCCCATGGGCGAGATTGCCCAAAAACTCCCAGAAGTTATCAGAAAAATGATTTAGCATGCCAAAGTTGTCCAGAGCCAGCAGATGTGCATGAAATCAATATGGGGCTAAACATTAACTAGTAATAGAATTTCAATATTATATATAGCCTCTTTCACCATGAGGCATTCAAGTTAAGTAAATCCCTCCGATGCCACAATTGTTGAAGGCAAACGGCAGGGGATTCAAAGCAGATGTTAGTATGTAGCATAAATGTGTGTCAATAATTTTCAGGCCAGAACATACTTATCAACACTATGACTAGCTATTGCAGAAGAATAAACAATGGGAGCCCAGTTAAGTAAACGGAGCTTCTCTCTAACATCATGTTCGTAGTATGTTGCAGTCTGCTGGTTTTTATCTGCTATTGTATCCCACTTGTTTACAACTATCTCACAACCTTTCCCTTCTCTTTCTGTCCTCTCAGCTATCTTCCAGTCCTTGGAAAAACATGCAAAGTGGAGTTTGTTAGAAAAACTAATTTAAGAATTGTGGAACAGTTGATGGTTAAAAAGAAATGCATTATGGAACAGTCTACACAATAAGGGGACATACTCAGGCACCACAAATCATTAGAGATGACAAGTGTGTGAATTTAATATTCTTTAAATTTAGTTAAATTGCAAGTGTGTGTGGATAAATTTTGAGTCATGCTTGGATAATATGCCTTTTTCTCTTTCCCACAATTCATCCTTTATTGCAATTTAATCTAATAATTTATTAATGTTATATTTGTTTTTCATATATATATATATATATATATATATAAAAGTGATTTATAATTTTAAAATTTAAGTGGTATTTTCTTATTTCTTTTTTAAATTAAGATGCAACAGCACACAATATATATAGACATAGTGTGTAATCATTTATTCATCTTGGACACAATATATGTAACAAGTATTCATTTGATTGTCATTACATTTACCGGGAAAAAATGGCAAGAGACAAATATCAGTCAAGATTCATTGATGATGGGCATGCATTCCATAAAACAGCAAATTACAATGGCAATGAGTCAGATGGCCAACGGTTCAACATGAATATGCCAAGCTTAAAAAGAAACACTTATAATACTTGTTTCATCGTTAATATATAACCTGATCGAGGAGTTGATATTGATTTTAAATACAAGAACTGTTTTACATTTGTATCATTTTTTTCCTAAACTAACTAGTCGTATGTATATTTACTTAACAATAATTAAGTAGAGAAGAGAAATGAATGAATTAAGAAATTGATTAAAATATTTATTTAAATTATATTTTATTTAAAAAATAAAATAATGTAAATTAAGTAATTGCTCCGTAGGATTGAAATTAAATGATAGAAGTTCAGCTTGCTTCGTAAGCATTGTACTGTCACCACTTAATTTTCCTGAGTTAGTATTTTCTGCTAATAACTTTAATGGTGTTAATATTTAAGGACTAATAGTGCACTTTATAAATTTAAAGGACCAAAATAATACCTGATGTAAACTCAAAAGCCTAAAAGTATACTTTAGCCAAAAATATTTACTAAAGTAATTTTTCGGCTTAATCCAAAATAACTGTCAAGATTTTTTTTTGGTTAATAATGCATTGTTAATATTTAACGGTGAGAGTTACAGAATTGGTACCGTGGGGAGCTGTTATTAAACGGGCGCGCTAACGAGTGATGAGGAGAAAAAGCGCGGCAGACGAAAACTGCGTCCGGGGCGTGACCTGTGCCGAAAAAGAGATATTATCTCCTGCGGTCAGCCGCAGGAGATAATTTCTCTTTTAGCTTCAAAACTCGATCGTCTTGCATGAAGAACCGTCTTCAATCAATTTTCGCGCCTTGTTCTCCTTCGTCCTCCTCTCAATCTCGAGTATCTTCAAGATGACGTCAAAAGCAGAGCTGCGCATCAAGAATGCTTGGCGCGCAACAGTCCTCTTAAACGCCGCTATAACAGGTAATCCTCTATTCCAATGCTTATTTCGGACCCTCCTATTCACCATTTCTGGTTTTTGGTCGTTTTTGCAGTTTATCTTTTCAGTTTTCCTATGAGGAAGAAGAAAGCTGAAACTAAGACTAAAACTAGGAAAATTCACAAGAGTACCACTATCCTTGCTGCCGACACAGCACCTGACAGAGTACAAGTTTTTGCTATGGACACCACAGAAACTGAAGAATGACTGTAAACTCCTATTTCCTGATTCTACTACTGTGATATCATCACCCATTACAATTGGTAGTTATGGATCTTTGGGGCCCTGCTCCTGTTCAGTCTTGGATCTGTCTATTATCTTTCAATTGTTGATGCCTACACTAGATTCACTTGGCTTAATTTTTTACACAAGAAATCAGATGCATGCTTTGTCAAAATTTAAAGAGTTCAAACTCTTTGCTGAAAATAAATACTCTTGTAAAATTCAGCAAGTTCAAACAGACAATGTAGGTGAATTTCTTGCTTTCAAATCATATCTTGCTGAGTGTGTTTTTACAGAGAACTGAGTGCCATTAGCATGAAACTTAGATTCATCAAAATTAACATGCCGAGAAATGTATAGCTTCCCTGTGAGTATGTCCTTACGGCTTACATTTATAACCTTGATGTTGAGAGCTATATCCCAAGAAAACACAAGCGACAGATCGAAAAGCTAACTTGTGTGCATTATAAGGTCACCGATGTTTTGCTTTGCGAGTGAGAGATCAGAGGAATGTGACTGATCCGTACATCTCAACTCTGTTTTGAATCTCTGAAAATTCTCAACTCTGTTTTGAATCTCTGATGACTGATAGTGATAACTGAACGGAGGAGCTTGGTGCAAATCGTTTTTCATCTTTTCTTCGTTGTTAAAAACACATGCAGTTTTTAAAAATAGTGTAAATTATCTACTATAGATTACTTTCAAGTTACAATCATCCCATTACCTTTTAAAATATATAAATAAATTATTTATTGAATCAAAAATGAAATTATTTAAAATATATACTATTATATTACAAATGATGAATCAAGTGTTCGATGGAAATATAAATGCTCATTATTCATTCTGTATCATCAAATCCTTAAACCAATTTTATCCACACACGAAAAAAAAAAAAAAACAACAACTCAAACGGGAACGGGTTAATTTAGTGTAAATTTTTTGGATCAAAGAAATGTAAATTCTCTTCAATATTTGTATCTAAATAATAATATATTAGTCAAGTTCACCGAGGAACAAGTAAAAATGGGGAAAAAAACTCAAAATATTCAAATTGGTAGTGCTTCTGAGAGTTACCTATAACAGAGTTTGAGGGAATTATATGCGAGTAAAAATGAAGTTTAAAACGCATATGATTAATTGTTAACAATATAATTAAGGGAAAATGACAGAAAGAATTTCAAAATTGTAAAATCCTAAATAAGGTATTTTTCAAAAAATGAGTTACAAATTGCTTATCAAGTCTTGTCATTCTCTTATCCACTCTTTCTAACAAACCTAATTTAAAATTTTACAATTTTAAATATATATATTTTTTAGTGTCATTTTCCCTATAATTAAGGGTTGAAGATTGCCCACGTAGCCTTCTAAGCTTTGGAATGTTTTATTATTAAATTGTAAGGGTTAAAAACATCTCTCAAATTCAAAAGAGTTTTATGTTATTTAATATTTTTCTAATTTGCTAAGAAGTCTTCTTTTCCAAGAGTCCACATAAGGTGCTTAGACCTTATATGCTTATTACTGCTGTAGACACAACCATTCCAGGAATCGGAGTATGCCATTGCCAGTGAAGTTCTTTAAGGTCCTTCTGTCCCTGTTTCAATTCAACACATATAAATCAGCAAAGGCTTAATATTATTGTTAGCTCTTATAATTTGACCAAATTTTGGTTTTGATCTCTATAGTCTCATAAGAATTCAGTTCCAGTTTAAAACGACATAATCCCTATACTTTAAATAAGTTTTGGTGTTAGTCCAAACACTTCAATTCTGCCATTAAGCTATAGGGTGGTATTTTCACCATTTTCACATGGCAAGTTAGTCCATAGCACACAAAGACATGCTGGGTCAGATTTATGCTGTTCACATCATTATCATTTCTTGTGCATTTGTATTATTATTTTTTTCAATGTGCAAGGAGAGTCCATCTCCAAACATAAAGTCACAAACACCGTGGTACACTTGCTCATTACAACAAGGTGTCCTTGGTTCATTAGAACAGAGTTCACATGTCCAAGGACCAAAAGTACAAATTGGTGAATAGGCAAGTGCCTATAGTAGGGCAAACTGGCACTCATTCCCAATGCAAGCTGTTGATATTACATTAACTCACTGATGAAATGAAGCCTATAATCATCCCAAAATGTTCAGAGATGTTCATCATGTCAATATAGTAAAAAACATTTGAATTTGCAGGATAATGGCACTTCTAAATGCGATGCTATCCAGTTAAAAAAAATGAACTTCAACATGCAATAATCCGAGCTTGTCAAGGTCCATCAGTTGTGTTGAAACTTCAATTAGTCAGCACATAGAAAACTGAACTGGGAATCAAAACTTTGGTATGTTTTCGGCCCGTAGAAACTGTTTGAGAAGGGCTTTTTCTTCATCTATATTCTTCTTCTCTACAGGGTCCTTGGGTTTCAGCTTTCTCTTTTCTTCGAGCATCCATTTGAAAATTTCACGTTGTTGTTCATCAGTGATGGGAGCCCGCGCTTTCTCAGGGATGGAGACAGGGAAATAGAGCGAGTCATCATAGAAAACTGTGTCCATCGAAGTTGTGGTTATGGGAGGTTCAGGAACTTCTTCAACAGGAGTTTTCTCCTTTTGCAATTTGTGACCTTTTTTGGTATGGATCTCAGTCACGTCTTTCTTCTTTGGCCATGTCAAGAGATAAGCTGCAATAAATCACAGAGCAGAATCATTAAGGGGGGAAGTGTTTATTCCTGTTGTTATCATTCCAAAAAGAAAACTCTATATCAGGGATTTAGTTAGTACAAGAAATCTTCTAAACACCAGAAACTTAGAAACGGTAACAAAATTGACGATCGCAGATAGAAAGGCCTTTTAATTACCATGCAATAGCACACAATATATATATAGACGTATGGTAATCACCTATACATCCAAGACACAACATATATATAGACACTATATAACGCCAATTCATCTGTTCATCAAGTAATGGAAAAAATGCCTTGAAGTGTCAAGGGATTAAATTTAACAATAAACATTGGCAGTGAGCCAGATGGCCAACGGTAGAACATGATAAACATTGAACATGGATACACCAAGCTTAAAAGAAACAATTAATACTTGATATTATAGTTGCATATTTAAGGCATCAAGATAGAACTAGCACACAACTAATAATGTAAACGAGGCTCAACTTTGAGTTACCTTTAGCATTGCCTAAAAATGCAATAAACAGCACAAGATGATGTATAATCTCAATTCTCAAATATGCAGATACGAGTTTGATTGAATTGGAAAGCAGACAAAGACTTAATAAGAAGGGCCCCATTGAAAAAAATAAATAAGAGGACAAACTAAATGCTCCTACACATTTCAATTGACTATAGGCAAATTAGCAAACAACCCAAAAAAGTTCTTCTTGGCAATATATCGAACACTTGAAGGGCAGAAAACGCAAAACGTGAAAGAGGCCCACTGTCACAATAAAAAGTAACAACCAATCAATTACTCAGAGCTTTCTACCCACTAAAATGAGTGGGGAGATCGAATTAACGACGCATTTCATATCAAAGCACCATGTGCGCACACACACACACAAACAAACAAACAAAATCTACGGCAAGCAAGGGATAAAAAGCAGAACCTCCAAGTGCAAAATTTGAGATCATGAACACACGCCAAAATAGCTTGGCGCGCTCCTTCCGCTTCATGAGCAATACTGTTGGAGACTCCGGCGGAGGAGGCGGTGGTTTACCCTCGCTCATTGAAGATAGCAATGATGATATTAGCTTCCTGAAATGGTGGTGACAGTAACAGCAAAGAAATTCAGCTTGCTTGTAATGGATTGATTCTCTTCCCCCTCTCACTCTAGTATCCTCCCTCTAAAGAAGACGAGGTTCTTGCGTCTTCTCTTTGATTCTCTTTGGCTTTTTCAAGAAATTTATACTCTGAAGCAATTTCTTGATCTTCAGTTTTTAATCTGGCCCCTCGCCGCATTTTCCTTTCCCTCTCTTCTCTTTGGGAAGTACAATATTGGGTTTTGATTATTTTATTTGAAGCCCGTTGAGCTCACCAATGATGGATAAACACGTGGAGGATCACATGAGGCGTTTTGGCCCAATTGTATAAAATTTTTAAAAAATATAGAGATATGTAAAAAAACAATTTTCAAAACAAATAATAAGTTCAAAATTTTATGAAATAATTTTTTTTTTAAAAAAGGGTTAAAAAGGTGCATTTTTGCCCTTAAAATTCTAACACCGTTAATTTTGCCCCTAAAGTTTTCGGTGTAGCAATTTTGTCGCAAGTTTAAAAAGCGGAGTAATTTTTTAATTTACTCGTTAAAAACCCTAACATTTCTTCCTCGATTTTTTTATTTTCAAAAAATAATAAAATCAACAAAACTGAGAAAAATTTATTCTGACATATGGGTGTTTAAATTAACTTTTTGATAATATATTCACAATAAAAATTGATAAAAGTGATTATACAAAACATTTAAAGTGAACAAAACAATTAATTCTCATTAAAATTTTCTCACTTCATTAATTCTCACTTGAGTTTTGTAAAAGTTCATTTTTTTTTTTGTTTTTACAAAACATGTTTTAAGTAAACAAAGTAACCCTGGAAAAAAATGGTAATTCTCACTTTTGAAATGGTAATTCTCACTCCAGGTTTTGTAAAAGTTCCATTTTTTTTTTTGTACAAAACATGCTTCAAGTAAACAAAGTGAACCCCGGAGAAACAATGGTAATTCTCACTTTTGAAATTGTAATTCTCACTTAAAATGGTAATTTCACTTGTGGAATGGTAATTACCGTTAAAAAATATATATATATTTATTAATGATATATTTAATAAAAAAACAATTTTTAAAACAAATAATAAGTTCAAAAGTTTATGAAAGATTTTTTTTTTAATTTTTTCCTCGCTTTTTTTTTTTAAAAAAAAAAAAATAAAATCAACAAAACTGTGAAAAAATTATTCTGACATATGTGTGTTTAAATTAACTTTATGATCATATATTCACAATAAAAATTGATAAAAGTAATTTTAGATAATAATGATTTACCAAAACCATTGTTTTTTTCCCCAAGAAATAAACATGCTTTGACAAAAATAGTTTTCTCCAGTTTTAAATATAAGAGTTCATTGACTTTTATTGAAGAGATTGAGGAAGCTTAATAAATTAAATTAAGGTATTTATATTCCTCACTTTTCTTCAAACAAATTTGTTTAATTTATAAATTGATGTACAATTTAATAAATACTCAACAAATATTATGACTAAATAATTTATTTTACTTATTTAATCTCTAGATCTTATATTAAGACTATCTTAGATGGGTTTGCATTAGGTGCGTAGTGCATCTATGAATTTAGTAACTCTCTCATAAAACAAAACACCTAATTTGATCCGATGTTAGATAAAAAGCAACAAAAACTACAGGGAGAACGAGACTTTAACCAGCAGAGGATTCTCTTTATTTATCATACTTTTCGCCCCTATATTTATTATACTATTTATTATTATTGGATCAATTTCTAGTATTTAGATTTAATATAGAAAAAAATTAGAATGAAGGATCTAGAAGAAAGCATATTTATGAAGAAAGGACAATAAAAATTATAATTATTTAAAAGAACTAAATATAAAATTAAAAATATTAAAATATCAAAATACTCCTTATAAAATCTTCTGCATTCCTTCCTATACTTTTTTCCACATTCTATTTTTAAAACTAATGCAAAATTTTATGTTTCATTAAATTAAATAATAACTTTCCCAATTTTTATTTTTCACAACTTGAATATATATCTATAAAAAAAAAAAAATATGCATTCTTCAATTTGTAAACATTATAATTTTTTCAAAATCAACAAAAATGTTAATTAAAAATGGAATTATATAGTTTTAATAAAAGTCATGGTATTTTATAATTTATCATATATGTTAAATCAAGAAAGTTTGTATGATTTTTTTTGCTTGTTTTGTTTTAGAAGCAATTTATGTGGGTTAAAAAATTCATGTAATCTTAATAATTTTTTTATTAAAAAAAAACTTAATTCATATTATATCCTAAAAAATATGAATAATTTTAGTTTTTATTTTTATAAAAAGATCTTAATTGATATTAAAGTTGATAATATAAATCGAACAATTTAATGATATAAATTGGTGAAAAATAAAAATTTAAAAAAAATATGAGTTTAACACGTTGTTAATTAAATAATATATTTTTAAAAAAATATAATCATATAGTGATGGGCTGTTTTAGTTTTCATTTTAATTATTTTTTAAATTATGAATACAAGACATAATACATGAAATTTGATTATGGAAAATTTAGTAATTTTAAATTTATATTATGGTGTTCTGTCTTGTTAAGTAATTACAATTTTTATAGCTATTTTATGATAATATTATTTTCTCTAAGTCCTTTATTTTAATTTCTCTCCTTTAATAAAAATATATATATAGTATCAATAAAATTTAACTTGAGATATAAAATATTTTAAAAATTTTAACCATTTAAATTGATTTATCTATTTTTATTAGATTTAATAAAAAAGATTTTTCCAAGAGATAAATTTAGTAAACTTTTTTACCATTTAAATTGATTTATCTATTTTTATTATCTTTAATAATATAATATCATTATAAAATATTAAATATTTGCTGCCGATTTGTTATTAAATTTTTTTATGGCAATAACATTTATTGAGCCTCATAACGATTCTCCTTGCTTAAATAATATTATTTATATTATCGTTCCATAAAAAAATTATTTATACCATCAATAAGAGTTTTTTGTGTGGAAATAATAAATTTTTATAATGTTATTTTTGGAGGGGAAAATAGAGGAGGGTAATACTGGGGAAAAAAAAAAATTACTGTTTTTTGAGCTTTCCCTGTATTCCCTCATATACGTTCAGCTTCTTCGTTCATTGTCACAGTTGGTAGCTCATTTACTGCCTCGCATTTCTTCCACCTCTTCTCTTCTTTCTTCTCTTATAGGAAGGTTAGTAATTCGTTCTTGCTCTGCCTTTTCTTTCTTTCTTCTTTTTTCTTGTCCAAACTCGCCTTGTTTGTTGGAATACCTCGTAGAACAAGGAAGAATACTCGTTTGGTTAGAAACTAAAGTGTTTACCTGCTCAACCAGGCGTTTGCAAAATTAGTTCAATACTTTACAATGACTCTCAGCCTGAAGAATCCCAACAAATCTAAGAGGAAGAACAAGGTTAGTCCTGTGAATTATAATTCAATTTTGTTAGGAAAATCTTTTTTTTTTTTTTTTTTTTTTTGGGGAGTTGGCTGATGTTTTTGGTTCTGGGATCAAAATTCAGGGCTCAAAGAAAGGGGATGGTTCTTCATCTTCTTCCTTACCTTCTGCTCCAGCAAAGGTTTGGCAACCGGTTGTGGACAAGTTGGAGGAAGGAGAAGAACTTCAGTACGATCCTTCTGCCTACAATTCTCTTCATGCCTTCCACATTGGATGGCCCTGTTTGAGGTAAGATACGGTCTGTTTTTTTTTTCCATCTTCTTTACTTCACGAGTTAAGTGAGGATGAAAAAAAACCAGGCTTACTATGGGATTGCTATTTGTATAGTTATTGCTACTCACTTTCTCATTCCCAAAGAATTTTTCTTTATTTCTCTTTTACGAATGCGAATTAGGTATAACCTTGTGCAATAACTTCTGTTATATTCACGATAAGATGGAATTAGCTATTACCTAGCTTTTAAACCTGGGATATGTGGTTTTATTTTGTAATGATATTCAAAATGAGAGTCTTGGCGACCATTACCTGGGCCTTTATTTTAAATTCCGCTTTACTCATGTACTGTATTTTAAATATGTTTTGACAGCTTTGACATTGTTCGTGACACCTTGGGCTTAGTTCGAACTGAATTTCCTCATACAGTATACTTCATATATGGCGGGGACTCAGTTGAGCTTTAATTTATAGACATGTAAGGTGAGGATTTATTGTGAGTTATGGCCAACTTCAGGGCACTTGTGCATTCTTCACTTTCTATTGGATTAGTTTGTGGAAATATTAGTTGTGAAGGTGAACAAGCTGATTTCATGTTTTGTAATCTTTTTGTATTGGGGTGCCATGCACTCAAAGGAGGCTTTTTTGGAATGTTTATAACTACTACTCTACTAGTAATGAACAGAATTAAGCCAAATTTCATTTATATTTTTGTATTTTGTTTTCCACATTTTTGACATTATCATATTGGTATGGTGGTGCTTGTGCAAGTAGAGAAATCTTCGGGAAACACTGTTGGAATTTTTAAAGTATCAAATATCTCTGGTAAAAGGCGTGAACTGGTGCCTAAAACTGCAACTGATGACGCTGAAATTAATAGTGACAATGGTGATAGTGAGGATGACAGTGATGATGAAGATCCTGATAGTTCTAGTTCTCCAATTTTGCAGGTAATGTCATGTAAATTTGACTTTGTTATACTTCTGTTCCTTGCTGTTCTATTATAAATATAATTCTTTTCATTGATCCTTTTCGCTCTTATCCTACAGTTGTGGAAGGTATCTCATGAAGGATGTATCAACTGCATACGCTTCATGAGTCAAAATCCTCATATATGTGCAGCTTGGGCATATACAGGCTATGTACAGGTCATATTTTCCAACCAATTTCCCCCTTTTTAGTTTATGATTTGTTATCATAGATTAATATAACTTGTTTCATGGAGTTTGATGCTTATAGTTTGTGTAGAATACTGTTAGGATCTAGTTACATTATGCCCTTGAAATGGTAAATTCTTGCTACTTATTCTTTCTTATTTGTGGTGCTGGGAAGTAGCAAACTTTGTATTTACTTTATTATCATTTTGATACTATGTTAGCCATGCCTAAATTGGATTCAAGATATTTTTCAATTAATAGCATCGTAGGGTGGTTCTTGACTAAATTAGAATCATTCCTTTTGATTGCCCATGCTTCTCCAATTTTTGTCCTATTCTTTCTGCTATACGTTCTGATGGGATGTGGCCCATTGAGCATGGCTTCATCACTCTCTCTTGGTTTGAAAGTTGAAAAATCTGACTCTGCTTTTACCTAAGTCAAACTATAGTTTGTATATCGTTTTACACTTGAGTATTGAATTTGTAGGTCTGGGACTTCAAATCTCATCATCTCAATGCTCTAGCAGAATCAGAAATACAAGGCGTCCAAGGAGCAGCGTCAGTTTTTAATCAGGATCCGTTGGCTAAGTTTAAGCATCAAGATGAAGTATATGCCATAGACTGGAGTCCTGTTGATCCTCGAATGCTTGGTTCTGGTAATCTTAGTTTACCCTTAGTTTAGTTAATTTAATACATATTTTCTTCTCCCCTTTTACTTAACTATCTTAGCAATTTAAGATTCTGCAACGTGGAATGTTAAATAAATACTGCACACAAAGCAAGTGTTGAAGATCTTTACGTGACTACTTAACGCACAAAGTAGTCCAAGTTCAAAATCAGATACCACTTGTAACAATGTTGGCTATGTTACTTCCCTATCTTTGATACTACTTGCAACGCCCGAAGCACGCTACGAGTTTGGCTTTCTTACCACTTGTAACGACCGAAGTGCCTCAGCACGAGAAACTTTATATGTACTTTTGTACTATTATCTTGACTAACATGTTCATAAATGACCAATGTTTATTAACTTAATGGTCATAATATTTTTACACTAGTTTGAAAACTTGATGTGTTTTTAACAACTAAGAAAACTATTGTTATCCCAAAAAACTTCATGGAGACTCGCTCCTACCTCCTCTATACTACTCAAAAGTTTATATGATCCAGTATGCTTCTTTCACTATCATCCCTACCAAACAATCCAGATGAAAGATGGTTCTGGACATTCATTCTATGTGCTCATCTAGCGAGACTATGAGTACTCTTTCCAAAATTTCAAACTAGAGATCGATCTTTAGTAATCTCCTCAATGAAAGCATGCTCTATATTCATCCCTCTTGTAAATAAGATCGATCATGGCAATGCAATGTAAGATGACTTCTACAGTACCAATTCTGCTATCTCAACAAAGATAATGAATGGCATTTAAGTTCAATTATCAGAGATTCAAAACAGAGTTTTGCCAAGTAAGAACAAGAATATTTGCAAAGAAAAAGATCTAAAACCTTTACTAATTCATTCAAAATTTCATAAACTTTGAGAATTTGAGTGAGAGAAAGAAAAAAGCTATAGAAAGAAAAAGCACTGGAAAGTGAGAAAAATTTATGCTGGAAAGTAAGGAAAAATTTTCTCAAGGAAATATTGGCTCTGATATCACATTCAGGTGATGTATGTGGTGGCCCATCACCGGCTCTGGTACCATTTGTAATGAGGTTGGCTCTGATATCACATCCAAGTGATGCCCCCATCACCGACCAGGAATCTACCAATATTACACAAGGGGCCACCACAACGGTACGAGGAAAGGTTGGCTCAGAGGCACACCTCATATGTCATGTGCCCTGGGAACTTCCTCATCTTACTTGATCTGGAACTTCCACTGGTAGGTTATGACATCACGCAAGTGATATGTATTAGATTGATAACAAGTTATTCTTTGACATTTCACAGACTTTGGCATATCAATAAGCTTGTTTTAAATTTATCCATTTGGGATTTTAAAAGTTCTGCATTGGCTCCAACCGCAGGATATGGGTCCTTTCCTTATAAAAGGATGAGGAAAAAGAAGCTGAATTTAAAACTCAAACCAAGAAGCAACTGAAGGCCCCTGAAGATCTGCCACCTCGACTTCTATTTACTCACCGATAGGTTATTTATCAATTAATATCAATGAAAGATATAAAATTTACAAGCTACAATTAAGTCATTATTAGATTCAGTAAAGTACGAGTGAAAACATGTTTAGGTCATATCTTCGTGATTGACAACATTTGCTGATGGGTTCTTGTAGTTTCAGCTCGGTCTTTGTCCTTATAATTTCATAAGGACTTGATCTATATTGAAGTGTTTGGACTAACACCAAAACTCATTAAAAGTACAGGAATCTTGTCATTTTAAACTCAAATCAAATTCTTATGAAACTGTAGGAATCAAAACTAAAATTCGATCAAACTATAAGAGATACTACTGTTTATTTTTTTATTTTTTTATTTTTATTGTCAATGGTTTTGCCTCACAGCTAATGAGCTATGAATCAGAGATACTACTGTTATAAATTAGTCAATGTGTTAAAAGAAGGTGAGGAGGAGGATGACAAAGCGGAGGTTGAGGATGACTCATCTATCATCACAAAAATCAATATGTCCGAATCCATTACTAATATTCATTGACGGTGAAGAGACTGAAGAAAATAATATGGCTGTGATCAGGGTGGAACCAGAAAATGACATTAAGGGGGCAAAAATTATAGAAAAAACCCATATTTTTAAGGAATCATATTTGAGCCTCATAAAAAATTAAATATTTACATTTTAGTCCTTGATGAAACCTTTATTTAAGAACTAAAGTGAAAATATTAAAATTTTTATGAGGCTATAATATAATTCCCTGAAAATTTAGGTTTGAGTCCTTTCCTATAATTTTAGGGGGCGGGGGCCACCCTTAGCCCCCCCAAATCTGCCCCTGGCTGTGACCGTGGAGGCAGACGAAGCCATTGGGTGTGAAAATATTGTGTGACGCATATGGAGAATGTTTATTAAATGGTCAATGTTGCTTAACTTAATAGTCGTGACATTTTTGTACTATTTTAAAAACTTTAGGTGTACTTTTATATTATTATCTTGATGTGTTTTTACCAACTAAATGGCGAAAAACTTCATGGAGCTAGACTTGCACCTACCTCCTCCGTACTACTCAAAAGTTTACATGATCCAATATGTTTCTTTCACCATCATCCCTACAAAACAATCCAGATGAAAAATGGTAAAAGATGGTTTTGGAAATTCATTCTATGTACTCTTTAAAAAATTTCTAGACAGATCGATCTTCTGTAATCTCCTCAATGAAAGCATGGTCTATATTCATCCCTCTTGTAAATTAGATCAATCACGGCAATGCAGTGTAACATGACTTCCACATTACCAATTCCGCTATCTCAACAAAGATAATGCATGAATGGCGTTTAAGTTCAGTTATCAGAGATTCAAAACAAAGTTTTGCTATGCATGAACAAGAATATTTACAAAGAAAAAGATTTAAAACCTTTACTAATTTCATTCAAAATTTCATAAACTTTGAGAGTTTAAGTTGATTATGGTGCATATCCATGGACGAATCAGTCATATTCCTCTTTCGCTCGTTCTTTATTTTGCTCACCAACTCTGCACTCTGCTTCTAATATGATCTTCTTCTTCTTGTTCAAGTTATGGGCTATAATTAATCCAAAAGAAAAGCCTCCAAACATGTCTCTCCTTGTTTCTAAGCTTTGAATTATCATCCTTCATCTTCAGCACCTTCACCTTCACTCTAATCCTTCCTCTTCCTTCCATCATCTTCTCCCTCTGCTTTCTGCTCAACATGTTCCACATCACCTCCATGTCTCTGTATCCATAGATTTCCACTTCATCTCTCAGCTTCACCAACCATCTGCCTCCATCACCACCGCCTCCTCCGCAGCAGCCACCACCTGCGTTGCTAAATTCCGAGTCAAAAACAGAGCATATATCCATCCCATCAAACCTGGCTCAATACTGTCCTCTAATAAATCCTCCCTTCAACCAATCACCTCTTGAAACTACTAAAAGAGAAAAGAAAAGGAGAAAAAAAAAAAAAAAGCTATAGATGAGAAAGCACTGGAAAGGTAGGTATTTTATGAGAACCCACCAATTTGGAAGGTAATGAAATCTGACTCAATTTGGATTTGGATTTTTGTGCCACTTACAAGAGAGAGGAGGAAGTTGTGGAACTCAAAATAATTTGGATTTTAGTGGTGTTTTTTTTGGTTCAAAAGGTGTTTATATTAATACTGGATACAATACATTAAAACAAACTGAACATAGAACACAACCAAAGCTAAAGCAAATACAACAAAGCAAATCAAATAGAAGGATTTTAGAGGGTGTTTGATTCGGCTGCTCTTATACACTTTCATGTGTTTCTTAGACTTAGAGCAGTGAATGAAATTTTAAACAACGATCCATTATAATGCTGCACGTTTCTAGACTGCAACATTGTCATGAGTCATAACTCACAAGTACCAAAATGCCTTTCCTTTGATACTGCTACTTTTTTTTTTTTTCCTTTATTATAAAACACTAACTAATAATTCATATAAACCATTAAAAACAGTTAAAACCATTAAATCTGTTCTAAAATTTAAGTAATTTTCAATATTACACTTAGTAATTGTATTAAAATCTAATATTATATTAATTATTACTTTCATCAATCGCACTTATTAATTATGGGCATACATGAAGAAAAAAAATATTCAATGATCTTTAGAAACAAGCATGGATCTTATAAAAAGAATTAAATACACTTTTTAGTTAGTATCTGTTTTCTTTTTATAAGGGCTAAAATCATTTATTTTGGCTTCTTGACCCCATATTGTAGGGTGGATCTTGAGAGATATCAAAAATCTCCTCCAAGCTCCAAGCTGTACATACCATGAAATAAGGTTTGGTACTATTCATGGGGATTCTCTAAATATTCCATTCCAAAAAAGAAAATTTGAAACAATTGGGATTTTTTTAGAGATTGGATGCATTAACTAATTCATGATCTAACATGTACAAAATGAAAACTTTATTCTGGATTCGAATTTTTATGAAAGCTTTATCTTATAATAAGGATTAGAGAAAATATATTGTAGTTCCCAAAATCTTTTGGTTCTCATTTGAAATTAAGTTGCATAAGTGGAGTTAACTAAGATTCTCCCTCAAGAAAACATAATTTTATAAGGCGACACTACACAAATTTTTCAAATTACAATCCTTACTCTGTTCATTAAAATTTAGAGATATCCTATCCTTCAGTGATTTCTCCAAATAGATGGATCATTCCTCATGAAGGCTAGCGGAGGTTAAACGTGGATGGCTTTGTATTTCAAAATGGTGAAGATATTGTTACAGAGGTTATGAGAATTTATGAAGGACTCTTGTCTAAGTTGAAATGACGGTTACAGCAAAATTATTGTCTTTAGCGACTTTACAAAAGCATTATTGGAAGTTTGCAACTCATCAACAACGATCTAACTAATGACTATTCTTTCAATGGCGGGATCAAACAAATTCACAACCTCCTAATTAATGTGTGATTGGACTGGAATCCACACTTCATGCTGATCCCCCAAATTAAGAGGTTTTTTTTTTTTTAAAAAAAAAAGAAAATTACAAATTTTTTATTGGGTTAAGTAACAAATTTACTCCGGAAGTACATGTCCAGGAACAATTTTACCTTAAAAGTTTTTTTTTTTTTTTTTACTCAATCTAGCCCCGAAGTTTAAAAACGTAACAATCTTACCATTTTCTATTAGAAAACTAACGTTGACCGTTAAAAAAAACATTAACCATTAACTTTTAACGGAGAAGGGTAAGATTGCTACGTTTTTAAATTTTTGGATTACATTGAACCAAAAAATACTTTCGTGGCAAAATTGCTTCGGTGTACTTTCGAGCAAATTTGCTACTTAATCCTTTTTTATTTGTTTGAGTCAAGATGTATTTAATGGTCTGAAGTATTTTTTAGTAACATTCAATAGCTTTAATTAATTAATTTTTAATGTATTCTACACTGTAGGATATTTTTTTTCTAAATTAATTAATTTGTAGTGAATCTAGTACCATGAAGTATTTTTTCTGGAAAAAAAAAAAAAAATACTCCATGGTGCCTTGATGCACTAATAATTTTAGATATTGAATGCTACTTTGAAAAAAATATTTCGAATATTAGTTGTTATTGAAAAATATTCTAGAATACTAAGTGATACATAAAAATATTTCTTAATGCTGGATATACTAAAAATTAATTAATTTAAGATATTGGATGAAAAAACATTTTAAGGTGTAATATACACTTTAATATAAATACATAAGATTACAAAAAAATTTAAATAAAAAAAAATGTTCCTCGCCCCAAAAATAGGGGATGAACATGCCCTACTTATAGATGCGGTAAGCAAAGGCATACGGACCCGATTGGACATTAGCTAAAATTAAAAATAAATTGTTTGACAAAATTTTTATCATAAGCACTTTTTTTAATAAAAATTATCATAAAAGGTATATTATAATAAGGCGGCGGTCGGGTGGCGGAAGCTGAATGGGCGATTGGTGATGTTAGTCGGGTGGCGGTATGCGGGGTGGTGGCGATGGTGGTGGCGGTGGTGGTGGTCGGTTAGCGGCGGCGGGGTGGCGGCACGACGGTGGTGGTGGTCGGTCGCGGCGGTGGCGGTGGCGGTGGCGGTAGTGGCAGTAATGGTCGACAGAGAGATTACGGGTTCTCTTTTTTTTTTTTTTTTTTTTTTAAAAAAAGAGCTAAAAATAAGCTCCTCAAGCTCCTATGAGGAGCTTATTTTTAAGCTCTTTTTTTTATTATAAAATAAGCTCTTATAATTATAAGAGCATTAAAAATTGTTTAACCTAACTTATACTTATAAGTAGCTTTTAAACTAAAAATAAGTTAGGCCAAACGACACTAAAAATAAATATATAAGATAAATTTTATTTTTACTGACAGAAAAATACTTTAAAAAACACCCTTTTTTTTTTGTGCTTCACTAACAAGCACCAAGTCCTCCGTCAGTTTAAAGTTTAGTTTTGGTCCCTTTTATAAAATATTCCATTTAATTTAATCATTGGTATTTAAGCTATCTTTTGCTCTCTCTTTTTTTTTTTAAAAAAAAAAATATGTAATCAATATAGATAGTTTGAAAAAAAAATTATAAATTCAGAGTACAAAATTATTTGAAGTTTATATTTAGGATTAAAAACAAAAATCCTGAGAACTAAATCAAAAAATGTATTAAATTACTAAGATCATATAATTTTTACTAACTCTTTCTTTTGTCCAAATAAACATCTAAATAGGATACTTTAGAAAAATATATATAAATTTTGGAGATAAAATTAATTGAGGCTTTTTTTTTTCTACTACAATTGTGTTTTTATATTTAGGACCAAAATAAAATCCTTTATATAACTTATATATCTAGAACTTGAGGTAATTTTAAAGTAGCTTTAGCTATTTAGTATATTTGAATGATTTAAAAATCGTTTTCATAAAAAAATTTTTTTAAAAAAAGTATTCTGAAAACCTTTTAGCTTTGGATCGTTTAAAAATCATCTAAATGATAATAGTTTTATTAAAATAATTTATTTTTTGAATGATTTAGTATTACGCATGTTGTTCTTTTCTAGAATCATTCAAACGATAATACCAATTCAAAAGTGTACAAAAAGTTAGACTTCAAAATTATTTACACGAAGTCAAAATAAATAAATAAATCCTAGAATGGGGCAAACTCAACACCAATCTATGTGATTACCTCTTAACAAAGCAATCATTTATTAATTTATCACAATTTTTCTTCAAAGATGTTTTTTTTCACGCTTTGACCATTTCAAGAAGACGAAGGACAACAAGTCAAATATATTAATTAATACAATATTCCAAATTCTCTTAGATTCTAGATTGATGGTCCTCTTAAATAGCAAATTTATAATAATAAACCAAAACATATAGTTTTAGTGTTTTTAGTATTTTTTTTTTTCATCTGAAGATGGTTACTATTTAACTTCTATAGAGTATCTTTTTTAAGTTTATATCAATATAATTTTTTTAAAAAATATTATGCAATTCATGCAATTGAAATATAAGATCATTTATTTTTAATCATCAATAACCATAATTTACACAAGACAAAAGAACAAAGTAAATTAATATGAAAATAAATAAATAAAAACTCTCCAAAACACTCATAGATGGGCCCCACTCATTAGACGAATTTTATTAGACATATAATTTTTTTTTTTAGGCCCCACACCCACACATGTACGAAACTATGAGGATTGAAGAAGACATAAATCACACTCGTCTCTCAGGGAGAGCATTCAGGTGGGACCCCTTGAGGGAATCGCTTTGTATCAGTACAATAATTATATATCATATACTTTTGCTGAACCTCCTTGATACTTGCTTGCCCCGCCGCATCCAGCGACTGTTTCAGCCACGACTGGTCGCCGCCGCCGCCACGGCCGGTGGTCTGGGCGGCGAAGTTACTGAAAGAGGCGGTGAAGGGAGCTTGGGTCCAATCAGTCTTGACAAGTCCTCCTCTGGTGGCCCAATCCTCAGCATCCCAAAGGCTTCCGTATATTCTCATTGCTTGGCTCTTTGGAAATGGAATCCCTCTTGATTCCATGTTCTTGTATTCTCTTATTGGTCTCCCATCCACTGAGAATCTGCATATTATTTATTTTTATTTCTCAATCAAACACTTTGCTTTAATAATTTCTGTCCTATTCTCTCCAGCTCAATTTTTTAATAACAAATATGTAAAGTATATCACAATTTTTTTTTGAAAATGACTCTATTTGACTTTATTAATGTATGAAGTTTAACTCTTGTTTAGGATCAACCTAATTGATCAAATCCAAAATTTCAAATTATTGGATAAATATAAAATTGTGAAAAATATTTATTTAAAATTTTCTTTTGGTTACAAGGATAAGATATATATGTTTTTATATATAGAATGATTTTGTACACAAAAATATCAATACTCAAATAAAATTTTTTGTTGCTTAAGAATTGATGGTTAATTTTGAAATTATGATTAATTTTAGTCAGTTTCTAGAGATAACAAGTTAAAGATGCGGCAATGATATGCCACTAATATGTCAACAATATTCGGAAACAATAGAAAATTTTGACCAAAATTAATCATACTTATAAAAATTTCAAAATTGCGTATTTTTTTTAAAAATAAATTAATTAATTGAGATTTTTTTTTTTTTTTTTTTTGATAGTGGGATGGGTCCAACCGCAACATTAGCCAAAGTAATTATTTGGACAAGGAATAAAAATGCAAAAAGTAGATGCAACGGTACCTAACTCCAATACAAGCTTCTTATGATAATAATATATGTATGAAAACTTCCATAGAATTATCATCAGACAACTTAAATACAAGTGACAAATAAGAAAACTTTTATTATGAACCTCAATTCCAATATGGGTACACATATATACATATACACACATATATACAACACATACACTCCATTCAGTCTTTTTTATAAGGAATAATTATTCAAATTGTGCAGTTCAAAATGTTGATTATAGAAGTTATGCACTTTTTTTTTTTTTCCAATTATACGCTTATTTATAAAGAGAATACGAGAGATCATTTGTGAAAATTTATTCCAACCAGAGATAATTAGTGACTTATATTTAATGGGAGAAAATAAAAAGATTCGTTTGAAATTTCAGACAAAAGAAATTCCTTTCTTATAAAAATGACAAAATATTCCTTATAAAAAGCCATGGAGGGAGTATATATATGATGTATTTAATTTGGCTCTTAAAAAGATCAGAACTTGCGCAGATATAATTAAAATAAAGAAAGATGAAGAAATATATATATACGTACATGATGGTTTGAGGATTCCAGAGAATAGAATAAGTGTGAAAGTCCTTGGTGGGATCAAACCACAACTGAAATTGCTGTTCTCTGTTACCTTTTCCCTGTGCATATATGTTGGTATGAAGAGTATATGGATCACCACTCAAATTCCCCAGAAATTCAAAGTCTATTTCATCATGAGTTGACCCCTCTGAACTTAGCTGCACATACATACATATCCATCATCATCACAATAATCAAATATATGAGTTATATTCCTTCTCTAAATTTATCTACTAAAGAAGAAGATGATGATTATACATATATATGAGTTACGTACATAGTAAGTGGTGACGGTGCCGGCGGAGTTGCCGGGGACGAGCTTGAGCTGCATGTCAATCTTTGCGAAGAGGTATTCGTTGACAGAGCGGAAGCCGGAGCCAGAGCTCTTGTCGAGGGACAGGGTGAGGAGGCGACCACCGTCGAGGACCTTGCCACGGCCATCGCCCCAGGTGATTTGGAAGTCCTGGTTGAAGTTGCCGGCGGCGGAGGCAGCGAGGACGAGGACACTGATGAAGAGAAAGCCAATCATCATGATGATGGGGTTGGTCATTTTCAAGAGAATTAGATGGATGCTTTTGGGTGGCAAGTTATAGGGAGAGAGAGATACATATGGAGAAAGAAAAATGAAGAAAAACTGAAAAAGCCAAATATTAATGTTTGAAACTTTGGATTGGCCAAGTCTCGTCGAGTGGATGATATAAGCGAAGGTTTGCGTCTCTATATATATAGCTGGACAGAGGAATCAACAAGTTGTATCTAACTCTCTTAAATAAGAATATATTGAGAATGCGTTTATCATGAAAACCCTTTATCTTTTAAGGTACAAAAGGATTGGCGATCAAAAGAAAAGAAAATTCTAAAGTTGGTGAAGGTTGCGTTTCTGAAAATTAAAGCATAATCTGTCAAGTGTTTATGGCAAACAGCTTACACAATTCAATGCAATTATATGGAGCTAGAGAGGGGGAATTTTTAATTTTCAAAGATGAAAATTTATTGTGAAATTACTTCTAGTAATTAAGATTCTTTTAGTCAAATGGAAGTAGTATTAAATAGCTGGGATATACTACTCTGATCTTATTTATAAGTTAATTTTGACCAAAAAATTTGGTCCTATTTATAAGTTTGGTTTCATGATAATAAATTATGAGATTGTGACAATTTTGCCTATATTAATTGTACCAATTAAAATAGAAAGAGAAGAAAGAGTTAAAAAAATATTCATTTATAAATGAGGGCAAAGTTAAAAATTTACCTTATAATTATTAAGTTAACTATCTCTCCTTGATATATATGATTTAGTTAAAAATAACTAATAAATGAGACCAAAGTGATATGTGTATATGTGCTGGCATATTAATATTTTTGTCTTAACCAGAGAGCATAATAAATACTCCTCTTTTCTTATTTATAAAACACTTCGAACATGTTTAATGTTTTACATATATCAAGAAAAATCTTAAAATGTACTACAAAAAAACTTTGGATTACCCACGGAATTATCACGGAAAAAATTTCATCGAAATTACCCATGGAATTCCGTGAGTAATTAAAAAAAAAAAGTCATTGGTAAAATTTCGGTAATTATTCACAACTTTTTTTGCGATGAAAATTTCCAACGGAATTTTTTCCATTGGTAATCTGAGGTAATTTTTTTTTTTTTTTTTTTGTAGTATTAACTCTGTCATAAAATTCAACAACTTTTAAATTTTACCCATATTTAATATACTTTGTGTTCCATGAAAATAAAGTCAATACAATAATAAATAAAAGGTAAAATTATACATTCAAAGGAAAAACTTTTCTCTATGACTATAAATAAGATAAAATTTTCTTCTCTCTTTATCCTATAAATAGGACTAGATTATTACTATGTAAATTTTATACAAAAAAATAAATATGTAAATATAGTCCTCCGATCTTAAATATAGGACAAAATTTATAATGTAATTGCACTATAAACTATGTCTATATTTAGGACCGAGATACTAGATTTTATTTAAAAATATAATTTATATGCTGGGTCATATACTCATATATTTTTTTTCATGAATTAAATATTGATCGATTGGTATAATCTGTTTTGGAGTTCGAGGTTTATATATACATATATATATATATATATATGGCCTACTTTACATTGTATGGAGTATGAAGATAGTGGGAATTCAATAAAGTTATATTTTCCTAAAAAAAAAGTATATTGCACATTAATTAATTTTGTAAAATCCAAAATTGAGTGTTTTTTTCTTACCTTTGCTTATTAATTTACATTATATAGAAATTTTTTTTTTAAAAAAAAAAAAAGATGAAAAAATACTTTTAGAAAATAATAAATCGAGACTCGAGGTTAGATTAAATTGGTCGGTGTTTTTGGTCATGTTGGGTCGGTATACGTTTTTAATTAGTAGTATTAAATAAATTATATGAAAGTAATTTTGTCCAAAAAGATAAATATTTAAATAATAGATTTTATTTGAAAATATAATTTATATGCTGGATCTCATATATATATTTTATTTCATGAATTAATTGATCGATTGGTAAAATCTGTTTTGGAGTTTAAGGTTTATATATGTAGTGGCCTCCCTTACATTGTAAGGAGTATGAAGATCGTGGGAAATTCAATAAAGTTATATTTTCCTTAAAAAAAGTTATATTGCACATTAATTAATTTTAAAAAAATGAGTTTTTTTCTTACCTTTGCTTATTAATTTACATTGTACGGTAATATTTTTTTAAGAAAAGTTGAAAAATTATTTTTAAAAAATAATAAATGAGGTTGGATTAAATTGGTCGGTGTGTTTAGTCATGTTGGGTCGGTGAATTAGTATTAAATAAAAAGAGAATGGTGTAGTAATAAATAAAAAGAGAAGGATTAAATGGTATAAATGGGAAGGCGTTAAAAGAAGAAGAGTGGTTGAAAGTAGAAACGTGTAGAAAGAACAAAGTAGCTAGGGTTGACTTCTTTATCTCTTCCATGGTTCAAGAGTTGGCTACCTCTCTTCTTCTGCCTTGTGGATGCCAGCTAGCTAATCTCATCTATACGACTCCATGAAAGTTCAACACAACCATAGAAATTATGAACTCATAATCTCATGATTAACAAAAACTTAAGAAACGGTTTGATATATATGATGTACATGTTATTAACTATTATCTCGTCTTAATTATAAGGCATAGTTGATTTTTTTGGAGAGATTAAGGAAGTTAAATAAATTATTTAATCATTTCATATGTTGTGTATCCTTAGATTATATATTAGTTTATTAGTCAAACTAATTGATTTGAACAAAAAAATAAAAAAAATAATCAAAAGTAATTGAATTACCTTCCTTAATGGCCAAAAAAGTCAACTATGTCTTATTATTGGACCGGAGGGAGTAGATTATAAAGCTTGTACAACTTGTTTCAATTTAAGGTTAAAGTGCAATGAACATCCTGAAATATAATATCTTAAAATATTTTGTAGTGTATATCCATCACTCTGAAATATTTTTCAATTGCGTCCATCTTACAAAAGTATTTGTTATGTTGTATATGTAATTTTGCACTTAACAATTTAAATAATTTAGCGTGATAGGTACACATAAAAAATACTTTAGGCTATTTAATGCACTAAAAAATTAATTTTTAGCATTGGACACACGAGAAAAACATATTTTAGAGTATTAGGTGTGGTATAAAATACTTTAAATTTCATGTTTTAAACATAGTTGAATTTGACGTTGATCTTTTCTTTTAAGAAGTACAAGCTTTAATATTTTTGGTTTGAGAAAAAAAGAGATATTGGTAAAAATTAAAGAGGAGTTAAAAAAAATAAAAGGTTTGTATTTGGCAAATTTTGGTATTTGTCACTGTCAAGTTATATTTCCTGAAAAGCATGTCTCTAATGCATGGGTCCATAGAGAATTATTCCTTCCTCTAAACTAAATTATTAGGTTGTTAATGTAATTAAAAATTCTTTAAATTTCAATATTATTAAATAATTTTAAAGTCTTGTCATGGTTTTTTTTTCCCAATTGAAAACATCCACATTAGACATCTTATTTCGATAATTTCATTCATTCAGCGACATATTAATTCAATTTTAAAAGTAAAACCTCAAGTCAATTACTCTTAAGTAAGTAGTTATCCTAATAATAATTAAGCTTCACATCAGGTGTTGGATTGGTTCACCTGTCAATGATCACCAATAAGCCTGTTTTCTCATTAATTAGCATCTCTCTAACTACTCAAACATTGCTTTTATATATTAATAATTATGATACAAATATCAATAATAATTTCTGTCCCAAAAAAATATCAATAATAACAATGATTATTAATGTGGCCAATAGAATAATAATAATTAATAAAACAAAGATTGAGTTTGAACCATTTGTTTTGTGTCTCGATCGAGATGCATGTATGTGTAAGCATCAAATTAAAGATATTATTTTGAAAACAAGGCATGCAAGGCATCCATATATAGCTTTCAACATTATTTTCTAAATATTCTTGCTAATCAAATAATATGTGAACCATATAAAAATATGCCAGTTGTTACCTTTATAGATTCTTATAAAAATAAATAAATAAATACTGTCACAATCACACAAAAATTCAAAAAAACAAAAACAAAAAATCAAAGAAAGACGCGGTTTATATTAGACACATTTTTATAATATACTAGGAGATATATATATATATATATATATATATATATATATATATGCGCGCACACACAATACAAAGTTATTGAACGTGGTTTTTTTGTAAGTGGTGACACCAAAAAGATGATGATGGATGTTATAGATATTTCAAATTGAGAAAGGTTTTGTATGACGTAGGTTTTTAGAGAGAAGAACATGAAATAGCTGTGGGTGAGGAGTTTAGTAGAATCGTATAGATATATATAATGATATAGTAAGTATAAAAGGAATCAAATAAGTTTTTTTTGGAGGTTATATTAAAGAGAGCGTTGAAACGAAATTAGTTGTTAAATGGAAGCTAGCTAGCTCCCATTAATGGGGTCATACAATGGTCAAAAGTTGCTTTCATGCAAAGCTGGAGGTGATCAACAAGAATATATAGATATATGTGTGTGTAATACATATATATATATATATCATCGTTTTGTTTTTACTTGACCATTTCATTTTCTTGGTGAGACTGGTGACGCTGCCTTTTTGGTTTCTTTCTTGTGGGACAAGAAACTATTCATCACTGTATCGCCATATTATCTACAAACTACAAAATGGATCTTATATTAAAAATTAGAAAAATATTGCTTTTTTATATAACTTTTTTACAATTCAAGTTTATATTACAAATTTACATATTTGTTTTAAACTTATTCAAACTTTGAGTTTGACAACACTTTATAATTTCCTTACATATTTCTTCTATCATTTGGTTTTTAATATAAGAACTAATTATGGAGTTGATCATGATTCTAAATATAAGATCTATTTTTTATATTTGTCAATTTTTTTTTTTTTTATTTATCTTTATTAATCTCCCTCAACTATAATCAAGTAAAAAATGAAAGGAATTAAGAAAGACATTATGATGGATCAGCTATATATGGATTGCGCGACCCCATTGTACGCTATCAACAACTAAATTCTTAGATATATTGTTAACTAAAAATCTCTCGTTCAATGACTTTATTGAGCATTGTCTTCATTCTTCTTCTGCTCCTTTTATCACAAGACTTCATGATCTACACTTTCCACTAATTAACACCAAACAACCTTCTTTCTAATACATAAGAAAAACTCGCCTGATTTTTTTTTTTGGGGTATATGCCTAATTTTTAATTTTAAATACAATACAAATCTGTTAAAGGCCCATGTATATGGTTATATATACGTCAGATCAAATTATTTGGGATTGAAACAAATACATATAATATAAAATTTACGTGCACACGAAGGATTTGGGACGTACGTACCCTGTTAATTAATCCAATGAAGCAATCATACAATCCACGTGAAACCAGATCACAAATTCAGTTTTATGTTACGCAGCAAAAAAATACAATCAGATAGAAAATATATGTATGAAAACAACCCACACACGTATGGATAATGAGAAAATATATACGTACATGCCAACAATTGCGTAATCGTTTCCACAATTTTTTCTCACACTGGAAATTTTAGATACAAGTATATCTCAGGGTTGTCTTTTTATCAAGTACGTTATTTGATAAGAATCTCTTTTCATATTATATACTTTTAATCAATTAATTAATTAATGTGTGACTTCTTTATATTTGGATTATGCCTCCTATTTAGTCTTAGAAGCCTCAGGTTTACAATATTCAACTTTTTCTTTCTTTCTTTCCTTTTATTTTATCACAAGTCGTTTCACTCTTGATACCATGTTAGGATTTTAAACACCTGCAACATAAAATTTTGGCGATGTAAAATATATAACACTGATATAATATCAAGAAAAATTTTAAAAAGGGTTAAGGGATAATTTTGTCTTGGAAGTTTTTATTTAGGGGCAATTTTGCACCGGAAGTTTTTCGGATGAGCAATTTTGCTTTGGCCGTTATCCCAGTTAATTTTGACCATTAGTTGATCAAATATTCTCAATCGACAGTTCACATGTCATCTATGTCATTTTTGTTAAAATATAAATTTGACCCAAAGATATAGATATAACTTTGAAAAAAAATGAAAAGTAGATGATACATGGACTTCTGACGCAAATTTACACCTTAACAAAAATGACGTAGATTACATGTGGACTGCTAACTCAGCGTATTTGGACAACTAACAGTTAAAATTAACCGAGGAAATGGCGGGGCAAAATTGCTCAATTATTTACACTTTCGAGGCAAAATTGCCCTTCGGTAAAAACTTTTAGGGCAAAATTGCCCCAATATAAAACATATTTAATTTGGTGAGTTGATTTTGGTTCTAAATATAAGACAAATTTTTTATATTTGTCAATCTTTTTCTAATTTACTCCTATTGATACTCTTTCAACAATAATCAATTAAGAAAATGAATGAGGAAATTAATGAAGATGATCGACTAGGGTGTTTTAGAAAATACATGTTATATTAACTAACTCAATTAACTTCTTTAATATGATCAAATTACGTAAATATATCTTATATTAAGGATCAGAAAAATAGCAAAATTACGTTACCTTCGAAGTAAGTAACAACAAACTATTACGGAAGATATTCCTTGCCCTCAACCCCAAATGATCAAACAAATAAATGGCTTTTACTTGTCTTCCTCTAATTCTGATGATAAGATCAATTCCACTTTACCAAGTCATCATACACTCAATAATTTTTTCCTCTTTTTGAATGTTTTCCACAAACCACAATTCAGTACCATCTCTATCAGGTACCTATGTTGGTCGTTATTATTTAGAAAATTCAAATTTTGGGGGCATCAATAACCACCAAAGACTCTTATTGGATTAACTCATCCTGTTAAAGGTCAAATTAAGATAAGTTTCAATATTTAAATATAAATGTGTATATATGTATACCCGACAGTCCTTATCTAAAGTACAATTATTTTGGCACAAAAAAAAGTACAGTTATATATTTGTGGTTTCATATACTTCCTGGAGTTCTAAATATAAGATATTGTTGAATTTTTTTTTTTTGATAAGAAAGTTAAATAAATTACCTAATTATATTATATATTGTGTATCCTTAGACTATATATCAATTTATAAGTTGGTCAAAATAGATTGGAGAAAAAATATAAAATATAAATTTTTTAAAGTAATTTAATTAGCTTTCTTAATCTTTCTAAAAAAGTCAAATTTGTCTTATATTTAAGATCGAAGGGAGTATGTTTAATTTAATCAATCAAAGCACCTTGGAGGTAATTGGTTCCTTTCCGTATGTACATTTAATATATTCTCTACTCCTAATTGTTGATTTGGTGAGGAGTCACACTCGTATATATCACTCTCGCACACGTACTTGCACACACATTTTTCATGTTAATCTATATGTCTATGTAGAATATATCTATATGTGGTTTGTACATGTTGATTTAATCACTTTGAGATTTGGGGGTTTGGTTCTTTTATATATGTAGGGTACCTTTAATGTGTTCTATACATACTTCTAATTGTTGATTTTTTTGGGGACCTGAATAATTATCGATTTGTTCAGGAGTCACAATCGGATATATTATGATTTATATACACATCAAATCAAATATATATAGATATATAGATCATGTTTATCTTTGGCTATAGTATGTAGGTTTACGTGTAAGCCAAGTTTGGTTTCATGCATGCATATATATAGTTCTTAAACTAAATGAGAGTCCAATTATTGTGATGGGAAATTAATTAAGTCATCATTATCTATATGCCGTAGTATACAATAATAATTAATCAAGGTTCAAGATTCTGTATAAATTATTGTTTAATCATATTAACAAACACATCCTAATCCTAGCTATCATCTTTCACCACCTAAGTACGGAGGTGGTCTTGTTTTTTCTTATTTAATTTCAGCTTCTCTTAACATAATTGCATATATATATATATATATATATATAGTGTCTTCATTCTCAGACGCATATTCTAATTAACTGTCAACTTTCTTTAACTTGTGTTTAAGTTAGTCTGTCTGAGGTTTATGGCATTATAATATTGACCCATTTCAAGATTAAGGAATTAATTTGATTGAGATGAATTATATTGAAAATATTCAATCTATTTGTACTAATGTTTTGTTTTTATTAATTATTTTGGGTCCTATACATTATAATAGAGTTTTTTTAAAAAAAAAAAAAAAAAAAAAAAGCGTGCGACTTGTTAGAATTTTCGTGTTAGGTAAATATATAAAATTAGTATGTCAATAGTTGTGAGCTTTAATTTGTGCCACTATAATATAATATTAATATTCACCACTTTTTAATATAGGGTTAGAAATTAATATTATTTCTTTTAATAAATTTCTAATTTGTAAGTCGCATATTACTATATTGTTTTGCAGAGAGGAGGTTGAAAGTGATACTTTTATGTTCAAACACTCAGTAGAACACAACACACAAAAAGAAAAAAAAAATTAGGGAGAAAGAATAATTTCATTTTGCAAGTGTGGAAATTAATAATAAATCTGTAAGAAGTAGGATGACATAGAAGACTCTTGTTTCTTTCTTTTTTTCAGATGAAAGAAAATTTCATTTTGTAAGTGTTAAAGTTAATACTCCCTCCGGTCCTAATTATAAGAGCAAATTACCAGAATTTGGAGGGATTAAGGAAGGAAGTTAAATTAGTTAATTATGTATATTTTCCTAAAATACCCTTACTCAACTCCAAAAAATATGAATTGTAAATCATATCCGTATCCTATCCCAACGCATATATCGCTTGAATAAATCAAGTGTCTAAAAACAACAATAAAATTAAAACTCGTAAGAATCGAATTTGGAAGGCATGTCCTCTAAATCTGCACTGCACGCTTAAATTTAGATAAATTAAATAATACAAATCAACAATAAATATCTTTTTGTACAAAATCTCTATATATAGAGAGAATGTAAAAACTCTAATGAAGTTGCGTTATTAATGAGCTTACAATTCATATTTTTTGATAAATAGGGGTATTATAGGAAAAAATTAACAAAAGTTAAAACTTGCTCTTATAATTAGGACCAAAACCAACTCCAAAATTTGTTCCTATAATTAAGACCGGAGGAAGTATATAATAAATCTATGAGAAGTACGATGGCATAGCAGATATGTTCTTGTTTAATTTCTTTTTTATTCAGATGAGTAGCACATGAAAATTCAACATCATCATCAAACAATTTTAATTTAATGTGAGTGACAATATCATTAGAGTCTGAGTTCATAAGATACCAGACAATAATTGACTCAATTGGCATGGCAAGATTGAGTTGCGTGGGAAACTATGAAAAAGAAAGAAGATAGTGTGACAACTTGAAGTATTTTTTGACAATATAATTAAATATATCCTATAGCATTATATAAGTTACTATTACAACTCATGAATTTATAGTATAATTATTTTTAGACTCTTTTTTTTTTAAGAAAATTGGGCAAAAGTCCCTCATTAGAAAACTACTGTTCAAATTTTGTATGTACAAGGTATACTAATATTATTATTCAGGTTCTTCATACCAATAAACTTTTTTATGAGAGATTTCCCCCTAATTTTTTTTTTCTTCCTTTTTATGCCATTAATTTTTTACTCGACTAAATTATACTTTTAGTCCTTTAAATTTTATATAAGGTATATTTTTGGTCCCTTAACTTCAAAAAGTATACTTTTGGTCCTAAAATTTTAACACCGTTAATGTTTCGACGGAAAACGCTGATATAGTGAACTTAAGCAATAACTAATGACATTTAATTATACAAATTTTATATATTCTTCAATTTACCCATGCATTTAATTACAAAGTCATCACTTAAATTTACACCGTTATCACTTGAGTTTGCATTTTCTTTGGCAAAATTAACGGTGTTAGAATTATAGGATTAAGAATATACTTTATAAAGTTAAGAAACTAAAAGTATATCTCATGTAAACTTAAAGGACTAAAAGCATACTTTAGCCTTTTTGACTCTATGTAAGGCCTGAGAAATTAATTAGAGGACAATATTATAAAATCCCAAGGAAGAACTTCAATCACTCAAAATTTTTATAACAACTGAGGAGCATGTAATGATAAATTTTGGTATAAAAAAATGACAACATGTTTATTAAATCATTCCATGCAAATGCACAAGGTTTATAGCACTTACTTGTCATTGAAATCCTTATGAATGCTTTGATTGATACTGCCATCATGTAAAGACTCGTCCACAAATATTACATCCACTTATTAATATAAGATCCATTTTAATAAAAAAAAATTCAATTATAAAATTATTTTTATACTAAAGACCAAATATATGATTTTTTTTACTGTGGACCAGAATATAATGTAACCCATACTTTATTATATAGAGTATAAGATAACCATACTACTCTTTTTGATGCTATACACACACACATGGAAACTAGTTGAGGGGTGGACTAGAATATCCTTATTTTTAATTCATTTTTCGCCAACCTTTTCTTTTTATATTATACATAGATATAGATATATAATAATTCCTAACTTGTAGTGCCTACATGTAGATCAATATGATTTTGGGCTGCATTCATTATTAGATTGGGCCGACCCAAGTGACCAAAATACTCTGAGGAAAGTCATTTACTCTCGACGTTTATATTTATTGCCAATGAGGATTGGTACACTTGGCTAAGGCGTCGACCCTTTACTCTAAAAAGGAGGACGTTCGATACCCACTGGCCGATGTGAGGGCCTTATTGGTGGGTGATTTGTAAGTACCTTTGTAAGCGTTTTTTGAGCCTGGAGGTATGTCATAGCCTTGATGGGGTACCGGTGTCTACCCCTACCTAAACTTTTTCATAAAAAAAAATGTTTATATTTATTAGATGTTTATATTTTTACTAAGGTGGAGTTCTAGAGTAATTTTTTGTACACTATTACCATAAAGTACTTTTTTTCATAGTACTAAGTATCTTAAAGTAATTTTTAATATATTTAGCGCTTTAAAATATTTTTTTCAGTATTACTCAATATTCTTAATTTAAGGAGCTCGATATTACACTACTGCTAATAAAATGCTTTAAAGATAAAATTATATCAAAAATCATTTTAGAATACTAGGTATTGCTAAAAAATACAAAAAAATATTTTCTCAGATCCTTTGATTGGCAACATTTATGGTTCATGAAGTTGCCATTATGCCAAGATGGCTTTGTTAGTCAACTGCATAAAATCTCCCTATGTCAGAAGTTGGATCATGCATGTAACTTTAGGCTTTAATAGAAGTCCTTTAATTAAAAAAATTAAATAAGGGAGAATTTCACTTGAATGCCATAGGGCTAATTCTATTCCAGTCAACCCCTTAAGATTCTTAAATTTCATTATATCACACGGACCAAAACAAAAATAAGTTTTATGAGTAAAAAGACAATAATTCCCCTTGCTTTAATTTTTCCTTTAAAATTTTGATCGTCGCCGGAGTTATGGCGATTAGTCACCAACTTCCGCCAAGCCGAAGTTGCCTTCGGCGGCCGGCCGTTGAAGCTCCAGTCACTAGAAATTAATTTGTATTTTTCACATGAGGATCCGCTTGTTCTTGAAGTGTTGCACCCTTATAAATGAGACTTTTTGAATTTTTTTGTTCATTTGCAAATGTTAAGCTCCTCATGAACAAGTGAAATATGCATATGAACAACACAAATTAATAGGTTAACAAGAAAATATAGAATCATTAACAAGTCCAATTTGCAAGAGTTCAACTATTCATGGAACAAGTGGATTATACTAGGGGATAGGGGTGGGCAAAAACTCGGTGGTCCAGTTCAATCTAGTCCAACCCGAGTTGATCTAGTCCGGTCCAACCTGAGTTGATCCAGTCTAGTTTGATCCAGTCCAAATAAGTAACATAATGAAATCGGATCAGACTAGGCTAGATTGACTAGTTGGGTTGGACCGAATTCTGGACCAAGGGACCGTACCATTTGGATGGATCTGGTTTAGTCCAAGTCAAATTTTTTTAGAAGTATTTTTGTAATTTAGACGTTACATTTTATTCAATGATATTGGACCGAGTTTCTTAAAGATGTATAATTAAGTTTTATCTTTCATGATTATTTTTATATGATTATAGATAGTTTTATTATCTTAATTGTATTTGTCATGTTTAAATATTTTTTCCAACATTTTTATTTATTTATTTATTGTTGTTGAATGTTGTTGGATATTCTTATCAATTTATTATGTTTTACTTTAATGTGACACATTTTATATTATTATATGTATTTTTACGGTCATAATTATCTTTAATAGATTCACATTTTTCCTTCCAAAGAGGGGGAAAAAAGGTCATAGACAACATGGACCAGTTCAGGAAGTCCATCAGACCCGGTCTAGTCCAACCCAACCTCAAGTTGGTGCTGAACCAGACTAGACCACGAGCTGCATTATACATCCCTAGCTCCTCTTCGGACCAGACCTCAAGTTAATGTAAAACCCGGAACAGTCGAGTCCATGCTCATCTCTAGATTATACATATATGTTAGTGTCAATGTTTCACCCAAGAGGGGGTGAATTGGGTGATTTTACAATTTTAAAATGAAAACGTCAAAATATTAAATCAAACAAAAAGAATTAGAGAGATATCACCAAAGTGTGCACACATGTTTATACTGGTTTGGCCAAAATTTCTTGACGTATGTCCAATTCTCAAAGTGTCTCTAGATTTTCACTATCGTTCCAAGATTAACCAAGTTCTTGGCACCTTAATAAAGAGTAATCCTCACCATGACTCACTTCCCCTTACTAATTGTAATCTAATAACCACTCAAGGTCCCACTACTTTGAGATTTTAAAGAAATCAAATTGATTGAATGACTCTCTCACAAAGTAGATTTATAATCACTGATGAACAAATATCATAATATATTATAAGATAAGAGTATGAGCAATGAACGAGCAGTAATTGTGTTAGTTATGATTAGTTTTGATGATGTCTTATATAGATGTTATTATTAAAAGCAAAAAGATTGAGTAATATAGTTATCTCCTATTTGACTAACTACTGTATTTAATGTAGATTAATCCAAGATGAATTATAGAGATTGATCAAGAAAGAAAGAAAGAAAGAAGAACTTGTTGAATGAAGTGAAGATATCATTATTCAAGTTATAAGATTGATGTTAGAAGTCTCCAAGGTCATATGGAAGTTGGAATGGGTCAATTTGAAGTTAAAGTCAAGAAAAATCAACTTCGGGATGAGAAAACTCGAGTTTGGAACACAAAACTCGAGTTTGAGACTCAAAACTCGAGTTTGTAGTGTCTTCAAAACCTCGGCGTCTCTGGACAAGTGAAAACTCGAGTTTGGAACACAAAACTCGAGTTTGGGACTCAAAACTCGAGTATGCAAGTGAAAACTCGAGTATGCAACCGTTATCGCACTTCAGCTCCACACACTGTCTCACGTTCAGCACGGGCGACCTCTGGTGATTCGATGATATCTCTCAAACCAGGAATCAGATTGACGTGAAACCAGTGGCATTTGAAACTAGACATCCAAAGCGTCATTTTGATATATAAATCAAGTCCAAAGGTGTCAAGATCAAGGAGATACGATTTTTACAAGTTGCCACAAGAATCAACGTCACAGTCCAGACCCACCTTCAGTATTTTGTGTGTAACTCACAATCTACAAATCGTATTGAGCTGAAATCCATGGCATATGAAAATAGACTCAAAGAGCTTTCCATCAAGAGTTGAATGGACCAAAACGGAGTTCAGACCAGGGAGATATGACCCTCGAAAGTTGACAGATAATTTCAAGATAAGTCAATACTGCAGTATAGGTCTGCTTACTCAAGTATTGGACTTCCAGAGAGCAACCAAATCTTTCAAGTTAAGTCAATACTGCAGTATAGGTTTGCATACCGCAGTATTGGACTTCCAGAGAGCAACCAAATCTTTCAAGCTAAGTCAATACTGCAGTATAGGTTTGCATACCGCGATATTGGACATCCGTAAAGCAACCAAGTCTTTCAAGTTAAGTCAATACTTTGCAAGATAGGTTTGCATACCGCGATATTGGACTTCCGAAAAGCAACCAAGTCTTTCAAGTTAATTCAATACTGCAGTATAGGTTTGCATACCGCAGTATTGGACTTCCGAAGAGCAACCAAGTTTTTCAAACTAAGTCAATACCGCATGATATGGGTAGCCATACCGCGAGATTGGACTTCCGTAAAGCAACCAAGATTTTCAAGCTAAGTCAATACTTCCACCTTTACTTTGGAGTATGTAAGTGAAAGTATGCTATACTCCGATAAGCAAGATCCATACTCAAGTATTGGACTTCCAGAAAGCAACCAAGATTTTCAAGCTAAGTCAATACTTCCACCTTTACTGGAATATGTAAGTGAAAGTATGCTAAACTCGAGTAAGGAAGAGCTAAACTCGAGTATGGTCATCGTGGGTTCAAAAATTCACACTACATTTTTGAAGTCCAGGTTAGTATACTTCCACCTTTACTTGGAGTATGTAAGTGAAAGTATGCTATACTGCAGTAAGCATGAACATACTGCAGTATACAACGGTAAAAACTGATTTTTGAATCACACGAATTTGCAAATCATTGTTGTTTGATCTTATTGCTTCCATAATTCATTCAATCATATTCCTAGCTATGTTTAACAAGTTTGTTGAGTGAATTTCATTAAGATCAGATGAAGATTATTGAAGGTCAAAGCCATAAGCAAAAAGTGTTGGTGCATTTAATGCACCTCTCGCAAATCTACCTACTTTCGCTAATTCATCTCGAGCACGCCTTCGAACGTTAAAGAATGCTTACTACAACAAGCAAAGTAATCTCCAACGGGAAAATTCTCGAGAGAATCACATCGATCAATCTAACACCTGGATTAGCGAAGTTTAGAGAGAGAAGATGACCGCACCTTAAGCTAATCACCTACAACGGTTGGATTCATCAAGCAACGGTCATTTAATGTTCTCTACCTATAAATAGAGTGCATTAACTTCTTCTCAAGCGAGACATACCTTGAAGACGAAAATCATTCAAGTCTTATATTTATTTCTTCGTTTTATCTGTAGTATCTTGTGATACATTGAGCTTCGGTGCTTATCTTATCTACTCTTAGAGAGAGTTTGTTTCCTTGTATATCATTCATTGTAACAATCTCAAGTCGGGTGACTTGGAGATTGGGAAAATCGAGTACAACTTGTAAAGGGGAGTGTGTCCTAGGTTGAGGAGCATTCTTTGTTTAAAGAGTGGGTATCGATTGTAATCGTAGTACAACTTATAAGGGGAGTTAGTCCTAGGGAGAGGATAACTCTTGAGTACGAGTGTGTATCGATTGTTTACAATTACAACTTGTAAGGGGGAGTGATTCCTAGGGAGAGGATCATCCCGAGTACGAGTGTGTAATTGTAATTGAGTGATAGTGGAAAATCCCGAGTGTTTTACGGGGATCGGACGTAGGTCAAAGAGTTGGACCGAACCGCATATAAATCCTTGTGTCCAGCTTCTTCTTCCCTCACTCTGTCTATCTCTCGTTTTCATAGCTTCAAAACAGAGCAATTTCTGAAAAGTTTTAAAATACCCAATTCACCCCCCTCTTGGGTATATAGCTCCACTTACAAATTGTTCGTGTGCTTGGTTAGTTGGCTCTTTATTGAATGCTCACGTGTTTATAATTGAACACCATTAATGACCCTTGTGAGTGTTCAAGCTTTCCATTGAGTGTTCAAACTTTTTGTTGTATTGATGAAGCTTTCTGTTAGAGACGGATTGGAGACATTGGAAGATTTCGAGGTTTGGTCGCTTTCTCATTGCTGTTATAGATCTTCACACAACATCCCTTTGGTCTGCTCTAGAATTGCTTAAGGTTGGGTCACTATTGCTTGGCTACAATTCATGCTTCAGACATATTAAATGATCCTGCTCTAGGATTGCTTGGTCTACTTTGTTTCTGTTATCACATTTAATGCTCTAATACAAAGATTTACTTTTGTATTTTTTGACGTAATTAATGATTCAAATCATCTGAAGCTCATAATCAAATATGTTTAGTAGCATTAAGAAATAGTATAAGTATTAATCAAGTATAAACAAATGTTAATCAATAAATTTAAATTATAGGAGACAAAGGTTTAGTGCAGGAAGAACACATACTCAAGTGTTATTCCAGGTGACTCGAGTGCCACACTTGAGTGCTGATAAATGTTGTGTCTGGTAGAAGACTATTGCACGTCAAGAATTTCATTTTCTACCAAACGCTCGAGTGCTTGCAAAGTCACACTCGAGTGCCACACAGAGTGTGCATTTTGTCACACTCGAGTGCTAATTATGTAGGTAGAAGACTGTTTGAAAAAAGGAATTTAGATAAATAATTTTTATTTCTACCAAACACTTGAGTGCCACACTCAAGTATGCAATTTGTCACACTCGAGTTCTTCTCACAAAAAAGACAGTATTCTTGATTCATCAACGAGTGTCATGCATTGAACTTAGAAGTGTTTACCCTGCACTTGAGTGTTGGAGTTTATACTCAAGTGTTTACCTTGATATTTCCAAAATGAGTGCTGGTGTCAAGCAAACATTTGCAAGTGTTGAATCAACACTCGAGTGTGCAACATAACACTTCCAAAAATCAAGCGAGTGTCAGTCAAAAACTCTACGGTGATGCCAACACTTGAGTATTCATCTCAAAACACTTTACAACAGCTTTTCAAAACAATTTTCTAATTCAAGATTTAGTTCAAATAATGTTGTACACTGTCTTGAAGCTGACATTCGAGTGATTTGAATCATCAAGTGTTGTTATCTTTTCCAAGTTTGTTATCATCAAAACTTATAAATCGTGAGAACTAACAATAAGGACAACATAAATTGAACAAGTCCTATTTGCAAGTATGTAACTTTTTATCAACAAGTGAAATAAACATATGAACGACATTATTTTTTGGTGGCAGGAATTCCGATTGGCTGCGAAGATTTCGATGGTTGGGTATCAATGGCGCTCTCTTGATGGCGTGGCGATGATGACCGGTCGTTGGAGCTCTGGCGACGATCAAACTTTTTTTAAAAAGAAATTAAGGACATTATTGTCTTCTTACTTATAAAAATTACTTTCATTTTGGTTATTGGGTACTGTGAAATTTCATAATTTTATTTTATGGGGTTGACTAAAAGAAATTTTGGTGGTGATTAATTAAAATTGGAAAAATAACAGAAAAATACCAATTAAATTTCACAATCTTGTTGACAATAAAAATAATGAGATTAACAATAATAATAAAATAATTGAAAACTCATAATATTTTAAAATTCAAATGCTATTTTGATAGATTTTCCCATTAAAACAAACACATTGAAATTGAAACCGAGTATACAAATAATAAAAGGACCGATTGAGTGGGGCCGGCTTGTGCTTCGGCCAGCTGCATTAACTTGTAATCGGCAGCTCGAAGAACAACTGAGAATGCTTCAAAGTGCCAGAGCTGTCATCTTTGTTCTTGAACCAATGAAAGCTAATGGCGGTTTCCCTCTTACAATATATTATTCTTGTGGCTGAGATAGCGAAATGGAGAAGAAAAGGCTGTGTCTTGGTAAATTTTTTTGCCTGTTTCTATTCGTCTCCATTTGCCCTCGACCCTCGTATTGAATTTCCCGACATTCCCTTGTTTCGATCAAATCCACGTAATCCCCATAGAATGCCTACCTTCCATATCTCTCACTTTCTCTCTCTGTCTCTATCTCTGTGTGCGTCCCTCGAATTTTCTATCGTCTTTCTTCTCATGACAGTGACAATAACGAAATAGAAAGGGACATTCATCTTTGGCTGTGATGATCAT
This sequence comes from Acacia acuminata, assembly GCA_019022655.1. Lineage (NCBI taxonomy): Eukaryota > Viridiplantae > Streptophyta > Magnoliopsida > Fabales > Fabaceae > Acacia > Acacia acuminata. Next base: position 393,498 of record JAFJYI010000102.1, on the reverse strand, counting down.
GACCCAGATGGTTGATGAACCTTCTCAAAGCTTCATTCCCTACCCTAAAATGACTCGCCGAGTAATCGAAGGTTCATTTCTCATCTCTTGCATTTCTATACACAATTTGTTACTCGTTTTTATATAAGTCTGCTTACTATGTTCCCTTCAAGGTGTCTAGCTTTTGTGACTTAGGAGAATGCTAATAGGTTTTCTGTAGGTTCACCTGTGATTTAAACAGAACAAGTAAATACAAGCTTTCATTTTGGGTCTTGTCCATCTGCTTTCTTTAGGTCCACTTATGAATTTCCATTGTATAACTGTACAAGACCATAAGCAAGTGCAAAGTTTCATCATTTGCAGTAACTTTGGAATCTATCTGGATGTTGAATTTTCTTAGATTGCTGACCTTAGTTGATTCTAATTAAGGAATGTATGAGAAGTATTCATCTCATTTTGATTCTTGCGCTGACTTATTTGTTTCACAGTTTCACTATGTGTTTTCCAAGATGTTATCAAGTTTATAGTGAAATCAGTTTATTAATGTTTATTTTATCTGATTTCCCATCTTGATTGTCATTCATGTTTTATCTCTTCTAGTTGTAGTTGACTAGTTCTACTTATTGGGCTCCCTTGCTAGGCGAACTTGAGGGTTAAGCAAATTCCTTTTACTATTTTCTTGAAATAAGGGAAAGGAAGGGTTATTATTTGTCTCCCTATATCATAGGAAAATGGTCATCATCACATATTGGTTTATAGTAGTTAGTACTGTGTAAATCTTTTTAAAATGGCAGTGAAATGAAATTTAACATAACTTTTAACATATAATTTATACATTTTAGCTTCTTTTATCACGGTAAGCCTTATATTTTTTGATGTTATGTGATAAGGCAATGTTGGATTTGGTTACGTAGAGTGATTCATCTAATGGGCTACATTGTGGGATCAAGCTCTTAAGTTTGTATATTTCAATTGTTTTATGTATTTCTTCATGTCTCTAGGAATAAACGCAAAATGGTCAGTGACATAACATCTGTGATTGCAGTGGAATCTCCTTCATCCTCTCAGAATATTCAGGCGTCATGCCTACATAATTCTGATGGATTGTTCTTTTTCTTTGGAGGGATAGTAATGCTCATCATATTGCTGATTCTTGTATTTGTGTTTCGGAGTCACATTAAACCAGCGAAACTAATGAAAATGATAGCTTGGAACAAACAGCAGCCTCCGAAGAAACAGCAACAAGGTAATTCCCAAATAATAAGCACCAGAAAACCACAATATTAGAAGCCTGAATATATTTTTCCTTCATCTTTTCCATGACTGTGGCTCAATATTTTTAATTGAAGGATACATGTTCTTATAATATTACTGTTATTTGTTTTTTTTTCATTTTTTGGGAATATGATGCACCAGCAGCAGCAGAGGTGGTGGAGATGATAGCTTCAACAGCAACAAGTAAGCTGCAAGGTAGTTGAAAAAAGCCATCAGAGAACCTGCCCCTTCAATGTACTATTTATTATAAGGTCTCAATATTGGGGTTTACATTTTTAATACAGGATCCATGGAACTCCTGAGTGGGAACCTTCAAACAATTATCTACTTTGACTACTGGACATTGAAGAAGGCAACCAAGAATTTTCATTCTGGTAATCTTCTTGGAAGTGGTGGATTTGGGCCTGTCTATCGGGTATAAATACTGAATTTTATTAAGCTTGCTTTAGTGAGGAGATTGATTTGTTGATATGAGCTCCTTAAATTTCAAGTATGATGCCTTTATATTGTAACCTAATATGATGTGTGTCAAATTTTGGATTGAACTATTAGTGGGTCCTATAGTAGTCTCAGAGTGAATTGATCAATGTACTCATCTGACTTAAATAATTGGTAAATGAACTTGTGGGGTGATACGGGTGAGCTTAAGAGATTGCAGCGTTTACTTGGGTGTTAAGGAACTCACTGCTGAAACATGAAGTCCATTTGCACATGCTTCTAGTTATAGGTTATGATCCTAAAGTGTATATTTGTCAGGGAAAGTTGGCGAATGGAAGGCTAATTGCAGTTAAGAAACTGTCTCTTAACAAATCCAGACAAGGCGAGAAAGAATTTCTATCAGAGGTGAGATTGATCACCAGTATTCAACACAAAAATCTGGTTCGCCTTATTGGATGCTGCACAGAAGGGATTGAAAGGATACTTGTGTATGAATACATGAGGAACAAAAGTTTGGACCTCTATATATATGGTATCCGTTCTTAATATTGCCTCTTTAATCCTTTTTGCTTTTAGCATTCACCCTCCATGTGTACCTACATAGAGTGAAGGCCGTGTTAAATATCTTTATACTAAATAAAACTCATACAATACTATTTGAGTTACACGTATAACCCATAGCAGTGAAATAAGAGTCTCCTTAAATCAGAAGATCTGATTAAGTACTTCCTGCCTTTTATAATGTTGGATTCTCCTTTAGTGTTTAAAAGGATGTGTGATTCATATAACAATGCAAAACTTGTTTTTTTGGATTCTGCTATAATGCAGGAAACAGTGGTCAATTTCTAGATTGGAGAACTAGGTTCCAGGTTATTCTTGGAATAGCACGTGGATTGCAATATTTACACGAGGATTCACACAACAGAATTGTTCATCGAGATATTAAAGCAAGCAACATTCTTCTTGATGAAAAGTTTCATCCAAGGATTGGAGACTTTGGACTGGCGAGATTCTTCCCTGAAGGCGAAGATTACCTCAGCACTCAGTTTGCTGGAACATTGTGAGTCTTATTCTCTAAATGATGTCTTTAAAAGCATAGTTTAGAGTCTGAGACTGGGTAGCTGGTTCAATTGGTAAACCAATGAAAAGGCAGGTTGGTTGCTAAATGGGTATATAGTATATATAACCGACTAGGTCAATAACCACTCAAAGTTCAATGAATCAGCTAGTACAACCATAAAATTGGTATGACCCAGCCGGTTCATTGCCTTGGTCCGGTTCCAAAATGTGGTGGGATGGGATATGAACACAACACATGATGAAAAACAGCTTATGTCACTTTATTTCCAATCTCATTTTGCGTTTTACAAACATTATCATTAAAATGAATAATCCAGTTTAAATCCTTCGACTATAATAAATGAACTCTATAAAGTATTCTCTGTACTGTATTCTGTATATGCAGGTGTTTGATGTCTTAGTTGTTCATTATAATGTGATAAGGTGATCTATTTAGAGATTTGAGAAGGTGACATGATTTTATTCCTAACAACTCTATCATATGCAGTGAATTATAGCTACTCTTTCTTGTCTATCTTGACCAGAGGTTATACGGCTCCTGAATATGCCCTTAGAGGGGAGTTGTCAGAAAAGGCAGACATATATAGTTTTGGAGTCCTTGTACTTGAAATTATTTGTGGCAGGAAGAATACGGATATTACTTTACCATCAGACATGCAGTATCTTCCTGAATATGTAAGCTCTTACATTTTACGCTCCCTAATATAAAAGCTAGTTGGGAGTTGGATTTGGTCTAAAATATTAGATCTCAATCCATTTTACCTCCTATATTTATCTCTTTTCCCCAAACTAATTTATATAACTTACAAGCTAATATATGATCTAATGTTACACAACAATATTTTAGGGAGATCTTGTTACATTTTTTCAAATTAACCAATTTATTTCATTTCCTCAATCTACCCAAATTTGTTAAGTAGCTCTTGTATTAGGTACTGGAGGGAGTATAAACCAATGTTCTCTCTGCTGTGTATTTCAATGGGCTTGTGTGTATTTTCATTGCAGGCCTGGAAGCTCTTTGATGAGTCAAGATTGATGGATCTTGTAGACCCAACATTGCAGGAACTTGGATTTACAGAAAAGGATGTTATGCAAGCAATCCATGTGGCATTCTTATGTATTCAGTCTCAAGCAAACTTAAGGCCTCCAATGTCAGAGATTGTAGCATTGTTGACATTCAAAATCGACATGATTAGAACACCGATGAGACCATCCTTCCTCAGCCGAAGGCAGAAAAATGATGATGAGGATCTTTCTTGGCAATCCGCGTCCGAGGCATATCCTTCACCATTACGCAGTGATTCTCTATCCATACCAAAGTAAAGGCCACTTGTTCATTCTTGCTGTAAAACATTAGCTATGATCACACAAGGAAGAGGGGAAATATTTTGAAGGGCTAGACCACCTATGTATTAACCTTTTGCTTCAGGTATTTCCGTATTTTTAATGTATAGAGAAACTCCCTTAGCATGAATTCTTCTACTGTAATTTTGTGAGTTATGATAATTTATTATGAGTTATTGTATTGCTTTTTATTGTATTGCTTAATGAGAATATCTCTGTATGACCTATCATCCTTACAGGATAATTTTGTGAAGCTTTTTTCTTAATGAAGGTAATAATTACTGTAGACTTTTGTAGTATTTTTTGCAGATCCTCTAAAACTCCTGGCCTTGGTATGGCATTGGTAAATGTTAATGATTAATGAAAGCCTAGGTCCAATGCATAAGGTTCCCACTATCGGAGATAGCAACCGGATCCTCTCCCCATCACTCTTCTCCTCATCCCTCCCCATCACTCCAAAAATAGATCTCCACCATCCATTTCACTTCATTTTCATCTTGACCATTCATTTCCTTTAATATTTCAAGTCAAAGGTTTGTCGACAGTATGCAAAGTAAAAAGATCTTGATCCTAAAAAAATACTTCATGATCTTCAAAATATCGTGAAATATATTTTTAGTACCGATCTCAAGCAAGAGACGTTTGAATATTTTTTCAAAATCATAAAATAATTTTTGAAGATTATGAAGTATTTTTTTAGGATCAGTCAGTATCTTTTTAGTACCTATCAGTACTTGAAATATTAAAGGAAATGAATGGTCAAGATGAAAATGAAGTGAAATGGATGGTGGAGATCTATTTTGGGAGTGATGGGGAGGGATGAGGAGAAGAGTGATGGGGAGAGGATCCGGTTCCATCAGAGATATAGGGTCAGAGCCTTACCTTTACAAGAGAAATGCTATTTCCAAGATCTGAACATGTGAACTTAGTTATATGATAGCAACTTTTACCGTTATTTGAAGACTTACCTCTGATTAATAAATATAACATGCCCATACACACACACATAATACAGTATAGAATATGAAAGAAGAAATACTATTTAGGGTTAAGGTGCAAAAATACATATATGATTTTTCCAAAAGTGTGTTCAACACCAAGTGATTTTTTAAGTTGCAAAAGTGACTATATGGTTACAAAAATGGAGTAAAAGTCACATATTTTGTTACTTTATATTGGTGGGGCCCACAGTCATTTAAATGAAATATATGATTTTTGCTTGACTTTTGTAACCATATAGTCATTTTTACACACAAAAAAAATACTTGGTGTTAGACACACTTTTGGAAAAAACTTAGATATGTATTTTTACACCTTAACCCTACTATTTATAAGTGATGAACGATTGCTATTTGGTTTAAATTCCAAGCAAAAAATGGGCCAATGGGCCCAAGTCTAATTAACGTAAAAAAGGATATTATTGAATTTTATCTTTAGTTTTTTTCTTCTAGCTGTCCTTTTTTTTTTTTTTTTTTTTTTTGGTTGAAGTTTTTTAACCAGCTGTTTACCTAAAACCAATTGATAGAAGTAATCGGAGGAACATTCTACCATGCGAATTTCCGTTCCAAGAAAGACTTGATCTATTTAAGCTGCTTATCTGTAAGTATGATTCAAAATACTTTAGGCTTCAGCTGATCACTCTCTCTTTACTGAAGTGGACAAAGGAGTTTAATAATATATTGTCATATCATCACAAACAACATTGATTGATATTATCTTTAAAAAGTTCACCAGAATTTTGGGATGGTCCATGATATGTCTTAGTTTGATAAACCAAAGCATCTTATCTTCTCCATCACTGTCACCATGATGACCCCTGTCTCTGCTGCTTCATTACTAATTCTCTGATTACTGATACACATACGAAGCCGACAATACATGGAAGGCAGTTAATTGTAGGCACAAGCACAGCCTCGAGATGAACACCAAGAGAAAGAGACTTAAAACAAGAAAGGAAAGAAGCATGGGGGAGAGAGAGAGAGTGGGCAAAACGAGCCTGCTAGTTTATGTGGTGTTGTTGTAAGGAGAAAGCAAATATGGGGAATTTATGAAGGAACGTGGCACATTGAATTGGTGACCCTCCGACATATATTCAATGCCGTTTGTTGAAGAGCAGAACAGGTTTTGTTTCAGACATCACAAGCAGAACTGCAGAAGCACCCTTTTTCTTCTTTTGACCAATGGACTGAATCTACGCAACCCCCCAATCCATATCTTTTGTGTTCAGGAGTGAGTTAATGTGCTGTGTGCAGTTTTCGGAGATATTGAAAATTGGCCCAAGATAACATTGTTATGAATGTGGTAGGACTCTTATCCTCAAGGCTTGTTTATAATATAATTTATACTTGGATAGACTTTCATATTAAAAAAAACTAGATTAACTTATTAAGGTGATATATTAGAAGCTCAATTTTAGAAGGTTTAAATATAAATAAAACATGAAGTTGTAAAAACCTATTCAACTTTAAAGTGATTTTTAGATAAATAGTCAGTTGTCTCTAAAACTATATTAAACTTGTTCTTTTATTTCAACTTTTTTCTGATGCTTTCTAATGCTATCCCAAACAAAGCCATGTATGTGGTGGTTCTACTTATGAGTTTGATTGAATCTCAGCTCTTATCTCTTGTGTATATACTCATTGTAATTCGAAAAAAGAAAGAAAGAAAGAAAGAAAGAACAAAAGAAAGAAAGAAAGAAAATTTGCCAGTAATGAAGTAGGTCTCTCAACCTATTAACGAGGTTCTTACATTGATATTGGATTTTGAATTCACGTCCTCGCAAAGGATGGCTTGCGTCATCATGGATTGAACCAAGTTATGTTGGTGCATATTAAGAGTAATATCTAAGACTATAAATTTTCAACCTTTCTTTTTTACTTCCCATAATATTATGTTTCTTCCAGGTATTATGGTTCCTCCAGGTATAAATATAGGACAAACTTAACTTTTTTATTTTTTTTAGAAATTAAAGAAACTAATTAAATTATTTTAGGATATTTTTGTTTTTTTGTTTTTTCTTTAAACTAATTAGTTTAACTAATAAAAATATATAATCTAAGGATACACAATATATAATATGATTAAGTAACCTATTTAACTTCTTTAATCTCTAAAAAAAAATATCAACTCTGTCTTGGATCCGAAGGAGTAATTATTTTCCGTCAGATACAAATCCCTGTCTCTGAAAAACAAGTTTGCTTTTGAAGAAGATAGGGAAACAAGAAATGAACTTTTTGGTATGTCCTCTGTCTACTGGGGGCTTAAACAAACAAACACTGACATATGAAAATTGTTACAACATATGAGCCCATCTTTTTGCCCAGTGGACACAATAGCAACATCTAAGATAGTTACCAGTAATGTTTTTGTCAGAAGCAATATTCTGCCATTGATTCACTTACAAGATGAGCAGAGAAGAAGCAAAAAAAAAAAAAAAAAAAAGCAAACGAAAAATGGAGGAAAATTATATTCAAACTCTAGAAGAAGAATGTAATAGAAGTCAATTTCTTCCAAAATTCACATTCAAATAACAGCAAAGTAATACAACAAAGATGAGGATCATACTGTACTGTCTCCATTGTGATAAACTAAAATTCCCTTTTCGGCCTCAGAACCAATTGACTTCTTTGTAGATTTTTTGCACCAGTTTGATCTACTTTTGCATAGTTAAAGCCAAAAAATCTCTGAAGAAGTCAACTGAAACTGGACACACAGAATAATCTTTAAGCGCACTCTATACCAGGATCCTAGTCATTATATGCTCCAAGGGGAAGATGGTTCTAATTTTGTGTTTGTCTACCTGTTGTGTAATGGATTTGGACCAGTAGGGACAAGTCTCTTATTGTCTGAGATGGAGGTGTTCTTGATGGAGCTTGAAAAGGAATGGCTAAAACGGCAGCTCTTGGAGTTGCACTTGTTGGCATCTTCTTCTTCGTCTTCTTCTTCATGCTCATTTGAGCTCTTCTTCTCTGTAACTTCAATAAAGGTCTTGTTTCTTGCAGATACTGTGTTGTTGGACCAATGGCAAATCAAGATCAAAAGACACACCAAAAGTATCAATCTCATTGAGCTAAGTTCAAGCTCAAAACAAAACATAGAAGAAATGAAGGGCAGAGGAAAAGAGAGACCCACAGAAGATTATATACTTGTAAATGAAGCCCAGAGAGAGACAGAGAGAGGCAAAAGGAATTGATTGGTGCTGATATATTATTATTATTGTTATTAGTAATGAAACAGAGAAGAGAGAGGGCAAAGCATGAGGGCGTTATGGGGCATTAACTAGGGAAGAAGTACCTCGTATATATGCAGTAAGAGACTGTAATGATAAATCACATCTCTTGGGTCAGACATTTCACCAAACATCTTTAAGGCTCTTCAATTCAAACATTGGCATTGATTTAGGACAACTTGTCTGAATTCAAACCAACCAAACAGAGTTTGAGAAAGAGTAAAATGAGGAAGCAAAAGTGCAATATGTATGTATGTGTATATATCCGGTTCCTTGCCCTACTTAGCCTTCTGACCAGTGGCCACGGAAGTTGAAGTAGTTGGCTTCGCCTCACCCCTCCCTATACCCCAACCAGACCCTCTCAAATCCCAATTGGTAGTTCCAATCACTTTGTAAAAAAGTCCTTGATTAGAAATTTTGCTGAGCAGGCCTGTATATTATATCAACTAGTTTAACTAATTCATAAAATCGAATCATATTAAATAAATATCTACAGTTCACACAGACGATACTTTTTAATACGATATCACTCATAAGCTGGATAGAGATTGAAGAGAAAGGGTTGCAGGGAATTGTGAAAACTGAAAACTGAGGAGACTGAGAAGACAGGGAGAGAGAGATGTGAGTGAGAGAGAGAGACTCATTAAAATCAGCATCCCTCCCTTTTGTGTTCAAACATGTCATCCCAATCACTTGTCTCTTGTCCTTCCCTCAACAACACCTCTATTATTATAGCTCTTCAGTTTCACCCATATCCTATTTATTAAAAAAATTTGCATTATGATGTCAATACTTATTATTCATTTTCATTAAAATATATAAAATGGAGGAGGATGATACTAATATTTCATGAAAATTAACTCTGCATTGTCTGACCTTTATTGTCTTAGTTCACAGTTCATCCCTTCCTAGCTTTCATGATCAGATCATGTCTTAATTGCAAAAAACCGTTGGATAAAGCAAGTTTGTCCGAAAGTTTTCCAAGTGATGAGGTGCAATATTACCAATCCCCTTTAAGAGGAACATTTGTTCAGAATCAACTCCCCCAACTTGTCTCTTAATTCTTCGTCTTTCTCATGTTTCTGTCATTTTCTTCACTTTGAAATTCAAAGAGGAAAGGGGGAAACAAAGATATTGAAAGAAAGAAAGCAATACAATTAAGAACTAAATTTCTTTAATATATATATAAGGCAGCTTTTAACATTTTCAAGAGTTGAAACTATCTTTACGTTGTTTTGGTATTTTTCTTGGATTGATTTTTTTTTTTTTAAAAAAAAAACTTTTTTTTTTTTTTAATCAATTGAGTTGAATAAAAATAACTTAATTAAAGAGAGAGTTACTCCAACAATACTTAAATATGACTTATACAACCAAATATTAATTGGTTAAGATACTGATTGGTCAACCAAGTATTACGCTAGAAAGACGGACATATGAAAATGTTTTGAATGTATGAAGAATACCAATAAATAATTGAAAAAGAGCAGAAATAATAATGAAGAGTTTAAAACTTCAGCGAATAGACCAAAAGAAAGATTGTGTTACTTTCATTAGAATTTAATTCTCCATTGGTATATTTGTTTCCTTTCAATTGTTCGTTGGCATTTTTGATACATTTAAAACATTTTTGTACCCGATGCTCCTAGTTTAATAATTAGTTGGCCAATCTGCACCTTAACCCGATATTAAATAATATGAACAGATCATTCAATCTCCTAACTAGTTTAGAATTTTGATTAAACTGAGATTTGAGTAGACTAATCCGGTCAACTAAATAACTTAATGATTGATGACTCAAGGTTTAATTGGTCTGATCTTTGACAGTGATCATTTTCCCAATAACTTTGATCCTTATTATAAGGATAAAAGTGTGTGGTTGAATTTTTGTTTGGGGCATTAGCCCTACACATGAAATAAAACTATCATCTAGGGATTGTAATATCAAACAATCATCATCTACAGAAGTTCTTAAGTTACCATGATACCTCTTAAGAAAAGAAGAGTTAGATAACCCTTTTTTCGCTAAGCCATCGGTAAATTTGTTCTGCTCAACCTGGAGATTTTGACTACTTGAATATCCCAATCAAACTTCATAAACCTTTGAGTTTACAAGAACACAAGGCAGCAAATTTTATCTGTAGATTCTATCATAAGAAGATCAACCACATTCTTTGTATCAGATTCCAATCACCTTTTTGAAACATGCTAGCCTTAATCCTTTGAGAATCGCCCACTCCTCACCTTCAAAAGCACTATTCTACACTGCCCTATTTCATGAGTGAATCCAACAATCCAACGACTTTATGGTCCCTTGTTACCCCTCCACCTCCACCATGAAAAGACCCTTTCTCACAAGATAACCATTAACCATAAAGTTTTCACAAAACCGGATTAGTAGATAATCATGGAAAACCTTCCTTTTCAAAACACACACCACGAGGTCCAGGGCACAAATTTCGCCCACAAACCCACAACAGAAAATCCATAACTCAGGGCACAATTATCGACAAAAGATTTATAGCCCACAAGTCATACAACACGATCCCCCAAGAAAGGGTCTACACAAGACAGTGGTCACAAAGATATAATGGTGGGTCCACGATGATATGATAGTGTATAAAATAAGGCCTTCAGAAAATCAACAGTCATCCAAAAGTGGTTAATGTAGTATTTCAAAAATATGAGGCCCTATGATGGCAATATATAAATCAACACAACACTAATACCAAAAAGAGGCCTGCAAGTTTCACGACGTCTAAGCCTCTGGCTACTTCCCTTGTCCTCTAATAGGGTTAGAGGTCTCGCCTGAAAAATTTAATAATGACGGGGTGAGACATAAAGTCCCCGTAACCGAAATTAATTTATCAAATATGCAGGAAAGGATTGTAAGTCAGAGAAGCAGGTTTATTATCATAATTAAAATATCAACGATAATTAAATAATACATAGTAATTAACAATATTTAAAACTATCCCCACTCATCCATCCCGCTCCTCCTTATATCTTACGGACGTGGTACGACCTATCGGTGCTAGTATACCCGCCAAGGTTAGCTAGTCACTTCAAGAATACGCCCCCTCCCATGCTACCAACTAGGGGTCCAGGTACAAAATTTTTCCCACAAACCCACCACCGATATACCGTAACGGGAGGTGTCCGCTCAAAACACTCAACTCAAATTCCGGGCCAGAATGAGAGAGCCGATGAGCACAATTTCACCCTCAATCTCTTCCACACAACCCAACATATCCCAATAGAAGAAATAATAAAATACTAAAATTTTCCAACAACATTTTATTAAATTATTATTCCATACACAACAACTCACAACAAAAGTTATAACCATCATAACAATAATAATCCCAACAATAATAAACACTTAAATACATAGATTGGAAAATACACTGCTTCACTGCATTAATTTAATCTTCAAACATACACATAATTTTTCAAGCACATACAAGTAGTATATACAAAAATTAAGCTTAGAAAAATACCTCACAGTCCAAAACAAGCATATAGAATAAATTAACCCTAGTTACCTCAAATCCAAGTTTAGCCTTAGCTCGAGGAACACAATCCTCCCAATCATACTTACAAGAAGGCTCTACATTACCACAATTAAAGCTTATAATTTCCTTAAAAAACAAATACAAATTCTAATAATATTAATATTATTATTATTATTGTTATTTCTAATCAATTTAAACTTTCGAGAGCTTATTTCCATACTTTTAAATTAGGAGTTTAAATAAATATTAGCAACATAAAAATTTAGTTTATTATGATATATGTATATATATATACATATATAAATATAAAACCAACTTTTCTTTTATTCCCAACTACGGCGATTATTTATATATATACATATACTTTCAATACACAGTAATGTTTTGAAACCATAACACATTCAACACATTTGTGATCTTTCAAAAAGTTTCCAAAATACTGGACTATTAAATATAATCTCAAACATTCAAACAGTAAAATGTTAATCAAATCAAAATACTTGTAAACTATAAGATTTTTTTTTTTTTTTATAGACCATAACTCGTTGAAAATATTTGGAAACTTTTAAAACGTTTATGTAAACTATAAACAATAGTGTTTTTCAAAACAACGTTTATTCAATAAGGCAAAGTTGATAAAAATAAAACAATGAGACAATAGATTTTAAAAATTTGAAAAAAATGAAATGATGATAAAAAGTAACATAAAATACTAAACGCACCATAAATATTCACTTTGAAATAAAAATTTTAAGGCAAGGTAATGGTTAAATAAAAATACCAGCAAACTATGAAAACAAGTTATTTGAAACCTAATTAATATTTCCTTGTGATTTCCCTGTGCAAGTGGCATGTGTATGTATTTATGTATATATAAGAAAACCTTCCGTCATAATTATTCAACTGCATTGATATTCACATATGTAGCCACTTTTTTTTTTTTTTTTTTGGTTTTATAAATATACATATACAAATCTTTTTTTTCTTTTTTTTTTTTTTTCCCTAAACCTTTCCCAGTTTTAGCGTCATGTACGAATATACATATACTTCTCATATTCTTTTTTTTCTATTCTCTTTCCAAGTCCAGTGAATGAACTCCATTTATATCCTATACAATTGCTTACAATTATTTGCACAATGAGACTTATTTCACTTTCTACCTCCATTTTTCATCATTGTTCCCACTCTTATATTAGTAAGGTCCTCTTCCCTTTTTTTTTTTTTTAAGAAAAAGTGCAGTGATATGGGTTCATTATTCCTCTGACCACGCAACAACAAATATAAATAAATACTACGTGCAGCATTTTCTTTCTTCTCTTATCAGTTTCCAAACCAGCAAACCACAAGATTCATGCATATATATATACCGTGCAGACAAACAAACTCAAACAGTCCTTGTTTTTGGTTTTCTCCACAGAGAATCATTGCTTCATTTCCTAAGGCTTACTACTTAGTATCTAGCGTTGGGAAAATCATAGAGTTAAGAGGATAAGAGACTTGATGCTTACCCACAGATTTAGCTTGTACGACGAGGTAACCGTTATCACCACAACTCCCCCGTTCTTTGGTAAAGACGCGAGGGAGGAAGGCTCCGAAAACTCTCTCCTTCACTCTCTCGTTGTTCACAGACTTTCTTTCGGTCTCACTCTTTCCCAAACTCTCTCTCTCTCGGCTGGTCTTTGTATTACTAAATGAATGAATGAGGCTAAGGAGCATGGTTTATATAAAAAAAAAACTCTTGGGGTTCAATCAGAGATGGGAGAAGACGCTGGTCTGAGGGGTTTACGGTGCTCGAGAGAGGTATGGAGAGTCTGAGTTTGCTGACATGGGAAGTATGGCTTCGCTGGTTTGCTTGCACTGTGGAGGCCGAAAATGAGATATGCTTTGACGAGAGAAGTTGTAGCGTGAACTGATTTATTTTGCTGATCTGCTGTAACTAACGTGTTCTAGTTAAATAGGTATTAGAAAAATGATTATATGTTCCTACGTGTTTGGTCGCTTCTCGGAGTTAAATGGGTGGGTGTGTTTTAATGGATTGCAACATTTAATGGGTTTAAAGCATTATGTTGGGCCGTGGGTTTGTTGCTGGGTTGGAGTTGAAAGATTGCAATTAAAATGAATATAGGTAGGTCCAACATGAATTGGGTAATCATTAAAAATTAAATCCTTAATTTCCATTTGATTTTCTTTCTCAATCAATTCCTCTAGACCGTGAAATATAATTTTCTAAAATTTTTAAGCCTAAATTTTCAATAATTAATATGATAATTATACTTAAATCCTAAAATTAAAAATTAGGATGTTACACACCACACCCTACCTTAGATTTGACATTTGTCATGGTACCATTAACATTTAGCTTCATCACATTAACAATAATATCAGCCTCTGGTTTATAAATTTGCACAAAGTGTTTCCAAGTATGACGGATCACTAGCGGGATTCAAAGGATTTTGAAAAAAATACCATCAAAAGCAAATTGATTCCTCCATGTCTAAAGTTTCCAAATAGAAACTCCCCACATAGGATCTCAATTTGTAACAGAACCTTATTTCACAGGTACATGGATCCTCAATTTTGTTTGAGGCACGGTGTCAGACACCAAATCTGGGCACCTCTTCAAGTTAGGATTCTAACTTCGTTCGTCATATTGTGAGAAACTAATCCCTTCCTCTAGACTTGACCACATTTTTTCTGTCCAATATCTTTAAGTGGCATAGTTGGCTAAGGCGTTGGCCTTCACCCAAAAAAGGGAGGAGGTTTGATACCTGCTAGTCAATGTGAGAGTCTCGTTGGTGGGCAATCTGTAAGTACTTCTGTAAGCGCTCTTTGAGCCTGGAAGTATGCACTGCCCTTGGTGGGATACCAGTATCTACCCCCACCTAAACTTTTATGTATCAAAAGAAAAAAAAAATACTACCTTCGGTCCTACTTATAAGACCTAGTTAAATTTTTTGGAAGAGATTAAGGAAGCTAAATAAATTATTTAATCATTTCATATGTTGTGTATCTTTAGATTATATATTAGTTTATTAATTAAAGGGTTAAGGTCCAATTTTGCCCTTAAAGTATGCGCTCAGGAGCAATTTTGCCCCTGAAGTTTAAAAACGTAGCAATGTTGCCCCTCCGTTAAAAACCCTAACGACATTGCTACGTTTTTAAACTTCGGGGCAAAATTGCTACGCCGAAAACTTCGGGGCAAAATTGCTCCTAGACGCATACTTTAAGGGCAAAATTGGACCTTAACCCTTAATTAAACTAATTAGTTTGAAGAAAAAAATAAAAATAAAAATACTCTAAAGTAATTTAATTAGCTTCCTTAATTTCTCCAAAAAATCAATTAGGTCTTATAATTAGGACCGGAGGGGTATATCTTTGGGTTAAGGTGCATTTTTGCCCTTAAAGTATGCGCCCAGGAGCAATTTTGCCCTTGAAGTTTCAAGCGTAGCAATGTTGCCCTTGAAGTTTCAAAACGGAGTAATGTTGCCCCTCCGTTAAAAACTCTAACGGTCAACGTTAAGGTTTTTAACGGAGGGGCAACATTGCTCCGTTTTTAAATTTTAGGGGCAATATTGCTCCCCAAAAAAGTAGCAATTTTACCCCTGAAGTTTCAAAACGGAGCAATATTACCCCTCCGTTAAAAACCCTAACGGTCAACTAACGTTGACGTTAGTTGACCGTTAGGGTTTTTAACGGAGGGGCAACATTGCTCCGTTTTGAAACTTCAGGGGCAACATTGTACGCTGAAAAATTTAGGGTTAAAATTGCTCCTGGATGCATACTTTAAGGGCAAAAGTACACCTTTACCCCATATCTTTTGATTTGATTTGGAATGGGTCAAATTTTCTTAACCCGAACCAACCACAGTAGTGGCTGAAAGAAATGGAACCCAAATCAAGGTATCCAAGAAACGTAAAAACCCAATCCAAAACCAACTCATAGGTGCGGACAAAGTAGCACGTGTGAACATGGGCCTTCCAATAAGGTCCACGACGTCCCCCGCTTTCTTGTTCCTCTGTAACCGTCGGAGCCGGCGACACTACCTCCGGGCTTCTTCTCTCTTCCCTGAACATGCTCTTCCACCATATCCCACATGGCAACTTACGTCACCCCGACGAAGAGCCTTTACACCTTCACCTCCATCGTGTTCCTCGCCTTGTTTCTTCTCACTCTGTTCGTTTTCAGCAGAAGAGCGCTAGAATCCGCCCTCTCCCTCCGTCCTGATATCTTCTTTCGAGCTTCCCCTTCTCTCCAATATTCTCCGATTTCGTTTCCTGAGCACACTAGTACTGCCCTGAATTTTACTTCTGACCCGGTTATTGTGGATTCTCCATCTAACCACTCTGTTTATGAGAATGTTCAAATTGGGTCGGTTGAACTCGATTCTAACTCTGATGGGTTAGGTAAAGAAGAATCTGGTAATGATAAGAATAAGAAAGCCTCTGACAGCGAAACCACTGTCTCTAGTGTGAATAGTGTTCGCGGGTCTGGTGAGGAATTGAATGTGGCAATGGCGGGTGATGATCGTCTGTCAGGCATCGACAATGAAGTTTCTGGTCACGATAAGAATGGCGCTGATTCTGAGAACGAATCCACCGATACAATTGCGGTTAATGTTCGCGATTCTAGCATCGACGGAACCGACAATGAGGTATATAAGAATGATTCCGATAATGTCATCACCGGCAAAATGGCTGATAATGTCGGCGATCTAGCGTCGGAGAAGCAGTTAAATTGTGATTTGTACACTGGAACTTGGGTGAAGGATGAAAATTACCCAATTTACCAACCGGGTTCTTGCCCTTATGTTGACGAAGCTTATGATTGCCAAATCAATGGAAGGACCGATAAAGAGTATACAAAATGGCGGTGGCAGCCAGATGGATGTGATCTTCCCAGGTATTTTTGTAGTTTAAACTTTGATTTATTATTACCAAGCATTTAATTTTGGTCCTTGTGTAGCCGAGCTGCATGTGCTCACGCTCATATTTTTAATGTCCTCTTATTAAATAATTGTTGATGTTAATTACTTCCTGCTAATTGTTAATTGCTATGCGAGACAAAATCAGTGCCTATTGCACTGGTTGGTACCTAGTCCTTTCATGAGATTTCACTGGATATAGTAGGAGTTGATTTGACCAGTCACCACAACTTCATTTACATATTATGGTAGTTTGAATGATATTGCTCTTACCCATGTTCACATGTGAATGCCCGACAAGAACATGTGATAAAGACATAAATGCCACCTTCTCTTGGCAACAGCTCTTGAGGAAAACAACTTTTGAAATCCAATGCATCTGAGTAATATATAAATGAACATTAATGAACATATGGCCAAGTTTTTGATACTGAATCTTGAAACAACATTAATGAACATATGGCCAAGTTTTTCGGTTGCAAATTATCAAGGTGATCGGGTATTCCTGTAAAAAATTAAAGAACCGCAGACTCCCACTATCAGACCTCATCTTTCTAAAGCATGAACTTAGTTTTGGTGCTCTGCAAATAGTATTACTACCAGTAAAAATTGATGATAATTTTCGACTTATATTAGCTTTGTTACTGTAGCACCAATATTAACTTTCTCAGTACGCAACATAGGTTTTTATTTATTTATTTCAAACCTGTAGAAAACATTCGTAAACAAGTTCGACATCTTTCTTAGAGATGTTAAACTTGTGGAAATATATGGTCTATTAACGTAGAAATATTAAAAAAAATATGTCATACTTTCTTCCTGCACTATGATTGTAACTTTTATATGGAATATGGATAATCTTGATTATTTGGCTCTCCATGTTTGTTTAATAATGTTCTTTGCTTGTCTGTTTCTGGAGCCATTTTTGTTTGTCTGTTAATCAGGCTTTCTAATTGATCAGTGCATTATGCTTGCTCAAACTTTTGACCTTCTGATTAATATTGTTCAATTTCTATACTAGAGTGTATCACTAGATCTGTTTTGCACGTTGCTTACTTAGCTTTTTTCATTTCATTGAAGTTGAGAGTGGTATAGTTCATTTTTTGTTATTTTTACATTTCAGTTTAAACAGTTATAATATCTTATAGATCATTAAAGAAATTGTTCCTTCTCTCTGATTGGTGAGAAGAGGAAAAGAGAATTTCTTTACAGTTAACTTGAACCCTCTCTTGACATGGTGTTGTTATTGGTTGAGTCTGACAAATGTATTGGTGTACATCTAAAATTTGTTCAACTTTTGGTCTTTGTTGATGTAAGGCTCTTCAATCGCCCTGTGTGAGAATTGAAATAAGGTTTAATTATATGGAGCTGCTATTTCATTTTTCAAGGAGCTATTATTTGATCCCAATATTGCAGTTTACAAGAACATCAAAGACTTATATTTGTTCTTCATTCACTTTAACTTGCTTCTTGCAGGTTTAATGCCACGGACTTCTTGGTAAGACTAAGAGGTAAAAACCTGATACTAGTAGGAGACTCCATGAATCGGAACCAATTTGAATCTATTCTGTGCATGCTCCGTGAAGGTCTTCATAATAAGAGCAAAATGTACGAGACCCATGGGTACAAAATAACCAAAGGACGGGGTTTCTACATTTTCAAATTTGAGGTAAAAACTTCCTTTCCTTGCATTGTTAGGTTATCTGGGAATTATAAATTGTTGACAAGAATAACTCCCGCTGGTAGTCTTGTTTGGGAATTTTGAAGAAAGTGGAGTAGATTGGTTATTAATGGAGTGGGAAGAGACAGTAGCTATTCCATTGGATGTTTAATGAGGAATATACGATAGCCCATTTTGTATTGTTTGAAAGTTGCTGTGTCACTGATTGGGTGAAGAGTATATGGCCCCTCAAGCATAAGTTTCCCATATTTGTGTTGGGTTTTGGAAATTGGAGTGTAGGTGGGGAGCAAATGTTTGGGTTTGGGAACTGCCTACTAAACCACCCGAATCCATTACTTTTTAACCATTGTTTTTCCCTACCATGCTCTTTCAAAAATGGTACTACTATTTCTCTTGGTACTTACAGTAATTATGTAGCCTTTCAAAAATGTTACTACTATTTCTCTTGGTACTTACAGTAATTATGTAGCCTTTTTAACCATCCAAACAGTGACTGAGCAATCTTAACTGCATATTTTTCTTGTTAAATCAAGCGTAGGCTTATAAACTGTAGTATTAAACACTTTGGCAGGACTATAACTGTACAATACAATTTGTGAGATCTCATTTCCTTGTGAGGGAAGGAATTCGTAAAAATGCACAAGGGAACTCGAACCCAACATTATCAATAGACCGTATTGACAAGACATCTGGCCGTTGGAAGAGGGCTGACATTCTTGTCTTTAACACTGGGCACTGGTGGACTCATGGAAAGACGGCTCGAGGGTATGTATGCAATTTTTCTTAATAAAAAATCTTAATATAGTTATGCTTTGAAATGGTATACCTTTATGTTTTTTAATTCAGACAAAATTCTTGAATTACTGTTTTACCATTGATCATTTGGCGTTGGAAGAGGGCATTGCCATACATCCGTTGAAGATGAATTTTCCTTCTATTAAAAGATTTGCAACACATATTTCCTCTTCAGAAAAATTCATCCTGCAAAACTGACAGCGTCTGCTTTTTTCCAGGATAAATTATTACCAAGAAGGTGATTATCTTTATCCAAAGTTTGATTCAGTTGAGGCATACAGAAGGGCTATAAAGACCTGGGCAAATTGGGTTGATCATAATATCAATCCAAAGAAACAGATAGTCTACTATCGTGGATATTCTACTGCCCATTTCAGGTATTGATTTTCTTGCTGAAAAAAACGGTTTAAAATATAGAGTCCACATTCCATGCCCATTTTTACATGCTTCTTAGATGCTTCTACTTGTAAGCTTCTTATTACCCAAGATTTCTCTCTTTCTTGGAAACAGTACTTACACATAGAAGCATGTAAGAAGCATGTAAAAATGCGCATGGAATGTAGACTCTTAAAATATACTTCACCGTTATGTGGTTTGGCCTGCTTCCAGTTCATTACCTCATGGTTCAAAAGTTAGAAAATTGGGAAAAAGCAGGACCTTGGTTTAAGACATGTGCTTTGCATGAAGTCTGAGATGAGTCATACTGTTTATAACTTATTAATAATACGGCTTCTTGTATATAGATGATCTGAAAATTACTGTTTGAGATTTGGAAGACTCAAAGCATAAGGTCATGCGTGTGCCTTGCTAACTAGCAAGCAAACCTCAAATTCTGATACTTCACAATTGCAAAAGTTAATGCGTAGATAGTATTCGGAAATATACAGAGAAACAAAGAGGGATATAAAAGTAGGATGGGAGCCACTGTCATATATTTTTGTATCTACTTTCCTTTTGAATTCATGAATTTAAAGAATTCTTTTCAGCAAAGTTAATGGCAGAACGTTAACTTTTGAAATACTGGGTAACAAGAAACTAAGACCCAAACTACATGATGTTAAACCATGGCCCTCTTCCCTTTCCATTATACCACCTTCATTCTTAAATATAAGAACTAGACAAGGAGTTTATTATGATCCTAAATATAATAATTGAAACCATTTTGTCTCTTAAATTTGTAATTTCCCCCCTCAAAGTATCCCTATTGATTGCACATGTGAAAGGAGTTTCCATCAATGTAGATTCAATCTATATGATCAAAGAGAGTGTTTGAGAGGACCCGATACACATTTATTTCAAATAACTAACTTAATTGACTTCATTAATATCCACAAATTTGTTATTTTGCTCTTATATTAAGGATTAGAAGTAATATTTTTTAATGAGTCTTGTGAAAGTAACAAGAAGTCTATCATTTCAATAATGGCCAAATCAAGAGATGATAGAGACTCATTGCAGTCACGCCACCATTATATAATCACACCCTGTTTGTTTTTCAGAGGTGGAGACTGGGACTCAGGTGGGTCATGCCGGGGCGAAACCGAGCCGGTTTTCAACGGGACAATCCTTGACAGCTATCCAGAAAAAATGAAGGCAGTGCAAGAAGTGATCAAGGGGATGAAAGTTCCGGTGAAGTTATTAAATGTCACAAGACTGACCAATTTCCGCAAGGATGGTCACCCATCTGTATATGGAAGGTACACAATGCCAGGGAAGAAAGTGTCCAAAAGAAAGCAAGATTGTAGCCATTGGTGTCTTCCTGGGGTTCCT
This sequence comes from Acacia acuminata, assembly GCA_019022655.1. Lineage (NCBI taxonomy): Eukaryota > Viridiplantae > Streptophyta > Magnoliopsida > Fabales > Fabaceae > Acacia > Acacia acuminata. The sequence continues at coordinate 372,475 of JAFJYI010000102.1, read as the reverse complement.
GATGCTTGGAATGAGCTCATTTATGCCACTTTGGTTCTTCAACAGACCAGAACAAGTAGTTAACAGTTTTGGTTTCTTTATTATTTATTTATTTTTACCTCATGTTTTAGGCAGGTTAGTGTCACCTAAAAAAGATCCTGAGGTGGCCGAGGCTGGGGGCAAGAATCTTTTTTTTTTTTTTTTTTTTTTTTTTTTTTGGCCCTTGAAATTTACACTTGACATGACATGTCTACTCGTTTTTTTTATTTTTTTTATTTTTTCTGCTGTCGGATTTTTGTTGGGATTTCTTTTTCTTATTTACTACACATCAGGGGGAAAAAAGAGCCATGGGCTATAGATGTTCATGTTTAGTGTTTTTCATACCCAAGAAAAAAGGTGGGTTTGCTGATAGTGATGTATTAAAGAGTTGGACTTTTCTTCAGGAAGATACGGAAGAGATTATCAAATGTAATGGGATTTAAAAAAAAAAAAAAAAAAAAAAAAAACTTCTAATCAGATTCGAAAGAGACAAATTATATTTATATGTGTGAAATTAATTAAGTGAAAATACACCTATTTTTAAATCTCAATGTCAAGACTAGGGTGTCACACATCAGAATTTCTGGGATATGTTCGGATCAAATTTAGGCTCAATGACATTTCATGTTGATCTTTTAATTTTCTAAAGTAAAATCCGATCCCCTCGTGTGAAAATTTCTTGGGGTTTGCGTAAGAATTGCTCCTACTATATTTAAATAATGTAAAAAGATAATTGACTAAAAAAATAAAAGGACAAGAGAGACTGGCCAGCCATTTTCCTAGTCTATCATAATCATACGTGCTAGAAAGGTGATAATTTAGGACTAATGTCAACTATGTGTGCATTGAATTATGGGTGTTCACACTTTTCCACAAAAGGAATTTTTAAAAAATGTAATCATTGATTAAATGGGGAAAACTATTAAAAGCTTGTTGGAATTAATTAATTCATATGTTGGAAGATGGTGAAACTTGAAAGGAATTACCAAACAATGATTGGTTAATGGTGGCCAGACCAGACTCACCTTCTCTGGTCTTTGGTCCCTCCCCCAAGCTACAAGCTATCGTATATCCCCCAAAAGAAAATAATGTTGACTCTATTTATTTTATAATACTGCATTAGATACTAGATAATCCTTTCAATATGTATTAGAAGACATTTTTTTTTTTTTTTTTTTTTTTTTTTTAAAAAAGAAAAGAAAAGATGGGTGCTCTTTATTACTCCCTCCGATCCTAATTATATAAACATTTTTGTAATGCAAATTGTACTTGAAAGTGTTTTTATATTTAGGATCGGAGGTAGTATAAATTACTCCTTTCAATCCTTTTTATAAGGAATAACTGTCAAAATTATGTGGTTTAAAATGTTAATTAAAAGTAATAAATGGGTTAAGTCATATACCTTTTCCCCCCTTAATTATACATTTGTTTAGAAAGAGTGTTAAGTGGTAAGCGGCTTGTGTCGCTTAAACAAGGTCTCGAGTTTGAGTTTTGTGAATGTAAAAAAGCTCCGTTGGGAGACTCTCCCACCATAGCCAGGTGTGCGACATGAGTCGGATTTGGATTAGTTAAGATGAAACTCTAGATACAGGATGAGCAACAAAAAAAACAAAAAACAAAAGAAAGAGTGTTGTATGAGATAGGAATTCAAAGGGCAATTTTGTCAATTCCGTTAGGTATCTTGTGTAGCATTCGGCTTTCAAGAGGTGCATGTGGAGTAAGACAAACGAGCTTTCAATTAAGTCTCTCTTTTATTTAATTTTATTATTTTAAAGAGTCAATTTGTATTCATAGATTATTAGAAAGGTTTGATATATCTTTTAGATATTTTGAATTATCCTAGGAATCTTTTAAGTTTATTAGTATTATTATTATCAAATAGGCATCTCAAGGATATTCTCAATATCTTATTATTATCCTTGATTTAATTACTTTTATGTGGCATTTTATCCTCAACATCTTCGAATAGGTTTTTCTAGTCGTATTAGGTTTAGAAAGTTTCTTAGGTCGAATTGTACTCAGTTATTTTTCAGTTTTTAAAATAAGAATTTCTTTTACAAGTAGAATTACTTATGAGTTTGTATTGGGATAGAATATCGTGAGGTTGCAAGAGTCTAATCGTCTCTTGTCTCTTGTGAAGCTTTTTGTAGCTAATGGCGCTGAGGATCCAGAGACAAGTTCCTCTGTCGGGTTTGAGCTGATCAAATATCCCTTATTTTTTGGATTCTGTCATATAATTCTCCCATCAGATAACGCGTTAAAAATAGAAAGACCAGTTTAAAATTTCATACCAGTAAGATTTGTTCATTACATTAAGGATCACCCTTGTGAAAATGAATGTTCCTTATCATCTTATTATTGAACTTGTTAATCCCATTACGATTTTTTGTTAAAAGTCCACATTTACTGTTTACCTTCTTCTTCCTCAAATTCATTTATTGTTCATTATTGGATTTTCAGCCTCATAAGCTCGTTTTACTGTTCATCTTCTTCTTCATCGCTCCTTACTTCCCCTTCTAGCTAACAATGGAGTCCACCCTCAACAACTACTACATGCCAAACGATTAAAATTTCAGAAAATCAAGCTAGAAACAAACTCATAGTTATGGCTCCAAGCTTGGGTCTCCAAACTCATAGTCGCGGCTCCAAGCTTGGGTCTTCAAACTCACAGTTGCGACATTTTTTGTGGTCATGGTGAAACTCACCGGCAATAGTGAAGGTGGAAGCTGTCGCCGGTGAGGAAAGAAAGGTGTAGGTGAGAGTGAAAATGAAGAGAGGGATAGGAGAGAGAAAAAGAATGGCTAGGAAGAGGAAGAGATAAAGAGGAGAGAGATGAGAGTAAAAAATACTTAAATTTCAAAATCTCATATTCCTATTCATCGTCTTTGTGTCTTTTTAATTTTTTAACAAACATTTTAGGGTTTTGGAGTTTCATCTGGTATTTGAATAACATTTTCCCTATTTTAAATGTGGGTTTAGGGCTATGATAGAGTCAGAATTGGGCATGAAAAAGTTATTATTTTCCGCTTAACACAATCTAAATTACATGAATCCAATGTAACTAGTTGGTCTTTTGAAAAAAAAAAAAAAAAAAAAAAAAAAAAAAAAAAACCACTAAATTGACTTGTTCAACAAAAATATAATATAAAACTACACATACCTTGACCACAAGTATTATAATATTTATATTATTAATTTAATATATATGATAAATATCAAACCTATCCAAAACACAAATATTGCTTGATTGACAAGCTAAATGGTAGGAGGAATGGGTTATTGAGAATGAGACATGAAATGGGTAGTAACAATGAATTCTTCATTCATTGTTTTGGTCAATTTCCTTTTTGCCATGATCAGTTCATTTGTTGAAAAGTCAAAATATATCATAATGCTAAATCATTGGAGTCTTTCAATCAAATACCTATTCTCATTAAAATATATAACTCTTGTAAACAATAAAATAAAAATGTTAATTAATATGAAGTTGTTTAATTAGAACTAAGGGGTCCTATTCGTCTACGTTATTTGTACGGAGTTTGACCAAAATTTATACTCTTATTTATGATTTAAACTAAATTGTAGTTTTTATATCATAATGTGTGTCAAAAAAATTTAATAAATTAATTTTGTTATTATTTTCTTTAAAAAAAATAAAGTTTCACCTAATAATTTTATTTTGTGGCCTTATGAACAATATATTATTATTCTTTAAAAAAAATCTAGCTAAAAAAATAAGCTGGGGTTCTAAAAAATTATTGAAGAATTAGGGACTTGACTGTTTAATTTGAAGATTTTCAAATATCGTATATTGTTTGTTATATATCATATAAAAATTTGTATATTGATTTAGTGGCGGCAATAATAGGGATACATAGTGATACCCACTACATTATTGACTTTGTCACCTGATATTTTTTGCTTGCTTTTTGGGTTAAAGATATGCCATATTATGTATTTATAAATTGATGATTTGGTGAAAGTTGAAATATGAAAATAATTAAGGCTTTATGGTCAATTACATAATCATCAGTTCATCACACCTTTTCATAAAAAAGCACATTGTGTTTGTGGGGTCAAATTGATATTTACGCCCTTTATTATTTAACTTCATGCTAGTATTTTTTTTTTTAAAAAAAAAAACTTATGTTTTAATTTATGGGGCATTTTGCAAAAAGGTTAAGAATACTTAAAATTTATTTAACATGAAAATGCCTCTAACAAATAAAAATTGCTTGACCCCAATAAATTTTATTTATTTCTGGTTAAAAAAGTCATCAACGATATATCTAATGAGCGATACTCCCTTATGCCCTTTTTATAAGAGTTTATATTTGAATTGTCTTGATTTTTTTTATAAGAATTTGACAAAATCAAATGTCTCAATATTTAAGGAGTTTTTTTTTTTTTTTTTTTTTTTTTTTTTTTTTCATTTGTGCCCCATTAATTAAAGGGTTAGTTATACTTATATTTTCTCTATTTATATTTTTTATTTGTCCCATTATAAATAAGGACATATTTTTTTTAAAATTATTTCAAAACATATTGTTTTCAATTAATTTAACCACTTTTTAAAACTACATAATTCAGTTATTAAGCTCTTATAAATAGAACCAAGGAGTATATTTGAAATAAAAAATATTTTAATAGCATTAACAAGTGCTTGTTTGGAAATTGGAATAGCCATTGAAGTATTTGAAAGTAGTTTTTCTTTCGTTATTTACAATATACGAGGAAAGTAGTAAGAAAATTTTTGTTTCGGTCTACGTGAATAAACATTTTAGGACCCCAAAAGTGATCCCAAACAAGTTAAATTAAATAAATAACTTAATCTGACAGTCTAAAATATCTTTTAGGTATCCCTTTCTTCAATGCTTATTTTGATATGGGAAATTCAAACTAAATATAAATTATATGTTATTTAATTTTAAATTAGTAATATTGTTTAAGAAAATAAAGTGCAAGATAAAATTGTTATTGATTTCCAATTCAAAAACCAACGACCCAAATTAAGAAATATATATATATATATATATATTATAAAAAATTTGAATATCTTAACACATATAAATGATTAAGAAATTAACATAACTAGCAATTGTTTGATCAAGTGAAAAGAATCCTTAAAAAGACTTGAGTGTGTGAAGGGAAAAATAAAGTTAAAAAATAAGGGAAAGAGACGAAAAATACCATTTGAACTTCAAAATTTTAAATTAGTAATTTCATATTAAAATGAGTTGTCAATTGTCATACTCTTATAGTTAATACCTATACTTTTATAGTCAACAATATTGATTTGAGATTTTAAAATTCTAGTGATTTTTTAAAAAATCTTTTTCCATTAAAAAAAATTATTCTATCACATCTAGATAATTATATTTTTAAGAGATTAGTAATGACTGGAGAAAGCCAAAGCAACTAATTTTCCTTTGTGCATTGTACATTTTATTGTAAATGTATATATTCACATAAGCACAAACTAATATCAATAATAATTTTAAATTTATGTATTTTGATTCAAAATTGTTAGCATTGTGAAATTTCTATGAATTTTCCGTCTCATTTGGTGCCTTATTGACCTTCACTTTGTGGGTTAGTTCCATCAACATTTAAACAAAAGCGCAAAAAAGAGAGAATTAGTGGTGCACTTAACAATTAGATATCTATGCACTTACAAAACACCCCCCCCCAAAATAAATAAATAAATAAACTTTTCCTAGTTGCGAAAATTCTTTTACACACAAGTCAATTTTTGTGTCATCTCAGTATTAAATAATTTTTAGGGAAAATGCATTTAAGGGCCCTTTTTGGGAAAAAAATCCCAAAAATGGCTCCAAGATTCTGAAAATCCCAGAAAAGTTGGGCCATTTCTAGGATTTTTAGAATCTACATGAGTTGTAAATATGGCTGATATAGTTGTTAACCGGGGCTGATATTGTTGTTAATGTGGCTGATTTATTTGTTAAAATATTGTTGTTAATGCGTAATTTAGTTGTAAACGGTATATTGATTTTGTTGTAAACGGTATTGATTTTGTTGTAAATGTGGGAAAGGGCCCCATTTACGGGATTTTCGTTGTCACAACTAAATCAACCACATTTACAACAAAATCAATACCCGTTTACAACTAAATCGGCCAACAATCCCTTTCTCGATTTTCAATCTTGGAGTCCTTTTTGGGATTTTTAGAATCTTGGAGCCATTTTTGAAATTTTTTCTCCAAAAAAGGCCCCCATATGGATTTTCCCTAGTTTTTATCCGAATTTTAAAAGTCAGAATGATCGGATCCGCTTAATTAATGCATTGAATTACAAGTGAAGTAGTAATCTAAGTAGCTAGCACTCATTTCAAAATTAAAATCTAAAAAAATCAATAGATTAAAAATTAAGGAAAAATTAATCTTTTAGTGCTTCAAATATTAAACCAGCTGGATTAGATTGAGTTGACTTGTTATGTACACTAAAATTCCCCTACAAACGAGTACGTAGCAAAGTTAGACAAAGTTTATACTGAAGAGTTAGAAATTGTGTAGTAGTCAAAGCCTTTGTTGGACAATTAACGATATAATCTAATGAAGGCACATCATATTGAACTACAAGTTACCCCTAGTTCTTAGGTTCAATTAGTGAAGGGTTAGACATTCTCACCAAAAGAGAAGGGATTCGATTCTGGAGTTGGTCAAGGCATTAGGGAAGCCATCCTAGAGGTCTGCAAAGCAACGACAACTCAGGTCAAAGTGGAGGCATGTGTACTCTTAGTCCTGAATTCTTTGTGGAATTGGCTCAAAGCGCCCTGCCTTTAAACTATGAGTAAGTCTAACGCCTCTCCTAAAATTTATATATATATAAAAAAAAAAAAAAATTGAACTATGAGTTGCTTATTGCTAGAACTTGATCATGAACATAATGAGTTTCAATCTTAATATGCTTGATAAGTACACCTTAATGGAGGCAAGAGCCACAACATTAACATTCTCGCACTAGATGAAGCAAAACAGAGTTCATGAATGAAAAGTATCTAAAAGAGTTTGATAGAACTATCTCAACTATAACTCTTTATGATTTGGTCCCTAAACTTTTAAATTGAGTTAAAAGTCTGGAGACTGAATCATAACGAGTCAAAATTAAGGAACTAAGTCAAAAATTGAAAAATTAGAAAATTAATTTTCTCTAAAATCAAGCAAGGCACATGGAATGAACTCCTCAAGATTTCTATTAGACATATGATACAAATTTTCATAGAAAAAAAATGATAAAATTAATTATGTAGATGATAGTGGTCATAAATAATAAGAATTTCTTTTGTAGAAGAATTAATTAAATTTTAATTCATTATTGACCGAAAAATTTAATTATTTCTCTACCTATAATTATTAATTGTTTGATCCAGACAGAAGAAAAGTGCATAATAAATTAATTTAAGTCTTTGACTTTTATGAGAAAATTTAGGTAGGTGTTTCCGTATGAATGACCAGGAGGACAAGTCGTACATGATAATTAATTAATAAAAACAAATTTCTGCCAATTAATATAATTTATAAGGTCGAAAAAATTGTGTAAATATTTTTTTAGTTAATTAAAAAGAAAGATTCGCGGGTCATATTTATAGATATAATCAAGGTTATCAAACTCACAAGTTTAAACAAACTCGTGATAGTGACGTAAACTCGTAAGAGTTTTCTCTTTTTTATTAAATAGGTATTACTAGTGTATAATTAAATAATTAAAATATAAAAATGATAACAATTTGATTTAAATATATTTTAAATCTAAATAATTAAAATTAAATCCATCAACATTTATTATGTATAATATTTAATAAAGAAATTTCTATATAAAGCCGTTGAAGCGTGATTAAGTCAAAAAAATTAACACGAGTTTAAGAGTAAGTTAACACGGTTTTGTAAGTAAACGTAAACTCGGTGTATAAACTTGTGAGTTTAACCGAGTTTACAACTACCACGAGTTTACATTGACTCGACTTGTTTTTGTAAGCTAGAAGCGTAAAAACGATAAACTCGGAGAGTCAACTCGCAAATTTGACAATAATAGATATAATTGATCAGTGAACGTATCATTTTGTTATTATCTTACATCATGGATGACGAATTTTTTATTTTTGCCGACAAATATATTTTCTTATACTATACAGTATACACACAGACAGACAAGAGACGTCAACGTTCTATTATTATTATTTTTTTTTTTCCCACTTTCATTACTTTATAGATTGGACTACTAATCACCAAAAATATTTGGATAAAAGTACCAATTATATATCTCTATCATTATTATTCATCAGTGAATGCATATACATATAATAAATGAAAAAAATTAACCAAATAAAAATGGCTAGTAAATTAAAATAACTCACTTATTGTAGTAAAAGAAAAACTAATGCATCGTAATTCATATCATGGGTAGCTCTCTTCTCATCAGTTTTATGTATACATGCACGAAGCAGATTCTCTCCTCATCTTCTCTCCCCATTATCTCTTATCAGGCCATCTAAACCGTTGATTGGAAAGATGAGTTAAAAGTTAAAATAATATTGTAATCTTTTATATCGATTGGATACACATGATTTCGAGATTTTAAAGAATGATATGAGAAATGGATAAATAGTATTGTGACATTTTATATCGATTGGATAGACATGATTTGTATTGTGTGTGTGTGTTTATATGTATATGCAAAAGGCAAACAAATATTGATGATCAGTAAAAGTGTATGTCTTATATATCCAAATCCATCCAATAACATCTTGTTTATATCTTGCTGATCAATAACATATGTTGACACTATATATATAGATATATCCCCAATGGCTCTATCTCTAGCTACCCCACTCTCTACTGTGCAGTCTAATCTGGGACCACTAATTAAGTTTGAGTCTTCTTCTTCAGTTAATCAATGGCCTTTGATTAATGGCTTCTCACAAGAGGAACATAGAGCCAGTGTGGCTGCTGCTCTAGACAGTTGAATACTGTTATTACCGCTTCCTAGTATTAACGACGACGAAGAGGACGACGGCGCTTCAACTTTCAGGCCGCCGCGTAGTTCTTCTACTTCCTTCTTCAACATTCTGTTCTCCTTTCTTAGGTTTTCGCAGCATTTTCTCAGCAACTCGCAGTCTAATTCCGTTTGCTTCAACTTTTTCCTTCACACAAAAATAAAAATAACCATTAATTACCCCTTGAATTGTTTGTTTGGTTTCACTTAAGTGATTTTAAGTTAAGGTAGATATATTGGAAGAGTTTTATTTAAAGTCGTGTTAATTCCCAGAAGATCATCATTATCAGACTTCCAGAAATTAATGATAAGGAGATGTGATGGGAAATACTTATAAAATATCATAGTCGTGTGTTAATTTGGACTGGAAATATTGAATATTATCACATAAAAATGTTATAATTGATTTATATATTTTGCAAAAGGTTTAGAAACTTAAAGTTAATTAGATATAGATCTCAGATATCGACGTTATGCAATATACCCAGAAAAAATAAAACATGACAGTGTGTTTAACAGTTTAAGCTCTATCGTACCGACAACATATTAAATTCATGAATATATGCAAAAACTTTTTAAAACTATACTTAGAAACATGTCAAATATATGTATATATATATAAGAGTGTTTATGTATATGAATATGTGTATATATATGTATACCTTGCTCTTCTGTTTTGAAACCAAACTTCGATCTGTCTGGGCTTCAGATTCAATCGCTGAGCAAGTTCTTGTTTCTGGAGCTGCATGAAACCAAAATTAACCCTCATAAGTTTCCATTTTTACCCTTCTGGGTATGTAAGAGTTACTAATTAACAAGAACCAATATTCAATTCTTATGAACACAATTCTCAAGATCCAGCAGTTTCATTAACGACTCCATCAAGAATCGTTCTTAATTAATCATCAAACCCTGGACCTGGGTGAGAGATTATATACAGACCATGAGATAGAAATGAAATTACAACATATACTCTACAAACAAAACAGTGCATTAGAGATGGAATTTAGCCATGGAATTGGATGATTTTATCATCAAAAAATACTGTCACTAATTAATTAGTGACGAAATTTCATCGTTAAGTCAATTTATTAGCGGAATCTCACTAATTAACTGTTTTTTTAGTAATATATATATATATAGAGAGAGAGAGAGAGAGAGACTTACTGGGTTGAGAGAGCTATGGAGCTTAAAGCTATCTTCAAGCATGGCGGATTGTTCCTTGGTGAGTCTCAGTTTCTTCTTACAACTATTTCTATGATCGCTTTTTTCATCTTCTTCTTCATCATCGATTCTGGTCTTCAAACTGATCAATTCTTCATTAATAATGGCTTCTTCAAACTTCTGCTTCTTTAATGGCATCACATAGCTTCCTATTCCAAGCCCTAGACTCAGCCTTGTGTTGCATATCGTCCCATCATCTTCCATGGAAGAGAATTAATCACAGAGATCGAGATAGAGAGAGATGAAGATGAAGATGAAGGAGGAGGAGAAATAAAAATAGTTGAAAGGGGAAAGTTATAGGGTTTATGAATAAATATACAAAGGAAGCAGATTAGTACAGATCTTATTATTGTTGGGTTTGGTCTTGGGAGATTCAATTTCAATAAGTTATTGGTGGGCTATCAAGAAAAATAAAATGAAAAAAAAATAAATAAAATTGTGACATGGAGTAAGTAATTAATAATTAATAGTACTATTAATTAATTACAGTGGTTATAGGTCTTTTGTATGGATATATTTAATGGAATAATTAAAGGAGAAGAAGGAGTAGACTAAGAAAACAAATGCGTTTGAATATAGAATTGTGATCCCTTTTAGGAAACCAAAAACTTATTTTTATTAGTGACATAAAAAAATAATAAGATGTTTGACTTTTCAGTCTTGTTTCAATTCTGAATCCTATTTCGTCTCTGCTTTCCTAGTACTTTCTTGTGATCCCATAGTGCCTTGTTTGGTGGCTTTCAATTCAACCTTTTTGCTTTACCACTTGCTCAATCCATCCATCAATATCCAAGAATCAATAATCAGGACTCATTCATCCCCGATATAGTTGATTTTTTTTTTTTTTTGAAGATTGATAAAGCTAAATAAATTATCTTAAAATATTAATATTATTTTTTTTGTATTAAATTAATTTGTCTAACTTATGAACTAATATATAATTAAATTATACACGATATATGTAATGATTCACTAATTTATTTAGTTTCTTAATCTCTTTAAGAAAGTTAATTATATATTATATTAAAGACCGGGAAGTAGTAAAGAAAGAAAATTAACAACAACAATATATAAAAGATAAATAAGTTATACAAATCTTATTTGTTATATATGTTCGGTTAAAATTTAAATTTCACTTGAGATATTCAAATATTTGTTTAAAAAATATAACTTGATTTTTTTTTTTGAAATTAATGTATTTTTCTGAAATAATGTTTTCTTTATATGTAATTTATTCTTAATAAAAATTAAATAATTTTATGTTTAGAAAAAAGTAAAACAATTGGTGCGTTATTTATGTAAAGCTAAATTTCACTTTGTTCAAAAGTTTGCCTATTGGTGAATTAAGATATGTATAAATTTTTCAATTTTTGTGTGGTAATGGTACATTACTTTCATTAACGCAATAACATTTCATTTATGTTAGGGTTAAAAATCCAAAAAAAAAATATCGATTGGGTAGTAAATTAAAATAACTCACTTATTGTAGTAAAAGAAAAACTTATGCATTGTAATTCATATCATGGGTAAGATTTTGACCCACTGGCTCTCTTCTCATCAGTTTCATGTATACAGCACGAAGCAGATTCTTTCCTCATCTTCACCCCCCCCCCCTCATTATCTCTCATCGGCCATTTAAACTGTTGATTGGAAAGATGAGATAAAAGTTAAAATAGTATTGTAATCTTTTATATCGATTGGATAGACATTATTTGAGATTTTAAGGAATGATATGAGAAATGGATAAATAGTATTGTGACATTCCATATCAATTGGATAGACATGATTTGTATTGTGTGTGTGTGTTTATATGTATATGCAAAAGGCAAACAAATATTGATGATCAGTAAAAGTGTATGTCTTATATATCCAAATCCATCCAATAACATCTTGTTTATAACTTGCCGATCAGTATCATATGTTGACACTATATATATAGATATATCCCCAATGGCTCTATCCCTAGCTACCCCACTCTCTACTGTGCAGTCTAATCTGGGACCACTAATTAAGTTTGAGTCTTCTTCTTCAGTTAATCAATGGCCTTTGATTAATGGCTTCTCACAAGAGGAACATAGAGCCAGTGTGGCTGCTGCTCTAGACAGTTGAATACTGTTATTACCGCTTCCTAGTATTAACGACGACGAAGAAGACGATGGCGCTTCAACTTTCAGGCCGCCGCGTAGTTCTTCTACTTCCTTCTTCAACATTCTGTTCTCCTTTCTACTCATGTTAAAAATTAACCAAACTTAATTAACGCAATAACATTTCATTTATGTTAGGGTTAAAAATAAAAATCTATACACTAATGTTTTAAAAATTGTCATATAGTTTAAAACATAATTGAAATTATGATAATGCACTTCATTACACATATTACAGAAATTAATATCCGAGAGGTTAGATCAGTTTTTTTGGCCATCAAATGAGGTTAGATCAGTTTTCATTTTAAAACAAAACTGAAGTTTTAAATATGCTTATTATTATATTCTTTGGTAAAAGACATCATAATTAGATGGAATTAACTCAAACATAATGGGAGATTGTTACAAATGAAAAAAAAAAAGGATTATAAAGTAAGGTGGGATTTTAGTTAATTAGCCAAAACATGTTTGATATAATAATAATATTATTATTTGTTATTGTGGATTGCAACTTGAAATTAAGAAATATTTGACTTACTTCATCTGCGCTTATTACAAGTAACATCTAACTACTCCATAAGAACTAAGAAAAATGCGATTAAAATCATTAACTTTGACTGGAAAATGAATAAACTTCTTTATTTTACTCATGTTTAAATAAAAAAATTTCAAATTTATACTATATTCTCTCTCATAGTTAATACCTTACATATAGGCAATGTTAAAAAAAAAAACATAATATGTCATTAAGTGACTTATAATAAACATCATTCATCTCTTCGAAAATGTGTACAATAAGGAGAGGACTGTATATGCATTTTAACTAACTCACCTTCTAAATCTAATTAATGAAACCCAAATTGGAATTCAGAAATTTTTTTCCATTTCCAAAAAGGAAATTAAAGAGAAAAAAAAAGGTCACAATCCAATCCTTGAAAAAAAGGACAAAATAACAATTCCCACTTGTGACGATGTCTCCCATAAATGATACCCAATACAAATACAAGTGTGTTTCTACCACTAGCTAACCTAACCCCCCACGAGGTTAGACAAGTATTAATCTCAATTCAATGGTTTCAAAAACTCATTTGTTGACACTAACACAACAATAATGATGATAGTTTAGCAAGAATGTGACCTGAAAGAACTCAATAATTGAATATAGGTTGCTGTTATATATTATATTGAGACTTGGACTAGACTCACATATTGGCGTTTTGCATAATATTTGTACCCCAATATTGAAGACATTTAACTTGTTGAATATTCAACAAAAAAACAGTTCACACGTGTTGATGAATATGTTCTACTCCATTCGATTCTTAATATAAAATATATTTATCTAATTTGATTAGATTAGATTAAGGAAGTTATTTGAGTTAGTTAATATATAATGTGTGTTTTGTAGAACACTTTAGTTATCTTTATTAATTTTTTCCTTTCATTTTCCTTTTTTAATTATTATTGAGGGAGTATTAATACGGGTAAATTCGGAAAATGTTGACAAATGTAAAAAAAACACGTCTTATATTTAAGATTAAGATCAACTCCCCAAATATATCTTATATTAAAGAGAGGAGGGAGTACTGGTATTACCCAAATGAGAGGCAAAGTGTTGGCTTTAAAATTAAATGGCTACGTATTATTGAAAACTACATTTATTGTTTGTTTGTGATAAACATGAAGTGGCAGTACTGATGATTCGTCAAGTCATATGTTGGTTTTATGCAGTGTTTGTATCTTTGTATGAACATTCATGCAGAGACTGAGTCTCGTTAATTGACTTAGTCATAAAGCAAGTGTGGACATGTGTTAAGGAGATGGATCCTTCTAGGCCTTTTTGCTTTGTTTAACTTAATGGTTTGTTTGGTATGATCAAAATGGAAGAAAGGGGAATTTGAATGGGTTCGATTTTAAAAAGAAAAATTGGAGAAATGTGGTTAAAAGCTTTCAAATAATTTTTCACAATATTTTATTTTATATTTTTCTCTCCCTTTTTAACTCATTAAAATTCCCCTCCCCTCCAATTCCATCTTGCCAAATACGTATTAGGAAGAGAGTGTGTATGTGAGTTTACCACCAAATTCTAAAATAAAATCTCAAGGTTTTAGGTTTATTATGAGTAGTGCATGTTTAGGTAACTGTGAAACCATAGTTTCAGAAGCCTATTTCTGCAAGTTGAGGCAAAACTCTTATCACATATTTATCTCGTAAATCGTAAACACTATTTTTCAAAAAGAATTTAAACACTAGTGATGGATCCATGGGACAAGTAGCTAGGTGACTATTTTGTTGAAAATAGTATACAAAACGTTTTGTTTAGTCTAATTATATCTAATGTAAGACTTCTTCTCATGTTATCTGATCCACTTAACTTTCAACACTATTATTTACACATAAGAAAAAGAACAGCCACAAGTTGACTGTGTTTAGTTTATAAAATTGAATTGTGAAGATCGAAAGTTTGTTTTGATTATTGTCGATGGTACTAATACTCTTAAGGGTAGTGTAGGAATAATCTAGTGTTAATTTTAATCTCTGTATCAGAAAAAGAATGGCCATGGGGGTTTGCTTAGTTAATACTCATTCAGTCATCAAATATAAAGTAATTTGTTAAGATTTTTTTCTTTTTTTTTGAAAAAACCCTATTTAAATCCACTTGAAATGCTCAAATCCAGATTCAAGCATGCACTTTTATTAAATCTTTAATTGGACCTAGATGCCTCATTAGGGATTTCTAGATTAGTTGATTTTACCAACATGACTTACTATTTTTTCTACCTTTTCTCTCTGTTTTTTTCCCCTCATTCTTTTTCTCTTGATAGAATCTTCGTCTTAATCAGATTCCTCTTCCCACTGTGAGATTTATTTGACTGATTCACCAACTGTATGCTTATCCTATATGGAATTAAGGTTTGTATACTCTTTTGACAGGCAACAATTTCAAAGTTCAAATATTGTGCCCCAGAAAAAGCCTTCTCAGTAACTTGTCGTCTTCATTATTATTATTTTTTCCAATCACATCAAAGTGGAAGTATAAAATTTAAGGGTTAAGGTAGCAATTTTGCCCCTGGAGTTTCAAGCGATGTTGTTGTTTTTAAAGTTTGAAAATAAAGCGATAAAAACCCCAACAATCAACTAACAACCCAACGTTAGGGTTTTAACGGAGGGGCAACATTGCTCCATTTTGAAACTTCGAAAAGAAAATTGCTCCCCCCGAAATATTTTAATTATAACCCAAAATTTAATAAGTATTCATTGTTTATTATTATAATGAAATCAATTTTTCTGATGCTTTTAAGATGATTTTCTTATATCTGTAGATTTATTGTTGTATTGACACTTTATTCTATATATTATGGTTAAAGAGAAATTCTCATAACTTACCCCCTTGATTTTTTTTGTTGCCTCTATTTTTTCTCTTCTTTGATTTTGTTGCTCAAAAGCCCTAGTTTGCCTTGCTCTTTTTTTTTTTTTTTGTGTGGATGATTCATGATATGATAGGAGGGGCATTATGGTCTTTTAACAATATTCAGTAATATCTAATGAGGCCTCTTGGCTTGATTAAAGATTTGCTAAAAGTGCAGACGGGAATTTAGATTTGGGTATTTCAAATGGATTTACATAAGATTCTCCTGTCTTTTTTTATTATTATATGTAAGGACCATTGCAAAATCCAATGAATATTTAATACTTACTTTTTTCAAAAAAATGTTCCAAAATGCATAATCTTATAAGTACATCAAAAAGAACACTTAATGAAATTATTAAGCGGAACCTATCAGTCAACAATTTATTCAACACTTTAGTTGCGGATAGAGTATAATAAAGTCATGCAATTCATATAGTTGAACGCATTTAATGAGATAAGATTTGTTGATATTGTATCCTTCACTCAAGAAGGAAAGGAACACACGCACTCATAATACTTAAAAAGGGTTGAATTTGCATACTCACGTTTAACAAGACTTGTGTGGATGCTTAGTGTTATTAGGTTAGAATCTCCCTGCGGTCAATAGTCTTTGGTTTGATTCTTCTTAATGATCCTCCAATGATACACATCCTAAATGTTTTTTTTCCCTCCAATGAAAAACAAATGAAACAAAAGGCCATTGTATTGAAACTTATTTATAAGCTTGTAAGAATATCAAATACAAATGAGGCATCAATATTTTCATCAATAATCAATAAATAAATAAAGTGGTTAGCATGCAAGCATAAAAGATAAAACATTTTAGTTTTATGAAATGACATTAGTTTGTTAGTGATTCCTTATAGTTGAGTAATTAGTACACTTGCAACCACAAGGGCTCATGTTATTGTGTTACCTTATGCTACAACTAGTTAGGCCCATGTAGACCCAAAACTATTCAAAAAGTGGTGACTTCAAATAGTGAAAATAGGTGTGGATTGGTGGGGCTTGCTTAGATTGTTGGTCACATCCATTTGAAGATAAGGGGCCTATATCATGATGAACAAGGAGAAATAGGTGCAATGAATTAACATCTTTGTTTGTGTGACTCTTATGTTTTGATTTAGACTTAATTGACAATTTAACTTTAATGGGGGTGATAAAATATCTTTCAAAAGTTACAACTTTGAACTTGAATGAAAAGTATTAAAGTTCAATTAATAATCCATTGCTTTTATTCACAAAAGTAGATGTACTATACTCCTTCCGTTCCTTTTTATAAACTTCAAATAATTTATTTATATTAATTAAGAAAATAATTAGAATTAGTTACAGACATTATATGCCTTCATGTGTGAGGAAGATAAGAGGATAAATGAAATAAATATAATCAATAAGGGGTAGAGTTGGAAAAAACACAATAAATGTTTAAACAAACCTAAAATGAAATTTATATTCTGGAACACACTCCTTTACAAATTTGAAACTTATAATAAGCATGGAAGGAGCACTTCATAATAAAGCTAGATTGAATTCAATTGGTAGCTCAAACATTTGGGATGAAGAAAGCAAGTGAAGAACAAGTTTCTCTGGATGGATGCCAAACACTAGCATGATTTTGCAACAAAATGAAGGGCAACAAAACTAAAGTGCAAGTAGATGTGCCCAGTTTAAAAAAAGGATAAAAGGTTCCGAAGGTATGACCCTTGATTTAATATTAGCCATCAACAAGTGTCCTCACATGACAACAAAATCTGCAACATACCTAGAGAGGATATGAGATCGCAGCTATAGCAGCCATAGGATTAGGGATCAGATCCTAGTCCTTATTGTCCAAGACAAAACATGGGTTGATGATGACTGGTTTTGTTTGGCATGAGACGTACACGTGATCCAAAAATTTCTAATTTACCAGCTCCTGTAATATGAAAAAGAATCTACCTTTCACTATTGCCTAGTAGTGAGAGGAGGAATACTCAGAACCCACACATCTCAGAGAGAGAGAGAGAGAGGCTAGTCCCACATATGCAGCAGAACCGAGGACATGTAAGTTGAAACATGTTTCCCCATTTCCTTAATCAATAATTGCTAGCTCTTCTCTTTCTTCCCCATCACTTATCTCTGATAAGAGCTTCTGTTATTTTCTATATATAGTGCTAAAGTGATCAAACAAGTTAGGATTTCAAGGGTATCAAACCTCCAGACTGACTATATGATGAACACTTCCAACTTCTTCCTGTGTTGTCTCCTCACAGTGGCTTTATATTTCCTCTTCCATCACACAAGTCCCTCTCTAGAGGTTATGCCCAAACCAGTACGAAAGTTGAGCATGTCAGTCCCCGTTGTCCAGCATGAATATCACAAAATCGAGGTACGTATTTTCCCAAATTAATCATCCAACAGAATAGAGTCAATTGCAAGGTAAGATCAGAACTAAGTATGATGCAGCATATTCTTAGACCGCATGATCCAATACTTATCTCCTTTCTTCACCATTTGCTACAGCCCATATATCTGTCAAGGAACGGTAAGATCATAATTGTTTCCTTTTGTGATCAGATCATAATTTATCAAATAGTGTCAATAGTGGCAAGATAAGATCAGAACTGTGATAGAATGATACAGAAATTCTACAAGGCCTATTAAAATTATTTATCTGTTCCCTTTCCCCTATGCTGCGACTCATATCTGTCTGAGCCTCTGTTCTGCTGTTTCCTACTGTTTAGCTCATGATCTCCACTAATCCCTTTAATTTGGGGGACACTAAATGCAGGTGGCAGATGAGGCAATGAAAAGTTCCTCTGCTGAGGATGATCCCACGGCACTAGAGTATACGAGCAACAGAAGCAATCCTCATGATCTTGTCTACCACACAGATTATCATGGAGTAACAACTCATCCAACTCCTAGACATCCCAAACCATAGGTTGCAGTTTTAATTTTCCCAGGAGAGAGAGATTTATGCAATTATCTATCACTTCTATGATACTTCTAATCTATTTATGAATGCAATGTTTTCCATGGCGGAGAAAAACACTGTGTTGTTCCATGGCTTATGCCATTTTCTCAACAAAGTGAAATATAGAATTCCTTGTAGCCATTATCTTAAAGAACAATCAAATTGAATGAGTTGGCTGACCAAGCATACTATGAATGTCAGACATATTTCACCAGGCAATCATGATATGACATATTCTGGCTCAACTAGTAGAAATGGAAGAACATAAAAACGTTAGAATTGAATAAATTACACAGCCTCCAATAATTTTTCCTGAAATTAATATATCCCCTCACAATTTTCAAAATATACATACCTCTCCTAAAACTAAAAGTTACATTATATCTTAGTCCACTTTGAAACTTGATTTTTTAACTAAAATACCCTCCACAAATCAGAATACATATTTTTAGTTAAATATCCCCCCCCCCCCCACCCACAAAAAAAAAAAAAAAAAAAGAGATAGATTCTTATTTTTATTTGTGCCTATTTACAAAAATACACATATTTATATGTTTAGGCCAATGGATGATATATTTTTTGTTGGGGGGGGGGGATCGAACTGTATTTTAAAAATAGATGGGAAAAGTATATAACTTCAACAAAATTGAAGGAGGTCTATGTAATTTACTCTAGCATTTATCATGTAGTGAAATCATTCCATTGCCATATTGCTTTCTAATCTTCCTATATTTCTGAAGCAACATCGCATAACCAGCTACTATATTCTCATATACTACCTCACTACAAAATTTGGACTTGACACCTAGAAAAGCAGCTTCTACTTCATCTCGGTGCTGAGCACATAAAGAAAGTAGGTCCTCAATCATAGATGATTGATTTAGATCGTGTCTTTTGGAAGACTCTGTTTTTGGATGGAGAAACCAAAGCCATCTGATTCGTTGATAAGGATCTTCATTTTTCTTAATTGCCACCTCTAAGCTGTTCAGCACTTCCAAGAACCTTGATTCAGTGCAAATTTTATCAATTACATGGCAAAAAATGCTTTTCTGATTATGAGCAAGCCAATTATAAACATGTGGTGGCAGAGAATCTGCTGCAACCAAGCACGCCTTCCGAAAGGTGGGATCAGTATCGCTAATGATCTTAATGGCAAAGTGTAATAAACTCACACAAACCAGATCAAGCTTTTCAGACCAGGATATACAGTCATCATAACAAGGTCTCTCCTGGTTTTCACTCCAGCAATGAAGTGCAAAATGAGCAACTCCTTCCCATCTGCGTTTAACAGAATATATAAATTATTAGTGATGCCAAAAGATATTTTAGTCATTGCAGGTATAAAAAAGTTGATAAATGACCACCATATTTTGAATTACAAGTACTATCATTGAATCTTTCATGAACAGAGATAATAGTTGCTCTACTAGCACAAAATATCAGTATATATGCCAAACAATTAGAGTGCCCAAACTCTTAAACTCTCTCCCCCCCACTAGAAGCAAACGCAAAAAATGGTGAGAGAGAGGAGAGAGAAAATGCAAAAAGCTGTTAGAAAAGAAAACACATGTTTCAAGCATGAAGGACCAAGGCCAAGTTGAAATAAAGTCATCCCACAAATCCAAAAGGAAAAAAACAGAATAAAATAGATAATTCATCAAATGACAGGGAGAGCTAATGATTAGATAGTCCTTCTAAATAAATAAATACACACACACACATAAACGAACTATAACATGACCCACATTAACCAAACATAATAAAATCCCACTTTTTATGTGACAAGACACTCTTTCTGATATATAGTACTCTTCCTTATAAGATGGATTTTAATTGACATAGGCATCATTATCAAAATGATAGCATAGATGATGGTCCACGAATAAGCTTTTCAGAGACACAGAGTCTGAGCGGGTGTCCCATTGTCTCATGGACGCTAATGTCTAAATTTAATGATTGATTTAGTGTGGGTCAGTTCACATGCATTGTTTCAGTTCTCTGTTCCAAGAAAACCATCAATGATAAGATTTTATTTTATTTTACTATTTTTTCTGGTCAATAAAGAGCAGTACACTATACTCCCCAATCTTAAGCATGGGCTCTTGGTCTTTCTTTATAAGCAAAAACCACCCAATTTCAGATGCAAGCAAGAGATGTTCCTCAATTTGCCCCTCATTAAATGACCAAGGTAGAAACAAAGTTAAACATTCATAACATGGGCATTTCAGTAATTAAAAAAAAAAAAATCTGAAACACCATTATGAAGATTAATAAACTTTCTAACGAATTATGAAACAGTTAAAATTTGCTTACAATTAGGCATGGAGGAAATACATGACAAATGTGGGTTGGAGAAAAAGTCAAGGGAAAAAATTATGCTTGCATGAGAGGAGAGTTCATAGACAACTAAACGTCCAAACTATAAATTCGCATTCCTTGAAATCATGAAATACTGAGAATTAGTCCAGGGAACCTATAAAATATTAGCATTTTACTAAGCTCTCAGAGGTGATAAGATGATGCTTCTGCAAGATTTTAAAATGTTACAACAAACCAAACTCAGGCAGTAGTAGTGGTTCAATCAGTGGGCTACCCCATGTGATCATCAACCACTCAAACTTCTACGGTTCTTCTTCACGGACCAAAGAAGCACGCTACTTCTTTGAATTAGTCAAAGCTGGACTTGCTTTCGCTGAATGGGGACAAGGACATCACCATTCACCATTAATATGACAGTACTGATTTGATTGTGGAATATTGAAATCAAGCATGCTTGCGAACAGTAGAGGATCATCATGAATGTCGAGATTATTATTTTGCTGAACAAAATTTACAATTTACCATGGGAAAAAGTAGAAAGAAAATGACATTGGACATATTTTCAAGAAGTAAAGGTGAAATCATAATTATCCCCAATCTGGATCCTCCGCTTGTGAATGTAAATATTGCATGAGATAAAGAGAAAAGGGATGATGGTGTAAAGGTATGTACATTCCTACAGTAACATGGGAGAGAAAGCACATCCAAAATTGATTTTACCACACAACACTGGACATCATTCAATCAATCATTGTCTTCAAAAGAAGAATGAACACCATAAAAATCACAATCTCCACCTTTATAAAAAAGGAAAGAATAAAGGAGGAAAATGAAATCAAATAAAGGGCCATACAAGCTTTAAAACTTTTTAGCCATAAGAGAAGAAAGGGAACCTTCGTGACTCAAAAAATCACACTCACATATATCGTTACATGTTAAAAGCATTAGTTAAACTTTACTTACTCAAATGGTGGTTCAACCTCAACACTAAAAGTAAGGTGCAAAGAAAACCCAGAAGAAACATCATCACAGCCAGATTTAGTATATGCTTCATGAGGGAAACCTCTAGGAATATATAATACATCACCCTCCCTGAGCAAGAATTCTCTGCTACCAGCCATAGTACTGTCAAGATCAGAACCATGTAGATCATCATACAAGCGAGGTAACAGCTGATTAGACTGAGAAAATACTGTCCATTGCTTGGAACCAAAAATCTGGCATACAAATACACAGTGATCATCAAAGTGACGCATCAGACCCTGAGAATTAGGTGGTGTCAAGTACAAATTGGCACCCACAGATGGTTGACCAAACATAACTGCTAATTTATCAGCAATAGCAGCAATGCTTTGATAGCGAAACTCTAAACCACGCAGTGCAACTGTATATCCTTCTTTATATGCTTGTTCACAGTTCAAGACATCATGTATAGTAAAATAATGAGGTTCTCTTGTGCAGCCTGAATTAAAGCGCTGAAAGTAATGCACCTCTTTTCTTGAGTGCCTCTCTGTCTTAACAACTCGAATATCCTGATGGTAAGCTATCGGACAACCTAATTTACCTTTCACCTCGCTCAAAAAATTGAGGATGTCTTGTTCATCTGAGGCAATTGGAAAACAAGATACCAGATCTTGAAGAATCGATGCCAGAAGAGAAGGAACATTCCCTGTCCGGCCAAGAGATTGTATGAATGGACCAAAAATATCATTCACATTTAGATTGTTTGATGTCTTTTTCAGAAGAAATGGTGAAAATTCCCAGTGGTTCAAAATAAAATCTTCAAAACTAGATTCACTAGTACCAAATAGACTTCCTTTAACCACTTCAAATGGTAAAGCCGCAGTCAATGAGCAAGAATTAATAGAAACCCTAAATATAGCTTCTGCAAGGTTATCAACTCCAAAGTTGCTCTTACAATAATGTCCATCTTCATTAACTTTTATAGCACCTTTGACTGCCCTTTGATGACTTACTTTTGACCAGAGCTCTTTCAGAAGGGTCAAGAATGCTTCCAAAAGGCTTACAGGGACGTTCTGTAGTTGCTCAGCATCACATGCATTAATGAGAGTAATAGTTGCACTAAGAAATGCCAATGAAAGTTCATGATGTTGACCCATCCCTATCTTGAGACAGTGGACACTTCCATTTCCCTCAGACCACAAAGAAACAGAATTTGAAAATTTTGGAATCTGAATAAACTTGAACCTAAAGAGTGTCAATTGTTTAGTTCTTTCAACAAATACATTGGATACTTCAACATTAGACAAAACAATGTTGCATGCATCTAGAATATAAATTGCCTAAGAAACTTTTTCCGACAACCATGATGGAAAATATACAAAATAATTCAAATAAAACGATCAAAGGTTCTCCCATAGTACATGTCCAGTTATATTTCAAGTATAGAGTTTATAAGAGCATACAAAAATTCACTTTTGGATCACACTTGAAGAACAAGATTCAAATAATTTAATCATTAAAAAAAAAAAAAAAAAAAATCATATTTATGCGATTGAACTGTGCAATAGAAATCAGCAGAAATGGTTATTCGTTCAACTTGATCAAAGAGGCTTCGGAACTTCAAGCCTGTAGCACAAAAATTGGAAGATCAACAAGTCTATGCATTTGCACACAAATCTTAAGCTAAAACAGCAAATTCATAGGAAAAAAGTAAGGTAACGTTTCTTAACTATTTGCTGTCAAATTCGCTAACAAAACATTGCGTGCGGACATTTTTCATAGCTCAGCACCTACGTTCTTCCATATGCACTTATAAGAACCTGATGACAGAAAACACCCCCCCGGGGGCGGGGCCCCAATAAAAAACCACAAACACACAAAAGAAAAAAAGGGAAAAAGAAAGTTTGTGTTTGGCAAAATTAGCACCCAAAAAAGTTCCTAACAAGCACACAAACAGAAAATCCTACCAAAGGCTAATTGCTAGTTGAAGCTAATCTAGAGCCAGTGGCCCAGTTTCACATATAGGAGCGAAGGAATATAACCATCAAAAAAAGAATGGCCATAATTGTTAATGCTTACATGAGTTTTTCCAAGGCAGAAAATTTCAGCAGCTGCTGTTGCCCAAAAGTGGTAGTAGACATGTCCAAGACAGTATTGCAAGTAGAAAACAGAACCTTTCTCTTCGAACTCCCCAACAGCGAGATTAAACCCTTCAAAGTTTCACAATCAGACGCAATTTCATTGTTCATTTCAAAAGAAGAAAGCGAAGCGGCACCCACAATATCAGCGCCACGGCACGCAATTTCAGGACATCTGCAAAGTGCAAACCAAAGAGTGAAAACCCAAACAACCAAAGCAAAACATTACACAAACACGTATAAAAGCCACTCAAACACAATTATGGCGAAGTTTTTTCTAGCCAGATAAGCACAAAATCGACAGAGAGGAATAGGATGCTTACTTGGAATTGAGAAGACTTGGAAGTAATGCAAGAATGGGTCTGAAATGGATTTCGGAGAGAAGAGAAGTGCGAATTTTGCTCAAGCATTTCTTGACTAAGGAAAAAGAGTTGGATTTGTGAGTTTCAGAAAGCGAAGCGAGTAACAAAGCGAAGATGGTATTGGTGTCATCACATTGAAGTTTAACTTGAAGGCTGCTTGTGGAAGACTTTGATTTCCTCTTCCTTTTACTTCGTGTTTCTGCAACTTCATGCTTCCCCATTGTTTTCGCAGTTGTCATGGCTCACATCAGATGCTCACAACAAATTTGCATATGATGACGATCATGAAGGATGGGCCCTAGATTGAACTGTGAGGCCCAAACACAAGCCCATAGTTCGGTAGGTACGATAGAGCTGATAATATAAACTGTTGCCGGTTCAAGCTAACCGGCAACAGGTTGGGACAATGGGACCATATGGGTTCGGGCTAAAAAGAATATGGGTCAATATTTAGCCAGTCCAACTCATAACCTCTAGGTCTACGGGTTGGCAAGCCCAAATCATATTATTTTCCTTTTTCGAATTTTTTTTTATATTGCGTTTTTCAAACTTTTTTTAAACAATATATTTATTTTTTTCCCTACAAACCTACACCATAAAAAATTTAAAAATAAATTAAAAAAATCATAAAGTGACAATAAAACATCAAATTCAAAGTTTCAACATTACTAATTAAGAGTTTATCAAAAGTCCACACATTGCAAAATAAACATAAATTCATAAGTCATCATTAACATTCAATACAATCAATAATTAGTTGATATTAATGATGTTGAGTTATACAATTCACTTAGAAAGTCATGGATTTTTTCTGAAGAAAAATAAAAATGGTTCAACCGGCAATGAATTGGACTCATATGGGTTTAAGCCGAATTGTGAATGAACCAAACCCTTCTTCTAAAATTTTTATATAAAAAATGTCCCATTTTTTGAGAGCCTAAACCGCTCATTTTTTTTTTTTTTTTTTTTTTTTTTTTTTCGGGTTTGGCGGGTTCCACCCATGGTTAAAACCCATATTACTAGCTCTAGGTACATAATTGAATTAAATATTCGATGTATTCGGATAATTTATCTATTTAAAGAAATTTGTGACTTTAAAGTGTTTTCCATTTTTCAAATATTTATCACTTCAAAATTCCAAGTAAAAATCAATTTTATAATTACTGTTTTGTCATTTGTTAATATCTCAGTCTACTCTAATAATGCATTTACAAGAATATTTAAGGCATTGGTATTCTATTCAAAATTCAAAATTTTTCTATAATCAAGGTTATTTAATAATTTTGTTGGTTTGTATTTAAAAGAACCTAAAATTAAAATTAATTTAGAACTCCTTTTGTTACATTAAGAAATTTGAACACTTTCTAATGTAAAGTGTTTCAAACGACGAAAATGATATATTGATTACTCTTTTTTATCCTTAATATACGATTTATTAATATAATTAGATTAAAGAAGATTAGTTAATTTACTAAATATAACATGTATTTATTAAAACACCCGAGTCATCTTCTTTGATTCCCTAATCTCCTTTCCTTCGATTATTGTTGAAGGAGCATTAATAGGGTAAATTAAAAAAAAAAAAAAATGACAAATATAAAAAATAAGTATTATATTTAGAATAATATCAATTCCCTAAATATGTCATATATTAAGCACCAAAGGGAGTAATTATTTACTTTTTTATTGTGTGCAAACACTATGAGATGGAAAATGTAAACAAAAAAATTATCTAATTAACTAATTTTTGAAGCTGAGTGAGAACCAAAAGTTAAAAATTTGAGTATTCGACTAAACTTACAAAGTAATAAAATTAATTTTTAATCAAATTTAATTTGTACATATCAAAAATATAATTTTAATAATTTACTATATTGATTTAATATACTAAATAAATAATAGTTAAATATTCTTCATAAATTTTATATATATTTGGGATGATACAAAAAATTTCTATTGGATAAAATAATAAATTCTGCAAGAAATAAATAGAACATTCTTGTGTGATAAATTAGGAGTAAAAAGGAAAAAAAAAACATTAATATGGCATTAAAATTTAATCTAATAAAAAACTCAAGCACTCTAAAACTATATGTACATAAGTAATGACCCAATTCAAACATCATTAGCATCATCACAATCCTTTGACCCAATATTCCCAGAAGCCTTTGCAATTCTCGACTCCCATAGGCCGCAATAGTGTCTGAAAATAAATTTAAGAAGAAGAAACAAATCTTATTAACAACTCAAAATATATAGAATGGTTTCATACGTAAAAATAGTCTATTATAACATTACCAGAAACTCGATCGCTTCGATCTTTATTATGAGACAATTATGTATAATACTCAATAAATAAATAAAAAAATCTAAAATTTTAATTTGTTTGATTAACTATTCTCTGTTTTTATATTTATTAACCAATTATCAAAGAATAATCTCGTCTAATTTATTTTTATTGCATATAATAGATATAATAATCTGATGGGTTTGTATAAAGCTTCTACAAAAAGATTTTGTGTGTGTGTGTGTGTGTGTGTGTATCTCTTTATTTATATCGAACTCACTTGTTTCCCTCCTACTCTTCCATCACTTACACACATATCAAACTTTTCTATGAGATAAAAGAATATAGCATTACCTTCAGAACCTCCAGTATGTTTTCCATTGATGAATACTTGTGGCACAACGTGGCTCCCAACAATATAGCTCAATTTGCTTTGAATTTTCCAACCATCATCAACAACATAAAAGTGATACACACACACACGCACACAAGTCAGATTAATTTAGAGCTTTATTAGCTCCCTTTTATTAAGAAATATACACATACACAAAAAAATAATCAGTCCATTCCTTTTGTAAATTACATTCCCTTTAATCTTAAATATTAGACATTGATTCCAAATCTCATATATATGGATCAATAAAATTTGGTGAACTAATTAAATGTGCAACGAAAGATAATTTTTATAGCTTGCCCTTGATGGAGAGGTGTTTTGAGGAAAGTCAAAAACTAGTAATTAAAAAAATTGGTGAAAAGTCCTTTTAAAAAATTTTAATGGCAAAAAAGGCCTAAATTTGAGTACCTACTAAGTATGTGTATAAAAAATTTAAAATATACTTGATCCATCTAAAGAATAAAATTTTAAATAAGGATTTTTTACCCATTTTTCATATTTGATAATTTATTAAAAACATATCCCTATTTTTTTTTAACAATATTAACGTGGGGGCGACAAAAGAATTTAGGGAAAATTAAAATAAAGGACCTCGATAAAATAATATTTAATTAAAAGGACCATAAAAATTGTAATTATTAAGGAGGACCAAATAAACTTAAAAGTACTAAATTGCCCTTTAAATTCTCAATTGCTTCCCAAACATAGAAAACAAAGAACAAAGCGCATTATTCCATTCTCCCGTGAATACCAAGGGGAGGCCATTTGGGAATTTGAAAATCTAGTATTGGAGGTTAAAAACGGTGATATTTCGTAAAAGTGTACGTGTAAAAGCAGGATCCGAATGATCGAAGGAGAGAGGAGATACGATGTAAGGATTTACCATACAGATCAACCGCTCACATTGCGTCAATTGTGAGAAGCGAGGTTGAAAAATCTTCTTCCATCTTCGCAATTGAATTTCCCCGACCTTGGAGCCGTCTCTGTTCATGCATCTATTCCTCAAATCCCCAAATGGGTGAAAGGAAAAAGAAGCAGAAGCTAGAAAACATAACCAGTAGTTCTCCATCGTCATCCTCTCCATCGACTTCCTCCCACTCCTACCACTCTTCCAAGAGGCGGCACCATCATTGAAAGGAGCGCCGCAAAAGAAGCGACGTCAAGTCCAAGAGAGACAGGATTCAAGGGAG
Organism: Acacia acuminata; assembly: GCA_019022655.1. Lineage (NCBI taxonomy): Eukaryota > Viridiplantae > Streptophyta > Magnoliopsida > Fabales > Fabaceae > Acacia > Acacia acuminata. The sequence goes on along the minus strand of JAFJYI010000102.1, from coordinate 344,054 downwards.
AAGGGAAGAAGGTGCCTTATTCTTTGTTTTTTGGGTTTGAGAAACAATTGAGAATTTGAAGGGCAATTTAGTACTTTTAATTTATTTGGTCCTCCTCAATAATTACAATTTTTATGGTCATTCTAATTAAATATTATTTTATCTAGGTCCTTTATTTTAATTTTCCCAAGAATTTAATCACTTAAAATGTTATCTTTCCAATTATTTCATATCTTTCTAAAACTACCATTAATTCCAATAGTTATAAGGGTGTAATAATTCCAATAGTTATAAGGGTGTAAAAATGAGAGCGGGTGAGAAAAGAAAATGAGAGAAGCCAAGTTCTCTTAATTGTTAATCCCCCCTCTCTCTCAGGGTCTCTTTAAAGGAAAAAAATATATTCATTGATTATTTATTTGATGTTGCGATACCTTATAATTAGATAGAAATATAAATTCCGTTTAAGCAATATTTAAAAGGGAACTGATGAAGTTTTGTTCATGAATGATGAGAGACGTGACTTATATACAGTATCATGTCTAATAACAGTTCCAAATGCATGTGTTATCGCAGTTATGTTATATACAGTATCAAACACCACAATCTACAACATGTGTACTCAAAAGCCACCATATGAATACTCTAAAGAGCTTTATGAGAAATTCAGAGACTTTTGAAGAATACCTCAATTATACTGTGTGGCCATCTTTAAAAGACAAGCACCATGAATTCTTAATCAGAAAACTTGTTGTAAGATGGAACAACCACAAAGTTATGACTAGATTGGCTCTCACACTTCTTCCAATATCTTGAACGCCAATATATTAAAAAATGCTTACTTCCTTTGCTCAATGATGTTGCACTTGCTTGTTTCTGAGATTTGGCCTTCAACAAGGGTAAGTCCTAAGGTTACGGATGCCATCATCTGTCTAACCATAAAGAACGTGAGGGGCGAACAGATTGATCCACCACTGTCGAAGAATGTTCTTGATATATACATTGAGATTGATGTGTATGAGGATGATTTTGAAACTTAATTATATGTGTGATCTGACAATACTTCTACTTACCATAGAAGAAAGGCAAGCTATAGATTGAGGTTGACTCTTGCCCAGATTATATGCTCAAGGCCAAGGAATCCTCAAAGAGGGAGAGATATAGGGTTGGAGAGGCTGGTTACTTCCACTGGCATAATGTGAAAATTAGTAGAGTTCAACATGAGTTACTTGTGACACACACAACTCAATTACTTGAGAAGTAGAACTCTGGTTTTGGCGTTTTGCTTAGAGATGATAAGGTGGAAGATCTATTTAGAATGTAAAGATTATACCACGAAATAACTAAAGGTTTGCAGCTTGTTGCTAATGGATTTAAGATGTTATAGGTGTGAGGTTACAAGTACAACTTTGATCCAGCAGACTGAAGAAGCTTCTAGTAGTCAGGTAGCAAACAAGAAAACATGCTAGACGAGGTCAAGTTTTAGCTAAATAGGTTTGAGTCTACTCCTTCTAGTCTTTATTATAAGGACCCAACTAACAAGTGTATTTAGTTCTTTTTATAAAACACTTACTTGTTCCTAGGAAGTATTAATTATTTTTTTCCATATCTGCCCCTAATTAACAAGGGTAGTAGGTGAGAGTAATAATTAATACTCCTTCTGGTCCTTTTTATAAGGCACCAACTACTATTTCTCTTAGACCAAGGAAGGGCAATTTAGTCATTAAAAAAGTGTTCAGTTGATAAATATTTCCATATTTACAATGAAAAGTTAATTTTGAGGGAGAGAGAAACATGACCATTGGATATTTGGATGAAAAAGTCAATCAAAAATATTATTGTTCTGCACGTATGAACAGCGTTGAAATGCCTATTGGGGAGTGAGAAACAAAACAAGGGTGTAAATATTTGGAGTGCACCTGATGATAATTCACTTTTTGAGGAGCATTAAAAATAAGGGTAGAATGGGAAAAACTCGGGATTAGTGGCGTTGGTGTTGGTGGCTTATAATAAGGACCAAAATATGTTGGCGGTAATAAGTTGGTGCCTTATAATAAGGACCAGAGGGAGTATGATATTAGAGTTTAATGCACTTAGTGGGGGTAATATTGAAAATTACTTAAATTTTAAGACAACTTTATTGACTCTAACTGTTTTTATTGGTTTGTTAGAATTATTAGTTGATGTCTTATAGTAATGATCAGAAAGACTATAACATAGGCTTAAAGCCCGAGCCTGAGACTAGGCCTGTACAGGCTTTTTTTTTAGGCTTAGGCTTGTGCATTCAAAAGGCCTAGTCAAGCCTAAAGTCCTTTTATAGGCATATTTATATTGTAGGCTTTTAAATAAGCTTAAAAATTATGGCTTAAAGGCTTAAAAACCTACCACTCTGGTCCTATTTATAAGTTTCTTTTGACCAAAACAATTTGGTCCTATTTATAAGTCCCCTTTGACCAAATAAATGAGATTGTGACACTTTTGCTCATATTAATTGTATTAATGAAAATAGAGAGAGAAGAAAAAGTTGAAGGTAACCAATCACAAATAAGGGTAAAGTTGAAAATTCACCTCATAATCATTGAGCTAACTACCTCTCATTGGTATGTGTGATTTGGCTAAAAGGGGACTTATAAATAGGACCAAAGTGGTATAATTTAAAGTCTACAATGTGATTAAAATAAAATTTAATTCTTATAATTTAATAAATCTACATTAAAATTAATTTAAAAAGCTATTATTTGAGTTTTAATTTATTGAGAACCAACCCACTATGATAATTTAATAATTGTATTTTTAAATATAAAAAAATGATAAAAATATAAATATAACATAGACACATATAATATAAATGAAATTATATTTTAAAATGTATAAATAAGCCATGCCTAAAGACTTATAGTCGAAAGCTTTTATAAAATAGGCTTTACTTGTTTATATGTCTAGGCTTCTAAATAGGCTTTAGTTTGACTTTTTTGTTAAACAGGTTAAATCTAACTAGTCAGGCGGTAGGTTGTCTCTTATGACCTATTTCTACTCCTATATACCACCACACGTTGAACCTTGACTCAAATTTAGACCAGCTCTATGAATTATGGGCTCTATTAACCATTTAATAAAGGCTAAATTACACAAATCTTACTAATTATACAAATAGCTCTCTCAACTCGTAAAACATAGTAACAAACCTCGACCTTTCAGGTTTATGGGAATAACTGTCAACTATCAATTATATACCAGGTTGAACTTTATTCTTGTGTATATATAGTTGTCTTAAATTTTAATTGATAGGTACATAATAATGTGAACTTTATGCTTTGTGTTCATAAGTGGTGTAAAGTTGTTCATACCAGAGTTGTCTACGTTAAGGTGTTGATTGTAAAGTTTCAATTGTTACAAAGATTGTTTCTTCACAATCCAAATTGTTTCTTCATAATCCAAATCTCACAGGAATTATTTGATAAACTACGAAAGATTAAGCGGATAGATAAAACGCTATTTCTTGGGCTTACGCTGAGGAATACCGCTTCGCCATCTGAGTTACCGCCAAATCTCTCTATCTTACAGTTCCGACCATACAGCCTTTTGCAATGCTTGCTCTCCATAAACTTCACGCTCCGACAGCCATCTCTTACACTCTCTCTAAAACCCTAAACCCCATTTTCACTATCCCCATTTCTCATCCTCTCTTCCCTTCCACGCTTCCTGTTCTTTCCCTGTCAAACTCCTCTTTTTCTCACTACAGTTCCTTCTTTGCCTCTCGCCGGAATTTAACCCCCTCCACACCGCCGTGTTGTGCCCGTGAGTTCTCAGGCAGTAGCAGTGCTGAATCTGAAGAGGATGAGCAGGGGGTCGAGGATTTTGAGGACAGAGACGAAAGAGAATATGTTGACAGCGGCAATTATGATGTTGATGTCACCATGCTTGAGGAAGAAGCGAAGGACGCAGCCCGAGAGTACTCTAAGTATTTGTCTCGCGTTTTGACGATTGGTGAGTGATTAATATGGCTCTTATTTGCATCCAAATGGAATTAATGAACTCTGAACTATCGGAATCTTTTCTATTCGCCTGAATGGATAGCTGTCTTGTTGGCTCTGGAATCCTCACCTGATTAGTGTTAATTTTTCTTGAATTTTCTTTTCTGTACATTAATCGTTTTTTATGTTTATTGATTTCAGAAGATGAAAGGGACGACACCAAGGAAACAGCTCAAACGCAGAAGAGGAGTAAAAGCAGAACAAGCAATGTAAGTTGGTATATTACGTGCCCAAATTGGTTGAAGATGGTAAATCAGATCCCTGATAACCGATTGAACATTAAAATGTGGGAGAGACACAGGGATGATGTATTGTCTCTATCATGATGTGTATATGAAGTGTTTCATAAAATTTAAAAGAACTCAAGATAACAAAAACTTTCCAGTGAAATACCCAAATTAAGCTGGTCTTATTTGATTGGTTGCTGGTTAGGAAATTTGTCCTTGTGAAGATGTTGAAATAAACTACGGTTACTTGCTAAACCTTGTTCCACCTTGACTGGCAGGTCCCTGACAATCTTCTCCCAAAGGTTGCAATTGTTGGGAGGCCAAATGTTGGCAAATCAGCATTGTTTAATCGTCTTGTTGGGGTATTGAACACTTCTTAACTTTTATTTTTCCACAGACTCAAGAATTTTCATTTATAAGGAATAAAAGTTTGAACTCATTATGAAAGCTGTCTTCTTTCCCCTAACTTTCAGGGAAACAAGGCCATTGTGGTGGATGAACCTGGGGTTACTAGGGATCGCTTGTATGGTAGATCATTTTGGGGAGACCATGAATTCATGGTAGTGGACACAGGTGGAGTTCTCACAGTTTCAAAATCACACGCAGATGTTGTGGAAGAGCTGGCTGTTTCTACTACCATTGGTATGGATGGTATTCCACTTGCCTCCAGAGAGGCAGCCATTGCCCGGATGCCCTCAATGATTGAGAGACAGGCCGCTGCAGCTGTGGAAGAATCATCAGTTATTATTTTCCTGGTTGATGGCCAGGTATTGGTTATATAAAGAACTTCTTACTTTAACTTACAATGTCTTACTTTTCTTTCCCTTCCATTTTTTCTGGTGATGTTTGAATCAGAATCAGGGGTTGTAATTAACCACCAGCTTTGTAGAAATTCTTTAAGTATCTTGCAAAGAGTTATATACTGTAAATCCCGCTAGCATAACTCAGTAGTAAGCAAATAATATTCCAGCATCAAACTTTTTAATACTTTATATGCATGATTTGATTGTATCATTATTTTTATTATTTTGGTTAATTGATTAATTCATTTTGCTTGTCCAAACAATAAGCAAGACTTTCTAATTTCCATGATCTAAAGACATGAGAGTTGATTATACTGAACAGGTAGGCCTAATGGCAGCTGATGTTGAGATTTCTGATTGGTTACGAAAGAACTACTCCCATAAAAGTGTCATTCTTGCGGTCAACAAGTGTGAATCTCCCCGGAAGGGAATTATTCAGGCATCTGAATTTTGGTCCCTTGGGTAAGTTGCCTTAAATCTCTTAGGTCATGCCTGAATGGGCATAAACCTACTCTAACATGATCACGAGTTCATGACACTTAACCTATTTGATAAATATGCATGTTTGGACTTGCATATTTGTGATTATACATTCATCTACAGTATGTTTGGTGTTGATGTTGAATTTATGGTTGTGATATTAAATGTGCCTTATTGAGCTCTTGAATTGAGTGTTACTCCTTTAGTTTTTTACTCTATAGAACTACTGTTTCCCCATGTTAATATTTTCAAATCCTTGGACTAATCAAAAGAACGCAAATGATTTCCCCAGGCACAAGGTAGATCAAAGTCGTTTAGTCCTATTTATGCATGTGATCGAGACACCATAATCTTCTTTCATATTAATCAGAAAACATATTTTTATCCTGTATCCTGATGAAAATGGCCAATCGCTCCAGCATATCCCTTATCTCTTATTATTTATGAAGCTTTCTTATTTATACTTTTAGCAAGTCATCAACGCATTTGCGTCCTATTCACCCTGTGCGGAAGAAAGAATAAGAGAGTAGGAGGTAAACGAGGTTCTTTCTTTGACAAATATATGTTCGCCCATTTAATGAAAGCTTTTTGTTGCAAAAGACGAGAATGTGGGGTTCTTCAATCCTGTTGTTGATTCAGCAGATATTAAGTCTGATGTATTCTTAAGCATCTTAGTTTGTAGTTAACAGAATGGTTTCTATAATTGCTATTCAGGTTTGAACCAATTCCTGTGTCAGCTATATCAGGGACAGGAACTGGAGTGCTTCTTGACCTTGTATGTTCAGGGCTGGAGAAAATTGAGGTTTGTGACCTCAGGAGTTGAGCTCTCTTCTAATTGTTTTATTGACAAAAGGGTGAACTTAGGTGCATCATAAGCAAGCTCTTTATTGGCGTTTGGCCACCATGCTACAGACATATTTCATGTTGTATTGGTAACTTTGGATTTTTAATTGATTATTTATCATTAATGCTATTTATAGGAATCAGAGAATTTTGATGAAGAAGATTATGTTCCCGCAATATCAATTGTGGGTAGACCTAATGTTGGCAAAAGTAGTATTTTGAATGCATTAATTGGTGAGGACAGAACTATAGTCAGCCCCGTCAGTGGCACCACCCGTGATGCTATAGATACTGAATTTACTGGAGCAGATGGCCAGGTTTGACTCTGCAGTTTTTCTCTGACAATATCTTGATGCTCTTGTTGAGTGATGCGATTCAGCATTGTTGATTTACATGGTTTGATATTTGCGGACCAAAACTAGACTGAGATATGTTTATGTTCTGTTTGTCATAACTGGGGATCAGCTTGACTTAAATGTAAATGCTTTTTGGAATTCTAAAATTTTACATTGCTTTTTCTTCAGAAGTTTCGCCTTATTGATACTGCTGGAATCAGAAGAAGGGCAGCTGTAGCCTCAGCAGGCAGTATGACAGAGGCTCTGTCAGTGAATCGAGCATTTCGTGCTATCCGCCGTTCTGACGTTGTTGCTCTTATCATTGAGGCTATGGCTTGTATCACGGAACAAGTACATTCATGATACTCTTATGATTTTTGTTGCCCAATTTTGTCTCCTTATTGGAAAGATTGTTTTTTCTATCAATGCCTATCCTCATATGAAAAGTCAAAATTTCCAATTCCTTGTAAAATTATGTAAATTGATGGCATGTTAACCATGTCAAAATTTGTCTTTTTCCACTCCCCTCCACTCTCTCCCTCCCTAAGAAACTTTTGATCAAGAACGTATATGTTATTCTGGTTATAATCACTGGAGGAATTACTGCATGCAGACCTTCAATGGAAAAGGACGCTAGTTGCGTAGACTGTTCCATAATTCTTTTCTTGATCAGCTATTGTTCCCTATTTCTTATACTAGTTCTTCTAACAAACTTCATTTTGCATGTTTGTTCAAGGACTTCAAGATAGCTGAGAGGATAGAAAGAGAAGGGAAAGGTTGTGTGATAGTTGTAAACAAGTGGGATACAATACCAGATAAAAACCAGCAGACTGCAACATACTATGAACAAGACGTCAGAGAGAAGCTCCGTTTACTTAACTGGGCTCCCATTGTCTATTCTACTGCAATAGCTGGTCATAGTGTTGACAAGTATGTTCTGGCTTGAAAATCGTCGACATACATTTATTTATCATAGTAACATCAGCTTTGAATCCCCTTCCGTTGCCTTCAACAATTGTGGCATCTGAGGGATTGATATGCAGTAAACTTGAATGTCTCGGGGTCAGAGGCTATATATATTATTGAAGATCAATTACTAGCTTACGTTAGCCCCATGTTGATTTCATGCACATCATCTGATTCTGGACAATTTTGATATGCTAAATAGTTTTTACATTAACTTCTGGCCTCGAGGAGCCCCCCCCCCCCCCCCCCCGGGGGCGGGCGGGCGGTGGGGCTATAATCTTAGTTATTTTTCATGTCATTAGTTTGATTAGTTTCTCAGACTCAACATTTGCAGGGTGTGCTAATTTTCAAAATCATCCAGTTTATTTTTAGAGAATAGCTGATTTCTTCTTCTTGTTGTGGATGAAGGATTATTGTAGCTGCTAGTGCAGTTGAAAAAGAGAGATCAAGACGACTTGGTACTTCTATACTGAATCAAGTCGTGCAGGAAGCAGTGGCTTTTAAACCACCCCTAGGACACGAGGTGGAAAAAGAGGGCGAGTTTACTATTGCACTCAGGTATCTGTATCATGCAGATTTTATTGTATGCATTCTGTCTTTTTATGGTTCTTGTTGGAGGCCTCCTATCTAACAGCTTTTATGAGGATAAAAAGGTATGGGGAATTACTATAAGGTCCAAAGGAAAAAATTTAATCATCCAAAAGCCTGATAACAACTGAGGAGTATGCGGTGATAAGTTCAAGTGTGAGAAATAACAACAGATTTATATTGCCTACTTATTATTGGGACTTTTTTTTATCATTCAATTACTTCCTTGAGACCTCATAGTAATTCTCCCAAAAAGTAATTTTACTGGGAAAAATCTTATCAACGAAATAATCAGTGCTCTCCAAGTCATGAACTCGTTACTTGTCCGCTTGCAGGCTGCTATAAGGCCACCTACATTTGTTTTCTTCGTCAATGATGCAAAACTTTTTCCTGAGACTTACCGCCGTTATATGGAGAAGCAACTGCGTACAGATGCTGGTTTTTCAGGGACACCTATTCGGCTACTGTGGCGCAGCAGAAGGAAAGCAGGAAAAGATGAAGGTGGTAAGTGTTTATAGAATCAAATATTGTTGATATGTTTAATTTCCCTTGTGCATCCAATGTCCCTGCAATGTAGTGAGAGGTGATATCCCATTTGAAGCTAAAGGATCAGAATCTTCCATATCCGTGCTGAATTTTATGGATTGTACCCTTCCATTACCGTATCAGGAGAATGCATAACCCTATCTGATGTGCTAAGACCAAAACCACACAAATTTCAGTTTTCCGTTGCCAAAAAATAAAAAGTTCGTTAATTGATTTGCTTGCAGGCAAAGCTGAAACAAGGGGACAAGCAAACGTTTCGTCACGTGATCGAAAATTGATGTCAACTACACTATAGGGACAGAAATGGCTGGGTTTCTGTTTGCATTAAAAAGGAAAATGGGTCCATTTTGAGGGGTTATTTGCTGAATATTCAGTACAGTTAAGCTGCTCGCCGGACGAAATTAAAGGGATAGTGAAAGCTCAACATGGACTTCGACTGGTACCCCAATTTTGGAGGCAAAAAACAGTGTCATTTCCTATCAGGGATTTTGATGGTTCTGTAATTTAAGGACGCGAGAGGTTGTACGGTTCCCGCACATTCAGCTTCGTTGTAAATTTATGTATAAAGCTGCTAGTAAATGTAATTTTACCCTGATATAATGTAACTGTCACGCGGAATCACTTGCTTTTGTTGTGAGTGCTGCATAATGTGTGTATTTTCCTCTACATGATTACATCTACAGTTGGCAGTAAATTTTCTTAACAAAATTATGTTTTCTGCCCCCTAAAAAAAAATTTGACAGTAAATTATACTCGTCTTTAAATATAAGACATAAAATTTTTTAGAGCGATTAAAAAAATTAAATAAGCCTACTTAACCATATCATATATTGTATATTTTTTATTATGTTTCCTTTAGTTCTTATTATAAGATCAACTAACAATTGTATTTGGTTTTTCTTATAAGACACTTGTTTGTTTTTAAAGCACCTTAATTTTTTTTTCCATGTATACCCATAATTAATAAGAATAATGGGTAAGAGTAATAATTAATATAATATTAGAGTATAGTGTAATTAGTAGAAGTAATATTGGAAGTTACTTAAATTGTAAGACAATTTTATTGATTTTAACTGTTTTCATTAGTTTGTGAAAATTATTAGTCGGTACCTTATAACAAGGACCCGATGGAGTATATTAGTTTATTAGTCAAACTAATTAATTTGGAAAAAAAAATACAAGAACTCTAAAGTAATTTAATTAGTTTCCTTGATCTCTCAAAAAAAGTCAACTTTGTCTTATATTTATAGGAACACTTTTGTAGTGCAAATTGTACTACAAAAGTGTTCCTATAATTAAGCGGTAGTACTATTTTATCAAGTTTAATTGCATTATACACAATATTTTTAAACAAAAGTTGAATATGTCAAAAACTTGTAACATATTTTTTATTTGATAATGAATATTGCGAGCCATTTTGAATTTGAGACTAAATATTTTGAGCCATTTTGAATTTGAGACTAATTCCTTTAAAACTTATAACATAAAGAGTTTTCGCCTTTTCAACAACGACAACAAAGTCTTTTATCACTATGTAAGGTCAGCTATATAGATTGCATGATGGTATTGTGCTATTTTGAAAATTAGATTTTTAGATAGATTATTAACATTCTCTTTCACAATTTTTCTCATTATTGCTCTTTCCTTTACACCCTAAAGAAGGACATCCTCAGTATTTGAGAAAAATAATATATTTTCTATATATTTATTATTTCTGATTGATTTTAAATGTTTTCTCAAACAACTCAATTTGGCTAATAACGCCTATAGTGATGGAGAGAGTTTTATCCTTAACCAATCATCAGTCAATTAATATCAAGATGAATATTGTGACTCATGCAATTTAGGCCTTCAATTTGCAAGAGCCCCATAATTTTTTTTTTTAAAAAAATAAATGCATATTTTTATCCCTAACCACTTGCCACAAGCCTACAACACATCGGTATGAAAAGAAGCATTTATGTAATTTAATGCTGTTTATTAAATTATGCTGCAGGACATCACTCTCAAAAATTCTAATGAGCGCACTTGTAAATTAATGGATGCAAATAAATAGTACGGTGTTTAATATAATAGTTAGTTGACTAACTTGTATAAATTAAAAAAAAAAAAAACTAGTTGGTAAAAAAAATTAAGAAAATTAGTTATATTATTTATTTGAAAAAATATAGGTTGATTTTCCTAAAATACTCTCTCCGGTCCTAATTATAGGAGTACTTTACCAAAATTTGGAGAGATTAAGGAAGGGAGTTAAATTAGTTAATTATGATTATTTTCTTAAAATACCCTTTCTTAAAATTTAAAATGACATCATAGAAAAGTTTGTTGAATAGGTAGGCCCGCCATGAACAGTACTCTGCGATTTATTCGAGATTCCGAGCTAATAGTCCAAATGGTATAAAAAGCAAAAGCCTCGACAACTTATATATATATATATATATATATATATATATAGGGGAAATCATTTATCCCGTCACAAGATATAATGTTTGCGTCCGGTGATTGTTTATGGCGTCGTTTGTTTTGGATTAATGCATGAAAACTGTGTGCTCGCTCATCTAACCAAACAAACCCTTATTAAGAGAAAAGGAATGATGAGCGAGCATACAGTTTTCATTTATTAATCCAAAACAAGCCGAAATGACGCCAAACGCTCACTGGACGCAACATTATATCCTCGCGGACAGATAAATGATTTCCCCATATATATATATATATATATATATTATACCAAGTGATATTCAAGTTGTCTTTAGCAATTCAATTGTAGAAGTATATTTTCCAAAATCAATCACTTTACGGATAGTTACGGAGAGTATTTTTAACAAATATTAAATTTATTTTATTTAAAAATAAAAAAGAAAGTATAATTTCTCACTTGATACAATATAAGCGTGTCGTTAAATTAATTATTGTGGAGGAAGTATTAGTAAGGGTGATATGGAAAAAAATATGACCAAAATTGCTCAAAATTATTTTATTAAAAACAGTATAATTGAGGTGTATATGACATTAATGAGTTGCAAGCATTACTTACTTTATAAAATACATAGATATATTATTAAATTATTATTGAGAAAGTATAGATAGGGGTATTATAGGAAAAAAAATTGACAAGTTAAAACTTGCTCTTATAACTAGGACCAAAACCAACTTCAAAATTTACTCTTATAATTAGGACCGGAGGGAGTATCATATTTTCCAATAATTACCTGATAAAAACCCCTTAATGTGTGCAATCAATAAATATATTTTAGGAAAAATTTATAAATTTGGGAGACCAAATGGAGACAAAATAGATTGAGGTTTTATATTTATGACTAAATCCAATCAAAGTAACTCTTATATTAAAGAGTAGATGTAGTAGTAAGATACCTCATTCAAGAGCTATCAATTGTGTAGGCTGAATCCTCATAGCATCAGGATAGTTTCTTCACTTAAAACTCACTTGGGCCAGTGCCTCATAAACCATTCATTCCCTCTAATCCTTGCCAATGGTACAGAAAGCCGAGAGAACACGAATTTGATCCAGTTACTCTCGCCTATCTTGATTCTAAAATGTCTAAAGAACTCTAGCTGTTCCCAAGAACAGCCAAGCTCACAGTATCTCCATTCTCACAAGACCCATAGGGAGGCCCCATTCTCCCAATATCCGTATTCACAATATTTAGAATATTGTTCTCAACGAGTGTCAGTACTAGATGACGACATAGACAGTCCCACCTATGATGATGATGACTACTTAAACTTATCACCAAGTCATGAACCTATTTGCAAATGTGGTTGGTGATATGATAAGATTCCTTTGTCACATCATCATGTGGTCTATGACTGCCATATTGTAAAAAGACGTATACACTTTATTAACGTCATGTCTCTTTTTACTTTTATAGAGTGCTTTTACCTTAATAAATATACTGTCAGTCACGCATATGCATAGCTGCCTTACTTTACATCTAACATGTAATAATTTCAATTTGTTGTATTATAAGTCCAAGAGTATATATAATGATACTCCTTACTCTCATCGAGATCATCGAAGGTTGTAACCACTACTATCAATGGAAATGGTGATTTCTCAATGTCTTCTTTCTAAGTTCTTTATCTTCTGAAAGCTCTAACTTCTTATAACTTTTCTTTCATCTCTCCGTAGATTCTAGTATACTCTACACTTGCCTTTTCCGACGATTCTTTGTATAAGAATGAACTAACATTATCCTAGGAATCAAGTTCTTTCATGAATTATGTGGTTTAGTCTAGATATCTACAGATTGAGGTATTAATGTGGTCTTGTCGGCTGAAAAGAGCTTAGCTTTGACATGATAAGATATGAAATTATCCTAGATTGGGTCTCAAAATTCCTAAGGAGATTTACTCCTATGGTATCATTTAGAAAAAGAATTAATTTGATGAATTCAAAGAGAAGTAAAACAGGCATATTCAAAATGTATTATATCATGATTTTTTTTAAAAAAATTTTGATTCTTTTTTTTTTGATACTCCAAGTGGGGGGATGGGGGGCGGAGCTCGAGCCGGGACAAGGGGAGGTCAAGCTCCTAGACTGGCACTAATGCCAAGGCGCTAGGCAAAAGAAAAAAAAAATTGATTCTGTCAATAAGTAAAATAAGCCTATTCAAAACTTGAAGGGAGATATAAGAGTATTGATTATTGAATTATATTTGTAAAATTAAATAAGATTATTTGTTATAAACACAAGTATAAAGTAAGAACATGGTAGTCAAAAACACATTTAAAACGTTAAAAATGCCGATTTTACATTTTTTTTTTTTTTTGCTTAAACGTGTTTCGTGTTGAAAAAAAAAAAGGGTAAAAACGCTGCGTTTCAACGTAAAAACGCAGAGTTTACTAAGGGACTTAAGTGAAAGTTTTAAAAGTTCTGGAGAAGGACTAAAGTGAGAATTTTCAAACTATTTGTGGGGCAGAACTGCAATTTCAAAAACATCTGGGTCCTTGTCTGTAATTAATAAATAAAGATCATTTTGCCCCTAATTACACTTAATTCCATACAAATGTCCCTAACTCAACTTAGTACTTAATCATGCAATAATGTCCCAGAAAATGCATTAAAATCTCAATTTAATCATGTAAAATCATATAAAAAATATGGTTTGATCAATGATGTTGATATTTTGATTGATCTTGCATTGATCAAGATATATGTGTGGATGATGACAGTGCCTTACTTTTCTTGAATTATATATATGTATATATATGCAGATAAAAACTACGTTTTGTATTACGATTTTTCATTCTCTTTCCGTTTTTAGGTAAAAACTACGTTTTCACTACTTTGAGTAAGAACCAAATTAAAAAAAAAAAAAAATCCTAAATGAGAAAACTCCTTGACCTATAAACCACACACCACAGTTGTGAGGATTTATAATGCGTGGGATTCCATAACAGTATTTTGTTTAAAATGAAAGCGAGGTTAGATGCAGGGAGAAAATTAATGTTGGAAGAATTATTCTCAATTAGACTTAAATAGTACTCAAATTTAAACTGGTAATACCCACATAAATCGGGTTTTTCAGTTTTTGGGTGTCAAAGTCCACAATCAAGTGCTTCTATCTTTCATATGAATCATTTTATGCGTCGGGCTTAGGGAGAGTCGGATTCACCTTAGTTCTAAGATCAAATCATAAAAATGATAAGTGGTGCTCAACATATCCCAAGAGAACTGATTAAATATAGCAAACTGAACTAATCGCAATGTACTTAATGAAAACAGAGAAATGTACAAACCGTAGTCTTTATTGTTCACAATCAGACTTGAAAGGAACTGAAATCTAAATACACATCATATAGATATCCCACGAAACTAAAGCAAAACAAAGAGAAAAGAGGAATGAACAAGAACCAAAGAAGACCTGTACATGAGAGAGAGGATGCTATCTGAACTTGACCTAAGAACAGAGCCTTCCTTCCTTCTATACAGGAGGAATGTTTGAGAATGAGAACCCTTTGTATCCCTTGTAAGCGTAATATGCAATCCGTGTGTAGTAGAAACCAGGAATGAACAACACCATCCCCAGTATAGCAAAGAACAATCCTGTAAATATTCAACACATGCATTCAAATCAACGACCAAGCAATCTCATGAATCTGTAGTCAGGCAAGTTAAACTCAGTGGGGCAAGTTTGCACCATTTCAATTAGGCTATTAGAACATGCAAAAACTAGAAAGCCAACAACCAAAATGTAGGGGAAACCCAACTTCTGGTCAAGTGAATTTCCAGTAAATCACTGGCAGGGAAAAGAAAGAAAGAAAGAAAATATCCTCTATCTTATAAGAAATTCATAGTTCTTTTACGAAAATATCCTCTATTTAACTGGTTAATCAGCAACATAGGCCATAAATCCACAACAGTTATTGATAATCCAACGCAGCTGAGATTCTCAGATCAGGTAAAGTTTAAATCATCCAGCCAAGTTTTCAATTATACCAACCACCTTAGAAGTCAAAACCCCACAAAACCCAGCTTCAATTTAGGGTTTATCATCCAACAAATCGTAATTTCACTTGTACCCCAACTGATTAGAAATTCGAGAAGTTCTTGTTACAAATTTCAGCTCAATTAACGAAAACCTTCACTTTACCCCAACTGGATAAAGAATTCCCGCGGGGGAAACTCGGAGTGAGAAAAGAAATCTGAAAAACAAAGTAGGGTACCGTGAGAAGAGTCGCCGCCGATGTGCTTGTAGGCCATGAGGGAGCCGATGACGATGCCTAGGGTTCCAAAGACGAGGAGGGAAACGGCGAGTGCGATCTCCTTGATGGGAGGCTTGTTGTGGATGATGTAAGAAGTCTCCATGAGATCGTCGTCCGTAATGGAGAAGGCGTGATCGACATAAGCCATTGGGAGGTTTTCAATGTAAATAAAGAGAGAGAAAATCAATCAAGGAATCAGAATCAGAAGTAGTTGTTATTGCAAGATCAAGGCGTATGTGTCTGTGTCTGAAGGAGGCGGAGTGGCTGTTTCTTCGAGATTGAGGATTTTCGATAACGATGCAATGAGAGAGAGACACGAATCTGAAACGAGAGACGGTGTAGTGAGCTGACCAAGGAAGCTTTTACTGCACTTTGCTTCGTCTTATTAAAAGCTGAGAAGAGAAGGCAGAATCAGTCACGAGACTTGACTATCGGCAAAAATTTATATTCGATGCTATTGATTTGGATTTAGATTTAGATGGGATTGGTTTATTGGTTTTTTTTTTTTTTTTTTTAAAGGCAAAATTGCACCAAGAGGTACTAGACAAGTGAAAATACAATAAATAGTCCCTTGAAATATCAAAATTATGGTGAAGTCCTAAGGAACCTTTTTTACAATATTTTTCATATGTGAAAAAACCTAAATGCTCATATGTGTCTGTGTTACTGTTGACAAGTCCATAAGCCTGTTTTGACAAGTTCATGTGCATGTGTTGACAAGTCCATGTGTATGTGTTGACAAGTCAATGAACCTTTTTAACAAGTTTATGAGCATGTTTTGACAAGCTCATGCGTCTCGTGTTGACAAGTTTATGAGTCTCCATGTATTTGTGTCTTTTTACATATGAAAGATATTGAAAAAATGTCACATAAGACTTTACCGCAATTTTAAGATTTCAAAGGATATTTTATCATATTTTCCTTACTCGGGACCTAGGTGCAATTGTCCCCAAAAAATATTTAGATTAATAAATACTCGTGATATAAAATCCTATACTTAAATTTATCCACTCGTTTTTTTTAACAAATATATTTATGTTTATAAAAATAAAAAAATTGACTAATTAAAATTTAAAAATAGGGTCAAGGTGCATTTAGCCCATGAAATATTTTTCAAGTACATCAATTGCCCTTTGTGATGCATCTAGTAGCATTATGAAGTATTTTATTAAGGCGTCCATCATCATAAAGTTTTTTTTTTTTCTGTAATTGTGCACTTAACAATTTAGATACTCTAAGCTATTGAATACACCTAAAAAAATATTTTAAAGTATTGAGTGCACCTAAGAAATAGTTTATGGCACTAGATGTATCTAAAAAAAAAAAAAAAAACTATAGGCCCGGTTTGATAAGCAACACTAACTTTTGACGGATTTGAATTAGGACCAGGATTGTTATTGGAGAGTGGGATTGAGACTTTATGATTAAATTTAAGGGTTAAGCTGCAAAAATACACATGTGCTTTTCTCCGAGGAGCGCCCAGCAGCAAGTGCTTTTTTTAGGTGCAAAAGTGACTATGTGGTTACAAAAGTGGAGCAAAATTACCAATGACCGTTAGTTGACCGTTATCTGACGCTGATGTGGCAGTGGGGTCTGACTTCTCCATTAAAATACTGCCACCTATTGCTCCTTCCCTCTCTTCCATTCTCAACTTCTTCTTCTTCCCTTCTTTCTCGCCACATCATCCCTCTTTGCTTCACACCATCTTCACGCTGGAAACGAATTGGAAGGAGCCGCCGGACTCCATTGCCTTTCACGGCTCTTAGGTCATACTTCACAGCTCCCCCATGATTTCTTCATTTTCGTTAAGAATTGAAACGAAGAGGTCGATTAGGGTTCCGCTCGGAAGACTGAATTGCACAATTTGAAGGAGAGATGATTCGCCAACGAGATTTCTAGAGATTGATGATTCACCTCCATATTGAACCTTGCTTCCTCCTGCATCTTCACCCAGAGATCCTCCGCCTCTTCCTCTTCTTCATCCCGTCGGTGAAGTTCCTCCAGCAATGTACGCGTATGTAAGTCATTGACACCGTTCATTGAGGTGGCGATGGCCGGAGGACGGTTGGAAAACGTAGGTCGGCAGAATTTCACATAGCCGTAGGAATGATAAGTGGAACGCGTGAGATCCTCCTCCTCTTCTTGTTTGCAGAACGCGTGACCAGGATTTAAGATGTAAGAATCAGGAAATATTTTTGATTCTATCTTTTAGTTTTAAACCGAGTTAGTCTTTCGGCATGCTTCATATCTGCTACTGCTATCCTGTTTGAGAATTAGGCATGTCGACATGCATTATTATGCATTGGGAAGAATGATGTTCTGGAGCCTAGGATAGATGGATTTTCTGAAAATTCTGAAACAATTAGGAGGATTACGAGGCTGAGGAACATTATTGTGCACTGCATTGAAGAGCATCCTCGAGCATCAATGAGAACATTGTTCTTGCAGCGTTCTTATTACAGAGGGCAACTAGGACTGTTTTGACACTTGATGAAGGATTAAGAGGCAGAATGAGAGAAACAGAGCAGGACCTCATTTTTTTCACACCTCCATTGTCGGTAACCTGAAAATGAGAGAAACAGAGGAGCACGTTGAAAGCGTTGTGTGTTTAATGGAGACTGGAAGAGAGGGAAGGAGGAACACGTGGAAGTATGTTTAATGGAGAAATCAAATCAAGCTAGTCTCTCTGGTCCGCCTCTCGGGTGTGTGTCTGGAGGAAGAAGAAGGTCCCCGGTCAAAATGCAAGTTTTGACCGGGGACTAAAATGAAAATTTTAAAAGTTTATAGAGGGACTAAATTAAAATTTTTTGAAATGTATCCGGGGCTGAACTGTAATTCATAAAGCATTAACATCCACGTCATCATTTTCAGTACAAAAAAAGTCAACTAACGGTCAATGCGTAATTTTGCTCCACTTTTATAACCACATAGTCACTTCTGCACCTAAAAAAAGCACTTGTTGCTGGGCGCTCCTCGGAGAAAAGCAAATGTGTATTTTTGCACCTTAACCCTAAATTTAATATGTAGTAATATTCGGAGGAGCGTTTAAAATAAGAGAGCTATTTTTGTCATAAAAATATTATAATTAAAAATATTTTTGCCCGTACAATTTGCAATCTCGGATTAAAAACACAATACCAAGGGGTGGGCTTGCCACAATCCCACTCTCATGGTATTTTCAATCTTAAGTTATCCTCAGTCCCTTGTACCAAACGATACAATTTAGCACAATCACAATCCCCACCTCACAATGCCAAACAGAGCCTTAGGGTGTTAGGTATATTGGAAAAAATACTTTAGGATGTTAGGTAATGACAAAATACTTCAAGGCACTGAAAGTATCTAGAAAAATACTTTAGAGTGTTGGATGTATCTTAACCCTTACAAATAATATTAACATTAAAAGATATAGAAAAAAATTGCTTTCCAAATATTAAACCTTGATTGCTTGTTTAAAACCGAGTCCTTAATTATGTCGGTTAAGTAATATTGGTTATAAAAAAGGAAATTAATATGTTTATGAATTAAGAATATAATTTATTTAAAAAAATCTTTAAATACGGTTAACATGCAATTTTGCCCCGAAAGTTTTTACCGAAGTGAAATTTTGCTCTAGAAGTTTTTTCGGAGGCAATTTTACCTTGGAAGTGTCAAAAAAGGACACTTTTGCCCTGACCATTAACTCAGCTTAGTTTTAACCTTTAGTTAACTAAATATACCGGAAATGACAAATAACATGTCATCCATATTATATTTGTTAAGATGCAAATTTACTCCAAAAGCCCATGTGTCATCTACTTTATTTTTTATTAAAGTTAGATTTAAAACTTTCAGGGTGATGTTAAACAAGATCGCAGCTTAAACCGAAATAACAAGTAGAAGGAAGGGTCTTGTTTTTAATCGAAATTGGAGCAATCAAAATTGAAGGAGATTGAAGACGCGCGCTTGCTGCTGTTGGGTGTAGAGATCAAAGAAACTTGCATATCTGATGAGGGAGAATAAAGAGATTGAAGAAGCAAGAAAATCAAAGGAGATCAAAGACGTTGTCCCTCTCGATGGTGATTGCAAGCTTGGAATGGGGTAGAAAAGCGACAAGCTCCGGCTTTTTAACTTGGTGTTGCAGCTAGAGGGGTTGACGGTTGTCTCCAATCACATCTCCGCCGAGTCGTCCACAGTTACGGTCGCAATTTCGGTCATTCACATTTCCGTTGTCATCATCCCATGTGACCGTTTACGGCATCAAATGTCTCTTGTATGGAGGGCTATTTGATCTTTCAATGTCTCGTTCCATGGAGCTCGACAATTGGTCAGGGTAAGGAACCTACTTCCATCAAGTGTCTTCTATAGGGAAGTAGAATCCTTCACACCAAACACATTTTTAAAATGACTTTCTATTTTGCTTGGTAAGGGTCTAATAATTAATTTTCCCTTGGACCATGTAGCACGTGAGAAATCATTAAATTATGGTATTTGTTTACACTTCAGGGTATGCCCACATGATGATTCTCAATTATTTTTCTCATCATTGTTGACTCGGGATGGCCTAATGGGTTATGCCAAACATTAAATTCATTAGTAAACTTATGGTTTACATTGGCAAACTATAGGTTTGTATTGGTAAACTTCGATCTGCATTGATAAATTTCGGTTTACAATAACATGTATTTCAATTGTGCTTATAAATGTATAATACAAACCAGAAGAAAAAGAAGGAAAACTTTCTAATAAGCATTTTCTACTAGAAACAATGTTTGTGATTGCAAGACAATCTTGATTATTTTTTTGTTATTTCTATATGATATCAATTTTTGCGGATATCTTTGAAACTCAATAAATTTTTCTCAAATTTGGTAGAAAATGCATAACCAATACATAATTTTATTCCTTCGTAATAAAATATTAGCTCTTTTGTAGCCTTCAATTAAATTTGTACTACTAGATATAGTTTGAATATTGGCTTCTTGAATCACTAAGGAAGCAAAATATTTATCATTTTTTAGTATGATGTGGGTTATTATGCTATCAACGAGACATAAATCTTCAAGATTGATATCAATAAGATTCATTCTTCATTAAAATAGACATGAAAATAAATAAAAATATAATTAAAAGAAATTCAAACATATATAAGAATAAAACTTAAATTTTAAATATATAAATATAATATAAGGATCATGGGAGAGAGAAAACAAATACATGAGAAATACTAAACAAATATTTACTAACACTAGAAATTAAGTGCTATTAAGCTTAAAACGATATATTTGTTATAATCTTGTTATTGCTCTTTAAAATTTGAATTTTTGAATGAAGATATTACAAGATTTATAATAAAAAATTCTGCTTGTAACTATATGGGAGTTTTGACAAAATTAAGGGCATTCTTCGGTAATATTAACGTTACTTTTAGAAAAGTGAAAGAATAGAGAAAATTACAGAATATGACTTTCATAAATGACATTTTGGTACCCTAAAATTTCAAAATGCCAAATAAGTCCATATTTCCGCAAATCAACTTCTTCAACCGCTAAAATTGATTTTAAGGATGGTTTACTTATAATTTTTATCTTATCAAGATGATTTATTTTAATATTTGATCTTTTACCAATATGCCTTAACGTATGACAATGAGACCAACAACCCCCCGTCACCACAAAGAATAACATGGATTTCTAGCTAGCATATTTATTATGCCCATTAGTTTTCCTTTTGTTGTTCTTATCAATAATCTTTTTCCACTTCGTGGGAATTTGAACCAAGACGATTGCAACCGTGGCCATGCCCAAGACCGTAACGATGTTTATACCCATAATTAAATTCATTCGTTACTTCATTCACTTCGGGAATGGAGATGAGCATATTAGAAGATTCATTATTTTTGCAACAAAAAGGTCATTGTTTGGCCACATGGAGGTAAGAAATTAATTCAACATATTTCTTGAAACCTCTTTCATAATATTGCTACTGCAGGAGCAAATTGGATACTTTCATTTATAACAAGCTTTTGGAAGAACAACCATCTTCCGGTGGTCATACAATTCATTTACTTTGTTCTAAAGAACTATGGGGTCTTTTAATGCCAAATATTCAATTTTGAAGCCTTCATGCAATTGGTGGCATATAAAAATCATGGATTAGACATCTAAGATAAGTAGTTCTCTTCAATAATGACAAGGGTCACCGTAACGTTCTCCATTTTACTTAACATAATAACTATATAATAGTTAAATCAATAATTTAGTAATGCTTCATCATTAATCAAAATATCCAAAATAAACTAGAGTATGCAAAATGAGTCATAACATGACAATATACAATCATCCAACATATACCAAAAGATGGAAGCACTATTATTAGAAGAAGTAGCCTAAGCTTCCGGAGCCTTCCCTGATGGAGCCGCACGGGAACTATCACCTTAAAAATGTTGTAACCATTAATCCAACTCATTACGAATACTAATATGTGCTAGTGAGGAGCCAAGTGAGACAATTTATATAACAAAGTATTAAAAATATAATTTACCAATATCCACATCACAATGTCATATCATGAATTATGTATCACAATTTTCCTAACACAATTCCCAAGATGCCTCCCTTCAATCCAACCGAACCTCCTTATTTCCGCCAACTAGACCCATGGGCTAAGTTACATCCATATTACTGGCTACTCAAAAAGCTCACTGGTCATGTGATGAGGACCGGCCATTATTCCCAGAGCACATGTCCTAGACCATGAGTCTTTTCTCCTTATTGAACTAGTGGGGTGTCGCAAGCCCTCATTGAAACAATGAGGCAGTCCTTCATTGAACTAGTGGGACGATAGAGAGCCAACCATCATGCACCAATGGAGGCTATACCACGTGGTAAAATAAACTACTCCATTTATTCCCAATTCAACCATTATCATAATTATCACAATAAATAGCTCAACAGGAATTTTCCAAGATTTTCACGTTCATATCAAATAATTCTCATATACATATCATAATAGCTCAATTCTCAATTTTCTATACATATATAAATATATGCAAATATTTCACAATTCAAATCATAAGGTTCCACAAGAAAATTTCTATTAAAATATTTATAATTATTTCAGAACGCATTCACAAACAACATATCAATACACATAATAAGTGGAAAGTGGTTACCTCTCGCCGAAGCTAACTATTATCACACTTGCTCCTAATCTAAGACTTCAAACACACGCCAAAAATCAACTACCATAATCAATTTATTAACTATTAATAACTCTTCAAAACTCTACATAATCAAAATTATAACTTATAATTTCATATAATTCAAAATATACAAATTTTAATAATAATATATTATTATAACCAAAAAAACGAAAATTACAATTTAGTGCCACGAATTTCAAAAATGACAATTTAGTCTCACAAATTCCAAAAATGACATTTTAGTTCCACGAATTTTAGAAATGACATTTAGTCTTTCATAGATCAAAGCTAAATCAATTAAAATTCCCATAATATCTTGGTCTTTCCAAATAAATTATTTACATAACCTTTAATCGGTAAAAAAACATTTTATACGACATAAATCCTAAACTTCTTAAATAGAAAAGTTTATTTTAAATTCCTATAACAACCAAACAAATAAGTATAAACCGATGAAAATTTACTATTAATTATCCACTACATATATATAGTCTTCCATTGTCAAAACTCAAAACTCTCCCAAAATCTTAATCCCATAATTTTCACTAACAAACATAATATTACCTTCATTAGAAAGAGAAAAATATATAGAATAACTTTCATGAAGAAAGTTTATTGAAAAGAAGCTAGTTTAGTTACCTAAATAATCTTATAAGATAAATAACATATCGTAAAAATACACCGAAAGACCTTTCGGACTCCTCTTCTTATCCTCACTCTCGCTGTCGCCTCTCCTTATCTACTGCGTGTGTGTGTGGTTGGGGGGGGGGTAATTTATAATCCCCTAACACACAATTTTTTTTTTAGAAAAAAAAGAAAAGAAAAGGTGGGAACTATTTTGTGCAGTCAAGTACAAGGAAGGCCATGCCTCCCACTCTTTTTATTTTTTTATATGTATTTTTTTAAAATCCTAAAAATAGATTAGGATATCACAATCACAAATTTAAATTTCATAATATTTAACATAATTTAGAATAATGCAATAAAAGAGAATTTATAAAATATAAAAACGCGATAATAATACAAACGATAATATTAGGAAATTCATAAAGACAATAAATAATTCATAAAGTATGATGTTACAATAAAAATTAAAAACTTTATGGCTCTAGACCATTTAGTTGTCATGGCTTCGGACAAATTAATCTCATGATGAGAAATTAAATCTATATAGCTTCCGACCATTTATCTTTAGGATAAAAATTGAATAGGACTTTCAAGCATACAATAAGATAGAAGATGAAAGTTATATGACTTCTAGTGATGTAATCTCAAAATAAGAGTCAAAAGAAATATGGAATTTGGCCTTATGATTCAGAATAGGAAATTAAAGTAATATATAGTTTCTAGCCATAAATAGAGAATCACGAAATATGACTTCGGCCATATTATATCGAAATAAGAAATCAAAGTTATATGACTTCGGTCCTATAATTTCAAAGTAAGAAATCAGGGTGTATAACTTTTGGCCATACTAAAATAACAATATCAATAATATAAAAGAACTCGTAAAGGAAATCAAAATAAGATATAAAAATGGTAAAAATCTACAATCTTAACCATGGAATTCGATATTTAAAAAATCGGTAAAAGTATTTCTTTAATTCCATAAAGTGGCTCGATTATCCTAGATAAAATAAACATATGATTAAAGAAGGCATTTGAAATAGTTAAAAAGATGATGAGAAAATCATAACTTCCTTAGAGCTTTCGTGTTGATAATATGTTATAAAAATAAAGAAAATATAAGAGAGATTTAGATGAGGAGATTAAAAAATGTAAGACAAAAAATGGAGAACAAGGAGGGAGTGATTTGTCTTTCATTTCAAGCTTACAACCTTTAATAATGCCTCCTATTTATAGGCCATAAATCCTTAACTTTCATTACAATAATTACAAAAAAAGAGTAAATCTACATAATGGTATAATATGAAGTCTTTGTAGGTTATTTATATTAATCATAGAAAACTCCCACTAAGTCATTCATGTCATAGGCTATATGACTTTCAAGTATAGAATTCCAAAAGATTCATCTTGAAAATTTATGGACATCCGCATCAAATATTAGAATATTTATAACAATAATCAATTTTTTTTGTTAAACAAATAATTAGGATCAACTAATTTTTGGCATTGTTTCGCTTTTCTCCTCACACATGGTACTATCTCACATTTTATTTTATTTTATTTAAAAAATCTGAAGTTGTTTTCCAAAGCACGATAAATTTGTATTTTGCGCTCTTTTTGATAGAATGTAATTTTTATTTTATATGAATTTATATTTTTATAGAAATTTTTTATTTTTTTTATAATAATGTGCATTATATAATAAAAAAACTATTAAAAACACTTGTGAGTTTCTTTCATTTTTATTTTTATTTTAACCCTCAAATTAGATTCTAAATTCCTAGAGGGGGAGGTGGAAATGAAATGATGTAAATATATAATACCAAAACTTTAAATATTAGATTAATAATATTTAAGTTCAAATACAAACATAACTATAGTAAACACTCCAATAAGAAAGAACTACGCAGGTAAAGATAAATGAGTAAGTGACTAGGCTACTCACTAATTATATTACAATAATAATTAATAACTAACTATTCAGGTTTATTTTAACTAAATATAAATTTAATGAGTAAGTGACTAGGCTACTCACTAATTATATTACAATAATAATTAATAACTAACTATTCAGGTTTATTTTAACTAAATATAAATTTAGGGTGGTTTGAGACCTTCCTAAAAGGTACGGCAAATCCAGGAGAATACCTGAAAAGAATGAAAAGAAAAATCTTAGGTAGGCATAAAGATAGGTGAATATGGTACAGTGAAATATAAAATATAAAATAGATGATAGTGAAATATGAAATGTTAGATTAAATAAAGATTTGTTTTATAAATATGAGATATAAAATATAAATTTTGTTTCTATTAAAAAAAAATGTAGTTTTGTTCAGTAGGAGTAAAATTATAAGAAATAAAAAGGAAATTATTAAAAGGGAGAAGGATTATTTTATCATATCGGGTTGGTATAACGTGGCAAAACTATAGTAAGATAATGAAAGGTGCCCGATAAACAGAACATTCAATATTATTTGCAAAGAAACTTTATGGGGTTACTAAGGATGACCTTCTCATATGCTGAGCCTAGGTGTAGACGAATCTGTCAGAAAGCATCAAGTTTATAATGCTCATAATCTGCCAGCCCCAAATATGCAATTGAAAGGTTACAAGAATTTGAGATAACTCAAGGTATGTTAGGAAAACAAAACAAGTGCGTGATATGTGAGGAAAAGTTTCAACTTGGTTTTAATGGGGTGTAAATAACGTTCCACGACAAATATGATATTGGTTTTTATACTTTTCCAGCCATGGAACGATACAATGGACATAGAAGGGGTGGCTACAGTCCAATTTTTTTTTACCATGTTTCTAAGTTGAAACTTTACTTCACAGATCACAAACTTGTTTTGTTTTTCCAACATATCTTGAGTTACCTCCAATTCTTGTAACCTTTCAATTGCAGATTTGGGGGTGGCAAATTCGAAGCATTATAACCGTTTCGTTTTCTAACATATTCGTCTACACCAACGCTCAGTATATGAGAAGGTCATCCTAAGTAACAATGAGAAGGTCATCCTAAGTAACAATTGCAAGTTGGGCAGGTAGGGTTAGGAGCGTCATTAAAATCAAGCCCATGTTGAGGGAAATAAAATTGCAGAAGTTCATTTGGTCCTAAGAAGAAAGAAGAAGAAGATGAAACAAGGCCACAAGATTAATGGACGAGTGGTTTAAAAACATGGAGGTCATGTCAATTTTGTAGCCAATCAGAAACGCATGAATAAGAGCTGTTTCTTTATACTTGCTGCTCCGTGACTGGCTTCGTACTCTTACTAAACCAACTAAAGGCACTATTACTCTTGGTTAGAACATGTAGGGATGATGAATTTATATGCCACATCCATGACACTAAGGTACGACAATAAAAAGAAATGTAATATATTTTTTCACAACTCATACTATATCCCTCCTGCTTGTCTCTGTTTTTGGGTCAAAAACAGAGTTAATAAACATGATCAAGAGGCAATCATGTGAAAGAGGCAATAGTTGAGCAAAAAAAAGAAAAAGAAAAGAAAGAGGCAATAGAGTTTCTTCACACTTACCAAACCAACTAAAGGTGATGCTCATGAGCCTACTCTTTTGGAACATGCATGGATGATGAAGAGACTACATCCCCATGAATTTACGGATCCGGCTACGGTCCACTTTCCTACTCTGCCTATAATTAAATTTTTACCGCATGCGGTAAATTATTTAATTATGAGGTAAAGTAGGGAAGTGGACGTTCCACTGTAGTGGACCGTAGCCACTCCCTGAATTTACATGCTAGTTCCATGACACTCATACAAGACAATAAGAAAATGTAATGTATTAGGAAATGTTCAATAAGTACCTTGTTAACCACTTTAGTTTCACTATTAACTATTCAATTATCCGTATTGGCTATTTTTGCTTAAGAAATTAAAAAAATATATATTAGATCGTTGGAGCTCCCATAATCAACATCGGCAAGGTCGCGAGCTCCAACGATTGGCCGTCGCCATCGGTCACCGTGCGCGGAGTTTTGGCAACCTAAAAGGGGTTTTAAGGATTTGTTTTAAAGAAATAAAATGGTAAGAGTAATTATGTAATTTCTCACCTTCATCAAAATTTCAAATAAGTCCGCTTAAAATTATTTAAGTTCAACACCCTTATTTACCTTTTGTATATTTCAATTATATTTTTCTGCCTTTTTTCCCTTAATATTTTCATGGTATAAATACTAAATCATATTTATAAAAAGTATTATTTTACTTTAATCTTTAAAATAATATGAGAAAGACAAGCTTTAAGTTTCTTCACACCCGCCGCTCGTGGATCGCTTTGGCTCGACAAATTTTTTTTTTTTTTTGTAATAAAAAGTTTTGGAGGGGTTCGATCGGGTCCCCACCAAGGCCGTGGCATGGCCCCGGCTCTTTGAGAACTTAATGGGGATTTACGAGATCGCCTACCAAAGGAGTCCCAAATGACGGCGGCAGAGGATCGAACACACATCCCTTTGGACTTGACCAAATCCCTTACCATCTATGCCAACTTTCTTTGACGACCAAAATTATTGTTGATCGGAACATACATGATGAAGAGGCTCTATCCCTCCTTTGACCAAAAAAATATAAATAAAAATGAAGAGGCTCTATCTCCATAAATTTTCAAGAAAGATCCATGACAATTATAAAAAAATGTACTTATTAACAAACAATTTAGGTCATGATTTTTATGCTAAAAAAAGTTGGGATAATTAAAGCCCGTTCCTGTTTTATGTTTATTTTTTCCCACTTTACACGTTTGTTTTTAAAAAACAAGTTTTGAAAAAAAAAAAGTTTAGATAGTTGTTTAAAAGAATCTAATTTTGAAGTGATGTGTCAGCAGTGACATGGCGCTAGTCGGGGCCGATGGGGTGGTGTTACAAGTGACGACCTCAAATAATAAGAAATAGAATAATAACAATAAGAAAAGACCTCCTAAGCACTGTTTTTATTTTTATTTTAGATTTTTAAAAGCAAATTTCTGTTTTTTTTTTTCAAAAAAATAATTTATTGGAAAAAATTTCAAACAAGTTTTATCATTTTTTTTAAGAACTACTTTTAAAAATTGAAACAAAGCGGCCCCTAATATGTGAATCGTTATAGTTTCATCTTACTTTAAATCAATTCATTATACTTTTTTTTTTATTAGTCCTTGTAATTTCACCTAATTCTTAATCTGGTTTTTTAGTTTTAAATTTTATTTATTAATTTTATTTATAATTAGATAACTAAATGTTATTAAAATATTAAATTAACATTAAAAATAATTTAATGATTGAATAATACAAAATATTATTATTGTAATTATTATTTAAAATTTATAATTCTAAAGAATACATAATTTTAAAATTTTAAAATAAATAAAAATATAAAAAATACATGTTTAATTAAAAATTTTAAAATTTAATATTAAAAAAAATTATATAGACCTAACTAAAAATCATTTGATGAAGCTATAAGGACTTTTTTTGCTGCAGAAGCTATAAGGACTTTTCATTTAGAAGCTATAAGGGCTTGTAGATTAATTATTCTCAAAAAACCTAAGTAATGATTCTGGGACTCTTTTTTCTTCATCGATTTCACATTTTTATAAGATTGATTTCACATTGAATTAATAATAAAGCATAACAGCCAATAAAAGTGGATCTAGTATATAAGCAGCTAGCTCATAACCAAAAAATCTTGAGTTTAAATTCCGTAAGGACCTTGTTGGTGGATATGATCTTGGGACTTTGACGTATATTGTAATTAGTTATCATAATTATTCAATAAATTTATAGATGAGTAGAGATTCAAATTTCAATTTATGTAAAAAAGAAAACTTATATTTTATTCTAGAATTTTAAATTATAAATATTTTCATAAATTAATGAATTAATTTTATTTATGTTAACCGTTACAATATAAAATTATAAAGTGACGAAACTTATTATGTGAAATTTCTTATTACCCTTAAAATATATAATTATAAAATGACGACACTTATGTCAAATTCTTTAATTACACCGACCTGGTCAAATGTTCTATTTTTTTTTTTTCCACCTCATTTGTCAATCCTAAACTCACATGAAAAAATAGAACATATGATTAGGTATAATTTGAGCACTTGACATAATGATTATAAGAAAGTTAAGTTTTGTCATTGTGATAAATAACGTTAATCATTTCTCACAGTATCTCATATCTATTTTTTTTATATATATATAAAAAGTTTAGGTAGGGGTCGACACCGTATCTCACCGGACCAATGCATGCCTCCAGACTCAAAGAGCGCTTACAGAGATACTTACAGATCGCCTACCAATGAGGCCCTCACATCAACCAGCGGGTATCGAACCTCCTTCCTTTTGAGGTAAAGGCCGACACCCTAGCCAACTATACCACTCCTCGTTAACATTATCTCATATCTATTCATCTATTCGAGTATTCTCATTTTCTTTTTTCTTTTTTTTTTTTGAGAAGTAAAGGCAAGCCAAGGCTTGAAAAGTGGGAAAGGGACTAGACCATGACGATCAAGCCTTACA
Source organism: Acacia acuminata (assembly GCA_019022655.1). NCBI lineage: Eukaryota > Viridiplantae > Streptophyta > Magnoliopsida > Fabales > Fabaceae > Acacia > Acacia acuminata. The sequence goes on along the minus strand of JAFJYI010000102.1, from coordinate 314,188 downwards.
TCACACTATGAAGTAAACTAATAATGACAGCCAATTGGTCCTTCGACCATATCTAGACATCCCGTTGGAACCGAAGGAATAAGAACAATATCGGCACCATCGAGCGTCCCGGCCTTGTTTGGCCATAAAGTCGGCACACGAAATGTTGTCTCTTGGAGTATAGTGGAGCTCCACATCCCGGGCCGTGGAAAAGAAGGTCTCGAGTCTCTCCAATAATGTCCTTCACGGATGATCAATAGGACAAGCCTCGCATAAGGATGTTGACTGCATCCAGAGAATCAGAATAGAGAACAATTTCATGCAATTCAATGACCCACTTTAAGACCACTCATGATAGCATATAATTCAGCCTCGATGATGGTCCGAGTCCAAGGTACTTATGAAACCCCATCGCCCAATGCCCTTGAGAGTTCCTTAGCACTCCTCCGCAAGCCGCATGATGTTGGTGACGCACCGATCCATCCACATCTATACGGATGACATTTGCGGGAGGGGAGTTCAAGTCTTCTCTTCAACCCCGTCAAGCTGAAAAATTTTATGCGTTAGAGTTTGATTAGTCAGTATTTTCCATAAGAAGATAGCTACACAAATGAATCATCTTCCCGGTATTAATGCTTTCGCCTTGAAACAAGAACTTGCATCCGGATGTCCAAAGGACCCAAAGACGCGTACTAAATACCTTTGGCCAAGAGAAGTTTTGGAATCTTCCTTTTCCGTGTTTGTGGTTGGTGTTCCAATTGAGCCATACCTACAAGTTACTCCGTGAAAAACTCGAGAAAAGTAGTTAGGTTTTAAAATTTGTTTCCACAAGTTTTTTGCTCTCTCGCAGTCCCTAATTATGTGAATCACGCTTTCCTCGCAGTTACACTGGAAAGGACAAAGGTTATCATTAGTGAGGCCTCTTCTGGCTCTGAGGGAGTTAGTGGCAAGTCTCTCATGGCCAGTTTGCCACATAAAGAAATTTATTTTCTCCGGAAGTTGCCATTTCCACATGAGGGTCCAAAAACTATTAGTATTCTCATTTTCTAAACAAAGGTAATAAGTTATTTGGTATTCTTACAAACTAGCTCACATCTGAAACCTTGTGCTACAGCGGTCATAACTCATAACTCATTCTAAGAACCCCTATTAGTTTGTTTTTAGTTTTTAAAATAAACAAACAAATTTATAGAATTGAGAGCATCCAATAAATACATGTTCACTAATTTGTTCGATTAGAAATTTTGAATTTGAGCTACATACTTGATACTACTACTAACTCCTTTTGGCCAATAAAAACACACACGGCATATATACTACTGACATTATGATTGTGTATTGTTTTTCAATTAAATCATTGCATTTTACTTCTTTGATGCTTCGATCCACAATTTTCAATATATTCCATCACTTAAATCCAAAAATAAAAAAAGAAAAGAAAAAATAAATCTTTGATAAATACTTAATCAAATAGTTAAAATAATTAAAATTCCATGTCAATGCCAAAGTGTCATTTGTTGTAACAATGTGTCATGTTTTTCAATTAAAAAAGGTGAGATGGCATAAACCGTTAAGTTTGACGAGAGGGGGTAAAAAATAAAAATATGAAACTTCAAGATCTTAATTTTAAATTTCTAAATATGGGGGAGGTGATTCACAACACACTCAAAGCTCGCGAAGGTTATCTTTTTTTGTGAATAGAAAGAATAGTTCAACAGAGTTGACATATATAACAACAGCTTAAAAATAGAGTCAACACTTTTTACATAATAGTTTAACATATATAAACATATATCTTAAGAACATCTTCCAATATCTTGCTCTTAAAAGATGGTATATATATTATTCCCACAAATTAAAACCCTAAATATATATACATGAAATGAATTGAAATCTTATATTTAGGATCAAAGTTTCTTATATTAAGAATAAGATATAGTATATCATTCTCTCTGTTGGTTTTGTGTGGTCATGAAAAGAAAACTTGAATAGAAAGAATCGTTCAATAGAATGGACATAAAAATAGCTTAAAAATAAAGTCAGCACTTTTCACATAACAATTTAACATATAAATATATACACACATATACATCTTAAAAACATATATTTCCACGTCTTGCTCTTAAAAGAACATATTCTCATATTCCCATATTCTTTGCATCTTTAATTTGCTAACAACCACAGGCCCAAGAGGAACAAACCATCTTAGAATAAGAAAATGCTAAGCGACAATCTTCCTAAAGATCTCATGGAGGAGATCATGGTGAGGCTGCCAGTAAAATCCTTACTTCGGTTCAAATGTGTAGCTAAATCCTGGTATGCTCTAATCATTGATCATTCTTTAATTTTATGGGCGAAGGAGCAATTTTGCCCACGAAGTTTGCTTCGTGGGAGCTTCAAACCACCAAGTTTGAAAAGGAGTAAAAGTACACACGACATTACGTTTTGAGAGCGCCCGGCACCACGGCCGTTAGTCAACCGTTAGTTGACCGTCAACTTAGATGGAACGCTGATGTGGTCTGACACGCCGACATGGACGCGACGTGGACGCCGACATGGAATAAAAAATTCAAAAAAAAAATAGGAAAAAAATTAGAAAAATTAGAAAAAAAAAATTCAAAAAAAAATAGGAAAAAATTCAAATAATTAAAATAATTAGAAAAAAATTTAAAAAATTATAAAAAAAAAAATGAAAAAAGTTCAAAAAATTAGAAAAAAAATTAAAATAACTTTCAAAAAATTAAAATACCCACGCTTGGGCAAGGGGCCCCACCATCGACCACCCTATCACGCCGTCGTACGGGGCGATCGCTAAGCCCTTTATTATATACTCCCTCGGTCCCTAATTATAAGACAACATTTGAGAGTTTGTTACTGGTCCTAATTATAATACAACGTTCTAATTTTTGTCAATTTCTTCCTAAAAGAAGCCTATTGATATAAATGAGGGATTATGTGATTTTAGTCAACTACCTTATTGATTTCACATAATCCCTCATTTATATCAATAGGCTTCAGAGGAAGAAATTGACAAAAATTAACGTTGTATTATAATTAGGACCAAAACAAACTCTCAAATGTTGTCTTATAATTAGGACCGAATGGAGTATATAATAAAGGGCAACCCGATTGCCGCCGACGGCCTCGGCAGAGGGTGATCGGTGGTGGGGGCCCACTAGGCGGGGTATTTTAATTTTTTTCCTCATTTTTTGAATTTTTTTTAAATTTTTTTTAATTATTTTAATTTTTTGAAAGGTATTTTTTTTTCTAATTATTTTAATTTTTTCCTCATTTTTTGAATTTTTTTATTTATTCTAATTTTTTGATTTTTTTCCTTTTTTTCCTTCTAATTTTCTAAATTTTTCCTTTTTTTTTGAATTTTTTATTCCACGTCAGCATCCACGTCGCCGTCCGCGTCAGCGTGTCAGGCCACGTCAGCGCCACATCAGCGTTCCATCCAAGTTGACGGTCAACTAACGGTTGACTAACGGCCGTGGTGCTGGGCGCTCCCAAAACGTAACGTCGTGTGTACTTTTGCTCCTTTTCAAATTTGGTGGTGCTGAGCGCTCCCCGAAGCAAACTTTGTGTGCAAAATTGCTCCTTCGCCCTTCTTTTATCACCAAACATTTTGAATGGTCTAATTCTATGGGTAGGAATCGACTCCATAGGCTTGTTTTCGAATAGTTTAGGTACAATGACCAACCACCCTGCATATCCTTGATTTCTAATAGAGATCAACCATATGAGATCCAAAACTTAGAATTGCCTTTCCATGAGAACAATTTGTGACGTATTTTTGTTTATGGTCAATGCAATGGGATTTTCTATCTTAGTGGGGAGATGTTTGGCGCTTAATTTTGTGGAACCCAACAACAAAAGAGGTAAAGGCTATTCCTATGTCTCAATGGCAGCCAAAAGTCTCTTATTTCGCCGATTATGGATTTGGGTTTGATTCCATGACAAAGGATTACAAGATTGTTCAATTTCCTAGGGAACAAAATGGACACATACTAGGTCAAATATACAATCTCAGTACTAATTCTTGGAGAAAACTAGATGTTGATGTCTCCAATTATAAATCCCCTAATTCACCCATGGGTCCTTATTTGTATGGGGCTTATCACTAGTTAGCTCATAGACGTGATGATATTGGTAAGTTTATTGTGATGAGGTTTGATTTTAGTGAAGAGGCTTTTGGGATTCTCCAAAGTCCTCCTGGGATTACCTCCTCTCATAAAGAAGATACTGATGTTCTTGGTATAGTGGATAAGAGTCTTTCTTGGGCTACTGCTAGATGTGTCTCGATTGAGGTTTGTTTTGAGATTTGGGTGATGAATAAGTACAATGTTGAGGGTAGCTGGACTAAGAAGTTTGAGATTCAACCATTCCCTCACTCCTACTCTTGGTATATCTTAGAGTTTTGGGGAGACGATGAGATTATAGTTTATGATGACATTAATCATCAATTGTTTTCATGCAATTTTCGGAATCAACGTATAGAGGCCGGGAACGATGATGGATTACATGGAAAGTTTGTCTCCTATAGGAGGAAGAAAGTGAGAACACAAAAAAAAAAAATATGACAAAAAATTATATTTTATCTTTACATCCATCACATCTTCTTTTAATTACTCTAACTCTTTTTAATTAATGAATAAATCCTTTAAATGCTGTTGTTTTGTTTTGCGCTCGTAAAAATTTTATATTAAAATGACAATATAATATTTGAGTTGCCGTCTATCATGTAAATTTTGATGATCTTGTTTTGTAGATTGATAATATACTCACAGGCGGATTGGGGGTATATATATATATATATATATATATATATATATATGGGGATATCTTTCTTTTTATGTGGTTTATTTTAATATTTGGACTACACACAGAGAAACTCACACACAAGAGAAACTTATTACGATAACTTGTTTATCTTTTGATCTCAATATATAATAGTTTCGTATAATCGCTTGTGTTTGATCCTTGACTTTTGAGTATGAAATTGGCATACGTTAACAAAATATAAGGAGATATCTATATGTATATACAAGCTTAATAAGCTAAACTTGTTTGATTCTATTGTATTTTATCATTTGTAGTTTAAAAATCTAGTTAATACTTGTCCAGTCCTAAATATAAGACATATTTACATAATTTAGATAGATTAAGGAAGTTGGTTGAGTAAGTTAATTTGACATGTATTTTCTAAAACACCATAGTCATCATCTTCCCTAATTTTTTTATTCACTATCTTCCTTGATTATTGTTAATGAATATGAAAACTATGTCTTACATTTAGAACAAAAATCAACTCCTTAAATATGTCTTATATTATAGATCAGAGGGAGTAATTTGTTGGAATATACATAGTTCATTCTTGGTGGATTAGGGTAGTCCAAGCCCAATGTAAGTGAGGCTATTATGTGATATATATATATATATATATATATATTAGATATATATTATATTTCAAGTACTTTTATTTAGGACATAATATTTTTTATTTTCGCCCTATCAATAAATTTCCCGCTTTGCCACTGGATATACTAATAACTAGATTTAGATATCCTAGTTTTGAAAAATATCTTACTTCTATTATATCTCACGCAGATGGATCTGATTCATCATTTGGGACCAAAGCACAAAGTAAAACTTCTACCTATCTTTGACAATGAGGACAAAAAATATATAAATTTTGGTAGACACTATTGTGAGCAATGGCGGAGCCAGGATTTTATATTTGTGGGTGCACAATTAATTGGGAGATTTGGGGTTCGGGGACAAGTACCCCGATTTTTTTTTTTTTTTTTTCAAAGGAAAGCTTTAAATACCTTAAAAAAAAAAAGAATATAGACAAGAAAATAAAAAGAAAACTTCAACATAACATAGAAAAATAATAATTAGGAGTCAATTAAGCTATTACGACAAAATGATTACAAAAGTATTCTTCGATTCTTCATTCCTTTAAAATACTCATTATATCTTCATCATCAATCTTATCAAACATATCACATTCAACAAGTATGTCAAGAGTTCTCTAAGATCATATAAGGTGAGTTTGAAATGTCTACAATAGGAGAATTAAATTTCTTCTTAGGATTTCAAGTCAAGCAAAAGAAGAATGAAATATTTATTTCCCAAACCAAATACCTACGAGAGCTTATTAAGAAATATGAAATGGATCACTGCAACAGAACTAATACCCCTATGAGCTCAACGACTTTTGTGATATCCTAATTTTTACTTTTAGGATTTATTTATAATTAAGAATGAAATTATATATGATAAATGTATTTAATTTATAATTTTTAAAAATATATAAAAAAATGGAAATAGTGGGTATTTTGTTGTAATTTTTTTCCCAATGCATATATATATATAAATATTTTTGTGGCGACACAATTAAAAAGAATGAGGGGAGCCATACGAAGTGACTTCCGGGGGACCCTCTCGTTCATCAACATTTTCACATGCAAAAAAGGAAATGAATAATGCATCACCGAGAATCGAACCTAGGTCCGTAGTACCGTGACAAAATATTCTACAACTAGACCACCGGTACTTCTTGATAAAGAGTTCCTTCAAAAAATATATATAAACATATACACGTATAATTTTGTGTCGGCACTTACACACATATACACAAGTGTAGCTCCGCCACTGCATGGAGGGTGCTGTGGTCATGACAATTGGATAAAAAATAAAAGAAAAAAGGGTCACACTGGTAATTCATTGTTTAAAAAAAAAAACAACGTCCATTGATCTACAAATGTGTGACTGTCTCCTCCCTAGAATCGATCTCTTCGACTCACCCTCCATCCCCAGGAAAATCATGATTTCCATCTTCTTCATCACTCACGCGTCCCAACATCACCATAGTTCTAATGTTAAATCACCAAAAAGAACCAAATCATAAATCGGTTCAAGAAGATCATCCCATATCAAGAAACCCAGATCAAGTCTTAGTGTAAATCAAATAGGGGAAAAAATTGGGGGGGGATAGGTAAAAGTTCATGAGTATTTTTATATTTTAATTCTAAATTGTATGGGGCAATATTGGTCAAAAATAATACTACATCTGGTCCTAAATGTAAGTCAAAATTTGTAATGCCCAAGGCCTAAATAACTCAATTTTCTACTATGAACTATTTGTATCAATGGATAGGTTCGATCCAAAACTTGAGATGATGGGTGTAATCCAAAAAAGATTCATAAGTGGTTGTTAATGGAGTTGAAGTCACCAAATTCTAAGGAGTCGATATCAACTTATCCCTAATTGCTCCACATATAGTTCCTTTAATCATATTTTATAAACGAAGAGTTTAGAAAGGGAGAATAAAATCAATAAATAAAAAGATAGGTGCGTAGACTCAACAAGCTATTCCAACAAATAGAGTTAACGACGTTTCATTTTCTTAGTAAGGATTTTGTTTCATTTGTAAAGAGATCCTTCCATCGAAACTCCAAAAAGAAAGGATCAAGGATGAGCATACGTATACGTATTGAAATATTATTTCAATTGATTAGACAAGACACCCAAAATCTCTATTTTTTTTAATATTTATATGACAAATAAAATATGTGAATTGATTCCAAGTTGAAGAAATAATCAAATATTAATTGATCAAATTCACTCCATCATAGTCTGATTGATTTTTTGAAGAACTGATTAATTAGACAAGAATAAAGATAGAGTCTCATTCTATTTGCATTACAAATTTCATCCTATATTTAAGATCAGAGGGAGTAATAATTTTGGTGTCAATGATTATGAGTTCTTTTACCATCACCATGAGTTTAGTTATTAAAGGATTGTCGAAGGAATATTTTATTATCAATTATCTATTTTGATACTTTATTAGGAAGAATATTAAGTGATTAGTTATTCTAATATCATTGAATAATAGTTTGGTATTATGATGTCAATATATCAATATTTTGTACTTTCGTTTTTCTATATCTGGTGTTAAATGTTTCATACTCTCTTTAACTTCCAAGGTTAACTTCCCAACTATGCGTCTCTTTAAAATCTAAGGCCACTTCAATAAATGTAATTAATCTTCATCCATCTGGATGTATTTAAACTCATCATTACTTTCGTTTCTTCATATTCAAGCTCCTCGATCATCCATTCGCTCTTAATATGCTATGCAGCAGAGCTACTTCTATTCGTCCTCATTTTCCTCCTCTTCCTCTAAAGTCATCTCCACCGCCTCCTTTGCCACCTTCATTCAAGCGCTTTCTTCAACAGGTCCCCAGTGAGGGTGGATCATATAGGCAGACGCCTCGGAAGACTCATCTTGTTGCTCCACATTATCAACGATAAGCTCAACCTTGTACTTGACGCCAATGACATCGAATACAATCTTTCCGACACCTATTCCTCTTCTCTTTCTTCCTTTTTTGCCTCCGGCTGTGAGGAGGAAGATTGATGGGTTTTTTTTTTATTATGTAAAATGATTTTTTTAATCAATGTACTAATAATGTCCTTAATCGAGTAGCATAAAAAATATATTATTAATGGAAAAAAATATTTTGATTTCTAATCTTCATCTTGGTCTATCTTGATCTTGATCATGTCCTTTTATCTTTGTTCTTCTTTTTTTTAGTTATATAATTTATAATATACATTCAACTTAATTATATTCATGTTAAATATATAATTTAATTTAATCATACTAGTCGTATTAGACAAGGTATAAATATGTGAATACGAACCATCGTTTTACTATTGACCAATATATATGTTGTTTATTTTTCTAACGTTCACTTTTTATTTACATCGGATAAGATGAGCATCCGGTTTAGTAATTATTATTTAGACTGCATTTCAAATACGACTAGTGTAAATACGCAACATTTCAACTTCCAATGCCTATCATCATGTCTCGTCAGTATCATCTAAACTATCTATACATCAATCCCATTTCTAAATACCAAGGCGCCTTTAGTTCCTAAGTTCAAATTCAAAAGTTCCTTTTTACTTCTCTCTTTCTTGTTTGAGTAGCAACACTTCCACTTATCCATATGGAAAGATTAAAGAGGCAACATTCCTCCTTTTCCCCTTCGGCGGTAGCCACGGGTTGTTCCTTTTCAAAGTTCCCTCTACCTTTGATGTTGAAGGAAATTGATGAGGCCATCTTTTGCCTCTAGGGAACAGTGCTAGAGGTAATGGCCATCTTTTGTCTCGTCAGTATCATCTAAACTATCTATACATCAATCCCATTTCTAAATACCAAGGCGCCTTTATTTCCTACGTTCAAATTCAAAAGTTCCTTTTTTACTTCTCTCTTTCTTGTTTGAGTAGCAACACTTCCACTTGTCCATATGGAAAGATTAAAGAGGCAACATTCCTCCTTTTCCCCTTCGGCGGTAGCCACGGGTTGTTCCTTTTCAAAGTTCCCTCTACCTTTGATGTTGAAGGAAATTGATGAGGCCATCTTTTGCCTCTAGGGCACCGTGCTAGAAGTAATGGCGAAGCAAGATTGCTTCTCCAAACGACTGGAGGAGGTGGCAATGGTGTTGAACGACATCTTCGACCGTTTGTACTAGGCGCGATGAGTCTCCTAGAATGATGATGATCTTCTAAAGGCCTGGGTTTCAAGAACCCCATTATTGTTATAACATTTTGATGTAGTTGTTATTTTGTGGGTAATCATCATCATATATAATATTTAGATCTAATTTGGATTTCATGCATGTATACTACCGCCTTTAAACGATGATTAATGAAAAAGTTTATATCTTTTGATATTCCTTGTTAATGATTATACTCATCTATCTTGTGTTATTAATCTATTTTGATGAAAATGTTTCAACCTTTAGGCGAAACTTTTGTTTTTAAAATTTATTTGTTCTAAAAATTACAATTTAGACCGGATGATTTGAAAGATAATGTCATTATGAATAAAAATATTTTTAACATATTGACACCGGTGTTTAATGAGAACCAATATAGAAAAGGTTATGGACACTGGTCATTAATGAGAATCGGTCTAAAAAGGGTTGTCCCATCTCTAGCCTCTCTTAGTCCCCCATGCTTGCTCTTTGTCTCTCAGTTGCCTCAGCTGCTGTGATGTCTCTCTCGCTCTCCACCGTCGAGATGGTTTAGTATTCCTTTTTGTTGGGCTCTCCCTCTCTGTCATCGCCATTTTGCTCTCCCTTATAGTGAAAATAATTGCTTTTCATAAATACTCTATATATGTTTTGATATAGCGTTCGCTTAGTATTCTCTTTAGATGTCTTTTCTTGCATAAAAGTTTTAATCGTTGTCTTTCACAAACCCTCCATACTCACTTTCCTTCTTTGTCGAAACCATGATTGAAAGTTCATGAGTTGAGAAGTGTCCAATATGTGATATATGTGGTGGTGTGGGTAGGCTAGTATATTCATGCTTGTTTCAAATTTAGTGTATCTCGTTGACATATGATCAGTATGTAATACATTGAAGTTGAAGCAACTAATAATAATTTTGACCAATCAACACCATCACAAATAGCACAAGCGGTAGCTGAGCGCCAAAGAAGCCAGTAATAACAAATGAAATTAATTCTAGTAATATGAAGAGCACCAAGTTGAGTGGTTTTTTGTAACTTCCACTTATGTTTTTTGCATACATTTTTATTTGCTTACAGTGTATTTGTATTTAATATGTTTATTACTAATTTTTTATTTTTTAAAAGCAGGGAGGAGTATGAAGAGTGCCGAAAATACATTTGAAGAGCTTTAAGTTGAGTATTTTTTGTAGCCATCACTTTTGTGTTTGTACACATATATGAAGAGTATTAAATAATCTGATCTAATATATAATTCTGGGTAATTGTTAGTAGGACTTGGAAAATGGCAATGAAAAAAAAAAAAACATTCCTTCCACAGGTATGCTAATTATTTCTTTTTGTAAACAATATTTAATGCCTCATACACGATTTTAGTAACTCACAAATGGAAGAAGTGGTTGAAGAGTTGGCAACATGTGTGCAACATCGATGTGAGAGTAATTAAATAAATAAAATTACTGTAAATTTCACTGATGATTTGTTTGTTTTAAAGTTTAGGTTTTAACAATGTATACATGTATATGACTGACTGTAAAAATATTCTGATTTATTGTATTATTTTGTATATGAATGAATGTAAATATATATTGTAATTTATTATGTACAAATGTATATGCAGGTGAGATATCGAAAGCATATCCCCCGGCACAATTTTTTTTCAAAAAAAAAAAAAAAAAAATAAAGCTTCGATCATGGTTGTTATCTAACAAACATTATTAATGTCAACTCGTATATAACAAATTGTTAAAATAAATCAATTAGCATTACTATCAATATATAACGGTTGTTTTAAAAAACGTTATATATGTTTAATTAATATGACTATTGTTCAAGCCAAACTCGTTATGTATGATGCAAGTATTACCATATATTATGATGGTTATTTATATGTGCCTGCTAATTATTATCACAAGAATGGGCATATCATAGCCTCACCAAGTTTCAATACATAACGGGCATTTTATTATAATTGTTATAATAGGTCCGGAATAAATAACGATTTGAAACCATAATGTATTTGCGTCGAGCTTTTATAGTGCTCGCATATATGATGGTTTTGAACCATTATATATGACAGAGAATAGAGGTGGGAATAGGCCAGACTTTTATCAGGAGACTTGCAGCCTGGCTTGTTTAGGGCCTAGCCTGTTTGTTAAAAAGGCAAAGTTAAGGCCTAAATGTGTAAATAGGTCAAACCAATTTTGTTAAGACCTGGCCTATAAGCCAACAGGTCTAGCCTATTTACACATTAAATAAATGTTATCATATTTATATCATATAAATAACACAATATTTTTTTTTAATTCTTATATCTAATTTTAAAGTGCACAAAGTCTACTTATAACCTTCAATGTCTGTAATATGAGGCTTTTTTAAAGGCCTACATTGTAATTAGGCCTTTAAAAAGGCTTCGTGCTCAACTAGGCCTATTGAAGGCTCGGATCGAGCCTAAAAAATGCCTATATTCAGCTCGTGCTTAGGCCTTTTACCCCGATTACGGGGGTCGCTTGTTTAGCAAAAAGTCTAACCTGGTCTGGCCTATTTCCATGCCCAACAGAGAATAACCATCATATATCACGATTTCTATTGGAATGTAGGACCAGAGTGGTATGATTTTGCATGATGTTAAATGCTTTTGTAAACCAAATCCTTCTAATGCATTTATATTAAGATACATTTAGAAATATATTATAATTCTTTCTAAAACTGTTCAATAAGTTTTTATACAAATAAAATAGGGAAGTATGAATTTACTATTATATGTTTATCTCCCTTTTAAAATGTGAAGATTCTAAAGTTATCTAAGATAGATAGAGAGATATACGCATCATAGTGCTATACTTCTCTCTCTCTCTATGTATATATCAGTTTTATCAAAAATGAAAGTCTATCATCATGTTTTTATTTTTTTATTTTTTTTTTCCAAATTCAGGGAAAATCATTAGTGTTGTTAAATTTCAATGATGAATATTATTTGAGGGATTTCACTGCCTTTTCCTAAACAATAGTACTGTTTTTACATAGTCTTTATTAACCTTTTTTTAGATATACATTAGCATAATTTAAACCTAACTTATACTTACACTACATTCCATCGTTATCACGTACACTAGTCTATAATCATCTTCTTCTTTATAACTACGAATTTCATATCAGTTTTATCTCTAAATACAAGTATTTAGAGCATATATGAAAATAAAGTATGTGAATTGGTGTATTATGTATAAATACTCCTCTGGTTCTGAATAGAAGAGCTAATTTTTGTGCAATTTATACTATAAATTAGGTTCTAAATTTATAATCAGAGGTAGTAGTAGACATGATTTAAAAATTGTAAAAGAATGAGCCATACATGGGATTTTCTTTCATTAAGGAGGAGGGGTATATGTTCCAAAATTTCAAAGACGGAAAACCGGCCCAAATTAATGAAGGGGCCGGGTAGGAAATAAAGGAGCATATCGGCCGTTTTATATGGCCCAATAGAAGGAAGTGGAAAGCAATGATACAATAGTTGAGAAGATGAAATAATACTTTGTATGATGGAATTATTTGAGAAAAGTTAAATTAGCCCTTATAAAAGCTAGAGGTGGCCGGGCAGCCTTCACAGACTCGGGTCTAAATAGGACGGCCCGTTTAGGCCTACTCCCAAAAAAAGTCTTTATTTTAAAGTCTGACCCGTTTACTCATGGGCTCGGCCTCAACATGTGGGCTTCAAGCCAATTTAACAAAAAAAATTTCTTTTCCATTTTCTTAAAGAAATTAAATTGGCATACTAAAATTTTAAATTTAAGGCAAATATTTTTAAAGGATTAAATTTTTTTTATCATTTTTTGATAAATAAAATAAGAAACTATTTGTATTAAAACGAAATTTTAAATGAGATAGAGACTTTTTTCTTTTTTTTTTCAATGTGTGTTATTAGTTTCTCTTTTTGATATAGTTTGCATAATATTGGAATTTCTTCAAATACAACTAAAAAATTTAATACCTTTGTTTACTTTACATCAATAAAAAATTATTCTTTCAATATTTCATAAGGTAAAAAAATCTTTAGGAAATATTAAGAATCAAAGGAAATGTTCTTAAAAATGAGGTTTATTTTTAAAAAATCACTTAGAAGAATTTAACTAACTACAATGTCCCAACAAGCTTCTCTTAGCTTTTTAATAATAATATAATCAATTTTTTTCTTTAAAACAGTTCAAATAGCAACACAATCATGCTAAAAACATTTCTAATTAAAAAAAAAAAAAAAAAAAAAAAACTATTCAAAGGAAATTCAGCATTTAATCATTTAATAGAATTTTTTTAAAAAAAATATTGGACTTAAATAGGCCGACCTATTTAAGCTCACACCCTATAGGACTTTTCTTTTTAGTTTGACTCATTTTGAAAACTCTAAATCATAAACCCCGCATTTAATAGACTCAAACTTAAGTCGGTCCACTTACCATTATTAGGATTATTATTAGGATTGGTCGATGGTGGCCAATCTTCACATCTGATTTGGTGAAGTATAATAATATAAAATAATAAGGGGCAAAAAAAAAAAACAGCATTCTTCTAACTATGCGTCTATACCTGAAACAGCGTTCTTCCAATAAAGTTTTTAAATTTTTATCTCACTGGCCCCCTCCTATTCCAAATACAACGCCTGTAATTTGTAAATTCCATCATCGTAATTAATTAATATGATTTAATACAATTATTGTATTCCCCAAATTAAGCTCAATAACCTCATTTCTTCAAATTATCTCTATTATGCTAATGTTAAAAGAAATAATTTTTATATCACTTTCTTATTAAACGGAAGTTATAGTTACGAAATAATGGTCAAAACATTAACAGTTAATAATAAGCAAACCACGCCAAATGACATTTCGAAACAACTACAAGCATGGAGGAGGAAGGGAACATATTAAATCTTTATTTTCCGGCGAAAACAGAGAAGAACGGAGATACATAACTCGAAACACAAATCTCCAGCACTAAACTTCACACCTGGACTTGTCCTCTTAAACAACACTAGAACTTATTAAGAACTACATAGTGGTAATAAACATAAATTGCTGAATATATATATATATATATATATATATACACCACTCTGGGCCCTATTTATAAATCCATTTTAACCACACACAAAAATTGCCTTATTTATAAATCATTTTTGACAAAATAAATGAGATAGTGACAATCTTACCCATATTATTGTACCAATAAAAATAGAGAAAGAAAAAGAATTAAAAGTACCCATTCATAAATGAAAGTAAAATTAGAAATGTACCCTATAATTATTGAGTCACCTACCTCTCCTTAGTATGTGTGATTTGATCAAAAAAAATGTATAAATAGAACCAGAGTGGTATATATGAATTCAAACTCTCCCAGGCTTGAATTTACTTTTTCTTGGGGGGAGGGGGACGTTGGACAGCATAGCCCAGACTTTTTCCGATGACATTGAGTTCCTTGGAGCTAGCCTGAGAGTTGGAGTTTGAGGAGGTACCCCCTGATGCATTGCCATTATTGTTGTTGCCGTTTTTATATGTTGAGCCAGAGCTCATCCTGCGTTATTACCAAACGAGAAACTGGTTAAAAATAAAAATAAAATCTTTGGTTTTAAAACGTTAATAAGCCAACCTCCCAACTGATGGTAACACAGGAAGCCAGACCCAAAAGGAATGAAACATAAAGATGTATCTAGTTATCAGTTTGACAATTCGCCACTACTACTATTACTATCATCATCAACCCATCAAAATGACTAGTGTTGGAGCCCAAGAAGTGGAAAACACACAAATAAAGCCACAAACACAAGAAAACAAACAACAACCAAAACATGAAAACAGCAAAAGCCAGGATTAGAACACCCAATCCAACACCCCAAAATCAAAGACTCCAAGTACCAAGACAACATAAGGATCAAAGAAGGGAAAAAACAATTCATTTTCATTATGTTATCTCTTCTATAGAAAAGACAGAATGCGCAGAGAAAATAATGAATGAGAGAATTCACAGTTCCATCTACTGTGATGTATACATATATTTATTTTGTCCAGTGTATAATCACTATTGCGGTATTGAAAACCGGTTTACTAATTCTACTCTAACAGACTTAGTTACATTCTAACAGACTAATCTAACTGATACAACATATTACTCTAATATCCCCATTCAAACTAAGGGACATCCAGAACACCAAAGTGTTTCTTAAACATGGGATTGGTTTTGTAAAACCATCGGCAACCTACCGCAAAGAAGGAATATGACACACACGTATATCCCGACGAATGGCATGTTCACGATCTCTGGGTTCTTCGAGTTCTCCATCGACGATGTAGGCAGGCGTTTTGAAAAACCAATCCAGTCATCCTCATTAATTACAAAAGCGACCAATCATAAATTCGAGACAGATATGTAATCGAATCAAGAAAGAAGGCCTCTGACGGCAACAATGAAAACCATATCCAGATCAAAAACACATTCAAATACATAATATATATCAAGATTAAAACAAGGATTCAAGGTTTCAATAAATATGAACAGAGAAATTACGAAGACAGCGTCGGTAATCCTTGAAAAACCAAATTCATCGCCTCTATCCCAATGAAATAAGCACGCATAAATTCAAATGAAATCCAGAAAAACTTTCGAAAAAGAAAACCCCAGATTTCAATATATGCATCAAATCTCTCCAAGGCACAATTGATGAAGAAAATAAAAATAAAAATTCTATTGGTGAAAGAATCAATGCAGAGGCATATAACTGCTTTGATACTAAATGTTGGAGATTAAACGATCTAATCATGCTAAATACGTAAATTAACAATCAGATCAATGGGGAAAAATAAAAATAAAGATCAGAAATACATCCAGTCATTGATTTGATTTCACAAGAAAAGCTATGGCCCTTCTAAGTCCTCACTCTCAATCTTTAGATAGTGTAAACTTCAATTCTAAAATTCTAACAAAAGAAACATGAACAGAAAATTTAAATCAATAGAGAAATCAACTGATCTCAGAGATAGCAGAATCAAAGCAATGAGACAACGACAGTAGAGGAAGGAAAGTGGGAAATCGACAACAGAATGGTCGGAAATACCGCATAGGAATAATACCACAAACAAGTTAGGATAGGGATTAAAGGGGCAAACCTGAATCCTGAATTCGTCGCCTGGAAAGGATCGGAATTGCTGAGCAAGAAAGTCGTGTGCAGCCAGAGCAACGGGAGATCCACAGAGCAA
Organism: Acacia acuminata; assembly: GCA_019022655.1. Lineage (NCBI taxonomy): Eukaryota > Viridiplantae > Streptophyta > Magnoliopsida > Fabales > Fabaceae > Acacia > Acacia acuminata. Next base: position 297,408 of record JAFJYI010000102.1, on the reverse strand, counting down.
GACTCAAAGCTGAGAGAAGTAAAATACCAAAACGAGATGAAGGAGTTTAAGAGGTTTAAAATTGAAAACAATTTCACTTCCCTCTAAAAGAACTCGAGGCAACCAAAAACCATGGCGGGAAGGGAATGTGCGCCCAAATTTTAACTTTTCCCTCAACCAAACTATTTGGCTTCTGTTTGCCGGGCACTTCGTCCGCAGCCATCAGCTGCAATGAAACGGTGCCGTTTGGTGCAAAAAGAAAACTGATGTTGATGCTTTTTTTTTTTTTTCTTAATATTTCAGGGGAATTTACTTGATCTTGAAAAAATACTTGGGATCTTGAACAATATGTAAAAAAAATATTTTATGGTCCTGAAAAATTATTTTAAGATCTTCAAAAAGTATTTCGAGTCTTGGCGAAATGTAAAAGGATACTTCGCAGGGTATTGACTAGTAGTGAAAAAATATTTTATGATCTTGGAAAAAAATATAAGGATACGATTGGTACTAAAAATATATTTCGGATATCTTAACGATCTTGGAAAAAAAAAATCTTTATAATCTTGAAAAATTATTTTAGGATCTTAAAAAAATATTTCGGGGTATTATTACTAAAAATATACTTCAAAATATTTTTTCAAGATCCTAAAATAATTTTTCAAGAATATGAAGTTTTTTTTTTCAATAACAATCGATCCTAAAGTGTTTTTTAATACCAGGTGAGTATCCCTGAATATTTTTTTGTTTTTTAAAAGGCATCAACCTCATTTTTTTTTGCGCCAAACAAAGACCGTTTCATTAAACGGATGGCGTGGACATTTAATCCAACTCTGAAAAAAGCACCCCTTTCACTCCTTCCCACTCCCTTCTCTCAAACTAAACATGCTCTTCGAGATGAGTTCATCGTTTTGTTTTTATTTTTGTTTTAAATTAAGTTATTTTTTAAAAAATAAATTAAAATGTGAATTTTTTTTTTAAATGAATCATATGCCAACTAAGATTAGAATAATATGAGTTATTATATTTTTATTGGATAAAGTTTAGATGACATGATATTTATGGACTACCTAAGTGTTTCTCCTTAAATGTTGATAATGACTGGATTAAAATGAGAAGGTGGTAAAATTCTCAAAAATAGAAATAAAAAATAAATAACCCAGCCTCCCAAGCTGACACACGGTGGGTGTCATGTGGGCCTTCGAGGAAACAAACCACGAAAATGGCCCATACAAGAATCCCACCGACGAATGATAATAAAATCTCAAACAGCAAAAACAACAAACGAATAATATAACATTTTGGGCTAAGCTGCAAAAAATATAAATAATTAGTTAAAAGTGCGCTTAATACCAAATATTTTTTAAAAGTAAAAATAATTTTAAAATTTTAAAATATATGCAAAAATACATATTGACCGTTTGTTTGAATTTTTTAAGGGTTAAGATCCAAAAATACACTTGAGATTTTCTTAAAAAAGTGTACCCGATACAAATGTTTTAGGATCTTGAAAAAATATTTGGAGACATTCAACTAGTAAATTATTTATTTATCATCTCTTATAATAAAGTTCATTTTACATGTTTCTATATATATAACTTTATATTGTATCTCCTCATGGTGGTCTAAAATTTCTGCACTCAAAATGGTCTAGGGTGCACTAAAAACAAACTCACTGATAACTACTACAGGTGCACTTCTAACGGTCGTATCGAAGGTATATATATTATTCACCAATGGCTATAATATTAATAAACTGATGAAAATAGCATGTATATATATATATATATGACTAACTGATAAATTTTTCTTCTTATTTCTTTATAGTGCCCAAAGCAATTAAACAATAGAAACGATTATGGATACTGCATGATGCAGTACATAAAGAACATAATCATGCATGATCCTGGAAATATTGATAAAAATAAGGTATATTATATTCTCACTTCGTTCATATAAACATTCAATCAGCTATATACTACAATATCTAACTTCCATCTATTATTTCTTTTTGCGAACAGTATTTTAATGTCTCCTACACATTTTTTAGCAACTCACAAATGGAAGATGTAGTTGAAGAGTTGTTGACATCTATGTAACATCGGTGGGAGAATGATTAAATAAATCAAATGATTGTAAAGTTCTAGTTATTGATTATTTGTTTGTTTTAAAGTTTTGGTTTTAATAGTGTATACAAGTATATAATTAACTATAAATATATTCTAATTTGTTGTATTGTTCTATATATGAATGAATGTAAATATATATTGTAATTTTTTATGTACAAATGTACATGTAGGGGGATATCAAAACCAAAACCCCCCAATTTCTTTTTTAAAAAAATTAGCTTCAATAAGTCACGATTGTTATCTAACAAATGTTATATATGTCAATTATTTATAATAGTTGTTAAAATAAATCCATTAGCATCATTATCAATATATAACAGTTGTTTTAAAATACCGTTATATAAGTTCAATACATATAACGGTTGTTAAAGTGGAACCATTAGGTATGATGCAAATATTACCATATATTATGACGGTTGTTTACATGTGGCCATTAATTATTATCACAAAAATAGGCATATCATAGTCTCACCCAGTCTTAATATATAACGAGTGTTATATTATATCTATTATAATATGTCCGGAATAAATAACGGTTCGAAACCTTTATATATGGCAGATAATAATAGTCATATATCACGATTTCTGTAGCAATGTAGAACCGAGTGGTATGATTTTGCATCATGTTAAAGGTTTTTGTAAACCAAATCCTTCTAATGCATTTGTATTAAGATACATTCAGAAATATATTCTAATTCTTTCTAAAATTGTTCAATAAGTTTTTATACAAATAAGATAGGGAAGTATGAATCTACTATTATATGTTTATCTCCCTTTTAAAATGTGAAGATTCTAAAGTCTTCTAAGATAGATAGAGATATACGCATCATAGTGTTGCACTTCTCTCTCTCTCTCTATGTATATATACCAGTTTTATCAAAAGTGAAAGTCTATCATCATGTTTTATTTTATTTTATATTTTTCCAAATTCAGGGAAAATCATTAGTGTTGTCAAATCTCAATAATGAATATTATTTGAGGGATTTCGCTGCCTTTTCCTAAACAACAATATTGTTTTTACATAGTCTTTATTGACGTTTTTTTAGATATAAATTAGCATAATTTGAACCTAACTTGTACTTACACTACATCCCATCGTTATCAACTAAACTAGCCTATAATCATCATCTTCTTTATAACTATGGATTTCATATTAGTTTTATCTATAAATACAAGTTTTAGAGCATATATGAAAATAAAATATGTAAATTGGTGTATTATGTATAAATACTCCTCTCGTTCTGAATAGAAGAGCTAATTTGTAGTATAATTTATATTATAAACTATATTTTAAATTTATGATTTAAAAATTGTAAAAGAATGAGCAGCCATACGTGGGATTTTCTTTCATTAAGGAGGAGGGATGTAGGTTCCAAAATTTTCTAAGACAGAAACCCCAAATTAATGAAGGGGCCAGGTAGGAAATGGCAGGAGCATACAGGCCGTTTTATGTGGCCCAAAATAATCAACATAAGCTGAGGATGGAGGGGTATATATGGGCCTCTAAGACATATTAGGCTATACAAAGCCCAAATATGATAGAAGGAAGTCAGTCCATATTTGCTAAATAGGTTTGATGGAAAGCAATGATACAATAGTTGAGAAGATGGAATAATACTTTGCATGATGGAATTATTTGAGAAAAGTTAAAATTAGCCCTTATAAAAGCTAGAGGTTGGCCGGGCGGCCTTCACAGACTCGGGCCTAAATAGGACAGCCCGTTTAGGCTTACTCCTAAAAAAAGTCCCTATTTTAAAGTCCAACCCGTTTACTCGTAGCCTCGGCTTAGCGTGTGGGCTTTAAGCCAGTTTAACAAAAAAATTTCTTTTCCATTTTCTTAAAGAAATTAAATTGGCATACTAAAATTTAAAATTTAAGGCAAATATTTTTAAGGGATTAAATTTTTTTATCATTTTTTGATAAATAAAATAAGCAACTATTTGTCTTAAAACGAAATTTTAAATGAGATAGAGACTTTTTTTTTTATTATTTTTCAATGTGTGTTATTAGTTTCTCTTTTTTGATATAGTTTGCATAATATTGAATTTCTTCAAATACAACTAAAAAAAGTTAATACCTTTGTTTACTTTACATCAATAAAAAATTATTCTTTCAATATTTCATAAGGAAAAAAATCTTTAGAAAAATATTAAGAATCAAATGAAATGTTCTTAAAAAATGAGGTATATTTTTAGAAAAATCACTTAAAAGAATTTTAACTAACTATAATGTCACTAACAAGCTTCTCTTAGCTTTTTAATAATAATATAATCAACTTTTTTCTTTGAAACAGTTCAAATAGAAAACGCTATGATGTGAAAAACATTTCTAATTTTTTTTTTAAAAAAATCATTTTTCAAAGAAAAATTCAGCATATAGTCATTTAATAGAATGTTTAAAAAAATTATTGAGGCTTCAACTGGACCGGCCCATTTAAACTCACGGCCCTATAGGACTTATCTTTTTGGGTTTGACTTATTTTAAAGGCTCTAAATTAAAGTGAGTGCTTATTTTGGCCAAGAAATAAAAGTGCTTATAGGTTTTCGGCAATAATTAAAGGAGTAAAAAGGAGTAAAAGACTAATGAAGTTTTGCCGGAATGCCCGGACCACGAAGTTTTTTTGGGAGCAAAGGTACACACGTTACGTTTTGGGAGCGCTGAAATGCACCACAAATTAGTTAGTAAATTTGGATGGAACGCAATTTGACAAGATGATTTGGACGCTAACGTAGAATAAAAAAATTCAAAAAATTAGAAAAAAATTAAAATAATTAAAAAAAATAAGGAAAAATTCAAAAAATTAGGTAAAAGTTAAAATAATTAGAAAAAAATTAGGAAAAATTAAAATAATTAGGAAAAAATTAAAATAATTAGAAAATTTAAAAATAATTAGGAAACAAATTAGAAAATTTTAAAACAAATTTAGATTGATGGAACCATGACAGTAAGCATTGTTTCGGTTTCATATATATATAAGTAGGTTCCCTATGGCTATGTTCGCTAGTTTGGAGGGAAAGGGAAGGAAGGGGATACAAGGAGAAAGGAAGGGAAAGGAAGGAAGGAAATGGAGGATATCTCCTCCCCTTGTTTGGGAGTTAAAAAAAGCAAGAGAGGAAGATGGAGGATTAATGAATTACTTTTACCATTTTGTCCTTTTCTTTAAAAATTAATATAATTATGGGAAAATTCGAAATAAATACCTTTTGAATATGCAAAACCCCCACCGCCGACCTCCACCACCGCCGGCCGGCCACCACCACCACCGGCCACCACCACCACCACCACGCGCCACCACCACCGGCCTAAGAAACACCACCGCTAGCCGCCACCACCACCACCACCGGCCGGCCACTACCATCGCCGACCGGTGGTGGTGGTGGTGGCCCGGCAGCGTGGTGGCCGGTGGTGGTGGTGGCCCCGGCCCGTGGTGGTGGTCGGCGGTGGTGTTCGGCCGGTGGTGGTGGTGGTGGTGGCCGGCCGGCGGCGGTGGTGGTGGCTGGCCGGCGGTGGTGGAGGCCGGCGACGGTGGTGGCAGTGGCGGTGGCGGTGGTAGTAGTGAACAGGGGTAAAGAAGTAATTAACTTATTGTTCCTCCTAAAACCCCCATATTGGGGGAACTTTATTTTATAAAAGGAGGAGGGTTTTGGAGGATTTTTAAAACTCCCGATTCCCTCTCCTCCTATTTTTAAAACTAAGTAAACAAGGGAAGGGACTACCAAAACCCTCCCTTCCCTTTCCATTCCCTCCAAAATAGAACTCGCGAACATAGCCTATATGTATTTATATATATAGATAAGTATGTGCAACAACATACAGTGAGGTTTTTTCTATTTGCAGCGGCACCTATATATATATATATATTTACTACATGATAGCTAAGCAAACTCTTTCAATGCTCCCTAACATATTTATCAGCAATATGCATATGTCTCAAGTTTTTTTTTCTTGCTCTTTACCCTCAGCGTTATATGCTTATATATATATGATGACTAGATTTTAAAACAAATTTAGATTGATGGAACCATGACAGTAAACATTGTTTCGGTTTCATATATATATAATTTTTTTTTCTAATTATGTGAATTTTTTCCTAATTATTTTAAAATTTTCTTATTTTTTGAATTTTTGAATTTTTTTCTATTTATTTTTATTTTTTCCAAATTTTCCTTATTTTTTTCTAATTATTTTAATTATTTTCTATTTTTTTATATATAATTTTTCCTCTTTTTTTGAATTTTTTTATTCCACGTCGTCCAAATCATTTTGTCGCGCCACGTCGGCGTTCCATCCAAATTAACTGTCAACTAACTACAGTAGTAGTTTGAGCGCTCATAAAACGTAACTTCATGTGTGTACTTTTGCTCCAAAAAACTTCGTGGACTTTGGCGCTCCTTGCCCAAACTTCTCAAGTGATTTAGCGCTCCTTTACCCTAATTAAAGTGAGGTGGCAAAAATCATATCGAAAAGCATCTTTCTCATTTGTCTTTTTCTAGCATTCCTCTCTTCTTCTTCCTCCTCCTCCTCCTACTTCTTTCCTCAGTCTAATTTACCTACACCAGCATTTTGTATGGAGGAAACTGAAACTTGGATACTCTCTTCTTCCAAATAATACGAGTAATAGATAAGACTTTAATATATACTCATTGCATTTTTTTAAAAAAATAAGTTTAAAAAATCAAGTAAATTAAAATTGTATGTTTAAGACCAAAAGAAATATCTCCATTAACTCTTATACACAGGACAGTGCTTACTTTTGGTTTGGGATAATATACCTAATGAACTTTTTCCGTTGATAAATCAGTAGAAAAATCTTAATTGGATATTTAAACTGAGTTGAACTATGATTTTCTCCTTTAACTTTACAAATAAAGTACTCTCTTTTGGTTTGGGATGCTTATTTTTTATTTGAAGTTATGAAGAAGATCTGTTTGGCCAAAAAGAGTAAGAAGAATAAAGAGGGGATCGGATGGTGTAATACTCGTTTGATGCTGGTAAAGGGCAAAATGGAAAAGGACAAGTTGATTTTTTTTTTTTTTTTTTTTTTTGGACAAAACAAGTTGATGTTTCGCAACACAAGAAAGGCATAACATGACAAAAATGAAGATGAGGGAGCCAAAGAGTGTCCCCGCCTTAAGATTTAGTTGCATTTGGTATATTAAAGAAGCATATAAATATGCATTTGGACATTTAACTTTACACAATATTTTCTCTTGATTTCTTGATTTTTTAAAATGATTTTTTTTTCTTCTAATCCAACATCGTTTGTTTTAAAAAAAGGGTGTAGGGGCAAAAATACTCATGTTAATTTGTCAAAAGTGCATCTAACACTATATTAAAATCTTGATGCATAAAAGCACATAAAGATTTAAAAATGGGACAAAAGCATCTCAGCCGTCAACTACACCAAACGGCTATTAACTTAGTTTGGTGGGGCCAACACTCATATCCAAGGGTTCAAAAATGCAAGGTTATGAAATCCAAACCGACCACTAGACCGTAGGATACGAGGTTAAGAATCAATGAGTCAAATCGAAGCTAAAACCGAAGTCAAACAAGTGAGAAATTAAAGATTTTCAAGGCAACTAATATGAAATTCTAAGGGAAAAAAACAATTAAAAACAAAACAAAAAACCCAAATCGAGTTGATGGCCGAATAGATCGGTTCGACCGGTTCACCGGTTTCCAATCGCCTCGGCGGCCGGGTCCAAATTTCAAAACAATGCAAAAATGTGCCATGTCCTAAATACCCTCCCAAATCAAAATATAACAAATCATACTCAAATGAGTGCAGGAAATTGAGATTTGCTCATAAAGTTTAATACCCCTCTGATCCTAACTCCTATTTACTTAATTTAATTTGATTAAAGAAGTTGGTTAATGTGGCATATATTTTTTAAAGCATTTTAGTCATCTTCTTTAATTTTCTCTTTTTCTCTCTTCTTTAATTAATGCCAAGGGAACTTCAATATGAGCAATTATGAAAAGATTGACAAATATAAAAAATAAATGTCATATATTTAGGATCAAAATTAACTCACTAAATATGTCCTATGTTAAGACCAAGGGGAGCTTTTTTTTTTTTTTTTAAATAGTTAATTTAAGTTTTTAACACGAGCGAATATGTTAATTTCACACCTGAATTTCAGACCTCATTCAAACATGACTACTTGACACAACTTGCTATCCACTTAATATCTTAAATTGAACTCAGGAAACTATAGATATATAGATACAGGATTAATATATAATGTTACGTGGATTTTCAAATTTTTTATGGGAGAAAAAGAACCTCTCCTCCCTAGTTCTAATGTTAAATAACCAAAAAGAACCAAATCATAAATCAGTTCAGCGGTATCATCCTATATCAAGAAACCCAGATCAAGTCTTACTCTAATTGAAATAGGGGGGAAAAACCAAAGAAGGGGGAAGAATAGGGCTCCACCAATACCCAAATTTAGTCACATGAACTGGTTCGGGAAGCTAGGTTTATTCTCGAATTTGAATTCTGAACACTTCATCACTTGTTTGTTAATTTTTATCCCCCATTTTCACCTCAAATTCGTTCTTCTCTCTCTGAATATGAGAAGAACCCAGTGGAGTGGTCATTAATTAATATAAATAGGTAAGCAATCAACCTAGAGCAAGAAATGGAGAAGTCAGGCTTCAAAATCCTTTAAAAATGAAAGTAGGGTGTCGAAATCTTCAAAGGCTCTCTACCATGCCCTCAATCTCATCGGCTTCGACAAAAAGCAAGTCGCCCTTCTTCTCTTCACCGATTTAATCTAGCGTTTCAGGGTGTGGAAAAAGCATAAGGTGCCATGCATACTATGGGTAAAAATTCATGAATATTTTTATAGTTAATCCTAAATTGTATAGGGCAATATTGATAAAAAAAAAAAAATAATAATAATAACTTTGCTGTCAATGGCTATGAGTTTTTTTTTACCATCACTATTGAGTTTAGTTATTAAAGGATTGTCGGTATGAATATTTTATTATTAATTATCTATTTTGATATTTTATTAGAAAAAATAGTTAGTTATTAGTTATTCTAGTATCATTGAATAATAGTTTTGTATTATGATGTCATTATATCAAAGAAATTGTAAAGAATGTTGGATTAGTATATGATTATTTTATTAGTGAATGTTTAAGATTTTGAATTAATATTTAATATTTGATAGTAAATAAGAATTTAAATTATTTATTTTTTATTACTTACTTTTTCTGGTATAATTTTTTATTACTTACTAGTCTAGTTCCCGGTTGATTCGAGCTAACCCACTACCTCGACCGGTTCAAAGGCCGGTCCAATTTAATAGCCTTGGTTTTTATTTATCTAGTAGAAAATAGTAGTATTTGGACATGCATGAGTGCTTTCAGGGGCGAGCCGGGATTTAGAGTTAGTGGGTACACAATTAGTGGAGAGGTTCGGGCGCGCCCCGAAATTTTTTTTAAAGGAAAGTTTTAAATGCATTAGGCTAGCTCATCTCAATGCTTAAGACAGAACTTAATCTAGATCCTAAAATCAAAGGATATGATCTAGATCTTAGAATCAAGGGATTTTCTAACAGAAAGTATAGCTATCTTAGCAAAACTTAGACATTGAATAGAGCAAAATTAAATGAAACAAAAGATCAACTCTACAATCAATGATTTATCTCCATAATAGCCAAGTGCACTGCAAGTCTATATGAATATGGCATCTGAACATGCACCAGAAATCAGAGATATTTAGTTCAAGATTATATTTTAAGAACAAGTCCAACAAGAAGAAATGGATGTTCAGCACACAACCAACTCAGGGATAATTTGACGAAAGTAAATTTAGTCAATGCACCAATAACATTATCAGAATGCCAAGCTTGAAATTCTAGCCTCAAGTACAATAGAATGCAACTAAAATGCCCAAACCACTCTGACTAAATCAAAATTGAATCAGAATCAGAATTATATTGAATCAGAATGCAAGCAACTCAAGAGGCGGCTCGGTGAGTGAGAATTGAGAACAATGACGCCTAAGACAGAATCAGAATTACCTCGGAGGAGCAAGAAGATGCCGACGATGGAGGTTTGGAAGCCGAGAGCACCGTGGGTGAGAGCGGTGAGTAAGAACTGAGAACAATGAAATTGAAAAGGGAGATCGGTGAGTGAGAACCGAGAACAATGAAATTTCAAAAATTACTCATCTCTAAGAAACGATCGAGATCTTAATATGTCAATGATTTAGCTGAATCACATGAAAATCGAAACAAGTAATTCAGATTTCCAAGGCCACCTAAAAAAAAAAAACTAGTTTCGGTTCCTTCATTCTTATAAAAACGCATCAACAGTGATAATCTCGGTGAAGTCTTACAAAACAAAGTCCAGGCAATGACTCATCAATTTATTACAAATACGAAACGAACGACATAAATTCAATTCGAAACACATGATTGTTTTTCATGCTCTTCAAATTTTCGATGAAGGGGTGACGTCGTCCTCCAAGAACGAAGCTTCTTCTCTCGTCGATTAACTCAAAGCTCAATCATTTAATCAATAATGAGATTAATAAAACCTTAACATGTATAGAATTTAGAGCCGTCAAAACGGGCCGGGCCCGTCGGGCCGGCCCGTTTAGTCCTGGCCCGTTACGGGCCGGGCCTCAAAAATAGAAGAAAAAGATGAAGTCAGGCCCTGGAGGGCCGGCCCTGCAGGGCCACGGGCTTTTACGGGCCGGCCCGTTTAGCCCGTCTTTTTTTTTTCTTATTTAAATGTTGAGTCTTAAAAAATTTTCTTTGATATATTTTCCTAACAAAATCCTGAACTGAGTTGGAATATAATGTTTATGTCTTATAACAATGTAGAGTCTTTAAAATTTTAAACTAATATATTAATATTGTTATTGACTACTCCTATGATCCTTACACTATAAACTATGTTCATGTCCCTTCCACTCCTCGTCTCCTCCTCGATCGCAACTCTTCTCGGCTCTCGCATCTCACCGACCATAATTTATGTATATTAGTGGTATGCTTTTTATATTTTATGTAAGTTATTTTAGAACATAATTTGTTTTTAATTATGAATTCGTGAATGCTTATTTGTTGGATGATTGTGTTTTTTGGATATAAATGTTGACAACATTTATTTGATAAATTAGATGATTTATGTTGTAATTTAGAGCTTTAATTGTTGTAATTTACTAATTATATTTGTATGAAAAACACGAAGAAAAATAATTAAAATTTGGAATAATAATTTCCAGCCACTGCGGGCCCCCGCCCCCCTGGTGCTCTCGGACCGGGCTTTGAAAAACAGTGTTTTTCTTACTCCGGCCCTGGAGGGCCGGCCACGATGGGCCCAGGCCTATCACGGGCCGGCCCTGATGGGCCCGGCCGGCCCTGATTGACGGCTCTAGTATAGATCAAGCCCCTAGAAGGAAAACCATATACAGTAGGGAAAAGACGAAGGCTGATGGGTGTAGATAGAAACACGAAGGCTGATGGGCTTACCGAAAAAATGACGGAAAGAGTCGCAGTCAAAGTGAAAGCCAGCAGCGAAGGTGGTGGATTTCAGCTCTGACTCACTCATTGAAGAACAAATACGGGGGAGAGCGATGCTGGATCTTGTAGGTTGAGGGGACGGAAACACGAAGGTTGATGGGTTTACCGGACAAATCCTCAGAGGAGCTGGACTGCTGGAAGATGCCGACGACGGAGGTTTGGGAGCCGCGAGCATTGTCGGTGAGAACTGAGAACGGTGAGTGAGAACTGAGCCCTGTCGGTGAGTAAGATCTGAAATTGGGGAAAAAAAGAAAACAAACAAACAAACAAAAGGAAGAATGTGCCGTTCGAACCGGGGACCTTGAATATGGATGGGGAAGGTTTTAACCAATTACTCCAATCAGCTAAGTTGCAACAAAAGTCCTTCACAAAATATATATTTTTTTAAATTTTTTATGGGTTCACTTGCACCCATAGGCACTAGTGTGCCTCCATCCCTGATTGTGAGAGTTACAAGAATGTTAAAAAAGAAACCTAAAATATAGACGCCACTTCTAAGAAATGAAATATTCTGATTTCTGTTAAAAAAAAATGCGGAAACATTCTCAAATACTGAAACATTGGATCAACATTGAAGATGGTTAGAGACCGACAATATTCCTAAAGAAAGAATGAATTGTTCTTGGTTAATACCTTAATATGTCATATCCATTATCTCATGTAACGGAGTGTAAGGCTTCCTTGTTAGACGAATTCTGCACCTAATGTCCATCGTGAATGGAGTTGCAATTTTCTTTCCCGAGTTTGGAGTTTCCGTTTTCCTTGCCGAGTTTCGATTTCGGTAAGCTTGATGTCTGCCAAGGAGACACCTTGCTTGATTGGGGCTTAAGGTTAAGAGAAGTGTAAGGAGACACCTTGCTTGACTTAAGGTTAAGAGAAGTGTACATAGGCACTGGGCTTAATTGAACGCTCCAAAATGGAGCTTTTCTCCTAGGCACCAAACAATTCTCCATTCTAATGGATCCTATTGTGCAACATGGAGAAACTTGGTTGGACAAAACCACAAACAAGTCAAGAAATTGAAATTGCACCGATTATATTGAGCGAGCTGTATTTGTGTACTGTTCAATTCAGAGATTCATTGAGTTGCTTTATTTTTTTCCTCCAAAATTTGGTTGCTTTATGAGAAGAAGAATTTATGAATGTGTTTTAGTACATTTAAATTTCAAGTATCAGCCAATGTGAGTTGGCATAGATGGTAAGGGATCCAGGACTAGGCCTAAATGGTCGTGGGTTTGATCCTCCGACGTTTTGGGACTCCTTTGGTAGGCGATCTCGTAAGTCCCTAAGTGCTCATAGAGCCCGGGGCCGTGCCACTGGCCTTGGTGGGGGACGATGTCGAACCCTCCAAAACTTTTTACTCATCAAAAAAAAAAAAAAAAAAAAAAAAATTCAAGTATCAAGATCATTATATATTTGACAAAAGTATTCCAAATTTTGAATGGAAAATAAGGGAAATCCCTAAAAAAGAACTTTATAAACAATTTTATCCATTAAATATATTTAATTAAGGAATTTATTGTTTATTAATTTTTTATTAATCATTTAAATTTTTTTCAAATTAAAATTAAAATTTTTATTATCTCAATATATACAACTAATATGTATATATAGTATTCAATATAATTCATGCTATTTTCAGTCATTTTTCATCTCAACTGATTTTTCAAATAATAATCCAAACACTCATCAGTTTAGAAAAAAGCCACTTCTGCAAAACCTAAACGGGCAATCCAAACCTAATCACTTTACAACCTAACTTTTTTCCTATCGGGCTTTTGTAAAAGTCGATAGCTTTTAAGCCACCGCTAACCCAAATAGGCCCAATAATTTCCTAGAAGGAGAACACACGTTTTAAACTACCCAATGATAGGCACCATCAACCTATCCAATATGGACGGTTCGGATTTGATATTTTTTAAAATATGTTTTTTAAATGAAAAAAATTATTTTTAAAAAAACATTAGTTAAGAGACTATTTTTATTTTAGATTATCTACCCATTAAAATAATTTTTTTAAAAAAATAAAAAAAAAAATATCAAATCTGACGGTCCAGTTGGATATGTTAATAGGATAGGCACTGTAACTGATTCCCCAAGAACAACGTGCGAGATCGCTGATGTGGCACTGTGATAACAAAGAAAAGGGGAAAAAGGGAAAAGAAAGCACAACAAGCAGAAGGATTTAGAGCAATTCTCTTCTGTGTACCAAAAAAAGAAAGAATTCCAAAAAACTAACTACAGACATTTTTTGCTATAAGGACTTAATAAAAAATCATTTGAAGCTATAAGGATTTTTTTGCTGCAGAAGCTATAAGGACCTTTTTTTTAAGAAGCTATAAAGACTTGCAAATTGATTATTCTGAAAAAACATAACTAATGATTCTGGGACCTTTTTTTTTTTTAAAACGATTTCACATTTTTTATAAGATCGATTTCACATTGAATTAATAATAAAAATAGCAGCCAAAAAAAGTGGATCTAGTATGTAAGCAGCCAGCTGATAACCGAAAAATCTTGAGTTTAAATTCCGTAAGCAACTTGTTGGTGGATATGATCTTGGGACTTTTACGTGTATTGTAATTAGTTATCATAATTATTCAATAAATTTATAGATGAGTAGAAATTCAAATATCAATTTATATAGCAAACTCAGGAGATAATTGAGTAACTAATAAAACATATTTAAGCTTTAATTTGTTAATATAATTGTTGTAAATTTTTTTAATATAAATTTTTATCAAAGAATTAAAACTTAAATATTCTTTGTTAGTTACTCAATTATCATCTCGAAATCGCTACATTAGCGTTTTCGGTTACCAACACTAACGGTGTTAGATTTTTAGAACCAAAAGTATACTTAAAGTTAAGGGACCAAAACTATATCTTATGTAAATTAAAACTTAAAGGCTTAAAAGTATACTTTATCATATTAATTTATTAGAAAAGAAAATTGAAAGTAATTTGATTAATGTTATAAAAGTGAAGAAAATGTAAAGAAAAGTAGAGAGAAGTCAGAGAGAAATTCTAGAGAGATGAAGGGATTCTTATTTCAAGTGTATTCAAAATGTTTACATAAGACCTCTATTTATAGACCTTCAAGGGTTACTATGTAATGGACATTCACATTATAAATATATTCATAACACTCCCCCTTGGATGTCCATTATGAATGTGCCTCATTAAAAACTTTAACTAGGAAAACCCAGTGGGATAAAACCTAGCTAAAGAAAAGAGTACATCATCCATCGATACACTTGCTAATGTTGCCTCATTAAAAACCTTTCTAGGAAAACCTCGTGGGACAAAAACCTAGATAAGGGAAAAAGAGTACAACATGTATCGACTCCCCCTCTTAATTACATCAGATTTTCTAATGCTTCCTCATTAAAAACCTTTCTAGGAAAACCCAGTAGGACAAAACCTAGATAAGGGAAAAAGAGTACATCGTATATCAACTTGCCCTTCTAAAATACATCAGATTTACTCCCCCTGATGACTACATTACTTCCAATATCTTTGTGTTGGTGAAGAACTATATCTCTTAGAACTATATCTCTTGCTAATAAGTATAATACATTAGCGCTCCAATAGCACTAAAATATGGTACATCTGGACCAACCAGTTCTTCTTCAACTTCTTTGCTTGAGGTCGAAATTGTTCTTTATCTACTTTCAAAATGCTTTATAATAATTTTAGTACATAATGGATATGATTTTTCCATATAAAATCAATCTAAGACCTTCTTTGTATAAACAAAAGATCTCATTCTTTATGTACTAAATCAGTAATCGAGATTTAATTTCATTTTGCCTAAGTCTTTCATATCAAATTATTTCTTTAAACAATTAATTGCCTTTTGGAGCTCTTCGAGTTCCAATGATATTGATATCATCAACATAGACAGGAATTATAACAAATTCATTTCTAAATCTTTTCATAATAATGCATGGGCATATTGGGTCATTTTTGTACCCTTCTTTCAACAAATATTCCTTGAGATAATCATACCACATGTGCCCTGATTGCTTCAAGCCATACAGGGACTTATTTAACTTAATCAAGTAGTGTTCTCGAGAATTTGAATTAGATGCTTCTAACATCTTGAGTCCTTCAGGGATTTGTGCTTCTGGCACGTTAAGGCCTTCAGGGACTTATGCTTTTGGCACTTCGAGTCCTTCAGTGAACATGTGTTGCTGGCACTTTAAGTCCTTCTGGGACTTATGCTTTTAACCCTTGTAGATCCTTTGAAGATTCTTAAATCTTCATAATTTCGTCAGCCATAGGCTATATATAATAATATCGAACAAATGCAGAACTGCTAGATTAATCAAATAATGAGAAAATAGTTGCATCCACTACTGGTGAATATGTTTCTTCAAAATCAATAACAGGTGTGTAAACATTTTTGGGCTACAAGGCTTGCCTTATATCTTATAATTTCACCCTTTTCATTTCTCTTTCATACAAAAGCCCATTTGTATCCAACTGGCTTTACATCTTCAGGTGTATGGACAACAGGTCCAAATATTTTTCGTTTTGCCATTAATTTGAATTCAGCATTAATAGCATTTTTCCATAGGGGCCAAATCTTTCACTATTGGCATTCGCTAATGGATTTTGGCTCGTGATCCTCATATCATTCATTACATCATATGCTATATTATAAGCAAAGATGTCGTCAACGTTGACTTCATTTCGGTCCCATCGGATTCTTTTCATAACATAATTTATTGAGATCTCATACTTTTCATATATTTTAGGTACCTGGGTCTCTTCTGGGACTACAACATTCTCTTCTAGAGATATCTCTACCGGAGATAATATCTCTTCAGGAGATGGCTCTTCTGGAGCAACTAATTAGTTAATTATTCTCAACTTGATCATCTATATTTTTAGCTCTTTTTCTCTTTTGAAGATTTTTCTTTGGAACCGATAAACCTACCCGCTTCAGCGTGCTTCCAATTCATTTATAATACGTTGTCCTTCGGGACATCAATTACGATAGGAGCATTAGCAAGGGACATGTGACATTGTCACTTTCTTTTGAGTCAGTAAATGCTTCTGGCATTCGATTAGCTAAATTCTACAGATGAATTATCTTTTGAATTTCCAGTTCACATTATTTTGTACGAGGATCAAAATGAGCCAATGATAATTCGTTCCAGCTAATCTGTTTACCCAACTGCTTATTTTCTCCCCCTCATGTTAGGAAAACAATATCAAATCACAATTGACTAATCATGCAGTATAAGTCTCCTAAATCCATTTGTTACCATTCGAAACATCATTCTGTTTCATTTAGAGACAAACAAGAAGAAGGAGGTCCTTACACAACATTTATCCCAACTTTCTTTCTATATCCATCTATGTGCATTGTGGTGAATTTATAAGCATTGCACATTCAAAAACTTTCCAGATGGAATTGTCTGGTTCCTGACCAAAAACCAACTTTACGAAGAGAATTTTGTTGGCTTATATAAATGCTGCAATAATCAAATATACCAACATAGAAATCTTTGTTCTCGTAAGCATTGAATACATGATTTCTGGATCGTATAATCTGGAAATAGCGCGCTTAATTTATTCAAACATTACCGCAAACTTCAAGTTGCATTCTTACAAACTTCCTGGTTGTAAGCTAATAATCTCACATGTAACCATCTTATAGATGCATCTTTCAAATTTGTATGGTTTACATGTCATTTCAATGGGCCCATATAATAATGTTTGATATATTTCCGAGATCCATTACCAATCATGACCAATGATATTCTCATAGTCAAATCTATTTGAGAACAAACAAGTTACATAATATATAAACAATATGTTGGTTATTCATGAAGAATCTTCTGGTTCTTCAATGGATGTTAATACATAATCTTATTTGCATTATATATATATGACTCAGATGATCAACCGAGTCATGCCAACAATAAATTTATTTAAATCAGGAAACTTCTGGTTTACTGTAACATATCTCAATCAATCATAAACTTTTCAATCTATTAGACTTTGTGTGAGAAGTATTTAACTTTTCAACTTTTCAAAAATTAGTTCATATTTATATTGTATTATATAACTCACACTTGTTTTCTAACAATCTCCCCCTCAAGTGTGAGTTATGTATTTCAAAATTACTTTCAAATCCTTTACACCTCGAAAGGAAAAATTATGTTGATTCTTTAGGAATAAGCATATAATATTGCATCACTAGATAATCTTATAATATACTTCAATTTGTTTATATATGCAAAATATATAGTCCACCAATATTCATAATCAAAATAACTTAAAACCACACATATGGTAATTCTAGCGAGAAAAATCTCATATCAATAAATTTATGGAATATGATAACAAAATAACAAATTAAACATCGTATTACCTTTCCGGGCTTATTCTTTCTTTTGAGCCTTGGCTTCAAAATAAATAATTCTCTCAGACTTATTGCCTTTTTAATATCTCAATAGCTACATTAGCAAACATTTAATTTGCTAATATGATATCCATTTCTATATGATATCTTTAAAACTCAATAAGTTTCTTTTATAAAATATTTGTTACTTCGGGTAACAATATTAGCTTTTCCGGAGCCTTCAAGCAAATTTATACTATCATATATATTAATTAGCCTCTCTTATAAAGGGGAAAAATATGTTATTTAGTCCCCAAGACTATTAGCTTTTTGACTTATTATGACATAAATCTTTGCAAGTTATTGTCTTCGACAATACTTTTCCAAGGCTACTAAAATGATTGTATCATACAATATTTGATACATATGCCTTCGGGTCTTAATAATTTATAAAATTTCCTTGTTATGTCATTTCTTTAAATCAATATCGTTCTTTTACAAAAGAACAATTATAAAATTGATAAACTTCTTAATATCAAATAATAAATTTATGGCAATAATAAAAATGATAAAATTTCTTGCCATAAAATCGTAATATTATGCCTACTAGCTATTCAATAGAATTTAAATATCAACAATTTTTTTTTGTGAATAGTAAGTACCATGCAAATAGTAATATTAAACCAAGTTTGATTCGGACACGTGCGTACTCATCACTACCCATGGGTATGACCGAAACAAAAAGCGTCCAAATTTTTCTTCTCTTCTGCCTTCATGTGGAAGGTTTGAAAAATTTGTTTGGGGAAAATTACATAACTTGACCCCAAAATAAATAACATTTTAGTACCACGTAAAATTACGAGAATAATACCCTAAAATGTGAAAAATCCAAATTGGTCCCATTTTCCAAAAATCACCGCCTCCAACTATTGAAATTGATTTTGAGGCTGATCTACAAATAATATTTATCTTATCAGATAGTTTATATCAATATTTGAGCTTTTTAAAAAATATAGCATGGCATACGATAGGTACAAAACCAATGACCCTTGCTACCATAACAATAACATGAATTTTTATCATGTTTATTATATAAAGACAAAAACTCACTGTTTTGTTTTATCATATAAAGACAAGAAATTAATTCAAAATATTTCTTGATTCCTTCACAATATTGCTACTATAGGAGTAAATTGAATATTCCCATTTATAATAAACTTTTAGAAGAACAACCATCTTCTGGTGGTTATAAAATCCCACTAATTTGTTCTAAAAAACAAAAGAATCTTTTAATGCCAAGTATTCAATTTTGAGACATTTATACAACTTTGTTGGTATACAAAATTCATGAATCGTGGCCTTGTCTCATAACTTCAGGCAAAGTTGTCTTTTAGCATCGAGGCCAAATTATTATTTGGCTCCGCACAAATTGTGCCTTCTTTTGGCTTCGGCCAACTTTATGCTCTCTCTTGGCATGTGGGCAATTTATGCCTTCTCTTGGCTTTCTCGACCAACTTTTGTCATATATCTTCATGCCATTTTTCTCTTCAAGAGAAATTAAATCAAGATGGCTTCCAACTATTTATCTTCGGGTAAACAAAGGTTTTCGCCATTATATATATGACGCCTGATCATATAATGAGAAAGATATTAATATTAATAATAATAATAACAATAATAAAATGACAAATAATAAATAAAACATAAACAATAAATGTTATGTTAGGAACAATAACATAAATGTTATGTTAGTAACATAAAAGTAAATGTTATGTTAGTAACATAAAAGTAAATGCATAATTAAATTTATGTTAGTAACATAAAAGTAAATGCATAATTTAAATGTTAATTTAAATGTTATGTTAGTAACATAAAAGTAAAAGTATAATTTAAATGTTATGTTAGTAACATAAAAATAAATGCATAATTTAAATGTTATGTTAGTAACATAAAAATAAATGCATAATTTAAATGTTATGTTAGTAACATAAAAGTAAATGCATAATTTAAATGTTATGTTAGTAAAATAATAATAAAATTAAATCTAGACTTCCGTTAGGAGGGAAAACCCCAGGTAGGAATCGAATACAAAATATTTCTTAAATCAACAATTAAAAATTAATAGAAAACATACCTGGGTGAAAAGAAATCATTTTCACGATCCAAAATCAATCTTTCAAATAAAAATACCTCCTTTGGAGCGATTTGGAAAACTCCTTTCATTATAGCTTCTTCAAAACATTCGTCGAATCTGGAGAATATTGCCAGAAAATGCAAAGATCCACTGGAAACTGGAGAATATCGTCGGAAAATGCAAAGTTTCACCGGAAACTGGAAAATATCGCCGGAAACTACAAAGTTTCACCGGAACCGGAGAATCCATCACCGGAAGGAGGAAGAAGCTCAGTTGATTAGAACTTCGTGCGATAACGTGTTATAAAAGTGAAGAAAATGTAAAGAAAAGTAGAGAGAAGTCGAGAGAAAATTCTAGAGAGATGAAGGGATTCTTATTTCAAGTGTATTCAAAATGTTTACATAAGACCTCTATTTATAGACCTTCAAGGGTTACTATGTAATGGACATTCACATTATAAATATATTCATAACAATTAATTAATTGTTGGTGTTGTTTCTATTTTAGTCCTTATACATTTTACTATCTCATATTTTAATTAAAATATCCGAAGTTGTTTTTCAATGCACAATAATTGCAAAGTTTATTAAAGGGGAACACAAAAAAAAAGACCAAAATAATATTTATTTTTATGTCCATCCTGTCCCCATATTAAATTAGGAATGTCTCTATTGATTTTTTTCCGCTATTTCCTCTCCAGTAAATGTATCTATCATTAGATCAAATTTCAATGGTTAGGATTTAATATTATATAGAAACATTATTATAACATTAAATATTACAAAAATCTACCATGGTAAATATCATAAATTCCAATCATAGAAACTTGATTTAATAGTGAATACATTTAATGGAGAGAGAAATCAATTGAGACATTCCTTTTTTAGATTATTCTAATTTTATTCTTTTTTTTCGATGAATTAGAAGTTCAGATCATAGCAGATCTAAGAGCATCAGCAATAAACATTGGGAAAAGAGGATGGGACCGTAGCCAATCCCATGACAAGATAGGGTCTCCTTACCAAATACCACAGAATGGTACAAATGAAGGACCCTTAGTACCATTCCATAGGACCTTCATCTGAGTTGAAGTCAAACAGTGAGACCTATGGTCAACAAACCTGGGTTGAGCATTCAGTTCACGGAGAAACTATAGAACAAGATCCCATCGGACTGGTCATATGTCTTTTAATTTTTAGCACCATGAAACCTTCCCCCTTCTTGTTCCTTATTGAGTGAATAATTTCTTGAACCAAAATAATATTATATGAACTTTGTCTTTCTGAAACAAAACTGCACTTGTGCACGAATAGGCGTTAGCTAAATGGGATGGTGTGTGCGCACAATGTCGACGAAATAGTAATTTTGAGAGAATGTTCATACCTTAGGGTTTACTTCTTATTTATAGAGTTTACCTCAGGATTAGGGTTTGGACTTACGGCCTTTGTGCCTCCAAGCCCAAGTGATATGCCGCTATATTTGTGTCTCGTAGATTGCCTCTTGTTGGGTCATACATTAAATGGGTTTCATACATGAGTCCATAACAGTACGGTATTCGAGTTCCCCACCTATCTAGTTCTGTGAACTGATCTACTAAAAATTAAATTTAGATCTTCTAATTTTTAAAAATCCTGTGATTGAATTACAGGAGGTTTATTGCATAAGTGTTGTTGTGACTGAGAACTTATGAATTCAGAAAAGCCTGTCTTGTGATTGAATTAAAAGAGGTTTATTGCAAAAGTGTTGTTGTAAATTAACCTTGTGAATTTCAAATAAGAACTTGTAAATCGATATAACAATTGTTAAATTTATACCCTGATTCAATTGTAGGGAACAATGGCCTCCCTCCATCCTACATTACAATACACCCTTCAATAATGGTTAAGAGCCTGTTTGGCAACTTCCAAAACCTAGGTTTTGGAAACAAAACCTAGGTTTTGTTAAAGTTTTGACAAACACTCCAATTTTTCTCCAAAATGATTTTCCACCCAAAACCTACATTTTGGGCTCAAAACCTAGGTTTTGTCAAATCCAACTTTTTTTCACTTTTCACTTTTGAAAATCATTTTACAAAATTGTGGACCCCACCATAATTGGAAAAAACCCCAAAATACCCTCAATTATATCCTTTAATACCCTCAATTTATACCAGGCACCACTTCAAGTTCTCATCTTTTTTTTTTTTTTTTTTGTCAAGCACGTTCTCATCTTCATACACACAACTCCAGTATTTCCCTCTCCATTGAATCTTTTATTTTTAATTCACAAAGGAATAAAAAATGGCCATAACAACTCCATCGTTTTTATATGTTAAAAATATGATGCCAAAAATAATTATTTTATATGTTAAAAATATTTTTTGTATACAATTTACTATTTTTGTTTATCATGTTACATAATTTAATGGTAGAAATTTATTTTTTCTAGCAATTTTATGTAATTTTTGGTATTTATTATTGAATATAATGTTTATGATATTTAAAATACCACTTTATCTTTTAAATGCAATTATACAAAAGGCTAATGTCCTTTTTGGTAAATTTGATCCCTCAAAAGCTATTCTATAAAAACATCTAAACACTATCAGTTTTTTCCAAAAATCATTTTCCAAAATCATTTTTCCAAAACCTAGGTTTTACCTCGTAAATGGTGAAAATCATTTTCCAAAAGCTCTCAATCGGGCCCTAAATAAGGATCCAAAACATTGGTTTGAGGAAACTTATAGAGAGTATATATATGTGCTCGCCCACCAGGATATGTTTAAACAAGAATATATGTTAGACAACTAGCTTATACTTCCTTGGGTTTACAACATAAGCTTTGAATTATCAAGGAGTTTGAATTTGCCATATCATTATTTTTGGGGAGACGATGAGATTATAGTTTACCATAACATTAATCATCAATTAATTTCATATAATTTTCTGAATCAACGGATAGAGAGGTTGAAAGACCACTTTCGAACGATGATGGATTACATGGAAAGTTTGTTTCTTATAGGAGGAGGAAAGTGAGAACACCACAAAATATGACAAAAATTTATATCTTATCTTTACATCCATTAATTCCATCTTCTTTTAATTACGCTAACTCTTTAATTAATGATCAAAATCATCAAATCCTTTGAATGCTGTTGTTTTGTTTTGCGCGTGTAAAATCTTTATATTGAAATTACAATATAATATTTCATATATTAGTTGGTATTCGCCTTTACTCTTTTTTTTTTTTTTTTTTTGTATCATATATATATTAAATAGGCATTTTGTTATGTAATTTGGCATATTTCAGTTGGCGTCAACTTTCTATCATTTAAACTTTGATGATCTTTTTTTGTAGATTGATAAGTACTAATAATTAGACTTTGATCTTCTAATTTTGAAAATTATCTTGCTTTTATTATATCTTTCCCAGATGAATCTAATTCATCATTTGAGAACTAAGCAAAAAATAAAACTTCTTCCTATCTTTGAAAATGAGGACAAAAATTTGATAAATTATTGTGAGAGTTACAAGATTGTTAAAAATAAACCTAAAATATAGATGCCACTTAATTCTAAATTTACCATTGTAAATCTAATTAAGCTCAGTTTACATAGAAAAAAGTATTAGAGGGAGTGGAGAGAAGTGTTAGTAGTAGAGATACTCCTTTTCACGCTGAACCTTTTTTTTTTTTTTTTTTGTCCATCCGGTATCTAGAGTTTCACCCTGACTAATCCGAATCCGACCCGGTCGCGTATCGGCTATGGTGGGTGAGTCTCCCAGCGGGACTTTTCTGCATTCACGAGGCTCGAACTTGAGACCTTGCTTAAGTGACACAAGCCGCTTACCACTTGTGCCAACCCCCGTTGGTCACGCTGAACTTCTTTACTAATGATAGAATCTCTATATCCATCCTGAATTTGTTTTCAAAAATAAAAATTGCTTCTCAAGCTCAAGTAATTAAGTTTTTTTTTCCTTGGCTGAGTTTTCTGTTATTTCATCTTGTTTTAACTTGTCCCAATCATCAAATTTAATCCCACAAATATCTAACAACTTTTTCATTTCAAAAGATTCTAAAGCTTTACTTATCCACCTAAGCCAGTTAATATAATCATAAAGATGGAGAAAATTAATCTTCAAGTCCCTATATTTTTGCTCAATTTTAAATTAAATATATATTCTTTTTATTATATCCATATAGTTTCACATGTTTTGAAACAAGTTCTGTAGTGTTTTTTCTTTTGATTGACTTTTCTTAGATTTAAATTTTAAAATTTGTATGAATTTTCATGGATAATATATAGGGCTATATGGAAAGTTCCTCAATTAAATATTAATTTTTTAGGCAAGGAAACCGAAAATAAGATGATCAATTTTTTTGGTGAAATAAATAATTAGGATTTAATTGTTGGCATCGTTTCGTTTTTATCCTTATAAATGGTACTACTATCTCACATTTTAATTAAAAAAAAATATGAAGTTGTTTCTTAAAGCACGTAGTTCGCGCTCTTTCTCATAGAATGTAATTTTTATTTTATATAAATTTATATTTTTTTTTATAATAATGTGATTTCTATATTAACAAAACTAATAAAAATATAGGTGAGTTTCTTTCATTTTTATTTTTATTTTAACCTTCATATTAGCTTCAAAATTCTTAGGAGATGGGGATGGAAATGAGAGGGTGGGAATATACAATAAACTTTAAATATTAGATTAATAATATTTAAGTTCAAATACAAATAGAACTATAGTAAACACTTCAATAGGAAATTAAAGAACTATACGCACGTCAAGATAAATGAGTAGGTGACTAGGCTGCCCACTAATTGTATTACAATAATAATTAATAACTAAATATTTGAGGTTATTTTAACTAAATATAAATATAGGGTGGTTTGAGATGTTCCGATGTTCCGAGGAAAGGTACGGTCAATCCAGGAGAATACCTGAAAGGAAGGAAAAGAATGAAGTGAAAAATCGTCGGGAGGCATAAAGATAGATGAATATGATATAGTGAAATATAAAATAGATGATAGTGAAATATAAAAGGCTAGATTAAATACAGATTTGTTTTTATAAATATATGAGATATAAAATATATTTTTGTTTCTATTAAAAAAATATAGTTTTGTTCCAAATAGGAGTAAAATTAAAAGAAATAGGAAAGAAATTATTAAAAGATAGAAGGATTATTATACCAGGTTGCCTACCGCCACCATGTGAAGAAGAACCAGAGGAGGAACCACGATCTCGATCATCGGTACCCAATGGAGGAACTTTATGGGGTATGAATAACGTGTGAAGACAAATACGACATTGGTTTCTATGCTCTTCCAGCGATGGACGAATGCAATGGGCATGGAAGAAGTGTCCACAATCCAAGACTTTTACTGTGTTTCCAAGTTCAAACTCTTTCTCACAGATTATGCATTTGTCTTGTATTTCTAGCTTATCTTGAGAAGGTCGTCCTAAGTAATGATTGCAACGACATTCATTATGGAGAAGCCCATGTACAGGGCAATAATATTGCAGAAGTTTATATGCCATAGCAGCAGTAGTGTGAAAAAAGAAGAAGAAGATGAAACAAGGCCAATGGACGAGTGGTTTAAAAACATGGAGGTCACGTCAGTTTTTTAGCTAATCAGAAACGCATGAACAAAGGCCCGTATTGGGCCGCTTATGGATTTGGGTTTGATTCAATTACAAAGGATTACTGTAACACCTCATTTTTCGAAAGCAGAATAATATGATTTTTCGAAAGCGGAATAATATGATTTAATCAGAGTGGCGCATCGGAGCAATTCAAAAGAGTGAGTACTGATGAGTATAATACAAAATATTAACCATGGTTTGATTATAGTAGTGGTACATTTATCCCAATAATTAAAAATATAAGATACAGTCCAAAAACAAAACTCCGGCTTGGTCCTAACACGGGCTGTTTACCCTTGTCGTCGGCCCTCGGTCCTCCAAACCCTGAAGCTATAGTAAGGGTTGAGGTCCAATGTCCATTAGGCACTCGCCAGGTAGCAGATTAACCTCATGCACAAGTAATATAGTATATATTTGATGAGATATTCTTTTGTACATATATTAAATAGGCATTTTGATTTGTAATTCATACTGGTATATTTGAGTTGGCGTCAAATTTCTACCATTTAAACTTTGATGATCTTGTTTTGTAGCTAGATTGATAAACTAATAATTAGACATAGATCTCTAATTTTAAAAAGTATGTTGCTTTTATTAGATCTTTCCCAGATGAATCTAATTCATCATTTGAGAACTAAGCAAAAAATAAAAACTTCTTCCTATCTTTGAAAATGAGGACAAAAATATGATGAATTTTGATAGATACTATTGTTAGAGTTACAAGATTGTTAAAAAGAAACCAAAAATATAGATGCCACTTAATTCTAAATTTTCCATTATAAATATAATTAAACTCAGTTTACATAGAAAGAAGTATTAGAGGAAGTAGAGAGAAGGGATAGTAGACATACTCCTTTCGCTGAACTTCTTTACTAATGATAGAATCTCTATCCATCCTGAATTTGTTTTCAAAAATAAAAATTGCATCTCAAGCTTAAGTAATTAAGTTTTTTTTTTTTTTGGCTGAGTTTTCTGTTATTTCATCTTTTTTTAACATGTCCCAATCATCAAATTTAATCCCACAAATATCTAACAACTTTTTCATTTCAAAAGACTCTAATGGTGTGTTTGGTTGGGGGAAGGGGAGGGGAGGGAAGGGGAGAGAAAATGGAGAGAGAGAAAAAGTTATTTGTGGTGGGGCCCACAAAAATTTTCTCCCCTTTTAATATTTTCCCTCCATTTTCCTCCCCCTTCCCTTCCCTCCCCCCCTCCCCCCCAACCAAACATACCCTAAGGCTTTACTTTTCCTCCTAAACCAGCTAATATAATCATAAAGATGGAGAAAATTAATCTTCAAGTCCCTATATTATATTTTTACTCAATTTTAAATCAAATAATATATATTATTTTTATTATATCCATATAGTTTCACATGTTTTAAAACAAGTTCTGTAGTGTTTTTTTTTTCTTTTTGATTGACTTTTTTACGACTTAAATTTAAAAATTTGTATGACTTTTCTTTTAAAAAACGTAAAAGTCATCAT
Source organism: Acacia acuminata (assembly GCA_019022655.1). NCBI lineage: Eukaryota > Viridiplantae > Streptophyta > Magnoliopsida > Fabales > Fabaceae > Acacia > Acacia acuminata. The sequence continues at coordinate 270,148 of JAFJYI010000102.1, read as the reverse complement.
GGATAATATATATATATATATATATATATATATGGAAAGTTCCTCAATTGAATATTAATTTTTTAGGCAAGGAAACCGAAAATAAGATGATCAATTTTTTTTGGTGAAATAAATAATTAGGATAAATTAATTGTTGGCGTTGTTTCGTTTTTATCCTTATACATGGTACTCTCTCACATTTTAATTACAAAAAAATCTGAAGTTTTTTTTTTCAAAGCACAATAAATTTGTATTTTGCACTCTTTTTAATAGAATGTAATTTTTATTTTATATAGAAAATTTGTATTTTTTATAATAATGTGATTTTTTTTGCTCAAATAATAATGTGATTTCTATAATAACAAAACTATAAAAAAATACAGGTGAGTTTCTTTCATTTTATTTTTATTTTGACCTTCATATTAGATTCTAAATTCCTAGAAGATAGAGATGGAAATGAGATGGTGTGACTTAAACTTCAAATATTAGATTAATAATATTTAAGTGTAAAGACAAATAGAACTATACGTAAACACCCCAATAAGAAAGAACTATACGCAGGTAAAGATAAATGAGTAGGTGTCTAGACTACTCGTACGTTTTAGTTCAACATCCAATTAATTGAGGTGGTAGCCAAGTTGACTCATAATTCCGTTTGGTAATGTGACAATTTTGCCTATTAATTCTTGCTTCATTCCCACCTCTTTTTTCGGGAGAATCTGAATGAAAAAAATAGCTCTTATATTTAAGCCTTATTAGTCATTTTTACACTTAATTCACTCTTTCACTATCAAGTTATATGCTTGTCGTTGTTTGGTTAAGAAATGTTCCTCGTTGATCAACGCATGCTGGACAGTTCACTTTGATCTCTCTCACTCTTCGTCTAATACCCTTCTATCAATCTATCTTATAAGCAGGAGTAAGAACTTTACCGCAATACAAAAAAAAAAAAAAAAAAAAAAAACTTTATTACAATAACATTTTTGCTCATAAACAACCAAATTTTTACTGGATCAATGATAATGACCCCTTAAAAATTTGTTTGGCTCACTTTTTAATTTGAATGATACACATTTAATGTAAAAATGCAATATTACGTGTCGTCGGCAGTAATAGATAGATACTTGCATCATATCGTTCCTTAGGCATTGGCCTCGTGTCATTTTCTTGACTTGTTACAAGGCTAAAACTTCCCGTTTTATGGCCAACAAGATAAACCACCAACGATAAATATTGTATGCTCGCCATGTGTATAGATCCGCTTTGCTAGCAGAGACTAAACAGAATCACAAGATTCTTAATAATTAATAACTAAATGTTCAGGTTTATTTTAACTAAATATAAATATAGGGTGGTCCGAGATGTTCTTAGGAAAGGTACGGTGAATCCAGGAGAATACCTGAAAAAAAGGAAAAGAATGAAGTGAAAAATCTTCGGTAGGCATAAAGATTGATGAATATGATAGAGTGAAATATAAAATATAGAATAGATGATAGTGAAATATAAAAGGCTAGATTAAATACAGATTTGTTTTATAAATATATAAGATATAAAATACATTTTTGTTTCTATTAAAAAAAATGTAGTTTTGTTCCGTAAGAGTAAAATTAAAAGAAATAGGAAAGAAATTATTAAAAAATAGAAGGATTATTATACCATGTATTCCCCGCCACCATGTAGATCAAGCAAGTGAAGAAGAACCAGAGGAGTAACCACGATCATGATGATCGGTACCAAATGAAGGAACATAAAACCAGAGGAGGAACCACGATCACGATGATCAGTACCAAATGGAGGAACTTCATGGGATATGAATAACGTGCCAAGACAAATAGGACATTGGTTTTTATGTTCTTCCAGCCATGGACGAATGCAATGGGCATGGAAGAGGTGGCCACAATCCAAGACCTTTACTGTGTTTCCAAGTTCAAACTCTTCCTCACAGATTATGCATTTGTCTTGTCTTTCTAGCATATCTTGGGAAGGTTGTCCTAAATAACGATTGCAAATAGGGCAGGTAGGTTTACGAAGTTCATTATGGACAAGCCCATGTACAGGGCAATAATATTGCAGAAGTTTATCTGCCATAGCAGCAGTAGTGTGAAGAAAGAAGAAGATGAAACAAGGCCAATGGACAAGTGGTTTAAAAACATGGAGGTCAAGTCAATTTTTTAGGTAATCAGAAACGCATGAATAAGAGGTATCTCTCCATGGATCCACTTATCCTGCTCGTCCTCTGGACGGCGGGAGGAGCTTGTCCGTGCGGACGAGCTCCCAGTCGTCGATCTATTGATCTCGACGGCTCGATCTTTTTTTATTTTTAATAAAAAATAATTTTAATGGGTAGAGAATCTAAAATAAAGTTAATCTCTCAACTAACATTTTTCCAAAAATGATTTTTTCATATAGAAAAAAAAATAAAAATAAAAATTTTTTTTTAAAAATTTTTGCCGTCGGATCTTAGATCGGCACTGGAGCTTCGTCCGTCGGACGAGCTCCCCTAAATCATTGGACGAGCAGGGAAAGTGGATCCATCTCTCCATAGCTCCGTGATTGGTTAGAACATTCATGGATAATGGAGAGACTCCATCCCCATGAATTTACATGCCAATTTTATGACATTCATACAAGTAATATGCTTTGGCTATTATATCTTAGAATAAAATAAAATAAGTAAATTAATATTCTTTCTTTTAATTTTCAGCTCTTATAATATTTACCCATTGACCATCGGTTGCCAGCCACTATCATATCCAAACCATGATAGCGTTGTGCCGCTCTTAATAATGGCAAGATACAACTCACAGACCTAATGTGGTGAAATCATATTTGAAAAAGAAGTACTAGTATTATTTTTTTATTTTAATCTTTAGAAAAATGACAAAAATACATTTAAAATATAAAAAGATAAATAAGGGTGTTAAATAGCAAAACAAAAGTAGAAATTACTTAATAAAATGGACCCTATCTAGTAATGACTACCCTAGTTTTAGTATTACATACTCTTATTTTGGAAATTCATAAATATATTAAGAACTTTATTTACAGTCGGGCAAAGTATTAGGAAATGTTCAACAAATACCCTGTTAACTACTTTAGTTATCTGTATTAACAATTCAAGTATGCATACTAGCTATTTTTACCTGAAAAATTCAAAAACTATATATATTAAATTGTTGGAGCTCTCGTGACCAGTCGCCGACAAGGTCATTGGAGCTCAATGATAGCTGCGCCACCCGAGTCATTAGTGCCGAGCTCGACAACCAACAAAGGGTTTTAAAGAAATCTTTTTAAAATAAAATCGTAAGAATATTCATGTAATTTCCACATTTATCAAAATTTCAAATTAGTCCACTTAAAATTATTTAAATCCAACACGCTTATCTATCTTTTGTATATTCCTATTATATTTTCTGTCTTTTTCCCTTAATATTTTTATGGTAAATACTAAATCATATTTGTAAAAGGTATCATTTTAATTTAATCTTTAAAATAATATGAGAAAGACAGTTTAAATTTCTTCACACCTACTCTCTGACGGTTTCGGACCACGACAACAAAATTCATGAGTGTTGATGGGAACATACATGATGAAGAGGCTCCATCTCCATAAATTTTCAAGAAAGATCCATGATAATTGATGCGTTATTTTTGTGGTTAAACCAATCAATTAAACTAGGTTCTAATTTCTTATGTAGTTTAGGGTCAATCTAGATCATTCTCCTAAAAAGCAAATTGTGTGTTTTCTTTAAATTGAATTTAGGTGATGAACAAATGCAATGGAATGGAATTGAATCTAAACTTGAATGCAAGACACTACTACCTAAATGAAATCAAACAAAATAAATGTAAGATGAAAATTGAGTGTAAAACCTAAATGAAAATGAAACTAATCTATATGAATTTGAATGCAATGTTTGGGGGTTTTTGTTGTGAGAAAATAATTAAAATCCTAAGAAGAATATTGAATAAAACCAAATCAAACAACAAAAATCTAGTTCAGTTATGATGATAAAGGGGACAACTTAGGATTCATATGGAGTTAACTTTCTTAGCTTAAATCAATTAATTAGACCAAAGGGAGCAATGAAATATTGGAATTAATGAATTTAATTACCTAATTGAAAAATTATTTTAGGATATTGACTTTCATGATTTTGAAAAATTATTTTAGGATCTTAATAAAATATTTCGGGATACTCGGTACTAAAAGTTTACTTTAGGATCTTGATCAAGCGAGAAAATACTTCATGTTCCTAAAAAATTATGTTATGATCTTGAAAAAAAAAATTCGGGGTATTGATTGGTACTAAAAGTTTACTTTAGGATATTGGCCGGAACGAGAAAATACTCTACGATCTTGAAAAATTATGTTACGATCTTGAAAAAATATCTTGGGCACTAATTGGTACTAAAAATATACTACAGGATATTTTTTTCAGTGTTCTCAAGTATCTTTTTATTACTAGTACTCTAAAATATTTTTTTCAAGATCCTAACATAATTTTTCAAGATCTTCACATAATTTTTCAAGATCATAAAATATTTTGTAGTACCGATTAGTATTCTAAAATATTTTTTTAGTACCTGTTAAAATCATTAAATATTTTTTAAAAAAGTATCAGCCAGAGTTTTACGCCAAAAATAGCAATGTTTCAAGCAGCAGACTGCAGTGAGCAAGGTTATTAAAACCAGACCGATCAGTGAACCGGTCTAAATACTGGGTCAAAGGTCAGTTGGTCAAACTGGAGTTAAACTAGAGTCAAACCGAAACTAAACCGGGTAATTAAGTATCTACGATTTATTATATAATATTAATTAGGTTTTTTTCACAAATTAAAAAAAAAAAAAAAGAATACAAAAAGGCACAACTTTTGAGAATTGAAAAGACATGAAGAAGAGGCGTGCAAGCTATCTACTGCTTCTGCTTTTCATTTAAGGGCGTGTCCTTCTATGGGTGTCTCTTTTATCAATTATCAATTAATCAGAATAAGCGCAGGAGCAAGAGGCGGAGAGCAATGGAGAAAAAAAGGAGGAGGCGCATGAGCAACTGAAAAAAAGGAGGAGGCGGAGCGACGGAAAAAAAAAGGAAGGAGGCCCGTCTTCACCGTTGAGTCATCCTCTTCCATCTGAACCAAAGAGGGAGGGAGACAGAGAACGTGAACAGGGACTGTTCATCGCCTTCATCGCATCGAACAGGGAGCTGCGTTCATTCTCTCTCTCCATCTGTCTTTCTCTCTCTCTGTAATCGTCTACAGGTTTAGGTGGATATCGTATTTTATTAGAAACAGGGAACTCCGACGGGTTTCTGCTGTTCTGAAAAAAAAAACCGGTTTTCATAACCATGGCAGTGGGGTTAAGTGTATTGCACGCTAGCCGGATCCGACGAGGAAGCGAAGGTGTCAGAGAGAGAAAGAACAAGTTTCAATCTCCACTTCCAACATCAAAAGGAAAGCTTCGACCTTTGATTACATAATGAGAGTGTCGTCGCCATCCTCCACGTTTGACAGCGACTAGGCTTCTGTTAAAGTTGCTTCAAACGAAACCTTTCTGACCCGTCAGAAAATCTGTGTTATTTTCAGCCATGAAAAAGGTAAACTTTAAACCCTTTCTCATCTTTAAACAAAACTATGTTTTTCGTCCGATTCTTGTTCCTGATTGACGATGATCTGCATGGGTTGGGGGAAGATTCTTTGAGCGGGCATTTGAATAGTTGGGTCGAGGAAAGCCTGCATTTTGCAGGGCAAGATTGTTCTTTTTCCTGTATGCTTGTGGTTACTAGTTTTTGTACCTCCAAAGAGTCACAAGCAGAAAACTTTGAGACGACTTGTTTGTATAGAATAGACAGATCAAAGAAAATGGGCAAGTTGATGTTCAGTGCCTTGCAAGTAAATAGTAAATTGGCGAAAGGGACAGAAGTGAAGCACATTTGAAAATTTTATGGCCGTTCAAATTTTCACCACCCACACCCACAGAATGAAAAAGCTCTGGTTTTTCTGTTTTTCTCTGCCAGCCATGGCTATATATGCTAAGAATAATCTCTTTTCCCTTGTAAAAACTGGTCTTTGAAAAACTCCTCAGCTCTGGTTGTTCTTGTTGATAGACATAAATATATTATATTTATATAAACTGATGTATAGATATATTCTATAGCAAGTAGTTGCTTGTTCTTTATTTATATTGTTGGTAGTCACTTCGCTTCATCGGTGACCAAAAATAACACAATAGAAGGAAACAGAGAGTTGCAGTAACCTCTACATTTTAACCTCTTCTGCCAAGTACAATGTTTACTGTTTTGAACCAAGATGAAATGATTTTAAAATATCAAATAATAGCTTGTCATTTACAAAGCCATAATAAGGATGTGACAGAAATAACTACTAGAATGAGGGCCTCGTTGATGGAATGCCATGACAATATAAGCTTAGTATCACTAGGATAATTGGGTGAGGCATCCTCTCTATAGGCTACTTACTTGAAAGATACTGAAAGCAGAAATCTCCGAGCCTAGTGAAACAAAAAGAAGAAATATGAACATGATGAGTTATGAAATTATTTAGACATACTTTCATATTTGTAGATGGTTGAACAATGTGAATGTGCCAAGGAATCTATCTTATGCAAGAAACAGGATTGTGGAAGGTTTCTTCTGGAGTCTTTTGGTTGTTTTTTTTTTAGCCTCAATACTCCAAAGGCAAAAGCATCACGGCCAAAGGAACTTGCTTCTTTACTATATCTATGATGCATACGATGTTCATGGAACCATTGACTAACTAGAACCCTTCACTTCAGCGATTGAGAAGTTTAGTTTTGAAATATGTGTTTGCTGAAATTTGAACTAATATTGTATTTAATATTGCAGAAGTTTTCTGTAGAAAATCATGGGTGGTTCAGTGAAACAATGATAGGTCACTCAAGTATGGATTTGGCATTTGATTTTATCAGCATTCTTCTATTGAATAGGCTTATCCTTACAAAAGTGAGCTTTTACGAAATGCTAAATCACTTTTGTTTGGAATCAAGAGTGATGAAAAACATACGAAACGCAAGAAAAGGTATTCCTTTTTCTTTTTCATTTTGTTTGGGTTAATATGCTTATTTATTTTTTCCTTTTTACCCTTATTAAGAATTTGATTCGATATAGGTGGTTGTTGGGTATTGCGACCACAAAATATGACCGGAAGAAATTCAAGAAGGCTAAGTTCTTAAAAGATAGGTTTCTACCTGAGTTCTCACTTCGAGAAGATGATGTAAGTATATCTTTTATATTCTACTACCTACGTATTCCAATGAGACTTGCTCTCGTTTTTTTCCCCTGTACAAGTATATACCTCATTAAAGTGTGATTTAAAGAATATTTGTGAAATGTATGCTATATTTGTACTATATCATATTCTTCATCTGTATTTATGATGTATTGCTTTGGCTTATTAGTAGTGTAACACCTCCAACTATATACAAGAGGTTTAGCTTTCTATTATGTTGGGAATGTCGCATGTGCATGTTCACTTTTAGATTTTTTTCTTTATTAAACCTTAAACTCTGCCTTATAGTAAATATATGCAATATCTTAAATTGAAATTGGTTGCAAAATATAAAACTGTCTTGGTATTCTTCGATCGAGAGATAAACTTGGATTCCTCTTTCTTGTTCTTTACCCTTATAATCAATCTTGTACTTGTTGAGTTTCCGGTATACTTCTTTGCGATCATGTTACACGATGCTGTGTATGCTTTATCTTTTTAGAACAAAATATTTTCTCATGAGGCGTAATGACCATTTCGAGATATTTTATGAATCATCGAGAACTTATGTTGAAGGTCTCTCAGGGCTATGCAATATTGAAGGAGAATTTGATGCTATTCGGGATGATATGTTGTCGGTTGACATGCCCGACATTAAGAAGTTGATATCATGCTTGGATAATATGACCATCGAGTGTGCGTATCTTCTTGTTGAGATAATTTTTGGGGATTCAGTCAAGTTGAAGAGAACTCGTTGTGAATTGAAAAGGATTGTTGAGAGTTTTCTTTCAAGTGCTTTCATTAACCAAGACCATAACTGTTATCAACGGGAAATTCTCAAGCAGCTTTTTGAACTCATATATGCTTCAAGATCCCAATTTAGCCAAGCTGTTGGAAAGAAGGTAATTGGTGACTTAACAAAATTTTCACATCAAACTCTAAATGCAATGCATAGAAAGCTTCAGGGAGAGAAAGCAACTACACCTCAATTACAGAGTGGCAGAAAGTTGTGGAGATCACATAATGCTTTGATCACGAGAGTGAGGGAAATTAGTAAGGAAATGCGTTGTAAACTTGACAAAGGAGATGAGCTAGCAGAGCCCTTAGCCAAAGCTATGGCTATAGGCGACTTATCACTAAAACTTGCAAATCATAAAGATATATTTTTGAACGGGTTTGACCAACTTGCGTCTAAAGTCAAATCTTTGCAAGATGATATTATGAAAGTTTATGTGGAGACTTGAAAAAGTGAGCACGTTAGAGCTAAAAAAAATTGATGCTTCTCTCAAAACCAAGGGCTGGAACATCAGACAATTTATTCCCGTCAGCTCTCAAAGAATTGTTGACTCGGTTTCTTTTTCAATGTAACGATTTGGATATACCAAAGAGTCTATTGGATAGTTTGGATGTTATTAATGGGAGTTCGGGTGATAGACCTCTTCAATTATTACAAGAGGAGAAAATCAAACAAGAAGTTGATGACATATTAAACTTCAGTACAGTAACAAAACAACTTGCTTTGGATTTGTTGCTTGACTATGGGTTTGATGAAGATTTTGCGGATGCATATATGAAAAAACTAGTAGAAAGAGATGTTGAAGATGGCTATAAAGATAGTCAAATAGGGGAGATTAGTTGCTTTGCCAATGGCGGCCGTGAGGCGTAGAATTTGAGCCCACTAGGAACCAATACCATGCCCTTCAAGATGCAAGTGATCGGACAAGTATGCTTACTCATAAACTTATGGATGTCGTGTTGTGAGAGTTTGCTGAACTTGAAGGCTTGAATCTAAATAAGAGCCAGAATTTATTCTTCACAGGTGATAATTTTACATCTTAAAAGTAGACGGTACCCTTTTTTTGGGAACTCTCATGGATTTTTGTTTTGCATTTTTCAGGATTTTTAAGGCTCCTCTGATGTTTTTTTTTTTTTTTTTTTTTTTTTTTTTTTTTGGGGTTTTGGATTCTTGGTTATTGTTGTATTTCCATGCTCGTCGATGCTTTAAAGCGGTGTGTTCGGCTTGTGGATTTATTTAGGTGCCTCTATATGTTTATGTTCGTCTTGTTTTGAGCTACTCAGTGCTAGTATCCACTTCAGTGTGCGTCTTTAGTGGGCTGCAAGCAACTTTTTTCGTTGTATGAACTTTGCTATTCGACTTATTAATTATCTAGATGCCAGTATTTACCAAGAAAAAAAGAATATTTGTTTGTGAAGTCCTGGGTCTTTAGTAATCTTTACAACAACCTTTTATGTTATGTTTCTACTCCGAAATCATAAAGTTAGTGACCTATGTTCCCCTCTTTCGTTTTTTTCCCCTTCTCTATTTTAATGTTATTATGGTGTTTCTGTCTGGTCAGAGAATTTAGATAGATGGTGACCTATCTTCCCCTCTTTCGGTTTTTCCCCTTCTCTATTTTAATGTTATTATGGTGTTTCTGTCTGGTCAGAGAATTTAGTTAACTGCTAACATTTATATCCATTATTGGACAGTTGAGTTGCAATAGTTTTGTAGGCCCTAGTTACACTTTGATCTTAAAATAACTAGAAAACTAATTGCATGCTTTTTAACAGTACTTGCTTATATTTGTGAATGAGTTGGGTGTTTAGTTTTCTTGGAGTGACTGAGAGCAGAAGAGATTTTGTTCTCTTTTAACTTCCTAACTGAAATTTCGTCTGATAAATAGGTGAAATTTGTTCTCTATGAATATTTGTCATGTTTGTTAAAGCAGATGTGAGGGTGATGGTTAAAGCCTTTTCTTTAGCTGATTTATAATTTTGCTATTAATTTTTAGGACTGAGAAGCTTCAAGTCGTTCTTCAATTTTGCATACTGGTGATGGCTTCAAAAATCAAAACGCATCACTAAGGAGTTGAAGGACCTACAGAAGGACCCTCCTGTTTCCTGCAGTGCTGGTTTGTTTTCAATTACCTTCTCTCTATTCTTTTCCCTTTTTTTTGATCATTATCTATATATGTTTTTTCTTTTATTTCCATAGCTCATGACTTGGACTTCATCTTATTCGATGTAGACATGATTGAGCACAAGCAAAATCAATTTATGACAAATGCTGTTAATGTGTGAGGGCCTATCTTTGATAATTGCATGCTAAGTTTTCTGTTATGAAAAACCTAACAAGTATTTAATGATTTTTGTATTTAGGTTGAAGCTTTCAAGTTTAGCAAACTCCCACAACACGCCATCCATAAGTTTATGAGTAAGTATACTTGTCGATCACTTGCATCTTGAAGGGCATGGTATTGGTTCCTAGTGGGCTCGATTCTCTTTGCTTCACGGTCGCCATTGGTGAAGCAACTAGTCTCCCCTATTTGACTATCTTCATAGTCATCTTCAACATCGCTTTCTACTAGTTTTTCCATATATGCATCCGCAAAATCTTCATCAAACCCATAGTCAAGCAACAAATCCAACGCAAGTTGTTTTGTTACTGTACTGAAGTTTAATATGTCATCAACTATGTCATCAACTTCTTGTTTGATTTTCTACTCTTGTAATGATTGAAGAGGTCTATCACCCGAACTCCCATTAATAGCATCTAACATATCCAATAAACTCTTTGGTATATCCAAATCGTTACATTGAAAAAGAAACTCAGTCAACAATTCTTTGAGATCTAACCGAAATAAATTGTGTGATGTTCCAGCCTTTGGTTGAGAGAAGCATCAATTTTTTTAGCTATTACGTTCTCACTTTTTCAAGTCTCCATATAAACTTTCATAATATCATCTTGTTTTCTTTACCGGTTTCACATTTTTCATAAGATTGATTTCACATTGAATTAATAATAAAGCATAACAGCCAACAAAAGTGGATCTAGTATGTAAGCAGCTAGCTCATAACCAAAAATTCTTGAGTTTAAATTCGGTAAGGAACTTGCTGGTGGATATGATCTTGGGACTTTGACGTATATTGTAATCAGTTACCATAATTATTCAATAAATTCATAGATGAGTAGAAATTCAAATTTCAATTTATGTAAAATGAAAACTTATAATTATCAAAGAAAAAAAAAAATGAAAACTTATATTATATTCCAGAATTTTAAGTTATAAATATTTTCATAAATTAATGAATTAATTTTATTTATGTTCACCCTTAAAATATATAATTTTCAAATGACGAAACTTATGTCAAATTTTGTATTACCCTTAAAATATATAATTATAAAATGACGAAACTTAACGTCAAATTTTTTATTATCGTTATGTCAAATTCTTTAATTACACCGGTCTGGTTAAATGTTCTATTTTTTTTTTTTTTCCCATCTCATTTGTCAATCCTAAACTCACATGAAAAAAATAGAACATATGATTATGTATAATTTGAGAACTTGAGTTAATGATTATAAGGAAGTTAACTTTTGTCATTGCGAAAAATTACGTTAATAATTTCTTACATAAACATTACTCCTTTCGGTCCTAATTATAGGAGCAAATTACCAGAATTTGGAGAAATTAAGGAAGGAAGTTAAATTAGTTAATTATGTATATTTTCTTAAAATACCCTTACCCAAAATTTTGGAGTAATCAGTTTTCTTTACCTCCTATGTGTATATCCATTAACATTTTTTCCTGTCTCCACCCAAACATTTTTCGCCCGACAAACTCGCAGTCCATGTTCTAAAACTTATCCACTTTTTTTTATTAAGATTATTAATTGATTCAAATACAGATGAATAATATATCAAAATTCACATATGTTTTTCTTTTCATTCTATGTTACTACGGTTCTAAATATAAAACTCCATTTACTTTTTTTATACCATCCATTTACTTTTTTAAAGAGATTAAAAAAGCTAAATAATTATTTTTAAATATTTTTTAAATAATTTTTTTCGCTACAATACTTTTCTTGACTTATAAATAAATATATAATCTCATGAAATAAAGCACATACTATGATTAATTTATTTAACTTTCTTAATATCTCCAAAAAAAAGTATAATTGAGGTGTATATGACATTAATGAGTTGCAAACATTATTTATTTTATTAAATATATAGGTATATTATAAAATTATCATTGTCTTTAACTATTATTGAGAAAATATAAATAGGGGTATTATAGGAAAAAATTGACAAAAGTTAAAACTTGCTCTTATAATTAGGATCAAAACCAACTCCAAAAAGTGTTTCTATAATTAAGACCGGAGGGAGTATCTCTTTTCTATTTATCTATTCGTGTATTGTCATTTTCTAAGCAAAGGTAATGAATTGAGAGGATCCAGTAAAATAACTCCTTTTGGCCAAAAGAAAAAACGAACGACATATATATATATACTACTGACATTATGATTGTGGATTTTTTTTTTTCAATTAAATCATTGCACTTCTTTGAAGCTTCGATCTACATATTTCAATATATTCCATGACTTAAATCCAAAAAAATAGAAGAAAAAATAAATCTTTAATAAATACTTAATCAAATAGCTAAAGTAATCAAAATTCATCCCAATGCCAAAGTGTCATTTATTGTAACAATGTGTATAACGACAGTTCAAAATATAAAACTTCAAGGTCTTAATTTTAAATTTCTAAATATGGGGGAGGTAATTCGCAATAGAATCAAAGCACAGGAGGGGTTTTTTTTTTTCCTTCTTCTTCCATATTTTAGCCTTAGAATTAAATGTAGTATATCATTCTTTGTTTGTTTTTTTGTTTGTGGTCATGACAAGAAAACTTGAATAGAAAGAATTGTTCAACAGAGTTGACATATATAACAACAGTTTAAAAATTGTGTTAGAACTTTTCAGGCAATAGTTTAACATATATATAAACATATACCTTAAGAACACATTCCCATATCTTACTCTTAAAAGATGGTACATATATTATCCCCAAAAACCCCTAAATACATGATTTTTCTCTTTTCTCTCGATCGAAGATGTGAGTATATAAGCCTATTGAACGTACTACAAACTTTGGATCTTTAATTTGTTCAATCCAAGAGAAACAACAGCTACAAGAGCAGCAAACAATCAAAGAATAAGAAAATGCTGAGTGACATTCTTCTTGAAGATCTCATGGAGGAGATCATGGTGAGGCTACCGGTAAAATCCTTGCTTCGATTCAAATGTGTAGCCAAATCTTGGAATTCTCTAATCATTGACCATTCTTTTATCACCAAACATTTTGAATGGTCTAATTCAATTGGAAAGAATCACCGCCTCAGGCTTGTCTAGAAAGAGTTTAGTCACAACATTAAGCCACCCTCTATATCCTTGATTTCTAATAGAGATTGACTTTATGAAATCCAAAACTTAGAATTGCCTTTCCATAGGAACAATTTGTGATGTATGTTTGTTTATGGTCAATGTAATGAGATTTTCTGTCTCAACGGGGAATATGAAGATGTTCGGTGCTTAATTTTGTGAAACCCAGCAACAAAAGAGGTGAATGTTATTCCTATGTCTCAATGGCAATCCAAAGGCCCGTATTATGGATTTGGGTTTAATTCCATCACAAAAGATTACAAGGATGTTCAGTTTCCAAAGGAACACGAATGACACTTAATTGCTAGTTCAAATGTACAATCTTAGTACTGATTCTTGGGGAAAAATAGATATTAATGTCTCCATTTACAAATTTCGTCATTCAAGCATGGGGCTTTATTGGAATGGGGCTTACCACTGGTTAGCTAGTAGCCGTGATGATTTTGATAACTTTATTGTGAGGTTTGATTTTAGCAAAGAGGCTATTGGATTTAGATATTCTAGTTTTGAGAAATATCTTACTTCCATTATATCTTACGCAGATGAATGTAATTCATCATTAAGAACTAAGCAAAAAATAAACATTCTGCCTATTTTTGAAAACGAGGACAAAAAATATAATAAATTCTGGTAGACACTATTGTGAGAGTTACAAGATTGTTAAACTAAAATCTAGATGCCAATTCTAAATTTTCCATTAAGAATCTAATTTGTTCGATTATAAATTTTGAATTTGAACATACTATTACTAACTCCTTTTGGCCCAAAAAAAAAAAAAAAAACACACACACACACACGCACACACAATATGCTACTGAAATTACTATTGTGGATTTGTTTTTAAGTTAAATGATTAAATCATTGCACTTTGCTTCTATGAATTTCCCCATTTTCCAATATATTCTATGAGTTAAATCCATAAAGAAACAAGGAAAAAAAAGGAAAAATTAGTATGAAGGACCCGCACAAAAAGATATTTATTGAGAATGGTCATTAAAATTGTAATTACTTAGAAGGACCAAATGCAAAAAATATAAACTTAAAAAAACTAAACCACCTCTAAGAAAATCTTCTCCATTCCGTTTCACACCCTATTTTTAAAACTAATACAAACTTCTAAATTTTACTAAATTAAATATATATAAGTTTTCTCCAATTTAATTTTTCACAACTTGCATAGATATCTCAAGAAAAAAATCACACATTCTTCAATTTTGTCAAAAGTATAATTTGTTAAAATAGATAAAGTTTTAAATAAAAATAAAAATATATGATTTTAATAAAAAAATATTTTATAATTTATTAGAGTAAATACCCTATTTGGTCCCGAAAAAAACATGGACCCCTTTTTCGTCACCAGGGACTAAAATAAGACATTTTTATGGACTAAAAAAGGGTTTTTGGAAATTTTTGAGGGACCAAAATGGAGTCCTTTTTTAGAAATTTGTCCTTTTCAGGGACTAAAAATGGGTTTTCGTTGTTTGAGGGACCAAAATGGGGTTCGTGTTTTTTTTCGGGGACCAAATAGGGTATTTACTCAATTTATCATATATTTTAGACCAAATTTTTTTATAAGATTTATTTTTATTTTAGAAAAAATTTATGTGGGATAAAAAATTTCATTTAATGTTAATAAAATTAAAAAATCTATTATATGCTGAAAAAATTGACATCAATTTAGCTTTATTTTCATAAAAAGTGTTTAATTGATGTCAACGTTGATACTTGATAATATAAATCTAGCAACTTGATAATATAGTGGTTAATTAAGTTATCTATTAATTATATGAATATAGAACTTGTTGGAAAAAAAAGAGTTTGAACCGTAGTTAATTAAAAATATATTGATTTTACATGAGTTTGAAACCTAGTGAAAAGTAATTTTTTTAAAAAAATACAATGATACTATATGTAAATGGAGGACGGTTTTACTTTTTAATTTTAGTTATTTTTTAATCATGAATGCAAGAGATAATTTAGGAGGTTTGATTAAGAACAATTTAGTAATTTTGAATTTATATTATTATGTTGGGTTAAGGTGCAAAAATACACATGTGCTTTTTGTCGGAGGAGCGCCCAATAGCAAGTGTTTTTTTTAATATGCAAAAGTGATTTGTGATTACTAAATAGGAGCAAAAGTCACGGTAACCATTAAAGGGTGGACGTTGACCGTTAAGTTGGAATGTTTGACTTAAATTAATGACGTGGATGCTGACTAGGAGTGCGTAGCAGACAAGTGGAATCTTAATAGTTGAGTAATTGATGACTTGAAAAAAGAATGATTTACTTGAATATGATTTACTAATCACGATAATCCATCGCCTTTGGACCATCCACTGTTCATCTTCTTCGCGTCATGAACCCTAGGTTTTTTCCTCCAAATCTTCGTTTCCCTAGTTTGCCCGATAAGTCGATTATACTTATCTACGGTTATGTGTTAGATTTTGGGGGATTAATTAATTTATTTAGATTTTCTTGCGCACTCTCTTTATCTATCGCTTCCCTCAAATCGCAGCACCACTACCAACACAACAAAACCCTATTCCCCTGTTCTCACTTTCTAACCCCATTTTAGATTTTCGCTCTCTTCCTTCTGCCACTCCTGAACTCGCCCTTTCTTTCTGACACTGCATTCTTCTACATGCTCATAGACGGTTGCCTTTTGCGTATCATCTTCCAGTCTAGGGTTAGTTTCCACCTTCTTTATAATCGCATCTGCTCCTTTTTAATTTCCTAATTTATCCCTATTTTATTCTTCTCTTCCCTGTAACCCTAGTTCTCTGGTCCTGAAAGTTTTACATTATCGTCACGTTCATATTTTTGGGGGCTATTTTATCTCTGTTGACCTTGAATATAGCTCCTGGGAATTTTTCTTTATAGGGGCTGAACAGTTTGATGTTTTGGGGTGTTGGCAATTTTAGACTTCTTTCATTGTGGTCGTAGTCGTGTTTTGAATGTCTTATAGTCGTCTGCAAATCCATCTTTCTCGGAAGTTGGAGGCGTAGAGAAGTTCTTCCTCATAACATTTGTCCTAAATTATATTTTTTCCATGTAAGTAAATCATTCTTTTTCCAAGTCATCAATTACTCAGCTATTAAGATTCCACTTGTTTGCTACACACTCCTAGTCGCATTCACATCATTAATTTAAGTCAAACCTTCCAACTTAACAGTCAACGTCCACCCCTTTAATGGTTACTGTGACTTTTGCTCATATTTGGTAACCACATAGTCACTTTTACACCCAAAAAAACACTTGCTATTGAGCGCTCCTCTGACAAAAGCACATGTGTATTTTTGCACCTTAACCCTGTTATGTTTGGTCCTTCTAATTAATTTTTTATGATCCTTCTCAATAAATATCTTTTCCTTGAGGTCCTTCATTCTAATTTCCCAAAAAAAGAAAAAGAAAAACCTTTATCCGACCAAAGGTATCATGTGAATGTCTTTTTATTTTTATAATCATCAAATTGGATTACAAGTGCCGAGACTGAAATCTTCTTCTAAGCAAATGGTCTCTTTTCCTATTAAGACAAGTGGTTTGCAGTAATATACATACACACTATCTGCAGTCTTTAATGAAATATTCTGATGTCTGTTAAAAAATGCGGAAACATTATCAAATAATGAAGACCAGAGAGAGCTATGACTTTAGGGAAGAAACCACCAAAATATCCATTTATACAAGTGGTGTTGATTCACACAAATAAACATGGGAAAATTAGAATGAAGGACCGTACCTAGAGGAAAAAATATTTATGAAGAAGGGCCATAAAAATTGTAATTATTTAGAGGGACCAAGTATAAAATTAAAAGTACTAAAACACCTTTAACAAAATCTTCTGCAATCCCTCTTATATTCTCTTCCCCATTCTATTTTTTAAAATACAAAATTCTAAGTTTCATTAAATTAAACAATAGTTTTCTCAATTTTCCTTTTTACAACTTGAATATATATTTATGAAAAAAAAAATTATGCATTCTTCAATTTGTAAAAATTATAATTTTTTAAAATAAAAAAAATAATTAAAATGGAATCATATAATTTTAATAAAAGTCAAGGTCTTTTATAATTTATCATATATGTTAAACCAAGAAAGTTTGTATAATTTATTTTTGTTTAGAAGCAATTTATGTGGGTTAAAAATGCATGTAATTTTAATAAAATTAAAAAATATATATTAACATATCATATCCTGAAAAACATGAAATAAGTTTAGCTTTTATTTTCGTAAAAGAACTTAATTGATATTAACGTTGATAATATAAATTAGGCAACTTGATATAAATTGGTGAAAAATAAAAATTAAGAGAAATATGAGTTTAATAGTTGTTAATTAAATAATATACTAAAAAAAAAGATATGATATATCATGATGAAAAGTTTTAGTTTTAATTTTAGTTATTTTTTAATTATTAATATAAGAGATAATACCGAAGGTTTTATTAGGGCCAATTTAGTAATTTAAAATTTACATTATGATGTTCGTTCTAGTTACAATTTTTATGGTCCTTTACAATAAACATTATTTTCTTCAGGTCTTTTATTTTAATTTTCTCGATAAACATTGTATCAAAACTGATGATGGTTAAAGAGACAGACAATCCTAGGAATCCTAAAGAAAGAATGAATTGTTCTTTGATCAATACCTTAATATGTCATATCCATTATCTCATGTAATGCAGTGCTAGGCTCCTTGTTAGACAGATTCTGCACCGTAATGTCCGTCGTGAATGGAGTTGCCATTTTCTTTGCCGAGTTTGGAGTTTCCGTTTTCCTTGCCGAGTTTCGATTTCGGTAAGGTTGATGTCTGCCAAGGAAACACCTGCTTGATTGGGGCTTCAGGTTAAGTGTACATAGACATGCCGGCAACCGCTGTGAATGCCCCACAGATACTGGTTGTGCCAGGATTGGCTCCAAAGAGATAATAATTTCCTAGAAGGAGGACACAGGTTTTAAACTTCCCTAGAACAACGTGCGAGATCGCTGATGTGGTACTGTGACAAAAAAGAAAAGGGAAAAAACATGAGCAAAAAAGGGAAAGGAAAGCACAAGAAGCAGAAGAATCGCATACTAAAATTTTCATGATAGTGAGTGGGGACTGAAAGCCAAAAAAGATGACAGTGATATGAGCATGACATGTCAACAATTCAGAAGGATTTAGAGAAATTCTCTTCTGCGTACCAACAAAAGAAAGAAATCCAACAAATTAAATACAGACCATCATTCAAGAAGTAAATTACACATAAACTTTTTTAAACTCCTCTTTGTTAATTATTGGTTCAGGACACAACTTTAATTTTCACATACAAAACTCTTCCTGGTCTTTATTACTCCCTCTGGTCCTTATTATAAGGCATCAATTAACAAGTTTATTTGGTCTTTTTTATAAGGCACTTGTTTATTTCCAATGAGCATTAATTATTTGTTTCCATGTTTGCCCATAATTAATGAGGGTAGTGGGTGAAAGTAATAATTAATATAATATTAGAATTTAGTGCAATTATTAAGGATAATATTGGAAGTTACTTAAATTGTAGGGAAACTTTATTGACTTTAATTGCTTTTATTGGTCTGTGAGATTTGTTAGTTGGTGCCTTATAATAAGGACCAGAGAGAGTATAAGAAACTTCTATGTGGTCCTTAAGATACTCTTCTAGTCATATTTATTGGGCAGAGGGTTTTTTTGTCCTTTATACAAGTCACCTCATCAAATTTACTATATAAACATACAATTTTACACCTAAATTATTATTCTTTGACTTCTTAATTCTCACTCACTCATTCATGTTAAATAAGGGTAAAGTTGAAAAGTTATTAAGTTTTAAGATAGAGTTAATGGGGTTTGAGGCTTTTCGTAATTGGGGTGAAATATATTAGAAGTGCCTTATAAATAGGATAATAGAAATAAAACAATTTGTCTAAAGTATTAACCTTCCCCCAATATGTCCTTCGCTTTAACATTTCTTAACTAAAGAATCTCCTAACTACTTAAACAACATCTTCTACTTAAAGTATTTCAATTAAGGTAATTTTGTAATTTTTAAGAGCTTCAACTAATTTTATCTGAATTTCTTAATCTATGCAAAATTGCAAAGTATAGTTAACATGTACTTATAATAAGGATTAGAGGGAGTATCTAGCTGAAATGCTTTCATGAATTTGTGAAACTAACTAAACATGGAGCATCATTCACCATAAAAACCAAGACATTTCGTAAAAAACGCCAAACGGAGGCTTAACGCTCACCCCAAGTGCTTAAGCACCCGACCACTGAAGCAAGAATCCAAGAATAGCTGATGCAAAAATCACCAATGTGTTTTGGAAGTTCCGAGTTGAAGGAAAGCACACCAGGAAGTTGTCAACTTATTGCTTTAACTAAATATTCATACCTTACTAATTTTTTTTAAGTAACTTTTGGATATATGATCCCTAAGGAAAATACATGTAGGAAGAATCCATATCTCCAAAAGTCACTTCAAAAAGTTCAATAGGTGTAATGAATCAACTAGTTCATGTGCATTGATGAGAGTCATATATACATAAACAAATTCTGTGAATAAATTAGTTCGAGATGCACCGAGTCATACATGAATAAGCTCGTGAATAAACTAGTTCGGTGACATATTGAAATTTTTGTGGTGAAGTTATTATTATTATTTTTTTTTGGAAATCTCATATTGCTCGACGGAAGGTTCCTCTCCTATTTTTTTTATTGAGCAAGTGGCACCAAATTAAACGCTATGAAATTCAACATTGTGATAAGTCCTAGACTCTTCAATGTGAGAGTTTCTTAGCTACTTGGTCTCGTCTCTATATATATTATACAGTAGTACTTCCCACATTGAGTGGCGATGCAATTTGGATGGATCAAGATTTTCTAGGCTTCGTGGCTAGAATCAATAGCATTCATGATATATATATATATATAATAATCTAAGCTAAGTGTGCACCTATATCTTGTGTCTCTTGTTACACCCCTATACCGACCTCGCCCTTTCAGATGGTGGGTAGTGTGATACTCTCAAATCCTTAACCTTATTATCAAATTAGGTTACTTAACGTCATACATCAAAGTAATTTTATGCAGCAGAGCATATAAGCAATTTGGACAATAAATACTAGTAAAAGTAAATAATTCTTTCAAAGGATAAATTTCCATAGAATGATCATACAACTATCCCAAAATAAATACTAGATCAGCAAAGATAACATGCAACCCTCCAAAATATAAAACATAATAACACCAAGTCTTCACCTGATAACCTTTTCAGATTTCTCATTTATGCTCCATGTCCTTTCCTTTATCCCTTTGATCAACTCCAAAAGAACTACATGTATCCCTATGATGTCCCGAGATTCATAATTGGATCCCGAGTGATTGTTAATCTCATATAAAAAGTATAATCAAAACATGTAGAAAAACCATAAGCACAAATTGTATAGTATTCAGTAAATTGCACACCGCGAGGCAAAAAACCTAATTTGGAACAAGCAGTCTTTATAGTACACAGCACAGACTGCAAGGCACGACACACAGTAAGGCCCTAGTCGCACACAGCGGGTTCTGGTACCAAAACACTTGGAAAATAACAACATCAAATGCATACACAATTATGGTAAAACATACATACAGAGACATATAAAGCATATGGATTAAGGTTACTACCTGGAAATAGCGGATCAGTAGGATAACAAACTCTCGACAACTAAGTAGGAATGATAGACCTAAAGTAATATGATACAAATAACATTATCACTTATGCAATCTCTCTTCTTTAAAATATGTAACTTCACAACTTGTATTTAGTGCTCTATATCTATTTGGAACTCAGTTAACCCATTTATCAATGAGTATTCTATCATTGGTTAATTATCTTCCATTTTCGCACACTCTTCAGGAAATTCCAGAAACAGTCACCCAACTTCAAAAATTCACAACTAATTGTAGAAAAATCCAATTAAGGTGTTTCAAATATCTACGTGATCCTTGACATGTCTACTTTAAGCCTATAAAATTTCATAGCTTTTTGACAACATTTCCATACTTAAAATCATACCACACGTTCGACTGCCCCTGACCAAGCAACATAAGTCTTGATTTATTTCTATACTTCTCTTAGATCTTGCTTAATCTTCATTCCTAAGTCATGATCTTGGGTTATAATCTTCATTAAACCATGTTTAACGTCTTGACAGTACCTCCTTTTAGAAAATACTAATTTCCATAGTCACTAATTGTCATGGAAGAGAACCCAAAATTCCAAATCACAAAATCACAAGTAAGTTAGATAGGTGACTTACTTGGTTTGAACTTGGTTTCTTCTTAAATCACTCCCTCCTTGAACACCTTATTATGAGTTTCGACCTTGAGCTAAACAACATCATACAAAGTCGTTTATGAGGACCTTGAAGATATTCATGAAGATAGAAGGCTACTTTAACATAGTTCTAGCTTTCTTACCTCGTTCCTTAGCATATATGCCTTCTTCTTCTTCTCCTTTACTTGGAATAACACTAGGTCTCTTTCTCTTCTCTCTTGTGCCGACTTGGTGCCTTACAAATGAGGGGAAGGAGTTCTTAAATAAAAGTCATGAGCCATGCAAAAAATCTCCTTTGTCAAACTACCAATTTACCCTTGGACTTGTCTTCTTTTCACTTGATTTTTCTACCTTTTTCTAGAATCCTCTTGACTTCTCTTGACTCTTCCCTTTCCTTCTCTTGGTCAAAATACTCATGCAAAAAGAGAGTGCAAGATGTCTTAAATATGTCAAGAAGGCACTTAAAAATTTCCCAAATCAAATTACCAAAGTGTCATTACAAAATATCCTCTTAAATTTGGCTTATTTTTCAAGTTTCTTTGACTTTTCTTCCCTTATTTATATTTGGATGAAGTTTTAACCCTTAATTTGGGCATCCAAATTGCCTTGGACATTTGGAAATTTCTCATGGCCTATGCTCTCTCCTTGTCTCTTAAGAAATATCAAGATATTTCCAAGAGCTTGTACCTAATTCTTCTAGATTTTTGTTGACTTTTCTTTCCAATAGATGTAAAATGCTTCATGTAAAACCCGATTTTCAGTTTACGAAAATTCGGTATTTTGGAATATGTTATCATATTAAATTGGTTAACATATGTGACGTAGAGTCACATAAAATAATGGCTATTTTAAGTTCAAATTAGCCATGAAAAGATTATAAAAACACTTAATTAAATTAAGTGACAATTTAGCAAATTAGCAAATAATAGGCAGATAAGATTTGCACTAATTGAGATTAGTGACATAATTCTCAATTTAATTATAAGCAAATTAAAGTCATCATTTTTGAAATAAAAGATGGCTGATTATTAAATAAAAAATTAAAGGCCAAAGAAGATGAAATAATACTTGGGTTAATAATACATAAATACATTTTATTTAAATAAGCAACCAATTGTAGATTGGCATTTGACATTAATGAGATACTTGAGCACCTAATTAAGTCATTAAAAATACATTAGTACTTGCCCCAAATATTAGCAAAATACCAAGGTTATTAAAACCGGACCGGATCTTGAACCGGTCGATTCTTTGAGTTAAGGGTCGGTGGGTTAGACCGGAGTCAAACCGGTGAGAAAGTGAAAATTTTATAATTATTAATATGAAATTATAAAAAAATAAAATAAAAAAAGTGAAAGATTGCAGTTCAAATTTCAAATAAGAAATGGCATATGCGAGACTCAACTTCAAACGATGATTGACAAGACCTAAACCCCAAAGGTCAAGTTAGTGGGCCCAATGCTTCTCCCCAACTCGGTTTTTTGGAATTCATGCTAAGATGATTTTAAAATTTACAATATTAAATAATTATAAAAAGTATAACCAGAGAAGAGAAATTATATCGGTGTAAGCGTGTGTACGGTGTCTTGTCTAGTGACAAGACCCAAGACCCCCAATTGCCCAATGGTCGAGAGATGCGTGTAAAGAGAATAAAATATCACCCTTGAAATTCTCATAGTTCATCTTCATTCTTCGGCCATACCAGAGAAAGAGAGAGAGAGCGGGGAGGGAGAAAGAGTGAGAACTGAGTTCGATCTTCAACGAAGAACTCCAATACCTCTACCAAAATGTTAGTTCTCAATATGTTTTGATGATTAACAACAAATGTAAAACATGTTTTGAAGTTTGCAAAGTTGTTTTAGAAACATTAAAACGATAGTTGCAAGCTGCAGTTTGCATTTGCAAACTTCGAGTATTGGACGGCCAATCTTTGCGGTTTGCTTAGTAAACTCGAGTAAAGGCCATACGAAAAGGAACCAAGTTTTCAGCCAAAGTCGATCTTGCGGTTTGCTCTTGCAAACTCGAGTATTGGACGACCAATCTGCGGTTGCTTGGCAAACTCGAGTAAAGGCCATACGAAAAGAAACCAAGTTTTCGACCAAAGTCGATCTTTGCGGTTTGCATAGGCAAACTCAAGTATTGAATGGTCAATACTTGCGGTTGCATGGGTAAACTTCGAGTATCGAACTTCTTGTGAATCAAAGGATTTTTCCAACTTAGTCAATCTTTGCGGTTTGCATTTGCAAACTCGAGTATTGGACGATCAAATCTGCGGTTTGCTTGGCAAACTCGAGTATTGGACTTCCGAAAGCAAAACAAGTTTTTCAAACGAAGTCAAAGCTGCGGTTTCCAAAATCAAACTCGAGTATTGGACTTCCGAAGCAAAACAAGTTTTTCAAACGAAGTCAAAGCTGCGGTTTCCAAAACCAAACTCGAGTATTGAACTTCCGAGAGCAAAAGGATTTTTCAAGTTAATCAATCTTGCGGTTTGCATTGGCAAACTCGAGTATTGAATAGTCAATCTTGCGGTTTGCGTTGCCAAACTCGAGTATTGGACTTCCGAGAGAGCAAATGGATTTTTCAAGTTAAACCAATGCTGCGGTTTGCATAGGCAAACTCGAGTATAGGTCTTGTCTTTCAAATACAAGACACGATGGCTTGCCTCGAAAAGTGGAAACTCGAGTATCCAATTGGATCTTGCGGTTTGGTCACTTGTGAACGAGTGCCATACTCGAGTTTACATGAACAAACCGCGGTATGCAACGTAAAAACTAAGTTTTGAATTATACGAATTCGTGAATCACTCTGTTTGTTCCAATTGCTTTCATGAATCATTCACTTATGATCCCGAGATATGTTTAACAAGTTTATTTAGTGGATTTCGGTTAGCACGAGATGAAAATTAATGAAGATCAAGGGAAAAAAAAAAGTGGTCGAGCATTTATTGCACTTGATAAATCAACATCCTTTTGGTTAATCCATCGAGCACGAATTCTCAACGTTCAAAAACACTTTCTTCATCAAGCAAACTCTTCTCCAACGGGCAAATCCTCGAGTTCCACATCGGACCATATCGGCATCTGGATTAGTTGGAGTTTAGAGAGAAAGATGACCGGACTTAATGCTAATCACCTACAACGGTTGGATTCATCATTCAACGGTCATTTAATGTTCTCTACCTATAAATAGAGTTCATTAACTTCTTCTCAAGCGATACACCTACGAGAGCGAAAATTTACTAAGTGTCATTTATTGTGTTCGGCTTTCACTTGTATTGTATCAATCGATACTTGTACTTCGATGTTCATTTTATCTGCTCGTGAGAGAGTTCTATTTGTAAATCATTCATTGATTAAGATAACCACAAGTCGGGGGACTTGGTGGTTGGGTGTATTGATTACAACTTGTAAGGGGGAGTGAGTTCTAGAGAGAACTACTCTTGAGTACGAGTTTGTAATCGGTTTGTGAGTATAGTGGATTGAAAATCCCAAGTGTGGCTTAAGGAATTTGGATGTAGGTCAAAGATAAGACCGAACCGGGATAATTTCTCTTGTGCAAGCTTTCCTTCCCTTCCTCCTTTGTTTATCTCTGGTTTTTACTTGCTCAAAACAGAGCATATTCGAAAAGTTTTTAAAATACCCAATTCACCCCCTCTTGGGTATATAGCTCCATTTACATTTGGTATCGAAGCAAGGTCTTCTCTTAAGAGCTTAACAACTCGAGAAGGATCATTATGGAAGGTATCTTACGATGGAGCATCTATCAGCAGACCACCACTGCTTGATGGAGAGCACTACTCCTCATACGGAAGGCCAAATTCAAAGTGTTTGTTATGGCAACTGAGTATGGTCTTTGGAGAGTATTTGAAAGAGGAGATTATGAGCCATCAACCGTGGAAGATGGAGTCAGAGTTCCCAAGCTAGAAGAGGAATATGATGAGAACGACAGAAGAAACGTCACCCTCAACAGCAAGGCGGTTCTGCTTCTCCAAAGTGCACTGAGTCAACAAGAATACTTTCGAATTTGCACCTTATCATCTGCTAAGGCCATGTGGGATGCTCTGGAGATAGCTCATGAAGGAACAGCTGGAGTAAAGCAAAACGAGTCAATACTCTTATGACCGAATATGATCTTCTTGAATGAAGCATGGCGAATCCATTGGTGAGTTCAGTGAGGTTCACTCATCTCATCAATCAACTTGCTGCCTTGGGAAAAGAATATGACCAACCGGTCAAGTAAGGAAGATATTAAATATCCTTAACAAGGAATGGGAAGCAAAGGTCACGGCTATTGAAGAGGCTCGAGGAGAGTCAATGACGTCGATAAACTTTCTCTATTCGGAAGTCTCTCGAGTATGAGGCTAAACTCAAATTCAAGAAGGGACTTGATGAAGTTCATGGCAAGAACAAAGGAATTGCCCTCAAGGCTGCAAGAGAAGTTAGAGATTCGAGATGAGGAAAATGAGAATGAAGACGAAGATGAAGAAATTGGCATCTTGGTCGAAGATTCAAGAAGTTCTACAAGAAGGACCAAGGCTTTAAGAAGTTTCACAAGGGTAGCTCCGTTATGAGGCAAAGAAGCCAATCATTTGCTACGAATGTCAAAAGCACAGCCACATCAAGTCGAATGCCCTCGGTGAACAACAAAGACAAAGAAAAGAAGAAGTTCGGCAAATTCAAGAAGAAAGCTTATGTCTCCGGCATCAGGGGTGATAGCTCATCGATGAAGATGATGAGGATGAGGAAGAGAAAGCCAATATATGCCTAGTTCTTTGAAGAAGAAGAGCAACGTGCTAAACTTGAAGAGGTATATGATTGCAAACCTCCTTATGATGATCTGTTTGATGAATATATGAATAATGCAATTTGAATTTGAAAAACTTGCTGAAAAATATTTCAAACTGAAAAACCGAAATCTTACTCTTGAATCTCAAGTTGAAATGTTGTCTTCTTGAGAAAATACTATTTGTAAAGATTGTCGATCTGAAGAAAAAGAATTCATATCTTACAAAGGCACTTGAGAAATTCACTAGAGGAAGTGAAATGCTCAATGTCATTTTGAAACAACAACGTTTTATAAATGATAGATCGGGGCATTGGTTACGGACCGGACTTTGATAAGAAGAAAGGCAAGAAGAAGAGTGGTCAAAAAACATACATGAACTATTTCACAAAATCAGTTCACTCTTCAAACCCCTTTGCGCATTGCAATTACTTGTAATAAGAAGGGTCATTCTACTTCATCTTGCTTTCATAGAAAAGAAAGAAAAATTAAGCCCGTGGGAAATTATCAATGGATGTACCGAAAGGAACTTATGTTCCTAAGGTCAAAACTAACTCCAAAGGACCCAAGAAAAGATGGGTACCTAAGGCTTGATCCTTTGTGAATTGCGGGGTTTGTCTTAGAGCATCAAGACCCAACAAGTGGTACATTGATAGTGGGTGCTCAAGACACATGATTGGAGATGAATCCAAATTTCTTTCAATCAAACCAAAGGATGGTGGTAGAGTCACATTTGGAGGAGACCAATCGGGAAAAATTGCTTTGGGATTGGTGAGATAGGAAACAATGAAGGTCCTCTCATCAAAGATGTCTACCTAGTAGAAGGATTGTGTCACAACCTCCTAAGTGTGAGCCAAAGCACCGACAAGGGTAACCTAGTTATCTTTGATTCAAATGAATGCTTGATTGTTAGAAAAGATTTAGTCCCCATTGATGATTTGAAAACTAAAGCCTTATTTAGAGCACCTAGAGATGGAAATTGTTATACTCTTAACCTCTCTAGCAATGCTTGATTTTACGAAAATTGTTTTGTTAGTAACTTGAATGAGAGTTGGCTATGGCATAAACGATTAGCTCATGTTAATATGTTTCAACTTGACAAGTTCTTGAAAAAGGATTTGGTCATTGGTATTCCTAAATTGAATTTCAAAAATGACATAGTCTGTGATGCTTGTCAAAAAGGAAAACAAACCAAATCTTCTTTCAAAGCAAAAAATGAGATCTCAACTAGTAGACCTCTTCAATTACTTCATATGGATCTAGTTGGACCGGCTAGAGTAAAAAGTCTTGGTGGAAATCTCTACACCTTGGTCATAGTTGATGATTACTCTAGATTTGCTTGGACAATATTTTTATCATCTAAAGATGAAACGTTTGATCGTTTGTTACCTTTGCCAAAAAGGTCGAGCGAGAAAGGCTTTGCAATTTCGGGTATAAGGACTGATCATGGTGGCGAATTTGAAAACAACGCCTTCGGCGAGTTACGTGACAATGTGGGGATTGATCACAACTTCTCGGCTCAAGGACTCCTCAACAAAACGGTGTGGTTGAGAGGAAGAATAGAGTCCTCACGAGATGGCAAGGGCAATGTTAAATGAGAACAACACTTCCCAAGTGTTTTGGGCTGATGCGATGAGTACGGCTTGCTACATCTCCAACCGAGCCTATTTGAGGAAGAAGCTGAACAAGACCCCATATGAACTCTACAAGGAAAGGAAGCCAAATCTCAGCCACCTACATGTCTTTGGATGCAAGTGCTATGTGCACATAATGGTAAAGAGAATCTTGGTAAATTCGATTCCAAAGGCGATATAGGTATCTTCATTGGTTATTCAAATAGAAGTAGAGCTTATAGAATCTTTAATACTCGCACTCGTATTGTTGAAGAGTCAATACATGTTGTTTTACGTGAATCCAAATCGATAAAGCCTTGGACAATGATGAAGAAAATGTTTTCAAAAATCAATTCTTTTCGAAAACTACTCCTGCTTCTATTGAAAATCCTGAAAATGTTTTTGAGGCTGATCCCCAAAATAATATTGAAAATCTTGATCAGACTCAACCTAGAGCTTGGAAATTTATTAGAAATCATCCTTTAGACCAAGTTATAGGTGATATTAATCGGGGTGTAAGAACCGAGAAATAGTACTTTGAATGAAGTAACATTTTCTGCATTTATATCTCATATAGAACCCTCTAAGATTGATGAAGCCCTTTCGGATAATGATTGGGTGTTAGCAATGCAAGAGGAGTTACATCAATTTGATAGAAATCAAGTTTGGGATTTGGTACCTAGGCCCAAAGACCATCCGGTCATTGGCACCAAATGGGTATTCAAGAACAAACGTGATGAGTCTGCAATCATTGTCCGCAATAAGGCAAGATTGGTTGCCAAAGGCTATAATCAAGAAGAAGGAATTGATTATGAAGAAACTTATGCTCCGTGGCAAGATTGGAAGCCATAAGAGTACTTCTAGCCTTTGCATGTGTAAAAGGTTTTAAACTATATCAAATGGATGTGAAAAGTGCTTTTACGAATGGTTTTATACAAGAGGAAGTTTATGTAGAACAACCTCCTGGTTTTGAAAATGAACATTGTCGAGATCATGTGTATCGTCTCAAGAAGGCTCTATATGGCACGAAACAAGCTCCTAGAGCTTGGTATGAGCGATTAAGCAAATTCCTTCTTGATCAAGGTTTTGTTAGAGGAAAAGCGAGATACAACTCTCTTCATAAAGAGTAATAAGCTTAATGAAATTCTAATGGTTCAAATATATGTGGATGATATTATTTTTGGTGCTTCTAATGATGCTTTGTGTGAAGAGTTTTCAAAGACTATGCGGGGAGAGTTTGAGATGTCCATGATGGGAGAGCTCAACTATTTTCTTGGATTGCAAATCAAGCAAAGAAAAGATGGGATATTTATCTCCCAAACCAAATATCGAATGATTTCTTGAAGAAATTTGGAATGGACCAATGCAATGGTGTTGACACTCCCATGAGCTCAAGCTTGCTTCATTGGATGCTGATGAGAAGGGCAAAGATTTCAACATCACAAAGTATAGAGGAATGATTGGATCACTACTCTATCTCACGGCCGAAGGGACATCCAATTCGGTGTTGGGATGTGTGCAAGGTTCCAATCTGCTCCAAAAGAGTCCCATGCTTGAACATGTGAAGAGGATATTCGAGATATCTCTCGGACACGAAGACTCTTGGACTATGGTTTCCCAAAGGTCAACCGGAACACTTGGTGGCATACTCGAGATTCGGATCATGCCGGCTACAAGACAGATAGAAAGAGCACAAGTGGCCAATGCGAATTCTTTGGCAACTCACTTGTCTCTGGTTTAGCAAGAAGCAAACATCGTGGCCGTGTCCTCTACCAAAGCTGAATATGTGGGCCTCCTCAAGTTGTTGTGCTCAAGTGCTATGGTTGAAGCAACAACTTGCTGACTTGGGAGTTTACTTGAAGGAGATTCCAATTTTGTGTGACAACACAAGCACAATAAGCTTGGCCAAGAATCCGGTGCAACACACAAGAACCAAGCATATTGATGTGAGGCATCACTTCATTCGGGATCATGTCCAGAAAAGAGATGTCAAAGTGATGTTCATCCCAACTCATCTCCAACTTGCTGACATCTTCACAAAGCCTCTAGCAAAGGAACCTTTCAACTTCATAAGGAGAGAATTGGGAATGGTAAATCCCAATGAATTGTAAGAATTTCTCATCCAATTTAATGTTAGTTATGATTTTGATGATTAATCTTTACTAACTTGAGCATCGGAGTGTTTAGTCATGCTTTTGCAGGGTACTATGTTGTTTCAGAAGTGACAAACTGCAGTATGGGATGGCTTACTCGAGTTTAGGACCAGACAGAAGCCAATCCTGACATTCTGCAATTTTGTAAACTCGAGTATGGTGAACAAAACTGCAGTTTAGGACCAAACAGAAGCCAAACCTGAAGTTCAGCAGTAGCTTGACTCGAGTATGGGGATCAAAACTGCAGTTTAGGACCAGACAAACTGCAGTTTGTAAGTGCAAGTATGATAAACTCGAGTAAGGAAAAGCTAAACTCGAGTATGTTCATCGTGGGTTCAAAAATTCACGCTACATTTTTGAAGTCCAGGTTAGTATACTTTCACCTTTACTGCAGTATGTAAGTGCAAGTATGCTAAACTCGAGTAAGGAGAAGCTAAACTCGAGTATGGTCATCGTGAATTCCAAACGTTACACTATTTTAAATCAACGATGTAGCATACTTCCACTTGTACTCGAGTTTATTAGTGACGGTTTGCTAAACTTCCATCGTACTCGAGTTTGTTAGTGACGGTTTGCTAGACTCGAGTAAGAAATAGCTAAACTCGAGTAAGGAGGTGTCTCTATATATATGTGAACAGTGGTGTTCTTCCAAACTCGCGTCTTCACTCCGATAAAACCCTAGAGTTACGACTTTCTCTCTTCTTCTCCTTAAAACCATCACAATCCCTCATCAACCCCCCTCAAATCTTCACCAAACTTCATCTAATTCTTCCTATCTTCACTCTTTCCGAAACCCTAAGCACTCAAATGTCTAAGGAAGTCTCTCAATCCTCTCGACCGATTCCTCCACGAGCTCCAAGGAGCAAATCGATTCCACGAAGTTGCGAGAGAGGCATTGATAAAAGAATCCCGGGAGTGGGTGTTGTGATTGAAGATAATCCATCCTCGAACCCCAAGAGAGGGGATTCGACGTCAAAGGATCCGGAGAACCTTCATCGGCCACAAAAAGGAAGAGGGCGGCTGAGTCGAGCAAAGCAAAAGGAAAAGAACCGTTGTTCACGAAAAGACAAGGTCCAAGAATGCCACCCACCGGCTCTCGCTCCATTTGTCGAGGTTACCGGCTCTTCGTCGGATTATGAGGCCGAAGAAGATGAGCACGAAGGAGCCTCCCCATTCATCGACAATGCGGTAGAGGAGATTAAGCTTCACAAGACTCCGCCTCCTGGATTCAAAGTCACCCGGTTCCTCTTCCTCCTGGTCTCAATGCCAAGTTCAAGGACCGAGTATTCATCTCGTGGCTTAAATGCGGTTGTCTCGGTTGACTTGGAGCAAATGTATCGCGAATGCAATGTGGATCTCTCACCATGGTTTGGGCCCTATCGGACATTCATCTCCATCGAAGCCGCTTACTACCGGAGTTGGTCAAGATGTTCTATTTCAATATGGCGACCAACCACCTATTGGACTCAGAAGGCTATACGGTTGAGGAGAGGATCACCACATGTGTCAGGGGGGTCCAATTCACTTTGTCTGCCGCTATCATCAACAAGATCCTAAAGGTTGCTCATCCTCCACCGGCGTCCACACCACAATACACCAATGCTGAGGTGTATAGGACCCTAATGCGTACCCAGGACGTGCCGAATGATCGGCTTGCTCATCGTCTATCAAGCCCTCGAGACATGCCACCACCGCACCGAGTGATATGGTACATCTACACTCGGAATTTTGTGCGAAAGGAGGGAGCTATACTCACTTTGCTCGGAAGGATTATAGATTCTTCACGGCCTTCATCCGAAAGAATCCTCTCAACATTGGGCAATGGCTCTTCAAGGAAATCGGCGCATTCAAGTTTACATCCCGAAAGGGATCATACATGCCCTTTGCCTCCTTGGTGTCCCTCATTATGTTCTACTACAAAATATGGTATGTGGGACCACTGAGCGAGATGAAGTTCATCCCATCCTTCGGCAAGACTCGGTTGAACTTTATGAAGATCTCATTCGGCCGGAAGGATCGGGCCGATCAAGGGCTCCTCCGAGTCACAAGCCCGTGCATCACGGTCTTATGCGCACGAGGCTCGGTCGCATCCTCCTCCATCATTGGACCTCGAAGAACGGTTGAGAGAGATGATCGATGCTTTGCCCTCATCTCATAGGCGATTATGAAAGCGAGTTGGACATCTTTGTGGCCGAGTTCAAGATGGGTCTCATGGATGTAAAGGCCGACTTGGAGAAGGCGAAGGATGCCAGCGACCGAAGCGGAGCGAGATTTTTGATCGGGGATTGATCTAGACTCCCGGTTATCCATGACATATGAGCTTGCTTGAAGCCGGAATAAGATTGATCGTCGATTGACCATTTTGGTCTTGGTGCTTCTTCGTCCTCCACGTTTGGGTTCACGGCGGTCCATCCTCATCCTCTCCTATACGAGACCCGGCCACCGAGACACACATTTCCCCACCTTCCTCACCTCCCTTCTCATTTCCTAGTCCACCTCACACCACTTCCCCGACCTCCACTTCCACTCCTACCCCTGATTCCATCGTCTCCTATTACCCCTTCCACGAGATTCTACGATCGCCCTCCATCTCCATCTACCCCGTCTCTTGAGAAATTCCCCACACCTTCTCCTCATCATGACCCTACCTTTGATCCATCCACTTTGCCATGGTCCTCTGGTCCCCTCCTTTTGTTATCCTTGATCCGAGTATGTTGATGAAGACAAAGGGGAGAAGGAGAGAAAGATGTAGATGTATAGGGTCTATTGGTTCTAGGTAGTTTGTTATTCTAGATGTTTTGTTTTTGTCATCTGTACTTTGCTATTTCTGAACTTGTTATGATTATCAGAATGATATCAGTAGTTATCAGAGTATCTATCTTGTCTGATATTGTTCATTGTTTGCTTAATTGAATATAGTTCAGCTTGTTTACGTTTTTGAATTCCACTTATTGCCATTCTCGAACTTCAAATGTTGAAATGCCAAATTAGATGGTTTTCTGATAACTCAAACCTTGAACTTTGAAAACTTCATTTCAAGACAAACTACATCTTTCAAATTCTTTGCAAAATAATTTACAAGTGTTGTCATCATCAAAAAGGGGAGAATGTTAGTTCTCAATATGTTTTGATGATTAACAACAAATGTAAAACATGTTTTGAAGTTTGCAAAGTTGTTTTAGAAACATTCGATAGTTGCAAACTGCGGTTTGCATTTGCAAACTTCGAGTATTGGACGGCCAATCTGCGGTTGCTTAGTAAACTCGAGTAAAGGCCATACGAAAGGAACCAAGTTTTCAGCCAAAGTCGATCTTTGCGGTTTGCTCCTGCAAACTCGAGTATTGGACGACCAATCTTGCGGTTGCTTGGCAAACTCGAGTAAAGGCCATACGAAAAGAAACCAAGTTTTCAGCCAAAGTCGATCTTTGCGGTTTGCATAGGCAAACTCAAGTATTGAATAGTCAATCTTGCGGTTGCATGGGTAAACTCGAGTATCGAACTTCTTGTGAATCAAAGGATTTTTCCAACTTAGTCAATACTTTGCGGTTTGCATTTGCAAACTCGAGTATTGGACGATTTGCGGTTGCTTGGCAAACTCGAGTATTGGACTTCCCGAAAGCAAAACAAGTTTTTCAAACGAAGTCAATAGCGGTTTCCAAAATCAAACTCGAGTATTGGACTTCCGAAGCAAAACAAGTTTTTCAAACGAAGTCAAAGCTGCGGTTTCCAAAACCAAACTCGAGTATTGACTTCCGAGAGAAAGGATTTTTCAAGATTAAATCAATCTGCGGTTTGCATTGGCAAACTCGAGTATTGAATAGTCAATCTTGCGGTTGCGTTGCCAAACTCGAGTATTGGACTTCCGAAGCAAATGGATTTTTCAAGTTAAACCAATACTTTGCGGTTGCATAGGCAAACTCGAGTATAGGTCTTGTCTTTCAAATACAAGACACGATGGCTTGCCTCGAAAAGTGGAAACTCGAGTATCCAATTGGATCTTGCGGTTTGGTCACTTGTGAACGATTGCCATACTCGAGTTTACATGAACAAACCGCGGTATGCAACGTAAAAACTAAGTTTTGAATTATACGAATTTGTGAATCACTCTGTTTGTTCCAATTGCTTTCATGAATCATTCACTTATGATCCCGGATATGTTTAACAAGTTTATTTAGTGGATTTCGGTTAGCACGAGATGAAAATTAATGAAGATCAAGGAAAAAGCAAAAAGTGGTCGAGCATTTATTGCACTTGATGTAAATCAACATCCTTTTGGTTAATCCATCGAGCACGAATTCTCAACGTTCAAAAACACTTTCTTCATCAAGCAAACTCTTCTCCAACGGGCAAATCCTCGAGTTCCACATCGGACCATATCGGCATCGGATTAGTTGGAGTTTAGAGAGAGAAGATGACCGAGACTTAATGCTAATCACCTACAACGGTTGGATTCATCATTCAACGGTCATTTAATGTTCTCTACCTATAAATAGAGTTCATTAACTTCTTCTCAAGCGATACACCTGCGAGAGCGAAAATTTACTAAGTGTCATTTATTGTGTTCGGCTTTCACTTGTATTGTATCAATCGATACTTGTACTTCAGTGTTCATTTTATCTGCTCTGTGAGAGAGTTCTATTTGTAAATCATTCATTGATTAAGATAACCACAAGTCAGGGGACTTGGTGGTTGGGTGTATTGATTACAACTTGTAAGGGGGAGTGAGTTCTAGAGAGAGAACTACTCTTGAGTACAGAGTTTGTAATCGGTTTGTGGATGTATAGTGGATTGAAAATCCCAAGTGTGGCTTTCTGAAAAAGAATTTGGATGTAGGTCAAAGATAAGACCGAACCTAGGATAATTTCTCTTGTGCAAGCTTTCCTTCCCTTCCTCCTTTGTTTATCTTTTCATTACTTCAAAACGAGCATATTAGTAGAAAAGTTTTAAAATACCCAATTCACCCCCTTTTAAAATGCAAAATGGAGTGGAAAACTTTAGGGTATATTGCTCCATTTACAGCGGCGTTGAGAACATATTAAACTCGGGAATGATTATTGATGTTCTAGGTTCTTGGAATATTTTTACTTGAACCTTGACATAGTCATGAGAAATTTTACGGAACCTCAAAATTATTTTTCTAGAATTAATTATAAATTTTCAAAGTTCTTGAAAAATCGGCGAAAAATCCAAGATCTTTGCGTTTTTAAATAAATGTAAGGGCAAAATTGTAAATAACAAATCCACCAAGGGTAGAGAGGTAATTTGAGGTGGAAATATCTCTTAGGATATTATTCTAAGTGATGTGGTGCTATGTTAGGATATCCGGGAAGTCCGGGGCCGGATTCAAATGGTCGGGCATTTTACCAATCACACGATGAAAGGTACGTTCGCGTACTAGTAACTTTAATCACCTATATCTTGTATGATTGCATATGATTGATTGATTCATGAAGTGATGGACAAGACTAGGTCTTGGGTCATGCACCGTGACTAAGTTTATAGGGCTTAAATCACTTGTTTATACATTCAGCTTTATACGGGTTAGTCTTGATAATGCCGTTGAGTTTTCCTAGCGCTAAGGACACGAGGAGCTGTCGTGGCACTGGTTAGTGCAAACGTGGATGACTTTACATGTGTTGTGTACTATGTACTATTGTTGTGTTGACATTACATTTGCTGTGTGCTTATGTATTGTTGTAACCTTACATTTGTTGTGTGCTATGTATGGTTGATGCTGATATGTAATGGATATCTGTCATATACTGTTATATCTGCTATAGAGGTTAACTGTTACTTGAGATTCAATTCGATTGAATCTCAGCCTTGACTAAAGGTTCAGGAAAGGAATCGGAGCCGAGAAGAGGCACCGAAGGATGGAGCCGAAAAGAGCCACTAACGAACGGAGCCGTGAAGAGGCACCGGCCGAGACAAAAGTCAAAGGAAGCTTAACAGGGTCTAGTTCTGGCATGAATCTAATAAAGTTATTTCAAACCATTTGGTGTCTAGAAAGGGTTCGTCTATGTGGTTCAGTCGATAAGTCGCTGTGAATTCGGGGAGACTTCCACTAGACACCGGCCTAGACAAATTGTTTGATTAACTAAGTTAGGTTCATTGTCCCAAGTCTAGCTACAACTTGGTTGAAGATTGTTGTTTCTTTTGTATTGAGTAGGTAGAGATTTGAATATAAAATAGACAGAATAGTAAAAGAAGAATATGTATTATTAAACTAGCACATACAAAGGTGAGCATACAAGAAATTGTATAACATAGAAAAGCCGTAAATGAACTCACAAGACTGCCAATTTTCGAATGAACAATTGATAGCGACTTCGGCAAGTGCACCGGTCGTTATAAGTAATAAAGTAGTGAGAAAAAGATCGTCCCACGAGGAATAGTACTCCAATCACTAAATTGCTATTTTTGCTTTAGTTGGATGAATGAGTAATATGGGGGTGAGTTGTAACCAAACAGAATTGAAAGAATTAAATAAAGAACAAGAATCCAAAATTATGAATCTCAAGAACAACTGAGAGAAAATATGAGTAATTAAGAAATACGCAGCTAGGGATGAGAATCCCCCTATGTTCCTCTAATAATTTGAATTGAATCCCTAATTGATTATTATTACCTTGATTGACGATCAATTCTCTAAAGTTAGACTAAGTCCCAATGTCTTGATGCTACCTTAGTCCGTTATCTTTGAAAACAACCTAATGTCTTAGTATTGATTGGAAAGATCATATTTTTAAACCAGAATTATGAGATCGCATAAACTCGTAAGCCTATGTCTAGGTCATGCAACTCTACGATGAATTAACGATTCTAGTTAAATGCACCAACATCTCTATTGTCATACACCAACCTAAGAACAATCTAAAAGGTGATCAATCTTTAAGAAAGCTTTAAGCAAAGATAATTCATTCAATCAAGAAAAATAAAGATCAATAAAGAATCCAAACAAATATTTTAAATTCGCATAGGGTTCATCCTCGCCCTAACTACAAAAGAAAACTAGCCGAGCATGGCTATACTAAAATCCATGAAAAGATGAAAATCAGATTCAAGTAAGACAGGAAAAGAAAAGAGAAATAAAGACTCTTAAAGAATCCCTCGATCGATTGTGGTCTCAATCTGAATTTCGATGATGCTCCCCTCCCGATTCTCGAATTGCCGTTCTTGTTTTGCGTCCTTCTCTTGAATTGCCGTGCATCTTTCTTGCTCCCAAATCTCATTGCCTGATGTGTCTCCGAATTGTGCATGGTGAATTAATATATATATTGCTTGGATTAGCTTTTTACGGTGGGCCCACGTCTCAATATCATATCATCCAAGATCTTTTTTTCTTTGCGCAGGTACTTGCTTTTTTTATCACCCTGGATCAATTTGATGGCATATTTGTCATCTAATATAATAATAATACATATTATATCATTTTTATAATATAATATAATAATATATTATATTAGATGCTTTTAAATTTAATTTGTTGCCCTTATTGCTTTTCATATATTTTCTCCTCTTTTAGATCACATAATATCTCCTGCATAAATAAATAGGATATCAATAGATTTTCTGTTATAATATTCTTATATCCTATATTTAATTAAAAGATAGATAAGTATATAAAAGATAATTAAATAAGCATAAGATATTAGTAAAATCAATCAATATATCCCGAAATCTATACTTATTTAATTATAAAATATCTACTTATCAACAATGCAGAAATCCGGGCCCAACTTTCGTTGTGTCCTTAAGACAATTTTGCTCCCTCAATATGGATGCCAAAGGTTGTCTGAGCAATTGTCTCCCAGGATAGAGCGGATTGTTCGTCTCCAGAAAGATGGCTCTGCCTGTCTGAAGCCCAAGCGAATCCAATGAGTTTGCTTTCGGAACGCCTGAGAATGTATATGCGAGTGCGAGAGAGAGAGAGAGTGCGGAGAAAACGTAATCTAATCTGTGACTAGGGCGCCCTATTTATAGACTCTGAAAAAACACGATCAGATAGACTTGTCTGCTGCTACGAACTGTGCGTTGTGCAGACAGACGCACCAGAATGGAACGAACAGAGGCGACCCGCGTCTGTTCAAGGCGAACTGGTGTGTCTCATGAATAGACGCACCAGAACGGAGCGAACAGAGGCGACCCGTGTCTGTTCACGGCGAACGATCCGAACGGATCGCAAAACGCAGCCGCTGGATGGAAAAGTTGGAGAGGCACAACGGGAATATCTAAACGTTCGGAAATTCAAAAAATAATTTAATAAACAATTATTTTTTAATCCGAAAAATAATTTAATGAAAAATTAATATTTTATTTCACACGCGGATCGAACCGGACAGCGGCACGCGTGTGTGGTGGACTAAGGGTCACCTAAGTCCTCACCCCTCCACAAAAGTGGGTTGGCCCAAGGGCCCAATTAGTAGGAGCCAAGTTGGGGCTTGTATGCCCTCTAACTTCTCTCTAACTAAGCAATGTGGGACTATTCTCTCACACACATTCCTTCTTCCTTTTTTTCCTCTTCTTTTCCATCCTTCTTCTTATTCATAACCCATAGGATTTTATCCTAAAATTCCAACAAAGATTGTATAGTTACCATGTAAAAATGTAATTATACAAAGCTTTGTAATATTGTATCACACGAATATTCCTTCGGAAAATTTTTAATATATCAGCTTATGTCGGGGCATCAGCATATGTCTGGGCATTTTGTATCAGTTGCTCATCGTCCAATTGTTAGTGCATGCTCTCCGTTTCTGCATTACTCTAGGTGGTAGCACCTCAAACTCTATCGATTTTTGTAAAACTAAGTGTCAACCGACACATTTTGAAGTATAAAATTTGGGGTGTTACACTTCATGACATCTTCTTATCTTCTTCTTTCTCTTCATGACTTAAATATATAACTTGTTGAAGAAGAATTTTAAGTCATTAATTAGCATTAATTATTAATGCTTGTGTGTCCATTTACTAGTCAAGTTGCCTCCTTTTTGTGACAAGTGGTTTTTAAGAATAAATCGTGTTAACTTTATATTCAACATGTGCTAAATGTAACCAAGCTTCTTCTTCATCTTTCTTTAGGACCCTTAACCGAAACCATTGGCTTGGATGGGAAAAATTGTTGATCATTTCATGACATTAATTATCATGTTGAGGTGTCCAAGTTGAAAGTCATCTTAGCCTACCGTGGATACAAGTGGCATTGTAAGATAAATGAGATTGACTTTCTTCTCAACATATGACCATTATGTCAACTTTCAATTAATTCTTCTTCCTTCTTTGTTTCTCATATGGGACGAAATTGAGGCTTAATCAGGAAGCCATAAATCATATTTTTCCATCTTGATTTTATGCACATGTGTCCCTTGTCTTCATGTATAAAATTTCCTTAGCATGACAAGTGGCAAAAATCCAAGACAAAAGAAATTTAATTGTCTTGACTTTTATATTGACATTGGCATGTTCTTGCATCAAGTTTTACTTATTATTTTCCTTTGTCAACCTTGCCTTATCTTGTGTACATTTGGCACAAATCAAAATCATACACTAGTAGCTTATTTAATACACTTCATGACTTTGGTTTATACACCTCTTATCCATTGAATATTTCATGATATTCCCTTTTCCCACATTTATCACATCCCCTGAATTGGGCCTGGTCATCTGCCTGTCACAAGCTAATTCCTAATTCTCTAAGCCCAAAATTCAAAATATTACATCTCTTGAGCAATTAGGCCTAGAAAGCAAAGGAAGATGGGATAAAAAAACAAATTCCCCTATCAAAAAAGGTGCAGGGGTTATTCAAACCCTTGAATTCAAGTGTTAGCATATCCCCTCTGCCTTTTTTGATAGGGATATATGTCTTTTCTTCAGAGCCCTTTGCTTTACAAGATTAATTCCTATGAAGAGATACAATTATATATAGGTCAACAGCTACATTTTCACTTATATATGTCAACAGTTGCCATTGATTCTCCCAACAAACCCCGAAATGTCTTAATCCAACCCAAATTACATAGCAACTCGATGAGGAAGGTACTACGGTTTTATTATATATATATATCAACTAACTCGAAACTTTTACTTGAAGAGTCTTATATCCATACATCACGATTATTATATAAAAACTGCCATGTATTATAAATGTTCACCTTTCTTTTTTATAAAGTGTTATTTATGTACTTATTTCATAATGATTATCTATATGAGACCGTTGTTAAATTTATTAAAAATCAAATTCCTTATATACAAACCATTATGTAAGTCACGGTGGTCCTTAAATTTATTAAATATCTTATGTAAAACTTAAAGCACTAAAAATATACTTTAGCTTATTAATTTATTAGAAAAGAAAACTGAAAGTAATTTGATTAATTAATTGTTGGCGTTGTTTCTTTTTTAATCCTTATACATTTTACTATCTCATATTTTTATTAAAAAATCTGAAGTTGTTTTTCAATGCGCAATAATTGGAAAGTTTATTAAACGGGAACATACAAAAAATGTGACCAACTTAATATTTATTTTTATGTCCATCCTGTCCCCATATTATACTAGGAACGTCTCTATTGATTTTTTCTCTTTAGTTCATCTCCATTAAACGTATCCATCATTAGATCAAATTTTAATGGTTGGGGTTTCATATTATAAAGAAACATTATTATGACATTAAATATAATAAAAATCTATCATGATAAATATCATAAATTCCAACCATTAAAACTTGATTTAATGGTAGATACAATCAAGCGAGTACTCCCCAACAATCGGAGTACCATCTTTCGTATAATCCTACAGAAGCTCCATCCACATGGCTTCACATGCCCAACAAGTGGTGGTCGCCACATCACAGATGGACCGTCACCTCGGTTAGACCTTGATGTAGGGCAGAGCAATGGGTGGGTTGGGCAACCCGAGGCCAAACCCATAGCCCACCCATTTAAATTTAAATGGGTATGGGTTAGCCCATACCCGTACCTTAACCCATTTAAACCCATGTAAATGGGTTAACACATAAATGGGCGGGCTAACCGGGTTTTGGGTAACTCATATACATTTGACTTGTTTATTTTTCTTAAAAAAAACATACATAAACATTAAGCATCCATCTAAATTCATCATTCCAATTTTTGAAATCTGAATCTTCAAAGTTTCATAATTACAATTCACACAAAACAATATAAATTCAGACAAGTACCATCATTATATAATCTTGAGAGTTGATGATCATTATACTTATGGATTAGAGGTGGTTGAATACTTGAATAGGAAGGAATTCAGGAAATGCTTTAAGTGAAATGCAGAATGGGATGGGTAGTTAATAAAAAATTACACTAAATGGGCGGGTATGGGCAGCCCATAGGTGTGCCCATAGCCCGCCCATTTAAATCTTAAATGAGCGGGTTCTAACCCAACCCATTATAAAATCTTTTTGGGCGGGCTCAACATAACCCAATTACATTGGGTTTTGGGCGGGCTCATGGGTTTTGGGTTTCATGCTTAGCCCTACCTTGATGCCTGTTTCCCGACTACAGTACGCCTCTCATCTGCGCCATGATTTGCCTATAGCCTACACGTTTCTGGTTGAAGACACCAGCATTAGGGTTTTGCCAGAGTTGTCTATAGATCACTACAAACCATACATTCCATCGCGCTCCCCAAACTTCATCACAGGTCTGACCCATATTACATTAAATCACTACAGTTGTGTTTCCTATCTTAATTAAATCACTTGCTTTACTCTGTTAATTAGCACGGTCAACTCCAAGTCCTATGCAGGGGTGTGAACGATGCTAATAGAAATAAATTAAAGGATTTAATTAATTAGGGAGAAAAAAATGCAGGTATCAAATTAAAAATTCAATGAAAGTATAGCTACGTACCTACAAAACGGTTTTTTGATCCAAAATTATAATAAAAGAAATACTATCCCTTGATAAAATATAAAAATTATAAATTTGGATGATAAAATGAATTGAAATCTTATATTTAGGATCAAAGTTTCTTATATCAAGAATAATATGTAGTATATCATTCCCTTTGTTGGTTTTGTACGGTCATGAAAAGAAAACTTGAATATAAAGAATTGTTCAACAGAATAATAGACATAAAAATAGCTTAAAAATAGAGTCTCACGTAACAATTTAATATATAAGTATACGCACACATATATCTTAAAAACATATATTTCCATATCATTCTCTTAAAAGAACATAGTCTCATCTTCCCATATTCCTTGCATCTTTAATTAGCTAACCACCAGACCCAAGAAGAACAAACCATCTTAGAATAAGAAAATGCTAAGCGAAAATCTTCCTAAAGATCTCATGGAGGAGATCATGGGGAGATCATGAGTAAAATCCTTACTTCGGTTCAAATGTGTAGCTAAATCCTGGTATGCTCTAATCACTAACCATTCTTTTATCACCAAACATTTTGAATGGTCTAATTCTATCCGTAAGAATCGCCTCCATAGGCTTGTTTTCAAACTCTTTAGGCATAATCAGCCATGCTCCATATCGATGATTTCTAATATAGATCGACCCTATGAGATCCAAAACTTAGAATTGCCTTTCCATAAGAACAATTTGCGACAAATGTTTGTCTATGGTCAATGTAATGGGATTTTCTGTCTCTGGGGACTATGAAGATGTTCAACACTTAATTTTGTGGAACCTAGTAACAAAAGAGGTGAAGGCTATTCCTACGTCTCAATGGCAGCCCAAAGGCCTGTCGTATTCAGCCAATTATGGATTTGGGTTTGATTCCATCCCAAAGGATTACAAGTTTGTTCAGTTTCCAAAGAAAAACAAAGGACGCCTACTAGTTCTAATGTACAATCTCAGTACTGATTCATGGAGAAAAATAGATGCTGATGTCTCCATTTATAAATTTTGTCATTCACCCATGGGTCCTTATTTGAATGGGGCTTATCACTGGTTAGCCAGTAGCCATGATGATTTTGATAAGTTTACTGTGACGTTTGATTTTAGCAAAGAGGCTTTTGGGATTATCCAAAGTCCTCCGGGGATTATTTCATCTCCTATGGAAAATAATATTGTTCTTGCTATAGTGGATAAGAGTCTTGCTTGGGCTGTTAAACATATCTCAATTGAGGTTTGTCTTGAGATTTGGGTGATGAATAAGTATGGTGTTGAGAGTAGTTGGATTAAGAAGTTTGAGATTCAACCATTCCCTCACTCTTACTCTTACCTCGTCGGTATATCTTACAGATTTGGGGAGACGATGAGATTATAGTTTATGATGTCATTAACCATCAACTGATATCATATAATATTCGGAATCAACGGACATGGAGGTTGAAAGACCATTTTCGAACGATGATGGATTACATGGAAAGTTTGTTTCTTATAGGAGGAGAAAAGTGAGGACACAAAAAAGTATGACAGAAATTTATATTTTATCTTTACATCCATCCCATCTTCTTTTAATTACTCAAACTCTTTAATTAATGATCAAGATCATCAAATCCTTTGAATACTACTACCTCCGGTTCTAATTATAGGACCGGAGGTAGTATACTGAGAAGACAATAATATTTCATCAATTAGTTGGTATTCGCCTTTACTTTTTTTTTCTTCTTTTGTAGATATTTTAAATAGGAATTTTGTTATGTAATTCATATTGATATATTTGAGTTGGCGTTAAATTGCTATCATTTAACCTTTGATGATCTTGTTTGTAGATTGATAAACTAATAATTAGACTTAGATCTTCTAATTTTGAAAGTATCTTGCTTTTATTATATCTTTCGCAGATGAATATAATTCATCATTTGAGAACTAAGACAAAAATAAAACTTCTTCCTATCTTTGAAAATGAGGACAAAAAAATGATACATTTTGATAGATACTATTGTGAGAGTTACATGATGGTTAATTAAAAAGGAACCTAAAATATAGACGCCACTTAATTCTAAATTTTCCATTATAAATCTAATTAAATTCAGTTTACATAGAAAAATGTATTAGAGGAAGTGGAGAGAAGGGTTAGTAGAGATACTTTACTAATGATATAATCTCTATCCATCTTGAA
The DNA here is from genome assembly GCA_019022655.1 of Acacia acuminata. NCBI lineage: Eukaryota > Viridiplantae > Streptophyta > Magnoliopsida > Fabales > Fabaceae > Acacia > Acacia acuminata. The sequence goes on along the minus strand of JAFJYI010000102.1, from coordinate 225,773 downwards.
TTTGTTTTCAAAAATAAAAATTGTCTCTCAAGCTTAAGTAATTAATTTTTTTAAAAAAGGAGTTTTCTGTTATTTCATCTTGTTTTAACTTGTCCCAATCATCAACTTTAATCCCACAAATATCTAACAACTTTTTCATTTCAAAAGATTCTAAAGCTTTACTTTTTTCTCCTTAGCCAGCTAATATAATCATAAAGATGGAGAAAATTAATCTTCAAGTCCCTATATTTTTACTCAATTTTAAATCAAATAATATATATTGTTTTTGTTATATCACATAGTTTCACATGTTTTGAAACAAGTTCTGTAGTGTTTTTTTATTATTTTGATTGACTTTTCTTAGATTTAAATTTAAATTTAAATTTTTTAAATTTTTATTGACTTTTCTTTTAAAAATCATAAAATTCATCATGGATAATACATAGGGCTATATGGAAAGTTCCTCAATTAAATACTAATTTTTTACACAAGGAAATCGAAAATAAGATGATCAATTTTTTTTTGGTGAAATAAATAATTAGGATCAATTAATTGTTGGCATTGTTTCGTTTTTATCCTTATACATGGTACTATCTCACATTTTAATTAAAAAAAATCTGAAGTTGTTTCTCAAAGCACAATAAATTTGTATTTTGCTAATGTTTATTTTATATAAATTTGTATTTTTTATAATAATGTGATTTCTATAATAACAAAACTATTAAAAATACAGGTGAGTTTCTTTCATTTTTATTTTTATTTTAACCCTCATATTAGATTCTAAATTCCTAGAAGATGGGGATGGAAATGAGATGGTGTGAATATATTATAATACTCAAACTTTAAATATTAGATTAATAATATTTAAGTTCAAATACAAATAGAACTATAGTAAACACCCCAATAAGACATAACTATACGTAGGTAAAAGATAAATGAATAGGTGAGTAGGCTACTCACTAATTGTATTATAATTATAATTAATAACTAAATACGCATAGTAAAGATAAATGAGTAGGTGACTAGGCTACTCACTAATTGTATTACAATAATAATTAATAACTAAATATTCAGGTTTATTTTAACTAAATATAAATATAGGGTGGTGTGAGAAGTTCCTAGGAAAGGTACGGTGACTTCAGGAGAATACCTGAAAAGAAGGAAAAGAATGAAGTGAAAAATCTTCAGTAGGCCTAAAGATAGATGAATATGATATAGTGAAATATAAAATATAAAACAGATGATAGTGAAATTTAAAAGGCTACATTAAATACAGATTTGTTTTATAAATGTATGAGATATAAAATATATTTTTGTTTCTATTAAAAAATGTAGTTTTGTTCAGTAAGGGTAAAATTAAAAGAAATAAGAAGGAAATTATTAAAAGATAGAAGGATTATTATACCATGGAGTCGACCGCCACCATTTAGGTCAAGCACGTGAAGAAGAACCAGAAGAGGAACCACGATCTCGATGATCAGTACGACAAATAGGACATTGGTTTCTATGTTCTTCTAGCCATGGAACAATGCAATGGGCATGGAAGAAGTGGCCACAATCCAAGACTTTTACTGTGTTTTCAAGTTCAAACTCTTCCTCACAGATTATGCATTTATTTTGTCTTTCTAGCATATCTTGAGTTATCTCCAAATCTTGTACCCTTTCATTTGCAGATTTGGGGGCTGGCAGATTAGTAGCAAGGTAAGCTTGTTGCGTATGAGAAGGCCGTCCTAAGTAACGATGGCAATGAGGGTAGGTAATGTTACTACTGTCATAGACAATCCCATGTTGACGGCAAAAATATGGCACAAGTTCCCTTACACACCGGACCTAGGTGCAATTTTCTGAAAAAAAAAAAGATTCAGATTCAGATTTAGATTAATAAATACTTGTGATAGAGAATCCTATACTTAAATTTATCTATTCTTTTTTTAAGAAATATATTTATTTTTATAAAAATAAAAAATTGGACTGGTTAAAATTTAAAATAGGGTTAAGGTGCATTTAGCCCCCGAAATATTTTTTGGGTACATCGATTGCCCTCAAGTATTTTGTGATGCACCTAGTAACACTATCAAATATTTTTTCAAGGGCATCCATCACCATGAAGTTTTTTCTATGCAATTTTGCACTTAACAATTTAGATACTCTAAGCTATTGAATACACCTAAAAAATGTTTTAAAGTATTAATTGTACCTAAGAAATAGTTTATCATATCTTAAAAAAAAAAAAAAAAAAAAAAAAAAAAAAAAAAAACTTTAGGCCCAGTTTGATACGCAACACTGAATTATGAGGGATTTGAATTGGGACTCGGATTGTTATTGGAGAGTGGGATTGAGGCTTTATAAATACATTTTATATGGAGTAATATTAGGAGGGACTATTTAAAATGAGAGGACTATTTTTGTCCTAAAAATATTATAATTAAAAATATTTTTGTCTCTACAATTTGCAATCTCAAGATTAAAAACGCAATACCAAAGGGAGGTGGTTTTGCCACAATCCCACTTTCGTGGTACTCTCAATCCCAAGTTATCCTTAGTTCCTCATACCAAATAATACAATTTGGCACAATCCTAATCCCCACTTCACAGTGCTAAACAGACTTTAGAGTGTTAGGTGTAACACCCCAATTTTGTAAAGCGGAATAATTTTTTTTTTTCATCAGAGTAGAGCATCGGAGCAAGTAAAAGAGTGAGTAACTGATATATCATTAACTGTGGCGTATTCGTCTCTGCTCATAGTGTACGTACATTTGTCATAACGGTACAAGTCTAGAAATAGGATCTTCGATCGGGTCTCTATGCGTGCTTTTTTACTCGCTTACTCTTGTCTTCACCCTTGGTTCCTCGGACCGAAGCTATGGTAAGAGCCGAGATTCAATGACCATTGAATCTCGGTAACGTTAACCTCATGCTTATGTAACAGCTTTATGTATGATAGATATTCATGATATTACAGCGAATCACATATGAAAGATAATAACAGAACACAGCCACTGCATATGTATGTTATTATAGTCTGCACTATTCACCAGTGCCACGATGTACATTCGTATCCTCAGCGCTAGGAAAACTCAACGGCATTATCAAAACCATAACCCGTGTATAAAGCTGAATGTATAAATAGTGATCTAAGCCTCATAACTTAGTCACGGTGCATGACCGGGACAGAGTCCCGTCCATGTCTTTATGAAAGTATCTATCACATATAAGTATATAATAAGCATCAGAGTTAGTGTTACAGTATGCGTCCATACCTTAGTCCGTTCGGATAGCGGTACGCTTGCTTGGTCGATACGTCTCCCGATTTTCCTGGATGTCCTATAATAGTATTATCGCATTATTACTTCATAAATATTATCTTAGGAGATATTCTAGCCACTACCAGCCTTTTTACCCCTAGTGGATTTGTCACTTTAATTATATCCCTTTATTTTTACAAAAACGCTGATTCAGCATTTCAGGGCAGAATTTTCGCTAACTTTGAATATTCATAATTAATTCCCAAAAAATTGAAATGAGTATCCGAAAAATTCCCGAACTCCTTAGGATGTCTATTTTTGATAAAAAAATACTAAATTTTTCCCAAAACTTAAGAACAATTCCCAGTTTTCACGTGTCATATCTTGCCCAGAAAATTTCCAGAATTTTGTAGCCTATTTTCTAAAATTTTTAATTCCTTGCAAAAAACTCTAAATGACACATTCTAGGTATATTTGGAAAGGTATATATGTCTAATTTAACCATGAAAAATTTCAGAATTAATTGACTTCATCTTCAATATAAAATTATGGCATTTTTACTACTGACTCCAGAAATCGCTTACCCGAAAAATTTCGCCAGAACTTCGTTACTTTGTTGTTCCTCTCTCAAAAAATTTTCTCTATCACTTCCTTCATCAATTTTTCGAAATAAAGCTATTTTTAACCATAAAAACATGAAAATAAAACTACTCTAGCATTTTTAAGATCAAAATGACTTCTATCTATGAACTTAAAGCTAGAACTTGAGAACTTACCTTAGAAGAATCTTGCTACTCCTTCTCCAAGACCCTTCACTCTCACTTTCTCTCTACTCTTGCTTTCTAAGAACTCACCTTCTTGGTTGAGTTTTGGTGTGAAGAATTGAAGAAGGATTTGCTTCCTATTTATAGGCTACAAACAACTTCTCCAACAAGCCACTCCTCTTCTCTCTTCCTTCATCTTTTTCATCCTTCTTCAAGAAGTTGCCCTCCTTGTCCAACAAGTTGTTGCACATGTGCTTTTGACTCTTGCTCTCCAAGTTTTCCAACTTGTTCTCCAAGTTTTCCCAACTTGCTCTCCAAGTTGTTGAATCTTCTAGAACTTTCTAGAACCTTCTTTCAATTCTTACTTCCTCATTTATGTAGAAAAATCCTACTTGCTTTGGTAGATTTTTATTTTATATTACTTGTGCTCCTATCTTATATTTTTGTTTAATCTTTTGCTTCTTAATTTACCACAAATTTCGCCCCTTATTATACCCTTAGGGGTTGTTAATTTAATTCAAGTTATAATCCCTAATATAGTGTTTTAGTTGTTACAAGGCTTAATTATAATTGTATGATTGATTTATTACATTAATTGTGATCTTTGGAAACTCATTTGATACTAATATTGAACCCTTACTACTCTTTAATATTTACTTAAGTCCAAATATTCCAAATTGTTTATTAATATTTGCCACTAGATTAATTATGAATGTTAATGCAAATAATCCAATTAATATCAATTTAATTGCCCAACAATTATTGACAATTTCCATTAATTTGTTTGGGTATTTTAATAACATTTTATGGCCCTTTAGAAATAAATAGGAACTATGATTCAATGTGATAATTATAGGGTATTTCATTCTCTTTAATATCTATTTATTTTCATTGCCATCTACCACTTGTATTTAGGCTAAAGTATATCCCCGATAGGCGTTACATGTGTTTTGCCATTAACCTTAATTATTGCAAGCTCATTAGTTCATTTATTGTTGCTAATTTGCTTTAATATAATTAACTGGTTTCATTACTTTTGGTTATAAATTAATCACTAATTTATGTGCTATTTTCTTGCCTTATCATCATTTAAGATAGTTGTTATCTTATGTGATTTAATATCACATTTTATTGCCTTCAATACGTAGTTTTATAATTAACCGTTGGTTTATTAATTCCAAAGTGGAATTTAGATGAAAATATAACCCATAGATTATAACAAATTCACCTTTGTTTTTTATTTGCTAAGATATGATATCCATATGAGTTATTAGGGTATTTTATGATCTCTACAAGAATATTAGAAAATTTGGGTCTTTGGTTTATTTAATTCTAGGAGAAAATTCCCTAAATCAAATTAAATAAGCTATAATATTTTGAGACCACATATTCACCTATTCTAATAGATATCATTTACCAAAATATAGTGGTTATGCTAAATACGATTTTTAGGGTATTACATTAGGTGTACTGAAAAAAAAAATATTTTAGAGTGGTGCATGACAAAATACTTCAAGGCACTGAATGTACCTAGCTAGAAAAATACTTTAGAGTGTTGAATGCATCTTAACCCTTACAAATAATATTAACATTAAAAGATATAATAAAATTGCTTTCCGATATTAAATCTTGACTCGCTTGTTTAAAAATGAGTCTCGTTAATTATGTCGGTTTAAGTAATATTGCGGTTGTAAAAAAGGAAATTAATATGTTTATGAATTAAGAATATAATTTATTTTTAAGAAAATTTTAAATAAGGTTAAGGGCAATTTAGCCAAAAGTTTTTATCGAGGGCAATTTTTCTCCGTAGAAATTTTTTGGAGGCAATTTTGCCTTTGACCGTTAACTTAGTTAATTTTGACTATTAGTTAACCAAATATGAATATGATGAGATGACAACATATCATCTACTTTATGTTTGTTAATATGCAAATTTGCCCTAGAAATTCATGTGTACTTCAGTTTTTGTCAAAGTTTGATTTAAAACTTCGGGATGATCTTAACAAGATCGCAGCTTAAACCAAAAATAACAAGTAGAAGGAGCAATCTTGTCTATAATTGAAATTGGAGCAATCAAAATTGAAGGAGATCAAAGACGCGTGCTTGCTACTGGTACCGGGTGTAGAAGAGATCAAAGAAACTTGCATATCTGATGAGGGAGAAGAAGGAGATCAAAGAAGCAAGCAAATTGAAGGAGATCGAAGATATTGTCCCTCTCGATGGTGATGGCAAGCTCGGCATGGGTAGAAAGTTGACAAGCTCGCTTCTTAACTTGGTGTCGCAACTAGAGGGGGGTTGATAGTTGCCTACATCACATCTCTGCCAAGTCGTCCACCACAGTTACTGTCGCCATTCCAGTCGTCCACATCTCTGTCGTTGTTATCCCACTTGACCGTTTACGGCCATCAAATGTCTCTTGTATGGAGGGCTATTTGATCCTTCAATGTCTAGTTCCATGGAGCTCCGACACTTCCATGGATCAGGGTAAGAAACCTACTTCCATCAAGTGGCTTCCATGGGAAAGTGGAATCCATTACACCAAACACACTTAAAATGAGTTCCATATCCAGTTCAGTTCCACCCTCTCCAGTTCAATTGTACCAAACGAGACATTAGACATTAGCTAGTCTGTTCGAACGAAACCCTCCAACATTGTACCCCTAGTACTCCTGTTGTCTTTTCCAGCCGTCAAGAGTCGTTTTCAGTCAAGTTCCACCATAAAAAGCCTTCATCTTACTTCTTAGCGACAGCCACGCTAATCAATACCTTCACACTTGTCTCAGCGACTACCAATCAAGTTGCTTTCGCTTGCCCTAACTCACGTGTTTGCTATTTGTGAGTTCTAGCTAGGTTGCATTCCTTTGGTGCTCTATTCTCCTTATTCGATTGAGGTGTCTTTGTAAAGTCACAACACAATAAAACATTCAAGGTGACATTAACTTGCTTTTGTGAAGTTATTTTTTCTTGGAAAACTTATTATTGCTCTACACGAAGGTTCTTATCCCGTTACAGAAGTTGTCAACCATATGCTATGACTAAATGTTCATTCTTTATTGATCTTTTTTTGAAGTAACTTTTGGACATATGATCCCTAAGGAAAATACATCTCCTTTTTTTTTTTTGGAAGTATCATATCCCAGACATTATTTCAAAAAGTTCAATAAGTGTGATGAATCAACTAGTTCATGTGTATTGATGAGAGTCATACATGAACAAACTCTGTGAATAAGCTTGTTTAGATGTACCGAGAGTCATCCATGAACAAGCTCTATGAAAACTAGTTCATGTGATATACTCAATTTATTGTTGTGAAATTATTATTATTATTTTTTTTTGGAAATCCCATATTGTTCGATCAAGGTTCCTATTCTCGTTTTTTCCATTAAGCATGTGGCACCAAACTAAGCGCTATGAAATTCAACATTGTGATCAGTCTTAAACTCTTCAATGTGAGAGTTTCTAAGCTACTTGGTCTCGTCTCTGTATATATAACAGAGTAGTACTTCCCATATCGAGTGATAATGCAATTTGGATGGATCAAGATTTTCTGGGCTTTGTGGTTAGAATCAATAATACTCTTGATATATATATATATATATATATATAATAATAATAATAATAATAATAATAATAATGTAAGTGTTCATCTATATCTTATGTCTCTTGAACAATTAAGCTTGGAAAGTAAAGGAAGATGTGGGGTAAAAACCAAATACCCCTATCAGAAAAGGCACAAGGGTTATGCAAACCCTTTAACTCAAATGGTTACATGTCCCCTATGCCCTTTTTTATAGGGTATATGTATTTTCCTAGAGCCTTTGCTTTCCAAATAAGCATTCGTGAAGAGACACAGCTATATATAGGTCAACAGTTACATTATCACTTATATATGTCAATAGTTGCTATTAATTCTCCGCACAAAGCCCAGAATGTCTTGATCTAACTCAAATTGCATAGCAACTAGACGTGGAAGGTACGATTGTTCTATTATATATATAAAGGAGGTCAACTAGTTCATAAACTCTCACTTAAAGACTCTTATATCCATACATTACGATTATTATATAAAAACCATGATGTTTTACAAATATTCACCGTTCTTTTTTATAAACTGTTATTTATGTACTTATTTCATAACAATGATTTACATGAGACCATTATTAAGTTTATTTAAAGTCATGGTTCTTATACACAAACCAGTATGTATGTTACTGAATAAATAACAGTTGTAAAATGAGACGGTTATGTATGATGCAAGCATTACGATATACATGTACCTGTTAATTATTATCACAGTAATAGGAAGATCATGACCTTACCAAACCTCAATATATATACTTCTCCCTACTCTTCTTAGTTGAAACATGCTTTCCCCATGAATTTAGAAATGCATGAACATGAACCATGAGACATCCGTATGAGAGAGATCATCCAGGCCAATTTCTTCACACATCCTTACCAAACCCACTAAAGGCCTACTCTTCATTGTTGGAACATGCATGGATGATGAAGAGACTCATCCTTCCCCGTCAATTTTTGTACCACATCTATGATGATATACTTTTGATTCCTTAATTTTATAAAGTATATTTTTGGTCTTATAGTTCTAATACCGTTAATGTGGCTAATGGAAAACGCTTAACGCGACAAACTTAAGTGATGACTAAGCGGCTAACAAATCATATTTAAGTTTTAATTTGGTAAAATAATTGATGTAGATTTTTTTAATATAAATTTTTATTAAGGAATTAAAACTTAAATATGCTTTGTCGCTTGCTCAATCATCACTTACTATATTAGCATTTTCCGTTAGAAACATTAACAAGTACTAGATTTATAGAACCAAAAGTACACTTTATAAAGTTAAAGGGCTAAAACTATACTTTATGTACTTTACTTTAGCATATTAATTTACTAGAAAAGGAAACTGAAAGTGATTTCATTAATTAATTGTTGGCGTTGTTTCTTTTCTAACCCTTATACATTTTACTATCTCATATTTTAATTAAAAAATCTGAAGTTGTTTTTCAATGCACAATAATTGGGAAGTTTATTAAAGGGCTAACACAAAAACAATATGACCAGAATAAATTTCCTATAGCCATGATTTGCCTATAGCCTACAGGTGTCCGGTTGAAGACAGCAGCATTAGGGTTTAGCCAGAGTTGTCTATACATAGATCACTACAATTTAGCCAGAGTTGTCTATACATAGATCACTACAAACCATACATTCCATCGTGCTCCCCAAACTTCGTCACAGGTCTGACCCATATTACATTCAACCCAACTGTCAACAAAGGCCATTGATAAAAACCTTGTTTGCATCTGAGCTGTCACCATGCTACTCCAACAATCCGAAGCGAACCGACAGTATCTAAGCCGAAGTCTGAGGAGAAAATAGGTGAGGAGATGCTATGAAGAAAAACTTCCAAAAAAAAAAAAAGTAATTTTTTTATTACTATTTTTAGGAGTTTTTCCTCCTAGTTTTCTTCCCTTAATTTTCATATACATATTTCTCTTTTGAATCTTTCAGTTATTGTAATATTATAGGTGCATCATGGTAAAAAAAAAAAAAAAAAACTATAAGGGAAGACCAATTATAGGTACAGGTGTGTTTTTCTATCTTAATTAACTCACTTAGCACGGTCAACTCCAAGTCCTATGCAGGGGTGAACGATGCTAATAGAAACAAATTAAAGGATTTATTTAATTAAGGAGAAAAAAATATACAGGTATATATCAAATTAAAAATTGAATGAAAGTATAGCTAGGTACCTACACAACGGTTTTTTGATCCAAAATTATAATAAAAGAAATACTACCCCTTGATAAAACCCAAAAAAAAAAAAAAAAAAAATTATAAATTTGGGAGATAAAATGAATTGAAATCTATATTTAGGATGAAAGTTTCTTATATTAAGAATAAGATGCGGTAGATCATTCTCTATGTTTGTTTTGTGTGGTTATGAAAAGAAAACTTGAATAAAAAGAATCGTTCAACAGAATAAATATAAAAACAGCTTAAGAATGAAGTCAGCATTTTTCACGTAACTATTTAACATATAAACATGTATACACACATATATCTTAAAAACATATATTTCCATATCTTGCTCTTAAAAGAACATATTCTCATATTCCCATATTCCTTGCATCTTTAATTTGCTAACCACCCTAGACCCAAGAGGAACAAACCATCTAAGAAGAAGAAAATGCTAAGTGACAATCTTCTTGAAGATCTCATGGAGGAGATCATAGTGAGACTGCCAGTAAAATCCTTACTTCGGTTCAAATGTGTAGCTAAATCCTGGTATGTTCTAATAACTGACCATTCTTTTATCACCAGACATTTTGAATGGTCTAATTCTATGGGTAAGAATCGCCTCCATAGGCTTGTTTTCGAACTATTTAGGGATGATCAGCCACCCTCCATATCGTTGATTTCTAATATAGCTCGACCTTATGAGATTCAAAACTTAGAATTGCCTTTCAATAAGAGCAATTTGCGACAAATGTTTGTTTATGGTCAATGTAATGGGATTTTCTGTCTTAGTGGGGACTATGAAGATGTTCGACGCTTAATTTTGTGGAACCCAGCAACAAAAGAGGTGAAGACTATTCCTACATCTCAATGGCAGCCAAAAGGCCCGTATTGGGTAGGTTATGGATTTGGGTTTGATTCCATCACAAAAGATTACAAGGTTGTTCAGTTTCCAACGGAAAACGAAGGACACCTGCTAGCTCAAATATACAATCTCAATACTGATTCTTGGAGAAAACTAGATGTTAAGGTCTCCATTTATAAATTTTTTCATTCATGCATGGGCCTTTATTGGAATGGGGCTTATCACTGGTTAGCTGGTAGCCGTGATGGTTTTGATAAGTTTATTGTGAGCTTTGATTTTAGCAAAGAGGCTTTTGGGATTATCCGAAGTCCTCCCGGGATTACTTCCTCTCCTATGGAAGATGATAATGTTCTTGCTATAGTGGATAAGAGTCTTGCTTGGGCTTTTAGACGTGTCTCCATTGAGGTTTGTCTTGAGATTTGGGTGATGAATAAGTATGGTGTTGAGAGTAGCTGGACTAAGAAGTTTGAGATTCGACCATTCCCTCACTCTTACTCTTTCCGTTGGTATATCTTACAGTTTTGGGGAGATGATGAGATTATAGTTTATGATGACATTAATCATCAATTGATTTCATAAAGTTTCCGGAATCAACGGACAGAGAGGTTGGAAGTCCACTTTCGAACGATGATGGATTATATGGAAAGTTTGTTTCCTATGGGAGGAGGAAAGTGAGAACACAAAAAAGTATGACAAAAATTTATATTTTATCTTTACATCCATCCCATCTTCTTTTGAATACTCAAACTCTTTAATTAACGATGAAAATCATCAAATCCTTTGAATGCTGTTGTTTTTTTTGCGCTTGTAAAATCTTTATATTGAAATGACAATATAATATTTCATCAATTAGTTGGTATTCGCCTTTACTTTTTTTTTCTTTTGTACATATATTAAATAGGCATTTTGTTCTGTAATTCATATTGGTATATTTGAGTTGGCGTCAAATTTCTATCATTTAAACTTCAATGATCTTGTTTTGTAGCTAGATTGATAAACCAATAATTAGACGTAGATCTTCTAATTTTAAAAAGTATCTTGCTTTTATTATATCTTTCCCAGATGAATCTAATTCATCATTTGAGAACGGAGCGAAAAATAAAACTTCTTCCTATCTTTGAAAATGAGGACAAAAATATGATAAATTTTGACAGATACTATTAAACTCAGTTTACATTGAAAAAAGTATTAGGGGAAGTGGAGAGAAGTGTTAGTAGAGATACTCCTTTCGCTGAACTTCTTTACTGATGATAGAATCTCTATCTATCCTGAATTTGTTTTCAAAAATAAAAACTCCATCTCAAGCTTAAGTAATTAATTTTTTTTTGGGTTGAGTTTTCGGTTATTTCATCTTGTTTTAACTTGTCCCAATCATCAAATTTAATCCCACAAATATCTAACAACTTTTTCATTTCAAAAGATTCTAATTTAATCTCACATGTATATTCGGTTGCTTTTGAAAAAGGATAATGTTGGGCCGTTGTCGAAATATTTTGCGGTCTTTTTGATACAATGTAGTATTTTTATTTTATATAATTCATTATTATTATTTTTTTTTTATGTAATAATGTGATTTCTATAATAACAAAACTATTAAAAATACAGGTGAGTACCATTAATTTTTATTTTGCGGTAGTAAAATAATGTGATTTTTTTTTTTTTAAACCTCATAAATGAGATGATGTGAATATATAATACTTCAACTTTAAACATTAGATTAATAATATTTAAGTTCAAATACAAATAGAACGGTAGTAAACACTCCAATGAGAAAGAACTATAGATAAATGAGTAGGTGACTAGGCTACCCACTAATTGTATTACAATAATAATTAATAACTAAATAAGGTAAAGATAAATGAGTAGGTGACTAGGCTACCCACTAATTGTATTACAATAATAAATAATAACTAAATATTCAGGTTTCTTTTAACTAAATATAAATATAGGTGGTCTGAGATGTTCCTAGAAAGGTCCGGTAAATCCAGGAGAATACCTGAAAAGAAGGAAAGAATGAAGTGAAAAATCTTCCGTAGGCATAAAGATAGATGAATATAATACAGTGAAATATAATATAAAATAGATGAAAGTGAAATACTGAAATATAAAAGGCCAGATTAAATATAGATTTGTTTTATAAATATATGAGATATAAAAGATATTTTTGTTTCTATTAAAAAAATGTAGTCTTGTTCCGTAGGAGTAAAATTAAAAGAAATAAGAAGGAAATTAATTATTAAAAGATAGAAGGATTATTATACCATGTAGGTCAGGCACGTGAAGAAGAACCAGAGGAGGAACCACGATCGCGATGATCAGTACCAAATGGAGGAACTTTATGGGGTATGAATAATGTGCTACGACAAATAGGACATTGGTTTCTATGCTTTTCCAGCCATGGAAGAATGCAATCAGCATGGAAGAAGTGGCCACAATCCAAGACTTTTACTGTGTCTCCAAGTTCAAACTCTTCCTCACAGAAAATGCATTTGTGTTGTCTTTCTAGCATATGTTGAGTTATTTCCGAATCTTGTATCCTTTCTGTTGCAGATTTGGGGGCCGGCAGGTTTGGAGCATGGTAAGCTTGTTGCTTTCTGACAGATTCATTTACACCCAGACTCAACATATGAGACCGGCGTCCTAAGTGAAGATTGCAATAAGGGCAGGTAGGGTTACTAGGGTCATTATGGACACTCCCATGATCAGGGCAAAAATATTGCACAAGTTTATCTGCCATAGCTGCAGTAGTGTGAAGAAAGAAGAAGAAGATGGAGCAAGTCCAATGGACGAGTGGTTTAAAAGCATCGAGGTCACGTCAATTTTGTAGCCAATCAGAAACGCATGAATAAGAGGGATCTCTCCATACTTGTTGCTCCGTGATTGGTTAGAACATTCATAGATGATGGAGAGACTCCATCCCCATGAATTTTCATGTCAATTTCATGACACTCATACAAGTAATATGCTTTGGCTATTATATCTTAGAATAAAATAACATAAGTAAATTAATATTCTTTCTTTTAATTTTCAGCTCTTATAATATTTACCCATTGACCATCGGTTGCCAGCCACTATCATATCCAAACCATGATAACGTTGTGCCGCTCTTAATAATGCCAAGATACAACTCACAGACCTAATGTGGTGAAATCATATTTGAAAAAAAGTACTAGTATTTTTTTTTTAATCTTTAGAAAAATGACATAAAAATATATTTAACATATAAAAAGATAAATAAGGGTGTTAAATAGCAAAACAAAAGTAATTATTAGAAATTACTTAATAAAATGGACCATATCTATCTAGTATTGACTACCTAGTTTTACTATTACATACTCTTATTTTGGAAGTTCATAAATTTATTAAGAACTTTATCTGCAAAATGGGCAAAGTATTAGGAAATGTTCAACAAATTAAATACCCTATTAACTACTTTAGTTTCTGTATTAACCATTCAAGTATCCATATTCATATATATTAAACTGTTGGAGCTCCCGCACGTGTGACCAATCGCCGACAAAGTCACCGGAACTCCAACGATAGGCTGCCGCTTATCGATCACCATGCTAGAGCTCGCAACCAAAGAAAGGGGTTTTAAACAATTTTCTATATTTTGTATATTTCTATTATATTTTCTCTCTTTTTCCCTGAGTATTTTTATGGTAAATACTAAATCATATTTGTAAAAAGTATTATTTTAATTTAATCTTTAAAATAATATGAGAGAGACAGCTTAAGTTTCTTCACACCTGCTACATGCTCTGTGACTGTTTTAACCACGACAAAAAATATTCATGATTGTTGAAGGGAACATACTGAAGAGGCTCCATCTCCATAAATTTTTAAGAAAGATCAGTGATAATTTTTTTTTTAAATGTATTTATTAACTGACAATTTAGGTCATGATTTTTATGCTAAAAAAGTTGGGATAAATAAGGCCATTTTCTGTTTTATGTTTTTTTCACAACAGTTTTATATATTTGTTTAAAAAAATCTAGTTTTGAAGCGACGTGTCAGCGTTGACATGGCACAGGTACGGACTGATGGGGTGGTGTCACAAGTGACGGCCTCGAGTAATTAGAAATAGAATAATAAAAATAAAAAAGACCTCGATCCTGTTTTGATTTTTTTCGAGCAACTTTCTGTTTTTTTTTTTAAAAAAAAAAAAAATTATTGAAAAAAAATTCAAAAAATTTTTATTATTATCTTTTTAAAAAAATAGAAACAAACCGGCCCTTAGCATGTGAATCGTTATAATTTCATCTTTAAATCAATTCATTATGAATTTTTTTTCCTTTTTAATTATTCAGTCCTTGTAATTTCACCTAATTCCAAATCTTTCTTTTTTACTTTTAATTTTATTATTAATTAAATTTATAATCAGATAACTGAATGATATTAGAATATTCATTTAAAATAATTTAATGATTAAATAATACAAAAAATATTATTGTTATTGTAATTATTATTTAAAATTTAAAATTATAAAGAATACATAAATTAAAATTTTAAAATAAAAACTAAATACGTGTTTAATTAAAAATTCTAAAGACCTAATTAAAAAAAATTTGAAGCTATAAGAACTTTTTTTTGCTACAGAAGTTATAAGGACTTTTTTTTTTTAATCTTCTTTTAAGAAGCTATAAAGACCTGCAAATTAATTAATCTAAAAGAACCTAAGTAATGATTCTGGGACTCTTTTTTTCTCTTTACCGATTTCACATTTTTTTATAAGATTGATTTCACATTGAATTAATAATAAAGCATAACAGCCAACAAAAGTGGATCTATTATGTAAGCAGCTAGCTCATATATAACCAAAAAAATCTTGAGTTTAAATTCCGTAAGGAACTTGTTGGTGGATATGATCTTGGGACTTTGACTTATATCGTAATCAGTTACATAATTATTCAATAAATTTATAGATGAGTAGAAATTCAATTTCAATTTATGTAAAATGAAAAATTATATATTATTCTAGAATTTTATTTTATTTATAAATTAATGAATTGATTTTATTTAGGGTTAAGTAGCAATTCTACCCCGAAAGTACATGAATATGAGCAATTTTGCCCTAAAACTTTTTTTTGGAGCAATGTTGCCTCGAAAGTTTAAAAACGTAGCAATCTTGCCCTCATTAACGACCCTAATCGAAAAACGTTAGTTGATTGCATTATCTTGGCGTGGATTATCTACGTGGCATCTTTGTCACTTTTTTTTTTTTTTTGGTTAAGTAGCAATTTTGTCCTGGAAGTTTTTTGTTTCCTCAATGTTGCCATGGAAATCTAAAAACGTAGCAATGTTGCTCCTCGTTAATGATCCTAATTAATTATATTTGGCACTTTTTGTAAGCTTTATTCTCTTAGTCATCTCTCGTTTACAATGCACCAGAGGTTCGTTAATCGTTCGCATAGATAATTCAACGGGCGAGTGATTATTGTTTGGAAAAGTTCGTTTGAACTGTCTCGACTTACTTGTTTGATCTTTTGTTCGGACAAATTCATTCTTAATTTTTTGTTTGATTTGTTTGAAACATTTTTTTTTTTGAACAAATTCCCCAAGCAAGTGATTATTGTTTGATTGGGAAATGCCTACGATGGAGGATGCCATGGGGAAGAAGGAGTAAACTATATTTACTTTTTTAAAAGAAAAAAAAATAATTGCCACCTCTACTCCTTCCTGTCATGATTATAATTATAAGATCGGGTTGACCCTTTTTTTAAAGAAATTTAGAAAACTAAATAAGATACATAATCATACTACCTCCGGTCCTAATTATAAGACCGAATTGATGTTTTTTGGAGAGATTAAGAAGCTAAATAAGTTATTTAATCATATTATATGTTATGTATCCTTAGATTATAATTAATTTATTAATCAAACTAATTACTTTAGAGAAAAAAATCCAAAAATACTCTAGAGTAATTTAATTAGCTTTTCCTCAATCTTTTCAAAAAAGTCAACTTGGTCTTATAATTAGGACTAGGGGTAGTATTTTATAAATCTGACCTGTAAATCAAATTTTTTAAGAAGTGAGAAAGATGACATGTAGACAATTCATGTCAGCATAATGAGGTCAACTAATGTTTGACTATTAAGGCTGTTAACTGAGGGGCAACATTACTACGTTTTTAGACTTCTGAGGAAACAATTAGACAAAAAAGACTTCCAGGGCAAAATTGCTACTTAAAAAAGTGACAAAGATGTCACATAGACAATTCACGTCAAAGATAATGTAGTCAACTAACGTTTCACCTGTTAGAGCGAGAGGAATAACATTATTACATTTTTAAACTTTCGAGGCAACATTACTATATCAAATGAAGAAACTTATGCCAAATTCTTTAATCACACTGGCCTTGTCAAATGTTCTATTTTTTTCACCTCACTTGTCCATCCTAAACTCGCTTGAAAAAATAGAACATAGAACATATATGATCATGTATAATTTGAGAACCTGACATAATTATAAGGAAGTTAACTTTTGTCATTGCGATAAATTACGTTAATCATTTCTTACATTATCTCATATCTATTCATCTATTCGAGTATCGACATTTTCTAAACAAAGGTAATAAGTTATTTGGTATTCTTACAAACTAGTTCACATCCGAAACCTTGTGCTTCAGGGGTCATGACTCATTCTAAGAATCCCTATTAGTTTTCTTTTTAGTTTTTAAAATAAAGAACCAAATTAAATGAATTGAGAGGATCCAATAAATATGTGACTTGGTAAAATGGAAAGAATGAATGTTGTGTCCTATATTCATATACAAACGTTACATATATATATATATATATATATACAAGATAAGAGAGGCTCAATAGTAATGGCTCATAATGACTAATAATAACTATTAATGAAGATTATTTCTAATCCCTATAAATCAGGAATTCCTATAAATCAGAATACAATTTGCTATATAATCCTTGTCAAAATACATGTTCACTAATTTGTTTGATTAGAAATTTTGAATTTCAACTAAATACTACTACTTACTCCTTTTGGCCAAAAAAAAACACACACACACGCGCGCGACGTATATACTACGGACACTATGATTGTGGATTGTTTTTCAATTAAATCATTGCATTTTACTTGAATCCAAAAAAGAAAAGAAAAAATAAATCTGTGATAAATACTTAATCAAATAGTTAAAATAATTAAAATTCCATAATGTCAATGCCAAAGTGTCCTTTGTTGTAACAATCTGCCATATTTTTCAATTAAAA
Organism: Acacia acuminata; assembly: GCA_019022655.1. NCBI lineage: Eukaryota > Viridiplantae > Streptophyta > Magnoliopsida > Fabales > Fabaceae > Acacia > Acacia acuminata. The sequence continues at coordinate 207,924 of JAFJYI010000102.1, read as the reverse complement.
AAGGTGAGATGCCAAAAACGGTTACGTTTAACGCGGGGCTAAACGATCAAAATATGAAACTTCAGGGTTGTAATTTGCAACACACTCAAAACTTAGAAGGTTTTTTATATTTTAGCCAAAGAATTAAATGAAGTATATCATTTTTATTTTTATTTTTTGTCATGACAAGAAAACTTGAATAGAAAGAATCGTTCAACAGAGTTGACATATATAACAACAGCTTAAAAATAGAGTCACACTTTTCACATATTAGTTTAGCATATAAACATACATCTTAAAAACATATTCCCATATATTGCTCTTAAAAGATGGTATACATATTATTCCAACAAATTAAAACCTTAAATCCATGAAATGAATTGAATCTTATATTTAGGATCAAAATTTTTGAAATTAAAAATAAGAGGTTGTAGATCATTCTCTCGTTTGTTTTGTGTGGTCATAAAAAGAAAACTTGAACAGAAAGAATCATTCAACAAAATAGACATAAAAATAGCTTAAAAATGAAGTCTCAACACTTTTCACGTAATAATTTAATATATAAATATACACACACAAAACATATATTCTCATGTCTTGCTCTTAAAAGAACATATTCTCATATTCCTTGCATCTTTGATTTGCTAACAACCATAGACCCAAGAGGAACAAACCATCTTAGAATAGGAAAATGCTAAGCGACAAGCTTCCTAAGGATCTCATGGAGGAGATCATGGTGAGGCTACCAGTAAAATCCTTGCTTCGGTTCAAATGTGTAGCTAAATCCTGGTATGCTCTAATCACTGACCATTATTTTATCACCAAACATTTTGAATGGCCTAATCCTATGGGTAAGAATCGACTCCATAGGCTTGTTTTCGAACAGCTTAGGTATAATGATCAGCCACCTTCCATATCCTTGATTTCTAATAGAGATCGACCCTATGAGATCCAAAACTTAGAATTGCCTTTCCATAAGAACAATTTGCAACATATGTTTGTTTATGGTCAATGTAATGGGATTTTCTGTCTTCGTGGGCACTATGAAGATGTTTGGCACTTAATTTTGTGGAACCCAACAACAAAAGAGGTAAAGACTATTCCTACGTCTCAATGGCAGCCCCAAGGCCCATATTGGGCTGATTATGGATTTGGGTTTGATTCCAAAACAAAGGATTACAAGATTGTTCAATTTCCTGAGGAAGAAGAAGGACGCCCACTAGTTCAAATGTACAATCTCAGTTCTGATTCTTGGAGAAAACTAGATGTTGATGTCTCCAATTATAAATCCCCTCATTCACCCATGGGTCCTTATTTGTATGGGGCTTATCACTGGTTAGCTTGTAGCCATGATGATATTGGTAAGTTTATTGTGATGAGGTTTGATTTTAGTGAAGACAGTTTTGGGATTCTCCAAAGTCCTCCCGGGATTACTTCCTCTCATCAAGAAGATAATAATGTTCTTGGTATAGTGGATGAGAGTCTTTCTTGGGCTGCTACTAGACGTGTCTCGATTGCAGTTTGTATTGAGATTTGGGTGATGAATAAGTACAGTGTTGAAAGTAGCTGGACTAAGAAGTTTGAGATTCGACCATTCCCTCACTCATTGTTTTGGCATGTCTTTGAGTTTTGGGGAGACGATGAGATTATAGCTTGGGATGATAGTCATGAATTGTTTTCATGTAATTTTCGCAATCAACGGACAGAGAGGTCGAAATACCACTTTCCAAAGATGATGGATTACGTGGAAAGTTTTTCCCTATAGGAGGAAGTGAGAACACCAAAATATGACAAAAAATTATATTTTATTTTTACATCCATCACATCTTCTTTTAATTAATAAATAAATCCTTTGAATGTTGTTGTTTTGTTTTGCGCTTGTAAAATCTTTATATTAAAATCACAATATAATATTTCTTCAATTAGTTGGTATTCGTCTTTTCTTTTTTTCTTTTGTACATATCTTAAATAAAGCTTTTGGATACGTAATTCATATTGGTATATTTGAGTTGCCATTAAATTTCTATCATTTAAATTTTGATGATCTTCTTTTGTAGATTTAGATATTCTAGTTTTCAAAAATCTTACTTCTATTATATCTTACGCACAAAGTAAAACTTCTGCCTATCTTTGACAATGAGGGCAAAAAATATAATAAATTTTGGGATAATTAGGAAGAAGGAATTAGAAGAGATAATATTTATTGGGAATGACTTGTAAAAGTTGTAATTATTTAGAAGGACCAATTGTCAAAATAATAATTTAAAAACACTAAATTTCCCTTATTTAAATCTCCTACATTTTCTCTCATATTCTATTTTTAAAACCAATATGAATTTTTAAATTTTATTATATTAAATGCAATTTCTCTCATTTTTTTAAAAACAAATCACACAAAAGTAGTTTATTTTGTCAAAAGTATAAGCTGTTCTGGTATAGAACACAGATGTCCAGCCTAGGGCTGGTATATTGATCTTGGATGGATAAGCTTGCCTGGATATCTATGGAGGAGATAACCAGGAGAGCGTGGGATCACCGTACACGACAAAGGGGTGGTGTGTGTGCACAGTGAGACTGTATGTAAATAGTCTAGGTTAGAATGTGTGCACCTTGTTACCTGTCCTCTGTATTTATAGAGGTGTCTGGTGCGATATCCAGGGCACGCCATTAATGGGGCGGATATCGGATGATACGCCCTTAATGGGACGTGCCATTAATGGGGCGGATATCCGGGATATGCCATTAATGAGACGTGTCATTAATGGGGCGTGTATCTCGGTAGGCCGTTATGATAGGGGTGGATCCTGCCTAGCCGAGATTTCTGGATCTCCTGCTATGATTAGCGGATTATGCCTCCTGGCTCCGCTTGGGCCGTGCTATGGACTTGGGGCTTTTGGGCCGGTCCGTAACAGTTGCCCCCCTCCTCGGCTGTTCAGGCTTCTGGGCGGCCGAGGTGTATGATTCCCATGGCCCGGTTTGTGGCCGGGGCACGTGCTTTCAGCCAACTCGGTTTAAAGCGGCGGCTTTATCCCTGTTATGACAGTCTAGGTGGTGCCTTGGGTCATGCCTAATCGGGGCGTAGTGAGCGGCCTTGGACTTACATGGTTAGTCCCCTGCTCGTGGGTAAGTCGATTGGTCTTTTTTCCGTAGGCGCCATCATTGCTGCTTTACACCTGGCTTGTCCTGATTGGAAAGGGTCTGCGGCCTGCGCGCGCCTTCCGAGTGCCGATTTGCGTGCACATTTAATGCTCCTATGTCATTCTGTGCATTTCCCATCGTGTCTGTGTTCAAAGACCGAACTGCCCTCGGCGTTCCCTCTCCTTTTCCTTATATGAAGTATTTGCTTCGTGTTTGCATATTTCATTATTTCCCGCTACGACTTTTCTGTGAACTTGCTCTGAGTTTCCTCTGCCAAAACTCCATTGTTCTCCATTTCCTTTGTTCAAGTCTCCTTCTTCTTACTCACACAGGTATTTTCCGTCCTTCTCTTTACTCTTTTACGGCGTACTTCGTACCATTTATATATCCTCTAGTCTCTTATCTACATTTCCCACTCCTTTTTCTTTACGGTTTTAAAGTACCCCTTTGAGACCATTTTCTGGGTTTTGTTGCTTTTGACACATACGCGTCTTTCTTTCGACGTAAAGCCTTTAGTTCTTAGGTTCTAGTTCCTTTTTGATGGATAGAAATAGGCATTTCCCTAAACCCAGATCAACGCTCACCCCTGAGGAAGAGGAGTTTCTTCGCACTCGTTACCCACGAGCTTCTTATTGGGTTCTCGGAACTGAGCTTCCGGAAGCGGAGAGGTCAGCCCCTTTACTCCAAGGTGGGAACGGTTCTTCAGGACGAATTAGGCCCCAACCCGTACCTGCTAGAGTTCTGTCCCCTTCTTCTGTCCGAGCTCCTGCATACAACGTTCCTACCTTATCCTCTTTACAGGCCGGGGTTGGTTCCTTTGCCGGCTCCAGGTCTCCGGCCTTGTTGGCCCAACCGCTCAACTTTTGTGAGGGTCCACCCTCTGCGAGCTTGGACCCTTATCCTGATGATTATCTCGGCCCCTGCTGGGATTGCTTGGCCGAGGGTTCATTCCACATTGCGCGCGGCGAAGACTCCAGAGCTTCCTCGGTTCTTGGTTCTTGCCGGCATCTGCGACCTTCGGGCCCCTCTTCTGGCGTGCCCTTTCGTCCGAGTCCGCCATCTATTTTGCCTTTTAACATTCTTTTACCAGGTATTTCCAACTCTGCTAATTTCATTTTATGTTGCATATAGGTTAATGGCTCCGAAATCTCTGCCTTCCAAGAAAAGGGCCGAGGCTGAGGCATCGGACTCTTCTAGTCCACCCGAGGCTCTGTGTCGTAGGTATCCCTAGGTGTCCCATGAGGTCTTGAAGACCCGATCCTTGATGTCGGATACGGACATTGCCCGTTTGGATCTACCCGCCTTGGAGGGGTGCGTCCTACGTCGCCCGGAGGCCGACGAGCCGGTTTGCACTGAACGGGAAATAGGCAGTCCCAATTTCTTTTATTTTTACCGGGATTATCTTACTCGGGTTGGTGTTTGCTTTCCTTTCACCCATTTCCAAATGCTGGCCCTGATGCACCTGAGACTTGCCCCGTCTCAACTTCATCCGAATGGGTGGGCTTATCTTGTGGCATTTGAGCAACTGTGTCGCTCCTACCCGGTTCCGATTCCCTGCTCGACAAATCTTTTCTTCTACTACTTCGGCCCCTTTACCCCTGGCTCTCCTAAGGAAGGTGACAAGTTAAAAGGGTTGGTGTCTCTCCGCGTTAATCCCGATCGGAAACTCATGAAGCCCTTCTCCGATTCATTTAAGCGGTTTAAGAATGCGTTCTTCAAGGTTGCCGCCGTGCCTGGTAAGCCAACTTGGTTTTTGAAGGGGGCTGAGGCTGCCGACATGGAGTGGCGTTTCCCTTTATATTGGATGGAGAGTTACCACAAAGCCACTTCCTCATCCTTCCAGATTTCGCAAGATGATCTCCTGCCCGAGATGGCCCCTCATGTCCCTAGGTTGGACACCTACGTGGAGAAGTATGGCGTCCAGAGTGCAGCCTTTTTCATATCCGGGGAGGGATCTAGGCCAATCCCCTCTACTTGTAGGGGTCCCTTATTCGCCATGTTCTTATGGTCATATTTTGTATATTGTTGGAGTACTTTGTGTTTATTCCTGATTTCCCTTTACCTGTCCTTTTCAGCTCAAAACATGAAGGCCCTTCCCGGTTACTTGAAGAAAGTGAATCCGGCCGCGGCATCACCGAGTGGTCGGTCTCGGAAACGGGCCGCCTCTGCCCAAACTGCTGTGCCCGAGGCTAACGCCTTTGTTGTGACAAAGAAGGCTAAGGTTTCAGGCATCGAAGAGTCGGCTCCATCCATACCCTTCGGACCACCTCAGGCAGTTGTTTCTGATACTTCTAAAGGGAAACAGGTTGCTGTCTCGGCGGGTGAAACTGTACCTATGGTTGTCGCGACCACTCCTTCGGCATCGGTTCTTCCGGCACCTTTGCCTACTCCACCTCCTCCCCCTCCTTCAACCGGGCCCTCACGTCCTTCTTCAGTGCTTCCTCGCAGCTTTATATGGGACAAGGGGGTGACCGATGAGCCGACGTCGCGTTTCTCCCCGGAATTTATGGAGAGCCGGGCCTTGTCCCCGCCTAGCGGGAGGAGGTGCATGCAACGGAACGATACTTATGTAAATGCTTGTTGGGTTCTTGCAAGCTTACGTTATTGTGAGGGAGATGTATACTTTGGCAGATGCAGAGAATAGACGCTTGAAAGCGTCTCAGGGAGAGGTGGCGGCCCAGGGAAAAGCTCTGGAGGAGGCCGCGTCAACGAAAAAGGCTTTGGCCGATGCGAGGCCAAAGCGCACATTATGGAGGAGGAGCGGGATTCCGCCGGCTCGAGAGGGATGCTTCCAAGGCCGCGGTTGTGAAGATGGAAAAAGATCTGCAACAGGGCGCGGAAGGGGCGGATAAGTCGGCCTTCCGAGTGTGCCGGGCCCAGAGCGCCGGGCGAGAGTATGGAAGCGGTGAAAACCCTTCGAAACAACGCGATATGCTTGTTCTCTAAGGTTAAAGCAGCCGAGGAGGCCCTTGCCGTAGCGCGGCGAGGCGCGCTTGGAGTCCGACGAGCTCTTAAAGCGAGTCGCGGCCGATTGCTTTGAGAATGCCCTGGAGGCGGTCAGTTTTGAATCCGACGACGGAGCTTAACTTGACGGCTACGACTTTCGCGCCTTTATTGAGGACGGAGTGTTAGTTCTGTATCAATCCCCTTCCGCCAATGCGTCCCGATCCGACGCGAGGGAGGAGAGTCGGACGCGGAGAGTGGCGACCAAGGGCTCTCGTGAGGCCGGTCCATCTAGTTAAGTTTAACTTCAGTTTTTGGTGGGAGTCTGTGCCCCTTTACTTTGGAGATTTCCGGCCTTTGTGCCGTGATATAAATATTTTTATGACTTATGGATGAATTTATTTATTCGCCCTTCTGCCATTTTTTTTTTGAATTCCATATTTGAAATTTCTTGACTGTAGCAGATACGAGTCGTTTACTCGACCAACATTAAAGTGTGGGAGGATGGGGCAAGGTTGTATGTTTTAACCTCTTGGGGTGTTAACTTAACCGCACTACCTCGTTCCGGCTTGAATAGTCGGAAAAGCTGATAGGAACCGAATTAAGGGCAAGGCCATCACATGTCAACCGAGGTGTCTATTGAGGTGTCTATTACCTCAAATCTGACATTTTGACTTGATCAAAGTCGGAATGACAGCCTGCTTTCTTAAATCGGGCGAGCGTTGACTCGTCAATTTCACGAAGGCCACGTATGGCATTTTCGCCGAGCTCTTACCAATGCACGTCAGAGTACAAGGGCCGGTGTCATACATCTAGATGTTTTTATGTTAATGACCGGGTGTAAGTACCTCGGTGTTGGGTTTTTACCGGACTTAATGGCCTCGGTTTCACGCTTAAGCAAGTAATTGTGCACATTGACGCGTTTCCTTGATGGATTCCTTCATTAAACAAAGCAGCTCTAAAGAGCGTACAAATGGTCATGAATTATTTAGATGCAAGATAAAGAACAATTGGAAGAAACATAAGGGAAAGTAAGAAATGACCGAACAAGTAGCCTTGGTGTCTACGGGGCCGAGCCTTGACCTAGCTGTAATAGATCTTTAGCTTGTCGGCGTTCCATGTCCTTTTAACCGGCTTCCTTGCCAGGGTTTCGAGAACATATGCCCCAGCATCAAGTTTTTCTTTAACACGATAAGGACCTTCCCAATTTGCTGCCAGCTTTCCGTTTCGGGAATTCTTGTTTCCGACGTCGGCCCACCGAAATACCAGGTTACCTCAGTTAAAAGATCGTGGTCGAACCTTCCAATTATATTTTGCCGCAAGTAGCTGCTTGGCGGCAAGTTCCCGGCAATGGGCTGTGATTCGGATCTCATCAATTAGGTCCAGGTCTGTCTTTAGGGTGTCGTCATTTGACGCCGGTCCTTCCTGCCCGACTCTGATCTTTCTCCATGATGGCTGTCCAATTTCCACCGGGATCATTGCTTCGCATCCATATGTCAGCCGGAATGGGGTTTCCTGGGTCGAGGACTGCACACTCATCCTGTAGCCCCATAGAACGCTGTGGAGTTGTTCGATCCAACTAGAGTCGGCCTTCAACATGCGTTTCTTCAATCCGTCAAGAATGATCTTATTAGCTGACTCGGCCTAGCCGTTAGATTGCGGATGTTCGACGGAGGAGAAGTGTTGCTGGATGTCCCAGTTGGACATTAAGGCCTGGAATCTATGGTCCGTGAACTGGGTTCCATTGTCAATGACGACTTCAGCAGGTATCCCGAATCGAGCAAAGATGTTATGACAAACAAATCTCATAATTCGGGACGACGTGATCGTAGTTAATGCCTCCGCTTCAATCCATTTGGTGAAGTAGTCTACGGCGACAATGAGCCATTTGAGCTGTCAGTGCCGGTTTGAACGGTCCCGAATGTCCATTCCCCATTTATAGAAGGGCCGGGGGGCATCCTTTTAATTCCGTCGGCGGTGGCCATAAAATCCCGCGTGTTTCGCAACTGTCGCACCGAATTGGCGGCTTCCATGGCGTCATGCTTCATGGTGGGCCAATAATAGCCGGCGCGTAATGCCTTACTTCGCGAGCCTTGCCCCCCATGTGTTGACCGTTGCATCCCTCATGTATCTCGGTCAATACATACCTTGCTTCGGACTCACCGAGGCATCGCATCATCGGGCAGTGCACTCCTTTCCTGTAGAGCTGATCATCGACCATAGTGTAGATGGCGGCTTCTCTCATCAGCCTCTTTGCTTCCGTGGAATCTGTTGGGATGATTCCCCTTTCCAGGTAATATTCGATTGGTTTTCTCCAGTCCGAGGCGGACGAGATAGTCATGACGCATGTGGGCTCGGCCAAATTCTATTGGATGACCGTTCTATGACTCCCCGGACCTTTGGTACTTGCAAGTTCGGAGAGAATGTCGGCCCGGGCATTCTCTTCTCTCGGGATATGAGAGACAATCACCTCTTCGAACTCCATCATTACCTCTTTTGCTCTGTTTAAGTACTTAGCCAACAGGGGGCCTTTTACTTGATAGCTGCCATCGATCTGTGCGGCGACGAGTTGTGAGTCGGTGAACACCTTAACTCGCCTCGCTCCGCTCTCTTTTGCTTGAGACAATCCAGCTAAGAGCTCCTCGTACTCGGCCTGGTTATTGGAGGTCGGGAATTCCAACTGGAGGGAATGCTCAGTAGCGACTCCCTCGGGGCTTTCAACAATGACTCCTGCTCCACTGCTTTTGGATTGGAAGATCCGTCAACAAAAACCTTCTAGAATGCCTCGCTAGCCATAACCGGGGTAAATTCCCTGATGAAATCGGCCAATGCTTGTGACTTGATCGCCTGCCGGGCTTCAAAAGTGATGTCAAATTCGGACAGTTCAATTGCCCAGCTTGTCATTTGCCCTGCCAAATCAGGTTTGTGCAAAATCTGCCGGATTGGCTGACTGGTTCGGACTACTACCCGATGTCCCTGGAAGTATGGCCGAAGCCGCCTTGCCGTTGTTAGTAATGCGAACGCCATTTTTTCCAGCTTCTGGTATCTGAGCTCAGCGTTTTGTAACGCTTTGCTCACAAAGTAGATGGGTGTCTGTCTGGCCTCGAATTCTCTTACCAAGGCGGCGCTTACCGCTTCATCTCCCACAGAGAGGTACAAGAACAAGGTCTCCCCTTGCTCCGGCTTCGTTAGTACTGGAGGGGTCGCCAAACATCTCTTAATTTCTTCAAAGGCCGTTTCACAATCCTTAGTCCATCCTCCTTGGGTCTCTTTCTTCAATAATTTAAAGAAAGGTAAAGCCTTCTCGGCGGATCTCGGTAAGAATCTTGTCAGGGCCGCCAAGCGACCTGTTAATTGCTGAATTTCCTTCTTGGAGTTGGGGACTTGCATGTCTAGCACGGCCTTGCATTTGTCCGGGTTGGCCTCAATCCCTCGATTGGTCAGCATAAAACCCAAGAACTTCCCGGCGGACACTCCGAAAGCACATTTGGCCGGGTTCAACCTGATTCGGTATCGTCTTAATTTTTTGAACGTCTGCTCTAGGTCCCGGATATGCTCCTCTGGTTGTTTTGACTTCACGATCATGTCGTCTATGTAGACCTCCACATTACATCCAATTTAATCCTCAAAGACGCGGTTTATCATTCGTTGGTACGTAGCTCCGGCGTTCTTCAATCCGAATGGCATAACGTTGTAGCAATAGTTAGCCTTGTCTGTCATGAAGGCGGTTTTCTCTTGATCCTCTGGGTGCATGGCAATCTGATTGTAGCCGGAGTAGGAATCCATAAAGGAAAACAACTGGTATCCTGCTGAGTTATCAACTAGTTGATCAATGCTGGGCATAGGATAGGAGTCTTTTGGACATACTTTATTCAGATTGGTGTAGTCAGTGCACACCCTCCATTTACCGGTCGGTTTTAAGACCATGACCACGTTCGAGAGCCAAGTCGTGTATTGTACTTCTTTGATGAATCCGGCGGCAAGGAGCTCTTCAATGTGACTCTCAAGGACTTTCTCCTTTGTCGTCGAGATATTCCTCCTCTTACTGGGCTACTGGCTTCGACCCCGGCCATATGGCGAGCTTGTGACAGCAAAAGTGTGGGTCAATCCCTGGTATTTCGGCTGACGTCCAGGCGAAGACGTCCTGGTTTTGTCTTAGGAATTTGATCAGTTACGCTTTTATATCTGCGTCCATGTCTCTGCCGACTTTAGTTGTCTTGGAGGGATCCGTCCCGAGGATTAATTCCTCCAACTCCCCTTCCGGCTTCGGGCATGGGTTTTCTAGTTCACGGAGTCCAGCTCTACCATATTAACTAACTGTCGGGGCCGCCCCTCATTTCTGACATCGGTCATAACCTCATTGGTTCGGAGCCGCGGCGGGGATGACGGTCCTTCCTCCTCGACACGGAGAGTCTTGAAGTAACATTGCCGTGATACTTTCTGGTCTCCGGACACTTCAACCACCTAATTCTTGTCATTGATCATTTTCAATTTCTGGTGCTTAGTGGACGCCAGCATGTCCCAATTGTGTATAGTGGGTCGACCCAATATAATGTTGTAAGGAGAGCGGAAGTCGGCCACTACAAACCTTACACGTTCTGACTTGAAAGCTTCCTTGGTTCCCAATGTTAATATGAGGTTGATATATCCTTTTGGGAAGGAACGCTCTCCATTAAACCCGATTAGGGTGGATTTGCACGGCTTTAGGTCTTCAACATCGAGGTGCATCCTCTGGTATGCATCCCAGCTTATGATATCGGCCGAACTTCCCACGTCCATGAATATCCATTTGACACGGCAATTCACGACGATCCCGGTGATGACCAATCCATCTTGGTGGCCGGGAATAACCTCCTTGAGCTCCTCGTCCGTGAAGACCAACGGGGGTGGTTTTGGTTTCGATGAGGTGCCTTTAAACTTTGGTATATCTTTTACCGTAAGCACCTCCCGCAGGTATTTCTTGCGCTAGCTTACAGTATCTCCACCCCCTCCAAAACCGCCACTGATCCCGTTACCGGAGATCGGTCTCTGGGAAACCATCGGGAAGGCCGGTTTTCCGTTTCTTCTCAGGTTCCGGAGCATCCGTAGCCGGACTCCTGCTTCGGCGGCTACTATTCCGCCTGCTTGTTTTGCCTTGAGTTTTGATGACGTATTGGCGCAGCTTCCCTTCTCTCACAAACTTTTCGATAGCGTCCCTGAGTTCATAACATTCGTCGGTGGTATGACCGAGCAGCGGTCATGGAACGTGCAGAATTTTCCCCGATCTGTATTGGACCGATTTCGAGAGGCCTCGGCTTGGTGACCCTTTTCATCTCTGGCCTGGGCTACCTCCTTCCACAGTGCCGCGAACGCGGCACATTCAAGGGGTGTAGTTGCTGTATTTCGCCTTATTGTCCGTTCTCTCTTGTCGGGGTCGGCTCTCTCTGCCACGTCTACGGGGTTCCGCCTTGTGCTTGTCCGTCAGATCCCTTCTCTCAGGCGATGAATTCCTAGCCTTTTCAGGTTCATCGGCATTGGCAATTTCCATTTGCTCGACGTCTAGGTACTTCTTTGCTTCGGTATAGAATTCAGTCAATGAATATACTCGATTCTTGCACAGATGTCTGGCCGGACGTGTCGTTGGGTCCCGACCGTTGACGAGGCAATGTACATGGACCTCTTCGGATAATGAGCGTACTCCGCATGGCCGTATCTCTGAACCGATCCAGGTACTTCTGCAACGTCTCGCCTTTCTTTTGCTTTACTTTACTCAACGTGAATTGAGATTTTGGTTGTTTCTTGCTGGTAGCAAAGTGCAATTCAAACTTACGCCCAAGGTCTTCAAAGTTCCGAATGGAATTATTGGGTAACGAACTCAACCATTTGTGGGCCGGCCTTGTTAACGTGGCCGAGAAGAGCCTTAAGATGACCAGACCTTCTATTGACTCGACCCACATCAACTTTTCAAATATCTCCGAGGTGGTGACGTGGATCCCGGGTCCCATCGTACTTGGGAGATCGGCTAGGTCGAAATTCTTTGGGTACGGCCGTGGCCGTTGCTCGAGAGAATGGGGTCCCGCCGCGCCAAACAAGTACTTCATCTTATACTACCGCGGGGATCCTCGGGTCCGAGGCGTCGTGGTTGCCTCGCGTAGCTCATCTGAGTCCTGATCACGGTCTCGGTTTTCCTGGTCTTTATAACCGTCATGGCGGTCTTCTCGGCCTCGGTCTTCTGCATCCCGGATCCGCAAAGGTCTCTCCTTGTTCCTTCGGGGGCTCGGTCGGCGTTCTCGCTCCTTTCTAGCTTCCCCTCATTCCCCGTCCCCGGGCCGTCGGTTCGATTCACCGGGCCGGTACGCGGACTCATCATATCCAGCGTACGACCCCTTTCCCCTTACGAGGGCTTCTCGGGTTCTGCGTTGAAAGAGGTTTTCAAGCTTTTCCTCTATCATCAATTCCAGAGCATGAAAATCCTCTTGCCTTTGGAGGTGGTCTAGTTTTTCCTTGTTTTTGAACCTCTGAATTATCGACTCTTGGGTTCTCCTTAAAATGTGGACGTCGGTGTCTAGTACTCGAGCGTCCTGGAGCGGACCTGCCCTCGGGGCTTGGACTCTTGGCGGCCCTCATGCAAAAATTGTCGATGGAAGGAGATGTGCTCTCCGTGTCGATGCAACGTGTCCTCCGGAGTCTTTCCTCGTGGAGGTTGATCATGAGCCTCGCGGTTGACTCGGCCCGGCCCGAGGTTGATTTGGAGGTAAAATGCTTTCATCGTTCGGCCGGTCCGATCACTGGCTTTGCCTGTGGCTTCTGGTGTTGGCCATTAGTGGTCACGGGGATAGAAATTTAAGGTCCCCACGGTCGGCGCCAATGTTCTGGTATAGAACATAGATGTCCAGCCTAGGGCTGGTATATTGATCTTGGATGGATAGGCTTGCCTGGATATCTATGGAGGAGATAACCAGGAGAGCGTGGGATCACCATACACGACAAATGGGTGGTGTGTGTGCACAGTGAGACCGTATGTAAATAGTCTAGGTTAAAATGTGTGCACCTTGTTACTTGTCCTTTGTATTTATATAGAGGTGTCGTGCGATATCCGGGCACGCCATTAATGGGGCGGATATCGGATGATACGCCCTTAATAGGACGTGCCATTAATGGGGCGGATATCGGATATGCCATTAATGAGACGTGTCATTAATGGGGCGTGTATCTCGGTAGGCCGTTACGATAGGGGTGGATCCCGCTAACCGAGATTTCCGGATCTCCTCGCTATGATTAGCGGATTATGCCTCCCGGCTCCGCTTTGGGCGTGCTATGGACTTGGGGCTTTTGGGCCGGTCCGTAACAATAACTTTTAAAATTGACACACTTTCGTATTGAAGAAATAAATATGTGCAGTATCAAAAAATTAGACTTAGATCTTCTGATTTTGAAAAGTATCTTGCTTTTATTATATCTTTCGCAGATGAATATAATTCATCATTTGAGAACTAAGACAAAAATAAAACTTCTTCCTATCTTTGAAAATGAGGACAAAAAAATGATAAATTTTGATAGATACTATTGTGAGAGTTACAAGATTGTTATAAAAAGAAACCTAAAATATAAACGCCACTTAATTCTAAATTTTCCATTATAAATCTAATTAAACTCAGTTTACATAGAAAAAAGTATTAGAGGAAGTGGAGAGAAGTGTTAGTAGACATACTCCTTTCGCTGAACTTCTTTACTAATGATAGAATCTCTATCCATCCTGAATTTGTTTTCAAAAATAAAAATTGCATCTCAACTAGTAATTGATAACCCATTTTAATAAAAAAATCACTTGATAACCCATTTTCACAAGTAATTAAGTTTTTTATGGCTGAGTTTTCTGTTATTTCATCTTGTTTTAACTTGTCCCAATCATTTGGCCAAAAAAAAAAAAAAAAAAAAAAAAAAAAAAAAACTTGTCCCAATCATCAAATTTAATCCCACAAATACCTAACAAATTTTTCGTTTCAAAAGACTCTAAAGCTTTACTTTTCCTCCTAAGCCAGCTAATATAATCATAAAGATGGAGAAAATTAATCTTCAAGTCCCTATATTTTTACTCAATTTTAAATCAAATAATATATATTATTTTTATTATATCCATAGAGTTTCACTTTTTTAAAAACAAGTCCTGTAGTTTTTTTTTTTACTTTTGATTGACTTTTTTAAGATTTAAATTTAAAAATTTGTATGACTTTTTATTGACTTTTCTCTAAAAAACGTAAAAGTCATCATGGATAATATATATGTGTGTGTGTGTGTGGGGGGGGGGGGGGGGGATTTCCTCAATTAAATATTAATTTTTTAGGCAAGGAAACCGAAAATAAGATGATCAATTTTTTTGGTGAAATAAATAATTAGGATAAATTAATTGTTGGCGTTGTTTCGTTTTTATCCTTATACATGGTACTATCTCACATTTTAATTAAAAAAAAATCTGAATTTTTTTTTCAAAAGCACAATAAATTTTTATTTTACACTCTTTTTAATAGAATGTAATTTTTATTTTATATAGAAAATTTGTATTTTTTATAACAATGTGATTTTTTTTTGCTCAAATAATAATGTGATTTCTATAATAACAAAACTCTAAAAAATACAGGCGAGTTTCTTTCATTTTTATTTTTATTTTAACCCTCATATTAGATTCTAAATTCCTAGAAGATAGAGATGGAAATGAGAGAATGTGACTTAAACTTTAAATATTAGATTAATAATATTTAAGTGCAAATACAAATAGAACTATAGTAAACACCCAATAAGAAAGGACTATACGCAGGTAAGGATAAATGAGAAGGTGACTAGGCTACTCGTAGGCTTTTAGTTCAACATCCAATTAATTGATAATTCTTGCTTCACTCCCACCTCTTTTTTCGGGAGAATCTGAATGAAAAAAATAGCTCTTATATTTAAGCCTCATTAGTCATTTTTACACTTAATTCACTCTTTCACTATCACGTTATATACTTCTCGTTGTTTGGTTAAGAAATGTTCCTCATTGATCAACGCATGCTAGACAGTTCACTTTGATCTCTTTCACTCTTCGTTTAATTCCATTCTATCAATCTATCTTATAAGCAATCTATCTTATAAGCAGGACTAAACTTTACCGCAACAACAACAACAAAATTATTACAACAAACATTTGTGCTCGTAAACAACCAAATTTTTACTGGATCAATGATAATGACCCTCAAAATTTGTTTGGCTTTTTAATTTGAATGATACACATTAAATGCAAAAACGCAATATTACCTGTGGTCGACATATATTATACTTAGATTACTCGTCAGTAAATACTTCTATTTTTATTTTTATTTTAACCCTCATTAGATTCTAAATTCCTACAAGATGGGGATGGAAATGAGATGGTGTGAATATATAATACTTAAACTTTAAATATTAGATTTATAATATTTAAGTTCAAATACAATTAGAACTATAATAAACACTGTCAGCGCCTTAGTAGCGCAGTGGCATGAGAGCTTGGCTCTCATCTCCATGTCCGCGGTTTGAACCCTCCCCCTCCCCTACTATGTGTATAAAAAAAAAGAAAAAAAAAAAAAAAGAACTATAATAAACACTTCAATAAGAAATAACTATACGTATAGTAAAGATAAATGAGTAGGTGACTAGGCTACTCACTAATTGTATTACAATAATAATTAATAACTAAATATTCAGGTTTATTTTAACTAAATATAAATATAGGGTGGTCTGAGATGTTCCTAGGAAAGGTACGATGACTCCAGGAGAATACCTGAAAAGAAGGAAAAGAATGAAGTGAAAAATCTTCAGTGGGCCTAAAGATAGATGAATATGATAGAGTGAAATATAAAATATAAAATAGATGATAGTGAAATATAAAAAGGCTATATTAAATGTTTTATAAATATATGAGATATAAAATATATTTTTGTTTCTATTAAAAAAATGTAGTTTTGTTCAGTAGGGATAAAATTAAAAGAAATAAGAAGGAAATTATTAAAAGATAGAAGGATTATTATACCATGTAGGACACCGCCATATGCATGTAGGTCAAGCACGTGAAGAAGAATCAGAAGAGGAACCACGATCTCGATGATCAGTATGACAAATAGGACATTGGTTTCTATGCTCTTCCAGCCATGGAACAATGCAATGAGCATGGAAGAAGTGGCCACAATCCAAGACTTTTACTGTGTTTCCAAGTTCAAACTCTTCCTCACAGATTATACATTTGTTTTGCCAGGATTGGCTCCAAAGAGATAATAATTTCCTAGAAGCTAGGAGGACACATGTTTTAAACTGCCCAAGAACAACGTGCGAGATCACTGATGTGGCACTGTGACAACAAAGAAAAGGGAAAACACATGAGAAAAAAGGGGAAAAGAAAGCAAAAGAAGCAGAAGAATAGCATACTATAGTTTTCATAATAGTGAGTAAAGGGACTGAAAGCAAAAATAGATGACACGTCAACAATTCAGAATAATTTAGAGAAATTCTCTTCTGTGTACCAAAAAAAGAAAGAAATCCAACAAATTAAATACAGACCATCATTCAAGAAGTAAATTACACAGAAACTTTTTTAAACTCGTCACATGTTTGTTAATTATTGGTTCAGGAGACAACTTCAATTTTCACATACAAAACTCTTTTTGGTTTTTATTATAAGGAACTTTTATGTGGTCCTTATAATATACTCCTCTAGTCATATTTATTGGGTAGACAGAGGGTTTTTTTGCCCTTTATACAAGTCACCTCATCAAATTTATCGTATGGACATACAATTTTACCCCTAAATTATTATTTTTGGACTTCTTAATTCTCACTCACTCTTTTTATATTAAATAGGGGTAAAGTTAGAAAGTTATTAAATTTTAAGATAGAGTTAATGGGAATTTGAGGCTTTTCGTAGTTGGGGTGAAACATGTTAGAAGTGCTTTATAAATAAGATAATAGGAATAAAACAATTTGTCTAAAATATTAACTTTCCCCAAAATGTCGTCGCTTTACATTTCTTAACTAAAGAATCTCCTCACTACTTAAACAACATCTTCTACTTAAAATATTTCAATCAAGGTAATGTTGTAATTTTTAAGAGCTTCAACTAATTTTATCTGAATTTCTTAATCTATGCAAAATTGCAAAGTAGTTAACATGTACTTATAATAAGAACTAGAGGGAGTATCTTGCTGAAATGTTTTCAAGAATTTGTGAAACTAACTAAACATGGAGCATCATTCACCATAAATACCAGTACAATGTAAAACGCCAAACAGAAGCTTAACGCTCACCCCAAGTGCTAAAGCACCGGACCACTGAAGCAAGAATCCAAGAATAGCTGATGCAAAAATCACCTGTGTGTTTTGGAAGTTCCAGTTGAAGGAAACCACAGCAAGAGGTTGTCAACCTATTGCTTTAACTAAAGATTCATATTTTATTTATTTATTTTTAGTAACTTTTGGATATATGATCCCTAAGGAAAGTATATCTCATTTTTTGGAAGAATCCATATCTCCAGAAGTTACTTCAAAAAGTTCAATAGGTGTAATGAATCAACTAGTTCATGTGCACTGATGAGAGTCATATATACATAAACAAACTCTGTGAATAAATTAGTGCAGAGTCCCATATCGGGCAGGATGATGGAAGTTTTTGGGGCATAAGTAATATGGAGTGCGCCTCTGCTATCAGCTTAAGCTTTTAGCATAGTGGTTAGCGCTCCTCACTGATAAGCGTGTTTAGCCCAGGAAAATCTCAGGATGGGTGACCCCCTGGGAAGTTCCTGTGCTAGGGTGTTTCCGGGCTCTGACAATGGTATCAGAGCCGACATCGCCTCGTCTCGTCTCGCCCCCGCTGTGGTGGCTCCTCTGTGGATGGAATGGAGGTGGACCCTCACTCGATGATGGGCAATGGTGGTGGCCCCCCTGTGTGGAAGGGGGTGGGTCGCCTCCCCCGTGGATGGAATGGGGGACCCCTACTAGGTGATAGGGGCATCACCAGGATGGGTAGGAGAGCTTGTCACGGTCTCATCGTGACGAGTCCCATATCAGGCAGGATGAGGGAAGTTTCTGGGGTATAAATAATTGCTATCAACTTAAGCTTTTAGCACGGTGGTTAACGCTTCTCACGGTTAAGCGAGCTCGGCCCCGGAAAATCTCGGGATGGGTGACCCTGAAAGTTCCCGCACTAGAGTGCTTCCGGGCGTGACAAGATGCTCCAAAGTCATACATGAATAAGCTCTGTGAATAAACTAATTTAGGTGACATATTGAAATGTGGTGAATTTTTTTTTTTTTTTTTTTTTTTGGAGATCTCATATTGCTCCTGACCAAGGTTCCTCTCCTATTTTTCTATTGAGCAAGTGGCATCAAATTAAAAGCTATGAAATTTTAACATTGTGATCAGTCTTAGACTCTTCAATGTGAGAGTTTCTCAGCTACTTGGTTTCGTCTCCATACATATAATATAGTAGTACTTCCCACATTGAGTGGTGATGCAATTTGGATGGATCAAGATTTTTTAGGCTTCGTAGTTAGAATCAATAGCATTCATGATCTATATAATAATATAAGCTAAGTGTGCACCTATACCTTGTGTCTCTTGAACAATTAAGCCTGAAAAGTAAAGGAAGATGGGGTAAAAAAAAAATACCCTATAAAAAAAAGGCACAAGGGTTATTCAAACCCTTAAATTCAAGTGTTTGCATATCCCCTCTACCTTTTTTGTTACGGATATATGTTTTTTCTCCGAGTCCTTTGCTTTACATGAAGATTTTTTAGGCTTCGTGGCTAGAATCAATAGCATTCATGATCTACATATATAATAATGTTAGCTAAGTGTGCATCTATACCTTGTGTCTCTTGAGAAATTAAGCCTGAAAAGCAAAGGAAGATGGGGTAAAAAAAAAAACAAATACCCTCGTCAAAAAAGGCATAGGAGTTATTCAAACCCTTGAATTCAAGTGTTTGCATATCCCCTCAGCCTTTTTTGATAGCGGTATATGTTTTTTCTTCAGAGTCCTTTGCTATGCAGGGTTAATTCCTATGAAGAGATACAATTATATATAGGTCAACAGCTACATTTTCACTTATATACGTCAACAGTTTTATATATATGAGTTTTATATCCATACATCACGATTACATAGCAACTCGATGAAGAAGGTATTACTGTTTATATATCTATATATATATATGAGTTTTTTGTTACTCAGATTGGGTCGGGTCGGACCAGACCAACCAAACCGTCGAGTTTTTGGACAACCCTATTGTCTATAGATCACTAAAAACCATACATTCCATCATACTCCCCAAACTTCATCACAAGTCTGACACATATTACATTAATCACTATTGTTCTGTATAAGAACACCATATGTCTAGCCCAATGGACTAGTGTATTGATATCGGATCAGATGAATACTCCAAGATATCTATAAGGAAGATACCAAGGAGAATTATGGATCACTGTACACATATAAGCGTTAGCCAAAAGGAGGTGATGTGTTTGCACAGTGACGACTGAATAGTAAATGAGAATAGTATGAATTTGCGTACCTTTTAGGTTTACCTCTTATTTATAGAGATTACCTTATAGCCCAAGGATCATTTCATGCCGCCACACCTGCAGGTTGTCATCCCTGATAAGGATATTCCTTGATTATAGGTCAGTAAAGATCTTCCTTCATTATTGGCAGATTCTGGTACGAATTGCCCTTGTTGAGCCATATATTAAATGGGCCTTTTATCAGCATTCTTCTATTGAATGTGCCAATAATTGTGTTCGATAGAATAATACAAGCATAAATTTAGAGATTCTCATTAGGTTTGTGATATGATATTTATCTCGTGCCGATTCGCCCCCACCCCTTTTTATACCACGAGTCCCCTATTTTACGTGCATGACTTGATCCAAAATCTTTTTTTTTTTGTTGAGTGTTTTGAATGTATTGTTGCTTGGTATGTTGAATTTTTTTGGGTCATATTTTAAAGGAGCCCAACAATAGATTTACTCATTTCACCAGGCTTATCCTTACAAAAGTGAGCTTTTACAAAATGCTAAATCACTTTTGTCCGGAATCAAGAGTGATGAAAAACATACTAAACGCAAAGAAAAGGTATTCCTTTTTATCTTTCATTTTGTTTGGGTTGATATGCTTATTTATTTTTTCCTTTTTACCCTTATTAAGAATTTGATTCGATATAGGTGGTTGTTGGCTATTGCGACCACAAAATATGACCTAAGAACTTCAAGAAGGCTAAGTTCTTAAAAGATAGGTTTATACCCGAGTTCTCACTTTGGGAAGATGATGTAAGTATATCCTTTATATTCTACTACCTACGTATTCCAATGATACTTGCTCTCCTTCCAATACAAGTCAAGTATATACCTCATTAAAGTGTGATTTAAAGAATATTGTGTGAAATGTATGCTATATATGTACTATATCATATTCTTCATTTGTATTTATGATGTATTGCTGCCTTATTTGTAGTGTAACACCTCCAACTATATACAAGAGGTTTAGCTTTCTATTATGTCGCGAATGTCGCATGTCAATGTTCACTTTTAGATTTTTGTCTTTATTAAACCATAAACTTTGCCTTATAGTATATATATGCAATATCATAAATTAAAATTGGTTCCAAAATATAAAACTATCTTGGTATTCTTCGATCGAGAGATAAACTTGGATTCCTCTTTCTTGTTCTTTACCCTTATAATCAATCTTGTACTTGTTGAGTTTCTGGTATACTTCTTTACGATCATGTTACACAATCATGTATGCTTTATCTCTTTAGAACAAAATATTTTCTCATGAGACTGTAATGACCATTTCAGATATTTTATGAATCTGTCAGAACTTATGTTGAAGGTATCTCTAGGGTATGCAATATTGAAGGAGAATTTGATGCTATTCAGGATGATATGTTGTCACTTGACATGCCCAGCATTAAGAAGTTGATATCATGCTTGGATAATATGACCATTAGAGGTCTATATCTTCTTGCTGAGATAATTTCTGGTGATTGAGTTAAGTTGAAGAGAACTCGTTGTGGATTGAAAAGGATTTTTATGAGTTTTCTTTCAAGTGCTTTCAGCAACCAAGACCATAACTGTTATCGACGGGAAATCCTCAAACAGCTTTTTGAACTCATATATGCTTCAAGATACCAATTTAGCCAAGCTGCTATAAAGAAGGTAATTGGTGACTTAACAAAATTT
This sequence comes from Acacia acuminata, assembly GCA_019022655.1. NCBI lineage: Eukaryota > Viridiplantae > Streptophyta > Magnoliopsida > Fabales > Fabaceae > Acacia > Acacia acuminata. Next base: position 186,640 of record JAFJYI010000102.1, on the reverse strand, counting down.
TCACATCAAACTCTAAATGGCAACTACACCTCAGAAAGCTTAAGGGAGAGTGCAACTACACCTCAATTACGGAGTGGCAGAAAATCGTGGAGATCACATAATGTTCTGATCATGAGAGTGAGGGAAATTAGTAAGGAAATGCGTTCTAAACTTGACAAAGTAGATGAGCTACCAGAGCCCTCAGCCAAAGCTACGGTTGTTGCTGACTTATCACTAAAACTTGCAAATCATAAAGATAGAACAGGTTTGACCAACTTGCGTCTAAAGCCAAATCCTTGCAAGATGATATTATGAAAGCTTATATGGAGACTTGAAAAAGTGAGAACGTCAAAGCTTAAAAAATTGATGCTTCTCTCAAAACCAAAGGCTCCACATCAGACAATTTATTCCGATCATCTCTCAAAGAATTGTTGAGTGAGTTTCTTTTTCAATGTAACGATTTGGATATACCAAAGAGTCTATTGGATAGGTTCGATGTTATTAATGGGAGTTCGGGTGATAGACCTCTTCAGTCATTACAAGAGGAGAAAATCAAAGAAGATGTTGGTGACATATTAAACTTCAGTACAGTAACAAAACAACTTGCTCTGGATTTGTTACTTCATTATGGGTTTGATGAAGATTTTGCGGATGCATATATAGAACAATTAGTAGAAAGCGATGTTGAAGATGACTATAAAGATAGTCAAATAAGGGAGCTAGTTGCTTCACCAATGACGAACGTGAGGCGGAAAATCTGAGCCCACTAGGAACCAATACCATGCCCGTCAAGATGCTAGTGATCAGACAAGTATGCTTACTCATAAACTTATAGGTGGCGTGTTGTGGGAGTTTGCTAAACTTGAAGGCTTGAACCAAAGTAAGAGCCGAAGTTATACTTGATGTGTGATAATCGATTGAAGATGTAAAAGGTATTCTTGATTTCGATTTTATACAATTCCTTACCCAAACAATAGCTAAGGGACCCGATACTACTACTTGGATCTAGGAACCTACATGCTTATGCTCATAATTTCGATAGCCATACTAGTGATTTGGAGGAGATTTCCGTATAAAATCAGAAATCGAGAATACCTTTTACATCTTCAATCTGATTATCACCTGTCAAGTATAAGTTCTGGCTCTTATTTAGGTTCAAACCTTCAAGTTTAGCAAACTCCCACAACACACCACCTATAAGTTTATGAGTAAGCATACTTGTCTGATCACTAGCATCTTGAAGGGCATGGTATTGGTTCCTAGTGGCTCAGATTCTACTGCCACACAGTCGCCATTGGTGAAGCAACTAGCTCCCTTATTTGACTATCTTTATAGTCATCTTCAACATCACTTTCTACTAATTGTTCTATAGATGCATCCGCAAAATCTTCATCAAACCCATAGTGAAGTAACAAATCCAGAGCAAGTTGTTTTGTTACTGCACTGAAGTTTAATATGTCACCAACCTCTTCTTTGATTTTCTCCTCTTGTAATGACTGAAGAGGTCTATCACCCGAACTCCCATTAATAACATCGACCCTATCCAATAGACTCTTTGGTATATCCAAATCGTTACATTGAAAAAAAAACTCACTCAACAATTCTTTGAGAGCTGACCGGAATAAATTGTCTGATGTTCCAGCCTTTGGTTTTGAGAGAGCATCAATTTTTTAAGCTCGACGTTCTCACTTTTTCAAGTCTCCATATAAGCTTTCATAATATCATCTTGCAAGGATTTGGCTTTAGACGAAAGTTGGTCAAACCTATTCTATCTATATGATTTGCAAGTTCTAGTGATAAGCCAGCAACAGTCATAGCTTTAGCTAAGGGCTCTGGTAGCTCATCTCCTTTGTCAAGTTCAGAACGCATCTCCTTACTAATTTCCCTCATTATGTGATCTCCACGACTTTCTGCCACTCCGTAATTGAGGTGTAGTTGCTTTCTCTTCCTTAAGCTTTCTATGCATTGCATTTAAAGTTTGATGTGAAAATTTTGTTAAGTCACTAATTACCTTCTTTTAAGCAGCTTGGCTAAATTGGCATCTTGAAGCATATTTGAGTTCAAAAAGTTGTTTGAGGATTTCCCGTCGATAACAGTTATGGTCTTGGTTGATGAAAGCACTTGAAAGAAAACTCATAACAATCCTTTTCAATCCACAATGAGTTCTCTTCAACTTAATCGAATCACCGTAAATTATCTCAAAGAAGAAGATATAGACCTCTAATGGTCATATTATCCAAGCATGATATTAATTTCTTAATGCTAGTCATGTCAACTGACAACATATCATCCTGAATAGCATCAAATTCTCCTTCAATATTGCATACCCTAGAGATACCTTCAACATAAGTTCTGACAGATTCATAAAATATCTGAAATGGTCACTACAGTCTCATGAGAAAATATTTTGTTCTAAAGAGATAAAGCATACACAGACTGTGTAACATGATCGTAAAGAAGTATACCAGAAACTCAACAAGTACAAGATTGATTATAAGGGTACAGAACAAGAAAGAGGAATCCAAGTTTATCTCTCGATCGAAGAATACCAAGATAGTTTTATATTTTGGAACCAATTTCAATTTATGATATTGCATATATATACTATAAGGCACAGTTTATGGTTTAATAAAGACAAAAATCTAAAAGTGAACATTCACATGCGACATTCCCGACATAATAGAAAGCTAAACCTCTTGTATATAGCTGGAGGTGTTACACTACTAATAAGCTAACAATACATCATAAATACAAATGAAGAATATGATATAGTACAAATATAGCATACATTTCACACAATATTCTTTAAATCACACTTTAATGAGGTATATACTTGACTTGTACAAGAAGGAGAGCAAGTATCATTAGAATATGTAGATAGTAGAATATAAAGGATATACTTACATCATCTTCCCGAAGTGAGAACTCGGATAGAAACCTATCTTTTAAGAACTTAGCCTTCTTGAAGTTCTTCCAGGTCATATTTTGTGGTCGCAATAGCCAACAACCACCTATATCGAATCAAATTCTTAATAAGGGTAAATAGGAAAAAAATAAATAAGCCTATCAACCCAAACAAAATGAAAACGAAAAAGGAATACATTTTCTTGCGTTTAGTATGTTTTTCATCACTCTTGATTCCGCATAAAAAGTGATTTAGCATTTCGTAAAAGCTCACTTTTCTAAGGATAAGCCTGGTTAAATGAGTAAATCCATTGTTGAGCTCCTTTAAAATATTACCCAAAAAATTCAATATACCAAGCAACAATACATTCAAAACACTCCAACAAAAAAAAAAAAAAAAAAAAAAAAAAAAGATTTTGGATCAAGTCATGCACGCAAAACGGGGGATTGTTGGTATAAAAAAAGGGGGGCACTGTAATCGGCACGAGACAAATATCATATCACAAACCTAATGAGATCTATAAATTTATGCTTGTATTATTCTATCGAACACAATTATTGGCACATTCAATAGAAGAATGCTGATAAAATCAAATGCCAAATCCATAATTGAGTGACCTATCACTGTTTAACTGAACCACCCATGATTTTCTACAGAAAACTTCTGCAATATCAAATAAAATATTAGTTAAAATTTCAACAAACATATATTTCAAAACTAAACTTCTCAATCGCTGAAGTGAAGAGTTCTAGTTAGTCATTGGTTCCATGAACATCGTATGTATCATAGATATAGTAAAGAAGCAAGTTCCCTTGGCCGCGATGCTTTTGCCTTTGGAGTATTGAGGCTCAAAACAAACAACCAAAAGACTCCAGAAGAAACCTTCCACACTCCTGTTTCTTGCATAAGATGGATTCCTTGGCACGTTCACACTGTTCAACCATCTACAAATATGAAAGTATGTCTAAGTAATTTCATAACTCATGATACTCATCATGTTCACATTTCTTCTTTTTGTTTCACTAGGCTCGGAGATTTCTGCTTTCAGCATCTATCAAGTAAAGTAGCCTATAGAGAGGATGCCTCAGTCAATTATCCTAGTGATACTAAGCTTATATTGTCATGGCATTCCATCAACGAGGCCCTCATTCTAGTAGCTATTTCTGTCACATCCTTATTATAGCTTTGTAAATAACAAGCTATTATTTGTTATTTTAACATCATTTCATCTTGGTTCAAAACAGTAAACATTGTACTTGGTAGAAGAGGTTAAAATGTTTACGGCAACTCTCTGTTTCCTTCTATTGTGTTATTTTTGGTCACCGATGAAGCGAAGTGACTACCAACAATATAAATAAAGAACAAGCAACTACTTGCTATAGAATATATCTATACATCAGTTTATATAAATATAATATATTTATGTCTATCAACAAGAACAACCAGAGCTGAGGAGTTTTTCAAAGACCCGTTTTTAGAAGGGAAAAGAGATTATTCTTAGCATCTATAGCCATGGCTGGCAGAGAAAAACAGAAAAACCAGAGCTTTTTCATTCTGTGGGTGTGGGTGGTGAAAGTTTGAACGGCCATAAAATTTTCAAATGTGCTTCACTTCTGTCCCTTTCGCCAATTTACTAATTACTTGCAGGCACTGAACATCAACTTGCCCATTTTCTTTGATCTGTCTATTCTATACAAACAAGTCGTCTCAAAGTTTTCTGCTTGTGACTCTTTGGAGGTACAAAAACTAGTAACCACAAGCATACAGGAAAAAGAACAATCTTGCCCTGCAAAACGCAGGCTTTCCTCGACCCAACTATTCAAATCCTCGCTCAAAGAATCTTCCCCCAACCCATGCAGATCATCGTCAATCAGGAACAAGAATCGAACGAAAAACATAGTTTTATTTAAAAATGAGAAACGGCTTAAAGTTTACCTTTTTCATGGCTGAAAATAACAGAGAGATTTTCGGACGGGTCAGAGAGATTTCGTTTGAAGCAACTTTAACAGAAGCCTAGTCGCTGGCAAACGTGGAGGATGGCGACGACACTCTCATTTTGTAATCAAAGGTCGAAGCTTTGCTTTTGATGTTGGAAGTGAAGATTGAAACTTGTTCTTTCTCTCTCTGACGCCTTCTTCGCTTCCTTGTCTCGGTGACTCTGTGGGCTCAAGCCTTTCGCTCTGCAAACATTTCTAGATTAGGTGACAGAAGTGGATGAACATTAAAGGGTAGATATGAATACACTTCATGATTTTCAATCCACAACACCAAAAATTGAAAGAGGTAAATTTGTGAGACTTTGTGTGGAGCTAAATCTCCAAAGGAAGCTTGTCCCGAAAGTAAATGTTGAATATGAGGGACTTCACCTCATTTGTTTTTCATGTGGGAGATTCGGTCACCGCAAGGAACAGTGTCCCCGCAAGAGCCACGCAACGGAGTCTCAAAACGGAGCGTCCTCGTCCTCGTCGCAACCGGTGACTCGTCCTCCGGCGCCGTCGAAGTCTCAGGCGAAACCCACCGACGATGAGGAAACCTTCGGTCCTTGGATGATTATCCGAAGGACCATCAGACCACGAGCGCTGAGACGGTCCAATGTCAGAGATGGGCAGCAACGATCTTCGGGATCTAGGAATAAGGCGGCTAAAACGGCTAACCTCGGGCAAAACTCCCGATCTAAGGCGATCGCAGATATTGAGGAAGGGGCAGATATGCCGTCACTCGATGAACAGGTGAAAGGCACTGAGAAAATCGATGCGAACAGAACGGATATAATATTGCCTGCGCGGGAAAGGAAGAAATCGACAGGTGGCAAGTCCCATGGTCAAAAGAGATTTTATGGGTCAAATATTTTTTTTTTTTTTTTTTTTGGTAATAAGATATTGGGCAAAAATCTAAAGCCCAATACAAGCCCAAGGAATTAGTCACCAAACCTCTTTCAATTGGGCCAAGCAATTCCATTCCCATTAAAGCCATCACTAATCCGACGGTGGGCTTGGTGAATAATCAGAATAGCTTGGTGGATGGGCTTATACAGGAAGCAAGGGACCCAACGGACTTGGGCTTGGTTGACGCACAGATTAATCTTGCTGATGGGCTTGCAAACGATCAGATTCATCCTGAAGCGGCAGCGCCTAACTGGCTAACTTCCTTATGGGTCAAATTAAAGCTGTTACTATATCCAAAAAAAAAAAAAATTTAAAGCTGTTACAAAGAGAACATTAAGGGTATGTTTGGTTGGGGGGAGGGGAAGGGAGGGAAGGGGAGAGAAAATGGAGAGAGAGAAAAGTTATTTGTGGTGGGGCCCACAAAAAATTTTCTCCCCCTTTTTAATATTTTCCCTCCATTTTCCTCCTCCCCCCCTCCCCCTCCCCTCCCTCCCAACCAAACATACCTAAAGGTTGGTCACTAAACATTAACTCTATGCAACTCAATCTTTATAATCTTAAACTTCTTTCTAGCCATTTAGGGTTTGTTTGGTTCAACAAATGGGAGGTGCGGAAATTTAATGAAAGGGAGGGGAAGTGAGGGATTTTAATATTACTTCCTTTGGTCCTTATTATAAGGTACCAACTAATAATTATATTTTGTCATTTTTATAAAGCATTTACTTATTTTCAAAGCGTATTAATTTTTTTTGCATGTATGCACATAATTAATAAGGATAGTGGATGAGAATAATAATTAATATAATATTAGAGTTTAGTGGAATTAGTAGGGGTAATATTGAAAGTTACTTAAATTTTAAGACAATTTTATTCATTTTAACTACTTTTATTGGTTTGTAAGAATTATTAGTTTGTGTCTTAAAGATTCCTCAATCTCCATCGTTTCATTAGCGGCTCACCGTTCGAACTCGTCTTCCTATCAACGCCATCTAAGCCATCACCTAGCGAGGTTCGTCCTTCTATCGTCTCTTCCATTAATCTTTCTTACTAATTATTGTGATTTTTCACCGTGTTGCTCTATTCTCCTTGCTTTCAAATAGAAATCAGCAACAGTCATTCAAAAGAATGGTTGCACACTTTCCCTAATGAATGTGCTCGCTATTCAAAATACTCCATGTTTCATTTCTTTGTCCGAATCCCACTTCCCGCTCCACTTGTTGTACGTTTTTCAATTGGAAACAGGAACTTTGTTGGTACCATGAATGTGTTGTAACTTGCATTTTCCGTTTTTGTTTTTAAATATATTTTCACGCATCTTGCCCGATATACTACATATTAGTCTTGCTATAAGAAACTTTGATCCTAACTATAAGATTTCAATTCATTTTATTTCCCAAATTTATAATTTTTATGTTTTATCGAGGGGTAGTATTGCTTTTATTATAATTTTGGATCAAAAAACCGTTTTGTAGGTACGTAGCTATACTTTCATTCAATTTTTAATTTGATACCTATATTTCTTTTTCTCCCTAATTAATTAAATCCTTTAATTTATTTCTATTAGCATCGTTCACCCCCGCATAGGACTTGGAGGTGATCGTGCTAATTAACAGTAAATCAAGTGATTTAATTAAGATAGAAAACACGACCGTAGTGATTTAATGTAACATGGGTCGACACGTGACGAAGTTTGGGGAGCACGATGGAATGTATGGTTTGTAGTGATCTATAGACAACTCGGCAAAACCCTAAGGCCGGTGTCTTCAACCCGAAACGTGTAGGCTATAGGCAAATCATGGCGCGATGATGAGAGCGTAGTGTAGTCGGGAAACAGGCATCAAGGTCTAACCGAGGTGACGGCTTGTTGATCTCAAGGATGTGGCGACCACCACTTGTTGGGTATGTGAAGCCATGTGGATGGAGCTTGTGTAGGATTATACGAAAGATGGCACTCGATTGTTGGCAAGTACTTGCTTGAATGTATCCACCATTAAATCAAGTTTTAATGGTTGAATTTATGATATTTATCATGGTAGATTTTTATTATATTTAAATTTATAATAATGTTTCTTTATAATATTAAATCATAACCATTGAAACTTGATCTAATACTCGGATGCGTTTAATGGTGCGAAATAGAGAGAAAAATCAATAGAGATGTTCCTGGTATAATATGGGGACATGAGGGACATAAAATAAATATTAATTTGGTCATATTTTGTGTGTGTTCCCCTTTAATAAACTTTCCAATTATTGCGTATTGAAAAACAACTTGAGATTTTTTAATAAAAATATGAGATAGTAAAATGTATAAGGACTGAAAAAGAAACAACGCCAACAAATAATTAATCAAATTACTTTCAGTTTTCTTTCCTAATAAATTAATAAGTTAAACTATACTTTTAATCTTTAAGTTTTATATAAGATATTTAATAAATTTAAGGACCGTGACTTACATAATGGGTTGTATATAAGGAATGTGACTTTTAATAAATTTAATAACGGTCTCACATAGATAATTGTTATGAAATAAGTACATAAATAACACTTTATAAAAAAGAAAGGTGAACATTTATAATACATGATAGTTTTTATAAAATAATCGTGACGTATGGATATAAAACTCTTCAAGTAAGAGTTTCTGAGTTAGTTGATCTTATATATATATATATATATATATATATGAATCGTATACCTTCCTCATCGAGTTGCTATGTAATTTGGGTTGGATTAAGACATTCTGGGCTTTGTGAGGAGAATCAATGGCAACTGTTGACATATATAAGTGAAAATATAATGTAGCGGTTGACCTATATATAGTTGTATCTCTTCATAGGAATTAACCCTATAAAACAAAGGACTCTCAAGAAAAGACATATATCCCTATCAAAAAAGGCAGAGGGATATGCAAACACTTGAAATCAAGGGTTTAAATAACCCTCGCCTTTTTGATAGGGTATTTATTTTTTTTTTACCCCATCTTAGCTTCCTTTGTTTTCAAGGCTTAATTGCTCAAGAGCCACAAGGTATAGGTGCACACTTAGCTTACATTATCACTACAAGAAAACTGGTAAATGGAGGCGGTTTTAGGAGCATTTAGAGGCGGTTCAAACCGCCTCTAATTGCACAAGCAGGCGGTTGAAAAAACGTCGAAGTTACCACCGTCGGAGCCAAACGAGGCGGTTTGAAGGAACCGCTGGTACAACCGCCTCAAAATATAATTCAGAGGCGGTTTTCTGAACCGCCTCTGAATATCATTCAGAGGCGGTTTTCTGAACCGCCTCTGAAAATGAAAAAGGGATCTAAAAGGAAAAGGGAAGGTTCGAACCTGGCACCTCTAGGTGTGTTGGGTGATAATGTAACCAACGACACTATCGAAACAAGTTGTAACAAGATTCGTTCTAAATATGTATATTCTAAACTTTTTGTGAGTGTGGTTCCGCCACTGCGCCTCCCCAACCGCCTCTAAATGTAAATTAGAGGCGGTTTATAATAATAGCCTCGGAATGATTCAGATTTTTGGGCAAAAACGCCTCACTAACCGCCTCTATATGTTCCATTTAGAGGCGGATTAAGATAACCGCCTCTCGTTTTTTAATAATATTGAGGCGGTTTTGTAATCCGCCCGTAAAAACCGCCTCTAAATGTGTTTTAGAGGCGGTTTTTAAGAGGCGATTAAGATAACCGCCTCTTTTTTTAATAATATTGAGGCGGTTTGTAATCCCAGGTAAAACCGCCTCTAAATGTGTTTTAGAGGCGGTTTACGTAAAACCGCCTCTAATAATCGGTCGGTATTTACCTTTTTTCTTGTAGTGTATTATATATATAAATCATGAATGCTATTGATTCTAGCCATGAAGCCTAGAAAATCTTGATTCATCCAAATTGCATCGCCACGCAATGTGGGAAGGACTATTGTATTATATATATTGAGACGAGACTAAGTAGGCCGAGAAACTCTCACATTGAAGAGTCTAGACTGATCACAATATTGAATTTCATAGTCTTCAATTTGGTGCCACCTCGCTCAATAAAAAAAATAGAAGAGCAGCCTTCAAATCGAGCAATATGAGATCCCCAAAAAAATAAAATAAATAAATAACTTCACCACAAAAATTTCAATATGTCATCTCGAACTAGTTTATTCACAGAGCTTATTCGTGTATGACTCGTACATCCTCAACTAATTTATTCACGAGCTTATTCGTGTATGACTCGGTACATCCGAACTAATTTATTCACGAGTTTGTTTATGTATATATGACTCTCATCGGTGCATATAAACTAGTTGATTCATCACACCTATTGAACTTTTTGAAATAACTTCCTGAAATATGGATTCTTTCAAAAAATGAGATGTATTTTCCTTAGGGATCATATATCCAAAAGTTACTTAAAAATAAATAAATAAAATATGAATCTTTAGTTAAAGCAATAGGTTGACAACCTCTTGGTGTGCTTTCCTTCAACTGGAACTTCCAAAACACACGGTGATTTTTGCATCGCCTATTCTTGGATTCTTGCTTCGGTGGTCCGGTGCTTTAGCACTTAGGGTGAGCGTTAAGCCTCTATTTGGCGTCTTACGATTAATCGGTTTTTATGGTGAATGATGCTCCATGTTTAGTTAGTTTCACAAATTCTTGAAAACATTTCAGCTAGATACTCCCTCTAGTTCTCATTATAAGTACAAGTTAACTACTTTGCAATTTTGCTTAGATTAAGAATATTCGATAAAATTAGTTGAAGCTCTTAAAAATTACAACATTACCTTAATTGAAATACTTTAAGTAGAAGATGTTGTTTAAGTAGTTTGGAAGTTCCAGTTGAAGGAAAGCACACCAGGAGGATCCAAGCAAGGTTACATAGCAAACAGGAAGATCAAGGTAATAGGTGTTGTTTTCCACATCAACCTGTTTGATCAATCCACACAAACCATGCGCGATACGAGAAAAAGAATTCGTGATTAAAATCAACATTATGACTTGTGGGGAGGAAGGAGATGAGAGCAAGAATATATATAAATGTTAATAGCTTACGCCAAAGCGGTACAGTTCTCTTGATGCGCCTAGACCAAAGGATTTTGTTCACAAGACTGGGTATAATCCAGGCCAATGCTACACAAGCGCCACATACGTGGAATTGCAGATCAGTCCACCGTAGCCACAAAGAACAACCGATAGATACCACCGCGAGTGCTAAAGCCTGTAAATTTTCAAACTCGTGAAGTAAGCATTTAAAACAGCTCGGATAGAATGAATATTTGTTAACAATAGAGAATGCTACCTCTACTCTTTAAAATAAGATCTAGTTTGTAGACATATTCTTTGAGAGATTCCCAAAACTATAAAGTATGCTCCAAGTATGATCTCGAAGCACATTAAAGCTATGTAATATAAACTTCACAAGCATAATTTAGCTTATCTTCCACAAATATACAGGTTCAGTGGAGGTGTGAGAAGGATCTTCAACAGATATACTCACTTTAAATGAGTCATTTTTCAAATAAGAAAAGGGGTAAAGTAATGATTCAATCCCTACAAGATTACTCTCCCCTCAATCTGGTCTTTTAAGGATATAGTCTCTAGATTTAGTCCTTGAAATATTAAGTTTCACATTTCAGACTTTCAAACATTTAGCTCCACCTCAAAATGTTCTCTTTAAGAATCATGTTGACCCATCTTTTTAGGACCCGTTTGGATGGGAGTTGGCTCCCATCCACTTCTCTTCCCATCCTCTTCATCATCTCAACCGTTAGATTGAAAGATTAACGGTTTAGATTTAATCTTTTTATAAAAATATTAATAAAAAATTAAATTATTAATAAAATATTTAAAATAATAGTTTTATAAAAGATTAAATTTGAACGGTTAAGATTTCGATCCAACGGTTGAGATAAAAAAGAGGATGGGAAGAGAATGGGAAGGGAAGAGGACCATAACCAATCTCGTTTGGATGGGCTTTTAAAAAAAATGCTTTTTTTTGTAGAGCTTTTTTTTTTTAAGCTCCAAATTGGAGCTTTTAAAAAAAGCAGCATTTTAGCTTCTTCTTTTTTTGTGATTTTTGGTTTTAAAAAAAAAAAAAAAATCATCTAAACACATAAATTAATAAAAAAAGCATTTTTTTTCCATTAAAAAAGTGCTTTTCTCATCAAAAAGCTCATCCAAACGAGCCCTAAAAGTTTTCAATTTTGGATTCAAATTGAGATGATGGAACTACATGGTGAATTTGCTCAAATAAAAAAGATCTTTAGAAGAGTTCATAATACAAAAGGAACAAATTTCACGAATTAATTATAAAACCACGAGCACTACAAGGCACAATAGGATGATAAACATTTCTATAAATTATTTGTTATCAGATATATATTCACAGACGAAATGAAGGCACTCACCTTGGCCATAGAGACTCTCCTCCTATACAGTATAAATTCAGCCAGAACTATTGATGGTGATACAGCAATATTTGCCATCTGATAGAAACCAATGCTGAACATATAGAAATTAAATTCAGAGTATAAAACATAAAATTTAAAAAATAAAAATGTGAACATTTATGTTACCTATAATACTTTAAGCTGACATTTGCAAGGCCAGTTGATAGAGACATGACGAATCCAAGAGTAAATAAACTTGACATTTGAGTTGATTTTGAGGAAGGAGATGCCGGGAGGAGAGAAAACGTTTTAGCACGGCCATGAAAAACCAGCTCACAAGATAGTGAATTAGTGTGAGGAAAATAGGAAATCTGAAATTAACAGTTTGAAATACCTGGAAAAATAAAAGAGAAAGAAGAAAAGGAAGAATAAGATAAAAGTCAAGGATGACATCAGCAAACATGCGATTTGAAATTTCAATACATTGTGCAGATTAATCAAATAGAAGGATAAGTGAGTACCATTTTATTCATGAAAATAATACCAACTGCAACCAGAAAATTGAAGGAAATTGCAATAGCAGGACCAAAAATACGCTGCTGTTGACGCTTTGCACCTTCAGAGGAGCGAAACTCATTAAAAAGAGATGCTCTTAACTCTTCAAGTGCTCTGCCTGCAATGAGCCATAACAGATCATAAAAGATATCAAGGAAGGCTACATTAGTACAACATGGAATGCCATCAATCAGTAGTTATAGGTGAAGCACAAAGACAACTAGACTGCAAAACTTGAAACTTGAAAGTGAATTTTATTCGAATTAAAATGAAGATTGCAAAGCTGATATAAGCATCTAGTGTATGTGCGTGCGCGGGCGCGGGCGCAAGTCCTATAACTTTATAAGAATCCATTAATGATGGGAATTATAGGATAGGGTAAAATTATATGGTTAAGCCAGTGGAGGTTGCTCCGTGACTGGTTTCAGCAGTAGTATTATTTTTTTTTTTTTTAATCTTTAGAAAAATGACATAATACATTTAAAATATAAAAAGATAAATAAGGGTGTTGAATAACAAAACAAAAATAGTTATTAGAAATTACTTAACAAAATGGACCCTATCTGGTACTGACTAACCTAGTTTTAGTGTTACCTACTCTTATTTTGAAAATTCATAATATATTAAGAATTATATCGGTGGCGGGAAAAGTATTAGGAAATGTTCAACAAATACCCCGTTAACTACTTTTGCTTAGGAAATATATATATATATTTTATAGACCGGTGGAGCTCCCGTGACCAGTCATTGACAAGGTCACCGGATCTCTAGCGACATGCTGCCGCAACTGGTCACCATCGTCAGAGCTCCGACAATCGACAAAGGGGCTTTAAGGATTTTTTTTTAAAAAAAAAAAAAAAATCGTAAGAGTGATTATATAATTTCCCACATTTGCCAAAATTTCAAATTAGTCCACTTAAAATTATTTAAATTCAACATCCTTATTTATCTTTTGTATATTTGTATTATGTTTTACGTCTTTTTCCCTTAATATTTTTATGGTAAATACTAAATCATATTTGTAAATAGTATTATTTTACTTTAATATTTAAAATAATATGAGAAAGACAGTTTACGTTTCTTCACACCCGCGCTTCCGTGATTGGTTTCGAACTCGACAAAAAATATTCATGAGTGTTGATGGGAACATACTCCTCTCGATTTTTATTATAAGGTACCAACTAGTAAGTGCATTTGGTCCTTTTATAAGGCATTTGTTTGTTTCCAATTAGCATTAATTAATTTTCTTTCCATGTATGCCCATAATTAATAAGGGTAGTGGGTGAGAGTAATAATTAATATAATATTAAAGTTTAGTGCAACGAGTAGGGGTAATATTGAAAGTTACTTAAATTATAGGACAACTTTATTGACTTCAACTATTTTTATTGGTTTGTGAGAATTATTAGTTGGTGCCTTATAATAAGGACTAGAGGGAGTATAAGATAGAGTAGAATCGCCCGACCCGTGAAGCGCTAGGGCCTAATGTGGTCGCCCTCCGTGGCCCGGGTAAGAAAAACATCAAAGGGTTTAGGGTTATTTTTTAAAGCATGGCTCGAGAGCACCAGGGGCTGTGGCCGCCCTCCAGGGCCCGTGGTTATTATTCTAAATTTTAACTATTTTTCCTCCGTTTTTTTTCTCAAAGACAATAATTAGTAAATTACAACAATTAAAGTTATAATTTATCAAATAAATATTGTCAACATTAATATCAAAACAATACGAATCATTCAATAAATAAGCACAAATACTAATTCATAATAAAAAACAAACCATGTTCATAAATAACTCACATAAAACATAAGAAGCATGCCCCTAAGTGACATTAGTAGGATGACTATTATTGTCGTAATCTTCGTCACTATCATCGATTTCAACGACATTTGATTGTGCTTCGCTTTGAGTAGGCTCTGGTTCGTGAGTAAAAATATCATGAATTTCTTCTCCCCATCGTGAACACATCCATAATCTTTATCTGCAATAAATAATAAATCAAATCATAAAATTAGAGTATAGTTATTATGTATTTGTAAATAACTCTATAACAAATATAAATTACATATAAATTAGTAAATTACCATCATATGTGAATCCATGCATCCAAAAAATAATAATAATAAATTAAAAGGGCATGCAGGGCTGACGCGAGGCCCTCGAGGGCCGGCCTTTTGAAGCCTGAGGCCCTACGGGAGTCGGGCCCCGCATGGCTTATTTCATTAAGCTCCTCTAATTTTCAAACCTGGCCCTTAAAGGATCAAGGCTTAAAAAGGCCCGCCAGATGGACTCGGTCTAATTTCCCAACTCTAATATATGATGAAGAGGCTCCATCTCCATAAATTTTCAAGAAAGATCCATGACAATAAAAAAAGTATTTATTAACTAACAGTTTAGGTCATGATTTTTGTGCTAAAAAAAGTTGGGATAATTAAGGCGTGTTTCTGTTTTTTTGTTTTTCTCATAACATTTTTTCATATTTGTTTTTATTGTAATACCTGAAAATTTCTACTTAATATAAGTATTGTATTTTGGTGAATTATTAGTGTAAAAATGAAGGTAAATATGTGTCTCAAATTATTATAATTAGTTGTTTATAACTTAAGGCAAACTTCCCTTGAAATTAAATAAACAAAAGGCAAAATATAATATTAAGATTAGGAATCATAAAATGTGGTAAAATTAGCACATAAAATAATGGTTATTTTATGACCAATAAAGACAAGAAAAAAAAAACTATGAAAACACTTAAGTAAATTAAAGTGAATTAGCAAAAATTAATGAAAAAAATAGCTTGAATTAATCAAGATTAATCGCATAAATTCCCTAATTAATTAAGGGCTATGGAAGTAAATGAAGATTAAAGTATGTAAAGCTTGTCTATTAAAATACTAGTAACCATGATTAATTAGTGAACCAATCAACCAATAAGAGGTGTAATAAAAGGGCAATTAAGAACATGATTAAGAAGATAATTAAGCTTAATAAATCAGCCCAAAAGGGTGACAATTTCTGCTAGCCTTGTTGGAACAATGAGAGCCAAGTATCTTAAGATAATATCTCAAGTAATTAAGCCTAAAACTTCATAAAAATTGATTAACCAATAAAAAGTATAATTAAAAGGAATCTAACCATTTATTAGGAAGCTAATTAAAGGTTAAGTAATATGCCCCAAAATTCAAAGAAAGTGGCGTAATGCACATGGGGTGCTTCAGGTGAAGTTAAACATTGAATAATACAAGATATTGAATAATTAAAAGCACAACAAATGGGCTGATTGGTTGGAGGATGTCGACCATGAAATGAGGGGGAGGATTAGAAGTTGTAAATAGCCAACCTTTGTCCTTCACAAATTCTTCACACCACCACCACAAACACCTCTGATCCTTTGATTAAGAGAGTGAGAGTGAGAGTTCTCTTGGAGCTAGAAGGAGGAGCAAGGTTCTTCAAGGGTAAGTTCCTAGTTCTTGAGCTTTAGTATTTAGTTTTTAGTATAAATGTTAGTTTAATCTAGTAAATAGGAAGTAAAATTCCTACTCTTTTTTTTAGGCCTCATTGCATTGAAAGGTGTCTGACGAGGTAAAAACATAGTAGGGAATAATTTTTAGGAAACAAAAGATCAAAATTTGTGAGAATGGTAGAAATTTTGATTTATCAAGCTCGAGTCAAGAACATAGAGGCTATGATTTTATGTAGAATATGAAGTTATAAAATTCTGAAAATTTTCATGAGTAAAGTAGACATCTAAAGCTCTCTAAATATGCATAATATGTGTCATTTTGATTTTGTGGAAAGAGAAAAAATTCTAGAAATAAGGCTACGTTTTCTGAAAAATTTTGGGCAAAGTGGTTGAAGATCATTAAACTCGGGAATGATCCACTAATTCTAGGTGAAGACCATTATTTTTCCTCAAAATTATACATGCTAAGGTTTCCGGAGAATTTTACGGATCCCCGTTTCGATTTTTTAGAATTAGTTATGATTTTTCAAAGTTATCAAAAAATCTGCCCCGTAAATGCCGAAACAACGTTTTTTACGAAATTAAGGGATATAATTGGAATAATAAATCCACCAGGGGTAAAAAGGTCATTAGTGGTTAAAATATCTCTTAGGATATTATTTATAAGAGAATAATACGGTAAACACTATTATAGGCTATCCAAAGAAACGTACCGATAGACAGACGTTCTGCTATCCGCACGGATTAAGGTATGGACACGTACTGTAATACTAACTCTGATGCTTATTGTATGCTTATATGTGATAGATTATTTCATAGAGCCATGGACAAGACTTGGTCTTAGGTCATGCACTGTGGTTAAGGCTCTGTCTTAAGTCACTGTTTACACATTCAACTATATACGGGTTATAGTCTTGATAATACCGTGAGATTGTTTTCCTAGCACTGAGGACACGACATGCTATCGTGGCACTGGTTAGTATAAAAGTGGATAACTTTACATGTGCTGTGTGCTATGTACTGTTGATGTGTTAATCTTACATTTGCTGTGTGCTTATGTATTGATTATTGCTGTAATGTCATGAATATCTGTCATACATATACTGTATTACTTGAGCATGAGGTTAACCGCTACCCGAGGTCTAATGGGCATTGGACCTCGCTCTTACCATAGCTTCGTGGTCTCGGAGGACCGAGAGCCGACGATAAGGGTAAGCAGACGCTTGAAGGACTCAAATGAGTTTTATTTTGGAGATGTATTATATTTCTACATAGTTAAAATTTTTGATACTCGATGAATGTACTCGTTACTATAACCAAATGGATACACCATAGTTAACTTTTTACTTATCGCTTACTCACTTATTTGCTCCGATACTCTACTCGATGAAAATACATGTTCCACTTTTTGAAAAATGAGATGTTACATTTATAAACAAGTTTTGAAGAAAAAAATGTTTAAATAGTTGTTTAAAAAAAATTTAGTTTTGAAGTGACGTGGTGGCACCGACATAGCGCTAGTCGGGCCAATAGGGTGGTGTTACAAGTGACGGCCTTACAAAGGTAATAAATTAAAAATTTAGTTTTGCGATAAATTACGTTAATCATTTCTTACATTATCTCATATCTATTCATCTATTCGGGTATTGACATTTTCTAAACAAAGGTAATAAGTTGTTTGGTATTCTTACAAACTAGCTCATATGTGAAACCTTGTGCTTCAGGGGTCATCACTCATTCTAAGAACCCCTATTAGTTTTCTTTTTAGTTTTTAAAATAAACAACCAAATTAAATGAATTGAGAGGATCCAATAAATACATGTTCACTAATTTGTTCGATTAGAAATTTTGAATTTGAACTAAATACTACTACTAACTCCTTTTGGCCAAAAAAAAAAAAAAAAAAAACGACATATATACTACGTACTGACACTAGGATTGTGGATTGTTTTTCAATTAAATCATTGCATTTTACTTGAATAAAAAAATATTTGATAAATACTCAATCAAATAGTAAAAATAATTAAAATCCCATGTCAATGCCAAAGTGTCATTTGTTGTAACAATGTATCATATTTTTCAATTAAAAAAAGTTGAGATGCCATAAACCGTTGAGTTTAACGGAGGGGTAAAAAATCAAAACATGAAACTTCAAGGTATTAATATTAAATTTCTAAATATGGGGAGGTGATTCGCAACACACTCAAAGCTCGGGAGGGTTTTTTATATTTTAACCTGAGAATTAAATGTAGTATATCATTCTTTTTCTTTTCCTTTTTTTGTGGTCATGACAAGAAAACTTGAATAGAAAGAATGGTTCAACAGAAGTTGACATATATAACAACGGCTTCAAAATAGAGTCAACACTTTTTACGTAATAGTTTAACATATATAAACATATATCTTAAGAACATATTCCAATATCTTGCTCTTAGAAGATGGTGTATATATATTATTCCCACAAATTAGAACCCTAAATACATGAAAGGAATTGAAATCTTATATGTATGATCAAAGTTTCTGATATTAAGAATAAGAGGTATTAGATCTTTCTCTCTGTTTGTTTTGTGTGGGCATGATAAGAAAACTTGAATAGAAAGAATCATTCAACAGGAATAGACAAAAGGGATAAGGGTCTTATTTGTCCCGAAGTTTTCGCCAGAGCACTCAAGACCCAAAATTTTTTTTTTTTGGAGCAAAATTGCCGGGAAGTTTAAAAACGTAGCAATCTTGCCCTTTTGTTAATCTTGACCGTTAAATTGCACTACAAGAGAAATCAATTTTTGCTACGGAAAAATTCCGTAGCAAAACAGACTTTTCCGCAAAGAAATGGATTTGCTACGAATTTGTCCGTATCAAAAAATCGCGTAACAATTGCGATGGAAAAAATTTCCGTCGCAAACTTTGCGGGAAATACCTATCCGTCGCAATTTGCTACGGAAAATAATTCCGTAGCAAAATTTTGAATTTGCTACGGAAAAGTTGTCCATCACAATTTGCTACGGAATTTGTTTCGTAGCAAATTCAAAAATTTGCTACGGAAAAATTTTCCGTAGCAAAATCGAAAATTTGCTACGGAAATACTTTCTGTAGTAGAGTTGCAAATTTGCTACGGAATTATTTTCCGTAGCAAATTTTCGCAAATTTGAGAATTTGCTACGGAAAATATTTCCGTAGCAAATTAGCAAATTGCGACGGAAACCATTCCATAGCAAATTCTCAAATTTGCTACGGAAATATTTTCCGTAGCAAAACTAATAAATTTTAAAAAAAAAAATTTTAAAAAAAATTTTAATTTTTTCTTTAAAAAGTGAATATAAAAAGTAGTGTACCATGGATATAATGACAATTATAAAGAGTTTACATAGAGAAAACAAAATATATATAATAATGTTGCAAAGAGCAAATACTAAAAAGTAGTCTAAACAGCAGCATTGTGATCCTCATCATCACCAGCATGATCATCACACCAGGAGCCGACCAAACCCTTGTCTTTTATTAGGGACCTGATTTGAAGTTGCATCTCGCCTCATCATCTCCGTTTGCCGAGTAATCGCCGCAGATCATCTCTCGTTCCCGAATCATCTCGTGTCTCATTATCTCCCCGTTCTCGAGTCATCTCTCCCTCATCGTCTTACTGGTCCCGGAGTCACCTCATCATCTCCCCGTTCCCGAGTCATCTCGTTTGCTTGCTCCGCACCAAAGCCTTCATCTTCTTCACTCATCTGCAAAAACATTATGAAGTACATTTATTATTTGGACTTCATTTGAATGGACAAGAGAATGGAAATTATCAATATCAAATGTATTACGTTTACCTGAAGAAACACCTTCAGTGTCGGATGAGGAGCGCTTTGTTTGCTTCAAATACCGGGCGAGGCACCGTATCCAAAGACTCTCCCTTTCTTGTTAAATCCGCCCGTAGCCTCAAAGAACAATGACTCTCGTTATCGACCGAGAGGAGGATGCGGGTCATCCCACGCCGCGAGTCTCTCTCCCGCGATAGCTTATGAATTCCTACAAGTACAAAAATACATAACAAATAAGACATGTAAAATGAAATAAATATGGTGGTGCATAAAACAAGTAATAAAGGAAATAAATGTCTAACCGCTACTTGTTGCGCCCTTGGGTTAATCCATTGCCTCTCACTCCCTTCGATCGATCGGGGAATGGGTCTGCTCAAAGGTAGCCCACTCAATCGATCCCGCAGAACTTCCCCAAACTCTACCTGCAAACGCAAATAATGACCTTAATTAATTACTTCAAAGTACAAAATATTGAATACCTAAATAGAAAATAACGTGTACTTACAACTTTTCATCGATGCTCAGTAATTGGAATGGAGCCGCCAATATATGACGGTCCTTCCATTTTGGCCCTATTTTCCTTATTTTTGCACTTATGTTATGGAACTTCTCATTGGTGGCCCAATTGTCAAATAATTCATCTCGATCTGTGGAATCCAATATTTATGCACAAAATATATGTATATGTATATCTTCGTTTGATCCTTTCCCAAATACTCACTTCTTCGTCCCTGTTTTACTTGTCCCACTTGGCTATTTTTAGGCAACTCAATACTTAAGTTATAACTATACCCTTCAGTCCCATTTATTACTTATTTAGAATTGCAATTAGAGCGTTGCAAAAAAATTCAATTCATCGTGATTTAAAATATAAGAGATAAACATGTAAGACGTTTTGTCTCGACTTTTATAAATGTGCTTATAACAAAGAGCTGAACAACATGTACTTATGCGGTGTTTGAACGTGTTTTTTGTGGTCACCTTTTTAAATCAAAAATTTAAATGAGATAATCTTTTTAAAAAATTAAACAGTAATTTTTATAATAGTTTAAATGAACTAGTTAATTTCATTAATTTGTCTAATACATAAAAATTTCATTATTCCTTAAAGTCACACATTCCTCCTATTTTACATTAAATAATTAATTCTCTTATCCCTAAATATCACTTCTTAACACTTCACTTTTCTCATTTCAACACCATCTTATTTATAGACTTATATATTATTACCCACTAATACAAATCATAATTTTAACACACAATTTTTTCATTATACAAAATAGACTATAAACAAATAAAGCAACATTAATATTCTCACTAATACTCACAAATCAACATTAATAACCAATAATGAATAATATCATAATCTTAACACACAATTTTTTCATTATACAAAAGAGACTATAAAAAAATAATGCAAAAGATTAATATTCTCATTAATACTCACAAATCAACAATAATAACCAATAATAAATAATTTAATCAACATTAAAGAAATAACACAAAATATTAAAAAAGATATGTTATGTAGAAATTTCACTAAGGAGAACCAATAATATTTTTGACATCATTTTATTACAAATAAAAATAATACTCAAGAAAATAATAAATAAATAAATAAATCAAATCTTTCCACACACGGTGGTGCAACAAAAAGAAACAAGAGAGGAAGCTTACTTGGAATAGAGGTGCGTACAAGAACTAAGGGAAGAGGAGGAGGAGACACCGTCGAAAAATCACTAATCGGAGCACAGGAGACACCACCGAAAATGGGAGATAATTGTGTTTAGTAGTGTCCAATAGAAAAAAAATGGGAGATGACCAACCTAGAAGTGTTAAAAAAAACCTACAAAATTTGGAGGTGGCGGTGGCTGGGAGGCGACCGGAGGAGGAGCCGAGGGTGGGGGCGAGCAGGGGCTAGGGGAGCCGGGAGGCTGAGCCGAGGGGGAGTGGCGAGCCGGGATGGGGCTGGGAGCCGGGGGACGGGGGAGCCGAGGAGGGGGAGCTGGGGCGGGGCAGGGGGAGTTGAGGGGGGGGGAGCTGGGGGGGGCCGAGCCGAGGGGAGGGGAAGCCGGGGGCGACGAGCCGAGGGAGGCCGACGAGCCGGGGGCGGCGTAGCCGTGGGCCTACGGGAGGCAAGCCGAGGGGAGAGCCGAGGAGATCTACGCGGGGGTTGCTTGGACGTGAGTTTTGCGACGAAAAGCTTTCCGTCGGAAAACTCGCTTTTTGCGATGGAACTTAAGCAATCCCTTTGCGACGGATTTCTAAATCCGTCGCAAAAGGGAGGAACTGCGCTTTTTGGCCACCATTTTGCGATCGATCGCTAATTTTTGCGACGGACTAACCGTCCGTTGCAAAAAGCCGAGAAATGGCGGCCTTTTTGCCGCCATTTTGCGACGGACAACGCTAGTTGTCGCTAATTTTTGTGACGGACTAACCGTCCGTCGCAAAAAGTCGAAAGAGTTTGCCATTTTGCGACGGACGCATGTCCGTCGCTAATATTTGTGACGATCCTCACGTCCGTCGCAAAAAAAACTCGTCGATGAATTTTTTTCCTTTCTTTTTTCAACGGATTGTCTTTTTTGTCGCAAACGCTTTTTTTGTGACATTTGTAATTTATGTCGCAATTTTTTTTTTTTTTGCGATGGATTTTTTGATCCGTAGCAAATTACATGGATTTTGCGACGGATAAATCCATCACAAATTTCGCTTTTTCTTGTAGTGTTGTTGCTCTAATTTGTAAACTTCCAGGGCAAAATTGCTCCATTTTGTTAACTTCTCGGGGCAATTTTGCTCTAAAAAACATACGGTGCCGAGTGCTCCCGAGCGAAAAACTTCCAAGGCAAATAAAACCCTTATCCCGACAGAAAATGAAGTCAGCACTTTTCATGCAACAATGTAACATATAAATGTATACACACATGTATATCTTAAAAACGTATATTTACAATTTTACATGTCTTGCTCTTAAAAGAAAATGTTCTCATAATCCTGGTATGCTCTAATCACCGGCCATTCTTTTATCACCAAACATTTTTCGGACAGCTTTGGTACAATGATCAACCACCCTCCATATCCTTGATTTCTAATAGAAATCGACCCTATGAGATCCAAAACTTAGAATTGCCTTTCCATAAGAACAGTTTGCGACATATGTTTGTTTATAGTCAATGTAATGGGATTTTCTATCTCAAAGGGGACTATGAAGATGTTCTGCGCTTAATTTTGTGGAACCCATCAACAACAGAGGTGGAGGCTATTCCTATGTCTCCATGGCAGCCCAAAGGCCTGTATTGGGCCAATTATGGATTTGGGTTTGATTCCATGACAAAGGATTACAAGATTTTTCAATTTCCAAAGGAAGAAGAAGTACACCTGACAATTCAAATGTACAATCTCAGTTCTGATTCTTGGAGAAAACTAGATGTTGATGTCTCCATGTATAAATCCCCTCATTCACCCATGAGTCCTTATTTGAATGGGGCTTATCACTAGTTAGCTTGTAGCCATGATGATATTGATAGGTTTATTGCGATGAGGTTTGATTTTAGTGAAGAGGCTTTTGGGATTATCCAAAGTCCTCCCGGGATAACTTCCTCTCATAAAGAAAATAATTATGTTCTTGCTATAGTGGATAAGAGTTTTGCTTGGGCTGTTAGACGTGTCTCGATTGAGGTTTGTTTTGAGATTTGGGTGATGAATAAGCATGGTGTTGAGAGTAGCTGAACTAAGAAGTATGAGATTCGATCATTCCCTCACTCGTGCGCTTGGTATATCTTACAGTTTTGGGGAGAAGATGATATTATAGTTTATGATGACATTAATCATCAATTGTTTTCATATAATTTTCGGAATCAACGGATAGAGAGGTTGAAAGACCACTTTCGAACGATGATGGATTACATGGAAAGTTTGTTTCCTATAGGAGGAAGAAAGTAAGAACACAAAAAAATCCGAAGTATTTTTTCAATGCACAATAATTGGAAAGTTTATTAAAGGGGAACACACAAAAAATAAGACCAAAATAATATTTATTTTTATGTCCATCCTGTCCTCATATTAAATTAGGAATGTCTCTATTGATCTTTTTTTCTCTATTTCCTCCCCATTAAACGGATCTATCATTAGATTAAATTTCAATGGTGTATATAGAAACATTATTATAACATTAAATATAATAAAAATCTACTATAGTAAATATCATAAATTCCAATAATAAAAACATGATTTAATAGTAGATACATTCAATGGGGAGAGAAATCAATTGAGACATTCCTTTCCCTATTACTCTATTTTTTTTTTTTTGAATTTCCATTGAATAATGTTATTCCTTTTTTTTCTCAATGAATTAGAAGCTCAGATCATATCAGATCTAATAGCATTAGCAATAACACCGGGGGCTACTGAAAAATATTACATCCTCCACGATACACAAAGCTTCCTCTCTAGTAAGTCTGAATCGTTCAAATTTCAATCTAAAGGCTAAGATAGGGAAGAGGATGGAACCGTAGCCAATCCCATCGCGAGATAGGGTCTCCTTACCAAATACCACAGAGTGGTACAAATGAAGGACCCTTAGTACCATTCCATAGGACCTGTGATGAGAGTTGCCGGGCTTCCACAAAATAACCAAGTTTAGTAAAGATTTGCAAAAGATAGAAAACTTGGATCGTTTCTCTCAAGGAATTCGCAGCGATCTAATTTGAACAAAAGAAACAAAAAACAATGAAACAAGAAATGGTTGGGGGATTTTCAAATTAAACATAATACAAACTAGAATTAAACAAAAAAAGAATGCAAAAAATGAAACTAATCGATTAAAATCGATTAACCTTAATTGGAAATTCCTAACTTTCATCGACGAAAACGAGATGAACTAACTCGTGATTGATTCTAGATGAACCAAAATCTCTGCATTTGTCTGAAAATCTCTCAACTAGACGATTGTCTAGAATCTGTTTGAACACGCGGTGTGATCACTGTGCGATCGCATAGTGGTCACTACTGTGACCTGGTTTGAAATATGTCCTTGAGAAATCAATCTAGGCATTAAATCTAACACCCAATCTGAATCTAGAATCGAATCTGATCAAAGAAAATAGAAACGAATTAGTTACCGATTAAGCACGAGTCCTCTGGAATGCTAGAATCCCTAATCCAAGGGCTAATCAAAGAGGCTTAGCCAATCATGGTTTGACAGAATGAAAATGGGGATGAACAGATGAAGAACATGATGAAGTAAAAATGTGAATGACTTGTGTTTTCAGCCCCTATACTAACATACCCTAAAAATGGAAATGGACCAATGCTACAAACCGGCCCAAAATGGAAACCTCTAGTAAATGGTTTTTTTATTACAAAATTTGAGCCCAAATAAGAAAAATGTTTAAATTTGGATCCACTTTCAACTATCTTCTTGTCTGAATTAAGCTTCCAAGTCTTCATAATATTTGTAGCTCTTTGAATCATCTGAAAAATGAGACAAGAATGAAGCTAATCGATATCTGGTTCAAGAGTTATGGTGAAAATAGTGAAGCATTGTAAATATGAAATTTTATCATTAAAATGAATTAAATCTAATTAAAAGCCCAAGTAAGCAATAAAGTCCACACTACAAAAAAAAAGACCTTTTGTAGCGGTTAATCTGTAGCAGTTAAAATTAATTGCTACAAATTCGTAGCTACAGCAATGGCACTAAAGCGCGGGTTGTTTATAACCACATTTGTAACCGTTATCATAAATAAAACCGCTACAAAGTTGGTGGAGGTTAAGTGTTTGAAGAGGGTAAGTGCTGTTTAAGCGGATCAAATATGATGATCATCTATTTAAAATATTTCTTTTTTCTTCTAACTTTGTAATACTAATTTTTTTTTTTTAATTCACAATTTTAGGAATATTTTTCACTAAAAAAAAAAAAAATTGCGACGAAAAAAATCTGTCGCAAAAACATGTTTTTCCGTCCCATAAAAAATGAGTGGCCATTGTGACGGATTTCAAAATTTCCGTCACAAATTCTGCGATTTGCGACGGATTTCAAAATCTGTCGCAAAAGTTCAAATTTGCGTCGGATTTAAATCCGTTGCAAAATTGAATTTTGCGACGGATTACTCATATGTCGCAAATGTGAACTTTTCCAACGGATTTAAATCCGTCACAAATTTCAATTTTTTTTAAAAAATATTTTTTGAAATTTCTTTATTTTTTTATTATGCTTTAATTATTGGTTTTAATTTTTTTTAAAAAAATTACATTCTTTTCCATTATTTTTTTAAAAATATTTATTTTATTTTATATTTTATTTAAAAAATATATAATAAAATATAAAAAAAAGTTGCATAACATAACAATTGATTTTTCATAACAATCATAAAGAGTTTTACATAGAAAAGAGAAAATATAAATAGTGTTCCAAAAAACATGTACTAAAAAAGTAGTCTAAACAAAAAGATTGTGATCATCATCATCGTGCTTCGACAAGATCACCACCAGAGCGACTCCCGACCCTTGTTTTTCATTAGGGACATGAGTTGAAGCCGCATCCGCTAACCATTTCGCGTGTCTCGTGGAGCTCATTTGCTCAGTCTGCATTTGTTGTTGCCTTGTCCTGGCTCAAATTTCATTTCCGTCTCTATTTATTTGTTGCCTTGTCTGCTCACTCAAATTACTTGCTCCTCCACCAATGCCTTCATCTTCTTCATCTCATCTGCAAAAACATTAGGAAATATAATAATCTTTTTTGTACTTCATTTAAATGAACTAGGAATGAAAATGTAACAATCAATATCAAATGTATTACGTTTACCTACAGAAACACCTTCAGTGCCAGATGTGGAGCGCTTTGTTTGCCTAAGTCGGCTGGCAGAGGCACCTTACCCCAAGACTCTGCCTTTGTTGTTAAATCCACCTGCAGCCTGAAAGAATAGACTCTCGTTATCGGACTGAGAGGATGCAGGGTCGGTCCCACTCTGCGAGGCTCTCTCTTGTGTCATCCTCTGATTGGTTTCCTACAAACAAAAAAATACATCAGAAATAAGCCATGTGAAATGAAATAAACATGTTGGTGTCCCAAACAAAGAATAAATGCAATATAAATGTCTCACCGCCACTTGCTGCGACCTGGTGTTAATCCAGCACCTCTCACTCCCTTCAGACTACTGGGTATAGGTCCGCTCAAAGGCACCCCACTCAACATCTTTTGGAGGAACTTCCCCGGATAGTGCCTGCAAACACAAAGTATGACCGTTAATAAATTGTTTTAAAGTACAAAATATTGAATACTTTAATAGAAAATAACGTGTACTCACAATTTTTCGTCTATGCTCGCTCATTACAATGGAGCCGCCAGCATATGAAGGTCCTTCTTGCTTGGCCCTATTTTGCTTATTTTTCTGACTTCTATTATTAAATTTATCATAGACGGCCCAATTTTGAAGTAATTGGCCTGCAGTCTCAGGTTCAATTCAATCTTACTTGCCTGTACCCTTTCTCAATTTATAAAACCTCTCAGTCAACCACTGGCTTCCCTTATGGTTATAAGCTTTTTTTCAGATCTTGACAATGTTCAGGCAACGTCCTAAACTTTTCCTGAAAATCAATAACGAACAATTAGTGCTCTAAATTTTAAAAATACTTAATCAATTTATATTTGGATAAGAAATTAATAACTATAAAACACTTAACTTACCAAAAACTCATTGAACCAAGCATCCTAGGTTCTCCTTAGGAATGTCTATCCACTTGCCCCAAGGTTGATTGAAATTACGTAACATTTGGCTTGAGATGACATCGCCTACTACCGATTATAAGGCTCAAATCAAGACGGAGGATATGATGCAAATATGAGCATACAAACTAAAGGTAGAAAATCGTAGCGTTATTGGTAACTTTACATGACTCACTCATTGGTGCTAAGGACGGATCCAAAGCTTCCCTATTGCGGATCTTTCTCTCCCCATATTGGTGTATCAAAGGAACTACCTCCTTCGTCAACCTGGCTCTTCGGCGACGGAATGTCTTTGAAGGAAGGAATGTGAACTATTGAAGATGTTTGTACATAGATGGTTAAAGAAAACTAAACATATGTAAATCAATCGAAGTGGTAAAGTAAACCCGGTGTCCCCCTTGCTGTGGATCAATGGAGGAAGACAGAGACGATGACATATAAAGTGACGATGAAGTGGACAAATAAACCGACGGTGAAGATGACATCTCAAATGGAGAAACCTCTGGGGAAGCACCTCTCCCCCTGCCTACAAAGGGAGCAGATGGCGTTGCCCTACCCCCTTTGGTAGGATGGGGTCGGGCTCGACCACCACCACGTCCACTATCTGAACGTCCTCCTGGATGCTCCATCTCTGAACACTTACAAACATTATGTCAAAATATATATAAAAATAAGATATTTACTTAATATGACAAATAGCGCGATTCTGAGTATGTAGTATAACGAGATCGTCATAAACAAAGAACTAACACAAATCAACCGGACGATTCTTGTTCTTCGACATCTACTTGCACGCCTTCCTCTGGAGTCTCATAGTCATCGAACTCAGATTCACTATCAGAGTAAATCACTTCTGTCTCATCGTCGACTTGGATAGGAATCAACTCTAAGTCCGCAGCAGAATCAAACAGATTGCATGGTACATCATCGTTGGCAATGTTTACGGGCAGTACATGTTCCACATCAGCTTGGAAGGGTTTCTTCATGCCGTCATTTGCTTACGACTCTTTCGACTTAGGTATAATATTTCGTGCTTTGGTTTTGATAACTCCCTCCCACCCTTGGCGGGATGTGGGGTATAATGTATAGTAAATTTGTTCCGCCTGTTGAACAAGGATGAATGGGTCATAACCAACCGTATATTTCCTTGTCCAGTGGATCTCAATATTTCCATGTTTGTCTAATTTTGTCCCACGCGGACTGTTATCAAACCACTCACATTTAAAAAGTGTCACCACCTTGTCTCACGGGTAACTCAGCTGAATTATGTCAATTAACTTCCCGTAGTAGTCACCCTCCACCCCGTCAACTTTGGGTCACCTCGACAACATACACCGTAATTGCAACATAGTGTACTTTGCGTTCGATTCAACAAGTTGAAAACCGATACCCATTGATTACATATTTGAGTAAATACCCTATTTAGTCCCTTAAAAAAACACAGACCCCTTTTTCGTCCCTAGGGACTAGAATAGGACATTTTTATGAACTAAAAAAGGGGTTTTTGGAAATTTGTAAGGGATCAAAATGTTCACCAATCAACCCTTATTCGTCCTTTTCAAGGACTAAAAGGGGTTTTCTTTGTTTGAGGACCAAAATAGGGTCCGTGTTTTTTTCCAGGGACCAAATAGGGTATTTACTGTACATATTTTTTGCACCGGGTAACACTAATTGCAGCTCCTTAAGATAAATTCCACACAACTTCATTGGGATCTGATGGATTTTCCACGAAGTAGGATCGAAACCATTTTGGAAACTTAGAGTTCATGAATTGATCAACTTGGGATTCTGACATTGAAGGATTTTCCGATCGGACCAAATTAGAGAAATAAGCGTAACAAAAAAATGAAGTAAATACTTTAATACTTACCGTAACAAAAAAGAAAAGAAATCTTACTTTAAGTACTAGGCGGCCTCTTCACGGTTGTTTAGAATGTACCACTCCGCTACTCGCTTATCTCTTCGTTCAAGAGTTGACCTCCAACGTTTTCCCACGACTTGGCCCGGAAAATTAAATATTGATTTTTGTTCGCTCGTATTACCGCATCATCGTTGCGAGGTACCTCTCCATCTTGATATCATTTCGGGGGATAATAGTATGACGCAAATTTTGTGGCCTCTTCGATTAGACACGCTTCGATAGATCCTTCAATGTACCTTGGATTTTTGCTTTTGTGCTTAAGAGTGCGTAAAAACCTACAATGGACAATTAGAGGGTATTTATAGACTAAAGTGAGCGAAAGAAATAACCGCACGAAAGAAATATATATTACCTCTCAAATGGATACATCCACCTATATTGTTGAGGACCTCCTACCTTTGCTTTGTAGGCCAAGTGAACAGGGAAATGTTCCATTGAGTCAAACATGCTAGGAGGAAACACCATCTCTAACTTGCATAGGGTTATTGGCATGCTCACCTCCAGGTGCCATAACTTTTCAACATTAAGCTCAGAAGCACAAATTTCTCTAAAGAACAAGGAAAATTCCGTCAAAATAGACCATATATGCTTTGGTAGTGCTCTGAAGGCCCACGGCAACAATCTCTAGAAAAAACCATGACAATCATGACTCTTCATCCTGAATAACTTCACCTCATGCATGTTGAGACATCTTTTCAAGTTTGACACATAACCGTCTGGGAGTTTCAGATCTTTAACCCATTACAACAATTCTAAATTCTGCTGTTTGTTTAATATGTACGACGCTTTAGGTTTGGAAGTCTGTCCCGTGCCATTCTCTACCAAATGCAAAGTAGGCCTTCTACAAATCCCTTCTATGTCCTGTCTTGCGTTGATTGTGTTCTTCGTCTTGCCTTTGGTGTCCATCACGGTGTGAAGAATATTGCAAAACACATTGCTCTCAATATGCATGACATCAAGGTTGTGTCTTAACAATTGATCTTTCCAATATGGTTGTTCCCAGAAGATGCTGCGTTTGTTCCAATGATGATCAACGCCATATCCCTCAAGTTCGCTGGAAGCAGCCCCCTTTTCGACACTTTGAATATACTTGAACCTGTCCCATATTTCTTGGCCACTTAAACGACGAGGTTGATCTGCTCGTTCAGCCACATTCTGCGTAAAGTCTTTTTCTATTTCTCTTAAACCAATGATCGGGGGTAGGAATCGCCGGTGCCTGTCAAACCAACAGACTTTGTGATTGCGTTCCAAGCTAAAACCCATGTTTTGTTCAAGACATACCGGGCATGCAAGCTTTCCCGACGTTTGCCAGCTACTCAACATCCCATATGCAGGGAAATCATTTATCCTCCACATTAAGTCAGCACGCATTGTGAAATTCTAGCTCAATGATATATCATGCGTTAGAACCCCTTCACTCCACAACATCTTCAACTCATCTATCAAAGGCCTGAGGTACACATCTATCTTCTTTTTTGGGTTGGATGGCCCAGGGATTAACGCGTTAAGAAAGAAAAACTCTCTTCTCATGCACATAGATGGTGGGAGGTTGTACGGTGTCACAATGACAGCCAACAAAAATAATTCTTGCTCGTATTGCTGAAAGGAGCGAACCCATCCGAACATAGACCAAGACGGACATTACGGGGATCCATAGCAAAGAAAGGATTCGCCTCGTCAAATTTACGCCAAGCTTCGGCATCGGATGGGTGCGTCACAAAGTTTTCATCCCTATGATGCTCCGGTGCCATCTCATGTGAGCAACTCCGTTTGTTCCGATGCATACAATCTTTGGAGTCCGGGCACCGGAGGAAAGTACCACATCTTGCTTAATGCTTGTCGAGTCATTTTCCTTCCATTCTTCGCAACTTTATATCTCTCATGTCCACAGAATTTACAATTTCTCATTCAAAGATCATCCTTGTAATACAACATACATCCTGCAGGGCGGCAATGGATTTTTTCACATCCAAGCCCAAGCTCTTTCACCTTTTTTTTTTGCTTGTTAAAAATCCTTCGGTAAATTATTGTCTTTGGGTACAACCTTACTCATAATCTGCATCATTTCATTGTAATTCCTCTCACTCATATGGTGATCAGTCTTCAAGCTTAGTGTTGCTAGGGTAGCCGAAAGCGATGAATATTCACTACTTTCAAAGTGTTCGCAACCTTCCCATAGCGGATGTTGCGCTTTTTGAAGCATTTTATAGAACCTATCGGCTTCGGGATGAGGATCCTCTCCCATGTATGATGGTTGAGTATGTGTACCGGTCTCCTCTCCCATGTATGACGGTTTTAGCATGAGTAACGGGATCAAAATATCTACCAATGGACGGTCCCGCGGCATCCATAACCAACTGCTCATATCGATTAAGGTTTTCTCGATGACTACTATCCCCGTAATAACCACTTGGTGTCTGTCGGACTTCGCCATGACATTCCCAACATTCATAATCCTTCATGAATCCATTTTGACACAAATGAATTTTGACCTTACCCGGATCTTTAAATCTTAAACACCTACATTTGGCACACGGACGCTAATCGCCTACTTGAATTATTTGAATGCGCCACAGCAAATTTGATAAACTCTTTCAAACCCGCCAAGAATGCTTGATTTAGTTGTCTTCCATCAGTTAGACGATTGTACATCCAACTCCTATCATGATTGCCTTCCATACTTCCCCAACCCAACCCTACACAAGTATATACATTGGGGATATACCCCAACCCACAAAACAACATGTCACAAATATAAGTGACCAAAACAACTGGCCACTTATGCCAACCAATTGCCACTTAATCAAGAAAGTCTGAAACATACACATGCATTGAACTAATAACAGATCCCACAAGCAACCGAGAGATAAGGATGTACACTTTCAAGATGGGGACGAGGCATGTGGAGGGGGTAAAGAAAGAATTGGAAACTACACATTAATTAGGGAATAAGCAAGCCATTGGCATTTCAACATTATCACTTACTACAATTTGATGCTCACTCTAATCATTTTTAGAAGGAGTAATTATTGAAATCACATTAAAAGTGTTAGTTAAAAATAAAAAGTTTATTACTTATATACCTTTCAAAAAAAAAATCACAAACATTTATTGCTTTAATTGTCAATCATTGGAAATCAAGAATTTATTTTCTTTTGGTGTAGAAACCAGATTACTATTTCACAAAGATTACATAATAATGTAAATATGTGTTGGTTTTCCTAAAATACCCCATTTAAATTATGTGTTTCAGTTAACTAATATTTTGAATAAATACAATGTACTAAATCCAAACACTAACATATATATGTTTCTTCCTAACTCTAAGTGCTCTAAGATTTTATTGTCCCACCCATTTATTACTTCTTCAATATTTTCAATTAATGTATATTGAGGTGTATTATTTATCGATAATTTAATTATGTGTTAAAATGAATAAGGTTTCTCAGTAAATTTTTAAGGTATTGATTATAGGATCATTTAATTATGCTTGAGTTTGAATAAAATTTTGGTCAAATTTTTTTTTTTTTTTTTTTGTAAATAATGATTTAACCAAAAAACCACTTCATTACTTGTGTTGACATCATGGACCAAAGTAATAATAAAAAGTGGACAAAGAAAATGTGTACAAAAGATAGAAACGTCATCTCATTAAAAATAAATATAAAATCTTACACCTTTATCAACAAAAAGCCACACATTAAAAGAGCTAATCCTTTTCTATATGAGATGTATTATGCATCCCAAATTTAATATATATATGTATATATATATATTTTTTTGACAGTATTACAAAATACTCTATTTAGACTAAAAGTTTATATTGCACTTAACAAGTATCATCTTTAGAATTTGGGATTAAAATATAAAAATATTTAGGTTAGGTTTGTTATATCAATTTCATCAATCACATATGATTATATGTCCTATTTTTAAATTATTATCATTTTAACTATATACTATCAAGTTTAGGGCACTAATCACAAATCAGGTGATCTTCTTAGGCTAAAAGAAACCCTACCTTAAGAAAAGCACAATATTTGACTTGTCATCAAAAGCACAAAAAATAATACAGGATTCAAAAGGCTTTCACTTGTCATCAGTTGCAAGTTTGATCATCATCAATAAGAAAAAGAACAAGTGTTAGACATAAAATGCCCATGGCAGAAAATTAACAAACTGTATGCTCCATGCAATTTTTCTCGTAACCTATTAAAGAGGTGTGAATGTCCCAATAGATTACATTTCTTAATTAATTTGCTAATGACGGTGCAACTTCTAATATTATATAGGTGTGTATGTGTAAACAGAGTAATAGCATTCTTTTTCTCCAACAGCGAATGAGCAAGAAAAAAAATTAAATAAAACAAAAAAAAAATCAAGGGGGGCACGTGCCCCCTTCTAACACACGTGGGTCCGCCATTGCTAACAGAAGATTCATCACGAAAAGAACACAAAATCTTCAATATCAATCATGGCTTAAATTCCAATCAACACAGAGAGAGAGTCGAAGCAAAGCTAACCATTACGTGATCATTAAAAAACATAAGAAGCCCTACAAGATAGTAAAAGAATCTCGAAAAACACCGATAAATTTAGGGCTTCATATTGTAATAGAATACTAAAAAATCAATGGTTATTGAAGATGAAATAGGTGAGTACACAGAGAAACCCAACGAACGTGCGGAATGGAAAACCGAAAGAACTCGGAGAGAAGTCAATATTCAACCATTATAAAGCCTTGGAAATGCAAGAGGGAGAACAAGAAATAGGAGAACGAAAGCCGAAAGGTATTTCAAGCCGAAAGAACATGGCGTAGAAACCGCGGGAGAGGCGACAATGGAGATGGAGTGGAGGTCGACGGAAGAAAGAATCCAAGGTGGAGTGTGCCGCGAGAGGGAAATGATGAAGGGGAAGGAGGCGGAGATGAGTATGCCGCGAGAGGGAAATGATGAAGGGGAAGGAGGCGGAGATGAGTGTGCCACATGAGGGAAATGAAGAAGGGTTTCTATCGCGCGGGTGGGGATTTTGGTGGATCCGAGTGGCTTTTTAATGAATATTGGCGACCTAAAATTAGATTCGAATCGCCCATTTTCTAAAATAAGCGACACTGAAATAAAATCAGTCGCTAATATTTGATAATGGGTAACACGAAAGAGGTTCAGGTCACCACTTTGCCACTAATTCGCGACCTGAATGTACTTTAATTCGTCCCTGTTCAAAAAATGGCGACCTGATTGAAATCAGGTCGCTAATCTTATAATTTAGGCGACGATATTTGTTCGAATCGCCTAAAATGCCAATATTAAAAAAAAAACCACACGGTGCCTAAGTTTTAAGAAATTTTATTCCAATTTGGGCGATCTGAATTAAATTCAGGTCGCCTAAATTCATCTGCCAATATTAAAGAAAATTAAAAAAAAACATATGGCGCCAAAGAAATAAATTTTTAGAACAAAAAATGTGTCATGGCGCCAAAATTTATCCCAATTTGGCTACCCAATTAATTTCGGTCACCTAAATTTGAAAATCCAACCAAAATGCCATGGCGCCAAACAACAAAATCCCATGGCGCCAAACAACAAAAAATTCTCAATGGCTATTAGGCGCCTTGAAACCTTTTTAGGATGACAAAATCCAATTTTATAAGTCCTAACAATAATTCGGGCTGTTGAAGGCTCATTTTCCTTCGATATATTTACAAGATTGCCACTACCTTCATATTTTACTTCCTATTTTAAAATAAGGACGTTTTTTAGGGTAGTGATATCCAATATTTGTAGTAGTGGATGAATCTTTATATGCATGTATTTACCATTGAATTAGAATGTATTGAATTTAGAATAGAAGAGCCTATGCCCGCAGAATACCCGTCTTTGTGGGAAGGAATTAGTGAATCCCTTGAAAGTAGTAAATCTGCATACAATGTGTATTTTGAATATTGAAAGTATTGAATTGATTGTATGTATTGTGAGTGATTAACGTTATTACTAGGATTCATTTGAATCCCAGCATGTTTTTGGAATAGCTAATTTGCAGCTCGTATAAGAAGACTCAAGAATGAAGAAGGTGAACAAGGATGAGTAGATCTAGATGGAAAAATATTTTATTTCCGTTAGATATTTAAATTGAGATTGTAAACCGTATACGTGAATAGTACTGTATATGTGAATAGTACCGTATACGTGAATAGTGACTTCATGTAACATAATCAAAGAATGCTTACGTGTATGCAAAATCTTTGAAGTATTTAAGGTGAGTGTTACAACTCTCATATCCAAACCTTACATCGGTTCACAAGTGTAGCTAAATCCTGGTATGCTCGATCCTTTGGTCATTCTTTTATCACCAAACATTTTGATTGGTCTAATTCTATCGGTAAGAAATGCCTCCATAGCCTACAGCTTTCCGGTTGAAGACACCAGCATTAGGATTTTGCCAGAGTTGTCCATAGATCACTACAAACCATACATTCCATCGTCTTGACAAAAAAAAAAAAAATTACATTCCATCGTGCTCCCCAAACTTTGTCACGGTCGACCCATATTACATTCAACCCAACTTGTCTACAAAGGCCATTGATAAAAACCTTGTTTGCATGTGAGTGTCACCATTCTACTCCAACAATCCAAAGCGAACAGAAGCGATTATCTAAGCCGAAGTCGAGGAGAAAATAGGTGAGGAGATGCTAGAAAGAGAAACTTCTAAAAAAAGGTAATTTTTTTATACTATTTTTAGGATCGAGTTTTCCCTCCTAGTTTTCTTCCCCTTAATTTTCATATACATATTTCTCTTTTGAATCTTTCATTTATTGTAATATTTATAGGTGCACCATGGTACAGGTGTGTGTATATATATATATATATATATATCAGGGAAGACCAATTATAGGTACAGGTGTGTTTTTCTATCTTAATTAAATCACTTGCTTTACTCTCTTAGCACGGTCAACTCCAAGTCCTATGCAGGGGTGAACGATGCTAATAGAAACAAATTAAAGGATTTAATTAATTAAGGAGAAAAAAATACGGGTATCAAATTAAAACTTGAATGAAAGTATAGCTAGGTACAGACAAAACGGTTTTGGATCCAAAATTATAATAAAAGAAACACTACCCCTTGATAAAACAAAAATATATATAATTTGGGAGGTAAAATGAATTGAAATATTATATTTAGGATCAAAGTTTCTTATATTAAGAATAAGATATAGTATATCATTCTCTCTTGTTGGTTTTGTGTGGTCATGAAAAGAAAACTTGAATAGAAAGAATTGTTCAATAGAATAGACATAAAAATAGCTTAAAAATCTAGTCGGCACTTTCACGTAACAATTTAACATATAAATATACACACACATATATCTTAAAAACATATATTTCCATATCTTGCTCTTAAAAAAACATATTCTCATATTCCCATATTCCTTGCATCTTTAATTTGCTAACCACCACAAACCCAAGAAGAACAAACCATCTTAGAATAAGAAAATGCTAAGCGACAATCTTCTAAAGATCTCAAAATCCTTACTTCGGTTCAAATGTGTAGCTAAATCCTAGTATGTTCTAATCATTGACCATTCTTTTATGACCGAGACATTTTGAATGGTCTAATTCTATGGGTAAGAATTGCCTCCATAGGCTTGTTTTCGAACTATTTAGGTATGATCGGCCACCCTCCATATCGTTGATTTCTAATATAGCTCAACCCTATGAGATTCAAAACTTAGAATTGCCTTTCAATAAGTGCAATTTGTGACAAATGTTTGATTATGGTCAATGTAATGGGATTTTTTGTCTTAGTGGGGACTATGAAGATGTTCGGCACTTAATTTTGTGGAACCTAGCAACAAAAGAGGTGAAAACTATTCCTACGTCTCAATGGCGGCCCTAAAGGCCCGTATTGGGCGGGTTATGGATTTGGGTTTGATTCCATCACAAAAGATTATAAGGTTATTCAATTTCCAAAGGAAAACGAAGGACACCTACTAGTTCAAATGTCCAATCTTAGTACGATTCTTGGAGAAAACTAGATGTTGACGTCTCCATTTATAAATTTTGTCATTCATGCATGGGCCCTTATTGGAATGGGGCTTATCACTGGTTAGGTTGGTAGCCGTGATGGTTTTGATAAGTTTATTGTGAGCTTTTGATTTTAGCAAAGAGGCTTTTGAGATTATCCAAAGTCCTCCACGAGATTACTTCCTCTCCTATGGAAGATAATAATATTCTTGCTATAGTGGATAAGAGTCTTGCTTGGGCTTTTAGGCGTGTCTCGATTGAGGTTTATCTTGAGATTTGGGTGATGAATAAGTATGGTGTTGAGTAGCTGGACTAAGAAGTTTGAGATCGACCATTCCACGACTCTTACTCTTACCCTTGGTATATCTTACAGTTTTGGGGAGACGATGAGATTATAGTTTATGATGACATTAATCATCAATTGATTTCATATAGTTTCCAGAATCAACGGACAGAGAGGTTGGAAGTCCACTTTCGAACGATGATGGATTACATGGAAAGTTTGTTTCCTATAGACAAAAATTTATATTTTATCTTTACATCCATCCCATCTTCTTTTAATTACTCAAACTCTTTAATTAATGATGAAAATTATCAAATCCTTTGAATGTTGTTGTTTTGTTTTGCGCTTGTAAAATCTTTTTATTGAAATGACAATATAATATTTCATCAATTAGTTGGTATTCGCCTTTACTTTTTCTTTTCCCTTTTGTACATATATTAAATAGGCATTTTCTTCTGTGATTCATAGGGTAAAAGAGCAATTTTACACATGTGTTTTTGCCCCCAAGAGCACCCGTACCATGAGAAATTTTAGAACCAAAAATACACATGTGTTTACGTTTTGGAGCGCCCGGCACCCACGGCCGTTAGTTGGCCGTCATTTAATCGTTAACTTGGATGGAACAGCTAACGTAACGATTTGGGTGACACTTATTTGACGTGGCGGCGTGGGCGATGACGTGGAATAAAAATTCAAAAAATTAGGGAAAAATTCGAAAAATTAGAAAAATAAAAAAAAAATAGAAAATAATTCAAATAATTGGGAAAAAAATTCAAGAAATTAGGAAAAAATTCAAAAAATTAGGAAAAAATTTAAAATAATGAGAAATAAATTAAAATACCCCCGCCCAGTGGGCCCCACCATAGTCCACCCTACCGTCGACCACCGCCGGCCGTGGCGCGGCGTGTCGGTTGTCGGCCGTCACTCGGTAGCGCGGTCGGTTATTTTCGAAGCGGGAAAAAAAATGTATTTTTAGTCTTTTACGGCATTAAATTTTCATATGAATATTTTTACTCTTTATTTATTATTATGTAGATAATTATTTTTTGAAAAAAATGTATAGTTAAATAGGTTTAAAGTTAAAAAATTGTTAAATTTTGTGATAGAATTAATAAAATTTAAAATTTTGCGGTTGGTCCCCACCAAACCGGCCCATGCATGTAGGCCAAACGGTAGGGCGGCCGGTTGTGGGACCCACTAGCGGGGTATTTTAATTTTTTCTTAATTTTTTGAATTTATTTCTAATTTTTTGAATTTTTTCCTAATTATTTGAATTTTTTTCCTAATTATTTGAATTTTTTTCTATTTTTTTCCTAATTATTTGAATTTTTCCCTGGTTATTTGAATTTTTTTAATTTTTTTTCTAATTTTTCAAATTTTTTCCTAATTTTTTGCATTTTTATTCCGTCGGCGTGTCGATCCAAATCGGCACCACGTCGGCGTTCCATCCAAGTTGACGGTCAACTAACGGTCGTGGTCTTTGGGCGCTCCAAAACGTAAACACATGTGTATTTTTGTCCGAGAAAATTTCTCGTGGTCTTTGGCGCTCACAGGGGCAAAACACATGTGTAAAATTGCTCCTTTACCTAATTCATATTGGTATATTTGAGTTGGCGTCAAATTTCTATCATTTAATCTTTGATGATCTTGTTTTGTAGATTGATAAACTAATAATTAGACTTAGATCTTCTAATTTTAAAAAGTATCTTGCTTTTATTATATCTTTCCCAGATGAATCTAATTCATCATTTGAGAACTAAGCAAAAAATAAAAACTTCTTCCTATCTTTGAAAATGAGGACAAAAGAAACCGAAAATATAAATGCCAAATTCTTTTTTTTTTTTTTTTTTTTTAATACACATAGTAGGGGAGGGGCGGGGTTGAACCACGGACATGGGAGAGGGAGCCAAGCTCCCATGCCTTTGCGCTACTAAAGGCGGCGCGAGATGCCACTTAATTCTAAATTTTCCATTATAAATATAATTAAACTCAGTTTACATTGAAAAAAGTATTAGAGGAAGTGGAGAGAAGTGTTAGTAGACATACTCCTTTCTCTAAACTTCTTTACTAATGATAGAATCTCTAAACCAAGTTCCTGCAGTGTTTTTTCTTTTGATTGGCTTTTCTTAGATTTAAATTTAAATGTGTATGAATTTTTATTGAATTTTGTTTTTTTTTTAAACGTAAATGTCATCATGGATAATATATAGGGCTATATGGAAAGTTCCTCAATTAAATATTAATTTTTAGGTAAGGAAACCGAAAAAAAAAATTATCATTTTTTTTTTTGTGAAACTAATAGTTAGGAACTTAGGATCAATTAATTGTTGGCATTGTTTCGTTTTTATCCTTCTACATGCTACTATCTCACATTATAATTAAAAATATATATGAAGTTGTTTTTCAAAGCACAATAAATGTTTTACGTATGTATATTCGGTTGCTTTTGAAAAAGGATAATGTCTGGCCGTTGTCAAAATATTTTGCGGTCTTTTTGATACAATGTAGTATTTTCATTTTATATAAATTTGTATTTTTTATAGATTTTTTTTAATTTTTTATAATAATGTGATTTCTATAATAACAAAACTATTAAAAATACAGGTGAGCTCCATTAATTTTTATTTTGCGGTAGTAAAATAATGTGATTTTTTTAACCCTCATAAATGAGATGATGTAAATATATAATACTTCAACTTTAAATATTAGATTAATAATATTTAAGTTCAAAAACAAATAGAATGGTAATAAACACTCCAATAAGAAATAACCATAGATAAATGAGTAGGTGACTAGGCTACCCACTAATTGTATTACAATAATAATTAATAACTAAATAAGGTAAAGATAAATGAGTAGGTGACTAGGCTACCCACTAATTGTATTACAATAATAAATAATAACTAAATATTCAGGTTTCTTTTAACTAAATATAAATATAGGTGGTCTGAGATGTTCCTAGGAAAGGTCCGGTAAATCCAGGAGAATACCTGAAAAGAAGGAAAGAATGAAGTGAAAAATCTTCCGTAGGCATAAAGATAGATGAATATAATACAGTGAAATATAATATAAAATATATGAAAGTGAAATACTGAAATATAAAAGGCTAGATTAAATATAGATTTGTTTTATAAATATATGAGATATAAAAGATATTTTTGTTTCTATTAAAAAAATGTAGTTTTGTTCCGTAGGAGTAAAATTAAAAGAAATAAGAAGGAAATTAATTATTAAAAGATAGAAGGATTATTATACCATGTAGGTCAGGCACGTGAAGAAGAACCAGAGGAGGAACCACGATCGCGATGATCAGTACCAAATGGAGGAACTTTATGGGGTATGAATAATGTGCTACGACAAATAGGACATTGGTTTCTATGCTTTTCCAGCCATGGAAGAATGCAATCAGCATGGAAGAAGTGGCCACAATCCAAGACTTTTACTGTGTCTCCAAGTTCAAACTCTTCCTCACAGAAAATGCATTTGTGTTGTCTTTCTAGCATATGTTGAGTTATTTCCGAATCTTGTATCCTTTCTGTTGCAGATTTGGGGGCCGGCAGGTTTGGAGCATGGTAAGCTTGTTGCTTTCTGACAGATTCATTTACACCCAGACTCAACATATGAGACCGGCGTCCTAAGTGAAGATTGCAATAAGGGCAGGTAGGGTTATTAGGGTCATTATGGACACTCCCATGATCAGGGCAAAAATATTGCACAAGTTTATCTGCCATAGCTGCAGTAGTGTGAAGAAAGAAGAAGAAGATGGAGCAAGTCCAATGGACGAGTGGTTTAAAAGCATCGAGGTCACGTCAATTTTGTAGCCAATCAGAAACGCATGAATAAGAGGGATCTCTCCATACTTGTTGCTCCGTGATTGGTTAGAACATTCATAGATGATGGAGAGACTCCATCTCCATGAATTTTCATGTCAATTTCATGACACTCATACAAGTAATATGCTTTGGCTATTATATCTTAGAATAAAATAACATAAGTAAATTAATATTCTTTCTTTTAATTTTCAGCTCTTATAATGTTTACCCATTGACCATCGGTTGCCAGCCACTATCATATCCAAACCATGATAACGTTGTGCCGCTTTTAATAATGCCAAGATATATATAACTCACAGACCTAATGGGGTGAAATCATATTTGAAAAAAAAAAGCACTAGTATTAGAAAAATGACATAAAAATATATTTAAAATATAAAAAGATAAATAATGGTGTTAAATAGCAAAACAAAAGTAGTTATTAGAAATTACTTAATAAAATGGACCATATCTATCTAGTATTGACTACCCTAGTTTTAGTATTACATACTCTTATTTTGGAAGTTCATAAATATATTAAGAACTTTATCTGCAGTCGGGCAAAGTATTAGGAAATGTTCAACAAATACCCTATTAACTACTTTAGTTTCTGTATTAACTATTCAAGTATCCATATTTATATATATTAAACTGTTGGAGCTCCGTATGCGTGACCAATCGCCGACAAAGTCACCGGAACTCCAACGATAGGCCACTAGCCATCGGTCACCGGTGCTAGAGCTGCGGCAACCAGACAAAGGGGTTTTAAACAATTTTCTATATTTGGTATATTTCTATTATATTTTCTCTCTTTTTTCCCTTAGTATTTTTATGGTAAATACTAAATCATATTTGTAAAAAGTATTATTTAATTTAATCTTTAAAATAATATGAGAGAGACAGTTTAAGTTTCTTCACACCTGCTTTGCATGCTCTGTATTTGGTTTCGGACCACGACAAAAAATATTCATGATTGTTGAAGGGAACATACTGAAGAGGCTCCATCTCCATAAATTTTTAAGAAAGATCCGTGATAATTTAAAAAAAAAAAAATGTATTTATTAACTGACAATTTAGGTCATGATTTTTATGCTAAAAAAAGTTGGGATAAATAAGGCCATTTTCTGTTTTATGTTTTTTTCACATTTGTTTAAAAAATCTAGTTTTGAAGCGACGTGTCAGCGGTGACATGGCGCAGGTACGGACTGATGGGGCGGTGTCACAAGTGACGGCCTCGAGTAATAAGAAATAGAATAATAATAATAATAAAAAAGACCT
The DNA here is from genome assembly GCA_019022655.1 of Acacia acuminata. NCBI lineage: Eukaryota > Viridiplantae > Streptophyta > Magnoliopsida > Fabales > Fabaceae > Acacia > Acacia acuminata. The sequence continues at coordinate 143,642 of JAFJYI010000102.1, read as the reverse complement.
CGATCCTGTTTTGATTTTTTCGAGCAACTTTCTGTTTTTTTTTTTTAAAAAAAAAATTATTGAAAAAAAATTCAAACAAATTTTATTATTATTTTTTTAAAAAAATAAAAACAAACCGGCCCTTAGCATGTGACTCGTTATAATTTCATCTTTAAATCAATTCATTATGAATTTTTTTCCTTTTTAATTATTCAGTCCTTGTAATTTCACCTAATTCCAAATCTTTTTTTTTTTACTTTTAATTTTATTATTAATTAAATTTATAATCAGATAACTGAATGATATTAAAATATTACATTTAAAATAATTTAATGATTAAATAATACAAAAAATATTATTGTTATTGTAATTATTATTTAAAATTTAAAATTATAAAGAATACATAAATTAAAATTTTAAAATAAAAACTAAATACGTGTTTAATTAAAAATTCTAAAGACCTAATTAAAAATAATTTGAAGCTATAAGAACTTTTTTTGCTACAGAAGTTATAAGGACTTTTTTTAAATCTTTTTTTAAGAAGCTATAAAGACCTGCAAATTAATTAATCTAAAAGAACCTAAGTAATGATTCTGGGACTCTTTTTTTTCTCTTTACCGATTTCACATTTTTTTATAAGATTGATTTCACATTGAATTAATAATAAAGCATAACAGCCAACAAAAGTGGATCTATTATGTAAGCAGCTAGCTCATATATAACCAAAAAAATCTTGAGTTTAAATTCCGTAAGGAACTTGTTGGTGGATATGATCTTGGGACTTTGACTTATATTGTAATCAGTTACATAATTATTCAATAAATTTATAGATGAGTAGAAATTCAATTTCAATTTATGTAAAATGAAAACTTATATATTATTCTAGAATTTTATTTTATTTATAAATTAATGAATTGATTTTATTTAGGGTTAAGTAGCAATTCTACCCGAAAGTACATGAATAGGAGCAATTTTGCCCTAAAACTTTTTTTTTGGAGCAATGTTGCCTCGAAAGTTTAAAAACGTGCAATCTTGCCCTCCATTAACGACCCTAACGGTCAAACGTTAGTTGATTGCATTATCTTTGACGTGGATTATCTACGTGGCATCTTTGTCACTTTTTTTTTTTTTTGGGTTAAGTAGCAATTTTGTCCTGGAAGTTTTTTGTTTCCTCAATGTTGCCATGGAAATCTAAAAAACGTAGCAATGTTGCTCCTCCGTTAATTGATCCTAATTAATTATATTTGACACTTTTTGTAAGTTTTATTCTCTTAGTCATCTCTGCTTACAATGCACCAGAGGTTCGTTAATCGTTCGCGTAGATAATTCTGCAGGCGAGTGATTATTGTTTGGAAAAGTTCATTTGAACTGCCTGCGACGTACTTGTTTGATATTACATTCGGACAAATTCATTCTTAATTTTTTGTTTGATTTGTTCGAAACATTTTTTGAACAAATTCCCCAAGCAAGTGATTATTGTTTGATTGGGAAATGCCTACGATGGAGGATGCCATGGGGAAGAACGAGTAAACTATATTTACTTTTTTAAAAGAAAAAAATAATAATTGCCACCTCTACTCCTTCTGTCATGATTATAATTATAAGATCGGGTTGACCCTTTTTAAAGAAATTTAGAAAACTAAATAAGATACATAATCATACTACCTCCCAGGTCCTAATTATAAGACCGAATTGATGTTTTTGGAGAGATTAGGAAGCTAAATAAGTTATTTAATCATATTACATGTTATATATCCTTAGATTATAATTAATTTATTAATCAAACTAATTACTTTAGAGGAAAAAAATCCAAAAATACTCTGGAGTAATTTAATTAGCTTCCTCAATCTTTTCAAAAAAGTCAACTTGGTCTTATAATTAGGACCCGAGAGATAGTATTTTATAAATCGACTGTAAATCAAATTTTTTAAAAAGTGAGAAAGATGACATGTAGACAATTCATGTCGGCATAATGAGGTCAACTAATGTTTGGTAAGGTAAGGTTGTTAAGCGAGGGGCAACATTACTACGTTTTTAGACTTAGGAAACAATTAGACAAAAAAAAAAAACTTTCGGGGCAAAATTGCTACTTAAAAAAGTGACAAAGATGTCACGTAGACAATTCATATCAGCATAATGTAGTCAACTAACGTTTGACCCATTAGAACATTAACGGAGGAATAACATTATTACATTTTTAAACTTTCGAGGCAACATTACTATGTGAAATGACGAAACTCATGCCAAATTCTTTAATCACACCGGCCTTGTCAAATGTTCTATTTTTTCACCTCACTTGTCCATCCTAAACTCGCTTGAAAAAATAGAACATAGAACATATATGATCATGTATAATTTGAGAACTTGACATAATTATAAGGAAGTTAACTTTTGTCATTGCGAAAAATTACGTTAATCATTTCTTACATTATCTCATATCTATTCATCTATTCGAGTATCGACATTTTCTAAACAAAGGTAATAAGTTATTTGGTATTCTTACAAACTAGTTCACATCCGAAACCTTGTGCTTCAGGGGTCATGACTCATTCTAAGAATCCCTATTAGTTTTCTTTTTAGTTTTTAAAATAAAGAACCAAATTAAATGAATTGAGAGGATCCAATAAATATGTGACTTGGTAAAATGGAAAGAATGAATGTTGTGTCCTATATTCATATACAAGCGTTACATATATATATATATACAAGATAAGAGAGGCTCAATAGTAATGGCTCATAATGACTAATAACAACTATTAATGAAGATTATTTCTAATCCCTATAAATCAGGAATTTCTATAAATCAGAATACAATTTGTGTAATACCCTAAAAATCGCGTTTAGCATAACCACTATATTTTGATAGGTAAACCCTATTTAAAATAGGTGAATATGTGGTCTCAAATTTTGTGATAAGTTTATCCTATTTTCTAGATAATTTTTCTTTAGGATTAAGGTGACCAATAATTTAATCTTCTAAATTTTTTTAGGCATCATAAGATATCATAAAATATAATAAATACCATATTAAACCATGGTTCATGTGGAATTTAAAAGAGCAAGAAAGTGTTATGAAAATACTTGAGTAAATTTAGTGAAATCAATGGCAATTAAAGACCAACTAAATCTTCACTAAATTAAATAAATTGTGCAAGACTTCACAATTAATCAAAGGGGGCTTAAACACCAATTTTTATAATTGTCAAGAGATTAAATTAATACCAAGTTCATATTTAAGTCATAAAAGCCAAAAAGAATTATCAAAACACTTGGAACAATTAAGGGGCAATTACCAACAACTAAAGAGCAATTAAAATTACACTAATGGAATATTTAGGTAATTCTTTACAATTAATGTTAATAGTCACCAATTAAAGATGCATTAAGATAATTAAAGGTCAAGGACCAATAAGGGGTTAGGATTAGCATAAAGATGATTACTAATGATCATGATTAGTAACCAATCAAATAAATTTAATAACACCTAAAACACCATTTTAGGATTAATGACCAAAGATTAAGCTAATTAAAGACTAAACCCTAAGAGTATTTTTCTTAATTGCTAACCAATCACCAAAGTCATCTAGTTACAAGTATACTTAGAGTAACTAGGAAATTAGAACACCAAGTTGGGAAATGCATGAAGATGGAGATGCCACCAATGCATGCTTGGAGAGTGCGTGAAGGAGAAAGAGCCACCAAAGCACTCTTGGGGCCAAAAGCTTTACACATGGGGACAATTTTGACACTAAGGCAAGAGGCTTTGGTGAAAAATCAAAGGAGGGAGAATGGGGGGAGGTAGGCCACGTTTTTTGGCTCAGCTGGAGGGAGAAATCAGATTCAAACCCATGGCCAAAAATGAAAGATGTGTAAGCTAGAGAATTACAAGATTTGCCATAGCTTTTTCCTATAAATAGAGCACCAACCTCTTCACAAATTTCACACCAAAGCAAGCTTAGTAAATCTGATATAGAGAGTGAAAGTGAGAGTGAGGAGTCTTGAAGAAGGAGGAGCAAGGTTCTTGGTAAGTTCTCTAGCTCTAGCTTCAAGTTCTTTAAGTTCTAGTTCTTAAATTCTTAGATAGAAGTAGCTTAGATCTTAAATATGCTAGGATAATTTTATTTACATGTTTTTATAGTCAAAATTATCTTTATTTCGAAAAAATGATGAGGGAGGTCATATAGCAAAATTTCTGGAAGAAAATCATCAAAGTAATGAAGTTAAAGGCGAAATTTCATCGGTTTCGGAATTTCTGGAGGCAGTGATTAAAACGCCAGAATTTCATATTGAAAATATGGTCACAAAATTCTGAGAGAATTCATGGTTAAAATAGACATATAGGGATTTTTAAATATGTCAAGAACATGTCAAAATGATTTCTGTACAAAGAGATAAAAATCCTCAAAGTTAGGCTACAAATTTCTGGAAAAATGCTGGGCAGAGGTTCAAAACTTGAAACCTGGGAGTGATTCGTGTAATCTGGGCAAAGGTGATTATTTTTACTTGAAAATAGACATCCTAAGGATTCCAAGGAATTTTACGGATCCTCATTTCGATTTTTCTAGAATTAATTATGATTTTTCAAAGTTAGGCGAAATGCTGCCCAGATTTGTACCAGCGTTGTTCTACGAATTTTGAAGGAATAAAGTGAAAAATAAAGGTTGCAAGGGCAAAATAGTTATTAGTGGCCAAAATATCTCTTAGGATATTATTTGTAAATTAATAAATACGATATTACCATTATAGGATACACGTGATCAGCATCCACCGTCAGCGTCCCGACAACACCGACGAAGGTACGGACGCGTCTTTGTAACACTAACTCGATGTTTACTTGTATACCTATGTGTGAGGTTGTATTCATAGACTGAGTTTCTATTTTTAAAAAGTTATTGAGCATTCATATACAGCTGTACACGGGTTATGGTATTGATAACGCCGTTGAGTTTTCCTAGCGAGGACACGGCCAGGTACATCGTGGCAGGTGAATAGTGCGGACCGTAATGACGTTCATATGCGTGGCATGTGTGTTACGTTATTATCTTTCATATGTGAATATTGCTGTGATATTATGAATAAACTGTCATACATACTTATTATATGAACATGAGGTTAACCGTTACCTGAGGTTCAATGCAGCTCTTATCATAGCTTCAGGATCTGGAGTGAACAGGATCAAAGATAGTGGTAAGCAGCAGATATAGGAACCGTACGGAGGAAGCCCTTTTGTTTTGTACTTACGATGATGTCATTTGGAAATTTTTTTTTGTAACGCTGTTAACAGCTAACACATACATTACGGTGGCTACTTATCGAGTTACTTTTTCAATACTATTTACTTCCGATGCTCTACTCGATCACGATACCATGAAAACGCTTTCGAAAATTGGGATGTTACAATTTGCTATATAATCTCTGTCAAAATACATGTTCACTAATTTGTTTGATTAGAAATTTTGAATTTCAACTAAATACTACTACTTACTCCTTTTGGCCAAAAAAACACACACACACACACGCGACGTATGTACTACGGACACTATGATTGTGGATTGTTTTTCAATTAAATCATTGCATTTTACTTGAATCCAAAAAAAGAAAAGAAAAAATAAATCTTTGATAAATACTTAATCAAATAGTTAAAATAATTAAAATTCCATAATGTCAATGCCAAAGTGTCCTTTGTTGTAACAATCTGCCATATTTTTCAATTAAAAAAGGTGAGATGCCAAAAACGGTTAAGTTTAACGGCAGGGCTAAACGATCAAAATATGAAACTTCAGGGTTGTAATTTGCAACACACTCAAAACTTAGAAGGTTTTTTATATTTTAGCCAAAGAATTAAATGAAGTATATCATTTTTATTTTTATTTTTTGTCATGACAAGAAAACTTGAATAGAAAGAATCGTTAAACGAGTTGACATATATAACAACTGACTTAAAAATAGAGTCACACTTTTCACATATTAGTTTAGCATATAAACATACATCTTAAAAACATATTCCCATATATTGCTCTTAAAAGATGGTATACATATTATTCCAACAAATTAAAACCTTAAATCCATGAAATGAATTGAATCTTATATTTAGGATCAAAATTTTTGAAATTAAAAATAAGAGGTTGTAGATCATTCTCTCGTTTGTTTTGTGTGGTCATAAAAAGAAAACTTGAATAGAAAGAATCATTCAACAAAATAGACATAAAAATAGCTTAAAAATGAAGTCTCAGCACTTTTCACGTAACAATTTAATATATAAATATACACACACAAAACATATATTCCCATGTCTTGCTCTTAAAAGAACATATTCTCATATTCCTTGCATCTTTAATTTGCTAACAACCATAGACCCAAGAGGAACAAACCATCTTAGAATAGGAAAATGCTAAGCGACAAGCTTCCTAAGGATCTCATGGAGGAGATCATGGTGAGGCTACCGATAAAATCCTTGCTTCGGTTCAAATGTGTAGCTAAATCCTGGTATGCTCTAATCAACGACCATTATTTTATCACCAAACATTTTGAATGGCCTAATCCTATGGGTAAGAATCGACTCCATAGGCTTGTTTTCAAACGGCTTAGGTATAATGATCGACCACCTTCCATATCCTTGATTTCTAATAGAGATCGACCCTATGAGATCCAAAACTTAGAATTGCCTTTCCATAAGAACAATTTGCAACATATGTTTGTTTATGGTCAATGTAATGGGATTTTCTGTCTTCGTGGGCACTATGAAGATGTTTGGCACTTAATTTTGTGGAACCCAACAACAAAAGAGGTAAAGGCTATTCCTACGTCTCAATGGCAGCCCCAAGGCCCATATTGGGCTGATTATGGATTTGGGTTTGATTCCATGACAAAGGATTACAAGATTGTTCAATTTCTGAGGAAGAAGAAGGACACCCACTAGTTCAAATGTACAATCTCGATTCTGATTCTTGGAGAAAACTAGATGTTGATATCTCCAATTATAAATCCCCTCATTCACCCATGGGTCCTTATTTGTATGGGGCTTATCACTGGTTAGCTTGTAGCCGTGATGATATTGGTAAGTTTATTGTGATGAGGTTTGATTTTAGTGAAGACAGTTTTGGGATTCTCCAAAGTCCTCCAGGATTACTTCCTCTCATCAAGAAGATAATAATGTTCTTGGTATAGTGGATGAGAGTCTTTCTTGGGCTGCTACTAGGCGTGTCTCGATTGCAGTTTGTATTGAGATTTGGGTGATGAATAAGTACAGTGTTGAAAGTAGCTGGACTAAGAAGTTTGAGATTCGACCATTCCCTCACTCATTGTTTTGGCATGTCTTTGAGTTTTGGGAGACGATGAGATTATAGCTTGGGATGATAGTCATGAATTGTTTTCATGTAATTTTCGCAATCAACGGACAGAGAGGTCGAAATACCACTTTCCAAAGATGATGGATTACATGGAAAGTTTTTTCCCTATAGGAGGAAGTGAGAACACCAAAATATGACAAAAAATTATATTATATTTTTACATCCATCACATCTTCTTTTAATTAATAAATAAATCCTTTGAATGTTGTTGTTTTGTTTTGCGCTTGTAAAATCTTTATATTAAAATCACAATATAATATTTCTTCAATTAGTTGGCATTCGTCTTTTCTTTTTTCTTTTGTACATATCTTAAATAAAGCTTTTGGATACGTAATTCATATTGGTATATTTGAGTTGCCATTAAATTTCTATCATTTAAATTTTGATGATCTTCTTTTGTAGATTTAGATATTCTAGTTTTCAAAAATCTTACTTCTATTATATCTTACGCACAAAGTAAAACTTCTGCCTATCTTTGACAATGAGGGCAAAAAATATAATAAATTTTGGGATAATTAGGAAGAAGGAATTAGAAGAGATAATATTTATTAGGAATAACTGTAAAAGTTGTAATTATTTAGAAGGACCAATTGTCAAAATAATAATTTAAAAACACTAAATTTCCCTTATTTAAATCTCCTACATTTTCTCTCATATTCTATTTTTAAAACCAATATGAATTTTTAAATTTTATTATATTAAATGCAATTTCTCTCATTTTTAAAAAAAAAAAAAAAAAATCACACAAAAGTAGTTTATTTTGTCAAAAGTATAACTTTTAAAATTGACACACTTTCAGTATTGAAGAAATAAATATGTGCAGTATCAAAAAATTAGACTTAGATCTTCTGATTTTGAAAAGTATCTTGCTTTTATTATATCTTTCGCAGATGAATATAATTCATCATTTGAGAACTAAGACAAAAATAAAACTTCTTCCTATCTTTGAAAATGAGGACAAAAAAATGATAAATTTTGATAGATACTATTGTGAGAGTTACAAGATTGTTATAAAAAGAAACCTAAAATATAAACGCCACTTAATTCTAAATTTTCCATTATAAATATAATTAAACTCAGTTTACATAGAAAAAAGTATTAGAGGAAGTGGGGAGAAGTGTTAGTAGACATACTCCTTTCGCTGAACTTCTTTTACTAATGATAGAATCTCTATCCATCCTGAATTTGTTTTCAAAAATAAAAATTGCATCTCAAGCTTAAGTAATTAAGTTTTTTTTTTGGCTGAGCTTTCTGTTATTTCATCTTGTTTTAACTTGTCCCAATCATCAAATTTAATCCCACAAATACCTAACAACTTTTTCGTTTCAAAAGACTCTAAAGCTTTACTTTTCCTCCTAAGCCAGCTAATATAATCATAAAGATGGAGAAAATTAATCTTCAAGTCCCTATATTTTTACTCAATTTTAAATCAAATAATATATATTATTTTTATTATATCCATAGAGTTTCACTTTTTTAAAAACAAGTCCTGTATTTTTTTTTTTTTTTAAACTTTTGATTGACTCTTTTAAGATTTAAATTTAAAAATCTGTATGACTTTTTATTGACTTTTCTCTAAAAAACGTAAAAGTCATCATGGATAATATATATATATATATATATGTGTGTGTGTGTGGAAATTTCCTCAATTAAATATTAATTTTTAGGCTAGGCAAGGAAACCGAAAATAAGATGATCAATTTTTTTGGTGAAATAAATAATTAGGATAAATTAATTGTTGGCGTTGTTTCGTTTTTATCCTTATACATGGTACTATCTCACATTTTAATTAAAAAAAATCTGAATTTTTTTTTTTCAAAAGCACAATAAATTTTTATTTTACACTCTTTTTAATAGAATGTAATTTTTATTTTATATAGAAAATTTTTATTTTTTTTATAACAATGTGATTTTTTTTTTTTGCTCAAATAATAATGTGATTTCTATAATAACAAAACGCTAAAAAATACAGGCGAGTTTCTTTCATTTTTATTTTTTTATTTTAACCCTCATATTAGATTCTAAATTCCTAGAAGATAGAGATGGAAATGAGAGAATGTGACTTAAACTTTAAATATTAGATTAATAATATTTAAGTGCAAATACAAATAGAACTATAGTAAACACCCAATAAGAAAGGACTATACGCAGGTAAAGATAAATGAGAAGGTGACTAGGCTACTCGTAGGCTTTTAGTTCAACATCCAATTAATTGATAATTCTTGCTTCACTCCCACCTCTTTTTTCGGGAGAATCTGAATGAAAAAAATAGCTCTTATATTTAAGCCTCATTAGTCATTTTTACACTTAATTCACTCTTTCACTATCAAGTTATATACTTCTCGTTGTTTGGTTAAGAAATGTTCCTCATTGATCAACGCATGCTAGACAGTTCACTTTGATCTCTTTCACTCTTCGTTTAATTCCATTCTATCAATCTATCTTATAAGCAGGACTAAGAACTTTACCGCAACAACAACAACAAAATTATTACAACAAACATTTGTGCTCGTAAACAACCAAATTTTTACTGGATCAATGATAATGACCCCTCAAAAATTTGTTTGGCTTTTTAATTTGAATGATACACATTAAATGCAAAAACGCAATATTACGTGTGGTCGACATATATTATACTTAGATTACTCGTCAGTAAATACTTCTATTTTTATTTTTATTTTAACCCTCATATTAGATTCTAAATTCCTACAAGATGGGGATGGAAATGAGATGGTGTGAATATATAATACTTAAACTTTAAATATTAGATTTATAATATTTAAGTTCAAATACAATTAGAACTATAATAAACACCGTCGGCGCCTTACTAGCGCGGTGGCATGAGAGCTTGGCTCCCATGTCCGGGGTTCGAACCCTCCCCCTCCCCTACTATGTGTATAAAAAAAAAAAAAAAAAAACTATAATAAACACTTCAATAAGAAATAACTATACGTAGATAAATGAGTAGGTGACTAGGCTACTCACTAATTGTATTACAATAATAATTAATAACTAAATATTCAGGTTTATTTTAACTAAATATAAATATAGGGTGGTCTGAGATGTTCCTAGGAAAGGTACGATGACTCCAGGAGAATACCTGAAAAGAAGGAAAAGAATGAAGTGAAAAATCTTCAGTGGGCCTAAAGATAGATGAATATGATAGAGTGAAATATAAAATATAAAATAGATGATAGTGAAATATAAAAAGGCTACATTAAATGTTTTATAAATATATGAGATATAAAATATATTTTTGTTTCTATTAAAAAAATGTAGTTTTGTTCAGTAGGGATAAAATTAAAAGAAATAAGAAGGAAATTATTAAAAGATAGAAGGATTATTATACCATGTAGGACACCGCCACCATATGCATGTAGGTCAACCACGTGAAGAAGAACCAGAAGAGGAACGAGGAACCACGATCTCGATGATCAGTATGACAAATAGGACATTGATTTTTATGCTCTTCCAGCCATGGAACAATGCAATGAGCATGGAAGAAGTGGCCACAATCCAAGACTTTTATTGTGTTTCCAAGTTCAAACTCTTCCTCACAGATTATACATTTGTTTTGCCAGGATTGGCTCCAAAGAGATAATAATTTCCTAGAAGCTAGGAGGACACATGTTTTAAACTGCCCAAGAACAACGTGCAAGATCGCTGATGTGGCCTTGTGACAACAAAGAAAAGGAAAACACATGAGAAAAAGGGGAAAAGAAAGCAAAAGAAGCAGAAGAATAGCATACTATAGTTTTCATAATAGTGAGTAAAGGGACCGAAAGCAAAAATAGATGACACGTCAACAATTCGGAATGATTTAGAGAAATTCTCTTCCGTGTACCAAAAAAGAAAGAAATCCAACAAATTAAATACAGACCATCATTCAAGAAGTAAATTACACGAAACTTTTTTAAACTCGTCACATGTTTGTTAATTATTGGTTCGGGAGACAACTTCAATTTTCACATACAAAACTCTTTTTGGTTTTTATTATAAGGAACTTCTATGTGGTCCTTATAATATACTCCTCTAGTCATATTTATTGGGTAGACAGAGGGTTTTTTTTGCCCTTTATACAAGTCACCTCATCAAATTTACTGTATGGACATACAATTTTACCCCTAAATTATTATTTTTGGACTTCTTAATTCTCACTCACTCATTTATATTAAATAGGGGTAAAGTTAGAAAGTTATTAAATTTTAAGATAGAGTTAATGGGATTTGAGGCTTTTCGTAGTTGGGGTGAAACATGTTAGAAGTGCTTTATAAATAAGATAATAGGAATAAAACAATTTGTCTAAAGTATTAACTTTCCCCAAAATGTCGTTCGCTTTACATTTCTTAACTAAAGAATCTCCTCATTACTTAAACAACATCTTCTACTTAAAATATTTCAATCAAGGTAATGATGTAATTTTTAAGAGCTTCAACTAATTTTATCTGAATTTCTTAATCTATGCAAAATTGCAAAGTAGTTAACATTTACTTATAATAAGAACTAGAGGGAGTATCTTGCTTAAATGTTTTCAAGAATTTGTGAAACTAACTAAACATGGAGCATCATTCACCATAAATACCAGTACAATGTAAAACGCCAAACAGACGCTTAACGCTCACCCCAAGTGCTAAAGCACCGGACCATTTGAAGCAAGAATCCAAGAATAGGCGATGCAAAAATCACACATGTGTTTTGGAAGTTCCGGTTGAAGGAAACCACGGCGAGAGGTTGTCATCCACGATAGCCTTATAGCCCAAGGATCATTTCATGCCGCCACACCTGCAGGTTGTCATCCCTGATAAGGATATTCCTTGATTATAGGTCAGTAAAGATCTTCCTTCATTATTGGCAGATTCTGATACGAATTGCCCTTGTTGAGCCATATATTAAATGGGCCTTTTATCAGCATTCTTCTATTGAATGTGCCAATAATTGTGTTCGATAGAATAATACAAGCATAAATTTAGAGATTCTCATTAGGTTTGTGATATGATATTTATCTCGTGCCGATTCTTGCCCCCACCCCCCTTTTATACCAAGAGTCCCCTATTTTGCGTGCATGACTTGATCCAAAATCTTTTTTTTGTTGTTGTGTGTTTTGAATGTATTGTTGCTTGGTATGTTGAATTTTTTTGGGTAATATTTTAAAGGAGCCCAACAATAGATTTACTCATTTAACCAGGTTTATCCTTACAAAAGTGAGCTTTTACAAAATGCTAAATCACTTTTGTTTGGAATCAAGAGTGATGAAAAATATACTAAACGCAAGAAAAGGTATTCCTTTTTATCTTTCATTTTGTTTGGGTTGATATGCTTATTTATTTTTTCCTTTTTACCCTTATTAAGAATTTGATTCGATATAGGTGGTTGTTGGCTATTGCGACCACAAAATATGACCGAAAGAACTTCAAGAAGGCTAAGTTCTTAAAAGATAGGTTTATACCCGAGTTCTCACTTCGGGAAGATGATGTAAGTATATCCTTTATATTCTACTACCTACGTATTCCAATGATACTTGCTCTCCTTCCAATACAAGTCAAGTATATACCTCATTAAAGTGTGATTTAAAGAATATTGTGTGAAATGTATGCTATATATGTACTATATCATATTCTTCATTTGTATTTATGATGTATTGCTGGCTTATTTGTAGTGTAACACCTCTAGCTATATACAAGAGGTTTAGCTTTCTATTATGTTGGGAATGTCGCATGTCAATGTTCACTTTTAGATTTTTGTCTTTATTAAACCATAAACTTTGCCTTATAGTATATATATATGCAATATCATAAATTGAAATTGGTTCCAAAATATAAAACTATCTTGGTATTCTTCGATCGAGAGATAAACTTGGATTCCTCTTTCTTGTTCTTTACTCTTATAATCAATTTTGTACTTGTTGAGTTTCTGGTATACTTCTTTATGATCATGTTACACAGTCTGTGTATGCTTTATCTCTTTAGAACAAAATATTCTCATGAGACTGTACTGACCATTTCAGATATTTTATGAATCTGTCAGAACTTATGTTGAAGGTATCTCTAGGGTATGCAATATTGAAGGAGAATTTGATGCTATTCAGGATGATATGTTGTCACTTGACATGCTCAGCATTAAGAAGTTGATATCATGCTTGGATAATATGAACATTAGAGGTCTATATCTTCTTGCTGAGATAATTTCTGGTGATTTAGTCAAGTTGAAGAGAACTCGTTGTGGATTGAAAAGGATTTTTATGAGTTTTCTTTCAAGTGCTTTCAGCAACCAAGACCATAACTGTTATCGACGGGAAATCCTCAAACAGCTTTTTGAACTCATATATGCTTCAAGATACCAATTTAGCCAAACTGCTATAAAGAAGGTAATTGGTGACTTAACAAAATTTTCACATCAAACTCTAAATGCAATGCATAGAAAGCTTAAGGGAGAGAAAGCAACTACACCTCAATTACGGAGTGGCAGAAGTCGTGGAGATCACATAATGTTCTGATCACGAGAGTGAGGGAAATTAGTAAGGAAATGCGTTCTAAACTTGACAAAGTAGATGAGCTACCAGAGCCCTTAGCCAAAGCTATGGTTGTTGCTGACTTATCACTAAAACTTGCAAATCATAAAGATAGAACATGTTTGACCAACTTGCGTCTAAAGCCAAATCCTTGCAAGATGATATTATGAAAGCTTATATGGAGACTTGAAAAAGTGAGAACGTCAAAGCTTAAAAAATTGATGCTTCTCTCAAAACCAAAGGCTGGAATATCAGACAATTTATTCCGGTCATCTCTCAAAGAATTGTTGAGTGAGTTTCTTTTTCAATGTAACGATTTGGATTATACCAAAGAGTCTATTGGATAGGTTCGATGTTATTAATGGGAGTTCGGGTGATAGACCTCTTCAGTCATTACAAGAGGAGAAAATCAAAGAAGAGGTTGATGACATATTAAACTTCAGTGCAGTAACAAAACAACTTGCTCTGGATTTGTTACTTGACTATGGGTTTGATGAAGATTTTGCGGATGCATATATAGAACCATTAGTAGAAAGCGATGTTGAAGATGACTATAAAGATAGTCAAATAAGAGAGCTAGTTGCTTCACCAATGACGCGGTGTGAGCGGTAGAATGCGAGCCCACTAGGAACCAATACCATGCCGTCAAGATGCTAGTGATGAGACAAGTATGCTTACTCATAAACTTATAGGTGGCGTGTTGTGGGAGTTTGCTAAACTTGAAGGCTTGAACCAAAGTAAGAGCCGGAAGTTATACTTGACAGGTGATAATCAGATTGAAGATGTAAAAGGTATTCTCGATTTCTGATTTTATACAATTCCTTACCCAAACAATAGCTAAGGGACCTGATACTACTACTTGGATCTGGAACCTACATGCTTATGCTCATAATTTCGATAGCCATACTAGTGATTTGGAGGAGATTTCCGTATAAAATCAGAAATCGAGAATACCTTTTACATCTTCAATCGATTATCACTGTCAAGTATAAGTTACGGCTCTTATTTAGGTTCAAACCTTCAAGTTTAGCAAACTCCCACAACACACCACCTATAAGTTTATGAGTAAGCATACTTGTCTGATCACTAGCATCTTGAAGGGCATGGTATTGGTTGGTTCCTAGTGGCTCAGATTCTACTGCCTCACGTCGCCATTGGTGAAGCAACTAGCTCCCTTATTTGACTATCTTTATAGTCATCTTCAACATTGCTTTCTACTAATTGTTCTATATATGCATCCGCAAAATCTTCATCAAACCCATAGTCAAGTAACAAATCCAGAGCAAGTTGTTTTGTTACTGCAATGAAGTTTAATATGTCATCAACCTCTTCTTTGATTTTCTCCTCTTGTAATGACTGAAGAGGTCTATCACCTGAACTCCCATTAATAACATCCAACCTATCCAATAGACTCTTTGGTATAATCCAAATCGTTACATTGAAAAAGAAACTCACTCAACAATTCTTTGAGAAATTGACGAAATAAATTGTCGATGTCCCGACCTTTGGTTTTGAGAGAAGCATCAATTTTTTAAGCTCGACGTTCTCACTTTTTCAAGTCTCCATATAAGCTTTCATAATATCATCTTACAAGGATTTGGCTTTAGGCGAAAGTTGGTCAAACCTATTCTATCTATATGATTTGCAAGTTCTAGTGATAAGCCGACAACGATCATAGCTTTAGCTAAGGGCTCTGTAGCTCATCTCCTTTGTCAAGTTCAGAACGCATCTCCTTACTAATTTCCCTCATTATGTGATCTCCACGACTTTCTGCCACTCCGTAATTGAGGTGTAGTTGCTTTCTCTTCTTTAAGCTTTCTATGCATTGCATTTAAAGTTTGATGTGAAAATTTTGTTAAGTCACTAATTACCTTCTTAAGAGCGGCTTGGCTAAATTGGCATCTTAAAGCATATATGAGTTCAAAAAGTTGTTTGAGGATTTCCCGTCGATAACAGTTATGGTCTTGGTTGCTGAAAGCACTTGAAAGAAAACTCATAACAATCCTTTTCAATCCACAACGAGTTCTCTTCAACTTGACTAAATCACCAGAAATTATCTCAGCAAGAAGATATAGACCTCTAATGGTCATATTATCCAAGCATGATATCAACTTCTTAATGCTGGGCATGTCAAGTGACATATCATCCCGAATAGCATCAAATTCTCCTTCAATATTGCATACCCTAGAGATACCTTCAACATAAGTTACGTGATTCATAAAATATCTGAAATGGTCACTCTGATCTCATGAGAAAATATTTTGTTCTAAAGAGATAAAGCATACACGCAGGCGTGTAACATGATCGTAAAGAAGTATACGAAACTCAACAAGTACAAGATTGATTATAAGGGTACAGAACAAGAAAGAGGAATCCAAGTTTATCTCTCGATCGAAGAATACCAAGATAGTTTTATATTTTGGAACCAATTTCAATTTATGATATTGCATATATATACTATAAGGCACAGTTTATGGTTTAATAAAGACAAAAATCTAAAAGTGAACATTGACATGCGACATTCGCGACATAATAGAAAGCTAAACCTCTTGTATATAGCGGAGGTGTTACACTACTAATAAGCTAGCAATACATCATAAATACAAATGAAGAATATGATATAGTACAAATATAGCATACATTTCACACAATATTCTTTAAATCACACTTTAATGAGGCATATACTTGACTTGTACAAGAAGGAGAGCAAGTATCATTGGAATACGTAGGTAGTAGAATATAAAGGATATACTTACATCATCTTCCCGAAGTGAGAACTCGGATAGAAACCTATCTTTTAAGAACTTAGCCTTCTTGAAGTTCTTCCGGTCATATTTTATGATCGCAATAGCCAACAACCACCTTTATCGAATCAAATTCTTAATAAGGGTAAAAAGGAAAAAAATAAATAAGCTTATCAACCCAAACAAAATGAAAAAGAAAAAGGAATACATTTTCTTGCGTTTAGTATGTTTTTCATCGCTCTTGATTCCAGACAAAAGTGATTTAGCATTTAAGTAAAAGCTCACTTTTCTAAGGATAAGCCTGGTTAAATGAGTAAATCTATTGTTGAGCTCCTTTAAAATATTACCCAAAAAAATTCAATATACCAAGCAACAATACATTCAAAACACTCCAACAAAAAAAGATTTTGGATCAAGTTATGCACACAAAGCGGGGATTGTTCGTATAAAAAATAGGGGGCGACTATAGCTCGCACGAGACAAATATCATATCACAAACTTAATGAGATCTATAAATTTATGCTTGTATTATTCTATCGAACACAATTATTGGCACATTCAATAGAAGAATGCTGATAAAATCAAATGCCAAATCCATACTTGAGTGACCTATCACTGTTTCACTGAACCACCCATGATTTTCTACAGAAAACTTCTGCAATATCAAATAAAATATTAGTTAAAATTTCAACAAACATATATTTCAAAACTAAACTTCTCAATCGCTGAAGTGAAGAGTTCTAGTTAGTCATTGGTTCCATGAACATCGTATGTATCATAGATATAGTAAAGAAGCAAGTTCCCTTGGCCGTGATGCTTTTGCCTTTGGAGTATTGAGGCTCAAAACAAACAACCAAAAGACTCCAGAAGAAACCTTCCACACTCCTGTTTCTTGCATAAGATAGATTCCTTGGCACGTTCACACTGTTCAACCATCTACAAATATGAAAGTATGTCTAAGTAATTTCATAACTCATGATACTCATCATGTTCACATTTCTTCTTTTTGTTTCACTAGGCTCGGAGATTTCTGCTTTCAGCATCTATAAAGTAAAGTAGCCTATAGAGAGGATGCCTCAGTCAATTATCCTAGTGATACTAAGCTTATATTGTCATGGCATTCCATCAACGAGGCCCTCATTCTAGTAGCTATTTCTGTCACATCCTTATTATAGCTTTGTAAATAACAAGCTATTATTTGTTATTTTAACATCATTTCATCTTGGTT
Source organism: Acacia acuminata (assembly GCA_019022655.1). Classification (NCBI taxonomy): domain Eukaryota; kingdom Viridiplantae; phylum Streptophyta; class Magnoliopsida; order Fabales; family Fabaceae; genus Acacia; species Acacia acuminata. The sequence goes on along the minus strand of JAFJYI010000102.1, from coordinate 125,834 downwards.
CAAAACAGTAAACATTGTACTTGGTAGAAGAGGTTAAAATGTAGAGGTTACGGCAACTCTCTGTTTCCTTCTATTGTGTTATTTTTGGTCACCGATGAAGCGAAGTGACTACCAACAATATAAATAAAGAACAAGCAACTACTTGCTATAGAATATATCTATACATCAGTTTATATAAATATAATATATTTATGTCTATCAACAAGAACAACCAGAGCTGAGGAGTTTTTCAAAGACCCGTTTTTAGAAGGGAAAAGAGATTATTCTTAGCATATATAGCCATGGCTGGCAGAGAAAAACAGAAAAACCAGAGCTTTTTCATTCTGTGGGTGTGGGTGGTGAAAGTTTGAACGGCCATAAAATTTTCAAATGTGCTTCACTTCTGTCCCTTTCGCCAATTTACTAATTACTTGCAGGCACTGAACATCAACTTGCCCATTTTCTTTGATCTGTCTATTCTATACAAACAAGTCGTCTCAAAGTTTTCTGCTTGTGACTCTTTGGAGGTACAAAAACTAGTAACCACAAGCATACAGGAAAAAGAACAATCTTGCCCTGCAAAACGCAGGCTTTCCTCGACCCAACTATTCAAATCCTCGCTCAAAGAATCTTCCCCCAACCCATGCAGATCATCGTCAATCAGGAACAAGAATCGAACGAAAAACATAGTTTTGTTTAAAAATGAGAAACGGCTTAAAGTTTACCTTTTTCATGGCTGAAAATAACAGAGATTTTCGGACTGGTCAGAGAGATTTCGTTTGAAGCAACTTTAACAGAAGCCTAGTCGCTGTCAAACGTGGAGGATGGCGACGACACTCTCATTTTGTAATCAAAGGTCGAAGCTTTGCTTTTGATGTTGGAAGTGAAGATTGAAACTTGTTCTTTCTCTCTCTGACGCCTTCTTCGCTTCCTTGTCTCGGTGACTCTGTGGGCTCAAGCCTTTCGCTCTGCAAACATTTCTAGATTAGGTGACAGAAGTGGATGAACATTAAAGGGTAGATATGAATACACTTCATGATTTTCAATCCACAACACCAAAAATTGAAAGAGGTAAATTTGTGAGACTTTGTGTGGAGCTAAATCTCCAAAGGAAGCGTGTCCCGAAAGTAAATGTTGAATATGAGGGACTTCACCTCATTTGTTTTTCATGTGGGAGATTCGGTCACCGCAAGGAACAGTGTCCCCGCAAGAGCCACGCAACGGAGTCTCAAAACGGAGCGTCCTCGTCCTCGTCGCAACCGGTGACTCGTCCTCTGGCGCCGTCGAAGTCTCAGGCGAAACCCACCGACGATGAGGAAACCTTCGGTCCTTGGATGATTATCCGAAGGACCATCAGACCACGAGCGCTGAGACGGTCCAATGTCAGAGATGGGCAGCAACGATCTTCGGGATCTAGGAATAAGGCGGCTAAAACGGCTAACCTCGGGCAAAACTCCCGATCTAAGGCGATCGCAGATATTGAGGAAGGGGCAGACATGCCGTCACTCGATGAACAGGTGAAAGGCACTGAGAAAATCGATGCGAACAGAACGGATATAATATTGCCTGCGCGGGAAAGGAAGAAATCGACAGGTGGCAAGTCCCATGGTCAAAAGAGATTGTATGGGTCAAATATTGGGCAAAAATCTAAAGCCCAATACAAGGGAGGGGAGGTGAGGGAATTTAATGAAAGGGAGGGGAAGTGAGGGATTTTAATATTACTTCCTTTAGTCGCTTATTATAAGTGCCAACTAACAATTATATTTTGTCATTTTTATAAAGTATTTACTTATTTCCAAAGCGCATTAATTTTTTTGCATGTATGCACATAATTAACAAGGATAGTGGGTGAGAAAAATAATTAATATAATATTAGAATTTAATGCAATTAGTAGGGGTAATATTAAAAGTTGCTTAAATTTTAAGACAACTTTATTGATTTTAACTGTTTTTATTGGTTTGTAAGAATTGTTAGTTTGTGTCTTAAAGAGTCCTCAATCTCGATCGTTTCATCGGTGGCTCATTGTCGAACCCATCTTCCTATCAACGCCATCTAAGCCATCACCTAGCGAGGTTCGTTCTTCTATCGTCTCTTCCATTAATCTTTCTTACTAATTATTGTGATTTTTCACCGTGCTTTGCTCTATTCTCCCTCGCTTTCAAATAGAAATCAGCAACGGTCATTCAAAAGAATGGTTGTACACTTTCGCTAATGAATCTTTTGCTATTCAAAATACTCCATGTTTCATTTCTTGGTCCGAATCCCACTCCTGCTCCTCTTGCTGTACATTTTTCAATTGGAAACAGGAACTTTGTTGGTACCATGAATGTGTTGTAACTTGCATTTTCCGTTTTTGTTTTTAAATATATTTTCACGCATCTTGCACGAGTCTTTTAATTTTTTTTTTGGTTGCCCACTTTGTTCACCGATAGTCGGATTTGACCCGCATCGCGCACCTGGCTATGATAGAAGAGTCTCCCCGAGCAGAGGTTTTTTACATTCCTAAGTCTTTCAATTGATTCTACTAAACTAATTGAATTTTGGAGCTAGCTTAGTTTCTACAATTCACAAGAATAAGCGTATGAAATACTAAAAGTATATATGGAGCTACGCTTTGAATGTAATAAATTTTTGTCCATGGATTATTCGTGCCCAGCCCACCAAATGAAAAGAAACCATTTCTTGTAACCTTGAAGTAATGAATCTTGACTGGATTTTTTGTGAAGTTCGTTTGTTATGTTGTAAAATTTTAAAGGCTAGAATCGTTATAATAAATCGTACATGTAGACCCAGTGTTAATGCAGTTCAGTTAGATGCTCAAAGGATTACTTCTTTCTTTTGCATCCATATGCTATTCAAAGGATTTTAGTGGGTATTTTGGTATTTTCATGAAAGTAGTGTAGGCCCCATCCCAAAACTAACACCATTAAGTTAGATTTTAACGGTTGTGTAACTTTCGCTCCAAAATAGTAACCACATGTGTATTTTTGTTTCCAAAAAAAGTATATGGTTTTAGGCGCTATTGAAGGTAAAACACATGTATATTTTTGCTCTTTTACTCATTTTTAAATTTCACTGAATTAAACGAAGCTCTCTCTTTTTTACAACACACTTGAAAAAAAAATCAAATAACAATGGTTCAATTTTGTAAAAATTATAATTTTATTTCTAGAATCAACACAAATTTTAATTGAAAATAAATCTGATATAGTTTTAGAAAAACTTGAATGTCTTTTGTAATTTATTCTATATGTTAAAAAAGTTATATATATATATATATATATAGAAAATTATAAATATACATAATTTTAAACCTTTTAAAGGAAGTTGGCATAATTTATTTTTATTTTAGAATAAATTTATGAGAGTTTTAAAAATTAAAAAAAAAAATCCACGTAATTTTAATGTATAGTTTTAAAAACTAGACAACCTATTATAATATATAATTTTTAATCAAACATGGTAGTCAACATTGCCTCTACTGCTCTACAGGATAATATTTGTCTGTAAGCCAAAAAGAAATATCTTCACTAAAAAATTTCATTATAATCAATAAAAAGCTATAATAAATCACAACATAAACAAATGATAATATGTTTTTTTATTTTTTCTGAGAAATGAAATCTTTTTAATTTGTAAATTATAGAAAATTTAATATCTTTTAAAAAATTACCCAATCTATTTATAGAAGAAGGATTCCAAAAAGCCTCTTTACAAATAGTACTTAGAGAAGAAAGATTCCAAAAAGCCTCTTTAGTTATCTCACATAACTAATATACTGCCTCCACATCTAAATATAAACACTTGGTTTTTTTTGTTGTTGATATATTTAGTAAACTAAATAATGCATTTAATCATGTCATAGTATCATTAGATTATTTATTAGTTTATAAGGGAGACAAATTAATTTTTTAAAAATAAAATAAAAATAATAATGTGGTGTAAATGCATCAAGAATGAAAATAATGAAACAGAAATCATAATAATTTTTTTTATTATTAATGGTATTATACATTTTAGTCCCCGGAAAATTTGACATCAACTAAAAAGTGTATTCAATATTTATTGCTAACTCTAGGAGAGTTCATGTTTATTGATTTTATTATCATAAATTGTTTGTTTAAGAATTGCACATCTCCGGTCACTTTGCTTTACAATCCCCCGGGCGGCGGGTCCACAAATCCTAGTTCCACCCCTAAAGCTGAAGTAAGGATTTTACTCATAGCCTCATCGTGATTTTCTCCATGAGATCTTTAGGAAGATTGTCGCTTATCATTTTCTTATTCTAAGATGGTTTGTTCATCTTGGGTCTATGGTGGTTAGCAAATTAAAGATGCAAGGAATATGGGAATATGTTCTTTTAAGAGCAGGATATGGAAATATATGTTTTTAAGATATATGTGTGTGTGTATTCATATGTTAAATTGTTACGTGACACTCTATTTTTAAGCTATTTTTATGTCTATTCTGTTGAACAATTCTTTCTATTCAAGTTTCCTTTTCATGACCACACAAAACCAATAGAGAGAATGATATACTGCATATTATTCTTGCTATAAGAAACTTTGATCCTAAATATAAGATTTCAATTCATTTTATTTCCCAAATTTATAATTTTTATGTTTTATCGAGGGGTAGTATTGCTTTTATTATAATTTTGGATCAAAAAACCGTTTTGTAGGTACGTAGCTATACTTTCATTCAATTTTTAATTTGATACCTGCATTTTTTCTCTCCTAATTAATTAAATCCTTTAATTTATTTCTATTAGCATCGTTCACCCCCGCATAGGACTTGGAGGTGACCGTGCTAATTAACAGAGTAAATCAAGTGATTTAATTAAGATAGAAAACACAACTGTAGTGATTTAATGTAACATGGGTCAGACCAGTGACGAAGTTTGGGGAGCACGATGGAATGTATGGTTTGTAGTGATCTATAGACAACTCGGGCAAAACCCTAAGGTTTGGTGTCTTCAACCGAAACGTGTAGGCTATAGGTAAATCATGGCGCAGATGAGAGGTATAGTGTAGTCGGGAAACAGGCATCAAGGTCTAACCGAGGTGACGGCTTGTTGATCTGCGATGTGGCGACCACCACTTGTTGGGTATGTGAAGCCATGTGTATGGAGCTTGTGTAGGATTATACTAAAGATGGGCACTCTGATTGTTGGCAAGTACTTGCTTGAATGTATCCATCATTAAATTAAGTTTTAATGGTTGAATTTATGATATTTATCATGGTAGATTTTTATTATATTTAATGTCATAATAATGTTTCTTTATAATATTAAATCATAACCATTGAAACTTGATCTAATACTGGATGCGTTTAATGGTGCAGAAATAGAGAGAAAAAATCAATAGAGACGTTCCTGGTATAATATGGGGACAAGAGGGACATAAAAATAAATATTAATTTGGTCATATTTTTTGTGTGTTCCCCTTTAATAAACTTTCCCATTATTGCGCATTGAAAACAACTTGAGATTTTTTAATAAAAATATGAGATAGTAAAATGTATAAGGACTGAAAAAGAAACAACGCCAACAATTAATTAATCAAATTACTTTCAGTTTTCTTTCCTAATAAATTAATAAGTTAAACTATACTTTTAATCTTTAAGTTTTATATAAGATATTTAATAAATTTAAGGACATAATGGGTTGTATATAAGGAATGTGACTTTTAATAAATTACGGTCTCACATAGATAATAGTTATGAAATAAGTACATAAATAACACTTTATAAAAAAGAAAGGTGAACATTTATAATACATTATAGTTTTTATAAAATAATCGTGACGTATGGATATAAAACTCTTCAAATAAGAGTTTCGAGTTAGTTGATCTTTTATATATATATATATATATATATATATATATATATGAATCGTAGTACCTTCCTCATCGAGTTGCTATGTAATTTGGGTTGGATTAAGACATTACGGGCTTTGTGAGGAGAATCAATGGCAACTGTTGACGTATATAAGTGAAAATATAATGTAGCGGTTGACCTATATATAGTTGTATCTCATAGGAATTAACCCTGTAAAACAAAGGACTCTCGAGAAAAGACATACATCCCTATCAAAAAAGGCAGAGGGGATATGCAAACACTTGAATTCAAGGGTTTAAATAACTCCTGCGCCTTTTTTGATAGGGTATTTGTTTTTTTTTTTTACCCCATCTTAGCTTCCTTTGTTTTCAAGGCTTAATTGCTCAAGAGCCACAAGGTATAGGTGCACACTTAGCTTACATTATTATATATATAAATCATGAATGCTATTGATTCTAGCCATGAAGCCTAGAAAATCTTGATTCATCCAAATTGCATCGCCATGCAATGTGGGAAGGACTACTGTATTATATATATAGAGACGAGACTAAGTAGCTGAGAAACTCTCACATTGAAGAGTCTAAGATTGATCACAATATTGAATTTCATGATCACAATATTGAATTTCATAGTCTTCAATTTGGTGCCACTTGCTCAATAGAAAAATAGAAGAGGAACCTTCAGTCAGAGCAATATGAGATCCCAAAAAAAAAAATAAAATAAATAAATAACTTCACCACAAAAATTTCAATATGTCATCTGAACTAGTTTATTCACAGAGCTTATTCGTGTATGACTTTGGTACATCTGAACTAATTTATTCATAGAGTTTGTTTATGTATATATGACTCTCATCAGTGCATATAAACTAGTTGAATCATCACACCTATTGAACTTTTTGAAATAACTTCTGGAAATATGGATTCTTTCAAAAAATGAGATGTATTTTCCTTAGGGATCATATATCCAAAAGTTACTTAAAAATAAATAAATAAGATATGAATCTTTAGTTAAAGCAATAGGTTGACAACCTCTTGGTGTGCTTTCCTTCAACTGGAACTTCCAAAACACACTTTTGGTGATTTTTGCATAAGCTATTCTTGGATTCTTGCTTCGTGGTGCGGTGCTTTAGCACTTGGGGTGAGCGTTAAGCCTCGTTTGGCTTCTTACAATGTACTTGGTTTTTATGGTGAATGTTGCTCCTTGTTTAGTTAGTTTCACAAATTCTTGAAAACATTTCAGCTAGATACTCCCTCTAGTTCTCATTATAAGTACAAGTTAACTACTTTGCAATTTTGCTTAGATTAAGAATATTCAGATAAAATTAGTTGAAGCTCTTAAAAATTACAACATTACCTTAATTGAAATACTTTAAGTAGAAGATGTTGTTTAAGTAGTTTGGAAGTTCCAGTTGAAGGAAAGCAAACCAGGAGGATCCAAGCAAGGTTACATAGCGACCCGGGAAGATCAAGGTAATAAGTGTTGTTTTCCACATCAACTGTTTGATCAATCCACACAAACCATGCGCGATACGAAAAAAAGAATTCGTGATTAAAATCAACATTAGGACTTGTGGGGAGGAAGGAGATGGGAGCAAGAATATATATAAATGTTGTTAATAGCTTACGCCAAAGCGGTACAGTTCTCTTGCTGCTGCAGTCTAGACCAAAGGATTTTGTGTTGGAATATTATTAATTTGTAATTAATATTCCTTTTTTTTTTCCTAATAATGGCCCACATTATTGCTGGTTTTGTAACCGACAATTAATATTGTAACGGCCCAATTTATTATGCAATAATACACAATAAGTGCGTATTGAATACGTTTCAATACGTTTCCTTTTTTAGCTCTGTGATGGCGGAGGGGACGTACGGTGCACGCTGCAGTGCAATTGTCTGGTCCCCCGAACCTACTCGACCTTGAGGAAGCACACCATCTCGCAGATTCGGAGAGAAGGCTCGGAAGGACAAAGACTCGATCGGAGTTTGTTCACGCTTTGGCTTGGATTTGTTCTGTTTAGAGACTCGAAATCCGTCCACCGCTTGCTTACGGAGACTAATCGATGGCGGGAGGTATTTGTGATCTTTACTTCTTTTTCCGCATCGATCTAGATGTTAATGTGTGTTTAACATGTCTAGATCGCTTAGTTTTCCAACATTTGGTATCGAGCAAATTATATGCCTCTCGCCTTGATTTTTATCCGATGAGATTGTATGCATATATAAAAATCGGGTTTTTCTTTTCTCGATTTTATATGAATATATGTATGATTATTTCATCATGATATCGGATATATATGGATTTTCTCGAATTGAGTTTCGATCTGCGTACTGAAATTAGAAATTACAATGCTCATTGTGTGACTTTTGGATGTGATAAAAGAATTTGTTTTCTTTTGTTCAAAACCATCATCGTTCTTAATTTACGGAAGTCTACGATTCAAGTTTTTCAATTACATATAAATTTCGATTCTGTGATCTTAGTTTGGATTATGTAATTGATTAATGCTTTTGTTTGGATTGGGTTTTGTTTTTGAAATGCACACTGTATCGTCGGTGGAGAACCGCGAAAACGGGAAAACGCAATTTTCGTTTTGATTTCAAGATCAATTCATTCGTTTTTATTCGAGAACTGATTGCATGTTTTTCGTTTTTTGCGTTCTTAGTTTGGATTTCGAAAATGATTATTGAATCAATTGATTAAGCCTATATCTCGTTTTGAACTGATTCATGAACGTGGCTGGAGTTTTTCATCGGTGAAAACGAACAAGAAAGATGCAATTTTGTTTTGGTTTCAAAAACCCTAATTTTTAGTCTTGATTTTAATGAGGTTTTTGAGAGATTGTTCAAAATCAGTGATTGAATCGTTTTTTCCATGATTATCGCCGTCAAAATCGTTGGATTTTGAGCCTCCGATCGCCTGGAAATGTCACCTGAAAACGCTGCCGAGTTCGCGGGTCGCGGCTGAAGTTACCGGGTTTAAACCGGTCGCGGTCGAGTAGGGTTTTCTCGAAACGGGTGGAGAAGATGATCCATACGGCGCCGTTTTGTGCCTGGCAGAAACGCACCGTTTCATTAAGTAATAGACGCTGGGCCAGACGCGTTTCCATGTTGGGCCGAGACGCGTTTGGGCTGAGTTTTTTGTTTCTGGGCTGAACGTTTTTTGTTTTTGGTTTTCAGAACAAAAAAAAAAAAAAAAGGAAGGAGAGTTTTTTAAAAGGCTGAAAGGCTGTCACCAGGAATCGAACCCGAGACCGGTGGGCTCGTTGGAGCCTTAAGGGCTGGTCCCATGCCACCTGAGCCACGCGCTCTCTTTGGTTTAATGGTGTGCATTAATTAAATATAAATGAATTTTAATTTTGAAAGTTAAATTTTCAAAATTGCTCAGCGTGGATTCGAACCCAAGACCACTGGCTGCGTGGGCGCCTTAAGGGCTGGCGCTCTGCCAGCTGAGCCATGTGCTCCTTTAAGTGCAGGTGTCAGCATTTATTTAATTTAAATGATTTATTTGGTTATTTGATAATTAAATATAAATCTGAAATTTTATTTAAAGTTTGAGATTCATGTGATTTAATACATATGTTCCATTTTTGGCATGGATTAATTATTATTTAATTAAACATACAATATTTAGTGAATATCATGCAGAACATGAATATCTAAATTAATTTTGATATGGCTTGTATTTTGTTGCGATATTAAATTTTAATGTTAAGTGATCTATATGTTTTAATTAATTAAAGAGTAGCCACAACATTTTTAATTAGTTGAGATTATATATTAAGATGTATGATCACAAAGTGACATTAGTTGTAATAGATCATATGTAATATAATAAAATTTTATCCACAGAATATTTTATTATATGTTTTGTATGATTAATTAGGATAGAATATCAAATTATATTCTTAACTTACCCACAGGAATTAAGAATAGGGAAATAATTTGGTAGTTTTATCATACGATTATGTATAAATCTAATTGAATTAGAACTTTAGCCCACAGGCAAGTTGTATGTCGGTAGATTTATGAATTACAGCATGATTTACATTGGTAAAACATGATTTAGTATATTAGTCTCAATTCCTGATTTTTTAAGCATGTATTTCTTAATTATGCAGTAAAACAACCTGCGAATTTCTCTGATATGAAAAACGATATTCCCGAACTGAGGGGTGATAACTATAAGGTATGGAGAGAAAGAGTTCTTCTCCAATTAGGGTGGATGGACGTTGATTATGCTATAAGGAAAGACGAACCACCTTCCATTACAGAAACCAGCACTCCAGATCAGGTTGATCTTTATGAAAAATGGGAGCGTTCTAATCGTCTCTCAGTAATGTTCATAAAGACTCATATCTCTGCTGGGATTCGTGGTTCTGTCGAACAGTATGACAAAATTAGGCCACTTCTGAAGGCGATCGATGATCAATTTCAGACTTCAGGTAAGGCACTTGCCAGCACCCTAATTATGAAGTTTTCATCCCTAAGACTTACTACAGTGAAAGGTGTGCGTGAGCACATCATGCAAATGAGGGACATTGCAGCTCAACTAAAGCAACTTGAGGTTGACATGTCGACTCTTTCCTTGTCCACTACATTCTCGAACACTCTTCCACACCATATGGGCCCTTCAAGATATCCTATAACACACATAAGGATAAATGGTCAATCAATGAACTTTTGACCATGTGTGTTCGGGAGGAGGAAGGCTGAAAATGGAGATGGGGGAGAGTTCACTTATGACAACCGAGAAAAAGGGTCGATGACAACCGAGAAAAACGTCGACTCAAGCCAAGAAGAAGGGGAAAGGAAAAACACAACCCCGGGGTGGAATTAAGAAGGAATCCAAGTGTTTCTTCGTAAAAAGAAGGGACACATGAAGAAGGACTGCTCTAAATTCCAGCGGTGGCTTGAGAAGAAAGGTATGTCGGTCTCACTTGTCTGCATTATGAATCTAATATGGTTGATGACATTAATGGCACATGGTGGATTGATTCTGGTTCTACAATCCATGTTTCGAATACCTTGCGGGGTATGCAAAACCTAAGGAAGCCATTGGGAAGTGAACAATTCATCTACTCGGGTGGAAGGATTCGTTCGCATGTGGAGGTTTGTAGGGACTTGCAGTTTAGTTCTAAGTAGTGGCTATGTTTTAAATTTGGAAAAGACATTTTATGTTCCAAGTTTCACTAGGAACTTAATTTTTGTTTCAAGACTTGTACTTTTGGATTATTCCTTTATGTTTTATGAGACATCTTTGGATCTGTTTTATAAATCAAATAAAGTTGGGAATGGTACATTGTCTAACGGTCTTTTTCTTATTTACTTACAACATGATACTACTTATGATGCCATGCATGTTTCGTTGGTTCGAAACGTAGTGTTATGAATGAGAATTCCTCTACGTTGTGGCACCGGAGATTGGGACATATCTCCATTCGGAGAATTGAAAGATTGGTGAAGGAAGGGGTACTTAGTACTGGACTTTATCTGATTTTGAGACTTGTGTAGACCGCATAAAGGGAAAGCGGACTAACAAGTCAAAGAAAGGTGCTAAGAGGAGTACTTGAATTGTTAGAAATCATACATACGAGACATTTGTAGTCCCGAAATGGACGCGTATGGTCGAAATACTTCATCTTCTTTATTGATGATTACTCACGATATATGTATCTCTACATGCTTCATAACAAGCACGAAGCATTGGATGCCTTTAAGGTATTCAAATCGAGGTAGAGAAACAATGTGGTAAACAAATTAAGATCGTGAGGTCGATAGAGGTGGTGAATATTATGGTAGATACACCGAAGATGGACAAGCACTGGTCCATTTGCGAAGTTTCTTCAAGAACATGGGATTGTTGCCCAATACACCATGCACGGTTCTCCAGGACCGAATGGCGTAGCGAAAGAAGAAACCGAACATTATTGGACATGGTGAGAAGTATGCTTAGTAGCTCTAAGCTACCTAAGTCCTTGTGGGTAGATGCACTTAAGACGGCTGTGTACATATTAAACCGGGTTCCCACCAAGGCCGTCTCAAAGACGCCATTTGAGTTATTTAAGGGTTGGAAACCGAGTTTGCGACATGTACGTGTTTGGGGATGCCCGTCCAAAGTTAGAATCTATAACCCACAAGAAAAGAAGCTGGACCCAAGGACCATTAGTGAATATTTCATTGGATATGCCGAGAGGTCTAAGGGTACGGTTTTTACTTGTCCATCTCATACCACTAGGTTTGTGGAATCAAGGAATGCTAAATTTCTTGAGAATGACTTGATTAGTGGGAGCGATCAATTCGAAACCTAGTTTCGAAGAAGATCATTTAAATTGCCAACCTTCTACTTCAGGACTTAGATTGGTTGTTGACAATGCTCCTTCACTCAACCGAGTGTTGTACAACCGAGTCATACAAGATCCACAAACGGTGATATTGATCCGGTAGATCAAGTTGTTGATGAGGAACAACAAGAAATTGTTGAACAACCAGTTGAACAACAAGTTCCTCAAGAAGATAATGAAACAACATTGAGGAGATCTACTAGACCAAGAAGACCGACTATACCTAGTGAATACATTGTGTATTTGCAAGAATCGACTATAATATAGGAGCTGAAAATGATCCCGCAACGTTTTCACAAGCAATGAACTGTAGAGATTCGTATCATGGTATGATGCTATGAAGGATGAGATGAATTCTATGGCATCCAATAAAGTCTCGGGATCTTGTTAAGTTGCACGATGGTGCGAAGGCCATTGGATGTAAATGGGTCTTCAAAACAAAAAGAGATTCATTAGGCAACCTTGACGGACATAAAGCAAGACTCGTAGCCAAAGGATTCACTCAGAGAGAAGGAATCGATTACAAGGAGACATTTTCTCCTGTATCTAAGAAAGATTCTCTTCGCATCATTCTAGCATTAGTTGCACATTTTGATTTGGAGTTGCAACAAATGGATGTGAAAACGGCTTTTCTCAATGGAGAACTAGAGGAAGAGGTTTACATGAAACAACTTTGAAGGATTTTCCTCTAGTGATGGTGAGCATTTGGTATGCAAGCTCAGAAAATCCATATATGGATTGAAACAAGCTTCCCGGCAATGGTATTTAAAATTTCATGACGTTATCTCTTCTTTTGGTTTTGTGGAGAACGTTATGGATGAATGTATATACCCGGAAGGTCGATGGGAGTAAGATTTGTTTTCTAATTCTATATGTGGATGATATTTTGCTTGCAACCAATGACAATAGCTTATTGTATGAAGTAAAACAATTCCTCTCTAAAAGCTTTGATATGAAGGATATGGGAGATGCATCTTATGTCATTGGCATTAAGATACAAAGAGACAGACGTAGAGGTGTTCTAGGTTTGTCTCAAGAGACCTATATCAACAAAGTTTTAGAAAGATTTAGGATGAGGCATTGTTCACAAAGTGCAGCTCCCATTGTGAAAGGTGACAGGTTCAATCTGAACCAGTGTCCAAAGAATGATTTTGAGAGGGAACAAATGAAAAACATCCCTTATGCTTCAGCTGTAGGAAGCCTTATGTATGCTCAGGTCTGTACCAGACCTGACATTGCTTTTGCTGTTGGAATGTTAGGGAGATATCAGAGTAATCCAGGTATGGACCACTGGAAAGCTGTTAAGAAGGTGTTGAGATACCTTCAAGGGACTAAGGATTACGTGCTTAAGTACAAACGGACTGACAATCTAGAAGTGATTGGTTATTCCGACTCAGACTATGCTGGCTGCATTGACTCAAGGAAATCCACTTCTGGATATATTTTTATGCTAGCCGGTGGAGCTGTGTCATGGAGTAGCAAGAAGCGCTCTTTGATTGCTACTTCTACGATGGAAGCGAGTTCGTGTCATGTTTTGAGGCTACTTCAAATGGTGTATGGATGAAGGGTTTCATTTTCGGGCTTAGAATCATGGATTCCATTTCTAGGCCGTTAAAGATATATTGTGACAATTGCTCTGCTGTCTTTATGGCTAAGAACAACAAAAGTGGTAGTCGAAGCAAGCATATCGACATCAAGTATCTAGCCATAAGAGAACGTGTTAAGAATGAAACAGTGGTCATCGAACACATCAGCACTGAATTGATGATTGCTGATCCTTTAACTAAATGCATGCCTCCGATGAAGTTTATGGATCATGTGGAAAGAATGGGAATTAGTGCCTTTCTTTGAATTTCATTTTGAATGATTTTCTTTCGTTGTAAGAACGTTGTTATTTTATGGAACCCTATTTGCGATGTTTTTCTCATTTCAGTTTGTGTACACATTTATTTGTTTAATTTGAGAAACATCATTGAGTTTGGACCAAGAATAAACGTAGGGTTTATTCATTAAGCTACTTGGGCTTGGGAAACACGATGTACTGTGATACATGGAAGATATTACTCGCTTTAAGAGGACCTATCGCTATGATCCATGCATTTTGTTTCTCAGAGGTATATGTTTGAAGTATGTGGACCAAGTGGGAGAATGTTGGAATATTATTAATTTGTAATTAATATTCCGTTTTTTTTTTCCTAATAATGGCCCACATTATTGCCGGTTTTGTAACCGACAATTAATATTGTAACGGCCCAATTTATTATGCAATAATACACAATAAGTGCGTATTGAATACGTTTCAATACGTTTCCTTTTAGCTCGTGATGGCGGAGGGAGACGTACGATACGCGCAGTGCATGCGGTCCCCCGAACCTACTCGACCTTGAGGAAGCACACCATCTCGCAGATTCGGAGAAGGCTCGGAAGGACAAAGACTCGGATCGGAGTTTGTTCACGCTTGGCCGGCTTGGATTTGTTCTGTTTAGAGACTCGAAATCCGTCCCTGCTTGCTTCTGGAGACTAATCGATGGCGGGAGGTATTTGTGATCTTTACTTCTTTTTCCGCATCGATCTAGATGTTAATGTGTGTTTAACATGTCTAGATCGCTTAGTTTTCCAACATTTTGTTCACAGCACTGGGTATAATCCGGCCAATGCTACACAAGCGCCAAATACGTGAACTGCGATCGATCCACCGTAGCCACAACACCGATAGATACCACCGCGAGTGCTAAAGCCTGTAAATTTTCAAACTCGTGAAGTAAGCATTTAAAACAGCTCGGATAGAATGAATATTTGTTAACAATAGAGAATACTACCTCTACTCTCTAATATAAGATCTAGTTTGTAGACATATTCTTTGAGAGATCCCCAAAACTATAAAGTATGCTCCAAGTATGATCTCGAAGCACATTAAAGCTATGTAATATAAACTTCACAAGCATAATTTAGCTTATCTTCCACAAATATACGGGTTCGGTGGAGGTGTGAGAAGGATCTTCAACAGATATACTCACTTTAAATGAGTCATTTTTCAAATAAGAAAAGGGGTAAAGTAATGATTCAATCCCTAGAAGATTACTCTCCCCTCAATCTGGTCTTTTAAGGATATAGTCTCTAGATTTAGTCCTTGAAATATCAAGTTTCACATTTCAGACTTTCAAACATTTAGCTCCACCTCAAAATGTTCCCTTTAAGAATCATGTTGACCCATCTTTTTAGGACCCGTTTGGATTGGATGGGCTTTAAAAAAAAATGCTTTTTTTGTAGAGCTTTTTTTTTAAGCTCCAAATTGGAGCTTTTAAAAAAAGCAGCATTTTAGCTTCTTTTTTTTTGTGATTTTTGCTTTTTTTAAAAAAAAAAATCATCTAAACACATAAATTAATAAAAAGAGCATTTTTTTTTCCATTAAAAAGTGCTTTTCTCATCAAAAAAAGCCCATCCAAACGAGCCCTAAAAGTTTTCAATTTTGGATTCAAATTGAGAGGATGGAACTACATTGTGAATTTGCTCAAATAAAAAAGATCTTTAGAAGAGTTCATAATACAAAATGAAAAAATTTCACGAATCAATTATAAAACCACGAGCACTACAAGGCACGATAGGATGATACACATTTCTATAAATTAGTTGTTATCAGATATATATTCACAGACGAAATGAAGGCACTCACCTTGGCCATAGAGACTCTCCTCCTATACAGTATAAATTCAGCCAGAACTATTGATGGTGATACAGCAATATTTGCCATCTGATAGAAACCAATGCTGAACATATAGAAATTAAATTCAGAGTATAAAACATAAAATTTAAAAAATAAAAATGTGAACATTTATGTTACCTATAATACTTTAAGCTGACATTTGCAAGGCCAGTTGATAGAGACATGACGAATCCAAGAGTAAATAAACTTGACATTTGAGTTGATTTTGAGGAAGGAGATGCCGGGAGGAGAGAAAACGTTTTAGCACGGCCATGAAAAACCAGCTCACAAGATAGTGAATTAGTGTGAGGAAAATAGGAAATCTGAAATTAACAGTTTGAAATACCTGGAAAAATAAAAGAGAAAGAAGAAAAAGTCAAGGATGACATCAGCAAACATGCGATTTGAAATTTCAATACATTGTGCAGATTAATCAAATAGAAGGATAAGTGAGTACCATTTTATTCATGAAAATAATACCAACTGCAACCAGAAAATTGAAGGAAAGTGCAATAGCAGGACCAAAAATACGCTGCTGTTGACGCTTTGCACCTTCAGAGGAGCGAAACTCATTAAAAAGAGATGCTCTTAACTCTTCAAGTGCCCTGCCTGCAATGAGCCATAACAGATCATAAAAGATATCAAGGAAGGCTACATTACTACAACATGGAATGCCATCAATCAGTAGTTATAGGTAAAGCACAAAGACAACTAGACTGCAAAACTTGAAAGTGAAATTTTATTCGAATTAAAATGAAGATTGCAAAGCTGATATAAGCATGTAGTGTATGTGCGTGCGCGGGCGCAGGTCCTATAACTTTATAAGAACCCATTATGATGAGAACTATAGGATAGGGGTAAAATTATATGGCTAAGCCAGTGGAGGTTGCTCCGTGACTGGTTTCAGCAGCAGTATTTTTTTTTTTTTTTTTAATCTTTAGAAAAATGACATAAAAAGACATTTAAAATATAAAAAGATAAATAAGGGTGTTGAATAGCAAAACAAAAGTATTTATTAGAAATTACTTAACAAAATGGACCCTATCTAGTAGACTACCCTAGTTTTAGTGTTACCTGCTCTTATTTTGAAAATTCATAATATATTAAGAGCTATATCGGTATGTAGTGGGGTAAAGTATTAGGAAATATTCAACAAATACCCTTGTAACTACTTTAGTTTCATATTAACTATTAAAGTGTCCATATTGGCTACTTTTGCCTAAGAAATTAAAATATATGTATTAGAGAGCTAGAGTTCCCATGACAAGTCGCCGACAAGGTCATCGGAGCTCTAGCGTCATGCTTCCAAATTTCCGCCACTAGTCACCATCACTAAAGCTCCAAGAATCGGCAAAGTGGTTTTAAGGATTTTTTTTTTTTTTTTTTTTGTAAAAAAATAAAATCGTAAGAGTAATTATGTAATTTCCCACATTTACCAAAATTTCAAATTAGTCTGCTTAAAATTATTTAAATTCAATACCCTTATTTATCTTTTGTATATTTTTATTCTGTTTTATGTCTTTTTTTTCTTAATATTTTTATGGTAAATAATAAATCATACTTGTAAAAAGTATTATTTTACTTTAATCTTTAAAATAATATGAGAAAGACAGTTTACTTTTTTTTTTTTGATATGAAGAGAAAGACAGGTCGTTTCTTCACACCTACTGCTCTGTAGCTGGTTTAGGACTGTGACAAAAAATATTCATGAGTATTGGTGGGAACATACATGATGATTCATGAAGGAGCTCCATCTCCATAAATTTTCAAGAAAGAGCCATGACAATTAAAAAAAGTATTTATTAGGGAGAATCCCGTATAAAGACGGTTGAAATAGGAAAATCTTATATAAGGCTGGTAAACTCAACAAACCTTAAATCGGGTCAATAACCCAATATAGAATATTTAAATGTTGGTTATTTTCTAATAATACCCCAAACCCATAATCCAAAAAAAAAAGTGGAAAGGAAAAACATGGATGTGAACAACGCCATGAGATGTTCATACACACCGCCCTGAGATGAAAAACCCAATCTAATATGTTCATGGATATAGCTCTTTCTGAGTTTTCCTCCCTGGTTTCTAATTTTGGACGACCTACCGGTACATTGGCTCTTACTCTTTCGCAATCTTTCAGACTATTACTCTTTGGCAATCTTTCGAGACTAGGATAATAAACTCAATAGTTACATTCAGCGCAATTCTATTTTTAGTTGCTTGTAATTGGGCGACTTCCATTTCTGAAATTCAATTCGTTTTCGAATTTTTTGCATTTTAAGATTCTGTTTTTAGCGCAATTTTGCTTTTTTGCATTTTAAGATTCTGTTTTTGTGAAATTCTATTCGTTTTCGACTTCCCTTTTTGCGTTTTAAGATTGCGTTTTCTGATTTTTTTTTTTTTTTTGAAACCGGGAAATTAGGATTGAGCGCACTTACGTTTTAGTTGCTTGTCGGTATCGCCTTTTATTTTTATTTTTAATAAGGGATATAGTTGACCAAATTCTAAATCTCTAATTGTGTCACATAACCTAATTAATAATTTTTTAAATTTAGTAACTCAAACTAGAATTTAAGTAATTTAATCGTCTTTATATAGGATTTTCCTTATTTATTAACTAACAATTTAAGTCATGATTTTTATGCTAAAAAAAGTTGGGATAATTAAGGCCTCTTTCTGATTTATGTTTTTTTCATAACAGTTTTTCATAATTGTATTTATAAACAAGTTTTGAAAAAAAAAAAAAGTTTAGATAGTTGCTTAAAAAAATTTAGTTTTGAAGTGATATATTGGCAGTGACATGGCGCTTGTCAGGGCCAATAGGGTGGACTGGTGGTGTCACAAGTGACGGTCTCAAATAATAAGAAATAGAATAATAAAAATAAGAAAAGACCTAAGCACTGTTTTGATTTTTTCAGATTTTTAAAAGCAACTTTCTGTTTTTTAAAAAAAAAATTTATTGAAAAAAATTCAAACAAGTTTTTTTTTTTAAAAAAAAAAAAAAAACAAACAAACCGACCCTTACCATGTGAATCGTTATAGTTTCATCTTACTTTAAATCAATTCATTATGAATTTTTTTCCATTTTATTAAGTCCTTGTAATCGCACCTAATTCCTAATCCGTTTTTCTTTAGTTTTTAATTTTATTTATTAATTAAATTTATAATTAGGTAACTAAATGATATTAAAATATTAAATTTAAATTAAAAATAATTTAATGATTAAATAATACAAAAAATTATTATTATTGTAATTGTGATTTAAAATTTATAATTCTAAAGAATTGTTAAATTAAAATTTTAAAATAAAAAAATAAATATATGTTTAATTAAAAATTATAAAATTTAATATTAAAATTTCTAAAGACCTAAGTAATGATTCTGGGATTTTTTTTTTTTTTTTTTTTTTACCGATTTCACATTTTTTATAAGATTGATCTCTCATTGAATTAATAATAAAGCATAACAGCCAACAAAAGTGGATCTAGTATGTAAGCAGCTAGCTCATAAACCAAAAAATCTTGAGTTTAAATTCGGTAAGGAACTTGTTGGTGGATAATTATTCAATAAATTTATAGATGAGTAGAAATTCAAAATTAAATTTATGTAAAATGAAAACTTATATATTATTCTATAATTTTATTTTTTTATAAATTAATGAATTGATTTTATTTATGTTAACCCTTAAAATATATAATTATGAAATGACAAAACTTATGCAAAATTCTTTAATCACACCGGCCTTGTCAAATGTTCTATTTTTTTCTCCTCATTTGTATAATTTGAGAACTTGACATAGTAATTATATGGAAGTTAACTTAAGTTTTGTCATTGCGATAAATTACGTGAATCCTTTCTTACATTATCTCATATCTATTCATCTATTCGAGTATTGACATTTTCTAAACAAAGGTAATAAGTTATTT
Source organism: Acacia acuminata (assembly GCA_019022655.1). Lineage (NCBI taxonomy): Eukaryota > Viridiplantae > Streptophyta > Magnoliopsida > Fabales > Fabaceae > Acacia > Acacia acuminata. The sequence goes on along the minus strand of JAFJYI010000102.1, from coordinate 106,046 downwards.
GGTATTCTTACAAACTAGCTCACAATCTCACATCCGAAACCTTGTGCTTCAGGGGTCATAACTCATTCTAAGAACCCCTATTAGTTTTCTTTTTAGTTTTTAAAATAAACAACCAAATTAAATGAATTGAGAGGATCCAATAAATACATGTTCACTAATTTGTTCGATTAGAAATTTTGAATTTGAACTAAATACTAACTCCTTTTGGCCACACACAAAAAAAAAAAAAAAAAAAAACACGACATATATACTACGTACTGACAATATGATTGTGGATTGGTTTTCAATTAAATCATTGCATTTTACTTGAATAAAAAAATAAAAAAAATTATTTGATAAATACTCAATCAAATAGTAAAAATAATTAAAATTCCATGTCAATGCCAAAGTGTCATTTGTTGTAACAATGTGTCATTTTTCAATTAAAAAAAGCTGAGATGCCATAAACCATTGAGTTTAACGGGAGGGGGTAAAAAATCAAAATATGAAACTTCAAGGTCTTAATTTTAAATTTCTAAATATGGGGGAGGTGATCTGCAACACACTCAAAGCTCGGGAAGGTTTTTTATATTTTAACCTGAGAATTAAATGTAGTATATCATTCTTTTTTATTTTCCTTTTTTTGTGGTCATGACAAGAAAACTTGAATAGAAAGAAGGGAAAATTACATCCAGGTCCCGGGACCATAAAAAATAGCAAAAAAGTCCCAACAAAATTCACATATAAAAAAAGTCTCTAGAGACTTTTTTTATATTATTTGTATGGAAATAAAATCCAAGTTTTTAAATTTTGTTGTAAATATGGTACTTCTTGTTGTAAATATGACTTTTTCTATTATAAATGACTATATTTTAAATTGTGTTGTAAATATAGCACTTCTTGTTGTAAATATAGCCTTTTTATGTTGTAAATGACCTCTATACGTTTATGAACTTGAGTTTGAAATAAAATCCAGGTGTTTAAATGTTGTTGCAAATATGACACTTTATGTTGTAAATATGACTTTTTCTGTTGTAAATGATCAAGTTTTTAAATTTTGTTGTAAATATAGCATTTTATGTTGTAAATATGAGACCTCCTGTAGTTAATACAAATAATATTAAAAAAATCCCTAGGGACTTCTGTGTAATTTGGTAATTTCAAGGGACCTCATTGTATTTATTTCTGATCCTTAGGATTTGCACGTGATTTTCCCTAGAAAGAATAGTTCATAGAGTTGACATATATAACAACGGCTTAAAAATAGAGTCAACACTTTTCACGTAATAGTTTAACATATAAAAAAATATCTTAAGAACATATTCCAATAACTTGCTCTTAGAAGATGGTATATATATTATTCCCACAAATTAAAACCCTTAATACATGACATGAATTGAAATCTTAAATTTAGGATGAAAGTTTCTGATATTAAGAATAAGAGGTATCAGATCATTCTCTCTATCTTTTTGTGTGGTCATGAAAAGAAAACTTGAATAGAAAGAATCATTCAACAATAGACAAAAATGAAGTCAGCACCTTTCATGCAACAATTTAACATATTAATGTATACACACATGTATATCTTAAAAACATATATTTACAATTTTACATGTCTTGCTCTTAAAATAAAATGTTCTCATATTCCCATATTCCTTGCTGTTTTAATTTGCTAACAACCATAGACCCAAGAGGAACAAACCATCTTAGAATAAGAAAATGCTAGGCAACAATCTTCCTAAAGTTCTCGTGGAGGAGATCATGGTGAGGCTTCCAGTAAAATCCTTAATTCGGTTCAAATGTGTAACTAAATCCTAGTATGCTCCACTGGCCATTCTTTTATCATCACCAAACATTTTGAAAGGTCTAATTCTATGGGTAAGAATTGCCTCCATAGGCTTGTTTTCAAGCAGTTTCGGTACAATGATCAACCACCCTCCATATCCTTGATTTCTAATAGAGATCGACCCTATGAGATCCAAAACTTAGAATTTTGCCTTTCCATAAGAACAATTTGCGACATATGTTTGTTTATAGTCAATGTAATGGATTTTCTATCTCAATGGGGACTATGAATACGTTCTGCGCTTAATTTTGTGGAACCCATCAACAAAAGAGGTGGAAGCTATTCCTATGTCTCAATGGCAGCCCAAAGGCTTGTATTGGGCCAATTATGGATTTGGGTTTGATTCCATGATAAAGGATTACAAGATTGTTCAATTTCCTAAGGAAGAAGAAGGACACTTGACAGTTCAAATGTACAATCTCAATACGATTCTTAGAGAAAACTAGATGTTGATGTCTCCATTTATAAATCTCCTCATTCACCCATGGGTCCTTATTTGAATGGGGCTTATCACTTGTTAGCTTGTAGTCCTGATGATATTGATAAGTTTATTGTGATGAGGTTTGATTTAAGTGAAGAGGCTTTTGGGATTATCCAAAGTCCTCCCAGGATTACTTCCTCTCATAAAGAAAATAATTATGTTCTTGCTATAGTAGATAAGAGTCTTGCTTGGGATGTTAGACGTGTCTCGATTGAGGTTTGTCTTGAGATTTGGGTGATGAATAAGCACGGTGTTGGGAGTAGCTGGACTAAGAAGTGTGAGATTTGACCATTCCCTCACTTGTACTCTTGGTATATCTTACAGTTTTGGGGAGATGATGATATTATAGTTTATGATGACATTAGCCATCAATTGTGTTATGGATATAAATATTAGGCCCACCCAAGGTGTGGCCCAACAAGAGGCAACCACTATTACACAGATGCGATGGCAGGACATTTGGGCTTAGAGGCACAAGAGGCCCAGCAGTCCAAACCCTAACCCTAAGACACCCTCTATAAATAGATAGTAAACCCTAAAGGTACACAGACTCTGAACTCTACCTCTTTACATAAATAGATGGTAAACCCTAGGGACCCATTTCATTTATATATATATATATATATATATATATTAATTATATATATAAATTAAAATGTCATGTGAAGGGCTTGAATCATGCGATACCGGGGCTTCCACAAATTGTTTATTTCAAAAATAAAAGGCCATGACTTTAGATAAATCAATGGGAGGCATATTGATTGAATTGAAATATGGTTGTGTATGGATTTATACATAAATTAATGGCACACCAATAAGTTTCGCGAAGAAAAATAGAAGGCGGACTCGATTTTAACCGAATCAAGTTAAAATCCGGGATTCGTGTAAATCTTTGAAGGCGGACCCGATTAAACTGAATCTAGTAATAATGCGGGATCCGTGGGTAATGCCGCCAATTCAATAAACATGTAGGAATCCGAGGTACATAAACCCGTTTTCGAAAATCATGTTCAAATTAAACATGTAGGAATCTGAGGTACATAAACCCGTTTCCGAAAATCATGTTCAAGTTAAACATGTAGGAATCCGAGGTACATAAACCCGTTTCCGAAAATCATGTTCAAGTTAAACATGTAGGAATCCGATGTACATAAACACGTTTCCGAAAATCATGTTCAAGTTAAACATGTAGGAATCCGAGGTACATAAACTCGTTTCCGAAAATCATGTAAAGGTTAAAACGTGCTTCCTTCGAACACGGTAAAGCCGATGATTTCGGTAAGTCACTCAAAGCGGGTTGATAGCCCATGGGTGGTCCTGCACCCATATTCTCGCACAAAGAAATTTCTGACTTTAGCCCAGTCATCAAATAAAACTCGGACGAGTTTCGAAGGCGGAACCCGATTACACTGGCTACGCTTAAAATCGAGTTACTCGTACGAAATGAGCCCTTACGACAGGACGAAGGTAGACCCGGTTAGACCAAATCTGGTTAAAATCCGGCCGCTTGGAGAAACCAATTCAAACATGTGTCTTTTAGAACATGATAAAACCGAAAGGTTAAAACTGGTGTCCATTGGAACGCGATAAAGCTGAAAGAGTGGTCAAAACGTTTTACAAGTTTCGCAGGAAACAAAGTTGAAGGCGGACCCGGTTATACCAAATCAAGTTAAAATCCGGCTCCATATGCAGACCCACATGGTAAAGAAACCAGTGTTCAAAAATCATGCCCAAGATAAACATGCATGAATCCCAGGTACACAAACCTGTTTTCATGAATCATGTCAAGTTTAAGTTCTAATCCGGATTGGGGGCTATTAATTTTAATGTCAACCGAGATTGGGGGGCGATTAATTTTAATGGCAACCCAGATTGGGGGGCGATTAATTTTAATCTCAACTCGGATTTTGGGGCAATTCATTTTAGTGTCAACCCGGTTTTGAAGGCGGACCCGGTTAAACCGAACCTGAATTTTAAAATCCGGCCTCCGTATAAATTTTTGAAGGCAGACTTGGTTAAAAAACTGAATATAGTTAAAATCCGAGTTCCATGTTGAGATCCCGATCTAAACTTAATCTGGTTTAAATCTGGGATCCGCATAAAGTTCTGAAGACGGACCCAGCTAGAATCTGGTTTAAATCCGAGATCCGTGTAAATCTCTGAAGTCGGACCCGGCTAAACTGAATCTAGTTTAAATCGGGATCCATGTTAAGTTTGGAAGGCGGACCCAATTTAAACCGAATCTAGTTTAAATCGATCCGTGTAAAGTTTTGAAGGAAGACTCGGTTTAAACTGAATTTAGTTAAAATCTGGGCTCCGTGTAAATTTTTTAAGGCAGATTATAGTCAAAATCCGAGCTTCTGTGTAAAGTTAAAATTTGAGTTCTGTGTAGAGAGCCAAGTTAAACTATCAATGCATCCCGGAAGCTCAGAGACCTGAACCACCATGCTGGGGGGCAATGAGTTGTTAGTGGAAATGCATATTATCGATAACCGGGGTTGATGAAAACCAAAACAGAAATCAAACTCGGACAAGTTTCGAAATGAGCAAATTGAACGATTTGCTTAAATTGTAAGTATTTTTCATTGATTATGATTTGCTTACATATTATTAGATGCAGGAATGTAGACCGGATAATTATCCCGAGAAAAATTGCTACGAAAGCAAGCAAGGGATCTTATTTCTTCTCGCACAACCCGGATAAGCTGGATATATCTCGGCCAAGTCCGTGTTGCACATCAGACAGTCAATACATCCCGGCAGCTCAGAGACCTGAACTACCGGGCTGGGGGCAACTGTTATGGATATAAATATTAGGCCCACCCAAGGTGTGACCCAACAAAAGGCAACCACTATTGCACAGATGTGATGGCAGGACATTTGGGCTTAGAGGCACAAGAGGCCCAGCAGTCCAAACTCTAACCCTAAGATACCCTTTATAAATAGATGGTAAATCCTAAAGGTACACAGACTCTGAACTCTACCTCTTTACAATTCTGCCACATACACCCCACTCCATTGGGTGAAAACCCTCATGTTTGTTCTCTGTGGTCCTCTATTCTTTTAGGTATCTCATCCATGGATACCTAGGAGGAAGCTATCTAATCCTACATCAATATACTAGTCCTTTGAGGCTATACATACACTTATGTTCTACAAACAAAACAAATTGTTTCCATATAATTTTCAGAATCAACAATAGAGAGGTTGAAAAACCACTTTCTAACCATGATGGATTACATGGAAAGTTTGTTTCCTATAGGAGGAAGAAAGTGAGAACACAAAAAAATATGACAAAAAAACAATTATTTTATCTTTACATCCATCACATCTTCTTTTAATTACTCTAACTCTTTTTAATTAATGAATAAATCCTTTGAATCTTTTTAATTAATGAATAAATCCTTTGAATCCTGTTGTTTTGTTTTGCGCTTGTAAAATCTTTACATTAAAATGACAATATAATATTTGAGTTGCAGTTAAATTTCTATCATTTAAATTTTGATGTTTTTTTTTTTTTTTTTTTGTAGATTGATATATTAATGATGATTTAGATATTCTAGTTTTGAAAAATATCCTACTTCTATTATATCTTACACAGATGAATCTAATTCATCATTTGAGACCTAAGCACAGACTAAAACTTCTGCCTATCTTTGACAATGAGGACAAAAAATATTATAAATTTTGGTAGACACTATTGTGAGAGTTACAAGATTGTTAAAAAAGAAACCTAAAATATAGACGCCAGTTCTAAATTTTTCATCAAAATCTAATTTTTTGGATTAGAAATGAAATATTCTGATTTCTGTTAAAAAAAATGCGGAAACATTATCAAATACTGAAGAGTAGAGAGAGCTATAACTTTAGGGAAGAAACCACCAAAATATCCATGTATACAAGTGGTGTTGATTCATACAAATAAACATTGTATCGACATTGAAAATGGTTAGAGACAGACAATCCTAGCAATCGTGAGAAATGATTGGCTCCAAAGAGATAATAATTTCCTAGAAGGAGGACACAGGTTTTAAACTGGCCAAGAACAACGTGCGAGATCGCTGGTGTGGCACTGTGATAACAAAGAAAAGGGGAAAAGAAAGCACAACAAGCAGAAGAATAGCAGACATATAATTTTCATAATAGTTAGTAGGGACTGAATGCAAAAAAAGATGACAGATCGATATGAGCATGACAAGTCAACAATTCAGAAGGATTTAGATAAATTCTCTTCTGTGTACTAGAAAAACTAACTACAGACTTTTTTTGGCTATAAGGACTTAATTAAAAATTTGAAGCTATAAGGACTTTTTTTAAGAAGCTATAAAGACTTGCCAATTAATTATTCTGAAAAAACATAACTAATGATTCTGGGACCTTTTTTTTAACCGATTCCACATTTTTTATAAGATCGATTTCACATTGAACTAATAATAAAAATAACAGCCAACAAAAGTGGATCTAGTATTTAAGATGCTAGCTCATAACCGAAAAAATCTTGAGTTTAAATTCCGTTAGGAACTTCTTGGTGGATATGATCTAGGGACTTTGACGTATATTGTAATTAGTTATCATAATTATTCAATAAATTTATGGATGAGTAGAAATTCGAATTTCAATTTATATAGCAAACTTAGGAGATAATTGAGTAACTAATAAAGCATATTTAAGTTTAAATTTGTTAATATAATTGTAGTAAATTGTTTTAATATAAATTTTTATTAAGGAATTAAAACTTAAATATGCTTTATTAGTTAACCAATTATCATATGATTTTGCTACATTAGCATTTTCCGTTACCAACACTAACGGCATTAAATTTTTAGGACAAAAAGTATACTTAAAGTTAATGGATCAAAACTATATATTATGTAAAACTTGATTGATTAAAAGGATAAGGGTCTTAAATGCCATGGAAGTTTTCACTCAGGAGCATTGGTAAGATTGAAGTTTTTTTTGGACTAAAAATGCCACAGAAGTTTTTCCTGAGGAGCAATTTTGCCCCGGAAGTTTTCACTAAGGAGCAATTTTGCTCCGGAAGTTTACAAAACGTAGCAATTTTGCCCTTCTGTCCCCAAATATTAAATTTGACTATTAAATCAATCAAAGACCACACATGTTATGCTTTGAAAAGGTCAAACTTGGAGCCAGAGAATGAGATCCTTGAAATGTTGAGCTCAAGGCGGTCAGAATTTGTGAAGCCGAACAGGTCAATTAAAGGGACTGAAAGATCGAATGCCACAAAACCCAAAGGAAGCATCACTTATGATCTAAGCAAATGATCAGTCAATACAAACATAAATATTATCACTATTGATTTGTTTTACTGAACCAATTTTTGGAACAATTCATTTCTCGTTTTGCGTTTCATTTGGGTTTTGTGACAAACCTTTTAATCCCTTCGACCAGTTCGACTTCACAAATTCTAGCCGCCTTGAGTTCAACATCTGAAGGATCTCCTTCTCTCGACTCCAAGTTCGACCTTTCAAGGTATGACATGTGTGGTCTTTGATCGATTTAATAGTCAAATTTAATATTTGAGGACAAAGGGAAAAATTGCTACGTTTTTGTAAACCTCCGGGCAAAATTGCTCCTTAAATTGAAAACTTCTAGGGCAAAATTGCTCTTCAAATAAAACTTCCGTGGCAAAAATGATACTTCCGGGCAAAATTGATACTTCTTGTGAACTTCCATGGCATTTTTGGTCCAAAAAAACTTCCTTCTTACCGGTGCTCCTAAGCGAAAACTTTCATACCATTTAAGACCCTTATCCCTTGATTAAAAGTATATTTTACCCTATTAATTTATTAGAAAAGAAAACTGAAAGTAATTTGATTAATTAATTGTTGGCGTTGTTTCTATTTTAGTCCTTATACATTTTACTATCTCATTTAATTAAAAATCCGAAGTATTTTTTCGGTGCACAATAATTGGAAAGTTTATTAAAGGGGAACACACAAAAAATAAGACCAAATTAAAATAATATTTATTTTTATGTCCATCCTGTCCTCATATTAAACTAGGAATAATGTCTCTATTGATTTTTTTGTCCCTCTATTTCCTCCCCATTAAACGTATCTATCATTAGATAAAATTTCAAATGGTTAAGATTTAATATTATATAGAAACATTATTATAACATTAAATATAATAAAAATCTACCATGGTAAATATTATAAATTCCAATCATAAAAACATGATTTAATAGTATATACACTCAATGGGGAGAGAAATCAATTGAAACATTCCTTTCCCCTATTACTCTAAATTTTTTTTCCCTGAATTTCCATTGAATAGTTAGTTATTCCTTTTTTTCTTGATGAATTAGAAGCTCAGATCATATCAGATCTAAGAGCATCAGCAATAAACACCAGGGGTTACTGAAAAATTTTACATCCTCCACGATACACAAAGCTTCCTCTCCAGTAAGTCTGAACCACATTCAAATTTCAATCTAAAGGCTGAGATAGGGAAAAGGATGGAACCGTAGCCAATCCCATCGCGAGATAGGGTCTCCTTACCAAAAACCACATAGTGGTACAAATGAAGGACCCTTAGTACCATTCCATAGAACCTGTGATGAGAGTTGCCAAGCTCTCACAAAATAACCAAATTCATAAAAGATTTGTAGTATAGAGAACCTAGATCGTTTCTCTCAAGAAATTCGCAGTGGGTCTAATTTGAACAATAGAAACAAAAAAACAATGAAACAAGAAATGGTTGGGGGATTTTCAAATTAAACATAATACAAATTAGATTTTTTTTTTTTTTTAGAAACGAATGCAAAAAAACGAAACTAATCATATTAAAATCGATTAACCTAGAATTGGAAATTCTAGAACCTTCATCGGACGAAAATGAGATGAACTAACTCGTGATTGATTCTAAACGAACCAAAATCTCTTCATCATTCATCCAGAAAATCCCTTGACTAGATGATTGTCTAGAATCTGTTCGAACATGCGGTGTGATCGCTGTGCGATCGCACAGTGCCCCCTACTGTGACCCGGTTCGAAATATGTCCTTGCGAAATCAATTTAGGCATTAAATCTAACACTCAATCCAAATCCGAATCGAATTTGATCAAAGAAAACATAAACGAATTAGTTACCGATTAAGCGAGTCTTTTGGAATGCCGGAATCCCTAATCCATGTGCTAATCAAAGAGGCTTAGCCAATCATGGTTTGACAAGAATGAAAATGGGGATGAACAGGATGAAGAACATGATGAAGTAAAAATGTGAATGACTCGTGTCTTCAGCCCCTATGCTAACATAACCTAAAAATGGAAACGGACCAATGCTACAAAACCAGCCCAAAATGGAAACCTCTAGTAAATGGTTTTTTTTTTATTACAAAATTCAAACCCAAATATAAAAATATATATATGTTTGACTTCGAATCCACTTTCAACTATCTTCTTGTCTGAATTAAGCTTGCAAGTCTTCATAACATTTGTAGCTCTCGAATCATCTGAAAAATAAGACAAGAATGAAGCTAATCGGATATCTAGTTCAAGAGTTATGGTCAAAATAGTGAAACTATGTAAATCTGAAATTTTATCATTAAAATGAATTAAATCTAATTAAAAGCCTAAAGCCCAAATAAGCAATAAAGTCCACACTACCCAAAAAAAAAAAAAAACTGACAACCTTTTGTAGCGGTTAAAATTAACAGCTACAAATTCATAGCGGCAATAATGGCACCAAAGCGGGGTTGTTTGTAACCACATTTGTAACTGTAATCATAAATAAAACCGCTACAAAGTTGGCACCAGCTTGGTGCTTTATGGTGCAAAGCTTTGTGTCAGGAGGCTAAGTGTTTGAAGAGGGTAAGTGTTGTTCAAGTGGATCAAATATGATGATCATCTGTTTACAAATATTTCTTTTTTCTTCTAACTTTGTAACACTAATTTTTTTAATTCACAATTTTAGGAACATTTTTCAACATTCTTTCAAATTTCACATACATGAATTTTAGAATTAAATATTATTTAAATGAAATCATAATTAGTTCTTATTATACCTACACATTCTCTTTTTTTACACGTATATAATAGCCATATATGATCAAATATCATATTTTAATATCAATTATTTTTACTAAAAATATAAATAATTTATATTACAATTATTAGTTAATTAATAAAATAATTTAAAATGACTCTTTTAATTTTTTTAATAAAATTTTATACATTTAAAGCAGTTCCCTAACTCGCTATAGATTCTGACAAAAAACTTTATATGTCCTTTTGTAGCATTTCAACAACCACTACAAATATGGATAAAATTTTTAAAAAGGCAGCAAATTTTTTTCCAAAAAATTGGTAGGAATAATTTGTAGCGGTTACCTAACCGCAACCGCTGAGAATAATTTGAAACTTTGAGCACCTTTTTTGAAAATTTCATCCAATTTTGTAGAGGTCGATTAAGCGACTACAAATTTTTCCCAATATTTTCAAAATTTATGGTGATGTATTTAGTAGCGAGTTATGCATAACTGCTACCAATTTGGATAATCTCGTTTTGTAGTGGTTAATGAATTGCTACAAATTATTCACACATGATGTCATCTCAACTTCATATAGTAGCGGTGGAGGTTAACCGCTACGATTACAATAGCAGTTAATGTATATGTAGTAGTGGTGCCATAAAACAGCTTGCAACGGTGTATTTTGTAATGGCTTTAGTAACCACTACTAATGTTGTTTGTAGCGGTTATAACTGCTACAAATACGTCATTTTAACTTGCTACAAATAGTCTTTTTTTTTTTTTTTATAATTGTAGTGCCATTATTTATTAACTAAATAATCTTAAATTTATTAAACAAGAGATGCAATTAAGTGTAATAATATGCAATTTTTAACCTACATCTAAGTTGAAATCAAACAATGAGAACTAAGGTCAACAAACCTCGGTTGAGCATTCAGTTCACAGAGAAATTAAAATCAAGAACAAGCTCCCGTCGGATTGGTCATATGTCTTTTCAAGATCAATTTTTAGCACCATGAAACCTTCCTTCTTCTTGTTCCTCATTGAGTGAATAATATCTTGAACCAACATAATATTATATGAACTTTGTCTTGCCTGTTTGGAAATCTCTTTTGGAGAATAGTTTTTGGGATTTATGAGGTAAGTTGTGAGAGGAGTTTTGTCTCGGCTTGCGCAAAATAGCTTTTCAAAAGGGGTCACCAAACGGGTATGTTCCTAAAACAAAATTGCACTGGTTAGGGGCAACCAACAAAGACATTATTTGTTTTGATCTATTGGCTAGAATCTTCATAATTATCTTGTAAATGACATTGCACAAGCTAATAGGTCGGAAGTCACTAAACGTATGAGATGTTATTCTGTTCTTCTGATGTAAATTAAACACTTTATATTTAATAGACAATAATATTTCATCCCTTAGTTGGTATTCGCCTCGTTTTTTCCCTTCTTTTTTGCACATATCTTAGATAGACCTTTTGTTACACATTTCCTATTGGTATTCGAGTTCCCCACCAATCTAGTTCTGTGAACTGATCTACTAATAATTAAATTTAGATCTTCTAATTTTAAAAAATCCTGTGATTGAATTGCAGGCTAGGAGGTTTATTGCATAAGTGTTGTTGTGACTGAGAACATATGAATTCAGAAATTAAACCCGTGAGTTTTTAAGCCTGTCTTGTGATTGAATTAAAAGAGGTTTATTGCAAAAGCGTTGTTGTAAATTGACCTTGTGAATTTCAAATAAGAACTAGTGATTGAGAAATTGAACTTGTAAATCGATATAACAATTGTTAAATTTATACCCTGATTCAATTTTAGGGAACAATGGTCTCCCTACATCCTACATTACAAGACACCCTTCAATTGGTAAATTTGAGTTGGCGTCAAATTTCTATCATTTAAACTTTGATGATCTTGCTTTGTAGATGGATACACTAGTAATTAGACTTAAATCTTCTAATTTTGAAAAGTATCTTGCTTTTATTATATCTGTCGCAGATGAATCTAATTCATCATTTGCGAACTAAGACAAAAATAAAACTTCTTGCTATCTTTGAAAATGAGGACAAAAGTTGTTGAGCAAAAAAAAAAAATTGAGGACAAAAATATGATAAATTTTGATAGATACTATTGTGAGAGTTACAAGATTGTTAAAAAGAAACCTAAAATATAGACGCCACTTAATTCTAAATTTTCCATTATAAATCTAATTAAACTCAGTTTGTATAGAAAAAAGTATTAGAGGAAGTGGAGAGAAGTGTTAGTAGAGATACTCCTTTAATTTCCACTCTGAACTTCTTTACTGATGATAGAATGATCTATCCTGAATTTGTTTTCAAAATAAAAATAGCCTCTCAAGGTTAAGTAATTAAGTTTTTTTTTTTTTTTGGCTGAGTTTTCTATTATTTCATCTAGTTTTAACTTGTCCCAATCATCAAATTTAATCCTACAAATATCTAACTTTTTCATTTCAAAAGATTCTAAAGCTTTACTTTTCCACATAAGCCAGCTAATATAATCATAAAGATGGAGAAAATTTGTTATACCCGAATTTTCCCTGATATCATTAACCTTGTATTTTGACAAATTCTTGGCAAAATACAAAGGTAAATATATGTCTCAAGTAATTATGATTTATTGGTTATAATTTTAAGAAAATTTCTTGGGAAAATCCTTTTCAAGGCCCATATTACTAAAAGAATACGAAAAAAGGCCTAACATTCTGAAAATACCCAAAAAGGCCCAAGGATTCGACAATTGGGAAAAGGCCCTTCGAATTTACAAAGTTGTTAATGGGGTGATCAAGTTGTTAGCGGGGGCTGATTTAGTTGTTAGATGGGCTGATTTAGTTGTTACAATTTTTTATTTTTAACAACTAAATCAGTCAATCTAACAACTAAATCAAATTTCCTAACAACTTGATCGACCCCATTAACAACTCACAATGGGCCTTTTTGGGAATTTTCAGAATCTTGGGGCCTTTTTTGGAATTTTCAGAATCTTAAGGCCTTTTTGAGTATTTTCAGAATATTATGGCCTTTTTTTAGTATTCTTTTGGTAATATGGGCCTTGAAAAGGATTTTCCCAAATTTCTTTAAGAAATTAATACACAAATACTAGGATTTGAGACTACATATTAGGGGCTATAAAATGTGAAATAAAATGACATAAAATGATAGATATTTTAAAATGCTCATAAGACAAGAAAAGGGAATAGGGAAATACTTAGTTTAATTGTTATATATTAACAATTATCCTTAGCAAATAAGCTTGCACTAATTGAGATTAGTTGCATAATTCTTCAAGATGATTAGAGGCAAATTAAGATCATCAAAAGGGGCTGATTATTTTGAAATATATAAGGGTCAAAAATGAAGAATTAAGTTGGCCAAAAATGAAGAATTAAGTTTGTCTAATAAAGCACTAATTTTCATGGTTAGTTAACAAATCAATTAACTAATGACAAATGCAATAAGGAGGCATATAAGCAACTTGATTAAGGGGGTAATTAAGCTTAATCAAGGCTACCCCAAAAGTCAACAATTGCAACTAAGATCAATGGTTGAGATTGTTGCACATATAATTCAATCCAATGGTCCTAATTAATCCTATAATTAACCTTAATCCTCATGAAGTTAAATCAACCAATTGGAAGCTTATAGCACATCTAATGGCTACTAAAAGGGAGGCTGTCGGCACACAAGAGGAAGGGAAGAGATTAAATATGAAAAAGTGCATTTTAATCCAAAGGTTGAAAGGAAAGAAGAAGTTTTGGCTTACCTTGGTAATTACCAAAATGACATTGGAATTTTCCCTATAAATAGAGGGCACCCTCTTCATTCTTCACACCAAAACCAAGCAAACATCTTCTTATAAGTAAGAGTGAGAGTTTCTTGGAGCAAGGAGAAGGAGTAAGAACTTCAAGAGGTAAGTTCTTGAGCTCTAGTTTTTAGATTTTTGGTAAAATTGTAGTTTAATCTAGAAAATTGGGAGGTAAATTCCTTTACATGTTTTTAGGCCTCCATTGCATTTAAAATTCTGAATGAGGTAAAAACATGTTGGGAAATAATTTTAAATATTAATGGAACAAGATTGTGAAAATAATAGAATTTCTATTTTTAAATCCTGTCTGCAACAAATGTTAAGACTGTTCTTTTATGTATAAAATGTGCTTTAAAAATTATGAAATTTTATAGGAATAAAGTAGACATGTAGGGATTTCCAAATATATAAAATATGTAACATTTTAAGTTCTAAAAAAGGAGATACAATTTGTTAAATTTAAGCTTTATTTCTGGAGTTTTAAACTGAACAGAGTTGGAAAACTTAAAAACTGGGAATGATTCTTGATGTTCTAGCTTTTGGGAATATTTTTATTTGAAAATAGACATGTCAAGGGTCATGAGAAATTTTGAAGCACTCAAAAATGATTTTGATAGAATTAATTATGATATTTCAAAGTTAGTGAAAAATTTGGGCAAAATGCTGGAAATTGTGTTTTTAAGAATATGTAAGGGTAAAAATGGGATAAATAATCCACTGGGGGTAAAAAGGTCAAAGGAGGTAAAAATAACCCTTAGGATATTATCATAAGTCATATGATACTCATTATAATGTCATGTAAGGAAATAATCCGATGGTAACTTTATAAGATATCCGGGAAGTCTGGAGTCGGATTCAAAGGTTGGGCGTATTGCTAACTACGCGGAAGGAACATACGTTCATGTACTGGTAACTTTAATTGCCTATATCTTGTATGTCTATATATGACAGAATGATTCATCAAGTCGTGGATAAGACTGGGTCTTCGGTCATGCACCGTGACTAAGATATGAGTCTTAGGTCACATTTTTATATACATTCAGCTTTGTGCAAATTACAGTCATGATAATGCCGTATGTATGTTTTCCTAGCGCTGAGGACGTATGGATCCGTGTCAGAGGGTGAGTGCAAACGTTGTAAACATTACATTTACTATGTGTTGAGTGTTATGTATTGTTGTAACCTTATATCTGTTGTGTGCTATGTATGGTTGATGCTAATATATAATAAATATCTATCATATATTGTTATATCTCGCTTAAGGTTAATCATTACGGAGATTCAATCATATTGAATCTCAGACTTGACTAAAGGTTCAGAGAAGGAAATCTAAACTTGGGAAGACGAAGTGGATGAAGCAAGTGGAGAGAAACCGATAAGAGTGAATCTTTGGAAGAGGTTCATTAGAGCGAAGTTTTTGGCATGAATTCACTAAAGTTAGTTCATACTATTGGTGTTTAAACTAAGAAAGGTTTGGTCAATGCGGTTTCAATAATTAGTCATCATGAAAGACGGGAGACTTCCACCAGACTAGCATCGACCTGGCCAATAAGTATAATCAATCGTTGGATTTCAAGCCACAAGTCTAGTTAAAGCTTGGTTTAAGTTTGTATAATTACTATATCAAGAGTTTTAATTATACAAGTTCTGGAAAATTGTATCACATGAATATTCCTTTGGGAAATTTTTAATATAACTAGCATATGTCGGGCATCAACATATGACGAGGCATATGTTATCAATTATTCATCATCCAAATGATAATGCATGTTCTCCGTTTCGCATGCTCTCCATTCCGCATTACTGATAATTGAATATTTAATACACTTCTTTTTATCTCTTGATTAATAATTTATGACTCTTTAGTTAATAAATAATGGCTTTTATACTTATTTGGGCTTTGGGCCTTTGATTAGATTTTAGCCATTTTTAATAACAAAATTCCAGTTTGACATTGCTTCACTATTTTTACCATAACTCTTGAACCAAACATCGGATTAGCCTCATTCTTGTTTCATATTTCAGATGATTCGAAGAGCTACAATTGATATGAAGACATCAAGGGAAAATTTGGACAAGAGGGCGGTCAATTTTGGATCCGAAATCATGTGAATTTTGCTGGATTTTTATTTGGGCTCGAATTTTGTAATTAAAGTCCAGTTTTATTTTATTTCTGTTTTGGGCCAAACTAGTGGGGCCTATTTCGTTTTTGCAGCTAGCAGGTTTTATTTAGTTAGGTCAGCCGCCAACACACATTCATTCACGTTTTGAGCAATTCTGGATTAAAAATATAGAAGTTGAATTTTATCTACAATGTTCTTCGCATTCTTCGTCTTTTCTTCGTTTTCTCCAGCCATGCTCGGTTAAACTTCTATGGTGAACCCAATGTTGAGGGTTCCATGATTCGTCCAGAGAGCTTGTGCTTTATCGGTAATTTAACTTGTTTCTATTTTCATCTTATCGATTCGATTTACGAAATAGTTCGAATATTAGATTTAATATTCGGTTTGGTTTATCCCAAGGACTGAGTTCGAACTAGGTTTAAGTTTTGCTGTGCGATTGCACAGTGGGACGCCACTGTTCGAACATATTCTAGGCGGTCGTCTAGTCGAGGGATTTGCTGGGCGAACGCAGAGATCTCGGTTCGTCCAGAGCCAATCGTGGGTTATTTATATTTCTTTCAATGATGGAAGTATTTGAAATCTGAACGTTGGGTTGATCGTTTTTAATCTGCTTCTATTTGCTTTGCTCTATTTCTTTGCAATTTCGTTTTTGTTCTGTTTGAACCAAAAATCCCCCTTTTACTATTTACGTTACATTGCTTCTTTCCAATCGGACGCGCTGCGAATTCTTTGGGAAAATGATCCAGGTTCCCTATTACTACAAATCTTTTATTGAATCTGGTTATTTTGGGAGACGCGAAAAATCTCTTTCAATTACTCTGACCTGTAGTGCCGTCAACTTTGTTGATATTCCTGATACTATGTATCACTGGGCTCAATAAGTAGTATGGAATTTGAGGTGTTACAAAATTAATCTTCAAGCCTCTATATTCATGAGCGTACTCTTGGTTAGAACATGCATGGATGATGAAGAGGCTCATCCCCATGAATTTACATGCCTCATACAAGACAATAAAAAAAATGTAATATGCTTTGATTATTATATCTTAGAATAAAATAAGTTAATTAATATTCTTTCTTCTAATTTTCAGCTCTCATAATGAGTACCCCATTGACCATAAGTTGACAGCAACTCTCATATACAAACCTTAATTACTTCGGTTCACAAGTAGCTAAATCCTGGTATGTTTTGATCACTGGCCATTATTTTATCATCAAACATTTTGATTGGTCTAATTCTATCGGTAAGAAATGCCTCCATAGCCTACAGCTTTCCGATTGAAGACACCAGCATTAGGGTTTTGCCATAGTTGTCTATAGATCACTACAAACCATACATTCCATCGTGCTCCCCAAACTTCGTCACGGTCGACCCATATTACATTCAACCCAACCGTCTACAAAGGCCATTGATAAAAACCTTGTTTGCATGTGAGCTGTCACCATTCTACTCCAATAATCCAAAGCGAACCGACAGTATCTAAGCCGAAGTCTAAGGAGAAAATAGGTGAGGAGATGCTAGAAAGAAAAACTTCTAAAAAAAAAGTAATTTTTTATACTATTTTTAGGAGTTTTCCCTCCTAGTTTTCTTCCCCTTAATTTTCATATACATATTTCTCTTTTGAATCTTTCAGTTATTGTAATATTTATAGGTGCATCATGGTAAAAAGAGACAATATATATATATATATATATATATATATATAAGGAAGACCAATAATAGTTACGGTGTGTTTTTCTATCTTAATTAAATCACTTGCTTTACTCTTTTAGCACGGTCAACTCCAAGTCCTATGAAGGGGTGAACGATGCTAATAGAAACAAAATAAAGGATTTAATTAATCAAGGAGAAAAAAATACAGGTATCAAATTAAAAATTGAATGAAAGTATAGCTAGGTACGACAAAACGGTTTTTGGATCCAAAATTATAATAAAAGAAACACTAGCCCTTAATAAAACAAAAACATTATAAATTTGGGAGGTAAAATGAATTGAAATCTTATATTTAGGATCAAATTTTCTTATATTAAGAATAAAATATAGTATATCATTCTCTCTGTTGTTTTTATGTGGTCATGAAAAGAAAACTTGAAAAGAAAGAATCGTTCAATAGAATAGACATAAAAATAGCTTTAAAATATAGTTAGCACTTTTCACGTAACAATTTAACATATAAATATACACACACATATATCTTAAAAACATATATTTCCATATCTTGCTCTTAAAAGAACATATTCTCATATTCCCATATTCCTTGCATCTTTAATTTGCTAACCACCACAGACCCAAGAAGAACAAATCATCTAAGAATAAGAAAATGCTAAGCGGCAATCTTCCTAAAGATCTCATGGAGGAGATCATGGTGAGGCTACCAGTAAAATCCTTACTTCGGTTCAAATGTGTAGCCAAATCCTGGTATGCTCTAATCACTGACCATTCGTTTATCACCAAACATTTTGAATGGTCTAATTCTATTGGTAAGAATCGCCTCCATAGGCTTGTTTTTGAACTATTTAGGGATGATCAACCACCCTCCATATCGTTGATTTCTGATATAGATCGACCCTATGAGATTCAAAACTTAGAATTGCCTTTCAATAAGAGCAATTTACGACAAATGTTTGTTTATGGTCAATGTAATGGGATTTTCTGTCTTAGTGGGGACTATGAAGATGTTCAGTGCTTAATTTTGTGGAACCCAACAACAAAAGAGGTGAAGAATATTCCTACGTCTCAATGGCAGCCCAAAGGCCCGTATTGGGCCGATTATGAATTTGGGTTTGATTCCATGATAAAGGATTACAAGATTGTTTAATTTCTGAGGAAGAAGAAGGTCACATACTAGTTCAAATGTACAATCTCAATACGATTCTTGGAGAAAACTAGATGTTGATGTCTCCATTTATAAATCCCCTCATTCACCCGTGGGTTCTTATTTGTATGAGGCTTATCACTGGTTAGCTTGTAGCCGTGATGATATTGGTAAGTTTATTGTGATGAGGTTTGATTTTAGTGAAGAGGCTTTTGGATTATCCAAAGTCCTCCCGGGATTACTTCCTCTCCTATGGAAAATAATAATGTTCTTGCTATAGTGGATAACAGTCTTGCTTGGGCTTTTAGACGTGTCACGATTGAGGTTTGTCTTGAGATTTGGGTGATGAATAAGTATGGTGTTGATAGTAGTTGGACTAAGAAGTTTGAGATTCGACCATTCCCTCACTCTTACTCTTTCCGTTGGTATATCTTACGGTTTTGGGGAGACGATGAGATTATAGTTTATGATGACATTAATCATCAATTGATTTCATATAGTTTCCGGAATCAACGGACAGAGAGGTTGGAAGACCACTTTCGAACGATGATGGATTACATGGAAAGTTTGTTTCCTATAGGAGGAGGAAAGTGAGAACAAAAAGTATGACAAAAATTTATATTTTATCTTTAATTACTCAAACTCTTTAATTAATGATGAAAATCATCAAATCCTTTGAATGCTGTTGTTTTGTTTTGCGCTTTTAAAATCTTTATATTGAAATGACAATATAATATTTCATCAATTTGTTTGTATTCGCCTTTACTTTTTTTTTTTTTTTTTTTTTTTCCTTTTATACATATATTAAATAGGCATTTTGATCCTAATTCATATTGGTATATTTGCGTTGGCGTCCAATTTGTATCATTTAAACTTTGATGATCTTGTTTTGTAGCTAGATTGATAAACTAATAATTAGACTTAGATCTTCTAATTTTAAAAAGTATCTTGCTTTTATTATATCTTTCCCAGATGAATCTAATTCATCATTTGAGAACAAAGCAAAAAATAAAAAACTTCTTCCTGTCTTTGAAAATGAGGACAAAAATATGATAAATTTGATAGATACTATTGTTAGAGTTACAAGATTGTTAAAAAGAAACCTAAAATATAATCATAAATATGGAGAAAATTAATCTTCAAGTCCTTATATTTTTACTCAATTTTAAATCAAATAATATATATTCTTTTTATTATATCCATATAGTTTCACATGTTTTAAAACAAGTTCTGTAGTGTTTTTTCTTTTGATTGACTTTTCTTAGATTTAAATTTAAAAATTTGTATGACTTTTTATTGACTTTTCTTTTAAAAAAACGTAAAAGTCATCCGGGATAATATATACGGAAAGTTTCTCAATTAAATATTAATTTTTTAGGCAAGGAAACCGAAAATAAGATGATCAAATTCTTTGGTGAAATAAATAATTAGGATCAATTAATTGTTGGCGTTGTTTCGTTTTTATCCTTATACATTGTACTATCTCACATTTGATTTTATCTTATTAAAAAAAAATCTGAAGTTTTTTTTTTCAAAGCACAATAAATTTGTATTTTGCGCTCTTTTTGATAGAATGTAATTTTTATTTTATATAAATTTGTATTTTTTATAATAATGTGATTTCTATAATAACAAAACTATATAAAATATATATATATATATATATATATAGGTGAGTTTCTTTCATTTTCATTTTTATTTTAACCCTCATATTAGATTCTAAATTCCTTGAGGATGGGGATGGAAATGGGATGGTGTGAATATATAATTCTTAAACTTTAAATATTAGATTAATAATATTTAAGTGCAAATACAAATAGAAGGGTAGTAAACACCCCAATAAGAAAGAACTACACGCAGGTAAAGATAGATGAGTAGGTGACTAGGCTACCCACTAATTGTATTACCATTATAATTAATAACTAAATACGTATAGTAAAGATAAATGAATAGGTGACTAGGCTACTCACTAATTGTATTACAATTATAATTAATAGCTAAATATTCAGGTTTATTTTAATTAAATATAAATATAGCTAGGGTGGTCTAGGAAAGGTACGTGACCCTAGGAGAATACCTGAGAAGATCGAAAATAATGAAGTGAAAAATCTTCAGTAGGCCTAAAGATAGATGAATATGATATAGTGAAATATAAAAGGCTACGTTAAATACAGATTTGTTTTATAAATATATGAGATATAAAATATATTTTTGTTTCTATTAGAAAAATGTAATTTTGTTCAGTAGCGGTAAAATTAAAAGAAATAAGAAGGAAATTATTAAAAGATGGAAAGATTATTATACCATGTAGTCCACCGCCACCATGTAGGTCAAGCACGTGAAGAAGAACCAGAAGAGGAACCACCATCACGTGAAGAAGAACCAGAGGAGGAACCACGATCTCGATGCTCAGTATGACAAATAGGACATTGGTTTCTATTCTCTTCCAGCCATGAAACAACGCAATTTGTATGGAAGAAGTGGCCACAATTCAAGACTTTTACTGTGTTTCTAGGTTCAAGCCCTGGGTTTCTAAGTCCAAGCCCTCTCTCACAGAAGAAGCATATGCTTTGTCTCTGGGAAGGTCGTCCTAAGTAACGATTGCAATGAGGGCAGGTAATGGTACCACTGCGATTATGGACAATCCCATGTTTACGGCAAAAATATGCCTCAATTTCATCATCTGATCCTGCCATATCCGTAGTAGTGTGAAGAAAGAAGAAGATGAAACAAGGCCAATGGACGAGTGGTTTAAAAACATGGAGGTCACGTCAATTTTGTAGCCAATCAGAAACGCATGAATAAGAGGTATCTCTCCATATTTGTTGCTCCGTGATCAGTTAGAACATTCATGGATGATGGAGAGACTCCACCCCCATGAATTTACATGCCAATTTCATGACACTCATATAAGTAATATGCTTTGGCTATTATATCTTAGAATAAAATAAAATAAGTAAATTAATATTCTTTCTTTTAATTTTCAGCTCTTATATTGTTTACCCATTATATTGACCATCGGTTGCCAGCCATTATCATATCCAAACCATGATAACGTTGTGCCGCTTTTAATAATGCCAAGATATATACAACTCACAGACCTAATGGGGTGAAATCATATTTGAAAAAAAAAAACACTAGTATTAGAAAAATGACATAAAAATACATTTAAAATATAAAAAGATAAATAAGGGTGTTAAATAGCAAAACAAAAGTAATTATTAGAAATTACTTAATAAAATGGACCATATCTAGTATTGACTACCTAGTTTTAGTATTACCTAACTCTTATTTTGGAAATTCATAAATATATTAAGAACTTTATTTCTTTATTTGTAGTCATTAGGAAATGTTTAACAAAACCCTAATAACTACTTTAGCTTCTGATTAGCTATTCAAGTATCCATATTGGCTACTTTTGATTTTGACTGAGAAATTCAAAATATATATATATATATATATATATTAAACCTGCTGGAGCTCCGTGATCGACCACCGACAAGATCATCAAAGTTCCAACAAGAGGCTGCTACCACTAGTCACCGGTGCGAGCTCCGGCGACCAAGCAAAGGGTTTTAAAGATTTTTTTTTTAAAAAAAATGTAAGAGTTGGGATAAATACGGCCTATTTCTATTTTATGTTTTTTTTTCAAAATGGTTTTACATATTTGTTTAGATCAATTTAGTTTTGAAGTGACGTGGCAGGTTGACATGACGCTAGTAGGGGCCGATGGGGTCGTGTCACAAATGACGGCCTCAAATAATAAGAAATAGAATAATAAAAATAATAAAAGACCTCGATCCTAACTCCTAAGCATTGTTTTGATTTTCTCGATTTTTAAAAGCAAGTTTCTGTTTTTTTAAAAAAATAATTTATTGAAAAAAATTCAAACAAGTTTTTTTTTTTTTCGTTTTTTTAAAAACTATTTTTAAAAATAGAAACAAAACGGCCCTTGACATTTGAATCGTTATAGCTTCATTTTACTTTAAATCAATTCATTATGAATTTTTTTTTCCTTTTTAATTATTAAGTCCTTGTAATTTCACCTAATTCCAAATCCGTTTTTTTTTTTAGTTTTAAATTTTATTATTAATTAAATTTATAATTAGATAACTAAATGACATTAAAATATTAAATTTAAATTAAAAACAATTTAATGATTAAATAATACAAAAAATATTATTATCATTGTAATTATTATTTAAAATTTAAAATTATATAGAATACATAAATTAAAATTTTAAAATAAAAAAATAAATATATGTTTAAAATTAAAAATGGAATAAATCACCCACTTTATAAAAATGAGCTTGGATCGGTTTACTCTTGTAACACTCGGGACTTTACAAGCACTAACACTGAGCTAATTTTAATGACAGAATACTTTATATGTACAAGTGGCATCCTACTAAAGCTTTTTGATACCTAGTGAAACTAAAATCTTGAACAAAATCAAACGGACTCCAATTTTGACATAATTATAAGGAAGTTAACTTTTGTCATTGCGATAAATTACGTTAATAATTTCTTACATTATCTCATATCTATTCATCTATTCGCGTATTGACATTTTCTAAACAAAGGTAATAAGTTATTTAGTATTCTTACAAACTAGCTCACATCCGAAACCTTGTGCTACAGCGGTACTCATAACTCATTCTAAGAACCCCTATTAGTTTTCTTTTTAGTTTTTAAAATAAACAACAAATTAAATGAATTGAGAGGATCCAATACATACATGTTCTCACTAATTTGTTCGATTAGAAATTTTGAATTTGAACTAAATACTACTCCTAACTCCTTTTGGCCAGGAAAAAACACACGACGTATATACTATGGTTGTGGATTGTTTTTCAATTAAATCATTGCATTTTACTTGAATCAAAGAAAAAAATCTTTGATAAATACTTAATCAAATAGTTAAATAATTAAAATTGCATGTCAATGCCAAAGTGTCCTTTCTTGTAACAATGTCTCATATTTTTCAATTAAAAAAGGTGAGATGCCATAAACGGTTAAGTTTAACGGCGGGGGTAAACGATCAAAATATGAAACTTCAAAGTCTTAATTTTAAATTTTTAAATATGGGGGAGGTAATTCGCAACACACTCAAAACTCAAAAGTTTTTTTTTTTTTTTTTTAGCCTAAGAATTAAATGTAGTATGTCATTCTTTTTGTCATGACAAGAAAACTTGAATAGAAATAATTGTTCGACAGAGTTGACATATATAACAACAACTTAAAAATAGAGTCAGCATTTTTCACGTAATAGTTTAACATATAAACATAGGGGTTTAAACTTCTCATGTTACATGAGAAAAAGAAGATTCTTGCACACATAAAATAGTGGGACCCACATATATATAATGCTAATTATATATATGTGTGTGTGTGTGTAGATCCCACCATTTTATGTGTATGTGAGATGAGAAAACACTTCTCCTACAACATGAGAAGTGTTTTTCCCATAAACATATATCTTAAAAACATATTCCCATATCTTGCTCTTAAAAGATGGTATATATATTATTCCCACAAATTAAAACCCTAAATAGATGAAATGAATTAAATCTTATATTTAGGATCAAAGTTTTTTATATTAAGAATAAGAGGTAGTAGATCATTCTCTTTGTTTGTTTTGTGTGGTCATGAAAAGAAAACTTGAATAGAAAGAATTGTTCAACAAAATAGACATAAAAATAGCTTAAAAATAAATTTAGTGTTATAAATATAATGATATATCTGAGATAAAGATAGAGAACAAGAATAAGAGAATAGAGAAGAGAGAAAGAGGAGTGTAGTTCTTATTCCAAGTGTATTCCAATATGTCACCAATACATAACATATGTCTTCTATTTATAGGCACACTCTCAAATCTACAATTAATGTCATTCCATAATCATAGTGATTAATGGGTGAGAATAGGAAACTATGGGAGATATGGACATCCACAAATATAATATTCATAACACTCCCCTTGAATGTCCATTATGAATGTGCCTCATTAAAAACTTCAACTAGGAAAACCCAATGGGATAAAAACCTAGCCAAAGAAAAGAGTAATCACCTATTGATACATTTTCTAATGCTTTGCCTCATTTAAAATCTTTCTAGGAAAACCCAATGGGACAAACCTAGATAAGGAAAAAAGAGTACAGCGTGTATCATCTCCCCCTCTTAATTACATCAGATTTGCTCCCCCTGATGACTACATTATTTTTAATGTCTTTTGAGCATATCTTCTTTTTGGTCATCAAACATTCTATTGTGTACCTGCGAGAACTAAATATTTCCAGCAAAATCATGATAATACTAACATGATTTCTAAGCATTCTTATAAGATATATCTAGATGCATATCAACAGATATTCTTTAAAATGATTATTTCATACATGCTCTGATAGCTTTAAGTCATACAAAACTTATTAAGTATTGTTCTCAAGAACTTTGAATTAGATGCTTCTGGTATCTTGAGTCTTTCAGGGACTTGTACTACTAGCACTCTTGGATCCTTTGAAGATTCTTATGCAATCTTCATAATTTAGTAAGCCATATGCATATGCTATATAACAATATCTAATAGACGCATAATTTATCATTCATGAACCGCGCAGTTTATCGTATCCACCACAAAATCATATATCCCAATTTGGACTTTAGGTCCATAACTATCATAATATGATTATATTTGCGTCATTCTCAATTTCACTTATCCTCTTGGCCAATAACCTTTATATAATATCCTCATTTGATCACGTGATATCATCATCAAAATTGTTGTCGACAACTTTATCATTTCGTTCTATTTTTCCAATTCGACATAACAATTTTAATATTACTCGTGTACCAACCTCTCTTAAGGTTTTGCAATAAGTTATGTCTTGATACTCTTCTGGAGTATCTACCTCCTTAATATGATCATCTTAATTATTGCTCCAATTTATCCATAACATTTATATTTGGAATCGACTACTTACTCATGCTTCAGGCATGTTACTAATTGGAGCATTTTTAGCTGGAATATGAGATTTAATAAATCTCATTTAGGTCGATAATTCTATCCGCAAATATATCATGAATGCATAACCCGATGAACTTCTCGTTCATACTTCTTTATTCGATGATATATACTTTTCTATAATGCATTCCATGTATTCTCTTTTCCGACTATTCAATTTCTCCCCCTCATGTTGAGAAAATAATGATGTCAAATATCAATTAACTAATCATACAGTATAAGTCTCCTTAATCCTTTTGTTTCCTTTAGAAACATCATTTTGTTTCATATAGAGACAAACAAGAAGAAGAAGGTCCTTATACAACATTTATCTCAACTTTCTTTCCATATCCATCTATGTGCATTGTGGTGGATTTCCAAGCATTGCACATTCAAACCTTTTAAGATGGAATTTGTCGCTCTTGAGCAAGAGCCAATTTCTTGGGAGAATTTTGTTGGCTTATATAAGTGCTTTGCAATATGTAAGATCAAATATACCAACATAAAATTTTATTCTCATAAGAATTGATCTAGCTATTTATGGAGGCTTTAATTCATGATTTCTTGATCATATAGTCTCGGAAATTGTGCACTTAATTCATTCAAACATTATTGCAAATTTCGGGTTGCAAACATTCTTACAAGCTTCAGGTTGCAAGATAATAATCTCGCATGTAACCACCTTATAGATGCATCTTTCAAGTTTATATGGTTTACATGCTATTTCAATGGGCCCATATAATTTTGCTTGATATATTTCCAGAAATACTGAAATCCAATACTAATCATGATCAATAATAGTCTTGCAAACAATTTGTTTTTGAGAACAGCATAAAGACATAATTCATACATAAAATGTTGGTTATTCATGAAGAATCTTGGTTCTTCAATGGATGTCAATACGTAATCTTATTTGCATTATATTTATGACTCGGATGATCAAACAAGTCATGCCAACAATAAATTTCTTTGAATACTGTCATATATGTCTCAATCAATCATAAAATTTTTTGAATCATAACCGACATTCATTTTAGGGGATCTATTAGGCTTTATGTGAGAAGTATATAACTTTTCAAAAATTAACTTACACTTGTATTCTAACTCACACTTGTTTTCTAACAATCTCCCCCTCAAGTGTGAGTCGATAAACATATGTTCTTTATATCTATTTCAAAATCATTTTCAAACCCTTTAAAACTCGAAACAAAAATCTATATTAATTCTTTCGGAACAAATATATAATATTAAATCACCCGATAATCTCATTACTCATTAATAATATACTTGAGTTGACTTATATATGCAAAATATATACAGTCCACCAATATATAGATATTCATAATCAAAACAACTCAAAACCACAAGAAAATTATGCGCCAGAAAATTTTAATAGGTAACAAATTTATGAGACGTGATCATAATAAATGTAAATAACAATAAATTGAAATTGAACATCTTATTACCTTCTAGGCTCATTTGTTATTTGTATTGGCTTTAAAATAAATCTAGACATATTTCTACGTGACCCTCCGCCTCTTTAATATCTCATTGACCGCATTAGCAAACATTTGATTTGCTATATTTGTAAACTTTCACGTTTACAATTACAATCCCTACATTATTTGCAAACTTCCTTTACATCAAACTTCTAATTTGTATTATTAATTCAGCATATTTCTTAAAACCTTTTTTCACACTTTTGCTACTACAGGAGCAAATTGGATACATTCATTTATAATGAACTTTTAGAAGAACAACCATCTTCTAGTAGTCATACAATCCCTTTAATTTGCTCTAAAGAACAGGGGGATCTTTTAATGCCAAATATTCAATTTTAAGGTCATCATACAAATTGTGACATATAAAAATCATGGATCTAGCTTTACTTCATTTGTCTTATGGCTTCAGGCCAAATTATCACTTTGCTTCATGCGAATTTGTGTCTCCTGATAGAACTAAGTCAATTTGTCTCTTCTCATGGCTTCATGCCAATTTGTTTCATGAGAAATTAAATCAATATGGCTTCCAGCCATTTATCTTCAGTATAAATAAAAATTATATATATGGCATCTGGTCATATAACAATGAATCAAAGAATATGAAAATTAAAACAATAAAAATTAAAGATATAAAAATTAAAACTTTATGGCTTAGACCATTTAGTTCTCATAATGAGAATTTAAATTTATATGGCTTCTAGCCATAAAATAAGAAATTAAAGTGATATGACTTCTGGTCATATAATTTTAGAATAAGAAAATAGAAGTGTATGGCATCAAGCCATTACAGTATTAATAATAAAAGAATATGTATAGAATAACATAACATTAAAAGTTAGCAACAATAACGAGAAAATGTTATGTTAAAGTTAGTAATAATAATAAAATCTCAAAGCAAATTAAAACAATAAAAAAGGAAAGATTAAATCTAGACTTCCATGTAAGAGGTAGAACCTTCCATGTACGAGTCAAATTAACAATAATAATAAAACAAAGTAGGAATAAAAAGACTATGGCTTCTGGCCATGTAATATGAAATCAGAACAATATGACTTCTGGTCATATAATTTCAGAATATGAAATCAAAGGTGTATGGCTTCTAGCCATACAAAAATAACAATATCAATAATATAAAATAAAGGAGATCAATATAAGATATACAAATAGTAATAATCTCCAATCTTAACCATGGAACCCGACGTATAAAACAATCGGTAAAAGTATCTCTTTAATTCCATATGGTGGCTCAGATTATCTCAGATAGATAAAAGAAACATATAATTAAAGAAGGTAGGCTGAAATCGTTAAAGAAGCGATCAGACCTTCGTTCGAGCTTCTCGTGCTGATAACGTGTTATAAATATAACGATATATCTGAGATAAGAGATAGAGAACAAGAACAAGAGAATAGAGAAGAGAAAAAGAGGAATGTAGTTCTTATTCCAGTGTATTCCAATATGTCACCAATACATAACATATGCCTTCTATTTATAGGCACAACTCTCAAATCTACAATTAATGTCATTCCATAATCATAGTGATTAATGGGTGAGAATAGGAAACTATGAGAGAATAGGAAATAATGGGAGATATGGACATCTACAAATATAATATTCATAACAGTTAGCACTTTTCACGTAACAATTTAACATATAAATATACACACACAAAGCATATATTTCCATGTCTTGCTCTTAAAAGAACATATTCTCATATTCCCATATTCTTTGCATCTTTAATTTGCTAACAACCACAGACCCAAGAGGGACAAACCATCTTAGAAGAAGAAAATGCTAAGCGACAATCTTCCTAAGGATCTATGGAGGAGATCATGGTGAGGCTGCCAGTAAAATCCTTACTTCGGTTCAAATATGTAGCTAAATCCTGGTATGCTCTAATCACTGATCATTCTTATATCGCCAAACATTTTGAATGGTCTAATTCTATGGGTAAGAATTGACTCCATAGGCTTATTTTCGAACAGGTTTAGGTACAATGATTAGCCACCCTCCATATCCTTGATTTCTAATAGAGATCGACCCTATGAGATCCAAAACTTAGAATTGCCTTTCCATAAGAACAATTTACGACATATGTTTGTTTATGGTCAATGTAATGGGATTTTCTGTCTCAGTGGGGACTATGAAGATTATGTTCAGCGCTTAATTTTGTAGAACCCAACAACAAAAGAGGCAAAGGCTATTTCTACGTCTCAATGGCAGCCCAAAGGCTCGTATATGGCCAATTATAGATTTGGGTTTGATTCCATGACAAAGGATTATAAGATTGTTCAATTTCCTACAGAACAAATAGGACACATACTCGTTCAAATATACAATCTCAGTACTGATTCTTGGAGAAAACTAGATGTTGTTATCTCCAATTATAAATCCTCTAATTCACCCATGGGTCCTTATTTGTATGGGGCATATCACTGGTTAGGTTGTAGCCGTGATGATATTGGTAAGTTTATTGTGATGAGGATTGAATTTAGTGAAGAGGCTTTTGGGATTCTCCAAGGTCCTCCTGGATTACCTCCTCTCATAAAGAAGATACTAATGTTCTTGTTATAGTGGATAAGAGTCTTTCTTGAGCTGCTGGTAGACGTGTCTCGATTGAGGTTTGTTTTGAGATTTGGGTGATAAATAAGTACGGTGTTGAGAGTAACTGGACTAAGAAGTTTGAGATTCGACCATTCCCTCACTCTTACTCTTGGTATTTATTAGAATTTTGGGGAGACGATGAGATTATAGTTTATCATGACATTAATCATCAATTGTATTCATACATTTTTCGGAATCAACGGGTAGAGGGGTTGAAAGAGCACTTTCGAACGATGATGTGGATTACATGGAAAGTTTGTTTCCTATAGGAGGAAGAAAGTGAGAACACACAAAAAAATATGACAAAAAATTATATTTTATCTTTACATCCATCACATCTTCTTTTAATTACTCTAACTCTTTTTAATTAATGAATAAATCCTTTCATTGTTGTTGTTTTGTTTAGAGCTTGTAAAATATTTATATTAAAATGACAATATAATATTTCATCAATTAGTTTGTATTCGTCTTTTCTTTTTTTCTTTTGTACATATCTTAAATAAAGCTTTTGATATGTAATTCATATTGGTATATTTGAGTTGCCATTAAATTTATATCATTTAAATTTTGATGATCTTGTTTTGTAGATTGATATAGTAATAATTAGATTTAGATATTCTAGTTTTCAAAAATCTTACTTCTATTATATCTTACGCAGATGAATCTAATTCATCATTTGGGACCTAAGCACAAAGTAAAACTTCTGCCTATCTTTGACAATGAGGACAAAAAAATATAATAAATTTTGGGAAATTTGGGAAGAAGGACTTAGAAGAGATAATATCTATTAGGAAAAAAAAACGTAAAAATTGTAATTATTTAGCAAGACCAATTGTCAAAAGAAAATTTTAAAAATTCTAAATTTCATTTATTTAAATCTCCTACATTTTCTCTCATATTCTATTTTTAAAAGCAATATGAATTTTTAAATTTTATCATATTAAACACAATTTCTATCTTCTTTTTTAAAAAAAAAAAAAAAAAAAATCACACAAATGTAGTTTATTTTGTCAAAATTATACTAGTAACTTTTAAAATTGACACACTTTCAGTATTGAAGAAATATGTGCACTATAAAAAAAAAAAATTGACACAAACTTTAATTGAAAATAAAAATTACATAATCTTATTAAAACTCAAAATGTTTTATAATTTATTATAAATGTTATAGAAAGGTTATCTATAGCAAACAAAACTTTTAAAAATATGCAATTTTTAACAATTTAAAGGAGGCTAACATTATGTCATAATAGACTTATATGAGTTATAAAAAATAAAAGTCCGTGTAATGTTTCTTGACTGAAAATTATGTAATGTTACATTAATATACTTATAAAAGGCTAGATAATCTATTATATTTTTTTATTCAAGAATGGTATATAAGATTGCCTCTGCAGAGAATACTCGTGTGTAAACCAAAACAATAATGTTTACAAAAAAATTTAATATAATCAATAAAGTCTATAATATTCAAATAATAATAATAATAATAATAATACTGTTTTATTTTATTTTATTTTTTTGAGATAAAGCTTTTTTTAATGACTAAGATATTAGATAAAAAATTTAACATCTTCTCAATTGGTCTATTTTACTTAGAGTTTATTTTATCTAAGATTATATAAATCTAGAAAAAAAAGCTTAATGACTTAAATGGATCACCATCTATGTTAATAATTAAATAATATATTGATGATATAATTATATCGATGTTAGTTGAAGTTTAAAAAAAATGATGATGATTTTGGTGATTGTAGTTTTCGTATAGAATGAAATTTAAATTATTTAAATTATTTTTAAAATAGAATGTGAGAGAAATTAAAGCAGAGAATGTAGAAAACTTAGTCAAGGGCCATTTAGCATTTTTAAATTTATATTTTGACTATACATCCTTTTGAATAATTGCAATTTTTACCATCATTCCCAATAAATATGTTTTGCTTTAGGTCCTTGGTTCTAATTTTTTCTTAAATTTTGGAAGACACTATTGTGAGAGTTACAAGATTATTAAAAAAGAAACCTAAAATATAGACGTCACTTCTAATTTTTCATTAAAATCTAATTTGTTTGATTAGAAATGAAATATTATGGTTTCTGTTAAAAAAAATGCGGAAACATTATCAAATACTGAAGACCAGAGAGAGCTATAGGTTTAGTGAAGAAACCACCAAAATATCCCTTTATACAAGTGGTATTACAAATAAACATTGTATCAACATTGAAGATGGTTAGAGACAGACAATCCTAAAGAAAGAATGAATTGTTCTTGGTTAATACCTTAATATGTCATATCCATTATCTCATATAATGCAGTGTTAGGCTTCCTTGTTAGACAGATTCTGCACCGTAATGTGGGTCGTGAATGGAGTTGCCATTTTCTTTGCTGAGTTTGGAGTTTCCGTTTTCTTTGCCAAGTTTCGATTTCGGTAAGGTTGAAGTCTGCCAAGGAGACACTTTGCTTGATTGGGGCTTAAGGTTAAGGTAAGTGTAAATAGACATGCCAGCAATCGCTGTGAATGCCCCACAGATACTGGTTGTGCCAGGATTGGCTCCAAAGAGATAATAATTTCCTAGAAGGAGGACACATGTTTTAAACTGCCCAAGAACAACGTGCGAGATCGCTGATGTGGCACTGTGACAACAAAGAAAAGGGAAAACACGTGAGAAAAAAGGGAAAAGAAAGCAGAACAATAGCATACTATAATTTTCATAATAGTGAGTAGGGACTGAAAGCAAAAAAAGATGACAGAGTGATATGAGCATGACATGTCAACAATTCAGAAGGATTTAGAGAAACTCTCTTCTGTGTACCCAAAAAAAAAAAAATTCCAAAAAACTAACTACAGACCATCATGACAGAAGTAAATTCCACAGAAACTTTTTTAAACTCTTCAAATGTTAATTATTGGTTCAGGAGACAACTTTTCACATACAAAACTTTACTATAAGGAACTTCCATGTGGTCCTTACTCCTTACTATACTCCTGTGTTCATATTTATTGGGCAGAGAGAGGTTTTTTGTCCTTTATACAAGTCAGCTCATCAAATTTACTATATGAACATACAATTTTACCCCTAAATTATTATTC
Organism: Acacia acuminata; assembly: GCA_019022655.1. Classification (NCBI taxonomy): domain Eukaryota; kingdom Viridiplantae; phylum Streptophyta; class Magnoliopsida; order Fabales; family Fabaceae; genus Acacia; species Acacia acuminata. The sequence goes on along the minus strand of JAFJYI010000102.1, from coordinate 72,797 downwards.
TTGGACTTCTCAATTCTCACTCATTCATATTAAATAGGGGTAAAGTAGGAAAGTTATTAAATTTTAGGATAGAGATAATGGGGGGTTTAAGGATTTCCGTAGTTGGGGTGAAACATGTTAGAAGTGCCTCATAGACAATAGGAGTAAAACTATTTGTCTAAAGTATTAATTTTCCCCCAAAATGTCCTTTGCTTCAGCATTTCTTAACTAGAGAATCTCCCAACTACTTAAACAACATCTTCTACTTAAAATATTTCAATTAAGGTAATTTTTAAGAGCTTCAACTAATTTTAGCTGAATTTCTTAATCTATGCAAAATTGCAAAGTAGTTAACATGTACTTATAATAAGGACTAGAGGAGTATCTAGCTGAAATGCGTTCAAGAATTTGTGAAACTAACTAAACATGGAGCATCATTCACTATAAAAACCAGTACACTGTAAAACGCCAAACAGAGGCTTAACACTCACCCAAGTGCTAAAGCACCAGACCACTGAAGCAAGAATCCAAGAATAGCTGATGCAAAAATCACAAGTGTGTTTTGGAAGTTCCAGTTGAAGGAAAGCACACCAGGAGGATCCAAGCAAGGTAACATAGCAGCCAGGAAGATCAAGGTAATAGGTGTTGTTTTCCACATCAACCTGTTTGATCAATCCACAAACCATGCACGGAACAGAAAAACAAATTCATGATTAAAAGCAACATTAGGACTTGTGCGGAGGAAGGAGGTGAGAGCAAGAATATATATAAATGTTGTTAATAGCTTACGCTAAAGCGGTCCAGTTCTCTTGCTGCTGCAGTCTAGACCAAAGGATTTTGTTCACAGCACTGGGTATAATCCAGGCCAATGCTACACAAGCGCCAAATACATGGAACTGCAGATCAGTCACCGTAGCCACAGCAACACCGATAGATACCACCGCGAGTGCTAAAGCCTGTAAATTTTCAAACTCGTGTAGTAAGCATTTAAAACAGCGATGAGATAAGCACAAGTTTCCCAATTACATGGCCGCCTAAGGTTAGGTCAGGTAGTAAAGGTGGGGGCGGTGCCGTGGGGGGCAGCATGAGTAGAAGTCAATGGTTCAAATGCTCTTAAAGTATCCAAGGAAAATCGCAAATACATAGCTCAGATAGAATGAATGTTTGTTGACAATAGAAAATACTACCTCCAGTCTTTAATATAAGATCTAGTTTGTAGACATATATTCTTTAACAGATTCCCAAAACTATAAAGTATGCTCCAAGTATGATCTCAAAAGCACATTAAAGCTATGTAATATCAACTTCACAAGCATAATTTAGCTTATCTTCCACAAATATACAGGTTCCGTGAGTTGTGAGAAGGATCTTCAACAGATATACTCGCCTTAAATGAGGGTCTTTTTTCAAATAAGAGAAGGGGTAAAGTGATGATTTAATCCCTAGAAGATTACTCTCCCCTCAATCTGGTCTTTTAAGGATATAGTCTCTAGATTTAGTCCTTGAAATATTAAGTTTCCTCTTAATTTGACCTTGCAAAGATGAAATTTCACATTTCAGACTTTCAAACATTTAGCTCCACCTCAAAATGTTCCCTTTGAGAATCATGTTGACCCATCTTTTCGGGCCCATTTTGATTCAGGGACTAAATTGAAATACTATAAAGAACCCAATTGAGAGGATAGTGATCTCTCAGACTAAATTAAGAGGTTTCAATTTTGGATTCAAATTGAGAGGATGGAACTACATTGTGAATTTGCTCAAATAAAACAATTAAAAAAAATAAATAAATATATAAAAACTTTAGAAGAGTTCATAATACAAAATGATACACATTTCTACAAATTATCTGTTATCAGATATATGTTTACAGACGAAATGAAGGCACTCACCTTGGCCATAGAAACTCTCTTCCTAAACAGTATAAATTCAGCCAAAACTATTGACGGTGATACGGCAATCTTTGCCATCTGATAGAAACCAATGCTGAACATATAGAAATTAAATTCAGAGTATAAAACATAAAATTTGAAAAACGGAAATGTGAACATTTATGTTACCTATTATACTTTAAGCTGACATTCGCAAGGCCAGTTGATAGAGACATGACGAATCCAAGAGTAAATAAACTTGACATTTGAGTTGATTTTGAGGAAGGAGATGCCGGGAGGAGAGAAAATGTTTTTAACACGGCCATGAAGAACCAGCTCACAAGATAGTGAATTAGGGTGAGAAAAATAGGAAATCTGAAATTAACAGTTTGAAGCACCTGGAAAAATAAAAGAGAAAGAAAGAATAACTTAATAAGATAAAAGTCAAGAATTACATCAGCAAACATGCTATTTGAAATTTCAATACATTATGCAGATTAATCAAATAGAAGGATAAGTAAGTACCATTTTATTCATGAAAATAATACCAACTGCAACCAGAAAATTGAAGGAAAGTGCAATAGCAGGACCACAAATACGCTGCTGTTGACGCTTTGCACCTTCAGAGGAGCGAAACTCATTAAAAAAGAGATGCTCTTAACTCTTCAAGTGCTCTGCCTGCAATGAGCCAGAACAGATCATAAAAGATATCAATGAAGGCTACATTACTACAACATGGAATGCCATCAATTGGTAGTTATAGGCTAAAGCAAAAAGACAACTAGACTGCAAAACTGGAAAGTGAATTTTATTCGAATTAGAATGAAGATTGCAAAGCTCATATAAGCATGTAGTGTGTATGTGTGAGACGCAAGTCCTAGAACTTTATAAGAACCCATTAATGATGGGAATTATAGGATAGGGGTAAAATTATATGGCTAAGCCAGTGGAGGTTTCATATTATAATAAGCTCAAATTCTACCATGGTTGCATGGGCTTGTTGGAATTAGATGCAAGTGCAAATGGTGAACCAGAATCAGCTCCAAAACAAAATTGTTTCACCCTTTCAAGGACACTAAGATATAGAGAAATTCCAGTCTCAGATGCAGCAAAAGATTAAAAAGAAGTGGATTTACGATAATAGTGATGGATCAAAAGAAAACATGAAAGCAAATGGCAAGATTCATTAAGAAAAGGTAAATCACAAGATCAAAGAAAATCTGAAGATCAAACAGAATGCGTTCCCAAAAGAAGAAACAAAGTTTTCATCAAGGGTAATAAAAAAAATAACTGAGTTAAAGCTCAAATGTGAGTCGAATAACCAAATAATATGCATGACAGACCGATTGAACCTTCATTTACGGGTAGAGAGAAGCATCCAATGTGACCAGCATTGGCCAGAGGCTACAATGGACACTAAAATAACAGAACAGAGAAAATCTCACCAAGCAGTGGCCTACCATCAGAAGTTCAGACCTTACTAAACAAATTAGTTCTAGTATACAATAATAAGCAAGCATCAATAAGCAGCATTGCATACTAGGAAAACAAAGCAGAAAAACCCACATGGCCAAAGACAGTCGATACGTCCAAAAATATACTGGTGCATTGCATTTTAGGACAATAAACAGAGAAATTTTCACAACCAAAGATATTAATAAGCATTACGCCATCAAAACCTGTAACAGAAAATGAGGTCCAAAATATACATAGAAACAAACACCCAGAAACCCCAAAAACAAAACAAAACCAAAAACAAAAAAAATTCACTGAGAATGTGAGTCCAATCCCAAGAAAAAGACGGAAAATTTTGAACTCTAGGATACCAGATTCTGAGGAAAAAGCGTATTGACAACTACTAACTAACAGTGACGAAGTTGATCAGAAAAACAAAAAAGCCTACCTTTTTCCCCGCATCGCTGTCTTTACGCTTGAGAATCTTTCTAACATCTTTTCGTATTAAGAAATTTAACATCTCAGCTCAGATTAGCCAAACTCTCTTCCTGAACTCAAATGGGTATCTTCCTCTTGGAACCCTAGAGAACAAAATATGACTGTGGAGTGATAGCGCTTGAGTATTGAGTGAGCTATAAAGCCCAGAATACTGCAAAAAGCAATATTTAATCTGCTTGGCTGTTTTAGCAGCTTACTGGTTTAATATTTTCTTGAAATTAGTTGAGGGTGGTGGTACTGTCGAGAGAAGGATGGGAAAAGGACAAGAGGTATTAGCAAATGAGGAAAAAAGAGTAAAAAATGGATAGGAGACACGTGGATTTAAAAGATGCCGATAATGGCGGAAATTGGCAGCTGTCGGGGACTGAGATTGATTGTGAACTTTGAACTTTCAGTGAATCACGCTCTCACAGACCGACACCGGCGAATGGAAACAAACCTCGTGCATTGCTCTTTTCCTATGCACTCAAGCCAACGACATAAAATAAAAATCATTAGGTTTAATTAGTGTACGATTTGGATTAATTTTTTTATCTCGACTTGTAAAAAAAATAAATTCTAGAACCATTATTTTTTTAGTTTCTCAAACACTCGATAAGATTATCTGAGTAGAATGTGAAGTGGGGATTCTTTGCAGTGAACATGAAGCGGAGGTTTTTACGGCATCTCGTGTACTCTCTCCCTTGTACAGTCTAAATCATTTTTAGAAATTTTTTTATGGTGCTAGATATAATTTATCATGCTACCTAAGTCATTAAATATGTTTTAGGTTGATAGAATTTTTAAAAAGTTTCTCTTCTTATCTTCACAAATTATTTTCATTTCTCTCTATATTCCTAATCAAATATTGTTAGTCTAATCAGAGTGAATCATGAGAGTTTGCTGTGATTTTGTAATACGAGATATCATTTAAAATAGTCTGAAAATAAATATTATACAAACAGGGGCAGAGCGAGGATTTGAAATTAGGGGGTAAAAATTACAAAATATGACACAGTGGAGTTAGCATTTGAAATTAGGGAGTGAAAATTATAGAATCGGACCCAAAGTTTAGAAAATTATGTTTTAGCCTTATAAATATTTCAATATTTTCATTTTAATCCTTCTATGAAACTGTTAGTAGGGACTAAAGTGAAAATATTGAAACTTTTATAAGACTAAAATATAATTTCCTAAAATTTTTTATAATTTAAGAGGCGGAGCCACTCCTAACCCCTGATTCCGCCCCTATACAGAGTTTAGGGTATGAGACTAATCAACACCTTCATTTTCGTGTCCCCCAATAAAGCATGAGTGGTGACAAATTATAAACACGTTTATTAAAATATGAGAAATTAATTTATGGGCAAAGATGTGAGGGAAAAAAAATTTAATCTCTTTCAATTTTCATATGATAATGCATGACGGGCACAACAATGCCAATAAAGTGATAAACTAATTTCCTTCATTGGTCAATTATTTATTTGCCAATTAATTAAGTGAAAGGGACATTTATGGCTATCAATTATGAACAACACTTAAATGGAAAAGGGGGTTAATTCTTTTCCTTCCAATCTTTGGGCGTATTTCAATTTTTTTATATGTAAAAATTATTTGGATTAAAAACTATATATATATATATATATATATCAAAAGAAAACACTAGAATTTGAAATACATTTGTCATGAATGGAAAGTTTATGAAGGGATTATGGTGATTCTTCTTGGCCAATAATTTTCAACCAAGTGGCTGCATTTACCTTCTTCCTACTGGAATCAAACAAGATTCAACATATTTTTATATTAGCGACTTTATACGATATCCATAGACCAATTTAATTGTAAGAAAATATCTAAAAATACTATAGAATAAAATTTAATGGAAAAGAATGTTTGATAATTATAGTATACCTTTAATAATTTTTTCTATATTTATTCACATAGTAACAATACTTATATCATTGTTGTCAAATTCATGAGTTGACTCTTTTCAAGATAATCTTTTTTTACGTTTATTTTATAAAATCGAGTCTAAGTTATAAGTAAATTCAAGCCAATTGCAAATTCAGTTAAACTTGTGAGTTTATATTCCAAGTTTATCGTTTTTATCTTACAAAACCATGTTAAATTACTCTTAACTTGTGTCAAATTTTTTGATTTAATTATACTCGGTGGCTTTATATATGAATTTTATAAAAACTTATTCGTTATTATAATATATTATAAATATTGATGGATTTAATTTCAATTATTTGGATTTGAAATATATTTATATCAAATTTTGTCCTTTTTTTATATTTTAAATATTTAATTATACGTTTTTAATACATATTTAATGATTAAAGTAAACTCTTTACGAGTTTATGATTTGAATTCACGATACAATTTATAATCATGGTCACATATTTATTTAAACTCGAGTGTTTGACAATCTTAACTCCTATAATATAAGAACAACACTGCTACTTGATACAATAACTTCTAAAATAAATCTTTCTTTACTTTTGTAAATTTAGTTAATAATTAATGCAATTCCAACCACAAAAATATTAAAATTAATAAAAGAATTAGTGCAATAACATCAACACGGTACCTTTGCAACCAATTCATGGAGGAATAAATGTTAGTTACAAAATCTGCTAGCTACCACTTTTATTTTTTCCCCTAACGTTTAAATTAATTGATAAATAATTGAACCTAAAAGTGGAAGGTGATCTCACATGATTTCATTTATTTTTGCAAGATATGCACATGACTTTCTCATTCCATATTATAAATTTCTTATTTCTTTGTTTTGTCCTTGTTAGGTTGGCCTCCAAAATTCCAAACAACAAAAACATTGAGGACTCTCACATGTGACGTATCACATGTCTTGTTTACCTCTTAAGAATCACTTCTTTCATTTGTCTATAATTAAGCTTCATGCCAAAATGTTTCAAATTCAATAAAATTCTGTTTAAGTGTTCATTTTTCCTTTCCTTTTTATTTCTTCTTCTTATTGTTGTTTTTAATTTCTCTTGCGGTTTTGGTTTTGTAACAAGAGGGGCATCGCTTAATACAGTATTGAGTTTGTAGTGTGCCAAAAATATAAAAATATTAAGGTTGAAAAATAATTGTCAAGGGCTATTCATAAAAATTTAGGAGCTTGGAGTGCCCTAATAAGTGGGGAGTAGGTAATCTCAACGGCCACTTTTTTAGAATCTCTCAGAATCTTTATATCCTGACTGTCCAAAGGGATCACAAAGAGACACGCAAGCAAGCTTATAAGATCACATATGAACCTTCACAAATCACTTCTTCGTCAAAATCCCACAATCAGGTTTCTCCTTTACGCCTATTCCTCCATTCCTTTGCCTTTCTTTTCCATCCCCCTCTTCCTCATTCTTTGATTGCTAGATACTTAACTGGCTAAATGAATTTTCCGCCATTTTCCTTGGTCCTTCTTTGTCAAATATTAGATTTCACGAGTTCTCAAAATTGCAACTTGAATCCTTCACGCTTCTATCAGTGCTACAAAAGAACCTTGGCATACCCAGATAAACATTCGAAGGCCTTGTCTTATAGGAAAACTGGGGTAAATCATGATATAGCCATCAACAACACCTTAACTACAAAAGGTTAGGAAACAGAGAACCCATGGGACTTCTGGTACCATCATATATAGAGGAGACATGAACAAGATTGGAAGGCCTCATTTTACGCAGATATAAACTAAAACATGCGGCTTTGCCCATCTCAGGAATTTTTTTGGCGGAATGCTCATCTTAACATAGAAAGAAACTTCCAAAGTAACAGAAACTAAGAAATTCAAAACATAAACAAACTTTAACTTTGTATTCGCACATCATTCTAATTCAATTCAGTCCAACCAAAAAATTCAAAATAGATGCTTCAAAATAATTAAATGGAAGGGGGAAAAGAAGAATAAGAAGAAACGCAACTTAGAGACAGTAAGAGATCAAAACTATTGTGATTCTCTCATAGTTCCTAATGGTGGGTAGTGATGGAGTCCCTATTTGCGTCGCAGATGCGGTTGGAACTTCACAGCAAACTAAGTTGCGGGAAGGCTACAACGATTGTGGAAATGAATGACGTGTGGTTTCGTGAATGCTCAAATGAAATGGACGGATAGGATTTGAAGATTCTGAGAGCCATTGATAAACTTGCTTATGAGAGAAACCGAACCCCCAATAAGTGTGCCTTCCAACAATGTTTTAAGATAAGGTCATGACTTTTGATAGTCTTTTATTTTAAAAAAGTTCACAACCATAGAGAGCATTCTGGTGATGAGATATAGTGGTTGTGTTCCCTCACTGAGGAGGTGACAAAGTTCGATATATCTCGAACCCTGGTGTAGCCTCATCACGTTGTCGCTCAAAGATGGAAATATGGTCAATTTGGTCAAAAAATGTTCAAACAGATGAATTATTTTTCAATATGAAAAAGTGATGGTATCCTCTAATGAAAAGTGATATTTTATAGTTTGAAAATTGTTGAAGTCCTTCCATACCAAACATCACAATAGTATAATTTGTCTTGTTGAAACTCTTGCACAGCGCTGCACTCAACTCTCTCTCACCCTCTCTCTCTCTCAAATTCCAAACATTAGAGTTCCACTCTCACCGATGACATTGAGCACTCTCCCGAGCGATAGCCGCTATAGAGAAGCAGATCAGAGCTCAAAGAACCAAAAAAAGGTAGCGCTGGAGAACGTTGGAGCCGAGATTCTCATATCGGAATAGAGACACACAACTGCGAGCCTCTATCTTCATCAAAGACCGGCCCTCCTTTATTCTTCGTCTTCACTATTACTTCAAATGTGGTGTGTAACATCCTAATTTTAATTTTAGGATTTAAGTATAATTATGAAATTAATTATTGAAAATTTAGGCTTATGTTTTTCCCTTAATTAATTTATTTTGGAAAAAAAAAAAAAAGAAGATTCAAGGAATATTTAAAAGGGATAATTTATAGCCTAAAATAATTATTAGAAGTCAAGGCCTTTTTTTTTTTCCCTTGAATTTTTGGGAAAATAATTAATGAAGTTTAATAGTTAAAATTAGAGAGAAAAGATGGACATGGAATTTGTGGTATTATGGGATAATTCTTTTAATGGGTCCCACAACATTCACCTTCCATACCTCATGCAAACCACCACGTAATCATACTTTTTCATTTCTCCATTAATTCCCTACGTATAGAATTACTTTAACAAAAGAAAAGCATGTGACCTCCTTTTTTTGCGCAACAATTGAATTTAATATTCAATTGTCAAATGGGTTAGGTAAAGACACAACACATACACTCCACTCATTATTTCTTCTCCAGCCCATCCATTTAAGCAGCGTCCATATTCTTTTTATTAAACCCCAACCCATTAAATCCCCATCAGCCCATACTTCCTACCATAGATAATACTCTTCAGCCCCATAAATTACTCTAGCCCAGCGTGCCTTTTATTCCCCTGACCAAGCAATGTCCAAATCATTAATTCCTATCAGCTAGAATACTGGAACGTGTATAAGTCGCTGAAAAAAAAAACTGACAGCAAAATCTCTCGACCCATACTCTATCAATTTACTTATCCCATTCGGCCAGCAACTGTTCACACGCAAGAACAGAAAAAGCCAGCAGCGCCATGCCCATCGAGCCCAGCGCCATAGATCGTTAACTTTGCCCCTCAGACCAGCGGTTCATCCACCTTGGACCAGACCTGTATATATACCATGCTTCTTGATTCTTATTCATTTTCATTCTCATTCATTCAGTCCGAGAGAGAGTAGTAGAGTGAGAGAGAGGAAGGAGCGGGAGGAAACTAACGTGGTCATCCTCCTCTGCGTGTGCATCCAAAAAACAGAGGTGAGTCCCAAATCCTTGTTCTTCACTTGAATGTTCAGTTGCTTCTGTTTGGAGATGAATCAAATGCTTGCTGTATCTAACTGTTGGACGTTGTGAATTCCAAAAAAAAAAAAAAAAAAGATGGACCTGAATGTTTTTGAGCTAAAATACCCATAGATTAGATGCTTATTGGGTGCTTGCTGCATGATGGAAAAAAAAAACTAGTTGTTATATATATATAAGTGACGCTACTGTTCGTGTGTGTGTGTGTTAAGATCTTGGCTATTGTATATGGTTTGAAAGCTAATAACTTGAGTGGTGATATATATATAGATATGGAAAAAAAAACGTTGTTGCCTTTGGGAAAAGTTTGAATATATTGTTCTAGATATATATATGTGTGCATCGTGGCTACTGGGAAGAAAATAAAGAAAACTTTGATGTTATATATATATGTGTTTATAGTTTGGGAATCAAGAGGGAGTTTGCTGTCATAAGAAAATCCTTGCTATCATATTTTGCTACACACGCACACACAGATGTGTGTATGTACATATATATATATATGTATATTGGTGTTTTTTTTTTTAAAAAAAAAAAGAAAAGAAAATTTAGTATTATAGATATATATTACATAAATATACAAGTCATATTTTTTTTGTGTTGTGAGTATTTATTACACTCTTGATTTAAAGCATTAAGGTCATGCTTGATATTAGAATGACCTCTGAGAGTTTAAACTAATAATAATAAGAAAAGCTTTACTTTAAAAAAAAAATATATGTATCTATTATCACTATATAGGAATTTCTATTGGTTTAGTTTTTGTATGTGAAGGACAAAATGGTTATTTTCAAAAATAAATAAATAATAAATAATGATAATAATAAATACATAAATAATAATTAAACCCCAAATTGTCATTTTCAATTTTTGTTATTATAATATATTAATATTAGAATTTGTATTTTTAGGAAATTATAAGCTTTAGTAGAGCCTTCTTGTAAGCGGTGATTGTACGAGTTGTATTCTTCAAGCCAAGGTTGAGCTTGGGATTGAGGTAACCGGGGTTAATTTATTTTATATGCTTGGTTTGAATGTGAGGTATTTTTCTAAGCTTAATTTTCATATATATTACTTGTATGTGTTTTGAAAAATTATGGGTAGGTTTGAATATAAAAATTAATTCGGTGAAGCGAGTGTATTTTTCAATCTATGTATTTAAGTGATTATTATTCTTGGGGATTGTTATTGTTGTGATGGTTATAATGTTTGTTGTGAGATGACTGTATGGAATATAATTTAATAAATTGTTGTTTAATATTTTATTATTATATCACTTCTTTTTTTGTGGGATATGTTGGGTTGTGTGGAAGAGATTTAGGGTGAAATTGTGCCCATCGGCTCTCTCATATTCCTGGCACTGGATTTGAGTTGAGTGTTTTGGGCGAACACCTCCCACATTACGGTATATTGGTGGTGGGTTTGTGGGAAAAATGTTGTACCCTGGACCCCTAGTTGGTAGCATGGGAGGGGACAGTATTTTTTGAAGTGACTAGCTAACCTTGGCCGGGGTATATTAGCACTGATAGGCTGTACCACGTCCAGAAGATATAAGGAGGAGCAGGATGGATGAGTGGGGATGGTTTTAAATATTGTTATTTATTAGGTATTATTTAATTATTATTGATACTTTAATTATGATAATAAACCTGCTTCTCTGACTTGCAATCCTTTCTTGCATATTTGATAAATTAATTTCGGTTACGGGGACTTTATGTCTCACCCCGTCATTATTAAATTTTTCAGGCGAGACCTCTAACCCTACTAGAGGACAAGGGAAGCAGCCAGAGGCATTGTAACATCCCAAATTTTAGGATTTGGAATTAGAAATATTATATGGGAATTAATTATAAAATTAAGTATTGGAATTTAAGGCATATTTTCCCATAAATTAAGGACAAATAATTATGAAAATAATGATTGGAATTTAAATACCTATTTTCTTGAGAAATTCAAAGAAAATAGATATAGGTTGATTTATAGCCCAAGATTTTTTTAGAGGAATTACTTTAAGAGTCAAAGAAGTTAATCAAGGAAGAAAATCCTTATAAAACATTAAAGATTCGTTTCTAGCATGTATTTGGTAATTCAGCAATAATAACATAAAATAATAAATAAATACATCTTCACCATCATAATCTTTCCTTCCTGTGTGTACTTCTCCTTCAATATCCATTAGGCTTAGAACATTCCCACAGCCCATTTCGATTTACTCCATAAAACCCAACAACAATCACCTACAGTATTGAGCCAAACTCATCTCAATGTAATACCTCCAGCCAACACGTGAAGACAGCCATAGCCATGTAGTCATTGTCCAATTCACTTAAATCATTCTTGGGCCAATAGAATTTCAATGCGTGATAAGTGTTCAATCTCTAGTGAGCCCAATATCCAGCTGCAATGTGAGGAAGGAAAAAAAAAAGAAAAAAAAAAGAAAAGAAAAGAAAAAGAAATCATAGCCATAACCATTTAATGGATTAACTCTCTCGGTCAAACACGCAAAAGTGCACAGCAAACTGAGCACAGATCAACTAGTAATCAACGACACCATAACTCCCTAGATTTGCTTATCTCATTCAGCCATAACGCCAAATCACGTAAACATAGAGGCAGCAGATCAGCAACTTGCTTCCTACGTCACATCAGCTCAACTCCATGCTCCTCGAGCCCATCGCAGACCAAACCCATCGGTCCTTCTCTTCCTCTGCGAGCTCATTCCCTTCTCAGACCATTGGTGTTGCTTCTCGACAGGACCATTTGTATATTATATAAGCAATGATCTTGGCTTTCATTCATTCACTGTCTCAAGCAAAACCAAGACCCAGCCGTGAGAAAGTAAGAGAGAGGGAGACTCAACCAATCATCCTCATTCACGTTTGCTCTGTTTTGGGTCTAAAAATCAGAGGTAACCGAGCTTCTCTTTTTTTTTATTTTTTTATTCCTACTATAAACTAACGTAAATTTCTGAGTTCAAAACCGTTGGGAACATAGCTTTGGCATATGTGTCTCTATTAAATGATACTAAAGTAGAGGAGGTTGCTAGAATAGTTTAGAACTGAAGTACACATTTCCCGTCCATATTGTTCATCAAGTATACATGCGCTAGCTGGTTCATTATTGTCAACAGTAGCATGAATTCCAGACATAGTGTAAGTGTCCCCGCATGCATATGTTCGTGGGTGTAAATGTTTACAAAACAAAAAGGCTGCTATTCTTAAAACCCAAGCTGCAGATATGTGTGTATAGATTTGCTAACTTGGAAAAAAAAAAGAGAGAGAAAGAAGAAAAGTAAATAAATAAATAAGGAACGTTGCTATCAGAGTATATATATATATATATATATAGATCACATAGCACATGGCGAATGATAGGGAAACATGTATTGTCAATATATACACACACACACACAAGCTCACATAGTCGCTAGGTTGGAAAAAATAAAAATAAATAAGTAAATAATTATGGTTAATGTTTAGTATATAAATATATATATATGGTTGAAAGCAAATCAGGCGGTAGTCTAAGTAAATACATGCAAACAAATAAAAGAGAAAAAGAGCATTTGCTTATATTTCTGGAGATTAACGTTGTAATGTTAAAGAAAATGGAAAATCTGGGAATTTTAATTTGGTATTTGAAGTTAAAAAAAAAAAAAAAAAAAAAATTGTTTGTTGAGCGCATGAATGTATGTATATATATATATATATATATATTAGGTTCATGCGTGCTGTGTGCATAATAGAAAGAGCCCATTGTACATGAAATAATAGGGAAAACTCTATTTATAAATATTGGTGCTGCATGTATGTAAAAGTGGAAGTGTTTTGCTGTCATAGTCATATATGTATGCGTTGCTCCATGTGGGACAGTGGGAGATAAGGGATCTTATATTTTTTTAGCCAAAGAAAGTAGAAGTAAATCTTGTGGTTTCTTTAAAAATTAATAGTTACAATGGTCTCCCTCGGTCCTGTCCTAATTTACCCACTTCAAGCATTCCAAATTTATTATTAAAAATTTGTATATTTTTTTTAATTTTATTAAATTATATGTTATAATTCTATTTAGAGTTTTAGAAGAATTATTAATGGTTAGTAAATTGATTGTCGTAGATTGATTTTTGCCGTGTGTTTGAGCTTTTGGATTAGGAGCGGTGTGATAGTAGTTAGCTTCGCAAGAGGTAACCACTTTCCACTTGTTATGTGTATTAATATGTTGCTTGTGAGTATTTTGAAATGATTATGAATATCTTAATAGAAATTGCCTTGCGGAACTTTACGATTTAAATTATGAATATATACATATCTATTTATTTATAAGAATTGAGAATTTTGATATTATGATATTTATTATGATGATTATGGAAAGGGTTGAATCGGGAATAGATGGAGTAATTATTCCACCACGTGGTGAGGCCTCCATTGGTGCACGATGGTTGGCTTTCTATTGTCCCACTGTTCAATGAGGGACTTGCCCACTAGTTCAATGAGGGCGTACGACACCCCGCTAGTACAATGAGGGGGAAAGGCCCATGGTCTGGGACATGTGCTCTGAGGATTTTGGCCGGTCCTCATCACATGACCAGTGAGCTTTTGAGTAACCAGTAACATGGGTGTAACTTAGCCCATGGGTCTAGTCGGAGGAAATAAGGCGGTTCGGTTGGATTGGTGGGAGGCATCTTGGAAATTGTGTTAATGAAAACTCTGATACATAATTTCTTATACAGAATTTATGATATGACCTTTTACGAAGTGGATATTGGTAAATTATATTATCTTTAATATTTTCTTATATAAATTGTTCCACTTGGCACCTCACTAGCACATATTAATATTCGTAATAAGTTGGATTGATGGTTACCACATTTTTCCAGGTGATAGTTCCCGTTCGGGTCCTTCAGGGAAAACTTCGGAAGCTTAGGCTACTCCTTCTGGCTGTAGTGCTTCCATTTTTTGGTATACGTTGGATGATTGTATATTGCCACGTTAGGGCTCATTTTGCATACTCTGATTTATTTTGTATATTTTGGCAAGCAATGAAGCATTACTTAGTCGTGGATCAACCCTTAATTGGTCATTATGTTAAATAAATTTTGAGGACGTTACGGGCATAGTCGTCGTGAAACCTGTAGGCCTCTTTTTGGTATTAGTGTTGTATTGACTTATATATTGCCATCATAGGGCCCTCGTCATTTTTTGAAATACTACATTAACCACTTTTGGATGACTGTTGATTTTCCGAATGCCTTATTTTATACACTATCATATCATCGTGGATCCACCATTATATCTTTGTGACCCCTGTCTTGTGTAGACCCTTTGTTGTGGGTTCGTGTTGTATGACTTGTGGGCTATAAAACCTCTTGTTCGATAATTGTGCCCTAAGTTATGGTTTTTCTGTTGTGGGTTTATGGGCGAAATTTGTGCCCCGGACCCCCGGTGTGTGTATTGAAAACGAAGGTTTTCCATAATTACCTACTAATCCGGTTTTGAGAAAACTTTATGGTTAATTGTTATCTTGTGAGAAAGGGTCATTTCATGGTGTCCCTTTGTTTTCTATGTGCGACTATGGTCCTCTTGTTGGGATCCGTACAACGCAGCGGATTAAAATTTTTATGAATCCCGTACCGAGGATCACTCAGGTGCGTTTAAACCAAGGCTAAGGAAATCCGAAATTACCTACGCGCCGAAACCGTACGAGTCTACATTAGGTTTGAACTGGTGGGCTACCTCCTCGATCATCAGAAGACGACTCTTAGAATCGGCTTCCTCTACCGGTATCCACACAAACAATCCCTGAACACGGCTACGTACGAGTCTCCTTAGGTTTGAACTGGTGGGCTACCTCCTCGATCATCGAAGACGACTCTTAGAATCGGCTTCCTTTACCGTATCCACACAAACAATCCCCGAACACGGCTACTACGGGGTGCTAGCGCCTTTTGAGTTGTCCGTCTCTCTCAATTTTCACTCTAGGGTTTTCTCGCTTTCTATAATACGCTCGACAAAATGTCCCGTAGGTTTTCTCAAACCCGATCGTGTATTATATAAAATTAATCCGCATTAATTTTGAATTTGAATTTCAAATATGGATTAAAATACATTAATTAAATCAATCTGTTAGATTTAATGTAACGCATTTAATCCGCATTAAAAGGCTGATCTGAAATTCGAATTTTGAATCTGATTAAAATATATTAATTAAATCTATCTAACAGATCTAATCTAATATATTTATTTAATCCAAATCAAAAGCCTTCGATTTAATTTATCTCTATAAATTAAATCCAAGAAATGATATCTATGTATTTAATTAAATCGAGATACTATATCTGAATTTAAATTAAATAGATATACGATATCTTTATTCGAAAATTAAATGAGATACAATATCTCTATTTGTTTTAGATATTTAATTTATCAAATAAATTAAATATAAAACAAATAATATATAATAATATTATAATCTCCATTAATAATATTAATATATATATATTAATTTCGAATATATATATATATCCACCCCATTAAATTAAGTATTCATTAAATCTCAGATTAATCTAAGATTCAATGAACCCGGACACTTTGCTCGTGTTGGGTTATTCTTGTGTGCGACCTATGTGCCCATATGAGATTGGCAATACAATGCATCGCACCAGCCCACAAGTAGCAAGTGGCCTCTAGCAAGACATTACGACTACCCAATTCATATGGGGATCGATGACACGATACAACCTATCGTACAACTATGTCACGTCCCTTTTTTCATGCGATAATTTGGTCAAGGATGAGGCATGAATAATGTCAACTTCCTTTTCTTGACCACTACTTTCTCGATTCTCGAGTAATCTAATAAGTGAAATGGAAACTCCTTTCCATCACAGTATGACCATACATTTCTTAGACTCACTCATCGATGGGCCCAATATTATCTCTCTACAAATGTGAGGGACAAATTCCATCTTGACCATTCACATTCCTCCGCATGAAAACCACTGATCCCGATCCCGCCTTTATCATCACCCGATCAAAGGTGACTTTTGACTAGGTCAAAGGTCAGTGACTCATCATGTAGGAATCCATGATGGTCTCAAGTCATAGGGTGTTGTGACGCGGTTATACATGAGATAAGCTTATGACTAGATCCATGCAGCTTTCTCATAGTGGGTCGGTCCAGCACCTTGTACTCTTACAAGTGCCCATGACTTTAATTCGTATCTCCATACCTCATCAAAGTCATACTAGTCTTAATTCATCTTCGCTCCCGTGTAGATGACCAACCAGGGACATTTAGGATGTCATCTATAAGATATATCCAGGGATACAGTTATCACTATAAACATGCGAATGAAGTGATAACTTAATGGAGAACAATGACTTGCCTTAGGGCATAATTTCCAACACCTCTCTCGCCTATGGGGCAAGCTTTTCCTTTCCCTATCCAGATCTTTCTTGAGGCGGTGGGAGCTTTCTTCCTCACTGTGTGAGGTGCCGTTACAACGTCTCCCTCCCTGGCGATCTCTGTCAGCAAAGGAGACGTTCATCTTTTCCTAAGTTTTTTATGATTTTGGGCTTTAGTGGTGGTGTTTTCTATTGTGGCTTGGGTTCGCGTTTTTGGGGGATGAGTTTTGTCAATGATCGTTACTACTGTATGCTTTACCTCTCAGAGGACCATTGTTAGGTTTGTTCGATAGTAGGGAATCCAAAACACTAGTGTTAGCCATAGTTTGTTCGGTGGATAGTTGACGTCGCCCGATTTGCTTGATTGGAGGAGCAGAAGTATTCTTTAGGATATCATTTGTCTTCTTTCTTCTAAAGTTCGGTTTTCTCTGTTTCTTACCCCAAATCGGGACAATTATGTAACTGATCAATTTGCAGCTTTTGCTTATAAAGAAGTGCGCCCTATAAGATAGGTTTTGCAACCATCACCTTCGTTCAATTAGAAAAATTATTTGGATTAAAAACAACAATATATATATATATATATATTATATCTCAGAAGAAAACACTTGAATTCGAAATACATTTGCCATAAATGGAAAGTTTATGAGGGGATTACGGTGATTTTTCTTGGCCAATAAATTGCGACCAAATGGGTGCATTTACCTTCTTCCTACTTGAATTAAACAAGATTCAACATGTTTTTATATTAGTGACTTTATGGAATATCCATAGACCAACTTAATTGTAAGAAAATAAATAAAAATACTATATAATAAAATTTAATGGAAAAATATGTTTGAGAATTATACTACCTCTAATACTTTGTTCTATATGTATTCACATAGTAACAATATTCCTATAAAATAAGAACATCACTGCTCCTTGATACAATAACTTCTAAAATAAATTTTTTCTTTATTTTTGTATATGTAGTTAATAATTAATGCAATTCCAACCACAAATGATTAAAATTAATAAAAGAATTAGTACAATAACATCAACAAGTACCTTTACAACCAATTCATGGAGGAATAAATGTTAGTTGCAAAATCTAGCTACCACTTTTATTTTTTGCCCTAATGTTTAAATTAATTGATAAATATTTGAACCTAAAAGGGGAAGGTGATCTCACATGATTTCATTTTTTTTGCAAGATATGCACATGACTTTCTTATTCCATCTTTTATTATTAAGCATTACGTTTTATAAATTTCTTATATCTTTGTTTTGTTCTTAGGTTGGCTTCCAAAATTCCAAACAACAAAAACATTGAGGACTCTCACAAATGACATATCACATATCTTGTTTACTCCTTAATAATCACTTCTTGCATATGTCTATAAGCTTCACGCCAAAATGTTTAAAATTCAATAAATTTCTTTTTAAGTGTTGATTTTTCCTTTCATTTATAGTTCTTCTTCTTATTGTTGTCTTTTCTCTGGTGGTTTTGGTTTTGTAACAAGAGGGGCATCACTCTTAATACATCATTGAGTTTGTAGTGTGCCAAACAAATATAAAAATATTAAGGTTGAAAAATAATTGTCAAGGGCTATTCATAAAAATTTAGGAGCTTGAAGTGCCCTAATAAGTAGGGAGCAGGTAATCTCATCAGCAGTCACTTTCTCAAAATCTCTCATAATCTTTATATCTTGACTGTCCAATTCATCTAAGGGATCACAAAGAAACACGCAAGCAAGCTTATAAGATCACATATAAACCTTCACGAATCACTTCTTCATCAAAATCCCACAGTCATGTATCTCCTTTACGCCTCTTCCTCATTCTTTGACTCGTTAGATGCTTAACGGCTAAATCAATTTTCCACCATTTTTCCTTGGCCCTTCTATTTAAAATATTAGATTTCACAAGTTCTCAAAATTGTGACTTGAATCCTTCGCGTTCCTATCGGTGTTGCAAAAGAACCTTGGCATACCCGGATAAACATTCGAAGGCCTTGTTTTATAGGAAAGCTAGGGTAAATCATGATATAGCCATCAACAACACCTTAACTACAAAAGGTTAGGAAACAGAGAACCCATGGGACTTCTCGTACCATCATATAAAGAGGAGATATAAACAAGATTGGAAGGCCTCATTTTACGTAGATATAAACTAAAACATGCGGCTTTGCCTATCTCAGGAATTTTGTTGGCCTAATACTCATCTTAACATCGAAAGAAACTTCCAAAAGTAATAGAAACAATAACATTCTCAATTTTAAAGGACAATTATTAGTTATTAACTTGATTAAACCATTTATTAAAATGTTTTGTGCACACACTTAAGCTATAGATTTCACTAGGCCCATATTTTTAAACTAAATATTGCTTTAGAATTTGCTAAAATATCCAAAATATACTAGAATATGCCAAGTGAGCCATAATGTGGCAATATACAAAATTCAACATGTACCAAAAAGTTGGAAGCACTACCGTTAGCAAAAGTAGCTTAAGCTTCCAAAGCCTTCCCTAATTGACCTACACGAAAACTATTACCGAAAAATATTTGTAACCATCAATTCAGCTCATTATAAATGCTAATATGTGCTCGTGAGGTGCCAAGTGGAACATTTTCCAGAACAAAATACTAGATATATAATTTACAAATTCATTAAACCAAATCACAAATTCTGTAATAAAATTTCTATATCAAATTTCATTTCATGAATCACATATATAACATGTCAAGTAAAATATCGATACCCTGACAATCCTTATCACCCCCCATCCTTATAACCGCTGACAGAACCAATGGGCTATTACGTAATAGGTTTAGTCTCTATGACAAGACTACACCAAGCTCACCAATGATGAGGTATAGCCCGGCCAAAGGCTATAGAACTCATATCGGACCATGGGTTCCCTTTCCTTCGAATATGGAAAGGTGTCACTGTCATAAGGGTTGACCTTTAACCCGGCCAAAGGAAAAGGGTGATACCAAGGGCCCCGAAAATATCAAAGCCATCCACCGTGCACCGAGTGGTGGCATACCACGTGGTATTATATACACAATAATTCCCATCATCACTCCACAACCATTACTGCTTCACATCATCATAATCTTGACATGTATATATAAGATTCCAAATGATTAATAAAATCATAAATCGTCTCAATAATTCTTAAGATAACAACACTATTTCAACTCACAAAATCATGACGGGTTTGCATTATCCTAAACATAGAATATCATAATCTTCTGTCTCAATAACCATTTCAAAGTATTTATTGATATATTAAATCAATAATACAATCTCACCAATCACATTTTAAAATAAAATTCCACAAGGAAACTTCATTAAAACATAGTTCTCATAGATTAAAAATCACTCACAAATATCATACAAACAAGTACAATGAGTGGAAAGTGGTTACCTCCAGGTTCTTGACACAAAAACTAAACCTGGGAGAGAGATCAAGTCCACTCTAAAAATAGATATAATTATACGTTAATAGACTTAACAAAAACAACCACTAATACAATAGTAAATAATTAATTAAACTATTATCTCACTTTAAATTTTCCTAGAAAAATGATAATTTATCTATTCCTCAATTTTTAACTTGAGATTAACTTTTATAAGTAAAACCCAATTTATTAAACAATCTCTAAACCTTCACATAATCAAATTCATATCAACTTTAATTTAAAATCCCAAATCTCAATTCATAATTTCATCTGCAGCTCAAGATTCAGCAAAACTAACCGACTAGACCTTCAATAATACCCTTAATAATCCAAATAAATACGTTAAACTTCATTTAATTGGTAGAAATATCTTATAAAATATAAATCATCAATTCTTTTAGATATAAAATTAGATTTAAATTCTCACAAATTTGCCAACTAATAAATCTAAACTGATTAAAATTACTTATTAATGATGCTATCAACATATATAGTCATCTCTTATCAAAACTCAAAACTTTATCATAATTTTAACCCCAAAATTTTCACTAATCAATACTATATTACTCTTGTTAGAAAGAGAAAAATGTGTAGAATAACTTTCATGAAGAAAGTTTATTAAAATGGAATTAATTTAACTACCTAAATGATCTTATAAAATAAATAACGTACCTTAAAATATCCTTCAAACACCTCTTTTCTTTTCCTTCCTTCATCCCTCACTCTCACCCTCCCTCTACTCTTTCCGTCTCGTATTCAAAGACACACACCCATGTATATATAAAGATAGGGGGAATGGCGGATCATCCACGCCATCCACATACCCCTTAATTATATATGAGGTGGCAGAATTTTTTTATTTATATTAATTTATTCATTATTATTCTTATACTTTTTTTTTTCTTTTCTTGTTTTCCACGTTTCTACCCCTTTTTTTCCTTTGTTTATAACTAATTATCATTTCCTCACCCTTATTTTACTAATTTCTTTTATTATCATAAACGATATTTTATATAAAAACTTTTATTTTAATTACACAATAAATTTATATATCATGATTAATTAATTTTTATTATTTATAATTAAATCCTAATGTAAAAATTAGGATGTTACGAAACTAAGAAATTCAGAACATATATAAACTTCAACTTTGTATTCGTTTATCTTTCTAATTCAATTCAGTCCAACGAAAAAATTCAAAATAGATACTTCAAAATTATTAAATGGAAGGGGGAAAAGAAGAATAAGAAGAAACGCAGCTCGAGAGACGAAGAGATCAAAACTATGGTGATTCTCTCATAGTGCCCAATGATGGGTAGTGATGGAGTCCCTATTGGCGTTGCAGATGCGATTGGAAATTCACAACAAACTGAGTTCCGGGAAGGCTATAAGGATTGTGGAAATGAATGACGTGTGGCTTCGTGAATGCTCAAACAAAATGGACAGATAGGATATGAAGATTTTGAGAGCCACTGATAAACTTGCTTCTGAGAGAAACCGAACCCCCTAATAAGTGTGCCTACTGATGATGTTTTAAGATAGGGTCATGACTTTTGATAGTCTTTTATTAAAAAAAGTTCACAATTATTATGGACTCATATAGCAAGCCTATTTGTTGTGCTGCTCAACAAGGACAATTTGTACCAGAATCTCTCTATAATTCAGGGAAGATACTAATTGGTCTATAATCAAGGCTATAATAACGGAATGTGTAGGTAAGGCAGCTGAAACATGGGCTTGGAGGCGCACAAAGCCTAAGGACCGAAACCCTAAAGGTAATCTCTATAAATAGGAGGCTAACCTAAAAGGTATACATGTTCTATTCATTCTATTTACTATTTAGTCTCACTGTGCATACACCCCAACCCTTTTGGCTAAACGTCATATACGTGCACAGTGATCCATTGCTCTCCGTTTTACTATCTGCCTTATAGATATCTTGGGAAATCCTTTGATCCAATATAGACATACTAGTCTATTGAGGCTAGACATCTATGTTTTATACCAGAGCAACAACAATATAGAGCATTATGGTGGTGAGATCTAGTGGTTGTTGACAACACAATGGTTGTGTTCCCTCATTGAGGAGGTGACAAAGTTCAGTATATCTTAAACCCTGATGTAGCCTCATCACGTTGTTGTTCAAAGATGGGGATATGGGCAACTTGGTCAAAAAATGTTCAAATAGATGAATTATTTTTCAATACAAAAAAGTGATAGTATCCTCTAATGAAAAGTGATATTGTATAGTCTGAAAATTGTTGAAGACCTCACATACCAAACATCACAATAGTACAATTTGTCCTATTGAATCTCTTGCATAGCACCGCACTCGACTCTCTCTCACCCTTTCTCTCAACTTCCAAACATTAGGGTTCCTTTCTCGCTAGTGGTGTCAACACCGTCGGCGAGCAGCATCCCAAACCATAGCTGCTATAGAGAAGTAGATCGGAGCTTGAAGAACCAGTAAAAGGTAGCGCCACAGAACGTTGGAGCCACAATTCTCAGATCGGAACAGAGACACACAATGACGAGCCTCTATCTTCATCAGCATCAGCCTCCTTTGTTCTCTGTCTTCACCATCACTCCAGATGTGGCGTTCCTCTATTTTCTGTGTGCTGCTGTGATCCTCTCTCGCCTTTGAGGCGAGCTTTTCCTCTCCCATTCCATATCTTTTTTTGGCAACGGGAGCTTTCTTCCTCGTCGTGCGAGGTGCGATTATGACGTCTCCCTTCCTGGCGGTCTCCATCAACAGAGGGGACGTCCGTCTTTTCCTAAGTTTTTTTGTGGTTTTGGGCTTTAATGGTGGTGTTTTCTATTGTGGCTCGGATTTCCGTTTTTGGGGGGATGAGTTTTGTCGATGGTTGTTACTGCTATATGTTTAACCTCTAAGAAGACCATTGTTAGGTTTGTTTGATGGTGGGGAATAAAAAACACTAGTCTTAGCCATAGTTTGTTCGGTGGGTAGTTGACGTCGCCAAATTTGCTTAATTGGAGGAGCAAAAGTATTCTTCAGGACATTATTTGTCTTCTTTTTTTCAAGTTGGGTTTTCTCTTTTTCTTACCCTAAATCGAGGCAATTATGTAGCTGATCAATTTGTAGCTTTTGCTTATAAAGAGGTGTACCTTATAGGATGGGTTTTGCAATCAATACCTTCGTCCAATTAGAAAAATTATTTGGATTAAGAACAACAACACACACATATATATAAAGAAAACACTTGAATTTGAAATACATTTGCCATAAATGGAAAGTTCATGAAGGGATTACGGTGATTTTTCTTGGTCAATATTGTCCAACCAAATGGCTGTATTTTCCTTCTTCCTACTCGAATAAAAAAAAGATTCAACATATTTTCATATTATAAAATATCCATAGACCAACTTAAGTGTAAGAAAATATCTAAAAGTACTATAGAATAAAATTTAATGGAAAATATGTTTGATAATTATAGTATACCTCAAACAATTTGGTCTATATTTTTTTTTCTTTTTTTTTTTTTTTTTTTTTTAAAAAAAAAAGTTTAGGTGGGGGAATTTGGTCTATATTTATTCACATAGTAACAATACTCCTATAACATAAGCACACCACTGCTACCTGCTACAATAACTTCTAAAATACATATTTCTTTAGTTTTGTATATTTAGTTAATAATTAATGAATACCAACCACAAATTATTAACATTAATAAAAGAATTAGTGCAATAACATCAAAAGGGTACCTTTGCAACCAATTCATGGAGGAATAAATGTTAGTTACAAAATCTAGCTACCACTTTTATTTTTTCCCCTAACGTTTAAATTAACTGATAAATAATTGAACCTAAAAGGGGAAGGTGATCTCGCATGATTTCATTTATTTTTGCAAGATATGCACATGACTTTCCCATTCCATTTTATAAATGTCTTATTTCTTTGTTTTGTCCTTGTTAGGTTGGCCTCCAAAATTCCAAACAACAAAAACGTTGAGGACTCTCACATGTGACATATCACATGTCTCGTTTACTTCTTAATAATCACTTCTTTCATTTTTATATAAGCTCCATTATTGCAAAAATGTTTAAAATTCAATAAATTTCTGTTTAAAATGTTCATTTTTCCTTTCATTTATATTTCTTCTTCTTATTGTTGTTTTTTTCTCTTGCGGTTTTGGTTTTGTTACAAGAGGCGCATCACTTAATACATCATTGAGTTTGTACTATGCCAAAAAACAATATAAAAATATTAAGGTTGAAAAATAATTGTCAAGGGCTATTCATAAAAAATTAGGAGCTTCGAGTGCTCTAATAAGTGGGGAGCAAATAATCTCTCAATGGCCACTTTCTCAGAATCTCTTAGAATATTTATATGTTGATTGTCCAATTCATCTAAGGGATCACAAAGAGACACACAAGCAAACTTATAAAATCACATATGAACCTTCACGAATCGTCACAGTCAAGTATCTCCTTTCATCTCTTCTTCCATTCCTTTGCTTTTCTTTTCTTTTCTATCCTATCTTCCTCATTCTTTGACTGTTAGATGCTGAATGGCTAAATGAATTTTTCGCCATTTTTCCTTGTCCTTCTTTGTCAAATATTAGATTTCACGAGTTCTCAAAATTGCGATTTGAATCCTTTACACTCCTATCAGTGTTGCAAAAGAACCTTGGCATACCCAGAGAAACATTTGAAGGCCTTCTTTTATACGAAAATTGGGGTAAATCATGATAGCCATCAACAACACCTCAACTACAAAAAGTTAGGAAACAGAGAACCCATGGGACTTCTAGTACCTATAGAGGAGATATAAAGAAGATTGAAAGGCCTCTTTAACCAGATATAAACTAAAAGGTTAAAATAATGCCTTGGCACCTCCTGAGGAACTCCAAGCAGACATAATCCCTTAAGCCCAAAATCTCGATCCATTTTATGGTTTAGGCTTCGAACACGTATTTGCTGTCTTCCACCTACCCAAAATCCCGATGAAGGGTCCCTTAGGGGACAACTGGTATATTCGGAAGTCGGAATGAGTGATCCAAATCAGAAATATTTAGGAATGGGCCATCTATGAAGACCTGAAGCTTGCTTGGGATTATGGATTGAAACACATTATCTTGGAATCTGACGCTAGGGATCTTGTGTTCAGACTCACTGATGACAACTTTCAGTCTGGTAGCAGGTTATTTGAACTTATTAAGGACCTGTTATGCAAGGATTGGCATATTGTAATCAACAATGTCCCTCGTGAGATCAACAATGTGGCTGACGCTTTGGCAAAAATGGCAATTTCTCAGGAAGCTATTTTGGATTCGTGCCAAGCGCATTTGAGATCGTGGCTTGAACAGGATGCCTTGGGATATTTTCCCCCTGTGTTTGTCTAATTTCCTTTCTGTAATTGGCTTTGAGCAAAAGCCTCTTTGTTATAAAAAAAAAAAAAAAAAAAGAGCTGGTCAAGGTGTTGGTGTTGGTGTTGGTGTTGGTGTTGGGGAGACATCCTAAGGGGTCTATACAAAGTAACAGTAACCCAGGCTAAAGTAGAGATATGTATACTTTTAGTCCTGAATTCTTTGTGGAGTGGGTTAAAGCGCGCTGTCGCTTAGATTACAATAAATTCCAACCCTTCTCCTTAAATTTTTGTATAAAAAGAAAAAAAAAAAATCCCAATGAAGGAGCGGAGGAACAGAGAGTGAAAGCAGTACACCCTTGGAGGTCGAGTAAAAGAGGGACATGGACATTTTGATAAAGTGGGACCCACTAAACTTCTGTTTATAATACTTGTTGCACTTGAGACTTGAGAGAAAAATTTATGGGTGCACCTTAATAAAAAGAAAAATCATTGTTCTAAGATTTATTCTCAATTGGCCATGACTATATTTGTAATTTTGGATATTATGACTTAATAATATTGGATATATGATAATTATATATTCAGGTAGATGTGATATTCACATTTAACTGAGGGACTATAAAATGATCAAAGTTATAGAGATTGAATTATCGTGATTCAATGTTTAGAAATTGATCTATTATTGAGTCAAAATTATAAAGATTATGTTGCATATAGACTTAGTTATAACAAGTTAAAATTATAAAGACTAAGTGTCAACCGAGTCTAAACTACAAGATTAAAAACTTGGCCTAGGTTTGTTTTTGTTTTTAGAATAGTTTTATAAAAAAATTTTAATCAATTTTTTTTAAAAACAAAAAACAAAAAATCCAATTCAATAATTGTTCTAAAAAACTCCATTTGAAAACAAAAAATATAAAAAAAAATTTGTTTGAAACATTATTCTTAAAATCAAGGGAGAATCTCAATTAAATCCATTTGAAATACTAAAATCCAGATTCAAGCCTACACTTTTAACAAATTCCTGATTAAGCCAAGATGATTAATTAGGGATTTATGAGCCTTAGAAATTTACCTCAATGGCCTTCAATGTTTATTAACCCATTTCCTCTCCCATTAATTGTCATATGATAATTTTAAATAAAATAAGAGTTACAAATGGGGAACTACTTTTCGTTCAGCTCGAACTCAAGACCTTACTTAAGTGTATGGCCACTTACCATCTTACGCTAACCTCGTTAGTGTTTTCATTTAGGCTCTTAAACTTGAGACTTAAATGGGTGTAGCCATTAAGCTGGAACTTTTGAAATTGGGCCAGACAGAGTACTTCTAAACTGGTCTAGCCCAACCCAAGATGGTACTAGCTCATCATCTTCAGTCTTCATAACCCAAGAATTTGACCCAAAAAAAAAAAAAAAAAAAAAAACAAGAAGAGTCCTCCTGAACTGAATCTAGACATGGACAGGAACAAGGTCTAAACTCGGAGTAGAATCATTCAGTTGCACTGTTGAAGCGAGATCCATCTTCTTCCCCTTCGATTCCCTTCTATTTTTCACCAAAAATGCCTCCCAAACCCGAAACTCAGGCTCTTCATTCCTCCTCCACCGTCGCCGATTCGCCGTCCTCCACTTCCATGGATCCCCTCTTTCACATTGTCCGGATCATCCCCTTTAGCTTCCTCCGCCCGCCTCGCCTCCGCCTCAAGCTTCCATCCTTCACCCTCCCACATCCGATGACCGTATTTGCGCTAGTCCTCCTCACCTACTTCATGGTCGTCTCCGGCATCGTCTACGACGTAATCGTCGAGCCCCCTGGCATCGGGTCAACCCAGGATCCATACACTGGCTCCGTACGACCCGTTGTTTTCATGTCCGGACGCGTCAACGGCCAGTACATCATCGAAGGACTCTCCTCTGGCTTCATGTTTGTGCTCGGTGGGATCGGAATTATCCTATTGGATCTTGCTTTGGATCGCAACCGTGCGAAAAGTGTCAAGGTCTCTTACGCCTCCGCTGGCGTCTTCTCCGTTCTGCTTGCTTATGTGATGAGTATGCTCTTCATTCGCATCAAGATCCCGGCTTATCTTAGATGAATTTTGTTCAATTTCATATTAGATAACTGGGTTTGAGTAAGGAGTCTCCAATTGCAAACATTCTTAGATTTAATCGTGCCAAGTGCCCATACTTCCCTTTTGATTTCTGTAGTTTGTTATAATCTTTGAATTACTCAAGTCCCTATGGTAATTCGACTAGATTTTATATCTATAGCCTAAGTACGTTTTATATGTCATTGAGTTTTAATTTTCACGTTTTTTGATGCATAATGATTATGCCTTTAAGAATCAGGCATATTTGGGTAATGCAGTAATGCTATTCTGTTGACCATCACACTTATATCTCTTCCAAAGATAGGCTGCATTCTAATGCTTACTTCTGTGCACTTGGGTATGAATTGTAGAAGTAGTAGCTGGTGCCCAATTTTGTGTGCTTTCATGGCCAAATGTGTATGTTTTGCTGAAGAGAGATATTTTGTGGCCACTGCTCTATCAAACAACCTTTACGGGTAATATGTGTCTGGAGGAAATGCAACTTTCTGGTATGTTACACATTTAAAAATTGCGATTAATATCTATGGGCTGTCTGATTGTGCTGACTTTGTGTTGCCTTTATACTACTACAAATTAGATCTTATATTAACGATCGGAAATAGTCTGTTACTATGTTTCAAGCTTTATTCGTGGGTTGTCGAACTCAGACAGCCGATAGAGCTCTTGACTGATGAAATCATGCATGCCTCTGTAGAGACTGAAATGATATTTTTGAAATGAATGTGCAAATTGGATTGTTAAATCAACTCACAACCTCCAAACTCAAATTTTCTTGTTTACTAATCCTCCCTTGATCCACCGGCAATTCATTGTTCTGGATAAACAGAGTAATTAGGATACTTCATCTTTTTCTTCGTTTTTCTGTTGTATCGTTGAACCATTACCTTTTGTTAGGGAAAAAAGGCTTCACTGATTCATGCTGTGCAGCTATACTCTAGTGGAATCCTACAAGGAACTGTACTTAACAGAACCATAAAAAGATGACGAATTACTCTGTATTGCCATATGATTGAAATACTCCCTCCAGTCCTTGATGTAGGACCCACTTTAATGAAGAAATTGAATTCTAAAGTGGATCTTATTTGAAGGAGACCGGAGGTAGTAACTCAGAGCACTCACAGGGAATGCAAAACAAAATAGCCACACTCTAGAGTTGGAGATCTCCAAAATTCTCATTAACATCTTCCCTCTTTGCTCACAACTTATTTGCTGTTCACAAAATCTTCTCTTTCACCCCTGACAAACTAAAATTTCTTCATTCAATCAGTTTTGGGTCTATTTGATCCATTTCCTTCTTCTTACTTTTCCTTACATAAGTCTCTTGCCATCTTTATTTTCTGTTTCCCAAGAGCTGTTTCACACTAATAGTTAATGTAGCTTTCCTGGAAAATTTTCATTCTCAAGTAAAAACATTATTCTAGTATTCATAGAATGCTAGAATGTAGATTCATTGATCTGAACTCTGATGTCCATTCCTCTTTGTTTTCTATTTTATAGAGTGGTAGAGCCTAGATAGTTAACTTTGATCCAGGGAACAGTCAAACAGACAGACACAGGTTGTTTCCTGAATGCTCCCCTATTAAAAATTGTGTTACTTTCTTATGCAAACATTGTATAATTCAAGCTAAAGTAACATCAGCACCATAATATTATTTTTCAGTTATATTTAACATCTTGATGTTAAGGTTTCTCTCACCCTGATATTATTTATTTATTTTTTGTGTCTTCAGCACCCTAATTTTATATATAGTGCATCCAGCGTCCTAAATCATAAATAAGATTAGGGTCTTAAATGCAACAAGAAAATAACATCAGAGGCATTGGATGCACGGGATGTTATATGCTCCAGGAAAAATAATATCAAGGTGTTAGATGCATTATAAATAAGACTATGGTGTTTGATGCTCATGTGAAATAACATCTGGATGCTACTTTACCCGATTAATAATACTAGTTCAAGAATGGCATATTGGAGCAAGTTGGATGAGAGGAAAATGTTGAACAATGATTGGGAGAATAATCGTTGTTTAGTCTGATAGAGGAAACTAGATCTGAAAGAACAATCATTTTGCCGTGTATGGTCTGATATAATTGTCTTTTGGATGTGATCTGAGACACTAGTAGCATGTTTCCTCATATCTGTTTGATTTATTTATGAAAATAGGCAAAATATGGAGGATCCATGGGACACAATCCCTGACGTTCATATAAACTCACTCATATTGCAGAGATTTTCATCAGATAACTTAAAGTCAGTTTGTTTTGATAGTATGTTTTTATTTAGGATTAAGTAGCAAATTTGCTCTGAAAATTTTCACTGAGGAGTAATGTTACCGTAGAAGTTTTTCTTGTCTCAATGTTGTTCCGGAAGATTTAAAACGTAGCAATGTTACCTATCTCCGTTAAAAAATTAACAATCAACGTCAATTTTTTGATGCTCAATGTTAGTTTTTTAAAAGAATAGGGCAACATCGCTATATTTTGAAACTTCCAGGACAATATTGAGACAACAAAAATTTTTGAGGCAACATTGCTTGTGGCCGTATACTTCTAGGCGGATTTACTACTTAACCCTTTTATTTTCTAAAATATATATAACGGTAGCTTCTTTCTTTTTTCCTTTTTTCGTCTGTCCTTTCTTCTAATTATTGTCTTGTATCGTTTGGAACCTTTTAAACGGGGCTAGCTATTAATATTATCATTTTGGCATTATATATATATATATATAAAGGGAAAAATACTTACCGTGTTGTAGGAGAAGTGTATTCTCATGTCACCCTAGGGGTGGAAATAGGCCGGAGCCTTATCATCGGCTACTGGCCTGGGGCTTTGTTTAGGGCCCTGCAGTACTACTTTGTTTGTTAAAAAAGGCCGAAATGCCTATTTAAAGGCCTAAATGTGTAAATAGGCCAGGTCTGGCCTGTTTACACATTAAATAAATATAAATATATTTATATCATATAAATAACATAATATTTATTTATTTTATTCTTATATTCTAATTTTAAGTTATATTTATATAGGTTTTAATAGGCTCAAAGTGTATAAAGTTTATTTATAGCCTCCAAGGCTTCTAATATGAGGCCTTTTTAAAGGTCTACATTGTATGTAGGCCTTTAAAAAGGCTTCAAGACCGACTTATGAAGAAGGCTCAGCCCGAGCCTAAAAAAAAGTCGAATTCAATTCAGGCTTTCGCCTTATTACAGGCTCAAGCCTATTTAGCCAAAGTCTAGCCTGGCCTGCCCTATTTCCATTCCTATGTCACACACATATGAAATGGTGGGACCTACACACACACATATATATATATAAATTAGCATTATATATCTATGTGGTTCCCACCATTTCATATGTGTATAAGAATCTTCTTTTTTTTATACAACATGAGAAGTTTAAACCCCTTATATAAATATAAACTCACTCATCCGCATAACTTAACTGCGTGGACTTGTAGCTGGTAATACCTGTACCATAAATCCATAAAGATAAAAGATACTTGGGAGAATCACTGTTAGGGCCCTTTTAACCACAATTAGCCCAAAAAGGCCCCAAGAATCTAATTCTCCCGCAATGTGCCCTTGGGCCCTTTAAGAAAAATGCATTAAAATTTAACAACTAAATCGATCGATTTACAACAATTTTTTTACTCGTTTACAACTAAATCAGTCACATTTACAACAATTTTTTTACAACTAAATCGATCGATTTACAACAATATCGATCCCTGGTTAACAACTATATCGGTCTAGATTTACAACTCACCAAGATTCTATTTTTTTTTTCAGAAAAGGGCCCAAGGGCACTTAAAGAGAGAATTAGATTCTTGGGGCCCTTTTGGGCTAATTGTGGTTAAAAGGGCCCTAACGAGTGATTCTCCCAAGATACTTCCTAGGGGAGCTCGCTTTCGTTGGTCCCGTCCCGGTCGTTCCGATCAAATCCCCATCATTTTAGGATAGGACGAGACAAAAGCGGGACAAGGGTAAATTTTTATCTGGATGGGATGGGATGTGGAATAGACTTTGTTCTGTCTTGCCTTTTTGTCCCGTCTTGGAATCATGTTTTTAATAGTTTAATATTATAATATATCTAGTATTTTTATCGAAGATATAACTAATATCTTTTTTAAATTGATATTAGTTATATATAAAAAGATATTATCAAATTATCTTTTTCTAAATATATTTTAGTCATTAAAATATAGGAATATATTTACATTAAGTTTCTTATTCCATTACGTCAAGTTCTCCAATCATATGTATCATTTAACTATAAACCTACATGAAAAAAATATGACACATGACTACATATGATTGGAGAATTTGACATAATGGATATAGAAAAAATGATCTAAGTATTTTCTAAAAAGATACTATCACATATTGGTTATATCTTTAAAATAAAATACTATAAATATTTTAGAAAACCTTCGTAGTACAAGTGTCATCACAGTCTTCATTCACTTGCTCCCTTGATGTCTCTACCACTTGTTCGCCTAATTTTCTATAGGATACTATAAATGTTTATGATCGCTCTTATTACATTCAAGTTTTAATTATTTCGTAATAAAAGGATGATTACTGTATGATATATTTTCAATTATATCGGTTGAGTGTCAAACTGATGCTTATACATTTTAATTTTTACAAATTCAGAAATGAGGAAAAAACTGATGGTAAACTCCCTTCTTCAGGATTATAGAAGCATCTGCAGAAATGGAGCTCCATGAGCCAGATAAGGTTGAATCTCCACCGTCTTTAGATCCAAATACTTACCATTCCTGAAACTACAGAGGTCCCTCTAGTGAAATTTTTTGCTAGTATTTCTAAGGCCAGATATAAACCAAAATAAAAGTTCAGAGATTGATGGTTGTTTTAAGACACGATACCCCAATCTTGATTATAAAATCAGGACTCAGAGTAAGATCAATTTGAAATTAAAATAGCAACAATCATATAATTCGATAAACAATTTCACTGATCTTAGTTCAACAGTTTATCTAGAGCGTAGATCTGTATTCATTTTTTGATATTTTCTAAAGACAGTAATTGAAAACCTAGATACAATCCATTTATGTTCAAAGAGTTATTAAGCACGTTCGCCTCTAATCCTCCTCGCAATTAACTCAGGTCATAAATTTTAGGGTTGCACATGTGGTTTTCTAAAAGTGCACCAAATATAAAGATTTTTTTTTTAATGTAAAAGTGATTATATGGTTACGAAGTGGAGTAAAAATATAACTGAGCTAAATTTTATCACAACTAGTAATAAAGAATTGTAGAAAAATTACAGAAAATAATATAAATATTTTAAAAATTACAGTTAACCCATTCTCTCTCCCAATCCCAATAAAATACTTAGTATAACTCTAAAATATTTTGTTTCTGCAAAGCTTTTTATATAGAATGAGTGGATTTCGTGTTATCGTCTCTATAAATGGTCAATCTTTATATTTTATATTTCATCGTGTTATTATGTGTGTATACATATAAATCATTCATTAATTTCTAAAATTTTACATATAAATATATACTCTTCTCTTTGGCTTGTCTAATGTTGTTCATGTTTTAACTATCAATATATGTGCTGGGATCGATTTACATATCAAGAATTTAATCTTCAAGTTTAATTATTGATTTTGTATTATGTAGATTAATTGTGGGTCTCCACACACGGCTTCATTTTATTTATTCATGTTTGTAGGCGAGGCATATTTAAACAGCAAGTATTAGGAGAATATGGGGAAGAATGTTGAAAATTGAAGAATTCTTTGTATTTTTTGTTGATTGAAAATTGTTTAATTTAATTCACCTTACCTCTTATTTTGTATTGTTCAAGTTAAACACACATTTAAGATAAATAGTGTTCAACTTGAGGGGGCGTGTTAAAATTATAGGATGATTAACTGAAGTTGGTTAAAGCTCTATTATATAAAGGGTCTGAATATTGTGTTTTAGTGAGCGTTGGATATGGAATCACACCATATTTAAAGAGGGAGTTAACTTGGTCTCCCTTCAAGAGAGATTAACTTGGTCTCTATCTAAGAAGGAGTTAACATTGTCACCTTTTAGGTTTTAGAGTTAACCCAAATGGGTTACTCATTTGAACATGTTGCTCTTTATGGTTAATACAACAACATTCTTCATCTTCTTTCTCTCTATTAGTTTCTCCAATTGTATTTGTTAACACACACAGACACATATATATCCATTTGTTATTTGGTTTTCCCATGGTTAAGAATTTATACTGAATACACAATCCAATTTCATCAGTTAATTAATATTCGCCTTTTTTTTTCCCTGTTTCACATATCTTGAATAGATCCGGTATATTTATCTGATAGGTCCGGGCTTACATATATATTGATTTTATTGATATTTGTGGTGCCATATCAAATTTATATCATACAAACGTTGGTGATATTGTTTAGATATGTTAAATAATAATAATTATTAATATAGTAATAAATAGTGGATCTACTAATAATTTAATATAAACATAAATATACATATATTTGATCATCATGTATATCAGCCTATCAACCATGCATACTAGTCTTTTGTGAATCAAAACAACAACAACAACACCCACTCAAGAGAGACACAGAAAGTTACGATCTGAGATGTTTTGGAGCAATAAGAAAATGCAGGGCCACAATCTTCCTGACGATATGGAGGAGATCATGGTGAGGCTGCCTGTAAAATCATTGCTTAATGTCTAGTCAAATCCTGGTACGTTCAAATCACCGATCCTCTTTTTATCACCAAACAACTTCAGTGGTCCAATTCTAGCTATCACTAAAAATCACTTCAAGCTTTTGAATCGTCCATATACTCGGCCTGCACACATATCTTTGATTTCTAAGGATGAACCTTTTGTGCTTCAAGATATAGAATTGCCTCCTATCCTCAAGAATGATTTCATATTAGAATTCATTTATGATCAATGTAATGGGATTTTCTGTCTCCACGGAGTCTTTAAAGCACATAATCATGAATCTTTTTTGAATTATGAGGATCGATTAGTCTTGTGGCACCCCGCAACAAATGAGGTGAAGGTTATTCTTAATGTCTCTCGGATAAAACACAATTTCATGGTTTATTCAAATATTGGATTTGGTTTCGAAATTCAATCCCATCATAAAGGATTACAAGGTTGTTCGCTTTTCAGTCTCTTTTGGGGATGAACATGAACAACCTCTTGTTGAAGTGTACAATCTTAATACTAATTCTAGGACAAAATTTATAGATGTCAGTGTCCCCACCCAAATTATATATTGCCCTATCAAAATTGGAGTTCACACTTGGATGGGGTTTATTACTGGTTAGCTTTGGCCCAAAGTAAGTTTGACAAGAACTTTATTTTGAGCTTTGATTTTAGCAAAGAAGTATTTAGGACAATCCAACTTCCACATGGGATTAATCCTTCGTGTGCTACAAATGTTTATGTAGCGGACGAGACTCTTGCTTGTGTTGTTACCCATTTCTGTTCTCGTAAATGTGAGGTTTGGGTGATGAACCAAGACGGTGTTGAGAGAGAGTAGTACTTGGACTAAAAATTTTGGAATCAGGTTACCTTCAACACTAGACTCCTCCTTGGGGTTTTGGGGAGAAAACGTTATTATTATTGATAACTATAATAATCAATTGGTTCTATAAAATCTTCGGAATCAACGGAGACAGATATTAACTCGTCTTCCAGTACTGACTTCGATGTTCGATTACATGGAAAGTCTGGTTCCTCTGACGCAAAGGGGAAAACACCATAAAGTGTGTTAAAATTTTGTATTTTGTTTTTATGTTTATGTTTTCTTTTTGTGTGTGTGTGTCTCTCTAATATGGGTATTCTTCGCTAATATAATTAATGCACTGAATACATTTATTTTGTTGATTTCCTGTATAGCTTGCACATTATATTTAGTTAGAGATGAGACTATTTGATTCATTGATTATTATATTAGCATGTAATTGTTAGAGGTTGAACTTTCTTTTTTACTAAAAGAATCCCTATTTTTTAAATTTTCCTCTGAATCTTCAAGTACTTTAATTTTTATGATTGATTTCTATACAAAAGTATTTCTTTTTCCATGATTTTTCTATTATTTCATCTTGTTTTAATTTAATAATTAGTCCCAATTATCAAATTTAATCCCGAAATATCTAACAACTATATTATATCTCCCCCCTTTAATTTTTATCACTACTAAAGCTTGGAATTGGGATTAAGAACGGGAGATGACTTTGTCCTCGAATTTTCCAATCTTGATATTGGAGTAATGCGGTGCCAGGCCCATTACCAATCCGTCTAATACCACGTACCAAATAGGGCCTAAGAGATAATACTATGGGTTTAAAGATTAATTGAAATAATAAAGTGAAATTAAATATAGTAAATATATGATCTCAAAAAAAAAAAAAAAAAAAAAATATATATATATATATAAATATATAACATTAAGCGTTGCTTACCAAAAAAAACATTAAGAGTCATTTTATGTGCGCTATGAAATTCATTGATTTGACCAATGGTTTCCCTTTCATGACTTTATTTATGACTTTGAACGTAAAATAAATGCGTTTTTTAAGAAGTGAACTTGTGTTATCTTATTCATAAAAGTAAGACTATTTACCACTTCAACCAACAACTTGTTTGTTGTGTCCTATGAAATTTAACAATGAACATATACTCTTTCAGTTCTTAATATAAGATATATTTGGGAAATTGACCTTTATGCTAAATATAAGATTACAACTTTCATATTTGTCAGTCTTTTCCTAATTTACTTTCATTGATGCTCCCTCGACAATAATCAAGGGGAGAAGGAATGAAAGAATTAAGAAGGTAACTAAGATATTTTAGAAAATACACGTTATATTAACTAATAGTCAACTTCCTTAATCTAATCAAATGAGGTAAATATCACTACTATAGATTTGCACATTTATAATGCTTAATACATAATGGTTATAGCTAATAATTAAACGTCATGTATGTTAAGGTGGAGGTCGTGTAATGATATATAATTCTTAAAAGTAACGGTTAATTATGTGCACCGTCATGTATTGTGAGGCGGAATTCATGAAAACACAAAAATAACAGTTGTAGTTAATAACCATAATTTGTTTAGTGACAAAGGTAATAGTTCTTTCAAAACAAATGTCATTCACACTTACAAATGATTCAACTTCCAACCTTACATAAACAAAAACACAAAAATAATGGTTATATTAAAATGATTGTAAAGTATGAACAGCAAAAATGACATTTCATGAGAAACAACCATCATTTGAAAAATAACTTTTCAAAGCACCTCTGCCTCCTTCATGAGAAGCAACCGTCATTTAAAAAATAAATTTTTTTTACATTTTTTTTATATTGTTTTTCTGTAACATTTTGGTTGATTATGCAATTAGCTGTATACACCAATAAATTAAAAAAAGGGTAAAAAACATAACGGTTAACATATGAAATTGTCACTTAAAATACTAGTTCAAATTCCTAACTGTTATTAAGAATTAACCATCACCATTTATAAAATATAATGGTTTAATACTAAAAGATGGCAACGGCCCGATAATCCATGAAACCCTCTCTATATAAACGTTCAAAAAGTAAACTCTAGTACTTCTTTACTTCAATTTTAACTTCTCAAAGTCAACTTTTGATTCACTAAAAAATCATGCACAAATACAAGTTCACTTCTGATTCATTATTTGGCAAAAATCTAAAAGATGAACTCCCTCCACCAACAGGTATTGAAGGTCTTGTCCACGCAACCTACAAGAACAAAGACACATGAACCAGTGCTTGGAAGAACTTACCTCTCTCGTTTGCTTTTTGAATAAGAAGTTGGACAAGTTATTGGAAAAGGAAGAATCTATTGATGCAACATATTCTCAAACATCTTCGTAACTTTTTAATTTAAGTTTGCTTATTTACTTTGTCTTTTTCTTTTAAAATGATGATTGCATAATCAACCACTGAAATAAAACGTTAGATGAACAAACAGACGATTTGTTTTTCAACTCTATATCAACAACAAACACATAACGGTTTCTCTCTTAAATAACCGTCAACTAAATGGTCAAAACTTTTACCATTCCCTAAGCTCATGATGAGAATCCTCTATGCTTCTTCGTTATTCAATGATTGGCACGAGAATCAAGTACCATTTCATTAGTCACCACTACGCGCAACTTCTCCTCTTCAACTTCCAACATGTGCAATGATGGTTTAAACTTGTCACTTTCAATCTAAATAAACTCCTCATTTCCTTATGTTTATTGTACTATTTCTTCATCATCCTCCTCTATTCTTTCAGTTGCTAAGATGAAACGCTATGCTGAAGACTTGCAATTGAACCATATTTTTATAAGCTTTTTCATAATTAATTTGGAATTCTTAATGTATTTCCTAGGACATTGTTGCATGATTGGACACTAAATTGAGTAAGGGACATTTGTATTGAATTAAATATAAATAGAGGTCAGATGGTCATAATTTGTTAATTATTCATACAAATGATTTCTTGAACTTTTGATGTTACCTTGCGCTTAATATTACATTTTAGGTGTTTTGGAAGACCATTGGAGAATTTGGAAAAATGTCAATTTGCGTTGGAATTAATATATTTTGAAGAATAGGGAACAATATAGAAAAGCCCCAGAATATTTTTGAATTACAAATCTTTGAAGAAAAAGGGTGAGAGAAGATTTCAGAATTTTTTTCAAAATTTTTAAAATTATAGTTTGACACATAAATATTTTAAAAGTTTTCAATTTAGTCCCCCTATAAACTTTTGAATCGTCTCAATTTAGTCCCTGGCCAAAACAAAGTTTGACATGCTCTTTCTTCTTCTTCCTCGACTCAAGACATACCCAATATACAAAAGAGTGTTGCAGGAGGAAACTTGGAGAGAGCTCAAAACCTTCGACTACTCCTTGTTCGTCGGCGACCTTCCCTTCCTTCACCATCACCGGCGACCTTCCCTTCCTTCACCATCGCCGGCGACCCTCCCTCAACCACCATCACTTCAGTCCACAGCCCCCCACCGGAGGAGAGCCTCTCCTTCCTTGGAACATGACTACACTGTGGAGAGTTTTTCTACACACCAGAGTTTTATTGGAGCTGGAAAGGAGAGGGAAATAGACGCACTTGGACCTTGGACTTTTAGATTTCAGGGAGAAGCGTCGAGAGCCCAGACCGATCCTTCATCTCCTTTCCACTGCCCTCTCTCTCTTCTCACTCTCCACATTCACCACCGTGGAAGGAGAGACCGAGCTTCTAAAAAATCCACAGCACCGTGAAAGAATAAGAGAGACAGAGGTGTGTTGCGAGGTGAGAGAGAGCAATTTTCCGGCGAGTTTTCCTGCAAGGTTCTACACTTTTTGGTGATCTTCTGCAAATTACGGTGAAAGTTCTATGTTTTCTGGCGAGCTTTTCTTTTTCTCTTTTCCACTTTCAGATTCGGTCAACACCTATTTGTTAGAATACAAGGGAATAATTGACTAGTTAGTGAATTAGTGAGGGCCCTAGTTTATATAAGGGTTCTTAACTAATGAGATTAATAAGTGTAAGGTGTGGAGCCTTTACCATTACTTTTTGTAAGAGCATTATGCTCTATTGTTAATAATACATCATTCTTCATCTTCTTTCTCTTCATTATCTTCTCTACTTATACTAGTTAACATGGTATCATGTGCAAGGTTGGTTTTGGGTTAGGCCAAATAATCAAGAAGTCCATGAAGGTGATTCTTGGTTTACCATTATATCTGAATGCTTTGTTTTGGGTTCTTTGAATGAAGCCCCAACTTTTGTTTCCATTGCAAGCCTATCTGTCCAGAGGGCCCAAAACCAAGAAGAGGCCCAAGAAATGTGTTTAGATCCACCGTAAAATCAAGGATTGGAGTCAGGCGCGACACCTCTGAAGAGGGGAGAGATTGACACCGGCGAAGAGGGAAAAAGACTCACGTTCGGCGCGACACCTCTATAGAGGAGAGAGATCGACGCCGCGAAGACGACGCGACACCTACGAAGAGGAGAGAGATTGACGCCGAAAGAGGAAAAAGACTCACGTTTGGCGCGACACCTCCAAAGAGGGGAGAGATCGACGCCCGCCTTCAGTGATTTGGGTCAATTTCTTTTGTTCTACGGGATTTCGAGAAGGGTCCGACGACATTAAAGAAGGTTCGACGGAATTTCAAGAACGCTCCGATGAGATTCAACCAAACACGATCTTTAACGCGGAGATGCAATAATTAGTGGAGAGTCTTGGAGATGAGAAATCGAAGATCCCCTTTGGTTCGACGAGATAGAATTGGCAGTTCCGGTCACCAGAATCATGCGAGATTGTGAACGGTCAACGGAGTTGACACGAGATCATCATAGCTATTAAAGCCGGCGGAGAAACGGGAAAGAATGGTTCGGAAGATACGCAGAGTTGAGAGCAGAGGTGTCGACTCCTCGCCCGTCTTGCGATTCCGAGAAAGAGTTGTCGCCTCCTCGCTCGTCTTGCGATTCCTCGGTCAATCTCACTCATAGTCTGTCTTGGTCTCTGTCTTATCGCAATATCCAAAAGAAGTTTTAGCTTGGATTTCATGATTTGAGACTTGAGCCTCGTCTGTCAACGTTCACTCCGCGACGCTCAGATCATCTGATGGAATTTTGGTAATCTTTACTTTTCTGTCGTGATTCTCTGTTTGGCTTGCTGTGACTGGTTGGACTGTGCGCTTAGGGGTATTGATTCCTTTGTACGAATGGGGACTGTATCCTTCTTCTCTATTATATGGTGTAGCATATTCTCAGTAATTGGCATGATTGGGATGCTCAAGTTTATTGTTATCCTGGGCCTGACAGCCTTAATTGGATTCTTCCTTGGGCTTACCCTTGCAATTTTGGTAGTTGCAATCCTTGGAATTGTTTTCTCGATTTATGGCGGCTTTTGGACAACTGCAACCGTCATCTTTCTTGGAGGACCGGCATATAAGTTGAGTCATGAACGTGTTGCACTACTTATCACCATTGCATATTTTGTCTATTGTGCTTGGATGTATCTTGGGTGGCTTGGCTTGCTATTGGCTTTAAATCTCATTTATTTCAAGCGATGTCTTGATATACTTCCTCAAGAAAAGGATAAATCAGCAAAGTCAGTCCGATAAGTAAGTAGCATTGGCTTATCACTAGAGAAACGGAAATATAGGAAAAAGGCGATGTTGGTGCATCCTGATAAAAAAATATAGATGTTGAAAAGGGCACTTCCAAGCTATGATAGAAATTGTGGAAGAAAGTGTCATGAAGATATCATGTAACTTTGCATATTGAAAATTGCAGAGTTTAATTCACCTCACTTCACTGTATTTTTGTGTTTTCGGTCAATCTGAAAGTGTAGTACAGAGACAAAAATGATGGTTCAAGTAATTAGATACATGTGGCAAGTTGGGCTTTGTTGAGAAGGTGTTTGATCGGCTGGACAATAAGGATTTGGTGGCTTGGAATTCACTTCTTATTATGTACTCAAGAAATGGGTTGCTAGAACGGATTTTCAGTAACTTTGGGTTCCTAGCATATTGAAGCAACACATTATGAGGATTAGCATGGAGAAGAATGTTGGGAATTGAAGAAGTCTTTGTATCATTTTTGTTGATTGAAAACTAGTCAATTTAATTCACCTTATCCCCTTATTTGTTGTGTTGTCCAAGTTGAACACTTTGTTAAGTAGTGTTCAACAAGTGTTCAACTTGAGGGGGGCGTATTAGAATATAAGGGAATAATTGATTAGTTAGTGAATTAGTTAGGGTCCTAGTCTATATAAGGGGTCTTAACTAATGAGATTAATAAATGTAAGGTGTCGAGCCTTCACCATTAT
The DNA here is from genome assembly GCA_019022655.1 of Acacia acuminata. Lineage (NCBI taxonomy): Eukaryota > Viridiplantae > Streptophyta > Magnoliopsida > Fabales > Fabaceae > Acacia > Acacia acuminata. The sequence continues at coordinate 30,967 of JAFJYI010000102.1, read as the reverse complement.
TTTTTTGTAAGAGCATTATGCTCTATTATTAATAATACATCATTCTTCATCTTCTTTCTCTTCATTATCTTCTCTAATTATACTAGTTAACACTTTTTTCCATGAATTTCCAGTGTTTTGAAGTTGAGGTTGCAATTAAGCTTATGTGTAGCTAAATCTGTTGAGTTTTAGTGGTGAAGAATGTGGTTGTTTGCATCACAGTGCACAATTCACACCAAATAATAAAGTGATAAGTAGATCGATTTGAGTAACAAATTAATTAAGTTAATAGGTTTAGTGAATTCAATAAAGTTAAGTTAAAATAAGTTTTTTATGTGGAAAGAGAATTTTGAAAACTATTTTTAAGGGTACAAATTGATAATGGCAAATGATTCTTTGACTTTCTAAACTCATTTCCAACTTTTTAGTCGTTGATTTGTGCTTTAAATGGCTCTACATATGGCTGAAATGATAACCTATCAACACAAGAAATTCCATAAAAGCCAATGTTGATGAAATATGACAAAATATTCACACTTAACTAAAGAATTATATCTCTTTATCCCAAATATGAACTAGGCACACATTTCTTTTACATATGTATCCCCAAATATCTATGAATTCACCAAAAAAAAATGTGAGAATTAATTAGAGGCAAATGTGTCAAAATGACATGAATTTCATGAGGTCAACACACCCCCAAACTCGAACTTTTGCTGGTCTTCACGTAAAACAAGCCAAGTGATGAAAGAGCTAGACTAGTGCAAGATGATTTCCTCTTTAGTTGCTCAAGATGATATACTCAATAGGAAAACAATGGAATAGAGTAATGCAAGGTTCACAATTTAAGACAGGTTTCCTAACAATTTCCAAAATGTGTGTAAAGATCGTTAGACAAAATTTTTCTTGCATGCAGTTATCAAGATCAAATGCAACATTTCAAAATGTATAAAGCAACCTCAATATCAGGCCTTCATATGTGCCCACATTTTCCTCTCTCTACTAATAGATCATTCCACACAATTTCAAAATCAATGGGACTTTATAAGCTTGTAATGTGGCCAATGGTTAAGCTCACTGAAAGAATCAGGAAACAAAGAGGATTCAAATATCTCGAGATAAATGACAATACATTTGTACTACACAAAATTTTCTTTCAAGAAGCCAAATACTCCCTGAAATTTATCTCAAATTGATTTCTCTGCACTCTAAGTCTTATTGGATTGAACACTTTTTTAAAAAAAAAAAAAAAAAAAAAAAAAAAAAAAAAAAAAAAAGCAACAAGCTAGAATTGACTTAGGAGTACAAATTGCTGAAGAACATGCACTACATTCCTCATACCCAATTTTTCAATGACGTACATCTTCTAACCACTATACCAATCCTCATTACCAATAATCATCATCAAAGCATCATTTATCTCAAGATTAGGGTAATTCATGGTTTTTTAGGCTACATAAGTTAAGGTGCAGTGTAGGTTTCAAAAAGAGAATTCACATGGTTTTTCTTCATAAGGCTCAAATGGGGGTGCAAATGGAGGGATTGCCATAGGTAGGCTTGAAAGGCACAAACGTATTTAAAAGAATTCCTAAATCATTTTTCAAAAATGTTTAAAATCATTAAATCATTGCAAGATATTCCAATTTAGGTTCTAAAGTCCTTCAATGGAGAAAGAACATACACACAAAATCTCCTAACAAAGGAGTTCAAATCATTCCCAATTCTTGCGTGTAATAGTTTATTTTAAAAATTGTTGGGAAACAAGCTTTAAAATGTAAATCAAGTATTCGAAAGAATTAACCACAATTTCCTATAAAACATATAGTCTAAGCATCATTTCTATCATTAGGTCACACATATTCAATACAAAAGATAATTAATCAATCTAACTTGACTTTTAAGCCGCATGACGTGAAATAGTAAAGTTTTTCAAACTTGAAATCCTTGTCAAATCAGAAAAAAACAGTTATAAATACCCCCAAACTTAAAATAGACAGTATCCTCACTGTCACAGGGGAAACTAAGGGCCTTCTCTCATGCACAAATATATCTAACAATAACAACAAGGTTGCATGAAAGACACAAAAATCACCGGCACTTAATGCATCTATCAACCATATAGATCCACAAGTAACAAAATGACAAGTCGGTGTATCATTCACAAAAGAGTTAACTATCCAGAAAGTAGTCAACAATTACAGTCAGACATAATCCAGTCCTGCATCATAAAAGGATAACCCAGGGCAGTTCACATAACCAGCAAGCAATTAATCACACGGAAGAGCAAGCAAACAAAGCCTAAGAGAACACTAAAAAAAAAAAATCCAAAAAAAAAAAAAAAAAAAAAAAAAAAAAAAAAAAAAAAAAAAAAAAAAAAATCCTAGTCTAAAGCAAAAGAGATGCCTCCAAATTTAAGCATCATTTAAAACTCAAGCTATCTTAGCTAAACCCAGTCAAGTCCAATTCTAAAATTCACATGTCAAGCTCAAACCAAAAGACAATAACAATTCTGACTTATGACATTAGGCACCATCTAATTCCATTAATCTTCAATGTTTTCAAACTTAATGGCTCAAATCCGATACTTCAATTCCAAAACTTTAGCTGCTTAATACAGAACAAAGCAATCTCAATCAGCTTCAACCCACAATTCTAATTTGTGACTTGATCTCAACGATAGATTTTTTGAGTCTACCTTGATTCAAATTAAAAGCAGAGATGTTATTTCCGAGAATGACTCAATATCAAAATTTACCCTTATCAAATGCTAGCACCTCTAAACAACCACAAAGATCACTAATCCGAACCCCTTTGCTCTGATTTAGAACCGCTTCTCAATCAGAATTCAGTTCACTAACAGATTTAGACTAAAGAAAAACTGAAATTATCTATATGCACCATAATTTTCGCACAAAACTGAAAACAGAGCAAGCAAGATATTTAGCCATACCTTTCAGATATCACAATCAAAGCACAAAAGGAAGATTTTGTTGAGATAGAGCAGCAAGGATGCTAGTGAGAGTGCCAGAAACACGAACACGGTAATGGAGAAATTTTTTTTGCTGAGATTGGTGGTTCTGTTTCGAGAGAGAGAGAGAACGAAGGCTGGAGAGACAGGGAAGGAAGGAAGAAGACTCGCACGGCGATGAGAACGCGACTAACAGCGGCGGAGGTGGTTCATAGCAAAGACGACGCTGAAAAACACAAAAAAAAACAAAAAAACAAAAAAACAAAAAAGAAAAAGAAAAAGAAAAAGAAAAGAGATGGCTATGAACCACACTATCACTTTGTATTATTACCCAGCAACTTCAAACATCATCTTTTAGTCTCAAGGCCTTACAATTCCAACCACACTATCAGAGATATGCGTTGGCAACCATATATAATGCCTCTTATGCCACCTTTTGTTAGCTAGCATTATAACTATTACTATACAGTTTCACCAATGTAATTAGCAATGCCAACTCCTTCCAAACTTAAGAATTCAACATCTTAGCATATCATCGAACATCTGAATGGTCCTTATTGATTGACCATTCGTTTGCGAATAAAATGTAATGCTAATACGCAATAGAGTTCCTAAAGTTTCCTGAAATTATTTCCACTCTAGTATCTCCAAACGCTAATGCGTTTTTTGCTGCCTTTTGATGCTCTGCTTTAATTTATTGGCATATCAAACAGTGTGAGATCCACAGTAAATGTTGAACAATAATTCCAATGTATCCCCTGTTGGCGTCATGAGTGATCTGGAAGAACAAAGAAGAGGATAATCTGAGTCGTGTCCGAAAACACTGTCCTATAGAGTTATTCCGCAACCACCGGTAAAGAAGAAGCGGTACTCCCCATTAAACAGATTCTTCTTGATTAAATCAAGGCGGCAGAATCAAGAAGATAAGATAACTCACAAGAGATTACCGATGTTTTCTAATTCTCTCTTAAATGGTGTCACCATTGGGGTATTATAAATAATGAATCAATGTCTCAAAGAGGTGACTCTTGAACATTACTGACTCTTCAAAAAGTCATAACTATCTCTTTAATTCATGAATCATGTTGCTTCATGAACCAACACAAATCCCTTAATTTATAAGAACATGACTTCTCAGAACGCATCTTTTCATTTGAACACATTCCATAATATTGGAAAGACTCTTTCTTTGACACACCCATATGCAATATTTACAACAATCCCCCACATATGTCAAAGAAAACACCATTAGCTAAGTTACACCCATGGATACAACCATTGTATCTGGTGGTCCGTAGAACTATGAACCAGACCTAGACCAATAACGCTTAATACACAGAGATGTTAGTGAAGCATGCTTCTATGAACTAACAAATCTTGGTGTGTATTAGAGGCATTAATGGTCAGATTATATCCTAACATTTCCACTGTTAATCAACGGTTTTGCGCGTTATGACGGCCATGCGCGTGCAGGTGCATAACGAATGCTCTAGAGATTTCGCCACGATCTCATAGGAGCGGCCACACTCCACATTCGTAGAGGTGATTTCATGTAAGTGTACCTGCACTAAGTACACCGTCATGTAAGACTATGAAATCATTAAGAGCTTTGCTCAACCTCAAAACGTGCATTCTAGCACTCTCTCATTGTCATAGGAAGGGACGATTGATATTTTTCGTGCTAGTCAGAATTGACGAACGACTTGTTCTTACCCATTGAACCTTCTTCATGGGATCACCAATCACAAAGGTTGGGTTGCCATCGCCAATTACGCGTTGGCTTTAGTCCCATTCCCCTCGACCAATTTATTTCATCCTGCAAGGTTTTGTTAACGGCCGATAGGTCTATTATTGACCTCACCAAATCGATTGAGATAACTTCAACACAGATCTTAAGCTAGCTTATCATATTATATCTCAAACGATTTTTATTTCATCATTGTACTTTTACAATGGCTATTGCCATCGGCAATCACATACCGTCGACTTTAAGCTCGGTTTCTTATCAAAATAGTTGCTAAGAGATTTTTAACATTCTCAAGATTCCATCCATTTCCAGTAATCAACTCGATTCGCATAATACTAAATTTTGTCACCACTAAAGGTCAATGATAACCAAAGGATTTTCACATATAGATTAGACCTTAGTTAACATCCGTATATACCTCAATACAACGGGAATCCATTACTTGATGCCAATATTATCTATGGCATTATCCCTTAACTATTCCTTTCTCTTCATGAGAGTTTATATATGCTCAATCTTCACATATCATTTGATATGTCATAAGATTAATATTTATAAGTGCTACAAATTCTCAACAATTTGTGCATACATTGATTGAGCTTTAGAATCATTTCAAGTAGTATCATAAAGAATATTCACATAATGGTTCTCAAAACCAATATTTAGAAACATTTCTTATTTGTCATCAATATTCTTTTATAATCTTTAACACCCAAAATCACATTCAATTCTCTCATGCTTTCAAGCACATAACATGATATTTTTGACCATACAAGTCATCGACATTAAATTAAATATTTCATGATATCATGTATTCTTATACCAAGAGAAATTAATAATACTTGTGAAACTTAAAGCACATTTATCTCTATACTAGATAAATTATCAAAATTTCATACCTACCTAATATGCTCGTTTCAAATCACAAAGATATTTGATAATTCACAAAATTTGCTTTCAATAGCAAATAACAAAATTATTATTTTAAGGTACCCCATATCTTAGATACCCCCACACTTTCAAATATTTTATAATCAATAAAATTCTAATTAAAATAGAATCCCAATAATATATTTATAAAGATTCACACTTTATAAAACTACATAATCATATGACTGTATACTTCAACAAAAGGTCGTGCCAATTTAATCTTCTATTTTAATTAAATGAGAATGTCTCAAACATTATCATTTATTTCACATAACAAAATTTTCTTTTCACAGAAAAAGAAAAAGCCTCAACTTAATTAATTTCCTTTTGTCAAAATAATATATATTTTATATATTAATATTCTCCTCATTTAATTTTCCACATAAATTTATAATTCTTTAATTATTTTAAATACCAATATTTAATAATATTCACACTATTTAAATATGTGTGAAACCAATGCCACAAATTCTCTTTGAAAAATTCAAAGCACCAGATTATATAAATCACCAAAATATAAACATAAATTGCAGCATTAAAAATATAAGATTTTCAATATTCAAACGAATTTATATGGTATATCAAAATAAATCACGATCATGTAATTAATTATTTCAATCAAATGATCATGGTGAAAAGTCTTCCGATAAATTAAATAATGACTATATGATATATTCACAAATATATCACCTGATTTATTGAAACAAAATTTGCTTCAACTTCCAACTATTATCATGCTAAACACAACAAATCTCACTTTTATTCAGCCATATTAATTTAAAAAGATTCACAACATTATAGGAGATTAGAAATTATTAAACAAATTAATATCTCCATTGATAATAAAGCCATAAATGGAAATAAATTCCACTCTCATTCTAATTAATTAAATTAGAATTTTTCAAATATATAACATCCTAAAATTTAGGACTTCTAATAAATCTCATCATTTAACTTTTAAATATATTTACTTTACGGAACTAGAAACCAAGCATGAACCCAATAATGATCTCATTATCATCGGTATTTTATTTCCATACGATGACTAATGTAATTCAAGATATTTACTAATAAAAACAATAAAATCTCCTGATCAATCCAAGGGCATAAGATATACATTATCTTTCCTTTATTAATTTAATATTCATCAAATCCTCATTAAAATAAGAAGAGATAGTAGGAGATCTATGAACTACCATATCAATCAAAACTGATTTATTTATTAACTAAAGATATTCAAAATTTCAATGGAAATAAATTCCCCGTGCAATTGATCAATAAATTAAATAAAATATTGATTCCTATGGGCATATTTTTACTAAAAATTCAGCACATCAAATATTAAAAAAAATAATAAATGCATTATTAAATTTTTAATATATGCCCTCAAATATTATATATATTTATATAATATTCCAATCAATCATGCGCACCTTATTGCCGTTTGATCACGGTGAAGAGATATGACTCTTTCTTCTTCATCAGAGAATTTGTTGTTACGAACACATACGCCTTCACGCCTTCTTCAGTATATGCCCTCAAATATTATATATATTTATATAATATTCCAATGTTTCGCATTCAGCATTTCAATTTTCATAGTCCGCTAATTATCATCTTGGGACTATCCGAACAATGAATTCGCCTTCGCAATTCTACCATGGCTCTCCTTGATCATAAGCCTTTTATTTTCATAACAGGGAGGGAGTAATCAAGTAAGAGGCAGACAACTAACTCTATAGATTGTTGGCGTCATGAGTGATCTGGAAGAACAAAGAAGAGGATAATCTGAGTCGTGTCCGAAAACACTGTCCTATAGAGTTATTCCGCAACCACCGGTAAAGAAGAAGCGGTACTCCCCAGGATTAAACAGATTCTTCTTGATTAAATCAAGGCGGCAGAACTGGCGGAAGATAAGATAACTCAGCAAGAGATTACCGATGTTTTCTAATTCTCTCTGTTAAATGGTGTCACCATTGGGGTATTATAAATAATGAATCAATGTCTCAAAGAGGTGACTCTTGAACATTACAGCTCTTCAAAAAGTCATAACTATCTGTTTAATTCATGAATCATGTTGCTTCATGAACCAACACAAATCCCTTAATTTATAAGAACATGACTTCTCAGAACGCATCTTTTCATTTGAACACATTCCATAATATTGGAAAGACTCTTTCTTTGACACACCCATATGCAATATTTACAACATCCCCTCTCTTTTGTTCAAATACACCCTTCGTTAAGTCCTTCCCTTAAGGCACATACGTTATCACATTTTAACACCTCTGCCTAGTCAATGATAATTCCAATGTATCCCCTCTCTTTCTATCTACAATGGCTTGCATATCTTTCAATTTGAATATTCAACACTTCTAATCTAATCAATAGAGAAGAACATGCTTGCACAGGTAAGAAAATTCAATTCTTATAAATTTCAAACCTTATTATGTTTTCTCTAACTCATAAATGTCATTACCAAGATTCAAAGTATCATCTATCTGTGTCAAGCCTCCCGTAAATTTCCTACTTAAAGAAGCTACTATTAATTAGTTACACCAAAATGATGCAATCCTAGTCATCATGAAATTACAACCATCTCCTCTTCTTCAAATTTAGTCTCAAGTCCCTAATGGCAGCTAAAAACCAACTTAATTGTTACGCATTCTTACAACTTTTGGGAATTCTCTTAATAGATCCATTTCATACATGTGTACTTTTCCACTAGACCCAACTATATTAAGATATATCTTTTTAATAAAGATTATTTGTTTATCAATAGGTTATAATATATAATATCTTTAATTAAAGATGATCATGAAGATGTATTTATTTACTTTTATCCTGTTCTTCTTCTTTTTTCCCGCCATTAATCCATTGAATGCATTTATGTTGATTCGCCGATGGAGACAAATTATTTGTGTTGAATAGAGCTAGTCATCATAAGGTGTTGAGAATCAATTTATTGGTATTGGCCTTTTCTTTTCTTATTAGAATTTTTAATTAAATACTCCGTATATTACATTATTAACATTTGTATTTGATCATTTGATGGTGTTATTAAAATTATATATCATTTAAACACATATTCAACTACACCTTCATTACATACATCGATCTAACAGGTCCTATATCAATCCATGAAAAATACACAGGACTATATATATGCACATGTAACTAGTTACAAATAACACCAAGAAAATTAAGAAGCAAGAACTAGAGAGGCCTATATATAAATAGTTTTGCACAGCTATCATCACTCTTTCTAAGTCTAACTGGAAACCAGACCTAACTTATCAACCTGCAACAAAAAGTCTACTGCACAATTTACACAAAGCTGGGGATACACAATATTAATATTGCCAGTGAATTACGCAGAACGACGAGGTGAAAAGAGACGCTTTGGAGAGAACATGGCCAATAACCTTGGTGATCCAATACCTTCCATGGTACGATACTGAGGTCCAAGAGCAAAATCATGATCTGTATGACCATTATTATTCCTCGTACATCGTCTGTTTATGGTTGCAGACCTAACCAACTTACCTACCCAAGATTTCTTCTTTGGACTCTCATGCATTGAGTTCAACCTGTGACACAAATATTCCTTCACTTTATCAATCCCTTGCTTCACCACCTCCTTCGGCGGCGATGTCAGGGGGTTCCCTTCGACACTGAGCTTCTCTAACCTCTTGAGGCAGCCGATGGACTCTGGTAAGGACTTGATTCTGTTGTAGCTGACGTCGAGTTCTACGAGGGACAAGAGGAGCCCTACTGAGTAAGGGAGGGTTTCTAGGTATTGGAAGTTTTGGCTCACATTTAGGGTTTTGAGGTTGATGAGATTTTCGAGGTTGTCCGGTAGGGATCGGAGGCAATTCAGGTGAACGTCAAGAACACGGAGTTCGGTGAGGTGGGAGGTGGAGTGAGGAAGGAACACAAGCTTGTTAGCGTTCACTGATAGCTTCTTGAGGTTAACGAGCTCAAACCCTATGGTTTCTGGGAGCTTGGTTAGCTTATTGAAGTTGGCATTCAGTTCTTCTAATGCTCTGGTGAAGATAAATCAAAACATAAAGTAGTTAGAATATATAGTTTAATTTTTTTAGTCCTTGATGTAACAAATAGGAAAATATAATGAATTAATTGAAGATAAAAATATATACAACATACATCGTTAAATAATAAATATTGTTGCTTTCATCTAGCGCACACTCTATCGTGGCAGTCATGTAAGCATAAACTAACACCGTTTAAAGTAGCATTGACGGAAGGACTGGTGATTGGAGTAAAAAAAAAAAAAAAAAAAAAAAAAAAAAAAAAAACTTTAAGGATCCAATAAAAAGAAAATAAACTACAAGGACCTAATTCAAAATCAAGTTAGATTACAGGGACTGGCAGATATGTTTTCCCTGTATATATATAGCTTGCCCATTACGTAAAACGATTAACGATGTGTGTTAATTAATTACATTGTTGCGTAAACGGTGGCTTTGTTAGAGGTTGAATTTGTTTGCTTATGCTAGAATACTCTTTCTCAATTTTTTTCAATGTCTTTTACTTTCGCTTCTCAAGCTTAAATAAAGCAATTTTCTTAATTATATTTTCTTCCATTTCATTTTGTTTTTTATCTATGTGTCCCTACCCTGCCTAACTTTCAATAGATACTAAATCTTTCTTAATCTCATCTCTGTTGAGCTGGAGAAATTTACACACACACCCACACACGTTTTTGGTATATTAAAATTATGTAGGCAGAATAAGTCAACAAGAAGTAGATTGGGATAGATTAAATATATGAGGCATATAATGTTCAGTCAAAACTATTTGGAGGGTATGATATATTCATTGTTACAATAAGCATAGGCTACACGTTATTTATATAAGACCTAGGGCTATAATGAATCAAACAGCTTATTGTCTCCAAGTGCAGCATTATGGAAATGAAAACGACTTGCCTTCTAGGTTATGTAAGCAAAGAGCTATCATTTCATAAATAAAAACATTTATTCGTTAGTAACCACTTATTATGCTTTCGAATCTAATCGTGATGACGTTAATTATTTGATGGCTGCCGCACAGGGTCTACAGAAAACACAGAGGGACGGCCACAAATAAAAAGTAGGAACATATATATCTTAGTCAAATAACTATTATTATCATCCATTGATTTGGGACATCACACAGAATTATTCAAGTGTTTCACACTGTTCTCCCCACTTTTGGTTTTATTGGATTACAATGTAAGCTCATATTTGAGTAGTATCAAGAAAATCTAGCCTGGATATGGATATTCTTTTTAAAAGTAACACATATGACATTACTTTTCTTCTAGAATAGTGTCCTTTTTTTTTTTTTTCCATAAAAGATGATTAATAAATATAATGTATTTTTTTTTTAATTATAAGATAACCTTAACCTGCAAAAATACGGGTGAATTAGATTTCAGTTCAAAAAAAACATAGAAATTCAAGATATCTACAAATTAGTAAATATTTTTTTAAAAAATAAATTCTTCCCATTTAGACCCGCCCTAAGGATTATAGGTCCGATATTAATATTAACTAATATTTACCAATTCTACTTAAATTTCGAAACACTTCCTGTAAGTTAAAAATGGTATGCTATACCATATTAAAAAAATAATATAGGTTTATAATTTTTATCATTCAAATATTGCAATCAAGTCTAAATGATCAAAAAAGAAGGAAAGATGAGAGAAGAAAGTTATTGAGTTTTCTTTAAAAAAAGGCAATAGTTGGATTTAAAGTTCAATTAATTATGTAAATATTTAACAAATACTATGGGCGGTTTGGATAGGCTTTTAAAAAAGTGCTTTTTTTCCATTACTTTTTTAAAAAGTGCTTTAATTAGAAATTAAAATATTTTATGTTTGGATACACAATTTAAAAAAGCCCTTTTAAATAAAAAAGCTATTTGGATGTTAAAATAGAGAAACACTTTTTTATTAGTAAAATTACTGAAATGGACATATAAAAACACTTTTTTATTATTTTTTTTTTTATGAGTGTATTTTTTAGGCATTAAGTTCGACAAACCGCATACTTGTTATTCAAAAGGTTCTTCACGCAACTCGGTACCATCACCAAGAACTCCATAGTAAACGATCCCGTACCCACCTTCCCCAATAACATTCTCTTCACACATGATGGTTAGTTGCGGCCTCCGGCTCCCTCAAGGTGTACCATCTTCCCCAACCAAGATGCGAAACCTCGGGCCCAATACTCCCACTCCCAAAAGACGAGGTCGTTTCACACGCACTGGTGGCACCTCCCTTGCTCTCTCCACTCGAGGCCCGATCGGAGAAAACCACGACCCGGTGCTCCGCTTTCCCGAAATCCACCTGGATCTCAGGGGCCGGGTGATGATTGGGTGCGGGTAGGTGCACGATCTCTGGGATTTCCTTCGAAACGACAGGGGTTTTGTTGGATTGAAGGTTTTCTTGACGTCTTTGGCGGCGAGAGGTGAGGCAGAGCGAGAGCAGGAAGAGAGTGAGCACAATAATAGAACCGACAATGATTCCGATCACAACCCATAGTCGGAGACCAAAGATTGAGGTCTTCTTGCATCGTAGAAACCAGGACATTGTTCTTCGCGAAGATAGGGTTCTATAATTTAGGCCGCTTTTCTTTTGCCGAAGAAACCAAAAGGAAAGAAGCTTTAAAGGGGATGATGATCACGGTTCTCATGGGCGATGGAAAAGAAAGAGAGAGAAAAAAGGTTGAAATTTTGAATGAGAAAGAAGAAGGAGAGGAGTGAGAAGTAAATGCGGGATAGAGAGAGAAAGGAGAGACGTACAGCGCGAATTTTCTAGGGCATTTGTGGTCATTTTCTCCCAAAACAAAATAACCGGTCACTTGTTTTCCTTTCTCTCTCATCTACCGCATCGACTTTTTTTTTAAGCTTCAAATTGGAGCTTAAAAAAAAAAGAGAAGTTTGAACTTTTTTGTGGCTTTTGCTTTTTTTTAAAGCCCCCATCCAAACACATAAAATAACAAAAAAGCACTTTTTTCTTAAAAAAAAGGACTTTTTTTGTAAAAAAAGGCCATCCAAATGCAGCCTATATATGATTAACAGATCCAGAGAGAGAGAGAGACAGTGTACCTGCAATTCTCAATGGTCTTGGGTAAGGACTCAAGGAGGTTGCCGGAGACGTCCAAGATCTTAAGCTTAGAGAGGCAGCCTATAGAGTTTGGAAGCGACGTTAGTTGATTTGAGTGAACGTCCAACACCGCCACGTTCAGCAATCTCGCCGTCAATGACTCTGGTATGCTCTGTCACAGAAGTTTCAACATTTATCATTATTTATAATAATTAATACCTCAAATTAATGTATTCATGCATAAATATACATATATATATATATATAGATGGAATGTGTGTATACATACACACATACATGTCCGCGTTAGGTCTATATTTGTATGCATTCGTCTGTGAGAGAGAGTACAAGGAAGCTTATTTGGTTCTTCAATTCATGAAAGGTCATTATATTGATGGAGAATGACTTTGAAGTTCTAACCAGGGGAAATAATGTCGAAAAGTCCTCGTTGACAAATGAATATGGGGGATTGACAAATGTAATAGTTACCATTAACAACTTTTTGAGACTTTTTAATGGATTATTTTTGAAATCTAAATATCATTCTCCCTTGCATTCATTTCACACTTGATGAAATTAACATGCATATTGTTTTTTAGCGATAACTAGCTAGATCTGGGACTCTGCGTATTTATATAGAATTTGAAGACTTTTCGTTTACGATACATATGTGAGAAATGTTGACTTGTTAATTGTTGTAGATTTTTTGTTATAAAAAATACATGCATAGATTTTCTAAGAAATTTAAAGGAAGGAAATCCTCTCATTATCAATTTTCTCATGAACTTATCTGGACTGTTGATTGGTAAGAGGAGAGAAAAATCCAAGGAGCGGACATGATTTAGAGATTATGAGAAAAAAAAAAAAAGATGATAAGAGAAATATGACCCAAATTTAAGAAGCTGGATAGATGCGTCACCAAATAAGAAGGCAGTGAGTCCACCAAATAAAGCAAAAAGTTACCAAGATATTAAATGCTATTATAAGTATAAAAATGTTATGTTTGATACTTATCCTTATCGTACGATTAAAGATTCTAAAAAATTGATCCGAGATAGAGACCAATATGATTAATTACGAATGATAACATCATATAGTTACCAACATATTGAAATATAAAGATCAACGCTACTAACCAAACGATTGAAAATATATATAAAAAAAATCATTAATTTTCATAACGTAACGATGACAGAAAGAAAGAAATATGTGATGTATATGCAAAATGGTGTCTTAATTAAAGACGGTATGAGAAGGGCAAATGAGTCTTTTTATTCTTTTTTGCCGTGAGTCTATATATTAAAAAAGATGACATATTATCCGTAGTTTTCTTTCAAAAACTTCCACCAATAGTGTGTTTTTTCTCTTGGCTTCTCATGACGATACCATTGATATATATAAGTTCATGTCAACAAAGTATTGCGTATGCGGGTATATATAGGACAAAATATTAGGTAATATTAAGCATGAGTTCATCGAAATAGGTTTATTTATAATGTAAAAACACACTTGTATATAATCGAAAGCAACTTATGATAAGAAGCTTGTAATAGAAGGATAAGTGCGTGCTAGCTCTAGGGATAAATCCAAGTTTGGTTTTGAGCCTTCTTTTTTTACTGCAAAATTTTGAATGGGTTATCATTATATTTCTCATAGGTTTAGTATGATGGAAGAGTTTTAAAAAATTGGAATCCGAATAAAATTGATTTATAAAGGTATGCTTGGTACGAAAATGAAATCATACCCACTAAAAAAAGGAAAAAACTACTAGCAACTCATCAGCAGCAACAAAAAGTCATCGCCTAAAAGACTATCGCTGATTCTAACGGTAATAACAAAATGAATCACCGCTCTTAAGTTACAATTTTATTTTGAAACTAAAAGTATCACTTTCAGCTGGAACATTTTAAAGTGATCACCATAGAAAATCAAACATTCAATAGCAACTTTAATTGCCGTTGTAGAAAGTCAAACATTCTGCAGCAATTATTTAGTGGTCACCCTGAGTTTTTTAGTCACAATTTTGTTTATTACTACCTCCAGTTCTAGTTCTAATTATAGGAGAAACTTTTGTAGTGCAATTTACACTATAAAAATGTTCATATAATTATAACTAGATATATATATATATATATATATATATATATGTTTTACAAGGTTGCCGTGTGTGTGAAGAAAAAGATTGGTGAGAGAAAGTGTGTATTCTTCGATCAAAGGCTATAATTACAAAATAAGAAAGTAGAAATATCATCTAATAAAACTGATCTTCTATTCTTTTATAATTTTTCATCAATAGGAAAAGGTACTTATATTCTTCTTGGTTTGATTTTTAGAACGGTATATATTTAATTAATTAATTAAATCCCTCAATATTTATATGAGTATCATATATGAGGTAACTCGAACCCCGTTCACATAGGAAATGAAACTAATTAAAAAACCATGATCGAGAGGCAACGCTTCAAGAAAACACCGGAAGATCTATTTAAAAGAAACTATATATAATATGTAATGAGTATATGAATATGATTGAAATAAATACATGAAAGTACCTGAAGATTATTGTTGGAGAGGTTTAAGTTGGAGATGGTGGCTAGATTAAGAGAAGGATTAGGAAGAGAGTCTATGGACAAGCAGCTGAGATCAACAATCCCAAGCTTCTTTTGTTGTTGCTGCACCATTGTCGCCTTTGATTTCTGATCATAATCACTTTTCTTCTTCATCTTCGTCGCCATTAATGGCTGACCATGAACATGATTGTTAAGAAGACCATCCACTCCTTGCTTTTCAAACATAATCTTTTCTACAGAGATTTGATTTGAGTGATGATTACACAGAGAGAGAGAGAGATATATTGAGGTTGTGAGCAGGTTATGAGCGAACGGTTTGAGAGAGATATTGAGGTTGTGAGCAGGTTATGAGAGAACGGTTTGAACTTTGAAGGCTGTGTTTTTATAACGAGAGAGAGGGGTAGAGAGGGTACGTACGGAAGGAGGGGGAGAGAGGAAGGTACAACGTTTGAAGTTCCATTTTTCAAACAAAAGTACAGCCACCGAATATTCTGGTGGGCGTAATGCCCCGGTTGGCTCGCCACAATTCAACCCTCCATTTCCTTTTGAAAAGAAAATTATAGTAATTAATTCCTTACCTAAAAAACGAAAATTATAATTAATTTTTAAAAATTGAATTTAGTTATTTCTTATTATATATGATGCGGGTAGCGCGGTTGTGGCATCTTTAAAAATTAAAATATCACTCCAATAATCATATATTTAGGTCAATTTCTTAATCCATCCAATAATCATATTCTCTTGAATTCGCCTACTCTAGATTGTATTAATTCTAAAATATCCTTGTTGTTGAGAAATTAAACATTTTCGTTATATTTCGGGCAAAAAAAAAAAAAAAAAACATTTTCGTTATATTATTAATTGATTATAGTTAAGGTAAAAAAACATTTAAATACCACTTCAACTTCTAAAACCTAGAAAAGATCATTAAAATTTATAAAGGACAAAGAAGGGATGAGATGATAATCTGAGTTTTTCATGTTTTGGCTTAAAGACCAAAAAGCCCCTTTCACATTTTTAGTACTAATGATTTTGTCAAAACTAATATGATTTTTGTCAAAAGCATTACTATTTTGGTGGGTTGTAACCAATTAAGTAATGAGATTGACTAAAACAAAGAAGGTACTAGTGGTTCCGTGACCAAGAGGTTGTGACCTACAAAAGAGTCAAGAACTTTGTAGCGGTTATATGAGGAAACCGCTATAGAATTCAAAGAGTCTTACACATTTGTAATGGTTAGTCCTAGAAACTAATACAGAATGCAAACAGTTTTATACATTTGTAGCGGTTATATAGAACTGTTACAAAGTTTCACGTTAGATGAGGTAGGGCTTCATAATTTGTGGCGGTTAGTATAACAATTTTGGTTAAACCAATACAAATGTGTACATTTTGTAGCGGTTTTCTGTAAAATTGCATCAAAGTGGAAGCCTTTATACACGCGCTACCAAATAGTTTACCATGTAAATTCATTTCTCACGTGTAGAGTTATGGCTTCCGGGAAAGATAAGGAGAAGGAGAAGGAGGTTGAGCATCCCATACTTGTTCTACGGGGAAGCAATAGTAGAGGGGGTGGTGGTAAAGGGTTGTCAAGGGCAACACGGGGGTAGAAATATAAGACCCAACCACAACAGCTCTCCCAGAGCAGCCATAGGAGGTGGCCTTACCAGAGCCGTATGCTTAGGTTGAGCGGGCGGAGCTTGGTTTGAACGCCTATGACGGGAATGAAGAGTTTGATTTCAACATTCCCATTAGTGAGTTAAAGCGGTTCCTGGATGAAAAGGAGGCCCGAGAGTAGAATAACCCCTGATGGTCGTCTTTGCAATTGATAGGGTTTGAAGTCTAAGTCCAAGGTAAATTTAATTATTTAATAAAATTAAAAGTATATTTAAATTTAATAAAAGAATGGGTAAATTGTACAGATGAGCAAGGGAACATCACCACAAGAAGGCTAGACGTTCGGTGTAAATAAGTTGAAGGGGCTACGTGTCGTAGTTACGTGGAATGAGGCCACAGACAAGCTAATAAAAAAACAATGGTCACCTATTCAACCGATATCCCAACTAGCTGGACTTGAATTGGTTGCGGTTTCTCATCCACTTCCAAATTTAGAAAAATGTTCCCCAGGGGCCGTAAGATTTAGTGTGGGATAAGGTTTGTAAAGGTAATTAATTGTATTTAATTATGTTATAAATGTAAATAATTATAATTTATGTATAAATGTAAATAATTATAATTTATGTCATTTTTTATTAATTAATTATATTGAATTATTATCTTTTCAATGTGATACGGGATAAGTTTGTCGTTTGCGACACCAAGAAGAGGTACACGTTGATCAAGATGGGAGATGCCTGGAAGAACTGGAGGAATCGTCTCTACTACATCATAAAAAAGGATAGGTCGATTCCTTTGTAGGAGCTAATAGAGAATGTGTCGATGGCGTCCCACCTAATGACTAGGTGAGTTTTGTTTAATACATGAGGAGCCAAGATGGACAAGTAAATTTTTTATAGTTATAAATTCTTTAACAATTTTTTTAAAAATTATTTTAATGTTT
This sequence comes from Acacia acuminata, assembly GCA_019022655.1. Classification (NCBI taxonomy): domain Eukaryota; kingdom Viridiplantae; phylum Streptophyta; class Magnoliopsida; order Fabales; family Fabaceae; genus Acacia; species Acacia acuminata. The sequence continues at coordinate 13,096 of JAFJYI010000102.1, read as the reverse complement.
CATATCTTCTCGCAATCACTTTCTTAGAGGACCACCAAGAGCTGAGTGCGAAAAGGATCTATTGCACGCGGGATCGAAGGCATTTGCTATCGCTTATAGTGAATTGGTATTTTTTTAAAATTAAATTAATTTTAGCTTCATATTATAAATTTATTAATTTTTTATTGTTAGTAAAAATAAGTTTATATTGTTTTAATTCTTTAAGGAGAGGAAGACTTAGAAGAAGAACCGCAAACGGACTATAAGAAGTTATTCACACACACACGTAGAAACCGAAGCGGGACATCGATCTCTCAGCAAGAAGAGGAGGCCATTGTAAGTTATATACATTTTTAATTTTAATTTATGTAATTTATTTACATTAAATGAAATTTTTTTATAATATGTGTATGGGAAGAGCAGATTTAGCAGGTACAGGCAAAACTGTGATAGACCCAGACCCAGGAGTCAAGGGGTCTGTGGAGTCCACTATGCCTTTGAAAGCTGGTCTGAGGCCAGTTGAACACCCTAGACACCGTAGGGGTCTTGGGTTAGGCGCCACACCTAGCATGGTCTATAGGAAGAGTACCACTTCTAAGGCCGACACCTCTCTAGTAGGGACCTTCGACGTTAAAAAGCCGGGGAGGAGATTGTTTAGGAGATCCATACGAGGTTACTAAGCGGACTTAGTGGCAGGATATAACAAACACTATGATGTCAAGGGCATGGGGTCGGATGTTTCCTGTGAGGAGCTTCCAAAGGTCCTGCCTCTGCCTAGGTTCATCATTATTCTGCCTTGTACTCCTCCTCTTGGTGATCGCAATGATGCTGCTAACTTTGTTCATCCTAGTGATCCTACCCCCTGAGAGAGGACTAATGATCGAGCTTCGGATAATTAGTTAGGTTTTGTTTATGATTTAGGACATTTTTAGTTTTTATTTCAAACAATTATAAGAAAAATTAGGACATTTTTTTTTTAAATTGTTAGTTAGCTTTTATTTATTTCAAACAGTTGTAAAAAAATTGAATTGGTATTTTCATTATTTGTCGTTGTACGATTATTGAAGACCTATTGACATAGTTCAAATTCGAAGGCTATACAAGATGAGGCGGGTCAATTCTATAGGAATTGCCACAATAGGCTTCATGGTTATTACGACATAATCATGAAGTTTGTTGTGCCAATTCCTATATACTCAACTCGATTCATCTTGTATAGCTTTCCAAATTTGAACTGTGTTAACAAGTTTTTAATTATTGTACAATTAATTTTGTAGCGGTTTTAGTAAATAAACCGCTACAAAATATAAAATTTTGAAATATAAATATGTCAATTTTGTAGCAATTTTAATATATAAATCACTACAAAATATGTCATTTCAAATTTTAAGTTTCCCATCAACAACGGTCACGCTACACAAAAAAAGCTTTTTAGACCGGATAAAAACCGCTTCCAGAACCAATATCTATACATGTGGTCTTAAAAGTCTATTTTTTTAAAATTGGTTGTGCAACCGATCTTAAAAAATACTTTTTAGACCGGGCTTTTAAAATATGATGTCTTAAATGTCGGAGTTTTAAGACCATATCTTTAAAATATGAGGTCTTAAAAGTAAAACTTTTGAGACCAGTTTTTTAAACACCCGGTCTTAAAAGTAAGGGCCTATTTGGCATAGTTGCAAGAACAACAAAAAAGTCCATTAGGCGTGAAAAAATCCTAGTGCAAAAGAAAACATGAAAATTGGACGTTTGGCATGGCTTCAAGATATGATGGACTTTTGGAAAAGAAGTGACTTTTTGACTGTAGCTAATCGTTAGATCTTCTAGTGCCATCACAATGAATTTTTTTGAAAAAAGGACCGCTCCCCCCCCCCCCAAAAAAAAAACGTAATCTCGTGTCTCTTTTTCATTTTCTTCGAAATCTCCTCCTCTCCTCTCTGCAATTCCAATCTCGTGTTCATAATTATTATCTCATGTATATTATCTGATTTTGTTGTGTCCACAATGTTTATCTGCAGTATATTTATTCTACATGTGGTATATTTATCCTTTATAAATATTTCTGCACATATATATTTTTTTTGCCATCATAAAACATGAAAATTTTGTTGGGGATGAATTTATTTAAGCACTTTTCATTGTGTTGTAATTTTTTAATGGTAATTTTACTGTTTTTTAGCAAATTTACACGTAAATTAAATTCTTATCCCAAATTATCATATAATATACAAAACACACACACATATGTAGTATTCAATAAGATTTATGCGTTTTTCAGTCATTTTCAATCTCAACTAACTTTTCAAACGCTTACGCCAAACAAGAACCCATTTAAAAAAAAGTCACTTTTGTCTTTCAAGTATCTAAACACAAATCACATCAACAATTTGATTTTTTAAAAAAAGCCCATGTAGAAAAATCCAACAAAAATAAAGCCACTTTTATCACCGCTATCCAAATACACCCTAAGTTGGCAAGAAAAAATCTTTCCCCTTACCAGCGAAGCCAGCACCACCGTCTTCCCCTTCATCTCTTCTTCATTTTCTTTGTTGTCATCACCTTCTTCTCCATTATCAGTTTCAAATACCATCAGATCTACTTCATATTTCACAGAACTACATCCACTCACAATCATCGATGTCGAAGAAGGAAGTTAAAACCAGATTTCATGAAGGAAAAAATCCAAATCTGGAAATTAAATGGAAAAGAACATAGAACCAAAAGCAATATGCAATATTAATGTAATAATACAATTTATTTTTAACTAGCCCATGTCATTGGACGCCTCACAGACATCGCACTTCGCTAGAGGTTTCAACCCCTATTCACCGCACTCTAACCAACCCATGTTGCCGAATGAACACCCATCGAAAAATCATGAAGCGAAAAAAGAGTTTGAAGGAGGTCTCTATCGCTCAAGAAGAAGAGTCATGGCTAGAACTATTCTCTTGAGCTTCCAACTTCGGATCCTCCTTTTACAGCCACATCGCCTCCAGTTGGTGGTTGAAGTCTCTGTTGTTGAGTTGGTGTACGATAGTTTGGCGATGGTAAGTGGTGGCTCTGTATTTTTCCGATGATGAGAACTCATAATTAGGATCAGCAGTTGCTATGGATGGTACTAGGAAGAGGCCTATGAGAGTAAATGCTCAAGTCTACGCAAAAGAGCAAAGCACTTTAACAGTTAAAACTTGACCTGATGAACATTTGGTGTAAGCTGTACTGGTTTAAAAAAATTCGATGATATGACGAATAAGAAATTTAGAAAAAGAACGATAATTTACTCATGAAAAGGATGAGATCTCCACATTTTTGCTTCTAAATTCTCAAATCTACTACTTCGCTCACTTCTAAATTCTCAGATCTACTGCTTTGCCTTTGAATTCTCATATCTGCTGCTATGCTTTTGAATTTTCAATTTTTTGGTCTAAAAAGTAATCAACACTTTAATTTTTTTTTTTTTTAAAAAACTTTTAAATTGGTTGTTTGGGAAACATGTCTAAAAGGAATAAATCTAAAATTTTTTTTATATTTACGAAACTATCATCGGTAATACTTTTTAGACCTAATTCACTATAATTAAGTCTAAATGTGACGGTCTAAAAACATTGTTTTGTAGTAGTGGGTTTTAATTATAACCGCTACAAAATATGAAATTTTGAAGTTTGAATATTTGGTAATCCATTAACAGAGTCTTCGAATTGTAGTAGTTATGGTGGCGGTTTTTAAACCACTACAAAATATGGACGTCATGAGGTTTGTAGTAGTTATTGTAGTGGCGTTTTAACCGCTACAAATTATTTAATATTGATAGATGTATCCTATTGACAGTACACATTTAAAATATATTGCATCAGCATTACTTTCTAAATTTGCACACATTTAAGCATTTATGAATATTTTTTCTTCTTTACTTTATAGGTTTCTAGGGAAATTGAAACCTTATGTAAGGAATAAGGTATGGCCATAAGGTTCTACAGCGAAGGTTATATAAAGGATGAGGTCATGTACTTATGTTCAAGTTACTTGGATGACATTGAGACATCTTTCAATCGACCGCCTTGTGTAAATGATTATTCTGAACCTAAGCCATTATCAAGAGAGTTGTTAATCCCCCATGTTGGTAAACCAGTTGAAGGAAGTGAGAACTTCAAACTGATAACAACTGAGAAGTTCAAGCACATAGATATGTCTTGATTAATTGCAGGGAATTCAAAAGTCATGTGAAGAGTCAACTCAGGATCCGTACACAAACATCCTCCACAATTGATAGAGAGGTCCACTGAGAATTCTCACGTTGGTCTGCCGCATAATACTACATGACCACAACCAGTACTTACCAAATTTTAGAGCTCTCATAATCGGCCCTCTTAACAATGCAACCAGGTTTATGATATACAATGTAAATAGTTTCAAGTTTTGCATGGTTTCACAAGATCAATGATTGCTAACCTAAAACTCTGTTGTTTATGGTACCTTTGAGACAAGGACTTATGCGAGCAGTAGTAACAGCAACCTGCAATTTGGAGACGCCCCTTATTATAAAAAGCTTTTTGATGTCATTGAACTAAATTACTAAGACCTTTTCACCGATGCTGTTTTAAAAAATACGATAACTTCCCGGGGACTCACAACTGACGACTTAGGTATCATATCAGTAAATTTCTTACTGCCAATTCAAATTGGTCAATCTCAAGATGATGAGTCATATATTTTTGCCTTAGAGGCACACCATGTTTGTTATGTCAAGGACAAGAGGTATAGGGATTGGAATATGGTGGTTCACTTAAAGCCTTGAGACCTTTACGACATGGGCGATGGTGATAACATCACCTAAGAGAGTGAGTTGTTCTAGCCCGCCAATTTTAGAAACTTCTTCCCCGAAAGCAATGACAATTTACATATAGTTCGGTGTGTTTTTAAAGGTTATGCTTTATTGTCACGTAATTTAAGTTTAATTTTTATACAAATATAGTAAACTCACAACTAACATTTTGTCTACACATTTTTTGTAGGGATGGCGACGAAGAATAATTAAAAAAAGTTATGCTTATGTTCTTGTAAACCTCTACTTTTTTAAACAAAAAAAAATACCAACTGATTTTTATAGCGCTTTATAACCGCTACAAATAAAAACCATTACAAAAAATGTCACATCAATGCTAAAAGAGTTACCCATATCCCTATAAATACCCCCACCACACCTCATTTCACAAACTCCTTCATTTCTTCTCATCCAACTTCTCTCTCATTTTCTCTCATCTATAAATCATTTCTAGAGAGGTTAAGTCTTGAGCAAGCCGATCAAATATGATAATTTTTTTCTTAAAATCTTTGATTTCAATTTTTTTTCCTTCTTATAATATTGATACTAATTTTTTTGTTCTCATCTAGAACTTTAGGGATATTTTCTCAACATTCCTTCTATTATCATCAACTTTTATTCCAATTTGAGTCAGCATGGGTAGGGTTGGGTATGGCGAGACCCCTACCCAATGCTCTACCTGAAGGATCATTAGAAAGTAAAATGTAGCCCAGTGCTCGGCCCTACCCAATAGAAGCCCTAACATTTTCTAGCTAGGCAATAATAAGCGTAGCAGCGGGCTTCCCGCCCAAATGGTGATACCATGCCATACCCTATGTTGAAAAAACAGTTTCATCATACCTAATAAACAATATTATAAACTTTAAATGTAATCCATAATTATACACTTTAGAATATTCCAAAATAAGTCTAACTTGAGTCTTGAAATTACAAAGACCATCATATTTCTTAACAATTAGTCCATTACACATATGTGAAGAATTAAATAACATCCATAGTCCATTAAATGAAAGGAATAATTAGTAATATAATGGACTGATGTATATATTAGAGTATTAGTAAATATATAATATAATATAAGTATATTAACTATTATATTAAAAATGTTTATATCAAACATAATAATATATATATTTACGTAGCGGGTATGATGCCCTACCTACAAAAATGTCCAAATTGATTGTGCTTAATTTTTTTAAAGCTTCTTTTTTTTTTTCGAGAAGGGGGAAGGGCATTTTTTGCCGGACTCGAGCGCGACCGCTCCTAGGCTTGATGCACACCCTTACATTCCATAATTAAATATAATCTAATTGACAACAAAGTAAGCTCATATTATATTCACATTTTCAATATTATACCTATGTAATATTTATATTTATCTAACTTAAGTTAATCATATTTTTGAATATTAACTATTATCATTTAAATTGTCACTTAAATAATAAAATATTGTAAAAATTGATTGAAATTAAGTTTTTCTTTTAAAAAAAATTATTATTTTATGGAGGTTTTAGAACTGCTACAAGTTTTAATCCTAATTTGCCTTAAAAATTTGGCACAATTTTTGAAATTTCATCCACAATTTGTAATGGTTATAAAATTGCAACAAATTTTTGTTGCCAATTTTTTAAAATTCATGGATACACTTAGTAGTGGTTTTAATAACCGCTACAATGTTGGCACCAATTTCTCAATTTTCCTTTCCCGTAACTCAAATTTTTTTTCGCCATCATTTGTAGCGGTTTTATAACCGCTACAACATGTTTACACAATCTGTCCTCTCGATCTTATCATATAGCGGTGACATAAAACTACTACAAGTATAATAACGATTTTATTACCTGTCACTATCTTTCATGGAATACTGACTGCTTTACAAGTTTCTACAGCTTCTTTTACTCCTGGCGTCACTGAATCCTTGATAGCAATAATAGCCAACAATGTAAAATTCTCCTCAGGAATCTTATCCCCTCCACATTTTTTGATATCTTTAAAGGCGATAGAGAGAGTTCTTAGACCTTCAGAAGCAAAACCATTAATAACTATTTGATGTTCTTTCTTTCTTCTTCGAAGAGACAAATGACTTTGCCATTTGTATCGACAAGTTTGTCGTACACTTCCAGAACTATTTTTGATGCTCCTTTACAGAATGCTCGGGACGTATTGGCAACACCAGGAAGAGCCATAATCACTAACATTATTTTTCTGTTTGAATTTAATGGTTTGATTGTCAACATCTTATACTTATTGTTATAAACACAAGGTTCACCTTTGTTATATCCACATTGACTGGTGAGGGAATCGAAGGACACCTTATAAGGGTCTGGCTATCTCCCTTTTCGACGTGTTTTAAAACTATGAGGGGTGAAGAGAACTCTAAAACGGACAATATCGAGAGTGAGACCCTAATATATTAAAATTGGTATCAAAGTCAAGTTTAAGTTGAAGTAGGCTAATATGCCAGTGAGGACGTTAGGCCCAAAATAGGTGGAGTGTTATATCCCACATCAACTGAGGAGGAGAACGATAGAAACCTTATAAGAGTCATCAAGAGCAAAGCGCTGGGATGTTACAACCTTTAGCAAGCAATTCAAATTCTATCAATGCCCATGTGGTCTTTTGTCAAAGTTCTTGTTTTGTCAATACAAATTGAGTGATGAGCCCATCGTCTCGCATGCAGAGAAAGGCTTAAAAGTGCCTTTTCATTCATTAATTTCTTCATTGCAAAGGTAGGGCTTAGCATCACTGCTAAAGGAAACCCTTCTGAAACAGTCGCAACTATTATAATTATAACAGTCGCAAAGATATTGAGAAGGTCATGTGCGTTCTGGAAGGACCATTGACTGATTTCATGAAGAACTACTTAACTCACTAGAAACCTGCCAGCTAGGAAAAATAACATGAGCATTAAAAACTCAACCTAATCTTTCAAATTATAGTCACAACCCCATTTAATTTGACATGCAACCGTGTCTCATTATCTCCCCTTCGTTCAGAGTATCCATCAATTTTCCCCATTCAATCCTCATACCAGCCAAAGTCACTAGCACCTTAGCATATCCATCTTGTACCTTGGTCCCAACTAGAAGAAAAGGAGCATTCTGGTCAATGTTCCCATAACACATAGGTCCCTGGTTCTCCAAAAACTCCAATGAAAAAGAAGGGATAAAAGAACAACATTAGAAGAAGAACAACTTCGTAGCATAGCCTCACTACAAAAAAAAAAAAAAAAAAAAAAAAAAAAAAAAAAAAAAAAGGACTTTTAGCAGCGACTTTTAATATCACTGCTGAAAGTTAACTTTCAGCGGTGACAACAATGTCGCCACTAAAAGTATTGACTTTTGAGGTGACATATTTTGTTGCCACTGAAAGTGTTACAATCGTAGTGACAAGAAGTTGTTGCCGCTGAAAATTATAGTTTTCAGCGGCAACTCTCATGTGTCACCACTGAAAGTGTGTTTCAACGGCAAATTAGTGTCACTGTCTTGAAAATCTTATTTACATATTTGTGAAAAAGCATGCCCCAGAACATTTGCATATTCCCTTCATTCATGAAAACTAAACATATTTCCCCTCCAAAAATTTCGCAAATTCCCTCCATTTTCAAGACTAAAAAAGTTGTCGCCGAGATACATGTTTTTGCTACGACAATTGTCGGCGCTTATATCCCACTTTCGGTGGCGACACTAGTTTTGGCGCCTTTCGATGTACTTTCAACGACGGCATCTTGTCGTCACTAATTGTCTACTTTCAATGGAACATAAAATGTTGCTGTCAAAGTATCAATGACAATCGTATCTACAATGACAAATTGTCGCTGTTGAAAAACCCTTAGCGCCGACTTTTATATTTTAACGGCAACTTTTGTCGCCGCTAAAAGTCATTTTTTTTGTTGTGCCTCTACCTCCTTAAGCGTTGAGATTAGACATATCTCATGAAGAAGAAGAAAAAGAATGAGATCATATGGTTTTGTTTCAGATTTGCATTGTCAGGTGTGTGTTCTTTGTTTCGCAGACCATCCGGTTCCATCCCAGATTACAATGTGCCGCCACGCATGTGTTCTTTCTTTCACAGACCATCTGATTCTATCCAGATCCACGTCTGGTACCATCCAAATCTGCTCCACATCACGTCTAGTTCCATCCAAATCCACTCCACATCATTTCTATTCTGTCCAGATCGATACCACTCCAAGTCGTTTTTGGCATATGGTTTCGTCCAAATGTACACCGCTCTAAATCATTTTGTTTTCTACCCTTGCTGTCAATTCCACTATGGGAAACTCAAGCTGTTTTCTATCAAGCCATCTTGAGTTCTCATTTACTCAAGGATTTATAATATTTAGAGACTCTTGTTTCCCTCTACTTTAATATAATCCTTCAAATTCTCCCAAGTCAACCCCGACTCAATACTTTTAATTTTGTTAATTAGACATAAAAAAGAAAAAGTAATTTGATGGCTATATCAGTATGCTATTGTGACACAGTCTGTCTTCATGGGCTAGAGATAAAATTATTTTATCGAATGAAGATAAAATTATTTATGTAATCACTTAATTAATGAATTAAAAAATTGCGTCAAAATTCGACTTACGAAATGGATAATGATAACATTGAAACGTTAGATAGTGTATTTAAGTTTGCATCATGTCTGAACCAATATTTTGCTAATGCTGGGTATAAGCTAATAGATAGACCATAGACTCAATAAGTGATTAATATGTTATGAGTAAAATACTTTGGTCACCTTTCTATTTTGCCCCAGTTAAATAGGTCTGCCCTTTATTTTGAAAATACACACTTAGATCTGAACTATTAACTTTGTTAAGAATATTCCAAAAAGCTTATAAAAGTTTTTTTAATTAAAATTTATATTAACATAAATTTTATCTACTAATTTTCCTTTCATCATATCAAATCCCTAATTTATTTTTGAGCTTTTGCAAACTTCATTTTGTGGGGGGGGGGGGGGGGTGGGGTGGGAATTCAAAAGGCCACAGCGATGCATTATTTGTATAATATCTTGAACTTAATTATATTATTTATACTATATGATAACAAATATATGTGTTTGAAATATGTTTTTATCCGTTTGAAAAACACAAAATAAACACATTTCAGTAAATATGAGAAATTGAAATTATAAAATTGTATAATATAAAATTTTGAAAAATATATATTAGAACTATTTTTGGTTGTATCATTTTTTTACAAATATAAATGTTAAAATAACTCTTATGTTAAAGAGGGGACTTTTTTTTTTTTTTTTTTGGGGGGGGGGGGTTGTGTACTAGTTAAATTTAATCATCCACTAGACGGATGAAAAATGAGTCTAAAAAATATAAGAGAAGTCTATATCATATATATTTTGATTTCGACGGAAGTTTATATAAGTTTTTAAAAGTCAAAATATAAAGGAGGTTTGTGTGATTGAGACAAAACAGAGGGGTGGGTCTATATATGTTTGATTTTCAAGAACAGATTGATGTTTTAATACCATTACCAATATATTAATTATAATTTCTATGCTGTAAACAATACTATTAAAATTGTATACATGACAAAAGCAGCTTGACATTAGATAAGATTAATTGGCATAAACAAAACTTCAAGGTGGAAAAACTCCAAAGTCTAAATGAATGTGATGATAAGTAAAAGACGTATGTGGCCAAAAATTTATTTCTATAATTCAATGATATGTTGAAGAAGTTATTGGTATTTTTTTTAAAAAAAAATGTTTACATAAGTATTTAAAAGTTTCTTGGTATAATTAATACTCACATTAATTGATAAAGAAATTTAAACCTATGATCTTATATCAAGTATGTGGAATCTATATTATTAAGTGGATCAACTTTCATTTGTATTAACATTAACTATTTAACCTTTTAAATTAATGTATTTTCTTTTCTGAGGTAAGCCTTTTGCTTAGTAAGAGACGAAAAGAGCAATCTTCGGCAAGTGGATTTTTATCAACTTTTATTTTTTTTAATTAAAATCTGGTTCATTGGCTGGGGTTGACGTCCGATGATCGTAATCTTATGTAGAATTACAAATTGACACATTCATTAATTTACTCTTCATCCAAACAAACGCATACACATGGATAGTACAATTGCAGCGTGCAAATTTAAAATCAGTGAATAAATATATATTTTCCTGGTGGCTTAGGCTCTTAGCATCCCCAATTATTTCTTTAATTGATCTTATATTTTAAGAAATCATGGAAAATTATAATAGAAAATAATAGTTTGAGACTTGAGAGGATTTGCTCCATGTTAAAGGATCCCATAAGTTATCTATGTGTATGAATTTTACTAGATTGCCACCACACCCACATTTGAGAAGAGGTTATATGATGAGTTTAGTAAAGAACTCAAGTGAGGTAAAAGTTTAAACATAGAAAACAATTTTACACTTCTACAATACTATATCAACTTTGTCTATGTAATTAATACTTAAATATAGCTCATAGTATTTTTATTTCTCTTTTAAGACCTCAGGTTATGTGGATAATTTTTTTTCCAATTTATTAAGACAAATTTTATTACTTAACTGTCTTTTTTTTCCTTCAGATGAATTTGTTAAAGTGACTTATTACATGGTAGATAAGATGAAATATGATTATTGCTAAAAGATTAGATGAATTTTTATACTGGAATTAAAATGTATTTATTTCAATAATTTCTGAGAAATATTTGGTTTTTCTTCTTAACATAAATTTTGAAGTATTCCTTTGGGTCCCAATTTAAAAAAGGGACATTGAATAAATGAAAAAAGAATTGTTCAAAAAAAAAGAATAAATGAAAAAAGAACAAAAACTAAAAAAAAAAAAAAAAAAAGGAAAAGAAGAAAAGAAAAAGGATTTTGTTGTCAATTCAAGTTCGCGCGCGCTATACAATTGTGACTCATTCCATCCCATATCGGATAAAACAAATTATTTAAATTTAAATCGCCCTTAATATTTGACTACAGAAATAAATAATGATAAATTTGAAGCACAAGATACTGTATTTAATCTTGCATCGCATACTCATCGATGGCTGAGCCAATCTATAAATATATGCTAATTGTCATAGTTGGTTAGCCATTTAAATGGCAATTTGGCGGCCAAATTGTATATGTTGATATTAATTTTATAATGCAACAAATTAATAACATTAAAAGTATATATATACTCTTCTGCTTCTTAAGATAAGGTATATTTAATAAGTTAATCTTAGTCATAAATAGACAAAGTTTTTATATTTGTCTTTTTTTTTTTTTCTCTCTAATTTACCCTTATTGATTCTTCCCAACAATAATCAATGAAGAGGAATAAGGGAATTAATAAAGATGAATAGGGTATTTTAGAAAATACATATCATATTAATTAACAACCTTAATATAATCAAATTAGGTAAATATGCTTATATAAAGGACGAAGGAGTATATGTGTGTGTGTTGCCAAGACTGTTTGACATTAATAAAAGCCACGTTTTCAAAATCAATTACGCTGAAAATTAAAAAATATACAGAAAATGTGTGTCTTTGTATAATTAAAAAATATTTATATTTTTTCTATCAATTTTAACTTCACACGATTCCTTTTTTAAAAAAAAAAAAGAAAGAAAGTTGAGTTTAATGTTTTCGAATCATCTTTTGAATTTAGCAGTTTTTTATGTGTGCGTATATTTATATTCCTACAATAAAAAAATAATGATGTATAATTTGAAAATCTCTCCCAAGAATATCCGATCAGATTGAAAATTATTTTGGTCAACAGGAAAATTATTTCTTCCACCTTTGAGAATGTTGAAGGGTTAAAATGCATTAGTTAGTTAATTAAAACTCTATAAATTGAGTACTTTATATGAGATTTAGGGATGTGAATGAGAGTTAAGTCATGAACCAAAGGAGAAGGGTTAATATAGGTCCCTGCCTTATAAACCATCAAAGTGGGAAGGTTAACATAAGTCCCTACCTCATAAGCCACCAAGAAATCTTGAGGTTTTAGTTATTACTTTTAAGAAAGAAGAATTCATTTTATACATTGATAATCTTTGTAAATAAATTAATTGATCTTCATTATTTTTTAGCAACTTAACAGAGAAGCTATTTTTAATGGGAAGAAAAGATCGTAATTTTTGTCAATGATGCTGATTACGATTAATAAAATAGACTGCCACAAAAAAAATCATAGTGTTTCAATTGTTCTTGATGGCTACCAATATTACGGTCCCTAACCACTTGAACACTGCTTATTTTTCTTGGCCGTAATAAATATATTATATTAATGTTTCTTTGTTTTATTGTG